>JARDYH010000001.1:188237653-190737653 GCA_029215795.1 Anniella stebbinsi
CGAGTGTCTCTTTGGTTCTTCATTCCCAATCACAACTGCCCTCTACCTGACACTGTTACTCCATTTATATGCTGCCAACTAAAAAAAAAGGCTGTGTTTCAGTTTGTAAATCTTAAAGCCAGGGCCAGCCTACCTAGCCATCCCTTTGGAGAAGGTGCACAAAAGTTAGCCTAGCTGCCTTGAGCACTAATTTTAGTGGAACAATGGGATATAAATTTACAAATAAATGAAACAAATAAACAAAGAATATACAATAGACACCTGAGTGCTTTGGCCAAGACACAGAAAGCACAAGTAAAGCTCAGACTCAAACCTTTTTTCCAGCAACTCTCTAACCAAATTCTTCTATATTTCCCCTCTCTCAAGACAAGATTACCCCTTCAAACACAGGGCTTACATTCTTTGTACTGAGTCAATTGAGTTCATTATCCTACATGCTATAGTTGACCTTAATCAGGCTAAATCTGCTGACTAATTTATCTGGCTCAGGTCTATCCCCCGCAAAGACAGGAAAGAAATCTTTTCAATTCAGAACCAGAGATTCAGCTATGAGAACTATTCTAAGAATTATGTTTTGAACATCTCTCTAAAATCCAAAGTATTTTGATTGAGATGGAACTTAAGTATGCTGAGCAGATGCTGTTACTAGACAACTTGTTATGGCAAGTTTCAACACAACGCACACTCCATTTTGAAACTTTTAAAAAACAACCTAAGTTATACCAAAAGAAAGAGGAGATAAGGGACCCCCAAAGAAACAGTGTAAAATCCCATTTATTTTATCTGTATTGTTATAATCAAGCACATGGCAGAAGAAATTAAGGGTTCTTTGTAAGTAGCCTAAGTTTCTGGGAAAAGGAAACATTTTTACTACATCTACCTTTTTAACCTCTTTGTTGCAAAATGTCAGCAGTATATCAGAGCAGCAGAGAGTGACTAAGAAACAGAAAAAGCTCTACAAGCTATCAGCGGACAAATCTGAAATCCACCTCTATGTTAACTCCTACTGCTAATTCATCATCCAAGCACAAGACAGCTAGACTGATTGTGGGCCCACATACTACAATGAGGGCCTCAGCTGACCACTAAAAACAGCAAAAGGGAGGGGGACGGGTTGATGGGCAAATGCCTAGCGAGGCCTAAGATAAGTGCTGGCTGTCAGAACAAGGACAAAGAAGGGCAGGCCCTGAGGAGAGGAGGAGATAAAAAAAAATCTCGACAACTGCTTTATCTGATGAGGGTTATGGCTAATTAATTATAAACTCAATTACCTAACCCTTACTTCAGCAGTCTCTATTCATTAAGAGATAAAAACTTGACTGACTGCTAACTTTTGCGTGCACACACAGCATGCCTATTTGCTCACTTCAGCCAACAATTCCTTAAAAAAGATCTCCAAAAGCATTTAGACTTGTCAACTTTTTCCTCACTAGATGGAACATTTCTCCCTCCCACCCCTACTCCTCCTTTCACCCAAAGCACCCTCTGTTGCACGATGGGAGGGCATTGCTTCCATGCTGTGCGCTGGCATTTAAAAGCAAAAATCCAGACATAAAACAATAGGCATTAGGTACATCAAAGTCCCCTTTTCCAGCTGTGTTTCGGTTTGTCGGGGCTTCTGATCTATTTCACATTTTAAATTGAACTTTTAATTTTGGGTGCCAGAAGTTGGGCTCTTAGGTCATTGTAACTCAGCTAAAGTTAACTGGTCAAATCAATTGTACATAAAAAACAAATACATCCAGAATAGCCAACTTTAACATTGTTAATGTTGCGAATTTGGCTTTACATACAATGCCCTTTCCTATTTATCCCTGATCAATCACATTCTTATAGAATAGCTTGTCTTCCATAAGACACACACATACCCACAAAATAGCTCTTGAGGTTTTGCATGATCAATCCTTTCAAAAGACCCTCAATCTTTTTCCAAATACTGCACAGTAGGGTTGTTGGTTTTTACCCCTTTGAATAATAGATCCTTACCTTCTTGAACTTGTTTGCAAGGCTATTAGAGGGTCAGGTATAGAGCAACTATCCTCTTTGAAATATTGTGACAAGATATCAATAGCATTTTCCATCCTAATTTAACACATCAAAATTTCCTAGGCAATTTCTGCTCAGGTTTGAAGAGACTCATCACTACAGCATTATTGAGGGTATCAAATGTATACCCCCACACTTATTTGCAACATTTATTTTGTAGGTTGCCTTCACTGGAATAACAACCTAACTACGCAACTAAGGGAACAAGCCTATGATCCCTAGACAGTGTCTGATAGACCATAGGATAGTTCAGCTTCCCAGATCTAAGGTCAGAGACACCTCTTGGAGCAGGGAATCTGAGGTCTGATGCCCCCACTCCCCCTCATAGCTCGTGCAGAAAGAAACACACCAGCTGCCTCTCCAAGGTTGGGAACATGACCTCAGAGAGGGGGGAAAGGGAGCGTTCCAGTGGGCAAGGAAGGGAGGAGACTGGGGAGGCCCAGAAAGACACTATCCTGAGGCCTCTCCAGCCTCCTTCCATCCCCCTCTGGGATGTTTTCACTAGATGGGGAAAAAATCCATCTAACGAAAATGTGAAGATCTCCGCTGCTCCTCCCACCCTGAGTATGAAGAGGCTTACAATCATCACAATAAGACTGCATCTTAATTAACGTAATAGATTGGTCAACTTCATATCTGAGCTGTAATTGCTTCTCATTATAAAGCATTTATTACATTTCTCTCTACAATTTTGACACACACGTTCCATTTAGCCCACTGATGCTCCTGAAGCTTGAAATGGCAGTGGTAGTATTGTACCAAAGTGGCAAGGCTGACTAGCTACAACTTGTAACAAAATAATCAGAAGAATGGCTCTGCCCCTATACCCACCAGCCCCTGCCCCCACATCTTCCTCTTTGTATCATTGCTTGAAAGTGACTTGGAACTACAATGTGTCAGACCAGAGGTCTATAACTCTCAGCCAGTTACTGCTGGGGAGATCTGAAGCTTCGTGTTTTAATCTGTAGATTAAGTCACCCTTTCTAGGGATACACCCGGCTTGGCTTTCTGGTGAACATCCAACTGGATATGCAATTCCCAGATTTGTTTCACAACTCAAGCTTTAAGTAGTCTCAACTATATAGCATTTATAGTATTCACTGGGGCAAAGTAAACCAAGATCAATTATCCCATGTTGCAATATTTATTTGTACCCCACTTTTTGACCTAATGAAGTCCTCAAGGTGAACCATAACTAAGTATTTGTATATGTTAGTAGCTACATTATAACCTAAAAATAGAGAGAGCTTTAGAAATGCTCCATATACCAACATGATTAAAATTCAAAGGTGTTGAGACTGCCATCCAAATTTCTTTGCTGTGGTTATTCCAATAATCTTAAATCTGTTTCATAACACATTCCTCAATTTATTTCTTAAATTTTAGGTAAATCAACAAATCATCTTGTGATCATCTTAAAAAACTAACTAATTTATTTCAGAGACTTGTTATCTCTTGCTCCTGAGGGCAGGGCTAGCACCAATTAGCAGAAATCACAAGAAATGTCTAAATATTAAGAGAAACTTCCCAGTTCAACAGTGCTGTTCAAGAGTGGAACAAACTACCTCAGGTGGTGGATATTCTCCTTCACTGGAAGTGTTTAAGCAGAGGCAGTGCAGCCCACCTCTTCTATGATTCAATTATGGAAAATTGGTAGATTTGAATAGACAGAATGGGGAGAGAGAGAGAGAAATAATGAATCAACAGTGGGGTGAAATGATAAAGGGGAAGCTACATTATACCAGGAAAGACCACCTAATTCATCTAGTTCTGTACTCTGTACTATTTACTCTGATTGGCAGAAGCTCTCCAAAGAAGAGTCTTTCCCGTCACCTGCTACTTGATCCTTTTAACCAGATGAAACCTGGAGTCTTCTGCATACAAGTAGGTGCTCTGCCACTGAGTTGTTGTCTCCTCCCCACCCCCCTCCACATGGTCATTATAATGTGTTACCATCTGTGACACTCCAATTAAAGCTTAAACATATGCAAAGTTGTGACCATTCACAACAGCTGTAATCGGTCGGCTCCAGAAGGTGGTTTTGGGGGGACATTGCTCGGCCCCGTGGATTCTCCAGTATGGGGTTCCATAGGGGTCAGTTTTGTCCCCCATGCTGTTCAACATCTACATGAAACCATTGGGTGCAGTCATCCGGAGTTTTGGAGTGCGTTGTCATCCGTACGCTGATGACACGCAACTCTACTTCTCCTTTTCATCTTCATCAGGTGAGGCTGGATGTGTTGAACCAGTGCTTGGCTGCGACAATAGACTGGAAGAGAGCTAATAAACTGAAACTTAATCCAGACAAGACTGAGATGCTGTTAGTGGGGGATTCCTCTGACCGGATGGAGAGTGTTCAACCTGTTCTGGATGGGGTTGCACTCCCCCTGAAGGAGCAGGTTCGTAGCTTGGGGGTTCTCCTAGAACCAACTCTGTCACTTGAGGCTCAGGTAGCCTCGGTGGCACGGAGTGCCTTCTACCAACTTCGGCTGGTGGACCAGCTACGCCCCTATCTGGACAGGGTAACCTCCAAGTTAGATTACTGCAATGCGCTCTACATGGGGCTGCCTTTGAAGACGGTTTGGAAGCTGCAGAATGCAGCAGTCAGATTGGTAACAGGGACCAGAAGATTCAAACATATAAGACCGATTCTGGCCTGTTTGCATTGGCTGCCTGTATGTTTCTGAGCCCGATTCAAGGTGCTGGTTTTAACCTATAAAGCCTTACACGGTTTGGGACCACAATACCTGATGGAACATCTTTCCCGACACGAACCTACCCGTACACTACGCTCAACATCAAGGTCCTCCTCCGGGTGCCTACTCCGAGGGAAGCTCGGAGGACGGCAACAAGGGAGAGGGCCTTCTCTGTGGTGGCCTCTCAATTATGGAATGATCTCCCCGATGAGGCCTGCCTGGAGCCAACACTGTTATCTTTTCGGCGCCAGGTCAAAACTTTTCTTTTCTCCCAGGCAATTTAACAGCTCAAGTTGAGGTTTTGATTGGCATTGTGGCCAGGCTTAACAGTTAAAATGTTTTAAAGTGTTTTAATAACAGCTGTTTTATGTTTATGGTTTTAAATTTTGTATATTGTCTTTTTAATGTTCAATCTTTTTAATTTTTGTAAACTGCTCAGAGAGCTTCGTCTATGGGGAGGTATATAAGTGTAAATCATCATCATCATCATCATCATCATCATCATCATCATTTGTGACAAAAATGTTCATTCTTGAGGGGCTGGATTTTTTCCTTCTAGATAGTCCTGTGTTTCTGGGCTTATTCTGTCTAGATGCTGTAGCAGTCAATTAATGTTGTTCTAAAACCCACATGCGACAGCGTACACTATGTTACCCCACTTCTTCTACTACATACTATAGAACATAGGTTATTCCACCTATGGTGTTTGTTTGTTTGTTTCATGAGACTTGGGTTAATGGAAATCCTTGCTACAGTTTTTAATACAGTTCCCAATTACACCTCAGCTGTGAGACCTTTAACCACTGCCACCAAAATAAACCCTCTCGATTTAGAAGTAACTCAGTAGCCCAGTTCCTATGGTGTAGGCATGGGATTGTCACCACCCCAAGAGACAGTCTTTCAAAATGAACAAAATGTAAGGTGTTTAGGGAGCAATCTTATAGAGATAGTCAGGGGCCTCCGAAGTTGGAGGCTGCCAAGTATTCAATGCAGGTCAGCCAGAGTACAGAGGCGATCCTTGCCTATGTGCTCCGACCTCTCTGCATTTTTGCAAGATGGACATTATTGCCTATTTAGCTGTGAGGCTTCTGAGCAGGAGGAAAGGAGGCTGGAATGCACATAGGAAGCTGAGTAGCACAACTTCCCCAGTCTCCTTCCCTGGGACTGCCCCCTTTCCCCCATCTTCACGCTCCATTTCCAGGCGCAGAGATGTAGCTGGCACAGAGAGACCCGCACCAGCTATGAGGGGGAGCGCCCTGGCTCCAACCTCAGTGCCCAGAAACTGAAAAATCCCATGTCCCCCAGACACTGTCTAGGGGGGGCATAGGATTGCTCCATCTGTAAGTGGAATTATTTGCAAAAAGGAATAAAACGTTGCTCTTAAAATAGGTTAAGATTGTTTAAAGCTTCTTAAATTAAATATACTTGTTTACCACGCCTAATAGTTAAGAGAGTCTTTCCCAGCTAAATCCGTTCTGAAAAACCTTTCCTTCCAGCCAGATTATCCCTGAACTCAACCCAAAGGATTTCTCACAAGCAGGAGCAGATGCTGCATACCAGTTTTCCTCTGCCTCCAGTTCTTGCTCTTTCTTCTGGCTTTTAGAGGGCCTGTTCAGATAACATGCTAAGCCATGGTTAGGCTGCTAACCCTTTCGCAGCAAATGGTTAGTAAGTGTGTTTAAACCATGGTTATGTAGCCACCACAGTTAAAATGGTTCACACAACATGCTGAGCCATAATGTTTCGCTCAAAATGCTTAACCACCGGGCCTTGGCATGTCGTCTGAACAGGATCACTATGATTTATGTGTTTCAGGGATTACTTGTCAAAGTTCCAAAAATGTGTTATGTATCACTTGGTTTGCTCATAAAATTATCATGTTTCATATATTCAATGTAAAAGTGTAGTACATTCAGGCAATAATTACAAATTTACTGAGTTGATTTTAAATGTTTTAAAGTGTAATGCTTATTTAATTGCAATGCTGATTATACATAATACATTTTATGTAATTAAGCAATTTTAGATCTGTAAAGAGATTTAAAAAATAAACCTTGCATCTTTCCCCCAAAAATTCTGTTTTATCCCTGGCAGGGAAAAACGTTCTCCCCCACTCCCACCCCCCATGGCTGCACAATATCTGGAAATTTTACATCACAACATGTAAGTAATTCTTTCTTACAACCGAAGCAACTACCAGAGAATGGAAAGATTAGATTTACTGGGAAAATCCATTCTTTTCAGACTTCAATTGATGAAGTATATCTACATGCACTGGGCTTATCTTCTCCCACTTCACCAGCAGAATTATGCAACCAAGTTTCAACAGTAGTTCCTGCAGCCCTGCAGGTGGAAAGATACCACCAATCTCCACTGAGGGGACATTATTTAACTATGGAAAAACCAGGATCAGACCTCCACTCCAATGAAACCTTTTTCAAACTTCTTTTAAAAATTCTAAAGTTTTGTGAAATACCTTCTTAAAAAAAATATAGAGATGGAAAAGTGAGAAAACAGAAAAGGAGGCCATCTCTATACATATTGACCCTTGCAGTAGGAGGAGCCCTTCTTACTTATTCCTCAACAGTGAGGCAACTTTAATCCTGTATGGAACTCATGAAGAGAATGACCTTCCATAGTAGGTCCAATGTTCATTTCTCTTTCAGTAGTGTATCCTGGTGTGGGATGTTGAACAGCAGTATGACACCTCACGGTACGAAATGCAGCAGAGCTACTACTTGTCTGTCTTCCTGCATTCCATTTGGAAATGCCAAGTAATAAAAGAAGGGCCTGAAGCTCATGTAACATAGCAGTACCAAGCCACTGGGAGACTGAATGTCCTGCCTCCTAAGAAGATCATGGCAAGGGGGGAAGCCAGCTTGGTCCCATACTGCAAGGAATTTGCTTCACTCTTCACTTCCAAAAACAACATCTATAAAACCGAGTGCCTGAGCTTGATTTTTAATTCCTTTATTTATTTATTTATTTATTGCATTTTTATACCACCCCATAGCCTAAGCTCTCTGTGCGGTTCACAAAAATTAAAACCATGAAATCATTTTAAAAATATAAAACAAGCCACAATCTAAAAACACAAAATAACATACAATATAAAAACACAACCAGAATAAAACCAAGCAGCAGGAATTAATACAGATTAAAATACAAATTTAAAATTTAAAACAGCAAGGATTAAAATTAAGTTAATTTAACTGTTAAAATACTGGGAGAATAAAAAGGTCTTCACCTGGCGACGAAAAGAGTACAAAGTAGGCGCCAGGCGAACCTCTCTGGGGAGCTCATTCCACAGCCGGGGTGCCACAGCGGAGAAAGCCCTCCTCCTAGTGGCCACCTGCCTCACTTCCTTTGGCAGGGGCTCACGGAAAAGGACCCCTGTAGATGATCTTAGGGTCCGGGCAGGTACATATGGGAGGAGGCGTTCCTTTAGATAACTTGGCCCCAAGCCGTTTAGGGCTTTAAATGTTAGTACCAGCACTTTGAATTGGGCCCGGACCTGGATCAGCAGCCAGTGAAGTTGGAAAAGGACTGGCGTAATATGGTCTCGTTGGCCAGTCCCCGTTAACAATCTGGCTGCCCTGTTTTGTACCAGCTGAAGTTTCTGGACCATTTTCAAAGGCAGCCCCACGTATAACGCATTGCAGTAATCCAAACGAGAGGTTATGAGAGCATGGATAACTTTCTCCCAATTCCTTTCTCCCAATTCCCTTTGGGACTCTTTTTCAGCTGAAAGGTGGGGTAAAGCATTATGCATGCAGCCATAGTGGATCAACCAAAGGGTTATCTAATACATCATCCTATTTCCCACAGTGGCAAAAATGCTTGCTCAGAATTCCATAAGCAACACAGGAAGACAATAGCCCTCTCCCACTGTTGTCCCTCAGCAACCAGTAATTCAGAGTCATATTGCCTCTGATGTTGGAGGTTACATATAGTCATCATAAATAGTAGGCACTGATAACTTTATACAGCTATTAATTTGTCTAATCCCCTTTTAAAGCCTTTGATGTTACATGGTCATCCCCACATTTTGTGGTGGCAAATTACACAAGTTAACAATATGCTGAGTTAAGAAATATTTGCATTGTCTTTCCTGAATCTATAAACAGAGAAAGGGGGAACCTGGGAACTACAGACCAATCAGTCTGACATCCATCCCTGGGAAAAGTTTGGAGTAGATTATAAAGAAGTCAATCCGTAAACACCTTGAAAACAACACAGTGATTACTAGATATCAACATGGATTTGTCAAGAACAAATCCTATCAGACTAATCTGATCTCATTCTTTGATTGGGTAACTGCCCTTGCGGACTGTGGGAATGCTGTGGACAGAATATATCTTGAATTAAGCAAAGCTTTTGACAAAGAGCCTCATGACATTCTGATTCACAGACTCGCTAAAAGTGGGCTAGATGGAACAACTGTTAGGTGGATCCACAGTTGGCTACAGAATCAGACTCAAAGAGTGCTTATCAATGGTACCTTCTAAAACTAGGGGGAGGTAATGAGCGGGGTACTGCAGGGCTCAGTGCTTGGGCCAGTGCTCTTCAACATTTTTATTAATTATTTGAATGAGGAGGTGCAGGGAATGCTTATCAAATTTGCAGACAACACAAAGTTGGGTGGGATCACTAATACCCGGAATACAGAAACAAACTTCCAAATGATCTTGATAGGCTGGAGTGCTGGGCTGAAAACAACAGAATGAAATTTAATAGGGATAAATGCCAAGTTCTACACTTAGGAAAAAGAAACCAAATGCACAGTTACAAGATGGGGAAATACTTGGCTCAGTAATACTACAAGCGAGAAGGATCTTGGAATGGTTGTAGATCACAAGCTGAATATGAGTCAACAATGTGATGTGGCTGCAAAGAACGCAAATGCTATTTTGGGCTGTATTAATAGAAGTATAGCTTCCAAATCATGTGAGGTACTGATTCTCCTCTATTTGGCACTGGTTAGGCCTCATTTTGAGTATTGTGTCCAGTTCTGGGCACCACACTTTAAGAAGGATGCAGACAAAATGCAGGTTGCTTACCTGTAACTGGTCATCTGTGCAGTCACACATATGGGCTCTGCGCCGGCGCCGAGCCCCGTTTGGGAAACTTCATTAGCTAGCCTAGCGTTTTGGCGGGAACCCCTCCCCCACCATCCCACCGCGCATGCTCCGAGTTCCCGCTTTACCTCAGTTCTTCTGAGACCGCATTGGCCTCGCTACCAAGGCAATATAATGTCAGAGCATACGCCAATGGCAGACCTCTTGCAGACACAACAACGTTGCAAAGAGGGGATGGTGGGTGGGTTGTGTGACTGCACAGATGACCACTCGAAGAACTACAGTTACAGGTAAGCAACCTGCATTTCTTCTTCATGGTCTCTGTGCATCACACTTATGGGCGATTAACCAGTAAGACTTACCGGAGGAGGGTGTGCACGCTGGGGGGTCATTGGCAGATAGAAGACAGGACGGCTCGCCCAAAGGAAGCGTCCCGTGCTGCACGGATGTCCAATCTGTAATGCTTGACAAATGTCGAAGCATTTGCCCAAGTCGCTGCCCTGCAGATGTCTGGGATCGATGACTCGTGAGCCAAGGAAGCAGATGTGGCTTGTCCCCTAGTGGAGTGTGCTGTAAAAGAAGTGGGGGGCAACTTGCCAGACACACGATAAGCCAGAACAATAGTGTCAACAATCCAGCGAGAGAAACATTGAGGCGAAACTGCCAAACCTTTTGTTTTTCCCCCGTAACATATCCGATTTCTGGTATGGTGCCGATCTATTCTTATAAAAGGCTAGAGCACGCCGAACATCAAGGGCGTGTAACGTTGAACATAAGGGGTCTGTAGATGCCTTAAAAGAAAGTAGGGAGGATAATATCCTGGTTTAGATGAAATGTGGAGGAAACCTTAGGAACAAACGAGGGACCAGGACGTAATACAACCTTATCAGGAAAAAACTTAGTATAAGGAGGATTCACCATCAGCGCTGCGAGTTCAGAAGCGCGTCTGGCAGATGTGATGGCTACTAGGAAAGCAGTTTTGAATGTCAGCAGGTGAAGATCAATGGTAGCCAATGGCTCAAACGGTTTAGCCGTGAGCGCAGTCAGGACCACCGATAAACTCCATTGAGGGACAATGGGGCGAAAAGGTGGGAACATATTTCGAAGGCCCTTCATGAAAGTTTTAGCCACTGGGTGGGTAAATGCCGAAAAACCATCAATCTTGTGGTGGTGTACGGAGATGGCGGCGAGATACACCTTAATAGAAGATGGCTTCAATCCCTCTGCATGAAGGGAGAACAAGAAGTCTACAATTCCCGTAATGGGGCCATCCTAAGCTCGAAAACCTTTAGTCTGCGCAAAGTTTTGGAACCGCTTCCACTTTCTGGCATATGAGGCCCTAGTGGAGGGCTTTGTAGAGGCCTCGAGAATGGAACAGACACCCGGGGGCAATGTCAAGGTTTGCCACTTGGTAGGATCCTCCAGGCTGTGAGTCTCAGAGACTGGGGGTCCGGGCGAGGTATGTTGCCCCCGTCTTTGGACAGCAGGTGCGGAATTCTGGGGAGGTGCCAAAAGCGTTGTCCCGCCAGACGGTATAGGGTAGTGAACCACGGCTGTCTCGGCCACCAAGGGATCACTAGAACGGCGTTCAGGGAGTACCTACTGGCTCTTGCCACCATTTGAGCAATTAATGGAAAGGGTGGGAACATGTAGAGGAAGCCTCTGGACCAGTCCCACTGGAATGCATCTCCTAGCGACACATGTCCAATTCCCGCTCGGGAACAGTATCCGTGGCAAACAGCATTGGCAGAGGTCGCAAACAGGTCTATCGAGGGTGTGCCCCATTTCGCAAAGAGAAGAGACAGGATGTCCCGAGATAGTTCCCACTCGTGGGTATTCGAGAATTCCCGACTGAGGGTGTCTGCCCTCACGTTGTCCGTTCCTGCAATATGCAGTGCGGAAAGGTAGATCTGCCTGCGAACAGCCCAATGGAGGATATCCAGCATCAAACGGAGGCGTCGAGGGGAGCGCGTCCCGCCTTCTTTGTTGATATACCACACGACCGTGGTGTTGTCTGAAAGGATACGAACGTGACGTCCCCGGAGGTGTGGTTGGAAGGCGTGGAGGGCTCGCTTCACCGCAAGCAACTCCAGGAGATTGATGTGAAAACGTGTCTCCGAAAGTGACCACCTTCCTTGAATGCTTAGTTCATTGAGGTGGGCGCCCCATCCCTCTAGGGAGGCGTCGGTCGCGATGACTCTGGAAGGGTCTTGTTGCTGGAAAGGCATCCCTTGCGACAGATGTGTAATGGTTGACCACCACTGGAGAGAACGGTCTACCGATCTTGGAATGGTAATCATTACTCGGTGAGGGTCTCGTGCCGGGTGATAGTGCTGCAGCAGGACTTGCTGGAGTGGGCGCATATGAAGCCGTGCCCAGCGAACTACGAACACCGATGAGGCCATGAGGCCGAGGAGACGGAGCACCTTGAAGGCTGATGTTCGCTGGATGTGGAGAAGGCGTGAGGCCAGAGTCAAGATAGAATGGCTGCGTTCTATGGGAAGGAAGGCGCGGCCCACGGTAGAGTCCAGGAGGACCCCTATAAACTGAACTTTCTGTGTGGGCCGAAAAATCGATTTTTCCGTGTTCACCTGTAGGCCGAGGCTGGTGAGGCATGACGTGACAAGATGGACATCGTGAAGAGCCCGTGAATGGGTGTGCGACACAATGAGCCAATCGTCGAGATAGGGGTACAGCTCCACGTTCTGTGACCGGAGATGGGCACATACGACCGCCATACATTTTGTAAAAACCCTTGGCGCGGTCCGGAGGCCAAACGGCAGGACCGAGAACTGATACGCCCGAGTTCCAACCAAGAATCTTAGGTACTTGCGATGCGAAGGGTGTATGGGCACGTGGAAGTAGGCATCTTTCAGATCCACTAGAGTAAACCATCTGTCCCGCTTTAGTAAGGGTAGGATCTGAGCTAAAGTCACCATGCGGAACTTTTTTGGCTTTATGAACTTGTTTAAGTGTCTGAGATCCATAATAGGGCGAAGCCCTCCGTCCTTTTTCGGAACCGTGAAATAGCGCGAGTAAAAACCCACTGTTAGGTTGCGCGTGGGGAAGCGTGTGATTGCCCCTTTCTCCAGCAGGCTTGCTGTTTCTTGCAGATGGAGCCGTAGATTTGACGGTGCCGAGAGGAGGGAGGGCTTGAAACTCTATTCGGTAACCGTCGGAGATGGTGGAAAGAACCCAACGGTCCGTAGTGATGGTGGACCACCTTGGAAAGAAGGGCAGGAGTCTGTTTGCAGGATCCCGTGGCACTAGTAATAGTGGAGGGGAGTCAAAGGCGCCGCTTGGAGCCTGCATCTTGTCTGTGGGATCTAGACACACGAGGGCCTGTCTTCCGTGCCTGAAAAGTGGATTGCGGCTGTTGGGATTGAAAACGTTGAGAACGTTCCTGTTGTTGTTGTGGCTGATATGAGAAAGAGCGGTACCACCGACGAGCGCGGCTAGGCTGTTGCTGCTGCTGTTGCATAGGCTGTCCCATTTTGCGCACTGTCATCTTTGCCTTGTGAATAACATCCATGGCATTATCAGTGGTCGAGTGGAATAGGCCCTCTCCATCAAATGGTAAGTCCTCTATGCGAGACCTCGTCTCTGTTGGCAGGTTGGAGGATCGTAGCCAAGCGTGACGGCGTAGGGCTACGGCCCCTATTAAAGCCTTTGCTAGACAGTCTGTCTGGTGATTTGAGGTTGCCAATTGCTGCTTTGACAGCCTAGCCGCCTCAGTTTGAAAAACCCGGGCTAGCTCGCGCTGATCATCGGGTAGGTAGTCTGTTAGCGCCGCGATCTTGTCCCAAAGAAACAGCTGATATCGTGCCATGGTGGCTTGGTAAGTTGCCACCTTAAACCCCAATGCTGCAGAGGAGTATATCCTGCGGCCAAAGGAATCCAACTTTCGGCTTTCCTTATCCGTTGGTGCGGCATGGTTCCTAACAGAACGACCCTGTGAGGATTCGACAACAATGGAATTCGGTTTAGGATGCTTGAATAAGAAGGGGGCATCCGACTCCTTCACTTTGTACAAAGCATCGAGTCGCTTTGAAATTGGCCCCACTGTCGCCGGATTTGTCCAGGACTGTTTAAAAGTTTTTAGCAACGTTGGTACTATTGGTAAGGTCAGTTGTGGAACCGGGTCACAGTACATGACGTCAAAGATTTTGTCGTCTAGAGCCTCCTGCTGTTGTTGTAAGTCCAAGCCCAAGGACTGTGCCATCCTTTGCATTTGGTCCAAAAATGACCCAAGCTCCATTGAAGGGGAAGCCCTATCTGTGGTGCCCACTCCATCAGATGGCGACGGTACCGAAGGAGCTGGTGAAGGCAGCGACAACGTGTCAGAAGCATAGTCCTCACTCGAGGTAGGAGATGGTGCTCTACGAGTCGGTATAGACAACGCTGACGGTACCGTTGCCTGTTCTCAATGTCGAGGGGCTCCCTGCCGGTCCACAAGATGCTGGCCTGGCGCCATGCGTCCGAGCCGTTGTCCTGTATATGGGTCGAACCGGTACCGGGGCTCACGGTGTCGGTGTGGTCTGCTACAAGACCAATCTGAGTAGGAGTCCCAGTTCCGCGACCGCGACCTCGAATGGGAACGAGACCGATAGGTGCTCGCCCTAGATGTCCTCGACCTCGGAGATGCACGGACCTCAGCTGTAAGAGGGCTGCATGATTCGGTGCCGAAGTCAGCACGACCGTCGGCCTCGAGGATGACGGAGTGATCCATCGGGATGGTGTCAGTGAGGTCTATCTCCGATGAGCATGCCTCCGGACCCGAAGATGGCAGCAACACACGCGGCGGCAGCGAAGAAGCCCTAGGAGCTGAGGACGACGAGTGGCGAGACTCGCACAGTACCGAGGCCGGTAGGATTGGAGATGATGCCAGTCTCAGTGGCTTCGGTGTCGAAAGCGTCGGCGGTGTCGACGTCGACGCCGATTTCGGTACCGTCGGTTTCGATGCCAGTCTCGATGTCGAGGATTTTGAAGACTTGGATTTGTCTTTATTTTTCGGCTTACTGGTCTTTTTCGCCGCCTTAATGGAAGATGGCCTCACGGTAACCTCTTCCACAGGTTCCTCTGCTGCTATCCAAACAGGGGACGAGCAGGTAGATGCTGGGTTTGAGCGGTTTACTGGCATCTGCCTACGCTCCCCAGAGGTTGACTGGGCCGCCCGTCCGGGTGATTGCTCTCTTTCCCTTTCCATACGTGAAGGCAGGGTATTAGGAGACTGGGCCGACTGTTTAGGACGAGGATGGTCTACTGCCGATAAGGCCTTACTCCAAAGTAAACTGCGGAGTCTATCGGCCCGATTACGCCGGGTTTGTCGAGAGAAGGTCATACAATGAGGGCAAGTATCCACAATATGGCCTTCCCCTAGACATAGAAGGCACAAAGAGTGTCCATCCGTCAGGGTTAACTTTGACTGACACCGGGAACAATGCTTAAATAGCGCTGACTGCGCCATAGGCTGTAGCAGGCAACCCGCCTGAGAAAAATGGAGAAAAACTTTATATATATACATATATATATATATATATATTTGAAGAAAAATGAAGAAAAACGACTAAAAACTAACACTAAGCTAACTATAAAACTATTAACTATATTTCAGAAAGATCTACGAACGATTTGTCCGGAGGAAGTCTCTCGCGAGGCGATCAGCGAAGCGGTCGAAGAAGAACTGAGGTAAGGCGGGAACTCGGAGCATGCGCGGTGGGATGGTGAGGGAGGGGTTCCCGCCAAAACGCTAGGCTAGCTAATGAAGTTTCCCGAACGGGGCTCGGCACCGGCGCAGAGCCCATATGTGTGATGCACAGAGACCATGAAGAAGAACTGGAGCATGTTCAGAGGAGGGCAGCAAGGATGATCAGGGGTCTGGAAACAAAGCCCTATGAGGAGAGACTGAAAGAACTGGGCATGTTTAGTCTGGAGAAGAGAAGATTGAGGGGAGACATGATAGCACTCTTCAAATACTTCAAAGGTTGTCACACAGAGGAGGGCCAGGATCTCTTTTTGATCAACCCAGAATACAGGACACAGAATAATGGGCTCAAGTTACAGGAAGCCAGATTCCAACTGGACATCAGAAAAAACTTCCTTTTAGAGCAGTACGACAATGGAACCAATTACCTAGGGAGGTGGTGGGCTCTCCCACATTAGAGACCTTGAAGAGGCAGCTGGATAACCATCTGTCAGGTATGCTTTAAGGTGGATTCCCACATTGAGCAGGGGGTTGGACTCAATGGCCTTATAGGCCCCTTCCAACTCTACCATTCTATGATTCTATGATCTCATCCCCACTACGGTGCTTTCACCATAATATTGTCTGTTCCCCATAGGCACTGTTGGACATGCTACACATCAAGTCAACGGATTCTGTGTTTCACTCAAGAACATCAGCCCTGAGTTATTAGGTACTTGCAGTGGGCTCCCAACTCTTCAAGGCTTGCCTCTACTGTCATCTCAACTCAATGAGATGGAGCTCAAATTTGTGTCAAGTTCTAATGGAAAGCATTAATGACATGTCTGATAAGTTTGACTTCTGTATCTTAGTAAACAAGCTTCTGCAAGATCCACAAATGTCTTGTAACAACCCCTTTATTGGAAGGCTTCTGAAATCTTTCTGAGAGCAATTCCATGTAGAATTTGCATAACTCAAAAAACCTATTAAAAAATTCAGGTCCAGAATGTTTCTATAGTTCCCATTCTTTTCTGACATAATAAAGAAAATGAAATAGATCCCATACATGAACTACATGGAAAGGGAACCTGATCCCAGGCCTATTGCCTGATAACTCACAGGCTGCATTCGGACAACACAATAGTTAATGGTAGGTTAATAGTCAATGCCACGGTTGATTATCAAGGGGGTACTCCCCACACAACATGATTATAATCAACTGTGATGTGGATTAAGGCCAGCGTTGAGCTGACTATTAGTCAATGGTGTGTTTGATTGACACCCCCCTGCTCTCTCCCCTTCCCCAGTCCTCCAGCTGGTATTCCATCAGCCATTGCGAATTCTGCTGGCTGGACTAGAGCGGCACCTGCTGCTTTGGTCACTCTTGCTAGGGGACTCTGTAGTCGCTGAAAATAACTGTGTGCGACAAAATAGTCAATGGTGCCCAACAGACGACACGATAACTGATGGTTGTTCAAATAATCAACTCTGCACAGTGTTGGTTATTTTGGCCAAATAACCAACCCTGGTGTGAAAAAGTCCTGACAGACGACACAATAACCCAATAGTTGACTATTTAACCTGCTGCTGGTTATAATATTTTCCAAATCCAATCATGATTATCCTGAGTGTTTTACTGGGAAGTTCCTCTTCCTTCCTGTCTAAAGGCAATCATGGGAATATCCAAAACTTATCTGGAAAATTATTTACAGGTCGAGCTGAAGCATTAAAATTCCTGCTAAGTACCTGAAAGGTATCAAGTCAATGAGGCAATTTAGGAAGTTGATAGTCAACTCTGCTCTGCCCTCAGTGGCCAACGTATTGAATTCTGGGGCATGGAGAATAATAATTTGACACCCCCTGAAAAATATTATTCTCTTAGTTCCTTAAGAGCATTTGCAAGCCAACCTGTGTTGGGGTCAGCAGTATCAGTACTGATCATATGGTAAGGGTAAATTCATACTGCCAGAGGTGCTCCATCAGGCATTGTGGTCCTGAGCCATATTATTTTATTTATTTAAAATTACTTTTAGAATACCTAAATTAGCCCTTAGATTGAAACCAGCACCTTGAACTGGGCTCAGAAACATATAGGAAGCCAATACAAGTATCAAAGTTATATGCTTAGACCTTCTGGTTCCTATTATCAAAGTAGCTGTTGCATTTTGCATAAGCTGCAGCTTCTAAAACATCTTTGAAAGACCTTTACAGAATGCATTGCAGTAAGATAACCTGGAGGTTACCAAATCATAAACTACTGAAGCCAGGTTATCCCTGTCCAGATACAGGTATAGCTGGGCCACCAGCTGTAACTGGTAGAACTGGCTACTTGAACCTCAAGTGACAATGATGGCTCCAGAACCCCCAAGTTATGAAACTGCTCTTTCAGGGGAAGTGCAACTGTATCTAGTTGTGAACACCCTCCATCCTGTCTGAAGAACCACCTACTGACAACATCTCAGTCTTATCCGGATTGAGCTTCAGTTTATTAGCTCTCATCCAATACATTGTAACACCAGGCACTCATTTAGCATACCCACAGCCTCACTTGATGATGATCAAAAGGAAAAATGACAACACAGTATTGAATGACAATGCACTCAATGACACTGGAGAGTCCCACTCATCAAAACCGATCCCCATACTGTAGAACCCATAGGGCTGAGTAATATCCTCAAGCATCCCTTCTGGAGCTGACCATCCAAAAAGGAGTGATCCCCCCCCCCACTACATTGCGAGAAGGATACCATAATCAACAGTATCAAAAGCTGCCAAGAGGATAAGGCGAACCAACTGGGTTACACTCCCTGTTTCTCTTCCAACATCGGTAATCATAGGAAAACAGCACTTAATAAGCCCTGATAAACCACTGGATGTCATAGCAAAGGCTTAATGGAGGTGGAGAAGTAGAATTTCTTTGCCACCTTCACCATCCCCAAATAGCCTCTCACATGGGTACATACGAGTGTACAGTTACATTGTTTGGGAGTTTTTCATCTATGTTCAAGGTGTCTCCTACCCTGCTTCATCAGCTCTACTAAGTTCAGAAGCAAGGAGCAGGAGCCACTAGATTGGAGCCTGAAGACCATGATAAAAATTATCACCAATAAAGATAATCCAGAGTGGATTCTCTCCAACTACTTTCCCATCCTACTGGAAGGTAATAAGGTAGAAGGAAGAACTGTCTGAATCTAGCCTCTGAAGCTATGCAATGCTGTGAACCATTAGCACAGCCAAAGTGTTCAACTAGCCACCTGATTACACATACCTGACTTAGACATCTGTGGCCTAAAATGAAAAAAAGAATCACTTGCTTGTAAAGCTTCTCTGCTTGGAAAAATTCTTAACTCACCACAGGTGACCTGACAAATGGCTATTGACAAGCATTCTTCTCACCCCTTGCCAGCCCATCAACAATTTGGCTGTTTTCAAAGCATCTAACATTATAACTTCAATTAAGCCTCACAGATACAACCAGAACAGAGTTTGAGTCTAAATGGAAGAGAATGTCAAATCATACTTCAATAATAACTGATATAGAAGAGTTCAGAACCTTGAGGGAAAACCTGAAGAGATGCAAAATTTGGACAAACCGTTCTATAGAATCCTATTCCTTGGGAAACTGATGCGTCTCATTTGTGATCTGCTGAGAATTTGGATGCAGATTTTTAATCAGATAACAAGAAAGGTGCCTAATTAAAAGGAATTGTTTTAATGTATCCTTAGATAAAACTTGTGGGGGGGATTAGCCATTAAAGTTTCAACAGTTGGAATCTGTCGTTTTTACCCAATAGGAAACAGTTGTAACTTTCCCCAGGAAATTATGGTCTAGTGAGGTGGACCTTGGCCTTTTCTGAGGAAATCTGAAAGCAGTCTTTAGTATTCAGTGGCATAATTAGGGCTGCAGTTAATTTCATTAAATTCTCTTGCTGCTAAATGAAGCAGATTATGAGACATCTTTTATTGCAAGGCGTGAAATTACAGCCTGTCAGCTGCCAATGGTAGAGTAAAACTAATGAATTACAGGGTAAATAACACCAGAATTAACCAGCCAATTTAACATACCACAGAGCAAAGTCATTTTTACTCAGAGCCCTAACGAATAGCATTGCTAGGATACCTGCTCAGTTAAAGTGGAAAAATATGTGCTGCAAAGATATTCAACCATTTAAATACTGAGGTACAAGTTGCACATTTGCACTTACAGCTGGAAAAGGAGGTTTTAAAAATATTACAGTATATTTACATACTGAAGCAATGCAACAAACTTATTAGATCTTTTCAATCAATGAAAACCACAACTCTCCCCGCAGTTTACAAGGATAGACAGCTACAGGCTGTTTAATACAAGTCAGAAAAGATTCTGCAGTCTTGTATTCTTCAGCAGTGTTCAGTACAGCTTCCATTGACCTAACTTGATAAAAACACTCCTGTTGTGAGTCAGTTAAGGAATCAGCCAGAGAGAGGGAAGAGCCATAAAATCACAACAATTCCATGGCCAGAGGTTTGTTAGTTTGTTTTTAAAGCCACGGTCAACAATATCTGGTTTATGTAAAGTGGTCTTCACATACGATACAATAAACACCACTGTAGCAAAACTGTTGGATGGTTTATTTATTTTTATTATTAACACCATAATTATATTTTGTTGTTTCCAAATTATTTCTAAGGGAACACAACATAGGAAAAAAAGAACAACAAGAACAACATAACTGCATAAGAATACTTTGGACATTATAAGGCTAAGGTTGCAATTTCAGAAAATAAAAAACTTGTGGTAATTCCACAATATTAAGGAACGATATTCTTTAGAACGACTTGTCAGATTCAGCATAGCGGAATTGTTTCAAAATGCCCAGAATTACATGCAAGACCATTTTCCTTGTTGAAAAATGATCCACCTCCCTCAGGTAGCTAGAATTGAGGGTTTAGAGGCATTAGGAAAATAAGTTTTAGAGAATTAAAGAAAGCCAAAATTATGTTTTCATAAATCTCAATTTTAATAAAAAGATGTAAAGGAAGGATTAAAAGCTCCAGAGAAGTTCAGTATTAATGTAGCAACAATTTTTATTAATGTACTTATTAACCTACCCAAAGTATCCAAAGTACGTACAACACATACAATGTATACATGCATGTCCCCCCCTTACAGGTGTTTTTTCCTAACAGTGTCATACAAAAACCTCAACTTGTCTTTTATACTGTCAAGAGGGGAGTTTTAAAAAGCAGTTGGAGGTTCTGCCAGGACAACTTTTGAGAACTTTCCTCAGAATTTCCCTTAATGTTCCACTTCCTATATGTGTCCTTAATAAAAAAGAAAAAGAAAAAAAGGATACATCTAGGAAGTGGAAGGAAGGCCAGGCTATAAAAGAAGAGTACAGACAGGTAGCACAGAAGTGCAGGAATGGCGTCAGGAAGCCTAAAGCTGCGAATGAGCTGAGGCTAGCAAGGAATGCTAAAAGCAATAAAAAGGCTTTCTTCAGATTCGTGAATAGTAAAAGACAGAAGAAAGAAATGGTGGTTCAACTGCTTAATGAGGATGGCAAATTGATAACAGATGACAAAGAAAAGGCCTAAATGCTCAATCCCGACTTTGGCTCAGTCTTCTCCCAAAAGCAGGTCTGTGACCCCTCCTGGCAAAGGTGAAGTACAAGCTGAAGGGGAAGGATTGAAGTTTCAGATTGATAAACAAAGGGTCAAGGAACACCTAATTTCTTTGAACGAGTTCAAATCCCCAGGGCCCGACAAACTGCATCCTAGAGTAATAAAGGAGCCGGCAGAAGAACTCTCAGAACCACTGTCTACTTATCTTTGCGAAATCATGGATGATGAGTGCAGTGCCAGATGACTGGAGGAGGTATAATGTGGTCCCTATTTTCCAAAAGCTTCGAGTTTGGGGTGGTATACAAATATAATACTAAATAAATAAACAAATAAATAGGGCAAAACGGAGGAACCTGGGAACAACAGACCAATTAATCTGACATCAATCCCTGGGAAAATTTTGGAACAGATTATAAAGAAGTCAGTCTGTAAGCACCTTGAAAACAACGCAGTGATTACTGGAAGCCAGCATGGATTTGTTAAGAACAAATCCTGCCAGACTAATCTGATCTCACCTCCCTTGTGGCCTGTGGGAAGGTTGTGGACATAATATATCTTGAATTCAGCAAAGCTTTTGACAAAGTGCCCCCTGATATTCTGATTAGCAAACTAGCTAAAAGTGGGTTAGATGAAACAACTATTAGATGGATCCACAGATGGCTACAGAATCAGACTCAAAGACTGTTATCAACGGTACCTTCTCAAACTATGGGGAGGCAACGAGTGGGGTACTGCAGGGCTCATTTGTGGGGACAGTACTCTTCAACATTATGACTTGGATGAGGCGGTGCAGAGAATAATTATCAGATTTGCATGACACAAAATGGGCTAAGATAGCTAATACCCTGGAAAACAGAAACAAAATTCAAGGTGATCTTGATGGGCTGGAGTATTGGGCTAAAATAAAAATGAAATTTAATAGGAATAAATGCCAAGTTCTACACCTAGGAAAAAGAAATCAAATGCACAGTTACAAGATGGGGGATACTGGGCTCAGCAACACTACAAGCGAGAACGATCTTGGAATTGTTGCAGATCACAAGCTGAGTATAAGTCAACAGTGTGATGGGGCTGCAAAAAAAGCAAATGCTTTTTTGGGCTGCATTAATAGAAGTATAGCTTCCAAATCGCGCGAGGTACAGGTTCCCCTCTATTCAGCACTGGTTAGGCCTCATCTTGAGTAATGCGTCCAGTTTCTGAGCACCACACTTCAAGAAGGATGCCAACAAGATGGAGGGGGTTCAGAGGAGGGCAACGAGGATGATCGGGGGTCTGGAAACAAAGCCCTATGAATAGAGACTGAAAGAACTGTTTAGCTTTGAGAAGAGAAGACTGAGGGGAGCCAAGATAGCACTCTTCACATGGGTTGGCCCTGTTCAGAAGACACCTTAAACCATGGCTTTAACCATGGTGGTTAAGCCAGAAAGCTGGGCCGTGTTCAGAAGACACATTAAACCACTGCCTTAACCACGGTGAATAAGGCTTTTTGATATTATTCACTGTGGTTAAAGCTGTGGTTTAAGGTGTCTTCTGAATGGAGTCATTGTCACACAGAGGAAGGCCAGGATCTCTTCTCGATCAACCCAGAATGCAGGACACAGAATAATGGGCTGAAATTACAGGAAGCCCGATTCTATCTGGACAACAGGAAAAACTTTCTAACTGTTAGAGTAGTATGACAATGGAACCAATTACCTAGTGAGGTAGTGCTCTCCCACACTAGAAGCATTCAAGATACAGCTGGAAAGCCATCTGTCAGGTATGCTTGTAAAGTGGGTTCCTGCATTGAGCAAGGGATTGGACTTGATGGCCTTATAGGTGCCTTCCAAGTCAATTATTCCATGATTCTATGTGAAGTCATGTAACATTGTCTTCTAAATCACAAGCCAAGCCTGTAATCCCTAACACACTTCTTAGGAAGTAAGCTTCATTCAACATAGTGGGCCTTACTTCTGAGTAAACATGAATAGGATTGTGTTGCACATCTCTTATCCATCCTAAACAATCAGAATGCTAAATGTTTTGGTTTGATTTTTTTAAAGGAGAGGGGAATTGCATGTGTATTTATTCAGATTAAATTCTAAATATGTTTCAAACATATTCAAGATAGTTCAAACTGATATGATTTAAGGTTGGTTCAATATAGTGATGTATGACCCTTGCAAATTCTAACTAAAGAATCTCCTTAGGTTTGCTGCCAGTAGAGTTAATTCGAGAGTTGAATAAGAAATTCTACTAAACCTAAGTGGTTACACAATTCACATCTAAAAAGAAGGAGTTATCTATGCTTAAATTTAACCAAACTACCTTAAGTATATTGCAAATGTACTGCAATCTAGCAACCTGAGTTCTTGATAATTAAAGGTGAATTACAACAATATTGCTTAGCAATATGCAGTGAGAAGTTAAACAGACAAGTACAAAAGTAGCATATTAGTTTTCAGAATGCAAGTGAGAAATCACCAGCCCCAAGCGCATGGATAATCTTAAAAAGAATATATTAACATGACAATAGAATTAGTATTTATTTATTTTTTAGAATTAAGAACTGCCTATCTCGAAATACAGTTGAACTCCAGATCTACTCCCAGTGCCCTGTGCCTCTTGGCTCTGCATATCATTACAGTGAATGGTTTGAAGCGATCCATGTGTTACAAAGTAATATGATAAACTGTCTGAATTATTACTTGTATATGCTGTAGATGGTAGCGAAGGTGTGCACACGTTAGGAAAGAATGCCAAAGCCTGATGGGCCACAGAATCCATGCAGTGAATTTGCCTCATACTAGTATGCTTGTTAAGTTGAGCCTCATTTAATTCTGGTCACTGCTTTTGGTCTTTTTTCTCCCTTCTTAATTTCTCTACCAATTGACATTTACAGTTCTTCCAAGTGGAATCGAATGTGATTTCATCTGTTTCTATTCATATACTTGCTCCCCCTCTCAGCATATTACAGTCAAGTTAAACTGCAAAGAATCCCCTAGCTGATTTCTGTTTCAAAATAGTTCATCAGCACTTGCTCACCGTCTTTTACACTGCAATTCTAGACAGAATATTTACTCAGAAGTAAACTTCATTGTGTTTAATGAGATTAATGCCAGGGTAAGTGTGTGTGTGTGTGTATAATTACATTTATATACCGCCCCGTAGTCAAAGCTCTCTGGGCGGTTTACAAAAATTAAAAGAATGAACATGAAAAAGACAATATACAAAATTAAAACCATAAACCATAAAAAAGCTGATATTTAAGACATTTTAAAGTTTAAAGCCTGGCCAAAAACTCAGTTAAAAACCTCAATTTAAGCTGTTAAAATGCCTGGGAGAAAAGAAAAGTTTTGACCTGGCGGCAAAAAGATAACGGTGTTGGCACCAGGCGGGCCTCATTGGGGAGATTATTCCATAATTGCAGCCTTAGTTTTCAGTAATCAAGGCATTTTATAATGAAGACATTTGTACAATTTTAATTAAAGCGCAACTATTTACTTAATATAGTCTAAAATATATTAGAAATATTGCACATCAACTCACAAATTATGTAATAAGAGCAAAGGGTTGGATCATGACTAAGTCATACTTAAAGAAGTCCCAATGGGACTTTATTTATTTATTTTATTTTGACAAGCCCCTTTGATTTCTGCACAAAGTATGACTAAGTCTAGCTCCAACCCAATGGGTTGCATCCAATGTTAGTCCTAAAATTGGATACAACCTAAAGTTTCATAAACCACAAATGTTTATACTTGTTATACTTAGATAATAATAGAAGCTTTATCACAGCTCAGTTACTTTTCATAATACAAAGTACGCCCACTGGCTCTATGTAATAGCTTCATAACACACTAAGTTCAGGTGAGTCCCACTTGTCTCCAAAGTAGACGTACACTTGCATTTTCTTTGGACAGTATGTCACAGACTCCACCTGCACCAAGGCACAAGCAGGCGTTTATTGCCCTGGCCTTAATTTTCTTGTTAGTGTCAGTAATGTCTGCGTCACACCTGAAGTTCTTCATGGTGCATAAAAATAAAAAAAGAATGCATCACCACAGAAAGTGGAACTGCAACAGGAGTTTTCAGCTCATCTCATTTTCCTTTGAATAGCAACATTAAGTTCAATTATATTAAATCAAAGGAGAATTTATTAGAAAGAACATTTAAATGAGACCGGAAGGTCTAGATTAGAGGTACAAAGTGAGTATAGGCAAGCGATGCAGAGATAAGAACACCATTAAGACAATAATGAGACAAGAAGGAAGTTAGGCATTTGTGATACATACGGACTGACTTAGAAGCTACTGTGGAAAGACATCTAGCAAGGTTCTAGAATTTAGTGATACAAAACTGCAAAAATATGCTCAGATAATACCATGTGAAATCTCCAGCCTACCTTTGACTTTACAAGTGGAGTGGGTCAAGCACGGTTACATCTTCAAAGGTCCTACAATCCTTATTAGGAGTGGATGCATTACCACCCATGCTGAGTTTACACACTTGTGCTTTTTCTAGTCTTTATATGGATAGCCTGGATCATGCCCAATATTTTCATTTCCTCTTGAGGCCTTGCTCTTTCTTTTCCTTCATATTTGTACACAATGTACTTGCTTCTTTTCATACAATCTTGATTCCAAAGCCATGATTTCAATTCAACTGTCACACACATTTATGGTAGCACTTAAATTGCATGGAAATATTTAGAATGTCACAGGTTCGCTTTGTTCAAAAGAAAGCTAAAGGGCTTTAAATACTTGCTGTTCAGTTTACTCTTTTGATTGCTTTCCTACTATGTAAATCAATTTGTTAATGTTCCCTACAAAATGCATGAGCCAGTTATACTGACAAACACACAAAGCTCATTCTAATTAGCTGTTAATTAGTAAGAAGGAACAGATGCTGTTAGAGTTTCAGCAGGCGTACAGGTTCTGTAAACAATGCTTATAAATCTAAATGAATTTATTAGCCGCAATGCAAGTGTCAACGTTTAGTTGGCAACCATACAAATATGGCAGAATTCCCTTAACATCTCTGCAACATATTAATAATCCTTGTGTCAACAAAGTCTATGAAGCAATCTGACTTGTTAACTGTCATCACCATTCTACTTAATCTCATTTTGTAAATCACTTATCTTCCTCCTAATTCCCTCCATACACTATGCGATGAAAGAACACTGGCATCAACCCTTTTCAAATTGTACACACTGTCCCTTTTTAATGCCTGAAGCCAAGGAATTTGTGGGGAAATCCCAGATGCATTTGACAAGTACATTGTATTAATTGCCACAGAGCTCACAGGCAATATTTGTGTAACCCTAATGCAAAAGAGAGGGGAGCAAAAAACAAAACAAAAAAAACCCAAAAAACTCATTTTAAGCAATTCACATAATGCTTCCTTATATTTTTCTATATTCTTAAGAACCTGAGTATTACAAATATAAATATTTAAAATATGAATCATGTTTAAATCTTTCTTGCACATGGCCGACCAGTGTCATCTTTTTTCACAACATAAACTTATTTAAATCCTTTGTGTATTTGGAATGGTGATATCTAACAATTCTGTATCATTACTAAACTGAAGTTTAGTGGGTGCCCTGTGGAAGGAGGGCCTTGTCAGTGGTGGTGTCAACTTTAGTCAACTTTATGAAATACTCTACTAGCCCCAGGAAAATACTCTCCTTGCCTTTGAGCATCAGGTACAAACTTCATTGTTTAAGAAGAGATTTAAAGGCTAAAAGATGCTGCTAATTTTTGTTTTGGTGATTGTTACTGGTTCAATGACATTTGTGTTTTGTTTGTTTCTTTATCACCTGAAGTTACATATTCTGTGTATTTCGGTTAAATTCTTTGCATTTTGTTGTTTTACTGCTTCTACGACTGCTGCTTTGAATTTTATAAAATATGAAGTATTATATTTTGAAAGTATTCAAAATAAATTCATATAAAACAAGCACTAACAAACTTACTATGATTTCTCCCTTCCTTCTATGAAAGCTTGATTCTTCTTCTCTCCACACCCCCCACTCCCTTTGAGGGAAATGTATCCTACAGTCCTCAACAGTAATTGTATCTTAACCAAAAATAAGTTATTTTAAATCAAGCTGAAAGACCAACATATCAATACAGTCCCTATGTAAAGATTCTTCATAATTTCTACCAATGAAACCAAGAGAAATTATCTTCAGATCTCTTAATATTGTTCAGAGTTCTATCTCATTTTTAGATTGGCAAATTAAATAATCTCCAAGGAAGTAATCTGCTGGGAAATTACTTTAAATTTGGCATGCACTGCTAAGACCAAGATGATCCAATATTTTGGCAGTACATCCTTGTTGAAGAGTCTGTGGCAGGAGAAAAGAAGGGACAACTCCTTTTGAAACTGGTCAAGTTTGCTTGTTTTTTAGAAGGAACAGGAAACGAAATTGCCTCTGTCTTTCTCTGCCTGGTTCGTGCCAGCACTGAGCAGGGGGTTGGACTCGATGGCCTTATAGGCCCCTTCCAACTCTACTATTCCATGATTCTATGATTCTAGATGGAGGACTCTAATCTCAAATTCTAATATTAGAAGAGCTAACCTTCAAGGTTTCCATCATTAAAAAAATGTTAACTACACTGATGATGCAGACTGCTATATTTTGGCTTGAGACACCATAGCAAATAACTGAAAGCGTGGCTTAGCACATTGTTCATAACATGAGTGGTATTAAAAATAGCCTTCATGTGCAAATTAAACATTCTAAGCAAGTACCCATGGCTCTAGCTACTCCTGATGTAAGGGCACATTTGATCTAATTGGGAAAATATTTCAAGAGCTCTGGGAATAGTCACTGTTAACTGAATGCAACAACAAAAAAGGGAAAAGAACAGAGGCACACCCGAGGGGATTACCAAATCAATTAACAACTAATTCAGGGACTAATTCCTGTATTGCCTCTTAGCACAAAAATGTATCTTTAATTTCTCCTGCAATAAGCATCACCATGATAGTCCTGACACACACTGACGCTCTAAATGAGTTTACATGTATCTCTTTTTGATTGGCTATATAACATTATTTCTTCACAGTTCAGTGCAACTGTAGCCAAGTCCTCAGAAATATTTAATTATACTAGTAGTTTCCCATTAACAATTTAAATAACTATAGTGAAGACAACACCATAATAATCAGCAATCAAATAATTACCACAGTATTCTTGATACTCCAGTTATTTAAAAAAAAAACCTGGGAAATTATTCAGAAAAAAATATTTAGCTAAATTATATTTGCGCTTCAAAAAACATTTGGGTATATATTTAGTGGGTGCTGAGATAACAGATTAACTCTAGGAAATAAATAGCACTAGAAGAAATCCTCCCAAGGCCAGATTTGCCAATATTGCCATTATATACATTCTGAAGACATAAAGGAGAGAATAAAGGAAGGAAGAGAATTCCACAATTATCAACCCCAAATGCTAATAGCCCTTTTATTTTCAATGCTGAGCTTGCACCAAGCCTAGGAAAACAGGTGCCTTTCCCAGCTATGCCCAATATGATATGAAGGTTTTTAAAAAATAAAAACATAAAAAGGGGGGAGATATAGATATATATATGCATTCTAATATTAAATCATAAATGAGGCTTCATCCACGTATAAAACTGCAGACATCTCACCATTCTGTGTTCTCCCAAGCTACCGTAGAAGCCATTCTTTCTTTCTGATTTTGATTTCCCTATTATGCTCTTAGTTCAGTACGTTCATTAGACAGACCTCAAAAAGAAAGCCTGGATATTTTGGAAAGATTTTACAAGATAAAACATCTTTTTTTTTCATGTGAATGACTGTAAAGTGGAAAAACTGATTTGTTCCACTTGGATTAATTTAATTAAATCTGCACACAATTCTTCATAAGTTTTCACTAACTTTGTTACTGAGTTTATGGTTTATAATTGTCTTAGAACAGGTAAAATGGGGCACTATTTCCGAGCCCGATTCAAGGTGCTGGTTTTAACCTATAAAGCCTTACACGGCTTGGGACCACAATATCTGATGGAACGCCTTTCCCGACATAAACCTACCCGAACACTACGTTCAACATCTAAGGGCCACCTCCGAGTGCCTACTCCGAGGAAAGCTCGGAGGTCGTCAAGAAGAGACAGGGCCTTCTCTGTGGTGGCCCCCCAACTGTGGAACGATCTCCCTGACAGGGCCCGCCTGGCGCCAACATTGTTATCTTTTCGGCAGCATTTGGCAATATCTGAGGAGCCTGGGTTTGTTTGTTTTTTTGTAGCTTATCAAAGTGTTGTAGTGGTTTTAAATGTACAGATTGTGTGTATGTTGTATGTTTTTGCTGTTTTAATTTTTGTATATTGTTTTTAATTGTTTTTAATCCTATGTAAACCGCCCAGAGAGCTTTGGCTATGGGGAGGTATACAAATGTAATAAATAAATAAATAAAGCAAAGTGAGATTGGCGGCAGAGACACAGGACACAAGGAGCCGCCGTGCAGCGCACAGCCGACAAGCTGGAGAGAGGAACTTGGCATAGCTTCAGTGTGAGGGTTGGTGGAATGTAGCATCCAGCACAAAGGATGCTCTGGCAAAGTGTAAGGACAATAGGGGGAGGAGGGGAGATGGGGGAAATAAACCATGCTGCGTAGGTTAATTTTCTGATTGTGTGAGAGATGATAGTAGCTGATTTTCAAATAAGCTACTATGAGTAGCTTAAAAACCACCACAGCTTAAAGTGAAGTGTGAACCTACCCATTGTGTACTACTCTCAAGGTCTGACAATTTCTAGTCAACATATGGATTTGGGGTAAGATAGGCTGACCATATGAAAAGGAGGACAGGGCTCATGTAACTTTAACAGTTGTAGAGAAAAGGGACTATACTAGAGTGACCATATACAAAAGAAGGCAGGGCCTCTGCAACTTTACCTGTTGTGATGAAGAGGGAATTTCACCAGGAACTAATTGCATACAAATGACACTGGCTGAAATTCCCTTTGCTCTGCAACTGTTAAAGTTACATGAGCCCTGTCCTCTTTTTCATATGGTCAGCCTAGGTAAGAAGCAATTCCATTTTTTTCCCTTCACACTTCTATAACTAGCAGAAATACTACTTCACAACCTCAGCCAGATGCATTCCCATTATTGTTCTGGTTGTTTTAATTTCATTATCTTTTTATTTTCACCATTTTACCTCTAAAGAGTGTCATGTGAGATGTTACCCAAACAGACACTCTCAGAACAGCTATTTGGTCTGACACAACATAATTTCCAGAGTTTTTAGAACATTTTTTGAGTTTGGGCTAAGATGGTGGCATAACTGGTTGCTATTGTTTGGAGAGCCATAATTATATTGGATTTTGGCTAGCTGGGCTAAACTAAGCTAAGGTGAAGAGAACGTATTTTACCAATTGTTTTGGTTTTCTATTTCTTATCACTTTCTTTGTTTGCTGGTGTTTGAAAGTGAGGGTGTTTGTTTGTGACTTCTTCACTGGACTTTATTGTTCCTCACCCGCTGCTTCATTGCTTTTATCTTTATCCTGTTTGGAGTACAGCATTGTTGCAATTAGCCGAGGATGGTACAAAGAAAGACTGAGCTTTATTTACCTTTATTTACCTTGTGATTGTTGGCTTTCTTTTCGGCTTTTCCACCTAGCCCTTTTATCCTGAGCCTGGGCTGAAGACATAGCTGTTTTTTTACTACTTTTTTTGTTTTTTACTACTACTATTTGACTTGCTGGGCTTTCTATTTGCTTGCTGGGCTGATAATAGCAGATTGTATGCAGTTTAGAATGATTTGAAAGGAAAAAAAATTCAACATCACTTGGAACTGCATGGAGCTCAACACAGCTGTTCGGATTTCTACACAGCTGCAACTACGGTGGACGTCGGTCCTTCCCCCCTCTTCCATCTATGGCGGATGGCACTGCTTTTGCTTGCAGATTCTTGTGGTGATAATACAGATAGTGCGGAAATGCTGGGCTGAAATTACTGATTACATGTGGGATAGAATGCTCTGAAAGTAACTTTTCTACATCGCTTGGAGCTGTTTGGAGCTCAATATAGCTGTTTGGATTTCAACACAGCTGCAACTATGGTGGATGGCATTGTTTTTGCCTAATAGAACTTTGTGGCGGATATCATAGTGCAGGATTCAGAGTGAAGAGAACTGAAGACAGAGTGGCTTGAAGAAACAGACACTTTTACTCGTGGCTAGCTGAAGGACTACCACTTCAAGCTGACCTGTTTTAAGACTCTGTTTATCACCTGTTATAGGTTCTCTTCTCTGACCTCTTGACTGACTTTGTTTGCTCCTACCTCTATTCAGAAGCGGGTCTGCAAGTCCATTGCTGGGTGTTGAGAACCTCAGCCTTGGGCCTGGTCTTTGCTACTTTCTGATACTGGACATGATCTTCTGGACTGTTTGGATATTATTCAGCTCTGAGTCTGTTTTCACATATTGTAGTTGTTTGATTCTTTCTATGTCTGGTTTCATGTTTTTGTTTTGCAACCAGTGGCTGGGACAGCTCTGGTTAATGCTGTTGTACTCTGCTTGTTTTATATTTCTGGCTTCATACAATTTCTCCTCATTTTCTGTTCTCTATTATTTTTTCCTGTCCTTATTGTATGGCTTGTTCTCATGTCATTTCTCCTAATTTAGTTCCTATTCGGTGTCTCCCGTCTTCTCAGCTCCCTGGAACTGCTGGTCTGTTGCTTCTAAAGCTGTTGTCATTCACAACTTATTGATCTCTACATCTCTGAACCTTCTCACTCTTACTGAAACCTGGCTTCTTGCCCATGATACCACCATTTCAGCTACCCTTTCTCTTGGAGGACTCCCTTTTTCTCATACTAGTTGCTCGGAGGGTCGTGGCGATGAGGTGGGTCTTTTATTATCTAGCTTGTGCCAGTTCCAGCCTCTTTCTATTCCACCTTCACATTGGTGTTCTTCTTTTGAGGTACATGTGGTGAGGCTTTTCATTCCACTGCAACTGCAGGTTGCATTTATTTATTGTCACCCATCTCTGATTTTGATTCATGACTGACCATTTTTCTCTCTGATAATTCTCCTACCCTTATCTTGGGTGATTTTAATATCCACGTGGATGGCCCTCAAGACTCTGCAGCTTTACGTTTTCTCTCGTTATCATCCCCTTTTGATCTTAAGCTTTGGTCTGATTCATCCACACATTCCCTCGGACACTGTCTGGATCTTGTCTTCACTAGGAATTGCTCTATCTCTGACCTTTTGGCTGCTGAGTTTCCTTTCTCAGATCATCATCTAGTTTCCCTCATGATTACTCATAATCCTCCTTCCTTACAGTCTGTTTCTCACTCTTGTTGTGATTTGCAATCTATCAATTATGAGGCTTTTTCTCAATCATTGTCCTCCTGTCTTCCTTCTGTTATTTCTGCCATCTCCTTGGACTCAGCTGTTTCTCTCTTTAATTCTTCTTTATCTTCAACTCTTGACAATTCTGCTTCATCTTTGGCACGGATGGTTTGTCTTAATCAACCCCAACCTTAGCTCACCTCTTTCATTCTCTATTTTCATTCCTGTACCCAGGTGGCTGAAAGCTTTTGGCGTAGGACCAGTATTGGGCAGATTTTGTCCATTACATTTTTTTTCTTTCTTTTTTCTCTTCTGCTATTTTCTTGGCCAAACAGCAGTATTACTCATTGCTAATCCAGTCGAATGCTAAGCATCCTTCACGTCTTCCAATTCTCTTCTGAAGCCTAGTCTGCCATCTCTCCCCCCCCCCCCCCCGGTCTGCTAACGACTTTGCCTCTTTCTTCAATACCAAAATTCAAACAATTCGCTCTGATCTCGCCATCTCTACCTCTTCCAGTACCTGTTCCTCAAATGTCAGTTCCTCCTGAAACTTTCTCTGCGTTCTTTTCGGTCTCAGCTGATGAACTGTCTGGAATACTGCATTCACTTATTCCCTTGATCCCATTTCTTCTCCTGTTTTTATCAATATTACTCCAGTTATTCTCTCTTCCTTGCTTCATATTATTAATATTCCTTTGTCTTCTGGTTCATTTCCTTCTGCTTTTAAGCATGCTATGGTCTCACCTATTCTTAAAAAGCCTTCTCTCTCTCTCTCTCTCTCTCTCTCTCTCTCTCTCTCTCTCTCTCCCCCATCCTGTTTCCTTGTTGCCGTTTGTTTCAAAGGTCTTTGAATGGGTGGTTTACACACATTGCCTCAATTTTCTTTTTAGTAACTCTACTGCTCTGGTTCCTTTTCAATCTGACTTCCATCCTTTGCATTCTACTGAGGCAGCTCTTACGAAGATTACCAATGATCTTCTTATTGCCAAGTCTAAAAGGCCTTTATTCTGTTCTTGTTCTCCTAGATCTTACTGCAGACTTTGACAGGAATGATCATGATCTTCTGCTGGATTCCCTTCACGACCTTGGATTTCGCGACTCTATGACTGGTTTGCTTCTTACCTGTCAGGTCGGTCATTCAACATGTTGGCTAATGGCCGCTTGTCTTCTTCCTTTCGCCTTTTCGTTGGGGTTTCACAGGGCTCGGCCCGTTGTTGTTTTCTTTATATATGTTGTCCTTGGGTAAGCTTATTCGATTTCACGGCCTCCAATATCATTTGTATGCTGCTGATACACAATTACATCTTTCATATCCAGAACTTTCTCTTGATGTTCAGGATCGTATCTCGGCATGTCTTTTGGATATCTCAGCTTGGATGCTTCATTGTTGTTTGAAACTTAATATGGCAAAGACAGAATTGCTTGTTTTTCCTCCAAAAACTACTCCCCATCTTTCATTCTCCATTGCTGTTAATAATGTTTCACTTTATCTGGTTGAGGAAGCTCGTAGTCTCGGTTTTATATTCGATTTTTCTATTTCCTTTACTCCTTATATTGAGGCAGTAGCTAAGTCCCATCATTTTTTTCTTATATAATATCTCCAAGATCTGATTGTTTTTATCATTATCTTCCACCAAGACTCTTATTCACGCTTTGGTCATTTCTCTACTGGACTATTGTAATCTTCTCCTGACTAGCCTTCCTTCTTTTCATGTTAGTTCATTGGTTTCCATTCATCATTCTGCTGCTAAGATAATTTTCTTGGCTCATCACTTTGATCACTTCACTGGCTGCCAGTTAGTTTCCGGGCGAAGTACAAAGTGTTGGTCATTACCTTTAAAGCCCTACATGGTTTGGGTCCAGGTTACCTGCGGGATTGCCTTCCCCTGTACAATCTGCCCCACACACTCAGGTCCTCTGGGAAGAATTTACTTAAGTCAGCTAAAACTAGGCTGACAACTGTTACCCAGAGTTCCTTCTCTTCTGCCGCTCCCAGACTGTGGAATAGCCTGCCAGAAGAGAGCCATCAACTTTACAGTCTCTTTGACATTAAGAAAGCCATAAAGACTGTTCTCTTCCTGCAGGCCTACCTAGTTGAATTTTAAGAGTTTTATTGTTATTTTAATAATGTATTAGTTTTATATGTTTTTAATTAGTTTTATGTACTTTATACTATTTGTATTTAATGTTGTTCCCCGCCTCGATCCAGAGGGAGAGGCGGGTAAGAAATAAATATATCATCATCATCATCATCATCATCATCATGTTACTCCACTCCTGAAATTCCTTCATTGGCTTTCAGTTCACTACAGAACCCAATATAAGCTTCTCCTATTGACTTTCAAAATTTGTCACTGTCTAGCTCCTTCCTATCTTTCTTCTCTTATTTCACATTATTGCCCCTTTCGCGCTCTTCTCCCATTGAATGTTACGTTTCTTACTTGCCCAATGGCTTCTACTTCCCTTGCTCGGCATTGTCCATTTTCTGTCGCTGACCCCCAGGCCTGGAATTCTCTTCCAGGGCATTTGCGGACCACAAGTTCAATTACGGTCTTTAAAGCTCAGGTGAAAACACTTATTTTTTCCAAAGCTTTTAGAACTCTAGGTTGATCTAACCATTTTATAACATTTTAGTTTTATTGTCCACTGTGCCTGTTTGGTGCATTCCCTTTCTTGTTGTTTTATTGTGATTTTATAAGAATGTAAGCCTATGTGGCAGGGAGTTGCAGTTTTATTGTTTTACTATGTACAGCACCATGTGCATTGATGGCACTATATAAATAAATAATTTTAGCACACATAAAAGCACCCATCATTGCAAACCCAGAGATCGCATAAAAGGGCCCAAATATGTGAGGAACCTAAAAAGTTATTGTCTCCAGCTCCAAAAATTTGAATGTTCCACTAGTTGTTTTACCACCCAACTGTCCACTCATGGACAAATAGAATGGAAGCTATGCAAGGAAAAGATTTATCTAGTGGGAGTTGGGAAAGTCATGATAGGAGAAAAAAGTATGGACTTTGATGTCAAACATCTAGCAAGTGAGATGAACATTTGTTTTATGCTTTTGGTAGGGTTATATGGTAACAACTTGGGAAGGTAAACATTCCCAGGGCACGTATTCCAACACATTTGCAAGACCTGATATGTCAAATTTAGTTCTTAATAGCAGAATAAGAGATGTAGGTGAGGGATGGAGAGCTGGTCTAAAAATATTTCAATCGTAAATGCAAAAATTAAATTCAAACTTGATAAGACAAGCATTTCAGTATCTATAAATGCATAAAATAATTTGTGATATATTCTTTATATTTTAATGTGTTTATTTTTTACCATCACATTTCTATAAAGAGACAACCCTCCATCTTATGAAACACTATCTACAAAAGGGTGGGATTTCTACTTTTGAAAGATTAAGTGAACCCATGAAACCTGCTGCAACACATGTCTCATTTTCAGTGATCACAAGTTTCAGGTCTGACACTTGCCTGAAGCACTGTGTGTTCTCTTCTCTAAGTGAAGAGGACTAATGAAATCAGTTTGACTGCCTATAGGTAGATGTAGCTATCTTTTCAAACCTATTTCAAAGGTAGTTTCACTGAAATGTTTTAATAACACTTGTCTGAACCTTGCTGAAATGTTTTAATAACACTTGTCTTAAGCCAACAAAATATTTTGTTGGAAGGATTATTCCAAATGATAGCAACAGTGATGCTGTTTGCTTCAAAAACTGGCAGATTGAACAAACCTTTATGATAATCTATTGATAACATAATACTGTGTGTTATACTTGTAACTGCCCTGTTGCTTTCATTTATGTGCTAGTTTTCAAGGTACATGCCACCAATCTAAAATGATAAAAATAAATTTAAAAGTGTAAAAATACAATAAAACAAATCAGACAAGAGAACAGACTAAAACAATACAAATGATGTGATGAAATTAAAAGTTTTGATCACCTGCTAAAACAACCAAGATTAAGGAGCTAATATAGGGAAATCCACCAAATGGGAGTTTCGTACTGAAAGGCACTACTACTTGTAGATGACAACCTCACCTTCCTTAGCAACTGCACAGTAACTGAACCTCATTACTTGATCTTAACTACTGGCCAGAAGGGAGGGATGGTTAAAATATCCTCAACTATACCAAAACTCATCATAAAAAGTATCTAAAAGGCATTATAATGAGGGCTAGCTGGAATGGAAATGGAATTGTTTATACCTACGTTCGCTGCTCTGAAGCTTTTTTGGATATTGAGCGGTGTAGAAATATTGTAAATAAATAAATAAATAAATAAAGGTAAGATAAGGAAACAAATGTTCATCTTACAAGACTTCTCTCTAAATGAACGCATCTTTGATAATGGAGGTATGGATCAGAGTCCCCATTTCCAAAAGTTGGGGTCAATGGTTACTTGCGACAGTGTCTTTTCTGAGCTGGCCTCAGACTCTAAAACCATCTTTCTATAGTGATCTCTCATTCTTAGATCAGTAGACTTAATAAACAGTGGGATACAAGAAAATATTTTAATATATGTTGTCTGTGTGCTGTCTGATGATATGTTTTTATGTAAATGGTTTTGCACATCATATAATGTATTTTAATGGTTTTTAATTTCCATGAACTGCCCAGAGAGCTTCGCCAATGGGGCGTACAGAAATATAATGAATGAAATGAAATACATTTATAGGAAGACAATTTAATTTTTACTAAATATGATGTGTGGTACAGTTTTTATTTACTGTCTTAGATGCTGATGTATCAAGAGAAACAAGGAAATGGGTATAGATTAAGATACCTAAACCAATATTGTGTGTGAATTTTAAAGAGATTTTCTTTTCAATATAATCTATAGGTGTTTGATACCCCTGAGGCTGAGTAGAATCTATACCAGCACAAATGATATGTGTTGGAAATGTGGTTTAGAGAAAGCAAAGATGTTTCATATTTTTTGGTCATGCCTAAGAACTGGAACTTACTGGCTATATTCTATGACAGGATATAATATACCATCAGGTCCACTGGATATCCTGTACTGTTATTTTAAAGGCTTGGTATATGAGGAGGATGTTGAAATAATTGTGAATATGTTAATAGTATCTCGTATGATTATTGCTTATAATTGAAAAAAAAACTAGCCCCATCTCTTGATGTTAGAGTTAGGGAAGAGAAACAACAGTGAAATATGCTTATTTAAAAATGGAGTCTTTTCATCTCCTTTTAAAATAATAAGGTCTAGGTTAATATTCATCTATATGTATTGCTGGGTAATGTTTAAATATCATATTTTGTTTTTGTAGCTTTTTGGGCTGTTGTAGCAGTTTTAAATGTATATGTGTATGTTGTATGTTTTTGCTGTTTTAAATTTTTGTATATTGTTTTTAATTGTTTTAATCCTATGTAAACCACCCAGAGAGCTTCGGCTATGGGGCGGTATACAAACGTAATTAATAAATAATAAATAAAATTCATATTTATTTGATCAACTTGTACAATATAACTATTAAAAGTATATTTGACAGTATCAATATTTATCTATATTTTGACTATTTTCAGTTTTTTGGAGTTGCAGAATGATTTTGATACAGTTCATTGTAATTATTTGTAATTTATTTTAAATGGCATGTATGACATTTTGATATATTTTGATAATTTGTACTTGTTTTATTGTGCAGACCACATAGAAATATAATGATTAGGTTACACAGATAATGTTGTATGAAACAATTTGCAGAGGTTTGCTTCTATAAAGGAAATGAAAATGCTCCACTGTTAAAATAGAAAAAGGAAAAAGGCATATAGGCCAAGAATTAAGTGGAGAAAGTTATCATTTCGAAACCATATAAGCAGTTATACTATAGGTAGGAAGACAAGGGATGGGCACCTTTCCCTAAATGCTGCAGACAGCCAAAAATGATTGTGGCCTGATCACTATGAGTTGGAACTTTATATACAATAAGGGGGAAATTGTTTTCAAGAAGTGACAGGTATATGAATAAGGGAAAATAATTTCAAACAGGGCTCTGTAGACTTGTACGGGGGTAGAGGCAGAGTTCTGAGATCACACTCTTACCACTAGAATAGCTGTCAGCCCCTACTTGCCCTTACTGCTATTTTTACATTGACAAGCACGTGTGTCATTTAAAAATGGCCATCATATATAATTGTGGTTTGTCCTAACCACAGACATTAGTGAAATCCAACAGTTCATCTGGCAGTATTTAGGCAGGAAGGAACTCCTCTGAATTTGGGATCATAAAAAGATAAGAAGAGCTATGCTGGAGCAGACCAAGGGTCCATCTAGTCCAGTGCTCTGTTCACACAGTAGCCAACCAGCTGTCGACAAGGGACCACAAGCAGGACACAGTGCAACAGCACCCTTCCACTAAGTTGGAAACACCATTTCATGAGCACCTTTGGATTCAACCTATAAAAATATTGTTCAGTTTCCATATTTATTCCAGCTAGCAAATCTATTGAGGTACCCTCCGGAGCAGTTTTAGGGGGCACAAAATTGGGTGCAGGGGGAGGGCACTTATGCAACATTTGATGTTGCCCAAAGCCATAATTTCTAGCTCTTTTCATAGGCCCTCAGTAGGCATAAATATGCCCTTCAGTTATAATCACAGTAACAGAATACTGGGTTTGATTCTGACTTGCCCCTCCATTCTCAGAAGGAACTGGGATCCAGCAGAAGAAACTGGGATTTCCTCTGCAGGAAGGGAGTGGAGCAATGACTTTCACCAATTCATTTCCCTTTGCACTCTGTGCCCCCCTCACTGGCTCCCATGCTGTTTTGCAGGATGTCTCAACCGTTGGAGAAGCTTTTTGGGGAGCATGGAGGGCTGCAAATGAAAGGAGGAATTGGGAAAATTGTCACCCCATTATTATTATTATTATATTATTTACATTTTATACCGCCCTATAGCTGAAGCTCTCTGGGCGGTTTACAAAAATTAAAAGATTGAACATTAAAAAGTCAATATACAAAATTTAAAAACATAAAACAGCTGATATTTAAAACATTTTAAACTTTTAAGCCTGGAAACAAAGTCAGTTAAAACCTCAACTTAAGCTGTTAAAACACCTGGGAGAAAAGAAAAGTTTTGACCTGGCCCCGAAAAGGTAATAGTGTTGGCGCCAGGCGGGCCTCTTCGGGGAGATCATTCCAAAATTGGGGGGCCACCTCAGAGAAGGCCCTCTCCCTTGTTGCCATATAGGACAAAGGGGTTTTATGATAAAAGGAAATTTGTTTGATTTATATTTCATTAATTTATGTTTTTCTGAATCCTCTCCCTCTCTGTCTGAAGGTATTCAAGAACCATAAAATTGTACAAATACAAGTTTTAAGATTTTTGGGGAAAGCTTTTTAAAAAGCACCTTTTCTGCTTCAGCCATTTGATGAATTCCTGGCTGCAAGGTCTTGGTATAAGTGTTCTAATCCAACCTAATTCTGAATTTCTCCAAAGCATTTAAAATAAAGGCAAATTATTTACTAATCATGTTGGTCAGATCTGCACCACTGTTCATGAATCTCTTTCTGTATATTTCCTGAACAATGGTGCAAATATGACCACTAAAGCCATGTTAGTATTACTCACACTGTTACATTCTTACAAGCAGGCTTTGTGTCCCTTTGTCTCACTGTATACATTTTGTATATGTTCCTATAAAGGAAATGTCATTGATCTTATATTGGCCCAGTTCACACGTAACAAGAAGCCACCATTGGTGAATTTCCCCACAGAGCTTCTTGCTGAAGCAGTGGCTGCCATTCTGAATATTTCAGGTGTGGCATGGGTGCACCATCATTTATTGTAACATATGAACCCAGCAAGGGCACTTGGTCGGGATTGTTGGGGTGGTTGAGAAGCCACCCTCAACTCTAAAAATTGGTGGCCATGGATACTGGGTGACAACAATAATATTTTGAACTGCTGAGAGTTTTTATTATATTCAGTGGCATATAAATGGAACAACTAGTTAAATAAATAAACAACCCACCCTCACCAGGTTTGTGTGCAATGAAAGTGGTGGCCGTAGGGCCTTGGATCGCCAAGGTGGTGCCCATAGGCTGCAGTAATAGTGGAAACCAGATAAATGTTTTGCTTATGACCAGCACTCACGACAGTTTGACTTTAACAACACAATCCATTACATGCCTACTCAGATGTTCCACTGAATTCAATGGGGTTACTCTCAGGCAGTCTTCCCCAACCTGGTGCCCTCCAGATATTAAGGACTTCAACTCCCACCAGCCCCTGCCAACATGGCCAACGGTCAGAAATGTTGCGAGGTGTATTCCAACATATCTGAAGGGAACCAGATTGATGAAGATTGGGTTGTAGGGTTGCAGCCTAAGTGTGGGAATAAAGGAAGCTGCACACTAGACTCGTCTGTCTTCTCTTTTTCCTTCCAGTATCGTTCTTTCTGCTTCTCTATTGGCTCACCCCCACAAAAACCACGGACCAAACAAAAGGAAATGTCCACGAATGAGAAGCCAAATCAAGGTTTGATAGCTACAGGGCAGATTATATCAGGTGAAAATGAAGCACATATATTTGATAGGCAGAGTGTAAATATTTATATTTAAGAAATGACCAGATTCCTTCTTCATTCCCATAGAAAAGCCTCTTTTAACTCAGTCTAGCTGCAAGACAAATCATTGTTCAATTTAGAGGCTAACATGCTTATATTGTCAACATAGTTATTATCTAAGAGAAATTTAATATCTGCATTTAAAAAAAAAAGAACTAAAAATCCAATTTATTTATTTTAAAACTAATTTTTCTGATTTTCTTTTTTAAACCGTTTATTTTTATACACTCTGCTTCTTAGTAAATGTGCTTATGATTGCACACCGTCCTCTAAGCTACTAAGTGATAAAAGTGATTCTACTGACCAGAATGAACAAGCCGAGGGTTTCTCTATGAAACACCTGAAAGGGCCCCAGACCAAAGAAAATACAGTAAGAACTACAAATGTATGGTGAGCTCTCATTTGGTATGAGGACTTGCACAATTTTTACTACTCCATAGAGTACAATGAATAGAATAAAAGTACTAGATCCCTTAACGTGTTATTTGAAATGTGATGTCCTTGGACCTAACGTAGCAAATATGTCATGTAAGAGCAGTGATAATTCTATTCCGGTCCTAGGTTACAATTTTTGGCATGTTATTTATTTATTGTTTAAAAAATTTAAACTTGTGTTTTGGCCCTAACAAGAACCCTCAAAGGTATTTACAACAGTAAATAGAGATAGCCTTATAAACAGAGAGTATTAAACGCCAGCGTTACATAGTATTATATAATTTAGCATTCAGTAATCTGACAGTAATTTAGGGTCTGAGAAAGCAAGTCATCAAACGCATTCTAAACATTTCCCAACGTACATTCAACCTGACTAAGCAACATTTTCTAGACTGTTTACTCACTGGGATAGCCACAAGAACAAAGGTTGAGAACACAGAGGCTAATTTATTTTTCCTTCATCTTTTTAACTATACTCTGAATTGGCTTGGGAAGGAATATGTTTAGGATTAGTAGCTATTCTGCACCAAGCACAAGAACACAAAGAATTGTTTGTATATTGCCATACGCTAATAAAAAGATATTTCAGCTCTGAAGAAAAGGTAAGTATTCAACCAGGATACCTAACTGACGATCTTCCCCCATATACACCAAAACAAACTTGGAGATCCTCTGCGGAAGCCTTATTGGCTGTCCCAAAAGCCTGTCATCAAGCAATGGTATATAAGCTAGCATAAGCAATAGTTGTACCCACTTGCTGGACCGTTCTCCCACCTGCAGACCAAGGCCCAATCTACACCAAGCAGGATATAGCTGTATGAAAGTGGTATATAAAAGGCAGGAGCCACACTACTACTTTATAGCGGTATTGAAGTGTTCTGACAACTGTTGGGGCCCATTGACACATATCCTGCTTGGTGTGGCTCCTGCCTTTTATATATCGCTTTCATACTGCTTGGTGTAGAGCTGGCCCAAGGGGCAGAAACTGCATCCAGCTTTAGATGGCTCTTGGAAGATACACCTGTTTACTCGGGCTTTCCCTGACTTATAATCACACTACTCTGTTTTACTGTTTTTGCACTATTTTTAAAGAATTTATTATTGTTTTTATACTTTTTTAATATTGTCTTATATGTATTTTTTATGCAAACTGCTTAAAGACCAGATGATGTCAAGTGGTATGTAAGTCATTTTAATTAATTAATTAAATTATATATTCCCTTAATTTAATGCATATTAATCTTCAGGGGAAAAATAGATTATTAAACAAACATCTGAGGCATTTGTCATCTTGGGATCTTGGTGAAATGTCCAATTCTTAAACCTCTAAACATGTGCTGAAACATGTCAAGTTGAAACATGTGACTTGACAGTAAATAAGTCACTTGCTCTTAACTTTTAGTTTTTTCATGTAGACAGCTCTTGTTTATGCCATTTGCTATATTCAGACATAGCTGTTCACTGGCCAGATACCTTTGGGAATGCTTGTTAGCTTGAACATTTCTGAATGAATTTAGAGAGATTCACTTCTCATTCTGTTTGCACTGCAAGTTAACATTAAGATTGTGAGTTGCTGGTGCCCTCATTAGATTTGTTGTCTAACAACTGATTATTCAGAGTTTTCTGTAAAACTAGGAAGTACTCTGTTGATTACATCATATATGTTTATTGTTTAAATGGTATAATTCTTTAATAGTACAGATACTCAAGACATAGTGTAAACATCCAATAAGTAAATCCATAAAGCCAAAGCATTAAAGGTCAGTTCTTACTATTTATTTATGCTCCAATTTAGAGAGAGAGAGAGCGAGAGAGAGAGAAGGAAATAGCACACAGCTGCCATCCCAAAAACAGACCTCCCATCTGCCACCCACGGTTTGCATGTCACCTTCTCCAGGCTCATTTGTACTTCATTAACTGCCATTGACTTAACAAGATTTATGCAAATGACACCATAGGAGATTGCTAACTCCCACTGCAATCAAGCGATTATGTACGTACAATTCTCCACAGCAATGAAAAATTAATACACGACAAGCCCACACACTGCTGAGCTGTGCCTCTTGCTTTTATGTTTCTTGTTGTGCACTTTTTAGTTTAATATGTCCTATTGACAGATATTTGGCAGAAAGCATAAAACAAAAGCAAACCTTATAAACATGATTCTTCCCTATCAATCTAAAAAGTATCCTTTATAATTTAGTATAAAATATTCCAGTTTCTGTGAGATTATACAAAACTGAATCAGAAACCATATACATACACAAAATATAGGACACAATACATTCAAGTGGGTTGGTTTAATCATTATTTAAATGACCAAGACAGAAAAAGATTTAAAATTGACTAATCAATATATTTCCTCAACTTGTCCCTATAACACCAACTTGTCCCTATAACAATCACATATTAGTCAGCAATTAAAGAGAGCATTTATAAAAGCTAGGATTCTCCAGTATGGGGTTCCGCAGGAGTCAGTCTTGTCCCCCATGCTGTTCAACATCTACATGAAACCGCTGGGTGTGCTCAGCTGGAGTTTTGGTGTGCATTGTCATCAGTACGCTGATGACACGCAACTCTACTTTTCCTTTTCATCTTCATCAGGTGAGGCTGTGGATGTGCTGGCTGCAACAATGGACTAGATGAGGGCTAATAAACTGAAACTCAATCCAGACAAGACTGAGATGCTGTTAGTGGGAGGTTCTGCTGACCGGATAGAGGGTCTTCAACCTGTTCTGGATGGGGTTGCACTCCCCCTGAAGGAGCAGGTTCATAGCTTGGGGGTTCTCTTAGAACCATCTCTGTCAGTTGCGGCTCAGGTGGCCTCGGTGGCAGGGAGTGCCTTCTACCAACTTCAGTTGGTGGCCCAGCTATGCCCCTATCTGGACAGGGATAACTTGGCTTCAGTTGTCCATGCTATGGTAACCTTCAAGTTAGATTACTGCAATGAGCTCTACGTGGGGCTGCCTTTGAAGACGGTTCAGAAGCTGCAGCTTGGGCAAAATGCAGCGGCCAGATTGGTAACAGGGACCAGAAGGTTCAAACATATAAGACCGATTCTGGTCCGCTTGCATTGGCTGCCTGTACATTTCTGAGCCTGATTCAAGGTGCTGGTTTTAACCTTTAAAGCCTTACATGGCTTGGGACCACAATACCTGATGGAACGCCTCCCCCGACATGAACCTACCTGAACACTACACTCAGCATCTTAGGTCTTCGGAGGACGGCAACAAGGGAGAGGATGCCCCCCCCCCCCATTATGGAATAATCTCCCTGATGAGGCCTGCCTGGTGCCAACATTGTTATCTTTTTGGGGCCAGGTCAAAAATTTTCTTTTCTCCCAGGCATTTTAACAGCTTAAGTTAAGTTTTTAACTGAGTCTTTGGCCTGGCTGAAACTTTTAAATTGTTTTAAATGTTAGCTGTTTTTATGTTTTATATTTTAAAATCTTGTATATTGACTTTTAATGTTCAATCTTTTAATTCTTGTAAACCGCACAGTCAGCTTCGGCTATGGGGCGGTATAATAATAATAATAATAATAATAATAATAATAATATATTTATTTATTACCCGCCTCTCCCTCTGGATCGATAATAATAATAATGATGATGATAAAGCACTGCCTTTGGTCATGCAGCCCACATGCACTGCTGAATCTGACAGACAGATTTCTTTGATTCTCTCTGCACAAATGCAAGGACACTAAGCCAGATCAATGACTTGAAGGCCAAGGCACACTTATTTGCAAACAAGTTCCACTGAAGTGGGATCGATTTCCAAATAAACATGGTTAAGATTAGGCTGTAAGTGTCCAGGGCATCCCAGAAGCAAGGGCTAGTAGTTAGTGGCAAGAAGTACTGTTTATCAGTGAAGTGGAAAATAAATGACAGAGACATAAATGTAGAAAATGTGCAAATGAACATATTGCAGAGCTCAAGCAGTTGGAAAACATTTCTAAAAAGAACAAAGGGTGCTCACGAACATTTACGGCACGAGGCTCTTTGTTGCATTACTGCAACAGACTGACACAGCTAGCCCTCTGGAATTTTTTTTTTTTTAAAAAAAGGAGTACAAGTTCACATATATGGGTTCCTGGATGATCCTGGCAAGATATTTTGTGAATCTCAGTTCCAGTACAGTAATAACACAATAGATTGTATTGTGCCGCCTACACATTTAACCTTGAAAGTCAATTCCCCCCCAACCCCCACATGATTCTTCGCTTTACATAGAAAATATTTACATATAGGCTTTTTAAAAGAATCTAATTGAAAAGAAATCTACATTTATGACATTTATAACTTCTAAAAAATGACAAATCGAATTTAAATTTAAAAAACTGCAAAAAACAAAAGCAATTAAAGGGGAAAAAAGAATCATCCATTTTATTACAGAGAACTCTGCATAAGCATCATGGCTTTTTATTTACTTATTTATTTATTGTTGCAAAATTGCAATTCCCTGCCATATGGCAAGTCACTTTTGAAACTCAGGAGAGTTTCAAAATCAGTGTTCTACAATGAGACATTTGAGGGCAGCAGTTCAAGAGCCACCAGTCTTTGAAAATACCCAGAACTGTGGCCATTGAAAAGTAAATATATATGTGCAACCTTGTTTTTTCATAGATGCCTTCTAAGGGTGAAAGAAGCTTATTGGGGTACAATCCCATCTGGATGTCTGTCAGCCTCTGAACTTGGCTGATGGGCATCCTATGCAGGGCAACAGGAGCACGGAGGTGGTCATCACCTCCTCGCTTCTCCTGCTCTGCATTTGTTTGCTCTGCATTTTTTTGCCCATCTAACTAGGTTTCTGCAGAAGGGAAGGGAATGAGTCTGGGAAGGGCTGAGGGCAGATCCTATGCCCATTTCCCCAGTCCCCTCCCTTCCCTTCCCACGGAAAAGCCCCCTTTCTGTCCTCTCCGAGATCACTTTTGCAAGCTCGGAGAGGCGGCCAGCACAGATTTCTCCACACCAGCTGCAAAGGGGCGGGGGCAGGAGCTTGGACTCCTGGGTCTGAGGTCAGAGTGCTGTCTCCAACCTCAGGTCCAAGAATCCAAAACTATCCCATGGCCCTTCAGAAACTGTCTAAGGGCCACAGGATTGCTCTTCTCCACTACTGTGGATGTTAAAATTAGATGTTTCAGAAAACTAAAGTTAAACCATACCCACGGAAAGAAGCTTATCTGGTGAGATACGCTACGCTTAGGCCTTTTCAAATAATCTTGCATCAGCTCATCTGTACCAGGCAAACTAATTTCCTCTGCCATTATATCAGGGGTGTATGAGAGCCAAATTCCATTTTGGAGATGCTCTCGGAGGCCACATTCTAGTGGTAAGTGGGGCCAAAGGGGCACCAATGCTCCCTTCTGTTTCCTTGAACAAGGCTGGAAAACCCAACAAATTCATCAATTTACCTTCTGGGATGAAAGAAGCATCAGAAAGACAGTGAAATTACAAGTACATCTAAAACAAATACTCCAAATAGTTAATAAACATGGCAAATTTGAAGATATTGCCTATGAGTATATGCTAAGTGAAAAAATCTACACAACCCACAACACTGAACAAATCTCACAATTTCTTTTTCAATTAATTTCTAACCAATTAATTTAGAACATGCAGTTAAGAAAGACTCCTGCCTGAAATCCTGGAGAGCCGCTGCCAATCAACATCAACAATACTGGGCTAGATGGTCTCAGTATAAGGCAATGTTCCTAACCATAGTTTGCCTCAATGCCCAAATCGGGCGAACTATGGTGAGTGTTAACCTTACCTTGTCTGCAAACCAGACTTGGTAAGTATGGTTTAATTTGCAAGTCAAAGAAAACTAAAGATGGCTACATTCCATTAGCACTACACTTTGCTGCAGCATCCAACTCTCCTAATGATTTTGAAAGAGAAAATGCTAGTGCTTTGGGTGCATGCCTGGATACTAGTGTATATGCTCTTATCTATTGCCCTCTTACTCTAAATCTGTCACACTGACTTTAGTGAGTATACTCCACAGTATATGGGTAGGCTTCTCGAGCCCAGACCCACAAATACATGCCGACGCCTGGGATTTTGAAAGATATGTTTCCAGCCCTGGCTATACAAAGCTGTTAACATTCTGATTCTGGGAAGAAGCTACTGTTAATCTACAGTCAAGGTTATGCTATATAACATTACAGTAAGAGTAATTTTGCTCATGAAATTTCATGTACTAGTTGTAACTTACTGAAAAGCATAAAAGCAGTTTTATAGCTGACGATGTTAAATTATTTTTTGTGCATCTGCAACCAGACAGAGGGATGGAAAGAGGGAAAGCAAAGATTCACAACAATTCCAAACAAAGCACATCTGATTTGGTAGTGCTGCTGCAGGAAACACTGACACAGTTCCGCAAATAAATCAGGCAGAAAAATTAAAACATTATTTAAAATATATGTACTTACAAAAGCCACATGTGGCAGGCATTAGCATAACAGAAACCCACTCTGGACTGAATGGTATTTAACGAAATCTATCCAGTTGCAAATCTCTATTTCTTGAGGAAGCTACTTGAGACGGTCATGGTGGTGGGTTGCAAGCACTGATTACTGATTATTGAGACCCATTTCAATCTGGGTTACAGCCTGGTTATGGAACTTGAATCAGCCTTGGTCACCCTGTCGGATGACCTTTATCAAGGGTGTATGACCCCCGTTCATTCTGTTCAATCTCTCATTGGCTTTTGATACTATCAACAATGATATCCTCCTGAACCAGCTCCAGGAGTTGGGCATTGGAGGCCTTGTGTTACAGTGGTTCCAGTCTTACCTGTGGGGATTGATTTCAGAGAGTAACTGGATGACTATTCCTCAGACCCTTGGCAATTGAGCTACTGGATTTTGCAGGGCAACAGCTTGTCCCCAATGTCTTTAACATCTATATGAAGCCACTTGGAGTGGTAATTTGGAGCAAAGTGCCATCAGCATGCTGATGACATGCAACTTTATCTCCCTGTAACGTCTGAATCAGGTGATTCGCCTAGTATTGCCAGTTACAGCCTCTCCTGGACAGGGCTAGCTTAGCCACTGTTATACAAGCACTAGTAATCTCATGATTGGACTGATGTAATGCACTCTAGATGGGGCTACCCGTGGGTCCGGAAGCTGTAGCTAGTGCAGAATGTAAACTCCACTGTTGTCGGGAGCTGTTCCTTTGCAGTATGTCTCACCTTTACTGAGGGAATTGCACCGGCTGCCTATTGGCTACCAGGTCAGGTTTAAGGTTTTGTTATAAGTTTATAAAGCCCTAAGCAACTTGGGACCAAGATATTTGAGAGAACGCATTCTCCCTTACCAGCCTACCTGGTCACTGGGTTCATCACATGAAATATCCTGATGGTTCCTCACGGCCCTGCAGACCATTTTGAAATCCACTCACATTTTTTTTGCTCACTTCTATGGAACTCCTTGCCTGTTGAAGTAATTATTTCATTTGTGCTGCCTGCTGAAGATATTTTTATTTAAACTAGTTTTCCCTGAATGACCAGCTAGGTTTTATTAGTATAATTTGATTTTAAAGATTTTAATTCTGTATTTTGATTCTTTTTTCTTCCTTTTTCTTGTTCACCACTCAGGAAATTTATTGAATAGAGAGTGGTAAATAAATCTTGCAAATCAATAAAATCAATAAAATTAAGATGCTGTCCTGCAAAAATATGCCTGTTGACCTTCAAGCATAAGAAATATAAGTAAGCTGAATTCTTTACCTCTCATTCCAACCAGTAACACTTCACACAACATACTGCTACTAAACTGAGAGCATAGCACTATTAAAGAGAAGATAAATATGAGCGCAGCATAAATAGAAATTAAAAAAGAGCAACATTTGAAAGGAGCATGCATATCAGATCAATGTGAAAAAAACTGCAGGACAGGAGAAAGTAATAAACAAAATACTGTTGAAGTGCATGATGGAAGTAGCTGTTTGTATATTTCTGCATATATACTACCAAGTCTTGCTGAGAAAGGATCAGGATAGCTTTTGCAAAGAGATGACCTCTTCCACCAGCCTATCCCCTACCTTGCTCCTTACTGTACTATCTGCTATCAACAGATCTTTTCTGCAGAGATGAAATATATCTGTGAATTTATGAGATTTTATTCTTTTAACCATTTGAAATCTGCCCAGAGAATGTTTTAATTGGGTGAATTAAAATATCATAAATATAATTACAAATGCAAATAAATAAAATTTTAAATGTACAAACTGCTATTAATACGGATAGACAAATATTAGTTTTGCTTTCTCCCAAGTTCAGTTTTTTCTCAAGTTCTTTCTGATCCACTTATGAAGACGTATTTGTATTTTGGTAAGATCAAAGAACAAAATGAATGAAATTCCCACTATTAGAGGTTATTGGCTGAGAAATGGACTATACATTTTTAGAAATAAATACATTTCTCAGCCCAAACCCTTCTTTTTAAGGTGCCAGTATCACTGAAAGGGGCACAGAGCAACTGGCAGGGATGACAAAAATGGCACTTGTACCATGGATAAAAATAGATCTTAAAAAATATAAATAAAATGAAATGGTAAATACTATGTTATTTATAAAGAATAACTTGGTTAATATCAAATAACCTGGATAATAGAATCATGTTAACCTTACATCTAAATAGTTAATCAATACCTTCTACCAGATATGTTGCGTAACAGACAGTTTTTCAAAGTAAATGAAGAACCAACTTGATCATTTCTCAAATATGAATGTTTAAAGTCTACCAACCACAAATAAGAATTTCATTTTCACCTGATGAAAACAAAGCCCAGAGAGCTTCGGCTATGGGGCGGTATAAAAATGCAATAAATAAATAAATGAATAAACTGCTCTAGTCTGCCCAGTAACTGCCAGACTTTACTTCAATCTATCAGTTATACGCATTTCATTTTTGCTTATTACGTTGTGTTTGTGAGGGTGAAGCTGAGCAAAGGCAGAATGATGCAGAAAGAAGCTACAATGGAAAATAGAGAATAAAAAATGTCCATTTTGCAGGTTCCTATATTCCCATGCTTAAACTCACAAACTATCATAGCTGCTCGTCACAAGAAAGATTCTATATGAGACACTTCCCTCTATAGGTTAAAAAAGTGTGCAAAAGGTAAATAAGTGCAGCAATGAAACAATGTAAATAATACTAAGATACAAATTAACATGGTTTAATGGCCGGATTTGTGTGTTTTTAACAAAATATATGAAGTAGGAAATATTATTTAAATCAATTATTCAATTAACAATTATTTAAAGCTGCCTTTTTTCTTGTAGATTTAAATCATTGATTTAAGGGCTTGTACCCCTATTCCCAAGTTTTTGGTTTGCAGATATACTGTCAAGCAGAGTAATACCAACAAGAGTTGCACTTGACACAGAAATGTAGCATCTCAGTACCTGTTTGTGGCAGGCAATGGTGCTGGTGGCTGATAAATCTTGGTGGTTTCAAACAGCTAACACAAAAAACACTTTGTGGGCATTTGGACTATTAGGTATTCTCTACTCAGGCCCGTTAAAACTTACAACCTCCAAGTCATACTTGGCATTTAAATCATGAAATACAGCATTGAAAGCCTGGTGCTAAATAAATCTCATTTTGGTGCCTCTAAGGAAACAGTAAAAATTATGAATTACTAAGCATTTATAGGCTTCAATTAAGGTCTCTGCTGTGGGATAGAATGCGGGGCTGCGAGTTTCACAGGGTAGCTTCTGTGGATTAAATGAGATGTGTACCTGTATTCAGAGATATGTCAGCCTTGCTCAGAGAAGTACAGCCACAGCAATAATGGTACTATCAACAGCACTCAATTAGTGATGAATCAAGGATTTGAAGAACGGGTGCTCAACTAGGCAAATGCCCTGTTTGGCTTACAACAAGCAGGTCCACCATCTTGATTCTACTTATACCCGCTCTATTACCCTTTCACCTTCCCCAAGGAAAGTAATCACTCATAATCCTTGGTGGGAAAAGAAACACAGAACATTTTGCCGTAGCTAGATTCTTACACCACCTGTTCCCTCCTTACTTTTTTCCAACATGAGGCTTTTTTCCCATTGGGAGACAGGGATGGGCAAGGAGGGCTGGCTGGCTGGCCATTGCACTCTTCATGCTTTATAGTCAAACTTTCAGATAATCCCCTTGTGAGTTTCTGAGTATTTGTGACAATCATGCTTGAAAGACTTAACTGATTTTCAGGACGAGCACCTTGATACTCATGTATTACTACACTCAACAGCTAATTTCTACTATCTCATCAAGAGAGGAGGTGGAAGAAAGAAAGAAAGTTTGATTCAGTGTGAACATAGTAGATTTCACCCAAGTGGACTTCATGGGCTCCAATAAAGCCTTAAAACTCTCCCTCAACATATGTGTTTTTGAGAAACAAATGGTTTTAGCCTCTGGCAAATCTTCAACAATTTGATGTTTAAGTATTGAATGTTTAAAAATAATTTTAAATATGCTTAAGAAAACATCTGACAATTAAAAGCAACACTATTAATAGTCACAAAATCTTTGCATTTTTCTAGTATCAAGATTTACAAGTTAAACAGGGTTGGCACTACCATTATGTAGAATGAGGCAACCACCTCAGGCGGCAGATGCTAATGGGGAGCAGAAGAAGCCTTCAAGCTGTTCTTCATAAACTTTCTGACTGTTAGAAAAAATAGCTGTGCATGCCACAGAACCTGTTCTGGGTCCTCTAAACTAGCCTGCTGCCTCAGATGTGGTAAGAGGACTCTATCCCATTGCAATGTTAAAATAAGACTCAACTGCCAGTTTAGTCAGCTTCTGTATGTGGACTGGGGAGAGGACACCATCTTGTTGTTTGCCTCAGGCAGCAAAATTTTGGGGAGGGCCCTGAAGTTAAACCACCAATTATTAAGTAAATATAACAAATGTTTATGTGAATTACCTAGGGACATTGACTTAATTTCTTTGCCATGGGAAACTTTCCAAGCAAGTTAACAGAGATCAAGTGGGGCTGACTTCAACAGTTTGCAATTAGCAATTTAGTTATCAAATTCAAAAACAAAATACACTTTAAGTTTCATTGCCGCATTTTAAGTGTTGGAAAAATCAGAAACTGTGAGCCATAAGTTTCATATCAGATTCAAGTATTTGCCTTCTGTTACATGACATCCTTTACATTAAAAGTGTCTTGGGAGAGGGTATACCTATGCAAGCGTACCTATACTTGTCAAACGAGCCTAAAGAAATCCTCAGTTTCAAATCGTGTAATAAGGAAGTTTAATTAAGGCCACATACTATGGCTGTAAATGTTCTCTTATATAACAAGGTCTAAATGAAGTTACAATTCCTTCATTAGCAAATTACAAACAAGAGCGCACAGCTGACACACCAGCTATGATTATCACAACTAATTGCCTCGTTGTTGCAAACCAGCCTGAAACAGTGTTCAGATGTCCTTCTGCAATAGCAAATGAGGGCCACATCGGGCTATTTCTGTGATCACAAGGGGCTCTTGTACAGCGATCTGATTTTCCCTTGTCGACTGGCAGCAAACGGCCCAATCAAAGCACTCTCTACAAAAGGCAGGCTTTGAAGCCAGCTCAGCCTAGAAGCACGCTCCATATGCAGGCCGGCAGACTGCACTTCATTAGGCCTGTTGTCACATTTTCCCTCTTCTTATTCTAATGATCCTATTTTAATACACATAGGAACCTCTCCTAATTGATGTCAAGTGAGTGACTTCAACATTCATCACCAGAGCACATCAAACAAATCTTGGCACACAAGCCCAGCATCATGGTGTTTAAGACCCGAGGTGTGTCTCCATGTACAGGAAAGCACGCACACACACACACACACACACACACACACACAGAGGCTATACCTGTTTAATTGGGATTGCACGGCCGCTTCCAATGCTATCTGCTCTGCTCTCTAGTCCTTTCTTCTCTTTGTCTGGGTCGCTCCCTTTCCGAGACTGCAGAGTAAAAGCAACGTTAACACTGTTAACACAAGGATTCACGCTTTTTTTTTCATATTCACATCTTAAATTTTAGGAGTTGTTTTAATGAATCAGAAGATAGATCATATTTACACTGGTACATTTTTTTAAAAAATAACCTGCATGTTAATATTTAAGCTTTAAAAAGCTCAACACCCACAAATACAACACAATATAGAAACAAAAAATGCTAACAGCAAAACTGTGTGCCTTTCTACCCGGGAAACTTCATATTTAAGTATATATACTTAATTATCATCTGATGAGATTTTAAAAGGCTATTAACTATTCAGCAATGTAATTTTATGGATTACCTTGATTAGAATTAAATTTAATTTAATTTCCTCTTTTACTACTTTCAGATGATAGTATCAAAGTCAAACCAACAATGCTTAGAAAACCAAGCTGCTTTTGCAAGGTGTAAAACTTTAAAATACTAATTTTATATGCATATCTTTCTCAATATAAAGGCACTTGGATAAAATATAAGAAAGGCAAAGGTTTTGCAGAAGTTTAAACATGAACAATTATTTTATCTGGGTGGATTAAAGAAAACATATAAGCAGTGCCTATTAAAAAACATTTCATGGGGCCAAGATTGTCCTGCTTGCTTTTTCACAGCTTGGTACAAACACACACAATCCTATTTAAACAGAATCTCATGTCCTCCTTTATTGTGAGATAAGTAAATCTACATTTGACAGATTTATTTTATTATGAGCAAGATCTAAAAGTCATCCTCCTTAATAACTACACTGACAAGTGACAACTTCACTCCATTACTTTTCAGTGGGAACATTACTCACGCAATACTGAAAATGGGGAAACATTTTCATGCGCTTTTCAAATCACAGATGATATATGAAGTGAACATATCGGTGGTGTCCAGTGCCACAACTGAATGCTAATAAAAACCAAGCTGCTTTTCTTCAGTACATTAAAGTTGTCTAAAATGTTCACTTTTCAAATACAAATTAAAATAACAATTCCAATCAAGACCATATATATATATATATATATATATGACATAGATAAAGAGAAAAGCAAGGAAACTGAATTTCAAAGGAAACAATACAACCTCATTAGCAGCAGCAACCACATTATATTTGTGTTATACTTACGGAGTTAATACATAACCTCTACAGGGGTTACTGTGGGTAAACTCTACTTACTAATAAGCTCAGGATTACAAAAGAATATACCAAAGAATCTATAGAAATCTGTGATAAATCCTAATATTGATTAATGATACCATCTATTTATCTATAAGTTGTAAGTGAAAAACGTAATGCTTACTTACAGTATGGAAAATAAAAGAATTACACAGACATTTGTGGGTATGAGTTAGTTCATAGCATTAAGAAACCTTGAAGGGGGCCGCTCACACTTTCCCATCCGCCGGACTCACCTGTAGGGCTAGCAGGCTAGAACATCAGCAAGGCAGTAGGGTTTACCACACCATCAACTATCTGTCACAGCCACCACTTCTCTTAAATTAGGAGAACAGGTTAATCTGTTCTCTCCATGCTTGCATGCTTCTGACAGGCTTCCCTCAGCCCTTTGTTATATCCTTTCCCAAATTCGCAACAGCTAGAACAGCTTATGTTGAAAGCAGTACAATTTTAACGTAAGTAATTTTCATTGTGAACAATTTTGAATATTTTAATAGAACGGTATCATATAAAATAAGTCCAACTCCTAATAGGCCCCTAGTATGCTGCTTTAGTATGCTGTGGCCTATTAGGAGTTGGACTCTACATATTATTTGGCCCACATTCAAGACTTATAATAGCTGAAATAGTAAATGTAGTTGTAACGGCAACTGTTTGATAGTAACTGTTTGACAGCAAACAGTTTACTCTTTTTAAATTATACATCTCACATTTAACGTAATGAACACTTAAGATCGAAAGAATAATGGTATGAAGGCTTGTAATTGGTATGAAGGCTTGAAAAAAGAGTATGTAAACTGTTATTCCCTAGTCACCAATGGTGATCAAGCAGGACATTTTTATAAACTGGAAGAAAGTTGGTTCATTTTTTGCTTTTTTATCAATGTGTCACATATGACCGACATAGGTATATTTAAGCAGGTTTATAAAATTTGTGAGAAAAAAATTCAGGCTTATTTGCAAGGCTGATTTTACACTTGTTTTATGATAGGATGATTTCCTGTGGTAACTGCTATCATAAGTTACCATAAGTCAATGGTACATCAGCTGAAGCTTTCGTTTTCTTTTGTCTAATGAGGATATGAAATAATTTGTGTTAGGGAATAATTCCTTTTATCTGTCTGCTCAAAAATTGTTTTGAGCAGCATAATCACTTTCCAAAGAATGGAGTGTGGAACAATTTTGTTCCCAAAGTTAACAAACAACATGTAAATTCAAACAACATGTAAATAGAAAACAACATGTAAATTCACAATATATACATCTAGAGTAGCACTGAAATAGTTAAGATTGGCATCAAGACAGAGGTAAATTTGGCACATTAATACTCTGTAAAATAAAAACATGTGTTAGCACAGTCTTAATGGACTACTGCCACAACTTTTGAAATCTAGGGCAGAACAGCTATTTTTGCTTGTAACAAGTTTCTCTAAGATCAACCACACTATCCACACATGGGGATAGGAATCTGTTGTTTAGTGAAATCAAATTTTCGATAAAATTACTTGAGATGCCATTCAACCTATGCTTTTGTTTTCAACCAAATAAGCCTTCCCTTGTCATTAAAGTGATGTGGAATCCATTTCAACTTGCAGTCAAACATTAGAACATATTATTTGTCTTTCAAGAATAATTGAAATCATTATATGGTTTTGTCTAAAATGATCTGTCACTGGTTTCTAAATATTTTTTATTGCTGATTGCTGTTATTTTTGCTGCTGTTTTAATAAAGTAATGCTTTATTTTTATAATATTTTTATAATATAACAGTTATTTTACATTGGTAATTTATGGTTTAATCCTTGTTGTTACCGTCTTTGAACTACCTAGAGGGTAAGTAGGGGAATAAACATTTTAAATAGATACATATATTAAGTTATATCAATATACATACTTACTTCCAACAATAGATCAGGAAAACACTATCCAGTATCAAAGGCTATATACCGGGGGGGGGGGGGGGGATTCCCTCAGAGAAACCACAGTAATGATTATATGTCACATGGATACTTGGTATTTTGGGACAAACTGGGAAATGTGTTTAACAGAAAATCATCTCAAGAAGTATGACGAACACTGCCAATGTTAAGACAGAGTAGCTCTGTATATTTTGTTTTATCCTCCACTCCACAGAAGGTAAAACATTAACAATGCAATCTCATTTGTTTTGTTTTGTTTTTGTGGAGCACTTGTAAAACAAATTTTCTATGTGGGGAATGTATAACACTAAAAAACTAGGCTGGCATTTATAACTTGTCTACACAGATGTTAGTCTTCAATGGGGCTTAACCCCAGATGAGTGGATACAAAATTGCAGCCTGGAAATAGTTGCCACGGATCACAGTAGAACTTCTTAGAAAACATGCCTAGATCTTCCAACAATTTGGGCATCTAGTAGGAAACTAACTTAATCTTAAAAAGTTTTGTACATTACAGAAATTCTAACACTTGCTTAATGGCCAATAATATATTTTCTTAAAGTGGAAAGAATAAGAGCTATGATAACATTTTTTTTAATACTGATGTGCCAGCACCCTTGCAAAAATAGCACTGAAAAATCCATTTATATTCTGAAGTTTCTGTCTTATTAGTATTTCTAGTGTATTGTTTTGTTGTGGAGCTCCTGTGCCACAAATTTTCTCGTGGAGAATGTTGCCCCTTTACAACACTTACAAACTAGGCTGGTATTTAAAGCTCTTTACTGTTTTAGACATCCATCAAGATGTGTTTCTTTTCTAGGAGCTACAAAATTCCATGTTTAATTTAAAAAGCCTATGCAAAAGTACTAGGCTTTATTCTGGTTGTACTTTTATATTGTAGCGTTAAGCTTTTATATTTTATATTTTTTTACACTGTACTTTGAGGTTTTAATTTATGTGAACCGCCTAGAGGTGTTCTGCTATCAGGCGGTTTAGAAATGTAATAAATAAATAAATAAATAGGCCACCAAAATTATTTATGCTGCATTACATAAAATAAGCCTGTCTAAAGGAATCCACCTATGTCAGCCAGCTTTCCTCTTACACTGAGGGAAGCTTTATCAGCAGTAACCCCTATGAATAAATTTTAGAATAACTGGGGTAAGATTTTTTTACTCTATGAATATTGCTTGTGAAAAGCAATATTTATGTATTTAACCCTTCGATTTTAATACATTACATTGAACTGTAAAATATACACCACCCTCCAGGATCCTAAGCAAAGTCTGAGCAGAATCAGAACCAGTAATTTCCGCATACAGATCCAAATGCGCTTCTCCAGACCATTTCTAATGTGCCTACTCCATATTCCATTCCTTGACTGACACTGACATCTAGTGGAAGCAGTAGTTACAGTTATCTAACACATAAATACGGCTATACAATGTATCATTCCACAACCCTAGCATGATTGCATCACGTTTAAATACGTGTAAGTCAAATTCTCTTAGTAAACCCAATATTGCAGGGTAAATTCATTAATTTTTGAATTACTTATTGAAACCCTTCCTGTGAGTGACAGCAACATTCGATCCAACTCAATATGATTAACAACTGTAACTACTATAAGTGCATAATGTAACTGAGATCATTCCTTTTATCATCTTCCCACCTATACTGTTCGGTAAAGCTATTGCAGTTTTTTTCCTTAATCCCTTTTGGATTTAGTTACCCCACTGCGCAGTGCTCGGACACATGCTTCCTGAAGGAGCTCTTCCTTAAGACATGCAACGCTTTACAGAAGTACATGAGAAATCACTGTCAATCCAGGAGGGAAGTCAAGCACATGGTCATGCCTTTGGATGCTATGACTACATATGGCATACCCTAATGCAAGAGTATAGGGCACTCAACCCAGCTAAAGAGAAGCATTAGGCACTTCACAGGGAAGTGTAAAGTACTTCCACCACCTTATTACAATGCCTCAGCCACTTTCCACTAGAGGGGTAATCACACAGAAGATTGGTATTCATTCCAATTCCAGAATAGTAGAGCAGGTACTGTCCCGTTTGTCAGAAATATGCACGTTTAAAAGCCCAAAATTTAGCCCTGCAGCTCATGCTACTGCCCATCCAGAATGCAGTAATTAAAGTAATCAAGATTTCTATTCAGCAAAAGAGCAAAATTCACTTGTAACACAAGCTGAGAACCGTTCAACACATTAATAACTTTAAATACTGCCTGCAAATCTAGTATAAGTAGAATGCTAGATTACTGTAAAATTATGTATGCATAATTATTGAAGATCCTTCTTTCTTTGGTACTACACTGCTGTGAGGAGAGGAATATACATAACCTACATTCACATGTCACACTAACTTTAGGTTAACACAACATGCATGAGCAAGATCAAGGTCAAGTGAGCCTCGGTCTCTCACACTCTCCTCTTCCCACATGGCAGGGAAGAGTAGTTAAGAAACTTTTGTCATGTCATCTGGACTGACAAGCTGTAGTTACCATTACTTACAGGGTTTAAAGTAAGCTGGCTTCCATTCATGGTTATTGAAGTTGTGGTTGCTGAAGCTAACCAGAGCTAATGTTAACCAAGGTTCAGGTGATATGGGGATGTGTGGTTAACTAAAAGTAAAAGCTTCCAATCTCCTCATTGACTGTGCAGGAGGAAGAGTGGAGAGTGTGCCGGGCTGAAACTTGCTGTGGCTCATTCCTGGCTGTGCACATCATGGTAAAACATGATTTAGTGAGATTTGTGAATTCAACCATGGTTTAGAAAAATTTAAACTGAAGTCACTTCACAGATTATCAGTTATATTAATATTGTCATTTATTTATTAGAAACATATACCCTACCATTCCACTTCTCAATGGAAGTGTTCAGGGTAGCTTACAAACTAAACATCAATTAAAACAATACTAACAAATAATTCTGCTCCAGTTTCACATAACATCCCTTCTGATAATTGAAGAACGCAATTGTGTGTCTCCTTAATCTTCTCTTCTCTAGACTAAACACACCCAGCTGTTTCAACCATTCTTCACTGGACTTTGTTTGCTCTAGAGGGCAAAATGGAGGCAGAAACATCCCTCCCTCCTTCTTTCCAGCCTGGCCTGGGTCAGAAGAGTCCTCCTTCCGCAATTGCGTGACCTGCAGACTCCTCCTCCTTCAATATACCTGAGACTGACTAGTGCAGATTTGCAGACAGTAACCCAGGTTGACAAGCCACAGTTGCGGCCTGAATATGCAAACTGGCCTGCATGCAAGCACCAGAGGTTGATTAACCCACAGTGGCTTACTGTGACATACGAACCAGCCCAATGTGACTGCACCATCTAGTCACCTTTTTCCCTCCCTCCCCAATCTCCACAACCTGCTTTTTTAACATCTTGCCTGAGGAACAGATACAGGGATATCAAAAGCTTGTAGAATTTATTTATTTTGGTGATCTTTCGGTTGGCCTAATAAACATATCACACAGCAACATTGATTTTGGGGGTTTTCTTTTCGTCTGTCTTTGTTTTTTACTTAACATGTGCCATCCTGAACTGGACACAGAAATCCAGATGCAGCCATTCCCAAAATAGAGCACAACTATTACTTCCCATAATTTGGATACTAAAGGTGCTTCTTTAATGCAACCTAAGATTGCAATATGGTATTTTTAGCAGCCATACAGCACCGCTGTATTATCAAATATGCTCCCCTTTTGTGTAGATAGGCATATGCTCTTGTTCATGTTCTCACAAGACATGTATTGGTTAAACCCAAGAGAGACCTTTAGATATTGGTCTTAGAGCTTTTATGGCTACAGGGAGTCACACATAAGATCTGAGGATACTTGGCACAATTATTGATTACAGACAAGAATTTGAAATGCACGAGTTGATTTTGGGGAAATTAACTTAGTAAAGCAGCAGCACATTAAACACAAGCATAGTAATGATAATGAACCTGCAAGCCTTGAGAACTGTATTCTGCATGGGGAAATTTGCTACATTCTCAGCAAGGCCGATTCCTGACACCCCAAATGAAGCTGCGGAGATGTGTGAGACAAAGCTGTGGACATGCATCATGGGAATAGGCAAGGAATGAGGGTAAGAGGGCAGGGGGAGTAGGCTGGAGGGAAATTAAGCCGATAGGAAAGGGAATATATTCTGGCTACACCTGGCATTCACTCACGTATGTTACAAGGCTGGGTATGGATAGACCTAGAACTTGTAACACTCGCACACTCCAATGTATATGCGCTTTTGGTAGTTCCTTGCCTATGCGAACCACCAAACCAGATTGCTCCATGCTGTTATTTATCCCAACGATACTCACTGGGAATACCACCTACTGATAACATTTTGCAACATTCTGGAGAGAAACCACTCTGTGTGTGAGACTTGCAGACCTTTCTTGATTTTATTCCTCCTTTTCTCTTTGGGGCATATGCATGTTTGCAGGTTTGATTAGAATTTGATGATGTGCAATCTAGCTTTGCGTATGTGAGAAAGCCGCTGAGGTGTATCCCTTTGTCAGTGTTTTCCTGCCCCACAGAGAGTAGGGGTGAAGGGGACCAAACTAACATGTTCCATACCAAGATGGGGGTTGTCTGGTTCACTCTGAAATTAAGCTACTTTGTTACAGGTGAGTCATGTTCAGCTTGTGATCTACTAAGACACCTAGATCCTTTTCACACATACCACTGCCAAGCCAAGACTTCTTTGATTTGAATCTTGACTATTCTTCCTGGCTTTGTATCGTCTCAAGATTTGATAAGCATCCCTTCTACACATTCATCCAAGTCATATATAAACATATTGAAAAGCACAGGACTAAAGTCTGAGCCCTGGGGCAGTCCAGACAAGATCTCTCTCCCGTTGGTCACAGAGCTATTAATGAGCATTCACTGGGAATGGTTACCTATGGATCCACCGTCATTCTTCGTAAAGATATCATTGGACGTTTTGTCAAATGTTTTGCTTAAATAAAGATTTGTTATGTCCACGGTCTGGGGTCTTCAATTCTCTTGGTGCCCTGCAGGCTCCCTGTCCTTCCTGATACTTATTTTATTATTATTTTTGAGTAAAATTTTTTTTTAAAAAAAACAACAACTGGGAAGCTGGTTTGCTGAAAAGGGAAATGCTGCCCTCCAGTGCCATCTTTATTGGGGTGCAAAGGAGTGGTTTTGCGCTTTGGAGCTCAGGCCTCACCTCTGCTTTGTTCTTTGTTTCTGGGGAAAGTTACTTGTCTCACCAGTCTGCCTTCTGGGTGCTTTGAGACCACCTATGCTCACCATACAGCCTTTTTATGAATGGGAAAGCCCTCCCGTGGCAGCCATATTGTCAGATCGCCCATGGCACTCTCAAAATTCCAATCAAAACGTTTGGGAAACTCTGTCCATGGCATTCCCATGATCTACCAACTAGTAGAAAAGGAGGGAAGATCGTCTGACATAACTAATTCTTTATAAAGCCATATTGACTCTTAGTAATCCATGTATTATTTTCTAGATGCTCAAAAATTGTCTGCTTAAATAAACTGTTCTAGAATTTTGTCCAGTATTAATGCCAAGCTGACTATATTGTGTTTTCTCTGATCTGCCCTTTTTCCATTTTTGAAGATAGGGGCAGTTGCTCATCTCAAGTTTTCGTGCACCTGACCAGTTCTCCAATAATTCTCAAATTACAGACAGTATCTCTGGAAATGTCCATAAGCTGCTTCAGCACCCAGTGATGATGTAATTCCATCCTTCTCTTTGCCATCTGTTAACATTTCACCATCTTCCCCAGGCAGCATCCCTACCCCTCCCTTGCACTTGTTCTTGCCCTTTTTGTCATTTTAAGCTTCCCTCACAAGCCTCAGTCGGTCCAGCCTTTATCTTTCCTGATACCAACCTGACAGGTTTGGTCTGCACTGCTGTAGTCATCTTTGATGCTATGTCCCTCTTTCCATCTCCTATGCATGTTTGTTTAAACTCTCAGTTCATCAGAGAGCTTCCGTTGCAACAATAATATAATATTGGCTTCTTAAGACATCTCCCATTTTTCCTTTTCATTGTTGCCTCGTTGCCTTTAGTATTTAACTTTTCAAGAGTCTCTCATCCACCTCAAACCGCTTCCTCCTTCAGAATTTCAAGCCCTGGGACCATTCGCATTTTTTCTCTGTGCTCTTTGAAATTGGCTTTTCTAAAGTCCAAGATAAGCATTACACTCTGTTCAGTTCACACACGCTTTGCTATCGTGAATTCCAAAATGACATGGTCACTTTTCTTCAAAGTTATCTGTCACTTTCACCTCGTCAACCAAATTGACCCTGAGATCATCCAAGGAGAAAAATGCGCCAGCCTCCCAGGGCAAAGAGTTCCACATTCTGGGCATCACAAGAGAAAAAGCCCTCTCACATATCCCCACGAAGTATACTTCAGAAGACAGTGGGATGCACAGAAATGCCTCCTCAGATAACTTTAATGAATAGCAAGTATACTGCACGTGTGCACTGAGCCAGGAACATCAGGCCACAAGCCATGGAAAGTGTGAAACAGTGTAAAAATTGTTCTTGGAGAACCTGTTAGATCCTGCCTGGCAAGAAAGGAGGCCAGTGGGATCAGAAGCACTGGATAGCAATATCAGCAGTGGACCACGGACTTGTCTTGCAACACCTAGTGGAAAAATACACAACCACGCTGGGGGGCGCCCTTTATACAGCCTTTATCTATTTAAGATCTGCCTTTGACCTCATACCAAGAGATAGATTATGGGAGAGGTTTATGGATACTAATATTGACCGCAGGGTGTTGACACTCATTCGCAGTTTATATGATAATACTACAATGCGGGTGAGATGTAATAGGGTGGGTCATTTGTCTGGATCTGTACTAACAGTAAGGGGAGTGAAACAAGGATGTGTTTTAGCTCCCACATTGTTTAATTTTTATACTAATTCACTGGTTGGACATTTGACGAGGGTTCATGCTCAACCTCCCTCCCTGTCCAATAGACCCTTGACGATTTTACTTTATGCTGATGATGCAGTGATACTATCACTGACAAGGGTGGGATTAAAGAGGCTGTTGAGGGCCCTGGATAATTATTGCAAAGATGAATTGCTCCAGATTAATTATGACAAAACCAAGGTTGTGGTCTTCTCAAAAAAGAGAACAAAATATAATTGGCAAATAAGAGATCATTTAATAGAGCAGTATCCTTGTACAGATACCTAGGAATAATTTTTCGCTCATTAGGTACTTGGACTGCTCACATAAAAAGTGCGATGATAAGTGTGCAGAGGAGTACCAAGGCTCTTATTTCTTTTTATTATAACAAAGGTGGACAGTAGATTCCTGCGGTGCTTCAAGTCTTTGTGGCAAAAGTTGTAGCTCAAATGTTGTATGGGTCGGAGGTTTGCCTGTATGAAAAATCTGTACCATTGGAAGTTGTGCAAACTAATTTTTTAAGAATGATACTTGGGGTTCCTAGATGCATTCCAAATGCAGTTTTAAGGTTAGAGACAGGCTCGATTACAATAGACGCACGTATATGGATACGCAAGATACACTTGCGGTTAAAAATGCTGTTCATGCCTGTAGGAATGGCACCTCTAACATTGTCGGATACTTTCCATTCAAGGGGGGGAAAACTATTAAATAGGAAGCTCCAAACCCTGGGCTTTTCGATGATTGCTGTTCAGAGTTTAGGTTATGAAAAGGCAAAAGTTGATATAGCTCAGCGAATTCGAGATGTTGATTTCCAAAATCATTTAAGCCAAACAACATTATATCCGGGTATTAGGGAAAACAGTAGACAGCTTATACCTGTTAGATATTTAGTGGCCTTGACCTCTCCAAAACTTAGAAGAGCTTACACTTTGGCCAAGTTCAATGTTTTACCATCTGCTCTGTTGGAGGGCAGATACCAAAAATTCCCGTAAGAGATCGATTGTGCCTATGTGGGAAGGGGGCAATTGAAACAGTAAGTCATGTTCTGCTACACTGTCCTATATACAAAGACCTTAGATGTTTTCTTATTGCCTATAGATAAATTCCCGGGTAGGCTGGTCAAATTTTATTCAGATTAGTTATTGTCATATTTGGATGAAGCAGCTACACTAAAAGTGGCTAGATTCTGTGTAGCAGCCATCTCCAGTCGCAGGGAGGTGATAGATAAACTGCATAAAAAATGCACAACTAGTTTTGCTTAATAGATGCAATCAATTGTCACTGTATACATGCAGGATAGATATAATATCTGAGCTACCATTTTCCTAAGCGATAAGTTGTTTTTATACAATTTTAAGGTGTTGTAGACTATGTAAATATGGTTTTATATTATGTTGTATGAAACTTGCTGGTCTGGTTGACCGTAACAAATAAAATTCTAAATTCAAATTCTAAATATTGCCACCTTACTTACTTCCAGTCCCCTAGGCAGCCAATTGCTGAATCAAACACATTTTCCACTCACAGGCACCAACCGTTGAGATTGGCCAGCATAGAGAGCAGTATTCAAGTAAATCAAGGAACAATGCTACATTAACATGAGTAGCAATTTTATCTCCTAGTTCACTCACCGTGAAAAGGTTGGAACGGCGCTTGGACTGTTTACGAACAGGCGTTGGAGTGTTGGTAGCAGGTGGAACATCAATACGTAGCTCCTTCTGGCTGGTGCTTGGAGTAGATGGGACCGAGGAAGAATAATCACTTAAGCTCCCTCCTCCGTTACTGGTCTGCAATGATTAAAATCCATTTTAGCAGAAAGAAAGCCAATTGCTCTTTCACAGGCTTAATTTCATCTTCTATAGGCAATGTAGAGGGGTTTTCAAAAATAAATAAATCAAGATAAAGATTTATAAATTTATCAAGACTTTCTCACTAAATTGTCTTGAAACTGAGAACTGAAGGAACTGATTGGTTATCTTTAATCCAATCTCTTCCATTAGATGAATATTCTTGATATTTCTCTTGAAGCATAGCAGCAATTAGAAACTCTTAACACATCAGTCATACTACCTAGGTAATGGGGTACTATGTTCATATAGGGGAGGGACAGACATTTTCAGGTCACAGATGTCTAAACTCACTAGCCATGCTAAACTGGAGAATTTGTGGGGGGTGGAATTTCATATCCAACTAAGAACCTCATCATGAGTTTGAAAAAAAAACCATATAAAATGTAGCATATCCAATAACATTTTTTGTAGTCATTTAAGGAACCAGATCTAATTTCTTAAATGACAAAAAAATGAAGTTATAGATGGCCTCTGATGAGGGACCAATTCAAAGATTGCCAAAAGTCTTCCAAAATTTGTTCAGATATCAGTCTGCTCTTCACATAGAGTTCCATTCACCTAGTAACAACTTCTCCAAACTAAATTCACAACCAGCATATATCCATTTACTCTTGTCCACCTTTAATCTCTAGTCCCATATGACTTAATGGTGGAAGCATGGGGTGGGGGTGGGAGCAGAGAAGTGGCTGCCTACTGTCCCCAAAGGCTGCGTTATGGCACAAGGTGTAAAGCCCCTGCCAGTGGAGTAACACTGGTGGACTCAAATGTTGATTCCTGCAGGGATTAGAGATGCAGCTTCACTTCCACTTTTGAAGGCACAGGAAGCAATCTTGTCTTTCTCCGAGGCTAAACTGAGACATTGGTACATATCTGCAATGTTCACCCACGGAAATTGATACTAATATTTTTATTTCTAAAGCACACATTTCCAGTAACTATCTAATCAATACTTGCAATAAGAATATTCTTGTAAAATTGAAAGCAGGGGTGGAAATGCCTTCAATGAATAAAAATGTCAGACACTAGTCGAGCAGCTGAATAACCATGGGACAGGAGAAAAGCCTTTGTAATAACACTAGTGGTTTTATCTGTACAAAGGTAAGATGGCATTCAATTACTAATAAATGGGGGAAAAAATACATAGACCAGATTGTAGCCATTTTGGGAGGAAACGGAGTTTGAGTGGAGATTATACAATGAGCAGATTAGAATAAGATACTCAGTTTCAACCAAAAAGGGGGGGAGTGAGACTTTGTTTTACTGCAAATTCCTATTCTCAGTGGTTCCAGGGGAGAGCAGGTTTTAGTTCAAGGGCAGCACTTCCTCTCGGTTATGAGGCTGGAACCTCTTGCAAATAACAGCCTGGATAAGGACTCCATCTCAGCTCTGAACCTGGAAAAAGCCCTAAAGCAACTAGAATAAGGGGCAGGGGGAGAGAGAATCACACAACTATGAATGAATATCATCCCATAGGATGAAAACTACCTAAACCTGGTACTGGTATCGTGCCATGAGATGGAGGGCAAAGCAGATAGCCAGCGACAGAACCACAGAATGGAAATTTGCAGTAAACCCAAATTCCCTTTTATTTCTCCAGTGATGACGTGGTAGGAGACTCTTTAGTTGGGCTGTTGAAGAACAGTACACATAATAGTTAGGAAGATTTTTCTGCCTTCCACTGAAACAATTCAATGTAATTATTTCACACAGAAAACAGGAATGGCCAAAAAGAATATACCAATGTAGAAGTATCTAGTGAGGTCCTACTCTGAGCACCCCCACAAACTGAGATCTGGTGTTTGACTACTCATGGATGAGCCTATTCTGCGGTGGCCTTCAAATTGTGGAATCATAGAACCCTAGAATCATAGAGTTGGAAGGGGCCTCTAAGGCCATCGAGTCCAACTCCCTGCTCAATGCAGGAATGAAATCCCCAGAGAGGTCTGCCTGGTGCAAGGCAGCCCTACAGTGATGTGGGCTGATGCAGGCACATCAGGCCGCAGGGAATGGGAAGAGTGGCAAATTGCCCTGCTCTCCCCAACCAAAGGCTCCATCACTGCCTGCCAGGCAACCACTTCCCTTCTTTCTTCCTCCTTCCCACCATGCCACCATCTCTGGTGCCCGCCCACCTCCCTACTCGCTGTCTGGTCTCTTGGCCAGTCACTTCTACCTTGTTCCTCAGCAGTGGGGGCCTCCCGGCAGAGTCAGCTGAAGTATCACAAGAGATCCTAGCCCCTCCCACAGCTGGGACCTCTCATGAAATTTTGGCCGATTCTCCCAAGAGGCCTTTACGACTGGGAAGAGAGCAGTAATAGTCGCTGTCGCCTCCTCCTCCTGCTCCTTCATGCTCAGTGTCCGGCATACTAGCTGCCCTATCTTCTTCCATGAGTGGGGAGTAGGGCTCCTGGCAGAGTTGGACGAAATATCATGGCGCTCCCATGGCATGGACCTCTCATAATATTTTGGCTGACTCTCCCAGGAGATCCCCACAGCCAGTAAGTAGGGAGAAAGGAGCTAATTGCTTTAACTGCTGCTTGCTTTATTCTCAATGGTATGTTGAATGCTGTGATTTGAAATAATATTTTTCCATGTTTTAGCTGATCAGTTATTTATCTCTCTTCTTATTCTTAACAACAACAATTTCATTTTTATACCGCACCACAGTCAAAGCTCTCTGGGTGGTTTACAACAATTTACAAAAATTCAAAATACAACATAATAAAAATAGTCAAATCATTTATAGCACAAAAAAATTAAAACAATGTAAACAGCTAAAACAATTTTAAATAGACAGTGCTTTCCTAACAGACCTTTGTTAAAACAGCAGATATAGATGCCTTATCATTTACCATTAAATGCCTGGGAGTAGAGGGTAGTCTTTACCTGGTGCCAAAAAAGATGAGCATTGGCACCAGGTAGGCCTCAATCAGAAGCTCATGTTATATTCTTAAATTCCACAGTCTTAAATTTTCTGAATTTAAAAGCTGCTGTTTTAAAACAATTATTTGGCCTCATCTACACCAAGCAGGGTATTGCACTATGAAAGCGGTATGAAAGAGGTATATAAAAGGCAGAAACCACACCAAGGAGGATATAGTGGTATGAAAGTGGTATATGGTATGTGTCAATGGGCCCCAACAGTTGTCAGTGCACTTCAGTACTGCTATACAGCAGTAGTGTGGCTTCTGCCTTTTATATACCATTTTCATACCACTTTCATAGTGCAATATCCTGCTTGGTGTAGATGAGACCTTTGTATTTTCTATTATGTATGTCGCCCTGAGATCTTTGGCTAGAAGGCAACTCATAAACTGAATGAATGAATAAAATTGTGAACATTCAGAAGATTGCGGCCTTGTACACTGATTCAATAGATGGCTTTATCCAACTTGGAATGCTAGAAGTGCCGGTCTTGGAATTCAAAGCTCAAGCCAATTTATGTTCCTCTTGGACTACCTTTAATCACATCCACTGGGCTTCTGTATTTGAGAAATGAGCCCTCCATTCAAGGAGGCTGGCATTCATGGCAAATGCAATTACCTGTAACTGTAATTCTTCGAGTGGTCATCTGTGCAGTCACATATATGGGCTCGTGCCAGCGCCGAGCCTCATTCGGAAACTTCCATAGCTTAGACTTTTGGCGGGAACCCCTCCCCCCCCACCGTCCTATTGCGCATGCTCGGGTTCCTGCCTACCTCAGTTCTATGAGACCGATTTTGCCTCGCGAACGAGATATGATGTATACAAAGGAAATGCACAACAACAGTTTGCATGCACAATATGTACTCTCTTGACCAGGCCAACTACAGCGATGCCAAGAGGGGACGGTGGGTGAGTTGTGTGACTGCACAGATGACCACTCAAAGAACTGAAGTTACAGGTAAGCAACCTGCATTTCTTCTTCGTGGTCTCTGTGCATCACACATATGGGTGAATGACCAGCAAAAAACTTACTGGAGGAGGGTAGGCTCGCTGGAATATCACTGAAGAATAGAAGAGAGCACAAATCGACCAAAAGTACAGTCTTTCCTGGCTCTAACATCCAACTTATAATGGGTGATAAAGGTGGAAGCATTGAACCAAGTAGCAGCTCTACACAAGTCTGGAATAGCAACTCCACGATTTAAAGCAGTGGAGGCAGATAATGCTCGGGTAGAATGTGCCTTCAAAGAGTCTGGTGGCTCTTTCTCTGCTAGCTGGTAAGCTAAAGAGATAGTTTGCACAATCCATCGAGCCAATCTCTGAGATGAAACTGCTTGTCCTTTCTTCTTTCCACCATAACATACAAACAAGTGGTTTGATTTACGAAATCTGCTTGACCTGGACTTGTAGAAAGCTAACGCTCATCTTACCTCCAACGAATGGAGTTTGGAACTCAAAGGATCCGAGGATGCTTGAAAAAAGTAAGTAATACAATGTCTTGATTAACATGAAACTCGGAAATGACTTTTGGAAGAAAAGACGGACCAGGTCTTAAAACTACCTTATCTCGAAAAAACTGAGTCGGGGGGGGGGGGGGGTCAATGAGGAGAGCACAACGTTCAAAAGCTCTTCTTGCAGAAGTAATAGCGACCAAGAAGGCAACTTTAAACGTTAACAGCCTCATGTCAATAGTTGCCAAAGGTTCAAATGGCTTTGCAGTCAATGCTGATAATACAACAGAGAGGCTCCACTGAGGAACAAGTGAATGAAACGGAGGGTGAATATTGTGCAGACCTTTTAGAAAACATTTTGACAATGGGTGAGTAAATACAGAAAAATTGCAGACCAAATCGTGGTTAACAGAGATAGCTGCTAAATAAACTTTAATAGATGCTGCTTTTAGGCCAGCTTCGTAGAGAGAATGAAGAAAAACGAGAACATCCTGAATAGGGCATGACTTAGGAGCAAGCCCTTTGGTGGCAGCAAATTTAACAAATTTGTTCCATTTCCTCTCATAAGAGGCTCTAGTTGAAGGCTTTCTCGCCTCCCATAGAATGGTCTAGACTGCACAAGGTAGATCTAAGTCCTGCCATCTGGCCGGATTCTCCATGCCGTCAGCCATAGCTGTCTTAGATCTGGATGGAGAACTAAACTGTGGTTCTTGGAGATTAGATCTGGTAGAAGCGGGAGGTGCCACGTCATTCCGTCGGCCAGATCGAGGAGCGAGGTGAACCAAGCCTGTTGTGGTCACCAAGGAGCTATTAGTATGGCATCTGTCTGGTTCCGAGACAGCTTCGTGATCACCCTGGCAATCAGAGGGAATGGAGGGAAGGCGTATGCTAGACCCTTCCACCAAGTCAAACTGAACGCATCTCCTAGGGATGACTGACCTGTTCCTGCTCTTGTGCAGAACGTGTCGCAGACAGTGTTGTCCGGAGTGGCGAAGAGATCTATGACTGGTTTGCCCCAGCGAGTGAACAAGCGGCATAATACTACAGGTGACAGTTCCCACTCGTGGGTGTCCTGGAAATTGCGACTGACTTTGTCTGCCTGGACATTGTCTGTTCCTGCAATATGGATGGCAGAGAGGCGGATATCGTTTGGGATCGACCAACAAAGGATGTCTAAGGTAAGTTGGAGAAGAACAGGGGAGCGTGTGCCTCCTTCTTTGTTGAGGTACCAAACAACCATGGTGTTGTCTGATACGATTCGGACATGATGGCCCTTGAAATATTTTTTGAGAGCATACAGGGCTTTCTTCACTGCCAGGAGCTCCAGTCTGTTGATATGGTAGGTTCTTTCGAGGGGTGACCATTTTCCCTGTATCACAGTGTGCTCCCCACCCCAGCAGAGATGCATCTGTAGTGAATGTGCGCGTTGGGCCTGGATTTACAAAGGGTAGACCTTGTACTAGATTGTGAAGGTTTGCCCACCACCTGATAGCAGGACGCATTTTGACCTTTCTTGGATTCATGGAGAGGTCGAAGTTGTTCAGGAGGAACTGTTGTAATGGTCTCATGCACAGCCTCACCCATCTGACCACATACACAGAAGTAGTCATGAGGCCCAGCAGCCTTTGTAAAGTGAAAGCAGTGACTTGCCTTGATTCCAGGATGCGTAACGCCAATTTCTGAACGGTGATCGCCCTGTCTCTTGGAAGGAATGCTTTCCCTAAAGGAGAGTCTAGGAGAACTCCAATAAACTGAATAGATTGGGTCGGCTGGAAAACGGATTTGTCCATGTTTATTTGTAGACCCAGGCTCAGCAGAAGGGTTTTTACAATGGCCACATCCCTGACAGCCTGGAGTTGAGAACGGGACACTATCAACCAGTCGTCCAAATAAGGATACAGTTCTACACCACCTGTTCTTAGATAAGCACAAACTGCTCCACGGGAGAACTGAAAATTGATAAGCATTGATAATCATTCAAGCCTATCATGAATCTGAGAAACTTCTGATGAGCATGGTGTATCGCAATGTGAAAATAGGCATCCTTCAGATCTATAATGGTAAACCAACGATTTTTCTTTAACAGAGGAAGGATTGTAGCTAAAGTAACCATACTGAATTTTTTGGTTAGAATGAATTTGTTGAGGTTCTTGAGATCCATAATAGGGCGAAGGCCACCATCCCGCTTCGGAACTGTGAAGTAACGGGAGTAAAATCCTGTTGGTGGATCTGAAAGACAGACGGGAGTAATGGCACCTTTTTGAAGTAAAGTGGCTACTTCTTGAAGTAATGCCTCTGATGGAGGAGTTACTTTTATGGCACCGGTGGGTGGATGAGAGTTGAATGCGATCTGGTAGCCGTTTTTTACAATGTCCGATGTTATCTCCCTCCAGGAACTGTGAAATGATGTTAGCAGGTTTCCAAATTTGAAATGTGGAGGGTGATAAAGAGGGATGGAGTCAAAGATGCTGTTTCTGTGAATTGTCTTGTCTGGTACATTGCTGGCGAAAGCGACTTGATTGATATTGCTTCCTCTGTTGATAGGGTGGTTGTGATGGAGGAGCCTGGTAGCGTTGCTGACGATTCTGAAACTGACGTGGTGGATACGGCTGTTGTCTAAATCACTTACGTTGTTGCGTGCTGGTTGGGTTAAATCCCATCTTTCGTGCAGTAGTTTTTGCCTTCTGGATAGTATCCATAGCAGTGTCCAAGGATGAATGAGACAAACCTTCTCCATCAAATGGCAAATCCTCTATCCGGGTTCTTGATTCCTGTGGAAGGTTAGAGGAACGGAGCCAGGCATGTCTTCTTAAAGTTACTGCTCCAATCATGGCTTTTGAGGCGCAGTCTGTTTGGTGTCTAGATGTTGTAAGCTCCTGTTTAGACAAGTGGATGGCCTCTGTATGAAAGACCTGTGCCAGTTCCCTTTGCTCATCTGGCAGATATGTCATAAGCAAGGACATTTTGTCCCAGAGAAAAAGCTGATACCTAGCCATCATGGCTTGGTAGTTAGCTACTTTCATCCCCAAAGCAGCAGAGGAGTAAATTCTATGGCCAAACATGTCCAATTTTCTGCCCTCCTTATCGGTAGGAGCAGAATGGGCTTTAGAGGACTTGCTTTGCGCTGCCTCAACTATGACAGAGTTAGGCTTCGGATGCACGAACAAAAAGGAGGCGTCCTTCTCCTGGACTTTGTAAAGTGAGTCCAAGCATTTAGACACTGGTCCCATGGTAGATGGGTTTTTCCACGATTCCTGAGCAGTGTGCAAGAGAGTAGGAACATATGGAATTGCCAGTGGAGCGGAGGATTCCATGTACACGACATCAAAACTTGGGTCAATGCACTTTTCCACACAGGCTTGTGGTGCTCTATGCCTAAAGATTGAACCATGCGAAGCATCTATTCCGTGAAGTTCCCAAGTTCCACAGATGGCGAGGCATGCTCCGTAGTCCCAACGGCATCAGCCATCGCTATCAACAATGAGTCCGACGTGTAATCTTCAACAGATTGCGGTGAAGATGGAGTCGGCACCTCGGTGAGCTGCGTCGGTACTGGAGGTTTTGTCGGTAGCAGAGGTTCCTGCGGTGGTACCGAAATTGTGGCCGAGGGAGGTCGTCGAGGAGTCTGTGGAGGGACGAATGGTCGGTCCACAAGGAGTCGCTGGCCCGTATAAGGGTCGAAGGCATATTGGTACCGACGAGGGTCCTCGGGCTGGTCCCGGCCCCTACAAGGTAAGTTGGACTGCAAGACCGAGGAACGGATGGAGCAGTCGGAGTATCGGTCCCAGTCCCGTAAAGGCGAGCGAGAACGCAACCGATAGTGGCGGCAGTCTGAGTCGCATCTTGAGCTCTGAGAAGCCAGTGCTACCGAGAGGGCCGACTGTGGCCTAGCTGGGGTGGTTAGCGGCGGGGAGTCGAAGATTTCGCCTTCCGATACCGACGCTGGAGGCGGCCTCATCGAGAGGTGCGGCGAGCTCAGAGGGCCTGTCTTTGAAGGTGGCGCAGATGGACACTCTTCGTGGGGCATCACCAGAGGCAGCGTTCTGCTCGGTATCGAGGATGACCCCGAAGGGGACAGTATCGATGTTCTGATTGGTACCGAGGTCGATCCCGGAGGAGACGGTACCGACGGCCTCGATATGGTGGCTGGGCGATATTTTAAAGATTTTTCAGATTTTTCAGTGTGTTTTGCTTTCGTCTTTTTCTTTTACCTCACTTCTTCCTGAGGTTGGCTGGTAGCCTTTTTAGCCTTCTTTGCCTTAACTCCGGCAGAAGCGGGAGCAGACATTACTGGGTTTGAATGACTTACGGGCAACAGTCCACGTTCCCCAGATTCCGAAGTGGCCACCGATATGGAGGGAATTTGAGGTGGGGTATCCACCGCCTCCAAAACTTTCTTCCACAACAGGCCCCTCAATCTATCCGCCCTGTTCCGTCGGGCCTGACGAGAAAAGCTCATACAGTGAGCACAAGCTTCACCAATATGTGACTCCCCTAACAGAGGAGGCACAGCGAGTGTCCATCAGTAAGGGCAAGCTTTGCCCTGCACCTCGAGCAGGTTTTGAACAGAGCCGTCTGCGCCATAAGCCGCAAAAACAACGAGAGAAGGCAATATATATATATATATATATATATATATATATAATATGCTAACTATTGCTAAAATCTAAGCTAAACTAACTATCAGTCTATGATTTTAGAGAAAGAATATGAACGAAGTTTGAAGAGAAGTCTCCCGCGAGGCAAACAGCAGAGCGGTCGGAAAAAAACTGAGGTAGGCAGGAACCCGAGCATGCGCAATAGGACGGTGGGGGGAGGGGTTCCCGCCAAAAGTCTAAGCTATGGAAGTTTCTCGAATGAGGCTCGGCGCTGGCGCGACCCTATATACATGATGCCCAGAGACCACGAAGAAGAACCAGTAGGTATAGGTATAGTGGCTGAGGGGGGAAATCCCAGGGCACAACATAAAAAAAGAGAAAACCCTGGATTGAAGAGTAAGAGCTACAATAGTATATATTTCATAACAATAATTTCCAACACATGGTGACTTATAGGAAAGAATAAGATAATGTCTGGTTGGGCATATGAACCTTGTGCACAAGCCTCTTGGTGTGGATCCCTTCAACAACTGATTTCTCCCCCTCCCCTCCGGACAGACAGAACTCCATGGCCGCTGAGCATGCTCAGTCAGAAACATAAGAGATGCATTATACCAAATCGGAACATTGGTCCATCTAGCTCAGTCTTGTCTACACCACCTTTCCCCAACCTAATGCTCTCCAGATGTTTTGGTTTTTCAACTGCCATCAACCTCAGGCAGGATGGCCTATAGTCAGGAATTACGTGAGTTGTAGCCCAAGTTGATAGCCCAACCAGATGAGCTATTTTGGGAATCTAATTGGGTTTGTTATTTTAAAGGGGGGGTTGTACTTCTGCAAAGCTCGGGTTTTTCGCCACTTGTCTGTGGAAGGACTCACACCTGGAAAATGAGTTCACGATTAGTCTATAACCATGGGTGGGCAATCTTTTGCTCTGCAGGAATGCATGGTGGGAGGGGGGCTGGGCTTCCCCTCCTTCCCTCTCTGTCTGTCTCAAACACACACACAGTCAAGATCACCACTACTCCACACAGCTTCTCTTTTAAGGATTCAAGAGAAAGAGAGATATTCTAGAAGGATCACACGCACATGGATCCAGCTCCATTCCTGAGCACTCTTCTCTCCTTGCTTGGGCAAGGACAGGACTGCTAACTCCCCACCCAGACAGGATATGTTTTTGAAAGTGCAGATCCATTGGGATCCACACTTTCAAAATGTTTCTCTTCTTGCTCAGGCAGAGAGAGGAAGCACTCCTGATTTACCAAAACATCTTGTAGGAAAGGGCAATCCTGCCCACTATCATGCACAGATTCCTCCCTGAAAGTTTTTCCCCACATCAGAGCACTCTGATGAATCTGAGGAATGATGAGGTCAATAAACTATGAGGTCTGCCTGTAAGGAGAGGAGCGGAAGCACCTGAATCCCTCAGCCCCAGTCATTCTCAAGAAAGCCTTGCCTGGTTAAAAACCTGCCTCTTTCTGAAGACTGCCCCATGCCTCTCCCACTGGAGAAATCTCCAAAATCCTTGTAATGTCAAATTTTATTTTTCTTCAGAAACTGAGTAATAACTGAGCCAGAAAGAAAGCAGCTTAGTTGGACTCCAAGGATGAAACATGAGTTCTCACTAACTGATGAGGCTACTGCAGGGAGAACCTTTCTTCTAAATGAATGAACATGAGTTATGTCTGTTTTCTACCGAACACATGCTTCATGGCAAAAAGAAAGAACTAAACAGCAGCATACGAAATAGCTGGTAACAACAATATCCAGACAGAACTAGAAGCTGTTCAAACACCACTATATTTTTCAGATAGGAAAGACAGTAGTGAGACTCTTGGCCTAGGTATAGAGAGAAGCAGTCAGAGCCTTGGCCCTTTGCTGTTTCCCATAATGCAGTGCCGAACAGCAATACTGCCATGACTCTGTAAAGCATGTTGAAAGTTTTTACACTGCACTGTTTCCACACGTTTTGAATGTTTGCACTGCAACATTCTTGAGAGGTCGTGGTACTTGAGAGGTCGTGGTGGAGCAACTGCAGGCCCTCTGGGAGGATATGGATTATCTAGACACATTCCACTCTGTGTTTCAACCTGATTATGGACCGAATTAGCTTTGGTCATCCTGATGGATAACCTTTATCAGGAGAGGGACAGAGGGAGAGCAACTCTGTTAATTCTGCTCAATCTCTCATTGGCTTTTGATACCATCAACCAAGGTATTCTCCTGGATCGACTCCGTTGGCTGGGCATTGCATTGCAGTGGTTCCAGTCTTACCTGCAGTTGGAGACTATTCCTTAGCTCCTTATTCAATCTGATAAGCCACGAAGGGAAAGGACAAGCACACAGGTGGTTGACTGGACATGGCCAAGTACCTTGTCCACATCATTGGGCCTCAATAACTGAAACTCATCCAATAAAACTGGACCTCTTCTAATGGAATTGCATTAATTATGGTGTCCAATTCATGATGAATCTGAGCAACTTTGTCTTCATGGTGCCACGCAAATTTGCCACAGTATGCTTTTGGGGTTTCTGCAGTCTTTCTCCCTGGCCCAGAGTGTAGAAGGCCATGAACCACCCAGAAAAAACTGCTGGCCTGCTGGACCACATGGAGAAGGCACAATGCTGGCACAAAATACTCCCTCTTTGCCACTTCAATGCCACATTGTAGGCTTGCTAATGAGCTCTAACCTATGTTTGATCAGACTCAACATGGGTTTTCCTCCACTTGCGTTCTAGTCATCTCCCCTATTGCTTCATTGCCTTGAGCTCAGGTGTATACCAAGAAGCTGGCCGGGCTCTACAAAGGGAGAGGGCGCTTGGGCGCAATCATGTTAACCGCCCGAGTCATCTCTGCATTCCACAGACAGGAGCACCAGCCATACAAGCAGGAAAATCCCCCAGCTCCCTCTGGAATCCATTAGCCTCCGTGGGCAGACCATATCAATAGCCCACCACTTGCAGAGGGGCTGAGAGTCTAAACCTTAATAGAAAGTGATCTGACCATGACAAGGGGATAGATGTTAACCCCCCAATTTCAGATCACCATTGTTCTGCCCAGTTGAGAAAACCAGATCGTGTGTGTCCCATGGTTGTCATAGTGGCCATGAAGTCTTGAGCTGCCCTGGATACAGCAGCCTTATTATTATTATTATTATTATTAATAATAATAATAATAATAATAATTAATTACATTTGTATACCGCCCCATAGCCAAAGCTCTCTGGGCAGTTTACGTAAGATTAAAACATTTTAAAACAATGTACAAAAATTAAAACTGCAAAAACATACAATATGCACATACATTTAAAATCACTATAATAGCTTAAAAGCTATAAGCCTAAAAACAAAAAACAGACCCGGGCTCATCAGATATTGCTAAATGACTGAGAGACAGCCTTGGCATGGAAGTTGAGATACCCCCACAACCATCATCCTGGGGGTCCTCAACACCTAATCCATGACAACCTCTGTCACCTCAGGCAGGGAGTCTGATGGGCAGTAGAGTGGGCAGTACACCAGTAGAGTCCATAATCTGTCCCAGGTACCCAACACAAAGTAGACACTTGATTGATTGATTGATTGATTGATATCCAAAGCACAACAGAAAATATTAATCTATGGATAAGGTTATCAGAATTCCCAGTTCTGTTCCTAGGTATTCCAGTGCTTCATACTGAGTTAGAGAATCTGAGTCATTTGCAATAACATACCTGGCTGATATGTACTGCAGAGACCTGGGCTGAACATACAGATGAATGGCTTGGAGAGTTTGGTAACGATTTACAAGGACCTATCGAAAGCTGCTGTTTTTTCCTTGTTGCAACTATCTTCTGTGCAACTGCAAAGACAAAATTAGAAGAATTTTATTATATGCTGCTTTGTCCAGAGGTGGAATAACCATGTTCACCTTAAAGAGCAATTTCTTGATTTAACCAGCAATACAAATGGGCACTCCTATGTCTAATGCAAACTAATCAGGAGAGGAAACTAGTGATAATAACACTTGCAAATATTTTGATATCATTTGTAATATATAGCTTATTGGCGCAACACAAAGCTCTTTAACATAAGGTGCACTTTCAGTCACAGTAAATAAGAAACATGCTTTTAATTCTTTTAAACCATCTCACTCTCATTTCTTCTTGTTTCTGCATGAATGAATTTGCAATAAGAACTATTAAGTAAATTATTTGTTTGAAGAGGAATCTAGAATACTTAAGATGGTAAGGAATGGTACTGTCACAGCATTGGAATTATTCTGAATGGAGCACAGACTCCATCTCCTTGGCTAGTCTTTCCCAATGTGGTGCCCTCCAAATGTGTTGGACTACAATGCTTATCAGCCCATCCAACACTACCAATGGCCGGGGATTATGGGGTTGTAATTTAAAACATCTGGAGAGCACCACGTTGAGGAAGACTGTCCTAGGGTGGGGGAGGCAATTTGCTTCTGTAACTACTCTTAGAGCAGATCTGCGCAATATTGTGTTATGCTTAAAATTTAGAACAGACATGGTAGTCAAATAATGGGCACCTGAAGGATATTTCAGCCTCCGCTAAATAGCTGCTGACTTGTGGGTGGTCACTTTTTTTTATTTACTTACTTATTAAATGTGTATACTTTAAGTTGCTTTACAGACCCCCCCCCCAAAAAAAATACTGAAACATACATCCTCTTGAAATCTCAGCTACTGGTCTAGTGAGAAGACAGGCACTACAAAGCACATGTCCACAAGTGATTGCATGCACACACTAAGGAAGTGGCCACTTTTACTGGGACAGAGAAAGACGGTGCATACGGTTAATGTACAGAGCTATTGTGCTCCAGGTGCTGCTATCACCTGCACAAGGAGTAGTTGCCACTATCCTATGGTGAAAGAGGCTCTGGCTTAGTGAGGCATGGGGCGAGGTGCTATCAGTATGCTGATGACACCCAAATATATTTCTCTATGTCTTCGATAACAGCGCCAGCTAAGGATAGTGTGTCTCCTCTGAATGAATGCTTGGAGGCGGTAATGGGCTGGATGAGGAAAAACAAACTGAAGCTGAATCCAGACAAGACGGAGGTGCTTGCTGTCAAAGGCCGCAACCTGGGTTTGGAGGTGTGTCAACCGGTTCTGGATGGGGTTACACTCCCCCTGAAAGACTGTGTTCGCAGCTTGGGGGTGCTCCTGGATCCGTCGCTCCAAATGACAGCCCAGATAGATGCGACGGCCAGGAGTGCCTACTATCAGCTTTGGCTGATACGCCAGCTGCGCCCCTTCCTAGAGTTGAAAGACCTAAAGATGGTAGTGCACGCGCTGGTAACTTCGAAGCTCGACTTCTGCAATGCACTGTACATAGGGCTACCTCTGTGCCTAGTCCGGAAACTTCAACTAGTTCAAAATATGGCAGCCAGGTTGGTCACCGGTACATCTAGGGGTGACCATATTACGGCAGCTTTAAAATTGCTCCACTGGCTGCCAATTAGTTTCCGGGCGAAGTATAAAGTGTTAGTTACTACCTTTAAAGCCCTACATGGTTTGGGTCCAGGTTACCTGCGGGATCGCCTTCTCCCATACAATCCGCCCCGCACGCTCAGGTCCTCTGGGAAGAACTTACTGCAGTCAGCCAAGACTAGGCTGACAACCGTTACCCAGAGGACCTTCTCTTCTGCCGCTCCCAGACTGTGGAATGACCTGCCGGAGGAGACTCGTCAACTTAACAGTCTTTTAGAATTTAAGAAAGCTATAAAGACTGTTCTCTTCCGGCACGCATATCCAGTGGAATTTTAGAATGTTTTAAGAATGTTTTTAGGATGTTTTAGGATTTTTTATGCAGTTTTAATAATATGTGTCATGTTTTAATCAGTTTTATGTATTTTATCATGTTGTTGTCCCCCGCCTCAATCCAGACAGAGAGGCGGGTAAGAAATAAATTGTTGTTGTTGTTGTTATTATTATTATTATTATCTCACAAAAGAACTGAGCCCCTCCAATCTCACACCTTGTGCAAAGAAAAAGGAGACACGGACACATCTGAAACCGAAGACACAAAAGAGACGAATATAACACATCAAAATGGGTAAACTACTGTGGTTCAGGGTCGCCAGAGTGAAATGTCAAAAGTGGGGAAGGGAGAGAGATGGTCTTGCTTCAATGTTAACTGACATTGACATGCAGTATCTGCATACAACTATCTCAAAAATGAAACAGTCCTTTGAAATAAAGCATCACGACTTAAAACTATGCTCTGAAAATTCCTTACATAGCTTAGAATCACAATCACCATAGGAATACATTTGATAGGGTGGGAGACAGTTGCCCTAGTTAAGTGCATGACATACATATAAGATTCAGTCCATAAACTGTAAGTAACAATAACTCATTGTACAATAGCAGCTATTATCTTGATTCTTTCACCTGTTTCAGGGTTGATCTGAGGGAATGACGCTGCTGTCTGGTTTTGAGACATACTGCAAGGCAACGTGCCATTGATTGAAAATGGCAAGAGACTGGTGAAAGGGCAGGATCTACATTGGAGATAATCTGTCAGCCTCAGATTCCCTTGTGCAAAACAGGAGTAGTCCTCAGTAACAGTCAGTTAGCATGTGCTTAAAAGCGGTCTGCATGAAGATCCCTTTCTGGATCTTCATCTACAAACAGAAGCTGTATGAGCGACTCCCGTTACTGGTTATTAGATTGGTGTTACTTTCTACTTCTTGCCACCTGACGTAATGCCTCTCCCAACCTGAACATACCTGGACACTATGATCAACATTGGGGGGTGGGGGTGCTAAGTGCCTCCTCCGAGTGAGGCTCGGAGGGTGGCAACGCGAGAGAGGGTCTTCGCAGTGGTAGCCTCCCGACTGTAGAATGAGAACACCCCACTGAGGCCTGCTTGGTGCAACACTGTCATCCTTTCGGCACCAGATTAAGAATGCTCTTCACTGCCAGGCATTTAATGGCATATGCTGGGCCATTCATGCCAGTTGTCTAAACAGGACTAGTATTGCATTGAAACTGTTTTTAGTTATCTAAATTGTTCTAAATTTTGGATATTTAAATTTTTATGCCGTATTTTATTGTTTTATGATTGTTGCAAACCACGGCCAGAAAGCTTTGGCTAATGGGCAGTACAGAAATGAAATGAAATGAAATGAAATGAAATGAATATATATATATGAAGAATTGTGGTACACTTGGCAAGAAGATTTGCCAATACTTATTTAAGAATAACTCCTCAGCCTCACTCTCTCCGTAGCCAATTTCATCTATGAAACACTGCACAGAGATCAAATATAGGGAGTCTTAATATGCAGTTTGGAGAATAGCTTTCCACCAACCCAGAGCATCAGAAAAATGGCTATTACAAACATAGGTTTTTGTGTTGGAAAACCCCAAGTTCTTATAGTTCAGAACTATATTGCTGTTCTGATCATATCCTATACCTAAATCATTTATATTGTTTACTAGCTGATATACCCGCCGTTTCCCAGGTCCCGGGAGAGTGCCCGGGTCCTCTCAGCCCTCATGTCCTTCTCCCTCACATCTCCACGCTCACCGCCACCACTGCCATTGGCCCCCCATCGATGCCAAGTGGATAGATCTCTGCACCGGACTGAGGCCACTGCTCTCCAGAGCAGCTTGCCTCACTGCTATCACTGCTCTGCCATCCATATTTGTGGCATTGAGATTGGGTGCCAATGGGCAGGTGGCGCCTGCTTCCTCAGCTCTGTTTTCTCTCCTCTGCCTGGCTCTTGGGGCGGCAGAGGTGGCAGTCACAGCAGGGCAACCAACTATTAGCTACCATGCCTTTGGCGGGCCACTGCCTACGTCCTGAGAGGTGCTTTCCTCCTCTCGTCGATGTGGGCAACTCTAGCAAAGGCATGCTGGGCTGTGTAGCCATTACAGAAATCTCATGAGATCAACCACGTGGCCACACGTGATCCCCCAATGTCTCTGTTACACCTACACCTCCCAGCACGCCTTCAGTTTCTGGGAGTTGTAGGCATCAGCCTAAGATATGTTATAAATTATGTAATGTATAAACCGCAAAAAATCTGGATTCATTTTTTTTTAACTTTGTACCTGAAGACCTATTAGCATTGAAAATTTCAAGCTTCTACCTCATCAGTAAGTGGGTAAACATTTCTGGACATACAAATCCACACACATACTTTCAGCTTTATAGGTAGAGGTTAGACTTCTAGCCTGTTTAAGTTACATGATTTTAATACAACCTCGAAGTTCCTAGGCAGTATGCCTAGCAAATAGAGAAACTGTAACCATCACGCTTACTAAATCAGGAAGTCTGATAATATTGACAAATCTTAATTCTCTTAATGCATTGTATGAAAGTTCCTGGATCAATAGAAATAGTGGTACTAAAATTAACAGGTATTGCTTTGTTCTAAAATAAGATTACTTTATGAAGACGTATCAGCTGATAATAGGCACTCCTGGCCATCGCATCGAAGATGTAATTGCCTCCAAATGGGTATGTCAAAGAGTATTTTCAGAGAAGTTAAGCCCTAAATATTTAAATGAGCGGCATTGTTCAATGCTATGACCATCCAGAGTCCATTTGTATTGCTCATGCCTTTTGGCAAACACAACCACTTTTGTTTTACTATAGTTAATGGATAGGCCTTCCTGCATGCAGTAGTTTCCAAATTTAGTCAGTAATCTTTTCATACCAGTTTGAGTTAATGAAATAAGTGCCATATCATCTGCATAAAGCAGAGCTGGGACTTTCTGTTTCCCAACTGCAGGGGGGAAGTAGGCAGCAGAAGAAAGCTCCTGGGTTATGTCATTTATATACAGGTTAAATAAGAGTGGTGCCAGGATACAACCTTGTTTGACTCCCCTTACTGTTGGAATTGATTCAGAAAGAGAACCCGCCATAGATGTTTTCGGTCTATTGAGTCAAACGCAGATGAGAGATCTACGAATGTAATATATAACTTTTTTGATGGACTATTTACATACTTTTTAATAAGATAGTTCAGAACAAAGCACTGATCTATTGTGCTATGCCCCCTACGGAAACCTGCCTGCATTGGGGACAAAACCTGATGTTCTTCAACCCATTGTTCTAATTTATCTAGAAGATGCGGTGCATATATTTTAGCAGGAACATCAAGTAGACTTATTGGGCGGTAGTTTTGGGGGTCCCCTCGATCACCTTTCTTATGGATTGGGACTATGATACTGGATGTCCAACCATTTGGCAGTATTCCAGTTGAATTAATTGTTGTGAATAGTGTTGCCAGGATTGGAGCCCACCACTCTGGATCCATACGAAGGATTTCAGGTGGCAGCATATCCCATCCTGGAGCTTTACATAAGTGGAGTCTCCCAATAAAGCTTTTAATTTCTGCTTCAGTAACAGAGGGCCACGTAGGTAGCACCTCTAGAATTGATTTGTCCTTTATTTCATACCCTGCAGGAAGTCCCTCTTTAGAACTACCTTTATACATATTTCCAAAATGCAAGACCCATTTGGCCATTGGAATTTGTCCCTCTACGGCTGGTTTTGTTTGCTTAAGTCCCCGAGCTACAAGGTCCCAGAAATATTTTTCATTCTTACTGGTAATGGCTTGCCCAAGATCTTTTCAAAATTGGTTAGCATAACTCTTCTTTTTAACTCTTAAGAGGTTCTTATATGCACTTTGCTGTATTAAAAACTTTCTAATTTGATCATTGGATTTGTCTTTCCTTAAGGATCTAGCTGCTTTTACCAGAGACTGTTTATTTTTCCTACACTCTGCATCAAACCAGGATTTTGTATAGAATTCTGTCTCCTTATGTCCAGGTTTTACCAGAAAGGACCTTAGGTTTTCTAACAGAGCCTGATACAAGTTAAGGGTGCTACCTGTCTTATTTATAAGTTCATCTCTTAAGCTTTGTCATTGTCTGGTTCCCCAGAATTTGCTTTATTTCATCTGCCACCGTTAATGTCCACCTAATTCGCCGTTCCCCAATGCCAACACCCTGCATAGTATGTAGGGCAGTAGGCCGTTTATTGCTCTTTGTGTGGCCTACCTGTGCCACCAATGAGAAATGGTCACTGTCTGCCCGATCCTCTACATGGAATGATTGGATTTTTGAATAAATAGCATGTGACACAAAAATATAATCCACCACACTGCTCCCATTCTGGGATATGTAAGTATAGTGACCTTTTGTCTTATCTAAGGGGCCACCATTTAAGCATTGTAAGTGGTGCTTATATGCAAGGGAGTAGAGTATTTGCCCATTTTTATTGATAAATTCATCCTGTGAGGATCTGGTCAGCATGTTAATATCCACTTCAGTATGGAGGAATACATGGAATATGAAGTGGTGTAAACTAGGGGGGCAGAATTTTATGGAGTGTTTTTTTTACACTGTTTTTGGCTCAATGACTCCAAAAACAAAGGAGGCTCAAATGATCTTCTTCCAAGAAGCAAAGAAGGCAAGGATTTAGTTCCCTCCGTGAATCCTCCTGCTCCTCCTCACTCTAGGTTCACAGAGGTCTTCCACAAAGTTACCGAGCTCTGTCCTTGTGTGTTGAACAAAACATGTATGGTGTAGAACAGAGGTAGACAATTTGGTGCCTCTTTTAGATGTTTTAGATTGCAACCTGTCCCTGAAATATGCAGTACTCATTGGGAACCTATTGAGGCAGCATAGCCTGGCATACTGAAACTATGAAGGCATTCTAATAGATCTCACGAGGTCTAAATCAAGCAAGCAAGCATGTATCCTTCTATCCTCCGTTACGTCTTTTATAGAATATATCCTGTGAACAGACTGTACTTTCACCCATCTGTGCCATATATTAGGAATAGGTCACAAGTAGCTTCAAGTTTCACCTCTGATTATAAAGTCTGGAGACCCCGTTCTTGACTTATATAAAACCCTTGCTGTATTAAAATAAATTTATCTTCATTTATGTTGTAATTATCTCTTAGGGCAGTTAATTTGATGGGAATTAAACTATTGTTTAATTGCTCCTATTAATCGGGAGATTTAAATATCCACAGTAATAAACAGTTACCTTCAGGACAGAAGAAAGTCAAAGCAACTCATGTTAATCCTAAAAAGGTAAAATAATTCTAGGCCGATGAACATGGGAAGAGTTCAGCAGAACAGTATCTTAACTGTTGCAAATACTTCAGAGTTTGAACTCCTGGTTTGTTGTTGGGTTAAAACTTTGGGTTATTTGTCCTTTAACAACCCAGAGTTCTGGGTTGTTGATGAAAGTTGATTTAAAGTAGAAGTGGTGAGCAAGTGGGAGGCAGTAAGCTTGCTCACTTCCGAGCAGCTCACCCAATTCATGGGTGGTTTAATGCATGAATTAGCATTACATGTGAACCAAGTCAATCTCTTAAAATTGTAGAAAAGGGCCACGCTTTCAGTCCCTGACAATTGAGCGCCACTAACTGGGACAGTAAACGTGAGTCTTGTTCTAGCTCAACTTAGAAGCAAGACAATAACAGTGCAGTTCTACAGAGGTGACTACATCATTTTTATGATAGTCTCATAAGGCATCTTGATGTGAGTTGGGCTTAATGTCTCCGTAATAGCTGTCTCTTCAGAGAAAAGAAAATAGTCATCTTAATCAGGCCATGGAAGATAAAGTGGAAATGTCTGAACCTCTTAAATATAGCAAATAAAAACTGTTTTATTTTTGTCCCTCACAACCCAGAGTTCCGTTGCATCATACAACCCAGGAATAGGGCGTTCCCATGTTGTTGATGAAACTGAATTCAAAGCGAAAGTGGCGGGCCTGACAATCCATGGCTTAAGCAGCCCATGAGTTGTCATTTTGTGCAAACTGGGCCATTATCAGGAAGGATAAGGTTAAGACTAGGATCTTATCAAGAGCTCTTTATCTACTACTCCTAAATTTGGTCTAACATGATCTGTTCTTATGACATCATACTGAAAGTTAGCAAACCATTCCATTTCCCTCCAGGTACTTACCAATTCGTTACACAAGTGGGACCTGCCATAAAATATATATTTGCAAGGAACAAATATTTTCATGTCTTTGCTGGGGAGAAAATCGGGAATCCACTGTAACTCGGTGTGTTGCTTTGTTGGTTTTTGTACTGTGTGTTTTTTTAGTTTATCGATGTGTGGAAAATAAAAAAATTTGAAACCGCAAAAACATTTCATATCTTCTCTCTCTCTCTCTCTCTCTCAAAAAAGCAAAGGTGGCTGTTTTGATCCTAAGAAAATTTCCAAAATCCAAAGTCCTTACTTCTGGACTAGAAGTCATTTGAACTTTTGATTTAGCAAGTCTACAGCTTCATTTACTCAAGCATGCTTCTGCTAACAGCTTGAACAGTCAGCAATTGGATGAAGGATATGGCTTGCATTAACCTAGCACAGGACTGGCAGTTTTAGGACACAGGAAGCTATACTTTTTTAAATACAAGTTCTCTTTTGCATTCCTAGCTTTCAACTATGAATGCAAGATGCTTGCTGTCAAAGGCCACAACCTGGGTTTGGAGGTGTGTCAACCAGTTCTGGATGGGGTTATACCCCCCCTGAAAGACTGTGTTCACAGCTTGGGGGTACTCCTGGATCCGTCGCTCCAAATGACAGCCCAGATAGATGCGACGGGCAGGAGTGCCTACTATCAGCTTTGGCTGATACGCCAGCTGCGCCCCTTCCTAGAGTTGGAAGTGCACTCACTGGTAACTTCGAGGCTAGACTTCTGCATTGCGCTGTACATAGGGCTACCTTTGTGCCTAGTCCGGAAACTTCCAATTAGTTCAAAATATGGCAGCCAGGTTGGTCACCGGTACACCTAGGGGTGACCACATAACAGCAAACTTAAAATCACTCCACTGTCTGCCCATTAGTTTCCGGGTGATGTATAAAGTGTTGTTTATTACCTTTAAAGCCCTACATGGTTTGGGTCCAGATTACCTGCGGGATCGCCTTCTCCCGTATAATCCACCCCGCACACTTAGGTCCTCTGGGAAGAATTTACTCCAGTCAGCCAGAACTAGGCTGACGAGTGTTACCCAAAGGACCTTCTCTTCTGCCGCTTCCAGGGTGTGGAATGGCCTGCCGGAGGAGATTCAACAAATTAGCTGTCTTCTGGAATTTAAGAAAGCCGTAAAGACTGCTCTCTTCCGGCAAGCCTACCCAGTTTAATTTTAAGATGTTTTTAATAATGTGTTTGTTTTTATCTGTTTTAATGGTTTATTTATTTTATTGTTTTTATATTTATATTTATTGTTGTTCCCCGCTTCGATCTGGATGGAGAGGCGGGTTAGAAATGAAATAAATAAATAAATAAAACAAAAACAAAACATCAGGTCAGAACTTACATATAATTCAGTCAACCCAATAATACAGTCTTCCTTTGTTATTTTGAGTTTTGATCATTGGCTCTCATCAACAGGCATCAAATACTTTGTATACATCATATACAGAAAGTAATAACACAATATACAACAAAGTAAGCTTAGTATTAGGTAGACATAATTAGGTTGAAATATCAATTTACCATTTGGATATCACCCTTTGCATGCAAACAGTTTTATTTCCCATGTCTATTAATCATCCTGCTAAATTGCTAAATATGTGGGTTCAATGAGCCTTTCATATTTTATGAGAAAATTACTCAACTGATCTATCCTATTAGGAAAGATGAGAGGAGAGCAGACCCAAGCTAATGTGGAGCTCACAAACATGGCCGTCACGTATTGTGCTACATTTCAGCAATTTTGGGTATGTGTGCTATTCCATGGGAATCACTTGGAAGTAAATGAAATTCTGCCTGTTTAGGGTGACTGTAATTCCTGAAGATAAACCTAAGTATGCCTACCTATATAGATTTACTCTTAGGATACTTTTGAGTGTTAGGCATTTGTGCAGAAATTGAAATTGAACTAAAAGTCCAGGCTGATCATAGGGTTTTTTGTGGGGGGTACTTTTTGTTTTGTTTTTTATTAAATTATACACTGACAACTCAATTATATTCTAAATAATCTATTCAGAAGTAAAACCTACTGAATTCAATGAGGTTAACTCCCATGTAAGTGGGTACCAGGCTGCAGCCTGAAATATATTAAAATGGCCATCTATGTAAATAAGGGATTATTTATTTTAACATTTTTACTCTGCTTTTTCTATGAAAAAAACATAACTGGGGTTGCTTACAACAAATTAAACCAATATGTTTAAACATATTTTGGTACACAGAATGTTCCAGGATCTGAAATATTTATAAAAACATATTATTTGATTATAGATTTTTTCCCCACCCTTCAAAAGGATTCCAAGGGAAACTCAGAATACTAAATAAAAAGTATAATAAAAGTATTTAAAATCCACTAAAAACAAGATCCAATTATTTATTTATTCATTTTTTAAAAAGTAGTATAAGAACCTTACAGTAAGGTTAAAAATTAAACTGATGAACTGTTAAAATACTAAGAACATAAAAAGGTCTTCACCTGGCGTCTAAAGGAGTGTAATGTAGGTGCCAGGCAAACCTCTCTAGGGAGCTCATTCCACAGCCGTGATGCCACAGAAGAGAAGGCCCTCCTCTTGGTAGCCACCTGCCTCACTTCCTGAGGATGATCGTAGGGTCTGGGCAGGTACATATGAGAGGAGGCGTTCCTTCAGATAACTTGGTCCCATAGTGAATAGGCTATGATAGCCTATTCAGTATGCAATCATGGTTTTATATTGCAGTACACAAGTGGTGAACCTGCCTAGATTGTACTTTACCTACGACATCACATACCTACCCTTGACATGCTCAGATCCCCTATCCTCTTGTTAGGTTAGGCATCATTAAGAGCTTTAAGCAACATTTCAGCCTCTGATGCAATATTCCTTCATACCTTTATAAAAAATCAACCTTTTAAATTTTTAGTTTTTACTAAAGAAATACAAATACCATAAATACTGGCCTCTTCTGGAGAGGGATAGCTTGGCCACAGTGGTATAGGCATTAGTAAACTCAAGACTGAATTACGGCAATGTGCTCTATGTGGGGCATCCCTTAAGAATGTTCCGGAAGCTGGAGCTAAAGTAGAACGCAGCAGCTCTGATGTTGTCAGGAGCTGCCTCTTTTCATCATATAACTCCTTTGCTGAGGGAATTGCACTGGCTGCTTATTGGCTACCAAGCCAGGTTTAAGTAGCTTATTGGCTACTAGTACCAAGTCTGGTAGTAGTGTAAAAGCCCTGAGCAACTTGGGACCAGGATACCTGAGAGAGTGCCTCTTCTCTCACCAGCCTGGTCACCAAGGTTATTGGAGGGCATGCTCTGGGTGGTTTATGGACCTTTGGCCTGATTGGAGTCCACCAGGAGAAGGGCCTTTAGTGTGGTGGCCCCTTGTCTTTGGAATTCCCTGCCCCTGGCACCAACACTAAGCTGCTTCCAGTGCTTCTTGAAAATAACTCAATTCCTGGAAGCCTCCCTCAACTGACCAGTCACTGTTTTTATTGGTCCATTGTTTTAAATTGAACAATTTTAATTTGCTGTTTTTAATTTTTCTTTTTACTGTTTTATTCCTATGTGTACAGCTCTGGAATCTATTTTAGTTATGGAGTGGTATATAAATATTATAAATAAATAAATAAATAAATAACATCAGGATGGTAATGAAAAACATGGTCACACAACTACAAAATGCAATTAAAAACAATAAAATACTATAATAGAACAACATAAAACAGGAAATAAAATGAAAAAGACTGACTAGTTTAAAATACCCAAACATGATTTCAAGTTTAGCACCCATCATACCTCCACAAAGAGTTAGTAAAAAGTACCTTAAGAAGAGCCTCTCCTGCAGATCTTAAGACATTTTATTATTAAAACTTTTGTATCCCACCCTATATCACTGGGATCTCAGGGCGGCGTATAAATAAAATCATACACGCTGCATAAAACAATAAATATGCACAGCTAAAAACAAATTACGTCATTAATAAAGCTAAAACCAGTATACAATTTAAAAGCAATAAAAAACAATTAAAACCATGAACAGGTTAATATAGTGAGAGTTGTTCTTTCCGACATGAGGGTCCCCAACTGTTGAGAGTTTTGTATATGAACACCACCAGCACCTTGTACAGCAAGAGCAGTGCAGCCTAGAATTGGTGAAACATGATCCCATGTGGCAGCATCCATTAATATTCTAGCAGCTGCATTCTGCACTAATTGAAGCTTGTGGGTGAACTTTAAGGGTAGCCCCAAGTACAAGAGATTACAGGAGTCCAATTGGGAGATTAGCAGAGCATGGACCACTGCAGCCAGACTACTCCTATCTGGGAATGGTGATAGCTGGCAAACCAATCAAAGCTGGTAGAAAGCACTGGCAAAGCTGGATCCAGGACTACCCCCGAGTTATACACCTGCGCTTTCAAGGCGAGTGCAACCCCATCTAGAACAGGTTGCAAACTCCATTTCTGGCTATGGGAATCATCTACCCACAGGGCCCCCATCTTGTTGTGATTCATTTCCTGTTTACTGACCATTATACAGTCCACTAATATGGCACAATGCACAGACCCACTTAAAAGGTTCTGCTTTAATCTGGATCCTCTCCTTAATTTATATTTACCCAAGTTGTTTCTCATTTGTGTAACTATAAGACATGTTTATACTTTGTGCATAAATAAGTCCAAATGTCTCCAAAAGAGGGAGGCTCTTTTTGACACAGCAGGCTACTCATCCCACATTTCTAAGTTAGAACATTCCTAGTTTACAACATTTGATAATTGCCAAGGCACAGTTGCTCTTCAGTCGGCATCGAAACTTCTAAGTCAATGCCATTGCTTCTGTGAGGTTTACTTCAAAGTATGCACACTCTTTAAAGAGTTAAGAATCTCACCCTTGGTTCTGTCTACTGCTGATCCAGTAACTTTGCTCACTTTTACTGGGTGTCTTACTGCAACAGAGCATTTTGTTATGTTTACTAAAAAGTAAAAAGAGAAGCGGAAGCTTAAGAAAAGAATACAACTCTTTGCTATTGTCACACTGTCCCCTAGTGGCCACTAGCTAGATTACTCATAGTTCATTCAAAATTTAGGTAAACTTTTTGGACCACTGGTGTTGCTCATGGCCAACTTTCATAGGTGTTTTGTATGTGTGGATTTGTTTACATACATTTCAATAGACATTAAGTACACTTAAAGAGAAATAGCATATTTTAGCTGCCTACAGCATGTTCAAACAATGTGGTTCACAGTGCAATGTTAGCATTGCAGAATATATCTAAAATATACATTTGTAAGGATACAATCCTAAACAGAATTACTTGGGAGTAAGGAGAGAAGAGGCAATTTTCACTAATTCCCTCCCCTCAGCTTGCATCCCACACACCATCTCCCACACTGTTTGAGGGTTCCCCAACCTTCTGGGGCAGATTAGCAGGCAGGAGGGTCAGTGCATCGCCGGGGAAGGGGAATCAGTGAAAATAACCTCCCCCTTTCTGTCTTATTTTATTTATTTATTTAATTTCTAACCCACCTCTCCATCTAGTTCGACGCGGGGAATAACAATAAATATAAATATAAAAACAATAAAATAGATAAACCATTAAAACAGATAAAAACAAATACATTATTAAAAACATCTTAAAATTAAACTGGGTAGGCCTGCCAGAAGAGAGCAGTCTTCACGGCTTTCTTAAATTCCACGCACAGGGCTCTACTCACAAAATCTATGAATCAAAGCCTCCTTTAAGTTTTCAGACACTCTCTCCACCCTCAACTCTGCATATCTTCCTCCTTCCTTCCCCTACAAGTTCCCTCCCAAGCCAGTCCCAAACACAACACAGTTGTGCTTTGAGGTTTTTCCTTCTGCCACAATCAGAGCTGAGCTATGTGGCATAAACCTCCCCCAGTGATTGCTCTAGTACACTTTATTTCAAGGTTCTCCTCCCCCCCCCACCTCCACTTCTGAGCCTCCGACCACTACCATTGCTAGGTTAAGGGCAGTGCACCACCCATCTCCTTTCCCTGGCCCAATGCACAGATGCTTTATACAGCATCTGTTCCCTGATGCTGTGGTAACAATCAAATTGTATGTACCTAAAACCATTGGGTATGTCCAATTCTGCATGGATTGGTCTGTAACGCCCACAAAACAGCATCATCTACCCCTGAGCCATTCTAACTGATCACATAGGAAAAAGTACTCATTGCTGGCAGCTGCCTATGAATCCTATTTCATATGTGCCATTTATATGGAGCTGAACAAGTGGGTTGTATCGAATGGTGTCATTTTGCTAGCAAAAAGCTTCTACCGCTTGCGGAAATGCTGTTTTAATCCTTGCTCAGGTGTCAAATCCAATACTTAGATTCAGCTTACCCAAGTCATTGCAGAGCAACTCATGACTTCATTACATTAGGTATTGCAAAACATGCAACCACAAGCAGATCAACGCCATCTCTTGTAGGTTTTCTGTTAGCATTACACTGGATATATCCCAAAACATTTGACCAAGTCTGCAACTATGCTTTTCAATAATGCTGCACTGCAAACAGTGTAGCAGGCTAATTAGCCAAAACTGAACACAATCTAACTAATGAGCAATCAGAGCTACATGTCACTTCAGATTCTTAGTTGTAGTCATAACCATTCAACTAAAAAGGATTCAGCTGCACGTTAATGAATGAAATGATTAGAAGCTCTTTGGTACTGGTGGGGTACTTGAGTGCATATTGCAGTGGTTTCTACATCCAAAATTAATATTCTCCCTTTTTTCATATCATAACTAATTTAATGACATTTTCCAGTATATATTTAAAATCAAAGAAAGAGAAAAGCAATACCAAATTATAACTCCAAATTAAGTTGATTCAATAAACTAAAGAAATTAAGGCTGGAAACTCATACTGGACTTATGTATCCATATCAAATTTAACTGCACAGCTTAAGACAATAAAGCATTTAAAGGTATTCTCAGTGCTCAATGAGGAACAAATATTATCATATTGATAGATAAACATAGAATCATAGAATAGTAGAGTTGGAAGGGGCCTATAAGGCCATCGAGTCCAACCCCCTGCTCAATGCAGGAATCCACCTTAAAACATACCTGACAGATGGCTGTCCAGCTGCCTCTTGAATGCCTCTAGGATGGGAGAGCCCACAACCTCCTTAGGTAATTGGTTCCACTGTCACACTGCTCTAACAGTCAGAAAGTTTTACCTGATGTCCAGCCGGAATCTGGCTTCCTGTAACTGGAACCCATTATTCCGTGTCATAGAATCATAGAATAGTAGAGTTGGAAGGGGCCTAGAAGGCCATCGAGTCCAACCTCCTGCTCAATGCAGAAATCTACCTTAAAGCATCCCTGACAGATGGCTGTCCAGCTGCCTCTTGAATGCCTCTAGGATGGGAGAGCCCACAACCTCCTTAGGCAATTGGTTCCATTGTCGTACTGTTCTAACAGCCAGGAAGTTTTTCCTGATGTCCAGCCGGAATTTGGCTTCCTGTAACTTGAGCCCATTATTCCGTGTCCTGCATTCTGGGATGATCGAGAAGAAATCCTGGCCCTCCTCTGTGTGTCAACCTAAGGTGCATCTCAGCAACTTAGGAAAGAAATAGTATGTTGTACTTTTCTATGGTTTTTCAGATACATCATCTCTTTTGACATAAGAGAGGAGCAGTTATCAGACAGCACAAAATCCGCATCTGGTTTTTCCTTTAAATGCTTTGTTTTGATGGGTAAGTTTGTCCGTTATTGGTATATTTTCTTTTTGAATATATCTGTATTAATACAATGAATATTCATATATCTAATAAAAATCCTTCATTTAAGTACCTTAAATATTCTGTTTATACAGGCCAATCCTATGCAGGTTTACTCACAAGTGTCCCACTGTGCTCAATGGGGCTGGAATGAATGATTTCTGTCATATGGATCCTGCTGGATTCCAGAAGGCCTTAGAGGGATCTATGGCTGGTATCGTCGACGATCCTGTAGAAGCCCTGGTCAATAGATGGAATCAAGACCTAACTAGGGCTATCGACACGATCGCCCCCAAACGTCCTCTCCGACCCGCTTCTAATCGGGCGCCCTGGTATACAGAAGATCTCAGGGAGTTGAAGCGGAAAGGACGACGACTGGAGCGCCGATGGCGGAAAACTCGACTTATATCCGACAAGACACGACATAGAGAACATCTTCGTTCCTATGGGGTGGCAATACGTGCAGCGAAGAAAGCTTACTTCTCTGCACACATTGCGTCTGCGAATTCGCGTCCAGCAGAACTGTTCAGGGTGGTGAGGGGTCTAACTCGGGCACCCTCCCCCCTGAACCCAATGTTAGAGCCTTCGGTAGTTCGCTGTGATGCCTTTAACAATCATTTCACAGATAAAATCTCTCGGATAAGAGCCGACTTAGATGCTGTCGTTATAGCAGAGGCTGATAATGGAGTGTCCAGCGACTCCGCGAGTAGAATTACACTGGATCAGTTTCAGTTGGTGAGTACCGAGGACGTGGACAAGCTGCTTGGTCGAGTGAGGAGGACGACTTGCCCTCTCGATCCCTGTCCTTCTTGGCTGGTCGCCCAGGGAGGAGATGCAGTTAGATCACAACTACAATATATTATTAATGCATCTCTCAGGGAGGGGAGTTTTCCATCATGTTTAAAAGAAGCGGTAGTACGGCCGCTTCTAAAAAAGCCCTCCCTGGATCCCCTGGACTTTAATAACTATAGGCCAGTATCAAATCTTCCATTTTTGGGCAAGGTGATCGAGAGGGCGGTTGCCTTCCAACTGCAAGCAGTTTTGGATGATACAGATTTTCTAGACCCATTTCAAACTGGCTTCAGAGCAGGATACGGAGTTGAGACTGCTATGGTCGCCTTAGTGGATGATCTACGCCTGAGTATTGACAGGGGGAGTGTGTCCCTGTTGGTACTCCTGGACCTCTCAGCGGCTTTCGATACCATCGACCATGGTATCCTTCTGGATCGCCTGAGGGAATTGGGACTCGGGGGCACTGTGCTTCAGTGGTTCCGGTCCTACCTCTCGGGCAGGTTCCAGATGGTGATGCTTGGGGATAGCTGCTCTTCAAAAAAGGAGTTGCTATGTGGTGTACCACAAGGTGCCATCCTTTCCCCAATGCTGTTTAACATTTACATGAAACCGCTGGGAGAGATCATCCGGAGGCATGGAGCGGGATGCTATCAGTATGCTGATGACACCCAAATATATTTCTCTATGCCTTCGACAACAGCATCAGCTAAGGATAGTGTGTCTCCTCTGAATGAATGCTTGGAGGCGGTAATGGGCTGGATGAGGAAAAACAAACTGAAGCTGAATCCAGACAAGACGGAGGTGCTTACTGTCAAGGGCCACAACCTGGGGTTGGAGGTATGTCAACCAGTTCTGGATGGGGTTACACTCCCCCTGAAAGACTGTGTTCGCAGCTTGGGGGTGCTCCTGGATCCGTCGCTCCAAATGACAGCTCAGATAGATGTGACTGCCAGGAGTGCCTACTATCAGCTTCGGCTGATACGCCAGCTGCGCCCCTTCCTAGAGTTGGAAGACCTAAAATCAGTAGTGCACGCACTGGTAACTTCGAGGCTCGACTTCTGCAATGCGCTGTACATAGGGCTACCTCTGTGCCTAGTCCGGAAACTTCAATTAGTTCAAAATATGGCAGCCAGGTTGGTCACCGGTACATCTAGGGGTGACCACATTACACCAGTTTTAAAATCTCTTCACTGGCTGCCAATCAGTTTCCGGGCGAAGTACAAAGTGTTGGTTATTACCTTTAAAGCCCTACATGGTTTGGGTCCAGGTTACCTACGGGATCGCCTTCTCCCATACAATCCGCCCCGCACGCTCAGGTCCTCTGGGAAGAATTTATTACAGTCAACAAGAACTAGACTGACAACCGTTACCCAGAGGACCTTCTCTTCTGCCGCTCCCAGATTATGGAATGACCTGCCGGGAGAGATTCGCCAACTCACTAGTCTTCCGGAATTTAAAAGATCTATAAAGACTTATCTCTTCCGGCAGGCCTACCCAGATGAATTTTAAAGTGTTTTATTGGTGTTTTATTGGTGTTTTAATGATGTACTGGTTTTATCTGCTTTTAATCAGTTTTTGTATTTTGTGTTTGGTGTTGTTCCCCGCCTCGATCCGTTGGGAGAGGCGGGTGATAAATAAATAAATATATTATTATTATTATTATTATTGTTATTATTATTATTATTATATACTCTGGATGAATCTGTCCTAGACTTCACTCAAATATTTACAATATTGTTCCATCAGTTTTCATTTTGGGTTTATCCAGTCACAAGGGGTGCTCAACAAACATTGCCAGTTTTTTAACCACAGTTAACAGATAAGCCACGCTCCCTCCCCTACTTCTCCTGTATAAATTTCTCTTGCTGAGTTTAATCAGAATTAGTTATTCAGTTGTGTCTATAGTAATGTTGACTATGGTTAACTAATTAACATCTAAAACCACAGTTAAGGGATGGGCTGTGTTCGTTCTTGCACTGACCCACATCACAGACCCATAACTGGGGCACACTTAGCAGGCATGAATATTCAAGCACCCCTGGCCACATTATTTGGTATGGCTATAAAATCTATTGTCCTTTAAATTATCTTTCTTTTGCTTTTCACAGCACATAATCCAAGTTCAGTTTCAGAAGCTTAATTGCTTCACCTCTCATTACTGTGACAGGGATGTAGACATACTGCCCTTAGACATTTGACTAATTAAATTACATCAAAATTCTGCAAGCTGAAGATAAGACATGGCAACAATATGAATTAGCAAATTCTACTCATTTCCTATTCCATTATTCCTTCATAAAATCAAAACTCTGAAATACTAAAATATGCTGCCCAGTAAGAAATGTTCTTTTACATACACCCTTTAACACCCATTTAAATTTAACACAGCACACAAGTTGAAGGCAACAAACTGCCAGTATGTTTGTCTTCAGCAATAAACATGCTGGCAGTTACATGAGGTAGGAATAATATTGGTCAAATTGAACAGAAGTCAAAACAACTTTGAATACGTGGTGAACAAAACAAGAACCATTCTTCTACATTAATACCACATCAAGCTAATTCTTAGAAGCTGAGTTCATTAATGAAGTATCCTAGGGCAGAACAGAGTAATTACTACAATGTTCTATCAAAATAATTAGCTCTTTTCAGATGTTGTTGATAAAATCTACTTTGATAAGCAATCAGTGTTACCCAGTAGCAGATACCAAAAGCACACTCCAATTCACACTGCAAAAACACACGCCAACCACCCAGAATGCTTTGGAACTGCACAAAGCTTTAGATGTTGGGTGGCATTCCAATGTAAATAAAAAATACTTCCAGTCAGTATGAGCATCCACGTTCTTTAAAAAAATATAGGAAAGTATTTATTTATGCTGCACACTTTTAATTTTTATGTGATTTCACAGTGTGTTTTATTATTGTTCTATTTCAGGGGTGGGCAACATGACGCTTGGGGACTGCATGTGCCCCTCCCGCAAGCTGCTACTGCTGTTGAGCTACAGATGCGCTGAGAAATGTGCCCTTCCAGGGCTTCTAGAAATGCAATTTATCTTTAAAACAAGGTGTGAGCTCATCCACGTGCCTTGTTTTAAAGGGGAAATGTGGCTTTTCCCCCTGACACTGCATCATCAAAATTCAGCTGCAGCAATTTTAGTGGGGGGGGGAGGCCCCCAGTGAAGCTGCTCACCCTTGTTCTATTTTGTTTAATGTATGCTGCTTTAGAAAATAATCACAACAATAAGCCACCCTCAATGGGTTTGCATAACAAAGCAAGCCATGCTGGTGAGGGTAATTAGCCAAATCCTCACCCCATGGCTTATTTCCCCCCCTGTACTTGTGCAAGCAGGCCCCATTCAGAGGAGTGGAGCCAACAGAAAAGGGATGTCCAATAGCAGTATCAGATATGGGCAGTCAAGGTGACTCACATGATCCGCTCAAGGACCCAGCGGATAGGGAGCACCTCAGGCAAGGCATATTTAATAGCTCTATTGTGCCAGATAAAATTAGAGGGATTAGCCCATGTGACTGCCTGACATATATCTTCAATGGGAGCCTGAGTGGACAGAATGATCCACAGGGAAAGGCATGTTGGATGAACAGTAAGCCATGGAATCACGTTTTCTAATGCTATCTGGTGCTCATTTACCCTCTGCCTGTTGGAGCCAAAAAAGCTATCCAAATATCTGGTGTCCTGTGTTTGCCTAATGTACATCTTAGGAACCCTACATGCCTCTAACTTGTGCTATGACATCTCCCTTGAATTTGGCCAGTTGGAACAACAATTTTGATAGCACTATGCCCTAAGCATGATGGGACATAATGTTTGTTTTCAATTTATATGCTGGGGCCATGCAGATAAGCATTCTGCCCTGGTGAAAGACACAGAGTTCCTCCCAGACTGTCAGGGCTTTGAGTTCCCCGGCCCTTCTAGTAGAGATGACCACCACAAGAAACACTACTTTCCAAGTCAATTCCTTTATACAAATTGAGCATTTTACCAGTGATAATTATTTTTATTTATTATATAACATCATCAATGTACATGGTGCTGTACCTAGTAAAACAATAAAACAGCAACGCCCTGCCACATAGGCTTACATTCTGATAAAATCACAATAAAACAATAAAAGGAAGGGAATGCACCAAACAGGCACAGGGGACAATAACAGTATAAAAGCAAAAGCAAAATCAAGTTCTAAAAGCTTTAGAAAAAAGAAAAGTTTTCAATTGAGCTTTAAAGACCATAATTGAACTCATGGTCTGCAAATGCTCAGGAAGAGAATTCCAGGCATAGGGGACAGCGAGAGAAAATGGATGAAGCCGAGCAAGAGAAGTAGAGACCCTTGGGCGGGTAAAGAAACATAACATTTGATGAGTGAAGAGCACAAATGGGGCAATAGTGTGAAATAAGAAAAGAAAGATAGGAAGGTAGCTAGACTGTGACAAGCTTTGAAAGTCAACCGGAGAAGCTTATATTGGATTCTGAGGTGAACTGGAAGCCAATGAAGGGATTTCAGGGGTGGAGTCACATGATCAAAGTGATGAGCCAAGAACATGATTTTAGCAGCAGAATGGTGAATGGAAACCAACAAACTAAGCTGAGAAGAAGGAAGGCCAATCAGGAGAAAGTTACAATAGTCCAGCCGAAAAATGACCAAAGCATGAACAAGAGCCTTGACAGAAGAGACTGATAAAAATGATCAGATCCTGGCAATATTATGTAAGAAAAAACAGGACTTAGCTACTGCCTCAATGTGAGGAGTAAAAGAAAGTGAGGAGTCGAATATAAAACCAAGACTACGAGCTTCCTCAACTGGATTAAGTGTAAGATTATTAACAATAGAGAATGAAAGGTGGGGCAAAGGTTTGAAAGGAAAAACAAGCAATTCTGTCTTTGCCATATTAAGTTTCAAACGACGATGAAGCATCCAAGCTGAGATATGTGAAAGACATGCCGAGATACAATCCTGAACATCAGGAGAAAGTTCCGGAGATTAAAGATATAATTGTGTATCATCAGCATACAAGTGATATTGGAGGCCATGAGATCGAATAAGATTACCCAAGGACAACATATATAAAAAAACAACAACGGGCCAAGAACCGAGCCCTGTGGAACTCCAACTAAAAGAGGAAAAGAAGACGACGAGTGGCCATTAGCCAACATGTTGAATGAACAACCTGATAGGTAAGAAGCAAACCAGTCATAGACAGAGTCGTGAAAACCAAGGTCTATAGAGTTTGCTGAATAACTTACTTAGCCTGCATTTTAACTTATAGGTTTTTCCCCCCTTATGTTCTGTTTAAATCGCAGTTGTACGGTCTGTGGACTTTTAACAATAAAGTAACCAAGGTCACAAAGGGAATCCAACCGAAGATCATGATCAACCATGTCAAAGGCTGCAGTAAGATCCAGGACAACAACAACAATAATAATATTATTAATTTATAACCCGCCTCTCCCTCTGGATCGAGGCGGGGAACAACAACAAATATAAAACACAAAAACCACAAAATAGTTGTGATATTAAAAACAAATAAAAACCAATACATCATTAAAAACATCTCAAAATTCAACTGAATAGGCCTGCCGGAAGAGAGCAGTCCTCATGACTCTCTTAAATTCATGAAGACTGCTAATTTGTCTAATCTCCTCCGGCAGACCATTCCACAGAAGAATAGAATAAAGGCCTTTAGACTTGGCAATAAGGAGATCATTGGTAATCTTTGTAAGGGCTGTCTCAGTGGAAAGCAAAGGACAAAAGCCAGATTGAAAAGGATCCAGAGCAGAGTTACTAGAAAGAAAAACAAGGCAACAAGAGTACACCACCCGCTCTAGGACCTTTGAAACAAATGGCAACAAGGAAACAGGATGGTGGTTAGAGAGAGAAAGCTCATCGAGAGAAGGCTTTTTAAGAAGAGGAGAGACCGTAGCATGCTTAAAAGCAGAAGGAAATGATACAAAGGCAAAAGACATATTAATGATATGGAGCAAGGGAGGGAGGATAACAGGAATAATATTGATAAACACACGAGAAGGGATCAGATCAAGAGAACAAGTGGAAGGTTTCGAAGAACACAAAATTCTAGTCAGTTCATCATCCGATGAACTGACACTTGAGGGACAGGAACTGGAAGAGGGGCAGAGATGGAGAGATCAGAGCAAACTGTTTGAATTTTGGCGCTGAAAAAAGAGACAAAGTCGTTAACAGACAGAAATATAGGTTGCTTACCTGTAACTGTAGTTCTTCGAGTGGTCATCTGTGCATTCACACATATGGGCTCGCGCCGGCGCCGAGCCAATCGGGACCTCTATAGCTAGCTTAGATACTTTTTGGCGGGAACCCCTTCCCCCACCGTCCTACCGCGCATGCTCCGGGTTCCCGCTCACCTCAGTTCCTTGAGACCGTGCGGCCTCGTGACCGAAGTGATAGTCACAGTATCATCTAATATAACCAATGAGCAAGACGGTTAACCAATTCACAGCGATGCCAAGAGGGGACGGTGGGAGGGTTGTGTGAATGCACAGATGACCACTCGAAGAACTACAGTTACAGGTAAGCAACCTATATTTCTTCTTCGTGGTCTCTGTGCATCACACATACGGGCGATTAACAAGCCACTTACCGGAGGTGGGTCACACGCTGTTTCCTCTACTGCAAAATTGAGGCAAGCACGGCTCTTCCAAAGGTGCAGTCTTGCCTAGCTCTGACATCTAGTTTGTAATGTTTCACAAACGTGGAGACCTTAGACCAAGTCGCCGCCTTGCAAAGGTCAGGGATGGAGACTCCACGAATAAAAGTGGTAGAAGTTGCTTGACCACGTGTGGAATGGCCTTTCAGACCGTCTGGTGCGTCTTTGCCAGCTAACTGATAGGACAAAGAGATAGTCTGAATGATCCATTTGGAGAAACGTTGTGGAGAAACAGGGAGACCCTTAGTTTTGCCTCCATAGCACACAAAAAGGTTGCATGACTTACGAAGTCTTTCAGAACGAGACTTGTAAAAGGCTAAAGCCCGGCGAACGTCTAGAGAATGCAACTTGGCTGACAACGGGTCAGATGAAGCCTGAAAAAACGATGGCAACATGATATCCTGGTTGACATGAAAGGAAGAAACAACTTTGGGTACAAATGTGGGTCCGGGACGGAGAACAACCCTGTCCCTGAAAAACTGGGTGTATGGCGGATCGACGAGAAGAGCGCAAAGTTCTGATGCTCGCCGAGCCGATGCAATGGCCACCAGGAAGGCCGTTTTGAACGTGAGTAGCCTTAGATCAATAGTGGCAAGAGGCTCGAAAGGCTTTGATGTTAGTGCTGTTAAAACCACTGACAAGCTCCATTGAGGAACCAGAGACCGGTAAGGCGGTGAGATGTTGCGCAGTCCTTTTAGGAAACTTTTTATCAGTGGATGTGCCATGATGGAAAAACCGTCAAGGAGGTCATGGTGAACTGATATGGCTGATAGGTAGACTTTGACGGAAGATGGTTTCAGACCTTTAGCATGAAGAGAATAAAGGAAGTTCAATATGTCCCGTAGAGTGGATGAATCAGGGCTGAATCCTTCCTTGTGTGCGAATCGTAAGAACGCTGACCACTTCCTAGCATAGGAAGATCTCGTGGAGGGTTTACGGGCTCTTTCGAGGATTAAGCAGACCTGAGTTGGTAGTGCTAGATTGTGCCACCGGGCTGGATTCTCCACGCGGTGAGACGAAGGGATGCCAGGTTCGGGTGCTGTTGTCCGTCGCTGGTTCTCGTCAGAAGGTCTGGACACGTCGGGAGGCGCCATGTCTGGCCCCTGGAGAGGCGGAGCAGCAGGGTAAACCATGCCTGCCTCGGCCACCACGGTGCAATCAGGATTGCGTTTGTACGTGCTCGTGCCATCTTGGCGATTACCCTGTTCAGTAGTGGAAAGGGGGGAAACATGTACAGGAGACCTGTGTCCCACGGAACCACGAATGCATCTCCTAAAGAGGTTCTGCCTATTCCCGCTCTGGAACAGTAGGCCGGACAGACTGCGTTCTGAGCTGATGCAAAGAGATCTACGCACGGCAACCCCCATCTGGCAAAACGACTTGCAAGGATCACTGGTGAAAGACGCCACTCGTGGGTCTCCCGGAAGAGTGTTGATGACTTGTGTGCTTCCTGGAAATTCCTGCTGAGGCTGTCTGCTTGAGTATTGTCCTTTCCTGCAATGTGTACTGTGGACAGCTTGATGTTGTGCCGAATCGCCCAGAGGAGGATCGACCTGGTGAGGTGAAGAAGAGGGTGTGAACGAGTCCCTCCCTCCTTGTTGATATACCACACCACAGCAGTATTGTCGGAGAGGACTTGGACATGGTGGCCGTGCAGATGGTTCCGAAAGGCTTGTAGTGCCCTTTGTACCACTAGGAGCTCTAGGAAATTGATGTGACGAGAACGTTCCCTGTGAGTCCAGCGACCCTGAACCGTTAGACCCCCGGCGTGGGCTCCCCAACCCAGAAGGGATGCGTCCGTAGTTACTCTGCATGATGGTCCTGGATCGACGAACAGCATTCCTGCTGACAGGTGCCAAGCGTCCTTCCACCAGAGTAGTGAATTCCGGACAACCCCAGGGATGGCGAATCGGACCTTTCTGGGGTTCAGTGTTGGGTTGAACTTCTGGAGAAGATAATGTTGGAGAGGCCTCATGTGAAGGCATGCCCAACGCACCACAAAGACTGACGCCGCCATAAAACCTAGAAGCTGCAGCACTTGGAGAGCTGATGTGTAACGGAGCTGGCAGAGGCGCGTTGCTGATGCTATCAAGGCCGCCACCCTGTTCCGAGGTAGAAAGGCTCGGCTGATAGTCGAGTCGAGACGGACCCCGATAAACTGAAGGGATTGCGTTGGTTGAAATACTGATTTTCCGGTGTTGATTTGAAGGCCTAACGATGAGAGAAGTGTCGTGACCAAAGAGACGTCCTCTTGTGCGCGGTGGTATGACGGTGAGACGATCAACCAATCGTCCAAATAAGGGTACAATTCTACGCCCTGCGATCGCAGGTGGGCACATACCACCGCCATGCACTTTGTGAACACTCGAGGAGCCGACTTGAGGCCGAAAGGCAGGACCGAGAACTGATAGACTTGTGACCCTACTACAAATCGGAGGTATCTGCGGTGGGCAGGGTGGATCGAAATATGAAAATAAGCGTCCTTCAGGTCTATCAGAGTGAACCAGCGGTTTTTTCGTAAGAGTGGCAGTACCGCCGCTAGGGTTACCATCCGAAATTTTCTTGAGGCAATAAATCTGTTTAAATGCCTGAGATCCATAATAGGACGAAGTCCTCCGTCCTTCTTTGGAACCGTAAAATAACGCGAATAAAACCCCTTGTTGAGGGTTCTGTGACTTAGTTTCGTTATTGCGCCTTTGGCGAGTAAGGTAGTTGTTTCTTCCAACAAGGTTGCGGAGGGTGGCGTTATTCTGACGGTTCCAATAGGACTTTGAACTCGATTTTGTAGCCCCGACTGATAGTTTGGAGCACCCACTTGTCCGTTGTTATCTGCGCCCATGATGCGTAGAATCTGCGAAGAGTGTTTCCAAACTGGGGCTGCTGTGGTGACAGATGGGAAAAGTCAAAGACGGCGCTTGTGTGACTGGTCCGGTCGACTACGTGGTCTCGTGAATCGTGATGCCGGCTTCCTCTGTTGGAAAGTTGTAGGCCCGCCTGCCTGATAACGTGTAGTATGATCTTGCTGTTGCTGCCTAGGCTGGTACGGGACAGGGCGATACCACTTTCGTGGGTGAAACGTAGGCTGCTGTTGCTGTTGGAAGCCCATCTTCCGAGCAGTGACCTTAGCTTTATGTATAGAATCCATAGCCAAATCGGTCATGGTATTGAACAGGCCTTGTCCGTCGAAAGGGAGGTCCTCAATTCGGGTCCTAGTTTCTTGAGGAAGGCTGGCGGATCGTAACCATGCGTGTCGCCATAAAGCTACAGCTCCGATCATGGCCTTGGCCGCGCAATCGGTCTGGTGCTTCGATGTTTCCAGCTGCTGTTTGGATAGACGGATTGCTTCGGTCTGAAACACTCTAGCCAACTCCCGCTGATCGTCTGGCAAGTAGTTGAGGAGCGCTGACATCTTTTCCCAAAGGAAAATCTGGTATCGAGCCATCATGGCCTGGTAATTTGCCACCTTGATACCTAATGCCGATGACGAGTAAATACGCCTCCCAAATGCATCGAGCTTACGGCCTTCTTTGTCCGTAGGGGTAGAGTGGTTTCTAGACGACTTGCCCTGCGATGCTTCCACAACTATAGAGTTTGGCTTAGGGTGGACGAAGAGAAATGGCGCCTCAGCCTCTTTAATCTTATACAGTGCGTCCAATCGTTTAGATGTAGGGCCCATAGTTGAAGGATTAGCCCAGGACTGCTGGACAGTCTTCAACAGTGTTGGCACCATTGGGAGCGCGAGCTGAGATGACGGCTCCACATACATCACATCAAAAATGTGGTCAGTTACAGCGTCCTCAGGTTGGTAATGCTCGATTCCAAGAGACTGCGCCATCCGGAGCATTTGCTCGGTAAAGTTGCCGAGCTCCATGGAAGGAGATGCACTATCCTTGGTGCCAACATCAGTGTCGGGCGATAGTAGTGATGGTGGGCGAGAAACCACAGAAGAGGAAGAGTCCGACGCATAGTCCTCTGGTGACTGCGAAGCCGGTGCCAGGACGTGTTGGTAAGTGGTAAGAGGTGGAGCTGAAATGGAGTCGACCACTGGACTTACGTGAGCTGTTGATGTTCGAGCAATGCGTTCTCCAGTATAAGGATCGAATCGGTACCAACGCTGAGGAACGGGATGGCGAGAGCTGTCTGAATACCGATCCCAGTCCTCAGTTCGAGACCAAGACCGGGTCTCCCGACGCCGGGATCGGGAGCGGCGAGAAGTAGCGGTTCTCGATGTCCTGGAGGCCGGAGAGACCGACCTGAACGAGCGTACAGGAGAAGCGATGGAGCCCCTGGTCGAAGATGTAGCTGCCACAGGCCCAGTCGACCTTGGTGGTGAGAGAGGCTGTGCAGTAAACAGTTGGTCATCCTGCAGTAAGTCACCCAGAGGAGACAACGGACGAATCGGCAGCGGAGCCGAGAGCGATGGTGATGGCAGAGAGAAACATAAATTCCCTCCTGGAGATGGTCTAGTCGGTACCGAGGATGATTTCCCTGCTGTCGATGAACGCGCCAGTATCGAGAGCCTCGGTATCGAAGGCGTCTTAGGTTGACTGGATGCTGTGGAAGTTGGGCGGCTCGGTACCGACGTGGCTTCCTTGCGCCCCGAACTCGAGACTGACCGGCTAGGTACCAATGTCGGAGGCGGGTGCGTCGGTGTCGAAGATTTTGGGCGCTTCGGTGATTTCTTCGATCCCGGCGGTCTTTTAGCGTGCGCCGATGCCGATGGCAAGGGCGTCGGTCCCGAGGTCGGTACCGAGGCATCCGTCGGTCCCGAGGATGCAGATGTCGGTCCCGGCAGCACTTCCCTCTGCTTCTTAGGGCGTTTTGCAGGTTTTTCATGCTTGCCCTTGCCTTTCCTTTTAAGTCCAGAGACTCCTGCTTCCTCGGAGCCCTTCGTGGACGTAGCTGCCCCAGCCGGGGAACTTAAAGTTGCTGGGATCGAACGACTTATGGCGACCGGCCTGCGCTCCCCAGAAATGGCGGTCGAAGAAGCCAGAGAACGTTGAGGGGTATCCACCGCCTTTAGAGCGTTCTTCTATAATAACCCTCTAAGGTGATCCGCCCTATTTCTTCTTGCCTGCCTCGAAAAGCTCATACAATGAGCGCAGGCCTCAACGACGTGGGCCTCGCCAAGGCAGAGAAGGCAGAGGGAATGGCCGTCGGTGAGGGCGAGTTTCGCCCCACACTGGAAACATTTCTTGAATAGGGCCGTCTGCGCCATTCCTAACTAACTAATTAAAAAAGGCTTAACAGAATAACAATTTGTTTTTGTTGTTTTTTATATAACAGTAAAGCTATAAAAACGACTAACTAACCTAAGCTAACTAACTATTTCCTTTTCCAGACATAGAAGAATAAGAAGAATAAGGAATACCGACGTTTAAGGAGAGGTTTTCCGCGAGGCTAGCAGCACGGCGGTTGAAAAGGAACTGAGGTGAGCGGGAACCCGGAGCATGCGTGGTAGGATGGTGGGGGGAGGGGTTCCCGCCAAAAAGTATCTAAGCTAGCTATAGAGGTCCCGATTGGCTCGGCGCCGGCGCGAGCCCATATGTGTGATGCACAGAGACCACGAAGAAGAAAGTGGGGAGAGATGGCAAACTAGGCTTCAGAAGAGAATTGAAAGCCGCGAAGAGCCGCTGAGGGTGCTTAGCATTTGACTGGATTAGCAATGAGTAATACTGCTGTTTGGCCAAGGAAATAGCAGAAGAGAAAGAAGAAAGAACAAATTTGTAATGGACAAAATCCGCCCAGTCTCTGGTCCTACGCCAAAAGTGTTCAGCCGCCCAGGAACAGGAACAAAGATAGCGGATGAAAGAGGTGAGCCAAGGTTGGGGTTGAGAAGGACAAACCATCTGTGTCAAAGATGGAGCAAAATTGTCAAGAGTTGAGGATAAAGAAGAATTAAAGAGAGACACAGCTGAGTCCAAGGAGACAGAAGAAGTAAAAGAAGGAAGAGAGATAGACAATGATTGAGAAAAAGCCTCATAATTAATAGATCGCAAGTTGCGACGAGAGCAAGAAACAGAAGAGTTAATAATACCACCCATTGTTTTATCTTACTGTATTTAAAATAGTTGTTGATTTTATTTTGGCTTTTACTTCTTATTTATACTGTGGTTTTAAACTTTTATAGTATATCTTATGTTGTATTTTATGATTTTGATTACTGTGAACCACCCAGAGAGGTTTGGCTATTGGGCAGTATATAAATGTAATAAATAAATAAATTACTGGTATGGGTTTAAAGATGTCAACATTAAAACTGTTGCTAATGTTTAATTTTTCTGATTCAATGAAGGGATTGTTGTTTTAAAGTGATGGTTCTAATTATTATCTTCTCTGGAAACTCTCCTAGAGATAGAACAGCAAGGCATAACTATTTGCTTGTATGTATATGTGTGTGTGCATACACACACACACACACACACACACACCAGGAACAGGGTGATAGTCCATAGTAACTGGAGAGAAAAATTAATTAAATAAACCCATGTTTATTTATAATCCTATTCACTAAGCTGTGAGTACTTAGGTAGCCAAAGAAATGATATCGTAGGTATCCTGGCTTGGTTAATGGCATGTTTCCACTTAAATATCAGGCATCGATCAAGGTGATTTGCAGCCAAGAAGCAAGTACTCCAGTGGAAAGAAATTTGGAACTGCCACTAAGGTTATGAAAATTAGAATGGAGAAACAAAAACATATTCCGCATAGGAATATGCTCAGTAACTATTTTGGTAACCACTGTTGGGGAAAAAATAGTAGATGCAACATGCTTTTGAGATGAATTTCCACAAGAGGGAGCCAACAGAACCATTTCACTCAAAAAGCATTCTTATAAAAAGGTACTATTAACATTTGTTTGCTCTCAAAACATGTGCAGGATTGCTGATGCTTAAATATGAGGATGTTATTCCATATCAGAGGGTGCTATTCGGTTCCCACTTGTCTGGGCATTTTTTCAAGCCTAAAACATGATTTTTGCAACATGACTTTTGCTACAAAACTACTCCCCTAGTAAAGCTCCATACTGTATCTGTAACATGGAAAAGCAGTTCGTTGATCTGTATTTGTAACATGGATCAGCAGTAGAGATGGTGAAGCTATAATAGAGGTGCATGTATATTATGTGTGCTATATGCATAGCATGCTCCTTTAGCAACTCTTTGCTTTTTCTTGTGCCTGGGTATGCTTCTGGACACACCCCTTTTCCTCCACACAATGACTGCGTTCGGACGGCACAATAGTCAACCTTGTGTTAATAGCTGACTCTACGGTTGACTATTTAGGGGGGTACCTCCCACACGACATGATAATAGTCAACTGTGGAGTTGAGTATTAACAGAAGGGCACTGAGATCCCTGCTCCTGCCCACCCCCTCTCTGCCCTCCCCACTGAGTGCAGCACTGGTTCCGACGAGAATCCCCCTTCCTGCTGGGTCTTCCCCCCCCCCCCCACTGTCATACCTGGCACCACATTCTCCTCCTCCTGCTCTGATGGTGGGGGTGAGGCGTCTGGGGTAGGTTGGCATGCTTTCTGGGATGTGCACAAATGGGCTTCGGATATTGGGGTGGTAGTGTGTATCGCTCTCTCCTGCAGCTGTAATGTCAACCCATGGGAGAAATCCATCTGCGGTTTGCTGTTGCAGCCACAGGAGAGATCCATACACCCCTCCTCCCCACCCAGGGATGGCACAATTGGCGGCTCCCCACATGCTTCCTGGAATGGAAAACACATGCCTACAGAGCCCCGCTGGGCAAGAGCGGTAGGGGTTTCTGCCACTCTTACCACACTTACCTCACGACTCAGTAGGCACGTGAAATAGTCAACGGAGCCCACTACACAACACAATAATCAATAGTTATGCAGATTGTCAACTCTGCACACCGTTGATTATTTCTGTTGGTTATTTCTGGGAAACAACCAACCATTGTGTGGAAAAGGCTCGCCAGACGACACAATAATCAACAGTGGACTATTTAAGCAACCGTTGGCTATTGTGTCATCCAAAACCCAGTCAATGAATAATCATAGTCATCCCTAACCCACTTCAGGGATCATGCTTACCAAATGACTACATTTGTATTACCTAGGACTTTTCAGGCAGGAAACCACCTCCAATAAGTGCAGTTGCCTCACTACTAAATAACTAAGCATATTAGAATAATTCTGTCTTTTACCATTATTTTGAGCCAGTGATCAGTTGATGAAAATTCACAATGTGATATGTAAGCTCTTAAATTGCACAGAGCTGTTTCCTTAGAATGGATGTAATTTAACATGTGGGAAATATCTATTTTCTTGGAGAGGATGTAGTGTTTAGCTCTGTCTGCAGTCTACTTCAGACTTAAGGTGACATTAGAAAAGTTCTTCTACCCTAATTAAGAATTGTCCCTTTTAAAAATCAATTTCTATACAGGTTTTTCATCTGGGGGGCTTTGCACATATGTTTACGTAAAATAAAACTAACACAACATCATAATAAAATGATATAAAGTCACTTTAGTAATACTTGTAAACTGTTAGTACACAAAGGCTAAGCCAAATAATAAGGATGATGCCCTGCACGTCTACTCAAAAATAGATCCCATTAATTTCAGTAGAGCTTAGTCCGAGGCGCTCTGAGAATCCCATTCTGGAAATACAAAACCAGCAAATAACAGATTGTCTCTCTAGCATCAGCATTTTTAGCTAAACTAAGAAAAGGATTTGAGCCACCAATGCTTAGCACCAGAACCTGCCTTGGGGTCAATGGCTCAAATACAGAAGGACAGGTTGCTTACCTGTAACTGCGGTTCTTCGAGTGGTCATCTGTGCATTCACACATATGGGCTCTGCGCCTGCACGGAGGCTCGATTCGGGAATCTTCCATAGCTGATTAAAAAAATTGGCAGGAACCCTCCCCCCACCACTCATCGTGCATGCATAGGAGGGTTCCCGCCCAGTCCCTCAGTTCTCCTGAGACCCATTGCGGGTTAGGTACCAAGGGACAAGTAATGAATATATCTGCTTGACAGAAAAACAAAGCTATATATCGTAATGTCCACCCAAGAGGGGAAGGTGGGTGGGTTGTGTGACTGCACAGATGACCACTCGAAGAACCACAGTTACAGGTAAGCAACCTGTCCTTCTTCTTCGTGGTCTCTGTGCATCACACATATATGGGCAAATAGCAAGCTTACTTACCATCAGTGGGAGGATGATCTTAGTTGAATATGGAGGACAGTACTGCTCATCCAAACGAGCAGTCTGCCCGCGCCTGGACGTCTAGCCTGTAGTGCTTGACGAACGTGAGCAGTTTAGACCAAGTCGCAGATCAGCAAATGTCCGTGATAGAGATGCCTCTTTGGAACGCCGAAGACGTCACCACTGCACTGGTCGAGTGGGCTTTAACTGAAACAGAAATTTCTAGGTTCGAAAGTTCATATGCAAGTGTGATACTTTGGACCAGCCAGGAGGACAACCGTTATGAAGATACCGGTTGGTCTTTCTTATGTTTACCATAACACACAAATAAACGTTTTGATAAACGAAATTGCTCAGAGCATGCTTTGTAGAAGGCTATAGCCCGTCGGACATCCAGTTATGTAAGGTAGTCTCTAGAGGTGACACTGGCGAGGGGAAGAATGCTGGGAGCACAATATCCTGATGGACATGAAATGGTGAAACCACCTTTGGTAGAAAATGCAGATCTGGACGAAGTACAACTTTGTCCCTGTGAAAGACAAGGTAAGGTTCATCGACGCGTAGGGCTGAAAGTTCACTTGCCCTTCTGGCGGAAGTGATGGCTACTAGAAACACGAACTTCCAGGTAAGCAATCTCAGCTCCGTAGTAGCCAGCGGTTCAAAAGGCTTGTTCGTTAAGGTATGTAATACTACAGAAAGACTCCAAGTAGGTTGAGGAGACTGGGTAGGCGGAGCAACATTTAACAAACCTCTTAGAAAACACTTCATAAGAGGGTGGGAAAAAACTGTAATACCATCAATATGGTCATGGTTGGCTGAAATAGCCGCTATATAACCTTTGATTGAAGATAACTTTAGACCTCTGTCAACCAAAACCAATAAATAGGACAGGATCTGATGAATGGAACAGGAAGAAGGATTAACATTTCTCTCAACTGCAAAGTCTGAAAAAGATTTCCTAGCGTAAGAGACTCTAGTAGAAGGTTTAAGAGCTGCAGTGAGGATTTCACGAGTTCTCACGTTAATGGCGAGGCGTTAATCGCCATGCCGTTAGGTGAATGGTCTTTATATCTGGGTGACGGACTCGACCTTGGGCCTGGTATAACAGGGCTGGTAGCGACGGTAGGCGGAGAAAAATGCCATGGGCCATCCAGAGAAGCGGGGCAAACCACCCCTGTCTGGGCCACCATGGTGTTAGCAGCATGCAATCTGTATTGTCCATCCTTATCTTGGCTAGCACCCTTGTGATTAGCGGAATTGGGAGGGAATAAAAAGAAAAGACACCCAGTCCATGGTAGGAAAAAGGCGACTCTCTGTGATCCCTGGCCACAACCTGCTCTGCTGCAGAAGAGGCTGCAAACTGCGTTGTCTCTTATGGCAAAGAGGTCCATTGTTGGTCGGCCCCATTGGTTGAAAATCCACTGCAGGACTGAAGGATGAATTTGCCATTCGTGCATTAACGAGGTATGACGACTCAATGTGTCCGCAAGGAGACTGTCCTGACCTGCAATATGGAGGGCGGTAATGATCATGCCCCTGCGAATGCACCATTCCAAAATGTGTATGGTTAGACTGGCTAAGGAGGTTGATCTTGTCCCTCCCTGTTTGTTTAGATAGAAAACTGTTGTCGTATTGTCTGACGTTAGCTCGACATGATGCCCCTGTAATTCGGACTTGAATGCTGCAAGGAGTTTGAGAAAATTGATGTGTTTCCACGCTTCTCTGGTCGTCCAGAGGCCCTGTACTCTGAGGGAGTTGCAATGGGCTCCCCATCCTGTCAAGGATACGTCCGTTGTTAATATCACCGGTGGTGTTGATGGTGTGAACGGAAAACCGCACCGGAGGTTGGATGCATGGGTCCACCAGCGTAGGGGGGGTCGCAAGACTGTGTGCCTGGTGTTCGCCTTGGGGTTGAATGCCCTGGTGAACCAGAGTTGAAGGCGCCGCATATGTAGTCTGGCAAACGGGACTACCATAGTTGTCGCAGCCATAAGGCCCAGTAAGCGTTGAACTGTGAAGGCTCGTAACAGCGGTTGGTGGATCATGCGTGAGGCAAGGGATTTGAGAGTGTGCGCATGGTTCATAGGAAGGAATGCTCTTCCTGCTGGAGCGTCGAGAATGGCCCCAATGAATTTGATGGTCCTTGTTGGGATTAGGTTGGACTTTTTAAAGTTTATGATGAGGTCCAAAGCGTTGAGGAGATCGAGGGCGGAATGAATAATATGGGTTAGCTCTGTGCGTGAATGTCCCTCAAGAAGCCAGTCATCCAAATATGGATGGACCTAATTCCCTGTCTCCTGAGGTGTGCACACACAACTGCCATACACTTCGTGAAGACACATGGGGCTGTGGAAAGACCGAAGGGAAGAACTCTGAACTGGAAAGATCGATTGCTGATTGCAAATCGAAGGAATCTTTGGCTCTTCTCGTGGATGTCGATATGAAAGTAGGCATCCTGGAGGTCAATGGAGGCGAACCAAGCGTCTTCTGTCAGCAATGGCAGGATTGTAGGCAGTGATGCCATATGGAATTTCCTGGTATTGATGAAGGAATTGACATCCCGGAGATCTAAAATGGGACGGACTCCTCCATCAGGCTTTGGGACTATAAAGTACCTGGAATAGAAGCCCTGGTGCATGTTTGTGCAGGTACCGGAAGAATGGCTCCCTTTTGCAAGAGGGATTGAACTTCCTCCCAGAGTATCTTCGAGGGGGCCGTGGAATGAATGAGTCCCATAGGGGGTAGTGTATTGAACTCTATCCAGTAGCCGTCTTTGATGATGGAGAGGACCCAGGTGTCGGATGTGATGTTGTGCCATGCTGGAAGAAATGGAGGGAGGCATCGACCGAAAAGGAGATGCGGTGGGATGTGAAGCAGCCTTAAGTCAAAGACGACGCTTGTCACCAAAGTCATTCTTTCGGCATTGGTAACGGAACTTGGAAGACGAGAATAGTGGGCGTCTGTTCAGTTGTGGTTGTTGTTGTTGCTGTTGTTGTTGCTGCTGTCTAAAAGATGGCTGGTCCTTCTGGTATCAACTAGAGAAGGGCTGGCAATACCAGCGTCATACTTTTGATTGGTATGGAGCGGTGTTGATGCTCATTTTTCTAGCAGTAGTTTTAGCTTTCTGCACAGAGTCCATAGCATCGTCAGTCTTTGAGTTAAAAAGGCCTATGCCATCAAAGGGGAGATCGTCAATGAGACTCCTAGCCTCCTGAGAAAGGCCTGCCGAGCGAAGCCAGGCATGCCGCCGTAACGCTACCACGCTCAACATAAATTTAGTGCCACAGTCAGTCTGATGTCTGGTTGTGTGTAATTCCTGCTTAGCAAGACGGATCGCCTCACTTTGGAACACGTGCGCAAGTTCTATCTGGTCTCCTGTCAGCCGATCACAAAGGAAACCCATTTTCTCCCAAAGGAAGAGCTGGTAGCGCGCCATTGTGGCCTGATAATTAGCCACTTTCAGACTAAGATACGCTATAGAGTACATCCTGCGGCCCATTAGGTCAAGTTTCCGGCCTTCCTTATCAACAGAAGCTGAGTGAGGCCGTTGTGAGCTGAATCCACAATGATAGAATTTGGTTGAGGATGTGTAAGTAAGAATTCAGTATCTTTATGCAAGACTTTGTACATATTTCCCAACCTCTTTGAAGTGGAGCTAAAGATGCTGGAGCTTTCCAAGATTGTTGGATGGTCTGTAGTAAAGTTGGGAGAAATGGAATAGCTAGAGGTGTTGTGGCTTCAGTATGGACAACATCATATACTGGGTCAGCCACACGCTGGGGTGGTTGACTTGTTTCCAACCCTAAAGACTGTGCCATACGTTGAATTAAGTCAGAAAAAGTTCCAAGATCTTCGGAAGGAGAAGCCGGGTCCTGAGAAGAAACTTGACCCTCAGGAGATGCTGCTGAAGGCGCAACTGATGAGTAAGATTCAGTATCAGAATCATAACCGTCAGTATTGGATTCAGACAATTGGATAGAGACTGAGTGCCGAGCAGTGTCAGGTCTGGCAGAGGAGTCTATTCTAGCAATCGTGGCATTATCTGGCTGTTTAGACTGTGCAGATGATGGGCGAGAAGTCAGAGGTGGTACTGAACGATGCCTTTGTCTAACAGGTTGGATAATATCCTGGACTGGTAGCCTCGGTTGTCGAAAAACATGGTCCATTTCTTGTGGTGGCATTGGAATACGCCTTGGCAATAGCGGGTAGTGATATTCTCCCTGATAAGGGTCGAGTCTATCCCAGCTGTGATAACCATAGTATTGTTCAAGAGCATGCGATCTATGGGAGTATCTGTCCCAGTCGACTGGAGGGGAGCGTGACCGATGTGAGGGGTCTCGAAAGTAGTAACCTTCTCGACAGTGACCAGTAACAACAGGTCGATAGTATGGTGACAGAAGTCTCTGAGGTGAGAGCTGTTGTTGCTCGATGGACAGATCTTGGTATGGGGTAGGTGAGTCCCTAATCTCCCCTTCAGAAATGGATGCCGGAGGCACAGTATCCAGCAGTGGTAACAAAGGGTGTTCCACGGCATCCTCTTCCACCCAAGATGTCGAGAGAGCTTCAGCAGCAACCCTCAGTATCGAACAAGACGGCATGGTACCGAACGTCGATGTCGAACGAGTAGACGGTAGAAGAACTTCGCAATTTGATGTTGAATGGCTGGGCATTGATCCGGCATCCGCTCTCGGTGTCGAATGTTCAGGCTGTGGGACTGTATCGAGTGTCGATGACGAATGTGTTAGCGGAGCGGCGGAGGCTACTCTTGGCGTCATTTTGTCCACGGTGCTGAAGCTCGGTATCGACCGGCTTATCGATGTCGAAGGCTGGGTATGCAATGGCAGAATAGACCTATGGGTTTTTCCCGATCGTTCATCGCCATGATTTGCCTTCTTGCGTTTCTTCTTTTTATGTTCCTCAGGCGGTTTCGGCATAGTTCCTTTCTTGGAACCCTTTTTCGCCACCGCTGGTGCCAGGGATGCCCCCGATGTTTGGGGTTCATCTCTCTGAGCTTGATTGTTATGAGAGCTACCTGGCGACGCAGGGACCGAGTGTACAATGAGGTCCTGAATTTAGGTGGCCGTCTCGTCACCATGGCAGGCGAATCCACAGCTGCCAAGGCCTTTTTCCAGAGCTCTGCCCTGAGTTTATCCGCCCTGTGTTTCCTAGAAAAGGCTTGGCAAGAAGGGCAAGAAGCAACCTTATGTCCCTCACCGAGGCACAGCAAACAGAAACTACGACCGTCTGAAGGCGGCAACTTACCACCACAACGGGAGCACTTTCTGAAGGGAGCCCTGAGAGCCATAAGAAACGGAGGACGATAATCCGATGAAAGAAGAATTGAAATTAGAGAAAAATCGGCTAAATATGTAGTCCGAAGGATGAAGATGTTCCTGAAGATGCAGCCGCAATGGTGGTTGAAGAAGAACTGAGGGACTGGGCGGGAACCCTCCTACGCATGCGCAATGAGTGGGGGGGGGAGGGTTCCTGCCAAAAAAATTTATCAGCTATGGAAGATTCCCGAATTGAGCCTCCGCACAGGCGCAGAGCCCATATGTGTGATGCACAGAGACCACGAAGAAGAACTATAATCTCTGAGCAGAGTGCCTCTCTTTGACCACAAGGTAGCTATTATGACCATATTTAGGGGGAAAGCACTTGGGAATCTGAAGGTAAGACCCACAAGAAATGATGCTGGAATTGGTACTCAGTTCCTTATTTTCATGAAACTTTGAAAGAGTGCTCAATCAGTAAAGTCAATAGGGATCTAATGTTTACTTTAAACAAAGTACCCTGCACCCCAAACTAAGCTTAGGGTTACTCTATATCATATAACTTCATAATCGGGAGACTGTCCTCTTTAAAATAAATAATTATCACCAAATTAGTCATTTTTGCAGCCAGGAGAGAGACAGAACCCAATGGTAACTTTTTCTTCTATTTTGTCCTGGGCAGAGCCCATGCATTGTTACATGAAAGTATGCTCCACGAAACTTACACGAAACTGCACAGGACCAGGCCATTAATCCCTCATACAGAATACACAGGGGTGGGCAGAAACAGGAGGAGGAAGAGAATTATCAGGCAAAATGTTAATAGCAGGTCTCTAGTAAATAGTATTCAATATATTTGAGTACAACCTAATACAATGCCTGTTTAATTGCCTCTTACTTCATACATGGAGATAAACCACTTAGCTACACAATACAAGGAGATCACTAATACAGACAAACAGCTGTGTGACTCAGATGTGTGTTTTTTAACCAATCGATTCAATAATGGCAGTGTTACAGATAAACTTTAATTAAGTGTGGTGACATATTGTGCAGAAAAATATATATATTTACCATCCTGAAAAACTCGCTCCACATTCAGTCCATAGGTAGCACAGGTTTCATAGTAAGTGCATCTCTTCAAATCATTTGACAGTTTCCGTGCTCTAGCATCATCAATGACACGAGGGTTACTGGAACTTATAGCATCTATAAAGGAAACAAAAGGATTAGGGGCTTTTCCCCCTCCAGAAAGTGCTTAAATCCAAGACACAAAGTTCTAAATATGAGCCATTTCTCCCTCAAAAAGAGTAGTAAAGATTAGCAAGTCAAAATCGTTACTGTTCTTTGGAAACCTCCTATGCTACTATTTTAAATTTATTTGTTCAAATTCCTATTCTGAGATATAGAAATGAAAGAACTAAATGCACAAGATGCACATAGTGTTTAGAATAATCAGTATCTTTAGTTTCGCATAGCAGAAATTTTGAAACAGTATTTTGTCTATATTTAACTGAGAAACCTTAAACTATCCCTATGCAGCATTTCATACGAACAATTGTCTGGGTCCAATCCAAGCTTACTTGTTCTTTTCTCTCTCCAACCACATGTCTTTCCAGTAACTGGACAAGATGCAAATAATGGCACAAACTAGGGCCTTTGTGGGGAAAGCAAAGCTTGGCAGCTCTGCGCTATCTGTCCTCCACTCCATTAGGTATAAATGTAGTAGAATTTAGAACTTAAGGCTAACTTGTCAGTGGCCCTCAAAATCTTTTCAAACTAACATCATGACCTCAAATCTTAAGTGTAAACATTACGGATAGATTAAACATCCAGTCAAGCCCTTTTCATGTGTTCTCTAGAACATATGAGGGCTAAAATTGAGCTGCACAAACTGGTCCTGCTCCCAACATCCCCAGGTACGCCGGCCCTGACTTTTCAGATCCCCTGGTCTTGTCCTGCTGAGTGGCAGGTCTACAAAGACTTCTACTCGCATCCATTTGAATGTGAGTACAGCTCTGTGCACGACTAGGGACCCTGATTAAACAGTGTTCCTGATCGTATCAAGAGTTTTATTCATTTTGAAGCCATTGTGAGAATTTAATTTATTTATTTATTTAAAATTCTTTTTAGGCCACCACTTAAGGGTAGAACCCTCTCAGGGTGGATTAAAACAAACACTACAAGTATACAAATGGTCAATAAATAAAATATTCATTAAAATACTACCAAGCACTATAAAAACAGATTATACCAATAAAACTTGTAGCCCTGAGATTATGAGAAGGCCAACAAAAACAGGTAGGTCTTCAGAGCCTTCCTGAAAAGCCACAAAGAAGGGGCCTAATGAACCCCTGAGTAGAACTCCCCAACAGACCATACTGCTCAACACAGCAAGACTGGGGATCCAGAGAATGGATAGAGTTAAAGTGGAACACTTGATCTGGCTTCAAAGGCTCCTCAGCAATGAACCACAGTAGGACAAGTAGAGGAAATACAGTTAATTTTATACACACACACACACACACACACACACACACACACACATATATATATATATATATATATATATATATATATTATGGGGGGTATATGGGAGGGTGGAAAATGTACATTATGAGCAGATGCCAAAAGAGGATGTTCCGCATACACATGTTATCCCCAGAAGGAAGAACATCACTCTCCTACCTTGATGGGAGATGTGTACGCTCCCAACATAGGGCAGCTCATGCATCTCCCTTGCATGTTACCCAAGAAATACAAGACGTAGTGTGACTCACGCCTCCTCGTCTGGGTCTTTGTGGTAACAATCCTCACCCTACAAATCACATGTCCAAAGACCACTGGTTCCAGACAATCAGTTGATTATTTTTTGGACAATTTTTTAGAAAATTCACAGTCTCCTTTTACTATGGCCTTAGGAAATATTTCAAGAGTTCACACTATCTATAGAAGTCTTCCAGAAGGCCTCATAAATACAGTGTGGAATCAGCGAATTATACCACTAAGCAATGGTGAGCAAATTATGGCCCTCCAAATATTTTGATTTACAACTTCCATCAGTCCTCACTATTGGCTATGGTGACTACGCCTGATGGTAGCTGCTCTAAAACATGTTACTAAAACGTAGTGCAATAAGAAGCTTTCATGAGATCTTCATTTTGGGACTATAACAGCTTAGTTCAGGGATGGGGAAATATGTGCCTCTCCTGATGTTGTAGTACAACTCCTATCATTTCTTCCCATTGGCCATGCCAGCTATGATTGTAATTCAACAACATCTGGACAGCTATATGTTCCCCACCACTGATGTAGATGAGGCAAACCCCTGGGGCTGTTCACACAACAGGACACCTAACCCACGGTGAGGCTGTGATGCAAGCAGCCACCATTTTGAATATACATGCCACATTCAAGGTTCATGCTGTGCAAATCCAGCGAGCATGGGTTATGCGAGGGGTAAAGAAGCCTCACATAACCTATGGTCTTTTTTAGGGTTAAGCTAGCATTGTTTAACCCTTGCATAACCTACAGTCGCTGAGCAGGGATTGGATATGCAACCTGGCACCCACAGACACCATGGCTTGTTGTAGCTTATATAACCCACTACAAGCCACAGTGTGTAGTCCGAACGCAGTCCCTGTTTCAGAAGAATTTAATAAAATGACTAGGTGAATAAAGAGTTAACAAACTGCACCTACTAATAACACCCTGACACCCATTTGAAAGCACTAACACAATTTGCATTGCAGAGAACAAGAAATCCCTAGCTGCTTCCAGGATTCTTTTGGCTTCTTATTGAGCCAGTTTGCATGATCAAATAAACTACAGTGGCTTGTTTTAATGCCTGGCCCATGGCATTACCCTCCTGGGCACAATTTGTCTGAACCTGGGCAACATGGCTTGTTTGTGGAGGAAACAACCCTCAAATAACTCACAACCAACCATGGGTTATCAGAGGATTGTTTCCCCCACAAACAAGCCATGCCACCTGGGTTCAGATGATATGACAAGCTGCGCCCGAGTGGGTAATTAGGGAAATAATGCCCAGCATATGCTGGGAATTAAGCCACATTGGGTTGCTTTGATCATGAGAACCAGGTCAACATAAAACCATTTACTGGACAAACCATTTACTCTAGAGTGGTGCTTAAATGCCTGGGCAGAAGCTAGTCTTTACCAAAAACAAGAAGTCCCTCTTAATAGTACATAATCATTTCTCACCCCTCAATTCAACTTGTTTATAACCTTTTTTTTACATGTCAATAAGATCTTGACAAATACAGTTGTAGAAATACAGTCAAGAGAACGACTAATTTGATTTTAATATGACACTATTCAGGATTGTTGATTCATGCTGAAAGAGGTTTTAGCATATATTTACCTATCCCTAATCTTTACAATTCAACTAGAAATTTTAATTTAGTTTAATTTCATAGAATCCTTCCCATTCTTTTCCTTTCCGTTTAAGACCAAGGGTAGGTCATTTACTGAATGAGATTATCTTAGATGATGTGTTCCAAAATAGAAGCCCCATCTGTTGCTGTGTCATAGAGTGTAAGTTTATCACTTGGAAGGGCTTGTATTTCCTCAGATAATCTCTCTTCAGGAGTTTAGATGTACCTCAAACCCACAGTTGGGAGCAGTTAATAGTAAGCCTGCAATGAGAGAATCCTGTTTCAGTTTCATCAAGAACCTATTTTCACATTAATGGTTTATTGAAGATTTTATAATTTCAGGTATTTTCTCCATGTAGAATTGTTTGTGTGAATATATGGCACAACCATTATAAACTAAACTAAACTAAACTGTGATCTACCCTTTATTAATCTGAACTATTCAAAAACAGCTGTTTTACCAGGTCTCGTTTAATGCTAAAGGAGGCTCTAGAAACCAAAACGTTACTGTAGTGGTCCACCTGAAGTCCAACACATTTATGCCTCTGGGAATATAACAAACTGCAAACAAACAAACAAGCAAACAAACAAACAAACAAATAAATATGAAAGAGCTGATCAGTACTGCTCACTTAGGCCTTTAGACTAAACTCATATAGATCAAAAGAAAAGAGAAAGAACCAAGTTGCGCAGACTCAAGGCAATTCTTAACTGTGGCTCAGCACATGCTTTGCATCTCCAGGAATGAATCCTGCCTGAAACCCTGGAGAGCTGCTGCCAGCCAGTGGTGACAATAATGGGCTAGATAAACCAATGCCCTGACTCAATGTAAGGCAGCTTCCCTAAGTTTCCATGAGTTCTAAAGCAGCAAGAAGAATGCAAACATGTGATTTGCCCCCATGATCCACAGTGCTGATCCATGATTCAAGAATATTCATTGTGCTTTTAATACAATCATATTCCCCTATACTCTCAATTCTCTCTGCACCACTTCTGTCTAAGACCCAATGCCAAAAATTTAGAATAAGCACTGTTCATGACTTCATATTCTCTGTATCAGAATCTCTAAGCCTACCTTAGAAAAATGGAAACATTCACCCTGATTGAGAGTATGAAAGAATGAGCATTTGCCTGGGAACAAGACATAAGGAATGAATATCTCCATTTTGTTTTGACTGTGAGTTCCCCAGGGATGAACGGCTGGCCACTGTTTTGTGACTGAGGATTCAGTCAGAAGATCCCTTTATGTGAGCGGAAGGCACTCCTCTGAAGTCCACCTTGCGTCTTCAATACAAGGTCTAGACAATTAGGGGACCATCCAGAGGTTTCACAGAATCATAGAATAGTAGAGTTGGAAGGGCTTATAAGGCCATCGAGTCCAATCCCCTGCTCAATGCAGGAATCCACCTTAAAACATACCTGACAGATGGCTGTCCAACTGCTTCCTGAATGCCTGTAGTATGGGAGAGCCCACAACCTCCCTAGGTAATTGGTTCCATTGTCATATTGCTCTAACAGTCAAGAGGTTCTTTCTCATGTCCAACTGGAATCTGGCTTCCTTTAACTTGAGCCCATTATTCCGTGTCCTGCACTATGGGATGATCAAGAAGAGATCCTGGCCCTCCTCTGTGTGACAACCTTTCAAGTATTTGAAGAGTGCTATCATGTCTCTCCTCATAGGACTTTGTTTTCAGACCCCTGATCATCCTCGTTGCCCTCCTCTGAACACGCTCCAGCTTGTCTGCATCTTTCTTGAAGTATGGTGCCCAGACCTGGACACAATACTCAAGATGAGGGCTAAGCAGTGCCGAATAGAAAGGAACAAGTACCTCGCGCGATTTGGAAGCTATACTTCTTTAATGCAGGCCAAAATAGCATTTTTTTTTGTTTATTTTTTTACAGCCAGATCACTCTGTTGGAACATATTCAGCTTGTGGTCTACAACAATTCCAAGATATTTCTCATCTGTAGTATTGCTGAGCCAAGTATCCCCCATCTTGTAACTGTGCATTTGGTTTCTTTTTCCTCAGTATAGAACTTGGCATTTATCTCTATTAAACTTCATTCTGTTATTTTCAACCAAGTGCTCTAGCCTATCAAGATCACTTTGAAGTTTGTTTCTGTCTTCCAGGGTATTAGCGATCCCACCCAATTTTGTATCATCTGCACATTTGATAAGCATTTCCTGCACCTCCTCATCCGAATCATTAATAAAAATGTTGAAGAGCACTGGGCCCAGGACTGAGCCCTGTGGTACCCCGCTCGTTACCTCCCCCCAATGTGAAAAAGTACCATTGATAAGTACACTTTGAGTCCGATTCTGTAGCCAACTGTGGATCCACCTAATAGTTGTTCCATCTAGCCCACTTTTCACTAGTTTCTTAAACAGAATGTCATGGGCACTTTGTCAAAAGCTTTGCTGAAGTCAAGATATAATATATCCACAGCATTCCCACAGTTCACAAGGGAGGTTACCCGATCAAAAAATTACATCAGATTAGTCTGACAGAATTTGTTCTCGACAAATCCATGCTGGCTTCTAGTAATCACTGCATTGTTTTCAAGGTGTTTACAGATTGACTTCTTCATAATCTGCTCCAAGGGTTTCCCAGGGATGGATGTCAGACTGACTGGTCTGTAGTTCCCAGGTTCCTCCTTTTTGAAGACAGGGACAACATTAGCCCTCCTCCAGTCATCCGGCACTTCACCCACCTTCCATGATTTTGCAAAGATAATAGACAGTGGTTCTGAGAGTTCTTCTGCGAGCTCCTTTATTACTTTTGGATGCAGCTCATTGGGCCTTGGAGATTTGAACTCATTCAAAGAAATTAGGTGTTCCTTGAACATTTGTTTATCAATCTCAAACTGCAATCCTGCCCCTTCAGCTTGTACTTCACTTTTGCCGGGGGAGGGGGAGCATAGAACTGCTTTTGGGAGAAGACTGAGCCAAAGTAGGAATTGAGCACTTCGGCCTTTTCTTTGTCCTCTGCTATCAATTTGCCATCGTCATTAAACAGTTGAACCACTATTTCTTTCCTCTGTCTTTGCAAGTACATTGCAGGGTGGCTGGCTGCAAATAAGTAAGGGGGGGGGGGGACAGAGAAATTGGCGAAAGAAAACTGACGAATGAGCAAATGGCACAGTAGGATTTTTGAATCCAAGCCACTAAGACAAACTATTTTGAGCCATGGTCTACTCCAGCACAGACGGATTTAGGTAAGCTTCTGATGCTTAACTTTGCAGAGAAACCTGCAAACCAACTTATTGCCAAATTTTAAAAAAAGACCTGAACATAATGCAGTTGGCATTCTTCACTGGGTGGCATCTCCAACTGTATTTGCTTTATCGAGGCTTTAGCAAGCACATAAGTCACCAGGTCAGAAGCAAGACTTTGGTCCAACTAAAATCACACCCCAGGGCTTTAGCTAATTGTTATATAACAAATAGTGATTTTTCTTCTATGTTACAAAATAATGCCCAAAACGGTATATGTGGATTTGCTAGGGTGACACAGGATTAAGAAACATGGGACATCTGATGCTACTGTAGACACACGATCTGATAGTACTATAGTGCAAAAGTGCTAAATGCAAATTTGATTGACAATTTAAGAGCTGAAGGTTTTTGACAGTCAGATGAAGCAACATATTATTAGTTGCAATTATTTACAAGCTAGAGAAAGCCTGGTTGAACAAGCGCATTTTCAAGAAGTGTTTCGAAACATACCACATTTTCTGCCCCATGAACTGCACAGGGCAGTGTTTTCCAGAAGGTGGGTGCCTCAACTGTAAAGGCCTGCTGCCGAGATATTACATGGAAACATTCTGTTGGTTGTGGAACATGCAGCAAGGCCTCCCCTGAAAGGTCAGCTGGATATATCTAGGAGAAGATAGTCTGCTAGATAATCTGGTCTGATGTTGTTTAGGACTTTGTGTGTCAACAACGTAACACTGAACATGGCTTGCTACCTAACAGGCAGCCAGTTCAGTTCTTTTAACACAAGTGTAATGGGAGCATAGCTAACTGCTCATTCTGCACTAGCTGTAGCTTCCAAACCAGGCAAAGCCTGACACACAACACATAACAGCAGTCTAATTGTTAGATTACCAGTACATGGATCACCATAGCTAAGCTGTTCCTATCCAGGAACAGCCATAGTTGATGCCACTGAGATAACCTTAGCCTCCAGTGATAATGATTGATCCAGGAGAACCACCAGACTATATTATTATTATTATTATTATTATTATTATTATTATTATTATTTACACTTATATACCGCCCCATAGCTGAAGCTCTCTGGGCGGTTTACAAAAATTAAAAAGATTGAGCATTAAAAAGACAATATACAAAATTTAAAACCATAAACATAAAACAGCTGTCATTAAAACACTTTAAAACATTATTAAGCCTGGCCACAATGTCAATCCAAACCTCAACTTGAGTTGTTAAAATGCCTGGGAGAAAAGAAAAGTTTTGACCTGGCCCCGAAAAGATAACAGTGTTGGCACCAGGCGGGCCTCATCGGAGAGATCATTCCATAATTGAGGGGCCACCACAGAGAAGGCCCTCTCCCTTGTTGCCGTCCTCCGAGCTTCCCTTGGAGTGGGCACCCGGAGGAGGACCTTTGATGTTGAGCGTAGTGTACGGGTAGGTTCGTGTCGGGAAAGACGTTCCATCAGGTATTGTGGTCCCAAACCGTGTAAGGCTTTATAGGTTAAAACCAGCACCTTGAATCAGACTCGGAAGCATACAGGCAGCCAATGCAAGCGGGCCAGAATCGGTCTTATATGTTCGAACCTTCTGGTTCCTGTTACCAATCTGGCCGCTGCATTCTGCACAAGCTGCAGCTTCTGAACCGTCTTCAAAGGCAGCCCCACGTAGAGCACATTGCAGTTATCTAACTTGGAGGTTACCAGAGCATAGACAACTGAAGCCAGGTTATCCCTGTCCAGATAGGGGCATAGCTGGACCACCAGCCGAAGTTGGTAGAAGGCACTCCGTGCCACCGAGGCCACCTGAGCCTCAAATGACAGAGATGGTTCTAGGAGAACCCCCAAGCTACGAACGTGCTCCTTCAAGGGGAGTGCAACCCATCCAGAACAGGTTGAACACCCTCCATCCGGTCAGAGGAACCCCCCACTAACAGCATCTCAGTCTTGTCTGGATTGAGTTTCAGTTTATTAGCCCTCATCCAGTCCATTGTCGCAGCCAGGCACTGGTTCAGCACATCCACAGCCTCACCTGATGAAGATGAAAAGGAGAAATAGAGCTGCGTGTCATCAGCGTACTGATGACAACGCACTCCAAAACTCCGGATGACCGCACCCAATGGATTCATGTAGATGTTGAACAGCATGGGGGACAAAACTGACCCCTGCGGAACCCCATACTGGAGAATCCATGAGGCCGTGCAATGTCTCCCCAGCACCACCTTCTGGAACAGACCTGTCAAGTAGGAGCGGAACCACTGCAATGCAGTGCCTCCCACTCCCAACTCAGCCAGTCGTGCCGGAAGGATACCATGGTTGATGGTATCGAAAACCTGTTACTTCATAGGGAGTTCAACCCCATCAAGAACAAACACCCAATTCCTGGACCTGGGAACTGTCCACCCATGTCTCTGTCTTGTCGTCAATGCATCAGTTCAGAACATGTCCAGAATGTTCCAAATACAGATGTCACAGAGAAATAGAGCTGGGTGTCATCAGCCTGCTGGTGATACCTTGCCCCAAAACTCCTAATGACCATTCCCAAAGGCTTCAAATAGATATTAAATAACACTGGGGACTAGGTAGTGCCCTGTGGCACCACTGTTCAACCACGAAGAGCTGAGGTACAGTCATCTGATGTTATTCCCTGGAAAAGGACCCCACAAGTAAGAGTTGAACCACTGTAAAACCATGCCTCCAACTCCCAAGTCATGGATGTGGTTTAGGAGGATACCTAAGTAACAGGGTCACATTCCCCGTCCTTCTTCTGAAGGTCATCCATCCAGGCCACCAAGGCTAATTCAGTCCCAAAATCAGACCTAAACCAGACTGGAATGGATTTAATAATCAGTTTCATTCAAGAGTGCAGCTGCAGTGCTACCACTCTCTCAAGCACTTTACCCAGAAAGGGAGTATTTGTGACTGGATGATAGTTGGCACAGATCTCTCGGACCAGGGAAGGTTTTTTTTGGAGTGGTGGCACCATCACCTCCTTCAAGGCAGTAAGGACCACAATGATGAGTTCACCGCTACCCTGATCCATCCAGTCAGTCTCCTGTGGCTAGCTCAAAGAAGCCACAAAAGGAAAGGTTCGAGAGATCATGTGGTGGGTCATACAAATTCAAGTATATTGTCCACATTCTCAGGCTCCAAAAACTGAAACTGATCGCACAAAACACTTCAGAAGACACTGCACCAATAGCAGTGTTCAAGTCAGCATGAAGGTAGCTGATTTTATCCTCGATGTGTCTTGCATCACAGCAGGCCTCCAAGGGCATTAATATGGGCTTCACTGGGGTAGATGACAATGACCCTCCAGACACTTGGAAAAGCTCAGCTGGGTGGCTATTTGAGAAGGTGACGGAGGAGGCAAAGTAAGCCTTCTTTGCTGCCTTCAACACTATGCATTAGCTGCATGCATGCTTGATCACCTTCATGATGAGTCTTACACCACTTAGGCTCCAGCTGTCTTCTGACCTGTTTCATATTGTTTTCTTTACACAGACCTGCTGTGGACTAGAGAAAAGAATGCTTAATCCTCAGATAGATTTTAAACTAGTCATCCATTCATCAGGTTCTCATTAAGGAGTTAACAAGAACAACAACAAAACCTTCTTCAAACATTATTATTGGAAACGCCTGAGGTAAATACTCTCAGGAAAATGCAAATCAATACAGTTTTTCTAAACATATATATATAAAACAAAAGTTAGTACCAAACAATTAAATGAAATATCTTTTTCAGGAAAGAATGTATGGCACAAGAGGAATCACTTACCCTGAGTTCCCACCAGTACCATTGGGATTTCATTAGTGTTGCGATAGTTAGCCATACGGGTATAGTAGTGGTACACAGTCTGGAAGCTAATTTCATCCTCAAGGCTGAAGACAAATATAACAGCATCCACCCACATAGCAAACTGCAGGAAAAAATGTGGATACTCAGTGAGATAAAAACAAAAACCAAGAATGTAGAGAGGAGAACGTAAGCATACACCACTTATCAAGACACTGAAAGTAAAATCTAAATTGGCATAAGGTTATTCCCCAATGGAAGGGTTGACATTTTGCAAGCAAATTGGTGAAACTACAAGAATTACATGGATGCTATTGAAAGATCTACTCAAGCTAAATTCTAAATATAATCCTAAAATATGAATACAAAGCATGCATTTGACAGCCACTGGTAGTAACAGAACCAAAGACATTCCCTGAATATGGAGCACATTTGCATATATTACTCAACTGCAAAGCGAACATTTGAACAGCAATACTTAATTTCAAAGAGCATTGCCAAACAATCTGTTCTGATATTCAAACAGTCCACTCATTTATTAATTTATTGAAAATATCTGAACCCGCCCTTCATCTCTGTGGATATCAAGGCAGTATACGAGAGTATGATTAAAATTGCTATACAATAAAAACTATAAATCATAATAAAATAAAAAGGGCAGCAAATTCAGACAGATTTTATCAACCAATTAAAATATATTGTAAGGGAAACTTATCTACCAGCTTGCCATTATCAAAGCCAACTCTACCAGAGATAACAGTTATACATGGTGGTTAATTGTGAAACAATTTCTGAATCTTCTTTATTTTAAAATTTGATGTTATTCACAGTAATCTTATGAGAAAGCTATTAGTAATTATCCCAAATCACTTGTACCACATGATAGCACTTTACTGTTGTTATTTTTTCACTTCACATGTTCTGCTACAAGTGGGGAGTTCATAGCTATGGACACAAAGCACCCCCAGCCTAAATCTCTATGTCAGAGCCCCAGATCTCAGCCAGCTGCTGCAGCTGAGAAATACAAAGAGAGTGTGCATGTGCAAAGCTGTCCACCAACTGGATGGAGCTCTGTGGGCACAGCAGCTGACCAATGCTGCAGCAGCAGGTCCTTTTTCCTCCTCCGTTTGATAGAGACAGAGCTGAGTGTCATCCGCATTTTGATGGCACTTCAGTCAAAACCCCTGAAGGATTTTCTGCAGCAGTTTCATGTAGATGTTAAAAAAGCATAGGGAACACGATGGAACCTTGTGACCCCCTGCCCCCATATGCCAATGCCTTGGGATTGAGAAGAAGTCACATGACATCCCCTTCCTAGATCATTCATCCAGTAAGGACAGGAACCACCAGAACACTGTGCCTCCTATGCCCAACCCAGACAATGGTTAATGGTATCGAAAGCTGCTAAGATGTCCAGGAGAGACAACAGGGCAGCAATCGTCCACACAAACACATATACCACCAACCCCTCTGTTTAAATAATCTACTAGGGTGGCCAAGGCTGTTTCTTTCCCAAAGCCAGGCCTGAACCCACTGGAATGCATCATCCAACACTACCTGAAGTTGAGAAGCCACACTCCAGCACCTTGGCTAAAAATGGCAGATTTGATACTTTGGCTGATTTCTCAAACCAAAATGGGCAAAGATCCAGAAAGCCTCAATCCTCCAAGCAGTTTGTCCATGTCCTCAGGCTAAATAAGCTGAAAAGTAACCATGATAGCATGACTAGATGGCATTCTAGTCATATCCAGCTAGAGTGCCATCTAGGAAGCTGCATAAAGCAGTTTCCGAGGTCTCCTCCCCTCCCCACCCCTGGCACGCCCCTTTTTCGCCTTCTCCATGCTCCGTTTCTGATGGCGGAGAAGTAGCCGGTGCCACATGAACTGCACCAGCTTCAAGGTGAGGGGGGAGGGGAGCATTATTCCTAAGAACCGAACTCGGAGCACTGGCTCAGAGCTTGGTTCCCAAAAAGCTTGGTTCCTATCACCACCTGTGCAGATATTCTTTTCGTGCATTGTTGACTGATATATATAAGCGCCATTTTATACTCTCAACAAGTTTTAGAGTGGTGAATTACAATCCTGCTGAAATTTTGATCTCATTTGTACATCCTTGTTGATTTTATTAGGATTCAAAGATATTTATAAAAGCTCCTTGAATAAGGCTAACTCCAAAATGTAAGACTGACTAGCTTTACATTAGTACTGAAACTTTTATCTTCTCTCATTACTTATGCATTTTACACACACATAATAGATATTTTACACACAAATTTACATGAACAATTTATATCGTTTGTTGTAGTTCAACCCTTTTTTAAATAGAAAATCAGAAGTAGCTTTATTGTGGGAAGACCTTTTCCCAAGCTAATACTAAACCAGTACCAGGTTATTTTACTCATTCATGATTAAAAAATATAGTTAGGTCACATACATGTACACATCTATCCAACACATAACAGCCTTAATCTAGACTTATCAGTGACACATAGCTTCTGCCTCCTGCATTAGTTAATTCCAGTGGGATTTGTTCTTACCAACATGTCCTTCCAATATGTTCACTGTCTTCAGTGCACCTAGCTCTACAGTCAGAGAATGGAATAGTTCAATTTCCTCTGTGTTATACTACCTGACTTCATCATCCCAGTGAAAAGAAAGCTCTAATCGTTGATGGGTACTCTCAATTCAGCACTTCAATGTTATCATTAATTAATTTTAATGAAAGCCTCACTCATTTGTGAATGTGTGCAAGTCATTTCCCCTCCCCTCAAAATATGGTTAAAACCATCAATGCCATCTAGTACATATTGAAATGTTAATCCCAAGACTTTCAGTAGTGTTTAAAATTTTATGAGACAAATTTTAATACAAAATTAAAATATTTGGTTACATGTGGACATAACATGAGTGGTAATATTAATGGTAGTATATCACTGAAAAGAGCATTTTTAAATGATTATATCAGCAAGGTATTTCCCATGTGTAGCACTCAATTTCTGTTAAATTATCAACTCATTCCACTGATTTACTAGTGTACACACGAACATAACCATGTTGGCTTGGACTCAGACTTCATTCCTGCTGGAGTGTGTTGTGAGACCATTTTTGCCAATTCCTCCTTCTACACCTTTCCCCCATTCCCCTCCAAAAAAGTCTTCTCTGGACAGTTGAGGGTCCCTCCAGAACAGTGTGAGAGGTAGCACTGGGGACTATAGAGGGGGTCATTTATAGCCCCCAGTCATCTCCCTTCACTGGATCAAAAGTGTTCTGTAGACAGAAAGAGTTCTTCCATGTATGGAACTTAAAGTTTGGATCCAATCCATTGTATTTGTCACAAATTTTCAGTTTTAAACACAGGCCTACCCAGATGAATTTTAAGTGTTTTATTGGTATTTTAATGATGTATTGATTTTATGTGCTTTTCATCAGTTTGTGTATTTTATGCTTGATGTTGTTCCCCGCCTCGATCCAGAGGGAGAGGCGGGTTGTATTATTATTATTATTATTATTAATCTCACCTGTGCCTCTGGTGGACCTCCTTCATCTCTAATCAGCAGCAAGTAACTTTGTCCATCAACTACTATCTCTTTCTTGAATCTCCCACCTGTCACACAAAACAACTAGTTAGAGAAAAGTTAAAAACACGAAACAATAAAGGCTTTTCTTGAGGAAAACTGCTCTTATATGCTTGCGACAACTTGTGGCACTACAGTACTTTAGATTTTACTGAATATTGCAGATAAGACAATGCAGAAAACTATATTCCAGTGTGCCTTTATAGTTTAGTCTAGTAAGGAAACACATTTCCTGCCCATAGCTATTTAACTGCTTGAAGTATACAATCCAACTTTTAGTTTGGATCTAAGCTTTTCAAAAATGGGGTGATAACTACGATTCTAAAATATGAGTAGAACAATCTGTGTGTGTTAACACAGAGTGAAATGTCTTTACAACACCATTTTCAGAGCATGCAATTGCTAGAGCTTTTAGTTTTCATCAAGAGAAGCTTAGTTTTAAAAAGCAAAACATACATTATGAAAATGGCATCTCACTATTACAGAAGGATGCTGTATTTCTACAACATACATTAGACAACAAAAGGACTATTTGTGATAACAGTATTTGTTGTAGGTTTCGGTTAGAAAATTTCTAAGCATATGAATTTTTAATCTGTACCAGGAATTTGTTTTGAAAGGAATGTGTTTAGCAAATTAATAAAAGAGGTGGACCCAGGGAGCATGCACTGCTGTCCTAGAGGTTTGAAAAATTGCCATCTTTAAACCAAATCATACTTTAAGTACTATGCTCTTCTCTCACACACACAGGAGAATGCCAATTTATGTTCAGACTACAACTAGATTAACCAACTTGGTCTGATTAAGGTCTCGGTATGGATTTCAGCAATGCAGCTGAAACTGAAGGCACTTGAGTTACACTGGGGCGGCCTCATGAAAAACAATGTGACTTGCATGTGCTGAACAAACTGGGAATGAAAGCCCTATTCACTTGTTATTATGCCACATGATGCCTGCTTGCTAGCACCCACAGGACCCCAGCTCACAGTGGCAGCCGATGTGCATTCAGCAGACTTCTCCCCTCAGACGTATTTCCAATACCTCAACAGTCTGAGGCGGATCAGGATGGGTTTAAATCAGCAAGTGAAAAAGTCAATTTAAACCACTGATTTAAAATGTACAAAACAAAAACATGCTGATCCATGAGGGGAAGAAATCCAAAATCCAGATTTAAATCAATTTTCCCATTGAAACTTTGTCATATATTTCCTAAAAAAAGGTGCAAATGTGACCACTAAACTATGTTAAATACAACTGGAATAGAATGCACACTGTTTCATTCTTACATGCAGGCTTTGCATCTCTCTTTGTCTCGAGATTATATATATATATATATATATATATATAGCATGCTTTCCATTTTTACCTACACGTTTTAAAAACACACACACAACTAAGGTGTTCTTTCTATGAAATGACCACCTCTTCTGGCCTATAGATTAATATTAATTGCAGTGCTTGTATATCAGAATAAATTAATATTTGGGGATAAGATGGAAAGGTTTGTTCCTATTGGCAGATTCCATAGAAATGAAAGTAAATTAATACAATAAAATATGTTTATATTGAACCATACAAAAAATAATAATAACATGTATTGTGCCAATTCAGTTGTGCTTGGCCACCAAATGATTTGCTCTTTTAACACAAGTTTGAATCCTAACTTTTCAGTCCATTAATGGAAAACGCTTCCATTCACAGAACAAAACGTTAAGCTAAAGAACATAAAAGGAGCCCTGCTGGATCAGACCAAGGGTCCATCTAGTCCAGTACTACGTTCACACAGTGGCCAACCAGCTGTCAACCAGAGACCCACAAGCAGGACAGGGTGCAACAGCACCCTCCCGCCCATGTACCCCAGCAACTGGGCTATACAGTATTCAAGCTTAATTTTTATTAACAATCCTGTATGTATTGTGAAAACTGCAACCAATAACTCCTTAATGCAATTTTTAGTCTTTCCTTTTCTATTTTACTGCCTACTAAATTGTTTTATGATTATATTCTGTGTTGAATTTTTGTACCTTATGATTTTATGGGTCTCGTTTTGTACACCAGGCTAATATACTTTGAGGAAGGATGATTTAAAAATCTTTTTTAACAGTACCAACTACAAAGTATATATTTCTACATCAAATGTGAGAGTCTTAATCATACATTAAAGTTTGTATTGCAGTTTGAATTAAGGAATGAGCTACTGAAAGTCTTATTTCTTCCAGCGTGCACCCTCTTTTTCATGGAGTATATGCCTTGGATCCACAAACAGTTCGGCACTTCTGCTTGTGCCGGACAGCCTGACCAGATTCTCCTGATTTCCCCAGCCCCTCACCCCTCAGAAGCAGCTGAGGAACCACAGGAGGGCTATACCATGGGGAACAATGCTGTTGTATAAGCACAGTTTCAGTTGCCTAATTGCTACACCACACCTATACTATTTACAATGTCAGTATCTAATACTTATTGCAATTTGGGGTTTTCTTGTAAAAATATTATCAGATTTTACAGGAGAGTTGTGCTCTATTCTGATACAAAAAAGAACAATGAATATGCGGAACCTATTCTATTCAATCTGTATGACCCTAACTATTACTTCTTTCTCCAAAATGTGCACAGGTAGACTTACACCTCTGACAGAAATTCCAAAAATGGACTGAGAATCATCTCTATTTTTGTAACTGTAGTTTTCTTTAACAGAACCCTAAATAATTTCTATAATCAGGATATCCAGAGGTCTAACCCCATATTCAAATTATTGTTTTTTCTTCTTGTAAGCCAGGAGTGGCTCAGACACTCTTTACTTTCTAAGGGGAACATAGCGTATAGATTTTATGGGTGCAGCATGAAATCTAGTATTGACTGACTGGTTTTTGACAACACACTGCAGCTCGTGGTGGGTTATTTTACCATGAGTTGCAGCACCCACCAGCGCCAGGTTGCGTATGCAACCTCCACTCAGCAGTTATCATGTCATGAGAACCTGACAAGCAAGGGTTATGCAACGGTTAAACAACAGATCATGGGTTATGTGAGAGCTGTTTAACCCATGCTCGCTGGGTTCACTGAACACCACAAGCCCTGAACAAAGGTTGCATGTTCAAAATGGTAGATGAGGGTGACCCACCATGTTAATTCTCCTGCACCTCATCAACGCCTTCAATAACGTGGGGTAGGAGAATCATAAAATACTTCACAACCAACAAGCCCTTTATTTTGAGATAGTGTAACAGTGACAGAAGTCCAATAAGCAGAGGACATACATTTTGTCCCACCTGACACTATATACCATGTAAAATCTAAATAGTTGAAATGATTTGCTTGTATGCTGATGAAGATAAATTAATCCAATCCTAACATAACTATCATGGTATATTCAGCTGAAACTAAGACACTTTTCTTTCCACATTTTGAAATGGAGGCACCCTCTTGCGAAATCCCTGGCAAGAGGAATATGCAACTTTAGTAATGCTGACCATCCAAGAGCATAATTTAGCTACTTTAGCTTTTTCTTAACTAATGAAAGAGTGCAATTCAGCATGCAAAAACATATATACGTCTACATGAAACAGTTCAGTGCAGTCAGCTGGAGTTTTGGAATGTGTTGTCCTCAGTATGCTGATGACACGCAGCTCTACTTCTCCTTTTCATCTTCATCAGGTGAGGCTGTGGATGTGCTGAACCAGTGCCTGGCTGCGACAATGGACTGGATGAGGGCTAATAAACTGAAACTCAATCCAGACAAGACTGAGACGCTGTTAGTGGGTGGTTCTGCTGACCGGATGGAGGGTGTTCAACCTGTTCTGGGTGGGGCTGCACTCCCCCTGAAGGAGCAGGTTCGTAGCTTGGGGGTTCTCCTAGAACCATCTCTGTCACTTGAGGCTCAGCTTATGATGAGTTTTCAACTGAATTTTTGCCTGGCTGGGAGTTTTAAATTGTTAGCTGTTTTTATGTTTTTAAATTTTATGTATTGATTTTTAATGTTCAGTCTTTTAATCTTTGTAAACCGCCCAGAGATCTTCAGCTATTGGGTGGTATATAAATGTAAATAATAATAATAGTAATAATAATAGTAGTAGTAGTAATAATAGTAGTCCTGCACTCCGTCATGTCCGTCTAGAAAAACCGTCACGAGTGAGAGAGAGATGAAATAATAAATAATAATAATAATAAGTAAATGTTTTCTAGAGGGACAGAATTACACATATAATTAATACCAAGTGCCCAACCTTAAGATCTGTTAGGTTGATGTGCACAAGAGATAGGGCATTCCTGGGGATGACCCCAATGCTGTAGATCTCCCTTCCTGTCGATGTGCACCTAGCAAAGTCCGGAGGTGTTCTTTCTTCCTGTAGTGTCACTGGGAACCTTTGTGGGACAGAGCATTTCTCCATTTTAAGCTGATGTGCCAGCTGCAAACCCATCAGGACGGATAACCAAGCTTCAGTTATCCAGCTTCTTATTGCTTCCAGTACAGACTGCTGTACCGCACTACATATGGGCTACTTTTAACGAAAGTTTGGAAATGGCAGTTAACTCAAATTACAACTGCTAGCTGGAGTTGGGTATTATGAGCATCATATGGCAAGCTCCATCAGCAAGACTGGCTCCATGGCCATTTCCAGGCCTAATTCAAAGTGCTGAGTTTGACCTTTAAAGACCTTCACAGCTTAGGACCAGAAGACCATATATTAAGATCTTTAGCAGAGGTGTTCCGCTGGGTGTAGCAGATGGCTACCAGGGAGAGGACCTTCTCTCTAGCAGCATCTCATGGGTGGAATGTTCTCTACAGGGAGGCTCACACTGTACCTAGTTGATTGTCATTTCCATGCCAGGCAAAGAACATTTTTGAAGCTTTTTAAAGTGTCATCTCTGCTGAAGATTCGATACTTCTAATTTAACATGATTTGGTGCTTTTAGATTTGTTTCATAGGTATTTTAAATGGGTTTGCTATATTTTTAGATTTCTGCATGTAAGTCATTCCTGGAAAGGGTTTTAGGCGCTTTGTTTGGAGGGCAGAACTGGGCTCTAGTCTTCACCGGATACTTTTGCGATGGTATGAGGAGCAGCATTGGAGAAATGGAAACTTCCAAAGAAAACATTATTTTTCAGGGGGAGTGTGAAATCTATTAAATGGAAAGGAGGCAGCAGAGGGCGTTCTAGTTTTCTTCTTTTCTTTAACCAAAAATATGTTGCCACCACTGCAAGTAGTGAAGGATCTGCAATCAGCAACCCTCAGGCATTTGAATGACTTACAGAATGGCCCGACGGGCATGGAACCAAGTCATGAGGCAGCACTGCTCTCCAAGACATTGTTGGGAGAAGGGTGCCCCACGTCCTAGGCTTCGGCTATAGGGCGGTACAAAATGCAATAAATAAATAAATAGTCCAGTCAGTGTTCTGATAATCATATAACACAGATCCACTATACCACTCAGGTTTTGCTCTTAATTTTATTGTGCAGAAATATTCATAAATACACAAATATAAATATATTTTAAACGACTAGATTCAACCACTATGTATTATCTTCTCATTTTTACAATACATCTGAGACAACTATAGGAACTTTCAGAGTATCTGAAAGGTGGCAGAGTCACCTATCCTGCTCTCTCAATACCAATATTGTTAGGCATCTTGATGCTACATTTTTCATACATGGAGATGATCTCCAAATAGGAAAAATGTATCGCAAAGCAAAGTTTGTATGTCACATTATGAAGTGTTTGAAATGTGAACACGGCTTCCCAAAACATGGATTTGTGCCATACTTCCCTTCTAGGGTAATGTTTCTTCATTAACAGGGGTTATCTCTGTGCTGAAAAATGTCATCTGACACATGGACTGGGTTCAGATGACAGTATAGCCAATCATTGATTGAATAGTCCACCGTTACTTAAATAGTCCACCATTGACTATTGTGTTGTCTGGTGAGCCCTTTCCACACAACGGTTGGTTATTTCCCAGAAATAACCAACGGAAATAAACAACAGTGTGCAGAGCTGACTATCTGTACAACCGTTGATTATTGTGTCATGTGGCGGGCTCCATTGACTATTTCATGTACCTAAAGAGTCGCAAGACAAGAAAACCCTGCTGATCTTGGCCAGCGGGGCTCTGTAGGCATGTGTCATCCATCCCAGGAAGCACGTGGAGAGCCTCTGATCATGCTGTCCCTAAGTGGGGCACCGTAATCTGCAGCTATCCATGTGGTTTCCGGGACGTGCACATCCCATCCCTGGGCGGGGCGGGGCACTGCACTTCCCGAGACGTGCACAAATGGAGATCGGGGCAGTGGGGTGTAAGGATCTCTCCTGCAACATCCAACCATGGGAGAAATCCCCCCTCTGCCCTGATCTCCATTTGTGCACATCCCAGGAACCACATCAAACTGCAGATGGATTTCTCCCATGATTTGACGTTACAGCTGCCAGAGAAATCCATACACCCCTCTGCCCCAATATCCAAAGCCCAGTGGTAGCTATTGGGGCAGGACATGGAAGGATTTTTCTCTCCTGCAGATGTGGAGGACTGGCGAGCGCCAAAAGCATCTCTCTTGCGGCTGTCAGGAGCAGGAGAGAGGTTTTTGATGCCTGCCTGTTCTCAATAACTTTTTGTTGAGTAAAGGAGAGTGCAGATGGATTTCACCCACCGCTTGACATGTGACATAACACGTCAAGCCACAGGAGAAATCCATCCACACCCCCTCCTCCTTTGCTTAGCACAAAATTGTGGAGAATGGGCAGCCGGCGAGAACGGGGACAGGGGACACAAAGATCACTCCTGCAGCTTCCTGCATCCTCATTTTCCACCACTTTGGGGAGAACAGGGATGGGAGATGCAAAGATCTCTCCTGTGGCTTGAGAATGCGGAGGGCAGGGCGCAAGCATCTTGACAGCTGCAGGAGAGATGTTTTCGCACGCCCCCTCTCCATTCTCAGCACCCCACCCAGGGATGGGACAGGCATGTCCCTGGGAGCATGTTGGGCACTGCTGATTGAGGCACCGCACCCAGGGACGGTCTATTCCATGAGAATTCCCCTTCGCACCGGGTCCTGACATTGGGAACCAGCACCGTTATTCAGTGGGGGAGCAGAGAGGGGGCGGGGATAGGCAATAGTCAACCATGTGCTAATGGTCAACTCCATGGATTACTATTTAGGGGGTTACCCATCTGTGGAGTTGACTATTAACACATGGTTGACTACTGTGTCATCCGAACGCGGCTACTGTCTCCAGTTATGAGGCTGAGGCAGAGAAGAGACAAAACTGAAATATCGGAGGCCAGCATTAACCAGTATGGAGGCAAGTCATCTTTAAGGATAGAAACATCTATAATTGACAAGTCTGCTATCTATAGGATTGATGTCATGGGACATTAGAAAAACACTCAGACAGATCTTCTGTTTAAATAATTATTATTATTTTTCTTGATAGCAGCAATCCAATCAAGAACTCTTGTTCAAGAACCAGAAGAAAAGTCTTGTGCAATTGCTTATGGAAAAATGGATCAAGTATTCAAGTCCAGCAAAACCAGCTGTCAAACCAGATGGCTTTTATGATGTTTACTGCAGATCTATAAAACAGAGAAGACCTCCAAACTCCCCAGACTCATGGAAAATGTGGAAAGAACTTTTAGGATAATTACATGAATATCCCTGCATGCACAAACTACTTTTAAAACTACAAAAACATGTAAAAGAGCAAGATACATAAATTATATCAGCTTAGCTATAACATTCAAATGTAAAACTAGGATTGTAGAGAATTATATCGTTGGGGACCTTCCAGAAAATATTTGGGGCATGCAGGGGGAAAAGAGGGTGTTGTGTGAGCAGACTTACGCTTGTGCAATGTTGGCTCCAAGCCGGAGTTTTTATTTTTAGAAAAATACAACATATATTTTTTAAAAAGATAAGTGCTCAAATGCATACATTGGTCTTATAAAACATTAACTTATGATACAGCTTTCATAATACAACTTGAGCCCTTTGTGGCTTAGTCCCTATTATGAGTAGAGCAAGGTAAATAGTGCTTCAAATTCCACTGAAGAAATTGGGGTGTGTGGGTGGAATCAGTTCGTTGAAGAAAAAGAAAGGCAGAAAAGCTAACAAAATAGTTAATAAATATGGGTTTGCCCATTGATTTCTGCCCTGTTTTCAGACTTATAAAGAAGGAAACAGGTAGCTACTTAAGCTCCAACCTCTCTTGTGGGGACAAACGTTTATGTCCAATATGACTTAACAAATAAGTTGCATGATGGCTGATCGATTTGTATGACACTCATAGTTCATCATATCATCTGTTCAGACTTTCTGCCAACAGTGGGAAGCACTATGCCTATTGCCTAGCACACCTACTTTACCTAGAATGCTACATGTCATAATCATAGTCTTCGGTATGAGCATTTTTGGTGGGGAGGAAGGAAAGAGGTCAAGGACTATGCCACAGAACATTGCAGCCAGCACAGTGCAAACCTGACTACCAGTTTTACTCAATGCTTCTCCTATACCCTAATTCCCCAAAGCTCCTTAGAATTCATATATATAATGAGGTGCCTTTTCAACGTTGAGCTAATATATGAAGTCATTTCCTTCAAATCACAGAATCACAGAATAGTACAGTTGGAAGGGGCCTATAAGGCCATTGAGTCCAACCCCCTGCTCAATGCAGGAATCCACCTTAAAGCATCCCTGACAGATGGCTATCATGTCTCCCTCAATCTTCTCTTCTCCAGGCTAAACATGCCCAGTTCTTTCAATCTCTCCTCATAGGGCTTTGTTTCCAGACCCCTGATCATCCTAGTTGACCTCCTCTGAATCACTTTGGAACTTTCATTTCAGAAGACAAAAAAGCCTGGCAAAGTGTGGATATACTGATCTAACATGTAGGACAATTATCCAGATACAAATTCCAGAACTGACATGAAATAATTAAATCGACAGTTATCTATATTTGAACAAGCACTCCTCCTCTCATGCAATTAATAAAAAAAGGATGGCATGACCTTTAAGAGCCTCTAAAAATTCCCCATACTACTGCTCTGCAATGCAGCTCAACAGGAGAGCTGCTTGGGAAAAGCAAAGACCTCGAATGAAGAGTGAGCTACATTTTTCTCTAATATTTACTAATTCATTATTTTATTTATTAAAACATTTGTATCCTGCCCTATATCACTGGGATCTCAGGATGGCGTACAGATAAAATCAAACAGAATACATCAATAAATACTGCACACAGCTAAAAAAAAGTATTAAACCATTAACAAGCTAAATCAGGAGAAAATTTAAAAGCAATAAAAACATTTAAAACTGTGTGCAGCTTTAGCCCTCAAAGGCTTTGATAAAAAGCCACATTTTAACTTGGCGCCAAAATAAGCCAGCGGCGGTGCCAGTCGAACCTCCACTGGGAGGGCATTCCACAACCAAGGTGCCACAAAAGAGAAAACCCTCTTCCATGTCCCACCATAATGTATGTCTTGCGTTGGTGGGATGCAGAGGAACCCTTCTCCAACAGATTTCAAACCTCAGGTAGGCTTATATAGGAAGAGGCACTCCCTCAAGTATCAAGGTCCCAAATATAATTGTAACCTAACTGTTAAGAGTAGATCCCTTTAAAAATGTAGTTATAATGGATTTGGCCAAATGCTATTTGTGAATTCCCTTAATAACGATTGTTAGCATACGGAATTAAGAGCACCTTAAGAATGTTAATTTCAAACATGTTGTTACAGACACATGGAATCTACACATGACTTGCTAAGAGACATCTACAGCATATGACAACAGTGAGATGTGTTCTTAACTTAAAATTAAAAGGAAAACAAAAATGGTACACAAAACAAGGGGGAAACTAGACAAAAGCTTTGCTTCTTCTCTTCAAAACAAGTGCTGCTATGAAGAGGACATATAGTTACCTGCATCCATATCTGCAAAGAATGGAACAGCCAGTAAGGAAAAGAAGGAACCAGAAATTCAGTGTCTCAGTTGGATTTAAAAATTCATAAGGAGAACAAATAAAAATAATCAGGATATTAATTTTGGTGAATGTTACCTTAATTAGATGCTACTATGATTCATACTCAAAACTATGCCCTATTCATTCATCTGAATTTAACTAAAAATCTTACAAAGCTATTCAGTTACACATCAGTGCTTTTACAATGTTACTGTTATAACCCTTCCTAAAAAACTGAGCATAATAATAAAGGGAAATGGTAACATGCAAGTTATGTCCCAGAGGTCTTCAGATTGATATGAGATACCAAGGAACAAAAATATGACCATTACGGTGCCTAGACCTGCAAAAATGTAATAATAGCCGGTAATGATATTCTTATGGACACTCAAGAGGCAAATTCTGCAATCAGATATGTTGCCTGCATGGGTGAAGAATTCACAAGGAAAACCAGAGTGGTTTTTGTGGGATCAGGGAAGAAGAAATTGCATTTTGGTAGCTTTTAGACCTTTTGTGGAAAAATGCACTCCTAACAGGTTGCTCCCTTCAAAAATATGTGCAGGTGAGCATTTGGAATTTTACTTTCTATTCAGTTCTATCTAACATCATGTCCTGTGCAATAGATTTTGTATTACCGCTAAAAAGCAGCATAAATGTTTAAGAACAGCATGCTTCCTTCCAATGGTCCATCAGTCACTGTACCTTCTGGTGACTCCTCCTGGACATATGTCCCAGTCAGATATCGATGAACAAGAGCAGATTTGCCGCTAGCTAAATTTCCCACAATTCCCTGCAGAGATAAAAAAATACATATTAATTTTTACTTAAGTTTTAAATTCTTATAAAAAAGACATTTATTCTTATTGAATGAACTTGCAAATAGAAATAAATAAAAACCACCCCAGGACATGGACATTACTTCTAATGCTAATTTAATACTAAATTCATGGATACTTAAACCAAACCATGCAGAAAGAAAAAAGAAAAGGCAAAGTAAGAAGCACAAAGCACAATCAGGCAAGAGAAGAGATGTCAGCTACTAATCTGACAGCGATAAATGTCTCCTATTTAGCATTTGGAGAAATCTGCTGATCTTAATTCGGAACGGGCTGGGCCTTTCATAACCTTTTTGAGACTTCTCAGCAAACGTCCTGGCTTCTTCCTCAAGAACTTTCCAAAGCTCAGAAAGACCTAGCTTGGGGGAACTCCTCCATAGTTGCTAGTTTCCCAACTTCACAGACTTTCCCAAACTTACAAGTTACAACGTGAGTGTGTTTGCAAAATCTTCTCCCTAAGAGTTCAGTTCCTTTTCATGCTCAAATCCTCCAGGATTTACAGCAACCTTTGAGGAGTCTATTTTTATTCTTTCTGGTCAATGAGTTGGAAGGAATAAAAACATGAGTTGAAATCAGCAGGAACAGCTTAGAAGCAACCTTCAGGTTCATTTGTTTAAATACTTCTACCTCACCTTTCAACATGGATTTCAAGGCAACATACAATACACATTTAAATGCGACAAGTTAGGTTTCAGTTATGGGTATGTTTCATTCCAGTACATGAACTCTTCAAAAAGTTAGGTCCACAAATGTCAAGAGTGGTCATAAAGGCTCATATTCTAACAGGAGATGACGAAATGAGCAAAATTGGGATGAAGGTTAGAGCTCTAAGTGCCAAACCAACAAAATACCTTACCAAATTTGGGGAAACACCTGATAACTGTCACTTTGAGGAAGTGGAGAAGTACCTTGTACACATCTGGAAACTTTACTCAAAATGTGACACTTTTGACAATCTGCATTTCAGGGAGTATAAAAGATCTGTACCAATCAGCGAGCTTCCTCCGACATCATGCTCTATAAGAGGGCATATCGCAAGAGCATTTTATCTGGTAAGAAGATGTGCATGCCTCTTAGGGAGTGTTCATCCAAAACTAGGCCCATGTAATTACGGTTGGGAGAATGATAATGGTGTCCTACAACCAAAAACGTTCTTGAACTTCCTGCCAAGTGATCTTTATGTGTATGTAACTGTAAGGGGTTTGTGGTACAATGAGATGTCTGTGTCAAAACACACTGGTCAAATGCACAAATTTTTGTAAATGTTTGGGAAATAACTGCAAAAACGCTTATGTTAAATTTCCGTATTTTTATGTTTTAGTAAGTCTTTATATACTATGGGACTGTTTAGAAGACACCTTAAACTCTGCTGGTTAAGGATTTTGGTTAAGCAGCAGGGTTTAAGGTGTCTTGTGCAATGTGTTTTGCTAAACCCTGCTCACTCAATAACCAGTCAGAACATCTGCAGCAGGGTTAGCAGCTGTAACCATGGCTTAAAGTGTTGTGTGTGACAGCACGACTTGTGGTTAGTGCTAAGCCCAGAGAACCACAGTTTTGCTAACCACAGAGCCTGAAGTGTCATCTAAACAGGTCCATTGTTTAGCTCAAAATGCTTAACCATCATGGTTTAACATGTTGTCTGAACAGGGCCATTGTTGGCTTGCCAGGTACTATTCCACCACAGCAATTCTGAAAAAGCACAAGAGCTGTATCACGAGTGCCATGTGTCCCTGATAATGAGGAGTTATCCTGGAAATCAAAATTATCAAGAGAACACAAGTTTCAGCCTTTTCAGTCATAGTTTCATATTTTTCATTTCACCAAACCTGAAAAGAGAAGAACCCATTAAATATGATTGTATATTTCAATAAATGTTTGGACACCATTTTTAAAAATGGTAGAAGGACAGCCTTTCCATCAGAATTAATGCCATGTTGACCTCCTTGACCCCAAAAAACTATAGTTTAAAGCCAAAATCACATTTGTATGTTGATTTGTCAAGTAATGAGAAAGAACTGACCAGGCGGCATTGTCTTTTTGAATGCTGAGAAGGCCTTTGATAAAAGTCACTGGAAGTTTATGCTTGCTACATTGAGTAATTTTGGTTTTTCATTGGAATTTTTAAAGTGGGCTAGAATTTTATATTCATATCCAAGAGCAAGAGTCATGACCAATGGCTGGTTGTCGGATTTTTTCCTGCTTGGGCGAGGTACTAGGCAAGGATGTCCTCTCTCCCCACTGGTATTTGATTTAAGCTTGGAACCCCTGGCTTGTGTAATTAGACAGAGTTGTAGTATTCACGGGTTTGTGCATGCTGACTTAGAATTTAAAATCATTCTTTATGCTGATTAAATAATCCTCCTCCTACAATCTCGGCTGCTAGAGAATTATGGTGCATAGTATCATGTCAATTGCAGTTTGACCCATTTTCTCAAGCAACATTAATTTTCTGGGGAAATCCAGATTTAAAAATTGGGGGGGAAATGTTTTTGTGGAGGACATGGATGGATAAGGCAATTTTTACTTTGGCTCAATTAATAGGTTTAGACGATGAGTTTTTGACATTTTCTGATTTGCGTGTTAAATATAATTTGCCTGCTACGACTGAATGGCAATTCTTACAATTGCAACACTTGCTGAAATCTGTTTGGGCCGGCTGCTTTTACGGCCTCAGAGCCTCTATTACTGTTACAAACACTTACAACAGCTGAGCAGACACGTCGACCCACAATAAATACGATACTCATAGTTTAAGAAAGGACTGGAATCGAAAATTGGAGTGTCCTATTTTGCCCAATCAATGAACTGTTGCCTTAGAGACTGTATCCGGAGTTTCTACGGATCTTAGGCTACGTCTTATTCAGCAAAAAATCCTGGACCTCCCAAAGCCTTTTCAACAAGGGGCTATCTAATTTACATAATTGTTGATGTAATGCACCTAATGCTTCTTTAATTCATATGTTTTGGCAATGCTCAGTAGTCTCCTCCTTTTGGGAGGAGGTTAAAATAAGGATAAAATAAGGATTCTTGTCCTGAATCAATCTTTAATATGGAAGGACACATGTCCTTCTAAACTACCTGCCGGTTTCTGGGAAACTAACACAGGGCCAGCGCAAATGCATTTTCAGAGCCCTTATGACAGCTAAAAGACTTATACTATCACCTCCCATAATGCAATGGAGTGAGGACTTAATAGCCTTATCAACATTTGAATGGGTGATATATGGGCACAACTTGTGAATGGATAAATATATGGCTATATGGTCTAATTTTTTTAAAAAATTATGTATTCTCTCTTTTTTAAAAAAATGATAAAAAATGATGTCATCGCTGTTTAAGTAATGTGGTTTTTTTTCTTTTTTTCACTATTTGTTTTTATTGTTCTTTTTTATATATTTACAATAAAGAAAAGAAAAAAGTAAATGGGAAAATGAGAAAACATTTCAGCACCATCTTGGAAAATGGTGGAAGGAGTTCTCTGACAATTAAAAGAACATATTCTTTGAACTCCTTGACCCTGAAAAGCTATAATTTGATACCAAACACAAGATAGTAACTTCTGTGGTTGACGAAAACTAGCAACCTAAAGAAAATTATCAGCCATTTTGAAAATAGCGCCTAAAAAGTTTCACACAAGAATCAGAATGTCTACCCCTCAAAAAATTTATAGGGGTATATTGTGGGGACTGGATTAATGCGGTGTACATGATGAAATTAAACAAATGCCTACTTTCTCTACTACCCTGAACAATATTCAGATGCCTTTCTTTTCTATATCCCACAGAATACTCTCATATGAAATATACATTCTGGTACATGAAGCATCTAATTTTGATTTTCTTAAGTCACTTTGGGATTTTGAAATTCCATACCTATTTCTATAATTTATATAAAAAGCATCCTCTTTCCACTCAAGTTCTTTCCAATTACATGTGTGTATTAATACTCTTCATTGAAGAAATCAACATTCTGCATCCACATCCAAATTGGCATCTATCTATTTTGTATTGTTGCATCTTATTTCCACCAGATTTTCATATTTTGTTTCTCTATCCTTTCCCAAACCATTCCCATACACTTACAAGGTGCTGGATGTCCTTAACTCTTTTGATACCAGGAAATAGATGAGGACAGGTTACGCTATATTTTGCTACAGTTTCCATTAATAGGCTACTGTCTAGAATTAACTACACTTACAAATGCTGCCAATGGCTGTTATAATTAACACCTTCTATTCTTATATAGAATAGCTCAGGGTGTGGTGCAGACATCATAAGAGTTGCTTCCTCAAATCGCTATTTCTGGAGCACAACCCTACAATTAGTACTAAGATTAACAGAAGAAGTCAGGACTAACTGCAACTGAGACACTAAAACCAGTAACAATGATGTTATGTTTGATATAGACAGTAGTACAAGACAGTAAAAATAACCACATGATAATTAGATTTTTACAACAGATTACGCCAAAGGAAAAACAGCAATTAGAAGAAGTCTTTAAAGTAAAGAAGCTCAGAAATGCATATAGGGTACTTCTTACAAGTAATGTCAGAGAATCAGGAGAAAAACAAAGCCAAAACACCACCATTGCTGAACAGTATTATTATATATTATATTATATTAGCAAAAAAGTAAGGCAATTCACCAGATGATTAAGTAGTATACGTTCTCACATGAATTTATGGCAACTTTTGAACCAATGCAAAGGCTACAGTTAAACACCTTAGCAGCAGGACAAGAATGAAGTTAGTTCCTAACTCCTTATTCAGCACAAAGCTGCATCTGCAGCCTGAATATGGAACTGAAGTTGATACGCCCCTGACACCATAATAAGCCTTGGGCCACCCCAACTAAAATACACCAGAAGACAGTGTCTTAAGAGATGCCCCTGGTATTGTGTCCAGCCCAAGGCTTTGGGCATATATACAAGTCACTGTCGAGCATGCTGCCTGTGTGACAATATATGCATGAATTCATAAAGAACCAAGGGTGTACACTGAAAAATAAGCTCTATCCTAGGCAGTCGTGAAAGAAACAGTCTTCCAGTTATGTGGGTGTACAATTTGGAGTGGTCCATAGCTTATTTTTGGAGCACCTTCCCAGTTCCTTATGCTTTTATACATATATTAGTTTGTACCCAGAGTTTGAATTCCAATAGCAAGAATGTCTCCAAGTGGAGTTCTATTCAGAATGTTCCCGTGTGCAGAAGGGGAGGGAGGCAATTTTCCTTACTTCTACTATTGTGCCATAACACAATAAAAACAGAAACATCAGGAAACATCCTAAAAAACATAAAATATCAGCATAAAATAAAACTTACAACAGACAACTGCAGCTACAACCCAGTTCAATAACACATAATCAAGGGAAGTCCAGGGGAAGTTTACAGAGCCCTCTTAAAAGCCTGCAATGATGGAGCCTGGTGGCTCTTTGATGGCAACTTATTCCAGAAGTATGGGGCCACTGTATGTAGAAAATGAAACCATAAAATGGAAAGGAACACTGAATTGTGGTTTTGGGGGTAAAACCTTATTCAGGGCCAGAATCATAAGCTTGAAGCCACATTACTTTTATGACCAACAGGAAAATAGTGAAGGCAACTCATTTACCTAAAAATGTAAACTGGGGAAAGCAAAATGTTTTTTAAAAAAACAGGGCTAGTTTGCAGCAATGCATTCCTTCCTTCTTTTCCTCACTTGTATCTGCTTTGCATAACGCCATTCGTCTTTGACTCCTACTTTGATTTTAGTGCCTATTATTCCCTCTGCCCTCTGTTTATACATCATCATATCTTCCTGAGCCCACCACCCCTTGGTTCAACTACTCCCAAGCCTCACTATTTGTGGTCAATCCCCAAGCGCTTTCCTCACTCATTCAACAAAGATGGTAAACTTTATGGGCAGGAAGCCTCTCAACTTTGAAATTCCATACAGCCCATTGTTTGCAGGATATGAATATTGTAATAATTAAGAGTCAAAATGCTGTTGCTCTTTGATACCAGAATTAAGTTATTTAAATGTTTAAGTATCTGTAAAATTACGGCCCCATTTTGAAGAGAAAATGATAAGAGTTGGCCTTCCGGGAAAGTAGTATTAAAGACATGATTTAAAAATGCGGAGACAAACCAAACCTAAACTAACAATTTTATTTCTTCCCTCAACCAGATCCAAATTATTATTTGAAAGCTTTGGAGGCCTCCATTGAATTGAACCATTCAAAATAAGAGTTCAACTTAAAAGTCTGGTGCTGTGGTGCATTCACTAGCTTAGTCCTTTAAACGCTAGGCAGAAGGATTAAGATCTGCTACTTTAGGACTGTAATTCACAACACCAGGCTGAAGATGAACAGAATAAAGGATAGGAGAAGACAACATTAATTTTCCCATGCTACAGTGCTCAGCCACTCTGTAGCCATTTATCATTCTACTGTAATCTCTGACATAAAGGAAAATTTAGATTTATAGCAAATCCCATTTTGAAGTTCTCTTACAAACAGGTAGGGTATAGTGATATTTTAATGGATGAAAACAAATAATTCATTCATCTGAAATATCAACATGCATTGAACCAAAGACATAAAAAACAGTAAAATGAGAGGTCACTTACCACTTTGAGTTCTGGAACAGATCGACTTAGTGTCCACTCCTGGCTATTTACAAAGGCATCTGTAAAATTGAACATTTTTTTTTACTATAGTATACCATTACTAAATTATAGCTATAGGTAACCTACTAACATACAAAACTATTATTTGTAGGTTGAAGCATGAGCAGACTTCTGCTAGTATAATGGGGATTTCCCACCTTGTGCTCCCCACTTCACCCACCTATGCCTGCCGAAAATATGTTTTCAAGGTGGAGGGGGGGATCAGAACAGCGTGGGATAAGCCATGAGTGAGTGGGTGAGGAAAAAGGATATACAATTATATAATGGCTGAATGTGTAACAGATGAAAAAATATATACAGTACATAAAACACAAGCAAAGCCTCAGATACTCAAGAAGACCTGAAGAGATCTTCAGAAAGCAAGAGAATACTCCTAATGTTGCTACCACTGCACTGGACAAAATGGAACAGAAAGGGAACAACAGGAAACACACCCTTTGAAGGTGCAAAGTAACAATGGGCCAGGTTCCCAGCAAAATTTATTCTGCTCTAAAATATTGCAAGCAAGGGCCTACACAGGAACAGAACCACTTGTGTGAGAGTCACAGAGACCATAAAGAAGAATGTCAAGTCACCAAGAAGAAGAGAGATCCCATACTTATTTGGTGTAATGCAGTTCTTTGTTAGAGGTACAGTGTCTAACTATTTTTAAGTCAATGGCTTTTATAAATACTCAGGACATGTCCTGAGAGATCCTGCAGGATTCCCACCCCTGAAGAAGTTTTGGAATTAGCTGCCTTCACCTTCATTGCACTAGCATCCTAGGGATTACTGAGCACACACCCAATGAAATGGTTTTAACTTAAAGGCACCTTAAATTGATGGGTCATGGAAACTTAGACAATTATTTGCCTCACTATCATTGTTGTGAGATGGAAAGATTTCCATTTATAAAAATACCCTGTTTCATAAAACAAATTATCACAATGAATGGATACAATACTAATCAAATCCAGTAGATTCAGAGTAGCAATTCACTATTTCATATGGCTACCTACCTCTTGGAAGTATGTATGCATATATAATAAATATAAACACATCATTGCAAAAATTAATGTTAAGAGTTTTCAGTGCCTTGCTTGTTTTAAATTTAAACCAAGTAAGGAAGTGTACGCTACTGAGTTATCACAACTCTGAATATGAATTCCTATACCCACTTACCTGAGAGGAACCCCATTGAATACAATAGCAAATACATCTGAATACATGTGCATAGTGTTGTACTGTTAAGTGCATTTTATTATTTTTTCCTAATCAAATATTTCAGTTCAAATAATTTTGACTATTGGGGAAATCTTTTGAGATATTTATACAGCACATCAAGTTAACATGGTACACGTTTAAAGTTTTCTAATATATATCAAATATTGTAATGTATGTAAGATACTAATCAATTTAGGGCACTGGAAAAATTTCCAATTCATCTTTTCCAGAAATCCCATATCACTGCTCCATTTGCCCACTGATAAGCCCTATGGTCTGAGCAGGGGTGGTTTTTTGATAGAACACTTCATACTAATATGGAAGCTGAGGATTGGAAGGCCTTCTTGGTGGCTATTCCCTAAATATGGAGCAACCCTTACCACAGTGAACCTAGAGAGCATTTTCTGTACAGTAACTCAAGATCTGCAGATATTTAAATACCATAGTTGCAAAGACAACTATTTGTGAAGAATGTTCAAATATTCTATATTTTACATTTTCAAAGCTATGTTATAGTTTTTAAATGTTATTTGTCCTGGGCCATCTGGGAAAGGCAGCTAGAAAGTCTAAATAAAGTTTGCAGCAACATGCCAACAGAACATTTTTGTGCCAGCACTAAAATTACTGCGTATATCATCTGGTACAGTTGCATTACTGCAAACATTAATCTATCTCCTATTTAATTCAGAATGTGACCTTAATACTAGTGCAGTTTTTAATCATCTGGCTATTTCGGTACATCTGGCATCTTCTTTGCTGCTGACATGAAACCTTCCTAATATTTTTGTTAAACTCATTTAACATACATTTAGTCAATACATTACAACACTGGAATAGGGTTTTAAGCAGAAAATGCTGTGATATTAAGTTTACTTTTAACCTTAGTAGCATTCCAGTGGTAGCATATATGTCTCCCATTCCAAAATATAATAATATGATTGCTAGGTTTGGCAAACCAGTCAACTGGCTGGTATATTGTCAGATGTTCCAAGAAAGCTATTATCCAGGTAGCAGCTTACTTTTTTATGGTATGATAGAGGGCAATTTGCTCCCTAGGTTTACAACGGTCAGGGAAAGAGCAAAGTTTCTTCTACTGTCTACCTGCTATAAATTCAGGCATCTCCAAGCAGCCATCAGTGGCAAAGCTCATTGCCGAGTTGGTAGACTGCCATACTAGAGCCAGGGTAGGTGGAGCGGGGACATGGAGATCCTCACTCAGCCATGAAGCTCATTAAGTGCTGTTGGGTTAGAGTCTTAGCTACCTCAGAGGGTTGTTGTTAGGATGAAATGGAGGAAGAATATGTATGCTGCCCTGAGTTTCTTGAGGGAAGGGCGGAATAGAAAGAAAATAAATAACATAAAAATAAACGTAATGAATTAACATTATTGTGTCACAATAACGGCTAAGGGTGCAATCCTGAACTCGGAGGCTTACGGCTATACAATGCAGTGCAGGAGGAGTGGCGGGGGAGATAGTCACCTCCGTGTTCCTCCCACTCTGCATCAGGGAGGGGCGAGAAGGAGGCTGGAGAGGCCTGAGGATTCCTCACAGGATGGCCTCCTCAGTCCCTCCCCTGCCAGCCCACAGGAACTCCCCGCCTTTACCTCCCCCCTCGGAGGTTTGCAACCTCAGAGAGGCAGCCAGTGCAGTTCTCTCCACACCGTCTGGGAGGAGGAGTGTGGTGGCGAGCTCAGACTCCTGGGTCTGAGGCTGCAGCTCTGTCTGTGACCTTGGATCCAGGACTATCCTATGCCCCCCCAACTTTCTCTGGGGGGCCATAGGATTGCTCTCTAATTTGTTTTTTGAAATAGCACAAGTAGCAAACATTTTGATGGCTACTGTCTTAGTTTTTTTCCAACGTTAATGCCTTAAATACTTGACCATTATTTGACAATATTTTATCAATCCATTGATGAACCCTAGCTTCCCGTTTCTTTCCCCACTTCAGGTCCTTCACCTAGGTTTGCTTCCCCTTACCATGTCCCATCTTTTCCTCTGCATTCTCCCCTCAATCCAGGGACTCATTTCCTCTAGGCAAGTACTGTCCTGCACATGTCTACACAATGCTCACAACAACCACACAGGCAGCCTTACCACTCCTCCATAACAGAATGTCATGAGACTTGTGAGTAGGAAGGAGAACCCACAGAAAGAACCACAAGCTGTCCCACAGACTCTTCTGCTCCTTCCCCAGCATGCCACGAATCCCCACTGCCCACACCATTTGTATCATGTATCTATTTTTATTTAAGGAATTTCTATGCCACCCTTCAGGGCAAAGGCCTTCCCAGGGCAGCTTACAAAAACTGGTTGAAACATAAAAATATAAAAGACACAAAAACAACCCACTTCCACATATTTAAACTTTGACTACAAAATGACTGGCACACTTCTAGTCCTGATGCGATACTATGTCATTCTCACATGACTATGTCATGAATTTAAACAAACACTTGTTTAAATTCAAAAACTCAAAAAAACTTAAGATACAATTAAGCAGTTAACTTGCTAATCTTAGCTGCCTAAGATTAGCATGTTTTTAGGATGTTTTAGGATTTTTATGCAGTTTTAATAATGTGTGTCATGTTTTAATCAGTTTTATGTATTTTATCATGTTGTTGTTCCCCGCCTCGATCCAGACAGAGAGGCGGGTAAGAAATAAGTTATTATTATTATTATTATTATTATTATATTCCTTCCCCTGCATTTAACTTTGCTGTGCTTAGGTCTGACATCCAGCAATAACCTCCATTATCAATAGACCACTGTTTGTGCAAAACCTGGTGAAATTGGACCAGACTGTTTCTAAAAATGTCAGATGCCATTCTATACACATTTGCTTGAGAGGAAATCTCAATTAACTCAATAGGACTTCTGGGTAAACATTCATAGAACTGTGCTATTAGCAATTTACCTGAATTTAAGTTTGTCAATCTAAAAACTTTTTTGGTCAAAACATTTTTGTTCCAGCAGGCCTTTGGGAATAGTCTGGACCTCTGTTAATGCACTGGATTTTGTATTATCATTTACCTTTATTTGTTTATTGAAATGTTTAAATATCACAGTTGGTTTAATTTTATTTTTAACTTCTATTTATATGTTTTAATTGTATATGTTGTATATGTTTCAATTTGTAAAGCCGCCTTGAGTCCTAGTATTGGGGGAAAGTGGGATACAAATAAACATAACAACAAATGTCTGTCACAGTATATAAACCTTACAGCCAACACAAGAGAAGGGAAACTGTTGTCCTTGAAATAAAGTGATTCAACACAGATTTTTAAACTTGCATTTTGTACAGCATCAGCTGAACTTAAAATTCCTGAAGTGCGGACTTTTAAAAAGATATATCCTTAAGACAAGTATCTGGGAGCTGTACAGTACAAGTAAATGCCGCATAAAAAATTCTAGGGCAATGCTTGCATCAGGTCTAGCGGTGAAAGGCAACCTCTGTAAGCAACTCTAAAATGTTGTTTCTGGGGAAATTGAACACAACATGATACAGAAATAAAAGGTACAGCTCAATTTAAAACTGAAGTGGCACTGCCTTAGATTAGTGTTCCTTTGGGCTCTGTAGTGCGGGCTTCTTGAGCTCCCAACTAAAAGGGGCCTGGCACTTTTAACACTTGCTTCTCATAACATGCCCATCATCAAGATAGTTGAAGAATTATAGGGAAATGTTTTTCCTCCCCATTGTTTTTATACATGCTTTAAAGGAGGGCACTATAATATGAAACAGAAACCTTCCTTTAAACATGTATCAAAATATCTACTAGGAGGCATCGGTATTCTAAATACTAACAAAGTTAAAGGATTTGATTGGCAAAGCAGAATTGCCTAATTACCTCTCAGCAGAGTGACATATATATAATTAGTATTCAAGATTATCACTGAAATCCCCATGAACCAAGATGCAAGGAAGGCAGTTGGTTACAGAAATGGTGTGTGTGTGAGAGAGAGAGATAGGAGGAATCAGGAAGAGGCAAAGTTATTTCAGCTCTCTGTCTGACTACACATCTTCAACCTATGGTGTATTCAATTATTTGCCTATGCAAAGTAACAGAATCTATTGCTGTATCATGTCCCTAAAAGGCTTACACACATTTAATATATAAAGCATATTCGATACTACCACTGGTCCCCAACATGGTATCCGTGGACACTGTATAAATAATTTTTAAAAGAAAAATATTTATTTTTCTTTTCTTGTTTAAAATATGCACATGAATCTGTATGAACTGCATAGAACTTTTTAGCAATCATACATGGGCTGCAACGAAAGTGGCTCAAATATCCAAATAAGTATCCATTTGAAGGTGATTATCTATATGCTATCCGTTCAAATACTGAAAGCAAAGCAGGTAAATAATTTGAAAGAGCCTGTACATCAATGAATATTAAAGACTGTTCCAGCACAAAACTTTTCTGTGCAATAACCTCCTCACAAAAAGAAGCAACTTCTGGACAGTGCGAAAACATATATTTAAAAAAACCATTAGGTATATTGCACTGCCAGCAATTAGCTGAATTAGACAATCTGTTAATAAAGAGACATTGTGTTGTCCAATAGACACGAACCAAAGGTTTTGGCTGAATAAAATGTAGCATAAGATCTATAGACGCAAAAGATGGGCACCAAAGCACTGACTGATCAGGCATTTTGTGGTGGAGCCCACAGAAGTATCTCAAATTCCCAAATGCATCAACAGATCCAAAAAGGTTGAGGACCAGTGCTATACTGCATACAAATAGCAAGCTCATTCTCAGAATGCTGATTATCTGCACCTTGGCATCATCCACACACAAGAGGGAGGTATCAGCAGACTTAGGAGAATTCCAAGGTTTGCAGAAGAACTTTAGAAAAAATCCTAATGGGGTGGGGGACTGAGAACAGCCCAATAAGATCTACGCATGCTCAGGGTCCACAGAACATCCAGTGTGTGTTGGGGTGGGGGAGAGAAATGAAAACCCAGGAGAGTCTATCTTACAATATTGTTTTCAACTCTACTATACAACAGTGCCTCTGTGCACCTGGATTATATTAGATTATTCCCCCACATAAATATCCCCATCTTCATAATTACCAGCTAAAATATCTGACAAGCAACGGGAACTTCACTCGCACTTCCAATATGATTGGATGCCGACAGTGTATCAGCCAGCATAGTATTCCCAACCAGTCTATATTAAGGGTTGTCTTACATTTCTTACATTCAGGAAGTTTCTGCACATTTTTTATGAATGTCACTAAGTGTACCCTGTTCCACTTTGTCCTACCATTGCTACCGCTGTTACTACCAGCCTGCGTGCCTTTCAGAACGTACCTTAACCCCACTCCTTCGTGTACGTGACGCGCTTAAGAGTCTAAAATATTGTTTAAGATGCACTTAGAATTGCTCAAACATGGCATAACATTTGCAGAATCCAGTATGTTACCATATGCCTAACCAGCCCCACCAATAACTGTGTTCTTGAGTGGCGAGACTGGACTCTGTCAACAAAGCAAATGAGCAGGATTCCTCACAAAGCGTATGCATGCTGCTAGAGGATGCCATTGACCTAGTAACCTATATAAAAAAAGCCAAGGGGCTTGCTGCTGCTGCTGCCGCCTCCGCCACCTCCCCTTTATAAACTCAACGGAAGGCCCAGTTTTGCGGCGCTAAGCTTAACAACTAGCAACGGATGAAAGAAGGGCAGAGGATGCACGTTAAAGAAAGGGCTTCCCGTGGTTTGACTCTTTCCTTGCCAAGGGCACCATAAGAGCGCATCGTCGAGTTCCCACCTCGCGCAGCCAGGCCAGTGAAGCCACCAGCAGCGCACTCGCAGGCGTCCTGACAACTGGACCCGCGTGCGTCGAGGCCAACCCCCCACGCCCACCCCTCTCTAAGAAGCAAGGAGGCACCTCTGCTCAGGGCGTCGGCGAGGCTCTCGGCGCCGGACTGCGCGCCTACGCCGGCACTCCTTCTCTTGAGGCTGCCGCTGCTGCAAGCCCGGTCCCGTGAGGCCTTTCCAAGGGGGCTGCCGAAGGGCGAGCAGGCGCCGCCGAAGAAGCGGAGGAGCCCGCGCTCCTGGGAAGAAGAGGCGGCGCTCCCGGGGCGACTCTCCCAGGCCGCCAGCCGCTCCGAAAGCCCCTGCAGGTCGCGCCCGTGGCTCTTCTGGCCGTCGCTCCGCTCGAGCCCTTGGCCGGTGGCCTCCTCAGTCACCGCCGGCGGGTTACGCCTCCCGGCGCTCAGCGACCTGCCGCCGGCAGGCAGAGCGAGGCAGCCCGAGCTGCTGTGGCGCTTGCTCCGGGCCAAGGCCCGCAGCCGCAGCATCTCCCCGCCACTCCAGTGCCGGAAACTGCAGCTCCGGCGCAACGGGACCGCCGGCGGCTGCCTGCCAGGGCTGAGGGGGGCGTCGCACGCGGGGGCTGCTGCTGCTGCCGCCGCTGCCGCCGCCTCCACGAGGCGCGCCACGGGCGAGGACGTCGGGAGCTCCGCAGCGCCTGTCGCCTCGGAGCCCCGCGGGAAGGCAGCTGGCTGCGCCCCCTCCTTCCCTCGCGAATCTGCCGGCTGCCACCTGAAGCGGAGACCGGCTCGCTTGCACACCTTCAGGCGGCCCAACTCCAGCTGCCCGGTGCTGAGGGCCCGGAAGCTGCGGAAAGCCTGTCCAGCAGCGGCACCCGCCGCCTTGCTATCGTCGCCGTCCTCGTCCTCGTCCTCCAAGAGCAACCCATCCCGGGGCCAGCTGGCCAAGCCGAGCGCTTCTTTCTTCACCAGGGTCACCGAGATGCGGTAGACGGTTTTCCGCGGAGGGGTCCCCCGCTCCATAGCGCCTGGGGAAGAAGGGGCGGAGGGCGCGTCGCCACAGTCCAGGAGGTACATCTCTCTCGCCCAGGCAGGGCGCGCGGCCGGTTCCCGTTCCTAACCGGCAAACCGCACGCAGCGCGCTGGGAAACTAACCCAGGCCAGACCCTTTGTCGCCCCCTCCGACTGGAAAATCCTCCACCTCAAGGCATTTCAGTGAGCGCATCTGCTGCTGCTGCCGCCGCCGCCGCTGCCCTTCCCTGCTGCTCGGCTGCCGGTGGAGGCAACGGCATCGCTCCATGCCTCCAGCTCCTGCCTAGGCAAGAGCCGCCGGGTCATCGAGCCCCTTTTTCTCTCCTGGCCGCCCCGAAATCAATGCCAAGGCCGTTTAAACGTATGAAGCGACAGAGGTTCCCTCTTGCAGATCTTTGGATGCAGCGCCGCACACACACTCCAGCGCCAGGGTGGGGTGGGGGTAGAAGGGGCAGAGCACCAACCGCCTTCCTCGGTTTTTATTGTTTACAGAGGATTCTACGTTTGCACGTTGTATCCTTTTTGCTGAGCAAATCCGATTACATCTCTCCTCCTTGATGTACTAAATGAAGCGACCGACTAGTATTATCCTTGCAATCGGCTATCGCCAAAAAGGAAGATGCTTAAAAAAATTAAAATAAAAAAATGCCCGTTGCCGCCAATAGCTGAAGCTCTGGGAGTAATCCGACTCCTAGACAAACACGTTCCTCGGCTGCAATCAGCATACTATAGTCTCCCAGCATCTGAAACAGCAGCTATCCCAAGGAGCTCCCTCTCAAGACACGGGAAAGCAGGAAATTCCGGAGTGGACAACCACTCCCTGCGGAATGACTTCGCTTGCGAAGTACATATGCTTCAATCAACAGAGAGTATAGAATACACAGGGGACTGAGGTTCTAGTTTGCCTTGCCTTAGAAATCCCAGTTTTTTTCAACTGGATACCAGCTTAACAATTAATTCAGAAAAAACAAGTTCCGTGAAATTGAAAAGATTGTTCTATATAAAAATACAGTAGTGTAAGGCTTATTACTTGAGATCTACCAAACCAGTTTTGTTCATTTTTGTGCAAACCAGCCCTCTGAAATTTGCTATATGGCCATGTCCCCTTTCCCCTGCCCACTGATCATTTGGTGGTTCTGGCTCTTGTGCAATTTTCCCCCATTCCAAAAAGGTTGAAATGCCTCTCCTAAACAGTTACTGCCAATAAGAGCTTTAAGCTAAGATGTGTAGAATTTTGTCCCTACCCCTTTTGCCTTTGGCCCCACCCACCACTGGAATATACCCCCACCCACCCAGTTTCTCCAAAATTGACACCAAACCTCAAATATTGTGTCCAGTTGTGGATACCACACTTTAAGAAGGATTCAAGTAAATTGGAATGGGTTCAGGGACCAGCAACAACGATTAGGGGACTAGAAACTAGGTCCAATGACAAAAGATTGAAGAAACTTGGTATGTTTAGCCTTGACTGAGGGGAATATTATAACACTTTTCCAGGGTGGTCATGCAGAAGAGGGCTGCAACCTGTTTTCTATCATCTAAGACTGTAGGACACGAAAAAATAGGCTTCAGTTACAAGAAAGCAGATTTCAGCTGCACATCAGGAAAAACTTCCTAATGGTCAAAACAGTCAGACAATGGAACCAACTTCCTAGGGAGTTGATGGGATCTCCATCAATGGAGGTGTGCAAGCAGGGATTGGGCAGCCATCTGTTAGGGATGCTTTAAACTGGATTCCTGCACTGAGCAGTGAGTTGGACTCAATGACTTAAATGGCCCCTTCCAACTCTATGATTCTATACCAATGTCTTTAAAAAAATAAATAAACGTGTAACTCAAGGTAACAACAGGTTAATTGTGGAGTTTAAGAAACACAGCTGTCTCAGTTCATGAAATTTCAAAATGTATTGAGGCTCCAAACATTAATCAACAGAAATTAGATTTGCGAACACAACAGAACTCCTGGCATTTTCACACTTGACAATCTTAACAGTACATTCCCAATTTGATCCATCCAATTGCATATTTAAGCAGGAAACTTCAGGTTTATTGCAGCTATATGGTTATTTGTAAATGACACTTTTAGCCTAAGTACTGTAACGGCTAAGAATGTAAGGCAATGTAATTTTCCCCGTGCAATAATCCATACCAGAGTTTCCAGTCTGTAGAAGCATGAAAACAGGCTTCTTACTACAGAAGAATCCATTTTCATCAGCTTTTGGTTATTCATTCAGCAGCAGCAACACTTTCAAGTAGGAATGCATAGTTCAAAGATTTCAGTCTCTTCAGAGGCATGATTCTTTTCTCCCATATACACACCCCTGCAGTTACATGTTCCTACATCCTGTTCATAAGCCTGATTCTCCCTGCTAAAATGAAGTGCACATTCCAACAGAAGATTCAAGCTCTTCTTCAGAGGGTTTTTAATTGCACCTCTTGGAACTTGATAACCAATTGTATATTTGGATGAACACCACCTTCCCATCAACCTGCTTCTTGTGCACTTGATAAGATCTCTTACCTCAAACACCTTATATTCAGATGCTATATTCTTCCCACAAAAAAGAAGAGTAAGATAACAGGTAAATAGGGCTACTTAACCTCCTTAGCCCCAATTCCCTCTAAGCAACAAAGGGCACAATCCTACGAAGAGCAGCAACCAAACTCAGACAGTCAGCCGCCTCCAATCTTCGCCTCCATTCTCCAGCCGCCCTGCCTTTCTGCTAGACAGGTGATTTTGCCCATCTAACAGCAGTGCATTGGAGAGGGAGGGAAGGAGGCTGGGGCTAGGAAATGTCATATGCCTGATGCCCCAGTCTCTTCCCTTTCCTGCCCCCAGAAATGCCCTGACTTTTTCTGTCTCCGTGCTCTGTTTTCAAGTGTGGAGACACAACCAAAATCACGCTGGCTATGTGGGGGGGGGGGGGGGGGGGAGGTGGAAAGCACGGTTTCTGGACTCTGAGGTTGGAGCTCTGTTTCCAGCTGCAGAGCCCATCCTATGTCCCCCAGATGCTGTGTGGGAGGTCACAGGATTGCTCCCTAAATTAAAAAACCAGTTCAATGTTTAGAACCATTGCAAAGTGTCAGAGGACAGACACCTCATACACCTCAATTATTTTATGGCAGTAGTTTATTGCTAGTGGTACATCACCAATGTTAATTCCTGAACAGTTATGAAACTTTCAGGATATCTTCTACCTCTATCTGGGATGATTTAAGGCATAGTCAAAATTTCATCCCACACCTTGAAACAAGATGGTGGTCAATCAATTTTTAAAGATGTACTGCTTCAATGTAAACTGTTTGTTTATATGGTCGTTATCACACGCGCGGTTTTAAGCACACTCACCACAACTTTGATCCACTTCTTCAGCGCGGGACTCACATGACTCTCACTCCCTGAGTGCTCTGTTTTTAGTTTCTGTTTCGATTTAACCCTGAATGGGCAAAGTCCAGTTCAGGCAAGTTCAACAGGCTGAGCTGAGGGATCGGAGCAAAACCGACCATGTGTGATTCAAAACGCTACACTCGCATAGGAAACAGAGGGGGAACCCGCAGAAAAAAACCGGGAAAAAAATAGTAGGCGTGATAAAGGCCTATGTCCTTGAAGACCATGAAACTACACACCTGAAGCTCCAACACTGTGAAACCTAGACACCTGAACTTGCCATGCAGACTAAGGGGATTTACAGGTGCACACAACAGGATTATTTGCTTCTTAAAACACATTACAATTAATTTAAATATGTCTGTGAGATTGAAGCCTGCAGTACCATACTGAGGCACACTTTCTTAACCAGGACGCAGTTCAAATAGTTTGAAGCTGGGAGGAAGTAGTCTGAAGGAAAGAGTTATTCGGCTGCTTCGTCTCCACATCTGCTGGGCAGCCCCACTTCACAAGAATGAAATGGACAGCCCCCTCCCTCAGGGGCTATGGAGGTCACCATGGCAGGGACTGTGCCTATGGGCCAAGGCAGCCATGAAGTGTTCAACTCTGCCAGCTGCATAACTTTGCTTGAAAGCTTTGCTGTATCAAACTCTTATCATTCACCAGTTGCTGGGGAACATGGGTTGGGAGATGCTGTTGCACTGTGTCCTGCTTGTGGTCAACAGCTGGTTGGCCACTGTGTGAACAGAGTGCTGGACTAGATGGACCCTTGGTCTGATCCAGCACGGCTCTTCTTATGTTCTTAAACTATATCCAGAACAAGTATTCATCTGATAAAGAATAAAGAATGGTTCTAATAGCCTAGCCTAAGCTTTGTGATCTCACTAACCACTATACCTATCAGCTCCCATCTCTAACTCAACTAATTCTCTCGCTTTTCTAATAAAAAAATACCTCAGCACCTGCTCACTAACTGACTTTCCCAACAGACACTAACTCCACCCATTATTCCATTCTATGCCCTGCCACTGGCACATTTCATCCTCTTCCTTCAGTCTCTTTCTTGATTGAATCATTCCATTCAGGGGGAGCTATAGGGGTGTCAGTGGGCAAGGTTTCACTCAGATGGGGCAGGTAAAATGTCTCCAACTCTGACAGTTTGCCTGAAGGCTTCAGTGTATCAACTTAATGGCTATTCCCACCCATGCGAGCGGGTCTGCTTGCCAGTATGAATAGAAGAACGCCATAGCACATCTTGCCCAATCCCTTTTACTTTTTTCCAAGCTACTATGCTTCCTTTTACTTTTCAGGCTATGGCGTTGTCTGTGAGAATGGTGTGGCGAAGATTCAGATATCCTTCTTTCAGATAAACTGTAGTCATAACCATCTCTTTCTGAAGGTGAGTTTTGTAACCAAGCAAGCCCTCTTGTTTTACATTTGCCTTTTTCACTCTTTTGATTTTCTTCTTTTATTTGATAGGGCTACATTGGTCTTGTAACAGGCGCTATCATCTCTGGACCCAAAAGAGAACAGTAATGCATAGCACTGGTATCACTAAAACTATGATACTGGATGGGCTGCGCTTCCTTCATGTCTTCATTTTTCCCACCAGCAACTGATTCATTGGAGTCCGAAGATAGCTCAATAAGTTGTATTAGCCGTTTCATGTAGCCAATGATAACACAGCTGTCAGAGGAATCACAACTGTTCCCATTCATGTCTACACTAGCTGGTAATTGTGTCTGCAACTCAGTGGTGTTTGTAAATGGCTCCTCATCGGAAGTTTCTGAAGTATCTAAAGCAGTCATTACCACAGCACCAACCTGCTCAGAGCTAGAGCAAGGTGGACTGGGTGTTTTGTCATCCCATGGTGCCTGGTTAGTACAACTTGTGAAGGCATATTACGTTCATGTTGTTGCATATGTGCATCATCTGAAGAGATTGTAATAATGGAAGATTCAGGCCAACTTCCTTCTTCGTATGATGGAGCAGGACAATCCTAATTTGCATGCTGATCATATGTCTCTATATTAAAGTCATCTTCACTCCTGCACACATCGGAAACAGAATCTGTGCCAATAACTGTCCAAGTTTACACATTTGCAAAGTTGTTCAGGCAGATTGGACATTTAAAATCAGGAGATGCAACTGCTGGCATTGGCCACAAAATAGGTATCATCTACTAAGGCTCAGTGAACCAAAACACAAAAGCAAGCTTATTTTTCACTTCCACTTTGCAATCACTGCCGCAGACTACAGTTACTAGACTCTGAATACAGACGCAATGGAAACATTTTAAAGGCCCTAAAACGGTTACCAGTACCTGGGAGACCTGGGTAAGCATGTATAAAAATCAGATTTAAGAGCATTTAAACTCTCACAAATCACAAATATTAGAGTTAAGTACTTTAGGGGGCAATCTTATGCATATTAGACAGAAAAAAGTATCTACAACTGCCAACATGCTGGCTGGGGCATCCTGAGAATTGTAGGACTTTTTTCTGACTAAACATGCATAGGATTGCAGCCTTAAAATGAACGAAGCTTAAAAGTATTTCACACATCCTGGATCATGCCCTAAAAGTTTTGTGTATTTGCCACACAATTTGTGTGATTGAAAGAAAAGGCTGGGTATTAGCTATTTCTTTGTTGAGATTCTTAGCCTATCGACAAATGGCTCAAGCTAGGTAATGCTGAGAAACAGTGGCTGAGATCCAAAGAGCTGCTTTAAGAGCTGTTTTCATAGAAAATCTTCAGCACACTCAATGGCAATTTTGATCTTTTTTCTGACTGACACACTCACACTGCTATATTACGAAGTGTTTTTGAAACTCCCTTCGGATTCAAAAGAAGTTTTCCATGGAGCATACAATTGCTTGACAAAGACAACCCCATATCTCCTGTAGATATGCATAACTCGTTGTGTGGTTCTTTAAAACCAGGCCATTAATCAGATCCTGAACACGGCTTCCGAGGTTAGGGGAGGCAAGGAGAGAGAAAATAGTCAGCAATTAATGAAAGAGTGAAGGAAGTACAGCTTATAACATAAATGAACAGAATACTTATGTGACAAGGAAGACTTTCTACCAGTTTTGTGGTAATCCTATCTTATCCACAGTGGAACAGATATATTCCATTTCTAAATATATAGCTACATATGTTTTGCCTTTGTGATACAATGAGATTTCCTTCTCTTTTTATGTAACATAAACAAAACACAAAAACATAACAAAAATGTTCACCTCAAACTAAGTTAACAAAGTACTAAGGATTTCCCATCTCAAGTAACACCACTCTGCCAGTGACAAAAGAAAGAGGCAATGAATGCCCCCCCCCTACAAAAGGAATCATGGAATACTAGAGTTGGAAGGGGGCTATAAGGCCATCGAGTCCAACCCTCTGCTCAATGCAAGAACTCTCTCAGAATGGCACCTCATCAGAACTTTCTGAAGTATCTAAAGCGGTCATTAAAGATGAGTATTAGAATGGGACGGGTTACCCCATCCCATTCTAATACTCATCTTGGGGGCTGCTCAGTCTTCATCCACCACCAATTACTTAGGAAGAGGAAAGAAGGAGAGGAGGAGTTAAGCAACAGCATCCATTGCTCACAGTACAGCTAATATAGATGGACCTTGGGGTCCATTGCAGTACTTGCAATCATGCCTATATGCCTACACAAAGCGCTACTCTCGCCAGAGCCACTCTCTTCATCTGACGGTTGGGATGTGCTTTTTTAGGAAAACTGGAGCCCTGAATTGGCTTTGTTTGTTCCCACCCACCGACCCCCACCCCAAGAAAAAAGAGAGTTTGCACCAGACAACCTCATAATAACATAAGAGCAGCCATGCTGGATCAGACTAAGGGTCCTGTAAAAAATATTATGAATTGTTCTAAAAATTAGCAAGATAGAAACATAGCAGAGGGGTGGGGTCTATTGATCACACACTGCATGGATTCAAACAAGTTGCAACATTCCTAGTACCAGCAGACAAGCTTTAAAACACTGCTGTGTGTTTTATAAAAAATGCAACTGTAAATGCAGGTTGCTTACCTGTAACTGTAGTTCTTCGAGTGGTCATCTGTGCAGTCACACATATGGCTCGCGCTGGCGCCGAGCCCCGCTTCGGGAAACTTCCATAGCTAGCCTAGCGATTTTTGGCGGGAACCCCTCCCCCCACCATCTCACCGCGCATGCTCCGGGTTCCCGCCTACCTCAGTTCCCTGAGACCGCATGGCCTCGCAACCAAGGTTATCAACCCCTATGTGAGCATGCCGGCAACGGACAACCTTCTGCACATCAACAGCGTTGCAGAGAGGGGATGGTGGGTGGGTTGTGTGACTGCACAGATGACCACTCGAAGAACTACAGTTACAGGTAAGCAACCTGCATTTCTTCTTCGTGGTCTCTGTGCATCACACATATGGGCGATTGATCAGCAGTACTTACCGGAGGAGGGTGTGCACGCTGGAAGTCAATGGCAGATGGATGAGAGGACAGCTCTCCCAAAGGAAGCGTCCTTGACCGCCCTCGTGTCCAGTCTATAGTGCTTTACAAATGTCGAAGCATTAGACCATGTTGCAGCTCTACAGATGTCCGGAATCGAGGACCCGTAAGATAGGGCAGCAGAAGTGGCTTGTCCCCTTGTGGAATGAGCTGAGAGTGCGGTTGGTGGAACCTTTCGTAGTACTTGATAGGCAAGGACAATAGTGTCTACGATCCAATGTGATAAACGTTGTGTAGAGACAGGTAGTCCCTTTGTTTTGCCCCCGTAACAAACAAATAACTTTTCCGACTTACGGAACGATTGTGATCTATCCTTATAAAAAGCCAATGCTCTTCGAACATCGAGGGTGTGTAACTTTGAACAGAGAGGGTCTGCTGGTGCTTTAAAAAAAGTGGGCAGAACAATATCTTGGTTAACGTGAAAAGGAGTGCAAACTTTGGGAACAAACGAGGGCCCCGGACGTAAGACCACCTTATCCGGAAAAAAAGTAGTGTACGGGGGATTTAACATCAATGCCGCCAGCTCCGATGCCCGTCGAGCTGACGTGATGGCAACGAGGAAGACGGCTTTCAGAGTTAATAAACGCAGGTTAACTGTGGCCATAGGTTCAAAGGGTTTTCCTGTGAGGGCAGTTAGTACCACCGACAGGCTCCATTGAGGGATAATGGGTCTTAGTGAGGGAAACAAATTCCTAAGCCCTTTGAGGAACGTCTTGGCGACAGGGTGAGTAAAAATTGAAAAACCATCAATCTTTTCATGGAATCTGGAAATGGCTGACAAGTACACCCTGAGCGACGATAATTTTAGTCCCTTGGAGTGCAGGGAATATAAAAAGTCAATGATGCCGGAGATAGGGCATTTGAAAGGGTTGAAGTTGTTTTGATCTGCAAATTGTCGGAAACGCATCCATTTGCTAGCATATGAGGCTCTAGTGGAGGGTTTTATGGAAGCCTCAAAGATGGCCCTTAATCCAGGTGGCAACGTGAGTGATTGCCAGTTGGTTGAATCCTCCACGCCGTGAGTCTGAGGGACTGTAGGTCGGGATGTACAATCATCCCGTTGTTCTTGGAGAGCAGGTTTCGGTGGTTCGGTAGATGCCAGAAGTGGTGCCGTGCCAGACGACACAGAGGAGTGAACCACGGCTGCCGTGGCCACCACGGAGCGACTATGATCGCATCCACCCGGTACCTGCTTGCCCTGGCTACCGTCCGAGTTATCAGTGGGAATGGCGGAAATATATATAGGAAGTCTCTGGACCAATCCCACCGGAATGCATCTCCGAGAGACGCAGGTCCAATCCCCGCCCGAGAACAGTAACTCTGGCAGGCTGCGTTGGCAGAAGTCGCAAAGAGGTCTACGGCGGGAAGGCCCCACCTCTCGAATAGCATGTGGAGAACGTCTCTGTGCAACTCCCACTCGTGGGTGTCTGCGAATTCCCGACTGAGGGTATCCGCCATTCCGTTGTCTGTCCCGGCAATGTGCAGTGCGGATAGACAGATGCGGTTGTGCAATGCCCAGTGGAAAATGCGCAGTGTCAGACTGAGGAGATGGGAGGAACGAGTGCCTCCCTCCTTGTTCACATACCAAACCACGGCGGTATTGTCGGAAAGTATTTGCACGTGGTGACCCCCTAACAGAGGGAGAAAGGAGTGGAGAGCACGTTCTACAGCCAGTAGTTCGAGGACATTGATGTGTAGTGTTTTCTGGGAGTGTGACCACTTGCCTTGCATTTTTAGGCCGTCTATATGAGCTCCCCAGCCCTCCAGAGAAGCATCGGTCGTGAGAACTCGAGTGGGCTCCTGTTGATGGAAGGGCAGTCCTTGTGAGAGATGAGTCATCATTGACCACCATTCTAGAGACGGGACGACAGAAATCGGAAGGGTAAGTATTGTCCTGTGAGGGTTCTGTTCTGGATAGTAATGTCTGAGAAGCAAATGTTGAAGGGGGCGCATGTGCAAACGAGCCCACCGAACTACAAATACTGAAGAGGCCATCAGACCCAACAGTCGTAGTACCGCGAAAGCTGTCGTTCTGCGGTTGTTGCGAAGACGGGTAGCGAGCGTTTGTATTCTTCGTCTGCGCTCTACCGGAAGAAATGCGCGACCCAGCACAGAGTCGAGCGATACTCCGATGAATTGAATTTGTTGTGTGGGCTGTAAAATTGACTTTTCCACATTTATTTGCAGCCCAAGGTTGGTGAGGCAGGACGTGACGACTCGTACGTCTCTGAGGGCCTGACGACGGGACGTGGAGACGATTAGCCAATCGTCCAGGTAAGGGTATATCTCGATATTTTGTGATCTGAGATGGGCACAGACTGCCGCCATAGCTTTTGTAAAAACGCGCGGCGCTGTCCGAAGACCAAACGGAAGAACTGTGAATTGGTAGGCTTGACTTCCAACACTGAAACGCAGGAATTTGCGATGTGCCCGATGAATTGGTATGTGGAAGTAAGCGTCTTTGAGGTCCACGGAAGTGAACCACCTGTTTCGCTTCAGCAACGGTAATATTTGTGCTAGGGTTATCATACGAAACTTTTTTGGTTGTATAAATTTGTTTAGGCGTCTGAGGTCCATAATTGGACGGAGGCCTCCGTCTTTTTTTGGAACCGTGAAATAGCGCGAGTAAAAACCCGCTTTTTTTATTTTTTGAGGAACAACAGTGATTGCTCCCTTTTCCAGGAGAGTTGAGATTTCCTGGACGAGAACTACAGAAGGTTGAGTGTGTCGCATCACACCCAGAGGGGGTTGAGTTGTAAACTCGATGCGATACCCCTCGGTTATGGTTGACAGGACCCATTGATCTGTAGTAATGGCTTTCCACGCCGGAAGGAAAGGTAGGAGCCTGTTGTAGGGATCGCTTAGTTTTGGAGATGACCTTGTTGAGTCAAAGCCGCCGCTTCGCCCCATAGTCCTGTTTACGCTGCTTTGCAAAACGGGAGGACGGCTTCCTAGATTGGTAGGATGACTGCGCTTGCTGTGGTTGATAGCGCTGCGAGCGCTCCTGTTGGTGACGCGGCTGGTACGGAACTGGACGATACCAACGTCGCTGTCGCTGAGACTGTTGAGTCTGTTGGTGTGAAGGCACGCTCATCCGTTTTGCTGTGAGCTTTGCCTTATGGATCACATCCATTGTAGAGTCAGTTGTGGCGTGAAAGAGACCTTCCCCATCGAAGGGGAGGTCTTCTATCCGAGTTTTTGTCTCCGCCGGTAGTTGCGACGAGCGGAGCCAAGCATGGCGGCGCAAAGCAACAGCAGCCATCATAGCTTTACCTGTACAGTCAGTCTGGTGATTGGCAGTAGCTAGTTGCTGCCTTGACAGTCTTGCAGCCTCCGCCTGGAAAACCCTGGCTAAGTCGCGTTGGTCATCCGGTAAATAGTCCGTCAATGTGGAGATCTTGTCCCACAAAAATAGCTGATATCGAGCCATGGTAGCCTGATAATTAGCTACTTTAAATCCTAGTGCTGCAGAAGAATAAATTTTTCGGCCCACTGCGTCCAGCTTTCTTCCTTCCTTATCAGTAGGCGCTGCGTGGGACCTTCCGGTCCTCCCTACTGATGATTCTACTACAATAGAATTAGGTTTTGGATGCGTAAAGAGGAATGGAGCGTCCATCTCCTGTATCTTATATAATGCATCCAATCTCTTTGATGTTGGGCCTGCTGTAGCTGGGTTAGGCCAAGATTCTTGTAGTGTCTGCAAAAGAGTAGGGACAACCGGAAGCGTAGGCTGAGGTGTCGGATCCATGTACATTACGTCGTAGATTTTATCCTTTAAAGGCTCTCTAGGTTGCTGTAGGTCAAGACCAAGTGACTGCGCCATGCGCTGCATTTGGTCCGAGAATGCCCCTAATTCTAGTGAGGGCGACACCCGGTCAGAAAGCACCACTCCGTCAGGTGGAGATGGAGCCGAAGGAGGAGGAGACCGGTTCGATGAAGTGTCAGATGGATAGTCTTCCATCGACGTTGGAGAAGGTGATCGCCGTGTCGGTACCGATAGGTGTGACGCTCTAGCCGATGTTCGTTCCTTAGTGACGACAGGGGCAAGTCGTTCGCCCGTATAAGGGTCAAAGCAATATTGCTTCCGAGCATGATGTCTTGGCGCGGCTCTTACCCGGTCAGAATATGTGTCCCAATCATGTGACCTGGATCGCGATGGTGAACGGGATCGATCCACGGTTGCCCTTGACGTACGCGATCGAGGCGAGGGAGGCAGATCGGGTTCGACATCAGAGTCCAACGAAATAGGCCGCTCGGTGTCGAGGCGTACGGCGCCGAGGCCGAGCTGCTCACCCGAGTCGAGTTGGTCCACTGTCACGATGTCAGAAATCTCGAGGTCCTGAGCAAACTCGCTTGGACTTGCAGGAGAGTGACGTGGACATGGAGGTAACGAAGTAGCCCTATCCCTCGGCGTAGAGGCTTGTGGCGTGTCTCCCTGCATGGTAGCAGGCGGCGCCGATGCCCATGCCGGACGAGATGTTCCCGATGTCGATGCCGGGCGCGATGTCGATGCCGGGCGATGTCGACTCGATACCGAAGACGAGCGATCTGGTCGAAGTGGTGACGGGGTCACTGAGGACTGAATAGGTTTAGGCGCCGATGGCGGCCGTCGGTCCGACGTCGAAGTCGAATGTTTCTTTTTCTTCGCCTTCGACGTCGACGGTGACTCCAAGGCTGGCCTCTTAGACGCCGATGCGGCCGACGCCGAGGACTTCGATGCCGAAGACTTGGAAACTTTTTCCTTTTGCTTCGGAACGCCTTTCTTGGGGGGGTAAGCTACGTCTAGCGACTCCAAATCCCCAGGACGTTGCTGCACCTTCGAAAGTGAGGTGGAGCCGGGTGATGCTGGGTGTGAGCGACTAAGTGGCGGATACCTGCGCTCCCCAGATACTGTCTCGAATGAAATGCCCCGAGGAGATCGGGGGATATCTTTCTGTTTGTCGACTGCGGTTAAAGCGCTACTCCAGAGCAGGCTGCGTAGTCTATCTGCTCGAATCCGGCGGGTTTGGCGCGAAAAAGCCATACAGTGGGAACAGGTCTCCACAACGTGGCCCTCTCCCAGACATAACAGACAGAGTGAATGTCCGTCTGTAAGGGTCAGCTTCGCCTTGCATTTCAGGCAGTGTTTGAAAAGGGCGGCCTGCGCCATAATGGCGGCAGGTAGGCCCTGAACAGATTTAGGAACTATCTAACTATGCTAAATATATATATATATATATTTTTTATTTTTTTTTTTATATAACAACAACACTATTTAACGCTAAGCTAACTAATTAACTAACAACGAAATACTAATATCTTATATTCTAGGTACCCGACGACAAGATGTCGGAGGAAGTCTCCCGCGAGGCTATACCACCAGCGGTCGAAGAAGAACTGAGGTAGGCGGGAACCCGGAGCATGCGCGGTGAGATGGTGGGGGGAGGGGTTCCCGCCAAAAATCGCTAGGCTAGCTATGGAAGTTTCCCGAAGCGGGGCTCGGCGCCAGCGCGAGCCATATGTGTGATGCACAGAGACCACGAAGAAGAACAGGTTGTTAACAATCTCAGATTTTTCGTGCCACTGGCCCATGATTCAGAGGCAACTGCCCCATTAATTTACAAAATCAATATGCCAAATTGGACATCTGACAACAGCAGAAGTAAATAAGATTGTTTGCCATTTTCCTTTCATTATCTATAAAGCAAATAACATTAAATCAGCCCAGAGATACATATAGATATGTTGTGTTCAATCAATATTATAGTTTAGGTGTCCTTATTCAGTTATAAAGGTGGTGAAAAGAGTCTCCTGGTATTTTTCATTTAAAGAAAATGCACTACACTCAGATGGTGTTCAAGATAGCCAGAAGCAAGCTAGATGTAGGTCACTTCTTCAAGTCTGAAAGAAATGTGCTGTGTGCATGTATGCACACACTTGAATGTATATGCATTCTTTGACTAGACTAATTTTTACCTATCCCAGATCTCATACGGTTTTCAAAACAAAGCACCAATTGTTCAACTGGAACAAGTAATCCTTACATTTGGTTTAGGCATAAAAACATACTACTAACTATCTGCCAGTATAGGGGCAGAGGGGCTTTTACGCTTGTTTAAATTCAAAAAGTATGGAAATACAGGAAGCCAAGGTAGTCACTGACATGGATTGCATGACATGATAGCCCATCAAGGGTTAATTTACCCTCGCAAAGCTGCGGTTATAGGGTAGTTGTGTCATGGGAACCTGGCTGGCAGGGGTTATTTGAGGATTAAACAACCCTCATCACCTACAACAGACCGTGGGTTATGCAAGGATTGTTAACCCTGAAATACCCCCTACCAGCTGAGTTTTCACAACACCCCCCAGTTGGGGATTGTATATAAATAATTGTGGACAGCATGCACCACAACTCCTCAAAGGTAAATGGACTGTGATGTCGTGTGAACTGGCCCATTTGTAGGAGAGCGCTTGTTCAGTTCTTTATCTACGTTAATCAATTGGAGCAAGCAGGGGCTTCTGTTCTAACACAAAGCTGGTGAAAGGAAATGGATCCTCTTCTTTAGTCTGCAACCTTTTGGCAGTCACTCAATTCTAACATTTGAACTAAAAGGAACAATGTACCAATAAATAGAAATAATAGTGACAAAAAGGAGCTGGAGTCTTTTCTTTTTCTTTGATGAGTTCCTATGTAAGACTAAAACCTTAAATGCTAAAAATTCTTCATAAGATAGTTTGCATTTTTAATTAAAAGCTAAAGGCTGCATTTCAGCTGCCTCAAAAACAGCCTCTGCTAAACAGTTGCTCACTAGGTTGGACCCAGAATCTGCCTCCAGTGGACGGAATGGCTTCTTCTGTCTGGAATGGAAGTGACGGTGACCTGATTTAATTCCCCCTGCAGTCCCCTAAGCCCTCAATCTTCCCCAAAGCGCTGGGAGACCCTCTGGAACAGACAAAGAAATGGTGAGCAGAACTCTGGAAAAGTTGTGAGCAGAACTCCACACAGGGAATATTCCTGCAGGTAGAAAAGAAGTGGGATCCAACCCAGTATGTTTTACAAGTGGAGCCTATGTATGTATGTTTACTCAGATGTAACACCATTAAATGCATAGGCTCAACTCGTAGATCACATTGAGCAATTATGTAACAACTGTTCTCCTTTAGGGAGCTGAAATACAACCTTTAGCTTTTACTCCCAAGAAAGTATGCACATGTGATTGCAATCTTGGAATTAAAATGCAAAGTTGGGAACAGCTAGAACTTAGAAATACAACATATTACTCCCGTCCATCACAGCTGGGAGCAGTACAGAATAGGGCTGACTGGACCACATGAACCACCTAGCCCTCTACCTCATCTGCTGTTACCTGCTAGCAAGAGTATCTTCTTGCTTTTCCAAGCTTTGCTTTCTCGCCTGTCTGCTTGGCTGGACTATTTTATCTTGCAGCTTGCTAGTAAGGGTTTGCAGGTGGGGATTGTGTTGCCGCTGGATTGGGTCAGGGCCTCATCTGGAAGAGGCTCATAAAAGAACCAGCCCTGCCGTGAGCAGCGGGGCCAACCCTGCAATAGCAACACCAAAGGAAGTTGCCATTTTGGGTTGCCATGTGGGGGAACCATATGGGTGGGGGTTTGGATGTAAGAAGGCTGCCAGGCTTCTGTGTGAGAGACAGGCCTCTGACCCTGACCTAGGGCGAGAGCCTAGGTGGGGGAGCTGTGGTATGTGCCCCCCCTGAGTGAGAGTCAAGGGAGGAGAAAGGTAGGAATAGAGGTCAAAAGCTCCAACCAACTAGGGGTAGAACATAACCATGCATGGGTCTTACCAACTTGCTCTACTCCTTTGTCACTGCTCATTAACCTTTCCCCCCTTCTTTCTCCCTTGCGCCTCTTCTTCTTCTTCTTCTTCTTCTTCTTCTTCTTCTTCTTCTTCCTTCCTCTTCCTCTTTTTTGGGGAAGGGGTGGCTAACCAGGATGTGTCAGGGTGGAAAGGGTGACATGGTGGTAGAGGGTGGCCCCATAACTGCTGTCGTGGGTAAGGGGAAATATGGTATGATGGGGAGGAAATGTCATCAAACTGTGGGAGAGCCAGATGCTACCTTTCTGATCCCCTTCCCATCCGCAGGTTCTTGGTGGACTGGCTACTGCACCCTCTGGCCCAGTTGTGGTGTTGGTGATTGCCACGTTGGTTCGTAACAAGACCTCACTCATCCATGATATGATTGTGGATCAGGAAGTCGACCTGGTGTGCATCACTGAGACTTGGTCGGATGAGCTGGGTGGTGTAGATATGACCCAGCTTTGCCCTTCTGGATACTCAGTGCAGCACCAACCCAGGCTGGAGTGGGGAGGGAGTCACCGTGATCCAAAAAAGTTCAATCTCGCTCACCAGGAAACCCCTCTGCCCTGGGATAGGCTGTTAGGGCCTGTACATTGTGCTGGGCCAAAGAGACAGATTAGGGATAGCATTGGTGTAATGCCCACACTGCTACCCAATGGATTCCCTGACTGAGCAGGCTGAGGCGGTCTCAGATGTGGTGCTGAAAAACCCTAGAACCTAGTCCAGGGAGGCTTTAACATTCATGCTTAGGCTGCCTCAACAGGACCAGATCGGGACTTCATGTCCTCCATAACAACCATGGGGCTGTCTCAGCTTGTCACCAGCCCAACACATTGGGTAGGGCATACCTTTGACTTGGTCTTTGTTTCAAGGTTGAGGGGGGGATGGTCTGGATATTGGGAGGATTCTGTTTCCTGACTCCTAGCTGAACAGAGAAGAGGAAGCTGCCCCAGCTGGTCCAGAAGGTACATAAGGAAGAGAGCTCCCAGAGAGCGAGGGATCAGAGCAAGCAAACAGGAGTTTGTCAGAGGGAGTGTAGTGGAAGAGGAGATCAGGGGAAAGGGGCCTCAAGTAAATCCAGGAGACTGCCTATTCAATGTGGTTGTGTGCTCGCCATGTGCTCCTGAGTGTTGATTCAAAGGGGTGTGGCCTGATTGCTGATTGTGCTCCTGAGTGCTGAATCAAAGGGGTGTGGCCTGATTGCTCACAGCAGCTGAATGGGCGGGGGGATTCATTCTGTTTCCTGACTCCTATCTGAGCAAAGCAGAGAAGAGAAAGCTGCCCCAGCTGGTCTAGAAGGTACATAAGGAAGAGAGCTCCCAGAGATAGAGTGATCAGAGCGAGCAAAGAGGGAGAGCAAACAGGTCTGTCAGAGGAAGTGTAGTGGAAGGATCTCTTCTCGATCATCCCAGGCTGCCTCTACAAGAGGCATTTAAAGCTCTTTCAAGGCGCATTAAAAAAATTACCTCTACAAGAAGAGCGATTTAAAGCTCTTTCAAGTCTCATTAAAAAATTACCTCTACAAGAGAGGAGCGCAAATGGGGCGTAGAGGCGCGTTATCTCCCCGATTGTGCGTATTATTGAATGTGCGTTAAATAGCGAGTTTTTTTTGCTCCATCCATTAAAGTGCATTTTGACTGCTGCCGCTGCCGCCGCTGTCAAAAGCCCTCCCCCGGCTGCAACGGCGCAGATTTCCTTCCTCACCCCCTTTCCGATCGCTCCATGCCCCGACCTGAACTTCAGCAACCCCGGGGGCTCCGGCGGAGGGAGCTAGTCTAAGCGCCTGGCTGCCGGGAACATGATTTGAAGCCGGCGCGGCGAGAAGGGGGAGAGCAAGAGAGGGCGAGCTGCGCAGGGGGAGACTCCGGAAGATGAGCCACGCAGGTACGGGGAGCAACTCTTGGGGGAGGGGATGAGAAGGGGCCGTGGGAGAACGTTTTCCTTGGGGAAGGGGGAGGGGAGGCTGGGAAACGGACCCCCACGCAGGGTTTTGCCCAGAACACAATGGCAAGAAGCGCTTAAAGGGGCGCCTCCTGCTCTTGCCGCCACGCGCGTTGCATGGGGCGCGAGCACTCGGGGGCGGAGGTGGCGGTGCCGGCGGCGGGCTCTCTGTGATCCCCGGCACCCGCGGCGGGAGGCCCGGCGAGAGGAGGAGGAGGAAGAAGAGGGGGTAAAGGAAGGCGAGGAGGAGGAGGATCGCTCGCCTGCTGCCCACAGCCTACCAGCCAGCCAGCTGGGGAGCTGCGGGGAGGGAAGGGGAGGGGAGGGGAGGGAAGCACCTTTTGTCGCCGCCTCTCGTGCAGAGGTATTAGGCGTAAAGGCGCTTCAGGGATAGTGTGCATAATCTCCTAACCGGGCGCAAAAGCGAATCCTTGTGGAGGGGACCCCAGTCTGCAGGACACGGAATAATGGGCTCAAGTTACAGGAAGCCAGATTCTGGTTGGACATCAGGAAAAAACTTCTGTTAGAGAAATACTACAATGGAACCAATTAGCTAGGGACGTCGTGGGCTCTCCCACACTGGAGACATTCAAGAGGCAGCTGGACAACCATCTGTCAGGTATGTTTTAAAGTGGATTCCTGCACTGAGCAGGGGTTTGGACTCGATGACCTTTATAGGCTCCTTCCAACTCTACTATTCTATGATTATGTGATAGGATGGAAATTACCCTGTTGTCATGGTCAGACCACTTCCTGGTTAAATATGGTTTCATGGTGCCAGTCCCTCCATGCAGAGGTGGAGGACCCATTAAGATGCACCCCCCCGGGAGACTTATGGACTCCGAGGGGCTCCTGAAAAGTCTGAGGGAATTTTCAGTAGCCAGATCTGGCAATTCTGTCAAAGCCGTCGTAGAACTGTGGAATAATGATGAGCGAAGTACCATTAACACAATTGCTCCTGAGTGCCTTCTTCAATACTGTGGTGTTCAGAAGGCTCCCTGGTTTACTGGGGAGCTCTGGACAGGTCAGAAGATGGCTGGAGCGTAAAACATTAGCCAAATGGAAAAGAGCGAAAAGCAGGGGAGATGGTGGAAAGCATTTTTTGTTCCTCTTTCAATCAGGACTGATAACAAATCCATCTGATTTGTTCTAACTATGGCCCTGTCTGCAGTGTATAGACTTGAGATCGCTTCAGTAAATTGATGTCATGCTTGAAGAACTTTTAACATATATGGCCATTCAAGACAATCAAATGCCTTAAAAACATCCAAAGATAATAAGCCTAACTAAGGGTTGTTTTCTGTATGAAGTGTTCCAGATTATATTCAATATTCTTCAAATAGGATCTGCAATATGACATCTCAGATTAAACCCTGCTAGATCCTGATGCACTAAATCTCTTATAAAATTATTTAGTCTGGATACTAATATAGAGAACAGTTTCTGATCTTGATTGAGCAGTGTTATAGGGTGATAAGATCCCACCTGGGTTAAATCTTTCCCTAGTTTTGGCAATAATATACGAGATACATTCCAAGTATCTGGAATAGATCCCCCTCTCCTAAGGTAAGGGCATAATGTTTATACATTTTTTATAAAAAGAACTTCCAATCTTTTAATTGCTTGATCTACCTCCTCTAATGAAATGGGTTTATTCAAAATATTACGATGTTCTGGAGTCGCAGGTATGAAACCTCCCGTGCTCCAGAAATGAGGTAACACTTTCTAAGTTGGGGGTGTGTTGACTGATATAATTTTTTGTAAAAACTTTTTACAAATAATATTTTTATTTGCATTTGATCCAAAGTCTTACCGCCATTTTCCTTGTACATGGAATGTATCTTTCCATTGTTTCTCCTCTTTTGCAGAGCTCTTGCCAATAATCTTTTTTATTCCCTGACTCATAATGCATTGCTTCATATATATTAGAAATTTAGCCACTTTTCCAGTTTCCAGTGTGTCCAGTTCTTTACGCTTGTATTCTAATTTTCTGAGAATAATTCTGGATCCGTTTTTTTGTGTTTTGTTTCCGAAGCAATTACGTATATCCTTTATTATATTTTGCTGTAATGGGTCTATCCGCTTTCTTAGTTTTATTGTTTCAGCAATACATGCTCCCTGGATATCTCTGGTGTAGTATTTATATTAAAATATTCTGTAAAATATCAGGGATTGTACACTATTTTGATTTTCTAATAAAGGTGAATCTACCCTCCACACCAGGTATAATGGATCCAGATCCTGTATGTGCAAAGTTAGTTCTATTGCTGCATGGTCCAAAATAGTCCGAGATAATATATCAGCCTGAGATATATCAGGTACCAATTGAATGGAAACCAATATGATCTAATCAGGAATATGTATGATATTTGGAAGAGAAGTACGTATAGTCCCTAGCTCCCAGATGCATCCATCTCCAGAAGTCTGTTAAATAAAACCTTTTTAACAGAGGTAATACACTTTTGCTAGACTGTGTTGCATTACTTCTATCCATAACGGCATCACATATCAAATTAAGATCTCCTGTTACTATTATCTCTCCCTCAGCAAATTGTCTTTAGTTTTTTAAGTACTTTAGCCATATATGAGAATTGGTTTACATTTGGCGTGTAAATTGTGGCTATTTTTATAGGGAGTACTCCCATCAAACCTTTTTTTTAAAAAAGGTAGTGACCATCATCATCCTGATTTTTTATTATTATTATTATTATTATTTGGAATCAAAATGCCTAGCTAAAATTATTGCTACACCACTTGTATGATTAGAGTCTGGGACCACAAATTGATCACCATAGTATGAATGCATAAATATGCTCCTGTTTCCCTCCCTACATTATATGTTTCCTGTAAACAAATAATAGAAGGTCTTCGAACAGAAGGAAATCAGAAACTTGTCTCCTCTTAACAACATCCCCTAAGCCCCTAACATTGAACATTACAATTGTGACATCATTCTTTCCCATATTTAGTTCTTATATGATTATAATTACTACTAGGGTAGAAATCAACACATTCCACCTAATTTCAATATAGTACACTCCAATATCATGAATAACCAACAGTCTCCACTCCCAATTCAAAATAAACAAATCCGTATGAACCATTCCTCCATCCCCTTGCCTCCGAGCTCCAGAAAAGAGTCAGAAGCCGAAGCCAGTACCTGCAGTATAAGACAAGCTTAGAACTGTCCCCTCTGGGCTCGCACGACTTCAAGGGAGCATGCATTTTCTTCAAGGTGTTACTCCCCCCCATCTCCTCGGTTTATATTATTATTATTATTATTATTATTATACTCCTCACCCTGTATCTGATTGCTTTAATTCTATCGCATTGCTAGTTCCATACTTGAGTCTTAACTTATCAATTCTCTGTTCTTTAGTTCTTGCTATGAATAGTGCTTAATATATCTTAACACTTTTGATAATATTGATCATATGAAAATTCTTATAAGTGTTCATTAGTTAACCTCAGTTCTTTCCTTTAACTGTACTGGATCTGGTACTCCTCAAGTTTTGTAGATTCAGTGGAGCTGACACATAACTGTTTTTGTTGTTGTTTTGCTGTTGTTTTTTTGTGAGCACAAACCAACAGTTTCTGGACAGTACAGACTTTTTCAAGGAAATAAAAGTTCATGTTTGGTAAATGGAGACATATTCATTTTTTTATTACTCTAACAAACAATTCAAGATAAAAACATAACCATCACTAAGCATGAAGTAATATTTCAACAATGACCAGTGTACAGCAATACAGATCTTTCCAAAGGGTTAGATGTGATTGAGGAGGTTCCAAGTCTCCTTTTGTTGGTTGGCAAAAGAGATCCAAGGTTGCCAACATGTATAAAAGTAATTGTCAATTGCATTACTGCACATGGCCCTTAGCTCTTTGGTTAATTTTTCTAGCAACACTATGCTCCAAAGTCTTTTTCCCAGCCTTCAGTTAATAGACACTTGTAGACTTCCAGACTGATGTTATTTCCATTTTTGCTGCAGTCCCAAAAAACTACAGCAAGTCCGTATGCAGCAGATGCTTATTGTCTACCACAAAAAGAAAAAGAGAGGCAGTGGGCTCTCCCACACTAGAGGCATTTAAAATGCAGCTGGACAGCCATCTTTCAGGTATGCTTTAAGATGGATTCCTGCAATGAGCAGGAGGTTGGACTCGATGCCTCATAGGCCCCTTCCAACTCTACTATTCTATAATAGCATGCTTCGGAAAACTGTCACAAAAAAGACACCATTTTAGAAGCCGCTAGAACTCAGGACAAGTAAGCCAATTAAGCAAGTTGATTAATGAAAAGGGCAAGAATAGGGTAGGGGGAAGAAAGTTGTGAGAATGCACACAAAAATAGGAAAACACAACCTATACCAGAAATCCTGATTCATCTAAGATCTGCACTATGTAAGCTGGTAACTTATGTCAGGATTCCTCCTGGTACTTCTTAGAGCATCACTTTGAGTAGAGAAGAGCAAGGAAGGGAAAATTTTAAAATAGGCACAGGACCATGATTTGTCCGGTCCTGTGAGAGGTGGTTTGATTGATACCTGTAATTGAACTGGGCAATGGCTATTACCATATGTAGGCAGAGGATGCAAGTAACATATGCAGATGCTGCCCAAGGAAGAGGAAATTAGCACCAATGGTTATCTGGTGGGGGTGAGAAGTGGCAGACATGCACTTAATCTTTTCCCTGCCAGACAGTTTATGCGTAGCCGGGGGGGGGGGGGGCTGCCACCACTCTAAATGAGAATGGGATTGACAAATGTATAAGTAGTATTGTTGTGTTTTAATTGTATTGTAATGTATTTATTTTAACTAAGTTTTTATTTTATTTTTTGGTTCCTATCATCATTGTTAGCTCCCTTGAGCACCATTTCCTTGATGGAAAGGTGAGGTATAAAACATAAATAAATTACATTGTTTAATTAACTGTATTTTTGTAATATATATGCACACGCAACCCCATCGTATCCAACCCTTCCAAGCTCTTAAAATATGGAGAGAAGGGGATGGGGAAATATCTCCATAAACTATTAAGATTAAATCAAGAAAAGCACATATACCATAATGCTTCATTCTGGAATGAATGCGCTTTGTTCCAGGCGGATGTGTCAGGGAAACACTGGAAGTTATCTACTTATTATTGTATCTGAAAGACAATCAGTATAAAACTCTGGTATAGTGCTACATGAACAAGCAGGAACAAGCATGAGCAAAGCCTTGGGCTCATACACTCTTTCCCCTCACACATCTGGAAGGCCTTCACTAGCATTATAATTTCACCTGCCATGTTATAATGTAAAAAACAGAGATTGTGTTTTTTTCTTCCTCAACAAGCCACCATTAAATCATGGGTTACGGAGCTGGCTTGTTTAACTAACCAGTTCAATTATTATTATTATTATTATTATTATTATTATTATTATTATTTACACTTATATACCGCCCCATAGCTGAAGCTCTCTGGGCGGTTTACAAAAATTAAAAAGATTGAGCATTAAAAAGATAATATACAAAATTTAAAACCATAAACATAAAACAGCTGTCATTAAAACACTTTAAAACATTTTAACTGTTAAGCTTGGCCACAATGTCAATCAAAACCTCAACTTGAGCTGTTAAAATGCCTGGGCGAAAAGAAAAGTTTTGACCTGGCCCCGAAAAGATAACAGTGTTGGCACCAGGCGGGCCTCATCGGGGAGATCATTCCATAATTGAGGGGTCACCACAGAGAAGGCCCTCTCCCTTGTTGCCGTCCTCCGAGCTTCCCTCGGAGTAGGCACCCGGAGGAGGACCTTTGATGTTGAGCGTAGTGTACAGGTAGGTTCATGTCGGGAAAGACGTTCCATCAAGTATTGTGGTCCCAAACCATGTAAGGCTTCATAGGTTAAAACCAGCACCTTGAATCGGGCTCAGAAACATAACAGGCAGCCAATGCAAGCGGGCTAGAATCGGTCTTATATGTTTTAAACCACCATCTCTGTTTCTTACATGTTCTTTGAAAGTAAAGTTCCACCTATTGCGTAGCTGTGTGGAAGGCATAGAGATGAGGCAGAACGCACAAGCCTGAGGCTAAGCTCAGTCTCATTCCTATTTGTGCAGCTACCAGCATGTGAACCAGCCCAGACTGTACAACGAGAGGAACATTTTGTCCTTCATATTGAGCAATAGTGTATTTTAGTGGGCTAGGTTTTAAATCTGGATGTAAGACTGCTCATATGCAAGTTGTTTTATGCAGTAATTATTTAGCTAATCTACAGGAATAAATCTGAGAAACTCTGAATTACGTTGTGTTATTAGCTATCAACTATTCAAACCTCTTTAGGGAGAACAAGTTTCCACAGCATGTTAATAATAATAATAATAATAATAATAATAATTTATTTCTCACCCGCCTCTCCGTCTGGATCGAGGCGGGGAACAACAATTCCAACAAGTCCAATTCCAGATACAGCAGATAGTCAGGATACATCTCAGAGACCACAGAGCTATACCATATGTTATTTACTCTTAATTAGAGGTACTTTCAGAACTCAACATTATTGGCAGTAGAATATTTGAAGTTAGAATAAATAAATAAATAATCCTAAACACATAAAGCTTGATGTAGGGGTTTTTTTTAATTAAAAGCTTCATTTGATTTGCCTTGGAAGGCTCATCAACCAACTACAGTGTTTATTTGACTATAAACCATCTACATCAAGAGTTGTATTATTAACGAGGTTGTGTCCTAACAAAATATCATTTTCATATTTAGACTTTTGGGGGGAGTGGCCTAGCTGGAATGGAATAGAGACGGAACTTTCTTGCTCTCATAAGAAGCAATGAAATATTTACAAAATCCCTAATTTGGAGGGGATGGATTCTTGATTAATGACTTGAACTCGGGTCCGGAAACCTTACTGCATCTGCGGAGAGAATAATAGCTGGATAACTGCTTTTACGGCAGAGGAGAAAATGAAACTATCTCGGAGAAGGAACGGGAGCTTGACAGAGTGCCAACGGAAGGTAATTAATGGACTTTAATTGGAAATTGCAAGGTTAAGATAACTTTAGAGGGAGAGGCGGAACTGATTTATGTGGAAAAGTGACTTTTGACCTCCAGTTGAAGGAGACAGAAGCCGAAGTGTAACTGTTTATTGAGCCCAGACGTGGGGGGCGGATTTGTGTGTTAAGCTTTATGAAAAGAAAGCAAAAAGCTTTTAAATCCAGAGCCCCCGCCTGGAGCAGAGAAACGAAAAATCATCCCTCCGATCAGAACTGGCAGCGTCTTGTGACAGTTGCTGGAACTATGCCAGACAATATGTCGGATAAGCAGCAGCAAGCCGACAAGACAGGGAAATCCCCCGTCCACTCAGGAAATACTAAATATGGCACAGCTCCTAAAGCTGCAGGTGCAGTACCAAAAACAGCCAGAAAGAGTCAAGCAGAGTCCTCAGATGATTTAATGAGCAAAATTCAGAAGGTGATGGAGACTATTTTACTTAAGCAGGAGGAAAGGCTAATGCAAAGGATTAAGGACTCACAGCAGGATTTTATGGTGGACCTTCAAACTGTGGTGGATAATATGGAAAGAATGGAGAGGACTACGAAGAAGCTGCAGGAAGACAGCAAGAAACATGGGGACCAACTGACAGAAATGGACTTGCGATTAATTGCTTTGGAAGATCGGGACAGGAGAGTCAACTTTCGAATTAGATCTTTTGGAGAGAGAGAGGGAGAGACTCCTAAGGATTTAAGAGATATAATTTTGGATTGGATTAAGGAAATTGAATCTCAAGAAACTTGGGAGATGGCGGACATTGAGAGGGTTCATAGAGTGGGTTATAAGAAGAAGGGGCTGCTCCCAAGAGATATAATTGTTAAATTTGCTAATTATTACAAGAAAGAAAAGTTGATGCAAGCAATTAGACGTCAAGCCCAGCTGATGATACAAGCAACATCAATTGAGGTTTATCAAGATTTATGCCCTCAAACGGTGCAGTGGCGGAAGAATGTTAGACTGTGCACAGTGGCATTGCGGAAGAGATCGATAACATATAGTTGGGGATACCCAGTCTTTCTGAGGTTTATGTGGAAAGGGAAGCAACATAGAATAACATCGTGTGAGCAAGGGATGGAGCTTTTGGAAAAGCTGGGCTTCGTGGATCCCATGGTTGCTGGAGAAACAAAGAAGGATGAAGGTGCTGGAGGGGGAGGCGGTCCTGATCGTCCACAGGAGGAAGGTGCCGTGGGTGGAACCCATCAATGAAGAAATAATATTGTAAAAGGGATAAGAAAAGATCATATGAGATGGGAGGGTCGGATTTCTGTTCTGGAATGCTGGGTTGCTTCTCCCCCCCCCCTGAAGAGTTCTAAGAATAATTGGGGCCATTGCCCAGGAAGGCCTGGTGAGGAGGGGGGTGAAGATAGGGGGTAAATGTGGGTGGGTGGGTGAAGGGGGGGGGTATGTGTATCACAGAGGGAGACCAATATAGAGATGTGCGCGAAAGAGAGAGATGGATAATAAATTAAGGGTTGCAACTTTAAATGTTAAAGGGCTAGGAACTGTTATAAAAAGGAAGAGAATAAAAATGTTATTAAAAAAGGAGAAAGCTGATGTAATTTTTTGCAGGAAACTCATCAAACAAAGGAGGGTGTAAATGAGCTTCGGATGAGGGAGGTGGGCGTTTACGAAAAGTCTTTTGGTACTTCTAAAGTGACAGGTGTAGCGATTATAATTTCAAAAAAATGTGGTATTACTATACAAAGGGTGAAGAAGGATGAAGCGGGAAGGTTTCTGATTATTTCTTGCAGGGTAGGGGAGGAGGAATATGTATTGATTAATGTATATGCTCCAAATGGAAAACAGATGGAATTTTTCGATGAAGTTTTTAATGCAGTGGGTGAAGTGGGTAAAAAGAATATTGTGATGGCAGGTGACTTTAATATGGTATTAGACAAAGGGAAAGATAGGGATAATATATTAAGAGATCTTAAGAGTGGTGGGAGGACGGGACTAAGCAAATTAATGGAGAGAAAATAATTAATTGATGTCTGGAGAGTATTAAAAGGGGAAGAAAGGAAATACACTTTCTACTCACCAAGGTTTAAGAGTTATTCCAGGATTGATTATATTTTTGTGTCAAAGAATATGATGTCTAAACTTACAGATTGTGCTATAGGGGTAATTAAAGTCACAGACCATGCATTAATGACGTTGGATATTAAAATGAAGAAGGATTACAAACAAGTTAAGAGATGGAGAATCGATACAAGGCTATTAAATAATAAAAATATAGTGGAGAATATTAAAAAAGAAATGCAGGAAATATGGGAAATTAATGAAAAGGACTTAAACTCGCAGGGTTTAATATGGGACACTATGAAGGCTGTAGTAAGAGGGATTTGTATCAGGGAAATGTGTACCCTAAGAAAACAACAAGAAGCACAAAATAAAAAGATTGTAAGGGACTTAGAGGAGAAGCTAAGAGAGACAAAAGATAAACGCCTATTTGCCCAAATCCAAGCTAAGAAAAAAGAATTAGAGAGAGAAGAGTTAGAACAAGTCCAGAGGGATTTGCTATATTTAAAGAGGGATTTTTTTGAATATAGTAATAAAAACTCGAAGATGCTGGCTAGGTCCACTCAGTCAAAAAAGGCTAAGAGTATGATAGGGACAATTAGAGACGAGAGGGAAAATTGTAATTTAATGAAGGATAAATTAAATATATTTCAGGAGTTTTATAGAGAATTATATACATCAGATATGGGATCACAGGTTAAAGTATTGGAATATGTAGAGAGGAATTGGAAAATAAGATTGCAGGGGCAAGATAGGGATTATATGGAAGGTTTAGTTACTGAGAAAGAAATAGAAGGAATTATTGCTAAATTAAAAGGAGGGAAATCTCCGGGATTGGATGGTTTGGGGCCGGAATACTATAAAGTTTTTAAAGGAATTTTAATACCAAGATTAAAAAAAATTTTTTATAGTATAATAGAAGGGGGAAAGACCCCCCCCCCCATCGTGGGACAGATCCCCCCATCGTGGGATCATTCCTTGATCATATTAATCCCGAAACCAGGAAAGGATCTGACTGATCCAGCATTTTATAGACCAATATCCTTAATAAATCAAGATTCAAAAAATTTTACAGCAATAATGGCAAAAAGGATGAGTACAATTATACGTAAGTATATTAGAAAGGATCAATGTGGATTTATCCCAGGAAGGCAAATGCCTAATTTAATTGGAAGAGTTTTAAATATAATTAATAATATTAAAAAAATGAATTTAAAAGCAGGTTTATTAGCATTGGATATATTCAAAGCCTTTGATTGCGTGGAATGGCCAGCACTTAAAATAATTTTGAAAACATTCGGGCTTGGAGTGAAATTTATGGGAGTGATGGATCAACTGTATAAAAATAATAAAGCAGAAATAATGGTTAATGATGGGTTAACGCAACAGATTACACTAGCCCGAGGAACAAGACAAGGTTGCCCACTTTCACCAATCTTATTTGCGATAGTGATAGAAATTTTGGCAAATGTTATAAGGGAGGATTCAAGATTGAAGGGGACAGGAGGGAAGGAGAAGATTAAAATAATATGTTTGCGGATGACACATTACTGACATTAGAAGATCCCCTGAAGGTTGGGGAGCTGATTAAAGAGCATTTAAGAGAATTTGGGGAGATTACTGGTTTACAAGTTAATTGGGGGAAGTCAGAAATGATGTTATTTAATTATAGTAAAGAGGAGATGGAGGATGGTAAAGTAAAGTTAGGTTTTAAGCTTAAAAATGTAGTACGTTATTTAGGAGTTAATATTGCAAAAGACTTAGATAAGTTAGAGGAAATTAATTTTGCAAGTTTGAAAAAACAGGTAGGGGAAAAGTTACAGGCATATAGAAAATTAAAACATTCTTGGTTTGGTAGAATAGCGGTTATAAAAATGAAGATATTACCTAAGATTATTTTTTTGTTTAGAATGCTACCAATTAAAATATCGGATGTAGAGTTAAAGAGCTGACAAAATATGATTAATGCTTATTGCAATGGAGATAAGAGAGCTAGGATTAATAAAGGGCTATGTTATAAGACACAAAAGAAAGGAGGTTTGGGACTTCCAAATATAAAGAATTATTATAGTGCTAATCAGTTAAGATATGTCATAAATAGTATATTAGGGGAGGAAGATTTAGAATGGTTAGAAACACAAACAGGGGAACTAGATTTTAAATTGCAAAAAAAAAAATTAATAATAAAATCCAAAAGAAAGATTTGAGGGGACTGGACAACCCGTTGCTGAAAAACATTCTAGAGATCTGGGAGAAAGTTAAAGGGAACTTAATATCAGGAGACTCTCCACTCCCCCCAGTGGTAGTTGTGGGAAATTTCCAAAGGAATTTAAAAGTAGAATTGGAAGGAAGTTTGAAGGGTCAGGAAATTATTAAGATAAGGAATTGGATGGAAAGAATGACAGATAAGGTGCAAATTAGAGAGTTGGGAAAAGGACAAAAGATAGCTTGGTTCAAATGCTTACAATTGGAAAAATGGACACAGGAATGGAAAAAGATAAATAAGAAGTGTAGAAATAATACAAGATTTGAAGATTTAATTGAATCAAGAGGAAAGAAGGAAGTAATTAAAACTAGGAAAGGTCTGACTAGCGAAATATATAAAATCCTGACAGAGGAGGCTGAATATCGAGATTCGCTTAAAATGATTTGGGACGATGATTTAAAGGAACAAATTAATGAATATGACTGGGGGAGGATGTGGGATGCAAGAACGTTAAAGCTTTTGTCGATTAGAATTAAGGAGAATTATCATAAAATAGTATGGAGATGGTATTTAACGCCGGTAAGATTTCATCAGATAGATAAAAAAAGTGTCCAAGAATTGTTGGAGGGGTTGTCAGGAGGTTGGAACTTATTTCCATATGTGGTGGAGCTGTGAACATGTACAAAAATTTTGGGAAAGGGTGTTCAAAGAAATAAGTGAAATAATCGGAAGTAAATTGGAATTAAGCCCAAAGCTGGCTCTACTAGCAATATGGGATAAAGGCAATGAGAATATAAATAAGAGAGAATTAATAAACAACCTCCTGGCGCCTGTCAGAATGATGATTGCTAAAAACTGGAAAGGGCAAGGGATATATACCATAGAAGAATGGTATAAAGAAATATGGGATATGGCACTTAATGATAAGCTAACGTGTAAAATGAAAATAAAGAGGGGAACGTTCAGTAAGGATGATTTTGGAGATATATGGAGTCTATTTTTGGAATATGTATTAAGAACAGGGAAGGGGCAAATACCTTCAAAAGAGTCTTTATACTTTTGGAAAGAAGAATAATGTATAATTGAAGGTCTCCTGGGGGGAGGGGAGCACGGGGGTAAGCGGTATGTACTGTATTTTATGTTGTTTTATGTTTATGTTGTATTATGTTATGTTGAAAAATAAAAAATATTTTGAAAAAATATTTAGACTTTTGGTAAATTACTAGTTTCTTAACCAAGTTATGTAACACACCAGCTCATTTTTAAAAATTCATGAAAGCCTGAAGATAAACCCTGTCCATTCCTCCTCAGCCTGATCTTTCTACATACACAATCAATGAACATTCATTCAAAGACTGCAGCCAACTCTCAATCTTTAGGGTTTACACACACACACACACACACACACAAATATGTGTCAAAATAAAACAGTTAAGTCTTTAAGATACCAGAAGCTTATAGCAGCAAAAACAGGGCTAGGTCTCTTGAATTCCCCATGTGTGTTTTTACAGAGACGAGAGAATCACAAGAAAACCCATCGTATCAAAATGAGTTAATCAGCTGTTATGGCAACCAAAAAAGTTGATTTATTTGGCGCTCCTTATTTGTGCCTAGATTTCCCTTTAAAATGAGTTGTGAAGTATAACTTAAATAGATTCTTTCCCATTTCATTCTTAACAGCCAATGAAATTATGTCAGTTTTATCCAACAGGCAGCATAAAATGTTACTTCTATTTAAACGCAACCAGCACTCAAGGTTTGCCCATGAGATCTCATTATAAGCACCAAGACCCCTCTGACATGAATTATTTACTGTGATCTTACACTTATAATTATGCTCATGCATTAAACACCAAAGGTGCATCTGTGCCCTACTTTAAAATCAAACTACTGAAAATAAGTGAAATGGAACAAGGAATAGGCATCAGAGATACAAGCAAATTAGCACTCTTAAATGCTACCCCTCCTACCCACCCTAATATAAAAATGGATACTAGCTACTTTCAGATATTCTATTTGCAACACACATACACACAAAATAATGGATAGTTGTCTTATTTTGAAACTCTTAACTCAAAAGGCCTTTTTTAAAACTAAAAAGTTCCATTTTATTGAGTCTACTCTAGGCATGAGTGGTTCTCAAAATTATTGGCAGTAGAATATTTATTATACATAAAAATACATGGGGGAAGAGAGGTAGAGAAAAAATGGTAAATACTGGATGTCAAATGGCTATTAAATCCAAAAACGTGAGGTCTGTGACAATTCAATCAAGATGTGTAATCATATATAACAGCAGGCATGGACAAAGGATTTTTTATCGCACATTGACCGGGTTCATACAACACACTAACTCATCATGGGTGACTGCCCACGCTAAGTTAGCTTGTTGTGCAAACCCAGACCGTTCTTATCAGGGTGAGTTGTTTTTCCCAAACAGCCCACTCTGATAACCAACAATCTGTAGCAGGGGGTTGTTGTTTTCAACCCATTGTGAGTAAAGGGCATCGACCAGTGTGGTATAAAGCCCTGCCACTCTTGCTAAGCGGGGTCATGATTATAATTCACAATTGCAACCAAGCAACTGCCCATGTCCTTTCCCCCTTGCCAGGGACAGCCCCTCCAATGGCACGAGCTGGGGTGGGGAACCTTGGGGTGGGGAACCTTGGGGTGGGGGGCCCAACCTGGCTCTCCTGGTGTCCCCAGACAGCAATGCTCCTTCCCCTTGCCCCCCCTTTCCTCTAATACTGATCATTTGGTGATTTCTCACTTTTGTGCAGTTTTTTCCCCCATTCTAAAAGGTAAAAATGCCTCTTCTAAGAATTAGTTACTAGCAGAAAGAATTTTAAGCTATATTATGCTGGCAATTTTTGTATTTTTGGTCCCACCCCTTTTCGCCCACCACTAGAATGCAGCCCCCCCCCAAAAGCTTTTCTAAAGCTGAATTCAGACCTCAAGTTGAAAGAGGTTATCCATCCCTGCTGTATAGTGACAGGAAGGCACTGAGAATTATTAATTTCTAGATGATACCCAACTCTATCCCTCCTTTCCATCAGATGCCAGGGAGATAGCTGAAACTCATTTTTGGAGGCTGCAATGGGTGAAGTGTCAGTGATCACACCGAGGCTTCATTTGAACAAGATAAAGGTTCTTGTGGTCAGTTGTACAACCAATCAAGGAATGTGTATCAAGCCTCTTCTGGATGGGGCAGCTTTCCCTCTGAAAAGTCTATCAGTCTCCCCCTCCTTACTTCTGGAAGAGCAGGTTGTGACAGTGGCTAGGAGTATGTTTGCACTCTGGTGTGCTGGTTGTAGCTCCTTCTGGTGAAGGCATATCTGGCCACTATCACATATGCTTTGGTTACATTCAGATTGGACTGTTGCAATATGCTTTGTGCTTTTAATGTGCTGTTGCTTGAGCATTGGGAGATCCTCCTGAACACAGTGGGAGTTGGAAGAAATCACTTCCCCACCCTTCCATTCATGGAAACCTTCACTGGATCAAAGCCCTTTCGGCAAACCCCTCTAGATCCAGTCCTATATATTTACATTTCTATAGATTCTCTTTATAGTCATGTACTTTTCTTTTAGCATGCTCAGGCTACTATTATTCAGCAGGACCTTCTCTTTAGAGTCCTTAACCTAAAATAAAGATTACCCAACTCAAAGAATGGTATCCGTCCAGTATTTATGCAGCAGTGTTCCTGCAACAATATCACTATCCTAAAGGGGGCAGCATCGCCATACAAAAATCTGCTTTCTCATCTATGTCAAAGGTAAAATGCAATGGAAATGCTAAATGAAAGGGTTTTTATATTGTTGTGTTTTTAACCAGTGTACAGAAAGTCCTTTTCATATCATAGTGCCAATCTGAATGCAGAAAAATTGAGCTCCTTTGAACTTAGCATAACCCAGTGTAATATTTGTGTCACAGTAATAAAGAGCTACACATAATTACATAGTGGTGATAGCTACATAGTATTATTAATTTAAGCAGAACATCTTGTATTGGTGACTAAAAATCTGAAGCTGTAGCGGAGTAAAATCTCAGGCAGGCCAAGTGCAAAAATTATTGCACATTATCACAATGCTGGGATAAAAAGCATAGCTTTTCTGTAGTCCAATATTTTAGCAGTTTTAAGTACAAAACACTCCTGTAAAATGCACTTAAGGCAGACTTATCCAAACAAAACTAATCCACAAACCCACGACAAATAATAAAAAAAGCCTTGTTGAAGTAAATTAAGTCTAAATGGGGCAAAAGGATTATTCATCAATCCCTATTGCAAAGCCAGAAGAACATTTAATAGTGGGGCAATTTGGCTTCACCACAAGACATGACTACTTGTTGTCTGCTTAGGACACAATCCTTTCTAAACATGCATAGGTTTGTGCCCTTAAGGAAGTACATGGAAGGAAAGCTCCCTGTCCCTTTTCCCCCCAGCAGCTACCTGCACTCCCTGAAAAGTGTCTCCGAAAGCTTGGGGTGGGTCTCCTAAACACTGCAGGATGGGGCATGAGGGGCTTCTGGGTAAAGGGAGAATTACCCCAAATTGGGCATTGATTGTGCACAACTTCCCTTCCCCAAGCAGTCCCTTCTGCCCATCCCATTATTTCTTAGGAGTACCCCCTTGCTCCTCCTACAGGGACAGCCCTAGGCGAACCATACAATCGGCATCCTTAGCCCCAAACCCCAAGGGCAGATCTAGACCGAGGTTTTTGGTAAGCTGGGAAACATTTTGACCCTACTTCCTGATCAATGAAGAGGTAAACCACCACCACCCCACATCTTAGGAAGCAGAAACATTATCATTTATAATAAAATGTGCTCCAGATGTTTTTGGTTTGGGGGGTGTTTTTGTTTTTTACTAAGCACTATATCAGCACAGAAGATCTGATAAAAACAAAGGAGGCAAGCGCAGGTGTCCACTTTGTGAAGGCAGAAGCCCACCCACAACGCCCAAGGGACTTCCCTGGAAAGATGGTCCCGATTGCATCCTCGGGTTGACATGGCCAACAAGGCAACATGGCCAACTTCCGGAGGGGTGGCTCTCACTCCCTGCTGCCAATTGGGAGCAGCAGAGGAGCAGAAGGAAATCCCGCATCACCAGAGGGCGCACCAGGACCCAAAGGTGGGCAGAGGGCTTGACTTAGCCCCACCATCCCCAGTCAGTCTCTCACTTACGTCCACAGCCTCGGTCATATCCCCTCTGTACATGAAAGAGAATAGAAATGATAACACCTTCATTGTTTTTTTCCCCTTGAGTTTGGTGCTCCACTTAGCTCAGCACCCTAGGCAACCACCTAGTTCGCTTATATGGACAGATCGTCCCATCCTCCTAAGAGGCTTTTCAGGAAGTGTAGGTGATGGGGTAGGAAAGGCCAGGAAACCTTCCTTCCATGAACTTCCTTCAACTAACTCATCTTACAATCCAAGCCACAACAAAAACTGATTCCATGCAATTTTTAAAATATTTTTAGAAGAAGAAGAAGAAGAAGAAGCAAACTCTAGTTTTGAGACAACATATTATGGCATAAGGTTTGGTGGAGTATGGTCCACTTCACCAGTTGGCAGGTATATATACACATGGTTGGAAAGGAGTTGGAAGTTCTGGGATATTAGAGAAAGGAAGATGATAGACAATGTACTATTCTAACGCACAGATCTTATTACATAACTCTGTCTCATGCTTCCCTGGAAAATACCCTAGTCTCCACCAGATTACAGGTTCAGCTAAAACCCAATGTTACAATCATATTTACTTAAGTTAAGCAGTTTTGTCAAATTATACCTTAGAAGAACAAACCTGCATATAGTTTCTGGGCACAGAATTAAAGTTGTTGCGCTTGTATCTTAAGCTACCTGCTGAAGAGAATATACGTTATCTTATATATCTAATTAAAAGTCAGGAGTTAATCAGTTGTCTCACTTGACTGCCTTCCTGGAAAGCTCTCAACATGCATGATATTTACATTTTTAATATCAAAACATGTAAAGTATGAATAAACAAACATAATTAATTACAAATTGGAGCAAAATGAAATATGAACACAAACAAAATCTCTTTATTAAATCAGGTGCAGCCTAAAGCACAAAGATATGTCAGTAAGATACAGCCTGTAAACAAATCATACAGTTAAAAGTAACTAAGTCACCATTTAGTGAAACCTTTCATAAGATTTGGTTTTTTTCTGTGAACTGCGTTCATGGGTAACCAACTGATCAAAATAAAACTCAAACTGGTGTAACAATAAGTACCAAATATTCCCAAGGTTTTACACCAATGATAAGGATACTTCAGGCATAGCTCTGCAGAACTTGTACAGAAAGTTGTGCAGGGCAGAAACCAAAAATATTTGTACATGCCCTGTACATCTACCACATTTGGCTCTGAGCAGCTCTTTAATCTGGTTATACTCAAATTTGATTATATCTAAATTTGACATTTGAATACAGAATACAAATTTCACTGCCAAAAGATGACATGCTATTTGTCAAACAGGCCTTTTTACTGTCATGTAAAAAGGCCTTCTTTAATCAACATTTTATTGAAATATTTCTGATTGTATAGAACAGCAATCCATGTATTCCCCCAACCCATTTATATCATCCCTGTCACACACCAATATTGTTTTAAAAAGTTAAATAAATAATAAATAAACAAAAATAAAAAGGCATGTATCAAAAACATATATCACACAAAACACTATTGCTTCAAATTCACAGAATTGACATCTCGATCCGGCATTGTCCAGGTGGCACCTAGAATCATGGAATAGTAGAGTTGGAAGGGGCCTAAAAGGCCATTGAGTCCAACGGCCTGCTCAATGCAGGAATCTACCTTAAAGCATACCTGACAGATGGTTGTTCAGCTGCCTCTTGAATGCCTCTATATGTGGGAGAGCCCACCAACTCCCTAGGTAATTGGTTCCATTGTCGTATCGCTCTAACAGTCGGGAAGTTTTTCCTGATGTCCAGCCGGAATCTGGCTTCCTGTAACTTGAGCTCATTATTCCGTGTCCTGCATTCTGGATTGATCGAGAAGAGATCCTGGCCCTCCTCTGTGTGACAACCTTTCAAGTATTTGAAGAGTGCTACCATGTCTCCCCTCAATCTTCTCTTCTCAAGGCTAAACATGCACAGTTCTTTCAATCTCCCCTCATAGGGCTTTGTTTCCAGACCCCGATCATCCTCATTGCCCTCCTCTGAACACGCTCAAGCTTGTCAGCATCCTTCTTGAAGGGTGGTGCCCAGAACTGGACACAATACTCAAAATGGAGCCTAACCAGTGCCGAATAGAGGGGAACCAGTACCTCGTGCGATTTGGAAGCTATACTTTATTAATGCAGCCCAAAACAGCAGTTGCTTTTTTTGCAGCCACATCACACTGTTGGCTCATAGTCAGCTTGTGATCTGCAACAATACCAAGATCCCAACAATTCTGTGTCATCTGCAAATTTGATAAGCATTCCCTGCACCTCCTCATCCAAGTAATTAATAAAAATGTTGAAGGCCACTGAGCCTTGCAGTACCTGGCTCGTTACCTTCCCCCAGTTTGAGAAGGTGCTATTGATAAGAACTCCTTTGGAGTCCGATTCTGCAGCCAACTGTGGATCCACCCAATAGTTGTTCCATCTAGCTCACTTTTAGCTAGTTTGTGAATCATGTCATGGAGCACTTTGTCAAAAGCTTTGCTAAAGTCAAGATGTATTATGTCCACAGCATTCCCACAGTCCACAAGGGAAGTGACCTGATCAAAAAATGAGATCAGATTAGTCTGACAGGATTTGTTCTTGACAAATCCATGCTGACTTCTAGTAATCACTGCATTGTTTTCAAGGTGCTTTCAGACTGACTTCTTTATAAGCTGCTCCAAAATTTTCCCAGGGTTTGATGTCAAACTAACTGGCCTGTAGTTCCCAGGTTCCTCCTTTTTGAAGATAGGGACATTAGCCCTCCTCCAGTCGTCTGGCACTTCACTCATCTTCCATGATTTCGCAAAGATAATAGACAGTGGTCCTGAAAGTTCTTCTGCTAGCGCCTTTATTACTCTAGGATGCAGCTCATCAGAGATTTGAACTTGTTCAAAGAATTAGGTGTTCCTTGTCCTTCATCTAGTACTTCACTTTTTCCAGGGGGGTATATAGACTTTATACGGTTCCAAGAATCCATCCCAAATGCTACCACATTTCCTCACCTCATATATGCAGACTGCTCTGAGGCTGCTTGTGTTCAACACAAGGTGTGGACTTTAAACTTCCAGTGCTTGGGGACCTATATTAATTCAGCCCAGTTAAGGGTACTATTCCACCTGTGTTTTCAGGGATACAATCAACAAACAAGGGCTCAGCTTCATTAGGCAAAGTCAGGTACAGCAAGGGCAGAGTTCCAGGATGATTACATGGGGAAGAATCCAGAAGCAAATTCAGACAAAGCTAGTCAATAGAGAAATCAAGAAGTAGATAGCACCACAGAGAGCTTGGAGTTGGCCTGGGCTGCAAGCCAGACAAGCTCAGCTTTTACGTTGCTTCAACAACTGGCAGATTCAGAGCAGTATCCAACTGAGTCAATGCACTAGTGGAAACTAAATTTCAAACTACACACAATTTCTATGAACTATTCAAGTAAATTTCCATTTAAACATTACGCTTGCACAGCCGTTTGTGCATTATGCTTACAACTGCTTGCACAACAAATGTGCAACTGTTGGCACTACAGAAAGATTTGGCCAAGCTCCACTAGTGTTATTTGAGTTTGCAGAATGACACTGTTGGGTACTATCCTCAGGCTGAGCCTTATCTAGTACTTGGGCTTCCTACACACTGGCTGGTTTCGGATGACACAATAATCAACGAATGAATGTTTGGAGGCGGTAATGGGCTGGATGAGGAAAAACAAACTGAAGCTGAATCCAGACAAGACGGAGGTGCTTGCTGTCAAAGGCCACAACCTGGGTTTGGAGGTGTGTCAACCAGTTCTGGATGGGGTTACACCTCCCCCCCGAAAGACTGTGTTCGCAGCTTGGGGGTACTCCTGGATCCGTCGCTCCAAATGACAGCCCAGATAGATGCGACGGCCAGGAGTGCCTACTATCAGCTTCGGCTGATACACTAGCTGCGCCCCTTCCTAGAGTTGGAAGACCTAAAGACGGTAGTGCATGCACTGGTAACTTCGAGGCTCCATTTCTGCAATGTGCTGTACATAGGGCTACCTTTGTGCCTAGTCCGGAAACTTCAATTAGTTCAAAATATGGCAGCCAGGTTGGTCACCGGTACATCTAGGGGTGACCACATAACACCAATCTTAAAATCACTCCACTGGCTGCCCATTAGTTTTCGGGCGATGTATAAAGTGTTGGTTATTACCTTTAAAGCCCTACATGGTTTGGGTCCAGGTTACCTGCGGGATCGCCTTCTCCCGTATAATCCGCCCCACACACTCAGGTCCTCTGGGAAGAATTTACTCCAGTCAGCCAGAACTAGGCTGACGAGTGTTACCCAGAGGACCTTCTCTTCTGCCGCTCCCAGGCTGTGGAATGGCCTGCCGGAGGAGATTCGACAAATTAGCAGTCTTCTGGAATTTAAGAAAGCCGTGAAGACTGCTCTCTTCCGGCAGGCCTATCCAGTTTAATTTTAAGATGTTTTTAATAATGTATTTGTTTTTATCTGTTTTAATGGTTTATCTATTTTATTGTTTTTATATTTATATTTAGTGTTGTTCCCTGCCTTGATCTAGATGGAGAGGCGGGTTAGAAATGAAATAAATAAATAAATAAATAAATAAGAGGCAACCGTCAGTTGTGTTGCTTATTGTGTTGTGTGGAGGGTTACACACCACGTAACACACAACTGATGGTATGCTATTCTGCCCAATTAAGCAATGGAGAGAAACAACAGCCCCATTGTTTAAAGTGTCGTTCGAAACCACCACCCCCTCTCTCAGTGGACTATTCCGTTTGGGAATAGAGTTCTGCCAGCCGGAGCAGCCGAAAATCCCCGGCTGCTCTATACAGCCGCAGAACGCGCTGCATGCTGGGATACAGCTGGGGGACTGAGCGAGGGGGAGGGAGCAGATGTAGCACCCAAGATGGCCACTGGAACTTTCAGCTGCACAAGGACCGTAGTTGCAGCATGTCGTGTGTGGAGCATCGCCTACCTAACACACGGTCAGTATACGCTATTTCCCCTTCCGTTGCCTAATGTGTGAAGCTTTCTCACTTAAATGGACCATGCTTGCTTTTGAAGTCTTTGGCTGTGATGGCGTGGAGGAAACTGAGGTGTGGCAATGGCTTCAGAACCTGAGTACTAGGAACATGAGGGTGGCAATGCAATCTCCTCCAGAAGAAGTGGGGAGCTCTTCTGGAGCTGAGGACCCTGAGGCGAGAACAGAATCAATGGGCACGTTCACAACCACATTCTCTTCCAGATCTGAGAAGTCCCTATCACAGGCATCTCCTCCTGGGGGTGGGGGAGGAATCAGGACCCTGGGTCATGACAGGACCACACATTTAATAACTAAACATGTCTCATTACCTATGTCTTCTGTATATACGTGTGGTTTCAATAAGCCACATATGGCATGGGTCCTCTAAACTTTATAGGAGTATCTTGTTAAGTCTGGTGCAAATTTCAATTCAAAAGTGGGCCACTCTTGGGCAGCCCCATATCAGGTGAGTTAGCAGCAGGCAAATGTGCCCTGATAGCTTGTTTTTCATATAGTTACATACATAGTTTCTCAACTGAAATCTTCAGGTCCTTAAGTGTTAGAAGTCTAAACATGTATAATATACACAAAATATATGAAGCTAAACTATTCAGTTTACTTTTAGACATTTTTAATGTCCTCTGTTAAGCTATATAAAGTTTATCTATGAACATGTTCTAAGCCAGGGGGGATATCATTACCACATGTATGGCAGCAAGCCAGGAGTAAAGCAAGCGGCTAGAATTTCTGCAATCATTGTTTCTGAACTCAGCACAGGTGGTGCAAACACTTCATTTGTCAAGGTCAACCAAGACTTACTGCTTACATGCACTTCTAGTCAGGTTTGCTCCTGAGTCAGATGGGGATATTTTTAGATATTACTAAGAAAACCCAGGATTTACTTAGATGAACATTATTCAATACAGACTATATTTACAAACACCTATAATAGTAAAGCAGCTGCAGGCTAGGAGTTAAGATGCCACAAGAAGTGATTTTGTAGTTACGTTTTTTTCGTCTTAAAATGACACGTTCCTATCTTTCAGCAGAATGAATAACTAACGTAACGGAAGTAGGCATCTCCCTCCCTAAAGGCCAAATGAGTCCTTTGCGTGGAGTTCGAAAGAATGAATTGATCTCAGTTCTGCTAGCCCTGGAACTGTAGACAGGCATGTAGTTGTTAAGTAGCATTATGAAAATAGGAATCAACACTGAACAGAACAAGACAGTTTTTTCTCATCTTTCAGAAAAAGACAAGTACTACATTACCTTGAAAACGACCGTGAATTCGGGCACAATAAATCAAGTAACAGACTAAAAATAAAACCTCAGTATTTGTGATAAAACTGTATAATTCCTGAAACTTTTAAAAATCCGGGATCGCATGCCTGTGGACACCTCTTTTGGCTCCCACCAAACCCCCTGCAACTCCTGATTTTTATTTTATTTCTTAAGATTTTTTCAAAAATAAATTTTAAGCTGGTAGGCTAGCATATGGCAGAGCAAAGGGCTGCCCTTCATGTTTAGAAGACATTATTTGTGGTTTCAACTCAGATCCCACCTCTTCCTTGTACTTAGTTTCTTGGGCAAGTTACTTTTCTTTTAGTCTCACCAGGCTGACTTCTGCAAAACAACCTTTTTGTGACCATAGCCATGCTCACCATGACAGCCATTTTATGAATGGGCAAGCCCCCCATGGCAACCATTTTGCGAGAGCACCCAAAACAACCAAAATTACAAATGTGCTCACCAACTCAAAATGGTTGGGGGACCTCTATTCTACATACTGTAATTCCCCAAGAGAGCTTATTGCTTATACAATGTATTGATGTACACAAACATTTAATATACTAAAGTGTAGCACTGACTATAACAGACCTTATGCTAGTAAACGGCAACACCTGCAGCAGTTCATTAGTGCTTAGATGCATTCCCATTAAGATTATTCCCAACAGCTGTATGGAAAATAGAAATATAAGCAAAGTTAATCCTTTTAAATACGTCATATACCTGTATTCTAGAAAGAAATAATCTCCAATTGTCAAAAGTTACCGATGTAAAAATTCACTAATATAACATAATACTCATAGCATTTCTGAGTGCTTCGACTGGGAACAACCTTCCACAAACTGGTGCCCTCCAGATGTTTGACTTCAGTTCCAGCCAGCATGGCCAATGATCAGGAATATAAATGCAATAAATAAATAAATCATAAGTCAGGCAGATCGAGTCTATAAGTTTATAAGAGTCGTTCAGACATGGAATGTTAGGCTGTCGGTTGTAGGGTGGGAGGGGTCATGGACATGAAAAGGGGGAGAGGAAATTGGCCTGGTGAAGGCCCTGACAGCTCAGAGTAAGCATCTTGGGGGAGGGGGGAGGAATACACACCATGAAGTTAACCCACCCACAATACAGACCCACACCCACAATACAGAGGACAGTTTTCCCTTTCTCCAGAATTGCATGCTCCTCACCCTACTACAGAACCATAAAACACCCAGGAAGATTTCTAGCACAGCAGGAGAATGCAGCGACATTTGGGGAGGGGTTCCCCCTTTTATTCTTTCTCCACTCCTGATCCCAAGAGGCCTCAACAGCACCACAAGACTCCTGCTCCAGGTTGTCTGGAGCCGTGAAAAAGAGCACTTCTGTTAGTGTGTGGAGATATACTGCAATATTTTGTTGCAGGTCCCACTTGTTGTATATAATGTTACTTAAATTCTCCTACAAGCAAGACAAGTACTTTATTAGTAGGGGGAAATATAGTTAGCTTTTTGAAAGAAGCAGGTTTTCCAAAGATACCTAAGATAATGATTCACAATTCAGATTTCATTTAAGCAAATTTAGTTTTACTGCATTAAACAGGATTAACACTACAACACTGAGCATATTTACCCGAAAGTTCCACCAATTTCAAATAGGACATCTGAGAAATACAGTGCAATCTTATGGATGTCTATTCAGAAGCAAGTCCCATTGAGTTCAATGAGACTTGCTCTCAGGTAAGTGTGTGTAGGGTTGCAGCTATAGTTAGGATCGTGTTGTAAATGAGCTTAAATTATTTAACTTGTTCGTAGATCAATGTGCAAAGCGATTAAAATAAGAATAAGCAAATTCACATAATTAACACTAGATTTAATTAATCAATGGAGTTCTCTACTAAGCCAAACCCTCATCTATTCCCCAAAATAAAATACAATTTCCAATTGAGAATATGGGTGTACTAATAGCATTCCAAAGTGTTCTCATGACTTGTGTCTCAGAAGGTCTTAACCATAAATAATTGAAGGAATAAGGCAGAGATGGGGAACCTCTGGCCACGGGTCAATTTGACCTGCCAGCCCAGCCCATCTGGCCCCACAAGGCTTTGGGCAAAGCCCCCCCCCCCCCAAGTTCCATCATGTGAAGTCTGGCAAAAAGGGGAATCTCCATCAGGAGCATCATTTGGACTATTGGGGGGGGGGGGGGAATAGCCACCCCAAACCTGTTTGCCACCCTGGAATAAGGGAAACACTTACCATATAAAGAAGCTAAATAAATATTTGATAAAAGATTGCAGATGCCACCAATACAAGGCAAAGGGTAAGCATCCTTAAGAACAAATTAATTCAGCCAATGATAATCTACACAAACTTCTTCCTTAAGCTTTCCAACACATTTAAATTTCTAAAAAATGCTAGTAGTATAACAGCTTGAGTCACTGAAAACTTTTTAATGTTTTAGATTATATATGTGCCATATCCCAGTAGTTTAAATGTTTATAGACTAGTAATGAATAGGACTAAAGAACTATCCTATACCCTCTAATGTTGATTTCCTGAGGAGTGTGTAGCTAGCCAGCATTAGAGAATATAATGCAGTAAACTACATTAATAGCAACCAATAAGTTCCTAATGCCCAAACATTTTTTGTGAGTAAGTTTTCAAATATCTTTTAACACAAAGCATTATGGCCTATTACTGCTGCTCTACATGCAGAGAAAAATGTAAGTCTTTCTTTTAGGTTAGCTATTTGCTTAATTTACAAAAATTAAAAACAAAACAAAAAATCCTTCAGTCCAATGACAAAAACTATAATGTGCTTCAATCCGATGACATAACTTCCCGCCCACAGGACCCACAAAAAGTGTTCCTTTGCACAAATTCACAAACAGAAATTAAAGTCACTAAGCAAGTAAGAAGATGAAGTGCTACATACACCATATAGCAAGGGTGAGGAAATGTGGCTCTCCAGATGTTGTTGGACTGCTACTCCCATCAGCTCTAGCCAGCATAACAAATGCTGAGGAAGGATGGAGTTACAGTTCAACAACATCTGCAGGATCACACATTTCCCTTCCCTGCCATATAAAAATGATTGCAACTGTATATTCTCTCATCAAAAGCGGCAAATGCAAAATCTGTCTCTTGCAATTATGAAAGCTCAGACATCACAAAATTGTACCCATTTGTGCCTATCTATGGAGAGAATCCCACTTTAGTACTCCAGACTGAAGGAGAAAGAGGATATACCTTTGTTAAAACAAAAATTCACATGTAATTCCTCAAAGATAGTAGAAGAAACTCTGATATGAAGTGAGTGGTAGTACAACTGGCAACCAAAACTATTTTGAAACTTCTAGATATGACTAACTATGGATACTAGTTGACTGTCTTCTTTTACACCTGGACAGCAAAGTCTATGCAAACAGCCTCAACAGAACTCCTTGCTAAAGTAATCCTTTCACAGGGCTCAAAAGAGAGAAGGGTAAAATAAAAAGAGGAAGAGATAATCCATATGGAAAGTAGTAAACAACGAGAATTTAAGACAGGCTAACTAAAATCATTAAAATTACACAGCAACACTTCAGTCCAATCTGCACACCAATCAAACCGCCACTCAACAATGCTGCTGCTAAAACTCAGGCACTGAGATGTCAACAAGAAAACAAAAGGATTAATTAATTTTAAAATCTTTTATGGATCCCTTTCTTGGGGTCCTCCTCTCTGTTCCTCCTGATTTTTTATTTTATTTAAGTTTTTTTGTAATTAAGGATACAATCCTATCCATGTTTAGACAGAAAAGAGGTCCTACAATTCCCAGTACATTCAGCTGGGAGTTTTTGGACTTTTTTTCTGTCCCGACATGCACCCAAAATAAAGTGTTTTTAAACTAGGAGGCTGGTATGCTGCAAAGTAAAGGGCTGCCCTCTTGTGCACCTTTATTTGGGTTGAAATGAATGGTTTTGTGTTTCAGCATCCAGACCCAACCTCTGCCTTATACTTAGGTAAATTACTTTTCTTTTAATCTCACCAGTTTGCCTTCTGGAAAATTAAGTGTTTTGTGACCGACTATGCCCACTACGACAGCCATTTTATGAATGGGCAAGCACCCCATGGCAATCATTTTGTGAGAGTGCCCACAAAACTCTAAAAATTCCAAACATGCCCACTGAGCCCTGTTCAACTACTTATCCGTGAGATAGCAAGCACCTATCACCTGCTCAGGTTAGCAGAGTCTAAAAGCCAATGGGTGATATTAAGCTTCTCCAGTGTTGATATGCAGGCAACACTTCAAACCAGCTGTTCCCTTTCCCCTTACAGATGGTAAAAGAAATAGATAGATTTAAAATTGGCGGTGGAAGAGAAATGAACTTCCCCCTCTCTTTTATTTGCCTAAGACAGACCCATACGTGTTAAGAGATTTACATTTCTGTTCATGTTCATATTGTAAGCAACCAAAGGACTACAGGAAACCTTGGCACATCCACCATTTCTAGTCAACAATATGTAGCGGCTCCTCCTATGCTGGGCCCCAGGGCTACCAAATTGATCGTTTATTCTCTGCAACCTAACTAAGACCAGAGACAGCCTTCAAAGCAGTGATTGGGTGTGTTCGGATGACACTTTAGACAACAGAAGAGTTAATAACACACTCACCATGCGTTATTTTGCCAGTGCGTGCCACACAACATGTTGCCCCTCCCCCATCGCGCAGCTGAAAGTCCCAGCGTCCTTCTGGGCTGCTGTGTCTCCCCCCTCCCTCTGTCCTCTGGCCGTATCCCATCATGCACCGCAAGTTCTGCAGCTGTATAGGAGCGGCAGGGATTTTTTCAGCTGCTCCTGCCGGTGAACTCTATGACCAAGTGGAATAGTGCACTGAGAGAGGGGGGCTCCCGACACACGGGTTTTGGGATAAACAACTGAGCAGCTCGTTGTATTCTCAGTTGTTTAATTGCCCGAAATAGCATACCGTCAGTTGTGTGTGCACTGTGTGTTGCCTTGCCACACGACACAATAAGCAACACAACTGACGGTTGCCTCTTCCCCCCTCCGTTGATTATCGTGTTGTCAGAACTGAGCCATTCTCTAGACTCCAGAACATCCCTCAATCTGGTGCTCACCAGACATTTACGACTTCACCCATCTGCCTTGGCAGACATGGCCACTGCCACTGGTCAGAAATGCTGGAAGTTGTAATGCAAAGCCCAGGTTGGGAAAGGTTACCCTAGAAGTTCCTAACCAGGATGCACATCAAGACAGGCAAGCAACCACCCTCCCTCAAGGGGCAGCAATATGCAAGCTTGTGTCTGATACGGAACGCCAAAACAGTACATGTGAAGTCTGTACTTCCAAGAGGCTGGTACATTTTAAAAGAAGCAGTTTAAGTAGGGATGATTCTTTCCTTAACTAAGTTCCTCCCCTGAAAACATTTGGAGTGGGGGCAAGATCCATGTTTAGTTATGCATTTCTTCACGTTATATTGTACAGTTCTCTCAGGAAAACCATTAGATTACAGAAAAATCTTGCATAGCAGTTAAGAACCAATCTAGTTTACCACATCAATATCATGCAGATACAGCGCAAGACATTTTTACACCAAAAAAACCTCCTCCATGGCATTAAATAAGAAGGAAAGCCAAAGTTATAGTGAATAAAGGAGTTTCTTTTCTAGTCACTCACTAGGGAGTATCCAATCCCTTGTAGGTGTAGCGTAGCGCCCAAAAGTTGAGCACTTCATCAGGAAGTCCCAAGTTCTAATCTCGCTTCCCAGTGAGCTCACTGGTGGCCTTGGGCGAGCCATTCTCTCTCAGCCTCTCTCGTTCCCTCAATCTAAAATCTTACGTAGTCTTAAGAAAACGACGTCTAAAGTACTTTGAATACATTAAAGCACTATATAAATGCTACATATTTATTTTATTTTATTTATTACATCTTTATACTGCCCATTAGCCAAAGCTCTCTGGGCAGCGCACAGTTAAAAACCGTAAGAACAACAATATAAATTTAAACACCAAAAAGTTTTTTTTTAAAAAAAAGGTAGTGTAAAACAACGCAAAATATTACTGCTGCTGTAACTGCATTGACACAAAAAATGAGGGAAGGACCAACAGGCAAGTGAACAGGAGGCATGCAAAAGAGGGATCCATCCCACAAGTGTTTACTTAGGCATAAAAGTCTTGCTATGCCGAACGGGTCTTGCTCACCCCCCCACACCCCTACTTCTGCACAGGGTTGCAGCCTAACCCAAGTTGGGGGGGGGGGGGAGGAGGAGGAGGAGGAAGGGCGGGCTACGATCCCAGGCACGCGCTTCCTCGGGAGTAAAGCTGCCGTGGGAGCCCAGGCGAGGCGAGGCTGCCGACTCGAAGAGAAGAGGAGCAGGAGAGGGGAAGGAGCGGCAGAGAGGCGCGGACCTCTCCTTACCTTCGATGGCGATGACGTGCTCCCGGATCTGGTTCTGCAGCGCCGGCTCCTCCACCCGCTCCAGGAGCTCGTAGATGGAGTAGATGTTGGGGTGCACCGACTCGAACCGCTGGATCTCCGCCCGGATGGCCGCCGAGTGGGCCAGATGCTGCTGCTGGTGCTGGTGGTGCTGCTGGTAGTTCATGGCGGGGGGGGGGGCGAGGGGGGCAGCTCCAACGACCGCCCCCCGCACACACCGACACAGTGGCCGGCCGACCCACCGGCCACCCCCGAGGCGGGCGAGGGGGGACAGGCAGCTGCCCGCCAGTCAGTCAGTCAGTCAGTCCGCCCAGCCCACGCCAAGCCCCGGTGCTGTCAGCCCATCTCCCGCCCAGCCCAGGAGGCCCAGGAGAGCAGGGACAGGGGCCGGGCACGGAGGCCCAACCCCATGGTGGGGAGAACCAGGCAGGCACCGGCGGCGCTCTCCCCCTCACCCGCCCGTCCCCCTCACGGCCACCCACGACACGGCCGAGCCCCGGGAGCCGCTGCCTTGGCACGGCCGGCGCAGTCGCAGAACCCCCCGGCCACAAAGCCGGACCCCGACCCAGCCCCTCCCACCTCAGCAAGCCAACCAACCCGAAGCCTCCGCTCGGCGGCAGACCCCGCCTCCTTCGCGTGACGACACAGAATCCCCGCCCACCGACAAGGCACCAGTCCTGCAGAGAGCGGGATCCATGGAGGGGAGGGGAAGCGCCCGCCGCTTTCTGGGAATTGTAGTTTGAATCCTCTCGTAGGCGACCATTTCCTGCCCTCCTTTCCGATGTCCTGACGTCACTCTCCTCAATGGGTCTCACCGGCGCTGCGATCCTGGCACAGGGTCGACGCGTCCTTCCGCCCGCGAGTGGGAAGGGAAAGTCAGGAGGGGAGGCTGCGACCCACCCCCACCCACCCCCACCAGCAGCACCCCGGTTCCGTGGTTCACGCAGGTTTTGTGGGTCCTACGGGCTCTGTGGCAGCACCTTCGCCTTTCATCAGCCTGAAGGGTAGTTGCAGAAGGGCCGTTGCTTTCATTACGTATCCCGTTATGCGTCACGTTAGGATGCTCTGCACTCGTTAACCATCCCAAAGTGCAGAAGAGCGTCTAGCCTTGCTCGCTTTAATATTGAGCCTATCCACACTACTGCTTTAAAACAGTTTAAAACTGCTATAAACTGTTTTAAAACAGTAGTATAGATCAGCTCAATGTGTTGCCATCAGCACTACTAGAAGGACGGTTTAGTAAAATGAGCGGATTTGTCCCTGTGTCACTGGAACCATAGAATCTGTCAAAGATGTCCTTTTTACATTGCAACAGGTACAAGGAATGCAGGAAGAAGCTAATCTTTCCATTATTAAGAGCCTCTTCTGGAAGTAACCCCACAACTTTGGTATTAATTTGTTTACGGGATGTGTCCTCCTGTATTACTGAAAGGGTCTCTTAAAGTTTTTTATGACATCAGTGCAAATTATTTTTAAAAATTTGCAATCCTCCTGAGAGAAGGAAGTCTACAAAGCTGTGTCTTATTTTCATGTCACTTTTTAACTAACTTTTGTATGTTTTGTATTGACTTTTCTGGTCTGTGATCATAATAAATGATTGATTCATTGATTGAATAATGTTAGGATAACATACATCTTCCCAAGGATATCCACAAAACAGGAAACCTTTTGATGTATCCAAATCTGCCAGAGATAATCTCCCTTTTAATTTTTTTAAATTTTTGTAACCGCCCAGACAGCTTCGGCTATGGGGCGGTATATGAATGTAAATCATCATCATCATTTCCTTGATAGTCCATTGCCTAGACCCCAAAGGTGAAAGGAATATCTTCCTGTTTACCTGCCATTCATTGGTAAAACTTTTTAAAACATTTTTTTAAAAATAGAATTCTTTTGTCACTTGGGGCTAAGCTAAATGTTCTTGCAATCACATGTTTGGTTTAGTTACTCTAGAATAAGCACACGTGACCCCCGGTTAGGATTGGGACTATGGTACCACAGGAGGAGGAGTTAAAGCTGCCCCACCCATTTTCATCCTCAAATTCCATCCAATCCCCACAGGGAGGTTAAAAACTGCTTTCATTGATTCCAATGGAGGCATTTTAACTCCCCTGGTGATGGGAGAATTTTGGGATGAAAATGATTAGGGGAGGGAAGCTTACCCCTCCTCCTGGAGTGCGGTGGTCCCAATCTGAATTCAGGCTGCATGTACTTACTCTGGAGTAAATAAACCAATCACGCATAGCTCAGTTATATAAGATTACAAGTACATTTAGTTTGGCCCTTTTTTATTCTGGGCATCCATCCAGTGAGATGTGTACACATTGCAGCTCTCCAGATGACCCCTGCATTGTGAGTCTTTTATCTCAAAAGAATTTTGTGTAGGTTAGCAAGCTTTTATTTCTCTTATTCCTTTAATAAATTCCAATTTGGACCTTAGGTTTCAGTATAAGTTTCTGAGGATAGCAAGAGAAACTTCCCTCCTGACCTGCCTAGCAACTCAGGCCCATCTACCCATGTTTGTATATTTGTGCTTAAGAGGAAGTAAGAGGAAATCATAGACTGAGTTCGGATGACACTTTAGGCAATGGAGGGGGGAAGAGGCAACTGTCCGTTGTGTGATTATTGTGTCGTGGGGGGGGGGAGCACACAACAGATAGTATATTATATAACAACAGGGAAAAACAGCGGGCTGCTCCGTTGTTTATCGGAGACCTGTTCCTTATCATGACGCCAGGATTTTCACCCATGCAATGGGGGGAGGAGCAACGTGTCATGTGTCAGGCAACGTAAAAATAACAAACCATCAGTTGCCTCTTCCCCCCTCTGTTGCCTAACGTGTCGTCCGTACCCAGCCTTAGAATAATAGAGTAGTGGAGTTGGAAGGGGCTTATAAGGCTATTGAGTCCAATCCCCTGCTCAATGTAAGCAGGCCACTTGCCCAGAGTAACAGGTCTCAGGTGGTTGCTACCTATTCCAAGGCAGATAACTAGTTTGTAGCTCTGCAGTTGTCCTACCCAGGCTTTGAGGGCAAAGAAGATGGGGACAGGATTCAACCAATCTGATATAATCATGCCCAAGAGGCCTGCCTCACAAGGTACTTGTGGCACAGCAAATTGTTACAACCCCTTCTATTCCCTTCCCTGCTGCAATTTTTTTTCCTGATGCCACAAACTGAATGTTGTCCATCAGGTTTTTAAAGTAAATGGATAATTGATTGCTATGTTCAAAAAGATGGTTTTTGTGTGGTTTTCAAAACAAATAGTCTCCTTGATTATACAATAATTTGTAATAAATAAAATACTAATCCTCTGGGGATGTGGAGATAAGGGATGCTGAAGATATAGTTTATAGTTGTTCTGACTTTTCCTGGCATGGAATCAATGAAGCCTTATTTAATCTATGCTGGTGTTTACTTCCTGTGGAACCTTTGGCAGGCATCCTTTTCTGACAGTGGAACAAATGCTGTCTGTGAAATGATCATGGGCTGGCGGGAACAGTGATATGATGCACAAGAGGAAAATATTTTTGCCATAGAGAAAGATTTGTGAATTAATTCCCAAGTATTTAGCTCAGATACCTCTTTGCCAATTTCCCCTCCACAATTAGATATCTAATGCAAAAGTGGACTTGTCATAACCATCTCTCTGGAAAGCCTCCCTCTCCTAGTAAGCCTATATGAAGCATACTAGTTTACAGAGCAGCCCTAATCTCATGGGGAGTAACATTTGGTTTCAGTAAAATAGGTCACTGAGAATTCATTAGAGCTAGAACTGTTAGATTCAGTTGAAGTGAAAGGAATTAACCCACACATGAGAATTTAGAAATCCTATCAAAATAAGGGTATGCATATTTGCTGCAAAAGACTTTCTTGCCCCACTCAGGTGCAGAAGTACATGCCTCTTTACAAACATTTACCCTTACTGTGTTGTATCACCTCACCACTGTGAAGGATGGGGAAAAGGGAACTGGAAGTATTGTATGCCATAAGAACTGCAAACTTTCTCTTTACTCTGCTCGTTTGAGCAGGCCAAGATGTTCAATTTTATATTGCTTTACTGCTGTGAAAGTCATTTCTGGACAAAGTGTATTTGCTCATTCTACTACTACTGTTACTACACACACACTGGTATGTCATGATGGCAATGCACAATACCAGGAAGGGAAGACTGTACCCTGTCACATCAGTGAAACATATGAGGTTTCTCTTATATAGAGATAATGATGAAATCACCGTAAAAGGAGCTCTCAAGGTTTTAATTTGTTTGTTGCTGAATTGCAGCACGATATAGATCGTAAATGGATAAGAAGGTAATGCTTATATTGTCTCAAGAATGTACGAAGAAATATTTACACGCTAATTGACAGTTTCTTTGAAGAACTCTATCAAAAAGGATATCCAGATGTGAATAGTCAGTGTGTATTCTCAATATAACAGCAACTAGCATTTTCAGTCAGCAAATCAATGAAAACTTGTTCATTTTAAAGATATAGTTTATTAAGAGTGAGCAGAAGGTAAACAGAAGTAAAACCTCAGAAGTAAGCATCGGGTTGCAGAGCACTTCTTTCCAGTTTGCTGTTTTAGACCTCGGAGTCAGAAATCTCCCCACCCCCTGTTTATCACTGTGCTAAGCTACATCTCTGCTGAGAAGCGGAACACAGAGAGGACAAAAAGGGGATAGTTCCGGGGGCAGGAGGGGAGGGCATCGCAGAAGCGTATTTGTCACTTCCTATAGGGTCTCTAGGTCCCTTCCCTCCTCGAAGCCATGCCTAGATGGGTGAAATGGGCCATCTAGGCAAAACTGCAGAGCAGCCAGAGTACAGAGGAAAGAATCCGCTCTGTGCTCCAGCCACTCTGCATAGAATAGTCGGCTGTCTCTGATTTCGGAGGGTGACAACTATCTAGATAGGATTGCGCCCTAAAAGACTGAGGAAGTCCCCACTTCAAATATCTCTTCTACACTACCTTTGGCAATCCACCTTCTCAGCTTCAGCCCAAAACCAATCAGTCATCATCATCATCATCATCATCATCCACCTGACATGGTTGAACAAGATAAGGTATACGGTATGGTGGTGGCAGCTACTTTGGAGTTAAAACCTGGGTAGTTCATAGCTTTCATTTAAGTTTTTTTGTTAAAGATATCCCAGGTCTGAGTTTGACTGCAAGAATAATTTGCTTTGACTAAATCAACTCTTTGGAGTCAGGACAAGTTACAATACATTCTTACACTATTCATCATTCATCAGCCGCAAGCACTATTTTAGGCTGAGAGAATGATCCATGGCTGACCACAGATTTTCATTGGTATCCCACCAATGGATCTTTTCCCTTCAGGATTCATGTGCAACCCCAGATCCAGAAATAATGCCCTTGACCCTTCAGGTCACATGGCTGCCAGAACTCACTCTGTCAGAACTCACTCTGTTGAATCAAACACCAGGAAACAAATGGTCAACCATTAAAATTAATTCAACCTAATTTTAAACACATTATCCTAGAAAGTCCCAGAAGTATACACTTTATAGGTAGGGCAGGATCTTATCAAAGAATGGAGAAGAGGAGATGGCACTTTATTGTTCACTATCACAGAAGAACATTTATCTGATGGTACAGTGCTGTATATTTACTGTAATACTAAACTTAGGTCCTTTTTAGATTCTTTCCTTCATTGAGTTATAAAGTATTTGTATTTGGTGAAGGGAAAGAAAGTGTATCACCTGATATTTCCTAGCTAAGGCCTGCATTTTTTCTGAATACAAAGCTGTTACAGTCTCAGAAAATTCTAGTGATCAGAGCAGTGATGGCTATTGTTAAGGCTCATTAAGTAGAAAAAGATTTCACCATGTTAAATGACATTCAGGGGTGTGGGTTGTTCTAACCTCATAACATCGGAATGGTTTGACCAATTGTTCTGAAATTTACAGTTGCCAGAATATATTTTAAAGGCTGTATCTCCTGATATGATTGAGGATATGTCTTATTTATTTATTTGAAGTATTATTATGCTGCTCCTCAGCCAAAATGATTCCCAGATTATCTCATATATAATCAATTAAACAAGATAGTATCTGCCTGCAGGCTTACAATCTAAAAAGACACAACACTCAAGAAAAAAAGGGATGGGGAGGGAAGAGGAGAAATAATTATTTTAGCAGATCCGATGGAATGGCCTTGCTCTCCATCTCATATCCCTCAGTACAGCCTGCTGGAAGAACTGCTGGTGGTGACAGCTGAAAACTGAAGTCCAAGATGCCTAAAGGAATAAAATATCAAAGAGTCAATTCAAAGATATTATAAACAAAATGGCAGGTAGAGGGAAGAATTTAATACTTGTGGTTTGACTGGAAAATGTAATAAATGCTTAGTGCCCTTTTTCATCCATGTTTGCTTGTTCTAAGAGAGGATGTTAATAAAAGGGACTAGAAACGCAAGAGCTTTGTAATTCAAGTGATATGTCAACATAGTAGACTTTTCATTGTCAACATTGTCCCATAGTGGATTACAATACATTCTCAGAAAAGTGTTCATTACTATAGTAACAAGAAACGGTAAAAATGAACCTTAGTAGAAGGTGCCCATGCAGCTGTGATTATATAATACATTATGGCCACTCCTGACTTTGGCTGCAGAGTTCTGCAGATTTTTCAAAGATTTCCAAGACAAAATCCTAAAGAGAAATCCAGGACCAGCCCTCCCATAAAGTGGGGCAAGATCCCTGCCTTGGACAGTGGTGAATCAGGAGGAGTGGCCCTCCTATCCACAGCAGAGGGTGTACCTGCCACTGCCTTAACCAGCCAAGGTATCTTGGCTGCAGTGGCAACAGCTGCTGCTATTACCTTTCCAATGCAGAGCAACGGCTTGGCCCGATGCCTCACTTTGAGGGGTCTTTCTTCAGGGCAAGGCATTGATGGGTGAGACTGATGGGGAGAAGGAAGAGGAGGAGGAGTCGGGCCCTCCCACTGCAGGTGATGCAACATCTGCTGGCCCGAGGGGGGGGGACCTCCGCTTTTACCTATGTGAGTCTAGTAGCTATTAAAATTTATTAGCAGGCCTGGATGTCCTGCTTGTGGGTTTCCCATCAACAGCTACTTATCCATGGTGTAAAGACAATGCTGGACTAGATGGACCCTTGGTCTGACGCAGCATGGCTCTTATATTCTTATGTTAAGTTCAGATCAAGGCTATGATAGGCTTCAGGGTTAGCTGTCTGTAGCTCTTCCCCCAATACTAAACAAACACACAATGTTAGTGCATGCTCATTTTTTCTAATTTGCAGTGCTGATCAAACCCATGGTCAGCCACGGTGCACCGTCCTCCCACGTTTGTTTGTTTTTAATTTATTTGTATAGCGGAATTTCAACAACACAAGACAAAACAAGAGGAAAAAAAATAGCTACATATATTTGAACATATCAGTTTCAATGCATGCATATGAAGTGTGTGTGTGTGTGTGTGTGTGTGTGTGTGTGTGTGTGTGTGTGTAAAATATGGCTAAGAGTCATACATAAACTTCAACAAAGCAGACCAAATGTACAAATAAGTATCCATTTGCAGGTGGTGTCTGTATACCACCCATTCAAATGTTGAAAGTGTTGTAAGGTCTTCAACACACTGCATTATTGGAGGTGAGTGTTTAACCTTCCAATATTGTATTCATATTTGTATCTAGAGTTCCTGTATTTATTTAAAAATAAATAAAATACAGAGGCACAGTAAGGTGTTTTTTAAAATTCATTTCCCCCTTGTATTTTCATTGTATCTTTAAAGCTGACTCTGGAAAATATTGTCACATTGTCAACTTCAACCATAAACTGAGCTTTAATGCTTCAAAGACGCTGCTGTATTAAAGAAGGATTGTTAACTAAAAGAACTCTGCACTACCAACCTGTCTCGGCCTTTCTGCACTACCAGCTGTGTCAGCCAAGCAAGAACTTCATTCTGTGGTGAGTCTAAACACGGAAGAAGGAAAAAGGAGGAGAAATCATGGACATGGCAGCCTCAATGAGCACACAACCTGTACAAAGGTGAGGGAATACTGAGGCTGCATACAGCGCAAGTGCAAAACCACAGTTCAGTTAAATAGAAAAAGAATTAAGTTTGTGCAATGGAAATTATACTTTAAAAAAAGTTGGTAGGGCACATTCTACAATTTTTTAAAAAATGTATTGACTATAATACTGCCTGTGGATATTTTTAAAAGCTCCGCACTCTGAACATTTGTGTGCCAGCTGAAAAACTGCACTATGATTTTCAGCAGGGTATAGTAGTAAAGGTTCTTTGGGCAGTATTAATTTCATGATGGCTGTACACTGGAGTTTGGTTCAATGGAGTTTACTTCATGGCTAGTTCTATCACTGGATCTCTCTCTCTCTCTCTCTCTCTCTCTCTCTCTCTCTCTCTCTGTGCGTGTGTGTGTATATATATATATATAATTTGAAGGGGAGAGGTCGGGGGGAGTAATAGGTACCAAATAGCACTGAGTTTTTGCACCATGGTTGCCATTTTCAGTTGTGTGACTTATGCTGATTCTGTTGGGTCCTGATTTGACATTTGCAATAGTTGGCATCAACATTAGGCATACTAGAGTGCCCATATACAAAAGAAGGCAGGGCCCCTGCAACTTTAACTGTTGTGATGAAGAGGGAATTTCACCAGGAACTAATTGCATACAAATGACACTGGCTGAAATTCCCTTTGCTCTACAACTGTTAAAGTTACATGAGCTCTGTCCTCCTTTTCATATGGTCAGCCTACTCAACATGGAATTTAGCCTGGTGTCTCTCACAGGTCTCAAGCTCAGTGAAATAGTGTGCCTGACGCTTTACACCTTCTGCTTGGCAGCGCTTGTAAACTATGGTGGGAGAATTGAATTCAAGGAACTCAGAATGTAACTGTGCCATTATTCACTTGGCACATAATTGCAATTTCTTGGCATCCCACACAAGACAAAAATGAACTAATGCTTTTAATAGTGTCACAAGCTTTGGCCATAGGCTGAATGCAGTAGAAAAGGAAGCTTTGATACACTAGATGAATATGGCAATGGGGAGTGGCCATGACAGACAATTGCTTTTCTGTCTTCATGCAAAATGAGCTTTTAAAGAAGCATGTGTCCACAGTATCATCGCCATGTAATGCTCTGTTTTCTAGTATTAGCTACTGAAACGTTTTTGGGAATATTGCTGAAGATCCCTTCAGTTGTTCACACACACACACACACACACACACACACACACACACACACACACTGTTTAAGTCTGTTTCCTTCCTTTTCCTTAAGCTTTCATCCTGTTTTTACAATGAAATTCCTGGAGACAGTAATGGAAATTAATACAACTTAACATTATCTTTTGAGTGTTCTTCCTTCTAGCCTCCTTCCTCAGATAATCTCAGATTGCTTCCTCGGTAAATAAATAAATAACTAGATTTACTTAATGAAGCTGGGAATGAGCAACTTGTTAGCCACTGAAGGCTGATATGGAGAATTATTAAAATAGAAAGCTGATTGACAGCACAATTCTATAGCAAGGGTCAGCCCTACCAAAATTGGTGGGATAGCTAATACCCTGGAAGTCAGAAACAAACTCCAAAGTGATCTTGATAGGCTGGAGTGCTGGGCTGAAAACAACAGAATGAAATTAAATAGGGATAAATGCCAAGTTCTACATCTAGGAAAAAGAAACCAAATGCACAGTTACAAGATGGGGGAATATTTGCCTCAGCAATACTACAAGTAAGAAGGATCTTGGAATTGTGGTAGATCACAACCTGAATATGAGCCAACAGTGTGATATGGCTGTAAAAAAAGCAAATGCTATTTTCGGCTGCATTCATAGAAGTATAGCTTCCAAATCATGTGAGGTACTGGTTCCCCTCTATTTGGCACTGGTTAGGCCTCATCTTGAGTATTGCGTCCAATTCTGGGCACCACACTTCAAGAAAGAAGCAAACAAGCTGGAGGGGGTTCAGAGGAGGGCAACAAGGATGATCAGAGATCTGGAAACAAAGCCCTATGAGGAGAGGCTGGAAAAACTGGAGAAGAGAAGATTGATGGGAGACATGATAGCACTCTTCAACTACTTGAAAGGTCGCCTGGAGAAGAGAAGATTGAGGGGAGACATGGTAGCACTCTTCAACTACTTGAAAGGTTGTCACACAGAGGAGGGCCAGGATCTCTTCTTGATCATGCTGGAGTGCAGGACACAGAAAAATAGGCTCAAGTTACAGGAAGCCAGATTCAGGCTGGACATCAGGAAAAATTTCCTGTTAGAGCAGTACGTCAATGGAACCAATGACCTAGGGAGGTGGTGGATTCTCCCACATTAGAGGCATTCAAGAGGCAGCTGGACAACCATCTGTCAGGGATGCTTTAAAATGGATACCTGCATTGAGCAGGGGGTAGGACTCAATGGCCTTATAGGCCCTTCTAACTCTACTATTCTATGGTTAGGCAGAGGGAGGCAACAGCATCAGACAGCAGATGTGGGAGGGTAGTGGTGCTTGTGGCAGCAGGAGCAGCAGCTGCTCATCCACTGTTACTGTCTATTTATCCTGAGCTGTGGGCCAGTCCCCTATGTTAGACAGGAATGCTACCCTCAGGTGAGCTGTATGTATGTGTGTGTTGTCCCATCACCAGCTGACCTCCATGCATGGATTAATTGGGGAAGGGGCACCATCTTGTCATTTGTCTCAAGCAACAAGATGTTTTGAACCAGCCATGCCTATAGCATTATATTTAGGAATAAGACCTATTGGAATCAATTAGGCTTGCTCCCAGGTAAGTGGATAGGGTTTTGTTAGGGTTTTGCACTGGCCCATTAGGCCATGCTGTGGGAAGTTAGAAACCATAGAAAACTATCTCTGCTCAGCTTCTCAGCTACCTAATGGAGAAAGGAGGGGTGAACTTCACAAGACTGAGATGTTTTATGAAACATAGCTGCTATATCCAGCCTTCAGCTGGGGTCTGATTTATTACCAGAGAAATCTTTAATGGGAACCAAGCTCAAGGGGAGGAAGGGTTGTACCTCTGCTTGCAGCATTAGCCCCAGAGAGCAAGGGCTCCATTACATCAGCGTTTTATCACACTCTCGTCAGGCCTGTTTTGCTGTTTTGCAGAGTGGTACTCACATGATGTTGTGCCTGGCCTGCAGTCACCCCGCCTCTTCCCCTCAATTTTTCGTGTTTTCCTAGAGCGGGGAAAGTCCAGTTTATTTCCTCCATGCAGGATTAAAGCGCCATTCCTCCCTGTGTATTGCCATCCTCACGCCATGTCCTTTGTTGGGGACGTGTGCTTTGAAGGGAGGTCTTGCTAATGAAAGTGGAGGGTGGGGTAGTTCTCCTTCTCCAGCACACCAGCTTGTGCTGAGTTGGTTGAACAGACTTCTGCTGTGCCAACCCTACCTTCATTGTCCACAGAAATGGTACTCAGCTGATGAAACTTTGCAAAACTAGATAAGAGGAATGTGCAGAGCGGTCTTCTCTGCCACAAAATTGCAGTCAATGGGAATTAACCAACATGCTTATAGCTCCCTCATATTTAAAGACAAGGAGATGAAACTTGGCACCATAGTAGCTCTCAATTAGGGCTTTTGCCATGCCAAGCTTGAAGCAGATCTATTCATCCCTTGACATTTAGGATTTTTTTTTTAATTTGAGGTTTTAAATTTATTTGTAAAAAACTGCTGTCATATTTAAAATAAAGAGGTGAAACGAGGCACTATGATAGCTCTTAAGTAAGGCTTTAGGCATGCCAATTTTGAACCAGATCCCTTTGTCTGTTGATTTTTTACATTTTTTAAAAATCCCCTCAAACCATTCACCCACATAAACACACACACACCTCTCTGATTCTGTGTGAATCCACCCCTGTGCATTTATGGAGGATGAAAGCTCCCTCCATAAATGCACAGGGGTGGATTCACACAGAATCAGAGGTGTGTGTGTGTTTATGCAGGTGAATGTCAGTGTGATGGAGCTCTAAGGCAGAAACACCCTCTGATTTGACATGTTGATCGTTTATGGGACAGATCAGTTGTCAGTACAGAGTAGTTAATTAATGGGCTTAGCAGCCACACCCATCTTTATAAGCTGATGCACACACGAGAGAGTCTTCCTGGTGTTAACATCTATTTTTGCCTACAACCTTTCTTCTTAATCTGCAATGGCTTTTGCTAAACACTTTCTGCCTGGTCTGCTTGTGCTTCCAGAGAATCTTGTAACCAGGAAACTTCGAACTGGCAATTGATGCTGCACAAGGAATTTAGGACTTTGTTTGGTTTTCTGCCAGGGAAGAGCCACTCTGTCTTTACATTCTGCCTGGACTTTCCATCAATTGGACTACCAAAATGCTTGCTCCCTGGAGTCGTCATCCACTCTGGACATTTGTCTGTTGAATCTCACATTGATAGAAACTGCTATGGAATATAATGTTGGTCTTCTTATAGACATATAGACCAAGGAACTTTGTTTTTGATTGCCCAGAATGTCTTCTGGTCTGGAACTATTAGTGAAGTTTAGGTCTGTTGTTTTGCCTTGACAACCATACAGTAGATATTTCCAAAGCAGACTCTGGTGTTGGACCTGAACCCTGCCTGGTGTTGGACCTGAACCCTGCCTGTCCATGTATTTCTAGCCTTCTCCGAATTTAGGCCTGTCTCCTAAACCAAGATTTTCCAGGGGCCATTTTTAGTAGAAGCTCTGAGGGGAAAAGCTGTGCACTGCTTAGGGCTCCTCATGTAGTTAATTCCTGAATCCCTGTATTTAGTTCAACTTGGACCCTAGCAATGTGAGCTCCTGAAATATGGAACTTCTCCAATAAGTCAGGAGCCTGCCCTGTCATGACTTATTCCTGCATCCTAGCACCTGAGTCAGCTTGGGGCTTCTGTCCATGGAAACCCTGCATTTGGGCCTAGTTTATTCTTGAATCCCTGCACTTAGTTCAGCTTGGACTCCTGCCATGTAACACTCCTGTCAAAGCATCTACCCCAAGAGATCCCTGGCTGCAACCTGAGTCAACTTGGGCCCCCTGAGCATGAAGATTCTGCTTTTGGGAATGCTTTGATTTTTGCCTGGAGCTCAAAGAGTTTTTTAAAAAAAATATTTTGTTTATAAGTTTTATTTAGCTTCTACATTTTTCTACATTTTTCATATAAAAATACAAAGCAAAAACAAAATATAAGCACATATACAAAAAAAATCAGAATAACATTTAAAGCACATTTAAAATTATTATTATATCTATTTCTCGCTCGTTGCGGTTTTTCTAGACGGACATGATGGGCTTTGCCAAGTCATGCTGCCTTTTACAGATTCAGAAATTTCCTGACAATTGAGCATGTTTTAATTATGACTGCTTTCTGGATGTTGGTGTGGAATTATTATTATTATTATTATTATTATTATTATTATTTTAAAAGTTCCTGTTCAAAGTCACTCATGTAAATTGAAATAGGCTGACCAGTTGAAATAGGCTGACCAATTGTCATAATGCTTATTAAGAGAAAGTTGTTACCAGAAGTCTATTCTGTCAAACAAGACCAATGTTGTGAGGTCTTCAGACCACTGTATGATTGAGGGAGATGCTTGCTTTCCCTTCCAACCCTGTAGTATGAAACTCTTGGCCACCATGAGAGGTCATATAGTCCACTCCTGATGGCCAAAGAATGGCTTTCAGGGCATGGGAATATAATTAAGCAATACATGAACGTCCTATCCAAAACAAAGTTGATAACATCTGCCCAGAAATAAGCCACCACCACACATCACTATGTATACACTTCTGGACTGCCCCATGATCTAAACCATGGACTGTTAGCTCTCAAGTTAACTAATTTCTAACTTCTAAGATTAAGTGCTGTGACTTCTGAAATGTGATCTGTGTCACCTGATTCACCTTTAAATAAAGCCAAGACACTGAATCTATGTCGCTGTCATCTTGTCCTAGGGTGAGGAAGCTAGGCCTTCTGGCAAGTATAAGATTCAGCCTCAGAGGAGAAATATGACCTTCATGTTCAGAGCTAGAAGTCCTTTGATTGCCAGACTCTGGTCCAGAACAATATGTGGCAATGTCCCTTGTGCCATATTTATGAGTTTTCCAGGGGCATGTGGCTGGCCATTCTGAAAATACAGATAGTGCATTATCTTAGGGGGACCAGATTTTGAGAACCAAAATCCCAGTCCCTCCCGCCACCCCCCACCCAAAACAATGCCCCCACCGCGCGCGCGCCCCCCCGCCCGCCCCGCGTGGCCTGCATGCCCCCCCGCCCGTGCCGCGCCGCCAGCCCGCCTCGCCCCGCCTGCCCGCGCCGCCCGCCCACCCCCCCGCCCCCCGCCCGCGCCGCCCACACGTCCCCCTGCCCCGCGCCGCTCCACCCTTCCAACTCTAGGAAGGGGCGCAGCTGATGTATCAGCCGAAGCTGATAGTAGGCACTCCTGGCCGTTGCATCTATCTGGGTTGTCATTTGGAGCAACGGATCCAGGAGCACCCCCAAGCTGGGAACACAGCCGATCTAGACGGAGAGGCGGGTAAGAAATAAATCGTTATTATTATTATTATTATTATTATTATTATTATTATTATTCATGGGGAGTGTAACCCCATCCATAACTGGTTGACACACCTCCAAACCCAGGTTGCGGCCTTTGACAGCAAGCACCTCAGTGTTGTCTGGATTCAGCTTCAGTTTGAATGGTAAAACTATTTATGTTCAGCAATGAGATGGCCTTCTTTTAAGTAGCATACACAACCCTTCCAGTTTTTTCAAACAGGCTACAGAGACAATACAGTCTTCCTACTAATTAGACCACATCTGCCTGCTGTGTTACATACCTTCCTAACTGAGTTGTGGCTGGAGCACGCAATCTTAATTCTGCACGCACTTGTAGTTAGCTTTCTATCACCAGGGCTTGCATTAACACAATAAAGCAACTCTTCAGTTCTTCATATGGATGTCTTATGGTTCTTCATGTGGATGATGTTAACTATACCATAGTCCACCATTTTTAGTCATATCCTCCTAAAAAACCACTTACATCTTTACTGGAAAATGTCATTCTTCATTAAGACCTGGGGAGACAGTGGCTGGTGTCGCACAACACATTAGGCAACGGAGGGGAAAATAGCGTACTGACAGTGTGTTAGGTAGGCGGTGCTCCCCACATGACAAGTTGCTACCCCATCCATTGAGCGGCTGAAAGTTCCGGCGTCAATCTTGGTTGCTGTGTCTCCTCCCTCCCCCCTCCCTCAGTCCTCCAGCTGTATCCCAGCATTAGGCTGACCATATGAAAAGGAGGACAGGGCTCATGTAACTTTAACAGTTGTAGAGAAAAGGGAATTTCAGCCAGTGTCATTTGTATGCAATTAGTTCCTGGTGAAATTCCCTCTTCATCACAAATGTTAAAGTTGCAGGGGCCCTGCCTTCTTTTGTATATGGTCACTCTAGTATAGTGCCTGCAACTTTAAGTGTTGTGATGAAGAGGGAATTTCACCAGGAACTAATTGCATACAAATGACCCTGGCTGAAATTCCCTTTTCTCTACAACTGTTAAAGTTACATGAGCCCTGTCCTCCTTTTCATATGGTCAGCCTACCCAGCATGCACCGCAAGTTCTGCTGGCTGTATCAGAGCAGCTGGGGTTTTTTGGCTGCTCTGGCCGGCAGAACTCTATGCCCAAATGGAATAGTGCACGGAGAGAGTGGGGTTGGGTCAAACAACGGGCTTTGGGTTAAACAACTTGCGAGCCCGTTGTTTCTCTCCGTTGCTTAATTGGGCAGAATAGCATACCGTCAGTTGTGTGTGTGTGGTGTGTAACCCTCCACACGACACGATAAGCAACACAACTGACGGTTGCTTCCCCCCCCCCCCCCCGGTTGCCTAATGTGTTGTGCGAAACCAGCCAGTGTCTTCAGTGACAGGATCCAATAGAATTATCTTCTTGTCAGAAGGTTGCCATTGCTGCACCCATCTTCTGTGCTCCCAAATGCAATGTAACCGACATTGTGTTTCTTCTCAAACTAGTGCTTTATTAGGGGAGCCCCCATTCTTGGGTGGCACAAAATGTTCCCCTATCCTTAAATTTTAGAGTCTGGTCATCTTGCCTAGGTATAATTTGTAGATGCTGTAGATTACCTCTGAACTGCTACAAGTTGTGATGGTTTATTTTGTTTATTGAGAGGATGGATGTCTTGTAAATTTTTAATAGAAGCAGTGTCTACATTTCTATACCTCCCCATAGCCGAAGCTACATATACTAACGGCTTCAAAGGGAGATCTGTACCAGATGCTATTGGCAGCAAATATCATTGGCAGTTTTTTGGGGGCTGTCTTGACATCTTCTTTGCCTTGGGGTGGCTCTGAATCTGCATGCCATCGGTTAGATGATGCAGCTGCAGATTTGAAGCCACCCCAGACAAAGAGCCAAAGATGCGTGGCTGAAAGTCTTACCCCAGCTTTTCCAGCCAGAGCAAAGGCAGCCTGGCTCTTCTGCTGGTCTGTCATCACTCTAGAGCTGCTCTGTAGCCACACCGGGGGCATTCCTGATGGATGGCAACTCGTAATTTGTTTCTGGCTGGTTTCGCACAACACATTAAGCAACGGAGAGGGAAATAGCATACTGACCGTGTGTTAGGTAGGCGGAGCTCCACACACGACACGTTGCTACTCCATCCGTTGAGCGGCTCAAAGTTCCAGTGTCCATCTTGGGTCCCCTCTACAAGGATTCGCTTTTGCGCCTGGTTTCCCGACATGAACCTACCCGAACACTACGTTCAACATCTAAGGCCCTCCTCCGAGTGCCTCCTCCGAGGGAAGCTCGGAGGTCGGCAACAAGAGAGAGGGCCTTCTCTGTGGTGGCTCCCCAATTGTGGAACGATCTCCCTGTCGAGGCCCGCCTGGCGCCAACATTGTTATCTTTTCGGCGCCAGGTCAAGACTTTCCTCTTCTCTCAGGCATTTGGCAATATCTGAGGAGCCTGGGTCTGTTTTGTTTTGTTTTTGTAGGTTTTTTTTTTTTTTTTTTTTTTTTGAAGTGTTGAAGTGGTTTTTAAATGTACAGATTGTGTGTATGTTGTATGTTTTTGCTGTTTTAATTTTTGTATATTGTTTTTAATTGTTTTTAATCCTATGTAAACCGCCCAGAGAGCTTCGGCTATGGGGCGGTATACAAATGTAATAAATAAATAAATAAATAAATAATCGCTGAAGCGCATTTCCGCCTAATCCCTCTGCATGAGAGGCGGCGAAGCGCATTACCGGATGTCCAAAATGCGGTTTACAAGTAGGTAATGCGCATAAGCGCATATTCACACAGTCAAAATGCGCTTTAACGGAGGGAGCAAAATAAAACTCGCGATTTAACGTGCATTCGATAATGCGCATAAACGGAAAGATAACGCGCCTCTACGCCCCATTTGCGCTCCGCTGGTGTGGAGGTAAATTTTTTAATGAGACTTCAAAGAGCATTAAACCTCTCGTGAAGAGGCAGCCTTGGTTGCTGCGTCTCCTCCCTCCCACCTCCCTCAGTCCTCCAGCCATATCCCAGCATGCACTGCATGTTCTGCCAGCTGTATAGGAGCAGCTGGGGGTTTTCGGCTGCTCCAGCCGGCAGAACTCTATTCCCAAACGGAATAGTCCACTGAGAGAGGGGGGTTGGTTGGTTTCGGACAACACTTTAAACAACGGGCTTTGGGTTAAACAACTTGAAAGCCTGTTGCTTCTCTCCATTGCTTAATAGGGTGGAATAGCATACCATCAGTTGTGTGTGCGTGGTGTGTAACCCTCCACATGACACGATAAGCAACACAACTGACTGTTGTCCCCCCCCCCGTTGCCTAATGTGTCGTGCGAAACCAGCCTCTGTCTACCTGAGCAGAGGAGAAACTGGTGAGCAGAATGGATACTGGAATGCTCCGCGCTGCCTTGCCTTGAGGAGAAGAGTTTATTTGCTTCCCCTGAGCTGCTGCCGCCACTACCTCATCGTCCTCCTCACCCTAGTCTCGGGGAGGGATGGGGGACGGGCGGATGACTACTGCAAACCCTGCGCTCGCTCCTTGGCATGGGGATTATCTGGCGCAACCCCACAGGAGCAAAAGCATGTGTTTTGGGGGGAATGTGGCACCAACTTGGCTCCGTGAAGATAGCCCCCAGTTGATGGAGTTAAATGGTAATATACAGGTGGTGCTGCTACTTGTGAGGAGCCTTTTCACAGCAACAACTGGCAGGCTCGATTGTTATTTATTTGTATACGGCTCCACATCTAGAAAGATTGTACAGTGGTAAACAACAAGAGATAAAATGAACAAAAGATTAAAAGAAGTTAAAAAGGATGAAATATGACATTAAAATTATTCTTAAAACAAAAACAGAGTGCCAATAAAACCGAGGCTGGTCAACCAAGAAAGGCTTCCTGGAATAGAGCTGTTTTCATGAGGCACCAAAAACAAGGCAGTTTTTGTGCCTGCCTAATCTCCAGAGGCAGGAAGTTCCATAGGAAGGGAGCTACCACACTGAAGGCTCTTCTCTGGGTGGACTCCATTCAGGCCATAGGTCCCTCTGGAACCACTAGGAATATGCCCTCTGATGACTTCAGTTATCGGGCAGGTTAGTAAGAGAAAACATGCTTTCTTATGTACCCTGTTCCCAAGTCATAGCTTTATGCCTTACTTGCTCCACTATACAGAGGCGATACCCTCTGTTGTAGAGACATTGGACCAAGCATTGAGATTCTTTCTGGTAATCCTCATTTTTGGAATGGGTTTTTCCCCTCCCTGTCTTGATAACTGTTGATGGGAAACTTCAAAGATCTTGCTCTCCCTTTATTATGGTTCCTTGCCTTGAAACCAGACTTGGACTGGATATATCTTCAAATAGAGGACAGTATCCAACTACAGGACTATGCTAGCTCTCTGAAATAGATGACTGTAAGTTAGGACGCTTGGCCACACTAAGGTTACAGGCACTTGGAGCCAAATATTCTTTCTGGCAGGGAGAGGGGAAGCAAATTTCCTTCAACTGCTCCTTCTCTGGCCACTGGATGGGCCACAGGTTGGTCAGCCCCTTGGCTTGATGTTATTCCTCCCAATGGCCCATGGTCCCCAGGCTGATGGCAAAGGCCAGCCTGTGCTTCCCTTCTGTTCTCCAATCACAGAGACTGTGTGCACTCTAAACATATCTTAAAGTGACCATATGGAAAGGGCAACCATTCTCCTGTATCTTTAACAGTTGTATAAAAAAGGGAATTTCAGCAGGTATCATTTGTATGCATGCAGCACCTGGTGAAATTTCCTCTTCATCACAACTGTTAAAGCTGTAGGAGTCCTGCCCTCTTTTGTATCTGGTCACTCTAAATTTATATTGCTACCGTTGCCAGGAAACCATCTTTTGTCAGGCTGATAGTTTGCTAATAATCTAGAATGATCATTTCATAGTTCATAAATTGCACTATCCTGGGGAAGGTGGATCTTATCACATAGACTACTGTAATGCACTCTACATTGGTCTGTCCTTAAAAAGTGTAGAAGAACTACAGCTACGACAGTATGCAGTAGACAATGTCAGCAGACAGTATGCAGCGGAACAGACAGGAGGTATGAAAATAGTTTGAAGTCAGCTTAGTGTTTGGAAAAGAAAACGCCAAAGCTTATCAAGAGTTAGCTAAAACCAAGCTACAGAGAGAATGAAGAGTCAATCAGGGGATTTGCTGGTTGCTGTAGCGGTGCCTGTTTGCATTTAGTATGATCTGCTTGCATGTTTTAATAAAACAACGAATATATTGAAATATAATAACAGAGAGTCCATAAATCTCCAGAGTTCTCTCACCCAAAGTAAACTGAACCCTGGGGGACATGGGGAATGCAGAAAAACAGTACACCAGTAAAAGCAGAGCACACTTTCTTTATGAAATGCTTTTTATGGTGTACTTTGTGTTCTGTAATTCCTAGAGAAGCTATTGATTATAGATAATGATGACTAGATCTTCATCATGACATGGGAGGGATTAAAAGTGTCAAGGTTTATCATCACAAGGTGAGAATATTACTAACTGACCTGCTTGTTTGAAGTGGTTTCAGGCAATCTTCTAGTTCATTTTTCCACATGGGATATCATGCAAAGAAACAATCTTTGACTAATAATTTTTGCAAGCTATATTAAACAAGGAACATATGAAAATACTTTCCAATACATCCTAGCATTTTAAAGTTATTTTTTACTTTATATAAATAGATTGTAAGATGACCTAAACATAACATACTGTTTTTCTTATATTCCCAATACAGCATCTGAATCTCAGAGGATTGGTTTTAATTGGGAAGGAGGCTTTTGCATACAGTTGTTGCTATAGAAACAAACCTCTTGCTTGGCAATCATGTAAACAGTATACTCAAATCACCTTTATTAGAGAATAATGTATTGGGTAATCTTTAATGGCTGAAAATACAGAAATATTGTTTAAAACCAAATATTCATTGGTTTATATAATTTATATTGGATTAATTGTCAATAGTTGTCTTTAGTAATCTGGGTGATCCCCCCCCCCCCCGAGAAGAAAGGGTTCAGGAATTATGTCAAGAGCGCAGGCAAGTTGGTCTAAGTTTAAAAACCAATAAAACAATAGTCCTGAAATAGCACAGATGAATATGAAATCTTTTTATAATTAAAAGCTGGTGTAGTACAATGGCTAAGCTACAAGTCAGGAAGTCCCTGGTTCATATCTTGCTTCTGTAATGAACTCACTAGATGGGCCACTATCAGGCTTAATTCCTCACCTGCAATATAGAGATAACAATGCTAATGTACCATGCAAAGTTTTTGTAAGATTATATGTTAAGGATGTAATCTGGGGAAGTCTGGGGAATGCTGGGCGTTTTTAGGATTTTTTTCTGTCAAAACAGGCATAGGATTGCACCTCATTTCATTAATTAGGAACACTTATACCCTATCCTACCAGTTTAGCTCTGAGGGCAGATTATAATCACTAAGTAATAGCATAATTATAACATTAGCATAGATAAAACAATCAGGTTAAAATGGCAGGAACAGCAACAACAAATGTATTTATTATTTATTTAATTAAATAATTATATACTGCTCCATATCTAAAATAGATTCCAGAGTAGTGAACATAAGAAATGAAATAGTGAAAAGATAAAAAGATTAAAACAGAATATTATTTTTTTCATTTTAATACAGAATACCAAAAAAAACAGTGGCTGGTCAGTTGAGGAATGCTTCCTGGAAAAGAGTGGTTTTCAGGAGGTGCTAGAAGCAGCACAGCGCTGGCACCTACCTGATCTCCAAAAGCAGTGAATTCCAAAGAAAAGGGGCCACCACACTAAAGGCTCTTCTCCTGGTGGACTCCAATCAGGCCATAAGTCCACGTGGAACCACCAAGAACATGCCCTCTGATGACCTCAGTGACTGGGCAGGTTGGTAAGGGAGATGGCTTTCTCTCAGGTATACTGGTCTCAAGTTGTTTAGGGCTTTATATACTAGTACCCGGACCTTAAACCTGGCCTGGTAGCAAATAGGCAGCCAGCGCAGTTGTCTCAGCAAAGGAGTTACATGTTGAAAAGGGGCAGGTCCTGACAGCAGCTGAGCCAGCTGCATCCTGCACTAGTTCCAGCTTCCAGAGCAGCCTTAAGGGGAGCCCCACATAGAGCACATTGCAGTAATCCAGTCTTAATTTACTAACACCTGTACCACTGTGGCTAAACTATCCCTGTCCAGAAGAGTCCATAGTTGATGATAAAAGGCACTCCATGGCCTCCAGCAACAATGATGGACCTAGGAGTACCCCCAAACTATGAACCAGATCTTTCAGAGGGAGTGCCACCCCATCCATAACAAGCAATGAGCCTATCTCCCAGAACTAGGAACCACTCACCCAAGGGCTTCGTTTACCAGCACCCAAATGCTTAGCCATTGATTGGTGGGGAAGAAAGAGGGGTTAAGGAGGAAGTGGGCGAGTGAACTACAGCACCCACAATGCTTAGCCCTATACTCATTGAAAGCTAGGGAATGAAAGGGGAACTAAGAAGGAATTAGGTGACTGAACTACAGCACCCACAATGCTTTGCCCTAAACTCATTGTAAAAACAAAACAGAAAGAGACGGACAGAAGAGTGTGTGAGACCGCACACACTGCTTTGAAGACTGAAGAATTTATCTCCTGTAACATGAGTACTCCTTAATGTGGCCTAAGACGTTTTGGAACGCACCTATTTGGAAAGTTTTAAAATACTATTTAAAACGTGCCAAGGTACACTGTCCTGACTGTCTTGTCAGGACAGTGGTCTCTGACCTTTTTGAGCCACTGAACACATTTGGGATTTGGAGATAGTGTTACAGGTGAACTCACAAAATGGTTCCCAAGGCAGGGTGTTTGCCCAGATTTTAAACAGGTGCCATGGTGAGCCACAGTGTATAATCAAGTTCTTAGGCATACCTCTCAGAGAACGCTGCATTAGCGATAAACATTTAACTGCTGCCAACAGAATAAACCTTTTATACCTTATAGAAACCCAGTAGCTTGGTTCTTTTGGTGAACATATGGAATTGACCCCATCACTTGTTGGCAGCTTCTCACACTGGTCAGTTTTCCTCCTTCCAAAACTTGAGGGTCATTGGTAGTCCCAATCACCTCAAGTCTGTCTGTCTGTCTGTCTGTCTGTCTCTGTGTGTGTGTGTTCGCAGAAGCTACTAATTTTCAGCAGAGGTTCTGTAGTTTTACTCTGTTGTTTGCTAAATAAGGTAAGCTTTATGTTGTGTAGATGCCCCCCCCCCAAAAAAGCTGTGGTCTTGTGATTCTTTATTGCTCTTTTGGCATGACTTCAAGTCTATGAGCCTATCTACAGTGTACCTTGGCACGTTTTAAATAGTATTTTAAAACTTTCCAAATAGGTGCGTTCCAAAACGTCTTAGGCCACATTAAGGAGTACTCATGTTACAGGAGATAAATTCTTCAGTCTTCAAAGCAGTGTGTGCGGTCTCACACACTCTTCTGTCCGTCTCTTTCTGTTTTGTTTTTACAATGAGTTTAGGGCAAAGCATTGTGGGTGCTGTAGTTCAGTCACCTAATTCCTTCTTAGTTCCCCTTTCATTCCCTAGCTTTCAATGAGTATAGGGCTAAGCATTGTGGGTGCTGTAGTTCACTCGCCCACTTCCTCCTTAACCCCTCTTTCTTCCCCACCAATCAATGGCTAAGCATTTGGGTGCTGGTAAACGAAGCACTGCCCCCACAAATCACAAACGGTAAGGAAAGACACATTATTTTACTTAAAATTATTTATTAAAAGTAAAAACCGTTGTATATAGCTGAAGTGAGTTTTAAAAAACCTCGGGTATACATCGTTCAAGGGAGTGAGTCATGTGGCCCAAAGAGTTTTTGTAACCCTTATGAAATGTTACAAAGCTAGAGTGTAGATCGGCTCTTAGTGGGGAGATTATAAACTCATAAATTGTCTTCTGAGCTTGCCTTGCATCTGTAATTTCCCATCGTTCAGGGTTTTGTTTTGTTTTTAAAATATCATTGTTTTTAGTGAAATCTTTCACAGTCCAGAGTGTACAGCACAACAGATTGTTTGTTATCTTAACAGTAAACACTTTGAATTCATTCCAATACACAGTAGCAAAAGTACAGTAATCTCCTATCAGCAAAATAGATTAACCAAGTACATTACAGTTAGCAATAAACTAACCACATACAGCCACACAACTGCTGTATCTCACATACTTCAGTAATATGTGCAGATGGATTTGTGCTTGACTAGGCTATCAGGATACATAGTTAATGTAGATCAGACCTGAAGAACATGCAATCCTATGCATGTTTACTCAGAAGTAAGCCCCAGTGAGTTAAATGGGGATTTACTCCCAGGAAAGTGCATATAGGATTGCAGCCTGGTTGCTTGAACTTCTTCATAATTAAGATGCCCCTTAACAGCCTTCCTAAACTTGGTGTCCTCCAGGGTTTTTTGATTTAAACTCCTATCAGCCCCAGCCAGCATGACTAATGCTGGGAGCTGTAATCCAATCCATCTGGAGGGCACAGTTTGGGGAAGCTGTTCCATACCCTCTCCAGCCACTGTTTCCTGGTGCAACCTTCCCATAGACTAGCAAAGTTGATTTGGGCTGCTATGAACAAGCAAGGAAGAAGCATTCCCAAGTATGGACATAAGTATTAACATTAAAGGAAATAAAAATAACATGGATGCATGAAAGAAGACCTTACCGTTTGATTGTTCTAAAAGAAGGCTATCCTTCTCTCAGTAAATCTCAAAGGATCCCAGTGAACATGCAGCCTCCTTAAGCATGTGTTTTGTTTCTATTAATAAAGTGATGGAGTTGGAGGTACCAGTAGAATGGATCCTCCTGTTTAAGAACTTTTCTGTATGAGGCATTTATTGTGCACTTGTGATTCCTTACGCATGGATGTTTATGGGTTATTTAGACAACATGATCTCCAGTTTTGCTTCTGTTTTTATGAACACTTTTCTGGAGGGGGGTGTTTAGAGTGCAGAAAATGGGGTATTTATTTCTGAAAGTGAAAGAAAAGGTATTTTCCTACTTATGGGTATGTGTTAGTCTGCTATAGCACAGTGTCACCTAGAGGCTATGTAGCAGAAAAGCAAGAAACTATTTGTGTAGCACTCTAATCTAAATTCTGCTTCGAAACTGAAAGTACATAAAGAGATTCACAGGCTTGTGTATAAAAGCTCTAGCCATCTTGTAAAGCCTTTTGTCTCCTTAACTGGAAAAAGATCTGCCATTTTGGTTTCCTACAAATTTTAATGGTATCAGAACAATTTCTAGTTGAGAACTCCTGGTACTACTCCATTAATGTTAGAAGTAACATTTCAGGACCAGCAGTTTCTTCCACTTGAGTCATGTTAATAGTACCTGGTTTCCTTGATAATGCAGTGGGTGAAAGGTGCCTCTTGCTAGTCTGCATAAGGCTTATCTAAGTACAGTTCAGTCCTGAGCTGAAATATATGCTTAAAATTTCTTGCCTGCACTGAAAATGTTATATACCACGGAGCTGTACGAACTCTACACAGGAAAGAGCGCTCAAGAGCAATCGCATCAACCGCCCGGGTCATTTCTGCATTCCACAGATCAACCAGGGTTTCAACAGGAGAGCCAGCTCTATCAGCCGGAAAACTCTCCAGAGCCCTCTGGATCCATTATCCTCTGGGGCGGACCATCTTAATGGGTCCCCCACCCTTGCAGAGGGGAAAAGCTGCTGTAGGTCTAAACTTCAACAGGTGGTGATCTGACCATGACAATGGGACTGCTGTTAAGACCCCCACTTTCAGTTCACCATCTCCATGTCCAGTTGAAAAAAACAGGTCTAGAGTGTGCCCTGCTACATGCCTTGGGCCGATGGCATATTGGGACAGTCCCATGGTTATCATGGAGACCATGAAATCCTGAGCTGTCCCAGATAAGGTGCCCTGGGTGTGAATGTTGACATCCCCCAGAACCAAGAGTCTGGGGGATCTCAACAGTACCCCTGAGACCACCTCTGTCAGCTCAGCTAGGGAGTCTGTTGAGCAGCGGGGTGGGGGGTACACCAACAGAATTCCTAATCTGTCCCATTGGCCCAACACAAAGTGCAGACACTCTAGACCAGTAGTCACATGGACAAGTAGCCTGCAGAGGGGGATGGAATTCCTATAGACCATAGCAACACCCCCTCCCCAGCCCTCAAGTCTACCCTGATGCTGAACCAAGTACCCCAGTGGGCACAGCTTGAGTGCAGATGGAGACAAACTCCTGCTGGATGCAATCAAACACTGGTAAGTGCCTATGGTAAGCTGTATTCAGGGGCAGTGAGGACAGCAAAAAAAAATACTTTGCTGCCACTATTAAATCATCAACCTGCTGCTCAGCGGAGCTTTTCAGAGTTTTCAGAGGGCTTTTACATGCTAGCCCCAAGGACATGATAAAAACCACCTGAGGCCCACCATAATATGTTTGCTAGGCACTTCCAGAATAAAATCTTTGGCATCTGCCAGGACTTTGACTCCAGCATTATAGCAGGCAAATCAAGTGAGGTATCCAGAGCAGAGGCTTGTCCTATTTTCTTGGATGAGTTTCAGTTTGTACAGCTCGAGGACGTTGACAAGGTGCTTGGACAGGTTCGTGCAACCACCTCCGTATTGGATCCTTGCCCCTCTTGGTTAATAAAAGCTAGCAGGGATGGAACAACTGGCTGGACCAGGGAAGTGATTAATGCCTCTTTGCAAGAGAGAGTGGTCCCAGGCCTCCTGAAAGAGGTGGTAGTGAGACCACTCCTGAATAAATCTTCCCTGGACCCTGAAAATCTTAATAACTACAGGCCAGTAGCAAATGTTCCATTCCTGGGCAAGGTTCTTGAGTGGGTGGTTGCGAGCCAGCTCCAGGCACTCTTGGATGAGACCGATTATCTGGATCCATTTCAGTCGGGTTTCAGGCCTGGCTTTGGTATGGAAACGGCCTTGGTTGCCCTGTATGATGACCTATGTTGGGAGAAAGACAGGGGGAGTGTGACTTTGTTGATTCTCCTTGATCTCTCAGCAGCTTTCGATACCATTGACCATGGTATCCTTCTGGGACGACTGGCTGAGTTGGGAATAGGAGGCACTGCTCCTACTTGGCGGGTCGGCTTCAGAAGGTGGTACTTGGGGAACACTGCTCGGCCCCGTGGATTCTCTAGTATGGGGTTCCGCAGGGGTCAGTCTTGTCCTGCATATTGTTCAACATCTACATGAAACCATTGAGTGCAGTCATCTGGAGTTTTGGAGTGCATTGTCATCAGTACGCTGATGGCACGCAGCTCTACTTCTCCTTTTCATCCTCATCAGGTGAGGCTGTGGATGTGCTAAACGATACCTGGCAGTGACAATGGACTGGATGGGGGCTAATAAACTGAAACTCAATCCAGACAAGACTGAGATGCTGTTAGTGGGTGGTTCTGCTGACTGGATGGACGGTCTTCAACCTGTTCTGGATGGGGTTGCACTCCCCCTGAAGGAGCAGGGCAGGATCTACACTACTGCTTTAAAATGGTTTATAACAGTAGTGACAACTGTTGAGGCCCAGGACATACTCCATAGACAGTTTTCAAACCGTTTTCATAGTGTCATATCCTGCTTGGTGTAGATCTGGCCCAGATTCGTAGCTTGGGGGTTCTCCAAGAGCCATCTCTGTCACTTGAGGCTCAGGTGGCCTCGGTGGCATGGAGTGCCTTCTACCACCTTCGGTTGGTGGCCCAGCTATGCCCCTATCTGGACAGGGATAACCTGGCTTCAGTTGTCTATGCTCTGATAACCTCCAAATTAGATTACTGAAATACACTCTACATGGGGCTGCATTTGAAGGCGGTTTGGAAGCTGCAGCAGATTGATAACAGGGACCAGAAGGTTTGAACATATAAGACCTACTCTGGCCCGCCTGCATTGGCTGCCTATATGTTTCTGAGCCCGATTCAAGGTGCTGGATTTAACCTATGATGCCTTACATGTCTTGGGACCACAATACCTGACGGAACACCTCCTGGTATGAACCTACTTGTACACTAATAATTCCTCCTCCGAGTATGGAATTATCTCCCTGAAGAGGCCTGCCTGGCGCCAACATTGTTATCTTTTCAGCACCAGAACAAGACTTCCCTCTTCTCTCAGGCATTTAGCAATATCTGATGAGCCTGGATGTGTTTTTTGTTTTTTAGGCTTATAGCTTTTTAGGTTTATAGCTTTTATAGCTTTTTAAGTTATGTATTTGTATATTGTATGTTTTGCAGTTTTTAAATGTTTTAATCTTATGTAAACCGCCCAAAGAGCTATGGGACGGTATACAAATGCAATAAATAAATAAATATCCAATTTCCATAGCCTTTGTTAACTTTCTAAAGTGGTGGAAATAATTTTGGTATTTATCCCCTAAGTATTTCAGTGAGGCTTAAGTTGGAACAGCTTTTGATGAAGATGAAAAGGTGGTTAATGATTTCTGACCACCAGGTGTCAGCATCAGCTTGTTCTTGTGAATTGGGAGCATACTTGGAAATGTTGATTCCCTCTAGCACCCTTCTGGATGACAGACAGTTCGCTGTTACATCCTTATGTGACTGCAATGTGCTGCCCATGAAGTTGAAGTTGCCCACATGCAGTCCTCTTGCTATTTTCTCTGTCCACTTGCTGAAGATTGATTCTTCAGCTTTTAATGCAGACAAGAAAAATGAATATTGAATACACGGGGATTTCTATTGAAATATTATTTCTTCTGTTGCGCACTTTTGTGAACTGAATATTATTAAAGTTGAATCTGATTCTTACTATTGTTATGTTTCAATAGGTTTTACATTGTATGTACCTAGATAAATCATTTAATGATTAGACTAATAACTATAAATAACTAATAAATCAATGTTTGAGAGCTTTCAAGGTCACTGAAGTTGTTTTGGCCAATGTCCATGAGCTCTTGGCTTGCATAAATGGAGATAGCAGGTGGACTTCTTGAATTCAAGAAGCAGCCCAAAGTATTACCTGGGACTAAACCTGGCACTTTTGTGCCCAGGCAATGAAAGCTTAAGTGAGGAATGTAGCTGTAAATATATCGTTGAGCTGTTGTTATTATTATGTGCCTTCAACGAACAGGATAATTGTTAGAGATGTCACAAGAAATCGAATAGGGTGATTCATAAAAGCAAGTGTTTATGTTGATTCCTTACATGTAGGGAAAAATCTAGTAGAACTCGCTTGGATTTAATCATGTGCCCCCTTCCCCTCGCCCTTCCCCATGAGGAACAGTGGGAGAAGCAGCTGAACACACTAGCCGAGTCACCACAAATGAGGGGGCAACCCAGCCTGCTCTTGGTAAAAAGTCAAATTGGGATGCTGTTTCTGCAGTTCTCCTGGAATGAATTATCTCAAATGATAGGGATGAAAGAACAATTGTGATATAACATTTACTTGGACTTGGGTTGGAGAGACCTATGAAGCTCATCAGACCTGCCCTGGACAAGTCACCCTCTCTCAGCCTGACTTACGTCGCAAAACTATTTTGAACATGAATAATGATCTATGTTTGCTACACTGAGCTCCTCAAAATGAAGGGAAGGGAGTGCAAAAGGGATGGGAGAGGCAGTGCAGTGTAGTGGTTAGACTGTTGGACTGGGGAAACTTGGGTTTAGTCCCCACTCGACCATGAAGTTCACTGAGTAACTTTTTGTCCAGCCACTGACTCTCAGCCTAACTTACCTCACAGGGTTGTTGTGAAGATAACAGAAAGAAGAGGAAGACCATGTAAGCCACTGTGGGCTCCTTGAAGGAAAAGATGGGTGTGATAAAATACTAGAGAAATTGCCAGGGTTAGTTTTGTCTCTTTAAACTTCTTGAGAAACCCAAATATTTTCCAACTTGGCCTTGGTTCATTATACAGGCTGACACTTTTCTCAGGGTCAATTAGTCCATCTCTAATTCTCCTAGTCTTTCTAAACACTTCTGCGCCTCTGCAGACCATTGTTTATAAAATAATAATAACAATAATAATAATAAAATTAAAGGGAGGGTATTCAGAGCCGGAGCACCCTGTACCTCCCCCTGTTGTTTTCCCCCTCATTTGAGAGAACAAACAAAACAAAGGCAATTAATAATAATAATAATAATAATAATAATAATAATATCTTGAATAAGGGGGTGTGGATGCTCCCAGGCATTCCTGCACTGACGTGTGTGGGCTCAGGTGGACGGGCGCAGTGGTGGCTCCTTCCTGAAAACCTGCATTTGTGCCCCTTCCCATGTAGATAGCTCGGAGACCCAATGCAGGACTACGTGGCCCCGCACCACTGTGCTGCCATGTCACTGGCAAGACACGGCCCAGCCGGTGTCACTGGTATGCATGCAGCACCTGGTGAAATTCCCTCTTCATTACAACAGTTAAAGACGTAGGAGCTATACTAGAGTGACCAGATACAAAAGGGAACAGGGCTCCTGCAGCTTTGACTTTGTGATGATGAGGAAATTTCATCAGCTGCAGCATGCATACCAATGACACCTGCTGAAACACCTTTTCTATGCAACTGTTAAAGTTACAGGAGCCCTGTCCTCCTTTTCATATGGTCAATATGACCAAGCATGGCCTCTGACAGTGAGATATAAATGTAAAAAATAAATAAATGAGGGATAAGTAAAATGCTGCAACACAAGACAAACTAGGCACACATGCAAAGGGCTGCATCCAAGTGTGAGCTGAAGGTGAGTTTTGCTTTCCTATCACAGCCTTTGAGCTTCTTCTGATGAGTGTTTTATTGCCCGCTTGTGACTCTGGCTGCTCACAGTTCTTCGCAGGGCATTTTGATGATGCAGCATTTCTCCTGCACATCTCCCACTCCTTCTGCTCTTCTTTCCGTCACAAAATGAGCCTCATCAAATCCAGTTTGTTTTTGCTGTGTAAGGAAGAAGCTGTGCAATAAAAACGCCCACTGGATGGGCCACGTGGTCATGGCTTGCTTCCTCTTCCTTCCCCATGTGAAGAAAGAGGAAGCTGTTCATCCTTATTGTGGGTCAGAAGCAGAGGGCAAAGCAATGGGAAGGAAACACAATCCCCCCCCCCCCCCGTCTAATGATCCTCTTTGTCTTACATGAAGTTACAGTCTTTCATAAATAGCACACACACATTCTGTAGGATCTGTTTGGGACAACAGACAATGTCGATATATCTGGTGTTATTTAAACTGCTTTCCCTTATCTCAAGAGGTGCCTTTATCATTCTCATTTTCTCAACCAGAAACGTCCTTGCTTAGCTGCAGTACACTACAATGACGTCATGTTAGACGCCTGTAATCTTTCTCTAAAACTTACATAACATACAGTGACGATGAATGCTAATATTTTATGGTAAGATCTAAACAAAGAAATATAAACAAATTGTGTTGAGCTACAGACATGCATCATTAATTACCCAGAGCCTGTGGATGAAAAAAACCAAACAGGATAAAGTTAGAAATAGTGCCAAGTAAGACAGGCATTTGCAGTGTTTGGACATCACTTTAGTCAACGATGGCTTAATAAGCTACGCAGAATAGCTTAGATGCCCTGCCACATGACTGGCTTATAAAATACTGTGTGTTGTTTGTTAAGCTACTGTGCCTAATCTGACCCTGCCCCTCATTCATTCTAACATAATAGCAGGGGCTGCAAAGCGCTGCAAAGAAAAGCAAATTGTGGAGAGAAGAGAATGCCCAGGTACACCAAAAGGGGGTGGAGGGGTGCAGGATCAGGACCTAACTTCTCAGGACGCTTGCCCTAGACAGGAGGCACCCAATCCACCTACAAAACCCTACACACCTACCCTCAGAGGGGGGAAGTTTCCGGATGCATCAAAAATGGGGTGGCACTAATAATAAATCCATGGAAGGCTGCAGGATTGGGACCACAATTCATGCCCAGCCTCCCTTAGTCAGGAAGCACATGATCCACCTTCAAAACCCTGTGCACTTACACCCGGGGGGGGGGGGGAAGAATCCCAGGTGCATCAAAAAGGGGGTGGCACTAATAAACCCTTGGAGGGTTGCAGGATCGGTACCAAACTTCATGCTTAGCCTCCCCTAGACAGGAGGCACCTGATGCACCATCAAAATCCTATGCCCCTGCCTCGTTTGTGCACAATAATGATGGGCCTATTTTTCTTTTTTCTTTTTTAACACTATGTTGTGGAGCCACTGTGTTTTCCATTTGCTAATGTGCAGTTGCGCACTTTAGCAATTGGGCTGGGTTCAGTAAAACAACTTATTCTCTTTAAAAGAGCTTTAGCGCTATGTCAGGGAGCCACTTTTTGACGTTTCTGTTAGAATCACGCGGCAGAGATCTAAACTGCTCCTGCAGCGTGACTCTCTAGGCAAGTGATTTAATTCACAGTGCTCAATAGATGACATGATAAAGCATGGTGGGTTAAATAACCCCTAGTGCAGGCTGTGGGTTATCACCAGGGGTTATTTCAGGTAAATAAGACCCTGTGGGTTAAAAAAACATTCTGATGGATGACAATAACCCACAATGGGTTAAATAATCCATGATGGGTTATTATGGTTATCATGTCATCTGAATGTTTATGGATCTCAGATTACACCTTATTCAGCAAAAACTTCTCCATTCATTAAAGAACAGAGTTCAGTCAGGTGGTTTTCATCTGTTTGAATACAAACAATTTTCTTTCTTTCTTGACCAGCCTTTTTAAAACCCTCTGTTACAAATCTGGTCAGTCTGTCATCTCTGTTATGGCAATCTCAATTGTTAAAGCTCCTAGCTCCATGCTGCCTTTGGCTACTTTCTGGAGATTTAGGGTGTCATCAGATGAGCATTTCATTGCACACTTGTTACTGGTAGGGATGTGCAGCGGATCGGATCAGATCCATGATCCGAATCCGATCCACCCAAAAATCGGATAAAAATGATCCGATCTGATCCAATCCACCAACCATCTGATTTGATCCAATCCGATCCAAAGGGACCCGATCCGGATCAGAAAAAAATTGGTGGCTATGAATTTTTTAGATTAAAAGTTGCAACAACATGGAGTTTTGACAGATAAAAGAGGGTAGGGGAGGCAGGGGAGGGGGTGCAATTGACAGCCCAAGCCTCTGTGGAAAAACTTTTGTAACTTTTAATCTAAAAAATCCATAGCCATCAAATGACAGAACCTATCATTCTGAAATTTCTGACAGATAACTACCCCTAACCCATCTACAAAGTGAGCAAATTTCAGACTTCTAACTTTTAAAACAAAAAAGTTATAGGCATTTCCTTCCTCATTGTTTCAAAAATACCTTGCCACTACATGCCTGGACCTAGCTTTCTGAAATTTCACACACCTATCAAGCAAAGTGATACCTGTAATGTGCCCAAGTTTCCTGTGTGTATCTTTAAAAATAAAAAAGTTGAAGGCATAACTGAATTTACCCCACTACTATCCATTTTTCTAAAATTAATTGCCACACAAGGCAAGCACCTATGTTTCTGAAATTTCACACACATGAGTCCCAACATACCACCTGCAATGTGGCAAAGTTTCATGTGTGGAACTTTAAAAATGAAAAAGTTGTAGGCATTCCTGGTTCTTTATTAAAAAAAATAATTGCCACAAAATGCCTGCACCAATCTTTCTGAAATTTCTCACAGATAACTACCCCTAACCCATCTACAAAGTGCCAAGTTTCATCCTTCTATCTTTAAAAATGAAAAAGTTTTAGGCGTTTTTGTAACACAATACTAGGCTATGGGGAAATGCATTCAAAACGGCGTCCGATCTGAAAATCGGACATCCGATTTTCGGATCGAAATCGGATCTGATCAGATCCAGTGGACCTCTGATTTTTTCCGATCCAATTTTTTTTTTTAAAAAAAAAAATCCGATCCAGTTCCGATCCGATTTTTCCGTCTGTGCACATCCCTAGTTACTGGGCACTCACAGATTTTTGTGCGTCTGATTCATGACATTGTCTGCATCCTGTGCACCTCCTGTCTTCTAGCCTTTTTCATGCGACAAAAAAAGACCCTGGTAAATCTGAATTATTTTTGAGACAGAACTTGCCGCTATCTCCTGCTGTGTGTAGGAGAAGCAGCTCGATCAAAATGGCTCACTGAAATGGCTCACTGAATGAGCCATTTGCACATTGTTTACTTCCTCTTTCAAAAGAGGAAGTAATGAGGGACAATAGTGCAGGCAGAGAAGCGACAGTAAGCAAACGCGATTTACCCCGTGTAATGACGCTCCTATTGGAGAGAGCCCATAAACTCCCCCTGCCTCACTTCTTTGCCTTGCCTCAGTATGGCTGCTCCATAAAGGAGTTGGGGGCTGTTCCAGCTCTGCAGAGGATAGATGGATAAAGCTGCAAAGCACCCCTGTTCACTATGATCTACCTGGCTCCACCTATTTATTTAAAGACTTCTATGCAACCATTCAATATAAATATTTCCAGGTGTCTTACAAATAAGATTATGAAATATAAGGGATTTAAAAAAATGAATAAGCAGTAAAACAACCAATATCATACAATGCCCAGTTCACAGTTCTGCTGTGAATAGAGTTCTGCTTCAATAACATATTTACAAAACACACAAAATTAAAACAAATGTATGTAGAAGTAGATCCAAAATGTGTTTCAATTTTTTTGGTATTTAAACATTTGGTCAGGCTTGCTAATTGCCTTGATAGTTTCAAAGGACAGTATGCCTGACTAGAGTCCAAAGGATATTGAGAGCAATGCTTTAATTCCTTTGCTGGTGAATCCATTTTTAGCAGATGTGCAGACCTGCACAAGTTAGTGGGACATGAGGCTGCAAATACACAGTAGGGGATATTGAATGACTGGAAATGTTATTGATAGCTGGGGAGAATAGTGCTATATGAAATGAAAGCAGAAGAGCCAGGAAAAGAAAAGAAAAACATTTTCTGAATGCTTTAGAGAGTCTTGTTTTTGACCTCAGGAGTCCAAAATATATTCGTAGGCTTCTAATCACCTTTCAAGTGATGGAAAATTGCAAGTTTTACATTCTTAGGCTTCTAATCACGTTATTCTGTTGTAGTGCAAGTTCTTTTTTTTTAAGAGGCGCTTGGACTCATTCTTAATGTGTGATAATGGAAATCCAATTTAGAAAATCAATACAAAATGGTATGCTAAAAAAAGAGAGCTAATAGGGAATCTGGCATGAATTGTTTACCATTCATCCAGATTGTATGCTGAGAAACATTCCTCTCAAATTGTGCCTCATCAGAGTTGTGAACCAGTGGATGATGTACTCACACACACACACACACATACACCCCCCCTTTCTGGCTCCGAGACAAGATACCTTGTAACTGAGATATCCTTGAGAGGCACCTGGCCAACCTTCTCTTTAAAATCTTCAAGGAAGGAGTTTCAACAGCTTTAATTGGCAACTTGTTTCAGTGTTGAATTGCACCTGGCACAGTTAGAAAGTTCTTCTAATTTTTGATGTAAGTCTAACTCTTTAAATGTTGATTTCTTTCCAAATCCCCAGTATATAAAGCCAACAATTAATTATTATCCTTCTCTCTGGCCAGATCTACACCAAACAAGATATATCACTTTGAAAGCTGTTTGAAAAAAGTATATGTAATGTGTCCTGGGCCCAAGCAGTTGTCAAAACCGTATAACCCATTATAAACTGGTAGTGTAGATCCTTCCTCTGTCTTCATTTGGAAAATTTGATATTTGCTGACTTAGGACCTGTTTAGGTATTTACCTGAACATGCAAGGACTTCCACCCCCCAACATCTCCACACAGGCAGGCTTCATTTTAGACTGTTGTGCTTTAATCGTGAAGATCTGAAGAGCATTTCTAAGAGTGTTCCATTGGATGTGCTCAGAACCCTCTGCATGAACAGGGACTCTGACTTATCAGGGATTCTGAATCACACTGAATTTGCCAAGAAATTGAACACACGAGTATTCGGACGACCTGGGAACACAGCTGAATATTTTGTGGTTAGCATGAGGTTTAGGAAACCGGGAAACAGCCTAGGCTTACAGTGTTCTGTGTGACAGCACGGCGTGTGGTTAGTCCAAACCGCAGAGAACTACAGTTTTACTAACTACAGTCCTTAAATGTCGTCTGAACAGGGGACCAATATCTAATTTTAGGTGAGGTGATCAAACTGTAGCTTAGCTTTTAATATTCAAATAATGTGTAGGAGGAAGTAAAAGAGATTTAACAATTTTTAGCAAGTTTTAGTTTAGCTTTACAACACATGTAGAATGCAGGAGGCTGGTGAAGAGGAGACATAATAATCTTAGAAGCTCAATTTGTTATCTTACTTGCTATATTTGTAATGTCAGCTTTGTCAATTGCTATTCTTTTGGTTAATTTTACATTTATGTTCCATTCTTTTTCATTACTGATAATGTACTCACAGAATAACTTGAAATACTCATATAACCACATACTATCATTCTTAATTTCTATAATTTTCTTAAACAAAGCATTTAATAGATTTCAATTTACATTTTTAATCTGTGGTGATGTTCACCAATTTGGGCTTAGTTTGGTTACTGACAACGGTATCTATGGCCAGATCTACACCAAGCAGGATATAACACTATAAAAGCAGTTTGAAAACGGTATATGGTATGTGTCAATGGGCCCCAATAGTTGTCAGTGCACTTCAAAAGAGTAGTGTAAATCCTGCCTAAAATCCAATTTGTTTAGGTTCTGAAGTTAAACAGGACCGAATTAACAGTTTCTTCAAGCTGTTCTCACTGAATTTGCTTTCAAAATTTGTGTCTTCATTGTCTTCCACTGAATCCTTCCACCTTGTTAATAGTCTTCTTGGTGAAAAGAAGGGAGAAACAGGTTCTCAGGATGCAAAGGGTTTATTGATACAAAGCCCAACGCATTTCGGCTTGTGTCTTCTCAAAGGCCTTCGTCAGGGGATTGTCAGAAGAAGTCAGCAGTTTTTCCTGCATATGATATGCCAACGAGTATCATATGATGCAGTCTAGTGTTAGAGGAAAATCTGCAGACTTCTTCTGACAACCCCCTGACGAAGGCCATTGAAAAGACACAGGCTGAAACACATTGGGCTTTGTATCAATAAATCCTTTGTATCCTGAGAACCTGTTTCTCCCTTCTTTTCACCTGACTTGGACACTTTCCTCCTTTGGTTTTTGGCTTTTAATAGCCTTCTTGAACTGTGATGACCACCACTGAACTTAGTACTCCAGATAAAGTTGGTCAAATAAGGAACTGCAACTCCCCTGCTCTTGGAAACAATGCTCCTGTTTCTGCAACCTAAAATTGTGCTGTCTTTTCCTATCACAGTATCACATAGTACCACAGTTGTTGAATCCCATCCTACTTCTTAACCACCAAAGCCTATAGAAATTATCAGTTTCCAATAATGTAGACTTCACCAGGAAAATATCTGCCCATGATAAAGGAATCCTAACAGATAACTCACCCACTGATTTCCCTCTTTGGCCCTGTTCAGACAAATCACTAAGCCAAGGTGGTTAAGCATTTTGAGCTAAACATTATGGCTTAGCATGTCATGTGAACCATGACTTAGTTGGTCAGGTTAGAACCATTCCTAACATATTCATGGTTTAAACACACTCACATAACCATGATTTAAACATGCTCACTATTTACTGTAAAAGGGTTAGTGGCCTAATCATGGCTTGGCTGAACAGGCCCTTTATGTCCCATACTGAACACCTGGTATAATGTATGAACACTGTGATAGACCCATGGTAGTTATGACAGTTATGAACTCCTGAGCTGTACCTGATAAGTTAGCTTCAGCATGGCTGTTGAAGTCCTCTGGAACCCATAGTCTAGATGCCTCCAACATCATCAATGGCTACTAGTTATGATGGGTTTATGAAACTGTCATGATCAGAAGCTATATGTCAATGAACCAATTGCTGGGGAGCAACAACAAGGGAGGGTTATTGGCTTCATGTCCTGCTTGTCAGTTTCCCATGGGAATCTGGTTGGCCACCATGGGAAGCAGAATGTGGATAGATGAGGCCACTGGAATTGATGGGTCAAGAACGAGACTTTTCTTCCATTCTTTAAAACAAATGTTACAGCAATATATTTGATTGCTTAACATCATACGATAGAGGGGAAAAAAGCAAAAAATAATTCTAATACACAATACTAATACCTATCAAATAAAAACATTAAAAACTACGATATCACAACTTTTAATATGTCTGGGTTTACTAAATATTTTTAGATATTAATTAATATTTCTTCAATTGATTACAATTTAGAGTTGTTATTAAAGTATGAGAAAAAAGTCTAGGGTGTTTCATCTTTTAATTTATTTATTTCATCCATTTACCCTCTTACAGTAGTCAATTTAATACATTTTATCAAAGGCCAGCTTTTGACTTCTCACTTAATAACCATTGGCGCCTCTCTTCTTTTCCAATATTGAGCTATAAGGACCATTGCCGCCATTAGTAAATAATAGATTAGCTTAATTTCTTCTTCGTATGCTCTGAACACCAAGCCCTACTAGAGCACGTCTGTTACTGAGTCAGGGAGTCTGTTAGGGATTGAGATGGGCAGTACATCAAAAGAATATTTCTCCTGTCACTACTATATAACACCAAGTACAGTCACTTGATATGGGTCAAAGGGCATGTGGAACTCATGGTGAAAAGGGTGAAACCTGTATGAAGTATGTTGCCCCTGCGTCCCTGCATGCAATACTGATGCTGAATCATGTACCTGGCCAAAAGCAAGGCACCACTTTTTCTAACCAGGTCTTGGCGACACAAGCTTGATACCCTCTTTCAAGATCAAATTGTGGATCATAGCTTGTGGTATTGGGAACTATCCTGGAATTCAGCAGCAACAGCTTTGGGGGGGGGGGGGGTGACAGGCCACCCAGAATATGATGAGCTGGGAAAAGAGCCGGCTCCCTTCTCCGAACTTGGCATTTCCTAGGGGGAATCCACACAGTCCTTTGGAACGTTTTAAATTGTATTTTAAAACGTTCCAAATAGGTGCGTTCTAAAACGTCTTAGGCCACATTACTGAGTACTCACGTTACAGGAGAAACAGTCTTCAGTCTTTAAAGCGGTGTGTACATTCACACATTGTTCTGCCCTGTCTCTTTCTCTTTCGTTTTTCAATGAATTTAGGGCAAGGCATTGTGGGGGTTGTAGTTCAGTTACACACTTCCTTCTTAGTTCCTCTGTCATTCCCTAGCGAGTATAGGGCTAAGAATTGTGGGTGTTGTAGTTCACTGGTCCACTTCCTATTTCTTCCCCACCAATCAACTGCTCAGCATTTGGGCACCAGTAAAGGAAGCACTGCCCCCATGAGTCAGAAACGGTAAGGAAGGACACATTCTTTTACTTAAAACGATGTATTAAAAGTGAAACCGTTGTATATAACTGAAGGCAGTTTTAAAAAACCTCAGATATACAACGTTATAGGGAGTGCGTCATGTGGCCCAAAGAGTTTTCATAACCCTTATAAAACGTCAAAAAACTCGTGTGTAGATCCACCCCTAGATGATTTCTTCATGAAAGTGCAAACAGAGACATTCCAGATCTATCCTAACCCTCCAGTTTGCCTAATAGATCTTGGCAACAAAACCTTGCTTTAATATATGCCTTCAGTCAGTGATGGCTGCTGGGTGGAGGGCAAGGCAGAGTTGCCTTGGTAGCTGCCCTGGTAGGTCACAGTAGCTGAAGCCAATTAGATCTTCCTCCCTTGCAGAGACCCTAAGGACGTTGAAGCAATGCATTTCAAATACATAGCCTTTAACTAAACTGAAGAATGCCATGACTTTAAGATTGTGTATGTGTCATCTGCTGCTGCTTTCAGTAAAGTAAGAAGACCCAGGCCCCAGTGTCCATACCCCTACAGCTCCCCCTGCCTGGCCTTCGTCATGAGACGAGGATGTTGACAAGATGCTTGGACAGGTTCGTGCAACCACTTCCATATTGGATCCTTGCCCCTCTTGGCTAATAAAAGCTAGCAGGGATGGAACAACTGGCTGGACCAGGGAAGTGATTAATGCCTCTTTGCAAGAGGGAGTGGTCCCAGGCCTCCTTTTTTTGTGTGTATAATTTTTATTAATTTTTCAACAAAACAAACAAACATACACATAATACATAATATATAAACAACTAACTCCCTCGACTACCCCCGTGCACCCCCCCCGAGACCTACTCACATTCATCCATCTTCCTTCCAGAATTTTAATGATTCTTTTGAAGGCGACTGTCCCTTTCCCGATCTTAAAACATATTCCAAAAAGGGAGTCCATATATCTCCAAAATCACTCTTACTGGACATTCCCCTCATTATTTTCATTTTACATGTCAACATATCATTCAATGCTATATCCCACATTTCTTTATACCGATCTTCTATTTTATAACTTCGTTGCCCTTTCCAATTTTTAGCAATCATTATTCTAACGGGTGCCAGGAGGTTGTTTACCAATTCTCTATTAATTATATGCTTATTCCTACTATCCCATATTGCTAGTAGAGCTAACTTCGGGTTTAATTCCAATTTACTTCCAATTATATCACTTATTTCTTTAAAAACCCTTTCCCAGAATTTTTGTACTTTTTCACAGCTCCACCACATATGAAAATAGGTCCCAACCTCCTGACATCCCCTCCAACAGTTCTTGGACACTTTTTTATCAATCTGGTGAAATCTTACAGGTGTTAGATACCATCTCCAAACTGTCTTATAATAGTTCTCCTTAATTCTAATCGACAATAATTTCAACATTCTTCCATTCCATATCCTCCCCCAATTATCTTCATTTATTTTTTCCCTTATATCTTCTTCCCATACCTCTTTTATAACCTTAAGTGAGTCCTGAAATTCCTCCTCTATTAATATTTTATATATCTCGCTAGTGAGTCCTTTCTTAGCTCTGGCTTCATCTTTTTTTTCTATTTGTTCAATTAAATCTTCAAATCTGGTATTGTTTCTACATTTCTTATTTTTCATCCTCCATTCCTCTGTCCATTTTACCAGTTGCAGACACTTGAACCACGCTATCTTTTGTCCTTTAAACAAATCTTTAATATGCTCACTATCCTTCATCTTTCCCATCCAATTCCTTAGCTTAAGAATATCTTGTTCTTTCAGTCTCGCTTCTATCTCTGATTTTAATGCTCTTGGGAAGTTTCCCACTACTACCACTGGGGCAAGCGGAGAATCTCCTGGTATCAACTTCCCCCTATACTTCTCCCATATCGATATTATATTTTCCAATAATGGGTTGTCCAGCACCTTCCATTCTTTCTTCTGCATTTTGGTAAAAAATATATTCCGCAATTTACATTCTATCTCTACTGTTTGCGATTCCAACCATTCCAAATCTTGCTCCCCTAAAATAGCATAGATAACATATCTTAATTGATTAGCAATATAATAATTCTTAATATTAGGAAGTCCTAAACCTCCTTTCTTTTGAGTCTTATACCATAACCCCTTATTTATCCTAGCTCTTTTATCCCCATTACAATATGCATTAATCATATTTTGCCAATTTTTAAGCTCAGCTGCTGAAATTCTAATAGGTAGCATTCTAAACAAAAAATTAACCTTAGGTAATATCTTCATTTTAATAACCGCTATTCTACCAAACCAAGAATGTTTTAATTTTCTATAACTCTGTAATTTCTCCCCTACCTCTTTTCTTAAGCTTACAAAATTAAGTTCCTCTATTCTTTCTAATTCTTTATCTATATTAACTCCTAAATGTCCCAGGCCTCCTGAAAGAGGCGGCAGTGAGACCACTCCTAAAGAAATCTTCCCTGGACCCTGAAAATCTTAATAACTACAGGCCTGTAGCAAATGTTCCATTCCTGGGCAAGGTCCTGGAGCGGGTGGTTGCGAGCCAGCTCCAGGCACTCTTGGATGAGACTGATTATCTGGATCCATTTCAGTCGGGTTTCAGGCCTGGTTTTGGTACGGAAACAGCCTTGGTCGCCCTGTATGATGACCTATGTCGGGAGAAAGACAGGGGGAGTGTGACTCTGTTGATTCTCCTTGAACGCTCAGCGGCTTTCGATACCATTGACCATGGTATCCTTCTGGGATGACTGGCTGAGTTGGGAGTGGGAGGCACTGCATTGCAGTGGTTCCGCTCCTACTTGGTGGGTCGGCTCCAGAAGGTGGTGCTTGGGGAGCATTGCTCGGCCACGTGGATTCTCCAGTATGGGGTTCCGCAGGGGTCAGTTTTGTCCCCCATGCTGTTCAACATCTACATGAAACCGTTGAGTGCAGTCATCCGGAGTTTTGGAGTGCGTTGTCATCAGTACGCTGATGACACGCAGCTCTATTTCTCCTTTTCATCTTCATCAGGTGAGGCTGTGGATGTGCTGAACCAGTGCCTGGCTGCGACAATGGACTGGATGAGGGCTAATAAACTGAAACTCAATCCAGACAAGACTGAGACGCTGTTGGTGGGTGGTTCCGCTGACCGGATGGAGGGTGTTCAACCTGTTCTGGATGGGGTTGCACTCCCCTTGAAGGAGCGGGTTCGTAGCTTGGGGGTTCTCCTAGAACCATCTCTGTCACTTGAGGCGCAGGTGGCCTCAGTGGCACGGAGTGCCTTCTACCAACTTCGGTTGGTGGCCCAGCTACGTCCCTATCTGGACAGGGATAACCTGGCTTCAGTTGCCCATGCTCTGGTAACCTCCAAGTTAGATTACTGCAGTGCACTCTATGTGGGGCTGCCTTTGAAGGTGGTTCGGAAGCTGCAGCTTGTGCAAAATGCAGCAGCCAGATTGATAACTGGAACCAGTAGGTTTGAACATATAAGACCTACTCTGGCCCGCTTGCATTGGCTGCCTGTATGTTTCCGAGCCCAGTTCAAGGTGCTGGTTTTAACCTATAAAGCCTTACACGGCTTGGGACCACAATACCTGATGGAACGCCTTTCCCGACATGAACCTACTCGAACACTACGTTCAACATCTAAGGCCCTCCTCCGAGTGCCTCCTCCGAGGGAACAAGAGAGAGGGCCTTCTCTGTGGTGGCTCCCCAATTGTGGTACGATCTCCCCGACGAGGCCCGCCTGGCGCCAACATTGTTATCTTTTCGGCGCCAGGTCAAGACTTTCCTCTTCTCTCAGGCATTTGGCAATATCTGAGGAGCCTGGGTTTGTTTTGTTTTGTTTTGTTTTTGTAGTCTTTTGAAGTGTTGAAGTGGTTTTTAAATGTACAGATTGTGTGTATGTTGTATGTTTTTGCTGTTTTAATTTTTGTATATTGTTTTTAATTGTTTTTAATCTTATGTAAACCGCCCAGAGAGCTTCGGCTATGGGGCGGTATACAAATGTAATAAATAAATAAATAAATAAATAGAAGCCTAACTGGCTCTGTTTAGCTGTGGAAATAAATGGGGTTGGAGGTGGGGTGGAGAACCAAGACAGCGATTGGCCATGGGTGTCTCTGTGGTCACTTTACATGCTAATAGCTGGGTCCTGATTGGTTCAGGTGAACCATATTTGGACATGGGGCAGAGTGGTCCTCCTGGATGCCCTCCCTTGGCACAAGCAGCATGCGCATGCACCCACTGCTCTGACAAGACCTGTGAGAGCGCTGACTGCAGTACTGAGCACGCACAATCCAGGAAGCAGCCGTTCCAGCCAGCTAAAACCATGGGGGGGGGGGGGAATCTACATGTCATGGTGGAGGCGCCTCCAATCACTTGTAGTGTGCTCGGAAGCCTTTTGATGCACATGACGTTCATTTAAATCTGCCCCGCAGCGCTGAATCACCACAAGAAAAAAATGCATTTTTAACATGTCTTAATTCGATGTAACCCAATTTATGTGAGACTGTGTGTTTATTTTTTTTAATTCAATTTTTTAAATTATTTTCAGACAAAGATAAAACTTACAAGGACACACAGCATTTAAAACGAGCCTCCTACCTTCCCCACAGCAATTATGTAAATGCCACATTTTCTCTTGCAGAAATTTTCATTCACAAAAAATCATTCCCCCTTCTTCCCCTCTTGCTAAAAGTAAAATAACTAAAGTTTCTTTTCTTTTTAAAAAATGCTTTTTCCCTCTCTTCTTTCTTTTAAACAATTTTTTTACTTGAATTCCCAGATGTTCCACTCCTTTTATATAAAATTTTCAAATGCATATTTTCATTTCATTGTTAACATACCTAATTTCTTTCCCTCATTTCCCCTCTCCCATATCTCCAAGGTTTTTTTATTTTCTACTCTTTCTTTTACAACATTAAGTTTATTCTTATACAATTTTTAACCCACTTAAAAGAACCAAACCTCTTTCTTTTCTAAACAAACTTTTTGCTAACATCCCCAGGTATACCACTCCTTTTATAGAGAATTTACAAATGTGTATTACTTTTTATCTCATTATTAACATACCTAGTTTCTTTCCCTCACTTCTCCTCTCCCCAGAATCCCCAAGTTTTTTATTTTCCACTCTTTTTTTTCTCACAACAATATTAAGCTTATTCTTATTATAAGCATATATTAAAGTTTCCACAATTTTTATCCCACTTAAAAAAACAAAACCCAGAGGAAATAGAAAGCTCCAACTTCACTCCAAATCCTAATCAAGTGCCTTTTTATCCAGCTGACATCAGAGTATTTTCCAACCTGTTTCAAAAGGGAAATCTTTTTAAAATTTTCCTGCCAGCCCCTTTGGGTTTCGTCCTGTAAACGTCTTACATCCCTTGACTGATGGAGTAATCCATCAAGACATTGCTCTCTGCTTTGATTTTGCACTCGCAGCTTTTTGTCTAAAAATAAACGTCCTTTTTTTTTTTTTATCGCTGGTACAACCTTTTCAAGCCTTAATCCATCACAGAATTCTTTCGAAAACACCCTTGGAAATCCTTTTTCTTTGTTGTCCAAAAAGCCTTTAGCCTCATCAGATCCTTGTTTTATGGTAAAGTCCAAGTTTTTCCTTTCTTGCACCTTCTCTTGTTCTGGTTCTGTGTCTTCAGCAGCCATCTTTGTCCCTCATAGTTCCGTCTTATTTTTACACTCCCATTTCACTGCAATGTCATCCATTTTGTCACATAGTTGTTGAAAACAATTTTGCATACATAATGAAAGCCTTTTTTCTCAATGCTCTGTTTCTCCCCGCCGCTTTCACAGGAGTTCCTCTCAAAAGGGAAGAGGCAATTGGTTATGTATTTTCCCACCTCTCTTTCTTCCTTATTGCTTTTTTAAAAAGTTCATATGTAAATTAAACATCTGCGATTCCCTTCGTAGGTTCAAAGCTTTTTTTTAAAAAAAGAAAATATTTTTTACACAAAAGGTAAGATGACTCACCCACAAGATGACGCAAGATATCATTTTCTTTTTCCCCTGCAGGTTTTGCTGCAGTAGAAATACCCCTTCTCAGCTAGATGTTACCCTTCTTGGGGAATGAATGCCTGGCCAATCTTATGCCTTCTCAGGTCCGGAACGGCTTGTGAGCGATGGACACCTGCATTTCCTCCCTCTTCTGCTGTCTTTCCGACGAAATTTCCATTTCAACTTCATTACCACATCAAAGGGTTTACGAGATACTTAATGGCCTGCTTTTTGCATCCCCCTTTAATCTGGGAAAATTAACTCCATCTGAGAGCCCCCAGATGGCAGCTGAGCCATCCAGTTCCGCAGAGCTCACAGCTTGCGGCACCAACCGGTCATTGCATTAACCGAAAGTCTGAGACTCCCCCTCCCCTTACTTACTACACTGCCTCTCCATATATGGTTCCCCTCTGTTCGAGCTTCTTAGCCAATGGCTGAGAAGGTGAACTTTAGGCGCGAAGTGCAGCCATTCTGTAGGCACAGTTTTTTGTATTGCCAGTTGCTCATAGTTCAGTTTGGTGTTAAATCTTAAGTACTTCCATGTTTTGGTTTTTTTAAAAAAAATAATTTCTGTGCATCTGCACGTGTGCACGCTCGCAGGGCCTTTTTGGGTGGGTAACTGACCAGATCTTCCCTACATCTACTCCACTAATTCCCCTCCCTTCGTCCAGACCCCCCCCCCCCACACACACACAGAGGTTTGGAACTTTTTGTTCCAAACAACATCTCAATGTATCACTGCTAATTAAGCCACTTACCCTTTCAGAATTCTTTCATGATAACTCTTTTTAAAATGGGAAAATATCTACAGTGGTTTTTGTTTTTCCTCTCGCTGTCTCGAATGCAAGGAAACCCTTACCCATATATAGCAAAACACTGAGGGAACAGATGGGTAGATTGGGAGAGAGATGGTTACCTTCATTTTCCAATTTAAGTCCTTGCAGGATGCGTATGACATTGAATTTAATATTCTCCTGTGTTAGGTCAATGGGTTATGGCGTGGGAAGTCATACTTAGTCCTCTATATCCCCCTCCTTGTTAAACAGTTGTTAAAGCTTGTTTTCAAAACATAGCCTTTTCAGCTGCATTTTCATATATTTTCACAGCGATCAAAAAGTTCTGTCTACTTCTGCTACAGTACTGGCCATGCTGTGAGTCTTCCTAGAAACTGCATTCCAAGCCTTTACAGTGCAGTCATCATTGAGTGAACAGAACCTCAGATTGCTAATGGCGAGGCAATTTCAAGTAATGTTGCTAAGTACCAGAGAGTATATGGAGAGGATATTGACGGTTATAAAATTCAATAGGAGAGACCCCCCTTTCTATCAATTACTTTATCATCCTCCCTTCCTAAGAAAGACATAATATGCAATTTCGATAGAAAAAACAAAGTTGCAGGACTGGGTTTTTTTTGCAAAGGATTCCCGCCCCCCCCCCCCCTCAATCTGCTCAAAGTTATTTTCCAATAGTCTCTTTCCTGGAAATGGAGGATGCAACAGAAATTTATAGAAACTTTGGTCTGTCCTATTGAATTGCATATCATACTATATCATCTCAATGTACTCTCTGCCAGTTAGCAACATTAACATCAGTTGTCTCTCCATTTCAGCTATATACAATGGTTTTTACTTTTAATAAATCATTTTAAGTAAAATAATGTGTCCTTCCTTACCATTTGTGATTTGTGGGGGAAGTGCTTCATTTACCGGTGCCTAAATGCTTAGCCGTTGATTGGTGGGGAAGAAAGAGGGGCTAAGGAGGAAATGGGCGAGTGAACTACAACACCCACAATGCTTAGCCCTATACTCATTGTAAAAACGAAACAGAAAGAGACGGACAGAAGGGTGTGAGACCGCACACACCACTTTGAAGACTGAAAAATGTTTCTCCTGTAACGTGAGTACTCCTTAATGTGGCCTAAGGCGTTTTGGAATGCACCTATTTGGAACATTTTAAAATATTATTTAAAATGTTTCAAGGTACAGTGTAGATAGGCTCTTAGAGAGTATACTTAGTAGTGGGTCTATTCAGCTACACATGGTATTCTTCAATGTTAGATTACAATGACATAGAGTGAAAGAGGAATATTTTATTTTTTAATGTTCTTGAAGTTATGGCTGGAATAACATTTCTCTCAAAATATGCTTTCCAGATAACAACAGTTGCCCTTCTTGCATCCAGATCTGTATCCTTCATCTTCATAACATGTGCAACGGGATTCTCCATTTCCATAATGGCCAGTTGCAGTAAAGGGAGAGGAATATCATGGAGGCACTGAAATTCTTGATCCCTTAGACATTTGGGGGGAACAGAAGATACAGGAGCAGCTGAGGGCACCGCACCGCAACATCGACTCCTATGAATTAATAGTCAGGGAAATGTGTAGCAGAGGGCACAATCGCACTGCAGGCAAGTGCAGGTGCAAAACAAAATCTATGAGTTTGGAGTACCACAAAGTTGTGAATCACAATGCAAAATCAGGAAACAATGCTACAACCTGTCCCTACTTCAATGAGCTACACTCCATTCTTTGTGGTGATGTTACTGTGTGACGGAAGCGTGTCATATCAAGTCTTGAAATAACATGGACAGTGGCAATGACACACAGTACAACAGAGGACATAAACTCAGGTGAGTGCATGTACTCCAACTACATTAAGCAGCCCAACATCCAGCCCGTCCATCTTTTAAATCGTGGGAAGGGTGCGTTTGACGGAATGAACTACAGTTATGATATCTATAGTTCCTTAGCTACTTTTTCATGTCTCAAATTGAGGCCAAGGATACATACTAATAAGTAACATAGAATGAAATATGTAGGTATAGTTATAAACTAAAGTAGTGTTCTTTCCTCTTCTTCTCTCAGGAAACGATGAAGTGGGGGATACAGATACCAACAGTAGCATTGCGGACACAATGCAGGAAGCAAAGAATGCTTTGGAGGAACAAGGTTTGTCTAAAAGTTACTTCTTCTGTACTAAAAAACAGGAAGTGTTAAGGCTGTGACTTTGCGTGCAATGTGTAACAGTTAATATGTCACTGTTAAAAATATATGCATATTTAGATCAGGTGTATTGTGTCTCATTCATTTACCAGAAGCACAAGCAAGCGGAAAGCCGTTGGTGACTTCACAGCTAGGAGAGGAGCATTGTGAACCTGGTAAAGAAATATTAATAACTATATTTATCTACATGATGTCCACAATAGCATTCACCTTTTATGCAGCAATGAGACAATGTTGGCTCATATAACACTTCCTATCCACAGCGATTTTGAGATCTGCCTGCTACGCCAACACCAACCCATCTTTTTCCTATGTGTAGAAGTTTGCTTTTCTCCCAATATCAGTTATGAATGTTTTTTCTCTGCCCAGTGCTGCAGCCTATAAAGAACACATCGAACTGGTCCATCCCGTTTTTTGTCATCTGTAAAATTGATAAGCATTCCCAGCAACTCCTCCTGCAAGTCAGTACTGAATGTGTGGATGAACAATGACCATTGGACTGTGTATCCTGCTGTGGAAACACTACACAGCTCATTAAAACAAGTGCACTCAATGTAGGGACTTGTGTGGTGTTTGGAGAAGTGAAGATTACCACGTATTTCAAAATCTGGCTTAACAGTTGCTTATACTTCCCTTTCAGACCCTGGCATTCCTAAATCCAGAGGCATCATTATCTCCTGCAACACGCCTGGCAATGATAAGGAACTGCAAAATAAGGCGAGCAGCAAACTGTACAGTTGAACGCTTCATGGATCACTGCTCGAGAGAGAATGATCAAACACGTGTGATGCAGAAGTTTTCAAGTTTTCAATGACTACCTGACGAAGGGAGGCTGCCTCTACAAGAGGCATTTAAAGCTCTTTCAAGGCGCATTAAAATTTTTACCTCGATGAGGCTTGGGCTGAAGCTGATCTTGAACGGGTGCATAGAGTTGGTTCAAAACGTAAAGGAGTGCTTCCAAGGGACATAATTGTTAAATTCGCAAATTATTATAAAAAAGAAAAATTTATGCAGGCAATCAGACGACAAGCTCAACCAAAGATTCAAGCAACAGCAATAGAAATCTATCAGGATTTATCGGCCCAGACCGTCCAGTGGAGGAAGAGCGTTAAAATTTGTACAGCAGCATTGAGGAAGAAATCGATAACCTACAACTGGGGATACCCAGTATTTCTGAGATTCTTCTGGCAAGGGAAGCAAGAAAGAATAACATCGTGCGAGCAGGGAATCGAGCTGCTGGAGAAGTTGGGCATAATCGATGCCAATGATGTGGGAGAAACAGTCCAAGTGGGAGGAGCAGTTGGAGGTTCCGGAGACCAAGCAGAAGGAGCGGTTGGAGGTTCCAGTCAATGAAAAGGGATTAGTGGGGAAAGGCAAAAAATGGAGGGGAGGATCGGACTTTGCTCTGTGGGTCAGGCCGTGTTCCCCCCCCCTGAAGAGTTCTAAAATAATTGGGACCAGTGCCCAGATGGCTGGTGAGGAGGGGGGTAAAAATGGGTGTGTGTGTGGGGGGGGGAAGGGTGGGGGGAAGGGTGGGGGGGTTTCACTGACCGAGACCAATTTAATGATGTGGTTGAAAGTAAAAAATGGAGAATAAATTAAGATGTGCAACTTTAAATGTTAAGGGGCTAGGAACGGTGGTTAAAAGACGAAGAATTGAAACATTGTTGAAAAGAAAAAAAATAGATATAATTTTTTTGCAGGAAACTCATCAGATAAAGGAGGGGGCTAATGAGTTACGAATGAGGGAAGTTGGAGTGTATGAAAAGTCATTTGGTACTTCTAAAGCGAGAGGTGTGGCAATAATAATATCGAAGAAATGTGGTATTAATATTCAAAGTATAAAGAAAGATAAGAATGGAAGGATCCTTATAATTTACTGTACGTTGGAAGAGGAAGAATTTGTGCTGATAAATGTCTATGCTCCAAATGGGAAACAAATTGATTTTTTTAAAGAAGTATTCAATATGGTGGGAGATCTAGGGAAAAAGAATATTGTGATGGCAGGAGATTTTAATATGGTACTAGATAAAGGGAAAGACAGGGATAATATAATAAGAGGTAGTAGAGGAGAGGGTAAGACAGAATTAGCAAAATTAATGGAGAGGAAAGAATTAATGGATGTATGGAGAGTTTTAAAAGGGCAAGAAAGAAAATATACTTTTTATTCACCTAGATTTAAGAGCTACTCAAGGATTGATTATATTTTTATATCAAAGAATATGGTACCTAAATTAATAGATTGTGATATTGGAGTAATTAAGATTACAGATCATGCACTAATGATGATGGATATCAAGATAAAGAAGGATTATAAACAAGCAAAGAGATGGAGACTGGACGGAAGAATTTTTAAAAATAAAAACATAGTGGAAAAATTAAAAAAGGAAGTGCAGGAAATATGGCAGATAAATGAAAAAGGAGTTAACTCGCAAGGATTGTTATGGGATACGATGAAAGCAGTAATAAGAGGGATCTGTATCAGGGAAATGTCCACACTTAAAAAGCAACAGGAAGTACTTAATAAAAAGGCTGAAGAAGAGATAAGGAGTTTAGAGGAGAGACTGAGACAGTCAAAAGATAAGCGGCTATATGCCCTAATTCAGGCAAAAAAAAGGAATTGGAGAAAGAAGAAATAGAACAGGTTCAAAAGAATTTATTATATTTAAAGAGAGACTTTTTTGAATATAGTAATAGAAATTCCAGGTTGCTGGCTAGATCCACGCAGTCAGAGAAGGCTAAGAATATGATAGGGATAATAAGAGATAAGTTAGGGAATAGATGCAATGTAATGAAAGATAAATTAAGTATTTTTCAGGAATTTTATAAAGACTTATATACATCGGAGGCGCTTTCACAAGAAAAGATACGGGAATATGTAGAAAGGAATTGGAAAATAAGACTGGATGATCAAGATAGGGAGTGTATGGAAGCCTTGGTTACTGACAAAGAAATTGAGGGAATTATCGGAAAACTAAAAGGAGGTAAGTCTCCGGGGATGGATGGTTTGGGGCCGGAATTTTATAAAATATTTAAAGATATTTTAATACCTAGATTAAAAAAATTATTTAATAATATAATAGAAGGAGGAATGACCCCGCCATCGTGGGACCAGTCCCTGGTTGTTTTAATACAGAAGCCAGGCAAGGACTTGACAGATCCAGCCTCATATAGACCAATATCTTTAATAAATCAGGATGCAAAAATATTTTCAGCAATTATGGCTAAAAGATTGGGTACATTTATCTTTAAATATATTAAAAATGATCAATGCGGATTTATTTTAGGTAGGAAAATGCCGAACTTAATTGGGAGAGTTATGGATATAATAAATATTATAAAAAAAAGAAATTTAAAAGCAGGGTTATTAGCTTTAGATATTTTTAAAGCCTTTGATTGCGTGGAATGGCCAGCGTTAAAAATAATATTAAAAACATTTGGGTTTGGACATAAATTTATGGGAGTGATCAATCAGATGTATAAAAATAATAAAGCGGAAATAATGGTTAATGATGGGTTAACGCAACAAATAATACTAGCTCGAGGAACAAGGCAAGGATGTCCACTTTCACCGATTTTATTTGCAATAGTTATAGAAATTTTAGCAAATGTAATTAGAGAAGATGAAAGATTGAAGGGGATAGGAAGAAAATATAAGATTAAAGTAAATATGTTTGCGGATGATACGTTACTGACAATAGAAGATCCCCTAGAAAGTGGGGAGACGATTCAGAAACATTTGAGAGAATTTGGGGAAATTACAGGATTACAAGTTAACTGGGGGAAGTCAGAAATGATGTTGTATAACTATAACAGGGAAGAGATGGAGAAATGTAAAGCTAAGTTAGGATTAAGACATAAAAATATAATAAGATATTTAGGAGTTAATATAGATAAAGAATTAGAAAGAATAGAGGAACTTAATTTTGTAAGCTTAAGAAAAGAGGTAGGGGAGAAATTACAGAATTATAGAAAATTAAAACATTCTTGGTTTGGTAGAATAGCGGTTATTAAAATGAAGATATTACCTAAGGTTAATTTTTTGTTTAGAATGCTACCTATTAGAATTTCAGAAGCTGAGCTTAAAAATTGGCAAAATATGATTAATGCATATTGTAATGGGGATAGAAGAGCTAGGATAAATAAGGGGTTATGGTATAAGACTCAAAAGAAAGGAGGTTTGGGACTTCCTAATATTAAGAATTATTATATAGCTAATCAGTTAAGGTATGCTATTTATGCTATTTTAGGGGAGCAAGATTTGGAATGGTTGGAATCGCAAACAGTAGAGGCTGAATGTAAATTGCGGAATATTTTTTTTACTAAAATGCAGAAGAAAGAATGGAAGGTACTGGACAACCCATTATTGGAAAATATAATATCGATATGGGAGAAGTATAGGGGGAAGTTGATACCAGGGGATTCTCCGCTTGCCCCAGTGGTAGTAGTGGGAAACTTCCCAAGAGCATTAAAATTAGAGATAGAAGCGAGACTGAAAGAACAAGATATTCTTAAGCTAAGGAATTGGATGGGAAAGATGAAGGGTAGTGAGCATATTAAAGATTTGTTTAAAGGACAAAAGATAGCGTGGTTCAAGTGTCTGCAACTGGTAAAATGGACAGAGGAATGGAGGATGAAAAATAAGAAATGTAGAAACAATACCAGATTTGAAGATTTAATTGAACAAATAGAAAAAAAAGATGAAGCCAGAGCTAAGAAAGGACTCACTAGCGAGATATATAAAATATTAATAGAGGAGGAATTTCAGGACTCACTTAAGGTTATAAAAGAGGTATGGGAAGAAGATCTAAGGGAAAAAATCAATGAAGATAATTGGGGGAGGATATGGAATGGAAGAATGTTGAAATTATTGTCGATTAGAATTAAGGAGAACTATTATAAGACAGTTTGGAGATGGTATCTAACACCTGTAAGATTTCACCAGATTGATAAAAAAGTGTCCAAGAACTGTTGGAGGGGATGTCAGGAGGTTGGGACCTATTTTCATATGTGGTGGAGCTGTGAACAGGTACAAAAATTTTGGGAAAGGGTTTTTAAAGAAATAAGTGATATAATTGGAAGTAAATTGGAATTAAACCCGAAGTTAGCTCTACTAGCAATTTGGGATAGTAGGAATAAGCATATAATTAACAGAGAATTGGTAAACAACCTCCTGGCACCCGTTAGATTAATGGTTGCTAAAAATTGGAAAGGGCAACAAAGTTATAAAATAGAAGATCGGTATAAAGAAATTTGGGATATTGCATTGAATGACATGTTGACATGTAAAATGAAAATAATGAGGGGGATGTCCAGTAAGAGTGATTTTGGAGATATATGGAATCCCTTTTTGGAATATGTTTTAAGATTGGGAAAGGGACAATCGCCTTCAAAAGAATCATTAAAATTTTGGAAGGATGATGGATGAATGTGAGTAGGTCTCGGGGGGGCGGGGTGCACGGGGGAAGTCGAGGGAGTTAGTTTGTTTATGTATTATGTGTATGTTTGTTTGGTTTGTTGAAAAATCAATAAAAATTATACAATAAAAAAATAAAAAATAAAAAAATAAAATTTTTACCTCTACAAGAACGGAGAGCAAATCGGGTGTAGAGGCGCGTTTTCTCTCCGATTATGCGCATTATCGAATGCGCGTTAAATAGCGAGTTTTATTTTGTTCCTGCCGTTAAAGCGCATTTTGACTATGTGAACAAGCGATTCTCCGCATTAACTACTTGTAAAGCGTATTTGAAACAACCGGTAAGGTCACCAGTTGAGTGCTCAATTACCTCCTGCATACAAGCATTTATGATAAAGTAGGCTGACCATATGAAAATGAGGACAGGGCTCCTGTATCTTTAACAGTTTCATAGAAAATGGAATTTCAGCAGGTGTCATTTGTATATATGCAGAACCTAGTGAAATTTCCTCATCATCACAAAATTAAAGCTGCAGAAGCCTTGCCCTCTTTTGTATCTGGTCACTCTAGAATAGCTCCTGCAGCTTTAACTGTTGAGATGAAAAAGGAATTTCACCAGGTTCTGTATGCATACAAACGATACCTGCTGAAATTCCCTGTCTTTTGCAACTGTTAAAGATACAGGAGCCCTGTCCTCCTTTTCATATGGTCAGCCTAGATAAAGCGCTTCAGCGATTATGCGCATAATCAGCTAACCAGGTGTCAAACAGAATCCATCTAGAGGGGGTCTCAGACAGAGCTGAGGGGGAATACAGATGGGACAGACAGAGACTAATCACTTCCATAGAACAGCATGGCTCAATTCTACAATCCCTGGTGGATAAAATACCTGATGCAAACAGTGCTGTGAGGCACAGGAATGTCAATTTGGCAGAAGTAGCTGAGATTCACTGTTCAGCTCAACATCTCTATGGCAACAGTCTGCATTGTGTTGATGAAAGTCCGGAAAGGTCACCCTCACTCTCACCTACCCCCAAGAGAACAGCATCTTTGGCAGCAAGGCCAAAATGGTTGCTTAAACGACCCATTCAATTCTCATCAGAGTAGGGAGCAATTCAGGTTGAGGGTTTGGAACATCCTATGAAAAGGAGGGTAGGATACCTACAGCTTTAAGTGTTGTGATGAAGAGGGAATTACAAGCTGGTGATGCATTCATACAAACGGCACATGCTGCGTTTGCCATTTCAACACAATACTCAAAGATACAGCACCAACGTCTTCCTCTATATATATGCTCCCCCAAAATTAGACCTGGACATAAAATCTTTAAACTGTCCATCCAAATGCCATCAGTATAGTGCTTGTGTGAAAAGCTTTCTTGAGTTAATTCTTTAAAAAGGCTTCTGCTCCTGATAATGCCTGTCTTCTGAACCCCTCAAAGTTATCTTTTTCATTGATGGTGGTGGGGTGATGGTGGTGGGACACAGGACAGGGCATATTGGAATGACCTCATGTTTTTCTGAGTTTACTGGTTTCACTGGTAATATTGGCTATTTCAAAGCATGGGAAAGTAGTATGACCACCTGTATATGGGTCATCTGCCAAGGTTTGGTGAGCATCTGAGAAGGAGGACAGGGCTCCAGTATATATTACAGTTCTGTTGAAAGGGGATCTTAAGCAGGTGGCATATGTATGCATGCAGCCTCATGTGCAATTCCCTCTTCATCACAAAGTGTAAAACTGCAAGAGGCCTGTCCTCCAGCTCCAATGGTATGTTATAGCCCTTCCAACATGGGACAACTTAACAGAGTCCTCACTATGTTGTTCATTATTATTGTTATATTTTTTAATTTGTGGTTGTTCCTTTCTTGACAATCTGTACAGCTGCTGGTAAATGAAGTTGGTGAGAACGTACCATCATTGGCAATTCTAAGTCGGATGCACCATTTCCTGTTGCTCTCAAATGATGAATGGAGGCAGTTGTTAAAAACAACAACAAATAGGTAGAGTTTTTGTTTTATAAAATAAATATATTTCAGGGAACTTCTCTTGTTAATTTGTTTTTGCTTTGATTAACAATTGTTTTGATTAACAATAAGTGCTATGATACAATAACAGTAAGATAACGAACCAGAATATAAAAATTATCGGTTGTGGCCAACACCACCAGCACAGTCTTCGAGGCCACATGCCCTCCTGACTAGGCTGACCATATGAAAAGGAGGACAGGGCTCATGTAACTTTAACAGTTGTAGAGAAAAGGGAATTTCAGCCAGTGTCATTTGTATGCAATGAAATTCCCTCTTCATCACAACAGTTAAAGTTGCAGAGGCCCTGCCTTCTTCTGTATATGGTCACTCTAGATAGTGCCTGCAACTTTAACTGTTGTGATGAAGAGGGAATTTCCCCAGGAACTAATTGCATACAAATGACACTGGCTGAAATTCCCTTTTCTCTACAACTGTTAAAGTTACATGAGCCCTGTCCTCCTTTTCATATGGTCAGCCTACTCCTGACTTCACTCATCCGGCGCTCTAATTTTGCCAAACGGCGTTCCATACGTCTCACTGTAATTACATAAATATAGAAGTGAGAGAGATATTCTAATGTTTGGTTATGCATGCCAAAGCGGAATTATACATAAAGAATAACTTCAATTACATGTCATTTTGACCAATTCCTCAAGGCGCATCTCAATGCACAGAACATGTTCAATGTTCTCCCCACTCTGCCTTGGGATGGGTGGTGCAGGTCCTGCCTCTCCACTCTCCTCCTCCTGTGCTCCATGCCTTACTGTAATTGTCCTAGAAATCACCACCTCTTACCAGGCAAAGGCATGTCTGGGTCAGCAGAAGGTGTACCCTCTGCTGCCCACAGCTCCACTGCATACTCTTCATCATCTGATGTCCCACCCTCCCTGGCTAGGTCTTCCTCCTCTTGTCTCTCCTGCCTCCTCCTCTGAGACTGCCTTGATCTCTGTGTGCCTGTGTGGATGTAAAGTTCATGTTTGTTACACTCACGTGTACTGTAGTAACAGATGTACAGTAATAACTATTGCACTTCATCACCTACTGCTTTGACATTTAGCCAGAACTGTTATTACTTGCTCAAAGAGCTGAGCATGGATGGCGCGTACTTGTTATGCTTCCAGAGAGAAGTGGGAAAGAGGCAGTAATTACTGTGATCCTTCTAAGTAATAAAATTCAAGAGTTTGGGAACATCTATGTGAGAATAAAAGTGCCCTCAGAGTTCAGTGGGCACTTTAAGTTGTATTTCTAAAAGAGTGTTTTTATCATCAGGTGCCATTAGTATTCACAACGCACCTTCTGATATTCCATCAAAACATCAAAAAAGTGAAAGATTTGTCCTGTAGTGTGCAAATTGAAAGCAGCACCAGTATCTGCTTCTAATTGACTATGTAGAATGAAAAAAATTCCATTAACTCACTAGCAGGCTGTCGCTCCAGACAACTGGGCTCTCCTGCACGCGCCCAGAGCTCATGCAGAGCATCGTAATGTGTGGGTCTTGCACGCCGGGGTGGTTGTCCTTCATGCTCCTCCATAGTATTGAAGAACTTAGCCTTAATTGCCTTAAACTTTGTCCATGCCTGAAGCAGACATCGTAGATAGCCCTCCTCTGTCAGCACTCTTGCAGCATCAACAAAGATATTAATTGTTGACAGGCTAGAGCTCCTCATTAATCGCTCTGCCTGGCCACTACGGAGAAATTGCTCTAGCAGGAGAGCAATCTCCTGCCCCTGCCAGTAAGCCACTCTTTGAGGAGCCATTTTGACTAATTCTCCTTTCTGTCCCGCCCACAAACCATCCATCGCTCAGGCTTACTGGGTAGGTAACAGCGCCTCCTATATTGCTCTGGGCATACATGTGCTTAAATGCACATGTGCTTGACTGTTAAAGAAAGAGAGAGGCGGGGATTGGTTTTAAATGTTTTATTAAGCAGTGAAACAGCAAGAACTTCAAGATTTATAAGTCAGAACAGAAAATCAATATGGAATAATAGGAGAGCATAATTTAAACTGCTCAAAAAGTCCAGTTGTCTCTCCCAATAACCTTCCCTCACACATCTAAGGTATGCAGCGATGACTTCCCTCACTTTCCTTCCCTGTTCAGCATGGGCTTTGTCATCATTAACTAATGGCAGACCAAGGGTGGGAAGAACAATTCTATAATTCTCCGCCGCAGTATCAGTGATTGCTGTGAGGTTATTTCATATGCAATTCCTAAAACTTTGCATCTTTCAATAAGAGCATATTTTCTTAATGACAATATTTCTGCCATTTTCTGAGGTAACTTGTTCTCAGTTTCTTATTAATTTGCTCTTTATTATCTTCCTTAAGACCTGGTGTGTCTTAATCTTAGTTCTGACATTCCTGTCAGAACTCCTTTCTGTTTACTCTGACCAACACACATGGACTGCTAAATAGCAGTGGATTTCTTTATATCTCTCAGCTATAGCCAAAACCTGAGATCTTATCAGATCCCACAACTTGCACTGGGTTATTTGTATCCCACTGCTACCACCACCTGTGAGGTTATCTTCGACCACTTGCTGCTGCTGCTGCCCCTATCTTGCTTTTACTATCTAGGCCCTACAGCACTATAGCTCAGCAACTTGGCTTCCAGATAACTTCATTGTTCTGCTGCTACTAGTACCTTCCTCAGGTACACCTACAGATCACACCAGAAGATGGAATTAACAATAAATTATTAATAAGAAATTGCATATCAACAAGCTTAATGGGTATTTCAGTTCAATTGTGTAGCGGTTACAAGGTTTTAATGCTTAGTGGTTTTTGTCAGCACTCTTATGCTTTAACAGACTGTTTTTTATTTAATCTATGCTCTAAAATTTTATTTCAATCTCTCAATTCTCTCAAATCTCTTTCAATGGTTTTCTCAAAAATCTTTCAAATCTCCCCCCAATCAACCCTGTCAGTTCTCTCTGACAGATACATAAATACTAGGGGTGTGCACGGACCCCCCGGATCGGATCGGGACCCGGATCGGGACCTCCAATTTTGTCATGGATCGGTTCGGACAAAATCGGAGGCCCCCTGGACCGGATCGAGTCCGATCCCGATCCAAAAATCGGAAATTTTTGGATCGGCCGCCATTTTTCCCCCCATAGACTTGCATTGCAATGCAAGTCTATGAGGTAAAAATGGCGGTGGGTGGGTGAGGGGGGCCTAACTCCCTCCCCCCCGGGGCCGTCCGCTGTGGATGGCCCCGGCAGGTAAGCCCCCTCCCCTGCGCTCCCTCCCCCCCCCTGGGGCTGTCCGCTTCCATCCGCAGGCGCCCGCGGGCGCCCGCGGATAGAAGCGGACAGCTCCGGGGGGGGTAAGCCCCCTTCCCCGCCACTGCTTACCTTCCCGGCCCGTCCACTCCCGTCCGGCGCCGGCGGCTACTACCAGCGGGCTCTGCAGCCTGCTCTAGAGTAGCGCGCCGGTGCTACTCTAGAGCAGGCCGCAGAGCCCGCTGGTAGTAGCCGCCGGCGCCGGACGGGAGCGGACGGGCCGGGAAGGTAAGGGCCCCCCCTCCTCCCCTCCGCGCACCCCCTGCTTACCTTCCCGGCCTGTCCGCTCCCGTTCGGCGCCGGCGGCTACTACCAGCGGGCTCCGCGGCCTGCTCTAGAGTAGCGCGCCGGGTGATGACATCACCCGGCGCGCCATCCTGGAGCAGGCCGCGGAGCCCGCTGGTAGTAGCCGCCGGGCCCCCCTCCTCCCGCCCCCTCCTCCCCCCCGCTGTCCACTTTCATCGGCGGGCGCCCGCTGGCGCCCGCCCATGGAAGCGGCGGTGGGCGCCAGTGGGCGCCCGCCGATCTGCCGATCCGCCGAACCGGTTCGGAGCCTTTTCGGACCGGTTCGGATTGGATCGGCCGATCCAGCTGTCGGATCGGAAATCGGATAATTTATCCAATTTCCCACTGGACCGGACTCGGATCGTGGATTGGGTCCGATCCAGTGCACATCCCTAATAAATACACTCTACTCACTCTCTGGCTTTTCCTATTCTTACACAGCCAGCTAATCCAGGCACTCTCCCACAACTAGCCAATCACTCTATACTTACCAAGACTTATAACTACAAACAGTAAGTACATTTCGGACTAGTTATTTACTTTACCTGTTATTGTTCTTAACCCTTTTTAAAGATATAAGCAAATGCATATCACAAACAATAAACTTTGCAATATATTTACAACCACAAACAGTAGAACATCACAAATGCATGACCCTTCACTTCACAGATGTTGTGTAGAAACATGCAAGCACTGACAACAGATGGAACATTTTCCTCAGCCACCTCAAGCCGATCAGTGAGGTACCATCAACGGCTCTTCAGTCGGCAAAATGCTCTTTCTACAACGTTTCGTGCCCGACTGAGGCAATAATTAAAGTGAGTTTGCTGTGGTGTGAGGTAAGCCCCATCCACAACAAGTAGTGGCAAGACTTCTACACTCCCCAGTCTCCATATGGAGTTCCCTGGAACAAAGGCTCCAGCATCCATAGCCTCATAGAGGGAATTGCAGGAAACATAAGCATCGTGATCCTTTCTGCTCCAGCCGATCTCCATGTGTATAAAGCAACCGGTGTGGTCGGTGGGTCCCCGCAGAAGCATTGAGTAACAGTTTTTTCTATTGATGAAGTCATTGCCCTGATGCACTGGAGACACAATCGCAATGTGTGTCCCATCGCAGGCACCCCAACAATGACAGAACTCCAAAGATGCAAAACTGTCCATCACCTGAATGGGGGGGGGGGAATATGTTTAAAAGGGGAGAAGAGGAATACCGTGCAACATACATACGAGCACTCGCCAGTCCATTTCACTCAAATCAAGTCAGTATAGAAATTACAAAATACACTTGACAATCCAAGGCTATTACTTTTCTGTATGCGCATGAACGCATGTGCGTTCCTGTTTTAATTTTTTTTAAAAAAATAAATACCTGGACGACATCCCCGTTATGGACAGTGTGGCGGAGTAGAATGTGTTCCATGGCCAAGCACACCTCCACGAACACTGCAGCCACAGTTGACCTTCCTTCCCCAAACTGGTCCACTGCTGTCTTGTAGTACTCAGGGTTTGCCAACTTCCAAATGGTGATGGCAACCCACTTCACAACACTTAGTGGCACTTAGCACGGGTGTGAGCTCAGCGATGATTTCAAAGAGGTTCCCTCTGGCCATCCTGAGGATCTCAATCCACCTCTCATCATTCCAGACTTTGAGAACGAGGTTCTCCCACCAATCCTGACTACTGGGACGGACCCAGTATCGACGGAAAACAGCTGGAAGATGAATGGATTCAGAACCATGAACGAGAAAGTTAATGTTCTCCTGGAACTGGAGTGCACCATTTATCCCCCGTCTACGAAATCTTCTTATTCTACGGAAAAGGACTTTCTGCCGTTCAAGCCGCTCATCCTCCAACACAACCAGTGCACAAACAGCTGAGATTAAAACATTCACAGACACTGCAATGATGCTGATAATTTTGAGGAGCTGCTCTAGAGAATCCATCCTCACTGAAATAAAGGAAAATGCATTGATGGAGGGATATCATCAATGACCAGGACATCTCCTGCAGTATTCACTGGAAATCCTGGTATGAAAAGAACCACTTTTAATGTGGTAATAGTCAGGAAAATACAGGTTTTTCCACCACTAGATGGCACTGTCTCAATAGAAGTGAAGGGATGGGAAGTATTCAATTCAAAGCATGTGGTCAGCCCATAACAATAATGCTAAAGAACCAGGAAGCATAAAAATCTGGGTCAGCAACACGATTTCCCTTAATGTAGAGACACTCTCTGTTACCTTGACTGTTTATTTAACACAATTTTATTTCTTCATCATTCTGTCACTTGATTAAAAATGTCATACCTCTGTATAGCAGTATGGCTTGCTATAGTATTGTCATCTATAGATTCATGAAACCATTTCTTCTCAGTGTATGCTATTGATTTATGTATCAATTTTCCTTCTATAACCATAGCAAGCAAATTGTTCCATAGCATTTGGGATCTGTGGAGTAGTAATGAGGAATAATGAAGTTAAATTTGAAGTTTTCACTATATTGAGTTGAAGCTAAAATCTCTCCCTGAAACTATTCTTGTTTTACTTTCATTTCCCTATTCAGTTTTGTTTGTTTGTTCTTCAATAAACAGCTTATAACTTGGGCCTACAGAAAGTTGGTATATTTTGTCTTCTTTAGAAGTGAGTGTGGGCCATTTCCCTAGTCATTTTTAATTTCCCACTAATGAAGATGCACAGTGCAATACCTACAACTGACAAATAGCAGGGAATTACATTTATTAGCCTCAGAAAATGGCAAGTTTCAAATTTCTAGGTTTCATGGTCTTGGCTTTATGGCACTAATAGATGGACAGACACACACCCATCCTCTTTTATATACACACATCCCTTAGATTTAAACTTCTAGAACACACTATCATTTTTAGAGTATCAAATAGAAAATGTAAAATCACTACTAGAAAAACCTTTCAGCCAATTATTAGTTGCCAAAAAATAAAATAAAAAATAGCTGTTGGCGCTTCAATTTCCTTGACCTATTACAAAAATAGCTAGTTTGACTTATTAAAAATTTCACAGCTGAGCTAAGCCACATAGCATTGGGAACATAGCAGGTAGCACTAAGCCTAAAAGTATCAGGTGTCTCTGCATTTATGACCTGAGACAGTTGAAATGTGTTATAATTACTTAAAAGGCCATATAATGGATAATTGATCTCATCGACAAAGACTCCGCTGGTGGAGTCAAAGGAAGTTCACAGGAATGCATGCAATCAAAAATGAGAGTGATGGGAATACTGACTCCTAGAATGTTTTTCCATGTTGCGAAAGAACATTTGATGACAATTAGATCAAATAATGAATCTCGTCATATTTCAATGTGGATGATTTTACTCACAGCATGTGATAGGATAGCTGCAGAATTTGATTTTCTTTGGGCTTCAGCGCTATGACTTGGAGTAACCCAGGGCCAGCCCTTCCATGAGGCAGGGTGAATCCTCCACCCAGGTGGCAGATCACAAAAGGGTGGTGAATTTTGCTCACAGGAGACAGCACACCTGCCTGAAGCTCCAGAAAGCTGTGCTGGCTGCTCTCCTGCTTAGGTAAGTGTAGTTCACACAGTTCTTTGGACACCACCCACTCGATTCCTTCTTCTGAGTACCTCTCCAAGCACATTGGGAAATCCCATCGGCTGCTTAGAAGAGAGAGTGTCCAGTGTGGCTCTCAAGAGAGCCTAGCTCAAATCCCTCACTGTGAGGGGTCCTGGCTTAGGGCGAGGCACTGGTGGGGAGGTGGCTTTGGAGACCACCTATGCTGCATATGCTGTCTCCAGGTCCACCTCTCCACCAATACCTTACTCTAAGGAAAGACCCCTCAAGCAAGGCATCTGGGCAGGAGAGACACCTGGCACTGCTGCCACCGGCATTGGGAATAGGAGGAAGGTAGCGATAAACACCTGGGAAGGTAGGAGAACTGATGGAGGAGGAAGAGTGAACCATCATGGCAGCCAGGCAGAGAAGAGAGGGCAGAAGAATGGGTGGGCTGTCATGGCCAGAAAGGGGCCCACAGAAGAGAGACAATGGCAGAGGGGAAGGAGGAGGGGGCAGCCCACCACAGTCACCATGGTCAGGGTGGGGGGGAAAGAAGCGAACATAGCAACAGAAGGGGAAAGGTGGAGAAGGGCAGGTGGCGGCTGCTTCCCCCACTGCCACTGTTGTCATTGCTGGGGAAGGGGTGAATGACTGGCTTCCACCATTACCATCATTGTGGCTGGGGGTTGGGCAGAGAAGGCAGCAGTGGTGAGGGAAAGGGGAGATGGAGGAGAGTGGGCAGAGGCCACTGCCATAATCACTATCATGGGAGAGACTGGGTGGCATCACTGAGAGGGGGGAATGAAGAGAGGGTAAACCTACCAGAATGTAGGGCAGCCTTGGCCAACCTGATGCCTTCCAGGTGTGTTGGACTACAACTCCCAGGATTCCTGACCATTGGCCATGCTGGCTGGGGCTGAAGGGTGTTGAAATCCAAATAATCTGGAGGGCACAAGATTGGTGAAGGCTGGTGTAGTCCGTGAAAAGTGTTGTGCCAGTGAACGAACTCTACAAATTCTTTACATGAAGCCAAATAAGATAATCAGGAAGTATCCTTGAAAACAATGACTTGTGGAGTAGGGAGAAGTGGGGGGGGAGGGAGAAACCAGAGTGTGTACCTTTCTTCTCATCTTACTTATATCTCTATTGTCCCTTCTCTGCTGACTGAGGGGGGAAGATCATCATAGCTGAGTGGGAGGAATAACTTTGCTCTCACATCAGAGTTAATAACTGTGCAGTCTGGGATCAGGAAGTGACACAGAATTTCTTGCTAGTAACCTCTACAGTAGTATCAGTCACTCACAGTTGTGAGGTTGATCATGAGTCTGGTATTGGAATAGCCCTGTGCAAACAATCAAAATTCGGGTGGTGGGAGATACTAAAGATGTAGAGAGGGGTGTACAGTCATGCCCACTGGAACTGCCCTCAACTTCTACGCCTTGGTCAGGTCATCTGCATGCAACCTATGCTCATACAAGCTACATGCATGTATGGTTTCACCACACAATCTGTGGGATTTTAATCAGCTTTACCATATGAGTTTAAATCTCTTTTCGACTAGTACACTTTGTGGATTTGGAAAGGAACGGTAATCTACATCATGGAATTATTGTGAAGAAAAAAGGAGAGGACCCCATGTGTGCTGCCCAGAGTTTGTTGGAGCCAGAGCAGGAAACAAATATAATATATACATACATTTGACCTAAGAGGTCTAGGCAGTAATGCAGTGGGCCTGAGGCTTTACAGAAGTATTTTAACATGGTGATCACTTAATGTGATGGGACAGCTCGCAACACCATGGAAGTATTTGGATAAAAGAAGGCTCATTCAATGGCTGTGCAGCAGCACGATCATGTATATTAGGGGTGTGCACGGACCCCCCGGATCGGATCGGGACCTGGATCGGGACCTCCAATTTTGTCCTGGATCGGATCAGACAAAATCGGAGCCCCCCCGGACCGGATCAGGTCCGATCCCGATCCAAAAATCGGACATCCGATTTTTGGATCGGCCGCCATTTTTGTTTTCCCCATAGACTTGCATTGGGGGAAAGAAAGCTTTCCCCTAATGCAAGTCTATGAGGAAAAAATGGTGGCGGGTGGGTGAGGGGGGCCTAACTCCCTCCTCCCCCCGGGGCCGTCCGCTGTGGACGGCCCCGGCAGGTAAGCCCCTCCCCCACATTCCTTACCCCCCCAGGGCTGTCCACTTCCATCCGCTGGTGCCCGCGGGCGCCAGCGGATGGAAGCGGATGGCCCTGGGGGGGTAAGCCCCCTTCCCCTTCCCCTGCTTACCTTCCGTGGCCATCTGCTCCCGTCCGCCACTGGCCGCTACTGCGAGCAGGCTTCGCGGCCTGCTCCTGAGTAGTGTGCCAGCGGCGGACGGGAGCGGACATCCCCTGAAGGTAAGCAGGGGGGAGGGGAGCGGGAGGGGGCGCCATGGCCTGCTTACCTTCCGTGGCGCGCTACCTAGGGGCAAGTTGCAAAGCCTGCTTGCAGTAGCGGCCAGTGGCAGACGGGAGCAGACGGCCACGGAAGGTAAGCAGGGGAAGGGGGAGGGGGCTTACCCCCCATTGTCTGCTTCCATCGGCAGGCGCCCGCCGGTGCCCGCCGATGGAAGCGGACAGCCCCGCCAGGGAAGATCCCCCCCCCGCTGTCCGCTTCCATTGGGGGCGCCTGCTGGTGCCCGCCAATGGAAGCAGCGGCTGGCGCCAATGGGCGCCTGCCGATCTTCCGATCCATCCGATCTGGATCGGGACCTTTCCGGATCAGATCGGATTGGATTGAACGATCCAGCGGTGAGATCGGAAATTGGATAATTGTATCCGATTTCCCCTGGATCGGATCCGGATCGTGGATCGGACCCGATCCAGTGGACACTCCAAATGTACATATTTATTTCAGTGGTGTTAACTCCCATGTGAGGATACACAGGATGGCAGCCTTAAAATATGCCTGATGTTTAGAGTGTTTGGTTTCTGATTTTTTGCAATGATGTTTTTTGCATTCCTTGTTTACATTGTAAATGTGTCAATGCCATCTCTAGGAAATGGTCTCTTTGTAGCCTACAGGCTAATTCCTGCCACTTGCAGTTTTTTATCCAGGGTCCTACTTCTTAGTTCCCTCTCAGCTTCCGTCTCTTCCTTCTCTTTTAAAAAACTCAAAAGGAAAGGAAGACCTGAGCCACTCTCACAAGTATGTTCCAGGGATTCTCTTTTCTTTTTGCCAACCTTCATACTCGTAAATGGAATTGTACACCAAAATCATGGGAATGAAAGGAGAATTCCTCATTTTTTTCATACACATCTAATCAGAGAGTGGTCAACTACTCAGAATCTTTCTTTTTCTTTCTTTTTCTTTATTTCAACCCTTTTATGCAGCCTTTCAGGGCTAATGTTTCCAAGGTGGCTCACATCAAACTAAAACATAAATAATCCTATACAACTCATCATAATATAACATATAAAGAATTACAGTCCATACTGACAGATGTGAACATTCAAACATTGACACAGCAGCAGTTTAAAAACGATGTATGCCAATTAAAGGCTGGTTAAAAATGAATAGAGCATTAAAACAGCACCCTGAATTGGTGACCAGGGTCTAGGAATTAGTGTAAGCATGTTGGTCATGTGCAGAAAACTCAGTTTATAGAGGAGAATAGTTCCTATTTCACTTTAGTCAAAATATATTTAGGCTTGATATGAGTGATCACTAAATCTATTATTGATCTTTGTAGAGTACTTGCAGATCACCTGTTAAAGATCTATCCCCTCAAATATACCAAATGTTTACTAATGGAAGGGTTCAGAGAGGATGCTGCTGCAGTTAAATATCAGAGTTATTTGAATGGCCTTATAAATATTTAGCAGGTACAGTGCGACTCTTAATGAATATTTTATGCTATATTTGTGCAGTTTTACTGGAAATACCAAATATTAAATTATAGCAAATTTCCAATTTCTACAGACCACTGTAGGTAAGCATGGCAATTATTTTTCATTCCTATCAACATTGTTTTTGAATATTCTGTTGCTATTAGCACTTATTACCGACATGGTTTGTTGTAAACTTGTTGTTTTTTCCTCCCCCTCCCCTGGACCTCCCACTTTCAAAAGGTGGAATGACACAAATGAAAAGGCGGAGCTTTGGAGACTGGCAGTCTCTCAGAATCCCCCTGATGCACACATTACTTTCCCAAGACAAATGTTGAGGAGCTTTCACACGGTGCTGTCATCACACAGGTATGTAAAAAGATGGTCTTTCTTCATAAGTTTCTAACTTGTAAAGATTTGCGGTTGTGACATTGTTAGTTGCTATTAAATGCATTTTCTTTAAGTCCTGACTCATAAGCTTTTGTAGCCTGTTGTGGATTTACATTTTTGTCAGACATAATGGGTAAAAAACTATCGACATGAAAATTCCACTATAATCTTCTGTGGCTTCTGGATGCTAAAAAGTTTTTTAAAAATCTAGCCATTATTGCCTTATAATATTACTGCTGTTGTTACTACGTACAGAATATTCAGAGCTCAAATATCCTGTGTCCTGTATTTCATAAACAAATGGCACACAGTATAGTGGAGTACACTGGGATATTCTTCAGGGAGCCAAAAAAACAATGTATTTGTGTTTAGAATATAGATATTTAAAATCTATAAATAAACTCAAATTTGAATGTGATGTAATTTAGTCATTAAATATTGGCAATTTGAATATGATATTAGAGGAAAATATGTGTATCGTGCAGTTTACTTAGGAAGTTCCTCTAAATAATATTTATTTTCAAAGCATATCTGGCATGTTATATGGATATAATTCAGCCTTATAAATCCTTGTAAACAGCTGTGGCATTGGCTTGAGATTGCTACTTCATTCATAAAACTTTTCCAACTCTCTGTGATACATTTGCCCTTTACATAATTCATGTGTATGGTGAACTCGTTTTAATGAATAATGAATAATGTTCACAATCATCTTAACTGAAGCAATGACCATGGTTTCTTTTGTGGTGTTAAGGCTATTAAATAAAACAGCCCGTGTAGCCAGTAATGCAATCGTAGATGTGCCAGCATATGATATGTGTCTTCCCTATGCAGGGAAGACATCTTGAATAGTAGTTTTATGGAACAACTACTATGAATCATGAGTATATTTTAAAAAAATAAAAAATGGAAGTATTTGCTTTCTTGAATGTAAACTCTTATGTTCAGTGTATCAGAATTAATTATTGTGTTTTATATACAGACACATAAACTGGATATTTGAATCTTCAAAATTTCCAAAATGATATGTTGGCTCACTTACTGAAATTGAATCTAAAGGGCTTTACTTTTTGATACATAGACTGGGATTTCGTTTAAAATATGGAACCAATATTATATATGTCTTCCTTAAATCCATATGTGCTAAGTGATATGAAGCGTATGGGCTCAGACTGCCCCATAGTTCTGAAAATTCGGGTCAGCTTTCCACTTGTTCTTCAAAAATTATGCATTGACATAGAGTATTGGCCTTAAACTTGTGAATTTGGCTCATGATAGGTCACTTTTGTAGCATTACTAATCTGTAAATATATGGGAAAAAGTTAAGAAGTGTATGTTTGGAGTAAAGATGGCTTCAGGTCTGAAAATATTAAAAACTGCTGGCATAGAATTATCTATCACCCTTTTATTGGAATTATTTCAGTTGCTTGAAAAAATAACGATGAAAGATTTCTTCCTGTTATACAAACGCATGCCTATGCTTACTTTACTGTTATTTGGTCTACTATGAGACATTGTCATGTGGGTACTAATGCAATACCAAATATTTCTCCATCTTTTGTAATTCAGTAGTTTTCTTAGGTGTACATATGACTATATACATAAACATGGTATACATGTTTGTTGCTGTGGGGTGATTTTCCCTGATTTTCTTCTTCCAACAATATTTGAGTCTATATTGATTTCTTCTTCTTCTTCTCGCCTCCCATGTTTAAGTAGACAGTCTGTCTTTTTTAAAATTTTAAACACCTTGCAAGTTTATCTAGTTTAATGCTATTCAATATATTTATTATTATTTATTTAAGTTCTGTTAAAAAAATAATAAAAACTGCTCAGGGAGGTGGCTTCTTGCTGTCACAAGGCAGGGGGGCAGCCAATCAGCATTGCATGTAGCTATGTTGCTAGAAACTAGCAGATCCAGTTTTTCCTAAGATCAATCCTGCAGGGAAGATTGTACAGCAAATCAAAATGGGGGCGTATGGCTAGTTTCAAAAAGACTTGACTCCCCTAACGATGTATGTCTGTACATACCAATTACAGAAATTAGACATGAAGGAGTGTATTTCCTGCATTAGTCTAAGACAGGAGACACACCACTTCCAAGCAGCTTTAATATACATAATAATAAAAAGCGATGTGAACAATATGTCTTTCTTAGCATTAATCCTTAGGTGTCTAGAATACAAATATCTCTCCTTTTCTGCCTCAGCTGTGTAAACAGTGTTGAGTAACAAAGCTTCAATATAACTTTAGATACTTTAGATACTTTATTACTGATGGCACTGCTGTTGCTATGGGAAAACTAATTACCCCCCCTCTGCAATTATTCAGAATGAAATCCATTGTAGGCAAAAATGATTTCTGCACAGAAGATATTTTGTAAAACTATTTTATTGGATTTGATCGATTTTTAATGCTTTAGCTGGATTGAAAATGATGACTAGCATCAGTGGCAATTGCTGGATGACAGTGTGAAACAGCTCTCAAAGGGACCTACCTGCTGGGCCAAGCTGGCACATAATTACAATAAGTTGATGTCCTCTGATGGTGTTGCATAACAGCATAAGTAATGATTTCACCGTGATGGCACTCAGTGGTATTATTTTATGAGCACTAGTAAGTGATGTTGTGAAGATGCTAGATACTGATATTAGATTTCAGAAGTGTCATTTTTGGGTGTGTACAAATATCTGCAGAGAATGTGTGTGTGTGTGTGAGAGAGAGAGAAAGAAAGAGAAAGAGAGAGACAGAAAGGTTTTTTGTGGTCTCCACTGAAGAGAAAGGAGAGTAGTTGTTTTGATGAATCAGACAATCAGATCTATTTGTAAAGAGAGCTGACACTGGAGTATGAGTTGAAGGGAATGAAGTCACTCCCCAATCCATATTTAATATTTAAAAAAATGGCAATTTTGCTGATGGCATGCTTTTACAGTATCAAGGGATATGACTGCCTGGAAATCTCTGGAGGATTTCTATGCCTTTCCTTAAAATGCAAATAAAGTAGGGCCACATTATCTACATGTGTATAACAATATGTATATGCTTCTCAAGTTGGGCCTCACAAAAACCATAGCTGGCAGAATCTGGTTTCAAAGGTGACCTTTTTCCTCATGCATTCTTTTACACACGTTGGGATTGGAGTTTAGCCATTGATTTCTGCCCAGAAGGATTTATTAGGGACTGGATTAGATTTTGGTACCCCTTCAAGAGCCCAGCTGGAACAACTAATCACATTGGGAAGCAGACTGGTTGATTGTCCTCAGCCAATCTCTAGCCCCACAGGCTCCTATTGCTGTGGGGAAGGGAGTGGCCACTCTTCTTTCCTCAATTATCATCTCAGCCTATCATTTTCCAAATTAATCAAGAGTAATTTCACATGGTAATGCTTTACAGGGGATCAATGCTGTGAGATTGCTTCAAGTGAATTGTTTTATGAGTGGTTCTTTGTGTCTTTGACAGACCTGTTTAGCTGAGCAGGTGAGAACTGCAACACAAGAAGGAGCCGTCTCTCAGACTGTGATTAAATTTATTTCATTAGATAGTTAATAAAGCTAATTGAGAATAGGTGAACTGTGAGTGGAAGCAAAATCCTTTTGTGGTGCTCTGTAAGTGTCATAAAATATTTGCGGTAGTTTTGAACAAAATATTCTATTTTGTGGTGAGCCAGAAAGATGATCAAATACCTCAAAAAAGGTCTGCTACTATGATAATACAGAATGTATGATAATACAGTATGTATGATACTGTATGATAATACAGTAAAGGGCCAATTTGAATAATGATTGTTAGTTTTTTTATTCCAATACTTAATGGCTTCTTTATGAAGTTGCAAATATTTTTTAAATATAGTTTGTGGTGGCACACTAAATCAAGAGAAAGGCAACCACTGCTACCACTTCAGGTCTGCACTGATGGAGAGAAAGCCACCATGGATAGAAGAGAGACTTCGAAATGGTTATGTAAACTGGGATTTTCATTACATGGAAAACAGGCTCAATTCAAATAAGAGGCGGCTCATGAATTCTGTGTAGGGATATCATACTTAAAAACATGCTCACCTGAGGCACAAATCCATATAGCGTTTGCATGCCAGATACCTGTGGAAGAGGCTATGATCAGTACAGACGTTGGCACATTGGGTAAGCACTTCCTAAACATCATGCCGGTGGAGTGGTGTGCCATCTCTGTGAAATGGTCCTAAACTTGGATCATACCATATTTAAAGCACTACAGCTTTAAGCACAGAGCCTATCACTCAAGTCAAATTCAGCTCATTTCAAATTGTAAACTAGAGGTAAAAGTGTGTTTTAAAGGCCCAAAGGGGTGCATGGACAGTGTGGAACCTTTCTCACACAGGTGGATTTTCCTCCCTTTTCTCTCACCTTTTCTCTTATTCATTTGGAATTCCAGTATGAGAGGGCAGTGGGAGGAAATGCCTATAGGGAAGACCAGGAGGGAAAGAAGGGCAGACAGGAGAGGGTTCACCTGCCCAGCCCCAACAATCTTTGGCCTCTAAATTGCACCTCCCCAACACACACATAGGCAGCATTCGGACAGCATTTTATTCAATGGAGGGGGGAAGAGGCAACTGATGGTATGTTATTTTTGCAGTGCCTGACACATGACATGTTGCCCCTCCCCCGTCACATGGCTGAAAGTCCTGGCCTCATAATGAGCAATGGGGCTCTGATAAACAATGGAGCAACCCGTTGTTTTCCCCCGTTGTTTAATAATGTACCATCAGTTATGTGTGTGTTGTGTGTTGCCTGACACATGACACAATAATCAACGCAACTGACGGTTGCCTCTTCCCCCTCCGTTGTCTAAAGTGTCATCCGAATGCTGCCATAGAGTCTCCGTTTGAAGGTCTACTGACATCATATGTATTTTGAATCTCAAGCACATGTATCATTAAATAAGGATATTTGTTATCCTTTTCTGCTTCTGGTGGGGACTCCTGGGGACCCCTCCCTCCCTCCCTTCCCCCTCACTCACACTCCTTACCTGCTGCCTTCCCCGCTGCTGCCGCCGGTCCATAGTACTGCTAAACAGGCTTTACAGCCTGTTCGTCAGTACAGAGAGGCAACGAGTGATGATGACATCACTCGACGTGGCTCTATACTGGTGAACAGGCTGGAAGCCTGTTTAGCAGTAGTACTGGGCAGCGGTGGAGGTGGTGGGGGCAGTGGGCAGTACTACAACTGAGACAACTAAACACTATAAAGAGAATTATTTATCAGGAAAAAAAATGCAAAATGCCTAGATGGCAGACAGAAATACAGGAAAAGGAGATAAATCTTTTGAGGTTGTCCTTCTATTCACATAGAAAGTCATGGATAGTTAGAAACACTGGAAACTTTATTGAAAATAAACAGACACTACTACACAAAGGAAACAACCCAGTAAGGAAATAACCTATTCTGGGATACCAAAAGAGAAGTGGGCCAGCAAAAATGGCAATGGAATTCTTAGAACTTGGAAGATAAGAGGGTGTGAGTGGGGTGTCACTGCAGCTGTGATGGTCTGCAGAGGATCCACATGAAAGGGAGAATCTCCAAAACGTTCTCTAAAGCCCACTATTGTGGTATATTTATTTTAAAAAGATGTTAATGACAAATGAAACTACATAAGGCTAATGTAAAAAAAATAGTTTGAATCTCAAGATTGCTAAACTGCAAGAGTTATTAATCGGCTTCTTTCCTTGGGCAGTTGGTGCTACTTCAGATTTCAGAGATATCATGAGAAGTCGAAGAAACGGTACCCTGGAGAGCTCAAAAAGCCTTTGCTCCAGTATTTCTCGAAGCACGGACATAGCGTACAGTGAGAATGTAAGTGAGTTCTGTATGACTGATATGCTCATGAGTTGATGTTTAATGTAACTATTATATGCAAGGACAAAACATACAGCTGATGACTACATAGCATTGGACCTTCTTGGTCAGATTCTAGGCTTCATAAATTTTGCCTGCTTATTGATTTACTTGTTTACACAGGCATTTCCTGGCTTGTAATTGACTATGAATTGCTATATTTAGAAGTATTATAAATAAATAAAAATATACTGGGCATCACTATAGTCTTAGGTAGTTTGATTTTTCCACACTGTGGAAAGTGGGACTGAACCTCTGCACATACAATAATCACTGTGAATCTTTTGAGGCTTTCTAGTGTAAATACCATCCAGCATTCATACTGAGGCCTGGCTTACATGGAAGATTCTATGCACAGCACAGAAAGGTCAGAAGTCAAGGGTAGTTTCTACACTGCACTGCATAGAGCCTGGGGCTATGTTATAGCTGGATATAAGACAAAGAGTACACTGTTAAAGAGTTGTCTGCATTTTGTTGCATTGATAGACAATGCATGTATTTTTCAAAACGACTATCAGGTAGGTTTATAAAGGTTTAAGAATAGACAGTGGAACTAATTTTAAAGTCTGCAGAGTTCTTGATGTAATCCTATGCTGGCTGCTCTTTTGTTCTTTTGGAAGTAAAAATACCTCAGATTTTGCTAATTAGCTGCTGGGAATAATGTGTATATTTCAAAAGAAAAGTCTCCAAAGGTGTTAATTATTATTATTTTGAGAAATATACAACTGGGTTTCTCTTAAATATTCAAATCTTCTCCCAAAGGATTTGGTGAACTTCATTCAAGAGAACTTTAAGAAGAGAGAATGTGTATTTTTCACAAAAGATGCCAAGTCAATGTAAGCAAATATTTCTATCAAGTTCTGAATTTTTAAGTAATAATAATAATAATAATAATAATAATAATATATTTATTTATTACCCGCCTCTCCCTCCGGATCGAGGTGGGGAACAACATCAAATATAAAATATACAAAACTAATTAAAAGCACATAAAACCAATACATCATTAAAATACCAATAAAATACCAATAAAACACTTAAAATTCATTTATATTCTTTATGTTGAGCCTTAGATCATTTTCATTCTTGATACTAAAAAGCATATCTGAGATGTTTGCGTATGGTGCAAATTGTTGTTAATGAAACTAGGACCTGGAAGATTTGCATGATAAAATGATTCATCTGAAATGTGAACTGCTTTAAGTTTCATGTGTAAATGCATTGGAGTGACAGGTCCTGTCAATCCGAAGATGTTCTCACAATGCTTACACAAGGTTGATTTATGCAACCTTCCTCATTGTTATGGTATCATATGAAGTGGTGAAAATCCTGCTTGATCGCTATCTCAAATATTGAAGAACCTCAGAACACATTAACTCTGGGTTACTGGTTGGATGTGCTTCTAGTGCTATAGAGTCCATACTTCAATCAGTGGCAGTTTTCCCCAGGGTTACTTGAAAAAGACACAAATAGTTCAGAAGTGTATATGTGAGTGTATATATACGCCTTTTCAAACACAGCACCCATCAAATTCAGTGGAAGGGAGTTTGTGATAGTTGCTACTTTTCTTCTCTACATGTTGTCAGATCAAAGAGGACTATAACTGGCTTTCTCCCCACTTATCATAATTAGTAATTTGTCATAAACAAGAAGAGTGGGATGGAGCATCAAACATCTTCCACATTTTTGACATAAATATATGAGCAGATCCCAAAGCTTTGCTTTTGAAAAGCTGTAAGTCTGCCGGAATAACTTTTGAATTATGTTTATCCCATCCCACTGTTAGTTCTCAACAAGAATTAAAATAGCTCTACTCTATAAATCTACATACCACTACTATATATGCACATCAATAAGAATCTAATCCCAGCAAATCCTCATTTCATCACTTAATTAGTGCCGGAAGTCAGATCCTGCAAAAATACCTTACAGTGGTTCTAAAAGATGCTAAATATTATATTTTGATAAGACTTTAGAGTAGGGATGGGCAACTTGATTGAAGTCCTAGTCCTAATTTCAAAAGCCCTCTGCAAAGTTCAGTTCAGACCTCTGGTAAGAGAAGTCTGTCCTGTCCCTGCAGCATGCTGGCTAAAGAGGGAGAGACAGAGAAGGAAGTGTCAGGGGGAGAAAGGGAGAAGATGATGGCAGAAGGAGAGACAGAAAGGAAGGAAGGAAGCCCACCGTTGGCTCTGGCTGGCCCTCAGCTGGCTTCATCCCCACTGACTGCAGCATGCAGCCTCTGACAGATGACTTCTGCGGGAATGTGGCACCTGAAGGAAAAAGGTTTTCCAGTTCGTCTTTAGAGGGAAGTAATTCTATAATGGTTCAGCGGTCCTTGACGACTCATATGTTCATCAATGAATTATTTTTGAAAGCTGTTCTCCTTATGTGTCCCTGTAAAAAAGAACAAAAACCCTTCATGGTTAATTATTATTTCTCTTCTCTGATATGCATGTTTTGATAGTGACAACCTATGTAAATGTGGGTACTCAAAATTGCAACATGTAGAAGGGACTCAGATTAACAACCATGAGAAATGGAATTATAAGAAACACACTAAAGAACTCCCAACAGATGCCTTTGGGGATATTGAATTTGAAAATTTGGGCAAGACAGGAAAGGTAAGTCAATTAAATGCCCTTTTCACTTTTATATGTAGAACTAAGCTTTTTTCTGCTAAAGTTTTCCAAGGTTGAAAAAAAATTCCAGAAAACCAGATTTATTATCTTTTCCCTATTTTCATACATTTAGGGTAAAATGCTATGTGTGTTTAGACAGAAAACAAGTCCTGAATTTCCCAGCCATTTGTCTGTCTAAACATGCATAGGACTGCCCTTTAGAGATATGTTTTGTGCAGTTGGTAAAAATGCAATATAAAAACATTTTGCAATAACTGATAGAACAAAAGTAAGGAAGGTCGAATGGGACACAGTAGATGTTTAAACATAATTTTAAAGCTGAGCCAAAATGTTTATTTTCATGCACATTCACAATAGAGTTTTTAGACATTTATTATAAACCACTACCAGGAAAGATAAAGGAGGACCTCAAGGGGCACATGTGGCTTGGTGAATGGATTAAGAAATGCTATACTACACAAAAGTATGCACAAATAAGTGATTTTGCAGAAACCAACATCTTACGTAAATCAGCCCTTGTCTGGAGACATTAAAGTAGACATGATAGAAGAGGAGGGCTGTTTGAGTGAAATGGCATTGACAAAATGAGGTATTCGCCTTTTGGCTAAGTGTAATATTTTTCATGCTGTAAAAATGATTTTCTCTCTTTTAAGTATATCCGCCTGTCATGTGATACAGACTCTGAAACACTCTATGACCTAATGACCCAGCACTGGCACCTGAAAACACCCAACCTCATAATCTCTGTCACAGGTGGAGCAAAAAACTTTGCTTTAAAGCCACGTATGCGTAAGATCGTCAGCAGGTTGATCTACATTGCACAGTCTAAAGGTAAACGTGGGCCTTCTTTCTGCCATTGCTTGCTTTGGCATAGGCGGAAAAAATGGGCTTCAATGGGCTAACAAGTTATGGAGAAATGGAGGAGCAGGTGGTGAAGCGTAACATAAGCAAAACACTCTCAGTTATGCTTAAGACTCCAGCCTTTAGAAATATATTGAACTGATTTCAGTGTGAACCATATTTCTAATTGCAGGCTGACATTTGCTGCCCAAGCATGTATTCCAAGGTCATTCACATCGATAGGAACATTGTTATTTACTCCAATGGGATGTGGATTGTAATTTTTACTGTTAACTCCCTGATAGTTGAAAGCATTGGCTTATAGGGTATAGGAGCATTGACTGCCTTCAGGATTTGCCCATGGCAGCACAAGCCATGAGGGAGCCCATTTTCATGGTTTGTCATATATATATATATATATATATATATATATATATATTTGCCAGAACAGAGTTGATTTTGTTTGTGTGTGTAAAATGGTTTTCACAGTCATCACCATCTGCATATTGAGCAGAAAATAAAGGGAAGATCTGTACATGCCTGAAAATTGTCCCAAATGTTTATCTCTTCTGTGTGCCTTTATTAATGTTTCTTTATTCCTTTCTCTGCTTTTTTTCTACATGGCTTGTTAACCTTATTTGCCATTTTACCCCTCTTTCCCCCTGTTCTCATTACCCTTCCCTTTTTGCTGCTCTTTTTTCTATGTTCAGACTAGCACTTCCCAACAGATTTACATGATTAATTCAATTCTAATTTGAATAGAAGTTGGAGTTCTATCTGATATTTTGGAAACTTGATAGAACGTCAAAATAAACATTAATTAATATAATGTTTCCCCACACAACAATTCCTGTGACTCCATACACATCTATAAAAGGACAATCTGAGCCTGATCCATTCCCATCACACATGTACATCCAGTCATAGGGATCACCCTATGATTGAAAAACATACTGTTATGTGACCCAGTTCCTAACTTATACATTTACACTGAAATTAATGCACTAGTAATGTATAGGATTCAGGCTACGGAAAGCTTCCGTGTATGTTTCATTTGAAACAATCTATGCGTTCAAAGTTCACGTGTATGACTTAGTTTTGTACTCTCAATCTACAGGGGCCTGGATATTCACAGGGGGAACTCATTACGGATTGATGAAGTATATTGGGGAAGTAGTAAGAGATAACACCATCAGTAGGAGTTCTGAAGAGAATGTGGTTGCTATTGGCATAGCTGCTTGGGGGATGGTTTCTAACCGTGAAAGTCTGATCAGAAGCTGTGATGCTGAGGTACTGAACTTGATTAACAAGTAACATCCTTGAGTTATGTTAATCCTCACATTACAAATGAAGGGGAGATTTCCTTCACTAAAGCTACACATTCAGCCAGATCTCACAACATGACTTCCCATGGTCTAATTAAGCCATGGAGGATTGTTTTTACCCACAGCTAAGCCACAGTACTGCCACCAGACAATCAAGTGCTGTGAGGATTGTTTTTGCAGGCCATGGGTTGTTTCCTTCTGCCCTCTTTGCCCACTCCCAGCATGTATCTCTGGAGCCTTTGTGGCATGGAAAGGTGGGCAACTGCTGGCAAGGCTTTAGTACTCAGCAGCCTCTTTGCCATTGACCTACTCTTGTCTGGGCATTATGTGGGGATTGATGGGGTGGGAAAGGGGAAGCATTGCAGCAAGAGGAGGAGGGTGGGGAGTGGCTTGTCTGGTTGGCGCAGAACTGGAAAAGGGGAGGAGGTGGGGTGGAGGGATTGCTAGGCAAACTTCCAAGAGCTGGGAAAGAGCTAGTGTGATCATGAGGGAAGTGGAGTGTTTGGTTTTTTTGCCACTGTTGCCAAACAACTATGTAGCCTTTTGGAACAAGACATGCGCAACCCACAGTCCCGGCCCATGGCTTAAACGACCCAACAGCAAGTCGTGGGTTATCAGTGTAGGTTGTTCATGGTTAACCATCCTCATTTAAGCCATTGTGCTGAGTTCGCATGACAAAATAATCCACTATAATAACCCACCATGGTTTGTTTTATTGTGGATTGTCATGTGATGTGAACCAGGTCAGTGAGTTCATGTCTGTGCTAGAATTTGAGCCAGTGGCTTCTAGCACAAAGTTCAATGTAGCTCCAATATACTAAATTGGCTTACTATCTTTTGTTGATGATGAAAAATATATTGTAACTAATATGTCATCTACAGTGCAATTTTGTACCATGTGGGATTTTAGGAAACTAATCTATTCTTAGAAGAGAAATGTGTGTATTGATAGGAAAATGGACTGGGAAAGAACAGGAAAAAACCTGTATGTTCACATGAAGCTGGGTCATGATAGGAAATAATTTAGCAATGTGAACAAAACAGTACTTTATTTCTGAATTTTTGATGTCATTTATAGACATATTACTCAGCACACTACATCATGGATGACCTCAAAAGGGACCCGTTGTACTGTTTGGATAATAATCATACTCATCTAATTCTGGTTGATAACGGCACTCATGGATACCCAGCCATCGAGGCCAAGCTGCGAACTCAGCTAGAAAAATATATTTCAGAACGCATTATTCCAGGTCAGTTTCTAGCTGCAATTAAGCAATCTTTGGAATTAAGTACTCTGATTAGTATTAGAAGTTAAAGGAACTATTTTGAGTGAATAAACTTGCATTAATCATGAATTGTTTAATTTGTTTTTATTGTAAAATGCCTTAGGATATATTATGCTTGAAAGGCCATGCATAAATATATTAAGAAAACAATCCTCGACAACTTCTGCAGGATCATAGGATTTTTGAATTGCTGGATCCGAGGCTGGAGGCAGTACTCTGACCTCAGACCCAGGAGTTTGAGCCTCCCGCTCTTCTTTGGATACTTGTAAGCCTCTGAATTTGGAGGCTCATGAGTATCAAGGGCGAATGCAATAGGATTGCACCCTAAGAAAGCAAATAAATGAATAAAATATTCTTATGAGATAAAATACTTCTTTGTTGATTAGATCAGTTAACTCAAAGAATTAAGTTTATATTGCTCTTAGCCAGAAGTCCTGGGAATCATTATAACTATTTATATGGTTCCAACAATATACACAGTCACTTACGGGACAGCATAAACAAAAGTATCCGGTTTCTTTCCTGAGGTGCTTATAGTCTAAATTTTGACAGAGGGAAGACAACAGGTGCTTCCAGATGAGACTTTTATAGCATGATCAGTGTGTCTTCTTTAAGGAAGTTTACAGGGGGATCCAATCATCATCTACTCATGCCCCTCCCGTGTTTTCTCACTGCTGCTTCCATCTTTTTTGTTACCACAAAAGATCTGTTAAGGAAAAAAAATGGAATTGCTGCCCAGTGCCTTCTGATTGGTAGAGCTATGACTCTTCCATCTTAGTACCCAACAAAGAGTGAAGAAAGGAAGGAAAGAAGAAAGAAAGAAAGAAAGAAAGAAAAAGAGATAAATCAGGGAAACAAGGGCAATATCCAAGAGCAATAGTAGGACTTTTGTAAGCTGTCACAAAGTACAATTTCCAGAGAGGTAGTTGCTAGGTCTGTTGCTGATAAATTTAGTGGCTTTTAAAGTGCTGCCAGATTCTGTTTTGGTCATGAAATAGTGGGCAAGTTTTCAATTAATCACAAAACTCTCCAGCAGACCGGGTATAAGCAAAAAGCAAAAATAAAAGTAAAAGTAAAAGCGAAACAGAAAAGATGTGGATGTGGTGAAAGAGATAAAGTTAAGCATGGTGAAAAAGCCCCTGCAGCAAACTGAAGATGACCTGCAGGAGATTTTCTGTAGATAGTGGCAAAATCATGGTTTTAAGAAAATGTTATGTATTCAAGGTACCTCACATGACAAAATTGCCATGTCAAAAAAGAGCAGTTGAATGAATCAGTGTAATACTTAGTAATGACATATGGTGAAAGAAGCCATATAATTCTCCACTTGCCTGGATTCACAAATTATAGTTTTCTTATATGGAAAATATTTTCATACTCCATTTATTTTCTGTTTCCCTGGAAACACTATGCAGAAAAATTGTATGCATCAACAAAGCTAATTGAGCAGCAGTATTGCAAATGAACATTAACCAGAAACTCTCATTCTGTTGCTTTTTCCTGTAAATTTTCTTCCCATTTACTAATGTGTCTTTTCTTATTAGACTGATCACACAAAACATGAACAAATGACAAAATGCCACTCGTATAATAATCTACAGTATGTTTTCTCCCCATAAAAATAAAAAAAAATGGAATAGAAGTTGTGCATTTAGTTTCCCTCCCCCTGTAAACATTTATCCTGATTTTAGGGCAAGATTGGCTAACATTAAAGGATATAGCATTTAATACTCTTATCTTAATGCATAGAGTTATTTTTAAGTTAAAAAAACACACCAACAATTTTCAGTTTGTAGAAATTTTCTAGAAGGAAATTTGTAAAATTTGTAGGATTTGACAAGAACTATCTGTTTTAAAACCATTTAAGGCACAATCCTATGCATGTTTAGATAGGCAAAAGTAATAGAATCATAGAATAGTAGAGTTGGAAGGGGCCTATAAGGCCATCAAGTCCAAGCCCCTGCTCAGTGCAGGAATCTCTACCTATAAATCTGAAAGTGTGTGTGTGGGATGTATATCCAGAAATGTTTCCCAGATGTGTTAGAAACTTGAAATTTGACATGCTGATAGATCTGGTTGTACAATGTACCAGAAAAATATAAAAGCATTATTATTTTTTGAGTTTTAAGTATTTTAAAGAATGTAATAAAAGCCTAGGCTTATGCCTACAACTCCCAGCATGCATTGGGTGCGAGGCCAGACTTACGAGCCTTTGGCAGCAATTGCAAGGGGTGGCTGGCTGGCAGCTGCATACCTTTCACAACCCAGACTCCTAAAGTCAGTCTCAAGCAGTCAACCCAATTTCACATACAAAGGGGGTGGGGAACCACGTAAATGGGCTGTGTTCGTTTGTGATGCCTCCTCCCACCAACATAACTAGAAACAACAATGTGACTTTGAGAGGCCAAACTCTGAACGTGCTCAAAGCCCCTGTGGCGATACCCCACATTCTGTTCCCTAAGTATGTTTGGCTATGTGAGTCTAGAGAGTGCCTAGTTGGGTGTGGCTGATGATGCTGGGGGGAAAGAGGGGGAGTAGTTAAAAAAAGATTAAAAACGGTTGGTAGGGGGGTGAGGGGAGTTCGTTTGAGGGGAGTGTGTAGAGTAAAGGGTAGTTGTTGGTCAGGAGTTATATGTAGAGTGAAACGAGTTATATTACTAGCGGATTAGAATGGTTGTGGTATTAAATGAAATAAGCAGATTTGGTTTACATTGACAATAACAAAGTTCTGTCCATGTACAATAAACTTTTCTTTGGTTTGTTACCATAAAACCACATGTCTGCTCGGATTCCTCACCTGCTTCAACATAGGTTTTAATGAGATACACCTAAATAAAACGTTAGCTCACAACATCCACAAGCAGAACCTATTTCCCAAAGTCTTCGCCTTGTTCCCTCGCAGAGAGGGGAAAGGTAGTGTTATTTTGCCCTTCCCTCAGACTTATTCAAGTGGTGGTGCATGTCTTGAGAAGGGGTATATAGGTGGTGTGGTGGCACAGCCCCCCATCCTGATATCGCTGTTTACTCAGAATCTGGGGGAAGTACGTGCGTGGTCTTCATCCTTAAGAGGGAGGGAGGGAGAGATGAAGGAAGGAGAGACAACCTGTGCAAGCCCAGAAATAAAGAGGGAGGGAGGAAGGAGAAGCATTCTGTGCATGCCCAAAAACAGGCCCGATGAAGGGGGGAAGTGCATGGGCTGGCCCTAGCCCTTCAGTACAGGCTCCTTATGGAGCACTTGATGGGCAAGAAGTGCGGTCCGAGGCAGTCCCAGTAGGACTTGGCCAGAGCTGGACATGTCCACTGACAGCAGCTTTCCATCCTTCCTTGGCGATGCTACTCCTCGACAGTTTATCGAGGAGCAGCATCAGCAACTAGAGTTGAAAAGTGTCTCTCATAGGATGTTGACACCTGAGGGCCGCCAAAGTCATGCTGGGAGGTGTAGTACTGGCATGTAGAGTGGCTGATTGTAAATGATATATGGGTTAGCAAACCAGGACACTATCACTCAGTCCTAACTCAGCTCCCACTTGCCTGACCTTTCACTAACTGTCTTTGTTCTCCATCTACCTGACTTCCTCCAACTGCCACTAATTCCACTCTAGCCTCAGCTTATGCCTACAACTCCCAGGGTGCCTTGGGAAATTTAATTTGTTTAAAAGTTAACTCACAGGCCTAGCACCGGCCTACTACTTTAAGATTATTACCTCACAGACATATAACTTTGGGAGCCTGAGCAATGCCAGATATATCAGCTAGTCCACATTAAAGCATACCTGACAGATGACTGTCCAGCTGCCTCTTGAATGCCTCTAGTGTGAGAGAGCTCACAACCTCCCTAGGTCATTGGTTCCATTGTCATACTGTTCTGTCAAGAAGTTTTTCCTGGTGTCCAGCCGGACTCTGGCTTCCTGTAACTTGAGCCCATTATTAAGTGTCCTGCACTCTTGGATGATTGAGATGAGATCTTGGCCGCCCTCTGTGTGACAACCTTTCAAGTAGTTGAAGAGTGCTATCATGTCTCCAATCTTTTCTTCTCCAGGCTAAACATGCTCAGTTCTTTCAGTCTCTCTTCACAGGGCTTTGTTTCCAGACCCATGATCATCCTCGTTGCCCTCCTTTGAACCCCCTCCAGCTTGTCTGCATCCTTCTTGAAGTGTGATGCCCAGAACTGGATGCAGTACTCGAAATGAGGCCTATCCAGTGCTGAATAGAGGGGAATCAGTACCTCATGTGATTTAGAAGCTATACTTCTATTAATGCATCCCAAAATAGCATTTGCTTTTTTTGTAACTATGTCACACTGTTGTGGTGTACAACAATTCCAAGTTCATTCTCACTCGAAGTGTTGCTGAGCCAAGTATCCCCCATCTTGTAACTATGCATTAGGTTTCTTTTTCCTAGATGTAGAACTTGGCATTTATCCCTATTAAATTTAATTCTGTTGTTTTCAGCCCAGCTCTCCAGCCTATCAAGATCACTTTGAACTTTGTTTCTGTCTTCCAGGGTATTAGCGATCCCACCCAATTTTGGCTAGGGAGTGCTTGGAGTTGTAAGACTTTTTTTCTGTATAAACATGCCTAGGATTGTGACTGAAATGAATGTAAATCAATGAATATGAAGAGTAGATGGACATTTGCTTTTACAACTTCCTGTTTATATGGCGCTCATTAATTACTCATTTATTAGTAATAATAAACAGTATTAATTAATAAAAGCCATTATATAAAGTTTAAAATATGGAATCCAGGAATAAAATCAGATGTAGTGGTTCTTAAAGAGAAAAACTTTTAATCATGGAAAAAATCCAATGGATGGATGATTGGTAGCTTCTAGAATGGAATACGCACAATCTGGACAAAGGATAGTAAACAATGCAAGATAAAACGGAAGAGAGCTTTTTAGTGCTGATACAAAATACATTTGTTTGTTATGGCATTTTTGTTTCAGATTCCAATTATGGTGGAAAGATTCCAATTGTGTGTTTTGCCCAAGGAGGAGGAAAAGAAAATCTTAAGGTAAGACCCTTCGCCAATCCCTACTGCCACCCCCACCAAATCTCTCCCTCCATCCCCATCCCCTTAGGGATAGAAACAATGTTACCATCTGCAGTTTCAGTTATGTAGAAAGAACTACCATATAAAATTCAAATGTTATTGGAAATGGTTTCTGTTTTAGATGAGGAATCAAGAGTGTCATCAGGAGAGTGTTTTGCAGCGTGCTTGTTACTGGCCACTTATGGATGGTCATGGGTCCTTCTCATGACACCATCTGCGTCCTTCGTGTGTCCCGTTCTTTTTGTAAATCTTAGAGTCACAAAATAGACTAGGGTTGTGCACAGATCTGGATCTGGATCCTGAATCCGGAGCGGATTACGCCGATCTGGACCTCCCGGTTCTGGTTCTGAACTGGGTCACGGGAGGTCCAGATCGTTCCGGACCAGATCGGGCCCATTTCAGATCGATTCGGATTGATTCGGCGATCCGGGCCCATTGACCTTCCAGATCCTTGGGTGCCGGCAGCACAGCCAGCACCCAGGGACCTGGAAGGCTGGTGGTGAATCCATTGGACTCACCACCCTCCCCCCACTCACCCTCCTCTCCCCACTCACCCTCTGCTGTCTGTGCTGCCATCCGCCGCTGTCCTCTGGTGTCCACTGTACTGAGAAGCAGGCCTTGCGGCCTGGTTTCTAAATAGAGCGCCGCCGCACCAGGTGATGACATCGCTCGGCACGCTGTCACTCTACTGGGAAACCAGGCCGCAAGACCTGCTTCTCAGTACAGCGGACAGAAGAGGACAGCGGCGGAAGACAGCGGGGACCGCGGCGGGTGAATGGGGAGCCCCCTTCCTCTCCCTCTCTCCCCAGCCGTGGACGGCAGCACGGACAGTGGAGGGTGAGGGGGGAGAGGGGGGAGGGCGGTGAGTCCTTTTCCCTATAGACTTGCAAGTTTATGGGGGGGGAAAGGATCTCCGGATCTCGATCTGGAGACCCGAATCTGGTTCTGGATCTGGTTCTCACCTGGATTGGGGGAGGTCCAGATTGGCCCGTAGCAGATTGGCCCAATCTGGATCGCCTGGATCCGGATCCAGATCTGGTTCGGGAGGGGCTGCACAGCCCTAAAATAGACCTCTTCTGAGGTTACACTATAAAATGCCCACTAGAGGGTGTTATCCCCATTGAAATTGACAGGCCATGTGGTCGCTGGTCTCTTCTCTGTGAAAAGTGCTTGGTTTGAACGTGGAAGAGAACTAGAAAGCCCTTGGTAAGAAAACACTATTTTCCTCATCTGATGACGCTGCTAACTTCTAGGGCAAAGCAGAAGTACTAAAAAGAAGCTGGGTTCCTCTGTCAAAGACGTTTCTACATTCTCAGCAGCAGGAAGCAAAAAGTTCTGTTAAAAATTGTGGTTAGAATTTTTCTTGTATCTAACTCCAGTATAGCAGTGGTAATAAAGTATTGGACATAGGCACATACCCTCTGAAACATTTCACCTTTTGTTGTTCTTGTTGAATCATAAGCCTTTATCACACCTACCTGTTCTGCTTATGCGGATTCCCCCTCCGTTTCCTATGCGCGTGTAGCTCTTTGTTCACACGTGGTCAGTTTTGCTCCGATACCTCAGCTAAGCCTGTGGAGGAGGGGAGCAAATGGACAATCTCCGTTCAGGGATACCTCAAAAGTGAAACGGGAAACAGAGCACTCGGGGCACAAGAGCAGCGCAAGGGGGATGACGTCATGTGAAAGGATTGGATCAAAATCGCGGTGGATGTGGATCAAACCACTCGTGTGATAAAGGTCTTTGTCTCAACCCTCAGTGTCCTTTTCCATAAAACAACCTGACTCTTATGACTGTTTCAAATGTCTGGTCCTCCATCGCTCTATGTTTTTTGGTGGTGGTGGGGATTTATTGCATTTTAAGTTAGCTGAAGCACAGTACTTTGATCTCTAGAAAACTGACTTGATATCATGGGTCCCTGGGCATGCATATTAAAGTATTTCAGTGCTTGAGTATTAACAGAATATATAACAGTCAAATACTTCAGTGCTATCAGTGTTTTTGTAGTTTTTTGAAGTGTTGAAGTGGGTTTTAAATGTACAGATTGTGTGTATGTTGTATGTTTTTGCTGTTTTAATTTTTGTATATTGTTTTTAATTGTTTTTAATCCTATGTAAACCGCCCAGAGAGCTTCGGCTATGGGGCGGTATACAAATGTAATAAATAAATAAATAAATAAATAAATATTACCTTAAGATGATTATTATGAAGTAGGGAAGGTAGTGATTTTTCTTTAATTCAACCAACTTCCATTTCTGAGACACAGATGGCAACTTCTCCACTCTCTTGGCATAATGACAAAGCTAAAATGTACTTTTTACTGCATCCATTTATCTGGAAGTAAGCCCGATTGATTTGTATAGCATTTACCTCCATGTAAGTGTGCTTAGCATCACAGATTTGAGATCCAAAATATATTTAGCCCTGTTGAAGACAGTAAGCACCCTTGAACACAGTGGCTGAATTCGGACAACACGATAGTCAATGGTGGGGTAATAATCAACTTTACAGTTGTTTACCTAGGGGGTACTCCCCACACATCATGGTAATAAATAATCAACCATGGTGTGGCTTAGGATCAGCACTGAGTTGACTATGGCAGCATTCGGACGACATGATATTCAATACAACTGACTATTGTTTCCCCTCCCCCAGTTGCTGAATGTGTCGTCCAAATTCAGCCAGTGACTGTTCCTTCCTATTAAATAGGAAGAATGCTGTTGGTTGCTCTTCTTGTGGTAGATAGAAGTCTGCTGCTTGCTATCAGAAACTAAATCAGTAATGCTTGCTTTCAGTACTTTAATACCCAATTCATTCTAAAAAATCTCTCAAGTGGATTTATTCCTAATTATGCATGTTTATTTAATTTGATATAATTTCAGGATTTCAAATTTGCATTTTTATTATTCTTAATTATGTTTTTTGAACATTTGTTTTGCACAGTCACCGTTATTTAAGGGCTTTAGTATAAAATATCAGCAGTAACATAGTGATACTTAGAACACAATGTTACAAAATAAGAGCATGTTTATAATATTAATCGTACCTTACATTTCCTCTGTGTCAAAGAGTGTCATCACACGGGGGGAAACCGTGTTTCCTTACCGTCACTTCTCTACACTTCCTCATTCTTCGTGGAGCAGAAAGAGGAAGTGAACAAAGACCACGTGGTCCATTCAGAGGGTGTTATCCCACCACTTTTCCTGCACATAGCAGGAGATTGTGGCACATTCCATTAAAACAAAAGTCAGATTAAAAGGGGTCTAGTTTGCTACGGAAAAACGAGTGAAAGGCGCACAGGTGGAAGACGTTGTCGTCTAAAGGACGCGTGCACATCCGTAAGTGGGCATTAGTGAGCGTGCGATAAAACACTCCACTGATGAACCTCTAAATCAATTTTGTTTCTTCTATCTATATTTCATGGTTTATAATACCTTCAACGAAATGTCCGAGTTCCATTTGGAGCAATATTGTAGTATAATATATGCAGCAAGCATTCCCGGAAAGATCCCTTAAAAACATCAATATGAAGTCGACTCTTACAGCTGATCCTTCTTCTTGCTTGCAATATTCTCATCAATCTGTGTGATCTCTGTTCATAGAGTGAGCAAGACATTTTTAGGTCCCTTTTAGGTGTCCCAATGTGTGATGTGATGTTTGATATACCTCCTCCTAATAGAGCTTTTCTACTCCCATTAGCATGCTGTGGCTAAAGAGTAATGGATATTTGTGTGGCTTTGAGACTTGACCACATAATTTTTGTTCAAAGCGTACTGTTCTCATTTATCTTTGGTTCATTTGTTGACGTTCCACCTGCAAAATGGTTAGTGCTGATGGCAAATACATCTAACAGCTTTAGGGAGAATATGTATTTGTACCATCACCCTAAACGGCTTGGGGCCAGGTTATCTGAAGGAACGCCTCCTCTCATATGTACCTGCCCGGGCCCTAATATCATCCTCAGGGTCCTTCTCCATGAGCCCCTGTCAAAGGAAGTGAGACAGGTGGCTACCAGGAGGAAGGCCTTCTCTGCTGTGGTACCCTGACTGTGGAATAAGCTCCCTAAAGAGGTTCACCTGGCATCTACATTATACTCTTTTAGACGCCAGGTGAAGACCTTTTTATTTTCACAGTGTTTAAACAGTTCTTCAGTTTGATTTTTAACCTTGCTGTTTAAATTTGTATTTTAAATCCTTATCAATTTCTGCATGGCTGCTTGGTTTTTATTCTGGTTGTGCTTTTATACTGTATTTTAAATTAAGTTTTTATACTGTCATTGTTTTATATTTTGTAGGTATGTGCGCGCCCAAAAATATTGTATTTTATTGTTATCGGAATTTCGGACCAAAAAAATTATCGTCTCTGATAATATCGTAGGTTAATCATATCGTCTTCACAATAATTATCGGAAATACGATATTTAATTTGCAGCCCCATTGTGCCCTATAGAGCTGATTTTTTAAAGAAAAATGCCTATAACTTCTGTATTTTCAAAGTTACAGGCTTGAAACTTGGTCACAATGCTTATGGGGTATGCCTAAGTATGTGTATGAAATTTGAGATCCCTCCAACCCTCGATTTTATATGAATTTATTAAAGAACGTTTAAGTTCTGACAGGTCAAAAGTTGCACGATCTTTCAAAAATTCATATAAAATACAGGGGTGGAGAGATTGATCTGAAATTTGGCACATATGTGTAGCAATATGTGCTAGACATGTGTATGAGATTTCAGATCGATCTCTCCAACCCTCGATTTTATATGAATTTATTAAAGATCCTGCAACTTTTTGACAGGTCTGAATGAACGCACGTGGCTGAAAATTATCAGAGGTTTTTCCTATCGTATCGTTTTCATTAATCAGATGTCCGATAATGACCTTATCATATTGTTACCGGACATTTTAATGATACGATACACATCCCTAATATTTTGAATAGTTTTTATGGTTTTAATTTTTGTAAACTGCCCAGAGAGCTTCAGCTATTGGGCAGTGTAGAAATGCAGTAAATAATAAATAAATAAATAAATAAGGTTAAAGATAATTACTGTAAACGATGTTCATTCCTATCCTGACTCTATAATTTCACAACTCCATAAATCACAATCAATAGCTGTAACTCTTAAGTCATAAACTTACAATTTGACGACAAATGCATTATCCTATAAATACTCAATATTAACCAAAATCAGCTAAACAGTTCCATTATGGGTGGTTAATAATGGCTTGGAAACAGACTTCTACTTTTGCCCACAGAAGCATCCCCGAACAGAGTTCCACCTGGAACGCTCCCACAGGCAAAAGAGGATGGAGGCAATTTCCACCAATTTCTCCTCCCTGTGCGGTGCTTCCAAGTGGCAATTTGTTTAGCCATTGTAGAGGTGAAATAAGAAGTTGAGCAAGGAACACTCTTCTCCCCCGGAAGAGGTATTTCCTGGGCAGTATGGGTGACTAGTTTCATGGTGGGGTACCCAGGCTGTGCTACCCAGGCTAATCCTGCTAGCCTGGCTTAGCAATGATCACCATCAGGATTGGCTGGAGTGATGTGAGTGTCAGGAGGGACGATTTGCTGAGCAGATATTAGTAATAAGGATTCAGGGTGCCTGTCTCTGGCAAAAGCACAATGGTTGCTGGAAAAAACAGCCATATGGAAACTCCATTAGACTTCTGTTTATGTTCCATATGCAGAGCTGGAGAGAAAGATTGTTAGATCAAAATGGTTGTTCCTTTGTGAATATTTATTCATCCAGATGTTTTTGTCCATAGGCAATTAACACTGCAGTCAAGAGCAAAATTCCTTGTGTGCTAGTTGAAGGTTCTGGTCAAATTGCAGATGTAATTGCGAGCTTAGTGGAGGCAGAAGGCACACTTACCTCCTCATCTGTCAAAGAGAGATTGCTCAGATACCTGCCTCGCACTCTTTCTAGACTCACAGAAGAGGAGACTGAAAGCTGGATCAGATGGGTGAGTGAGAGCAATTTATTGATCCATGTAATAGGAGCCCAGCAGATAGGTGAATGAGAGTAATTTATTATCCATATAATAGGAGCTTTGCACATTTTGTTTGTGTAGTAATGCAAAGAAGGTCCCACAGTTCACTTGCTGGAATGTGTTGTTGATCTTTGTGACTACTGACAGAAGAGAAATACCTCACATTCTTCTAGGGAACATTTATCAGAAGTTTTGTTGTGCAACTAGGAATGATTTTTATAAGGACTACACCTCAAATCAACGCCAACCTTCAATCGATGGATTTTGGAAGAGATATCTGTCTACAATTGCTAAACACTGGGAATTTTAGTATTCAGAATCTTACCTTTATTAAAATGGAATTGTTAGGTTTTTAAATATTTTTTATTAAAGCACTCATCAATAGAAATGATTCCTGGAACAGCTTACAAAATATACGAAACAACAATAAAAAAATAAAAACCATTAAAACAATAGTAATGTGTTAAATCTTTAAAATGAGCCATTTCTCCAGTGTATTGACATAAACTGTATCGGCCAGAACTATCAAATATGATACTAGTGGAAAATAGAGCTGTTCTTAGGATGTGTTGTTTGTGCTCTCTGTTGAAGCAAAACTGCTGATCAGCAGAAGAAATTTCTTTCAAGCCATCTAGAATGGTATTTCCTATGCGGACATAGGGAGTGATTTGACAAGCAGTCACACTTCGGAATGTTGTGGCTCTGTTATTTCTAACAGCGTGTCTTTATTTCCCCCTGAATTTGACTTTCTTCTTTTCCTCTCAATAGCATCACTAGATATAAACTACACGCAACAGCTTCTAGAACCTATATCCTCTGTATCTATATATATGATTTATTTACAGCTTCCACCTAATAACTACACTAAAGCTGCAATCTTACTACACTTAAGGCGGCAATACACCTTACCTGGGAGTAAGCCCCATTAAACTTAATGAGACTTCTTTCTGAATAGACATGCATTGGGTTGTCTGTAAAGATTCCCATAGGATATCTAGGTAAAGAACATAAAGCTTATTCATATGTGGACTCCTTCAAATATTTGTTTGCATGATGTAGATTTACAGTCTTCATCTCTGTGCACCATTTAAAGTTTTTGCAAATATATATTTTTAAAAGACACCCTGTGGAATATGCCCACATTATGATGCTGTGTATCGTCATTCCAAAAGGATGACACTCTAAACTGCATATTATTTTTGCAGAATTAGCAGTTATAATCTCTGACCCAGTTCATATGTCATGCTGCTGAGGAGGAGGAAAGTGACAAGTGTGCTGTTTCCCATGTGCTTGTCGTTTCTGCTTTCAGTTTACAACCCAGTTCCTGAATTGTTTCATGATATGTGAACCCAGAAAGTCTGGGTTGCTTATGGGTTAAACAACCAAGAGTTAACCCAACAACTGCCCATGACACTATAAGTTTATGTTGTGGAAAGGGGGCTGTACGTCAGAATTTGTGAACTGTTTGTGTCACTTTCCTAAATCAACTTCTCAAGGATTAAACTGGGGCAGGGGAGAGGAAAGAACCTTCACCAGACACGTGCAGTACTAGAACTATAGAATTATGTGATTGCCAAGTAAATAAACAAGAGGAAAAGCCCATAAACTCACTAGCCAAGAAGGTCACTCACCTGTTGTATTGGGGAATGAAAGAAGGAAATGTAAAGAAGACAAAGTGAGCCAAAATAAGCTGGTCAGATCTCTAGAACAGTAGACTTTCCGATTTCTCTGCACCATTTGTAGAACAATGGTGTTGTTGTCTCTTCATTTTGGATTGTTTAAAGCATGATATATTTATGTGGGCTCATAAGGGTGAGATGTGCATTCAATTCAACTAAGGGCTTTATCACACGTACATTCCCCACCCCCCACCCCCGGTTTGCTTCTGCGATTCCCCCTCCGTTTCCTATGCGAGTCTAGCATTTTGATTTACATGTGGTCAGTATTGCTGCGGTACCTGTGATACCTGCAATACCTGCTTGTGCCTTTCGGACTTTGCCCGTTCAGGGATAGTTTGAAAGAGGAACGAAAAACAGAGCACTCAGGGTGCAAGAACAGCGGGAGAGGGACAATGTCATGCGAGTTCCGCACTGAAGAACTGGATCAAAGTCACGGCGGGTGTACTTAAAACCACCCGTGTGATAATGACCTTAAATTCAGGATAACACAAGCCAGTGCTGTTTAATCAGTGATCTATATAATGGGCTTCTAGCCATAATTTGTAACTGGCCATTAATGAATGTGAAGCACCTTGAACACTTGAAAATACTATAAAATAGTTATCCTCCAAGTCCCCTGTGTGTCCCAGAGAACAAGATGGAGGCAGGGATCTTCTCATATTGTGCTGGACCTTAGAGGAGGCAGAACTGCTTCTGTTTGCTCTGAAGCTCAACAGCACAACAGAAAGAAACTCCTTCTCCACCCCTCCCCTCCCCTAACTAGTAGAAGGGATAAGGGGACTTCAAGTTGGTGGTGTGCAAGGCATCTCACAGAGAGCCCTGGTCCCTGGGAAGCTGGGAAATGGATTTATACAGGCCTATATTTGGTCATCCAAGGTTTTTTTTTTGTTTCTTTGTTATCATCATTGTGGTAGAAAAAACTGGATGCATGGAAAATCTTGACATCCTGTTTTTAGAATGGCACTAAACCCCAGTGAGGAAGTCATTTAATTTGGGGAAATGGGTTTCTCAATTAATGGCCCTGTGCTTCATCAGATTGTTTCTCTTTTGGTCCATTACCTTTTGACTGTAATAATCTTAGAGGGCAGCAATGGTTTGGCAGAAGTACTTTACTGGGCTGCTAATGATGTTCTCTTACATTTTGTGCTTACAATTTTGATTTGCTATTATGGATTTTAAAAAGCCTTCTTACATCTTGTTCCTTCATGGATAATCTAAGCATTAGACTCACACCCACCAAAAATGTTTACCTAATCTGTTGCAGTAGTAATTACTCCCCATTTCCAAATATGTATTCCTGGAAACGTTATCAGTCAGTAAGGTGTTTATACACACATGTGTCATCCATACAGGCTATAGCTCAAATTTGCATATGCAGCTTATTTTAGACAGAAAGTAAGGAAGTGCACTGACTTGGACGACAGCAATGTGGGACTCGGACTAACTGAGGCTAAAATCAGGGAATGAGAGCAACATAAGCCTGAAAGGACAAGAAACAACTTTTCACTATGAAAGTTAATTAGTATATATATAAAAAATGGCATACATTCAGTAACCAGAAATATTTTTAGAGAAGTAGATTTGGTCTAATCCCGCAACTTTACTGGTGCTTCTGCTTCCAGATTCTTTGTGGAATTAGATCGGGTCCTTTCCACATGATTTCCCCCCCCCCCTTCTCCCCACTCCTTTGGCAAAGTCTATGTTTCATTACAAAAGATCCAGATGTGTTGTTATATTATCTGCAATAACCTGCCACGACATCAGCACACTTAGAGCTCCATCACACCAGCGATTTAGTGCACTCCCGCCATGTCTGGTGTGCAGATTTGTGGCACGGTACTCATATGACACCATATTTGTCCTGCTAACACCCCGCCTCTTCCCCAGCCTTTCCTAGAATGCTAAAAGTCTGGATTATTTTCCCTAAACTCATTTAATGCACCCTAAGCCTCCATGTAGTTTTAGAGGAACTGGGGGCTTGAATGGATTGCATCAGGTCTTGGCAGGGAAAAGTGATCTCTCCCAGCACCCAGCTCCAAGCCTCAATATAAAACCCAAACCTTGCATCTCAGGCCCGAAAGCGTTTTTTAAAAATCATATAACCCCTGAATCTCTGCAGAGACAGGATTGTACTCCCTCGATGCCCCCAAAAAGCCAGACTAAAGGGTCGTTCCATTTTTGCCCAGCAGAAATGCAGTCTGGTTGAAGTACTCATTTTACAGGACCTGACTGGAGGGAGAAAGAGAAGGGGAGGGGTGGAGTAGAGTAGAGTGGAAGAGCAAACGAGCGAAGGAGTGAAAGAGAAAAAAAGCAGCTATTCAGGTGAAAGGGATCATAAGCTTCTGCATCAGAGGTAAAAGAAAATGCAGAGGCAAACCAAGAGGGGAAATTAGGTGTGATGGAGGTCTATGAAAGCATTATATGGAGAGCTCCATCGCACCTACTTCCCCCCCCCCCCCCGGTTTTCATCCATGGGTTCCCCCTCCATTTCCTTAGCAAGTTGAGCGCCGTGCACTTCCACATCTGTGTGTTGTTGTGCTATTTCAGTGGCCTCACTCACCTTCTCTACAAGGTATTTGGGCACCTCTCTCCCTCCCCCTTCACAGTTGAGCAGAGCACCGCACCTCCCTCCTCTTTTGTCAGCAAGACTGCCCTTCAACACACATGTCCCCAAGAAAAACCAGGATGTTCCAATACAACGCAAGGACAGCAATACATGTTTTTTGCTTGAATTACTCATTTCCGGGACCTGACTGAAGGAAGAAAGAGAAGGAGAGGGGTGGAGTGGAGTGGAGCCGAAGAGCTAAGGAGTGAAAGAGCAGCTATTCAGGTGAAAGGGATCATAAGCTTGATGCGTTTCTGCCTCAGAGGTAAAAAAATTGTGGAGGCAAACCGGGGGAGGGGAGAGAATTAGGTGTGATGGAGGTCTTAGAATTAAAGTGTTTCATTGCAAGAGGAAGGTAAATGTCAGACTTTTGTCATCACGAAAAACAGCGCAATAAAGCTTGCAAAGAGTGGGTGGTACCCTGGAGGAGGAGGACATTGTGTATAGGACCCACAAATTTCTGTGAGTGACCAATCATGAGCGCATGATAAATGCCTCAAGTAGAAACAGCCGTAGACAAATGTTGGAGGCTTGGTGCCCTCATTCTTAGCTATCCTGTTACGTTTGTTAAGCAGCTACACTATAGAAAAGACGCGAGCAGCGTTTTGTTTACCTTATAACTGTTGAGATCTAGAAATTGGACCCACATTATACCATTTCTGAGGAGCAGGAAAAATAAATGTTTTACAGAATGGTCAGCATAACTATGTGATTTGAAATAGCGCAAAATAACACACGATACTGAATGCATGACTTGAAGTTGGCGAGAATACTAGGCTTAAAAGGCTGAAACGGGAGTGCTCAAATCAATGGTATTTGATTGAAAAGTTCTATATTCACCCAAGATATTTCTTGGTCATTACAAATGAGGTGTAACAATTGCTTTACTTGTGCAACAAGCATCATGGTACATTTTTAGATTGGGGAAACCTAACCCTCCCCTTTTTTTGTGCTTGTACCAAATTCGTTTCTTTTTCTTGATTCCCCCCCCCCCCTTTGCAGAATTCAATATTTTTTGCCATTTCTTAAAGTTGTCAGCTGTAATTGTTATAGGGAGTGTTTGAAAAAGACTTACTTTTTTTGCAGACGTATCATTTTTATGGTTGCTATTTTTCCAAGCCAAGATTAGTTTAGTCATTTCCTTGCCTTTGGCTCTTTCCTTATTTCACCAAATACAGATTTAAAGTTCCTTTTCTTTAACTGTTTCAGATCTTTAGGTATTTAAAGCTGCTATACTGCAGTTTTAAAGTTAACATCTACTGCCAGGCTTTTTGCTCTTCGAGTGGCATATTGATACAAAGTAACTCAGACACAGGGGGTCCATCACACCTACTTTTTTCCAGGTACGATCTGTGATTCTTGCCTTATTCACCATGGTTAAAGCCATGTTTAAGGTGTCTTCTGAACACAACTTGGCTTTCTGGCGTAACAGCCATGGTTAAAGTCATGGTTTAAGGTGTCTTCTGAACAGGGCCATTCTTACCCCTGATTACTCATGCTTCCTTCTCTCTCCCCTTCCTCTCTGGTTTCCCTGTGTCTGTTTTACATTACAATTCTGTGGGGAAGAGACCTGTCATACCTGTTTTTTTGTGAAGTGCCATGTACATAGATAAATGTATGCTAAATGTATACTAAATAAATAAATTAGAATAATATGGATTCCAAACTCAATAACATTGCGTTCTCAAAGTCAACAGGTTTGAGTTGAACTTAAATTGTACCTCTATTTTAGTGAAGGAATAGTATCTTGACGAAGAAGTCTCTCAGAATAGATCAAACCTTGATTTTCATTATGCAGATCAAAGAAGTACTTGAAAATCCTCATCTGCTAACTGTGATCAAAATAGAAGAAGCTGGAGATGAAACTGTGAGCAATGCCATTTCATACGCTCTCTACAAAGGTATATTGTTTTTGTTTTGTCTCCTAACATTATTTAATTGCTTGCATTCTGTTGTTAATGAATTTGGGGTAGAAATTGATTGATTGATTAATTAATTAATTCAAAACTCACTTTGCTTAAAAAAAGAAATAAAAGAAAGAATGCATTTGGGGCATTATTGCTTGATTAGTGGTACTGTCTTCTCATTGTCTCAAAACCAGTGGATTAACTTCTGAAGGCAGCAATCCTTTAGTCCCTGGGAAGGTTTCCCAAGGAAATAGCATTTTTCAGATCTCGCTGGGTAAGGGCAGAGAGAGGGGGGTTTACCCTCGGAGAGGGAGATCCGATCTAGTAATCTACTTTTGAGCCTGTGGGAAGGGCTGCAGCTGGTGCTTCTCTGATATTGGAGCTCCAACACTGAAGAGGGCAAAAAGGAGGCATTCCAGGGGCATGGATGGAGAGACTCCTGATCCACAAGATCCCAAGCCCTTCAATTCACCCAGCTTGCCCAAGAACATGGGGAAATCTACACCAGCATTATTTATTTCCCTCTCCCTGGAATCAATTAAAGGGAACTATCTTTTTAAAAAATGTTCCCAGGCCAGGAAACAAAGGCAGGATCTACACTACTGCTTTATAATGATGGTATTGAAGTGCACTGGCAACTGTTGGGGCCCATAAGACACATGCCATATACTGTTTTCAAACCTCTTTCAAAGTGTCATATCCTGCTTGGTGTAGAAAAAACAACCCCTCTCTTCATCCTATGGGGAAGGATAGAGAAAATCCACCTCAAATTTTCCTCTTTCGCCATAGCATTTCTCTGCTAAGGATTTTCAGATCCATATTTCACTCCAGCAAGCACAAATTCCCCTGAACTGAGCCAGTCACAAAAATAGTAGAAAATGCAAGGAAGTGTGAGAAAATGCTCTATTCAAAAGAAATGGATGGATTCTAGAAAGATTGTCACTCCTCCATAGTTTCCTGCTGCCCTTTGGAGTAGAATTGGAGTGAAATGTGGAATGCAAGTTCAAACATTTAAAAAAGTTTGGTATACAAGCTGTTGTCACAGAATTTGTAGCTGTTACAGGGGATATTTTAACCTTTTGCCCTGAGCTATCAAAGGAATGCTGATAGTTGTGAGAATACATGATCTTTTTTGAGATAAGGAGAACCAACCTTGAAGGTCTTGTGGTACATTAAAAGATTTAACAAATGGACTAGAGACCATTTCATCTGGGGCATGAGCAGTTATTTTCAATGGCAGATACAGAGCTCCATCATACCTCCTTTTTCTCTTGCTTTGAGCTTGAGTTTTCCACCTCCGTTTCCTTTGCGGCTCAAGTGCTGGTCAGGTTTCACCTGTGCAGCATCGCAGCAGTATCGCAGCACATGCATCTTCTCATCTCTCCCTCTTTTCACTTCTTCGCTTTGCTATCATTCCGGAGGAAGGCATTCTCACCTGGGGCTCATCTTGACAGCATTGGGTCAGCAGCGCGAGGCGGTGGCCCCCCCGCATTGGCGTTCCTTCCGCCCATCTACAGCGGAAGGAACACAATTGTGGGCTTTCCTAAAGGCGTCACTGTCGCCGTCGCGCCTGCCCACCTGAGCACGAGCAACAGTTCAGGGGTGCCTAGGAGTAGGCTGACCATCTGAAAAGGAGGACAGGGCTCCTGTAACTTTAACAGTTGTAGAGAAAAGGGAATTTCAGCCAGTGTAATTTGTATGCAATTAGTTCCTGGTGAAATTCCCTCTTCATCACAACTGTTAAAGTTGCAGGCACTATATTAGAATGACCATATACAACAGAAGGCAGGGCCCCTGCAACTTTAACAGTTGTGATGAAGAGGGAATTTCACCAGGAACTAATTGCCTGCAAATGACACTGGCTGAAATTCCCTTTTCTCTACAACAGTTAAAGTTACAGGAGTCCTGTCCTCCTTTTCAGATGGTCAGCCTACCTAGGAGCATCTGCCTTGCTCTTCCAAGAGGTTTTTAAAAAAATTATTATTATTGGCCTACATGTTGTTCTTTTTTTTTAAAAAAGCTGTAAATGTGAAGGGTTGCATTTACAGCTTAATAGGGGGAACAAGGGGGGAAGGAACGGGGTGCTCCCTCCCTCCCAGAACATTCACCCCCCCACTTTTTTTTCTTTTAAAGCTGTAAATGCAAAGGGTCACATTTAAAGCTTAATGGGGGAGGGGAAACAAGGAGTGAAGGGCTGAGTGCTCCCTCCCTCTCAGAATATCAACCCCTCAGGTTTAATATTTTGTAAAAAACAAGGGTCTGCAGAAGTGCGGAGATGGTCCAGCGACCTTTCGGCTGGCTGGTCCATCCCCTTCCCTGCCCAGCCGATGGGGACCAATCAGTGGTCACCATGGGCTGTGGCACGCCTCTGCAACAGCTCTGGAGCAAGAGCGACAGATGGCAGATGCCGTCGTCGCCTCGCTCAAAGCTAAAAAAAGTCCGGGTAAGTGCCCAACTTTTTTAAAGCGCAGCTTTGGGGCTTTGCTTTTGGATGGATTTGGGATGGCGGCAGCGTCATGTAGATTAGCTGCTGCCACTCTGAAGCCACTGCAGTGCAGACCTCTTGTCTAGATGTGCACCCTCGCTGGCCCAGTCACCTCCCTTCTCCTTCCCCTGTATTTCATTGGCTGTTGTGATTGTGAAGGATGTTTGCTCGCCCCCCTTATGGAAATTAAAATGTTAACCTCGACTTGGGGCTTAAGTGTTTTTTAAAGGGGGGGGCTTTTTGCCCATATGCTAGGCTGACCATATGAAAAGGAGGACATGGCTCCTGTAACTTTAACAGTTGTAGAGAAAAGGGAATTTCAGCCAGTGTCATTTGTATGCAATTAGTTCCTGGTGAAATTCCCTCTTCATCACAACAGTTAAAGGTGCAGGGGCCCTGCCTTCTTTTGTATCTGGTCACTCTAGTATAGTGCATGCACCTTTAACTGTTGTGATGACGAGGGAATATCACCAGGAACTAAATGCATACAAATGACACTGGCTGAAATTCCCTTTTCTCTACAACTGTTAAAGTTACAGGAGCCCTGTCCTCCTTTTCATATGGTCAGCCTACCATATGCTCCCTCCCCTTTCTCAATAGAGCCACCCAGCAGCTCTTTTTCCCCTCCCTACATCGCACCCCCCTATAGCTCCATTTTACTTCATAGGTACATTGTGTTCTCTTCCTGTTAGATCGATAGATCAATCCTATGTCCTTTCTCATGATCCCAACTCCGTTTTAATGGATGTACATTGTGTTCCTGTTACATCGAGCCAAGTGCTTTCGCATGATTTGCATTTCAACAGCAGGTGAAGCTGAGGACTGAAGAGACTTGCTGTGTTTTGGGAATACCAAGAGCATGAACCTTCCTTATTTCAAAGTTAACCCGTTGTTTTACTTCACTACTCCTGTTAACTTCAGTGCATCTATATTTGCTAAATGATGTCTGGAGCAAACGTTTGAGAGGATAGGTGTTAATATACACCTATAAGTAGTAATGCTACTCACATCTGGTTGACCGAATAAAGGTATTACATAATATGGATTTTAGAATTTTCCTTACAGTCAACACAGCTACTGTTGTTGTTGTTTTGCTTACAAATGGTGCCCTTCGCTTCTACATACTCGGCACCAGAAAGAGCAGCAACTTTTCCAGTTATTTGGGATGCAATCTTATGGATGTTTAGACAGAACTAAGTCCTACATTTCCCAGCATCCCCAGCCAACAATGCTAGCTGGCAATGCTGAGATTTGTAGGACTTATTTCTGTTTTAGTAATTTATGTTTGGGGAGGGAACCATTTAGATCTTCCCCCTCAGACACGCACGTAAAATGTTACTCAAGGGGGAAACACACAGCTGCTCGACTAGAGACAGTAACTGTACTGTTTACTTTTGCAATGTTATTTATTTTTGAATAAATATTTATTTTTGAATAAATATTCAAGACTTTTGTGCAACTCACAAAACAGTGAGACTTTATAGTCTTCTGCAGATATTCAGTGTATGAATGGAGGGGAGGGGAGGATAATGCTTACACTGCCATAGGAGCGGGAGCTGCCTTGTCAGCCATTACAAAGTTAAAGTGGAAAAAAGATTTAAAAAGAGAAAGGAATAACGCTCTGAAAATGTGGTCTGCTGGGGGGGGGCAAAGCGCAGGCAGAATTGCTTGGACACGAGTGGATGGAGATGGATGAATGGAGCGGTTAGAGATGGGAAAAACGCCAAAGGAGAGCGAATTGGAGGAACGAAAGTGCTATGGTCAGAATCAGCGAACTCCCCTACCTACGATCCAGCGGTTGTTCCAAAGAGGAATGAGGAAATGGCGGGGTGGGGGAAAAGAACCACCCTGCCCACTGCTTTTGTCAGTAACACTGCCCAGCACACACGCCCTTCCACAGGCACACCCCCAGGAGAAACACTAGGACTATCCGAAATAACAGCAAAAACAAAATTACATGGAAAGGTACAGCAATGTTATCACACATAGAGGGGAAAAAAGCGGACTTTCCCCGTATCAAGATAAAACGGAAGGGGACAAGAAAACGCCGCAACAACAGCAAGATCACAGTAAGCTAAGAATGACATCATGTGAATACTATGCTGCAAAACCACATGCCAGGCATACTGAGTCTGCGGTAAAACGCTGGTGTGATGGAGCTCATAGAGAAAACAGTGTAAATAGTGAGTTCAAAGAAAATGAAATACAAAAATTGCAGGGGGTGACATTTACATTAGAGCTTAAATACACGTAAAATAGGGATAGTGAGTGACCATTCACAAAAACTTCTGCATCTAGGATAAACATAGGGCAGATTGGGTGCAAACATAGTTGATTTTGATCTAACTGCTACATTTTGGGGGGCAGGATTCTGCACTATCAGCACTGCAATATTTGAGTGAAAATGGGTGGCAACATTACTTTTCTCTTTGGAGCTAGACAGGTCCATGGGGAGAAGGGGGGGTGTTCAGGCAACATATGCGGTTTTCCTTAATGGGCAGGAAAATGAGAATCGGAAAATAATCAGAGAATTATGTTAATATTAGTCAATCTCAGAGTTCCCTCTCCACTTGTAGCTTTCAGCACAAATGAACAAGATAAAGATAACTGGAATGGGCAACTGAAATTGCTTTCCGAATGGAATCAGCTGGATCTGGCTAGTGAAGAGATTTTTACTAATGATCGACATTGGGAGGTAGGTAGAGCAGTTTGTGCTGCTTTCATCTTAACAAAGCTACCAGGCAGAGTCAAGTCTGACACTGTCATTGGATGGATAGGCTGGTATATCAGGTGCCCAGCTGTTAAAAATGGATGGAAACCTGGATGGACAAGGCAGTACATGTTGTACAGTTGTAATTAGTCAGTATGTTTAATGTTGCTACTTCTAACATGACGGGGAGGAATAGCAGAATGGGAGTGGTCACATTAGGATGGAGCAAGATAATTGGGCACATGATCTCATCAGTTACTCATTGATAGCCTCACAAATGTAAACCGCCCAGAGATATTCGGCTATGGGGCGGAATACAAATGCAATAAATAAATAAATACGAGGGGTGCTCTAAATCATGTTGAAGTTGCATGATGATGATGATGATATTAATACTTCAGGCTTTAAGTGGAGATGATGAGTATGTGTTTTCTCAAGGAAATTCAGTGTGTGAGTGTGTGTTTGTGTGACATGAGGCTACTGCGCGGTCTTTGAATAGGCATTTTCTATTCAATTAAGGAGTAGCAAAGAAACGTAACAGACTCTGCCTACTGCAGTTTATTTTCAAGCAAGGTAAACATTTTGCTATTTCTTGTTCCTTGCCAGTCTGCTGACCTTCAGGATGTCATGTTTACAGCCCTGGTGAAGGACAGGCCAAAATTTGTTCGCCTCTTTCTAGAAAATGGCTTGAATCTGAGGAAGTTTCTCACTAATAATGTACTAACTGAGCTCTACACCAACAACTTCAGCAGCCTGGTGTTTAAGAATCTACAGATTGCTAAGAACTCATATAATGATGCTCTCCTTACATTTGTGTGGAAAATGGTGGAGGATTTCAGAACAGGTGTCAAAAAAGAGGACATAAATGGCAAGGATGACATAGAGATACAGCTGCTGGTATGTAAAGCACAAACACATCTAAGCAGATGTAACACTTAGGTTGCAATCCTGTACCCACTTACCAGGCCCTGTGGAACAATAGGACTTACATTTGATTAGACACATATATAAGATTGCACTGTTAGTCCCAAGTAAAACAAAATAAGGTTCAGCGAGAGCTTAACACTAAATTCCCCTAACGTTGGCTTTCCATAATTTCTTGCTTTGTGTACTTTCAGGATATATCTCTTATTACAAGGCACCCCTTGCAGGCTCTCTTTATCTGGGCAGTCCTTCAAAATAAAAAAGAACTATCCAAAGTAATTTGGGAACAGGTATGCCATATTTCCAGCATGACTAACATTTTAAACTTCCAGTTGAGTTTGTCCAACAGCTTTGCTCTGGTAGAAAATATATGCCCTGGTTATGATACACACTAATTTGGGAGTATGTCCCTTTGAACACAGTAAGATTTTCTTCTTTCTATGTGTAGGATTGAATTTTCAAATGTGCATAGGTGTAGAAATCGTTATTTTCCATTTTAAAATCATGAGTGCTGCAAATGGGGAAGCAGTGGGCCCCTGCTCCAATGGACTTTTTTTAAAGTGGAAATTTTGGGGCATTGATCTCCCTCCCCTCTTCCCACATGTATTGTTGTACTCAAATAATTCAATATAATGCAAGAAACAGGGGAGATAAGAAAGAAGAGGGTAACAATAAGACAAAATTTGGTGGATTTAAACTACACATAGGTAGATTTAGGTGAAACCTCAAAAACACTTTCTAAAGCCAGCTCAGCAACGAATACAAGCTGCCTAGGAAAGTTGTGGACTCTCATTCCTGGGAGGTTTGTTTTGATGGAGTTTGTGTGTGTGTGTGTGTGTGTGTGTGTGTGTGTTTGGGTAGTGTGTTTTTGTCTCTGCATTATTGTTTGTTTCTTTTTTGGCCATTTTAATTTATAAATCAAACAAGAAAGGTTGGTCACCAACCATAAGACCAGCCACACTTTTTACTTTGCAAGTTTTAGCTTCCAGCTCAAGCAGCTGGACATTTCACACTCCTTTATTTTAAGCATTGCAAGATAACGTAGAACTGTTGTACCCACATGATTTCTCAGATATGGCTCCAGGGAATGGAACACTTTTAAATTATGCAGTTGCACAGCTGTTTTGGGATATGAACTGACATTACTGGAAAGTCATAATACAGTAACTCAGAAATAATGCTGTTTGTAACCTGACAATTCTGCCTCTTTGCAGACTAGAGGCTGCACTTTGGCAGCTTTAGGGGCAAGCAAGCTCCTGAAAAGCTTGGCTAAGGTAAAGAATGATATCAATGCAGCTGGGGAATCGGAGGAGCTGGCAAATGAATATGAGACAAGAGCTGTGGGTAAGTTTTGACATAAAAGGAGTGCAAATATTAAAAGATAAATGCGAAAGCAGTAAATCAGCAATGCCTACACTTCAAATTTAGCCTTGAATTTAGTATAATTGAGAAACATCCAATTTCAGTGCATCAGAGACTATAATTCCAGTATACGATCTTCCATAGTAGCCCGTAAATTCTCATTGCATGTAAAGGCCCCCAAATGAATATATGTCACAAAAGCAAGACTTTCAGTTGCAGTTTGCAAGAAGAGGGGTGCTTCAAATCAAAAAGACATTGTGCAGCTATTCTGTCTTTTCCTCTTTAACGGATTTTCTATGGTAAGAAAAATACAGAAGAAATGGTAGAAAAATATGGGAGGAAGACAATGTCAACTGGATCCCTCCCTCCATCAAATGCTATGTTTGAGACAGGGTGGTTGCATAATAAAATCTTCATCTCAAAACACGTGAGAAGAGAAGATGAAGAGAGGCTGGAGGACAACTTACAGGGTACAAAGGCAAGGAGCATAAATATTGCTAGGAACAAAGTCACTCCAAACATATAATATTTGTTTAGCTATATTGCTACTTTATAGCTAGCTCACTGGGACTGAAAAGTCTAAAAAACTGTTTTTGTTAAGTTAAAGGGAGCAAAATCTAGATAATATACTTAAAGGAAACTATCCTGAAAAAAATAGATGACGCGTACTTTTGGTAGCCATCTAAATACACTGTAGAATTACTGGGGACATTTTGGTAGAACGTAGATTTCCTATAGCAGAAATTCACATGTCAGAGTTCAGAATTTCCCAGTTATAATACAGTTGATGCATGTTTGTTTGAGTGGTGTCTGCCTGTTGCGCATTCCCCGTTGTCATTAGGCCCTGTTCCTCTCTGGAGGAAGAAGAGCGGGAGGCGAGGGCTCTTTGAATGGATGGATCACAGGGCCCAGTTGTGTTGGAGGAGCAGGTGTATGTGGGAAATGTTTCCAAGGGCTGCGGCTGCAGCGGCTAAGGAGACAGGCACAGGCCCTGCTGTCTCAACTCTCCCATCCTTTCTCCTGACCACAGATTTTTCACTCTGCCAACCCTTGCCACTGCTTTCTCTTCCCCCAAAGGTCCCTTCCCTACTTTATTTCTTACCTCCTCCTCCCATCTTCCTCCCTCTCTGTTTGTCCTCCTCACCCCTTAGTTTTTCGCTTTGCCCTTTTGACGTGGGTGCTGCACAAGGCCAGGGTAGTCGGGGGGGGGGGGGGAGCTGCGTGCCCAAGTTTGTTTCTCAGGGGTTTCCCAACATACCAGCAACTGCATCTCATACTACCCGTTACCAATAATTTCAACTCATACATTATTAATACAAATAATTTTTTATTTTTGTAAATAATAATGTGTATCTGTATGTCATTATATATTCATACACATAACATTAATGATGATTTTGGTGACTGCTTGAATCAGGAGCCTGGGGAAAGCGCTCACCCTACCCTAGTTCTGGCCTTGCTTCTGCATACCCAGTAGATTCTGTGCCACTGAGCAGTGGCCCTTCCCTCAAAACCTGGGGATATTTATAAATAATGCCCTTAATAGTCACGAAAGCTAACCAAAACAGATTATCTTTCCAGGCAGAGTTAAAAGAGTAGTGACACTCTTCACTATGGATTTTACCATTTTTAGAGTTGTTCACAGAATGTTATAGCAGTGATGAAGATCTGGCTGAACAGCTTCTTATCTATTCCTGTGAAGCTTGGGGTGGAAGCAATTGTCTGGAACTTGCTGTGGAAGCTAAGGACCAGCAGTTCATTGCTCAGCCAGGAGTCCAGGTAAATAGCACAGCAGTAGACAGGTGACCTAACTGTCAGGTTTTATTCACTGAAGTTGGGTAAGGCTGCAACCTTATACCCATTTATATGAGGAGGGTGGTGGTGTAAGTGCCATATGATCTGTTGCATTTTGCTGGTCATTATGTTCATGAAAAATATTGTGTCAAGGAACTAATGCTATGTTTTGGTTTTGGATATATGAAACTAATGTTGATCTTAATTAGTGACCCACATAATAAGGCCCCAAATAGGTATTACACGTGAAAATGTGGAATGAACCTTTTAAGTGTGGAAAAGCCACTTCCAATTGGTGTAGTTGGCGGTGGAGCAGAGACACTTGTCATTCAGGGCTTTATCACATCTTCTATTCCCCCCCCCCCCCCCCCCCGGGTTGCTTCTGTGGCTTCCCCCTCCATTTCGTATTTGAGTCTAGCGTTTTGAATCATATGTGGTCGGTATAGCTGCGATACCTCAGCTTGGCCTATTGAACCTTTGCCTGTTTCGGACTTTTCCTGTTGAGGGAGAAATCAAAACAGAAACTAAAACCTGCGACCTCAGGGCGAGAGAGCAGCAGGAGGGGGACGACGTCATGCGAACCCGGCTCTGAAGAAGTGGAGCAAAGCCGAGGGGTGTGTGCTTAAAACCGCCCGTGTGATAACGACCTCAGGGACCAATCCTATATCCCCTAAACGATGTCTGGGGGACACAGGATTTGTTTTCAGTTTCTTGACTCTGAGTTAAAAGGCCGGGCTCAGAGCCAGGACACCATGTTCCCCTCCCCATCATAGTTGGCATGGGAAGAACTGCCCTGGCTACCTCTCAGCACTCGGTAAAGAAGGCACAGAAATGGGGTGGGGGGAAGGGGACGTTCCTGGGGGCAGAGAGGGGAGGAGGCTGAAGCTGCTGGCTTATCCCTTTTCCTATCGCTGCCCAGCTCCTTCCACCCCCAAAGCCTCCACCAGATGGGCAAAATCACTTATCTAATTGAAATGTATAGGATACTTGTAAACCTCCAAGTCTGGTGGCTTACAAGTACACAGGGTTAAACTCATAGGATTGAGTCCTTAGTCCACCTTTCTCGGCCTGCCAGTCAGAATTGCTTTTACACATGGCTTTTGCCCTGTGGAGTTTAATAGTGGGGAAACACGTTTTTAAAACCCTTTGTTGGGAAAAGCTGTTTGGATGGGGAAACAAAACGCAGGGAAACCGCAAAGTGTCCCCTGCGCCTCTCCATTCCTGCTCACCTCACATTTAAAGGGCTTATCAGACAACTATTATATTCAGTTGTGTGTGATGTATAGTTTAGGCCTAAGAATGCTCCTGCCAGCAGGGTCTCCCTGATCCAAGGAGCAATTCAGGAAAGAGTTCAAATGGCTCCAGAAGAAAGCCAAGCTACATGCAACATGTTTGATTCATAGGCAGATCTATGCAGTTTAAAGTTCCTTGGAGGAACTTAAAGCTGCTTCTTTAGGTTTCCCAGGAGTCTTCAGTCCTGCCAGAGTCTGTATTAGCTCCCTCCACCATCCCTGCAATGAACATTTAAAAAACTTATTCACAGCAATTGCTAATTGTGTTACTTGTGTAAGGTCCAGTTTATCCTCGAATCTGCTCAGCTTTAGCAGTTGAACTGCATCACTTACCTTAAGGCCATTCTCCGGGCCTGACTCAACCTCTGAATAAGACTGCTGGGATGGGGAATCTGGCTGGGTCGGACAGCCTAACCAGAGGCCAAGTGAGCTCATATTTCTTTCTTTCAGAATTTTCTTTCAAAACAATGGTATGGAGAGATTTCTAGAGATACCAAGAATTGGAAGATCATTCTGTGCCTTTTCCTTTTCCCTTTACTATGCTGTGGCTTCATCTCCTTCAGGTAACATTATCATGGTGTTATCGTTTTTGGAATATTTCATCTTTTGTTGCATTTGAGGACTTCTTCTACCCATCTTTCCTTCTATTGCAGGGAAATCTCCAAGTACTCTAAGAGCAAGTTGTAGTTGCTTGGAAAAAACTTACTGGAGGGATAATTGATGTTAATGTAGAAGATAGTTGTGCTGCTGTCATATGGCCTAGTATCTACTATTAGATTGGATTTGATAGTATAAGTTGGCCCTCCAGCATACTTGTTTTAAGAATGATGTAAATGTATTCAAAGCTATATGTTTCTCTTGCACAGGAAAAAGCCATCTGAGAGGAGCAAAAAGCTGTTCTTCTACTATGCATGGTTCTTCACTTCACCATTTGTAGTCTTCTCTTGGACTGTTATCTTCTACATTGCCTTCCTCCTGCTGTTTGCCTATGTCCTGCTTATGGATTTCCAGAAGGAGCCCACCATGCTGGAACTGATCCTTTATGTGCTGGTCTTCATCCTGCTTTGCGATGAAGTGAGACAAGTAGGGAGTGTTTGGAAATTTAAAAAAAGTTTATTTCCCAGGGAGTTTATTCCTGTTGCAGGCTCTGTGGAGTTGAATCAAGTGCTGTTTCCCTTGCATCTTGATTTCCATGCAGGTCCCCTACATTAATTGGAATTATATCCAGATCAGTATTAATTAAGTGTGTGGCTTAATTAGATTAGTTATTTAGTGAGGCTGTAATTTGCCATGCTTCCATGGTGTTCTATGACGTTCTGCAGGATTTGTAGAGTAGTTCAGATCCATGTGAAAACTCTGTCCTAGGGTAAGGTCAGTGTCAACAAAATGCCTAACCTTAGTTACAGGCAGCTTGGGGAGGGCAGAGAATCATGTTAGAAAGGGCTGGTTTCAATCTGTAACTATTCTTACAAAATCAAATCCCTTAACTATGGTGTAGGTTGAAGGTCTGTTACATCTACATAGCCTTGCCGTTGCAATATTCTGAATCTGGCAAAGATCGAAATGGGAAAGGAGCAATTCTTCTAGACAGGCAAGGCAAAAGCAATTTCAGAGCACCCACTTGCTCCCATGTATCTAAATGCAAAATTGATGCACAAGGGTTGCTTGCATATCACTAAGCAAAACTTCTGTATTGCTTAAGAAATTTTCTAGCAATAAGTTGTTTCTAAAGTAATGCTAAGTAGCATGACTTGAAGAGTTCTTGGTTCATTAACATCCTACCCTTTCAGTGGTTCAAAATTCTGTATTCTTGACAGAACTGTCTTGACAAACAGTTAAAAAAATGATCAACTGAAACTAGTGAATAAACATAGTCAGTGAATTGGATTTTTTTAAAAATGCATAATATCAAATTTGCCCAAAACAACAACAACTATAGAGCAAATCAGAGAACACCATCTCTAATGTTATAGTTTACTTTAGTGAAATGGCTGCCTGATTGTTCAGTGCATTAGGAGGTGATTATTTTCAACCCTTTATACCATGGGCTGAAAATGTGTCTGGTCAGCGAATGGAGAAATCAGCAATCACTTAACCACAGGGCTGATGTAATATCCTCTGGACTGTCTGCTTTTCAGCCAAATGAGCAGCCTTAAGTAGTGTTTGAATACAAATTAAACATTGACAGAAAATGCAGAAAATGCATCTAAGCCCCAGGAGATATGCCATTTATAGTACTGGTAGATGAAACTTACCATTTCTTGCAGTGTATTAGGCATTATCTTTGAGATAAACTTTTATTTATAGTATGTATTTATTTCACACAACAGAGCTCCATATATATATATATATTAAATAATTTCTAAAACCTCCATGGTGTTTACCTGAAATAGTTGCATGTATATTTTCCCTATCAGAATAATTTTTTATTTGCACCAAGCCAAGGGCCATTGCAATTTATAACAGTAAATGAAACATAAAGAATACAGTAAAATGTCCAGTATTCAAGGGAATCCTTAACACAAATATACTCAGTATGACTGAGGAAATAAAAACTAGGGATGTGCACTGACCCCCCGGTTCGGATCGGATAGCGGATCAGAATCGGACCTGGGGGGTTGGGTCGGATCGGATCGGAGGATGGTCGGATCGGATCGGACTGGATGTCCGATCCGGATCGGACGCCATTTTGAATGCTTTTTCCCATAGCCAAGTATTGTTTTACAAAAACGCCTATAACTTTTTCATTTTTAAAGATAGAAGGATGAAACTTGGGCACATTATACACTGGTTAGGGACAGTTATCTGTGAGAAATTTCAGAAAGATTGGTGCATGCGTTTTGTGGCAATTGATTTTTTAATAAATACCCAGGAATGCCTATAACTTTGTCATTTTTAAAGTTACACACATGAAACTTTGCCACATTGTAGGTGGTACCTTGGGACCTATGTGTGTGAAATTTCAGAAACGTAGGTGCTTGTCTTGTGTGGCAATTAATTTTTAGAAAAATGGGTAGTAGTGGGGTAAATACATTTATGCCTCCCACTTTTTTATTTTTGAAGATACAAATAGGAAACTTGGGCACATTACAGGTACCACTTGCCTTGATATGTGTGTGAAATTTCAGAAACATTGGAGCTTGCCTTGTGTGGCAATTAATTTTTGAAACAATGAGGAAAGAAACACCTATAACTTTGTCATTTTTAAAGTTACACACATGAAACTTTGCCACATTGTAGGTGGTACCTTGGGACCTATGTGTGTGAAATTTCAGAAACATAGGTGCTTGCCTTGTGTGGCAATTAATTTTTTAATAAATACCCAGGAATGCCTATAACTTTGTCATTTGTAAAGTTACACACATGAAACTTTGCCACATTGTAGGCGGTACCTTGGGACCTATGTGTGTGAAATTTCAGAAACGTAGGTGCTTGTCTTGTGTGGCAATTAATTTTTAGAAAAATGGGTAGTAGTGGGGTAAATACATTTACGCCTCCCACTTTTTTATTTTTGAAGATACAAATAGGAAACTTGGGCACATTACAGATACCACTTGCCTTGATATGTGTGTGAAATTTCAGAAACATTGGAGCTTGCCTTGTGTGGCAATTAATTTTTGAAACAATGAGGAAAGAAACACCTATAACTTTGTCATTTTTAAAGTTACACACATGAAACTTTGCCACATTGTAGGTGGTACCTTGGGACCTATGTGTGTGAAATTTCAGAAACATAGGTGCTTGCCTTGTGTGGCAATTAATTTTTTAATAAATACCCAGGAATGCCTATAACTTTGTCATTTGTAAAGTTACACACATGAAACTTTGCCACATTGTAGGCGGTACCTTGGGACCTATGTGTGTGAAATTTCAGAAACGTAGGTGCTTGTATTGTGTGGCAATTAATTTTTGAAACAATGAGGGATTCATTGGACAGCACTTGCCCATAGGGATTCATTGGACAGTACTTGCCCATAGGGAATCATTGGACAGTACTTGCCCATAGGAAATCATTGGAAAGCACTTGCCCATAGGAAATCATTGGAAAGCACTTTCCCATTGAGAAATACAGTTATGCCTCCCACTTTTTTATTTTTGAAGATACAAACAGGAAACTTGGGCACATTGTAGACTGGTTAGGGATAGTTATCTGTGAGAAATTTCAGAAAGATTGGTGCATGCGTTTTGTGGCAATTAATTTTTTAATAAATACCCAGGAATGCCTATAACTTTGTCATTTTTAAAGTTGCATACATGAAACTTTGCCACATTGTAGGTGGTACCTTGGGACCTTTGTGTGTAAAATTTCAAAAACGTAGGTGCTTGCCTTGTATGGCAATTAATTTTAGAAAAATGGGTAGTAGTGGGGTAAATACATTTACGCCTCCCATTTTTTTATTTTTAAAGATACAAACAGGAAACATGGGCACATTACAGGGAACACTTCACTTGATATGTGTGTAAAATTTCAGAATGATAGGTCCAGGCATGTGGTGGCAAGGTGTCTGCACACACCACTTTGAAGACTGTAGAAAATTTCTCCTGTAACGATCCTAGCGAGAGAGAGTGATCCTAGGCTCAGCCGTTCTGCTTGAGTAAAAAGTGAAAGTATCAAAGCAGACACGAGCCAAGTGCTACTTTGTTTCTCCTTTTGTAATGGATACTAGCTCAGTTGCAGCCAAGCGTGCAAGGATCAAAGAGATGAGAGAAAGTGTTTCCTTCTTCTTCCCGGGAGGCGGGAGGGTGCAATTGACAGCCCCAGCCTCTGTGGAAAAACGTTTATAACTTTTAATCTAAAAAATTCGTAGCCACCAAATGCCTGGACCCAGCTTTCTGAAATTTTACACACATATCAAGTGAAGTGTTCCCTGTAATGTGCCCATGTTTCCTGTTTGTATCTTTAAAAATAAAAAAATGGGAGGCGTAAATGTATGTACCCCACTACTACCCATTTTTCTAAAATTAATTGCCATACAAGGCAAGCACCTACGTTTTTGAAATTTTACACACATAGGTCCCAAGGTACCACCTACAATGTGGCAAAGTTTCATGTATGCAACTTTAAAAATGACAAAGTTATAGGCATTCCTGGGTATTTATTAAAAAATTAATTGCCACAAAACGCATGCACCAATCTTTCTGAAATTTCTCACAGATAACTATCCCTAACCAGTCTACAATGTGCCCAAGTTTCCTGTTTGTATCTTCAAAAATAAAAAAGTGGGAGGCATAACTGTATTTCTCAATGGGAAAGTGCTTTCCAATGATTTCCTATGGGCAAGTGCTTTCCAATGATTTCCTATGGGCAAGTACTGTCCAATGATTCCCTATGGGCAAGTACTGTCCAATGAATCCCTATGGGCAAGTGCTGTCCAATGAATCCCTCATTGTTTCAAAAATTAATTGCCACACAATACAAGCACCTACGTTTCTGAAATTTCACACACATAGGTCCCAAGGTACCGCCTACAATGTGGCAAAGTTTCATGTGTGTAACTTTACAAATGACAAAGTTATAGGCATTCCTGGGTATTTATTAAAAAATTAATTGCCACACAAGGCAAGCACCTATGTTTCTGAAATTTCATACACATAGGTCCCAAGGTACCACCTACAATGTGGCAAAGTTTCATGTGTGTAACTTTAAAAATGACAAAGTTATAGGTGTTTCTTTCCTCATTGTTTCAAAAATTAATTGCCACACAAGGCAAGCTCCAATGTTTCTGAAATTTCACACACATATCAAGGCAAGTGGTACCTGTAATGTGCCCAAGTTTCCTATTTGTATCTTCAAAAATAAAAAAATGGGAGGCGTAAATGTATTTACCCCACTACTACCCATTTTTCTAAAATTTAATTGCCACACAAGACAAGCACCTACGTTTCTGAAATTTCACACACATAGGTCCCAAGGTACCACCTACAATGTGGCAAAGTTTCATGTGTGTAACTTTAAAAATGACAAAGTTATAGGCATTCCTGGGTATTTATTAAAAAATTAATTGCCACAAAACGCATGCACCAATCTTTCTGAAATTTCTCACAGATAACTGTCCCTAACCAGTGTATAATGTGCCCAAGTTTCATCCTTCTATCTTTAAAAATGAAAAAGTTATAGGCGTTTTTGTAAAACAATACTTGGCTATGGGAAAAAGCATTCAAAATGGCGTCCGATCCGGATCGGACCTCGTCGGATCGGATCGGATCGGAGGTTGATCGGATCGGATCAGATTTTCCTGATTTTGGGGCGGATCGGATTCGGATCGTGGATCGGATCCGATCCGATGCACACCCCTAATAAAAACATTGTCTCAGTTCACACAACACATTTCTCTATGCAGTGTGAAAACGCCACTCAACGGTTGAGTTTGTAGGGGGTACTCCCCTCACAACATGTTCCAGCTCCACTGTTGTGTGACTGTGGGCTACCATGGAGTTGAGTAAAAGTCAATGCAGCATTTGATTGACAGTACCTCTGCCCTCTCTCCTCCCCCAGTCCTCCAGCTGCTATCCCATCAGCCATTGCTGCAAAGAAACCAACAACAATCCCTGCAGCTCTCCTAGAGCAGCACTCCCTCCTTTTGCCACTCTTGCCAGAGAATTCTGTAGCCAGTGGTTAAAGTCCACTCAGTGCAGCAGGAAACCCCACGGAGCACAACACAACCATTGTGCAGAAACTCTCCTCTGCACAGTGTGGATATTCAGCGTGGAGTTTTTTTGTTTTTTTTTAACTCCGCTGGGGTGGAGTTTTCCCTCCAGACAACATATTTCTCAATGGTGGTGTAAAAACTCCACTGTGGAGTTCTAAAACCACCACTGAGAAATGTATTGTCTGAACTGAGTCACTGAATACAGTTAGGACAAAAAATTATAGAATTTAAAACTCAGGATGCAATTGCAGCCCTCATTTTAATGGAAGCTGCTAAAAAATTCACAGTTTTTGCTGTGACTAACCTGTTGCAATCCTCAAGAAAAAAAATCCACAGTCGTATGCCCTGGATTAGGCAGTAGTAAAAGAGTAATTAGTACAAAGAACAAAATAGCAGCGCTTGGGCTCACAGTTTCAATATTTTCATCTTCACAAACACATACCTAGTACTTAGTTTTGAAATGGAATTCTCCTATAGCAGCCTTCAAGTACCGCAAAAGGAAGCACATTAACATGTGTGCTTGAAAAAGCTGTTCTATGTTTAGGGTATGTAAGCTGGTGTAAATATAATAGCGTCTTACCCAAGGAATTAAGTGAGGACTGTTAGAGATAAGGGCTAAATTTCCTCATTATGGACAAGCTATTTTGTCGTTCAAGCTATTGATATTGCAAGCTATTGAATAATTTGTGAAGACCCACCCCCATATTTCTTACATTAAAAATTAGTTTATATTCACCTAGATTTGGATGTTAATAGAAGAAATTAATGGTTTGTAGCTGAAAGAGGAACTGCTAAGACTGAGCCTTTGAAGTAGAGCAGCTATAAAAAGGCAAAACACAGTATTTTCTTAAAGGGTTGAGAGAATGTTGAAACATGGTATCTCTGAGATACTGAGAAGAAAACTAGCTGTAATTGTTTCCAGTAGATGTCACTGCTTCATTATAAAACCTGACTGGTTATTTACTAAAAAAAAAACAGTGTTCTTGTACAGCTTCAGAAACATTGATACTTCAGCTCCTAATATATGATGCTATCCTTGGGTTAGATGTGGTATATAATTTAGCACTGGTACAGGCTGTATGAGTGGGTTTGCATGCAGAAGACAAAACAAAGTGCTAGCCTTAACCAAAACCACAAACGAGATATTTCCAAAAAAGTTAAGTTGTGTTGAAGGGGGTTTTAAATGTACAGATTGTGTGTATGTTGTATGTTTTTGCTGTTTTAATTTTTGTATATTGTTTTTAATTGTTTTTAATCCTATGTAAACCGCCCAGAGAGCTTCGGCTATGGGGCGGTATACAAATGTAATAAATAAATAAATAATAAATAAATAAATAAATAAATATATTTTATACAGATTCATAAAAGAGGCAGGCCACTTTTATAAATTTGTATAAAATATAATTTTTAATAATTTCTGTATACCTTAACTTTTTTGGAAATATTGGGTTTGCATGTGCCCAGTTCACTGTCACATCTCTGATAGATTGTGTAACAAATTGAATGCTACCTATCATGGGCATATTGGCAATCTCTGTGCATTGCAGAGTTTGTTTTTCAAATATGTTTGTTGCATTGTTTTTCTCATAAGAGGCATGGGCAATAATAAAAACTTTATTATTGCAAGAGCCAGGTGTGACCTCATTAATTTCAAAATACTCCACTAACACAGCAGAAATCTGTGATTTAAACATGCCATTGTTAAGAAAAGAAATGTTAAAGCACTAAAGCAAGCAAATTGGAACATGGTATGAAACTACAAGCAAATCAGTGTTACAAGTTCTCTCTCCCTCTTTCTCTTCTCTTTTCATAATTTCTTGGGGTTGAAATTTTGGTTGAAACACGCAATACAAATGCATTAAAATAATGTGGAAAACACTTTTAAATACTTCTAATACAATTTTGCCTACATCCAGTGCTTTCCCCTAAAAATCTTTCCTAGACTACATCCATAAACTTAACCGTTGAGGTCAACATGCCACTCTGAAATTTCCAGGAAATTTCAATGGTGTTCCCACCCCCCAACCCCCAAAGCTGCAGAAATACACCCCTCATTTTCAAAGGGGCGGAATGGAACTGCAAAAATTGGGGTGTAAGTTTTGACCCACCTTTTAGACTAGGCAATATTGCTAAAATAAGAAATGTTGCGCTAATAGATCTGCAGTGTTTGAAATAAGGAACATCTAATGTAGTTGGATCTATGACAGCTTAAGACATAGTTATTATTTTTAAAAAGGGACATTTCGTAATCCTCACTGCAAGTACAAGTAACCAAGGGCTACAACAGTGAGTTTATTTTACAGACAGTGTGGGGAAAACACTGTGAGATATATGAGAAACTGATGATTGGTTGAGTTGTCTGGGGAAGCATCTTGATTGGTCATTTCCTTATTATTTTGCATATTACCCTTCATTTGTATTTATTTTATCTTACATCATTGCAGCTAAAAGAGCTTAGTTAAGAGAATAAACTGCATACTATGTTTTCTGTTTCAAATATTCATCTGAAACAACTAAGATAATTGTTCTGGTTTGGTGAGCACAGGTACAGATATACCTAAAGCTACAATGCTATGCCACTTACAAGAGAGGAAGCCCCATTGAACTCAGTGGGACTTACTTGTGAATATACATGTATAGGATTGCACTGTAACAGTGCAATCCTAAAGAGCCTACTCAGAAGTAAGCCCCACTGTGTTAAGTATATTCAAGATTGCAGTGTAAGGCCACAGTCCTTTGCTCACTTACCTGGGAGTAAGCCTAGGCTGACCAGATAAAATCCAGGTCAGGGCTCGTGTAACTTTAACAGTTGTAGAGAAAAGGGAATTTCAGCCAGTGTCATTTGTATGCAATTAGTTCCTGGTGAAATTCCCTCTTCATCACAACAGTTAAAGGTGCAGGCACTATACTAGAGTGACCATATACAAAAGAAGGCAGGGCCTCTGCAACTTTAACTGTTGTGATGAAGAGGGAATATCACCAGGAACTAATTGCATACAAATGACACTGGCTGAAATTCCCTTTTCTCTACAACTGTTAAAGTTACACGAGCCCTGACCTGGATTTTATCTGGTCACCCTAAGTAAGCCCCACTTAACACAGTGGGACTTACTTCTGCATAAACATACATAGAATTGGGCAGTGAGTTCTTCTATTAGGTTCGATTCCTTATTTCCCAACCAGCAGTCTTAACTAATATAGTGAAACTATCTGATATAAGCAGGGCTAAATGAAATTTGGGTTGTGATATTGTTTACTCTAGACTCTATAGACTATGATATATGTGATATTGAATCTCTACTTTTGTTTGGTGACTTTCTTCTTCTTTTTCATTAGTGGTATATGAATGGTAGTAAGTACTTTTCAGACATGTGGAATGTTATGGATACCTTGGGAATTTTTTACTTCATGGCAGGAATTGTGTTCAGGTGAGTTCCAACAGACCCATCTGCCACTGCCCTGCATTTATTGCCTTGAGCTCAGAGCCAGCAGACTAATCTGTTGTGGTAGTGATGTGAGGATAATGTTTCATGGGGTCAAGCTATACTTATTTCAATTGAGGGGGGTGTTACCCCACCCTAAATTCTGAATCTGACAGAAAAGCTATTATTCTCCAATATGAAACTGGGAATTTTAGCTAATCTATTCCTGTTCCTTTGCACAGGCTCCACTCTTCAAATGAAACATCCTGGTATGCTGGCAGAGTAATTTTTTGTCTGGATTACATTATTTTTACTCTAAGGCTGGTCCATATTTTCACAGTAAGCAGAAATCTAGGTCCCAAGATAATTATGCTTCAGAGGATGGTAAGATATAATTGACTCAAGATGAAATATGTGTGTAATTGTGTGTCTGAAATGGGAGTACCCTAGAAATGCCTCCGTGTTAATAAAGGATTGGCAAATCATGTGGGCATCTAAGTGAGAAAGTGGAAAAGGGTAAAAAAAAAAAAAACACCAACAAGCAGGATGCAGAAAAAGAGAAGTACAAACTCTGGTGTTGAATGGTGTTTGTCTCTTTAAAAATAATAGACCGACTTATACAAAAGCTCAATGTTTCGGGCCTTAAGGTCCTTTGTCAGGAGCTGCAAACAAATAACACAGTCTGACAAAACTCTCATTGGAATACACAATTATTCTAAAATCTATAAAACTATTAATACAAACAATAATAATAAACTCATAGAACAACACTCATAATTGCACCTAGATTACATCTACAACTTTTTTTGCTCAAAATCAATATTTGTCATGGCTAAGTTGAGAGTTGACCTGAGAATCCCTTGGTACACATTGCTCTTTGTGATGGGTTGCTTACCTTAAGTACTAGATTAGATTATTGTCCCCTCACCATTGCAAGGGACCAGAATTAGATTTAGAGAATTTTAGATGGAATTCTCAAAGTAGATAATTTCATCTAAAATTCTGGAGGAGAAAGCTATAAATGGCCACTAGTAGTTCCTGGAGGAGAAGGCTATGAGAAGGCTATCAATGGCTACTAGTCAAGAGGGCTATGTGCTACCTCCAGTGTCAGAGGTAGGAAGTCTATATACACCAGTTGCTGGGTAACATGGGTGGGAGATTGTTGTTGCCTTTGGCTCCCTGATTAACAGTTGGTTGGCCACTGAGTAAACAGAGTGCTGGACTAGATGGACCCTTGGTATGATCCAGCAGGGCTCTTCTTATGTTCTTATGTTCTAGAGTTGTTAAAACACACACACACAAAACAGATGGGAAACTATAACAAAAGGAATGTGAGAATTTGCTGAGCTAATTATTGGCAATTGTGTCAAGGCAAGTCAGATACTCAAGAATTAATACATTCTGAAGCATCTTAAAAGTAGAGGTTTTTTTATATCTGGGATGAAATTGTACTGTGTACACAAGGTGTCCCATTCACTCTGTTGACCACTTGTATTGACTTAAAATTATTCAAAGCCAACTAATGTGCTGCAGCTTCAATATTGTTCTTATTGTTTAAATCAGATACTTATTTGCATTAGTTTAGCCCATTTTCAGTGTGCTCCCTGAATGCCAGTTTGCAAATATTGAATGTGTATGGAATAACACGTTTGTTCACTGTTAGCATAATGTTAGCTGTTGGACATATAAGGCTGAGGTTGTGTGAAAATTAAATTGAGAACCATTTTTCTTACCCTCAGGACATGCTTTGTGTCTCTTAGCAGAATCAACTTACATTTTAAATGTTTCCTTTCACAGCTGATAGATGTCTTCTTCTTCCTGTTCCTCTTTGCGGTGTGGATGGTTGCTTTTGGTGTGGCCAGACAAGGGATACTACGGAAGAATGAACAGCGTTGGGAATGGATATTCCGATCAGTCATTTATGAGCCCTACCTTGCAATGTTTGGCCATTATCCTACTGATATTGATGGTATATCCATCTTGAACTGCAATCCCAATGAGCTTTGGGTTGGACTAATAGGGAAACAGGTGTACAGTCCCTAAAGGAACTCAGTACCTTCAACATCCGCGCTCTATTTTACTAAGAAAAATATGCTATCGATCTTTCAGTGTCAGGCTGAGCAAAAAGACTTGCTTTTTAACATCACTGTTCATGTTCTTTAGTGCTCCAATTTAGGCCTGGGGTGTGTCTGTGATCCTGTTGCATTGAGCCCCAGAGAACTTTGTGAAACAGTGAGATGTCTTGGTGTTTTGCAAACCTCTATAGAGACTCAGTTCAAGTGGGAAGGATAATCTCCTCTCCTTCTCTTAGGGTACCTCTAGATGGTCCCTTTCTGTCACGGTAGCTTCAGATTGGCAGCAGCTGGGTTACATGACGCTGCCGCCAATCCGAAGCCATCTAGGGGCAAAGCCCCAAAGCTTCGCACTAAAAAGTCGGGCATTTAGTCCGACATTTTTAGTTTGGAGCGAAGCGACAACAGTATTTGCCATCCATCACTTTTTCTCCAGCGCTTCTTGGAGCCGTGACAAGTCTATGGCGACCACTGATTGGGCGGCATGGGCCAGGCACGGAAGGAGCTGATGCAGCGAGCCATAAGCTCACTGCATCACTTCCGCGCCGCCAAAAAAACACCATGCCTTCTCGGCCCTCCCCACCTTCTGCAAATAATAATAATAAAAAAACTAAACTCTGCGCCTCCTCGGTCCTCCCGCCCCAAATTAAAAAGTAAAAAACAACAAAACTTACCTTCAAAGAGGTGGCACGGGTGCGGCAGCGGCCGCAAAAAAACCTGCCGCGACGCTGCTGCAGGTGAAGAGGGGCGGAGGGAGGGCAAATGAGTTTCGCTCCGCCTGCCACTCCCGCCACGATGTCAAAGACACACATGGATCCATGGAGCTTTAAAAGCAGCAAAATGCTGAACTGCTTCCTGAACCTTTCCAAAAATGGATATTACCCCCACCCTTTAACTACTACTTCTGCAACAATCAGCAGATATCATGAAAGCAAAGTAGGAGATGGAATTACTGTTGCATTGTTGGTAGTGCTAAGAAAGCATCAATACAAAGTTGATGTCAGAATCTACCAATCCCTCTGAAATTTCTATCTCTTCCTTTTGTGATAGGTACCACATATGATTTTGATCACTGTACTTTCATTGGGAATGAATCCAAGCCTCTGTGTGTAGAAGTGGATTCTAACCGCACACCCCGATTCCCAGAGTGGATCACCATTCCATTAGTGTGTATCTACATGCTCTCCACCAATATCCTCCTGGTTAACTTATTAATAGCCATGTTTGGGTATGTATTAGACTGAAGTGCTTCCCTGGTGATTGGTCTACCTTCAAGGGCTGTGGCTTTCATCTTTAACCTGAATTCTAGTTGTCCATAAATTGAGGAGTGAATGCAACAGACCAGATCACATCAATATATTTTAATCCAATTTATGTGACTTAGCTATTTAGAATAAGTATATTTTCAAACCAATTTATGGTATTATTAACCTTCATGTTCCAGCTGCTTATCAACATTAGCACCTGAAGTGGAATAATGAGAATAGCAATTACCAAGGCATTTTAATTTAGTGATGTAGTATCAAAGGTACTTCAGTGACCTATAAACATCTTTTGGTGAAATGATAAAATTACCATAAAACATCCAATTACTTCACTGTTATCTGCAAAGCCAAAGTTATTATTTGGCAACACAATATAATTTCAAATAAAAATAGACACTTAGACCCAAATCATACATTACTTAAAGATCCAGATTGGGACTGGAATGTGTGTGTATGTAAGGGGGGAGGGTTACAGCTGTTTTACCCCCTTGCTCCCACTAGGGTCCTATCAAATCAGGTCCTCTGTACTTATTCTACAGTGAAGTAGTAGTAGTAGTAGCTGGCTAGCTACAACTATACAGAAATATGTGTTTTGGCTCTTAGGCTGCAATCTCATTACATTTTCCTGGGCGTAAACTCCACTGAACAGCACAGGATTTACATCTGAGTAAATGTGGCTAGGAGTGTGCTGTGATGTCCCTCTGTTCTTGGTGTGACTGGACACAAGCTTGTTCAAATCCACCCTCTTCCATATTTCAGAGTGTTTAGTATGACCCACTATTTAGCACGTTATCTCAAATTTGCACTTTCTAATGTCAATATGCTCAAGCACAGAAATGCATTATAAATTGGCAAAAAACCAACCTAGAGCGTGGATTTTTGCCTTTCCCTACCATCGCTATGGCCTCCTGCTGTGGTCCCACAATAGCGGTGGTCTCTTTACACAGGAAGAAAAAGAGGAATGTGGCCCATTCAGGGGCTGTTTATATCGCACCATTTTTCCTGCACACAGAACTCCATCAGATGAGCATTTTATTGCACACTCATTACTGGGCACTCACAGATTTTCACAGGCCCCTCTCACGACATCTGCCTCCTGCCCTGTCTAGCCTTCTTCGTGCCACAAAAAACCACCCCAGTAAGTTCGACTTATTTTAAAGATGGAATTTGCCGCTATCTCCTGCTGTGTGCAGGAGAAGCAGCATGATCAAAATGGCCCACTGAATGGACCACGTGTACATTGTTTATTTCCCCTTTCAAAAGAACAAGTAATGAGGGACAAATGTGTGGGCGGAGAAGCAACGGCAAGCAAACACAATTTCCCCCGTGCTGGGAAAAAAACAGATTAAAAGGGGTCTATTTTGCGATGGAAGAACAAGCGGAAGGAGTGGGGGGCGCATGGGAGGTGGACGATGTTGTCTAAAGGATGCACAAACATCCATAAGTGGGCAGTAGTGAGTGTGCAATAAAACACTCATCTGATGATGCTCATAATTAGAAGAGGGCAAATAAGCCAGCAATATAGAGAGTGTTAGGAAGTAAAAATACTGGGAAAAAGGTATGTGTGGCTTTTGAATTTTCCACTGAAAGTATACTATAGTTTGTACAACAATGTTTGCTATGCCAGCTGCTACCATTCCTGAGTCAGTTTGATCTGGGGACAGTTATCCATCTCTTAGTTACATCATAGTTAGTCTATTGCAACACATACTACATAGGTCTACCCCTTAAGGGCATCCAGAAGCTTCAATTGTCACAAAATACAGCAACTAGGCTGCTAACCAGTGCATGGTATCATCATGATCATATCATACCTATATTGAAAAATCTGTACTAGTCGCCAGTAGTTTTCAAGGTTAAATTCAAGGTATGTCTTATCCTATAAAGCAAAGGTGGTCAATATACAACTTGTGGATCACATACTTTCCCATGTCCATTTCTGCAGGGGGGGGGGGTTGTCCCTGCCACAGAAGCAACCCCCCCCCAAAAAAAACAACAATTTTGGAAGAGAACATGGTGCCAATGCCTTGTTTGGAAGCAGAATTGTGCTTCCGGAAGCCTCCCAAGAGTCAATTCTTCTTGTAAATAAAGCGAGCACTCCCTGCATTACCTCTGTTTCCTTCTAAAATTGTTGAAACTTTTGCTACTGCCACTGCTTCAGTGAGACAATTTTGGCAGGGGAAGGGTGCAGGTGGATTCTAGGAGAGGGGAGGTCAATGTAGCCTCCTGAACCCTAGAAGATGCTCATACCTGCCTCGAAGCTGTAAAGGGCTCAGGGGCTGGTTACCTGATGAACTACCTGTCTCACTATGAACCTGTTCAGTTATTAAGTTCTGCAGGAGGACAGCCATGTTTGCAGGGGCCAATTTGTCAGGCACTCGTGAAAGGGCTTTCTCCTACATTGCTCTCAAATTGTGGAATGCTCTCCCTTCAGAGCTAGGATTGGTGTGCACTCTAACAGCTTTTGGGAAAGAAATTAAGACACATCTCTTTAATTTGGCTTCTTTACATCGTGAATAGTGGTTGCAATATGGTTTTATGTCTTTTTATGATGTTATGTATTATTATTTTTATTTGTATTGTTGTACAGTGCTTTGGTGCCATTCTGAAAATGTGGTACATAAAAACAATAAAATAAATAATATAGGGGGAAAAGGTTTATTAGAATATTACAGTACTAATTCCAGACTTAATAATAGAGTAGTATTGGTGCTAACATTGTATAAACCCAGAAATTATAGAACAGTCATTAGATGAGTGCAATACTTCCATGCAGTTAAAGAACATATATAAAATATTGTTCATCATGAGAGATATGAGCCCCGGCTTGGACTCTTGGCATTTCCATAGTTGACCCATGATCACCTTCCCTTCCTTAAGAGCGAAGTGCTAATTTTGGTGCAATAAAAATATAAGGCGAAACTATAGATACGGGACTAATAATGCTGTATGCTTATCTACCCATTAGTTATACAGTTGGATCAGTTCAAGAGAATAATGACCAAGTCTGGAAGTTCCAGCGCTATTTTTTGGTTCAAGAGTACTGCAGTCGCTTAACTGTACCATTTCCTTTTGTCATCTTTGCCTATATCTACATGGTGATGAGGAAACTTTTTAAATGCTGTTGTAAAAATGAATGCAAACAGCCATCCATTTGCTGTAAGTTATATCTTCTACTCTAGCTAATTTGTGGCAGGGAGGGAGGGTGGATACACATGCCATGTGTAAAAAGCCCTCTTTCAGGTGCCCCACCAAATGAAGTGAGGCAGGTGGCCTTTTTAGTTGTGACACCCGACTATGGAATTTCCTCTTCAGAGAGGCTCATTAACCACCTATACTGTGGTTTTTTTCAATGCCAGGTAAGGGCCGTTTCATTCTCCCAAGTATTTTAGTTCCTCAGTTTTTATTCTTTTAAAATCTTTTATTGTATTTTTATATCCGTACACTGCTTCTGGTTTATAACCTGGTTATATATTGTAGTTTTAAAAGTGTTATATTGTGTTTTATCATGTTGCTGTATTTTATAGTTTTTACTGTTATGAACCACCCAGAGAACTTTTTTTTTTACATGCTTGGTGTCATGTTTAAATCAAGACTTTGAGCCTATCTACACTACTGCTTTAAAACAGTTTATAACATTATTAATCAGTTTTAAATGGTTATAAACCGTTTTAAAGCAGTAGTGTAGATAGGCTCTTTGTTTCCCACACAGGGAGAAAGTATTACGGAACCCATCCATAGCTGCAAATGCAGCTGTCAGGGAGGATTGTGGTTGAAGTTCTGGTGGGCCTGGTGAGCTGCAAATATTCCCATGAAACAAGCAGCCATAATGGTTGAGAGAGCTATCCCTTGCCATGAGAGCTGACAGGTTGCAACTAGAGAACTGGACTTTCCTTTAATCTTAATCACGCAGTGGGAGTTTCTATAGCTTCTGCACTTCCAACCCCTTCCTTCCACAGTCATCTTGCTAATTCCTCTCCCCCAAGGGTTTAGTGAGCAGGACTCTAACATTGCTCCACAACAGGTGAGTGAGGAAAACTGGACTAAAGGCATGGCAAATGCACAGTCTTTCACAGCATCAAAGTTAAATGTGGTTTTCTGGGCTGCAACCTTATTTATGTATGTATAATATTTATATCATACGACTTAATAAAAACTGAATCAAGTGGTGGCTAAAAATAAAACAATCATGCTAGTTTAAATCTCATGCTGCCTCTCCAGCAGTCTGGTTGAAGTGCTCATCTGCCAGGACCTGACTGGAGGGAAAAAGAGAAGGGGAAGAGGGGGGGGGGGAATTAGGCGTGATGGAGGTCTTGGATTCGCTTTTGCGCCTGGTTAGCCGATTATGCGCATAATCACAGAAGCGCATTTACACCTAATCCCTCTGCACGAGAGGCGGCGAAGCACATTAACGGATATCCAAAATGTGGTTTACAAGTAGTTAATGCGCATAAGCGCATATTCACACAGTCAAAATGCGCTTTAACGGACGGAGCAAAATAAAACTCACGATTTAACGCGCATTCGATAATGCGCATAATCGGAGAGATAACGCGCCTCTACGCCCCATTTGCGCTCCGCTGGTGTGGAGGTAAATTTTTTAATGAGACTTCAAAGAGCATTAAACCTCTCGTGAAGAGGAGTGAAGTCCTACCCACATTTATTTTGTAGTAAGCCTGAGAACAGTGGGACTTACCTCTGAATGAGCATGTATTGAAAGTGGATGTAATGGCATCACATTTTCTAACTGAAACTGAAGTTACCCTTTTAGTTCTGTTCTACTGATCTATGTTTACTGTCAATAAATATGCCAGTGCTGCAATCTGGTGTGGATTTTATATTTTGAAGGTTCAAGAAATGAAGATAATGAAACTCTGGCATGGGAAGCTGTCATGAAAGAAAATTATCTAGTCAAAATTAATACCAAGGCTAATGACTCATCAGAAGAGTATGTTGTCTTGCTTTCGTTGTCTTGCTTTCTTTGTCTTTCACATATAATCAAATTGCATGACATATTGAAGGACGCACAGGACACACTCCATATACAGTTTTCAAAGTGTTATATCCTGCTTGGTGTAGCTCTGGCCCCAGGCTCCTGAGCAGCTTGGTGCAGTTTTTGCTCCCTATTTGCTTTTGCTCACTGGTGAAGGTTGGACTTCACAACACTTTTCATTTTAAAATACTTTCTACGCTCTCTACCTGGCTTAATGTTCCCCTACCTGGACTTTGCTGAGTTCTACACCCTGGATTCTAGGAGAGATCTGTTTCAACCTTTCTCTGGATCCATGAAAGCTTGATCTTCAGATCTTTCCTTGGAATAGGTAGCTATACATTCCTCTTGATCCCCACCCCTACCCTCATACACACACACACACACACACACACACACACACACACACTGCTCCCTTCCTTTTTTCCCTAAGGGTTTGGACCATACTGCTATAAAGTTGAAAGCTTCAAACAGTTCATTTAACTAGTTTGGGCCACTGTAAGTTTTAAGTACAATTTTGAAACAGTTCAAACTCTTCTGGGCCTACAACATCGGTTTCGGCCTAGTCACCCTGTTTTTCTAATATGCCTTAGAAACATATTTCTAAGATGATTTTGCACGATGTACACATGCATTTTCTTTCTAATCATTGCAGGTTTCACTTTTCACTTCTGTATCTGATGTTCTTTTTACTTTTCTCTATAAACCATTCCTATCCTAAGTCATCTTCTATGGCATGTTTTCATTGGTTTAACAAGTTAAAAGGGGTATTCACTGTTTTTGTGGTTACGTTATAAAATCTATTTTCAACAGGCCTAGTAACTTCAAGAGTAACAGAGTTGGGGGGAAATCTTCAATCTCTTTGCCATCAGAGGCACTGAGCCCTGGAGATAATTTAGACTGACCCCAACCACATAATACTATTCCCCCTTCTTTAGAGACCTGGACCACAGACTAGAAAAGACAAACCAAGTAGCAGACCATAATAACAGTTCTCGGGTGGCCATTTGCTTTATGAGGCAGGTGCTCCTGAGGGCTGTTAGACAAAACTTGGACACAAGTTTTGTCTAACAGGCTACCAAATAGAGGGACTAACAGGCCATAAAGTTGCCTGGCTGGGTCTGCCAGAAATCCGGCCTCAACACTCCTGGAAGGTCCATGTTCTACAGCACCCAGTCTTAGATGAACTTGATGGAATCCCACCCTCCACCTCTGGGTTTAATTTACTCACCTCCCCTAGCTAGGCCTTGCAGGAAACTATAGGGACAGACAGAGCAGGCATTCATAGCACACATCAGCTGGTTTCGGATGACACATTAGGCAATTTACGGAGGGGGAAATAGCGTATACTGACCGTGCGTTAGGGAGGCGGAGCTCCACACACGACATGCTGCGACTACGTCCTTGTGCAGCTGAAAGTTCTGGCGGCCATCTTGATTGCTATGTCTGCCCCCTCCCCCTCCCTCAGTCCCCCAGCCATATCCCAGCATGCACCGCAAGTTCTGTCGGCTGCATAGGAGCAGCGGGGGGGGGGGGGTTCGGCTGCTCCGGCCGGCAGAACTCTATGCCCAAACGGAATAGTCCATGGGGGGGGGGGGGGGGTTGGTTTCGAACGACACTTTAAACAATGGGCTTCAGGCTAAACAATGTGCCAGCCCGTTGTTTATCTCCATTGCTTAATTGGGCGGAATAGTGTACCGTCAGTTGTGTGTGCGTGGTGTGTAACCCTCCATATGACACAATAAGCAACACAACTGACTATTGTTTCCCCTCCCTCTCCATTGCCTAATGTGTCATCCGAAACCAGCCATTGAGTGCTGAGACTGGCAAATCTAAAAGCAAGTATGTTGCTTTTCAAGAACCAACGAAATTCAATAGGTCTTACTTTTCCGTAAATATCTATGGATGGAAATGCAATCTGTGCAGGCTGGAAAATTGACCACAAACATGATCACAATCTGCTACTTTGAGATCCAAACATGAAGAAAAAGCATGAAGCATAAAATGAGCTATAATAATTAACATTGTAAACTGTAACTTATTCTAATATAGAATATTTTCCTGTATCATCTTGTGTGATTCTATAATTATTCAGGGATTTTTAATTTCAGTACAACAATATATACATTCATGTATGATGAATATACCTCCATTGAACTGATATGTTAATTATGTTTTCCATATGTCCTGCTCTGTTAAAAAGTTTGGTTGAATTTGTAGAGAAATCTTTATTTTATAATGTGTATTGTCAGATTTATGGGCTCATGTTAAATGAGGACAACCATAAGTGAATACCTCCTCTCTGATAGTTATATTTCTTTCCACAGAATGGCCCAGCAGTTTAGACAATTGGATATGAAGGTACATTTGAGTGGAGGGGGTATTGCTTATGTTTGGTTTGTCTTCTGATATACGCATAAGAATTTCGTGTATTTACAAATGCACTACAACCATGTAAAAATTAGGATATTTCAGCTTTCACTTTTTATACCTTCAGGTATAACTCTGGTTTCATTACACGTTTGTTATTAGAGTGCCTAGGGATCCATTTGTACAATAAAATATGTATTGAAACTTTTGTTTTTGATTGGAATAATTTTGGACAACTTGTTTTTTATTTGCTTTTTTATTTTAAAACTCTTTATCATTATACGACCTAAATACATTTTTGTATATTTACAACAACGAAACGTTTCAGACATATTTTTCATCCGAACTTTTACATTTTCAGTTTGATTCTTTGGTAGCAAAATCTTGCAACTGTACTGCCATCTTGATTGAGGGGGCTTCCAGACAAGGCTTTTATGGCACCATTGCCTTGCCTTGTTCATGAAACAGCAACATCTTCTGCTCATAACCCTCCAGTGTTTTCCACTGTTTCTTTCGTCTTTTTTTCTTACCACAGAAAGTCCATTAAGGAGAAAAACTTGGAGCTGATGCACAATGGTTTCCAATTGGTAGCGCTAGGAGCTCTGTCTGGAAGCACCCAGTGTCATGTTTAGTTCATGGGTTCTATCAACCATATTCAGTTATTGAACTCATATTGTAAAGGACAATTCATAATCCTCCTCCTCATTTTAATCATGTAGAGAGATCAAAGCAATTGACAAAGCACTAGCGGGATCTTTAAAAAGCCCCTGTGCTCTCATCCTTATCCTCCGTCTCTGATGTCTGTATTGACACTGATCTACCTCATAGGACTGTTGTAAGAATTACTGAGATAATGTAAGCTAAGCAATTAGAACACTTGATATGTGCTGTATAAATACTAAGTACTATTATTATTGTTATTATCAAGCTAAGAAGTTGAGTTGATTTAAAAGCATCACAGTGAAGCTGCTGTTCAAAGGGGGAGTGACTGCGGGGGGGGGGGCAGAAGTGGTGTTAAATAAACAGTGGCATGTTTTGCAATCTGTCTTCTACTGAAGAAATAGGTGTACCATCACTCCCACCTAGAATTTGGAAGACAGCTGTAAAAATTAAACTTTGATTTGTGTGCACTCAGACTCCATGGCCAGCAGGTTTTTGTGGAGCATAGCTGCAAGCTTTAAGGTATTAAAACTGAGGTGCTGGATTCTATTACTTAGTAGGTTAGCTTAAGGCTGAGCTCTTATATGGTTCCATGTAGTTCCTGTTCCATTGGTCAGGAGAACAATCCTCTGCCTGAATTGTAACGGTGGTGTTTTAATCCCATTACGTTTTTGCACGTTCATAATGTACTTTTTTTTTTTTTAACTTCAAGCTGAATGATCTGAAGTGTCTTCTGAAAGATCTTGCTAACAAACTCAGATGAAAGCAACCTGAATCCAAGAGGAAACATCTTCTAGCAGTGGAAGCTTATATAATAGAGGGCCATCACTGAATAAGTAACACTTAAGTGCTAAATCTGGCACATTGCATGGGAAGAAAGATACTTTTTCTCCCTTCTCTTTTTAATAATGGAATTCTTCCTATGGTAACTCTTAAGCTTATTTGTTTCAATGCAATGTTTCAGTGTAACATATAATTTAAAGATTGAAAGTACTGAATCTTTTTGATTTAGACCAGGTGTATGCAAACAAATCAGATGTTTTGAACTACAACTCCCACAATCCCTTATCATTGGCTATGCTGATTGGGACTGGTGGGAGTTGTATTCCAGATTATCTGGAGAGCACTAGGTTGTCTGTCCCTGATTTAGACCAACATTTGCCATGTCGTTTTTAACGACATGGATGGCTGGTTATCGGTAGCTTCTAGATATAAACTGATGCAATAATTAGCATCGCACCACTCCCTGAGTTCCTTGGTTTCTGAACAGTGTAGGAACAGTAAGAGCTACCAACAACTAACTATCCACACAGTTAGTTATGGTTTGGCATGTGTAAGCAAGCACCCATTGAAGTCTTACACCTCCATAATCAACCATAGTCAGGATTTCAATCCCTTGAACCTGTTTCATTTCCAGGGTTCATCCCTGGAACATTTGGAATAAAAGTTCTTCTGTGTAAGGCACAGAGCTTCACTTACTACTGGGTAACTACAACTCACCTACTCCTCATATCTGGGTTTTTGTGCAAAGCTTCAAGGTCTGAGGCTTCTAGGCAAGCTTGTGCTCAAAAATTATGGTTCCTAGTAGTGAAATGTTTGAATTTTGGAACTTGTGGACAGGGGGAGGGGTTCAGAAACAACTACCACCATCCCCAGTTTGGAAATAATTAGCTTGTTGTGACTTGAGCCAAATTCACGTTGAGTTTTGGCTAGTCTTCTAAAGATGCTTGGAACATTTCAAGCTATCCCCACTTTCTTCTCTTCACCCAGATTTTTTCTTTCATTCATAGTAACAGGTGTTTGTATGAGTATATAGGGGCAGGATTCACAAGCACTGCCAAAAAACACCTCTCTGTTATAGCTTTTCCTAAACAAAGGCAACAAACATAACCCACCTGAAAAGAAACACAGCAATAGCATAAACTACATTCCATCAGTACGCCTATAACAGTTGGGGAAACATTGCCAATTGTTGTGTTCTTTCTTGATACAGTATACAAACTATTCAGACTCAAAAATGTCAGTATTAACAATCCCATGTTGCACTATATATGCCATAGCTTGATATACTATTTGCTTGATTTTGCGTAATTTTTGGTATCCTTTCCTGTGTGAAAGAGAGAGGGGGAAACTGCAACATGGTGATGTTTATGGTGAGATGTTTATGATGTCTAAAGTTATATTTCTTTTTCCTTGTCATATGTGTCTCATTTTGGCTCTGCTTGAGATTGACTGTATTAGTGTCCCCAGTTCACTAATTATGCATTCATGATTGAGTGCTGACTGAAGTTGCTACACATGGTTTTTTCTAAGAGATCATCTCATAGTGATACTTATACTCCTTTCCATGCCAGGTGAAGACCTTCCTATTCTCACAGTACTTTAACAGTTTATTATCATAGTCTTTTAACTCTGCCTGTTTTAAAGCTGTATTTTAAATCTGCATTGCTGCGCAGTTTTACCATGGTTGTGCTTTTATATTGTATTTTTATATTGTGTTCTTATACTGTTTTATACTTTGAATCATTAATGTTTGTGAACCGCCCAGAGAGCTTCGGCTATTGGGTGGGATATAAATGTAATAAATAAAATAAAATAAAAAATAAATAAATAGTTGTTTCTGTACATCAGGTAAGACCGGAAAAAGAACCAGGTACAGAAGCTCATGAATGAAGGAGTACATGACCATGCTGATAGTAATGTTTATACAGCCATTGTTTAGGGTGACCAGATAAAATCCAGGTCAGGGCTCATGTAACTTTAACAGTTGTAGAGAAAAGGGAATTTCAGCCAGTGTCATTTGTATGCAATTAGTTCCTGGTGAATTTTCCTCTTCATCACAACTGTTAAAAGTTGCAGGGGCCCTGCCTTCTTTTGTATATGGTCATCTAGTATAGTGAACTGCACCTTTAACTGTTGTGATGAAGAGGGAATTTCACCAGGAACTAATTACATACAAATGATACTGGCTGAAATTCCCTTTTCTCTACAACTGTTAAAGTTACATGATCCCTAACCTGGATTTTATCTGGTCACCCTACCATTGTTTTATTCCCCAAACTGTTAGTGGGCAGACTTATTTATGTAAAATGGGAGGATCATGGGTCTTATCCACAGCTCCCCTAGAGGGGCTTGTTTATATTTTCCAACCTTGCTACCTGAGTCCACTGAATAGAAGTTGCTGGAAATCAAGGTTTGGGCCTCTTAAACAGTGCTAAGCATGTATTGTCACTCATTAATTTGTGGCCCTTTTCACTTACCATGGTCACTGTGGTTGCATTTCCCAGTAGGTTATTGGAATGTTACTTTTTCTTGAAGTAGCCCCTCACTTCTAATTTGGTTTCTCTGTGTTCATGTTCAAGCACATCATACTTGCTGGTGCCAAACTATGTAGTAGTCAATCATTTAATATTTCACACATCTTGTTTTTGGTGAGATTTCTCTTACCTGGCTTGTGGCCCATGTAGACATCTGAACATAGGCAGCTCCCTTTACTCAGTTATCTGTACTATAGCTCCCTATGTCTTTGTAGCTTGGAGGTCCTGAAACTTCTGAACCATGTAAAAGAGACAACAATCACCTTGCTTTGCATTGCTTTATCAACTCATTGATTCACTAAATACTGTGAAAGCTAAGCGGCATTGTAAGCAGCCTGGCTACATGTTTGATATAAGGGACAGAAAGCATAATCAAACAAGCGTTTTATCGCACGCTCGCTTACTGCCCACTTACGGATGTTCGTGCGTGCTTTAGATGGCGTCCGCTTGTGCACGCTTCCCACTCCTTCTGCTAGTTTTTCTGTTGCAAAAAAGACCCCTTTCAATCCATCTTTTTTTAAAAAACAAAAACAGAATATGCCGCCATTTTCTGCTGTGTGCAGAAAAAGCAGTGCGATAAAAATGGCCACTGAATGGGCCACGTGGTCGTTGCTGCTTCCTCATTCTCTCCCCTTGTGAAGAGATTGTCACTATTGTGTGACAGCAGCAGGAGGCCATAGCAATGGTGGGGAAACGCGAAAATCCACCAGTCTGATGACTCTCAGAATCTCTCTTTCTCCCATGTTTGAAAGGTATACAGCCATGCTTAGTTTGGTGAGAGAATCCTTGGCACTTGTAGAAGCATTGACAATCGATCTCACCTTAGTGCATAGCTCAGGCTTTATACATTATTTTTAAATATGTATATCTCACTTTCTGCCTGAAATAGGTGGTAGATAATCAGTTATTCTGGCGCATGTTTTTTTAAAAAAATACAGAATATATACAGATCTTGATTAAGATGTACACTGGGGTGCAGAAGTAAAATTCCACTTCTCTCCCTTGTCATTGTTAGCACCTTCTTTAAGAGGACCATCTTGCATGTTGGTAGGCTGAGTGTCATGTAAGTGAAATAGTCGAGGCTTTTGGTTACTGAAATTACAAGATCTGCTCTATCTTCTACTGGAAAGAACATTTCAAAAACTGCATTGAGTATATGAGAAGTTAGATGACCTACTGAGGTATGGTGGGGGGCTAACAGAGAAAGACCCTTTTCATTCCTGATTATGGAGTACCCTTTTTAGAGAGACTCATCTGGCACCAATATTATGATCTTTTGAGCACATGGCGAAGACGTTATTTTCCCAGGCGTTTGTAAGTTCATTTTATGAGCATTTTAAGAACTTGAAGGTCTTTCGCTTTGCTGGGTTAATGTTAATGGGTTTTGTTTTTTGTACTGTGGTTTGTTCTTATTCCAGTTAAATTTTAGGACTTTGTTCTTATAGCCCCCCCCCACCAATCAGCATTTATTATTAACTGCCCAGAGAACATTGTTTATGGCAGTATGCAAATTATGTTACATACATACGTGCATACATACATATTGAAGTAAACACTTTTTTTGTTTTTCTATGTTTGTATCCATACAAAATGTGTCTAGTACTGCATGTAAGCATGTTTTGATGTAGTCTGTTTGTAAAGGTGCTATATCGCTATGTTTACTCCCTGGCTGTAGCTAAGGTATTAAACTTTTTGTTATTAGACAACCTTTACAACTGCTTTCTGTCGTTATTTACGAATAACGTGAGATAAAACAGGCAACACAGTTTCTGATTATTCATTCTAATGGCTCAAGAGCTCCACTCCCCCCCCGAATCCTGCCCTTGAAAGACGACATTGGCCCTGTTCAGAAGATGCCTTAAACCACAGTGGTTAAGACTTTTTTGTTAAGGCATTTTCTGAACAGGGCCATTTATTCTAGTTGCTTTTTAATATGCAGTACTGTGGAAGAGAGTTAAGCCAGTTTTATAGATAAATTATATATAATAATAATAATAATATTTATTTATAACTCGCCTCTCCCTCTGGATCGAGGCGGGGAACAACAACAATATAAAACACAAGAATCACAAAACAGTTAAAATTTTAAAAACAAGAAAAAATACATCATTAAAAACATCCTAAAATTAATCTGGATAGGCCTGCCGGAAGAGAGCAGTCTTCATGACTCTCTTAAATTCATGAAGACTGCTAATTTGTCGAATCTCCTCCGGCAGACCATTCCACAGTCTGGGAGTGATGGAAGAGAAGGTCCTCTGGGTAACACTCGTCAGCCTAGTTCTGGCAGATTTGAGTAAGTTCTTCCCAGAGGACCTAAGTGTGCGGGGCGGATTGTACGGGAGAAGGCGATCCCGTAGGTAGCCTGGGCCCAAACCATGTAGGGCTTTAAAGGTAATAACCAACCCTTTATACTTAGCCCGGAAACTGATCGGCAACCAATGAAGCAATTTTAAAACTGGTGTAATGTGGTCACCCCTAGGTGTACCGGTGATCATATATATATATATATATATATATATGATGCCTCCCATGACAGGTCATCTAGTGGGCCTATGCATTTGTACTTGGAACATTATAGATGTGTTGTAGGGAGCAATATTGTGGCTTATCTTCCCTTCCTCTAGACATGCCTGCCCTACAACCTCCAAACCCACCACAGGGAGCAATGCTTGTTTAGGATATTTGGCCTCAGCACCCCCTCCCCCTCATGCCTTGTACTCAGACTTTGGGGAAGTTACATACATGTGCCATGACAACCATTTTGTGGTGGTGCCCAGGACAGTTTCTCAAATTGCTAAATGTGCAAAAAGGTTGCTTACCTGAGTTGGAGAAAATGGATATTTTATTCATTTTGGTGTGTACATATTATTCCTTATTCACATTCATTAATAAGTCTGGCACCTGCCATGAATTGCTCTGGAGAGAGATGTTCCAACTTAATTAGCTACTAATGGTCAATTAGCTACTAATTAGCTACTAATGGTTAATTAGCTACTAATGCTTGGCTAGTCTTCATCCTAGGTGCACCTATCACTTAGTCTCTATATCCTATATCTGAACTTTGTTATTACACTTTGCTTTTTCTTCTTTTTACCCCTGTTCTGCCTCAAAAACCTGCATCTGTTTTCATGATTCCACTTCTCATTCAGCCTTTTATTTACACATTTCCTGTCCTTATCCTGATTATCAAATAGCTGTACCTATGTACATCATCCTCTAATATGTAGCAGCAGTGTGTAGAAGGTATATTTCAATCTGTTGGTAGATTTGCAGTAGATCAGCAAAAGTTTCTGATCTATTATTTGTTTAGCTATAGCAATAACAAAAAGCACCGCCGCCACACACAAAATAGGCTGTTAGAATCCCCGATCTGTAGTAACGCTTACAGATTTTTACTTGCATATTCAGGATTCTCTAAGTATGACTTTGGTAATTAGCTGCATCCCCTGCAACTGGCTCTCACTCTGCCACCAGCCACTTTTTTACACCTGACTTCAGTTGGTGGCTCTGGGGTTCTAGGAGGAAAAACATCCAAAGCAGGTCCCAGAAGCCTAACATTTGTTCTTGCCTGAGCAACAGCATTAAAATCATTTTTATTCGGCTAGTGAATGTCATATATTGAGAAGAGTGTTTGTGATGGTCAAGGACATAGTCATAGGAAGAACCTTTGTGCAAGTGAAGATGTTACCTCAATTGGGAAAACGTAAAAGTTGGAGAGGGCTTGGGCATGGCATGGATTTGTATCCCATAGAGACTGTTCAAATTATGGAAGAAATGTAGGAGAGGTAATAACGAAATCCACAATTCCACCACTTAACCCTCCTCCCATTTTAACCAGATCATGCCACTATAGAGTCTTCTTCTGTAGCTCTAACTAAAAAGGACAGACCCTGATAATTCAAGCGCTGCATAGAAAGAGGACAAGCTTATAGCCAACTGCCTGGATACATCTATGGGGTACAACAAACAAGTTAAGATATGCCAGAAGCAGAGGGTAGTAGCAAGAGGTGCAGTATCCCTTCTATCACACTATTTTCCCACACTATTTGTCATCTGCAAGGTGTGTTTAATAATCAGTGATGCCAGGAATAACTAATATTTGCAAACTGTGAATTGCTCAGTTTTATTACATAACAGCAAAGCCGTCATATAGTTCCTCGTAGCAGCTGCCACACTTAATTTTCTTTCTGCTTTGCAGTTGAAAGTATGCACGTTTGCCAAGAACGTAGCCTACAAACAATTACCTGAGTTATTTTCAAAATGTTACCACTTGACTATAGCTATATTGTGATCAGCCCCATGTAACCAGAAATGCTTGTCCAAAAATAGGGAGCGATTGGAAAGCTGGGTTTCAACATATAGACTTAACCTATGTTTATCTTTTTAAACGGAAGATGGTTCTTCTATAGCATAACGGCTGAATTCTGTAATTCTTGAAAAATTGATTGAAAGCTTTTGGCTTCCCATCCCTGCTTAAAATAGCAGCAACAATAGGGCCTTGAATTGTTTTAAAAACTAAACATACATAGTGCCTTGCTGTATGAGCCATTCTGTTTTCCAGAGTGGCCACCTCTGGAAAGCTCACAAGCAGGTCATGAAGGCGATGATCCTCAGGAGCTGGAATTTGGAAGTCCATGATGTCTGTACCCGGAGGTTCCAATGAGACATCTTTGTCCCCACTGACCCCCAAATATACAATAAAATGGGTAATGTTTCTCTCAACACCATCTATTGTGGACCAAACTAAGTGTTCTGATTAGCATGCATGGTATAGATATACATGCTAGTTTTCTTTACCTCTGTGAAAGTGTGCATGGCCCCAATTCGGACTGGGAACATTTATTTTCACCTCACTTATTTATTTCATGAAATGTTTTGTGGGGGCAGTGTATATAATCTGACTTTGGCCTTTTCAGGGTAAAAGTAATGGTGTGGTATTGAACTAACCACTAGGTGGCAGAATTAGAAAGTGAAATTCCAGAAAGCGAAAGCTCATTGCTTTTGGAATGAAGTAATACACAGCTACAGGATAAACCTGATTTATTGTGATGTTCATAATAGAACCAGAAAGTGTCTATCTTTTTTTCTTTTTTTCAAAAAACAATTTCCTAGCCTCCAGAGCCCCTGAGGAAAGCTTATAAATTACAGCAGAATGGTTTGGAGGCTTGGAGAAACAAAATCAAATATAAAGAAATTTGGGTTGGAAATACAACTTGTACATAGGCATCAGATTCTGGTTTAGATAATACAGCATAGTTAATATTGGGTGCGCAATAATCGGGAAATCGTTGTAGTTTAGTAGATGATGTGTAATCATATCTAACAATAATGGTAAATAAATATCAAGAAAATACAGCTGCTATTGCCCTGAAAATGCAATCTGAGCCGCGTCTTGACAGTGGCACAGTGGTGCTCCGAGCCCTTGATCCCCTGCAGATGTGTTCCTTCTGGCTATCCACACAGCAAGGAACGCAAGTGCCGGGTTTGCTGGAAGGAGCCATCGCTGCGCCCATGTACCGCCACAGGTGCACATCTCTGGTGTGGCATTCTTCTGCCACACTGGAGAGGTGCGGAGGCGTCCTTCTATGGGCGCTGGGGCATGTCCATGTGCCCCCCACCTTTTAATTATTTATTTATTACTATTCTGCCACACCAGAGAAGCGCGGAGCTGCTACCTGCTGTGACGAGCATTTAAGAAATCTGATACTGTGTGCCTAATTTTTTTTCATTTGCAGGCCTTATTGCCAATGGCCAATGGGATTGAAAAGAGGTGATATAGAGCAGCCGTCAGATCCTGTTCTCCCGTCGCCTCAAAAGCTCTATGAAAGAGGACTGTCTTGGCTTGTCTCCTGAAATATTAGAGTGAAGAAACCAAATGAGTTTGCCTAGGGAACTATGCCCTCCTCTTGACAGCATCTGGTTGGCAGGTGGTGCGACGCACATTTGCGCTCCTTCCACCCATCTACAGCGGAAGGAGTGTCACAGCAGGTTTTCTTGCAGCCACAGCCATTGCCACGCCCACACCTCTTCAAAGGTCAGGGTTTTTAAAAACTTTGTTAACTGGGGGGGTGGAGGACTGCGGAGGCATGGAGGTTAGTTTTTTTAAATTTTACTTTGTAAAATGTGGGGGAGGATTGCAGAGGCGGGAGGTGGTGCAGCAAGCTTATGGCTCGCTGTTCCCTTCCCTGCCCTGCCCAGCCCATGGCGACCAATCAGTGGTCACCATAGACTGGGCACGCCTTGCAGAAACTCCGGAGCAACAGCAACAGACGGCAAAAACCATCATCGCGTCACTCAGAACTAAAGAAGTCAGGCTAAATGCCTGACTTTTTTAGTGCGGAGTTTTGGGACTTTGCCCCTAGATGGCTTCAGAGTGACGGCAACGTCATGTAATCCACCTGCCGCCACTCCGAAGCCACCGCGAGGGAAAGTGACCATCTAGAGGTACCGTGTGTGTGTGTGTGTGTGTGTGAGAGAGAGAGAGAGAGAGAAAGAGAGAGAGAGATGATAGCTGGGTTTCCATAGCCTTGGAGCCAGCCCGTTCTGGTAGGCCCTGCTTTCCCATAGGTTCCTTGTGATGATGGGGAACCAGGCCCCTAAACAGGGATCAGGCCATCAGTCAACCAGTTAAACCTCAGGTTTGCTGAGCATATAATTATTAAAAGCATTTTATTTATTATTGACATTACAGCCAGTGCACATGGCAATTTACAGAGTTACATAGCGAAAATGTGAAGGCCCTGTCCCAATGACCTTACTGTCTTTCCACTCCATTCCACTCACTGCAACTAGGGTGACCAGATTTTGGAAAGCAAAATCCCGGTCCAAAATGCCCCCCCACCAAAGCAGCCCCCCCCCAACATAAAATAAAAAATTAAAAAGGCCGCCCGCCATGCGGCCAACAAGCAGACACCCCCTGCCACCCCCTACCCGAAACAACCCCCCCCCCAAACAAACCCAGCCCAGACCTACCGGGTCCTCCGCTGCCACCGCCGATCTCCTCCACTGCCGCGTGACCCCCTGCAGTCCTCTCACCCTTCTTGTCCTGCTCCTGGGCTCCCTGGAGGTACCTGAGGAACAGCAACAGCAGCAGCAGGCAAAGGAGGAGGAAGAACCTGCTTTAAAATGCCAGCGCTGCTCCCTGGCCTCCGCAGGAAACAAGTGCTCAGCGTTAGGGAGCGTCAACAAATTCCTTGTCTGGTGGCTAAAGCAGTTAGCCACCAGACAAGGAATTTGTTGATGCTCCCTAACGCTGAGCACTTGTTTCCTGCCGAGCTGGGGAGCAGCGCGGGCAGGAAAGAAGTGCTCAGCGTTAGGGAGCGTCAACAAATTCCTTGTCTGGTGGTTAAAGCAGTTAGCCACCAGACAAGGAATTTGTTGACGCTCCCTAACACTGAGCACTTCTTTCTTGCCATGGCCGGGGAGCAGCGTGGGCATTTTAGGGCGGGAGGAGAGCTGATCCTTTCCCCGGTTTGCCCCCGCTGCCCCCCTGTCGGCCCGGATTGCCCCAGTTTTCCCGGTTAGGACCGGGAAATCCAGGGTGATCTGGTCACCCTACGCAACTCCATGTCACTGTGGAGACTGTTGATGGCAGGCCACTGACCTCTGGACCTGTGACTCAGGAGATTGACACTTTGACTCTGGATATCAAGGAACACAGAAAACCACTCCGGTTCTACCTGTTTATGTCCCATATTTTCTGCTGGTCTTGGGAATGTCATGGTTGACAGTTCACCAGCCCTGGATCACTTGCTCCCAGGGGAGCTTGTCATATTCTTTGCCCCCCCCCACTCCACTCCCCCCTGTTGCTTCATGTCCAGCCTCTGAGGAAGATTTCTGATGAACACGAAACTTAAAAACAAACAATCAGAAAAGGTTCTAAAAAGATATTGCCCTCTTGTTACTTTCAGTTTGTTTGTCTGATGGACCAACACAGCTGCTTTGGAGAATTACCAAATTTAGCCATTCAGGAGGGGACTTCTACCACCTAATGATGGCACTTTGTCTAGGGGGAAAGAACACGTTCCCCAACTGCTAAATAACACTATCCAATTTGTTTCCTATTGCTTCCTTAACTAGCAAACCCCCTAAAATCAATTATTGACTTTGTTAAGGTGAGGCCAGCCACATTTTTCTTCTCCCTGCTCTCTGGCTTACAAGGGACCTGTGCTAGAAACAAGTCTGCATAACTGCTAGCCCTTGCGTTTTCAAAGTTCGGAGTTGTTGCTTCTTCCTCCCAGTAGCCTTTAGTGCAACCAGGGATCTTCTTTGCATGTCTTGCCTATAGGACTAGCCCAGCTGCCAATAGGCAGTTAGTTATAGGCAGCTGTCCTGGGCAGCACAATTCAGTATATGATGGGCTAATTGGGAAAACCTTCAAGTAGGTTCAGAACACAATTCTTCCCTGGTCCCAGACCTTTGGGGCAACAAGAGTGGGGCCAAAGGGCACCTGTTTTGCACACAACAAGAGGCACTGGTCTCTATTGTTCTATGGATTGGAACTTGAGCAAGTTAGTGGGGGTGGGGGAGACCTGGCTTGTATGATTACAGGGTGATTAATAAGTCATGGTGGCTTGTTAACCACACGTCATGTGCCGGTTGTGTGCTGGCCAGATTTACGTAATTACCTTCACCAGCATGGCTTGTTGTGATATCTGAACCTGGCAAGGGGTGGTGGTCAACAAACCACCCAGAACCCACAAACTGTTTTTTACCAGCCACCCCAACCAACCACGCTTGCTGGGTTCAGACATCACAACTGGTATGCACAGGATGATTAACAAGCCACTGTGGCTTATTAACCACACTCTGAACTGGCCCAGAAAGTGCTAGACATTTAAACTTAGTCATGGAGCCTATTGGTGCTTCCAGACAGCGGGCTTCTAGCACTGCCAATCAAAAGGAATGGTGAAGTTATTCCCTCCTTAATGTATTTTTGTGGTAAGAAAAAAGATGGAAGAAGTAGTGGGAAAACATGGTAAAGTTACAAATAGAATTTCTATTTGCCCCCCACTCCCACCCCAAAGGCAAGGCAATTGCTCAACAAAAGCCCCATTTGGAAGCAACTTTTGGTGCAAGGTTTTTAAATAAATGCTCAGAATTATTTTTAAACCCCCCCCCCCCCCCCCGGAATATCTGATTTTTGGGACACATTATCTTGCGTTACATTCCAGTTAATTCCAACCAGGCTTTCACGAATGGAAGGGCTCCTTCTGTTCAAGGATGGGGCCAAGATCCAGTGGATCTTTCCATCGATATAGCTTTGCACTAGCAGCAGTTGTGTTACATGAAGCTGCCGCCAGTGCGAAGCCATCTAGGGGCAAAGGCCCTTTGCTATGCTCTGAAAAAGTCTGCCATTTACCCTGAATTTCTTTAGATCGGAGCAGGCTGACCAGGGAAGGGGGTGGAGCAGCGAGCCATAAGCGCACTGCACCACCTCCGCAGTCCTTCCCCTACTTTTTAAAAACAAAAACAAAAACAACTTTACCGGAGAGTAGGGGAGCCGATGTTCCCAGCCACCCCTGCAGCTGAAGCTGGGCAGGCGCGGGCATGGCGGTGGCGGCGGCGACGGGAAAAGCCGCCGTGGCACTCCTGATGTGAAGACTGGCGGCAGGAGCATCAATGCGTGGCGTGCCAACTGCCGACGCCGTGGCACACAGGAAGAGGCCCCATGAAGAGGTGGCCATGGTCTTCCAGTCATGTAAACTCAGTTCTGCAATTATGTCCTTTCTTTACTAGATGAAGCCGAGAGAAATATAATTTAGAAATGATTTTAAAATGCAGTTAGCCAAGATTTAGCCAAAGGTGGTTTGTGAGGAAGAATGCACCATGAGGTTACAATAACTTTTAAATTTAAATGTTTTTGGGATATGTTCAGGCACTCCCTGGGAATTTAATCTCTTTGGGAGCACAGGCTTTTTAAAAAAAAGTTTTAGAAAATGTGATACACACAATAATATCAGGAAACCTTCCAGCTGCAACCCTGCTTAAATTCAAAAACTGCTGTAAATTTATAGAACATTTAGTTCCTTCATGCTATCTGTTCACAGAGAAGGAGCTTCATGCTTGCAAGTCTCCGCCTCTGATGTTACTTGGTATGAGCAGTTATTCAAGCAGCATAGATTGTATGAATCGGCTCCTGGTTCTTTGGTAATCTCCCTAATGTTTTTATCTGCTCTGAGACATCTGTGCTCCTAGAGCCACAGGCTGACTTGAGATAATAGGAGACAGAAGATGGTGTCAGGGTTGATGTAAAACCAACTATGACAGGCTGCATGTAAAGCTCAGCACATATGGTCTCCTGTTACTAGAGGAAGTTCTTATTCCCACTGTGATTTAGCATCTTTTCCCAAAGAATTTGACTATGGCTGAAACAAGAGCTGACTCATGCTTTCCAGAAAACTAAAGTGACATGCTTACTATTAGGAGGAGCTGGATTTTGCAGTTAGCTCTGTGGTATTTCTTTTGAAGTGTATTGCTAACGCTAGCACAGCATTAACAAAGCAGTCACAACATTGGACATCAACTGATGTTTCAAGGGACTACTTGCACACAGATGCCCCAAATCCACAGATTCTCAGGCACTCTACATATATACACATTTGTGTTAACATTCTATGTCATTCCCTTTCCTATGTCATGTAATCACAAAAGATCCAGCATCCTTTCCAGCCATCACAGTGCTACAAAGGGTTCTTACTCAATTATAACCCTGGGAATCGGCCATCCTCCCATTGAGTTTCACAGTCTTAAGGTGGGGTTAAAGTGACCTCTCTTTTGGAATTGTGTGTGGGTCATCAGACACGTTTTTATACCATGCTTGTTACAGGCCACTACGGATGTTCATGGATCCTTTTGACAATGACATCTGCCTGCCATGCGTCTCCCACTCCATCAGGTCCTTTAAAATTAGAGCCAGAAAATCCTTTTTTTTTTTTGAAGCGAAATGTGCCACCATCTGCTGTGTGCAGGAATGCAGCATGAAAAAAATGCCCACTGAATGGGTCACGTGGTCTTTGTTTACTTCCTCTTTCTACAGCATCTGAAGAAAAAGGAAGCTGCTCATCCCTATTGTGGGACAGGAGCACGATTCAAATTGATGGAAGGGAAACACAATTTCCCCCGTCCGAAGAAGCTCTTTATGCTTCTTAGGCATTCAAAAGATTTAGGGAACAGGCCCATAGGACACAACATTTCCTTTTTAAGAAAATTCCAACCATCTTGGACTCATTTTCCCATTAGGGTCACTTGCCACGGGACCTTACTTTTCATTGTTCAGAGTTTATTAAAATTGGCTTTCCTACAATCCCGACTATGTGTATGGCTACACTCAGCTTTTGCTGCCTTTAAAATCAAGAACTCAAGTATGACATGGTACTTTCCCCCAGAGTTTCTGTAACTGCCATTGTATCCACTAAGTCATCGCTGTTGGTCAGAATCAAGTGAAGAATAGCCAATACTTTAGTTCTTTCCTCCAGTTTCTGTAGAAGAAAGTTATCAGCAACACACATCAGGAATTTCTTGGAGGGGCCACCTTTGGCAGGATTTCCCTCCCAACAGGGTAATTGAAGTCCCCCATTACTACCGCACCACACTTCCTTGAAACACTGGCAGTTTGCTTTTCAAAAGTTTCATCCTCGTCTTCTCCTTGATTGGGTGGGCAGTAATAGACTCAAACTTCCATGTTCCTTTTCTTCCTTTCCCCATTTATTTTAATCCAGATGCTCTCGATGGGGCTACCAGGCTCATCCTCCTGTATTTCTGTGCAGGGATAAGTATTTTAACATATAGTGCAATTCTTCCTTCCTTTCTATTTCTTCTGTTTGTTTTTTTTAACAAGTTTATCCCTCAATTGCTGTATTCCAGTCATGGGAGTCATCCCACCAAGTTTCAGTTGTACCCATCAAGTTGTATTTGCCTTCATGTATTAAGAGTTCAAGTTAATTCTGTTTGTTTCCCACACTCTAGGCATTAGTATATAGTCATCGAAGACCATGTGCTTTATAGTCTGGTTTCCTTCCTACATTATTGTGAAGACTATTATTGGGCATGATTAGAGGTGTTTTCTCTGTTATGGTGCATAAGCTTTTGTCCATTTTTGCTTCCAAGTTTACATCTCCCTCCCCCATAGGATTTAGTTTAAAGCCCTCTTGATGAGGTTCTTCATGCTGTGGCCAAACACATTCTTCCCAGCCCTTGTGAGGTGCAACCCATCCCTTGCCAGCAGTCCGTCTTCCAAGAAATGTAGCCTATGGTCCCAAAATCTGAATCTCTTACATCAGCACCACGTTCATAGCCAGTTGTTCACTCAGAGTATTTTTCTTTCCCTTTCTATTCCTCTTCCAATAACTGGAAGGATGGATGAGAAAACTATCTGGGCCCTAAAATTATTGAGTTTCCTTCCCAAAGCTTCAAAGTCTGATGTGATTTCTTCATAGCTCCGTTTGGCAGTATCATTTGTTCCCACATGGATGAGAAGAAAGGGCTTTATGAGCTTTGGCAACTCTTCAGTCACATCTCTAACCCATCTTCCAGGGAGATAGCATACCTGGTGAGTCCATGGATCATCACGACATACTTGGGTTTCAATCCCAAGCAGCAGGGGGCCTCCCATAATGACTACTTTTCTCTTCTTGTTGTTTTAGGCCTTGGTTTCATTGCTTCTGCTTGACTGGCCTTCTGCCTCTTGTTTGCTGTCATGTAGGGTCCCCTGTATTTCTTCCTCTGCAGGCTGTTCTTGAGACTCATTCTCCAGTACCTGAAAGTGGTTCTGTAGTTCTACTGGTTCCACTAGTGCAGAGTGTCTTCTAGTTCTTCTGCTCCTAACTGTCACCTTTTTCAAAGGAGTTTCCTCTACTTCATTTTTCCTTGCCTCAGCATTCTCCACTTCTGCTTCAACTTGCTGCTGCTCTTCCACCTCCTGTGTTTCTCTTTCCTGTTGTAGTTCCAACATTCTGTCTACGAACTCGACTTTTCTTATTCCTTGTAGGGTGGACACTCACCACTCAAGTCCTCTCACTTTTTCTTCCCTTATGAATTGCCTGAGCCAGACTGCAGAAAGGCCTTGTCTATTTTGCTCTTGATAGAATTTACAGGCCCAGAATATATCTGAATAAATCTCTAGTTCATACACATGTCTATAAATACAAATCAGGTAACCAGAAAAGTAAAGAGAGTAAACAATCCCCACAAGTCTGGAGACAGGACACCTGATAGAACAATTTTTGACAGATAGGATTTATTATATTTTTAGGTTACAAAAACATCTTTGAAAAAACACAAATCCAACTGGTAGTTCTTGAGAGTTCTTTCAGGTCTTACGGAAAGTACCGTATTTCCTTGAATCTAAGACGCCATCGATTCTAAGACGCACCTTAATTTCAGGGCCACCAACAGGGAAAAAGCTTTGCTTCAATTCTAAGACGCACCTTAATTTCTGTACCACCCACAGGAAAAGAATTGATTATAAGAAGGAGAAAAAAACCTGAAATATATCTAACATTTTTTTTTATTATAACAGAATTCAATTTACTAACAACAATAGTACTTATTTATCAGAAGGTATGTTATTCATCACTTCCTTCTGAATCAATATCAGAGTCTGATTCTTCTGAGCCGTCGCTATCTTCATTATCTCATAATATATTGTCTTCTGACCCATCAAGAGCGTTGGTGATGCCACATTTTTTAAATGAGTCCTGCACTATTCTTTCTTTGATTAGCTTCCAAGCTGTTGATACCCATTCTGCCAATTTTGATGCAGGCACTTTCTTTATTTTTCCAGAAGGTGTCAGCGGAAGGTTGTCAGTCAACAGCCAGGATTCATATTCCTTTCTCAAGCAATCCTTAAATGGTTTGTTGACTGAAACGTCGAGTGGCTGCAGTTGGCTAGTCATGCCACCAGGAATCACAACCAAGTCACCACGTTTTTGCACTATTTTTCTTTTGACCTGTTTAGACAAATGACTATGAAATGCATCAAGTACTAGCATGTTAGGTGGGTTACGAAGACTTCCAGGACGTCTATTCCACACAACATCTAGCCAGTCTTCCATTAGCTCTGCCGTCATCCACCTATTTTTTTGTGCACGCACAATAACATCTTTGGGGAAAATTTCATTCTTCGGTATGGTTTTTTGATGTAAAATTAAATATGGTGGCAACTTCTGACCATCTGCGGTGATGCATAGCATCACAGTGATACGCTGCTTTTCGTAGCCCGTGCTTATAATCTTGATATCTTTAGCACTTTTAGCGTTGACGGTGTAATTTCGAGGCATATGAAGTAGACCGGGGTTTCATCAGCATTTCCAATTTGACTAAAGTCATACTTTCTTGTTTTCCTTAAATTGATCACATATTGCTGAAAGTTAATCAACTTCTGTTGAAAGTCTGCAGGAATTTTTTGACAGATAGATGTTCTGCGCCTTAATAATGAGTCAGTCGCACCAGCCGTGACTGCCTTTAAATTTCCCCCCCTCTATTCCGAGGGACTTGGCAATTTCTATGGCTTTCAAGTGCATGGCTTGTCGAATGATGGGTAATCCTTTTGCGCGTGTGTCCATTACAAAATGTATCACAGCTTCATCGACTTGTGGAAATCTTCCTTTCTTAGACCCTGTTAAGCACTTGGTTGTTGCTTTGCACAAAAATATGGATTTGTGATCATTTCTCCAACGACGAACATTTCCTTCGCTAATGTCAAATTGTTGACCTGCAGCTCTATTTCCATGCTGTTCTGCATACAAAATTACTTTTCGTTTAAATGCGGCATCGTAGTGCAATCTTCTTGACAACATTTTGATGTTTCCAAATTAGTGAGCTCCACTATACTAAAATAACAGAGGAAGGCTTCACATTTGGAAAGAGTGGGAAAACACCCACGCCACTTTATTCTCCAATGGAATTGGAGATTGTAACACGTGTGGTGCCTTCTTGGTGCCTTCTTGTTTCCTTCTTGCTGCCTTCTAGGGGCTCTTCCCTCCCCCCCTCCTCCCTCCCCCCTCACCTCCCCTTCCCCTCTCCCCCTCTCCCCCTTCCCCCCTCCCTACTCACCTCCATCGCCGTTCCTTGCTGGCACCTAGGGTCCTGCAAGGGTGAGTTGTTTGTTTGGGGCGTTTGCCGGTCCATGCGGCGGCGGCAGGGGGAGGGGGGAGGAGGGGGCTCCGTGCAAGGCCAGGAACTCAAGGGTGAGTTGCTGAGTTGTTTGTTTGGGGCGTGTGCCAGTCCTCGCGGTGGCGGCGGGGGCTCCTCGCGAGGCCAGGAACTCAAGGGTGAGTTGCTGAGTTTGTTTGGAGTGTATGCCGGTCCTCACTGCCGCGGTGGGGGGAGGAAGGGGCTCCACACGAGGCAAGGAACTCAAGGGTGAGTTGCTGAGTTTGTTTGGGGTGTATGCTGGTCCTCGCAGTGGCGGCTCCGCATGAGACCAAGAAGGGACACGCAAGGGTGAGTTGCTTGGGGGGGGGGGCTTGCAGAGCCCCTTTGTGCAGGGCTCTGTGTGTGTGTGTGTGGGGGGGTTTGGGTGTATCTTCAATCCCATGCCAGCGCAGGAGAAATCCGGCGATTGTAAGATGCCGTTGATTGTAAGACGCACTCCATTTTTACAGACATAAATATGGGCAAAAAAGTGCATCTTAGAATCGATGAAATACGTTAGTAAAACTCATCACACGAGCTGGGACAAGACAGTGCTGAGTAGCCCCATCCCCGACATCATGTCACAATGAAACTCCGCCCAAAGGCATCCACGCAGGGTTCAGAATCACATGGAAGCCTCTGCACATACAGCATTATGTGCAAAGGCCTCCCTGCTGCAGACATTTGTTCCCAATTTTGGGTGGAGCTACGTTGTGATGTGACAGGGGCAGGACTACTTGGTGCAGCCTCATCCCAGCTCGCTTGGTCAATTTTATTACTTTCAATAATACCTAAATACCATAAATTTGTCTCTCAAATTGCAAGCCCTAGTTTAACTCAGGGCTAACCACAGTCCCTGAGGTGTAGAACGAGACATCAACTCCCACCCCTCTGTTCCATGTACATAAGCTGACTAGCCTGGCAGTTGAATCATCCTGGAACGTTTTGCAGTGGGCCAATGTCTTCCATTGTACCTGAAGGCAGCAGCCTAGCTTAGGGGGCACAGAGCAAGTCATGTGGCACACCAGCTCTGTCCTCCAACATCTAGTTGCTACCCTCAGCCCCTAGCATCTGACAACTGCAGCGGCCACCTCACTTTGCACAATGGTAGTGCTGGCCCTGTTTTAAACTACATAAGCACACTCCCTCTATTCTACATAATGGCCTGAATTAGCAACTCACTATGAGCTCCATCACACCAGCCATTTAACTCACTCTCACCACACCTGGTATCTGGTTTTGCAGCACGAGACTCACATGACATCGTCCTGTCCTGCACCCATTTTGCCTCTTTCCCTCTGTTTTGCATATTACTTTGGTGTGGGGAAAGTCTGGATTATTTTCCCCAAGCAGTTTTAATGCACCCTTAAGCCTCCATGTAGTGCTGTCCCCTCACTTTTTCCTTTGTTGGGGGCATGTGCTTTGAATGGAGTCTTGCTGATGAAAGGGGAGGGGCGGTTCTCCTCCTCCAGCACTCTGTGTCGAACATTCAAATGAATGGACTTTTTATGGCACCAACCCCACCTTCCTTGCCGCAACTCCCTCATTTTTAAAGATAAAGAGATGAAACTTTGGACCTTGAGAGCTCTTAAGTAGAGCTTTTGGAATGCCAAGTTTGAATCAGATATGTTCATCCCTTGATTTTTTTAGGATTTTTTAAAAATCCCCCCTTAAACCCTTTTCTTGATAGTCCACCAGTGTGGAAGTCCAACTGTTTGCATTTGTGAAGGATCTATTTTCCTTTACTTTGATCATCTGAAGCTGTGCATCTCCAGTTCATAAAATAGAGATCTGCTGGTTCCTTATCCAAGAGTAAATCCCATTGATTTCAAAGTCTAAAACAGCAAACTGGAAAGAAGTGCTCTGCAACCCTATGCTTACTTCTGAAGTCTTCCTTCTGTTTACTCAGAAGTAAGTCTCTCTGTTCAATGGGATTTACTCAAGGGTAAGCATGCATCAGATTTTAGTATGATTTGGATGTAAATGCAGTTGAAATCAACAGGATTTACTCTTGAACAAGAGAACCAGCAGATATCTATTTTTTGAACTGGAGATGCATAGCTTCACATTATCAAAGTAAAGGAAATCCCACTGACTGGCTGAATTTGGATGACACAATAAGCAACGGGGGTGGGGGGGAAAATCGTCAGTTGTACTGACTTGACTATCATGTCGTCCGAATGCTGCCATAGTCAACTCAGCGCTGATCCTAATCCGCACCACAGTTGATTATTTATTACCATGTTGTGTGGGGAGTACCCCCTAGATGAACAACTGTAAAGTTGATTATTACCTCACCATTGACTATCGTGTTGTCCGAATTCAGCCACTGTGTCTAACCACTGCCAAATTATCATCACCTCAGTTGAACTTACTTCCCAGGGTTGTTGTAAGGATAAAGGGAGGGACATATACATTGCCTTGAGCTCTTTGGAGAAAACGGAGTATAGAAATGTAAGTAATAAAATAACAAGAAATAACTAGGATGATGCTTGATTATATAGACAATATAGCTTTGTAACATTTAAATAATGGCACACAAACTAACTTTACTTATCAGCAGCATTTTTCCCCGTCACAACTATTCATTATGAACTCACTATATTGTAAGACAGGTATTGGGAGAAGGCAGGTTGGGACCTACTGGTAGATCTCTGGAGTGATTTGCAGTAGATCGGCAAGGGTTTCTGACTCCCTTTAAGAACCGAAACAACAAAATGGGTTTTTTCTGCCTGAATTAGGCTGCTGAAATGAAGAAAGCTTGAGGTAACCAGAAGTGAACTTTTGTGTGAAAAGACTGTCCATTTTGTTACTGAAAACAAATTCCTAGGGCCAGAATGTGTTCAGTGATCTTGGGGTTCTAATAAAAAGGAAATTAGATCCAACTGACCTGAAATCGGTAAGACATATTATGAGCTGTGGAAAGTTGACCCATGCAAGTTTATCAATTAACTGTAAAGTAAGTACACCTTTGCCACATTTAGCAGTAAAAGTCACCTTCATTTAGCAGTTGCTAACATTTCCTCACCTAAGCTCTTTACAATGCAGCTTTTCCCTACAAGCTGCAGGAGTAAGTAATTATATCGAACAGTTTGTCCTTGATTTAAAGCCACAGGGGAAGCAATTAAGTGAGAGATGACAAAAGCTATGTCTTCCAAATGAAGATGTGTGGCTCTTGCTTCATAAATTTTATTTTATGTTCAAAAGACATTACAGATAACTTTGAATATTGCAAGTGTGGCCATTTTTCATTGCAAAGATAAACACAAGGATGCTGAAGATGTAATTTTCAAAGAAAGCTAATAGTTTTGGGTGCAGGCCTCTTGTGCCATCTAAAAGGGCCCTGATTGCTAAATAAAGATGGTGAACAGTCTGCCTAGCAAACAGGATATTTTCAATATCTATCTGAGCATGTGAAGCTATATTAATATTTTGGGTGTTAATGATGGCTATTCCATCATATTCAGCATATTCCATCCAGCATATCCCATCATAAATAATTAGACAAACCAGACCAGGATTCTTGGTGAAGGAAGATTGCAAATCAATATATTATTGTGTTAATAATATGGTCATGTCTATTTTTCAGAGATTAACTTTTTTTCTTAATTCTTTTTGATGGCTACATCTACCTTTGACAAATCTAAGTTGACTTTCTGTTTTGACATACCAATCTATCAAGTGACTGCTGGGTGAGGGGTCGGCTTTCAAAGCAAGTAAGGATGATGCCTACTCCGTGGTGAAAACCTGCTTCATTTATTCATTAGCAGGTTGGTCAGAAAGGACTTGTCCTGGGCAATGTATTTTGAGCTGTGGAGTCAATTGTCAGATGACTAGAATAAATTATTCTCTGGTCTAATGGACTAAGAATAAGCTATGTGACTAAGAGTGTCATCACACCAGTGATTTATCTCTTGCCATGCCTGGTATGTGTTTTGCAGTACAGTACTCACATGATGTTGTCCCTATCCTATGTTCATCTTGCCTCTTCGCCTCCATTTTCCATCTTATTTTGGAGTGGGGAAAGTCTGATTTTTCCCACTCCATGCACAATAAATCTGCAATAAAGCCGCTCTTCACTCCCATGTATTGCTGTCCTTGTGGGATATTGGACCATCCCATTTTTTGTTGGGGGCATGTGTGTCGAAGGGCAGTCTCGCTGACAAAAAAGGAAGGCAGGACAGTTCTCCACTCAACTGCTCAACTGTGAAGGGGGAGGGAGAGAGGGTGCCCAAACACCCTGCGGAGAAGGCGAGCGAGGCCGACACCACCTGTGCCTAAGACTGAATCCCATTCAACTCTATAGTACTTACTCCTGAGTAGGCATATCTAGGTTTCCTGACCAGAACAATGATGGCTTCCCCTTGCCATGCCAACATTGACTACAAACTTCTCCAAAAACGAATTGTAATACTTTCTCTTCACTTATATAGTTTAATATGCTCTTAGGGGAAGTATCCCCCATCTTGTAACTGTGCATTTGGTTTCTTTTTCCTAAGTGTAGAACTTGGCATTTATCCCTATTAAATTTCATTCCGTTGTTTTCAGCCCAGCGCTCCAGTCTATCAAGATCACTTTGAAGTTTGTTTCTGTCTTCCAGGGTATTAGCTATCCCACCCAATTTTGTGTCATCTGCAAATCTGATATTCATTCCCTGCACCTCCTTATCCAAATCATTAATAAAAATGTTGAAGAGCCCTGAGTCCTGTGGTACCCCACTCGTTACCTTCCCCCAGTGTGAAAAGATGTCATTGATAAGCACTCTTTGAGTCCGATTCTGGAGCCATCTGTGGCTCCACCTAAGAGTATCTAGCCCACTTTTAGATAGTCACTTCATTTGGTTTAAGATGGTCTGTTTAAAGTGATGCCCCTGTTTTGGAGTTCTTTGATGGATCACATATCATAATGCTGGAAAACATCATACTTTAGAACAGATGTCGGCAGAAAATAGATCCATCCTGATGTTTTAGACATCAACTCCCAGCATTCCTGATCACTGCCCGTGCTGGTAGGGGCTTTTATGAGTTGAACTCCAAAACAGCTGTAGAACTACATTCTGCCTACCCTTGCTCTAGAACAGCCTTCCCTAACCTGGTGTCCATCAGATGTGTTGGGTTGCAACTCTCAACATGAGGAGATGCTCAGAGAGAGAGAGAGAGAGAGAGAGAGAGAGAGAGAGAGAGAGAGAAGGTGGCCCTAAGTTGCTTGTCATCAGTTTTCCACAACCCCACAGTCACCTCTGCATATATCATAGTCCCCATCCTGTCCTCATGGTTTATCTGCTTTGGGAGAATGAGAATTTCACTTGCACTTTCTGCCTCCTTAGGGAAGATGTGAGCCTTAAATCCCAATTTCCCTGCTCTTTAGTGCTTGGTTGAAAGATGTAGAGCCTTAATGATGTCTTGTAAACTGTAGTTTTTTTGTTTAATGAATAATATCTATAAACCACTCTACATCTTAAAAAAGCCTTAGTAGTGAACAACAGTACCAATACCAAAATGCAAAAGATAAAAGCAACCATGCCATTATAAACCGAAGGTGGCTTTCAGACAGGGAAAGCTTGGACTTAAAAGAAAACGCTTGGCCATCTTGGAATCTTTGTCTATGCAGTGAGAGGGGGGGTTGTCTAGCCTGCAAGTAGGGTGAAGATCACATAAACCACTGCAGTTTAAATCAGCATGGCTACTTTGTCCTCTCCCTACCCTTGCCTCCAAAGTGGACTTCAAATGTGTCCACTATAAGGCCTAAATTACATGTTATACACAGCTGTATCTTTTCTCTGATGTTCTTTTTCTAACTTAAAACAACATTTGCTATTGTAAATTTCAGTAGAGAAATGGCAAGGATTGTGGTTGGGCTGTTTTGCTCTTCAGGATTACCCCCAAGGTGCTTTTTGTCCAGTATGGGAAAGATAAAGGGACCTGTATCTTTTCCCCTATGGGGAAAAACAACAACTTGGCGATGGTTTTGAGCAGTATAAGAACACAAAGAGAAAGGATTAAGCACTGCCTCCTCCACAAGACCAGCCCATTCCATTCCTTGAACCGCAACAGCACTCTGCTCAGCTGGCCCTTTTCAATCTGAGGCTTAGAAGAAATGGATTACATTTTTGAGGGAGACGGATCCTCTCAAACGTGAAATAAATGATCCATTAAATTGGAACATATTGAAATGGGAGTGGAGTGAAATCCTGCAACTTCTCTGGAAGCAATTTATTTTCCATGTCCATTTTGTTAGACAACTGATGGAAGAGAATAGAAGCTAGCATGAATGATTTAGCATGCATCCTAATAGTCATCTTTGTCTCACAGAGGAAATGCCATTGTACTGTGCTGATACACAGCTGTACTGCTGGGTGAACATGGGGCCAACATCAAGGGTGGGCATGGTTGGGCACTTGCCGAGGGCCAACCACCCTCAGCAGGAGGCCACTAACCAGAGCCCCTGGAGCTGTTCCTCATCTTCACTATTGCAACCTGCTTGGTAACCTGCCTTTTGCTCTGGCCCAGACAATGGTGGTGGGGAGGAGGAGGAGGAGGAGGAGGAGGAAGAGGAGATGCCACTGCCTACTTGCTGTCACTGGTTCTCTGCCTGCCATGCAAGCAAGTAGAAGAAATGATGAGAAAGGGGATGAGGAGCAAATAGTAACGGGTAACAATAGGAGTGAGAAAACAGACTCACCTTATTGCTAGTTTTGGTAAACTAATTTTAAAACTGCCAATCCTTTCCCTCTCTCCCTCTCTCTCAGTATCCTATATGTCAGCTAGTTATCAAAGATGGAGGCCACAAGGAAAGCTCTTGGGAATAGGGATAATGTGCAATCTGTACAATGTCTAGCTGAAGAACTCTGGAATGTAAATTGTTTCCTATTAGTATGCTTTTGGGTTGAAATGCAAGTCAAGATAGCATTAGTTACATTAGTAGATCTATGAAGAAATGCTGACCTGTGCTAATCCATCCATTATACACTGGAGAGTGCACTCTAGATATAGCGCACTCAATATTATTGCGAGGATCTCAGACGAAAGCCAACAATGAGAAATTGGGGCATCCTGAAATTCCAGTGCATGCCCCTCCCCCCACGCTTCTTACTTTGATCGCAGAAAAGCTCAGGTGGTTTTTTTTAACAAGCCATATCACGTTACTGTTCTGCTGGAAGTATGAAAGGTTTGTGAAGTATGATAGACAGTAATCTACAATAGCAGGACAGTAGTAGTGGGATGTTACTAAGGCCCAAACTAGATGTGAAGAGGCAGCCATGCCTGTTTATTGACATGTCTGCCCCATTCACGTATAAAGTGGAGATGGTGGTGTATAATTTCTACAAGATAATTTGTGCATAGATGAGGGGAGCTGATACATCCTATCTCTTACCTTTCTATATTCTGTCACTTTTCTCTAGGGGTATGCACTGGATCGGGTCTGATCCACGATCCGGAGCCGATCCAGGGGAAATCGGATACAATTATCCGATCCAGAGGGGTGATCAGAAATCGGATACAATTATCCGATTTCTGATCACCCCTCTGGATCGTCCGATCTTTCCCAACCGGTCCGGAAGGACCCGATCCGGTTCGGGAAAAATCGGAAGATCGGCAGGCGCCCGCTGGCGCCCACCACCACTTCCATTGGCAGGCACCAATGGGCGCCCACCGATGGAAGTGGACAGCTGGGGGGGGCTTACCTGGCGGGGTTGTCTGCTTCCATCGGCGGGCGCCAGCAGGCACCTGCTGATGGAAGTGGACAGCCCGGCCAGGTGAGGATCGTAGGGGGGGCCTTACCTGGTGGGGCGTCCTCCTCCTTCCGTTGCTGGCTGTAAACTACTGCAAACTAGGCCGCGAGGCCTAGTTCGCAGTAGTTTATAGCCAGCAACGGACAGAGGAGGATGCCCTGCCAGGTAAGGAGCGGGGGGGCTTACCTGGGGAGGGTTTACCTGCCGGGACCATCCGTAAAGGACAGCCCCTCCAGGTAAGAAGCGTGAGGGGAAAGGGGGGGAGTTAGGCCCCCACTCACCCACCTGCCGCCATGTTTTCCCCATAGACTTGCATTGGGGGAAGCTTTCTTTCCCCCAATGCAAGTCTATGGGAAAAACAAAAATGGCGTCCGATCCGAAAATCGGACGTCTGATTTTCGGATCGGGATTGGGCCCGATCCGGTCCGGGGGGCCTCCGATTTTGTCCGATCCGATCCAGGACAAAATTGGAGGTCCCGATCTGGGTCCCGATCCGATCTGGGGGTCCCTGCACATCCCTACTTTTCTCTATAATCTGGTCCTGGGAAAAAGTTCTGATGAGGCAGAAGTCAGTGAGGCAAGATGGGGGAGGGGGATCACCCAAGTTCCATTACCCATGTGCACATTTTGTTATAAACATGAGCTACTCTATGTGTGAACAATCAGATATGTAAAAAAGAAATGGTTTGTCCCTGGCTACATCTTGATGACGGTGCATTGCCACCGCGAGCCCCCAAAACCCTACGTTTGAGCTCCTTCGTATTAGCCCCACATGGAGGAAAAGGCTACTAGTCCTGGGGGCTGTCTAAATGTTGTCTTAGCCCAGCGATGGTTGCAGATTGGCATTGCATCGGTTATATGACACAGCCTCCAATTCGCAGCCACCACAGGGCAAATAGATGAAGCTGCACTTTGAAGAAGTTGGGGACTTACCCCATACCTTTTCCCGCTGAAGCAAGGTCACCACAGCTCTTTCACCATCTGACCTTGCTCTGGCGTCAAACCAGGAGAATTTCTGGGCAGAAGGCAACCTCTGATTAGTTGCCAGAAGCCGGGCAAGGGCAAGGGGTAAGGGTTGGGCCCGGCAAGCTGAATAACCTCTGGAAATCCTGTGCTGCCTCCTTCATCAGGATTACTTACCACCACCCTACATCAGCAAAACCTCAGGGGTTAGAGACAGCACAGTGAGTGCCAAAGCGGCGCTGTGAAGGCAGGTTCCTGGTCACTATGTGCTGCCTCCTGTATCCAAGACAGTATGCCTAAGTACAACAGTTGCTAGGAAACATGGGCTGGAGGGTGCTGCTGCTGCGCTTATAAGAATCTAAGAACATAAGAAGATTCGTGCTGGATCAGACTAAGGGTCCATCTAGACCAGCACTTTATTCACACAGTGGCCAACCAGCTGCTGACCAGGGATCCACAGGATACAGTGCAAACTCAGATCCCATCAGGTTATACTTAAGTCGGGATTTTTTTTGCCCTAACGTGCATCACCTTACACTTGATTACATTGAACTGCATCTGCCATTTGGATGCTCACTCTCCCATCTTGGAGAGATCCCTTTGGAGCTCCTCACAATCCCTTTTTGTTTTAACCACCTTAAATAATTTGGTGCCATCAGCAAACTTGGCCACTTCACTGCTCACTCCTGATTCAAAATCATTTATGAATAAGTTGAAAATAGTTGTTCCTAATACCGATCCCTGTGCAACCCCACTATTTTCTTCCCGCTGTTGGGAAAATTCACTATTCATCCTACTCTCTGTGTTCTGTTACTGATCCATAAGAGGACTTCTTCTCTTATTCCATGATTGCTAAGTTTGCTGAGGAGTCTTTGGTTAGGCACTTTATCAAAAGCCTTTTGGAAGTCTAAGTAAACAATGTCCACCATATCACCCCAATCTACATGTTTGTTGACCTTCTCAAAGAACTCTAAAAGATTAGAGAGGCAGGACTTACCTTTGTGGAAGCTGTGTTGATTCTTTTTCAGTAGGACTTGGCCTTGTATATGCTTACTAATTTTGTCTTTAATAATGCTTTCAACCAATTTACCCAGAACAGACATTAATTTCCTGGATCCCTCTGGATCCCTTTCTAAAAATTGGTATTATATTGGCCATCTGCCAGTCCCCTGGTATAGAGGCTGATCTTAGGGACGTGTTGCATAATTTGTTTAGAAGACCAGCAATTTCATATTTGAATTATTTGAGAACTCTTGGATGGATACCATCTGAATCTGGTGATTTATTTGCTTTCAATTTGTCAATAAGGTTGAGAACTTCATCTTTTGGCACCACTGTTTGCTTCAGTTCCTCAGATTCCCTTCATGAAAACATCAGTTCAGGCACAGGCATCTGTCCTGTATCTTCTGCAGGGAACACCAATGCAAAGAATCCATTCAGCTTCTCTGCAATTTCCCTGTCATCCTTTAGGACTCCCTTAACTGTATTGTTATCCAATGGTCACACTGCTTCCCTGACTGGTTTCCTGCTTCTGATATATTTAAAGAATTCTTTATTGTTGGCCTTGATATTATTAGAAATATGCTCTTTGAAATGCTTTTTTTTTGGCATCTTATTGTCTGCTTGCATCACCTTTGTGCAAGATTGTGCACCCATTTATTTTCTTCCCTTGAGCAAGACTTCCATTTTCTGAAGGAAACCCTCTTTTCTGTAATAGCTTTCTTGTGGGTTCTCAGTCAACAGCTGGCTGTCCAATTGTGAAAAGAATGCTGGACTAGATGGACCCTTTGTCTCATCCTTATAGATTAACATGAGGGAAATTTCCCATGTCCTGTCCCCATTGCAGCCAACTATGGCCCCAGAAAGGCCGCTCACGAAGGTCGGGTGCCTTCTGAACAAGGTGGGATATGGCATGGGGGACTGCTGGGATGAAGAGAAATTGGGAGATATTCTTTCCAGAAACAACCTTAAGTTTTCTGAATTTACAATCCGATTTGGGGTGATTCTCTACTCCCACAGCAACCCCCTATGCCCCATCCCCTGTGTTTCAAGAGGGCCCCTGACCCCCTAGAGTGGCTTTTCAGGGTTCACAGGTGACACCTGGATGGGAAGGGGAGAACTTTCCTTCCATGAACTTCCTTAAGATAACATATCTTAGGATGCAAGTCAAAGTTTAGTTTGTGTGTTTAATATGTCCTCAATGTTATGTTCATTTTTAGATTAAAAGAAACTAATCTGTTCTGATCCTTAACCAATATATCTCACACCATGCTGTTGCCTATGGATTAGTTATATGTCAACACTGTAGATAATTGGGTGGGCAAAAATTGGAAACTGGCACAGCAATGATTCGATACCCCAGTCAGATCTCTTTCCCCTCCCCAAGATACTTGAGTCATACTGTCCTGTTAATTCAGTAGCTGTTACTTTGTTTTGATATTTTAGGGTAGATTTATCCCCTGTGTTTAATAATAATAATAATAATAATAATAATAATAATAATAATTTATTTATTTCTAACCCTCCTCTCCCTCCGGATCAAGGCAGGGAACAACAATAAAATAGATAAAATATTAAAAACAAATAAAAACTAATACATTATTAAAACATCTTAAAATTCAACTGGGTAGGCCTGCCAGAAGAGATCAGTCTTCAAGGCTCTCTTAAATTCAAGGAGACTGCTAATTTGTCGAATCTCCTCCGGCAGGTCATTCCACAGTCTGGGAGTGGCAGAAGAGAAGGTCCTCTGGGTAACACTCAGCCTAGTTCTAGCTGATTGGAGTAAATTCTTCCCAGAGGACCTGAGCGTGCGGGGCGGATTATATGGGAGAAGGCAATCCCGCAGGTAACCTGGACCCAAACCATGTAGGGCTTTAAAGGTAATAACGAACACTTTATACTTCACCTGGAAACTAATTGGCAGCCAGTGAAGTAATTTTAGGATTGGTGTAATGTGGTCACTCCTAGGTGTACCAGTGACCAACCTGGCTGCCATATTTTGAACTAGTTGAAGTTTCCGGACTAAGCACAAAGGTAGCCCTATGTACAGCACATTGCAGAAATGGAGCCTCGAAGTTACCAGTGCATGCACTACCGTCTTTAGGTCTTCCAACTCTAGGAAGGGGCACAGCTGGCGTATCAGCCGAAGCTGATAGTAGGCACTCCTGGCTGTCGCATCTATCTGGGCTGTCATTTGGAGCGATGGATCCAGGAGTACCCCCAAGCTGTGAACACAGTCTTTCAGGGGGGTGTAACCCCATCCAGAACTGATTGACACACCTCCAAATCCAGGTTGTGACCATTGACAGCAAACACCTCCGTCTTGTCTGAATTCAGCTTCAGTTTGTTTTTCCTCATCCAGCTCATTACCACCTCCAAGCATTCATTCAGAGGAGACACACTATTCTTAGCTGACGCTGTTGTCAAAGGCATAGAGAAATATATTTGGGTGTCATCAGCACTGATAGCACCTTGCTCCATGCTTTTGGATGATCTGTCCCAGCGGTTTCATGTAGATGTTAAACAGCATTGGGGATAGGATGGTGCCTTGTGGTATGCCATACAATAGCTCCTTCTTTGAGGAGCAACTATCCCCAAGCCTCACCATCTGGAACCTGCCCAAGAGGTAGGACCGGAACCACTGAAGCACGGTGCCCCCGAGTCCCAATCCTCTCAGGCGTTCCAGAAGGATACCATGGTCGATGGTATCGAAAGCTGCTGAGAGGTCCAGAAGTACCAGTAGGGACACACTCCCCCTGTCAATATTCATGCGTAGATCATCCACTAAGGCAACCATAGCAGTCTCAACTCCATATCTTGCCCTGAAGTCAGTTTGAAATGGGTCTAGGTGGGGGAATCTCAAAAACCTAATTAAATTGGCTTACATAATGACTTCCCTGGGGTGCAGGACTCAAGGGAGAAGGTGCTCCTGGTCAGTCAAAGGGCAGATCAGGGAATAAGAATTCAGCTTGGGTTGGATGGAGTTACACTCCCCCTGAAGACACAGGTTCGTAGCTTTGGTGTACTTCTGGATTCTGCCCTGAGCCTGGATGCCCAGGTTTCAGCAGTGGCCAGGAATGCATTTGCACAGTTAAAGCTAGTGTGCCAGTTGCGCCCTTTCCTGAAGATGTTTGATCTGGCCACAGTGACATGGCTTAGTTACATCCTGTTTGGATTACTGTAAGGTGCTCTACATGGGGCTGCTTTTGAAGAGTGTTCAGAATCTTCAGCTGATTCAAAGAGCTTCAGCCAGATTGTTGACTTGGGCTGGTTACAGGGAGCATACAACTCCCCTGTTACATCAGTTCCACAGGCTTCCAGTCTGTTTCCGGACACAATTTGAAGTGCTGGTTATCACCTATAAAGCCCTATATGGCTTGAGTCCAGGTTATCTCAAAGACCATATTCTCCCATATGAGCCTGCCCATGCTCTGAGATTTTCTGGGGAGGCCTTTATCTCAGTCCCACCAACAGTACAGGCACACCTGATGGGTACGTGGGAGAGGGCCTTCTCAGTGGCCGCTCCAAGGTTCTGGAACTCCCTTCCCAGGGAGGCTAGACTGGCTCCCTCCATGTTACACTTTCAGAGGTAGACAAAACTGTTTTATTCTGGCAGGCTTTTGGAAATACTCTGGACACTATTGGATTTTTAAAAAAAATTGCATTTGTTACTGTAATTAATAATAATAATAATAATAATAATAATAATAATAACAATTTATTTCTTACCCGCCTCTCCGTCTGGATCGAGGCGGGGAACAACATCGAGGCGGGGAACATTATTTAAAATGTTTTTAATTTTACTGTGGGTTTAATTCTATTTTAACTTTTGTAAATGTATATTTATATGTTTTAATCTTGTAAATTGCCTTGAGTCCCAGTACTGGGGAAAAGGTGGGAAAATAATAATAATAATAATAATAATAATATCTAAAGGACCCCAGAGTACATCACGGTGGTATTGTTAAGGAAATATTCCCTAACTCTCAAATTGAAGAATCACCAGGAACAGGCAGAGTTCAGTCCAACAGGTTTATTCAAAACAACGTACGAAGAAGAGAGAAGTGGCACATGGGTAGTACCAAAGCTCTCTGAATCACAAATACAAAACTGTTTCATTTATCTCTGTTACAGGCTTTGACGTCACATACCACTCACACCCTCACTCCTGTGATGGATACATGCCAATAAATGTTTCAACTAAACAATATCTTAAACTATAATAAAACAATATCTGGGGCATTTGATGCCTCAATGAAATTTACTGTTTCCTGATAACCTTCGATCACTGATACTTGGTGTTATTTGGTTTTCTCTAATGGCCAGTAATTTTCCTTGCGAAGAACTGAAAATGTTTACATTGGGGGTGCCATCTTGTCTGTGTTTGAGGGCCGTTGAATCATGTCTAATTCACAGTCTATTCAGAGGAAGAGATTGCAAGGCTTGTTGTCAGAAGAGGATGTTTTGGGTTATGTTGTTCTGTGTTTTTCCTCTGAAATGCTAGAATGTGAACTTTGACTTGGTGCAGCGTAAAGTGTCTCTGCTTCACTTTAAATGTTTCTTTGAGGCTTGGGAGAAACTAGAGTTTTGGGAGAAACTAGAGTTTTGTTAGTGTGACTACATAGCACACTAACAGTATCCCCAAAGAAGGATTCTAAGGACTAACTGACATTTACTGGCATCCACTATCCATGTCTCTGTGCGTGTGTGTTTTATATTGTAAGACTAAGGGCAGGACCATTGTCTTCATACACCTATTACATACCTCCTATTTAAATTCAAGTGCTTTAAGAATAAATAAATAAAAATATTACCATCATTATGGCATCTGAAGAATGCCTCACGCTAAAAAAAGAATCTATGCTGTCCAGAGCCAGGCAGCTTACAGCAATATATGAACAGATTGGAGAATCAAGCATAATTTTCCCACGTAGTGTTAGACTGAACTTTACAGCAGCCCTGAAGCAGCTATCTGGATAATCATTTTTGTTAACAGTAGTGGGAAATAATCCAATAGTATGGTGTGACTATATGATGTGATCCTTAAACACTCTTTCCCTCTCTCTCTCTCTCCATTAAAAGATGGGTGTGCGCGTGTATGGAAAAAAGCCCTGTAGGTTTGCTTGGGACTTGATTGAAACTGATGAAGCAGAAACAGAATCCTATAAGCATTCCATTAAAAGTCCCTGAGCTAGATATTTACTTAAACACTCCAACAAATAGAGAGCATAAGAGAGGGTATAAAATAGCTCAGGTCAATTTTATTGCTCCTGCAACTTTCTAAACTAGTGTTCCACTTAAACCAAATGACCACATGCACAAAGGTTTACTTTTAAGTGCATTTCTCTGTCAACAGTTCCTCTGATGGAATGCTTTTCTTGTGAGGTACTTTTAGTAATCTAAGTTTCATTGCTCAACTGTCAGCCCAGAATGTGGAGGGTGAACCTTAAATTAGATGGCCTGACGCTGGTCTGGAAACAGATATTTATTTGGATGGTTTGGGATATTGTGGTCACAGCATTTTCATAGTTGGGTCATTACCGTCTGAGAACATAGTCACCAACTCTTTCATGTTTCCATAAGAATGGCATTATCTGCCCCTGGCGTCTCTGAAGGTCACCTAGTCGTTCCGTTGAAGGCTTGATTGAACTATGGAATCAAAGTTGATGGAGGGCATTGTAATGGTTACTTCCAGACAACTTGTGCTGCTGCTTCATTTCTGGTTTAATTATGGAGTATTTGAATGTGAAAAAATTAGAACATGCATGGTACTTCATGCACCAAAGTTGAACTCTGGGACCTTTTTTTGTTCAAAGAAGCATGTTGTGGTAGCAGCCATGAAAAAACCCTTCCCTACTGTAAGAGCAAAGTGGCATTTAGTGGGGATGGTTTGGTGAAACGTGACCTGTTTAAACTAGGATACCTGCTTAGAGGTAATTGTCATTTAGCCAACTGCTTTGGAGATAGAGGCCAGATCTACACTACTGCTTTATAGTGGCACTGCTTTTAGTGGTATTGAAGTGTTTGGGCACGTTACATATTCCATCACACCAGTAATTTATTGCACTCTCGCCATGCCTGGTATGAGTTTTTGCAGCATGATGTTGTCCCTGTCCTGCACCCATCTCGCCTCTTCCCCTCCTTTTCCATCTTATTTTGGAGCAGGGAAAGTCTGTTCCCCCCCCTCCACGCACAAGAAAGCCTCTCCTCCTGTGTATTGCTGTCCTTGTGCTGTATTGGACCATCCTGGTTTTTGTTGGGGACATGTGTGTTGAAGGGCAGTCCTGCTGACAAAAGAGGAGGGAGGTGCGGTGCTCTGCTCAACTGCTCAACTGCGAAGGGGGAGGGAGAGAGGGTGCCCAAACACCATGTGGAGAAGGCAAGTGAGGTCACCGAAATAGCACAACAACACACATATGTGCAAGTGCCCAGTGCTCAAGTTGCTAAGGAAACAGAGGGGGAGCCTGTGGGCAGAAACCGGGAGAAAAAAGTAGGTGCGATGGAGCTCTCCATATAATGCTTTCATAGACCTCCATCACACCTAACTTCCCCCCTTGGTTTGACTCCGCATTTTCTTGTACCTCTGAGGCAGAAGCGCATCAAGCTTATGATCCCTTTCACCTGAATAGCGGCTTTTTCTCTCTTTCGCTCCTTCGCTCGTTTGCTCTTCCACTCCACTCCACCCCTCCCCTCCCCTTCTCTTCTCTTTCTCCCTCCAGTCAGGTCCTGTCAGATGAGTACTTCAACCAGACTGCCTTTCTGCTGGGCAAAAATGGAACAACCCTTTCGTCTGGCTCTTTGGGGGCATTTAGGGGGTATAATCCTGTCTCTGCAGAGATTCAGGCATTGTATGATTTTAAAAAGTGCTTTTGAGCCTGTGATGCAAGGTTTAGGTTTTATATTGAGGCTTGGAGCCGGCTGCTGGGAGAGATGGCTTTTCCCTGCCAGGGCCTGATGCAATCCATTCAAGCCCTCAGTTCCTTTAAAACTACACGGAGACTTAGGGCACATTAAATGCTCTTAGGGAAAATAATCCAGACATTTAGCATTCTAGGAAAGGCTGGGGAAGAGGAGGGGTGTCAGCAGGACAGGCACGGCATCATATGAGTACCGTGCTGCAAATCCGCACACCAGGCATGGCGAGAGTGATGGCGCTCATAGTGTTATTTCCTGCTTTTTAATTCCACGTTATCCAAAATACCTCAGCAAATTTATTTATTTATATTTATTTATTTTATTCATTACATTTATATACCGCCCCATAGCTGAAGGTCTCTGGGCGGTTTACAAAATTTCAAAAGATTGAATGTTAAAAACTCAATGTACAAAATTTTAAACCATAAAACATAAAACAGTTGATATTTAAAACATTTTAAACTTTTAAGCCTGGCCAAAAATTCAGTTAAAAACTTCCACTTAAGCTGTTAAAATGCCTGGGAGAAAAAAAAAGTTTTGACCTGGCGCTGAAAGGATAACAGTGTTGGTGCCAGGCGGGGCTCATCGGGGAGATCATTCCATAATTGGGGGGTCACCACAGAGTAGGCAGAATAGGCTTCCCTTGGAGTAGGCACCTGGAGGAGGACCTTAGATGCAGAACAGGGATATAGTGTTACCATGATGGGATTGTAATGATTTGACACAAGATGTAGATTGGGTCAGAATTGCTTATGTTTGGTTCAAAAACAGGCTTTTAGATTGACTACACAAACAGTTTTCCAATAACAGAGACTTCACTTTCCCATATTTGTCGAAACAATATCAATTAGTCTCACACAATGGTGCAGAACAAGAATATTCCCTTATGTACATTTAAAGATTAGGATGTTGATCTCAATATGGCCATGGGTGCATATAATCAGGATCTCAGTAGCAGTTGTGGGAGATTTGCAGGGAACATTCATTAGTTCAATTTTACTGCATTCTCCCACAGTAGCAATTTTTTTGCTTGCTGTCATCTGCTCATTCTTCTTACCCTCAGGAGCTATGTAGAAGCAATGGAAATGTTCTCTTTTTACAGTTTCACTCCCACTCCCCAAAACTACATCCTCTACACTTGCTGTTCTAGAAAGTTAAGCCAAGTCAGGAAAGGGAAATTCATCCTTTTCATTTAATTCACAACATATAATTGCAGATTCATTAATCCTACTTGCAGACTGGCATTTTGTAAATACAGTGGAATGTAGGCCAATAAAAGAGTTGTATTGAAATCTCATGGTTTGGCAAAAGCTCATCAACTAAATTGGAGGTATTTCGAGGTGTTGTCATCTTTAATTCAAAAGGTTCTTGGCCTGTGATGCATGTCTGTTTGTGACAGTCTAGGCTATTACAATTGACAGTGTAGAAATCTGAATGCACAGCTTCATTTTGGGGGTGGGGGGGTGGGATTCCTCCCAGGGACGCAAATGAGAAAATTATGCTTCTAATCTGTGGCTAAAACCCAAGTAAACTCCTGTCACTTTATGGCTTATTGCATGACTCAGAGGAGCAAAGCTCTCAGAGTACCCAAGGGAGAAGATAAAACATTTCAGACACTGAATCTAGCTGTTGTAATTAAAACTGCAAACCTCTTCAAAGAAAATTGCTACTTTCCTAAAGGCTCTTGAGTGTGCGTCTTCCTAACTGAAATCTTAAAGTGCAGGCCCCGCCTTTTGAGCTCCTCTGCCATTTGGAAGCATTCTGGAAGCAAAAATGGAAACAAAACAAACTTGCATGTTTAAATATAAATTTCTGCTCAATACAATAACATAGGGGCCCTCTATACGACATCGCATTGGCGCCTGTTTCTCCGAATATGTGCTTTTTCCTATATTCGAATTTACATCTAATAGCAGTAGACAAGAGCTGTGAAGGCGAATTACGGGCGCCATTCAGTGCACTTTACAATTGTTTATATGCAGAGTTTCACTGCAGAGTCCATTCAGGGGTCTATGGTTGAACAAGGAAAATTTGACGAAAGCACTGCCCTGTCTCCTGATGGTACCTCTCCCGGACTTTCCCACCATTCGTGAACTCCGCCCACCTGACTTTCTTGCCTTTGCCTGTCCAATCACAATCATGCGTTACTTCGCATGTGGGTATGATTTCTAAACATTGGATGTGCCTACAATTAGAGTTTTTAGCAGGGCAGTATTGGACTTGGAGACCTATTGTAAAACCATATAAGTATCACTTTTCCAGGAACAGGGCAGCCATGGTGAATAGCTGCCCACGAAGCATCCGCCCCTTTATTCCTCCTGCCAAGAATCTGCCGCTGGACACTCCCACCCCACCATGCTTGTGGCAGCTTCCCCTTATCTCCTGCACCCTAGCAACCTCAGCTGTGAATAACCGAAATATATTATAAATAAATAAATAAATAAATAAATAAAAGCCAGTGGTGGCTGGTGGCGCTGATTTTGGTTGGCATGTGAATCCATCTTGGTTTTCAGTTAGAACCAGCCAGAACTCTAAAGGAGCTGCCCAAGGTGCTGAACCCATCCCCAAAACAGGTTCAACATCTTGGATAGCTCCTTTAGTGTTCTGGCTGTTTCTGACTGAAAACCAGGATGGATTCACATCCTTGCATCCACTGGTAAAGGGGTCATTTGTGCACATAAAATGGGTCTGGGAATATATGAAAACCTTTCCCAGCCCCATTTTTGCACAATAAAGATTTATTTTTTTTAAAAAAACCGGTCTCTGAACGTGGGGGGAGGGGGCTTAGTGGGAGCCAGGGGACCAGCAACAGGCCCTCCAATGTGCCTTTTGGGCATTTTGGAGGGTCTGCTGCTGGCAACAGGAAAGGGGGCATTTGAAAAGAAAGGGGCTCCAACCATGACTGTGATTAGAGGCGGACTTGGCAGCAGTGGCCCTTCCAAGAAATTCCTGACATGTGTGGCTGATTACTTTGTCCTACAGAAAGGGGAGGAAGGTACTAGAGGATTGGATATCCTTGGCTTGAGGCTGACTGTCGAGAAATTGATCATGAGCATTTAAATAACTCAGAACTAATATTGATTTCATTTTACTAATAGATACCTGTAACAGTTCTCCTGTAAAGCAGAACCAGTAATGTACTAGTTAGATGAGAAGAAGCTGCCTTCTTCTATAGTTGTGTTAAGCCTTCACCATAATGAACTTTATTCTATTAGCAATTATATGCATTCTGTTTTGTTTTAGTTTATCTTGACCTCCATCATTCTTATGTGGTGCCTTTCTTTATTTTGATCTAGAGACAAGACACATCATTCCTGTGTGATACCCTGTATTATTGTAAACTTTCCCTTAGTACAAAAGTTATGCTGTACAAGAATCTTATTATGCTAATTCTGGTGTTTCCAGTTTCCTATATAAGAGTGATACCCTGTATACTAAAGTCAGTCAGAACCCATGTTCTGGCTCCAATGGCTGTTCGTATCAAACAAAGCTTTACTGAAGGGATTGAGTGCTGTGAGTATATTTTATGTCAGTGACTGGTTTCCATCTAATTCGAGCTATTGTTTGGTGAGAAATTAGGTTTCATTAGAATTAATTACAGTTAAGCAATCTCTTAATTAACTAAATTATTAGGCCCACCTTTATGAAGTCAATGAACTTCTGAGAGCCTTCTAAAATAAGAAGCCTCTATCATTGAGGTATCTTTGTCAATAAGGGAGACTCTCAAGATTCCCACGGACACTTAAAAGTAAAGAGAACTTTTAAATAGCTGCAATACCATTTCCCACCACACTGACCAATAGGGATGACTTAGTGGATGGAGTTGTAGTTAAGGGAACTCTGGGGGAAAGTGACCATGTCATACTTGAATTCTTTATTTTAAAGGAAGCAAAAGCTGAGTGTAGTCATACGCATACTCTGGATTTTAGGAAAGCCGATTTTAATAAACTCAGAACTATGGTTAGTAAGGTCCCATGGCAAGTGGCATTACTGAGAAAAGGAGTCCAAGATAGGTGGGAGTTTTTTTTTAAAAAAAGGAAATTTTAAAGGCACAATTACAAACAATCCCAACAAGGAAAAAAGATAGAAGACAACAGAAGAAACCAATGTGGCTCCAAAAAAAGCTTAGAGATGACATGAAACCGAAAAAGGACACATTTAGGAGATGGAAGGAAAGCCAGGCTACAACAGGAGAGTACAGACAGGTAGCACAAGAGTGCAGGAATGGCATCAGGAAGGCAAAAACTGAGAATGAGCTGAGGTTAGTGAGGGATGCTAAAAACGTCCTAGAGTAAAAAAGGAGCTGGCAGAACTCTCAGAACCACTGTGTATTGTCTTTGCAAAATCATGAAAGGCAGGTGAAGTGCCGGACGACTGAGGAGGGCTAATGTTGTCCCTATCTTCAAAAAGGGCAAAAACAGGAACCTGGGAACTACATCCATCTGACATCCATCCCTGGGAAATTTTTGGAGCAGATTATAAAGAAGTCAGTCTGTAAGCACCTTGAAAACAATGTAGTGATTACCAGAAGCCACCATGGATTTGTCAAGAATGAATCCTGTCAGACTAATCTGATCTCATTGATTGGGTAACCTTCCTTGTGGACTATGGGAATGCTGTGGATATAGTATATCTTGACTTCAGTAAAGCCTTTGACAAAGTACCCCATGACATTCTGATTAGCAAAGTAGCTAAAAGTGGGCTAGATGGAACAACTATTAGGTGGATCCAGACTTGGATACAGAATTGGACTCAAAGAGTACGTATCAATGATACCTTCTCAAACTGGGGGGAGGTAACAAGTGGCGTACCGCTGAGCTCAGTCCTGGGCCCAGTGCTCTTCAACATTTTTATAAATGATTTGGATAAGGAGGTGCAGGGAATGCTTATCAAATCTGCAGATGACACAAAATTGGGTGGGATCGCTAATACCATGGAAGACAGAAACAAATTTCAAAGTGATCTTGATAGGCTGGAGCACTGGGCTGAAACAGCAGAATGAAATCTAATAGAGATAAATGCCAAGTTCTACACCTAAGAAAAAGAAACAAAATGCACAACAAGTGAGAAGGATCTTGGAATTGTTGTACATCACAAGCTGAATATGATGAATATGAGCCGATCTACACACTAGCTTTGTAATGTTTTATAAGGGTTATGAAAACTCTTTGGGCCACATGATGCACTCCCTTGAACGTTGTATACCTGAGGTTTTTTAAAACTCACTTCAGCTATATACAATGGTTTTTACTTTTAATAAATCATTTTAAGTAAAATAATGTGTCCTTCCTTACCGTTTGTGATTTGTGTGGGCAGTGCTTCGTTTACTGGCGCCCAAATGCTTAGCCGTTGTTTGGTGGGGAAGAAAGGGGCTAAGGAGGAAATGGGCGAGTGAACTACAACACCCACAATGCTTAGCCCTATACTCATTGAAAGCTAGGGAATGAAAGGGGAACTAAGGAGGAAGTGGGCGAGTAAACTACAGCGCCCACAATGCCTTGCCCTGAACTCATTGTAAAAACAAAACAGAAAGAGACAGACAGAAGGGTGTGAGACTGCACACACCGCTTTGAAGACTGAAGATTTTTTCTCCTGCAACGTGAGTACTCCTTAATGTGGCCTAAGACGTTTTGGAACGCACCTATTTGGAACATTTTAAAATACTATTTAAAATGTTCCAAGGTACTGTGTAGATAGGCTTTATGAGCCAACAGTGTGATGTGGCTGCATTAATAGAAGTTTAGTTTCCAAATTGTGCGAGGCACTGGTTAGGAGTCATCTTGAGTATTGTGTCCAGTTCTGGGCACCACACTTCAAGAAGGATGCAGACAAACTGGAGTGTGTTCAGAGGAGGATAATGAGGCTGATCAGGGGTCTTGAAGAAAAGCCCTATGAGGAAAGGCTGAAAGGACTGGGCATGATAATGATGATGATAATAATAATAATAATAATAATAATAAATCAAATGAAAGAAAAGCCCAAAATGCTCTCTTTAAAAGAAACAAGAAATTATTATACCAAAGAATAAGCAAGAAAAAAGAAAACAACATTACACCCCCAACTAAAGAAGATATAACCACATTCTGGAAAAGATATCTGGTCAGAAATGGTAACTCCACTAGCCAGTAATTGGAACTCTCTGCCACCTCCTCTCCTAATGGGAAATTGCCCAAATTGAGTAAGTTTCACTGCCACCCCCAAGTTGGCTGAAAATGCCCCCTACTTCACTAGGGCCCAAATGGCCCTGTGTAAGTCTCTGTTTTGATAGTTTAACTGAGTTTGGGATCACGGGCAAAAAATTATATCTTCACTTCAGAAGAGGAAGTTGTAAGTGGATGCAAACAACTACATCAATAAGAACCATACCACAGGCTAAATGAAGGTCTGCTGCTGCAGAGTTTGGGACTGTCTGTAGCAGCACACTGCCAGGGTGTTAAAGCCAGCCTTTATGCCAGCTCTTATCCTCATTTTCTCTCACCAGAGTGACTACATGGTAAATCTGTTAAAATATTAATGCAGAAGTCTGAAATCCTCTTCTGAAACACATAGTACAGCGAGATCATTTGTGAGTGGAGCATTAAGTCAATATGTTGCTAAATCACTCTGCAAATGGAATCACTGGCTGCTGAGAGGAGGGGTGTGGCAGACTATATAGACACTGTGCCTGAGCAAAATCTAGCCAATATTTAAAGGAAATAATGCCAATTTATTATTAGTTGGCCTCTTTTTTGCTGGAAGAAGCATTATAGGAGCAGGATATTGAAGACTATACAGACCTTAATAGCATGACTGTTACATGGACTAAATCCTCTACTGCTTGTTTCCTCTCTTCCAGATCAGATATGTTACTTGGTCAGATTTAGATCCATTTATCTCACATCGGCCAAAGGCCCATCTAGCCCACTCTTCTGGCTCTTTCCACACCAGGGATGGACCCCGGCTGCTCCCTGTGAGTCCACATGATGCACAGGGAGTACCGTGGGCAGGGGGGTCATGGAATTTTTCCAGGTTCCCTGGAACCAGAAAAATCCCGAATTTTTCCACGGTCCCGGGAAGTTCCCGGGACCGTGAAAGATGTGGCCGCCTGCCCCGGTGCTGCTGTGCTTACGCGCATGTAAGCGCAGCAGCACTGATGGACACGGAGCTGCACCGTGTGGCTCCAAGGCCATCAGGGACAAGGGGGAACCAAAATCGCCATTCCCAGGATGGCGGGGGGGAGGGGGTTACGATTTTGCCTGTGATTTCCCCCCCCCAACAAACCTTTCGGTGGAGTGCTCGGGTGCTCTTCTCCCGCATCGGAAAAAACAAAATGGTGGCCCCGATGGCCTGGGAGCAGCCTGGGTCACTGCAGTTCCAGTGTGCACTGGAGCGACGAACCCAGAAGTGGCTACTTTCGGGTTCGCCCGCTCCCCGCCCTCTACACCCCTATGGTGTAGAAAGGGCCTTATTAGTCTCCAACAGTAGCCAAGCAGATGCTCCTGAGCATCACACAAGCAAGGCATGATGGAGATAGGCATCCTGTTTTTTGTTCTCAGCATCTGAGAACCAGCACTATACTCCTTCTGTAGATGGAAGGAAGGATAAGCACCATAGCAATCGGGAAAAACTATAGTCTTGTAGCACCTTAAAAACCAATTCATGTATTTTGCCATTGAGATCCTAGTGGCAGTGGGAGCTGTAGGCCCAAGAAGAGCATTTGCGAGTAAATGCAGGCCAAACTAGATACTCTTTTGCTATGTAGCCTGCACCTGCAATTAGGTACGGAAAAACCTGATATGTACCTGTCTCATGAGAAGGTCTAGTTTAGTCCTAAGTTAAGCCTATGATGATCTCCAGAATGCATAGAAGAAATGGCATTATATCCCAGATAAGAAACTGTTTCTGATGGGCTTTTATCAGTGCACTACTTTATAATGTTATACAAGAATATAGTAGTGTAAGGCTTATTACTGGAGATCTACCAGACCAATTTGTTTTAAACTGAAACTTGAGCAGTGTAGACGCAGAAAATTTTGGAAGTTCTAAGAAGTTCAAAGCTTGAGCTTTAATAGCAATTAATTTCCTCCATGCCCAATAGGCAGGGCAGCCCTTCCACCAGCAGAATGACAGACAACCCTGCATGGCCAATCAGTGTGGCGCGAAGGCAAGTCCTGGCCCCAGCTACATGGTTAGGCTGTCACTGCCAGCAGGGAGGTGGAAAAGGATGGAGTTGGCCAATCAGGGTGCACAAGGCAGGGGCTGAGCTGGGTCACATGCAAATTTTGGAGGGGGGGATTCTCTAGGCATGAACCACATTCACATTATTCATGGGTCCATTTGTGGTAAGGTAATTGAGGGGCAAAAAAGCAAGAAAGGAGCAGGGCCACTCGCACCCATGGCAACACGAGTTCATATATATCTATGCCATACTGCAGCAGTACACAATCTTTTTTGAGGTTGGAGGCCACAGTGGGGGTTGGGTGACCCACCAGCATGAGAAAAGGGCATGACCAGAGCCAAAATGTCGGTAAAACATTATTAATTTTAACAATAAGTAAGGATGAAAAGAATTAATGCTTCCCTCTAGAAACATGCTGTTACATTGGTATCCAAATTCAGAAATCTCATTTATTTTCCATGTCAAGTAATGTTTCTGATCTCATCTCATTTCTAATGTGTGTGGCATACATAGCATGCCCCCTCAGTTTTAATAATCAAAATAAATCGTTTCACCATCTACCTCAGTTAGGGGATTTAATGCCATTCTGACAATTACTGCTGCTATTTATGTCATCTGATTTCTGCTGTGAATAATGCTCATTACAACACTCTAATTCCATGGATGACCAGGCTGGCAGTTGAATCTTACTTCAGCGTTGGTGATCGGACAGCTTCCTGCACTGCACCTGAAGGCAGCAAGCTAGCAGAGGTGGGCAGGAAGCACAGCTCCAGCTTCAAAAGAACTTCCAACACCCAGCATTCATGACCATTGGCTAGGCTGGCAAGGACCTCTGGGAGTTGAAGTTCAAAACATCTGGAGATCTACCTGCTGGGGATGCAGGGCAGGCTATGTGACACACAGTTCTGTCCTCCAACACTTCACCGCCACTTTCTGCTCTTGAGCATCGACTTCCTGGGACAGCTGTCTCACCCTGCCTAATGGTAGGACCAGCCCTGCCAGCGATGCACAAATCTTAAAGCTCCACAAATATCCAACAGGCCCATGAATCGCTACAAGGTTTTGCGACTAATAAATACAGGAAGATAAAAAGCTTTTCATCTGGCACCAAAAGCACCATGGCATGTGTATAAGGACACCTTCTCTGGGGAGGACATTTCATAACTGGTGTGAGACCACTAAAATGGCCCCCTATCATACCCCAGAGAGTGGTTCAGAAGGCCTGGGCAAGTATGTATGCATTTAAAACGTGTGTATAAAAGCCAGATTGTAATGAGAACTACTTTTAAAATTCACTCTCCATACCTCCTCATGAAATGTCCTTGCCGTGAACTTTAGTAAGGGGATAGATGTGGTGTTGAAAAAGAATGATGGCTGACAAAAGGGGGAAACATATCAGAGCCTTGTAAAGCTGTTTGTTGTTCCCATATCAATCATTATTACAAATCCTTTTGAACTGAAAAGGGAAAACGTTGCAAAGTTAAGACTTCACAACATGTTCAGTGAGGCATTCTGTGTGGGCGTTATAAATCCTGCTGCGAACTGTTAAATGCTGTAGTTATAGATGACCTATTGCTCCCAGAGGTACAATTGACTTCAGTATACTGAGGACAGTGCAGAAGATGACCAGAGTCTGTCAGGATCAGCGATTGTAAGAGATTGTAGGAGAAGAGTTTGTGTGCGTGTGAAATTAGTGATGTGAACAATGGAGCAGCGAGGGGTGGGGGAGAGAAACAAAGGGAACGGCTTTGTCATAGCTTCAGATCCTTAGTATGGTCCAAAGTCATTGGCAATGGAGAAATGAGTGTCCTAATTTCACAGGAATAAGGAGTACATTTTCTGCACTGAATACATGAGCAAATATTGGATTAGTACTTGCAGATGACCCAAACCTGGGTGTATAGAGCTGTGTAGTGGGATGGTCAGCCTTCTGCTTCTGGGAGATCACATTTTATTATACCTCAGGACAGCTTTATCCCTGGCCATCTTTCTTGTTGTGCATGTTGAATGGCTATTCTAAACCATTAATCCTGGTGACGATTCCTTCAGAGTTTAATGTCATTTAAAAGGAGGGATGGCTGCTTGTGGTATAAAAAAGTGGCTTGTGATGAGAAAAGTGCTTCTCATTCCACTTTTTCCGGTGGTAAACAGATTTTACTGCTTTCTGTATTGTTCCAAAATCTGGAGGGTAAAAAAGCACCTCGTGACCAGAAGTGATGGCAGGAGAACATGTATGTACAGCATGTATGTATTACCTCTTTCAAATTACGTTTAAGTCTCCTACAGCAGGATCCTTTTACTCCCTAGAGCTTTGCATTCTTCCAGGTGTCGTGCCTGGACCCCCCCCCCCCCCTCTCCCTGGGATGTGCCCCGGAGTTTGAGAACCACAACCTTAATGTGGGACTTGGAACACTCTTGCAGAGGCAGCCTTTGCTAAGGACAAGAGATATTTTCATTCAGCCCTGCACTGTTCTTGATTAGCAACAGCATATTTGCATATATCATACATTCTGATAAAGTAAAAGGATTCCCCTCACCCAACCAGTTGATGTTTGGCATATATCTGCCAAAGGAAGTGGCAATGGCTAGCAACTTATTTGAATTCCCAAAAGCAAGAGCTTACGAGAATATCAATGCCTGTTAGCAAGGATGTTCAGGGCCAACTGTATGCTTGCAATGGATGTCCAAAACATTAGACAGCTGGAATAGATTGATAGTGACTGGAGTGCTGTATTAGCTCTCTGTGCTGTGACACATTTTCTTAAACCATCCAGAACCAGCAGCTGTCAGAGGCAGAATATAGAGATAGATGGTTTGTCTATTATGTAACCCAGTAATGTTTTCTTATATCCTTTAAATTATGAAGGGAAAGTGGAAAATAAGAAGTAACATTACTTGTAAATAACCATGACAGGATATACATGCAAATTGCCACTAGAAAAATATGAGAGAAGTTTTTTCTTTGGGGCATGTCTGTATTAGTGACCCTCTGTTAGCATTTGTGTTGTCTATATCTCTCTCTTATCATATTCATTATGCATTATGCATTATCATATGCACTATGCATTATGTGTGTCCTTAGTTAAGGTTTGACAGGGGAAAAAAAGCATTTTACCATTAAAAAGGGGTAATTGGGGGGTTGGTCATTCTAACATTCATAAAATCAAACATGTTTCACCAATCTTCCTGAAATTTACATGTGCCAGAAAGAAATATTGATTTTACACAACCTGAAAATTTCAAGACGATTGATGAAAAATTGAGGGAGAAAGGGCAGTTTAAAGCAGAAAAAAACCCTCCTTTGGCCAAAGTGTTTGTTAAAAAAACACTTGGCAATTCTTTTGTCCACCCTTTGTGATTATATAAGGGCTTACCTAATTAAAATCCTGACGATTTCAATTTCCTTTGATCTTCTATGTGATGGAATAACTTTTTTTAAAAAAATCCATTTAGGTTTTTTTAAAAAAATATTTTTTTTTATTACTAATGAAAGTTTATGGAAGCTCATAACGCAGCACTCAGAATGTTGAAGGGGAGAGGGAGGAGGGAATAACGGCCATCTGGATTAAAGCAGCAATTAGCAGCTATGAATTTCTGTGACCTGTGTGTGTGTGTGTGTGTGTACATGGACAAGCAATCCCTTCAGTGTGACCAGACCCTGAGCCTATCTACACACGCAGAATAAAACACTCTGAAAACATTTTGAAAACTGTATATGGAGTGTGTCCTGGGCCCCAACAGTTCTCAGAACCGTTTTAAACCATTTTAAAGCAGTAGTGTGGATAAGCTCCCTACAACAAGGAAGCTACGGAATTGAATGAGAGTGAAACTTTAATTCATAAGTAGGCCTGTCTTTCCTTGAAGGCAGAGAGTTTTGCTACCTGAAGTGTGAGAAGTTCTGGCGACGACACTCCAGACACCCGGATGTCCCATGGGTGGGGCTGCAAAGGCTTTGGGAGAATGAGAATTTCACTTGCATTTTCTGCCTCCTTATGGAGGATGTGGCGTTAAGGCTTGTGAGTAGGGGTGTGCACGCCAAAAAATATCAGTTTTTATCGTTATCATCATTTTGGACCCAAAAAATTATCATCTTCATTCGGTGATCTGTATCGTCTTCACGATAATTATTGTTTAAAAATGATATTTTTGGCAGAAAGAAAAAATGCATATAACTTCTGTATTTTAAAAGTTAGAGGCTTGAAACTTGGTCACAGTGCTTCTGGGGTATGCCTAAGTATGTGTATGAAATTTGTGATCGATCCCTCCAACCCTCGATTTTATATTAATTTTTTAAAGATCGTTTCTGTTCTGACAGGTCTGGCGAGCTGTCATTCTGATCTGTCAGAACAGAAATGATCTTTAATAAATTCATATAAAATCGAGAGTTGGAGGGATCGATCACAAATTTCATACACATACTTAGGCATACCCCAGAAGCACTGTGACCAAGTTTCAAGCCTCTAACTTTTAAAATACAGAAGTTATAGGTATATTTATATGGTAGTCCGATAAAACGATAAAATCGCCCGAAAATTATCGTCTCCGATGATTATCGTAGGTTTTTCTATCGTATCGTCATCGTTAAAAACATGCACGATAACAACCTTATTGTATCGTTATCGTACATTTTAACGATACGATACACATCCCTACTTGTGAGTCTTAAATCCCAATTACCATGCTTTTTTGTGCTTGGTTGAAAGCTCTAGAGCCTTAACATTGTTTTGTAAACTGTAGGGTTTTTTAAAAAATATATTTATGAATTGTTGCTTCCTCCTGATCCTGTTGATGGGAGGTGGGTTTTTGTTTTGTTTTGTTTACATTTTGAGGCATGATTTACCCACAACCAGATATTTTCTCCCCTTAGAAACTGTTTAGGAAAGTAGGACACTCTCTGAAGTATCTGTGGGAGTTGCAAAATAGTCTGGGGTGTGCAAAGTCAGAGGGGAAAAAAACATGAAAATGAAGTATCCATCAATGAAAAGGTGGATCTGTGCTTTATCAGATTAAACAGTCTTTGGCCTCTGGGCTGAAGGGTTGTCTGAGCATCTTCTGGAAACATTGCATTTCATCTGACTTGGTATTTGGTGACCACTGGCAAGTAGGTATTGAGCAAGTTGGGCTTGATGTTTAACCTTTTGTTTATAATCTTCATTTGATTTAGCCTATTCTTATCTGCATCTTCAATTTTAGGAAGTGGATGGTTGTTGGGATTTTTTTTTTAAGTACTGAATAAAACTAACAACTTAGCAAACTTTAATGTCATATAACTCATCTTATATCCCTAGAAATAGAATTACTTGGTTTTTATCACTTCTCAAGTGCAAGTGAGAAATGTTCCTGACACTTAAATCCATCTGTCTCTCACAGGCTCTCCAGTGGGATTTTTTAAATTTATTCTGACACATCAATATTTTATTATGAATTTCATATGGGATCTCCCTCCCCCCCAATAATGTTATATAATATTAGGGTGACCAGATAAAATCCAGGTCAGGGCTCATATAACTTTAACAGTTGTAGAGAAAAGGGAATTTCAGCCAGTGTCATTTGTATGCAATTAGTTCCTGGTGAAATTCCCTCTTCATCACAACAGTTAAAGTTGCAGAGGCCCTGCCTTCTTTTGTATCTGGTCACTCTAGTATAGTGCATGCACCTTTAACTGTTGCGATGAAGAGGGAATATCACCAGGAACTAATTGCATACAAATGAAACTGCCTGAAATTCCCTTTTCTCTACAACTGTTAAAGTTACATGAGCCCTGACCTGGATTTTATCTGGTCAGCCTATATAATATTGAATAGTAGTTTCCATTAGCACTCAGTATGTCTCTCCTTATCCAAGAGTGGTATGAACAGTGTTGAAATTGGAAGAGATGGCTACTGTATCCAAGGAGAATTTTCTCTAAGAAATGTGAAGGGACCAAGCCAATTACAGTAATGAGATGAGAAGGATCGACTGTGGGGGTGGGGGCAAAAGAAATGTAGTTTCAGTGACTGAGAGCTTTATCACACCTACATTTCCACCCCTCACACACCCAGTTTGCTTCTGCGGGTTCCCCCTCCATTTCCTATGCGAGTCTAGCGTTTTGATTTACATGTGCTCGGTATTGCTGTGGTACCTGCGATACCTGCGATACCTGCCTGTGCCTTTCAGATTTTACCTGTTCAGGGATAGTTTGAAAGAGGAACGAAAAACGGAGCACTCAGGACGCGAGAACAGTACGACGGGGACGACATCATGCGAGTCCAGCACTGAAGAAGTGGAGCAAAGTCGAGGTGGGTGTGTATCAAACCTTGTGTGTGATAATGGCTTGATACTTTGGGATAAAGAATATGTGTTACTTTCCTCAGCTTTTATTACTTCCATAAAAGTTATAGCATTGCTTTGTTTCAGCTCTAAAAAAGTCATGACAAACGTGATCCCATTCATTGCCTTGTCCACTGGGCTGAGACAAAGTAGTATTCCTGATGGTTCCACATGGACCTATGTTGGATTGGAGTCCACAAAGAGAAGAGACTTCAGTGTGGTGACCCCTTTCCCTACAGAATTCCCTGCCATTGGAGGTCAGGCAGGCACCAATGTTGTATTGCTTCTAGCACCTCTTGGAAGCGTTGTTTCAGGAAGCTTTCCTTGAGTGACTAGCCGTGGTTTTATGTCAACTTTGTTCTTTTAAAAATGTATTTCTTCTTTTAAAAATGCAATTTTTAATATGGTGTTTTTATTCTTTTATTCTATCAAAGAATCTTCGGGATAGGGAGTGGTATATAAATATTGTAAATAAACAAATAAATAAATAAATGTTCCTAATTATGTTCTGGCTATTTTTACTTATTTGTATTTTGAAATACTGGGGATGGCTGAAGCAGGACCAACCAAGCATTCTTTAACTGGCAGGTTGTTTGACTTGTGATTCACAGCTGGGTCATGCCCTACTCTAAGGAGGGGTGTCCCATCAGAAGCGCACCATCATTTCTTTTTTGCTCAGTGGAGTTTGTTTTTAAGAGAAGGAAAGAGAATAGGTAGAAGACAGAAAGAAAGAGATAAGAAGATATAGCAAACGAAGAAGGTAAACAGAAAAAGAAGAAAAAAAGGAGGGACTGTACAGAGACCCCACAATATATTGAAATCGTGGCCTGGCTCTCAGGAGGACGCCACATTTCCTGGTTGTGGCGGAGATGGGGCGATGATGGAAGCGATGGGGCAATGCGTTGGCGGTGGCAGTGATGCAGTGGCAGGTGAGCGGGGAGAGGGAGGAGAGTCCAGCACTGTCTGAAGTGGCCTGAGGCACCCCGAAGCTTCGGTACCAATTTGCTTCGGCCTCAGGCCACCTCGGGCCACCACAGAGCCAGCATGGAACCGAGGCAAGGTGGGCAGAATCAGCCTGCTTTACCTCATTTTTTGGGATTCAGTCTGAGGCGGTGTGCAGCCCTATTATGTAGTTATTTACAAGATTTCTAACTGCAAAACAGATAAAATATATTAAAGCCACAGACTAAAACTAATATCAAAATGAAAAAGCAAAATCTTAATCTACAAACTGAAGAGCAGAACAGCAAGAAAACCCTCAGTAGGGCTAATTTCCAACGCTAGAATGCAACAAGATTGCCTTTACCTGCTTTCAGAATGCCATAAGAGAGGGAAACAGTGATTCTTTCTTTCTTTCTTTTTATTTTATTTGTACCCTGCCTTTCTACCAAGAATGGCTTACAATCACTAATAAAAATACATTAAAGCAATATAAACAATTAAAAAACACATTAATAGAGTAACAACAGCATCCAGCTCATCAGACCTGCAGACACACTGAAGGCCTGCTTGAATAACGTGGTTTTGCTTGCCAGCAGAAGGATAGCAGAGAGGAAGCAAACCTAACCTTCCTTGGCAGGGAGGCCCTCATTTGCATTGCCACCAAACATGCCCTTGAAGGTAGCAGTCTGGAAAGAAGGGCTTCTCCTGAAGATCTTAAGAACTAGGCAGGCTCATACGGGAGAAGGCATTGTTTCAGGTAGCTTGTTCTCAAGCTGTATAGGGCTTTATACGTCATAATTTTTGTGAATCGCCCAGAAAGCTTCGGCTATTGGGCAGTATAGAAATGCAATAAATAAATAAATAAATAAATAACAGCATTTGAATTCAGCATTTGAACAAACCAGTAGCCAGTGAAGCTGTTATTACAAGAGAGCCGCGTAACTGGTCCCGGTCACTCTGGCTGCAGCATCTTAGTCACCGTGGGTAAAGCCATGGTGATGTAGCATTCTGCTGTACAGTGGTGTTCATATGGAGGCCCCTTTTTGTGGAGCTAGAGATACAGGAACTGGGAGCCCCATTGAATATAATTATCCAAGCACTATGGAGATCCCTGTCAGTTGCATGCATTTCTTCAGACTTAAACTTTAGTCAAGTAAAAGTTACTGTATTGAAATTATGTTAGCATAATGATTACTGGGGTGGTTGAGCCACACAATAACCTATTTCTAGGTGGCTATTTGAACTTGTGTAATTTCCCTGCTTGTGGCCAGCCAGTCCTGTACATTGCCAGCTACATGCAAGATTAAGCTTCATGCACATCACAGCTGTGGCGAAAACTGTAGCCTTTGATAGCATGGGTAAAGCTTAGCCCTATGTGTAGCAACAACTGCTCCAGATTGGCTAGTGGCAGCCAGGAAGCCATTGCATCCACTAATTTCAGGCAGCAAAGCATAACATTTACTTTCACCACTTCCTAAATTTACTTGAGAATATACTGCTGCCATGGAAAACTGACAAGGGAGTACTAAACAAGCAGTGTTTGTTCCTAAATCCCTCACTGCCTTGGTTCATAGAATCATAGGATCATAGAATAGTAGAGTTGGAAGGGGCCTATAAGGCCATCAAGTCCAACCCCTTGCTCAATTCAGGAATCCATCTTAAAGCATACCTGACAGATGGCTGTCCAGCTGCCTCTTGAAGGCTTCTAGTGTGGGAGAGTCCACCACCTCCCTAGGTCATTGGTTCCATTGTCGTATTGCTCTGTCAGGAAGTTTTTCCTGATGTCCAGCCGGAATCTGGCTTCCTGTAACTTGAGCCCATTATTCCGTGTCCTGCATTCTGGGTTGATCGAGAAAAGATCCTGGCCCTCCTCTGTGTGACAACCTTTCAAATATTTGAAGAGTGCTCTCATGTCTCCCCTCAATCTTCTCTTCTCCAGGCTAAACATACCTAGTTCTTTCAATCTCTCCTCATAGGGCTTTGTTTCCAGACCCCTAATCATCCTTGTTGTCCTCCTCTGAACACGCTCCAGATTGTCTGCATCCTTCTTGAAGTGTGGTGTCCAGAACTGGACACAATACTCAAGATGGGGTCTAACCAGTGCTGAATAGAGGGGAACCAGTACCTCACGCGATTTGGAAGCTGTACTTCTATTAATGCAGCCCAAAATAGCATTGGCTTTTTTTGCAGCCACATCACATTGTCAGTATCATCGAGGAGCTAGGCATAAGGAGTTAGCTATTGTAACTTCCAATGGCTATGGATTCTTTAAAATGTGTGCTCGGATGGGCAACACTGCAGTTCCATGTGCACAAGATCTATGAACCTGTAATGCTTCCTAAAACTCATCTTTGCTGTATACCCAGTGTGGGATGGCTAATCAATCAATCAATGCCACGTTTGTAGATTCTACATGCAAGCAAGCATGACCAGGCAGCAGCTCCATGTTCTTCCACCAAGGTGCACTAGTGCATGGCTGACTGTGTGGGAAGCTCCTTGCACCAGCGGAGTTAACTTTTCTCCAGAGGCACTTTTGGAAAGTAGCCATTTGGCTTGTTCATCTGCCCCAACTAAGGGGCATCTGGGCCCACTTTTTGTATGAGACTTTGACACTCTTTCCCAATTGGATTGTCCGGACTATATAACAGAGAAATACCATGGGTGTGCATTTGGTGATAAGCTGCAAAGATGTACACAATGAATTGACACAAATATCCCTTAGCCCTTCAAGAAGTTGCATAAAACTAGCTGTATAACAAAATCTTTTATTTTAACGGCTTCTTTTATCCTTCTTCCACAGTCTTATTTGAAAATACTAAACTACTCAAAATAGGCACCTTGCATTCTGACACATTGAGCTCCCTCACACCAGTGGTTTAACACACTCTCGCTATGCCTGGTATCTGGTTTTGCAACGTAGGACTCACATGGTGTCGTCCCTGTCCTGCACCCCAAGTGACTTTAATGCGCCCTTAAGCCTCCGTCTGGTGCTGTCCCCTCGCTTTGTTGGGGGCAGGTGCTTTGAATGGAATCTTGCTGACGAAAGGGGGAAGTAAGACCTCAGAAGTAAGCATTAGGGATGTGTATCATATCATTAAAATGTCAGATAACGATACTATAAGGTCGTTATCGGACATCTGATTAACGATAACGATATGATCTGAAAATTTTCAGCCCGATTATATCGGATTATCGGACTGCCATATAAATAAACCGATAACTTCTGTATTTAAAATGTTAGAAGCTTGAAACTCGGTCTCAGCGCCTATGGGGTATGCCTAAGTGTGTGTATGAAATTTGAGATCGATCCCGCCAACCCTCAATTTTATATGAATTTTTAAAAGATCATGCAACTTTTTGACAGGTCTGAATGAACGCACATGGTGATCTGTCATTCTGACCTGTCAGAACTTAAACGTTCTTTAATAAATTCATATAAAATCGAGGGTTGGAGGGATTGATCTCAAATTTCATACACATACTTAGGCATACCCCATAAGCACTGTGACCAAGTTTCAAGCCTGTAACTTTGAAAATACAGAAGTCATAGGCATATTTCTAAAATAATTCAGCTCTATAGGGCCCAATGAGGCTGCAAATTAAATATCGGATTTCCGATAATTATTGTGAAGATGATACGATTAACCTACGATATTATCGGAGACGATAATTTTTTTGGTCCAAAATTCCGATAACGATAAAATACGATATTTTTGGGCATGCACATCCCTAGTAAGCATAGGGCTGCAAAGCACTTCTTTCCAGTTTGCTGTGTTAGACTTAAAAAAAAAGCTTCTGAGTGACCATACTATTAAAAGTCAGTTCTATATGTGTTTACTCAGAAGTAAGTCTCTCTCTGTTCAATGGGGTTTACTCAAAGGTAAGCATGCATCAGATTTTAGTAGGACTTGGATGTAAATGCAGTTGAAATAAATGGGATTTACTCTTGAGTAAGGGAAGCAGCAAATCACTATTTTATGAACTGGACATGCACAGCTTTGCATGATCAAAGTAAAGGAAAATCGATCCTTCACAAATGCAAACAGGTGGACTTTCGCACTGGTGGACTATCAGGAAAAGGGTTTTAGGGGGGATTTTTAAAAAATCCTAAAAAAATCAAGGGATGGACCGATCTGATTCAAACTTGGTTATAGGAGCTCCAATGAGCGAGGGGAGAAGGCTGCCCTGTCCATCACAATGTCCATCAACGACAAGAACCAATGAACTGGAGGGGGAAGGAGAAGGAGCATGGTGGGGCAGGAGCAATTGCAGCGGGACAGCAAAAAGAGAGTTCACCGGTCTAGCTACGATTGTGAAAGGGAGGAGCGCTTGCAGTGCTTCTGAAATGGAGGTAAAAATATGGTGGCAACCTGGGGGTGGGGAAAATATGTGTGATGTAGCCCATTATAACATTTGGATCCTATGAAACAGACAGTCTATGCTTGCTGGTAATATTCTTGCTTAGTTGTGTTGATTCCCACTCACTGCTTGGAGAGCATCCTTTCCTCCAGAGCTGAGAATAGAAATGAATCTTTACAGTTCCCTTCAAAGCGTATTGTAACACATTTGCTGATACTGAAATCAAACATGCAGAAAGGGTATATTCTGGTTAATCTTAACTGCTGGGTAAAGCTCAGAGATTCCAATGCGCAGTGGAGGCTGCATTTCCTTAGATGCTGGCAAGGTTTACATTAACTCTAAAGGTTGCTTCTGGAGTTATGCTTTAAAAGCCTGAGGTGGTTCCCATGAGTCACACCTGTGTCTACAAAGGCACACAAAATTCTCTATGAGTAATGCACAGAACCAATCCCAACCAGACTGTGAACTGTCTAGCTGTTGGCAGAGTGCAGTGCTTCATGACTGGGTGCTAACTGTGTGTAACAGTAATTATGATTAAGACAAGCCATTTGCATGCTTTTTTCAGACACAAGAGCAGTTCGCATGAGTCATGTAGTGTCCTTGGCCTTTATCACACAGGCGATTTGATCCACATCTGCCGCGTCTTTGATCCAATTCTTTCACATGACGTCGTCCCCCTCGCGCTGCTCTCACGCCCCGAGTGCTCCTTTTTTCCTTCCTCTTTCAAAACATCCCTGAACGGGGATTGTCCATTTTCTCCCCTCCTTCTCAGGCTTAACTGAGGAATCGGAGCAAAACTGACCACGTGTGATCAAAAGGCTACACTCGCATAGGAAACGGAGGGGGAACCTGCATAAGCAAAATGCGTAGGTGTGATAAAGGCCCTTAAAATGTACTGTGAGAAGCAGTTTTAAATTCTTAAATGACTGTTCAGATACTGCTGCATCTAATCAGTATAGTTGTCTCTACTGAGAGTAGAAATATAATAGAAAGCTGTACACAGTCGGTCCATTGGCCCATTGACCAGTACTGTCTACTCTTACTGAAAGCAGGTCTCCATCAGAGCAGTATGTCTCACCTAAGCTCCTTTCAGGATGCCAAGGATTGAAGCGGGTGTCCGACTTGCACAGCCATCTCACGTGCAGTACTGTTGAACATCCAGCCACCTTTGGAATTACTTTAGGAATATCACAACGACTGACATTTTAAAAATCCTTTAATTTCTAGCATAACATCATATAATAAAAAATGAGCAACTACCGGGCTATGCAGATAATACCCCCAATCCAACAAAAGTTAGTCATGACTAAGGTCTAGTGCTCAGTGAGGTGGTGCCCTCTGTGGGAAACACCCTCCACAGAGAAAAATAGCATGTCAGGGAGCAAGAATATTCTAGTGTGGCCTTCTTATTGACATTTTAGCTATCTATATGGAGGGAATTATTTTTACAAGGAGGAGCATTCCATCATGTGTCTTTATACCTGCATTTGGGCTCTGCTGAGCTACTGCTGAGTCTTACATTCCATAGTCCCATTGTTTTTTATTCCCTCTGTTCCTACACGCCTGTGTGTATTGGGCTATGAACAGATCTGGATCCAGATCCTGAACCGGATTGGGGAGGTCTGGATCGTTCTGGACTGGATTGGATCGTTCTGGATCATTTTGGAGATCTGGGGCCCATTGGCCTTCCAGGTCCTTGGGTGCTGACTGCGCAGCCGGCACCCAGGGATGCCAGGCCGGTGGTGAGTCCATTGAACTCACCACCCTCCCCCCACTCTCCCTACTTACTTGCTGCCTCCTCCTTGTCGCCGCTGCTGCCGCCATCCACAGCTGCTGTCTGCCGCTGCCGTCCGCTGGCCACTGCTGCTTCCACTCTACTGAGAATCAGGCCACAAGACCTGGATCTCAGTAGTGCAGAAGCAGCGGCGGCCAGCGGACGGCAGCGGCGGATGGCAGCGGTGACGAGGAGGCAGCAGGTTAGCAGGGAGAGTGGGGGGAGGGTGGTGAGTCCTTTTCCCTATAGACTTGCAAGACTATGGGGAAAAGGAGGATCTCCAGATCTTGATCGGGGGCGGTCCGATCTGGTCCGGATTGGACCTGATCCAGATTGTCTGGATCCAGATCAGGACTGTATCGGGGGGGGGGGGCTATTCACAGCCCTAGTGTGTATGCACGGAGTACTCAATTGACATGTATTTGTATATATGAGATTGCACCATGCATTTGACGCAGGGCGCTCTAGTCCATGGAAGCACATGCCACAATAAATCTGTTAGCCTTTAAGGTGTCACAAGGCTCCTTTTGTTTGTTTTATTACAATCTACTTAGTTGTCCTTGCAACACAATTTTGAATAATCATCCTACAAGAGTGGCATCTGAATTAAAAGAATTAAAAGAATATCTTCTATAATACCATAACTGTGCAAAAGCCAAACCTCAAATTTATTGTGGCAATAAACTAGAGTTAAAGCTGATGTTCTCAATCTTAGTAGTGAATAAATGCAGGGCTTTGGTTTGCGCTGTTGCTGACCTGGCACTATTCACAAGAACGAGAGAGAGAGAGAGAGAGAGAGAGAGAATTGCATTTTTAGAAACAGCTGAAATTGCTTGTCCGTGAACCAGAAGCTGACTCTTTGTACTGGGCCTGGTCATCTAAACTTGGCTGCATTGTCTGTGTAACTACTTTGCAATATCTATGCCAATTGCTACGCACTACATATTTGTTATATATTACAGTGCAGTTGTTTTGTCCTTTTTTGTGTGAGTGCCTTCCTTGGGTTCATTACCTGGATTAGCAGCTCAGAGAAATGTTACTATTAAGTCTTGAAGGCAGCAACCCTCTACCCACATACCTGAGAGTAAGCCCTATTGAATTCAATAGGATTTACCCTCTGAGTAGACATGGTGGAGTTGCAATTGATGGGATGGGATGGAATATAGTATACAGCCACTTCTAATAAGTGACAATTCACACCTGCTGTCATCCTTACCAGTGTGGCTTGAAAGGAAGCATCAGAGGCTGAAGGAGGCTGCGCCAGCATTGTGCAGGTGCTACACAGCCCTCTTACATCACCAGTTTGGATGGAATACTGCAGGCCAGACAACAGCCACACCTTTGCAAGGTGCTATCCGTGCCACCCCTTGCCTCCAGTGATCCTCTTAACACCCGCTGCTGCTGCTGCTGCTGCTGCTGCTGCTGCTGCCGACACTGAGTTCCCTTCCCCCCACAATTGTAGTGGTAGCCAAGAATCATCTGGTTCCCCACTTCACCAGTCATTTCTCAGAAGACTCAAAGGCAAAATGATTATCTCAGGTGGTCACTCTGGCAGTCCTACATGCAAATAAGATTGGAACCCTGCTTATGCTCTATGGCAGTTACCAAAGCAAAAGAAAACATATCGTTGTTTAAAACTGAAGTGTTCCTAATCCCATGCCCATGATAATATATTCACACGGAAGCAATGCTCTCATGAGTGACCTCATTTCCTTTTAATAATTAACGAAGCCAGTCAGTCTGTTTGGGTAGACTGATTTGTTTGGTCAGAGCTAGACTTGATGGTATTCCAGTGAAATTCCTCCTTTGGTTTCATTGGAGAGCAAGCTTGGCCCCCTTCTTCTAAACTTACCTCACCCATTCTGCCCCTCTCAACCCAACGCCAACTATCCCAGGAGGGATCGGAGAAGGGAAGTATGGCCACTTCCCCCTCTCATCAGTGTTTTGGAGAAACAAAACTGAAAGACACCATTCTGTAGGATACATTAAGTCTGCATGTCTCTGAGCATGGAGCAGTAACGAAGGCTTGTTCTGGCCTAGTTTTGGTTCGGGTGACTTTAGAAGAAAGCCTGCTTTGCCTCAGGAAGCAACAGAATCAGTGTGAAGGGGCCCGATATGCTATGCCTTTAGGCTTTGTCCTAATTTGATGCCCTTCCCTACTTTTAACCTCTATGGTTCTGAATAGTTCCAAGGTGTTTCCACACATGCATTTAGAAGAAGCTTTTGTTTCAATCAGGTTTGCAATATGAATATAAAACCTATGCTGGTCAGAACCCTCCTCTGCATTACATTTGTATCACCTCCCCTTTTCCTTCGACATGATCAGCCATTCCTAAATAATCTTAAAAAGGCTAAATGGTGATGATTTATATCTCACGTGTAAAAATACATGAAGTGCCATTGAGGATTTAAAGCTTAGTGGACCACCTTGTTGATTTGCTATTTGCAAAATACAGATTCTCAGATGACGAGCGTCATCACACAGGGAAAAACTCATTTCCTTACCATCGCCCACGGATTTGTCCCCCCATTACTTCCTCTTTCAGAGGAAGTCAATAACGTGTATGTGGCCCATTCAGTGGGCCGTGTTGATCACGCTGCTTCTCCTGCACACAGCAGGAGATAGCAGCAAGTTCCATCTCAGAAAATAACTTGGAACTGACTGGGGTGTTTTTTTGTCGAGCAAAGCAGGCTAGAAGGGGCAGGAGGCACACGGAACACGGACGACATCATGAGAGGGACCCATGAAAATCCATGAGTGCCCAGCAATGTGCTTGCCATAAAATGCTCATCTGATGATGCCCTGCAACTACTTTCATGTTGATTAGCACGGAGGCTGAGGTAACAACAAGGGCCAAAAGAAATCAGGGATCATCAACTCTGACTTTTACAGCAGAAGAGGTGATATTCATATCTGATTGTTGACCTAACATTTGGGATCCTAGGTTTTATTTACATCACTAAACAATTACAGTTACTGAAGAAAATTATAGGTAATACAGAAAAATATTTCCTCCCTGGTGTACATGGATGGTCTATAATTTTATCCGCATGTTACAACTGACATCAGAAAGCCAGTATCATTAGTGTTTCCTTTTAGTGGGGAACAGTCATTTTGCTCCTATGGCCAAAAACACTGCGAGAGCAAAACAAAAGGGAAAATAAACCAATTAGGCAAAATGGGCATCTGAGCCTGGCAGCCTGATGTTAGTCTGCCTAAGCGATGTATTTTCCTGAAATGGGTGCCGCTTTCTGCTTTGTGGTTTCTACTCCGCAGGCTTAAAATTATAATGGCCAAAGCACATTTGCAAAACAGTAGTTGCTTGTTCTTACAAGGCAAAGAATGGGGGATGGGAAGGCTGGCAGGAATGCACGTGGAGTTAAACAAGCCTAAAATGTAAACCTCCAATTACAGATGCCCCAAAGGTTCTACTTTAGTCTCCTATGCAATTCTGGCATTTGTAATAAAAGATTCCCTTCTGTCTGTTTTGGAGTATACAATGTATATGCAGAGCCACGTGGATCTGAGCAATGCAATGCTTCCCATGATGAATGCTGCCTCTGGTGCTCCTGGCTATGACTCAGGCTAGAGCGATATGAAGCAATAAAGTAACTTATCCCTGCTGAGAGTGTTTAGCGGGGCTTCTGCATTCTAAGGTGGTTCAGAACATGCTGTAGCTAGCCCTTTATTGCTGCCAGACGGAGACGCGGGTAAGAAATAAATTATTATTATTATTATTATTATTATTATTATTATTATTAAATAGGATAAGGAATTCTCCACAGAAGTTTTTCTTCTGGAGCGGCTACATTGCAGTGAGAAGTAGCATATAATCATATAACACCGGTGTTAAAGGAACTGCACTGGCTGCCAATGCATCTGGTCCAAGTTCAAGGTGTGGACGATTATGTTTAAAGCCATAAATGGCTTGGGACCAAGCTACCTGAGGGAGCAGCTCTTTCTGTATACACCTGCCCAAGATGTGCTGAGGGGGTCCTCCTCTGTGTCCGCCACTGGGAGCGGTACATTATGTGGAGATGTGAGAGAAGACCTTCTCAAGCTGTGGTGCCTGGTTATAGAATGCCCTGCTCTGAGGACTGGCTGGCACCAACGCTGGCTTCATTTTGGCAACAGGTTAAGACTTGGCTATTCACCCCAGCTTTGGGGTCTTAGTGACCATAGCTTGGTTTTAACTTATTTCTAGTTTTATACTGGATTGTTGGATTGGGGGGGGGGTTGCTGTGGTGTTATGATTTTATGTTGGATTGTTTTAGTTTATTGTATCCCATTCTGCAATCTTTTGATATAGGGGTGATTCAATGAATCAATGAATAAAATAATGCTATTCATATTGGTAGGAGGGGGCATTCTTGGGTCTCTGCCAAGTGCAAAGCCTCTGCCCAGTTCAGACCACACGTCCATTGCTGGAAAGGGGAGTTATGAGATTACTGTTAGGCATCTCTCCCCCAATCCTAGGGGTCAGTGTGGAACTAATCCCTCCAATAATTTTGAAGCATGGGATGGGTGGGCAGTTTCACAAAGAGCTTAATTTCAGAACCTGGGGGCTGGTTTCAATGACTCAGTATCAGTTTATTTATTTCAGTCACAGACCAGTACAGCAGAAAACATCAGCAATAAAACAAACAATCAACCAAACATCCAATATAATACATACATAAAATACACAAAGTCATTGTATTAAACACAACAGTCCCAACTTGAACCTAAAGTATTATTCTTCAATAAAACCATTCAACATCAATTTCTGTTGGCTTATGTCAGCTGCACAAAAACTGGCCACTTTTAGACTAACTTGAGGATCCTGATCTGACAAGAGATGCTTCAGGTAATATTCATTTGATCTACCAGGGTTTCATTGTAAAATAGGGATTATAAATGTTTGACGCAAATCCGGGTAAAAGAAACAATAAACAGAACATGGCCTACTGTTTCCACTTCACCCATCTCACAGGGGCATACCCGTTCTTAATAGGGTATACTCAATAACTCAGTAGTGAAACACATCAGTCACATGTTCTATGATAGTCTCTTCATTTATTCCTCGGCAACAAGCTCAGCTGCTAGAAGCAACTGTAGGCTTTTTAGGGTGTTATCTCCTCTTGCTGCTTTATGTTAACCCATTATTCCCTTTTTGTTTGGAATACTTTTGATGAAAACATTATATGTTCTGTTGAAAGCATGCCCTTTACAATGACCCTTTTTGCTTTAAATAAATATTGCTGGAGTGATCGCCTGTTTCAGCATCCTTTGACAGTACCTTGGAAAGGAAATCCATTAACAGGAATGCAGAAGATCTTGTGCTGTCTTGTCAATGTGGGTAGATGACATTCCTGAAATATTTAACCAGCCTGACCTCTCATCCATCTTCACTAGGCCATTAAACTCCAGAAGCTAAGAAGCCAAAGGTGCTACATAAAGTATTAATGCTGGTTTCTTTTGACATACTCTGTTGTTAGTGGAATAACTCCATAGCATTGATATTAAAGTGAAATGACACTTTTATTGAAAACTCAGGCCAACTGTATCATAAAATAAAATATTAAAAATGTAATATAACATGTACATTTCCCTCATCATAGTTAAAAGGAGATTTGATCTTCTTAATACTTCTCAAATTGCATTTGAATACTTACAAGAAGATAAAGACATTGATGTCACTTTATGACTTGGTCTCATGGACAAGAGACCCTGATGAAGTTCTATCAGGGTCCAATTTATGCCAAGCAGGTTCGCACGGCATGACAAGCTGTGCTGCCAGGGTAATTATACTAATTCTCCATGTGGGGTGGGAAAATAAGCCACGGTGGCTTATTTCCCCTCCATGATTGTATGAACCTGGGTCTGTGACTCACAACTTAAGGATCTAAATCAGGCTAACGTACAATTTATCAGAGAGTCAACTTTATTTCCTGCAATTTGAACAATGATATTTTTAAACACACACACACACTATATATGTTAACCTGCTTACCAACTTTTGTGAATGACAACTGTTTCAGTTGTTGTATTTCAATTCCCTCTGACCACACTGCTACCATCCCCCAGCCCTGCCCTGCCCCATCTTGTGTTTATAAATCTGCCAGTTTGAGCTTAATATTTCATGCATCTGATGAAGAAGATTGTAAACACAAAAGTTAAAGCCAGGATGAATTTATTAGACTTTAAAGTGCTACAGGACTGTTGTTTTGCTGTTGTTTTGCCGACTAGCATGGTGAACCCTCTGAAAACATTTCCTTGTAATTATTTTAGTTTGCATGTTACACTTCCACAGATGTGAGGATTGTAAGACTGATTCTTTATTTAACAAAAGACCACTACTGGATCAGACCAAGGGTCCTCCTAGTCTATCACCTCAACATTGGCAAGATAGACACATCAGGGAAGTTCACAAGCTGGGCAAAAAGCCAACAGCCTTTCCTCCTCCTCCTCCTCCTCCTCCTCCTCCTCCTCCTCCTCCTCCTCTTCTTTGTTCCTCAGCAACTGGCATTCACTGCTGCCTCTGAATATGGAGGCTAACAGCCATTGACAGATCTCTCTCCCAGAAATTTGTCTAATCCCCTTTTAAAGGCATCTCAGCCAGTGGCCATCACCACATATTATGAGTGTGGATTCCATAAGATGACTATGACTCAATTCAGACGACACGATAGTCAATGGTGGGTTGACTAACCCTAACCCTAGGGGGCACTCCCCACACAACATGGTAATAAATAATCAACTGTGGTGTGGATGAGGATCAGCACTGAGTTGACTATGGCAGCATTCGGATGACACAATAGTCAAAACAACTGACGATTGTTTCCCCCACACCAGTTGTTTATTGTGTCGTCCGAATTGAGCCTATGTATTATGGGAAGAAGAACTTTCTTTTTTTCTATCCAGATACTGCCCATCCATTTGCTTGGGTGAACATGAATTCTAATTTTATTTATTTATTTATTTAAAATTTATCTAGGCCATTTTTCTATTCAACATTATCCCAACTGGCTTTCAAGAGAGAGGAAGCAACAATTCTCTATATTCACTTTAAAGAATGGCATCAATCCATTTCGAGCTCCATCACACCAGCGATTTAGTGCACTCTCACCATGCCTGGTGTGCGGATTTGCAGCATGGTATTCACATGATGCCGTGCCTGTCCTGCTGACACCCGCTTCTTCCCCAGACTTTCCTAGAACGCTAAAAGTCTGGATAATTTTCCCTAAATGCATTTCATGCTCCTTAAGCCTCCCTGTAGTTTTAAAGGAACTGGGGGCTTGAATGGATTGCATCAGGTCCTGGCAGGGAAAAACAATCTCTCATAACAGCCAGCTCCAAGCTGCAATATAAAAGCCAAACCTTGCATCCCAGGCTCCAAAGCCTTTTTTAAAATCATACAAGGCCTGAATCTCTGCAGAGACAGGATTGTACTCCCTCAATGCCCCCAAAGAGCCAGACTAAAGGGTCGTTCCATTTTTGCCCGGCAGAAAGGCAGTCTGGTTGAAGTACTCATTTTACAGGATCTGACTGGAGGGAGAAAGAGAAGGGGAGGGGTGAAGTGGAGCAGAAGAGCTAACGCGTGAAGGAACAAAGGCGCGAAAGAGCAGCTATTCAGGTGAAAGGGACCATAAGCTTGATGCGCTTCTGCCTCAGAGGTAAAAAAATGTGGAGGCAAACCAGGGGAAGGGATTAGGTGTGATGGAGGTTTTAGCATTCTAGGAAAGGCTGGGGAAGAGGCCGGGTGTCAGCAGGACAGGCACAGAGTCATGTGAGTACCGTGCTACAAATCTGCACACCAGGCATGGCGAGAGTGTACTAAATCGCTGGTGTGATGGAGCTCTTGGTGTCAGGTTGATTTATGGTGCAATCCTATGCATGTCTAGACAGAACAAACAAACAAAAAACTCCTTCAACTTCCACCTTTCCCCAGCCAGCATGGCTAGCTGTAGAATGCTGTGAATTAGGAATTTTTTCTGTCTTAACATGCATAGGATTGTGCACTATTTCTAGGAAACCACACTGTTGTTGCTGACAAAAGGTCTGTATGATGGCAGTATAAAGAATTTGACAACACTGTCCTGTGATCACTGCACCTGAACTTGCACAGATGCAAGGTAGCCAGGACCCTAAGCTCAGAAAACCTGGCTCCATTGACATAGTACCAAAATGACTGATGCAGAACTGTACCCCTGCAAGCTACTTGGGTACCATCATTTGTGATGTTATAGCTGCCTCAATCCACCTTGACCAGGAAAGATCCACCCACCCCCTCCAGCTGAAGAACCTGGCAGGTGCAAAATTTTCATGGGATCAATATCTCTTTCAAGATGGACATGAGCCTGTGCTTCTCTAATGGCAAATGTGTTGCAAAGGATGAACAAGATGCACTGAGATCACTATTTATATTAGGCTACTATAAAACTGAAGCCACTGAAATATTTGCAGTTTTTCTCTCTCTTTCTTGCTGATAATTAGTTACATATCTTATCTGGTGGAGGAGTTCTGTATGGTGCACAAACATGCATACTCAGAGTAAAGGGATGTGCCAGTAAGAAAATAAGTTTTGCATTTATGAACTCTAACTACTTAAAGTACTCAAGCTGGTTGGCTTTAAAGAAGACCTTACCATTTCTTTCGACAGTGTCTAAAATCCCTTGCATCAGCCTGGGGGTGTCTACATAAAGTCTCTTTGGTGCCTGTTTCTGATAATATGCGCTTTTTCCTATATTTGTATTTACGTCTAATAGCGGTAGACGAGAGCCGTTAAGGTGAATTACGGTCATCATAAAATGCACTTTACAATTGTTTATATGCGGAGTTTCGCTGCAGAGTCAGCTCAGGGGAGTATAGTTGAACGTGGAAAAATTGATGAAAGCACTGCCCTGTCTCCTGATGGTATCTCCTCCAAACTTTCGTGCTGTTCGTTAGCTCCGCCCACCTGATTTTCTCACCGTTGCCTGTCCAATCATGATCATGCGTTACTTCGCATGTGGGTACGATGTCTAAACATTGGATGTGCCTACAATAATAGTTTTTAGCAAGGCATCATTGGACGATGTATTGTAAAACCATAAAAGCAACATTTTTCCAGGTACTGGATGGCCATGGCGAACAGCTGCCCATGAAGCATCCACCCCCCCTATTGCTCCTGCCAAGAATCAGATGCTGGATACTGGACTTCTACCCCACCATGCTTCCCCTTATCTGCCGTCTTGGAAATGTGCTGCTTCAAGGACAATTTTTTGTGTAGCCTTTTCATTACAATGTTGCATTTTGCATTGATTTCCCCAGTTCCATACAAACTGGCTATTATTCTGTCTGTCTACGGACCCCAAGATGCCAGCTCACAAAGGTTCTGGGATGCCCAACTCTGAGCGGGCTAGAAGGCAACCTCGCCATCCCAGCAGGTCTGTGGGTCACAGAGGTGGGTGACTGGGCAGGCGGGAGTGTGGGAGGGTTGAACGGTGTCCCCCCTCCCCAAAATAGTGGATGGCACCAGTCTGCTTGCTATTCTACCAATTGCGTAGCCTTCAGCGCAGAAGGAGGAGACTGGAGCGTATAGTATGGTGTGCCTCTCTGGCAGTGCCATTTGAATGACTGGCATGGCAGGGGACACTTCAACGTGGAAGAGTCGGCTGGGATGTTGCTTCAGTGGACTGACATTAATTTCATATGATTGTTGCAGTTTCCCTTCTGTTTGGTGCATTCCACCCAATCACCTGTGTCTTCCCCACTTGCGCTGTGCCTTTCAGATTGCTCCGGCCACACTTTTCAATGGGATTTTGGCCACATGTAACCATTAATGGAATAAAGATATTGCATTGCTTTATGATAATAAATTAAGTGTTCTTTTCATTGCGATACACACTCTCACACACACACAAAACATCCAGGAAAATCAATGAAAGAAGGGAGAGTGGATACAAAGCCTGATGCACGCTCGGGTGCTAAGCTTCCCGGGGAGCAAGTCCCCCCACATGCGCAATGCTCCTTACTCCCGAGTAACAGCCTTGCACATAAAGAACTTTCCCTTCCTTTTTCAAATCATTATTCCAGCAAGGGAGCGGGGGAGAGAAGGGTAGGCTTAGTGGACAGCAAATTATTCTAAAAATGAAGCACGCACATTATTCCAACCCCCTTGATTCCTGTAGAACCAGCTCCATGTGAGTATCCACTCGTCTCGATGAAAGAAAGATTCCAGTGGATATTGAAAAGAAACTTTACTTTTAGTTCTGGAAAATTGAGATCAGCCATTACTGAACAGAGAAGAAGAAGGAAGTAGGAGGGAGGAGTTTTGCAGCAGAGCAGGATCACAGCTATAGGGTTGAACGTGGGTAATTTGACAATAGTACCTCCCCCTGTACCCTGAAAGTACCACCCCTGAGGAAAATGGGAAAAGTGGTGGTAAACTTGGGGGCAGCCATTCACTCATGACATCAAAAGCTCTGCCCACCAAACTACACCCACGATTAGCATTAATTCGAATGGGCGGTGGAGGTTTACATGACCAAAATGCGATCGAACATCGGAGAAACATTAAAAGTCACATTTAATCGACACCTTGAAAACGCGTGTTAACGGCAGCTATAAGTCGCATAAACATCTGATCTGCGCCCCGTTCGTGTGTACAAAATGCCATCAAAGTGAAGTAAAGGTGACCCAAATAAGCTGTGAAGAGGTACCCCTTGTGTTCAAGGCACATGGGAAAGTAATAATGTGATTTTTATTATCTGTTTACCTACAGGCACTTAACTAAAGCTTGTAAAATGAGTTGTTTGAATATGCTAAGTAAGCCCTTACCAAGAACTCATAAATGGAATGGCACTTCAAGCCTTAGTTAATGCCTCCTCAACAGGGCTGTGGTCTTATTCAGTGTAATCCTGTAGTGTATTGCAAATTTCCCTTCCAATGTAAATAATTCAACATAAGTTTATAGAAGCATTGGCAGACAAATATTTAACATACAATAATTCACTGCCATGTTTACCACTTAGGTGTTCCTAACCTTTTCGGGTCAGTGGGCACATTTCAAATTTTGAGAGAATGTAAAAAAAGTCACAAAATGGCTACCATGGTGGTGGGGGGCTTGCCCATTCATAAAATAGGTGCCATAGTGGGTATGGCTGGTCACAAAACACCCATTTCCTAGAAGGTAAACTGACAAGACTAAACGAAAAGAACCCAAGGACAACATCGAGTTTGTTCACCTGCCTCTTGCTTTAGCCCAGACAACAGAGGTGGTGAGGAAGAGGAGGAGCAGTAGATGCCAATGCTGGCTTGCTCACAGGTTCTCAGCCTGTCAAGCAAGCAAGAGGGACCAATAGTGAGAAAGGAGAGGAGCAATAGCAGATGGTGACAACAGCAATGTGATCTCAGTACAAGCAAGCATTCACTGAGGCCCCACTGAGGGTGTCGTGACTCAGGCAGGGCCCTCCAAACATAGGAACGGACACTGGTTTTCCTGTGCATTAAAGCCTATGGCACCAACTGTTGGCAAGGTTAGGTAGGTCAAACTCAGTTTTTGAAGCTAGAATGCTGCCAGTACTCAGTATTTGCAGAGGGATTCTATGTTGCAGAGGGAATCTAGTTATTTCTTCTGTTATGGAATCTCTCAGAATCAAACAACATGTTTCTACAGGGATTGAGACCCTCATATGGGTGGGTGGGGGAGGGGAAATAGGGAGTGTTCCTTTATCCTCTGCTGTTGTCTTGATCCAGATCCCTCCAACCCTCTTGCCTGCAATTTACATTGCCAAAAAGTGATCTAGCTGTAATGTAAATATGAGATGGGGGGGGGGGTTAAAACACTTATATTTATGTAAAAAGGAAACAGGACATACATTGTAGCTACATCTTTAAGGCAACATGTAGCTGGGCTCTCAGGGGTTGGGGGGGCATGGAATGCACAACCAGGAGAAGCAGAAGGATTGGGGCCTTGACCTACCTTTCTGAAAGCAGAGCTTTAGCACAAGGGCCCTGATTAGGCTGACCAGATAAAATCCAGGTCAGGGCTCATGTAACTTTAACAGTTGTAGAGAAAAGGGAATTTCAGCCAGAGTCATTTGTATGCAATTAGTTCCTGGTGAAATTCCCTCTTCATCCCAACAGTTAAAGGTGCAGGCACTATACTCGAGTGACCAGATACAAAAGAAGGCAGGGCCCCTGCAACTTTAACTGTTGTGATGAAGAGGGGATTTCACCAGGAACTAACTGCATACAAATGACACTGGCTGAAATTTCCTTTTCTCTACAACTGTTAAAGTTACATGAGCCCTGACCTGGATTTTATCTGGTCACCCTAGCCCTGATCCCTTAGCTTTTTTTCATATGATGGGAAAAGGAAACATAGGGATTGGGCAGCAATACAGCACAACAGTCCCAATCTCTGTTATTCTTTTTTGTATGATGGGGAAAGGACATGCACAGATCAGGCCTAGGAGAACACACCTGTTACACTGGGCAACACGATAAATGACGGGAAAAATAATTCGCGATAGTGTTGAGATTTCCACCCGAAGGGCATGCGCTGAAAGATGTGCATTGCTTTGGAACCTGAGATACATGAGAGTACAGGTGGTACAGTTGAAAAAAGGAGATAAGTGGGGCTTCTTTGCCTCAGATTGCATCCTCCCAGCACCATTTCACAACAGGAAAAATGTATAGGCTAAAGTTGGAGAGTTCGATTGTCTAACTAGATATTCTGTATACGTCTATGTGAGCACCTTTTAGAGGAGAAGAGGCCCTGGCCTACATAGGCACTGAAATCTAAATAATTAAGCAATCCATTTATGTTCAAAATCAATGGCTGAATTTGGACGACACAATAAGCAACTGGGGGTGGGGAAACAATCGTCAGTTGTATTGACTATCGTGTCGTCCGAATGCTGCCATAGTCAACTCAGTGCTGATCCTAATCCACACCACAGTTGATTATTTATTACCATGTTGTGTGGGGAGTACCCCCTAGATGAACAACTGTAAAGTTGATTATTACCCCACCAAATTCAGCCAATATGTTCCCCTCCCCAACACTGCCAAAATGCACCATTTCTTGGTGCCTCTTTAACATCTATGGAATGAGCAGATTATTTTCAAAACTTGCTTTGACATTTTCCATGAGTGGCGCCATCATCAATCCAGTGGTGCTAGGAAAGTTGGTTACAAGCACCACACTCCAGATCAATAGAAACAATACCATGCTCAGCCCTCCTGCATCAGAGGAGACTCCATCACTCACTGCCCTGGTTCATATGATATGGCAGCCAACCATGGGTTACTTTACCTTTGGGGACTGTTGAGTCATGCTGGGCACCCACAGGCATCCGGGTTTCCGTGGCTTGCTGCATTTAATCCAGAGGAATGAGGCACACAGCAGCTGGACCGCATGGGAACCACATTAAGGGCTAAAATTACTTTGCAAAAAGGTGCCTTTTTCCTGAGGGAATCTGCAGGGTTGCTGTGGATTGGCGACAATGTCATGTATCACAAACAAACCCAAACTTCTCCCACTCCACATTAAATCGGCTATGTAGATTTGCTCCTGGTGTCAGCACACACACACACACACACACACACACATACACACACGCTTAATCAGCCACCTCTCCCCATTCTAGGGTACCAGAGGATCACAGGCTAGAGGGATAGATATTTCATTTAAGAGATTAATCTGTCAACAAAGTAGACATGAACCAGCATCAGCCCCACTGCAATGAATCAGACTTGTAGCAACAAGCTCAATTCTTTGGGTTTAGTTGCTGAAAGTATGCATTCCAATAAAAACTCACAAAGAACCTTTGCCCACAGTAACGAATAAGGCTTCTCTAAATTTTTAAAAAAATGTATATCTTCTTCAGCAAGAATAATAGGTCTTGCCTAAAACATGTTCCCCCGTTGTACTAGTCAATTGCTAGTAACTTTAAGGAGTGTGTTTTGTAGCTCTCTTGCTTACAATGACTTGATCTCAAGTCATGTATACTGTCCAATTTTGAAAGTTGTCTTCATTTCACCTTTCATAATCAAATTATTTTCTCTAAGGGCACAATCCTGTGCAAGTTTAGACAGAAAAAAAGTCTTACAACTCCCAGCATCTCCCAGCCAGCATCTCCCTCATGGGAGTTGTAGGACATTTTTCTGTCTAAACATGCATAACATTGCACTCTAAAAGTGCAATTCTTTACATGGTTGTACTGAGAAGTAAACCCCATTAGGTTCAATGGGGTTTACTCTCAGTTATACTATAGACTGCAAGCCTATGCAGACTTACCTTGAACACTTTCTTTCCACAGAATGTACAGTTCAGCAATGTTTCCAGATGAAGGAAATCATTCTAGAATATGATACCTCCTTTCGTGGCATGTGAAGTTATCAATGTCATATCACCCATTCCAAATAAATTTTTGTTGGAGTGCATGATGTCTCTTGTATGAAGCTTGAATATTATGCTCTTCTACATTAGTTGTGCTGTCAAATTCAATGTTCAAATCATATTCTGCCACTTTGCTTAGGCTTTTAAATGTCATGGAATAGGACAGAGCACACACAAGGAAAATGCACAGGTGTGTTGTAGCAGCACGCACGATGCGTGTGCATTACAATTCTAAACCACTGGGCAGTTCAAGATGTTTCTTAAAAAAAACAACCCTCTGCTCTGAAGCAACGTGAAATTGTTGGCCGCTGTACATTCGCTATGGAAGACCTTGGGAGATAATCTGCCCCGATCCCTTAGCCTCCATTTGAGATTCCATCCACATTAGGAGTCAGCAAAATTTCTTGGATCCTCCTGGAAGATGTTTCTGGATACACCCATGCTGTCAAGGCAAGGACAGGAAAGTTATTTTATTATCTGAATCAAAAATCCAACAAGTTCTTCTCCCCTCCCCTGCCAGTAAAAATACAAAAGTGATTAACAATTTGCTGCCCTTTCATGCCACTCAAAATCAGTTGTCCTGACAGCTAATGGCGGGGCCAGCTCTAGTGGAAACAAGAAATAATATTCATGTATTGCCAAGGAAAAGCTACAATTTCTCTATGTGATTATAGATGAGTGCAGACAGGCCATGCGGATTTCAAGGGAAACATAATGTATAGCATGTAATGGTCCAGAATAGCTTCAGGGTAGAGTTGCCAATCGCCATGTCCATGCATGTGATACCGTGAATAAGAACTTGGAGGAGGGGGACGGGGAGGCTCTTTTCATAGGCACAGTCCTTTCTAGAGAAAGTCAGTGGTTGTAAGTCAGAGGGGAAAATGGTATATAATATTGTTTTTCATAAGGCCACGTATTTAACAGCATAACATTGGTATAACATCAGTGGTGTTAGTATCAGTCAAGAATATGTAGACTATCGTACACAACATTCATAAATAACAGTAATTATAACTAGTGTGATGCAGGACAGAATTTTCCTGTGACCAAAGCTACTCTTTGATATCTGGAGGTAAAGAGATCATGCAATAGAGCAACCAATAAGAGCATAATTATAATAGTGGATTTAATTTCCATAAGCGTATATGGAGAAGTTAGTACCTTTTGGTAGCAGAAAACTACTCAGCAAGTTGTCTAGGTACTTACAAACATAGCACATTGTACTTCACTGTATTTATGCAAATTAATTGTGTCAGATATTACTGGAACTTTATCCTAATACCATGATATTGAGCTGTGGAGATGTTAAATGAACAGAACATTGTAATCACACCCTCTAGCTGGAGATGTACAAGGCAATCCATTCTGATGACAACTTAGGAGTCAAAATCCATAATGTTAGTGAATGTCTGCTCCTACCTTGTAAGGCCACATGATGACAGGAGACTCTTGTTAGTTGTTTCTTGTGGCTAAACCTGATGATGCTTTGTTTCTCTACTGTAGGAGGCATGATGACAAAGGAGGCTTCAAGTGACAAGTCACATCTGATGCCATGTCAGCTGGAATATTTGCTGACATTGTCCTCTCAGATAATTATTATTTTTCCCTCAGCAAGAGTCTATGGCCCCCTCCACAAGGATGCGCTTTTGCGCCCGGTTCCGGGATTATGCGCATTATCGCGGAGGCGCATTTACGCCTAATCCCTCTGCACGGGAGGCGGCGAGAGGCGGCGAAGCGCATTAATTCATGTCCAAAAAGCACTTTAGAAGACGTTAACGCGCATAATCGCTTGTTCACACCGCGATAATGCGCTTTAACGGCCGGAGAAAAATAAAAGTCGCTATTTAACGCGCATTCGAAAATGCGCATTATCGGGGAAATAACGCGCCTGTACGCCCGTTTTGCGCTCCGCTGGTGTGGAGGTAAAATTTATAATGAGCCTCTAAGGCTCATTAAACGTCTCGTGTGGAGGAGGCCTATACTAAGGAAACCGAGGCTGTGAACAACAGCAGCAAATATTTCCTCTCTTGGCAAGATGCATTCCTTTTCTTACAGATTTATTAACTCTTGTTTAACAGGAAAGTTACTACTGTGATCAAAAGATCCTTTCAATTGCTTCTGATCTTGGTGATACCAAGAAAGGAAAATAAGGAAATACCTTAGAGGCTAGAACTACTGCTACTTTCATAGGAAGCGGCCTCAGACTTGATCATACTATCTAGCCCAGTACAAACAGTCCGTCTAGCCACTTTAAGCTACTATAGGCTGGTATTTTGGGCCCTGCCCCTTTTGCTTTCAGCCATGCCCGCCACTGGAATGTGGTCCCCAAAAGCTTGTCCAAAATTGAATCCATTGAGCTGAAAGAGGTTCTGCAACCCTGAATTCAGCATTCCACAAACATGCTGCAATAAACCATGCACCCTTTTGAACTTGATTCAGTTTCTTAAAGAAAAATTAAGATGTGACCAATTTATATACACCAGTTGATGGGGAACATGGGCGGGAGGGTGCTGTTGCACCTGTGTCCTGCTTGTGGGTCCCTGGTTGACAGCTGGTTGGCCACTGTGGGAACAGAGTGCTGGACTAGAGGAACCCTTCCAGCATGGCTCTTCTTATATTCTTATGTTTTTACATTGTATGTGTTTTCTGCAGAAAACACTGATGAAAAATCAATGTACATACAGCAGCAGGCACAGAATGCAGATGAGTAAGTTGGTAGACAAGAAATAGAAGGCTGCAGGAGTACACTGTATCCATTGCCCATGTGTCAAAAGATGGCCAGAAGTGGGCTGTACCACTTTAACTCAGTCATTGATTCACATGTTCAGTTTGTGTAGGTACTCATAAACACATAGACATATGCAAACACTGAGCAATGCATGGGTTATATTTCCCCAAGCAAGAACTGAAGACTATCCAGGGCAGATGCCTCAGATAGGCCTTTCTCTCCTTCCTCCCGTGGGATAAACTCTGATAGTTATGTTTCAAACCTCTCACACCCAAAACCAAGTGGCTGACATTATATGATTCACAGTAACAAAGGACATGAAGTATTGCAATATTTCCAATGGACATGTTTCCTATGGATTGTTCCAGAGAAGCCAACACTGGTGCCTACATCACGCTTTTTCTCATGGTTCTGCAGACTACAGACCCATGGATATCGGAATAATCTGATCAGGCTGCTGTCTGAATGGCCTGCCATAGCTCGATCTCAGAGCTGTGATGCAAGGTGAACTCCTTGGGGCAGATGTAACCACCCACCCCAGAGGGGGAGGAAACCCCCATGAATTTCTTTTGACAGTTGGAGAGGGAAGGATCAATGGTACACGAACATGCTTGTGGGAGAAAGACAATCCAAATCATGCAGAGTATTCACCACATCATATGAGCTTTCAAGGAAATGCCAAAAGCACCGAAACAATTTTAAAAGTGCGTACTGGGAGCAATGATACAACCTGTTCTGGATGGGGTTGTCCGCCTCCTAAAGGAGCTGGTGTGCAGTTTGGGGATGTTTTTGGATCTGTCACTTTCCTATCCACTCTTGTTCTGACTCCAGACACTAGAAATCCAACAGGGATAGCTTATCCCAGCATGGGAATGTACCCATGACAGGAGAAGCTTTGCTCAATACATTTCTGCATGTCATACAGCTGCCAGGATGGGGGAGGGGGAAGGTGGTACCTCTATGCAGCACTTCAGAAGAGCTTTTTGGACAGTGCAATGCCTTTAGCAGCTGTCAGAATGTCAGTCGGCACAGAATGCATGTATCAAAACAGAATGAAGGTATCATTCTCTCTCCTTGAGGGATGCAAGTATATTTAGCCTAATTCTTTGCATGTTGACACTCTGTTTCTTTTTTGCTTTGTGGTTTTAGTCTGATGTATATGCAAAAGCCTGGTTGGCTATTGAGCAATAAACTAAACTATACTATACTAAACACCACAAAGCAACTTCAAAGGATGTCTTTGCAGAAGCCAGAATGCAGACACTTTGAACTGGATTACAGCAGAGGTTTCTAAACCAATTAGAAGATATACAGAGCACTGCAAAACCAAGACCAATGAATGTTTTAGTGCTGGCTGAAGGAAAAGGAGCCCTGAAAGCTAAATCAAAGCATTTTGGGGTGGGAGATGCAGAACATGAGCTTATGGGTTAGTTTAGCTTAAATATTAGAACACTGGAGGTGATTTCATTCTGCAGGCGATGAAATCAAGCAGTGACAGTGCAGGGGGTCATGTGACAGACCATCCAAACGGGGCTTGGAGCCTGGTGTTGGTCTCTGTCCCTTTAAGCCCTACATTTAACTAATGATAGCTGCTGAAAGCCACACAGACAAACCTCAGCAGCAGCTGTTTTAAACAACAGTAAGCCCCAGGCAGAAAGCATGAGCTTGAACTGTACAGAGACACCAATGAAAGTTGCAATTGTATTTTTAGAGGAGAGAACTCATCTGGTGCAAGCAAGAGACCAGGGGGCTGGAATATAACACCATTATCATTGGCAGCAAGTTGAATCCGAAGCATAATTATAGAGCATCAGAGTGTGAAACACTCCTTTTCAGTGTGCATTACTTCAAGGATAGTAAAACATATACGTTAAACAAAGAGTAATGACTCTTTATAATTGAGAAAGATTTGAATTAACTCCACAGAACCTTTGAGCCTGAGAGTGCATTCACAAAATTACCCTGGTTCACAATCATCATTAATGCAGGTTAGAATCAACATACCTACACAAAACACCCATTGAAAAGAGCAAGTGACAAAAAGATCCATCCTTAGGACACTCATTAACCAACTGATAGTATGCACAAAGAAGCCAGTTAATGTGTTACCAGAGTTGTGTGGCTTCCTCATGACTGGATCCCACATTGCACTGGTAATGTTTGGATGAAGCAATCACATGAGACAGGTGGATCACAAGGAAAGTAACTATGAGCCTATCTACACCAAGCAGGATACAACACTTTGAAAACGTTTTGAAAACTGTATATGGAGTGTGTTCTAGGCCCCAACAGTTGTCACTACTGTTATAAATCATTTTAAACCGTTTTAAAGCAGTAGTGTAGATCGGCTCTATGACACTAAGAAAAGAACATGGATGGAAGACAGAAACACACAACAAGAACCTTGCATTTGAAGAAGGCTACGTGCTTTGCAAAGGCAGAAGATGGCAGTGCTCAGGTATGAGGATAGTAGAGCACTTGAATTGCATGGAGAAGGTTCCAGGTTCCATCACTGGCATTCCCAGTTAAAAGGGCCAGGTAGTATGTAGTGTGAAAGACCTCTGCCTGAAACCCTGGGTAGCTCCTTGGCTAGACAGACAAATGATCTGACCTTGTATACAAAACCAGCAGCTGAGAGATAAAGCAGGCACATCAGGATACAGTGCATGAGATTGCAACATGGATTCCACCTCCGTGTGACACACACTGATTTGTGTACATAAGTTATTTTCATTATTGCATTTCAGGACAAAAATCCCTCCCAAATAAAATCATAAAACCATAACATACATAAAATATAAATAATTAAAACAGCATCCATAAATTAATTTATTCAGTGATAGTTAAAATTATGGCAAATTATAAATTGGCATCATTACTAAACTAAAAGTAGATTGGAACACTCAGGTCTTTAAGTCCCACTTGAAAGCAGTCAGGCAGGGTGCCAAGCCAATTGTACTTTGCATGGAAAGGAATTCCATAGGAGAGTGCCACCACTAAAAGAGTCATGTTTCTTGTGCCCACCAACTTGATTGTCCTTATTGGTGGACCCTAGAGTAGGGCTTCTGCAGCTAAAGTGGGGTGGGGTGGGGGAAGAAGTGGAGCAGTGTTACTGCCAACAAGGAACAGAAAGTGGATGGAGACACCCTGCAAGCTCTATGCCCCAACTCCCTGACCCTTCTCCATCATCTCTCTCTCTCTCTCTCTCTGAATGCATTAAAATGACAGTAAAATAATAGTAAATGCAGCTTACAATAAAAGACATAAAATATTAAAAGCAATAAAATATTTAAAATATTAAAAGCAATAAACAGCAATTAAAACAATCAAACCAACAATAAAAGTAGCAGGAACACCAATAGCAGCAATAATAACAATAACAGCAAAACAGTTCAAGAAAATGTCAGTAAGTAAGTGTAATTAAGTATTGTTGAGCGAATCCTGGAGAAGGGCAAACATACTAATTCTTAGCTGTAAATTCTGAATCAGAATCTGTCAGTGCAATCCTATGTGTGTTTGCTTGGATTTAATCCCAGCGTGCTCAGTCGAGTTTATTCGCTAGTAAGGGAGCAATCCTATGGCCCGAAGTCATTTGTCATAGGATAGTGCAGATTTCGCCCACTATGACCTTGGAAGAGGGGGATGGAGATCCACTCCCCTTCCTCTGCCCCTTCGCAGCCAGCATGGTCAACCTCAGAGATGTTGAGGGAGGGGAAGGGGGGAGGAGACCAGTGAAGGGGGAGGGGAGAAGACCAGTGAGGCCAGGATATGAACTGTCCTGAGCCTCTTACAGCCTCCTTTCTTCCACTTCTGAAGCACTGTTGCTAGAAGAGCAAAATAGTTTGTCTTGCAAAAAACACAACAATCAGAGGACAGGGAGGTGACGATCACCTCGGCTGCTCCTTCTGCCCTTTTGGCTTCAGCCCTGCAGGCCACTGCTACACAGATGCCTCAGTGTGTGGAGGCTTTCATCGCATGAGGGCGGATTAAAAGGGATCTATTTTGCAAAGGAAAAATGAGCGGGAGGAGTGCGGGAGGTGGAGGTCGTTGTGCGCACATCAGTAAGCAGGCAGTAGCGAGCGTGTGATAAAACGCTCTTCCGATGACCCTCAAAGGCATTGCCAGAGCCAATTAGTCGCATTCTGCATCCTATGACCTTTACCTTGCGTTGCTTTCTCAATATAATCAGTAATGCCCGGGCCCTGTCAATTGTTGCCTTCCTCCCTTTCCACATACTGGAGAGCAGGCATTTTTCACTTGCTATCTATAGGACCACCTCACATCATTGGCCTTATAATCATATGCTACGTGCATTCGGTAATCTCATTTCCAGCTTCAATCAAATGTTGCGTGATAGGAGGCCTGACAAACTACTGCCCTATCTGACTATGCTGTTCATTGAACACAGTCTACATGTCCCTGAATCAGTTCCCCACCACCACCCAGGAAAAAGTTGATCTGCTGAAACCAGTTAGAAAGTGCTCCAGCCTGATAATTAAGCTGACCGCCTAGATGGCTGCCTGTTGTGTTTATTGAACGCCTTGGCTTCAGCGCATCAAAGGGCAAGGCTCAACAGGGTGCTACTGGCTGAACTGGCCTCTTCCTTTGCTGTTCCATGTTTCTTTTCTTCAGATCTTTTATTACAGAGCAATCACAGGCCAAAGACAATGGCCAAACTGGCTTTGCCAGAAGACCTTGGCTCAACACCAACTTGCCCTGCTTTTTAATTAACAGCATTTAAAAATAATTGCCAGCTAAGCAACGTGCTATGATGTGCACAGTTCCATCCCCCAGGAAGAGGGGTGAGAAGGAACCAATCGCATGTGACAAATGCTATTCCTTTTGCTTAATGCGGCACTACAGAGCTGCTCAGCCTGAGGCACGTGAACTCCCAGGGGCTAATGGACAGGTTTCACAGAGAGGCAGGACAACTATTCTGCCTCCCCCTTACTTAAAAGTGACAGGTGTAGAACATTACACTTCACAGAATCAAAAGTAAATTCTGTTTGATATAAGGATTGATTGATTGATTGATTGATTGATTGCAGTTTTGGTCCCATCCAGAGAATGAGAGAGAAAAAAGTAGGTAAAGCTAATAGTTTTTGTTGGATTAACTTCTGTTGAAGGGGCAAGTTACACGAGAGAAATTTTCCATAATCTCAACAGAGATAGATGTGTGCCCAATGAAAGCTATCACATTTTCATCTTTTCCTCATACAGCACTGCCGGCCAGAATGTACTGGTGACCTAACACAACTGGGGGGAAAAAAAACTTTTCTGGTCTATGAATTGCCTGGGCACAAAATCTATGGCTGCTTAAAGGAGTTTCAGCAACATGGACATGGCTTAGCCCAGTTTAGGGCCTAATCAGGGCCATGCAGAGCTGGTAATATGCCCAGGCCAGATGGAAAGTGTGTGCCTCCCATTTCAAAAAAGGAGGACAATATGGCCGCCCCAAGGGGGCCATGAGCCCACCAACATGTCCGTTCTACATAACACCTTCATATTAAACCTGTTTTACAACACCTCAAGGCACATATATCCCCGCCCCGCATGCAGCATATGGCCCCAGTCTGGAGCTTGTAGTCTGACCGTGGTATTCACGATGGACAGCTTCTGCCCTGTTTCCACAAGGCAGGCTCCCTGCTTCTCGATGGGCTGCTTATTCTACGGAAGCAGTAGCATAAGCTGGGAGGGACCTCCTCGTCGGAGTGTCCCCTCAAAATCGTTGTGCCAGGGCCCAATAGCCCAGTTTAGGGCACAGTGGTTTCTGGGGATTCTTTTACTTCAAGTATAATTCATTTAAACAGTACATAGGGAGGGAAGCAACAAAACCAAGTTTCCAGGAATTCCTACACTGCATGTCCATGAAACGTAGTAACCTATGCTCTGCTCTGCTTTTTAAAAGGCCAGCTTTTCCACCTATCTTTGGGGTAGCTGGTATTTGCAGTCTAAGGAGATAGCAGCTCTTAGTCTGGACAGGCATAATTCAAGCACTTCCATTGGGGCCTGTATGCTTGTCTAAATATTTAGGGGGAAGGGGTGCAGGGAGATGGTAGATGCCAAAGCACCACCAGTCAGGGGCACCCCCTACCCCTTTATCTTTCAAGCCTGCACTTAGGGAGGCTTAGAGGTGTACGGAGAAAACAAGCAGTTCATTACATTCCTTTGTGCTTGACTCATCTCAGTTTCCTGAGATGGAAATCCCAGTTTGACAAGCAGTTATGCACTGATACCAGCGTAGCCACATCCTCACTTAGAGGCAGAAGCAATCTGAGGGTTCAGAAAGGGCTGTTGTACTGTCAGCTGCTTCAGCCCCAACCTAGCTATTTCTTCCAGATTCTGTTTCTGGTCTTTGATAGGTAAACTACAGATCATAACTTTCACAATGGAGCAAGTGGGCTAGCATTTCAGATCATATTCCTGCAGAGAGACATAGTTCTCTAATCATCACTTTTGTTTTGTATACGGACCCTTAGACTATCACATTGTTTGCATGATATGACAGCCCACTGTGGAGGCTGCAGTGTGTGTGTGTGTGTCTGCAATTTTGAAAATGCAATCCCCACTCGGGTTTGCCATGTCATGGGGACTCAGCAAGCGTGGGTTATGTGAGGGTTATTTAACCATCTCATAATACATGCTTGCCAGCTTCCCATGGCATAACAACCTTGAAATTGCGTATGCAATTTGGCACCTGCAGAGGCTGCAGCTCATTGTGGGTTAAATAATCAATACCGAGCCATGGCGTGTCTTCCAAACCCAGTCACTGTTTTTATGCTCATGCTGATATTGCTAAATTTTTGAGAAAGATTCAAAGTAATCCCTATAAGCATTAGATCAATATATTGAAAAATACTGTTTCTTTGATTATTTCAGAGCTGATTTTCATTTCTCAAGGAAACAAATGCACTGTCACAAATTATGCGGAACATAATTCACAATTCATAGTAACTCTGGGCAATGTTATGCATACTAAAACTGGCTTATTGGATGTTTGCAGTCTTCAGATTTGCTCAGTAGCAACATGAGCAAAATTCTGGATACAATTTTCTTGGTTTTTCTAGTTTCAAATCGTGGCTCTTTCCTTGTATTTCCTTTCTCTCTCTCCACCCCCCCCCCCTCTGTTTTCCATTTACTTTCCTTGAATTTCTTGTTGTCTGAAAGTAATCTGTCTGGAAAATAATTATATAGATATTGATATTGTTGTCCCTTGGTGCAATATACTCCACGAGCTGCCTGACGGAAAAGTTGCAAAAGGACAGAAGATTTTGAAAGGCAGGAGCAAAACATAATATGATGTATGAGAAATCTAATTATATAGAAAGATAGAAAGATACAGATGTCCACATTTTCAAGAAGTTTATTACTAACTGGCATGAAATAGAAAATGGTATGACGGGGACTTCAGTGTCTAAAGCTTGGGCTCTACTACTATTGCTACCTCGCTCAAATTCATACATTTCTGTCTGGGTTTGGCCAGTTGCCATTGAAAACCTTTCTCCCCACAGCTTTGATCCATGCTGCAATAGTAAAGTATACATGTACTGATTAGATATGATGCCTGGATCAGATGGACTACATCCTTCACCGCTGATACATCTCCCATTGGAAATGATCAACAGGAATGATCAATACATGCATACATTATTGCAGTATCACAGAGCAGTATAAGATACAAGGAGCTGCTTTATACTGAGAAAGACCATTGTCCCTGCCCCTTCAGTGCTATCTACTCAGATTGGCTGCAGTTATCCCAGAGTCTCATGCAAAGACTACATGCTGTCCTTCCAATGGGTGACACCTGGACTGATCCAGGGATCTTTTGTATACAAAACATGTGCTATATAGGCCCCTGGCTTTTCAATTGCAATTGCTGCACACTGGCAATATATAAAATCATTTCTCACAATAGGCCATGATGGATTAATAAACTACACACAGTAGCTTAATTTTGAAATAATTCACAATCCCCTGCCACATGAATGGATAATAAGCTACTTCGAGAAGCTTATTAAGCTACTGTGGCCTTTATCATACGTACCATTCCCCCCCCCCCCCCCCGGATTGCTTCTGCTGGTTCCCCCCATTCCTATGTGAATCTAGCGTTTTGAATCACACGTGGTCAGGATTGCTGCGATACTTCACCTTGGCCTGTTGAACTTGCCTGAAACGGACTTTGCGCGTTCAGGGTTAAACTGAAACAGAAAAAAAAACCATGGAGCACTCAGGGTGTGAGAACAGCGCGAGGGGGATGTTATGTGAGTCCCGCGCTGAAGAAGTGGATCAAAGTCGCTGTGAGTGTGCCTAAAACCGCGCGTGTGATAATGGCCTGAATCTCTGCAGAGACAGGATTGTACTCCCTCAATGCCCCCAAAGAGCCAGACTAAATGTCCATTCCATTTTTGCCTGGGAGAAAGGCGGTCTGGTTGAAGTACTCATCTGCCAGGACCTGATTGGAAGGAGAATGAGAAGGGGAGGAGTGGAGTGGAGTGGAAGAGCAAAGGAGCGAAGGACCTTAGGAGCGAAAGAGCAGCTATTCAGGTGAAAGGGATCATAAGCTTGACGCACATTTGCCTCAGAGTTTAAAAAAACATGGAGGCAAACCAGGTGGTGGTGGGGGATTAGGTGTGATGAAGCTCCACGTGGGCGTTTTTATCATGCTGCTTTTCCTGCACACAGCAGGAAATGATGGCCTGTTTCGCTTTGGAAAAACTATATCGGATTTAATGGGGTGTTGGTTTGTTGTGCGAAGAAAGTCAGAAGGGGTGAGAGGTTCGTGGGAGGCAGACGACGTTGTGAGTGCCCAGTAACAAGCAAAAATCTGCCAGTGCCCAGTAACAAACATCACTTGTCTGATGGAGCTCAGTAACAGCTGCTTGACTTACCTTTTCGTTTGGGTCAAAAATAGCTCCCCTTCAGCAGATGGTGTTCAAGCACTTTGGGCCAAACTACTTTTCTAGGTTCTGCACAACCATCACCCTTAGCCAGGTGCTTGAAGGTGGTGAAGCAGAACTTCAAAATAATCTTTTTAATAATGTTTGACCTTGCTTTAAGGAATTGGATGAGAGCTTTGGAAATGCAACCACAGAGCCAAACTAGATGTGTTGGAGGGGTGTACAATTGTTTATTTCCTTGTTTGCTCCATTAATGACTAAGGTGAGGGCAGGATCCAATTTTTACAACAAAGAGGGCATATTGATAAGGGGAACTGTTGCTTCTCCTCCCTTACCTATCAACCCTCTATCATTTGAAATATTTTTCTCCCCAGCATAGCTCACTTCCAGGAGTCATGCCAAGCTGGAGGGAAAAGTCCTTCAGGGTGCAATCCTATCCGGATAGTCAGCAGCCTCCAAACTCATAGGATGCCAAGTATCCAATGCAGAGTGGGACGACAGTGGAGGTGATGATCACCTCCGCACTCCAGCAACCCTGCATTTCTGCTAGATGGGCAATTTTGCCCATCTAGTAGTGACACCTGAGTGTGTGTATGTGGGGGGGGGGGAAGGAGCAGCCATAGGATAGGTCATACAGCTGCTCTTCCTATCTCCTCCCTTCCTTGCCCCGGGAATGCCCCCTTTTCCCTGTTGTGGAGAGAACTGCACCAGCTACCTCTATGTGTCAGTTATGAGGGGGCAAGGTAGGGAGCAGGGAGCGCAATTCCCTGGCTCCAAGGTCACAGCTCTGTCTCCGGCCCCAGAACCAGGAAACTGAACTAATCTATGCCCCCCTCCTCAGCTGCTGTCTGAGAGGCATAGGATCACTCTCCTCATGATGGAGTGTGATTGAGGTAAGACAGAAAGTTCAGTACCTTTTGTTGGAAAATGGGGGGGGGGACGAACCACTACCCTTTATATGCAGACAATTGAAGATTGTTATATCCAATGTTAGTCCTCCTATATAGAGTAGACACACTGAAATAAACGGGACTGAATTTAGTCATGACTAACTTAAGCCCAATTCATTTCAATGGCTCCAATCTATGTCAGACGAGCTTTGCATACAACCCTGTCAGATAAGTTATCACTTCCATTTTGCATTGGGCTGGGGGCTGAAGGAGAACGGCTGGCATAAGGGCACCTTGAGGCTGCCTTCATGGCACCGGATTACTGCTGCTTTTAAGAATACGGGGCACTTTTGCTGCTGTGGGGTGAACAGGCGGCAACGCAAGTGAGGGTAATATCCCCATCCATGGCCCAGCAACTGCTGCTGCAAAAGCAGCCAGGCTCTCTCTCACACTGCTGCAGGAGGGTTTGTGGCTGGGACTGGGGACTGCACGGACTACCTTCACAGACACGTGCGCAGCATCAACAGCAGCAGCAGCAGCAGCAGCAGCAGCCCCTTCTTCACCCACACCAGCAAGCTGCACAGGGGTTTTGGGGTACTGGAGCCCCCCCTTTTCCTGACATCTGGCAACCAATCAGCTTCGCTATCTGCTCCAGAATGCCCCCTGGAATGACCCTGGAGTGAGGTCACATGGCAGAAGAACCATGGTGACCTTGCTCCCAAGGAAAAAGTTGGGAATGAATGAAATTTAATAGGGATAAATGCCAAGTTCTACACCTAGGACAAAGAAACCAAATGCACAGTTACAAGATGGGGGATACTTGGCTCAGCAATACAGCAAGTGAGAAGGATCTTGGAATTGTTGTAGATCACAAGCTGAATATGAGCCAACAATGTGATGTGGCTGCAAAAAAAGCAAATGCTATTTCGGGCTACATTAATAGACGTATAGCTTCCAAATCGCACGAGGTACTGGTTCCTCTCTATTTGGCACTGGTTAGGCCCCATCTTGAGTATTGGGTCCAGTTCTGGGCACCATACTTCAAGAAGGATGCAGACAAGCTGGAGGGGGTTCCGAGGAGGGCAATGCGGATGATCAGGGGTCTGGAATCAAAGCCCTATGAGGAGAGACTGAAAGAACTGGGCATGTTTAGTCTTGAGAAGAGAAGACTGAGGGGAGACATGATAGCACTCTTCAAATACTTGAAAGGTTGTCACACAGAGGAGGGTCAGGATCTCATCTTGATCAATGCAGAGTGCAGGACGCGGAATAATGGGCTCAAGTTATAGGAAGCCAGATTCCGGCTGGACATCAGGAAAACCTTCCTGACTGTTAGAGCAATACCACAATGGAACCAATGACCTAGGGAGGTGGTAGGCTCTCCCACATTAGAGGCATTCAAGAGGCAGTTGGACAACCATCTGTCAGGGATGCTTTAAGGTAGATTCCTGCATTGAGCAGGGGGTTGGACTCAATGGCCTTATAGGCGCCTTCCAACTTGATTATTCTATGATTCTATGGTAGATCCCCAACTTTTTTACACCCCAGCTTCGAGGAAAAGCCCTGCAGTGCCTGTGATTCGACAGCTGCATCATATAACCAATGCTGCACCATTTCATAGCCACTACGGGACTTTGAAAGCTTATAGACAGCCTCCTAGTCAGTTCATATAACTTGTGAGATTCAGACTGGGATTTTTCTGATTTATAGCTAGGTGGGGCATGCCAGGAGTTGTAGGATTTTTTTTTCTGTGTAAAAAGGCTAGCGTACTTATTTGCTTTAATTTGTAACCCTCTGCCATCACAAGTGCTCAGTGAAGACAATCACGTTAAAAGTGTAAAACTCTAACAAATATTTAAATAACCTTCACACCATCATATGCTATTCGCTAGCCACCAAAAGCCACCAAAAATAAACATGTATTCCAGGTTTTGTAGGACGTATGCAATGTACATTAAAACAGCTGCACTTTGGAATCCCACTTACCACATTCTGCTCAGCTATGCCTATTCCTCTCCAATGATTGAGCGCAAGGAATACCAACTCTGTGGATTTGCTGATTAGCTGGCAGCTGTGATGTCATAATTCCACCTCTCCCCAATAGATGGAAGAAATGTACACACACACACACACACACACACACACACACACACACACGGCCCTTGTTTTACTGTAAAGTCATTAGCATTTGGAAAGTTTCTCAATGTATTCTGTGCAGTGATTGTCCTTCCCATTGTCCTTAATCTTTATCAAAGCTTCTCCCTTCCTTTTAAACCCAATGTTTCAGTTGTGCAAACGTCCACTTATTCATCCATTTTGGTTTGTACAGATCACAGCTACTTTTCTGCACTGCTCATAAACATTTCCCAACATTTCCCAACACTTTCCCATCCCTCTTTTTTTTTTTAACAGATCCTGTCAAATATTGATGTCTATAGGAGTACATCGGTCTCTGTATGTACATTTAATGATATCCTAAAAATCCGTAAGCCTGCCCCAAGAATATGAAAGGCAAAATCCCATGTACACAGGGGCACATGTGAAACACTGCTTGGAAGCAAGAGATAAGAAACAAATGTTAAGAACTGCAGTTTAGGAGCCCCAAAGATACATATTTCTCTTAACTAAAGAATTATTATGGCTGCATGTTTACAAAGTTAGTGATTTCACTGCAGTTCTACTACAATTATACTGATGCCGGAGTTCACACTAAGAAAATAGGATCGTCATTTATTTATAGCCCAGAGAGCCTCACCTATTGGGCAGTATATAAATGTAATAAATAAATAAAAATAATTAAATAATTCTCACCCAATCTCTCACAAGTAAAATCATTCAAATCCAAGGCTTCCCAGGTAAGGCAGAGCAACAGCTGACAAGGAGCTCTATCAGGTGAGTGTTTTATTGCACGCTCATTACTGGGCACTCATGGATTTTCATGGGTCCCTCTCATGACATCGTCTGCCTCCCACGCACTTCCCACCCCTTCTCACCTGCTTTGCGCAACATAAAAAGCCCCAATAAGTCTGACTTATTTTTAAAGATGGAAGTTGCCGCTATCCCCTGCTGTGTGCAGGAGAAGCAGCATGATCAAAACAGCCCACTGAATGGGCGACGTGCACGTTGTTTACTTCCTGTTTTGAAAGAGGAAGTAATGAGGGACAAACACGCGGGCGGAGAAGCAACGGTAAGGAAACACGAGTTCCTCCCCGTGTGATGATGCTCAAAGTGAAAGGCAAAAGTAAAGGAAAAGTTAATCTCTGTCATTTGTCTATTTCTATCCCAGCAAAACCTAAATGACGCATATTGTGCGTACTCTGTAGCACAATCTAGCAAAGTTTTGTTTTGTAAAAGGGATATCAAGGTGCTGGTTTTAACCTATAAAGTCTTACACGGCTTGGGACCACAATACCTGATGGAACGCCTTTCCCGACATGAATCTACCCGAACACTATGTTCAACATCTAAGCCCTCCTCCGAGTGCCTCCTCCGAGGGAAGCTCGGAGGTCGGCAACAAGGGAGAGGGCCTTCTCTGTGGTGGCCCCCCAATTATGGAATGATCTCCCTGAGGAGGCCCGCCTGGTGCCAACATTGCTATCTTTTCGGTGCCAGGTCAAGACTTTCCTCTTCTCTCAGGCATTTGGCAATATCTGAGGAGCTTGAGTTTGTTATTGTTTTTAGGCTTACAGGTTTTTAAAGTTATTATAGTGGTTTTAAATGTATGTGTATATTGCATGCTTTTGCTGTTTTAACTTTTGTATATTGTTTTTAATTGTTTTAATCCTATGTAAACTGCCCAGAGAGCTTCAGCTATGGGGCGGTATACAAATGCAATAAATAAATAAATAAATATCAAACCAGCCTGTCAGAAACATGAATCTAGATAGTCTGTTATAGAATGGTTTGTTTCTTGAGCAAACAGAGCTAATTTCAGCTTTGACGTACTGGCAAACAAGATTTCTGAGATTAACAGAATGCCTCCAGAGGGTTTAGTTCCTCTCTCTAAAATGCCCTTCTGGTTGCCGAGGCATGCAGCTGAGCTTCCCATGAGCAGATGTCAGTAAAGAATTAAAACAAAACAGCCTCTGAGATTTAAGGCCTGACCTCTTAAACTTGTAGATAACAAGAGCAGCTTCGGGGAAAAAGGATGAGCATAAAAATCTATGTCTATATAAAAAAGGGAAAGGGGCAAGGGGCGAGAAAAGGAGATATGGGTTGAGTTGTTCTCAACTATGCTAGCTCACTTTCATGGCAGGTACAGTCTGGGTAAGGAGGGATTTTCAAGGCAGAGTACATCTGTGAGCATCTCGAGTTCTGGGATGGTGAAGGGAGGATTACCTGAACCAATCGCTCAGAGGCCTACCTGCTTGAAGGAATCGGGAGGGGAGCAACCTTAGGCCTTGGTGGCCTCCTAGACTCCAAGAATGTAGCTACTTGGGGACTCAGGATACTACCAGGGGCATCTTTGGCATGATTCCAGGCTTTGAGCCAGGGTGGGATTGTCTGAATGGGGGTGGCAATAGGAAGCATCCTTCCAAGCCCTCACCTCAAGGTAGGGACCTGCACTATGTGAGAGGTGGGACAGTGAAGCTACACTACTTATTGTGGAGCAGCTGTTACTGAATCAAGCTGTGGCCCTAATTGCAATCCATGAACTTGCCTTGCATCTTCAATTCTGTTTTGCATTGAGGATCCAGTGAATTAAGTTAGATGTCAGAGAATGGCACTGAATCTTCCTGGAATAGTCACTGGGAACTTATTAATTGTATGTTTTTAAAGAATATTCTATGATGAGTCTTAACCTCAGACTTTCCATTGAGAATTTTATTCATTCTTTCTAACATTGGAATTGGCACTGAAAAGTTTAATGTGGATCTAAAAAATCGGATATTTTCTTGGGGACTAGGAAACAACACCCTGGATATGAGTTTTGTTTTCCACATAAAAACCTAATTGATCACTATATTTGTGGTTGAGAGGAAAATTCTGTACAAATCTGGTTGACTGTTTCTTTGCTTGTTCAGGCCATTTAAAGATGCTTCTCACAAGGTATTTTGTACTCAGGTACAGTTACCTGGAAGAAAGACTACATATGTATAACATCATGGACTAAGAGAGGACATTTGCTGCAAACTTGGAATTCTCTGTCAAATTTCTCACTGGGTCAAGGACGTAGGTGTGTGCAAGGGATGTGCCAGGTGTGCCCAGGCATACCCTAATGTCTCAAACAATAAGCACCAAATTGAGTAGGCCCATTGAGTAGGGATCCAGAGAGGGATCCAGATGAAGTGGGAACAGTCCTCCGGCTGCCCTCCAGTTGCTCCACAGCCGCACTGAAGAACTGTTGCCTGTGAGAGAGTACCATCACTCTTGGCAGCAGGAATGAAAAGGAATCACTCTGCTGGGATCCTTTTTGCCTGAAGCCGCACCCCCTTGGCCTCTGCTGGAGCAGCTGTGCCAAACGACCTCACTCCAACCGAGGTGCATGTAAATGATACTGGGTGCACACTGTACTGAAATGTCACCCACGTAGCAGTAACAGGCCTCCAGCTGCTCTGCTGCCACTCCCACCCCCAACAGCACACCATTGCTCCTGGCAGCAGGAGCAGAAATGGAGCTGTGCTTCAAAGAGTCTAGGAGGAAGGCCCCCAAAGACTAATATCACCTCATAAGCCCTTCCTCCGGCCAGTGCCACCACAAAACCCCACCAATGCTGGGGCTTGAGAAGCATCTCCTTATTTCCCCATCACCACCACCACCACCTGCAATGGTTCTCCTGCAGTCAGGCAAGTCAAATGCAGAGTAGGGCATCAGCGTCTTTTGTTTTTGGGTAACAATTTTTTACTGTGAATTTTTAATAAAATTAAAAACCCATAAAAGAAAATTAGAAAAAAATTAAAAATAGACACATGCAGCTACTTAATTCAAAAGCCTCAGTTTCAAATATCACAACATTCTAAAATTAAAAAAAAGAATAAAAGGGAAAATAGCATCAATTACACATAAACGTCCATAAAGGCAGACCAAATGTCTGAGTAGAAGTCCATTCGTAAATGGCGCCTGTATGCCACTGTATTGCTAATGTTGTTAAGTCTTCAATCCATTTCATTATAGGCAGTGTGGTTTTATCTTTCCAATGTTGTAGAATCAGTCTTTTGGCGGTCCAAAGGGCGCAAAAAATCAATTTACATTGACTGTGTGTTATTTTCCAAGAAGCCAGTAAGTAATTTAATATGACATGTACATCTGAAAAAATTAAAGAATTTTCTAATACAAAATTGATGCATCTGATAATTTCCTCCAAAAGAAGGAGACTATGGGACCTTTCCAGAACATATGAACAAAAGAAGCTTTAGCTGTGTGACACTTCCAACAATTAGTCAATTTGGACTAACCTTTATTAAACAGACGCTGTGGCATCCAGTAGACTCGGAACAATAATTTTTGCTGAATAAGATGCAACCAGAGATCCATTGACATATCAGATACTGATGCCCAAACAGTGGTCCATTGATTTGATAAAATAGGACATTCCAATTCCCTGTTCTATTCCTGCTGATGTCCCAATGTATCATATTTATTCACTGATAATAAGTATTTATAAACATGAATCGTGCGTCGATTTACCTGGTCAGACTCAATAAGTGCTTCCAATAACAGGGAGATTCTGAAGCAGTAAAAGCCACAGGGCCAAATCTAGATTCTAACAAATGTTGCAATTGCAAGTACTGCCATTCAGCTGTAGCAGGTAATTTAAATTTATCTCGAAAAGCTGAAATTAACAAAAACTCATAATCTGCACCCAATAATTGATCCAGGGTAAAAATCATTCCGTCTGTCCAAGTCCATCACAAAAACATTTTCTTTCCTATATTTAAGTCTGGATTTCCCCATATAGTCAATTTAGTATGAGAAATTGGGTTGAACTCTAGTTGGCATGAAGTTATATGCCACACATCTCTAACTGCTGAAATTGTGGGAGGAGCATTTTCTACTTTAATATGTTGAGAACCTAATGCCATCCATTTGGAAAGACTCCAGACAGGATGATTTCAAAAGTGATCAAGGTGGAAAATCAAATCTAAGTGGAAAAGACCAACATTTGGTGCAGATCAGCAAATAAGCCAATGGTATTTAGCAAGGTCAGGAAAGCCAAACCCACCATTTTTAGTTGGAAGTTGCATCCTTTTCAGGGATATTCTTGGTGGAGAGGAACCCCAAAAGAATGTACAAAACAAAATATTAAGTCTTTGAAAATATTTGCTAGGTATAAGTAAAGGGATTCCACATATAACATAAACAATTCAAGGTATAGTATTCATCTTAAGTCTATTAACCTTGTCCCATAGACTTAACTTTAAAGATGCCCATCTATCAATATCTCGTGAAATATTGTTAATCAATTTATTTAGATTTAACTTAATCATTTGAGATATGTCTCTAGGAATGATTATTCCCAAATAAGTAATGGAATCAGGGCACCAGTGAAATTGCCAGTTAGCTAATACACTAGAATGTATAATCTCCAATCGGCATTATTTCCAACTTTGACCAGTTAATTGAATAGCCAGACAAATCACCAAAAGTATTAATCAGTTTCATCAAGCTGGAACTGATGACTGGAGTTTTGAAATAAATAATAAAAGATTATCTGCTTACAGAATAATTTAAAGTTCTAAGTCAGCATGTACAAAACCGTGAATACTGCTGCTTTGCCTAATGGTTCATGCCAGGGGTTCATAAATCAAATATCAATGGGGAAAGTGGACACCCCATCTGGTACCCTGACCAAGTAGAAAAAATCCGTTGGTTCTTATTTTAGCTCTCGGGGCTGAATATAATTCTTTTACCCAGTCACCACTAATAATCGTAGAAGACTATCATCTTGTTAGGAGTATTTCTGCAGACATCTCTTATCAACCCCTTGAAAAAGGCCTAAAAAACAACACAGGCCGAAATGCCTTGGGCTTTGAAATAAAGTATTTTAGCATCCTGAGAATTTGCTTCTCCCCATTTTTTTTGGTCTTGATTTGGATGCTCTCCTCCTTTTGGTTTTTTGATCAGATCTTTCACAATTTAGAGCAACCAAATCGACAACTAATCTGAGATTATCTGTTCTCTGTCTATTTTTAATAAATCCCACCTGGTCTGATCGAACCAATGTTGCAATAACTTGTTGCAATCTATCGGCCAATATTGCAGTTAATATTTTGATATCCACATTAATTAATTAATTATAAAGGTCGATAGTTAGCACAATAGGTATAGTCCTTGCCAGGCTTAGGAATCATGGTAATATAAGCATTATTTAATGATGAAGAAAGACAGCCTGATTCAAAAATATGATTATTCTATTAGGGCCTTGTTTGTTCATACAATAAATGCAACATGTGCTTCTTGAGAAGCTCCGCTTGAACATACTAATATTATTTCCAGAATTTAGGGTACCAGTTAAATGCTATCTCAAGAAATAAATCCCCCAGAAGAAAAACTCCTTTGGACTCCACAACTAATGATTATTTCAGTAGCTGGCAGCCTCTGGTGTGAACTGCTGTATCTCTGACCATTTCTTCAGCAAATTATATACGCAGCTTATGGTATGACTTGCTTACATTCTGCCTGGGGTTTGGAATTAATTATGCATGCTATGAAACTCTCACATAATCCTTCCAAGGCTGACTTCTTTAGATTAGTCTTCTTATGTATGAGGTTAAAATTAGCTCATCCAGACCAGAAGTAGCAAGTTTTAGAAAAAATAAAATATGACCTTAATCGCACAATTCTTTAGAAGTTTTAATAAGTAGGGAAAGAGTGTTCATTTGCCACATAAAAGTGAAATGACTTTCATGGCAGTCATACCCTAGATGAAGCTGGAATCAAACCTGCGAAGTTCGTAGAATCTTCTCTATAAATGACATATCTCATGCTAGCTTTTGATCCTTCCATTAATACAAAGACAGGCAGTTTTGCCCATTTTTGGACCACTGCCACAATAGTTTGAAATACGAGCAGGGAAATATAACATTGAAAGCAGCCCATGAGCAGAGGGTAGTAAAATGCCTTGAAGGAAATTGATGGCTGGGGAAAGGGTACAATTCTGGTTCCTTGAACCCAACTCTGATGTGACAAAAATCTTCCTCGCATTCCACATATCTTTGTGCCCCTGGTTTATGGTGTCTCATACAGAGTTCTCAGTAAGGGGTATTGCTGAGTAACCAGTGAATTGAGTCCTTGTTGGACTAAAGTAAAATATGCACCTTCTGAGAGCTACAGAACTAATTTTTTTGAATGAAAAGAAAGTGAAATCTTCCTGGCCAAGTTTAGAGACCATTTTCAAATGAGCTGGAAGGGCTATGATAGACCAATGTTGCCTACTAATTTCTTTTGCCAAGCAGGTTTTTAGGATTTGTGAAACAATAAAACCCTTCAAACCTGTGAATGGAGATGTACACTGCAAGTGGATGTGTGCATTGTTCTATCTTCAACTTTCTCAAGAAATTACTGTCTCCAGCCCAAGGCTGTTCATAATCTGTATTGAATTTAGTGATGCAGCAATTCTATCCCTTGAAGAACAGAAACCATGTTGGCTGCCCATATTCAAATATAACCCCATATGGCAATGATAGAGAGAATCTTACATTGGTAAATAAATGAACAGACCAAAGGTAGCCAGATTCCGTACTGTTCTTGTAGATTAGGGTGACCAGATAAAATCCAGGTCAGGGCTCATGTAACTTTAACAGTTGTAGAGAAAAGGGAATTTCAGCCAGTGTCATTTGTATACAATTAGTTCCTGGTGAAATTCCCTCTTCATCACATCAGTTAAAGGTGCAGGCACTATACTAGAGTGACCATATACAAAAGAAGGCAGGGCCCCTGCAACTTTAACTGTTGTGATGAAGAGGGAATTTCACCAGGGACTAATTGCCTGCAAATGACACTGGCTGAAATTCCCTTTTCTCTACAACTGTTAAAGTTACATGAGCCCTGACCTGGATTTTATCTGGTCAGCCTATTGTAGATAAAAACAGTCTTGGTGATCTTTAGAGTTTGATACTCATGCAGAAGCAACTAACACAAACGTAAATGACACTAACCACAGCTGACACTGATAAAATTGGTTAAACTTCTTCTGCTGACTGGGAGAAATTGAAGCTCTTTTGTGTATTCTAGTCATCGGTCAAAGGCATGCTAACTGAGGAAAGGAAAGTGATGTAGGCCAGAAGCAAACCTGTCAAAGCTTTGGAGAATTTTCTGCTCAGTTGGACACATCAAGGGGTTTTGACATCTATTCTAATATTTGGTTTTACAGGGTGTTAAGTGGCAGACATCAAACTAAATGTAGGAAACACTGTTATTTAAGAATAAGATGGTGTGTTTGTTTTATTAAAAAAAACCTAGAGATTTCTATTTTTGTTTTAGATGGGAACATGTCCTTGACAAAAAGAAAAATATGTCTTCAAAGTATTAAAGCCAAGGTAGCTGTTGCAGAGTGGCTGTGGCATGTAAGGATTCAAGGGGTGATCATCTGCATTACTGTTTCATGCAAAAGAAGTCTCGGGGGTCCTGCCTGTGAAAGAGAGGCCTGGGAACTCTGCAGTTGCATATAAGATACAAAGAAGAAGGTAGAGAAAAGGAACAAAAAGACTGGGAGGGGTGAACCCCAGTTCTGTTGCTACAGGCTCCCTTCCTCCCTTGGGCTGTCCCCTTCTCTGGTTGTTGGCAGCAGGCTATGGAGGCTTATGCTACAATGTCTTCCAGCCTCTCTCCATATTGCTGAAGGGCAGGCATGGAAAACTGCAGGGATGTTTGCTGATTCTCGCCATCCTCTCCTCCCACTGAACTTCATTTGGCAGTTTTGCTCCCTGTCTCCACGGAGAAAGACAATGCAGAGAGGGGGGCAGGGTCCCTCCAATTTCTTCCATGGGGCCTGAACTCCCTCCAGCCAATCTCATCTCCATGTTAATTAGAGAATGATTGGCCAATTGGCTGTACCAGACCAGGTCAGCATTTCGTTTTGGTAGCAGTAGCAGATTCAGCCCTGGATTAACCATTAAGCAATATAAGCACGTGCTTAGGGCACCAATAAGAATAAGAATAAGAATAAATTTATTTCTAACCCGCCTCTCCCTTTGAATCGAGGTTGGGAGCAACATTAATATAGTAACAATATAGATCAAACATAAATTAATTAAAAGAGCATATAAAACAATCAACACATTTTTAAATTCTTGGTTTAAAGTTCATCTGGGTTTGCCTGCCGGAAAGTCAAGCCTCGAAGTTACCAGCACATGCACTACCGTCTTTAGGTCTTCCAATTCTAGGAAAGGGCGCAGCTGTCGCAACAGCCGAAGCTGATAGTAGGCACTCCTGGCAAAGGGAAGGGGGGCACCACAGACTACTGGTACCATAGCTGTAGCCATCTAATTTTAAGGAATATATAAATATAATAAAAACAGTTTATATTTAATATAGTTGTGTGTTCTGGCGTGGGGGATGGCGGCCTTGAAGAAAACTGAGTTTTTAATGCCTTTTTTCACCTTCAGCACTTATTGAATCTTAATGTCTTGCCGGCTAAGCAATGGAAGGGCCAAGGGGGCACCATGATTGGGCTGTGCTTAGGGCATCAGCTGGCCTTAATCTGGCCCTGAGTAGATTGGTAGCTCATAGGACACTGCTTGGGCAGCTGTAGAGGGAATCTTGCAGGAGTGTTAGAAGGGGGCTAATGCATGGGAACAGGGCATTCTGCCTGAAGTGGCATATAGGCACTTGGTGAGTTCTGTTACAAAAGGAATATGCCACAAAACCAATTTTAAGTTGTCAGGGTTTTGTAAGAAAACCGGGCTATGCAGAGATAAACCATTTCAGCAGAAGAGACATTTCTAGGGAAATGGTAGGGTCAGACCAACTGTGACCATAATGACCTGTCAGTGAGTATCCCAAAGTGACTAATTGCCATCTGACATTGCTTTAAATTTGCAGTAGTCGGGAAAAAGCGGCCTTATAATTTACATTGAAGATTCTTTAATCAGATTCCTTGAACATTTTTACAAATACTATATAGCTGAAGTTTGTAATCATACTTTGTAATTAACTTCTAAAATAAACTGGCTTGCACTGTTATAGTATCCTAGCTACCTAGATTTTAAAATAACAACACTTCTTTGAAACATTTGACATGTTCTATCAGACCTCATCAAATAAGACAATGTTAAAAGTGTAGCTCCCTTTTAAGCATTGGGGAATTAATCCTGCAATGAGGTTTGCAATGAGATTCTTGGGGTTTATCCAGATGGATGGCTGTTATTGCTTTCTCTTTTTAATGGTGTTTGTGTGTGTGTATTTGATGGAAAGAAAAAATGATAGAAGAAGTAATTGGGAAACACAGGAAAGTTAAAATGAAAGATGATATCTGGACCTCCGGTGCCCCCCTCCCCCCAAATCCCATGAGTAAGGCAGTGTGATGGCGCAATACAAGCCTTGTCTGGAAGCACTATTGAACATCCTGGCTCAACCTTTGTCACCACAAAGGAGGTGGATGAAGAAAAAAACTACAAAGGAAGCAGGCACATCAACACTTCTGCCCAGGACTCCTGATGACTGGTGGGCATGTTACATTTTTCAACACACATAAAAGCTTCTTGGATTGCAATTAGTCTTCCTTTTCGAAAGCTCTGACTTATATTTATGCTATGTGATCTTAGCTTTACTGCTCTGCCTTGTGTTGCCTCACATGACTTATGCATGTTGCTTGCCATCTTTCTACCAGCTCTCTCTCAACCTTGATTAATTCTGCTGAATATCCATCTCTGAAAAGGGAGAATCAATCTAGAAAAGTTACACTCCCAAACTGGCAACTGACACATTGGCTTTACTGAAGACAACAGTTGTCTGCAAAACATGAGTTAGCAACAGACACCACAACTTTCACTGTCTTAGATGTCCTGCATATTGGACGGCTGCAGTAGAAGGACATCTCCATGTTACTGGACAGTTGGACAACATTGACCAACTTTGGTTATTTGGAGCCTATCTACACTACTGTTGGGGCCCAGGACACACTCCATATACAGTTTTCAAAATGTTTTCAAAGGGTTTTATCCTGTGCGTGTAGATAGGCTCTGAGACTTAAAGGCGTACTGTATTTCTTTCCTTTGCAAAATCAGCCTAGGCAGGCTGAAAGGATGGGGAGAAGGAAGGATAGATGGAGAGGGGCTGACTAAACCTTCCCACTCTGGTCATTGTCCAGCTCAAAACCCACCCTTCCTATGCTGCTTTTTCACCTCATATTTCTCCTGAATTGTTTCCCACCCTAGGTGAAAAAGCGGTGTAGTAAGGAGGATTTTGATCTGGAAAATGAAAATTCTCAGAAATAAATTAAGATATGTTCTGTCTCCTTAGAGGAGGTGTGGTGAACATGTGGCCTTCCAGATGTTGCTGGATTGCAGCTGTCTTCATCCCTTGCCATTGGCTATGCTGGCTAACGCAGATGGGAGTTGTAGTCTACCAACACCTGGAAGGTCATATAAGCTCACCACTCCTGCCTTAAAGGAACTTTGATTAAGGTTTGTAGAGCTGCTGTAATTGGATCCAAGTGCTGTTGGTATTGGCAGAGTCATCAATTCCTGCGGGCTTTCAAGCAGCGGCCCTTCGCCAAGACAAGTAGCAGCCACTTAGGCGACTGTAGCCTAGTCTCTCATTTGTATCACTTTGGCAAACATTCACATGATTTGAATGCTCACTCATGAAGAAATGTTCCTATAAACAGAAAACTAGCATGTCAGGAAGAAAGTTAGCCTAGAACTTTCTGCATAATATATAGCTATTGTTTTGGTATGGGGAAATATTCAATAAAGTGATTCCCCCCCAACCTGCAATCTGAAGTGGTAAAGCCAAGGACAGGTCGACTCCCTCAGTGAGACCTGAGCCTGCCTGAGGCTTCCAGCTCCATCACACCACTTTTTTTCCCTGGTATGCACCCACGATTTTGACTTCCATTTCATTAGCGCAGCAAGCGCTGGTCCCTTTCACAACTGCGGCTGTTGTTTGCTCTCCTGCTATTGCGTCTACCCCACCCCGATCCTTCTCTTTCCCCTTCAGTTCATTGGTTCTTATCAGGTGATGGACATGGTTGCCTTCCCACCCTCACTGTGGTTTTGTTGCCTAGGGTTTTATGGATTCAGCTTTTAATTGGCTGGATGCCATTTCTGCAGGTATTGAGGGTGGGGTTGGAGCAGCAAAAGTCTGTCCAACTGGCTCAGTACAAGTCTGTTTGTTCGACTGACAGCCTCAGCAAGAGGAGGAGAACCACCCTGCCCTCCTCTTTTGTCAGCAGGACCGCCCCCAGAAAAGCAACATAGTGTGAGGATGATAAGGATTTTTGATCTGGGCATTGATATAAAATCAAAACCTGGAACACTAGTTTCTCCCAAGCCTCTAAAGAAACATTTTAAGGTAAAGTAGAGACATATTTCACTGCACAAGGGTAAAGTTCACACCTCACATTCTAGCATTTCAGAGGAAAAACCACAGAACGATATAACCAAAACATCCTCTCCCAATAACAAGCCTCGCTATCTCTTCCTCCGAAGAGATTGCGAATTAGACATGACTCAACGGCCCTCAACACTGACAAGATGGCACCCCCTATGTAAACATTTTCAGTTCTTCGTAAGGAAAATTACTGGCTATTAGAGGAAACCAAATAACACCAAGTAAACCAAATAACACCAAGGAAACAGTAAATTACTTTGAGGCGTCAATTGCCCCAGATATTGCTTTATTTTGGTTTAAGTTATTGTTTAGTTGAAACATTTATTGGCGTTTATCCATCACAGGAGGGAGGGGGTGAGTGGTATGTGATGTCAAAGCCTGTAACAGAGATAAATGAAACAGTTTGTTACTACCCATGTGCCACTTCTCTCTCCTTCGTACATTGTTTTGAATAAACCTGTTGGCCTGAACTCTGCCTGTTCCTGGTGATTTTTCAATTTGAGAGTTAGGGAACATTTCCTTAACAAGGACGGCAATACACAGGACAGAAGGGCACTTTTATTTCACATGGAAAAAATAAATCGCACTTTCCTCACCCCAGAAAAAGTCAGAAAATGGAGGGGAAGAGGTGAGGTGACTGCAGGAGAGGCACAACGTCATCTGGGTATTGTGTTTCAAAATATCAAACCAGGCAGGACAAAAGTGTGATAAAACACTGGTGTGATGGAGCCCTTCACCACTAACACTGGCTGACCTCAAGGAGAGTTTCACAAAATGCAGTGGAATATCACATTGCTGGAGTTTTGGACAGTATTTTAAATGTGTGTCGAGCAGCCATGTCTTCTTGTCATTTGTATTCTAGAGTAAACGCAGAGGCCCCAATCCATACTTTAAAAGCTCCCCTATCTCTATGCTAGGCACCCAATCTGGATGAGGGACTCCTTTAGAGTAAAAGGCATAGCTGCTAGACACAAATTTAAAGTAACGCCCATTTTGACCCTGAGTTCACACAAAGAGCAGATGAAGTAGGAGAATGCATACTTCTTCATACTGCAGGGGAAAGATTACATGGGTAAGTGCTTCCTGGTAGAAAAAGAAAGCCCTACTGCACATTCAACTCTTCTTCCAGCAGGGGCATTACTAGGGTCTTTATCACACCTACCAGTTTTGCTTATGCAGGTTCCCCCTCCGTTTCCTATGCGAGTGTAGCCTTCTGATCACACATGGTCGATTTTGCTCCGATACCTGTGGAGGAGGGGAGAAAACGGACTATCTCTGTTCAGGGATATTTTGAAAGTGAAACGGGAAACGGAGCATTTGGGGTGCGAGAGCAGCGCGAGGGGGATGAAGTCACGGCGGGTGTGGATCAAACCACCCATGTGATAAAGGCCTAGGTCTAGGCTCATGGGATTCTGGGCCCGAGTGTATTTTCCAGGGCCCCCACTAAATTCCCCTTAGCATTAAGTGTCCATTGGTGTCCATGGGAAGTTTTTCTCAGTTTAGTTGCCATATGCATAGCGCAATTTTCAAGACGGCTTGGAGCTGGGTAACCCTTCTCCTCCCCACCTGCTGCAACATACACCCCCTCCCCTTGAATGGCAATTAAGCTTAAAAATATTCCTTTTGGTGCCAGTGGAGCTTTTTTCCTAAGCTTAAATGCCAGGACCAGGAGAAGGGGATTCTAGGGGAATCACAGAGGGGGAGAGGGGGAGGGTTAACCCTCCAAATTCTGCCCCCTCTTCCACATAGCAATTAAACTTAGGTGGAAAGATTGGGCTCTGAATCTATTAAGTGCCTAGCAACACCCCAGTCTTTCAGACATCTCCTTTCCTTTGCTGAGGTAGGCCTCCTCCACACGAGACGTTTAATGAGCCTTAGAGGCTCATTATAAATTTTACCTCCACACCAGCGGAGCGCAAAACGGGCGTACAGGCGCGTTATTTCCCCGATAATGCGCATTTTCGAATGCGCGTTAAATAGCGACTTTTATTTTTCTCCGGCCGTTAAAGCGCATTTTCGCGGTGTGAACAAGCGATTATGCGCGTTAACGTCTTCTAAAGCACTTTTTGGACATGAATTAATGCGCTTCGCCGCCTCTCGCCGCCTCCCGTGCAGAGGGATTAGGCGTAAATGCGCCTCCGCGATAATGCGCATAATCCCGGAACCGGGCGCAAAAGCGCATCCTTGTGGAGGGGGCCGTAGTTTATACATGGAGATGCATTCAGTCATGTGATTCTACCCCACTTGCAGTTTGAAGTGGGATAGTCTTTAAATAATTTGGCAACCTCATCTGTTCTAGTTTCTGCAGAATCCGGATCTATAAGTAACATCCCAAGCTTTTGGTTTTTATTTTCTCTATTGGCAGAGATAGCGAAGTTTGTACTAAACTAAATGTAAAGCTCCTGAACAAACTCTCATCCCAACTATTTCCTTATGAAATGCTATGGTTTCCTTTCCATGTAATTATGAAAATTAAAAGCAGCTTCACATATTTGACTGTCAGACTTCCATTTGAGATTCTGTTACCAAATGAATAGCTGTGGTTGGCTGAGTAGGATAGCAAATTACTCTTCCTGGGCTTGTAACTTTGGCTTTTCCCTCCACTGAGTTCTGTTTTGGGTGTAGCTGAGGGGGAATGGTTTCCTTTTCACAGCCATTAAGCTACTTCCGAAAAAGTAGCTGGGCTGCTCTTGTGACACCTTAAATAGTAGGAGATATATTTTGCAGCAGAAACATTTCCTGTGCCGCTTTTGCATGTTTTTTCACCCCATAATTTAGTTACATCCCATTAACGAATTAATCCACAGTGTTTTAAAGTCCTCTCAAAACATGCATTTAAATAGTATTTTAATACATATTTAAATCTGTATTTTCTCTCTATGTATTTAAAGCTATATTGTATCTCAAAATACATATTTAGGATTGCAATTATATACCCATATATCTGCAACTAATATCAAGACATGATTATAATCAACCATGGTGTGGATTGAGGCAAGCGTTGAGTTGAATATTAGTCAACAGTGTGTTTGATTGACACATCCCCCGCTCTCTCCCCCCCTCAGTACTCCCGCTGGTATCCCATCAGCCATTGCAAGTTCTGTTGGCTGGACTAGAGTGGCAGCTATAGCCTGGGAACTCTGTAGTTGCCAAAAATAACCAACTATGTGCAACAAAATTGTCAACGGTGCCCAACACATGACATGATAACCAATGGTTGTTCAAATAATCAACTCTGCACAGCGTTGGTTATTTGCGTTGATTATTTCAGCAGAATAACCAACCGTGGTGTGAAAAAATTCCAACAGACAACACAATAACCCACCATTGTCTATTTAACCCACCATTGACAATTTAACCCACCATTGGTTATCATGTCATCTGAACCCAGTCAGTAGGACTTACTTCTGAATAGACATGTTTATTAAGAATGTACTGTAAATGTGTATTTTTATATATTTAAACTGCTTTGAACTGTGCTGCAACATTTGGGGAAGTGTAACATCTTTTTTTAAAGCTAAATTCCAATCCACACATTAGTTTGGAGGTTCAGATCAGGACATTTTTTTATAGGAATTTGCAAAGACTAAATTCCTTGAGTATTCCTAGCCAGAAAGCTCACCTCATGTCTCTGATGAAGTGGTCTTTATGCCATAACAAATCTGCTAGTCTTTAAGGAGTCACAAAACTCTTTGTTGCAGTAACTCACTTTTTAACTCCTTCCTTTTTCTCAGCCATGGTCAATACTATCGATTTAGTTTTAAGTTCCTATACCATTCCATTCAAGAGTCATGACTGCAATGTTCTGAATAGGGAATTCTACTTTTGATTCCCTTTCCTCCTAGCCAGCTTGCAGCCTTTCCTTAGATAAAAGTATCCTAAATTCAACTCAAGTTGATGGGTATTATTGATTTGCATGGCAAACTTAAAGCTATTGAAGGAGCATTCTGTTGGTATAGGGGGATGAACAAACAGGACCCAGGGTTCTTCTTCTACTCTCCTGGGAGCTGTCCATATGCTCCGAATACCTCATGGTAGCAACAGAGTGGCGCTGCATTGTTTAAAGAACACAGCTGCCAACTTGCACCCACCATGGAAAGTGAAAATGGATGGAAACCCCCTCCCTCCCAAGCTTATTTTCTATTTAATGCAAGGTCACCACCTTCTTTGTGCCATCTGTTGGTGGTGTCCTTGCTGTGCCTCGAAGCTGGGGGCATTCCCGGGGCGGATCAAACCTCACAGTAGATCAGGGAACACATGGGAGAGCCAGGCAGAGGACGGGCTCCAAGAGCTCAATGGCTGCTGGTGCTGTCTGGAAAACCCATGCTCCCCTCTGCTGTGGGGATTTCCCACCCCCACCCCACACCTGCGAAACCACCAGGTTTTCTCCAAAGCGGCTGCAAAGGGGTGACGTGAAGACAACCCCCTGCTCAACAGGTACTGAAAGGATGCTGGAGACAACAGAGGCCTTTTTTCTGTTCCCCAGTCCCATGCATTTATTATTTATTTATTTATTTTATTCCATTTATATACCGCCCCATAGCTGAAGCTCTCTGGGAGGTTTACAAAAATTAAAAACATTGAACAATTAAAACACCAATATACAAAATTTAAAAACATAAAGCATAAAAACAAGTTAAAATTACAATATCCTTCTGGGTCAAAGCACAACAACAACACAACAACACAAAAACCCCTCATCATATGCTGTTGAATGCCTGGGAGAAGAGGAAAGTCTTGATCTGGCGCCGAAAAGATAACAATGTTGGCGCCAGGCGAGCCTCGTCAGGGAGATCATTCCATAATTGGGGGGCCACCACTGAAAAGGCCCTTTCCCTTGTTGCCACCCTCCATGCCTCCCTTGGAGTAGGCAACCGGAGGAGGACCTTCGATGTGGATCGTAGTGTACGGGTAGGTTCGTGTCGGGAGAGGCATTCCATCAGGTATTGTGGTCCCAAGCCGTGTAAGGCTTTATAGGTTAAAACCAGCACCTTGAATTGAGCTCAGAAACGTATAGGCAGCCAATGCAAGCGGGCCAGAGTAGGTCTTATATGCTCAAACCTTCTGGTTCCTGTTATCACTCTGGCCGCTACATTTTGCACAAGCTGCAGCTTCTGAACCATCTTCAAAGGCAGCCCCACGTAGAGTGCATTGCAGTAATCCAATTTAGAGATTACCAGAGCATAGACAACTGAAGTCAGGTTATCCCTGTCCAGATAGGAGTGTAGCTGGGCCACCAACCGAAGTTGGTAGAAGGCACTCTGTGCCACCGAGGCCACCTGAGCCTCAAGTGACAGAGATGGTTCTAGGAGAACCCCCAAGCTACGAACCCGCTCCTTCAGGGGGAGTGCAACCCCATCCAGAACAGGTTGAACACCCTCCATCCGGTCAGCAGAACCACCCACTAACAGCATCTCAGTCTTGTCTGGATTGAGGATTTGGGATTGCTTGGGTGTTGACGTGGGGATTAGTAAGGATTCTTCAGCCAGGGAAGTGAATTACTAGCATGGGAATTACTCGAATATGCACTAAGGGTCAGAAAGAGGGAAAATATGATAGGGTGGATTCATAAAAGACCACAGCAGTGCATTTAAACAGATATAATGTGGCAAGTGAAGCACATTATTATTATTATTATTATTATTATTATTATTATTATTATTATCATCATTATTTACATTTCTATACTGCCCCATAGCCAAAGCTCTATGGGCGGTTTACAAAATATTGGTCCTTAGTCGATCTGATCTTCCAGCCATCAATTTGATAATGATGATGAGCAGAAATTAACATGAGCTAACGTGGCTAAATGGAACATAGGAAACCAGTTTATATGGTAGCTTATTTCTCCCGCTGCGTGTGTCATCCAAATTTTGCTAATTATACTCACAAGCATGGTTTGCTATGTCATCTGAACCTGGGCGGTATGGCTTGGATGAGGGCAGGGGATTAGGCAGCAATCCTCAAATAACCTAACAACAGCCAATGGGTTATTTGATGGTTGCTGCCCCCTCAGACAAGCCATGTCACCTGGGTTTGGACCACATGGCAAGCCACACCACCAAGGGTAATTAGGGAAATCTGATCAGCACACATGGCAGAATTAACAAGCCACAGTGATTTGTTAGCCACACCATGATTGTGCAAACTGGGTCACTGAGTTAGATCATTGGTCTACCTAGTCCAGTGTTGTTGATGCTGTGACTGGTAGTGGCTCTCCAGAGTTCCAGGCAGGAATTTTGCTGGCCCTACCTGGATGTCGCGCGGATTGCACCTGGGACCTTCTGCATGCAAACCATGTGCTCTATCACTGAGCTACAGCTCCTCCCCTACTACTGTGGACTTCAAGAAAACTTAATCATGCATTGTCCAAGTGATCCCACCTCAAGGAAGTGAAGAGTTCCTTCCTAGGCTCTTAGGCTGGTTTCCTACAAGAAGCTTAAAGCAGCTCTTGATTTAATTGGTCTGATCTTGGCTAGAATGCTAATCTGCATTACAATGTCCCTCTTCCAGGTGAAGCATAATCAGCCAATAAAATAAACAGAGAATGGTTCAAAAGCAATTTAAAACCAACAAGTGAAAAAGCTCTTAGTGAGGCAGGATATGGGGGAGAGGGGTAGTTTCTAACATAAATATTGCACAAAGGTTCTAGTACTAACAGTTTGCAGTCTTGTGATATTCCTTATTTCTATTCCCACGTTAAGTCTATTGTTTTATAGATTTAAAGTAAAACAAACAAAACACTATATCTCCATTTGGAGGATTTTGTACTTCCATTTCCCTCCTTAATCTGTTTTTTCTTGCTCCCTGCACACACCCCAAAAGCCAGTTAATTCCGTGGCCCCCCACCATGCATTCACACACTTCCCAAGAAACTGCACTATGGTATGGATCATTTTATTTAGGGTTCATTTCTTCCATCTGACAGAGCTTAAAGCTCAACGCTCCCTGGAACTTCACTGTGAATGAGTCAAGAGTTTCCTGCTATTTCTTCTTTTAATCTATTTATTGAGCCTCTGTCCAGTCTAAATACCTTTGTCCATATGCCATAAATTTGTCTCTTTTGTCATTTTGATTTATATAGGCATAAGCTTTTTTTTTAAAAAAAAGTAATTAAAAGCCACTTTTCTCATATCTTCACACAAATTATTAACATTCTCTGCAAGCTTCCTTATGTCCTGCATGAACAGCTGATGTGCTGGTGCATATTTCCTAGCAGAATGAAAGTCAAATTGGACAGAAAGGGGATGGTCAAAGCAGAATTTATTGTGAACTAGCAGTATCATAGAATCATAGAATCATAGAATAGTAGAGTTGGAAGGGGCCTGTAAAGGCCATCGAGTCCAACCCCCTGCTCAATGCAGGCATCTACCCTAAAGCATCCCTGACAGATGGTTGTCCAGCTGCCTCTTGAAGGCCTCTAATGTGGGAGAGCCCACCACCTCCCTAGGTAATTGGTTCCATTGTCTTATTGCTCTAACAGTCAGGAAGTTTTTCCTGATGTCCAGCCAGAATCTGGCTTCCTGTAACTTGAGCCCATTATTCCGTGTCCTGCACTCTGGGATGATTGAGAAGAGATCCTGGCCCTCCTCTGTGTAACAACCTTTCAAGTATTTGAAGAGAGCTATCATGTCTCCCCTCAATCTTCTCTTCTCCAGGCTAAACATGCCTAGTTCTTTCAGTGTCACCTCATAGGGCTTTGTTTCTGGACCCCTAATCATCCTCGTTGCCCTCCTCTGAACATGCTCCAGCTTGTCTGCATCCTTCTTGAAGTGTGGTGTGCAGAACTGGATGCGATACTCAAGATGGGGCCTAACCAGTGCCGAATAGCGGGGAACCAGGACTTCACACGACTTGGAAGCTATACTTCTATTAATGCAGCCCAAAATAGCATTGCTTTTTTTGCAGCCACATCACACTGCTGGCTCATATTCAGCTTGTGAACTGCAACAATACCAAGATCCTTCTCGCTTGTAGTATTGATTAGCCAATTAGTAGCCTCACAGCAGCTGGTAATTGCAGTACTGATGATCCAAGCCTGTCCAATAATCAGAAATCCTTGGATCAAAGTTGGCGAGAGGAGAAGAGAAACAAATCAGTGTGGTCCACTAATGTTTCCTGGGGTTTATCAAATGGACACTTTAATATAATTGGAACGCTCTAGCGTGGTTGCAAGTCAACTCCAGGCACTCTTGAATAAAACTGATTCTCTGGATCCGTTCCAGGGCGTCATCAGATGAGCATTTTATTGCATGCTTGTGACTGGGCACTCACAGATTTTTGTGGTTCCCTCTCACGACGTCGTCTGCCTCCTGCGCGCTTCTTGCCCTTTCTAGCATTCTTTATGTGACAAAAAAAGCCCCTGGCAAGTCCATATGATGTTTAAAGATGGAAGTTGCTGCTATCTCCTGTTCTTCAGGAGAAGTGGCATGATAAAGACGGCCCCTGAATGGGCCACATGCCACTTTTTTACTTCCTCTTTCTTCTCCCTGAGAGAAAGAGGAAGTATTGAGCCACAAAAGCAAGGGCAGGGAAGTGATGTAGGCAAGCTTGATCCCTCCCTCACACCCTGGGTCTTATGGAGCAGTCAGTCAGGGTTTAGGCTTGGGCAGGATCTACACTACTGCTTTAAAATGGTTTATAACAGTAGTTAAAACTGTTGGGGCCCATAGACAGTTTTCAAAACATTTCAAAGTGTTATATCCTGCTTGGTGTAGATCTGGCCCTGGTTTTGGAACAGAAACTGCCTGAGTTTTAACGTTTCAGTGCTATTTATTTGGGAAAGTTAAACTAAATACGCTTTATTCATAGCTTATGCAGTAGGAGATTCCTCAGAGATTTTGCTGTTCTTGCCCCCTCCCTCAAAACAGGGTTAGGGATAGGGTATTGTTTCCTTGTTCTTCAAATACCTCTGATCTTTGTATACCCACTGTTCGGCTTATTCTGCCAGCTATTTATGAGTACTAAATGAGGTCTGCAAAACATCTCCAAGCTGGCTGCTGTGGGGACATTATGCTGTCTGATCCAGCACAGCTCTTCCCATGAGTCCTATTTTAGGACAGTCCTACTTGAAAGTGTCTTTTATTTGAAGGATGGTCAACTCTGAGTCCAGTTTAAAGAAAAAGAACCATAAGAAGGGAGATCAGCAAGGCTTCTGAAGTCCATCAAGAGCTTCTGGACAGCAGATTGCACAACTGCTAGGGGGAGGGGTTTTGAACTATGATAATTAAAATTATCATAGTTATTTTTAAGTGTGCATACACACATAGAAATTAGCATGTATTTCCAGTTAAGATGGCAGCATAGTTTGTCACATTTTAGCTTGCTCTTGGATTCTCTGCCTCGTTATCCTGGTAATTGCCTAATTTTCTAACTATTACTTGCAAGAAAGCATTTTCTCCCTATTTGCCAACTCTCTGTTGTTGTTTTGTTATCTTTGATTAGCCTGATGGCAACAAGGAAAACTACGAAGGTGAAAGTAGTGCCAACTTCGCACCACCCTCACCACCACTGGGACAGCGAAGGCTGTGCTTGAAGAAGTAGCCGAGGGAGATGCTATGACATTGTTAGGTTATAGGTTGGGATTTAAAGCTGATTACCGTAAAACCTCTATAGTGAAGTTACAGGAGTCTGTTGACAAAATTACATGAAGGCTGGATCTTCTGGAAAATAAGAGTTTCACAGCTGGAAGGTAAATGTGGGACTTACAAAACCGCATTGTCTGCTTTGCAGAAGTCTAATCTTATTTTGAAGTCTAAGGTTAACAAACTACAAAATCAATCTCGTTGTTGTAATTTCCAAGTCATTGGGATATGTGAACAGGCTGAGCAGGGTCAACCAACTTGCTTTAATGGAATCTTTTATGCATGAATTACTGGACTTGCCTCAGGATTATCAGTTAGATATGGAGCAAGTACACTAAATCCCAGTCCCTGCCTCCCGTATTGAAAAAAGACCTCAACCTTTCCTTGTGAAGTTTTCAAGGTTTTCTTTCAAATGGTTAATTGTAAGAGCTTTGAGAAACAAGGGAGGTGTATAAGGTTGTATAAGGCTAAGCCTAGAGTATACAAAAGAGATATCAGAAAAATTTCACTAAATCATGAGAATTGGCCCATGAGAGGAATCTGCAGTATTTTATTCATTTTCCTGCTGTCTTCTGTTTAAGAATGGAACCTGGGCCGCGTCTTCATGGATGTCTCTTTGACGTCGCGGCGGCGGCGGCAGGCAGAGTGATGTACATTTGCGCTCCCTCTGCCCCTCTTCACTGGTAGCGGCGTCGCGTCGGGTTTTCTTGCCGCCACTGCTGCACCCGGTACCTGTGCCTCCTCGAAGGTAAGTGTTTTTGGTTTTGTTAAGGAGGGGAGGGCAGTGGAGGCACGGAAGTACAGGTGATTATTTTTTTTAAAAAAAACTTAAAATGGGGGGAGGGCAGCGGAGATGTGGAGGTAAGGGTTTGTTTTTTAAAAAAAACTTAAAATGGAGGAAGGGCAGCGGAGGTGCGGAGGTAAGGGGTTTTTTTGTTTGTTTTTTAAACTTAAAATGGGGGGAGGACTGCCGAGGTGCGGTGCGGAGGTGGTGCAGCAAGCTTATGGCTCGCTGGACCACCCCCTTCCCTGCCCAGCCCATGGCAACCAATCAGTGGTCGCCAGGACTGGGCAAGCCTCCCCAGAAGCGGCGGAGAAAAAGCGACAGATGGCAAAAGCCATCGTCGCTTCGCCGCAAACTAAAAAAGTCACACTAAATGGCTGACTTTTTTAGTTCGTGGCAAAGCCCCTTTGCCCCTAGATGGCTTCGGAATGGTGGCTGCGTCATGTAATGCAAGTGCCGCCATTCTGAAGCCACAGTGATGGATCCTGTCTGTCTAGAGTCACCCCTGGTCTGAAAACGTTCAACACAGCCGCAGCAGGAGAAGATTCTCTTTATGGCATGAGTCCAACTGCTAGGAAGCAGGAAGAGGAGGGCTGAAGCAACCCAAAGCTTTAAAGCTTCAAGGTCTTTTTCTGTATGAGTGAGTCAACATGGAATTCTTTGTTTTTTTCTCCCCTTCTTCTTTTCTTTTGTTTTCTTGATGTTGAGGTTGAGACATTTACACTTTAGAACTGGAATGGCATGTTTATGTATATGAGCATTTGTGTATGTGCATATATTTACATATGGGGTGGTTCGGGGATAAAACACCATGTTTGGTTTGAGCTATAGGGCTTCTTTAAACAAGCAATTTATAGCACGCTTGTTGCTGGCCACTGATGGATGTTCGTGGATCATTTTGACGAAGCCGTCAGCCTCCTGCACGTCTCCCTCTCCTTTTCTCAGTTTAATCATCACAAAATAAACCTCAAAACCCCCAACTCTTCTGACATATGTCAAGTTTGTCAGGATTTCCTGCCATGTGCAGGGGAGGTTGTACTATAAAATGCCAACTAGAGAGCGCTGTCCCATTTTAATGTACAGGCCGCGGGGTCGCTACTCTCTTCTCCATATAATTCTGCTCATTTCAAATGGGGAAGGGAACCTGGAAGAGAGCCATGGTAAGGAAACGCAATGCCCCTTCCCCATCTAAAAGTCCTGATAGTTGTTGAAGGCAGGGGGAGGGGGGCAGTGCAGGCGGGATATGCTGCCATCTGACCAGGGGAAACCGTTTATTTTTTTATTTACTTTTTCTTCTTTTGATTCCCCCTCCCCCTTTTTATGAGCTTTTTGGTCCCTTTTAAAATTATTTTTAAAAAGTGGTATTCCTTTTGCTCTTATTGAGGGGTTAGTATGTGGTCAGTTGGATTTTTCTGAGTTCTTTGTTTTGTTTTCATTCTCTCTTCTTAATATAAGGCCTATTAATCAATTTATTTGTCCAGCTTGTTGTTATAAGTGTAATAATTGCAGTTTTATATATTTAGACTATGTGTACGGGACTGTATAAGGGTTATTTTGTGGAGATGGAATGATTTAGAAAGAGAGAATATAAGAGAATGAACAGTGGGTTATCTTCAAATTTATATATTGTATAGATTTCATACAGTATATAAATTGTATGAAATCCAATTTACAGGCCATGAGATTTTTGCATGGCTCTGCATATGTTGTAAAAGTTCAAAAACAGATGCTTTGAGTTTGACAGCTGTCAAACCACACACCCCTCCCCCTCTCCCTCTGTTAGCTGTCAAACCAACTGTATTGGAAGTTTTGGAACTTTTAACGTAAAAAAAATCATAGCCACAAAATGCCTGCACCAATCTTTCTGAAATTTCTCACAGATAAGTACCTCACTCTCATCTGCCATGTGGGCAAGTTTCATGCTTCTATCCTTTTTTTTTTTAAAAAAGTTAAATGGGTTTCTCTCCTCATTTCTCCCAAAATACCTTGCAACTACACTCTTGAAGCTATGCTTCTGAAATTGCTCACACATGTCTACCAAAGCGGTACATTTAATGTGGACAAGTTTCATGTTTGGATCTTTAAAAATAAAAAAGTTGAAGGCATAACTGTCTTTCCCCCACTACTACCCATTTTTTAAATTAATTGCCACACAAGGCAAGCACCTATGGTTCTGAAATTTCACACATATGAGTCCCAACATACCATCTGCAATGTGGCAAAGTTCCATGTGTGGATCTCTAAAAATAAAAAAGGTTATAGGCATTCCTGGTTCTTTTGTAAAAAATGCATAGCCACAATATGCCTGGAGCTATCTTTCTGAAATTTCTCACAGAGAAATAACTCCAACCCATCTGCAATGTGGCCAAGTGTCACCCTTCTATCTTTAAAAATAAAAAAATTATAAGCATTTTTGTAACACAATACTAGGCTATTGGAAAACACATTCAAAATGGCGTCCGATTTTCTGATTCTTTTCCGATTAAAATTGGAGACCAAAATATTGGATCAGAAAAAACTGGATTGCCTAATTTTCAAATCGGAATCGGTATCAGATGTCTGATTTTCTCCAATTTTAATCGGAATCGGATATTGGATCTGATTTAGGGTGACCAGATAAAATCCAGGTCAGGGCTCATGTAACTTTAACAGTTGTAGAGAAAAGGGAATTTCAGCCAGTGTCATTTGTATGCAATTAGTTCCTGGTGAAATTCCCTCTTCATCACAACAGTTAAAGTTGCAGGGGCCCTGCCTTCTTTTGTATATGTTCACTCTAGTATAGTGCCTGCACCTTTAACTGTTGTGATGAAGAGGGAATTTCACCAGGTACTAATTGCATACAAATGACATCGGCTGAAATTCCCTTTTCTCTACAACTGTTAAAGTTACATGAGCCCTGACCTGGATTTTATCTGGTCACCCTAATCTGATTCAAAGAACATCCCTAGTACATATACGTCCCTCCCCTCCATATCAGTGCTATAAGCAATGATTGATAAGAGGGACGCTTTCTTATTTTGGTGATTAAATATACAAATATGGCATTTGCCATGGTTAATATTTATGGCCCTAATTTGGATTCACCTACTATGTTTCATGAGTACCTTAGTTACTTAATTGGTGGGGATTTTAATGAGATTCTGGGTCCAATTTTGGATAGGATTCCCCTCTCACGTTTCCATGCAATCCTTTCAACATTGAATGCCTATACTTGAATTAGGTTGATCGATGCATGGTGTATGTTACATCTTATGGGGGTGAGATTATACTTTTTTTCGTCTGTGCATCAAAATTGTTTTAGGTTAGATGACCTTTTGGACTCTTCTCCAGTATGACAGCAAGGGATACTGATCCAATTGCTATTACAGACCATGTTCTAGTCCATTTTGGAATCTGTTGAATCCTCTTGCACTTGGCACATGAATGTTTCATTGCTTAATGATGATCATTTTCTAATACAGCTTCTGAACTTCATGAATATTTTAAGATTAATGAGAGTACAACTACATCTTGTGCTTTTGAATGGGAAGCATCAAAGGTTTATATGAAGGGAAAAATTATTGTATATTTTTTCCTATAAAAAGAAGCTTAAGGATATCCAGGAAATGAAAATGGATAAAACAGTGAAGTCCATATTAAATCAGTTTGCAGCCCATCCCTCCCCAGACTTCTGTCAAATACTACAATATGCTAAATATGAATTCAATTGATTGTATTCATCCAAAGGAGAATTTGCATTGACTTGTCTGCGTCAAAGCTATTGGAAAAGAGGAGAAAGGCCTGGCAAGATCCTAGCATTTTGGTTGAAAAACAAAAAAACAAAAGTCTGGAATTCTATTATGTTGATCAAAGATAATTATATATATATATATATATATATACACAACATCAAAGGAAATAAATTTAGAACTTCAAAAACTTTATTCAGAATAATATAAGAAGGATATTTGGAAATTTCTTATCCGAGCTGATCCTTCTACAACTGGATCCACAGCAAACAGAGCTGCTTGGGTCATTGAGAATATGAAGAATGAGAAAGCAAATGTTTTTCCTATAGAATGGTACAAGGCACCTTAAGATTTTTTGAATCCTAAACTTTTTTTGTCTTTTTTGCAAGGCTTTTGAATAAGGAACTTTACCCATTTATATGATGTCTATATATCAGGTATCCCTAAACCTAGCAAAGATTATACCAACGGGGCAAATTATAGGGCAATTAATTAATGTGGGTGTTAAAATATTAATGGCAATGTTGGTTAATAGACTTCAGTGAGTGATACATACTTTAGTTCATCCTGACCAAGTGGGATTTATTCACCAGAGACGAGGTGCAGATAATTTAAGGCTTGCAGTAAATCTGATTGCTTTGAATTCTAAATGAACAGATTCAGGAGCACTTGATGCTGAGAAAGCATTTGAGAAATTATATTGGCAGTTTATGTTTGTGACCTTGGAAAAATTTGGATTGCCAAAGGAGTTTTTAAAATGGATTCTATATCTCTCCTGTGTCGCGAATATTGAGAAATGGCTTCCTTTCAAGGATTTTTAGATTTGAATGGGGTACAAGGCAGGGCTGCCCTCTATTTCCCTTGATATTTGATTAGTGCTTGGAACCTTTGGTGCGTGCCTTGGGCAGAACAGAGATATTTTTGGCTTTTTATATGAGCAAGCTGAATATAAAACTGCTTTATACGCAGATGATTTGTTGTTATTCATTAGTAGGTTGGAGTTTCCTACACCAAAATTAATAAGATTAATTTATAAGTTTGGTAGACTTTGGGATTAACTCTATTAATTGGTAAAATCTGAATTAATGTCTGTAGGTAGTTTCAAATTACCCAAAGTAGTTACTAATTGGCAATTTAACTGGTGCTTAAAAATGATAATGTATCTTGGTATATAGGTGCCTACAGATATTGTGCAAATGGTAAAATTGAACATAAGTGCATTAATGGCAGAAATGTCTATTGACTTGGAAAAATGGGCATCACTTAATATAAGCACTTGGGGTAGGGTTAATTTACTTAAGATAAATGTCTTGCTGTTGGTAATTTATGTGTGATGTAGCATTCCTTTATATATTCCTCAAACCTGGAATACAATGACTCACCAGCTGCAGTTTGATCCATATTCTCATACTAAACTAACCTTATGGGAGAATCTGGTTTTGAAAACAGAGAGATGACCTTTTATGTAGAGAAGTTGGGCTGACAATGGAATTTATACTTTAGATAAGCTAATAGGTTTGAATGATGAATTCCTACCATACTGTGGATTAGATCTCATAGAGGCCCCCTCCACAAGGATGCGCTTTTGCGCCCGGTTCGGCGATTATGCGCATTATCGCGGAGGCGCATTTACTCCTAATCCCTCTGCACGGGAGGCGGCGAGAGGCGGCGAAGCGCATTAATTGATGTCCAAAAAGCGCTTTACAAGAAGTTAATGTGCATAATCGCTTGTTCACACGGCGAAAATGCGCTTTAACGGCCGGAGCAAAATAAAAGTCGCTATTTAACGCGCATTCGATAATGCGCATAATCCGGGAGATAACGCGCCTCTACGCCCGTTTTGCGCTCCGCTGGTGTGGAGGTAAAATTTATAATGAGCCTTCAAAGAGCATTAAACCTCTCTTGTGGAGGTAGCCTTATCCTCTTGTACTAGTTGGCAGTATGTTCAGCTTCAGCATTTGTTGAAGTCTATGGGCTTTTCTTCATGAGGCATTTATCATGCACTTATCCTTCCCTAATCACAGTTGTTTACATGATGTCACGACCCTCCAGATTAATTTCTGTTTCTAACCAACACTTCCAGCGAGGTTTTTTAGAGCAGGGAAAATGCGGCATTTAATTGTGAAAGCAAAAGAAAACACAATTTCCTCTTGTGTATTTGTGCTATTATGCTATAGCACAGTGTGGCGTAGAGGTTATGTAACAGAAAATGAAATACTCCTCATGTAATTCTCGGATCTCAATTCTGTGACAAAACCAAAGGTAGATACAGCTATGAGTGCTTCAGCCCTTCTGCACTGTTGGAGGCATAGGTGTATTTCTGTTTTGGGGAGAGGAGAGTAAGCAGTATAGCAACTTTAATGGCTAAAATGGAGCATTGATTCAATATGATCTTACTAATTTGAAGTCCCCACCATCACTTTGCAGAGATGCCAGTATTTATCAAGATTCATCTGCCTGGTTTTCTTAGGCTCCTGACCTTAGGAAGCTGCGCCTGTAGTACTTCCTCTGGCACTCTTAACCCTGACCTAATAAGCATTCTTTGACTGGGATTGAGCAAGCCTTCTTTCCTATTGTGCTCAGGTCCAGGCACGTCACTGCGAGATGAAATGATGACACTAGGAATTAATAAACAGTTTTACTTCCCCAAATTCATTGCTGGATTTACTGAGTTGCCATGGACAGGCAAACATTTATCCGGAACACTATGCAGTTATGAATCATCAAAAGGACATTTCAGTCCAATGCAGCCTAAACACATTCTTTCCACGCAACCCTCAGGATTATAAAAAGAATCTTTGCAGCAAAGGGAAGCGATAGGACAGATACTCAGCTGCCAAAAATCAATGTTATAAGGTATTGCTTACACTGCAAAAAGCAGGGCACCAGGGGTACCTCTAGACGGTTGCTTTTCCCCACAGTAGCTTCGGAGTGGTGGCAGGTGGATTACATTATGCTGCTGCCACTCTGAAGCTACTGGGGGGAAAAGCCCCAAAGCACCACTCTAAAAAAGTCGGGCATTTACCCTGACTTTTTTAGCTTGGAGCAGGCTGGGCAGGGAAGGGAGTGGACTAGCGAGCCATAAGCTTGCTGCACCTCCTCCGCAGTCCTCCCCCTCATAGTCCTTCCCACTACTGAAAGAGGCAGTAGTGAGACCACTCCTGAAGAAAGCTTCCCTGGACCCAGAAAATCTTAATAACTATAGACCTGTGGCAAACATTCCATTCCTGGGCAAGGTCCTTGAGCGGGTGGTTGCTGGCCAGTTCCAGACACTCTTGGATGAGACTGATTATCTGGATCCATTTCAGTCGGGTTTCAGGCCTGGTTTTGGCACAGAAACAGCCTTGGTCGCTCTGTATGATGACCTATGTTGGGAGAAAGACAGGGGGAGTGTGACTCTGTTGATTCTCCTTGATCTCTCAGTGGCTTTTGATACCATCGACCATGGTATCCTTCTGGCACGACTGGCTGAGTTGGGAGTGGGAGGCACTGCATTGCAGTGGTTCCACTCCTACTTGACAGGTTGGCTCCAGAAGGTGGTGCTGGGGAGACATTGCTCGGCCCCGTGGATTCTCCAGTATGGGGTTCCGCAGGGGTCAGTCTTGTCCCCCATGCTGTTCAACATCTACATGAAACCGTTGGATGCGGTCATCCGGAGTTTTGGAGTGCGTTGTCATCAGTATGCTGATGACACGCAACTCTACTTCTCCTTTTCATCTTCATCAGGTTAGGCTGTGGATATGTTGAACCGGTGCTTGGCTGTGACAATGGACTGGATGAGAGCTAATAAACTGAAACTCAATCCAGACAAGACTGAGATGCTGTTGGTGGGGGGTTCCTCTGACCGGATGGAGGATGTTCAACCTGTTCTGGATGGGGTTGCACTCCCCCTGAAGGAGCAGGTTCGTAGCTTGGGGGTTCTCCTAGAACCATCTCTGTCACTTGAGGCTCAGGTGGCTTCGGTGGCACGGAGTGCCTTCTACCAACTTAGGTTGGTGGCCCCCAGCTACGTCCCTATCTGGACAGGGATAACCTGGCTTCAGTTGTCTATGCTCTGGTAACCTCCAAGTTAGATTACTGCAATGCACTCTACGTGGGGCTGCTTTTGAAGATGGTTCGGAAGCTGCAGCTTGTGCAGAATGCAGTGGCCAGATTGGTAATAGGGACCAGAAGGTTCGAACATATAAGACTGATTCTGGCCCGCTTGCCTTAGCTGCCTGTATGTTTCCAAGCCCGATTCAAGGTGCTGGTTTTAACCTATAAAGCCTTACACAGTTTGGGACCACAATACCTGATGGAACGCCTTTCCCGACATGAACCTACCCGTACACTACGCTCAACATCAAAGGTCCTCCTCCGGGTGCCTGCCCCGAGGGAAGCTTGGAGGACGGCAACAAGGGAGAGGGCCTTCTCTGTGGTGCCCCCCCAATTATGGAATGATCTCCCCGATGAGGCCCGCCTGGCGCCAACACTGTTATCTTTTCGGTGCCAGGTTAAAACTTTTCTTTTCTCCCAGGCATTTTAACAGCTCAAGCTGAGGTTTTGATTGACAGTGTGGCCAGGCTTAACAGTTTAAAATGTTTTAAATGTCAGTTGTTTTATGTTTATGGTTTTAAATTTTGTATATTGTCTTTTTAGTGTTCAATCTTTTAATTTTTGTAAACCGCCCAGAGAGCTTCGGCTATGGGGTGGTATATAAATGTAAATAATAATAATAATAATAATAATAATAATAATAATAAATAAAAATAAAAAACCACTTACCTTGGAGTAGAGGGGCTGATGCTCCCAGCCACCCCTCCAGCTGCCGCTGGGCAGGCGCAGGTGTGGCAGCGGCAGTGGCGGCAGGAAAACCCACCGTGGCGCTCAGCCTGCTGTAGATGGGTGGAAGGCGCGTCAATGCGGGACGCAGCAGAAGAGGCACCATGAAGAGGAGGGCTAAGTTTCGCCTAATCTAGAAATGGAACACTGATCCGGACAGGACACATAACATATTTGGTGTGGCTTGACTGGAGCAGATCATGCCAAAACTAGCTGTGCAGACTATAAAAAGCCAGGCAGAATCAGCTTCTTACAGCTTTTCTAATGGTTGAAAGGCTGCTTATGGGTGCAAAACTAGCAGTTTTTGGAAGCAGCTTTTTCTTAGGAACGATCGACATTAAGAACATAGGAAGAAACACAGGCGGCTGCCTTATACTGAGTCAGTCAGTTGGTTCATCTAGTCCAGTATTGTCAACACTGACTCCAGGGTTTCAGGCAGAAGTTTCCCCAGCCCTAGCTGGAGGATTGAATCGGAGACCTTCTGCATGCAAATCAGGTGCATGACCATTAAGCTACAGCCCTTCCCAGGCTGTGTCATCATCATATCTGATGCTCCACTTGGGCCAAGGTATGAACTACGATCTACCTTGTTTTGTAACCCCTTATTTATAAAAGCCACTGTGGGACATGCACTGCTATAGGAATAAAATCACAGAAGCCTGTACTGCCATGAAAGCATGGGAAAGTGTGTTTTTTGTTGTTTTAAACTTCCAGGTCTACAGCACACCGCAAATCCAAAGCATCTCCTAAAGGAGGGATTTTGTATTTTGGTTTATGCCGCTGTTTGTACTTGCCTGCTTACTTATAATAAGGTGGTTAAATTCCTGTTCCCTCAGGGTGCTACTGGCTCCTTGCTTAAGACAGAAAAGGCAACCTGTCAAAAATGGCCTCAGCCACCAAACGTGAATGAACTTGAGCAAATTGGTAATGACTACTTATTAACATCCAGGAAGTAGGTATGAATCAGACCAGATTCCATTATTCATAAATCTTGTGAATTGCTTTTGCATGAACCCTGGCTTTGAAAATGGCTTTTTGGTAATCAACAAGACAGTGAAGCCTAATAAAAGAAGTGATATGATTTCAACTCCAGAAAACACAATGACAAAATCTAACCACATTCCTTTATCATTGGAATCCAGATTGAAGACTTCAAGGACCAGGAGCTTTTTTGGTTTGGGAACCCATGGTGAGAACTCTCTTCCCAAAGAGATCTACCAAGAGCATTTGTTACACCATTTTATTTATTTATTTAATTAATTAATTAATTTCTAACCTGCCTCTCCATCCAGATTGAGGCAGGGAACAACAATAAATATAAATACAAGAATCATAAAACAGATAAAACATTAAAACAAATAATAACAAATACATTATTAAAAACATCTCAAAATTCAACTGGATAGGCCTGCAGGAAGAGATCAGTCTTCACAGTACTGGAAGAGATAGGGCTTTATAGCTTTCTTAAAGTCAAAGAGACTGTTAAGTTGCCGGATCTCCTCCAGCAGGCCATTCTACGGTCCACACCCTGTTAAGGGTTTGAGGCTGGTCTAAATGATCTTTCAAGCTTCTCTTATAGCGAAACACCTTTGATTGTAAAGAAAAATCTCTGTAAGTCGAGCTATCAGTATGGATGCCTTGAGGCAATACCTTTCCGTTCTGTCAAATGACAGTTGATAGTGGGTTACATTCTGGTGATGCGTTCCAATAGCAGCTACAATGGCCCAAGAACTACTAGGAGATGGGTGAGGTTGACTTGTCTTTCTTTACTCACTACTAGGGGAGGGGAGAGGAGAAGAGTGAAGTGTGTGTGTGTGTGCAGTGTCTGCTGGGAGGCTGGGGGCTGCACATATGCCACCAGCAGGGTGTGCAGGTCTTCTGCCACCACTAACAGAATGGAGAACTTTTTTCTACTCATAAGTAAGCAGGACAGGATCACTTAGCAGCACTTTCAAATGGCACCCCAAATACCAAACCTTGACATGTGCTTAAGAGCTTTTTCCTGCCAGGAGAGGAAGTGAAGCCTGGAATGTGGTGGGCAGAATGGAAGCCGAGCCTGAGGCTGAGAGGAGGTGGCTTGCTTAAGGCCAGCTTGTGAGTTCATGGTGGATGCAAAATTCAAATGGGGGATTTCCTGATGGCTCTTAACCACTACGCTACACCAGCATACACTTGGGCTGCGCAGTCTTGTACACACTCCCTGGGAGTCATCCCCTTTGAATCCAATGGGACTTCATTTTGAGTTGATGTTTTACAGGGATGTGCTGTTAATCAGTAACACATGTCATTTGTGCAAACTCCTGTTTGTTGAGCTAGCAGCTACTCCCAGAAAAGCATAATATTTTTTTTAATCCTCGAAAGTAGGCCTGCACAATTGGCAACCCACCAAGCCAGCTGCAGCCCACCAACTGCCAGGTATTTCACAGCCCCCACCCCAAGCGGCAAAAAATAGGGCTATCAAGGCAGGTTGCTATCCATGGTGAGGTGAGTAGCATTCCGTGTGGAGGATCATAAGGTGCTCAGGCCTGGTGTATTATTGGGTGGATGGCTGAGGACTGTAAACTGAGACACAAGTTATCCAGTACATCTTGAGATTTTTATGCGAGACACAGAAGACTATGGAGAAATGTTGGTCCCTGAAGTCCAACAACTTAAGTTAAACCAACACATGAAAATCTGTTTCATTAAGCAGTCCTCACCCTTGGTAAACAGTAGCAGGCTTTTCTGCCAGGCTAAAAAAAGACCAAGAGATCACTAGGTCTTAAAAGCTAAATGTAATTTCCTTTTAAAGTGTAAGAGATTGTAAAATGCAGGGTGGGGCTGAATGGCTGTTTAAAGGTTAACTCATACAAAACCTTCCTCTACCTGTTCTACTCACTATAAACTGCTTTATACTTGAAACTATGTAGACTTAGCCAACATTTCATTGATAAAATTGAAATTGGCCATTCTTAAGTTTGGAGAGGAAACACGAGTTAGTTTCTTGTTTCTTATCCAGTGCAGAGGTCAGAATATGCCATTGGGATTTGAGCAGCTCAGTATCTGAAACTAAACCTTCCCCCCTACCCACCCAGCTCCCTTCCCCCATGGCAGATTGTACATTGTAAAATGCCCCTTGGAACATACCCAGCACAAAGGTATGTTTGAGCAAAAGGAGCTCATAAGCATGTTGCCCCCAGAAATCCCATTCATAAATCACCCCTGCACGAAAAACTGGACTCTGCATCCAAAAAAGAAGTGTTCTGCCACTTCTTCCTTGATGCCTTGAATACACTACCCTTTTGGTTTGTCCAAATGTTACCCACATTTCCTTTAAACCCCTCATCAAGACTATGGCTACATCATTTAGTTGAGAAGATCATCTGATTAAAAACCTTTAGTTTGATTAAAAGGGTGTCCCAATATATCTGGGAGCAGGTTTTTTTCTTTTACTATTTTAAATTATTTTTAGTACAAGTAATAATAACAACTGACCAAAATTACAAGTACTGATAAAAGTGGCAGGTACCTACTGAGAAGGAGCAGTTGGGGCCCTTCTCTATAATGATGCCTCTTCGAAGATGGCTGCTACACAAATGCGTGTCTGTGTGTGTCTGTGTATGTCTGAATCATTTAAAAGCAAGGGCAATATGCTTCCCCCCACCCAGCTAATCCATCAAAAAAACTCATACAGTTAATCAAGACCCACCTTTAGCAAACCTTTTCTTGCCAACTCACTCATGCCTACAGCCTCTACCCATTGACAGTCCCTGATGTTTCCTTTCCCTGTCTTTCCTTCTGTAGTGCTGTGACCAATTTGCCCAGCACTTTGCAGACAAAATCACTCTGATCCGGTCCAACTTGGATGCTATAGTTCATTCAGACCCAGTGGATGTAACTCTGGCACCTGCTTGTCCAATGTGATTGGATACTTTTCAATTTGTTCACCCCGAGGATGCAAACAGGAACCTTGGAGAGATGAGAGCCACCACGTGTGGATTAGTTCCTTGCCCTTCCCGGCTTATAAAAGCAGCCAGAGGGGGGGGGGGGGACTGGCTGGGTGGGTAAGTGGAGTGGTCAATACCTCCCTTCGCCAAGGCAGGGCGCCAACCTGTTTGAAGGAGGCAGTGGTGAGACCCACATTGAAAAAGCCTTCCTTGAACCCCACCACATTAGGTAACTACCGGCCTGTCTCCAATGTTCCATTTTTGGGCAAAGTATTGGAGCGCATGGTGGCCCCCAACTCCAGGGATTCCTGGCTGAGACTGATTATCTAGATCCATTTCAATTCTGGCTTCAGACCTGGTTATGGGACAGAAACAGCTTTGGTCGCCTTGGTGGATGACCTATGCCGGGAACTGGACGGGGGAGTGTGTCCCTGTTGTTTCTGCTGGACCTCTCAGCAGCGTTAGATACCACCGACCATGGTATCCATCTTGGCTGCCTTGCTGGGATGGAACTTGGAGGCACTGTTTTCCGGTGGCTCCATTCTGTTCTGGAGGGGCGGACCCAGAAGATGGTACTGGGGGATTCCTGTTCGACTTCTTGGCCGTTGGCTTGTGGAGTCCCTCAGGGTTCTGTGTTGTCCCCCATGCTATTTAACATATACATGAAACCTCTGGGAGAGGTTGTCTGGAGTTTGGGGTGTGGTGCCATCAGTACGCTGATGACACCCAACTCTACTACTCCTTTCCACCCAATAACCAAGGAAGCTGTTTCTGTTCTAAACTGGTGTCTGTCGGCAGTAATGGACTGGATGAGGGCAAACAAATTGAAGCTTAATCCAGACAAGGCAAAGGTGCTCCTGGTCAGTCAAAAGACAGATCAGGGAATAGGGACTCCCCCTGAAGACACACATTCGCAGCTTGGGTATACTCCTGGATTCAGCCCTGAGCCTGGATGCCCAGGTTTTGCCGGTGGCCAAGAGTGCATTTCCACAGTCAAACCTTGTGCGCCAGCTGCACACGTTCCTAGAGATGTCAGACCTGGCCACGGTGACACATGCCTTCATTACATTCTGATTGGATTACTGTAACAGACTGTATGTGGAGCTGCCTTTAAAGAGTGTTTGGAAACTTCAGCTGGTTCAAAGAGCTGCAGCCAGATTGTTGACCGGGGCTGGTTACAGGGAGCATACAACTCCCCTGTTACAACAGCTCCACTGGCTTCCGGTCTGTTTCCAGGCACAATTCAAAGTGCTGGTTATCTGTACCTATAAAGCAGAAAGTATGTGTGCGTCACTTATGTCCAGAGTATGGTATGTTCCACATATGGTACTGGTTTATTACTGTTCACATGGATCAGAAAAGAATTTTAAAACATTATTTTTGGGAGGTTTAAGTATTTTTAAAGAATTTAATAAAAACCTAGGTTTACGCCTACAACTCCCAGCATGCCTTGGGTGGGAGGTCAGACTTACCGGCCTTTGGCGGCCATTGTGATTCCTAAGGTCAGTCTCGGTCAACCCAATTCCACATAAAAGGAAACAAACCACATAAATGGGCGTCATCCATTGGTGGTGCCTCCTCCCACCTGCCATGTGTGGTTTTAAAATCATAACTAGATACAACAGCATGTCTTTGAGAGGCCAAACTCTGGACATGCTCAAAGGCACCCCGTCCTGATATTGCTGTTTTCTCAGAAATTGGAGGAAGTGCACACACAGCTTTCACCCTTAAGAGGGAGGGAGGGAACGGAAGCATCAGCTCAACGAAGGGGGGTAAATAGGTGGACTTGGTGGGCAAGAAGTGCAGGCCAGGGTAGTCCTGGCAGGACTTAGCTGCAGCTGGGCGTGTCCACCTACAACCACTTACTTCCCCTCCTTTGCAATACTGCTCCTCAATCTTCTATCAAAGAGCAGCATCAGCAATGAGAGGAGGGCAGTGCCTTTCACAGGACGTGGGCACCTGCGGGCTGCCAAAGGCATGCTGGGAGGTGCAGTACTGGCATGGATAGTGGCTGATTTTAAAGAAAGCATGGGTTAGCAAACTAGGTCAATTTGTGCAAACCACGTCACTCTCTCTCTCAGTCCTAACTCAGCCCCCACTTTCCTGACCTCTCGCTAACTGTCTTTGTTCTCCTCCAAACTGACTTTCCCCAACTGCCACTCACCCCGCCCACCATGCCATTCTGGCCTCAGCTATCAGTCATTCCTCCAGTCACTCTTCTTTTTCAATAGTAAAGTCAGGCTTTTACATAAAAATCATAAACTATATTCAGTAATTCTTGCATCTGTCTTGGAATGTTGTGGTTTATTCATAACAGGGGGAAAACTCAGCATAAAAAATCTCATCAAATTAAAAGGCCTTGGAATTATTATTTTTTAATCACTTGGCACTTAAAAGCCATTAAAGCCTGCCTGGGAAAAAGAAATCCATAAGCAGGGTGCCAATACTAAGATGGCCTGCTCTCCAGTTGTCTTCCACCACACCTCAGAAAATGTTCAAAGATTAACACATTAATCAGGGACCTAGGCTTATGCCTACAACTCCCAGCATACCTTGGGTGGGAGGGAAGATTTATCAGGCTTTGGCAGCCATCATCTGGAAGTGGCTCACCACCCTGGGCCTGAAGGGCCTGGAGAGAGAAAATAAACTAATTTAATTTGTTTTAAAGTTACCTCATATGGCTACGACCAGCCTACCTTGCAGGGTTGTCGTGAAAGAAATGAATTGAAATGAAATGAAGAAATGAAAAAAGAAATGAATTAAATTTGTTTAAAGGTTAACTCAAGGCCTAGCAGCACCCTGCTACTTTAAGATGATTACCTCACAGACATATATCTTAGGGGGCCCAAGCAACGCTGGGTAGAAACTTGAAATTTGGAACACTGATAGGTTTGGCTGTACAATATACCAGAAAAATCTAAAGACATGAAATTCTGGGTTTAAAATATTTTTAAAGAATTTAATAAAAATCCAAGGCTTATGCCTACTCCCAGCATGCCTTGGGTGAAACTCCCAAGAGTCTTCTCTTGCCACCAAACTATGACTCATGGTCATGACCAGTACAAATTGCTATTATTCCTTCAGGATATTCCATAAATTACATTTCTTCAGCAGGAGATATTGAAAATTGTGTTATCCCCTATGTGACTCCATAGCAGGGGGCATAATGCCACCAGCACCATAAGATGGTGGATTGACCATTTAACTAAAAGATTAAAAAGTGCCATGGTGTGTCTTCAGAACACAGGTAAGTCAGATAAAAGGCCCAAGTCACCTGCTAAAACATGTAAAATTGTAGATATTACATACTAAATTATGCCAATAAAGTATTCTGTGTTCTGGCTGCTTTCCTGGTTTCATAATAATAACTTCAGAGCACATGCATACAACAGTTCTCTGCATCCACTGAGATCTGCTTCCTTACTATATGTTATTCAGATATCTGGGCAATGCTGGGTATATTTTGAAAACATATTCTTAGATTTGCATCTTTTTTAGCTGGTAGAAATGGTGTTGTGTGTCCTGATTGTTTTTGAAGTTTAGACGGCTGCTCTGGCCAAGGCATGATGGGAAGTGTAGGCATTTGAGGTAAAACAAAAAACGTGGTTTATCATGAAACTCTAATTCAAAATGCAGTTCTAATTAACACAATTTTCCATTTATTCTAACAAAACAATTTACGAACTCAACCAAACTAAAAACAAACAAACAACCTAAAGATGAATAAGTTGCAGATAAATTTATTATTTATCAAATAAATGTTATAAACATTATTCACAGACCTGAGCAATGCCGGGGCATATCAGCTAGCCACCTATAAAGCCCTATACGGCTCAGGTCCAAGTTATCTGAAAGACTATATTCTCCCATATGAGCCTGCCCGTGCATTGAGATCTTCTACGCGGGAGAGGGCCTTCTCGGTGGCTGCTCCAAGGATTTGGAACTCCCTTCCCAGGGAAACTAGACTGGCTCCCTCCTTGATATGCTTTTGGAGGTAGGCAAAAACTTTCTTATTCTGGCAGGCCTTTGGTGAATAATGTGGACCTCCATTTGTGTTAAGATTTTAAAAATTTAATATGTATTTTAAATGTGGCAATGTTTTAATACTGAAATCTATTTAATTATATTTTTAACTTTTGTATATTTTATAGCTTTTAAATGTATATGTTTTAATTATGTAAAGCTGCCTTGAGGCCCAGTGTTGGGCAAAAGGAGGGATACAAATAATAATAATAATAATAATAATAATAATAATAATAATAATAATAAATTCCAGTCCAACTGGACAATTGTAGCACTGCATAGATATTTACTACTAGTAAAAGACTGCACTGACTCCTGAGTATCAAAGATACAGAAAGGGCATGGCAATATATTTCTTATGAAACTGCTTGTTGACCAGGAATGTGCAGGCTTTTGAATTATACTGAATGCTTATTTGAGCAGGCTGAATTACTGGATAATGATCAGAGATCTAAAATATCTGGAAATTTTGAAGCCATGGGAAAAAAACGGTGTTTTTTCCCCCAGAAAAAATGAAAGTTTTTGGAAAAATTGAAAAAAAATGCAATATTAGTACTTGTTACGGATTGAAAGTCACTTTGTTACTGTAGGAACATAAAATGTAGTTATGTACAAGTTGGTTTGCCATAAAATTATCACATTTGTTATATTATTTTTTACCTTTTTAAAAAAAACAACAAATGGAGCTACAAGCTCCTGAACTGTAATGAACACCTGAACTGTAAGGAACTTCTTTGGTTTTGCCAGTTTATGAGGAGCAGGCAAAAAAAAAAAATATTAAAAAAAACCCAGAAGAAACCATCAATATTAGTAACAAGGAACATTATTCATGTCTCCGCTCGTCCTCCACAGTGTCAAGCAGACATAAAGCACCCATTCCCATAAAAAGAACTGAGAAAAAAAGGGGACCAAGATTCAATAAATATGCATGAAATTTAATCAGATTCATTTTCTGAGCTATAGCTATCACTATTAGTTTCAGTCTCTGCTTCAATGGCAGGGCCCCCTAGAGGCAGAAATGCATCTTGCTCTTGCATTTGAGAGCTGTAGTCTCAGTTTGCAACCTAGGACTTGGGCTGCCTCTACAAGAGAGGTTTAAAGCTCTTTCAAGGCGCTTAAATTTTTTTACCTCTGCAAGGAGGGAGCGCAAATCGGGCGTAGAGGCGCGCTATCCCTCCGATTGTGCGCATAATCGAATGCGCGTTAAATAGCGAGTTTTATTTTGCGGCGGGATGTGAAGCCGGTGCCCTGCCTCCCGAGTAGTGCTGCTGCTGCTGCTGCTGGCTCCCCCACTCGGCTCCTGGCTCCGCTCCTACTGGGCTCCGTCTTCCAGCTCCCTTTTCCCTTTTTCTTGCCCTGTTCCTCCCCCCCCTGCTCCGTTTCATTCAATCGCCCCATCAGTTCCTTCGCTCTCCAGCATAACAACTCGCAGGGACCTGCCTTAAAGAGACAGGCGCCCGCCCGCCCGCCCTACCTCCCCCCTCCCCTCTCCCCTCTCCCTGCCTGCCTCTCGTGCAGAGGTATTAGGCGTAAATGCGCTTCAGCGATGAAGCGCATCATCACTTAACCAGGCGCAAAAGCGAATCCTTGTGGAGGGGACCTTACTTGTCCTCGGTGCACAGAAATTATAATAATCTGTTACTGTACATAGTTTTTAGAAATCTTTTGGCGAAGTAAATATATAAACACCTTATCTTAAACATTTTATGCAGCATGCTAAAATAAAACATTCCATAATCCATTTTTTCTTCATTTTTTTTTCAATTTTTCCAATTTTTCGGAGGGGGGGGAGAGAAAGGCTTTGGGAAAAGATGGAAAAAACCCCGTCCCCAGTCCCCCCCCAAATTTTCCCGTTTTTTCCCCGAGCCTTCACATCTCTACTAATGACTATAGTCTTTCTTGAGTAGTGGGTATATTCAGGGTACCAACAGGCAGATGGAGAGCACACTGGTGTGTTTGGTGAAACTGCTTAGTTTAATCATTTGTAAACTGAGAGAGGAATGATGGAGAGCAGGAGTCAAGGCAGTACAGACAGTGCCCAGCATCCCACAGGCTGCTGCTCTCTGCTTTAAACCAGCTAATCCCTTCTAATCTGGCCCCTCTACAGTTGGTTTCTAGGATACTATGTACATTCTGCTTGCTCAACTAGACAAACTGGTTTGGAGGGTCACTGACCTTGGTGCAATATTGAATGGCTCCAGTTATCCCCGTTAATCAGCTGATTCCTCCCAGAATAACTTGGGGGCTCCAAATGAATGCTGCTGTATGCCTGGGTCTGTAATATAGAGATGGATCTCTGGGGGCATCTATTCTGACCACCTTCCTGAGGAAGGACGCCCAGTGTTTAACACATTCCGGGCTAATGTTCTCGCTAGGCACCTTGATCCACTAAACCATTCGTACAGTCAGAACAGTTTTAAAATATTTGTTCAACTCCTAACGTTCAACCCTATATCTTCTCATTTCTCTAGTGTGCAGGGTGAATATTTCTTCCTTGCTGACATTCTTCTAAATATTTGAAAATTAGTCACATGTTCTGTACTGATATGCTCAGCTCTTTCAAAATTTCCCTCATATGGCTTTTCCTCTAGCCCTTTTTAAAATCTTACTTGTAGATCCCATCCTTCTCCGGGAATGGTTCTACTTGAAATCGGACACAAGCCTAATGGAGATCTTACCACCTTTGCTGACTAAGGGGTATCTATACACTCTACTAATCCCATAGTAGTTGCACAGTGGTACTGCATTGTTTAAATGACGCAGCTGCCAACTCGCAGCCACATCGGGATTTCCCCCTGAAACTGTTATGGCGACTTTTACCTTTGCTCTGGGTTATCCAATGAGTGTTGCGAAAAAACTCCAATTGGCTAGGCTGAGTCTTTTGTTGTTGTTGATGGGTAAGCGCAGGAATGCAGGGGGCAGGGGGCTTTTCCAGCTGGATCACTCATGCTTCTCCTGCCTCATCTAGCTTTATCAATTTAGCTTCGCAGTAGCGGTGCTGCTGGCTTTTGAGCTGATGCCCTTCCAAAGCAGCGTCATATAGACACCCTGTACTTGTTGATTTTTCCTACGATGTTATTTCTGTATTCATTCAGTGGAATCCATAGGAATTCCTTCTATAAACCTAACTAGTTTCCTACCATAACCCCAATGCCCCTGAGCAGATCGGGGACCATCAGGGTCTTTGGAAAGGAGTGGGAGTCACTGAAAATTGCACCTTCCCCATTCTGCTGATGGAAACTTTCCACCAGTGGAGGGAAACTCGTTGGATTCTGGCCCTACATTCTGGCATAGTCAAGACAACTCTCTCAGTGGCTCACCAATGAGCCAGACAATGAACAAAGAACAACTGTTTCATGTGTTTGCCCATTCAATTTATAATTAACTAGTGTTGACCTTAAATTTGGCATTCTCTCGTGTTGATACTGAAACTGGCTTATTTGGCGTCAAGATGCTAAGGTTGACAGGTCTTTTGAGGTTCAGCTCCTGAGACTTCGAGTGTGGGCCTGGAAACTTCCAGGGTTGAAGCTTAGTGTGCTGGGTGGTGGTGGTGGTGATGATAGGGAGACGAAAGTTTCTGGCACGCAAGAGACAGAGCCTGTTTGCCGGTTGCCTCAGTGGTGAAGCTTGATAGACATGGAGCAAATGACAAGGGCTCTCCAGAAGCCAAGCAGAAAATACCCTTTTACTTTTCCCCACTGAGACCCTGAGAGAGAGGAAACTACAACTGAAAATTGAAACCCAGAATCTTGGCAATTTTCACAAGATTGGAAGGCTGGCTTAGTTTAATAGAGTGCACACAAAAAGGAAGCTTTTAAATGACTAGAGATATTACATGATCTATAAACGTAGTGCTTCATACCATAGCCAAGTGATAATGTCTGCAGATTTTATAGGGAATGGTGAGAAGACACATGGCACAGCCCTGTTGCTGAAGCAAAGCAGGTTTAGACCTGCAGGCTGCTCAGAGGAGACTCTATCTGATACCTGGGCATAATAAAATATTACATCTGTTGTTGTTGTTGTTGTTGTCATCCTTATCCTACTGCTCTCATTCACACAAACTTTCTGTGAAATAAACCTATTAATCCTGTTGTAAAGAGAACTAAGTGAGAGAAAACAAAAGCCAAAAGTGGGGGGGGGGGGACAGAACCAATAAGGTCATTGGTTCTGCCCCCTCCCCCTGCCCGCCTTTGGCTTTTGTTTTCTCTCACTCCCTTGCGGGGTTCCCTTTCTCCTCCTGACTCTGTCATATAGAGAACTAAGGCAGTGATCATGCTTTCTCCTGGAACAGGAAGACTTGAGTGAAGACTTGAAATTCTTGAGAAAGGTTTCTAAAGGACTTCTGATTAAGCGCTCTTAGCTCATATTGTGCAGTGGCTAACAGACTGAGCTACAAACCAGGAAGTCTCTGGTTCAGTTCTTGCCTCTGTCATAGACCCAAAGTCTGGATTCGTATGACACACCAACCCACACCAAAGTAGAAGCAGCTTCAGCTACCTTGAGGGAAAAGGGAACTGTGCATCGGGCACTCTGCAAAATGGGTGCTGGGGACTAGATATCCTCGACTGCAGGCCTGTATGCTTGCCAAGTGCAACATACAGGGCTCCAGATGGTGGGAGGGCAAACCAGTATTTTTTGTTAACTCGCTGTTGTGAAAGTGTGCAACAGCAGTAAACCAGATTTTTAAAAAATTGGGGGCACATTCCTTGGGGAAAGGGAAGTGTGACTTCTCCACCCCACCCCAGACCCAGTAATAATGAGACCGGGAAAATAATGGGACCGAGAAATTTTTTTAAAGGGCTCTTACCACGATTAGGATCGCAATCTGAGCAGGAACAGAGGACCTGGTGGCAAACAAGACGGGTTCTACCACCAAGTTCCCTGAGATGCTGGGCAGTGCCAGCAGGTAGACGGAGGGGGAGGGGAAAGAACTTAGGACCAATCCAATCGTCTCTTCGTTGTGCAAACCATGTACTTTCTTTGGGTTGTTCATGGAACAACCCACAGTGCATAGCTTGTGACGCAAGATGGGTAGGCATGTCGTGAGAACACGCCCACAGTAGTCTTAGGTAAACCATTCTTAGCCTTACTCCGCCCATCTGCAATATATGAAATAACACCACGTACTAACAGGCTTTTTGAAAGGATTACAAGAAGATAATGTATGCAAAGCACTTTGTAACTTCTAATGTACATTATAAATACTATTATTATATAAATAAATAGCAAAGATTCAGTATTCTCTGATGCAGATTCTTTGGATCAACAGCTTGTTCATGAACACATAACTTGCTGCTGCTGTATATCACCAAATGTATTGTAATCAACAATGTCTCTGTGTTCAACCATTGTTGTACCCAAGAATTGTCTATTCCACTCACAATTTTTATGATGCAAACGTGTGTGAACCGATATAATGTAATTGCATTGCAAGTGTGCTCAGTTTTCTTTTAAAAAGCTTATGCCTTACCCTGAAGAGCTCATGTCTGACTAGTATCTTCACAGTATTTGGGGGATTTCTGTGCGTTGAGGTAGGTGGTATTGTGCAATGGAATTTGACAGAAACACAATATTTTAGGGTGACCAGAAAAAATCCAGGTCAGGGCTCATGTAACTTTAACAGTTGTAGAGAAAAGGGAATTTCAGCCAGTGTCATTTGTATGCAATTAGTTCCTGGTGAAATTCCCTCTTCATCACAACAGTTAAAGTTGCAGGATTTTATCTGGTCAGCCTACAATATTTCAGTATGGCAGCGGTACACATTTATTCTTCTCTCAAGACAGGGTCAAATATAACATTCTTTTATCATTGTTACAGGGAGAGGAAGTAGCGTGCTGTCAAAAGTTATGTAATTATTAACATTTTAAAACTTTCAACTGTAGGTATAGACACTAGGTTGAGCTATTTATGTTTTTTAGGTCAGATTAAAAACCATAGTGGACGGCAGAGCCCACATAAGAGAATCTGACATGGGTGATGTTTAAAATGATTTGGGTATGATTATTGGTGCAGTACAAAATCATTGATAATAGTTGAAGCATAAGCTAAATTAGGCAGTAAAAAAAACATGACATCTGACAAAGTGATCAGAATAAACAGAGCCTAATCCATTTGGCCAGAGTTTAACTTTTTCTACATGTTCTTCTGGTCGAAAAACCTAATGTGTTACAGCTTGGTGCATGAAGAAAGATATTCTGTGTGGAATATATATGAGGCACTGTGGCCCTCACCCCCCACCTGTATGGAATCTGGGTATTAGCTGGATGATCCATTTGAACAGGATGCTTTCTTGAGAACAAAATCCCATTTAAAAATGCAAAAAGGATTTAGCTTAGCCAGGAAGCAAAGACAAAAAGAGCATTATGTTTGCTCAAGACATCCCCCACTGAAGGATGACATGAAATTCAAGTCAAACAGTGAGAACACAGAGTAGGCAAGAGGCTTGTTCTTCCCCTTAAGCTAAAGGAAATGAAGAAAGCAACTTACCCCACTTTTAAATATCATGTCATCGCAAAAGTTACAACCTGAAACGATGGAACAGATTCAAAGGATTCGCAATAGCACTTTGGGCTCCTTTGCATTCCCATTTAAGAACCACCATCACCATCACCCAGCATTGCAGTTTTCAAGCTTTTCCCCACCGTCACAAACTTTATTTTTTCTATGAAGCTTTTTATAAGCAAAGCTTTCTGAGCTGCCTTACTGCCATGTGAAATCATTACAACCTTCTGTGATTCAGAAGTTTTTAAAACGATGTTTGATAAAATTCGGTGCATAAGAAGACCAGGGGTGCATCCTATGCATGTTTAGACAGAACTAAAAGCCCTACAACCACCAGCATTCCCCAGCCAGCATGCACAGCATTGCGCCTAAAGAGCACAATCCAACAGGATTGTTGCTCTTTAGAGGGGGACTCCAACCATTAAATGTCTGGCACCTGCTCTGCATAGATTGGACACAATCTTTATGAGAGAACCAACTAATACCTTTACAATGTAACATTAAGCAGGGGCAGGAATGCCATACTGGAATTCTGGAACAGGCAGAAAGGTAGATAGTTAAATATTCAAGCTTTTGCCTATGCTACACAGCTGTGATGCAGAACATCACACTTACTGGGTTGGGAACTACTACATTTGAGAAGGTATTCAACCTATCAAAAGTCCAATGCACTGGACTTTTGATATATTGAATATTCAATATCTGATTTTCACATATTGGTTTCAATTATTAAATTTAATTTAAAGCATTGCATCATTATGTTAATATTCCATATATTAGTTCGGCCATTTCACTTTTATTTCTGAACGTATGTGTTTTGCTTTTTAAACTATTTTAATCTGGTCTTTATTCTCCTGGTTGTCCGGTCTTCTGCTGTTTTGTTGTACTTTTATGATTTGATTGTTTTTCAATATATGTAAACCAGTATTAGAAGCTTCAGCTTGAAAGGTGGCATATTAAAATAAATCAAGGGTCAATAGACTGCCAAGAAGTCTTCAAACCATTAGGATACCAAGATTCAAATTCCTGCTGAGTTCTGAAGCTCACTGGGTGACCTTCTGTAAGTCACTTTCTCACAGTTTAGTCTACCTCACAGGGTCATTATAAAGATAAATATGATAATAGCATATATGTTGCACTAAGTGCCTTGAAGAAAGGATTGGATACAATTGTGAAAAATAAAATAGAAATGTTAATTTTCACCATGAATAGGCAAACTGGGCTCTCTAGAGACAGAGGGTAGAAAATGGGAGCAAGGGGTGGGAGCAAGGAAAGGTAGTTTGAATATTTACCATACAGTTATAAAGGAGGAATGAACAAATGACTGAAATTAAATCCTGGTTCTGTTTGAAGAAGTTAGACATAGGAAGCAAGGCCAAATTTGAAAAGAGCAGGGTACAAATGAGCTGCTGTTAGATATTTGAAATTGTATTTTATTTTAACTGACATTTTGAAATTGTTAAAGTTAAAGGTGTTTTTATAATTTGATTCTGAATGTTACTGTTTTATATTGTAAGCTGCCTTGGGAAGACAACATAAGTGGAACCTGCAACGAAACATCGCAGCGTATTTTCCCTCGTAAAAGGAGTCCACTGCTCAGGGTTTCAGCCAGCTTTTCCATCCAAGCAGGGTATGCTACTCTCCCACCTATGTGATCCATTTTTCTTTTCTGTCACTCCATGGCTGTTGAACATGCATAGTCCCTGATAGGCTGTTCGGTTCTAGTAAACTTCCTTCCATCATCTCTATTAGTCTCACTGTTTTGGCTACAACGCTGGCAGCACTCACCACCAGAAACTGCTATTGGGAGTGAAAAATTATGAATAATAATTTGGCAAATACAAAGTTTGGATTGACCCAAAAGTTCAGATATAATTTCTATCCTAACTCTGACTTATATCCAGATATAGGCATATACTGCTAATGTTGACAGCCACTTTAAATACACGTTAGGCCCAGAATACACTATAAAGAAGGAATAACAGAATGGAAATGAATCAGTATAGCAATAATTACACTGGTACCAAGGAAAGGGGGGGCAGGAAATCACAGTTGCCTTGCTAGTTAGTTTAAGGCCAAACTGGGTCCCCATCACATTGTACCTACACTTAAGAGGTGTGTGGGGGGGTAGCCAGGAGAAGGGCTATAGAAGCACTTCAGTTTCTAAAGGCAGAGATTCTGGAGCTAAAGGCTAACAGCATGTCATAACCCATCATTTTATTATTCCCAGATCTGTGGGAGCTAATTGCAATTACTTAATGGTGAGGTATGCTCTGAGCTCACTGGGACTTCCTCCAGCCCGCCCCATCATTTTGTCTTGACGTGTTCCAGCTATAGCTGGTGCCAGCCATTGAAAATGAGCTAAGATCTCGCAAACTTCATGAGCTTTGAAGAAGGTGACAGAAACTGAAAAACCAAAGGTAAAGGACAACTGTGATAAAACAAAAAAGAGAACTCTGAAGAGCCTATACATGTACGTACACGCACATTAATGTGAAACTGCAATCGACCCAGTGTATTCGTTTTGACCCCAGGTTCTCAGAAAACATTTGTTCATTGTTAATATCAGACACAGCAATAATAAATTCCACGTTTGTATATGTCACTGTTTCTTGCTTCTGAGCATGGAGTTCAGGAAATGTGTGTACATGCATTTCATATGCTGGAAGTTCCCCTAAGTCCTTTTCTATCTGTGGTCAACTGAAGTATAAATAGTAATGTGATTGTGAAGGCACATACGATCCTATTATCATTGTGTAGTTTATTCACCGTTGACCTTAAACCAACATCTATTTCATCAGCCAACGGCATGTGGCAGAATGGGATTTCTATGGCCAAGCTCCATTTTTTTAAATATGCCTAGGTGACGTTAGGTGAAGTTCAAAGCAGTCCAGCACATGCCTCAGAACCAAATGCTCTTTTTTCCACATAAGTGGAGTTTTTCACTTGGACCATACAGGTAGCAAGTCATTTTTGAAGGTTTGTCTAAAAGTGCAGATGCCTCCCACCAGGGCTTAGAGTGACCAGATAAAATCCGGGTCAGGGCTCATGTAACTTTAACAGTTGTAGAGAAAAAGGAATTTCAGCCAGAGTCATTTGTATGCAGTTAGTTCCTGGTGAAATTCCCTCTTCATCACAACAGTTAAAGTTGCAGGGGCCCTGCCTTCTTTTGTATCTGGTCACTCCAGTATAGTGCGTGCATCTTTAACTGTTGTGATGAAGAGGGGATTTCACCAGGAACTAATTGAATACAAATGACACTGGCTGAAATTCCCTTTTCTCTACAATTGTTAAAGTTACATGAGCCCTGACCTGGATTTTATCTGGTCAGCCTACCAGGGCTGCATCATCCTGCTCCTTGCACTCTCCACACTCTACTACTGCAGGGAACAGAATGCCCTATTTTGCTGCAAAGCAAGTAGGTAAAGTTTGGTAGGCAAGCAGCTAGTGGTGCTCAGCTCCTGGCAAGGGGAAACCCCACATTTGCAGAGGTCTGTATCCTGCGGTTCCTTTTTTAAAATGTCTCTGGATTGGGATGAAACAGAGCTACTTTCCCACATAGATTTTTTGAGACAGCAATCTTGTCTGTCCGATGACCAGAAAGTCTGGGATGTTTCAGTGATGCCTCCTTGATGATTCTCTCTGGTCATTCACAGGTCACTGTCTCTCTGGAGAATTAGTTCTCCACCCACTACTGCATACCAGAGATAACAGCTCTCATTTTGTTTGCATAGTCATTTAGCATGGAATGAAAGAGAGGTGTGTTCAAATATCCCTATTCACTCTTTGTTATTTCATCATGGACTCATCCCTCCTACAAAATCAGAAATTAGGGTAAGTGCTCATGGAAAAACCAAACTGTTTGGGGACATGATTTTAAGTGGGGAAAAAGATAGGCAGCAGGGAAAGGGCAAAATATTCCTACTACCTTTGCCACTTCTTTGTCCACAATTGTTCCCTCTCAACTTTTCTTCTTGAAAAAAACCTGACATCAGAGATCCATAGTGTATGTTTGCATATAAAGTGCAATTAACTCAATATACCGTATTGAGTTAATTGCACCTTGAAAAATCTTGTTCCCTCACAGCACAAAGGAAGAAACCATACAAGGAAGAAACTGAGGTCTACTTTTCAATTACTAAATACACATCCATGTAGGAGTTAAAATGCAACTTTCATGCCTGCCATCAGACGTGATGACTACACATGTGGGTTTTTCCCTCCATGGACATGAGCTGAGAAACAATGAGGAGGACGGGGCTTTCCAGCCCATGTACACCAATAATACTTGCAAAAAAGGTTTTCTGTGCACACGTCACATGCACTACATACGATTGCACACTAATTCCTACATGGAATTGCTTCTTGTACAGAAATTTTGTAATGTGTGAAGTGGCCTTGAAGTAATTTCTGCAAACTATTTCAGTACAGCAATTTTGAAAGCTGAGTTGACAAACATACCCAAGTCCATCCAATCCCCAACCAATATCTTTAGAATGCCCTAGAGCCAGGCTTAAGCCAAAAGCCTTTTATTATGAGGATTCCTACCCATTCCTTTCCTCCCCCATATTCTTCATTGCATAACTTCACTTTGCAGCCTCATGTCTGTATCATGAAAACAAACAAAATATAACAGGACCAGACAGGATAATGTGAAATGAAAACATAACACCAGTTGGAGAAGTGTTTTGCTAGAATACTTTAATTGGTGCAATGTGAAGAAAACAGCTGAAATGTGACTGGCATCTTGTAACATGTTAAAAATCTTCAAACATTATTTGAAGAAGACAAAATACTTGGAAGGGGGAAGAATCTGTAGTCAAAGGGTCGCATATAAAGCTTCAATGCCAACATTTTTAGCTATTCTATTTCTCCTGGCCTTCTCCTTAGGTTATCCATAACCAATGGATGAAGATGTTGGCCAGGACTGCTTTTGGACAGAATAAAGGTTACATGTTGGGAATTTATCACCCCCCCCAAAAAAAAAACAAAAAAGGGTAAAAAGCAATCTGCATGGTAGTGGTACTGATCTGACATTCAACCTCCATTTACTTATTTCCAAACTGCCTGATGAAGAGCTTTGTGTAACTCAAAAGCTTCAAGCTGGTCTACTGGAGAGACAGGCATACCTTGTGTATTGCTCAATTGGGGCCAGTAGAGGCCTGATCTCCAGACACTTAGCACCTGTGCAACTTGGTTTGCAGGAGCTGAGTAGCTGATAAATCAACTTAACAATTGCCTCTCATGTTTGCAAGAAACCAGTTTATGTCAATGACAAAATAATCCAAATACACATTAGCTTTATGGCCTAACGGAGTTTGATCAGAGCAGTATTTTCTAAGTCCTACACAGTAGTTAAAAAATTACAGCATTTGGCTTTAATATTGTGTCAAAATAAATATATTCTCTCTTTCTCTCTCAGTTATGAGGTAACAAATGTGCCTGAGAGAGCCGTGGGTGGAAGAAAATAATAATTAAAAAACAGTTCTACGGTGTTTTAAAACAATGGGACCAGCCCGCTCTGTAGATCAATGAACAAGTCTCCATTCATGTAAACAGAATTCTCCAGGCATGTAGATAATACTTGGTTGCAGAGGATGCCAACTTAATGGTAGTGCTCCTACATCTTTAAGTGCTGCATGGCAGGCAAATTACTCTGTAAGCAATCCCTTGTTGTTGTTGTTGTTGTTGTTGTTTCTAACCTGAAAATGCAGCAATGTGGGGGGGATGGGGGACTTTGTTTTCTGAATATTTTACCTGGTGTGCAGTTGTTAAAAGGTTCAGGGTCCCTGTCAGAAAAAAATGTTGGCAATCCTTCCTGATGATTGAAAGGGGATTCCCAAAAACTCTATTGGGAAAGCTCATCGCTGAATCAGTTGCCTCAAATTTGTTGTCTCCCTCTCCCCTCTCTTGGTCAGTTTAGGCTTTTGCTGCTGTTACCAGCAACATAATTTTTTGAACAATGTTTTTGAGGAGGACGTGGATAATCCAGCTCCAGGAATGACCTAAGTAAGTTAAGATCAGTGAGCTATAGATGTAATTCTTTCGTGTGGGATGTATGCCTGATTTACAGCAGAATTTTTAATTAACTAAGGGTCTGTCACTCAAAGCCTTCTATATGTATTCTAGAAAAAGGTTCTCAATCCCACCCCACCCCCATCTTTTCTCTTTCGTGAAATCACATTTCTGGTGTAGTTGCTATAGCTATAGGATTGGATCCAGGCTTAGTCAAGCTTAGAGTAATCCCATTGAAATAAATTGGATTTAGGTTAGTCAGGGCTTACTTGCCTCATTGATTTCAAGGAGTTTACTATAAACATGACTAAGTCCGAATCCATAAATTCTCTATTTATTATTAACTTTTATTTGTTTATTTGTATTCTGCTTTTCCTCCGAAGAACTTGGAGGAATATCGTTTTTGACTGTGTAGGGTCCTATGCATGATCACTCAGAATCAAGTCCCAAGTAAGTATGCATAGGATTTTAGCCTTATTGCCTGATCCTATGCATGTTTATGAAATGCCACTGAATTAAATGAAGTTTGCATCCATGTAATTATGAATATTGAAGCCTCACAATGCAAACCTATATATGTCTACTCAGAAATAAGTCCCATTAAAATCCATGAGGCTTACTCCCATATAAGTCTGTACTGGGTTGTAGCTCCAGGTTGTAATTCTATAGCTACAATCCTATGCACACTTACTTGAGAGTAAATTCACTTAATTCAATCGAGCTTACTATTGAGTACACACATACAAGACTGCCTGTTAGTATTGCAGGATCATGACCTTTCTAAACAGTGCCAGATTTCTCCTACATTTTGAAGATCAAGGAGATCTGGAGGTGCAGGTTACACCTGATCTCTTCGTTACTTTTGTTAGCCACCACTCTGCATCATGATTTAAAAAAGAAGTCTATTTGTCAGTTTAAAGAGGATTAAAAAAAACACAGAATACTTGTACTGTTCAGAGTATCCATTTGGTGGTTCTGCATCCTTCTCTATACTTAATGTATCAGAGCAGTCAAAGTCTATTTGGGCTTTCCCCCATTGCTTCCTCATTGCTGCAGTGAGCTGGGCCTCTGGTACATGAAAGCTACTGGAATCCATTGAAATTGATTGGAATTCAGTGTTAAGAATCAAAGTATGCCTGCAGTTGAATGCTATAACAAGGAGGTATAATTAAAAATGTTTTCCTGGTTATTGCTACAGTGTGTAGACCGATTATGGAAAGGTAATAAAATCTTATTCTAGCACAATGCTTAGAATGTAGCACCAGGCAAGCAGCTGCTGGTCACAAATGATCCAGGCAGCTCGGATTTTACAATTCAAGTGCCTCAATACACTATCAACATACAGAGTTCTCTTTTAATATAGGAATACGTGGGGGTGCCACACTCAGGCTGCTCAAAGGGCCCATCCACTCTGCCCCACTTTTTGAAGCCTCTCCAAAGGCAGTATAGGAAAAGAACAAAGGTCCAGCTCCATTTTCTGGCACCATTTTCTGTACATCCTCACACCCAACTGATACGACAGGGGACACTTTCCTCCAAACACACAAATCACCTCTGGAAATAGCAACGCATTGCTTGTTCATAGATTTCACACGTTGTTGATCTTGGTAATAATACCCCTGCACAATGCAAGACCATCAATGCCTTAGAGAGTCTGCTGTAAGACTGAAAAACAGTTCCCACAAAGGCTGGGTTCAAAAAGCCATCGTTAATCAATATACATCGAAGTCGTATTTTCATATGAATCAGTTCACACACCCCGCGTCACAGCATCACCCCCCTCCCCGCAATCCATCAAGCAATATTTCTTAAGTCTAGTTCTTCATGCACACATCACCTTGTACCAAGATCCTGAGATGGGAGCACAAACTTTATTCCAAATGAAACAGGGTCCTGCCCTGTAATCTCAAGCTTTATGACTTTCATCTCCCAACATAGTTTCTCCCATATATATATATATATATATATATAATGAAACCTTCCAGAGGAATGAAAAAAAAGTATAATGGTAAGCCTCTCGTGAATAAGTAGTCCACAGAGACAGAAGCAGCTGGTAAAATGTTGTATTTGCCCATCTTCTAGTCCTGCTAGAATGTTACAAAGTAGAGGCTTTGTCCTATTACTCTGGCTCGTGATGCCTTCACTGCGGGAGTGGGGGGAGCTGACATGCACAGATCTGACCTGCATCCCAAGTGCCAGCCAGCACAATATTATACCTGATCACTTAAAGGATAAGCAAACCGAAGGGGTCTGGAAAGGTAAAAGAACACAGGCGTTTGTCCAAAGCTTTCTAGTTGACGTGTCAAGCCAGCAAATCAAACTCTGAATTTGTGTATTGGAATCACCGTTCCCTTTGGTGTCTGGTCTACCGTTTCTTCTTCTGCTTTAAGGCCTTCCTGCGCTTGAGGATCATCTCATAGAGTTTGTCCATGCCTTCGGTGAGCCCCTCACCAATGATGGCACAAGCTGGTTGGATGTGGTACGTTGTGGATGGGGTCAGCTCATGCAGAGCCAACTGTTTTTCTATTTCTGCCACGGGCAGTGATTTGGGCAGATCTTGCTTGTTGGCAATCACCAGCAAGGGAGTGCCTTGGTTCTCTGCAAACTTGGTGACTTTGTGCAGCTCCGTCTTGGCTTCCTCCAGCCTGTCCACGTCGACAGAGTCCACTACATAAATGATGCCATCGGTGCAGCGGCTGTAGGACTTCCACAAGGGCCGCAGCTTCTCCTGCCCACCCACGTCCCAGAAGTGGCAGCTGATGCCCTTTGCAGTGCCATTACTCAGCCTGATTTTCTCCGTGTTGAAGCCAATGGTGGGCACCGTGTTGACGAACTCGTTGAATTTGAGCCTGTAGAGCACCGTGGTTTTGCCGGCGGAATCCAAGCCTAGCATGACGATGTGCAGCGACTGGAAGGCGGAGATGTTGGAAGAAATATTCCCCATGGTCTCGACGGCAGGTTCAGCCCAGCAGTAGCCTCGGAAAGGTCCTCGCCTGGTGTTGCTGCAGCCCTCTCTTACCCCCCCCCCTTCCCGCCCCGAGCTGCTCTCACAGCATCTCCGCCGGATCCGGAGCTGGGTGGCGGCGATTAAAATGCGAACTCGCTACCAGCCATCGCTGATGCGCCGCGGGAGATCGGGAGCAATCCGGGTCTGCGGGGAGCCAAGTCAGCAACGACACCGGGGCGCGGGCAGCCCGCAATCACCACGCGCGCGGGGTCCACCGCATCCGGCAGCAACCCAGAGAGCAGCCCCGAGGCGCGGCCAGCCGACGCAAAACCCCAGAACAAAGCCGGGCCCGCTTGCGAATCTCGCGGGACCAATTCAGGATCCGGCGCTCAGACCGGCTGGCCAAGAGCAGCCGATTCATTCATCCTTCGGGCGGGAAGCGGCGTCGGCGGCGTCCCCTCGCTCTGCCCGCCTGCTTGGGGCGAGAGGAGGCCTCCCTGCCCCGACGATCCGCCCGGGAGGAAGCGCCGGTCGCGCCTCCTGCAAGCGGCGCCTTCAGCCTCCGCCGGCTCGCCAACTGCAGTTCAATCCATCAAAGCCCCTCCGCCCCTTCCCGAGCGCGCAGCCACACGCCCAGCCCGAGAGACCGGCGCAGGGAGGGGCTTTAAAAGGGCAACGGGGAGAACGCCGTGGGGGTCCTCCGCTCTGCCTCCTCCCCTTTGATTCCCCCCCCCCGCCCCACACACACACACTTCCTTTCCGCCTTCCCTCTGCCCTTTCTCAGCCCTCTGCTGCCCTGGCTGTGCAGGGCTCAAGGAATTCAAGAGGAGGATCCGTCGAAAAGACAACGCGCCCGCCCGCGCGCATAACCCTGCTAGATCAGGGTTGGGGAGATTTGGGCCTGGCTCTCTCCCGAAGACGGTCGGCCTGGGTCTGAGCTGCACCGCTTCAGACTGCAGCTGGAGGCTCCTATGGTAGGCTGACCCTATGGAAAGGAGGACAGAGCTCTTGTATCCTTAACGGTTTCATAGGAAATGGAATTTCAGCAGGTGCCATTGGTATATATGCAGCACCTGGTGAGATTTCCTCATCATCACAAAGTTAAAGCTGCAGGAGCCCTGCCCTCTTTTGGTCAAGAGGACAGGGCTCTTGCAGCTTTAACTGTTCTGATGAAGAGGGAATTTCACCAGGTTCTGTATGCATACGAAGAACACCTGCTGAAATTCCCTGTCCTTTGCAACTGCTTTTCATAGGTCACCCTGCTCTTCCATACCTTATATTTTTAAAAATGCTGCCTATTGAAAATTATAGCACATTATAGCATCTATTAGAGAAAAGACTAGGCTGGAACACCGATTGACAGGGGCCTCCTCCACACGGGGCGTTTAATGAGCCTTGAAGGCTCATTATAAATTTTACCTACACACGAGCGGAGCGCAAAACGGGCGTACAGGCGCGTTATCTCCCCGATAATGCGCATTTTCGAACGCGCGTTAAATAGCGACTTTTATTTTGCTCCGGCCGTTAAAGCGCATTTTCGCTGTGTGAACAAGCGATTATGCGCATTAACTACCTGGAAAGCGCTTTTTGGGCATCTTTTAATGCGCTTCGCCGCTTCCCGCCGCCTCCCGTGCAGAGGGATTGTGAGTAAATGCGCCTCCGCGATAATGCGCATAATCGCGGAACCAGGCGCAAAGGCGCATTCTTGTGGAGGGGGCCAGGGATGGGGGTGGGGAGAAGGAAAATTTCTGTCATGTGAGCCCTCATTGCAGCGTGATCTAAAGGGGCACAGCTCAGACATGTTTCCCACCTTGATGAGAATATTTATCTAGGGGGTTGGCAGGGTCAGGCATCTGCTGAGGGTGCACAGCCTAGCATGGCTTCTGCTGACAACAGCCCCCTGGCATGATCCTGCTCCTCTTCACTACCGCAGCCTACTTGTTGTCCGCGCCACTCACTTTGGACTGGCCCAGGCAAAGGTGTTGCTGTGAAGGAGGCATAGTAGATACCGCTGCCTATTTCAGGGGATGCAAAAAGTGTGGTGTGTCTGGTGAATCCCAAGACCCCCAGCATCTGTTATCACCAAAAAATAAAAAAGGAAAAATGTTCTAGAAATAGTCTTTATGTTTCCTATTATAGAAGCCTCATTCCAAGAAAATCCTAGGAAGCAGTGCCCGAAGAGTCCTGCCCACTTCCTAGGATTTTCTCAGGATGCTCTAGGAAGTCCATGGCAAGAACCACAGAGACCACAGTTTGAGCATTTTATTTCCTTTTTGGGGGTAGCAGCAGAGAAAAGAGAAGTGAGTGAATAGGGAAAGTGAGTAGGGTGACCATGTTTGGGAAACCAAAAAGGAGAACAACATGGTCGGCCCCCAAGGGGGCGTCCCCACCAACATGTCCACCCCCAGGGTGTGTGTCCAGCACCAAGGGTGTGTGTCCACCTGAACATAGCCTTGGTCACATGTCTGATTTTACAACACACAATTAACTCAAATCTATTCTACATAATATCTTAATGTTAAAATCACTGAATTTACAAGTGAGACATCCAATGTATCTGAAATTAAGTTCACTCACTCCTACTTTTGTAGCTTTTGCTGTACTCTGTGTGATACATTCTCCCCTTCCCTCAAATATCTTTTCTGACTGTATCCTCACTCCGCTGCAAGCTGCTGCTTAACGGGGCTTGGTGCCAGCTGGCTGGCTGGCTTTTTTATTTTTAAAGTTCAATATACTTTTTGAAACTTGTGTATGATTATCACAAGCTCCTCTACTCTAACATTAGGGTGGGTGTTGTGGGTGGCACACACTACTTTGCCCATTCACACTTCTCACTTACATACATTAGCTTCTCAAGACTTTTGCATTGGCACCACTTTTCACATCCAGACTTTGAACTCCTGTCTACTTCCTGCACAAACACGCAACTCTGAGACCCTCTTTCTAATGCTCTACATTGCATGCCAGCACTGTGGGGCTAAGTTACAACAGGTGTCTCTGGACTGTCTGTGCAGTCTCTGTTGTCTCTCTAAGTCATGGCAGCCAAACCAAAGTCTCCAACCTCAAATAATCAATCTCCCTCCCTCTTCCAAAGGCTGCCTCTACAAGAGGCATTTAAAGCTCTGTCAAGGCGCATTAAAAAATTTACCTCTACAAGAAGAGCGATTTAAAGCTCTTTCAAGTCTCATTAAAAAATTACCTCTACAAGAGAGGAGCGCAAATGGGGCGTAGAGGCGCGTTATCTCCCCGATTGTGCGCATTACCGAATGCGCGTTAATTAGCGAGTTTTATTTTGCTCCGTCCATTAAAGCGCATTTTGACTGCTGCCGCCGCTGTCAAAAGCCTCCCCCGGCTGCAACGGCGCAGATTTCCTTCCTCACCCCCTTTCCGATCGCTCCATGCCCCGACCTGAACTTCAGCAACCCCGGGGGCTCCGGCGGAGGGAGCTAGTCTAAGCGCCTGGCTGCCGGGAACATGATTTGAAGCCGGCGAGGCGAGAAGGGGGAGAGCAAGAGAGGGCGAGCTGCGCAGGGGGAGACTCCGGAAGATGAGCCACGCAGGTACGGGGAGCAACTCTTGGGGGAGGGGATGAGAAGGGGCCGTGGGAGAACATTTACCTTGGGGAAGGGGGAGGGGAGGCTGGGAAACGGACCCCCACGAAAGGCGCACTTGACTATTTCTCTCCGGTGAAACCGAGGGGTGGGGAGCGGGAATGCCAAAGGGGCGCCTCCTGCTCTTGCCGCCGCGCGCGTTGCATGGGGCGTGAGCACTCGGGGACGGAGGTGGCGGTGCCGGCGGCGGTGGCGGGCTCTCTGTGATCCCTGGCACCCGCAGCGGGGGGCCCGGCGAGAGGAGGAGGAGGAAGAAGAGGGGGTAAAGGAAGGCGAGAAGGAGGAGCGCTCGCCTGCTGCCCACAGCCTGCCAGAGGGAAGGGGAGCGCCTTTTGTCGCCGCCTCTCGTGCAGAGGTATTAGGCGTAAAGGCGCTTCAGGGATAGTGTGCATAATCTCCTAACCGGGCGCAAAAGCGAATCCTTGTGGAGGGGACCAAAGTCTCCCAACAGTCCAGTCTGGCTGCGCACTTGTACTCTGTGGCTGGGGGAAGGGTGCCAGCTTATTGTTTGGTCATGTCTGGTACTCTTACTTTAAAAACCACCTCCGCCGCCAGCCGCCTCTGCCTGCACCAACACTGGGCTTTGAGATGCTCTTAAAAGGCTCTGTGTGGCACACCAGCCTCTCAGGGCTCAGCTACAGCCATCTCTGAGTTGTGTCTTTAGTCTAACTCTGTCTCTAAGAGATATGCCAGCCAGCCAAAACCGCAAATCTATGTTTCTCTGACACGCACTTCAAACATTCTGCATTGCATGCCAGCAGTGCAGACAGAGCCTAGTTCACAAGTGAACAAAGTGGAAGGGAAGGGGTAGCGAAGCAAAGCAATGACATGCCAGGTTCCAACATCTGCAGCAATATGGCATCTGCAAAGATGAGAGCCTCTCTCTCAACTGGCACCTCACTGTTGGTCATAAGAGTTTTTCTCTACGGATGACCCTTCATCACCCATGATGTGGAACTCTGAGAAAAAGGCCTGTTTTGCCCTGTGGGCTGCTTTGACTGGCTTCTCCTTTCCCACATTTTGATCTGTGGACGCTTTGCCTCTGCTGAGCTCCAGGTGCCCGACTGCCCACCAGATATGCAACAGGAAAGGTGCCGTGCGCGCCCAGCACTTCTTAGCTAAAACCTTGACATCCCCTTGATGCCAAGGGCTGGAACTGCACAATGTGAAAGACCCCAAAGAGGAGGATTGATATGGCTCCAGTGTTTTTTGTTTTTTTAAAAAATAATTTTAAAACCTAAATTTTTCAAAAATTGCTACAAATCAACAGTTGGAGAACTGCTTGAAACTTGGCATAACTAAAGCCCTACGTAAGAGCTATCATGGTGGCAAGTTTCATCTCTTTATCTTTAAAACACATTTTTTTAAAAAATAATAATTTTAAAACCTCAAACTTTAAAAACTTGCTAAAAATCAACAGATGAACAGATCTGCTTGAAACTTGGTATGGCTAAAGCTCTACTTAACAGCTATCATGATGCCAAGTTTCATTTGTTTGTCTTTAAAAATGACAGCTTTTAAAGAAAATAATTTTAAAACCTCAAACTTTAAAAAATTCCTAAAAATCAACTGATGAACGGATCTGCTTGTAACATGCATTGGCTAAAGCGCTGCCTAAGGGCTATCGTTGTGCCAAGTTTCATCTCTTAATCTTTAAAAATGACGGAGCTGTAAGCATTTTCGTGAAGTCCCATTGACTATAAACTAGAGCTGCCCTTTAGGTGGGGGAAGGATGGGAAAAATCCAATTGTTTCTTCAAATTTCATAATTCCCCCCCCCCCCCCCCCCCCCGGCTGACCATATGAAAAGGAGGACAGGGCTCATGGATTTCAGCCAGTGTCATTTGTATGTAATTAGTTCCTGGTGAAATTCCCTCTTCATCACAACAGTTAAAGTTGCAGGGGCCCTGCCTTCTTTTGTATATGGTCACTCTAGTATAGTGCCTGCAACTTTAACTGTTGTGATGAAGAGGGAATTTCACCAGGGACTAATTGCATACAAATGACACTGGCTGAAATTCCCTTTTCTCTACAACTGTTAAAGTTACATGAGCCCTGTCCTCCTTTTCATATGGTCAGCCTACCCCCCCCCCCCCCCTTCCCAGATTTGTTACCAAAAATCCTGACATGTCCTGGTTTTTCCTGACATATGGCCATCTGAGTGAGTGAGCGAGCAGGGGTTGGTGGGCGGTAGTTTGTGTGACAGTAGTTTATGTGAGATGGAGGCATGAAGGGGCCCCAACCCCTGATGGACTGCACCACAAGTTGAAAAACAGAAGGGTTTTAAATTTTAAAATATATACAAGACAAGCATAGTATGAGTAAGTTGTACGTGAACGTATGTGCAGATGTGCAGCCCCTGGCACGGAGTAGTCACCTAATGTGGCCCTCATGGCCGAAAAGGGTGTGCCTCCCTGGCCTACTGGCTCACTGGCTCTCTGCCTGGCAAGCAAGTGGGTAGTAGCAATGGTGAGGAAGAGTCCAAGGAGGAGGAGAAGCAGCAGCAGCAGCAGGTGATAATGCTGGTAATAAGGTAGTCTCACTGAGAGAGGCCCACTGAGGTTGTTTTGCTCAAGGGCTCTCCAAAACCTGGATCCACACTGACCTATCTGATTAGTTTCTATGCTACCAGTTATTTGAGAAGGATCTTAGTGTGGCTTACATAAAACAGTAAGGCACAATTAAATTGAAGCTACCTCCATTAACCAGGGTAGCTTTGCCTGCCACCCCAACCTCCAAACACCCAATGCTCTTTAGGTCTTTTCACATGGCAACTCATAATTATCCGACAGAGAGCTGCTACATAACAGCACCAATTCCGTCACTGTTGTTCCACTGCTAGAGCTTCTTTTTCCTCATAGTGTTTTGGTGTGAAGCACTTCACAATCAGCGCCACTTGAAGAAATACCTTCCATTTGCTCTTGCAATAGTGGATTGGAGATTGTGTCTGTTTCAATCTCTCTTCTATAATAGGTAGCTGAATTCAGGATGGAACATTTTGCTGTTTTGCTGTAATGACACCTACCAGCTCAGTGGGTGTCATTCCATGGCTCATGAAACACTGAATAGTTCTTCTTGCCCATAAGCCTCACAGGATTTTTCATGGTATATGTTATCCTGCAAGACGAATTCTGGTGCAAGAATAGCAGTTCATGGGCTCAGCATATTGCTGGGATTTTCACACTGACTTGGTTCACATGTTCAAACAGCAAGTGGGCTGTGGTGCTTGCAGGTGGCCATTTTGAATATTCAGTGCCTGGGTGTGGCTTGCTCAGGGAACATGGATTATGTAAATATGTTTTACATCTATGACTGAGCAATTCTGACCCTGTCGGATGGTTGTCTGACAGGGTTTAGCAAGGGGCAGATATGTCCCTCCAATGGTGGACAGGAGCTCTGCTGCCGGGGGTGTGGGCATCCAGTGGAATGTGCCGCAAGCATAAATCTACTGCTGGCAGGAAGGCATTCTGGGGGTGGGGGAGATTTAGGATTCATTGGAGCCAAAGCCCTTCTGTTTCCCCATGGGACCCCAGGATCAGGCCCTTTTCCCTCCTGTTGAAACTAATGGGAGGGAAACACTCCCACTCTGTCTGCCCTGGTTGGCATAAGATGGCAGAGCATTGGAAGTGGTGGAGGATCCACCATTTCACTCCACCCACATTGCTTAACTAACATTAAAGCACTCTTTCCAAACTGAGGGCCCACCAGACGTTTTGGATTCCAGCTCCCATCAACCCCAGCCAACCTGGCCAATGGTCAGAAATGCTGTAATCAAAACGTCTGGAAGACACCACATCTGGAGAGGAACTTTGACTTGTCACTGTACCGTCAGAGTCTTACACGCTGGCTCTCAGAACACCTTTCTCAAAGATCATTGAAAACACAGGAGTAGACTGAAAATACAGTACCAAAGATATATGTAGACGCACCAGAGGGGATTTAGTATTTAAAAAGAAAAGTCTTGTGCAGTGATAACCTCATCACTAGGTAGCTATATACATTTAGAGAGTGAAAGGATTTGACAGGCAGTTTTGGCCAATATCAGTGTTACACCAGAGTGCCATCTACTGAGGGTCAGCTGTAAGCAACAGGGATTCCCATTTTTTCTTCAAAATCTTTATTTTTTTTCCCTCCTAAGAGGAAAGCTGAATACAAAGCTCAAAGAGATGGGTGTTAGTTTTTTTTTAACACAATCAAGTTGCTGAACGGGAAAACATTGCCCTGCAATCAGATTAGAATGGAGAACTCTATTAGCATTTTTATAGTGTTGAAACACCTGCTGGTAGGTAATTAAGGAGCCAAAAGGGTCTGAAGGAACATTGTGCAGCTCCTTTTCCCAATTGTGTTTCAGATATTATTGTTCTTCAGATTAGTAGAACAATTAATGATATTACCCAGAAGAATACCTATTCTTACTGATCTGTAATGAACAAATGGTTCAAATATGGCTCTTCTTTCACCAGTGAAACAGTAATAGGGAACCAAAATAAAATAAAATAGAGCTTTATTTATTTTAAATTATTTTTAGGACACTGTGCCACCACAGCTTCAAACACTAGGCCTAGACGAGCACACCCCTCTCAGGCTAAGCACCACCACTTGAATAGGCCTGAGGGAAGGGTAAAAGACGCACCATTTTTCCCTTATAGCAGAAGGGGAAAGGGTGTTAAGGGTTTTGAATAAGGTTCTCTTGTGAGTATGTTGGCTGAAGGTGTAATGATATGTGTTTCTTTATTAAACTTATAGAGCAGGTTACAAAGCCAAGCTGACACGTGGTTTGTGGTAGCAAAAATAAAAGAAAACGTTTATTGTTCTTTTCAAATCAATTTCACACCTGCCTATTCTTAACACTTCTCATAATTTACCAATAATCGTAAATCCTAATAATCTCTTCACACACACTCCTGACTAGATCACACACAGAGCTATCTTCCACACAACTGCCCTCCACCCAACCAAGACAATAAGGATAAACTGAAGCACTCCCTCACTCTATATATACTCCTCCCCCTCCCTTTCCCAGCATCATCAGCCACACCCACTCAGTCCAACATTCTGCACTCTCCAGACATACTAATCCAGACATACATAGGGAGACGGAAATGTGGGGTATCGTCACAGACACCTTTAAGGATAGAACCCTGTCAAGGCAGGGTACAAGATAGGAACAATACAAATAAGAAAAAAAATCACATCCATCATTTAGAATGCCCTTTACAGCAAGAGTGGGCAACGGTGTGTGTGTGTGTCTGGGAACACCCCCTCTCCCCCTGTGGGCAGAATTCCTGCTGCCGCTACTGAATTTGGCAGTAACTAAAGACCCAGTAATTTGTTGGCAATTTTGGGCGGCAAACTGCTGCAGAAGTCTACCACAGTCTAAATTTGAAAACAAGCTAAATTTGGCCATTTTAGCTTTCCATAATTGTAGCTAAAATTCAGTGGCAAACCACCAATTTTATGCCACAACTGTATATTTCAGTGGCACAGGGGTTGCAGGTTCTGTGTTGCCCATCCCTGCTTCACAGTTTGTTCCATTAAATTCAGTGGACCTTACTCCTAGGTAAATAGGTACAGGATTGCAATCTTAGGGAGGTGAAATAAAGTAGGGAGTAGACCAGGATTATCCTATTCTGATAGAGGAACATTACTAGGAAAGGTAGTAATAATTCCTACTACTAATGCTTAAAACATTTAGGATGGTACAAGGATAAAATTGACAATACCCTGCTTGCAGGTGTAACATCTATCATTGAAATACTGTAGTGTCAAGTTGTTGTTTTAGCAATGGGCACAGATTGTTTTGGGACATGTAGAAGTCTTGTATTTGATGGAAGACCCAAATATGTAAAATGTGTTTCAAATTCCAGTACTAGTCCTCATGTCTTGGAAGAAATAGGTCTTTGGTTGAAGCCAATGCATGTCACAAGGGAGCAGAGCATGCATTCTAGTTTGCAGTTGACAGTACAAACAGGTGCAAAAAACAGGAAGTGAAGACATCCATGCTTGCTGTTCCCCAGGAAGATGTAATATCTGAGGACCAAACAACATTTTTCAAATGAGATCTGTGTTCAAGTTTCCTGATTTCATGACTTCAAAGCAGCTGCTGGTGGCTTCTAATTTGAATTTTAAAAAAGGGAGAGAAGCAAGTTCTCAGAATGCTGAAATATTTTATTAATTCACGCCCAACACATTTCAGCCTGAGAATGCAATAAGTGACTATCCTTTTGTTTAGAGTTTTCTGCAGACTTCTCCAACCTTCCCTCTGAAGAAGGCCTTTTCAAAATCCACACAGGCCGAAAGGCGTTGGGCGTGAATTAATAAAACATTTCAGCATTCTGAGAACTTGCTTCTCCCCCTTTTTTTGATTTGAGTGGATGCTCTTCTCCCCTTGGCTTTTCGTTTTGGCTTCTAATTTGAACATGGAATTGGGGTTGGGAATGGGAGTGTTTAGTCCTTTCCCTCCATACTGTTCCCCCTATTTATATCACTCTCCAGAGGCTGCAATTAACCCTGATGTGTAAAAACAAACGAACACAGGCACAATGCAGGTACCTGGTTTTGTTTTGTTTTGTTTTTACCAGTGGGGCTAACAGCATTGGGTTGTGTGTGATTTAGATCTGGGAAACTGCACAGAAGAAAGGATTACACACACCCCTTCCCGATTCACTTCCCAGATCAAATTAGCAGCCCCCTACAATTGCTCTGATTTATTTTTAAAGTAGGGATATCCAATCTTATATCTCCTTTAACATGTATAGGTTTGTCCTGAAAACATTTCTGTCTTTTAATTTACCCGGATAAATGTTAATCTTTCTGGAAGTACGGCCTACAAATGGTTGACTCTCTAACAAAAACTTGGATGTGGTGATCTCGCCAAGTAAGCATAGCTTTTTGCTACTACCTAGAGTGTCCTCACTAATCTCTTAGTGACATCTGGAGAGATGGACTGAGATTAACTACTTCATGCATCATCGCAGAGCTGACTGTAGTTGCTAAGATCAGGGCCTGTGAGTCAGATGTTCCCAGTTCAGACCGTAGTTCATTCAACCATAATACAGGGAAAAACAATGCTGGTTTCTTAGGATGAGAAAGGTTTAGTGTGGGGCGGCAGCTCCTGTTCCTCTCTCCTCCCATAGAATTTTAGAGTTGGAAGGGACTTCGGAGGTCATCTAGTCCAATCCCCTGTTCAATACGAGAGCTAAGGTGCAGAAGTGCAGATGAAGGTCAGTATGAACCAGATCTGGAAGCCTCTTCTCTCTCTCTCTCTCCCCCCTCCCCCCCGGGTCCCCAATTGGCTGTGGGTTTAAGGGAGAGTACTCCCTTCTTCAGGACTCTAAAACAGTCAGATGAGAACTCAAGCACACATGTTCCCTCATTAGGCAGACATAATATGGATCAGCTCTGAATTATTAAAAGAGTCATATTTCATAATGAGTTCTACAGAAAATGTTCAGCAGGCCAGGCAGCCTGTTTTAAAGTGGAGCTCCTTATGCCTTCAAACACTTCAGACTGGTAATAGCATACATTATTTATAGCATAAGATAGCCGTTTAGGGATTGTACTGTTTTAAAGAACAGATAGATATTCTGGATCTCAACCAAGCAAGGCCTTTAGTAACATGATTGAGGTTTGCTTAGTCTTGGCAGGTGGTGTAATGGTCATAGTGGTGACAAAAACCCATTGCACTCTTAGAACAAAAAGGCCAGTTTTATTTATCTTCATTATGAAAAGGATATTTATTTATTTATTTATTAAAAAATGCCCATCTTTCAGGGCAGAATCCCTCGCAAGGCAGTTCATAAAAATAAAATACATAAAAAATTAAAATGTTAAAAGCAATAATAACATAAACACAATAAAATGGCAATAAAAACAAGCAATAAAACCAACAACAATGACAAAAACAGCAACAGCATATCAAGAGAAGGCCAGAATAAAATGTTTTCAAGGCCTTCTTAAAAGCCTGCAGTGATGGAGCATGGCAGAGCCCTGATGGCAATTTGTTCCAAAGGTGTGGGGCCACTGCAGGGAAGACCCTCTCACGTGTGATCACCCACCTAATTGCTCTCACGGGTGGGCAAATGAGAAGGGCCTCTCTTTCTGATCTTAAAGTGTGGGCAGGCTGGTATGGGTAAAGGTTGTCCTTCAAGTAACTTGGTCCCAAACCATTTAAGGCTTTACAGGTCAAACCAAGACTTTGAATCAGGCTCTGAAACACACAAGGAAGCAGTATGTATTACCTGTTCCAAGTATTTCCCCCCCAAATTTTATTAAATGATAGGAACTCTATCCATCACACAGAGACAGAAAATGTAGACAGGTTCTTTGCTTTCAGTGACTTTGTAAGTGATAATACAGTTTAACAGTACTGGGCATACATTACTCCCACAAACCTTGAGGAATAACAGTCTTTACAGGGAAGAAAAAAAAATTCATGAAACAAGGTTCTAAAATCCATATTAGATTAATACCTTTATTAGTCGGGAATACAGATGGCGGAAGAGCCATATTGACCTTGCTCCCAATGAAAAGTCCCCGACTTTTTCAATGCACAGCTTCGCAGGAAAGCCCCACGGTGGCTGTGAATCTGCGGCGGTGTCATATAATGTACCCAGCACAGATTCACAGCCACTGCGGGGCTTTCCTGGGTATAGACATACCTGTAGTTAATGCATGTAAGGCCATGAGAAGGTCTGACCATAACAGGAAGGGACCATAACAGGAACAGATACAGCTGATACATCAGCTGAATCTGGGCAAAAGAAATGGCCACAGCTGTTGCCTGATCATCTGACAACAAGGTCAGGTCCAGGAGAACTCCCCAGCTACGAATCTGAACTTTTCAGGGGACAACAACCCTAGCCAGCAGAGTCTGACATCCTATCCCTGGACTGCTAGGCTTTCTAACCAAGAGTGCCTCTAGCTTATTTGAATTTTGTTTGCTTTCTCTCATCTGGTCCATCACCAATTCCAAACCCCAATTCAGAATCTCCCCAGCCTCCCCAGAATATGACAGAAAGGAGAGATAGAGCTGAGTATAATTGGCATACTTATGAAAATTCACTTGCTGTCACTGGAAGTTCTCTCCCAGTGTTTTCATGTAAATGTTAAAAAGCATAGGGGACAAAGTCAAACCCTGAGGAACCCCAAACACCAATGGGTCTAGCTCTTTGACTTTAGAATGACTCTTCTAGCACCACCTTCTGAAACCTAACTGCAAGGAAGAACCACAAAACAGTTGCCCCCATTCAATCCCAGCAAGGTGACACAGAAGGTTAACATGGTTGATTGTATCAAAAGCATCTGAGAGGTCCAGCAGAACCAACAGGGATGCTCTCCCCCCATCTAGCTCCTGGCAAAGATCATTTAATAGGGTGACAAAAGCCATTTCCAGCCCAAAACCAGGTCCAAAGTCAAGCTGAAATGCATCCAGACAATCAGTTTCATCCAATACAACTACAACTCCCGGCATGCCTTTTGCTGTGGTGCCTGCCTTGCCCAGTGGGAATCCTGCTACTGAAGCTCATGGGAAGTGAAGTCTGGCTGAGCCATTCCACACTACCCTGAGGGAGCTGGCTGGCTGACACATGGGTAGCTTGGCCATTGCCATTCGTGACAGACCGAGAGCTGTGACCTCCGTTCCTTCTGCTCCCAATGGTGCCTAGTAACCAAGGCAGCCAGACTAGGCACTCTCACTTCAGGCACAGGATGGCAAGCTACTTCCAGACGATAGCTGCCAAAGCCTGATAAATCTTCTCTCCCACCCAAGGCATGTTGGGAGTTGCAGGCGCAAGCCTAGCTCTCTGAATAATGCTAATCTTTGAATACATATGAGGTGACGTGGGAGAGCGGGCCTTCTTAGTTGTGGCACCCTGCTTAAGGATTTCTTTTTCCCAGGTAGGCTGGCCTGGTGACTGCATTAATGGGTTTTAAGTGCCAAGTGAGATTATATATATATATATATATATATATATATATATATATATATATTCCAGGGCCTTTTAACTTGATGAGATTTTTTTATGCTGTGGGTTTTCCCCCTGTTATAACTAAACCACAACATTCCAAGACAGATGCAAGAATTACTGGATAAAGCTTATGATTTTTACGTAAAAGCTTGACTTTACTATTGAAACAGAAGAGTGAATGAAGGAATGACTGATAGCTGAGGCTAAAATGGAATGGTGGGGTGGGGAATGAGTGACAGTTGGGGAAAGTCAGTTAGAAGGAGAACAAAGAGTTAGTCAGGAAAATGGGGGCTGAGTTAGGACTGAGAGACAGTGACCTGGTTTGCTAACTCCTACTTTATTTAAAATCAGCCACTCTACATACCAGTACTATACCTCCCAGCATGCATTTGGCAGCCTGCAGGTGCCCACATCCTCTTGTTGCCAATGCTGCTCCTCGATAGAGTGTGAAGGAGTAGCATTGCCAAGGAGGGGATGTAAGCAGCTGTCAGTGGACATGCCCAGCTCCAGCCAATCCTGCTGGGATTGCCTCGTCCTACACTTCTCACCCACCAAGTGCTCCATCTGGAGCCTGTACTGAAGGGTCGGGGCTGGGCCAGGCACTTCCCTCTTTGTCGGTTCTGCTTCTGTAGGGTGACCATATTTGGAAAACCAAAAAAGAGGACACCCAGTGGCAGGGGGGGAATGATGCACTTTCCAGAGGCTCCAGAAAGCGTTCTTCCCTCTTCTTTGTTCCAATTGGGGCTTTAAAGGCCCTGATTGGAGAAAACGAGGGGAAACTGTGTCATCCCCCCCCACTGCTCCAATTGGGGTCTTTTATTAAAAGTCCAGCAATGGAACACTTTCTCTTTTAAGGCTCCAATTGGAGCAGTCAGAAGGAATGAAAGCCTTAAATGGGAAAGCATGTAATTCCAGGACATTATAGAAAATTACAGAAAATCCCCCCTGACACTCAGGAGAGAATAAAAACCAGGACAAATCCAGGGCAATCCTGGCAGTTGGTCACCCTAGTTTCTGGGCATGCACAGAGTGCCTCCCCCCCCTTTTAAGGGCAAAAGTTGTGCGCTTGCTTCCCCCAGCTTCTGAGAAAACAGTGATAACAGGGTGAAGTGCCTTCGAGCATTTTTGGCCCCTCAAAGTCAAGCTATTGTATCTAGTCATGATTTTAAAACCACGCAGAGGGTGGGAGGAGGCACCGCAGATGGACACAGCCCATTTATGTGGGTTGTTTCCTTTTATGTGGAATTGGGTTGACTGTTCGAGACTAATCTTAGGAGTTAGCTTGTCAAAGACATGCAGCAGCCACCCACCTGTGCACTCACAATGGCCGTCAAAGGCCAGTAAGTCTGGCCTCCTGCCCAAGGCATGCTGGGAGTTGTAGGCATAAGCCTTGGTTTTTATTCTTTAAAAATACTTAAAACTCAAAAAGTTGTGTTTTTTAGATTTTTCTGGTACATTGTACAGCCAGACCTGTCACTGTATCAAGTTTCTAACTCATCTGGAAGTGGGTAAACATACGTGATGCACACATACTTTCCGCTTTATAGGTAGAGATTTGTATTTTTTAAAATTGTGTTTTCCCTCTCAAATTTGGCACCCCACTTAACTGGGTGCCCTAGTTTGCCTATATGGACATGCTGCCCTGGCTGCCGATGATTTTGAATATTCAAGCCATGGTAGGCTGCAGCAGTGGCTTATTGCATTGTGCGAACCTGGTGAGTGTGGCTTATGTGAGAGTTAAACAACCCTCACATAACCCTAAAACAGCCCATGATTTTTGCAAGGTTTGATTAACCCTCACATAATCCACCCTTGCCAGGTTCACATGATACAATAAGCTATGGTGCCTGCCTGCACACTGTGGCTTGAATATTGAAAAGGTAAGTCTAATCTTTGTGAAAAGAATTAAAAAGCTCCCTAGTAATACAAACTGACAAACAACTGTATATCCTCTCATGTGCCACAAACCACCATGACTTAAATAAACTACTGTGGGCTGCAGTGATCATGCAAACCCTGTCACAATATGTTTGCTTGTGGGTGACCTAGAAAGAAAACAAAAGAAAAATATATTGGAACCTCAATCAGAAAAATGACCACATTAAGCCTTTTGATGGCAAAATGAAATGTCCCTCCTCATCTATAAATGATTGATACAATACTCAGCAATAAGAACAGAAATAACCTTCAGGCTTAGCTGCAATGTGGAATTTGGGGGAAAAACAGCTACAGATTTATGGGGACAAGTAAACCCTTTCTGAAGCTCAATCCTTCTGCTGTTTCAAGGTTATACAGAGAAGGCGAAATTGCACATTAGCATTTAAATGTGTATGGATGTGCATGAATCCAGCAGACACTTCATCTATAACATCTAAACCATAGAGGCAAGGAGAATGCTGCCATAGTAACAGCATGTTGACATCGTAATTCCACCATCCTCTCCCAAATTAGTCTTGCACTCTGGAATACGTTTCATTTTCCTGGTGAAATGCAAAATTACCGTATATGTGCATGCAACAGATGCATATAAAATTGGTTGCAGTCAGAATTGCTTTCTAGTCTCTGCTTTTTGTTATTCCAATTACATTTAATGGTGACACTTAATCTGCATTCAATTAACTCCTTTTCTTATAGGAAATAAGCATTTGGAAAGTGTTTGTTGTTAACAGAAGGTGCATTTGGAGTGACATTTACTTTAAGGAACAAAATTGCCTATGTTTTCAAAGTGAATGGCTGTCCACTGTATCCTCACCTGCCTGCTCCTGTCTATTATGCTTAATAGCATATTTTAAAAAAACAAAAAACAGTATTTCCTTTGAGCGAAGGGTCGCTAAGGTTTAATCCTTTATCCTATTTCAGGATCAGAGTATAACCAGAGAAGATATGAAATGCTATAAATAAAAAAGAGTGTGTGAACACCATCATCATCCCATTATGTGTATGTTGCATTTCCACATTATTTTCAAAGTTGCTCACATGTGCAAAAGGTCTTTCTTGCACCACTGTGGAATCACAGGGAGGATTCCAGCACAGAAGTAATGGCTTCCAAACAAGCTTAAACAAAGGAACCTTTCATTTTTAAAATCAAACCCATTTTTAGTCTTCAGGTCTTTGTTTTCTAATTAATAACAGTGAAGCTGAGTGTAATTATGTACCAGCTGTGTCTCCTGTGGATCGTTCTTTGGGGTCTAATAATGCTTCCCTTCTAATAATGCCCTGTGAAACTACCAGCTTCAGGAGAGGAAGGAACTTTAATTCTCGAATAAAGGGAATGTCTGAGATGTGCCAAACTAGAATCTGTGTTTAGATGAAGATCCAATGGCCTGACTATGTCGTATATTGGCCCTCCTGGCTTACAATACAAGGAAATGCCTGAGCCAGCTGTCAGGTACTGTCTGTCCTACATTGTAGCCAGTCTGCTCTAGAGCCTATGCTCTTTCAGCCTCTTCTCATTAAAGTTCTTGTTGTTTGGACGCCCACAGTGTGGCCTTCCCTTCATGACATTCAGTACTGACAACCTGGTTTAAAAGATAATGGATGCTAGATTAGAAGGAGCCTTGGCCTGATCCAGCCTTGATCTTCTTATGTTTTATGTTCTTATCTCAATAAGCATGGCAGGGGAGCGTGCCTGTATTGCAAACAGTGGACTGAGGGCAAGAGAGTGATGATGTACCCAGGGCTACCCAGTGAGTTCACAGTAGAAGCAGGATCTGAACCAACTTCCTGATGCATAGCTCAGCATTTTTGTCATTATTCTACAATCATTTCAGTCTTTTTATCCCTGATCACTCTGCTGTATTCACTATTAAAATGGCGGGAGAATGGTAATCCTACCTCCCTTTCTCTGGGTGAAGTGGGGATTCCAATTTACATTACTAATTGTGGCTGGGAACCAAGAGGGTGGTAATTAGGGATGTGCACAGTCCCAAAAAAATCAGATCAGGATCGGGACCAGCACTTGGCGTCAGATCAGATCGGATGTCATCCAGATTGGATCGGATCCAATTCTGATCCAAAAATCGGACGTCCGATTTTTGGATCGGACACCATTTTAGGTGTTTTCGCCATAGGCTTACATTGGGGGAAATTTCTTTCCCCCAATGCAAGCCTATGGTGAAACCATGAGGGCGGGTGAGTGGGAACCTCCACCTCCCTTCCCCCCCACTCGTGCACTTTACCTGCCGGGGCCATCCGCTTCCGTCCACTGCCGCCCACAGGTCCAATCTACTGAGAAACAGGCTTCGCAGCATGCCTCTCAGTAGAGCGAAGCCTGTTTCTCAGTAGATTGGGGCAGCGGGTGGCAGCGAGGAGGCAGCAGGTAAGGTGCGCGAGTGGGGGGGAGAGAGAGAGGTCCCCAGTCATCCGCCGCCATATTTTCCCCATAGACTTGCATTGGGAGAAAGCTTTCTTTCCCCTAATGCAAGCCTATGATGAAAAAACAAAAAATGGAGGTCCGATTTTCCGATTTTTCCTGATCAAAATCGGGAGAAAAAAAATTGGACTGGAAGAAATCGGACCTCTGTTTTTTGAAATCGAAATCGTTGCACATCCCTAGTGGTAATTATTGTGGTTAATATAGAATACAATGCATGATTCTGTATATGTGACACTTGAAACCCCAGTAGCTCAATCACTGGATCTGCTTAACTCTCAGAAAAATATATGGGCCTTTTCTTTCTTCCAGATCCGTTTGATGTGGTAATGTGCATTTATTGTCTACTATTATCCATTCATTCATATAAGCTCTGAACCATTTTATGGGAATTCCTCTAATGCCATTGACCTCTACCTCCATTACAAAGATATAAGTAAACACATTTTAGACATACCACACGTTTCAAATCCTTGGTGCCATTTCTCAGCCTGATACCATCTCTCTATGGGACCAACTCCCAATGCCTTGCACTGCATGCAGCCATGTTTTTCCTTGGTTGCTATGGCAACATCAAGGCTTAGAAAAGGGGCAGGCAGATTTCATAGCACAACAGGGATTTTGCAGTTTAGAGAATCATGTGGTGAAATATTCTTTAATTGCAGAATGAGAAACGAATAAAGATTATTATAGAGGTTTGTAGATTTTTTGGATATGCCAGAATTTGTGACATTTGCTTTGTCTAATCTGTCATCCCTAGAATGGATTTCTAGCAAGTATTCAGACTGGGACTACTCTAGTTGAAAACCAGGAGTCTTTAGCTTGTAGAAAATACAACTGTTTGGCTGTGTTTTTACTTCCTTCTCTGTGTTGCCTCCAGTTTTGTTCTCCTAGCTGCAGTTAATTTAATGGATGGAGCTCTCTTTTTGTAAATTTGGGCATCCCACATCTCCTTCTCCAGAGCTGCTTGAGGCTAGAGGTGTATGGATTTTGTAAAATCTGTTCCGTCTGCAATCAGCAGATTATCAGGGGCCTTTCATTCTGTCGTCAGTTCATTGATTAGGGTGACCAGATAAAATCCAGGTCAGTGCTCTTGTAACTTTAACAGTTCTAGAGAAAAGGGAATTTCAGCCAGGGTCATTTGTATGCAATTAGTTCCTGGTGAAATTCCCGCTTCATCACAAGTGTTAAAGTTGCAGGCACTATACTAGAGTGACCATATACAAAAGAAGGCAGGGCCCCTGCACCTTTAACTGTTGTGATGAAGAGGGAATTTCACCAGGGACTAATTGCATACAAATGACACTGGCTGAAATTCCCTTTTCTCTACAACTGTTAAAGTTACACGAGCCCTGACCTGGATTTTATCTGGTCACCCTATCATTGATGAAACTGGGTTTTATTCTATTTCCTGAAATTTTGCAAATCTGCATTTGCACAAATTCACACTTGCAAAAATGTGCAAATCCCCCCAAAATGTGCAAATGCCCCCATATTTTCTTGCTCTAACTTAGGGGGAAATCTGCATGTTTGGCTGATGTTTTTTATTTTATGTATTTTTCTACAACTAAACCTGCATAACATTCCAGAAAGTAAAAACTACAACAACCACCCAGTGCAGAAATCTTCAACTTAGGAAAAGCCAGTCTGCTGTGGAATCCACAGGTCGGATTCATAGAAGTCTAAACTAATTTTATTCCATTGGGGATTTCTCCGACATCCCTACTTGAGGCAAACGACAAGATGGTGCCCCTCCCATTTCCACATATAGAAGCTGACTGGACTGGCAATTAAATCTTATCTTAACACTGGCCATAAGACTATACCTTAGGGAACACCTTGCTGCCACTCCCAACCCCTCAACATTTGCAAAAGTATTGTCCCTGACCTTCTGGTTACCTTAGGCAAAACTAGATGTGATAGGCAGGAACAGACATGTTTGGTCTAAAATGTGAGGGTTGCATCCAGGGATGCACTACAAAAAGAAATTGTAGCAGTGGCACTATTCCACAAACTGTTGTGGAAGAGCTAGCAGAAAATACTGTGTGAGATTGTGCGATCTTTTCAAGGCAAAATTGTGCAAGATTTTCTATTGCCTGAAGCAGAGATGGGGGTGGAGGAGATACACCGCTACTGTGGCAGGGGGTGGAGATGAGTACAAGCTGCTGCTGCTGCTGCTGCTGCTGCACAGGCAAGAGTAGCTCCAGCTAGTGGGCGGTATAAAAATGCAATAAATAAATAAACTAATAATGTAAAATCCGTCTGTGTCTCGCAGATTGTCAGGCACCTTTCATCTCACCATCTGCTCATCGATGGAGTCACATTTTTTTTTAGTTTCCAAATTTGCACAAATGTGAAATTGCGTAAATTCACTCATGCAAAAATGTACAACTTCTCCCCAAATGCTAAAATTTTCCTAAAATGCACATTTAGCTTATAGGGGAAATGTGCATTTTTGGCCAATTTTTTTTAATTATTGCATATTTTTCTACAACAAAATTTTCACAAAAAGTTTAGAAAAATAGCCCACAAGTCCACAGAATCCATCTGATGCAGGAAAAGCCAGTCTGCTGTGTAATCCATGGGTTAGATTAATAAAATTCTGAACTCATTTGGTTCCATTGTGAATTTTCCCAACATCCCTAGGTGAGCTAACCTGAACCTCTTCCCGCCTCTTTCCTTTTCCATCTGAAGCACCATTGCTTCCCTCTCCCTCTGAAAGCCCATCTAGCAAGAAATGCACAGTGTGAGAAAAGGGAGACAAAGATCCCGTCCGCTGCTCTTCCTGCCCTGCATTAGATGATTGGAAACCTCTGAGTTGAAGGTGCAATTGACAGTCTGATATTTTGTCCTCTATACTAACAATTATCTAACAATTATCTACATTATGCTGAGCAGACAGTATGTCTTTAGTCCTCTCATCATAGTATGTGCATTGGGATATGTGGAGGGAGCTGTGGCAATGGAGTGTTACAAGCTTGTCCTTATCTTCAACGGTTAGGTGTTGAACAGTATGGATTAGCAATCCACATAAATGCAGGTGCAATCACTAACTTTAGAGCAGTGTCATAGAATCATAGAATAGTAGAGTTGGAAGGGGTCTCTAAGGCCATCGAGTCCAACCCCTGCTCAGTGCAGGAATCCATCTTAAAGCATAGCTGACAGATGGCTGTTGAGCTGCCTCTTGAATGCCTCTAGTCTGGGAGAGCCCATGACCTCCCTAGGTCATTGGTTCAATCGTCGTATTGCTCAAACCGTCAGGAAGTTTTTCCTTATGTCCAGCCGGAATCTGGCTTCCTGTAACTTGAGCCCATTATTCCACATCCTGCACCCTGAGATGATTGTGTGACAACCTTTTAAATAATAATTATTATTAATAATAATAATAATAATAAATTTCTTACCTGCCTCTCCATTTAGATTGAGGCGGGGAACAGCAGTGAATACAAAATATGATAACATACATAAAACAGATTAAAAACATGGTACACATTATTAAAATAGCAATAAAACATTCTAAAATTCCACTGGATATGCCAGCTGGAAGAGATAAGTCTTTATAGCTTTCTTAAATTCTAAAAGACTGTTAAGTTGATGAGTCTCCTCCGGCAGGCTATTCCACAGTCTGGGAGTGGCAGAAGAAAAGGTCCTCTGGGTAATACCTGTCAACCTAGTTTTTGCTGATTGAAGTAGGTTCTTCCTAGAGGACCTGAGTGTGCGGGACAAATTGTACAGGAGAAGGCGATCCCGCAGGTAACCTGGACCCAAACCATGTAGGGCTTTAAAGGTAATAACCAACACCTTGTATTTCACCTGGAAACTAATTGACAGCCAGTGGAGTGTTTTTAAAGCTGGTGTAATATGGTCACCCCTATGCCTACCAGTGACCAACCTGGTTGCCATATTTTGAACTAGTTGAAATTTCCGGACTAGGCACAGAGGTTGCCAAATGTACAGCGCACTGCAGGAGTCGAGCCTTGAAGTTACCAGCGCGTGCACTACCGTTTTTAGGTCTTCCAACTCTAGGAAGGGGCAGAAGAGACTCTTTTTTAAAAAAGCCTGATGCAGCACCCAGTGGGGGGGGGGGTCAGTGAGTGGGCCTCTGGGACTCGCTGCCACCATCAACGCCTCAATAAAACCCCCTCTCCTTCGGCTGGAGAGCCTCTTTTTTGAAGCCCGATGCAGCACCCGGTAGGGTGGGTGGGAGCAGTGAATGGCAGCAGCAGCAATATTCCCCCTAAATGTTCTAGTTTCAAATGCAGGGCAGAAGGCAGGTCAAGAGATGAGAAGCAGATCAACAAGATCAATTGAAAGTCTCAAAGGACTTGTTTTCTAAGAATAGTGAAAAAATTCTCATTGTGCGTTTGGGCTCTTTAGCTCACCATTGAGCATCTATGTGGAAAATCTCCTCCTAACTATGTGTCTGGTGTCCCCCCCCTCCAAATGCAATTTTCAGAGTTAAGTCCAATGATCTTCCTACTATACTACAAACTTTCCGTATTTTAGCAGGGATCTCTTTCTACAGGGAGCCTTGGGAAATGTAGTCCTTGGAGTGGGACTTGGGATTTCTGACAGGATTATCAGCATCCCACCATGCTACAATGCCCAGGATTTTGGGGGGAAAGCCCTGGTAGTTAAACTGGCATGAAAATGATATAGGTTTGTGGGGTAAAGATGCTGTAAGAAACTGCTGTTAGGCTTTGCTTTCTTTGACAGTGAACACTGGAGTTGTTGTATTTTCTCCCCCATATAGGAAAATAAAATAAGATCTCCAGCTTGTGTAATGCAGCCAGCAATTCCTTGTTGGAGTGCAAAGTCCCATCTACAAGAATTCGCTTTGATGCCCGGTTCCCCGATTATGCACATTTCCTGATAAGCGCGTTTGCAATTCATACCTATACACGAGAGCTGTCGAAGTGGATGACGGGCTCTCTGGGAAAGCGATTAAAAGTTGTATACATGTGGGGAACAGTGCTGAAAGAAATGTGCTTTTACCCGGAGGAACTTCCCCTCTCCCCACCCACCAGAATCTCCCGCCTTTGGTAACCTGGGTTACCTGGGTTACCTGCTGGTAATCACTTGTTGGACCTGTTGGACCTATTCCCTTTGTCTCGATGGGCGTCAGAAGTTTCCCATCCAACAGCCGTTTAAAACGTATTTTTAGTCAGGGCTGCCTCCCCCTCCCCTTTCGCCCGATTGCCATTTCAAGTGAACTGCTCAGGAGTAAATGGGAATGTGCCTTGCACACACACACACCAAAACAGACAGGGGGAGGCTGCTTCATTCCTTCCCCCTCCTCTTCCCAGCGAGATCAACCATTTTCCCTTCCCTTCTCAGTAATACCTTGTCGTTTTGGTGATGTAAAACATACACACGCACGCACACACAGAGCTCATGTCAGGAACCCACCAAGAAGCGAGGGGACGATTTGTCTAAGTGGATCACTTATTTATGCGCACATCCACACATCCGCACATTCTTACTAACCCCCCCTGGTGAAACCACCTCTTGTTTGGCCCTGTGTCTCCATGAAAAAACATATTCCAGGATGGGAGTTTAAAGACACTTTATGTACAGTTCACGTTGGGTCACCTCTTCCTGGAGCTTCCATCCAGAGAGATGGAGACCAAGAAGGAAGTGGCCAGGCCGAGACAGGAAATAAAACTGGATGAAAAACTGGGAGGTGTTCCCAGCGAAGTGGCAGTTCTATTCATGACATCATGACAGTCCGCCCACTATGATCATTAATGCGACTGCAAAGAAAGTTGTTTACATGGACATTCGGCGCTCTTACTCCCGTGGTAAATAAAACTAGCTATTTAATGCGAATGCAAAAATCCGCATAATAGGAGATGAAAAGTGCCTGTGCACTTGATTTGTGCTCTGCTCTTGTAGAAGTAAAATCTGTAATGCGCCTTGAAAGAACTTTAAATCGCTCTTGTAGAGGCATCCCAAGAGAAGGGAAGTTGGTTTCTCAGGAATAGAATTTTGCTCCATACCATCTTTGGTATGTATCTGACAATTCATTTCACTTTCTTTATCTGCCATCATTTCCATTCAGCATTCTTCTTTATCCTACTTTATTAGACTGTCTAGATGATGATACTCTGGTTGATTGTTAATTATTAGAACTTTTCATTTGGAGCAAGTTTTCAAAACTGTCCTCAGCGAGGTTCCTTCCGTATTGAAAAGTGGCAATTTGGAAAGAACCTCAAAAAGCAAGTGGGATTGGAGCTAAAAATGGGTAGGGATGCCTCTTTCCCCCCTCCTCTTTCTGCCAGCCCCCCCTCTCTCTTCTGTGTGTGTGTGTGTGTGTGTGCGCCTCCCTGGTTTTTTCTTCTCTCTTTCTGACACCACATTTCTCCCTTCTCTCTCTTGTTTGACTCACTTGTTTGAGTTAGTTGTGCCTACTTACTCTGTAGTGCAATGGAAAAAGTGGGTCTCTTTTGACCCAAAGACCTTCCTCTCCAACTTGTTTAATATGATTGGCATGATGTATATTTTGTAACAATTGCTGATAATTGTTCATCCTTCTTAAAAATATATATATATTTTAAAAAATTAACAGGCATAGCCTTTAGTCCATTAACAAGCCTTTGGTCCATTTTGCTCCATGGCTAATGTTTGCAGGGTAATAGTATTTTATACTCTTTCTGAATGCTTGGTTGCTGGTTTGTTGTGCTAGATTTTTCTGCACTTGTCAACTGCTTCATTTGTTCAGTGATAGCAGTATGCTGAATCTGTGAGTATGGCTATGAGAAAGGAGATGGGGAAAGAGTGTTAAATGTTAGGAAAGGTGAGACTATGGTCATCCAGTCAGAAAAGATATTTGAGGGAAGGGGAGACTGTATCACACAGAGTATAGCAAAAGCTTCAAAGAACAGCAAAAGCTGCAAAAGTAGGTGTGAGTGAAATTAATTTCGGATACACTTGTTCTTTATTTCAGTGATTTTAACATGAAGATGTTATGTAGAACAGATTTGTCTTATTTGTGTGCTGTGAAATCAGACATGTGACCAAAGCCATGTTTGGGTGGGCATGCCCCCTTTGGGGCTGGACATGTTAGTGGGTATGCCTTCTTTTTTGGTTTCCAAAATATGTTCAGCCTAACTTTGCCGGTCTTAGCAGACGTCACTTGCTGGGCCAGTAACTATTTCCTAGAATGCGGCAGTAAAGCCAGGCCCTACATCAGCACAGAAAGCATCATCTGTGGGTTCACTTTGGGTTGCCCGGCAGGCAATAAGAAGCAGCAACCTCAGACTTCAGCAACTGACAGGTGGGAAATGTAATCAAACCAAACCAATGCTAAAGAGCACACAACTGTCATTGATTGGGAGACATCCCAATTGGAAACAATTATATAAGACAAATTTATACAATTATCCAAATGCTGAAAAGCTAAACAATTACAACTCATTCAATGTGTGTGTTACAATTATATCAGTTGATTTGTTTCAAATGCTGAAAAGTTAAACATTTGTTTTAAACAATCAGTAGAATGTAACAAGTACAAATAAGGTACAATCATTTAGCATAGATGTAAAGGTAAACAAAGTTTCAAGATACCAGAGTTTCAAGGTTCAAGGTTACAGTCATCCGGTAATTTTGTCCTGTTTCACCATGTATTTTGAATTCTTCAGAAAAACAATTCCATTATCGCTGTGGGAGTACGGGAGTTTGAAAACTTTAAATAGTCCTTCCGTCCCAGTGTTATATGAAAGCCTCTAAAGAGGTTTTTCTCAATCCCCGGCAAAAGATCTAAACTTCTGTTCACTTGCATACGTGAAGGCTCATACCATTTAAGTGATGGCAGGCAATAGATGGGCCTGCAAAATGCATGCAATGTGCAGGAATCGGTTTCGAGATTGCGAAATGGGAGCAAACGGCAGCGGAGATCCCACTTGCTGGCTAGAGCAACAATATGGTCTGCCCCCAAGGGGGCGTGCCCACCAACATGTCCAGGGTGTGTATCCAGCGCCAAGGGGGTGTGCCCATCTGAACATAGCCTTGGTGACATGTCTGATTTTACAGCACACAATTAAGACAAATCTGTTCTACATAACATCTTAATGTTCAAATTGCTAAAATAACAAGTGAGACATCCACCTACACAGCGTTAGTGAAGTTGGTTTGACTGTGGTTACAAAGTGCTCAGGGTTTAGCAAAATGCATCACACAAGATACACTAATCCCTGCTGCTTAACCAAAATCCTTCAACCAGACGTCTGAACAACGCCAATGTAAGCAAGTGCAAAGTGAATGCACACTGGGGCAAAAAATTCCAACTTCAAGTATATCATACTGCCTTTATACAAATCTATGGTGCGGCCACACTGTGTACAGTTCTGGTCACCACACCTAAAAAAAGGGTATTGTAGAGCTGGAAAAAATGCAGAAAAGGGCAACTAAAATGATCAAAGGGCTGAAGCAACTCCCCTATGAGGGAAGGTTACAACAAGGGGTGTGCATCGGATCGGATCCGATCCACGATCCGAATCCGATCCGCCCCAAAATCGGGAAAATCCGATCCGATCAACCTCCGATCCGATCCGATCCGCCGAGGTCCGATCCGGATCGGACGCCATTTTGAATGCTTTTTCCCATAGCCAAGTATTGTTTTACAAAAACGCCTATAACTTTTTCATTTTTAAAGATATAAGGATGAAACTTGGGCACATTGTAGACTGGTTAGGGATAGTTATCTGTGAGAAATTTCAGAAAGATTGGTGCATGCGTTTTTTGGCAATTAATTTTTTAATAAATATCCAGGAATGCCTATAACTTTGTCATTTTTAAAGTTACACACATGAAACTTTGCCACATTGTAGGTGGTACCTTGGGACCTATGTGTGTGAAATTTCAGAAACGTAGGTGCTTGTCTTGTGTGGCAATTAATTTTTAGAAAAATGGGTAGTAGTGGGGTAAATACAGTTACGCCTCCCATTTTTTTATTTTTAAAGATACAAACAGAAAACTTGGGCACATTACAGGTACCACTTGGCTTGATATGTGTGTGAAATTTCAGAAACATTGGAGCTTGCCTTGTGTAGCAATTGATTTTTGAAACAATGAGGAAAGAAACGCCTATAACTTTTTTATTTTAAAAGTTAGAAGTCTGAAAGTTGCTCACTTTGTAGATGGGTTAGGGGTAGATATGTGTCAGAAATTTCAGAATTATAGGTCCAGGCATTTGATGGCTATGGAATTTTTAGATTAAAAGTTTCAAATGTTTTTCCACAGAGGCTTGGTTTCCCCCGTCTCCCACTCCCGCCTCCCGCGAAGAAAAAGGAAACACACTCTCTCGATCTCTTTGATCCTTGCATGCATGGCTGCAACTGAGCTAGTATCCATTACAAAAGGAGAAACAAAGTAACTACATTAAAGCACTTGGCTCGTGTCTGCTTTGATACTTTCACTTTTTACTCAAGCAGAACGGCTGAGCCTAGGATCACTCTCTCTCGATCGCTAGGATCGTTACAGGAGAAATTTTCTACAGTCTTCAAAGTGGTGTGTGCAGACACCTTGCCACCACATGCCTGGACCCAGCTTTCTGAAATTTACACACATATCAAGCAAAGTGTTCCCTGTAATGTGCCCATGTTTCCTGTTTGTATCTTTAAAAATAAAAAAATGGGAGGCGTAAATGTATTTACCCCACTACTACCCATTTTTCTAAAAATTAATTGCCACACAAGACAAGCACCTACATTTCTGAAATTTCACACACATAGGTCCCAAGGTACCACCTACAATGTGGCAAAGTTTCATGTGTGTATCTTTAAAAATGACAAAGTTATAGGCATTCCTGGGTATTTATTAAAAAATTAATTGCCACAAACTGCATGCACCAATCTTTCTGAAATTTCTCACATATAACTATCCCTAACATGTCTACAATGTGCCCAAGTTTCATCCTTCTATCTTTAAAAATGAAAAAGTTATAGGCGTTTTTGTAAAACAATACTTGGCTATGGGAAAAAGCATTCAAAATGGCGTCCGATCCGGATCGGACATCCGGTCCGATCCAATCCGACCATCCTCTGATCCAATCCGATCCGACCCCCCAGGTCCGATTCCGATCCGCTATCCGATCCGATCCGGGGGGTCAGTGCACATCCCTAGTTACAACACCTGGAATTGTTTAACTTGGAAAAAAGGAGGCTAAGAGGACACATGATAGAGGTGTATAAAATTATGTATAGTGTGGAGAATGTAGATAGGGAGATATTTTTCTCCTTGTCTCATAATACCAGAACCTAGAGTCATCCCATGAAGCTCCTTGGTGGGAGACTCTGGACAAATAAGAGGAACTTCTTCACACAGCACATAGACAAACTTAATTATAGAATTTGCTACCACAGGATATACTGATGGCTAGCAATTTGGATGGCTTTAAATAGGCTTTGTATAAATTCCTGAAGGAAAAGGCTATCAATGGCTACTAGTCTTGATGGCTATGTGCTACCTCCAGGAGAAGAGGCAGTATGCTTATGTACACCAATTACTGGGGAATATGGGCAGGGTGGTGCTGTTGCACTCATGTCTTGCTTATGGGTTTCCTGTCAACAGCTGGTTGGCCACTGTGTGAACAGGTTGCTGGATTAGATGGACCCTTGGTCTGATCCAGCATGGCTCTTCTTATGTTCTTACTATCTTTCGATTTTGGATCTACGACTTTTGCAGCAATGTAATCCACTACAACATTTTTGGCTGGAAAATGGAGTGCACTGTTTGACTCCCAGCAACAATTAACTGTCCGGGGGATACTGTGCACCTTGACCTGGGGGTGTGGGCTCCTTTCGTTGTTCGGTTTTAGGATGCAAAACATGTTGGGGGCAGTCTTGCTGCCCACTCACTCCCCTAGCATGCAAACAGGATCATTGGCTGAGTGGCTGGATGAACTGGCCCTAAGAATGTGGTTTCATATGTTAGGAACAGGATAATGGAAATTGTCTCAATACAGTAGGAGCTTAGTTTTGAAATTCTTTGTCAATCTGTTTCCATGGATGTGATTAAAATAACTTATGTTGGAGATGGAAGATAGATTCATCATACATACATATTACTAAATGTAGGAGAGTAGTAGCCAGTTTCTTGCTCTACCAAGAAGAGGGAGGGTGAAACTAATGAAAATGAATGTGTTCTTAAAGGAGCTCTGTTTCTTCATCTGAGAATGACAGAAAATGCATTGCTTGCAGAACCAATTGAGACAAACAACAGTGTGTTTCTGCTCATGCCAGTATGTCAGGCACCATTAATCTTCTTAAGGGGATGTCATGACAATTAGGACACAGCATAAGAATGGGGGAGGCCGGGCTTCTTTCAGAAGCTGGATTATTCAGCTCCCTCTTGGGTGTTTCATTGTAGAAGACCTTGAGCTAAACTAGTAAACATGTCAACAGCAACACATTTATATAATCATGTCCCTGCCACATATAAAGGGTGGATTGGGAGTCTGATTTTAACATCAAAAAGGTCACCCTACCAGTCCAAGGTCAGGTGCCTAAACTCCTTTTTCTCTCCAACTAATCTCCAACAGCAGAAGTGGATGGGAAGAAGTGTTCCTGGGTGGTGGACCATTGAGAGGTAAGATGGGGGAGAGTGCAGATTCCCTCTTTCTTCACCCTCGCTGTCATATCATGTCTACTTTGGCCCTTTTTTCTTCTTCTCAGTAAAGAGTTGTGCTTTTCAGCTGTAATTGACCTTGTGATATCCAGTGAGGGCCATTTCATATAATATTGAGAGTTACTTAGGGTATGATACCCAGAGATGTCACTGGTCAGCTTGATTCTTTGGAAGCCAAAATATGTGTATGTATATAAAACTCTTCTGCAACTCCCACTAAGGTCGGTGGAGTGAGCCTAGTACAGGCAGCAGTCCTTACCCTGACAAATCCAGTTCTGTTCCAGCTGAAGAGACTTGTGCTACTGAAGTACATGCCAGCACCCAACGCAGAGGCGGCATGTTTGCAAACTGACTGCTCTGTGTAACAACAGATTCTTTCAGCAGTGAAAGCTGACAACTGGCTTCTCTATGAATTGCCAACACTTTAAAGAATTCCAAACCCACAAAGCTAAAGGAGGGAGTTAATAAATTACAGAATAGGCCTAATGGATGACTATTTAGGCGGGTACCCAAGATGACATGATAATAGTCATCTGTGGAGTTGACTATTACCACAGGGTTGACTATTGTGTCGTCCGAATGCACTCACAGGCTGAGTTCGAACGACACTTTAGGCAACGGAGGAGGGAATAACATACTGACCGTGCATTATTTTCATGGCGCCGCAGCAGCACCCATCACACGACATGTTGCCCCTCCCCTGTCTCATGGCTAAAAGTCCTGGCGTCCTTCTGGATTGCTGTGTCTCCTCCCTCCCCCCTCCCTCAATCCTCCGGCCATATCCCAGCATGCATCGCAAGTTCTGCTGGCTGTATCAGAGCAGCCAGTTTTTTTCGGCTGCTCTGGCCAGCGAACTCTATGACCGAATGGAATAATACACAGAGAGAAGGGGGTTCCCTCCACACAACACTTTAAACAACGGATTTCGAGATAAACAACGTGCAAGCCCATTGTTTTTCTCTGTTGTTTAATTGCCCAAAATAACATACCGTCAGTTGTGTGTGCATTGTGTGTTGCCCTCCACACGACACAAGCAACACAACTGATGGTTGCCTCTTCCCCCTTCCATTGATTATCATGTCGCCTGAAACAGGCCACAGTCTTTTGGTTGGTGGAGTGTGAATTTTTTTGCTCTCTCGTGGACTATATTTGTTCTTTATCTGTGTGAATAAGTACTTGCTTTTGTCTGCCCTGTGTGGTGTAGTGGCTAGAGTGTTGGACTAGGAGTCAGGAGATTAGGGTTCTAGCCTCGAACTCATCCATAGAAACCCATCGGGTGACTTTGAGCCAGTAACAGACTCTCAGCCCCACCTTCAGTGTACATTTGAAATTAGAAATTTTTTTTGCCAATGCCCGTGTACTTGCTTACATTGAATCACATTTGCCATTTTAATGCCCAATTTGGAGAGATCCTTTCAGAGCTCCTCACAATCACTTTTTATTTTTACACCTTGAACAATTTGGTGCCATCTGAAAGCTGGCTCAACTCTGCTCAACTCTATATCATTTATAAACACATCAAAAAAGCACTAGTCATAATGCAGATCCTTGGAGGGTCCAGCATTGGACATATTCCTCCACTGTGAGAACTGTCCATTTATTCCTATCCTCTTGCATTGATTGAAAAATTAAAGTGTATTGATGTTATTCATATAAAACAACATTCATCTACAAACTGATAATTTATCTCTCAGGGTGGCTTATTTCTAAGCAATTAGTAACCTCACAGAGAGACCTGAGTACCTTTTAGAGTACTTTCATAAACAAGGCTTTTTCATCTCAAATGTGTCACTTGTGAATGCTAATATGTTATAAAAAGCAGTAGAGGTTCATTTTTAATTCAGCTATAGCCTTTAAATTCGACTTAATGATATTGGATTATTATTATTTGTTTGTTTTAAAAAAGGTTCTTTGCTTCATTTGTGAAAATACCCAAGTGAAGCAGGGTTGGGAGCCCTAAGGCTAGCAGCCTGCCAAATGTGATTCTATTTCAATTTTAACAAGTTGTTGCACACAGGAGAAATTCATCACTGTGTTTAATCAGGACTGTCTCCGCTGTCAGTGTTTTGATGAGAATTCTCACTTCCTGTCTCCAGTCTCTGCAGTTCACCTCTCCAATGCTAGAAGCTGTAAAGACAACCATGACCCTTGGAATGGAGGGAACAAAGAAAGGTAGGATTAAAACTAGTTATTGTAAGTGGATAATCCATCTTGTCTTTTCAGCAGGAAAGGAAAAAAGTGTTTATTTCTTTACTTCATTTCCTATTACTTATGTAGTTCAAAAGAATTCTTCTAATCAAGTCTGCCTAAAAGAATTCCAACCAATCTGTTGAAATTTTGGCAGTGTTAAGGGAAACATTTTTGGTCCTGATTCTAGGCATTCCCATACTATAGTTTGAGTGGGTCATTCCCCTCTTTCCCACTTGCCTTGTTTAGAACACATGTTAAATCACGGCTTTAACCATGGTGAATAAGGCTTTTTGCCGTATTCACTAGGGGTGTGCATGGACCCCCCGGATCGGATCGGGACCCGGATCGGGACCTCCAATTTTGTCCTGGATCAGATCAGACAAAATCAGAGCCCCCCCCCCCCAGACCAGATCGGGCCTGATCCCGATCCAAAAACCGGACATCCGATTTTTGGATTGGCCGCCATTTTTGTTTTCCCCATAGACTTGCATTGGGGGAAAGAAAGCTTTCCCTCAATGCAAATCTATGGGGAAAAAATGGTGGCAGGTGGGTGAGGGGGGCCTAACTCCCTCCTCCCCCCTCACGCTTACCTCCCGGGGCCGTCCGTTGTGGATGGCCCCAGCAGGTAAGCCCCCTCCCCCATGCTCCTTACCTCCCGGGGCCATCCGTGGGCGCTGGCGGATGGAAGCGGACAGCCCCGGGGGGGGTAAGCCCCCTCCCCCTCCCCCTGCTTACCTGCCAGGGCCGTCCACTCCCCTCTGCTGCTGGCCGCTACTGCAAGCAGGCTTCACGGCCTGCTCCTGAGTAGCGTACCAGGTGATGACATCACTTGGCGTGCTACCTAGGGGCAGGCCGCAAAGCCTGCTTGCAGTAGCGGCCAGTGGCGGAGGGGAGCGGATGGCCCCGGCAGGTAAGTGGGCAGGGGGCCCCTCTCCCCTCCCCCCGCTTACCTTCCGGGGACGTCCACGCCCCTCCGCCGCTGGCCGCTACTGCGAGCAAGCTTCGCGACCTGCTCCTGAGTAGCGCGCCAGGTGATGACATCACCTGCCGCGCTACCTAGGGGCAGGCCGCGAAGCCTGCTCGCAGTAGTGGCCAGCAGCAGAGGGGAGCGGACGTCCCTGGAAAGTAAGCCCCCTGCCCCCGTTGTCCGCTTCCATTGGCGGGCGCCCACTGGCACCCGCCAATGGAAGTGGCGGTGGGCGCCAGCGGGTGCCCGCCGATCCTCTAATCCATTCCGATCTGGATCGGGTCCTTTCTGGATCAGATTGGATTGGATCGAACGATCCAGCGGGGTGATCGGAAATCAGATAATTGTATCCGATTTCCCCTGGATCAGATCTGGATCGTGGATCGGACCCGATCCAGTGCACACCCCTAGTAGTCACCACAGTTAAAGCTGTGGTTTAATGTGCTTCTGAACAGGGCTTCCCTAAATTTGCCTTCTCAACTTTCTGTGGTTCAACTGCTTTCAATATCCTGTGAGTACTGGAAGCTCACAGGTCCTTGTTGGCCTATTTGGATATTTTAAAAATCCTTTCTTTTTAATTTGCAAGCTAATATATTTCTGCAAACCAAGCCCCTGCCCCACAAGGCATGTAGAAACTATCACCTTTTTGGGTGCCCCCATTTTGCTGCTAGACGGAAAGACTCTTGACCTCCCAAATTCACTATTAGAGAGAATGATAGTTTAAACTTTCCCCTCAAAATGTTCCATGAAGCAAAATGTATTTTCAACTAATTAATATTCAAACAAATTGTTTTATTTCTTTAATTCTCCTGCATTTGGATTGTTCAATTTTAAAAGAGAATGGATTCCTATATAGCTGTGTAGAAGATAGAGTTTGGATAGGTGCAAGCTAAAACATTGACATGACAAATTGAACCTGAACAAAATTTCCCCTTCTGTTCATTTCTGGAGTCCTGCACTCTTGCGTCTGGTCACTTTATCAATATTTTCAATCGCATGTATTCTTCTACAGTGAAGTTTTCTATACTGCTGCCAGAAAAGAGCTTATTAATATTTGTTTAAAGGCAATACAATATGTTAAATGCACATCTCAAGCTTAAAGATAGGACATATGCAGGGTGACCATATGACAGGAAAAACACAGATTTGTCAGGATTTTTGGTAACAAATCTGGGAAGGGGGGATTATGAAATTTGACAAAAAAGCTGGATTTTTCCCATCCTCCCCAGCCAAAGGGCAGCTTTACTTTAATGAGAATTAACAAAGCCACAGCTCCACCATTTTTAAAGATAAAGAGATGAAACTCAGCATCATGATAAGTTTAAGAAAGGGATTTAGCCAGGCCAAATTTGAAGCTGATCCGTTCATCTGTTGATTTTTAGGATTTTTTAAAAAAAGTTTGAGATTTTAAAATATGTTTTTTTTAAAAAAAACTGTCATTTTTAAAGGTAAAGAGATGAAATTTGGCACCATGATAGTTTTCAGATAGAGCTTTAGCCTTGCCAAGTTCAAAGCAAATCTGTTCATCTGCTGATTTTTAGGGATTTTTTTAAACTGTCATTTTTAAATATAAAGAAATGAATCCTGGCACCATGATAGATCTCAGATAGGGCTTTATCCTTGCTAAGTTTGAAGAGATCTGTTCACCCATTGATTTTTAGGAATTATGTAAAGTTTGAGATTTTAAAATTATTTTTTTTAAAAACCGCTGGAGCCATATCCTTCAAATTCAGGTTGTCAAACCTCCTCTTTAGGGTCTTGCACCTTGAGAATTTTCAGCCCTTGGCATCAAAGGAATCTCAACTTTTTTTGTAAGTATGCTGGGCAAGCAGGGCACCTTTCCTGTTGCAGATTTGGTGGGCAGTCGGGCACCTGGAGCTCAGCAGAGGCGACGCATCCACAGATCAAAATGTGGGAAAAGAGAGGTCAGTCAAAACAGCCCACAGGGCAAAATGGAACAGGCCAAAGGCCTTTTTTCTCAGAGTTCCACATCATGGGCAATGAAGGATCATCCTTAGAGAAAAACTCTCATGACCAACAGTGAGGTGTCAGTTGAGAGAGAGTAGGGTGACCAGATAAAATCCAGGTCAGGGCTCATGTAACTTTAACAGTTGTAGAGCAAAGGGAATTTCAGCAGTGTCATTTGTATGCAATTAGTTCCTGGTGAAATTCCCTCTTCATCACAACTGTTAAAGTTGCAGGGGCCCTGCCTTCTTTTGTATATGGTCACTCTAGTATAGTGCATGCACCTTTAACTGTTGTGATGAAGAGGGAATTTCACCAGGAACTAATTGCATACAAATGACACTGGCTGAAATTCCCTTTGCTCTACAACTGTTAAAGTTACATGAGCCCTGACCTGGATTTTATCTGGTCAGCCTAAGAGAGAGGCTTTCATCTTTGCGGATGTCCTGTTGATGCGGATGTTGGAACCTGGCATGTCGTTGCTTTGCTTTGCTTTGCTACCCCTTCCCTTCCATTTCACTTTGTTCACTTGCAAGTTAGGCTCTGTCTGTACTGCTGGCATGCAATGCAGAACATTTGAAGTGTGTGTTGGAGAAAAATAGATAGATTTGTGGCTTGGGCTGGCTGGCTGACTGACTGAAGACACAACTCAGAGGTAGTTGTAGCTGAACCCTGAGAGGCTGGCATGCCACACAGAGCCTTTCAAGAGCGACTTAGAGTCAAGTGTTGGTGCAGGTGTTGGCTGGTTGGAGGCTTTGGCTGGCATCCATTTCAGGCAGAGTTACAACTCTGGCTGTGACTTAGGCCTGAGAGGCTGGCATGCCACATGGAGTCTTTTAAGAGCATCTCAGAGTGCAGTGTTGGTGTAGACAGAGGTGGCTGACTGTGGAGTTTTTTTAAAAAACAAGAGTCACCAGATGTGTCTAAGCTATTAGCTGGCACCCTACCCCCAGCCATAGAGTACAAGTGCACAGCCTGGCTGGATTGTTGGGAGACTTTGGCAGAGAGAGGGGGGATTATTTGAGGCTGGAAGCTCGAGATGTCGGTTGGCTGACATAAGGCAGAGAGAAGCTGAAAGCAACCCAGATTCACTTATAGCTTGGCCCTGGGAAGCTGGCTTGCCACCCAGAGTGTTTTAAGAGTGCATCAGAGTCGAGCAGGTGTGCAGGAGGAGAGGAGGTGGAGGCAGCTGGCGGCAGAGTTTTTTAAAGTAAGAGTCACCAGACATGACCAAACAATAAACAATATCCCTGGCCACAAGCCCGACTGGAAAACTGGGAGACTTTGACAGAGAAAGAGAGGGAGATTGAGGCTGGAGGCTTTGGTTTGGCTGCAATTATTTAAAGAGAGAGAGAGAGAGAGAGAGAGAGAGGCAACTGAGGCTGCACAGACAACCCAGAGACACCTGTTGTAACTTAGCCCTATGGTGCTGACAGGCAACAAGGGCATTAGAAAGAGGGTCTCAGAGTCGCGTGTTTGTGCAGGAAGTAGACAGGAGTTCAAAATCTGTATGTGAGAAGTGGTGTCAACGCACAAGCCTGGAGAAGCTATATAAGTGAGAAGTGTGAATGGGCGAAGTAGTGTCTACCACCCATAACACCCACCCTAGCGTTAGAGTAGAGAAACTTGTGACAATCATACACAAGGTTAAAAAAAAATTGAAATTTTAAATAAAAAAGCCAGCCAGCCGGCAGCAAGCCCTGTTAAAAGCAGCAGCTGTTTGCAGCGGAGTGAGGATACAGTCAGAAAATATATTTGAGGGAAGGGGAGAATGTATGACACAGAAGCTGTATTCGGACAACACATTAAGCAATTGAGGGAGGAAACAATCGTCAGTTGTGTTGCTTATTGTGTTGTTTGGAGGATAAAACGCCACTCACAAACTACTGACGGTATGCTATTCCGCCCAAATAAGCAACTGAGAGAAACAACTGGCTTGCAAGTTGTTTAGCTCGAAGCCAGTTGTTTAAACTGTTGTGTGGAGGGATGAGTGGGTTAATGGCTTGTGGTGAGTGGGTTAAAACACAAGTCCATAGAGGCAGGTGGCAAGAGTGATCAAAGTGGCGGCTGCCACTCTGCTACAACTGTGCAACTTGCAGAGGCTGCTGGGATAGAACTGGGAGGACTGAGGGAGGAGGGAGGGTGGGGAGAGGGGCGGGGGCTGTGTCAGTCAAATGCTGGGTTGACTATTAGTCCACTCAACGCCAGCCCCAACCACCCACAGTTGTGTAGGAATATGTTGTGTGGGAGTACCCACAAAATAAGATGTGGCAAACCAGCAGCAAAATAGTAGTCCACAGAACCTTCTGGAAAGAATTACCCAAGTAGAAACAGAGCCATTGAAGAACTGTGCCCATAAACCTTACATTAGAGCAGCTGATCATGCAGAACCCCATAGCTCAATTGCCAAAGGGCCAAGGAATAGTTACTCAATGTTACTTTCTGAAATCAACCACACAGTTCAGACCAGAACCACTGTAACACAGTGCCTCCAATGCCCAACCCACAGAGTCCATCCAAGAGAATGTCATGGTTGATGGCATCAAAAGCCAATGGAAGTTTGAGCATAATTAACGGGGTTGCACTCCCGCTGCCCCTCTCTATATAGGTCATCCCTCAGGATGATCAACTCTGATTCAGTCCTGTGATGAGGTTAAAATGGGATTTGGATTGGGTCTAGACAATCAGGATCCTCCAAGAGTGCCTTCAGATGCTCTGCTACAATCAAATACCATTGTGTCCGGAGTAGGTTTCTTCATACCTCCATAAGGACAGCAGGAACTAGGGCTGTGCATGGACCACCCGATTCGCTTCGGATCTTGATTTGTCAGTTCCAAATCGGGCCCGATTCACTTCGTGTCAATTCAGGCCTCCCCCAATTTGCTTTGGCTCTGAATCCGAAGCGAGATTCGGACCTCTGAATTGAGATTCGGGTGACTCATTTTCCCCATAGACTTGCATTGGGAGAAATAAACGCCTATAACTTTTTCATTTTTAAAGATAGAAACCTGATATTTGCCACACATGAGTAGCTCCAGGCCATCTGCAATACGTCCAAGCTTCATGTTTCTATCTTTAAAAATAAAAACATTGTAGCCGTTTCTTTCCCCCAATGCAACCCCCTATGGGGAAAAACACAGAAATGGCTACCGCATGGGCAAAATGATAATTTTTCAAAAATTCATAGCCACAAAATGCCTACACCTCTGTGTCTGAAAATTGCCACACATGAGTAGCTCCAGGCTATCTGCAGTGTACCCAAGTTTCATGTTTCTATCTTTAAAAATAAAAAAAAGTTATAGCCGTTTCTTTCCCCCAATGCAACCCTATGGGGAAAAACACTTAAAATGGTGTCCGAATCGCCGAATTGATCTGAATCAATTCGGACCAAACCGATTCAGTTTGGGTTAATTTGGACCTTCCCAGATCCGCTTCGGATCTGTTTTAGGGAGGTCCGAATCACCTCGATTCGCTTTGGATTTGGGATTTGGATCCGAAGCGATGCACAGCCCTAGCAGGAACCACCATTTCATGCAAAGATGAATTTACACACTCCCTGGACCCACCCTCAGCCCCCTTAGGGCAAGGATTGAGAGGGCATGTGGTTGGTCACATTGCTGCAAGCATCTTGTCCATGTCATCAAGTGACAGCAACTGAAATAGATCCCACAAGATTGGGCAGATGGTGGCATCTGACACTTTGACCGAAGCTGAACTAACAACTGCATCAAGTTCACTGTGGAGACAAGTGGTTTTGTCCTCAAAGTGCAATGGAAAAGGGTCACAGTGGATCCTTTAAAAAAATAATAATATATACTAACATAACCTTAACAACCCCCAGTGCTCCCCTAACCCATTGAGACCTTCTTTTATTCTATTATGTTATACATTCTTCCAAAATTGTAAAGAATCTTTTAAAGGCGTACAGCCTTTCCCCTTTATTAAAATAAACTCTAAAAATGCCCCCCATATATTTTCAAAATCATTCTTCTTAGATAATCCCCTCTTTACTTTTATATTACATGTTAATTTATCATTAATCGCGATATCCCATACCTCTTTATACCATTCTTCTATTCTATAATTTCCTTGCATTTTCCAGTTTTTGGCTATCATTAATCTAGCGGGTGTCAGGAGGTTGTTAATCAAATCCTTCATATTTTGATTCCCATGTGCTTTATCAAAGATTGAAAGTAAAGCCAAATTTGGACTTGCTTCCACGCTGCTTCCCATTATTTCACTTATTTCTTTAAAAACCCTTTCCCAAAATTTTTGTACATACTCACATGTCCACCACATATGAAAATATGTTCCAACCTCCTGACAACCCCTCCAACATAACATCGAAATTTTCTTGTCTATCTGATGTAATCTTACAGGTGTTATTTTGTAATAATTCTCTTTTATCCTTACTGATAATAACTTTAGCATTCTTGATTCCCATATCTTCCCCCAGTTATAATCACTAATTTGTATTGTTAAATCATCTTCCCATAATATTTTAAGAGAATCCTGTTGATCTCCATCCTCTATCAATATTTTATATATTTCACTTATCATACCTATTTTACTTTTATTTCCCCCCTCCTTTTCTCTTGATTCTATTAATTTCTCAAATCTTGTATTATCTCTGCACTCCTTATTTTTCTTTTTCCAATCCTGCATCCATTGTTCCAATTGTATACATTTGAACCAAGAGATCGTTTGTCCTCTTAATACTTCTTCTATTTGCTCCTTATTAATCATTCTTTTCAACCAATCTTTCACTTTAATAATTTTCTGTTCCCTCAATATCCCTTCCATATCTCTTCTTAGATTCCCTGGGAAGTTCTCCAGTAATACCACTGGAGTCAGAGGAGAAATTCCTGGTGCTAATTTTTTTAATATACTTTCCCCAAATCTCTACAATATTTTTTAAAAGGGAATTTTCCATTTACTTCAATTGTTTCTTTTGTATTTTGCTAAAAATTTTTTTTGCAATTCTAACTCTATTTCTCCTGTCTGCGTCTCTAACCATTCTAAATCCTCTTTTCCTACTATGCTATTTATAACATGTCTTAATTGATTAGCTATGTAATACATCTTTATATTTGGAAGTCCCAACCCTCCTTTCTTTTGTATCTTATACCATTTCCCTTTATTAATCCTTGCTTTTTTATCTCCATTACAATAATTATTTATCATACTTTGCCAACTCTTTATTCCTATTTCTGTTATTTTAATTGGTAACATTCTAAACAAAAAAAAATCTTAAATAATATCTTCATTTTAATAACCGCTATTCTACCAAACCATGAATGCTTTAACTTCCTATAAGCCTCTAAATTTTTCCTTATCTGTTTCTTCAAACTACTAAATTTAATTTCTTCTAACTTTTCTAAATCTTTTGTAATATTAACTCCTAAGTAGCGCACTCTATTTTTTAATCTTAAAACCAAGTTTTATACTACACTCCCCTCTTTCCTCTTTATTATAACTAAATAACATCATTTCTGATTTTCCCCAGTTTACTTGTAACCCTGTATTCTCCCCAAATTCTCTCAAATGATGCTTTATTTCCTCCAAAGTCTCCATTGGATTTTCTGATGTCATTAATGTATCATCCGCAAACATATTAATTTTTATCTTTTCTTTCCCTCCTATCCCTTTTAATCTCCCATCTTCCCTAATAACATTTGCTAAAATTTCTATACCTATTGCAAATAATATCGGGGAGAGTGGACACCCTTGTCTAGTACCTCGGGCTAAGGTAATTTGTTGTGTTAACCCATCATTAACCATCACCACTGCTTTATTATTTGCGTATAACTGATTAATCACTCCTATAAATTTTTCTCCAAACCCAAATGTTTTTATAATTATTTTTAGCGCTGGCGATTCCACACAATCAAAGGATTTAAAAATATTTAACGCTATCAATCTTGCTTTTATATTTCTTTTTTAAATAGCATTTATTATATTCAATACTCTCCCAATTAAATTAGGCATTTGCCTCTCTGAAATAAATCCACATTGATCCTTTTTTATATATGTATTTATAAAAGTATTCATTCTTGTTGCCATAATTGCCGTAATGTTTTTTGAATCTTGATTTATTAAAGATATAGGTCTATAAGAAGCTGGGTCCATTAGATCCTTATCCGGTTTTGGGATTAATATAATCAAAGAAGGTTCCCATGATGGTGGGGTCTTCTCTCCCTCTAATATATTGTTATATAATAATTTCAATTTGGTACCAATAACTCTCTAAATATCTTGTACTATTCCGGCCTCAACCCATCTAACCCTGGAGATTTCCCTCCTTTTAATTTATCAATAATTCCTTCTATTTCATTTTCCGTCACTAAACCTTCCATATAATCCCTATCTTTTCCTTGTAACCTTTTTTTTCCAATTCCTCTCTACATAATCCACTATCCTTGCCTGTGGGCCCACTCCTGATGCATACAATTTCTGATAGAATTCTTGAAATATATTTAATTTATCTTTCATTAAACTACAGCTTTTCCCTGTTTTATCTTTAATTGTCCCTATCATATTCTTTGCCTTCTTTGATTGCGTGGACCTGGCCAGCATTTTAGAATTTTTATTACTATGTTCAAAGAAATCCCTTTTCAAATATATCAAATCTTTCTGAACTCTCTCTAAATCCACTTTCTCGAGTTCCTTCTTTTTAGCTTGAAGCCGAGCGTATATTCATTTATCTTTAGTTATTCTCCATTGTTTCTCTAAGTTCCTAACCTCCTTTTCAACCGTTTTACTTTGTACTTCTTGTTGTCTTCTTAATTTACATGATTCTCCAATACATATCCCTTTTACTACCGCTTTCATCGTGTCCCATACTATCTCTTGAGAGTTTTGCCCTTTCATTAATTTCCCATATTGTCTGTATTTCTTTTTTCATTTTCTCTACAATATTTTTATAATTTAAAATCTTTGTATCCATTCTCCACCTTTTTGCTTCTCTATAATCTTTCTTCATTTTAATATACGTACTTAATAATGCATGATCTGTGACTTTAATAACTCCTATTTCACACTCTATAATCTTAGAAATCAAATTCTTTGATACAAAAATATAGTCAATCCTAGAATAACTCTTATATTTTGGTGAATAAAAAGTGTACTTCCTTTCTTCCCCTTTTATTAACCTCCAAACATCTACTAATTCTTTTTCATCTATTACTTTTCTTAAACCAGTTTTAACCACTACTTTTTAAAGTTCTCAATATATTATCTTTATCCTTCAATTTATCCATCACCATATTAAAGTCTCCAGCCATTACAATATTCGCTTTCCCCATATTTCCCATAGCTTTAAACACTTTATCATAAAATTCCATCTGGTTTTCATTTGGAACATAGACATTAATCAGTACATATTCCTCTTCCTCCACATTACAATATATTATTAAAAATCTTCCCATAACATCCTTCCTTACTTTTACTATGTTGAGACCACATTTTTTAGAAATGATTATCGCTACTCCTCTCGCTTTAGAAGTCCCAAATGCCTTCTCATATACGAAAACATCTCTCATTTTAATCTCATTTACTCAATCTTTCGATTGATGAGTTTCTTGTAAAAATATTACATCTGCTTTTTCTTTATTTAACATCGCTTCCAACCTCTTCCTTTTAACAATGTTTCCCAGCCCTTTAACATTTAAAGTTACAATTCTTAATTTATTTTTCATCTTTCCAACCTTAGTTCTCTTTGTAGGTCTCCTTTTGTGTTACATTTACCCCCCCTCCCTCCCACCCCCTCCCACAAATACCCCCCATTTCCCCCCCTCATCACCAGGAATTCCTGGGCAATGGCTCCATTATTCCCTTTTTAGGACCCTTCGGGGGGGGGGGGGAGGCGACTTCACCACCCTGGAGCTGTAGTAGATCCTCTCCTCCCTTTAATTCTCTTCTTTTATCCCTTTTTAATCCAAAACTCAGTCACAGACTGTCTCCTCCTGCCCCTTGATCTTCTGCTTCTTGTTCTTGCCTTCCATCAGTATCTTTCTCCATCAGGCCCAACTTCCCCAGTAATTCCATCCCTTGCTCACACCATGTTATTCTATGTTGTTTCCCCTGCCACACAAATCTCAGAAATACTGGGTATCCCCAGCTGTAAACAATTGCATTCTTCCGCAGGGTTGTTGTACACAGCTTCACACTTTTCCTCCATTGGATCATTTGAGAACAAAGATAATTATAAACCTGTATCGGCATTGATTGGAACATCAGTTGACCAGCACGTCTAATTGCTTGCATCAGTTTTCCTTTTTTATAATAATTCGCAAATTTTACAGTTATGTCCCTTGGGAACATCCCCCTCTTCTTATATCCAACTCTGTGGATTCTTTCAGTATCAGCATCTTCCCAAGCCGTTTGGGAGTCCATCTCCTTGATCCATTCCATTATCTTATCTCTCAGAATCTTTGGATTTTCCACCTGCTGTTCCTGGAAGGATCTGATTCGAATATTTAATCTTCGATCTCTGTCCTCCATAGAAATTAGACGTAAATCCATTTCTTAAATTTTAATATCTTGCTGTTTATTTTTTTTTCTTTGTTCTGTTCCATTTGTTGTTCCAGGGATGACAGTTTGCACTAACAACTTGAAGGCTTGTCTGCAATTCCAACTGAGATTTATTGATCTCTGCTTTAACCTCTTTCATAATCTCTCCCCTCTGCCTGTCTAAGCTGTTGTCCATCATAATTTGAATATTTGCTAGTAACTCCGCTGAAGACATTTGTTGACATTCCTGTGGTTTAGTTCCCTTAGGAACAGCTCTTGGCTTAGTTCCAGTTTTATGATTACCACTTCCGGTTTGAGACGGGCCCGCTTTAGCATCAACTTTTCCTTCCCCTTTAATTTTTTTTTGAATTAAATATTTTTATTTTGTTTCAGTAACATAAAAACATAAAAACACCAAAAACAAGACTTACAAAACAAACAACAGTTAAAAGGACCCCCTACTTTTCCCACAACCCTTTTATAAATTCTTTTAAAGTAAAAGCACAAAGAAGAGAGAAAACAAAAGAAAACAAGACCCATCCTCCCCCTTTTCTCTACATTCTTAAAAATTATTAAAACAAACTTCAGTTATTAAAAATTATTAAAACAAGCCCCCCTTATATCTCTCTTAAAACCCTCTTCTCCTCTCTTACTTAGTTATAAAATTAAACAAGCCTTGCTACAGCATAAAACTTCTTTACTACTTCAAATATTTCCATATTCCATTATTTTCTTATTATAAAGATTTTTAAGCTTAACTCATTAACAGCTTCAAAACAATTTTAAACTTATAACTTCCACAAAGTTTTCAATCTAATCTGCAATTATTTCAATCCCAATACACAATGCTTATTGCTTCATCATTATTATTATAACCATCATTATCCTTATATCCTTTACCCATTCCAAACAGCTTTAAAAATTATTAAAACAAACTTCAATTATTAAAAATTATTAAAACAGACCCCCTTATATCTCTCTTAAAACTCTCTTCTCCTCTCTTAATTATAAAATTAAACAAACCTTGCTATAACATAAAACTTCTTTACTGCTTATTTCATTATTTTCTTCTTATGAACATTTTTAAATTTGTAACAGTGTTTAATTCATAGCTTCAGCAAAGTTTTCAATCCAATCTGCAATTATTTCAGTCCTGTTATACAAACGACTAATGCTTATTGCTTCATCATTGTTCATTATCATTGTTTCCCTTACCCATTCCAAACCGCTTCTATCCCAACAGCTTTAAATCTATTCTTATTCATACTATATATCCCTCTAATAATAATAATAATAATAACATCAATAAAAAAGAGAAAGAAAGAAGGAAAGAAAGAAAAAAATAGAAAGAAAAAGAAAAAAAAGACATGCCCCACAAGAGTAAAAAAAACAAAACCACATCATGATGTTAATCCTTCTTGCTGAGTTCTCCAAAGTCTCTCCATAAATCCACCTTTCTCCAACCTCCTATATCTTCCAAATCTCAACTCCAGTCTTGTATAAAATCAATCCATCTCTTCCAGCATTCTCCATCACAGCTCAAAACACATTTCTGCATCTGAAAATGGCCGTGTTTCCCTTTGTTCTCCACCACGTCTGTCCTTCTCTCTGTCCACCATTTTAACATGCAGTTTTTTTTAAAAAAAAACTTTTTCCTTAAATATTCTCTCACAACTGTCAATTTTCTTCTCGCAGACCTCATTCCATAGATGTTTCTCTGTACTTTTCTTGAAGAAGATAAATCAACTCACCCACTGGATAGTGTGTTAAAAAAACATTCCTTTATCTCTGTGTATTGAAAACAGTTAATCACTGCCGCAATAACTCTTCATAACCAACGTTTTTTTTCTCCTTTGAAACAACAAAAGTTAATCAATCTTGTAGTTAATTCTGGAGAGACTTCCCAACAACTCATCTTCTTAATTCTCTTCTTGTGTTTCTTCCAGATAATAATAAGTGATAAATATTCTCACTATATACGAGAGGATGATTAAATATTAAATATCTTCCAGCCAGTTGTTGACCCTTACTTCTCCGTACTCCACTGCAAAAGCACCCCATCCACTGATGTTGTCATTCTACAAGAAATGAAGACAGGACGACCTTCCATTCTGAATCAGCGTCCAAGCGATGTCGACCATGTCCCACTCCCCCATATTGAGAATTCGACGATATACGGCTGCATCACCCCATGGGAAGAGCTGACAGGACAAGTGTGGCGTGCTTCTTGCATTTCCCTTTTCTGGGAAATGTTGAGCTCCATCTGGGAAGCTCCCAGAGAGCCAACGCTGACCAGACTCGGCAGAGCTCAAAACCCTGCTGCTCGGTCATCCATGTTCTTCACCAGAAGTCCTTTTCCTTCTCCTTTCATGATTACTTCGTCCAACACCATCCTTGTCAAACGTACCAAATTTTTATCAGAAGGGTGTATTTTAGCCTTCCGTGCCCACTTAAGAGGAGAATTACTTCTTCCTCTGCGATCTCTATGCATCTGGCATCCAGCCAGCTACTCCGGAACCTTTGGTCGTTCAGTCTCAGTTTTTATTTTAATTTTCTTTCATATATCAGTTCTTAAAGTCCATAATATCCCTTTTATTTTTATTTTTTTAGGACAACAGCTAAGGCAGATATGTTTTCAAAAGGACTTTACTGAGCCTCGAAGCAGTTGGCATCCAGCCCAAATTCTTCCGGGGCTAATCAGAGCCGTTTTACACTGTTTTCAGTTCATCTCCCACCACATTCCTGTCCTGCTACGCTTCCCATACACAAATTTAGTTTTTAACTTACAGTCCATTCATCATGAAGATAGGGATTTTTCCTTTTCCTTTTCCCATTTCAGGAGGTCCGAAAAACTCCACCGCTCACTCCATAGCAGAAGCCATGCCCCCCTTGAGGAGCTCCATTCACTGGAGAGTTAACCCGAAAGAGCACCACTGGAAACTACTTGAGGATGCAAATAGAGGCAGCAAAGTAGGCCTCCTTGGTTGCCTGCACCACTGTTCAATAGCCATGATTATGTGCTCTAAAGCACGCTCAGTCTTCTTCACTTCTAGTCTGACATCATTTGTACTCTAGCTGACATCCAGCCTGTTCCATTGTCCAAGAAGCAAAGTAGGCTCTATAGTGCTGGCCAGGACGCTCAGGTGCATTCAAGTCAATAGGATGAGTTCTGGGGAAATAAACAGGAATATACTCCCCCTGTCTTTTTCCTGGAATAGATCATCCATCGCATAGAATAAAGCTTTTTCTGTGCTGAAATCAGGCCAGAAACTGGATTGAAATAGATCCAGAAAATCTCATTCATCCAAAGTGACTAATATTACACAGCAACCACCCTCTCAAGAACCTTGCCACACCCACCCACCCACCCACAAAGGAATAAACATAATACGTTGATAGAAAACTCAGCAGGGTCCAGAGAGGGCATTTCAGGAGTGGATACACAACGTAAGTGCCTTCTTTAGACAGCCAGGACTGCAAGGAGGCATTTAAACTGGAATTCATGAAACCTCACTCAGCAGTGATCTAGACACATTCACCGGTGCATTATACTCAAATCAGTGTTCACATAAGTATGCATCTGAATTACTTTTATTCCCAGAATGAAAAAGTCATAGTGGGACTATGAGAGTTTTAAAACATCTGATTACTGGCCTAGATGTAGGAGGCCACGCACCAGTCAGAAAAGCTCCACTGTATAGCATTGCAAGGCTGCAGTGGGGTTGGGAAAATATTTCTTTATTGCCCTTGCTGTAACAGAATGGAGCCTATAACAGGGCTGGGCAAGTTCAGGAAGCCATTTTTTCCTCCCCGCCCCACCCCGTCTCACCCCACGGCCCCTAGTCTGCAGGTTGGCCAGGAAAAAAAAGGGGGAAATTGGCAATTGCCTGCCAAAATGTGACTGCAAAGCACTCCATAACACTAACAAGGTCACGTTTAGCTTGTTCTCAAGCGACACTTGACTCTTTTAGCACTACAGAGCAGCCCCACAGTGTTAAAAGGGTCAAATTTAGTTTCAAGACAGCTAAATTTGACTGTTTTTGACCCTTTTATCACTAAAAGCAGCAACATTTTGATTTTTTTAAAAAAAAAAAAATCTTGCCACCAAATTTGCTGGCATGGCAGGGGCCTCACTGAGGGGGAGGGGGGTTGCATGCACCCTGCAGCCTTATTGCCCACCTCTGGTCTACAGTAAGCTCTTAGCTGTGTTTGGTTGGGATCATTATGAATTTCTCCCAATGGTGTTCATTTCTCCAGACCCACAATGAATGTCACCCAACTGAGTAATCTCATTCCACAGAGCGATCAGGGCATCAGCAAGAGCACCAATTATATCAACCAGAAAATCCCCAGTACTCTTAGGAATCCATCCAGGTATATCGGCCTCTGGGAGTGTGCCATCTGGATATGTTGTCCAGCCCTGCAGCGGAATGGGATCACAGTCTGTGTAAATCTCACCAAGTAGTCATGTAAGTATGACAAGGGGTATATGCAACACACACACACACACACCCATCCAGAGTACCATCCTCCTCATTGAGAAAGCCAGATCCAAAGTGCAGTTGATGACATATTGGGACAGCTCTGTGGTTGTTATGGTGGCCATGATACCCTAGGTCAACCCACACAAGGCAGCCTTGACAAGGATGTTGAAGTTTCCCAAGAGGTTCCTCAATGCCAACACTGTGACCATTTTCAACACTATTCTGGAGTTCCTCAATATTGACAGTGAGACCACCTTCATTACTTCAGGCAATTAACCCTGCAGTGTTTAGGGTTGTCCTGAGGCCTGAAGAAAAAGGGAAGAAAAATTGGACAAAAGTTAAATATTTCTGAAAAATAAATACTGTCTCACTGACTTTCCCAATACCAGTGAAGGGAGACACAGCTTCCTGCCACTGCATCTTCTGGTTCAGTCAAGCCACAGACTGAAAGTTAGCAGGGAGAAGTTCACCCCTCATTCCCTGGAGAGTAGGAGGTGCCACCTTAGAACTCGTTCCCATTTCAGGAGTCACTTATCCAAGGGACTTATTAGTACATGAAAAGGTTGAATCCTGCTTTGGTGTTGATTTGGGAATAGTGATTACTATTACTGCTCTTTTGGATCACTGTCTCTTTATGGCACTGGAGGGAGCCATTGGCATATTATTTAGATGAGACAGTCAATGAATGTACCAATGCAGAGAACCATGTGATATTTTATATTTGGAATTCATTATTGCTTGAGATTTGCCACAGTCAAAAGCCTGCTTAAAAGAGGTATTAAGACCTATCTTTTAAAAGCAAGTTTGTACCTCCAAATATTTAGTTGAATGTACATTTTACTCCTTGCAATTAAGATAATGCTGTTGATTTAGGCCTCCTCCACACGGGACGTTTAATGAGCCTTGAAGGCTCATTATAAATTTTACCTACACACCAGCGGAGCGCAAAACGGGCGTACAGGCGCGTTATCTCCCCGATAATGCGCATTTTCGAACGCGCGTTAAATAGCGACTTTTATTTTGCTCCGGCCGTTAAAGCGCATTTTCGCTGTGTGAACAAGCGATTATGCGCATTAACTACCTGGAAAGCGCTTTTTGGGCATCTTTTAATGCGCTTCGCCGCTTCTCGCCGCCTCCCGTGCAGAGGGATTGTGAGTAAATGCGCCTCCGCGATAATGCGCATAATCGCGGAACCAGGCGCAAAGGCGCATTCTTGTGGAGGGGGCCTTAGTTCTATTTTTCCTTGGATGTGTTAATGCATATGTTTCTTTTAATATTGCTCTCTACTTCGAGAACTCATTTGAAATGAAAAATGATTTATAAATCAGGGAGGACCAAATAATAACTTACACTTAATTGTATCTTTTCTCTGACATTTTAAAAGGAAAACACCCTTTGAAGCTGAGAGTATCCACGGAGAAACAGCTGGGGAGAGGCTATTTAATACTTTGATCTGCCTACTTCTGGCTGTTCTGCCACACTCAAAATCCTCCTTGCCCCAGGGAAAAAGTTACGGGAACTTAGATTGGAATCTCAGTATTAGAATTGTAGGCCAGAATTAGTTTGTAAGGAGAAATATAAACATCAGGAACCTAAGAAGAGCCCTGCTAAATCTAAACAAAAGTCCCTGTTATCTAGCATCTAGTTTCCCACACTGGCCAGCCAGATGGCCCCAGGAAGTCTAAGCAGGGACGGCTACTAATAGTTTTGAAGACCTATCTGTTGTTTCTGTTACAATTAAATATATAGAAATATTTACGAAAACAATAAAAAGTAATGCTTTCATTGCTTCTGGAATATGCCATGCGATCATCTACTCGAGCAGCTCCCCTCTAGAGACTGCTAAGAGCATGGTTTTCTTTCCATAGATATTTTTCCTTACATGTCTTAATGCAAATTTTTGTTGCTTCCTTTGAGAATTCATTTTGAGTTGAAAATGGTTTAGGGCGCCATCCTATTGATTGCACCCTTTATGGTTGGTTGGTAGCCCTCTCCGCTATCGGGTGGGAGGGATGGAGGAAGCAATTTTTGCCTTCCTGTCCTCTCATCTTGCATTTTTCACTAGAAGACAATCTAGCTGGGGCACTTCAGCAGGGGAAAGAAGGAGGATGGGGGAGACTCCGCTTAGCTTGTATCCTGCGCTTTCTGGTCTCCTCCCTCCCTCCCCTCCCCCTAGAATGGCCCCTTTCCTCCTCCTCCAGGGTTACTTTTCCAACCTTGGAGGGCAGCCTGTTTGGTTCTTTCTGTGCTGTGGAGGAGGGAGTTCAGATTTCCGACTCCCCCTTTTAACCTCAGGAGGGGGGATCCAAACAATCCTATGGCCCCTTAGACGATGAGCTCTATCACACCAGTGGTTTTACTCACTCTCGCCACACCTGGTATCGGGTTTTGCAGCATGAGACTCACATGACGTTGTCCCTGTCCTGCACCCATTTTGCCTCTTTTCCTATGTTTTGCATATTATTTTGGTGCGGGGAAAGTCTGGATTATTTTCCCCAAGTGACTTTGATGCACCCTTAAGCCTCCATGTAGTGCTGTCCCCTTGCTTTTTCCTTTGTTGCGGGCGTATATTACTGACTTTTAATAGTGTGGTCACTCAGAATCTTTTTTTAAAAAAGTCTAAAACAGCAAACTGGAAAGAAGTGCTTTGCAACCCTATGCTGACTTCTGAGGTCTTACTTCTATTTACTCAGAAGTAAGTCTATCTCTGTTCAGTGGAGTATACTCAAAGGTAAGCATGTATCAGATTTTAGTGTGATTTGGATGTAAATGCAATTGAAATCAATGGGATTTACTCTTGAGTAAGGGAACAGCAGGTCTCTATTTTATGAACTGGAGATGCACAGATTTGCATGATCAAAGTAAAGGAAATAGATTCCTTCACAAATGCAAACAGGTGGACTTTCGCATTGGTGGAGTATCAGGGAAATGGTTTAAGGGGGGGGAAATAAAAAAAATCCTAAAAAATCAAGGGATGAACCGATCTGATTCAAACTTGGCATTCCGAAAGCTCTACTTAAGAGCTCTCAAGGTCCCAAGTTTCATCCCTTTATCTTTAAAAATTACGCACACGTAAGCATTTTGGTTAATTCCCATAGGAGCTCCAATGAGCGAGGGAGACGGCTACCATGTCCATCACAAAGTCCATCAATGACAAGAACCAATGAACTGGAGGTGGAAGAAGAAGGGGCGAGGTGGGGTGGGTGCAATAGCAGTGGGAGAGCAAACAAGTGAAAACAGAATTCACTGGTATAGTTATGATCGTGAAAAGGAAGAGCGCTTGCAGCGCTTATGAACGGAGGTAAAAAGACGGAGGCAAATCAGGGGGAAAATAGGTGTGATGGAGCCCAATGTCTAGGGGTCATACAATTGGTAGGGTGACCAGATTTTGGAAAGCAAAATCCCGGCCCAAAATGGCCACCCCCCCAAAGCAGACCCCCCCCCAAACATAAAATTAAAAAATTAAAAAGGCCGCCCACCCCTGCCACCCCCCACCCGAAACAACCCCTCCAAGCCACCCCCCCAAAAAAAACCCAGCCCGGACCTACCGGGTCTTCCGCTGCCACCGCCGATCTCCTCCACCACCGCATGACTCCCTGCAGCCCCCTCACCCTTTTTGCCCTGCTCCTGGGCTCCCAGCAGGAGAAAGAAGAAGAGCCTACTTTAAAATGCTCGCCCTGCTCCCCAGCCTCGGCAGGAAACAAGTGCTCAGCGTTAGGGAGCGACAACAAATTCCTTGTCTGGTGGCAAAAGCAGCTTTACTAAAGCTGCTTTAGCCACCCAACAAGGAATTTGTTGACGCTCCCTAACGCTGAGCACTTGTTTCCTACCAAGGCCAGTAAATGGGGAGCAGCATGAGCATTTTAGGGCAGGAGGAGAGCTGACCCTTTCCCCAGTTTGTCCCTGCCACCCCCATCGGCCCGTATCGCCCCAGTTTTCCCGGTTAGGACTGGGAAACCCAGGGTGATCTGGTCACCCTAACAATTGGTCCCTTATAAAACCTCAATAAATAAACCACTTTCTGTACATTTCAACACCACCCAGTGAGTGCCAAACAATTGCTTGCAGAAGGCTTTTGAAATTAGGCTGAGGGCAACATGAAATTAGGCAAAGACTTGAGCTGCAGTTTGCATACTCCTGGTGTAATGGTTCAAGTGAGAAATGTTCCAATAGTACAGATTTCGAGTTTAGCCTGGCATATGGTGAGCAATAATGTTAACAACCATATCTCTCAGGCATTTGGCAATATCTGAGGAGCCTGGGTTTGTTTGTTTGTTTTTGTTTGTTTTTGTTTAAGCTTTTTGAAGTGTTGTAGTGATTTTTAAATGTACAGATTGTGTGTATGTTGTATGTTTTTGCTGTTTTAATTTTTGAATATTGTTTTTAATTGTTTTTAATCCTATGTAAACTGCCCAGAGAGCTTCGGCTATGGGGCGGTATACAGATGTAATAAATAAATAAATAAATAAATAAATAAATCTAAAATACCAAATGAAAATTGTATCAAAACACAAACCACCCAACAGGGGCCTCTCCCCCGCCACAAATGAAACCCAAAGCAAGACAGGAATAGAAATGAGGACCAATTTGCAATTTACATGGCAGTTGTGTTTCCTTCATCTACACCCCATATCTCTTAGGAACACTATAAAGTCCCAGGGGCAAATGCAAGTACACAAAACATTGATAAACATGTGCCGGGAAGCCATGACTGGTTGCAATCGCCACATGTGTAGCGAACCCATTTTCTCTTCACATGATAACAGTGTTCACAGTGTCCGTTGCTGCTGAGCATGCAGCAAATGCATCTCTTCTATGTAAATGAAGGGTCTATTATTAGCCCCTTGAACAAATTGCACTCGCTTACTCAGCTTCATGAAGAAGCAAAGGGCTCCTACCATTCTAGTATCCTGTGCTCTTCTATACATGGTGATACATGCTACGGAGGCCTGGAATCCCTGGACTTCCGACTGTTAAACTCTAATCCTGAATGTTTGTTAGTGTTAACTGAAGCATATAATGAGTTCCTGCTCCAAAACTTAATGTGTTTAGTTCACAGGATTAGCTCAGCCACTGTGCTCCCTACCGAGTGCCCTTGTTACAGTCTAAGAAATTAAATCGTATTAGCTGTGGTAATTCAGGGCTGTTTGTCCATGATGGCTGAAAATACAAGAACATTTGGGTTTGTATGTCCAAAACAATATGATTGGCTTTCTGGCAAACAAGGGCTTCTCTTCTATGGCGCTGCCATCATAAACAGGGCAGTGAAATTGAGCCGCTTGCCTAATTCACAATAAATTCTGGGAGAACTTTTATTCTATGTATCTATGTATGACCATCACCATATTTAGGGGTGGAAACTGCATTTCCCTATCGTCACTTTGGCCTCCTGCTGCTGTCCCACAATAGCGACAAACAGCTTCCTCTTTCTTCACACAGGGAAGAAAGAGGAAGCAGCAATGACCTCATAGCCCGTTCAGGGGGGCATTTTTATCGTGCTGCTTTTCTGGCACTCAGCAGGAAATGCCGGCAAGTTTTGCTGCAATTTAAAAAATCAGATTTACTGGGTCTTATTTTGTTTCAGAAAAAAGACCAGAAGGAGCAGGAGACACGTGGTAGGCAGGTGGTGCTGTCAAAAGGGCCCGCAAAAAAATGTGAGTGGCCATTAATGAGCATGCGATAAAACACTCATCTGATGATACTGTATGTATGTATGTATGTATGTATGTATTTGCAGCCCATCTTTTAGGGTAAAATTCTTACAAGCATTTACCCTAAATACATATATCAAATAAGAAGGCATTAAAAGAAGACCAATACATTCAAAATGAAAGCAGCAATTAAAATGAAATCCAGCATGAAACCATCAGTCAAATGCCAAAGCAAAAGTTTTTTTTAAAAAAATGCTTTAAAATAATCAGTTGCTTTCACTTTGAAGGTATTGTTATGAGTGTGGTGTATGTCTGTCATAGGTGTGGAACAAAGTTGGATGGGAACACTAATCATGGTTAGGGCAGCTGAAGGCAAGCAGGGAGCTCTGAAGGGAAGATAGGAAAAGGAGACAGTGAAAGGCAGTAAGGAGGCTGAGGAATGGAGTAAATTGGAGGGGGGGTTAGTGCTTGGGAACTGAGAGAAAGAAAGAGAAATGGATGAGACAGGGACTAAGAGTGATCCTCAGCTCACAAACGAGCAACAGCTACACCTTTAAGGCTGCAATATAGTTACCTGGGAGTAAGATCTATTAAACTCAGTTGGGCTTATTTCTGAGTAGATATGCATAGGCTTGCACTGGAAGCCTTGTTTATTTTTAATTTCCTATTATAATTAACCCTCCAGGTGTTTTGGCCTACAGGTTACCTACCCCACACTATGCCTTAGGGCCAAACTACACACAACTCAACACTTCAAAACACAACAAGAGTTTTAAAACAGTAGACATGGGCAAAAAGATTTTAATCAGAAAGGACTTCAGCATGTGGGGAGATTTAACCCTTCCCTCCCCAGCCATGATCTCAATGAAACTTCTGCCCCATTGGCACCAAGGCAGACTTTTTTTTTTAATAAAGCTCATAGCCACAGAAGGGAAGGGCTGCCCATACTCATCACTGTGTCATTTGGCTTTCAGTTTTCTGACCATCTTATCTAAATTCTGCACTGGGATAATTATTGTGAGCTCCATCACACCAGCGATTTAGTGCACTCTCACCATGCCTGGTTTGTGGATTTGCAGCACGGTACTCACATGACACCGTGCCTGTCCTGCTGACACCCTGCCTCTTCCCCAGCCTTTCCTAGAACGCTAAACGTCTGGATTATTTTCTCTAAGCACATTTAATGCACCCTAAGCCTCCGTGTAGTTTTAAAGGAACTGGGGGATTGAATGGATTGCATCAGGTCCTGGCAGGGAAAAGCAATCTCTCCCAGCAGCCGGCTCCAAGCCTCAATATAAAACCCAAACCTTGCATCCCAGGCTCGAAAGCGTTTTTTTAAATCATACAACGCCTGAATCTCTGCAGAGACAAGATTGTACTCCCTCGATGCCCCCAAAGAGCCAGACTAAAGGGTCGTTCCATTTTTGCCTGGGAGAAAGGCAGTCTGGTTGAAGTGCTCATCTGACAAGACCTGACTGGAGGGAGAAAGAGAAGGGGAGGGGTGGAATGGAGCGGAAGAGCTAACGAATGAAGGAGTGAAAGAGCAGCTCTTCAGGTGAAAGGGATCATAAGCTTGACGCATTTCTGCCTCAGAGGTAAAAAAACGCGGAGGCAAACCGGGAGGGGGGGATTACATGTGATGGAGGACTGTGTCTTGTAGATCATTCTCTCCAGTGTTCCTGGGGGGCCCTCCTCCCCCATTTTCTGTCTTGCTGTGGACAAAAGTATAGCAGTAATTTACAATTTAATATTCCCATCCTAAAACAATCTTGGTTTTTAAGCCTTATGTAATTGACTATTGGGGCTCTATACATCCAAAGGTAATTTTATCACATTTAATTTTATCACATTTATCCTATCAATTGCGCCCTTGATGATTGGAAGCTCCCAAACCAATTATCCAATGCAGGGCCAGAGGAGCAGAGGAGGCAACCTTTGCCTACCCCTTCCCTGTATATTTTGCTAGACGGGCTTTTTAGCTCTTCTACTGATGGTGCTTTGGAGGGTGACAGAGGGAGGCTGGCAGAGGCTCAGGATAACTCGGTCTCTTCCCCTCCCCTCCTGTTCTGACCTCACAGGCCAGCCAGTGCAGTTCTTTTCACAACAGCTTGGAGTGGGATTGGATCTCCGACTCCCCCTTCCGAGGTCCGAGCACTGTCCCCGACCACAGAAGGTGGAATCCCCAGTATCCTATGCCCCTTAGACAATGTCTGGGGGCCATAGGATTTCTCCCTAAGGGGGGTGTCAGCTGTTTTAAACCCCTTTCCAGTGAAAGGTTGATATCTGCTAAGGTAGACAGAAGATCAGTTTTTCACTCTTTAACATGAGAGCACATTTATTTTAAAACATGTCTATGCAGTCCTATTAAACATTGCCAGGGCTGTTTTCCAATAGCTCAGAAATTGTGCTATTCCCCCGCCACACAGACACACACACACACACACACACACACACCACAAATATTATCTAGATGAATGAAATCAAATCAGTTAGTATACTACTTTATATTTCTTTTGATATTTTGAGATTATACTTTCCTGGATAAATCTAATGTCTACTATTTTACTTTTTACTACAGGTCATTCAAAGCTCTTGCCATCTACATGCTTCTCTTAAATTAAGCCTCATTAAAATGCTGGGGGAACAGTAGAGTTATATTAAAACAGAGGAGAGACTGTAAGTTGGAAATCCACCAGAATATAGTAAGGAAGGTAAGTATAGATGCACATCATCTAACTCCTGACTGCAGATAGTCAGCAGTATTTATACTACTTGGACATTCAGAAGGGAGTAGAGTAGTAACAGAAAAGGTAGTTAAATCTCAGAGTAAAATTGGTTTAAACTCCTTGAGAGTATTAAAACCTATCAGAAGTGGAAACTCTGAGAGGGGAAGGTGTGTCGGATAAGTCATGACAGCAGATATATAACCCTAACCCTAATAACAAAGTTATCCCGCTTAGTGTTCCTGCCTCCAAATCACCGAATTAACAATTTTAGTCCATATGTCAAAAGCTAGCTTTGACTTGTTCGCTAAACAATAAATGGGCTATTTGGTAGATCTAAAAATATGAATGCATATTTAAATCTGATTTACTTATAGTACAGAAAGTGGATTTAGGGCCATACAAAATCACAAGGGATGTGGTGGTCATGCTGGTAGATATATATTTAAAAGTATATATTAACTTCACTAGCCATCATATTATTTAAGCTTCATATAAAAGATGTTGCTGAGAGATTAAAAATAGGCATGGTGATGTTTATTGGTCCCCTAAAAGACTCACACATGCTGTCTACCTGATAGGCTCTGGAAGTGTATTTTAGAGCTCCACTTATTCATAGAGAATAAAGCAACTGACTTGGAGCTCAAGAAATAAGGAATTATAATGGCAATGTATATCCAGCTTAGTAAGTTAATTACCTTTTACAATCCCTGCAAATATGAGGCATATAAATGGGGAGATGTTGTTACTAGAAATTTGATCTATAGCTCATCGAAGGATGGCACAGGTTTAATGCTGTTGAAAATCTTAATATTAAATCTGTACTAGAAGCCAGCATGGATTTGTCAAGAACAAATCCTGCCAGACTAATCTGATCTCATTTTTTGATCAGGTAACCTCCCTTAGGGACTGTGGGAATGCTGTGGACATAATATATCTTGACTTCAGCAAAGCCTTTGACAAAGTACCACATGGCATTCTGACAAGCAAACTAGCTAACTCTGGGCTAGATGGAACAACTATTTGGTGGATTCACAGTTGGCTACAGAATCAGACTCAAAGAATGGGAGAGGGACAGGGGGAGTGCGACCCTGTTGATTCTCTTGGATCTCTCAGTGGCTTTTGATACCATCGACCATGGTATCCTTCTGGATAGGTTGTCTGGGCTGAGAGTTGGAGGCACTGCATTGCAGTGGTTCTGCTCCTACTTGGATGGCCGATTCCAGAAGATGGTGCTGGGGGATTATTGCTCTGAGCCATGGCCACTAGGCCATGGGGTTCCACAGGGCTCTATTTTATCCCCTATGCTGTTCAACATTTACATGAAACTGCTGGGCGAGATTATCTGGAGATGTGGGTTGAGGTGTCATCAATATGCGGATAACACCCGGCTCTACCTCTCCTTTTCATCAAACCTAGGTGAGGCAGTAGCTGTTCTGAATCAGTGCCTGGGTATGGTAATGGACTGGATAAGGGCCAATAAACTGAGACTCAATCCAGACAAGACGGAGGTACTGTTTGTGGGTGGTTCGTCTGTCCAGTAGGTAAGGTTCATCCTGTTCTGGATAGAGTTACACTCCCCCTAAAGGATCGGGTTTGTAGTTTGGGGGTGCTCCTGGATCCAGAACTGTCACCTGAGGCACAGGTGGACTCAGTGGCAAGAAGCACCTTTTATCAGCTTAGGCTGATATACCAACTGCGCCCTTATCTGGACAGAGATAGCCTAGCTACAGTTATCCACGCTCTGATAACCTCTCGTCTGGATTACTGCAATGCATTATACATGGGGCTGCCTTTGAAAACAGTCCGGAAACTTCAACTGGTACAAAACAGGGCAGCCAGACTGCTAACAGGGACTGGCCAACGAGACTCTATTACGCCAGTCCTTTTCCAGCCTCACTGGCTGCTGGTCCAGATCCAGGCTCAATTCAAAGTGCTGGTATTAACATTCAAAGCCCTAAATGGCTTGGGGCCAGGTTATCTGAAAGAACACCTCCTCCCATATGTACCTGCCCGGACCCTAAGATCATCCTCAGGGGTCCTTCTCCATTAGCCCCTAGCAAAGGAAGTGAGGCAGGTGACTATCAGGAGGATGGCCTTCTCTGTTGTGGTGCCCCGGCTGTGGAATGAGCTCCCCAGAGAGGTTCGCCTGGCATCTACATTATACTCCTTTAGACGCCAGGTGAAGACCTTTTTATTTTCTCAGTATTTAAACAGTTTATCAGTTTAATTTTTAACTTTGGTGTTTTAAATTTGTATTTTAAATCTGAATTTCTGCATTGCTGCTTGGTTTTATCCTGCTTGTGCTCTTATATTGTATTTTTTAAAAATATATTTTTTATTTTTCAACATAATACAACATAAACATAAAACAACATAAAATACAATACATACCGCATACCCCCCGTGCTCCCCTCCCCCCAGGAGACCTTCAATTATACATTATTCTTCTTTCCAAAAATGTAAAGACTTTTTTGAAGGTATTTGCCCCTTCCCCGTTCTTAATACATATTCCAAAAATAGGCTCCATACATCTCCAAAATCATTCTTACTGGACATTCCCCTCTTTATTTTCATTTTACACGTTAGCTTATCATTAAGTGCCATATCCCATATTTCTTTATACCATTCTTCTATAGTATATATCCCTTGCCCTTTCCAGTTTTTAGCAATCATCATTCTGACGGGCGCCAGGAGGTTGTTTATTAATTCTCTCTTATTTATATTCTCATTGCCTTTATCCCATATTGCTAGTAGAGCCAGCTTTGGGCTTAATTCCAATTTACTTCCGATTATTTCACTTATTTCTTTGAACACCCTTTCCCAAAATTTTTGTACATGTTCACAGCTCCACCACATATGGAAATAAGTTCCAACCTCCTGACAACCCCTCCAACAATTCTTGGACACTTTTTTATCTATCTGATGAAATCTTACCGGTGTTAAATACCATCTCCATACTATTTTATGATAATTCTCCTTAATTCTAATCGACAAAAGCTTTAACGTTCTTGCATCCCACATCCTCCCCCAGTCATATTCATTAATTTGTTCCTTTAAATCATCATCCCAAATCATTTTAAGCGAATCTCGATATTCAGCCTCCTCTGTCAGGATTTTATATATTTCCCTAGTCAGACCTTTCCTAGTTTTAATTACTTCCTTCTTTCCTCTTGATTCAATTAAATCTTCAAATCTTGTATTATTTCTACACTTCTTATTTATCTTTTTCCATTCCTGTGTCCATTTTTCCAATTGTAAGCATTTGAACCAAGCTATCTTTTGTCCTTTTACCAACTCTCTAATTTGCACCTTATCTGTCATTCTTTCCATCCAATTCCTTAGCTTAATAATTTCCTGACCCTTCAAACTTCCTTCCAATTCTACTTTTAAATTCCTTGGGAAATTTCCCACAACTACCACTGGGGCGAGAGGAGAGTCTCCTGGTATTAACTTCCCTTTAAGTTTCTCCCAGATCTCTAGAATATTTTTCAGTAACGGGTTGTCCAGTCCCCTCAAATCTTTCTTTTGAATTTTATTATTAAAAAAAATATTTTGCAATTTAAAATCTAGTTCCCCTGTTTGCGTTCCTAACCATTCTAAATCTTCCTCCCCTAATATACTATTTATAACTTATCTTAACTGATTAGCACTATAATAATTCTTTATATTTGGAAGTCCCAAACCTCCTTTCTTTTGTGTCTTATACCAAAGCCCTTTATTAATCCTAGCTCTCTTATCTCCATTGCAATAAACATTAATCATACTTTGCCAGCTCTTTAACTTTGCATCCGATATTTTAATCGGTAGCATTCTGTGTTAGTGAGCAGGTGAGGGAAAGTGGGCGGGGGGGCGGAGTAGCTGTGGTCTACAGGGATAATCTTAACCTGACCAGACTTCCTGTTCGTGAACTGAATTACATCGAGTGTGTGTACCTGAGTCTGAAGACCAGGGATAGACTAGGGATTCTGTTGGTGTACCGGCCACCCCGCTGCCTATCGGACTCCCTGGCTGAGCTCACGGAACTGGTCTCGGAGCTGGTGTTGGATTCGCCCAGGCTTTTGGTCCTGGGCGATTTCAACATCCCATTCGAGACTGGTTTGTCAGGTGGAGCTCGGGAGTTCATGGCATCCATGACAACCATGGGCCTATCCCAATTGGTCTCTGGACCCACACATTCAGCGGGTCATACCCTCGATGCCGTTTTCAGTTCCGAACAGACGGATCTGTGGGCGGAGGTAACGAATACCTCCGTGTTGTCATGGACAGACCATTTTCTGGTTAGGGTTAGTATCACGGCTACCACCCGTCCCTGCGGGGGTGGTGGACCTATTAAGATGGTCCGCCCTCGAAGGCTGATGGATCCTGCTGGATTCCAGAAAGCCTTGGAGGGTTCTATGGCTGGTATCGTCGACGATCCTGTAGAAGCCCTGGTTGATAGATGGAATCGAGACCTAACTAGGGCTATCGACACGATCGCCCCCAAACGTCCTCTCCGACCCGCTTCTAACAGGGCGCCCTGGTATACGGAAGACCTCAGGGAGTTGAAGCGGAAAGGACGACGACTGGAGCGCCGATGGCGGAAAACTCGACTTCTATCCGACAAGACACGGCATAGAGAACATCTTCGTTCCTATGGGGTGGCAATACGTGCAGCGAAGAAAGCTTTCTTCTCTGCGCGCATTGCGTCTGCGAATTCGCGTCCAGCGGAACTGTTCAGGGTGGTGAGGGGTCTAACCCGGGCACCTTCCCCCCTGAATCCGATTTTAGAGCCTTCGGCGGTTCGCTGCGATGCCTTTAATGATCATTTCGCAGATAAAATCTCTCGGATAAGAGCCGACTTAGATGCCGTCGTTATAGCAGAGGCTGACGATGGAGTGTCCGGTGACTCCGCGAGTAGAATTATACTGGATCGGTTTCAGTTGGTGAGTACCGAGGACGTGGACAAGCTGCTTGGACGAGTGAGGGGGACGACTTGCCCTCTCGATCCCTGTCCTTCATGGCTGGTCGTCCAGGGAGGAGATGCGGTTAGATCGCAATTACAATATATTATTAATGCATCTCTCAGGGAGGGGAGTTTTCCATCATGTTTAAAAGAAGCGGTGGTACGGCCGCTTCTAAAGAAGCCCTCCCTGGATCCCCTGGACTTTAATAACTACAGACCGGTATCAAACCTTCCATTCTTGGGCAAGGTGATCGAGAGGGCGGTTGCCTTTCAACTCCAGGTAGTCTTGGATGACACTGATTTTCTAGACCCATTTCAAACTGGCTTCAGGGCGGGATACGGAGTTGAGACTGCTATGGTCGCCTTAGCGGATGATCTACGCCTGGGTATTGACAGGGGGAGTGTGTCCCTGTTGGTACTTTTGGACCTCTCAGCGGCATTCGATACCATCGACCATGGTATCCTTCTGGAACGCCTGAGGGGATTGGGAATCGGGGGCACTGTGCTTCAGTGGTTCCGGTCCTACCTCTCGGGCAGGTTCCAGATGGTGATGCTTGGGGATAGCTGCTCTGCAAAGAAGGAGCTGCTGTGTGGCGTACCGCAAGGTGCCATCCTTTCCCCAATGCTGTTTAACATTTATATGAAACCGTTGTGTTGAGTGTCGAATGCTTCGTAGACAATTCACAGGGCTGGCCCTGTGAATTGTAGACTGAAGACTTGGCAATTTGTCATGAGAAAATGTATCTCTGCTTTCTGGTATGTGCTTATCTCAAATGGTAGGCCGAAGGCCTTGAACGTTCTCTGGGAATTAAACTATGCTTTGCAAAGGTGGGGGCTATCTTCCTCACACTGTGGCGTCATTAGAAGAGGTTGAACCGTGCCGCCCTGTTGGTACGTGAGTTTAGATTACAGGCCTGAAGCCCTGTCTATCAAAGTAGCTTAGAATTTGCCCAGCCTCCACACTATATTGCCTTGGTCCTGAGAGTAATTCCGTTGCTAGGAATTATCTCGTCTATCCTCTTGCTGCTCTGCTACTGCTGTGAGTTACTATTCTGATTTGGAATTGTGAGATGCACTCTATACATGTTCTGTTAATGTTTGGACTTGTTACTTCTAAAGAACTTTGCCATGAGAAGTGCACTGTAGCTTTTCATAGATTTGGACTTGAAATTACTGTTCTGGATTCGTGTTCTATAGCTTGCTGTCTCTCTCCATGGAGCCAAAGTTACGGGCAGAGGGAGGCAGAAGCTGATCGTTGCTGTTCTGAAACTCGTGTGTGTGTGAGACCTGTGAGAGGACCTTCCTCAGAGCTAAAGCTACGTGAATTGGGAAGGCTCCCTAGGTCGAAGAGGTTCATTTCCTGGCTTCTGGCTTCCGTGGTCAGCTCAGCGTTCCCTGACAGGCTGAGTGAAGATTTAGTTGCCAGTTGACCGTTATACTACTGTTAGGAGGCCTAATCCTAGAGTCTCTCTATGTTCCAGAGGATTCCAGTGCAGCGTGGCCGCTCCTGCCCTCTAAGGACTAGAGTTAATCTCTAAATGTCAGTCCCTGAGTGAGTGCTGTTCTCATTAAGCCGTTCTACCTGAAAGCTGTGTGGTCCGTCTTCAGCTTCAAGTGTGTGTTTGCAGAAATGAAACCGTTATGCTTTGAATCTCCTTGTGATTACAATAAAAGAAATCTCACTGTTATTGTTGTGTATCAGTGTACCTGAAGTCGTGAGCAAGAACTTTAGAGAGTTAGCCAGAGTCACGACACGTTGGGAGAGATCATCCGGAGGCATGGGGCGGGGTGCTATCAGTATGCTGATGACACCCAAATATATTTCTCTATGCCTTCGACAACATCGTCAGCTAAGGATAGTGTGTCTCCTCTGAATGAATGCTTGGAGGCGGTAATGGGCTGGATGAGGAAAAACAAACTGAAGCTGAATCCAGACAAGACGGAGGTGCTTGCTGTCAAAGGCCGCAACCTGGGTTTGGAGGTGTGTCAACCGGTTCTGGATGGGGTTACACTCCCCCTGAAAGACTGTGTTCGCAGCTTGGGGGTGCTCCTGGATCCGTCGCTCCAAATGACAGCCCAGATAGATGCGACGGCCAGGAGTGCCTACTATCAGCTTCGGCTGATACGCCAGCTGCGCCCCTTCCTAGAGTTGGAAGACCTAAAGATGGTGGTGCACGCGCTGGTAACTTCGAGGCTTGACTTCTGCAATGCGCTGTACATAGGGCTACCTTTGTGCCTAGTCCGGAAACTTCAACTAGTTCAAAATATGGCAGCCAGGTTGGTCACCGGTACATCTAGGAGTGACCATATTACGCCAGCTTTAAAATCGCTCCACTGGCTGCCAATTAGTTTCCGGGCGAAGTATAAAGTGTTGGTCATTACCTTTAAAGCCCTACATGGTTTGGGTCCAGGTTACCTGCGGGATCGCCTTCTCCCGTACAATCCGCCCCGCACGCTCAGGTCCTCTGGGAAGAACTTACTGCGGTCGGCCAAGACTAGGCTGACAACTGTTACCCAGAGGACCTTCTCTTCTGCCGCTCCCAGACTGTGGAATGACCTGCCGGAGGAGACTCGTCAACTTAACAGTCTTTTAGAATTTAAGAAAGCTATAAAGACTGTTCTCTTCCGGCAGGCATATCCAGTGTAATTTTTAGAATGGTTTTAGGATGTTTTAGGATGTTTTAATGATGTTTTAGGATGTTTTAATGCAGTTTTAATAATATTTGTCATGTTTTAATTAGTTTTATGTATTTTATCATGCTGTTGTTCCCCGCCTCGATCTGGATGGAGAGGCGGGTAAGAAATAAATCATTATTATTATTATTATTATTATTAAACAAAACATTAATCTTAGGTAATATTTTCATTTTTATAACTGCTATTCTACCAAACCAAGAATGTTTTAATTTTCTATATACCTCTAACTTTTCCCCTACCTGTTTTTTCAAACTTGCAAAATTAATTTCCTCTAACCTATCTAAATCTTTTGCAATATTAACTCCTAAATAACGTACTACATTTTTAAGCCTAAGACCTAACTTTACTTTACCTTCCTCCATCTCCTCTTTATTATAATTAAATAACATCATTTCTGACTTCCCCCAATTGACTTGTAAGCCAGTAATCTCCCCGAATTCTCTCAAATGCTCTTTAATCAGCTCCCCTACCTTCAGGGGATCTTCTAATGTCAGTAATGTGTCATCCGCAAACATATTCATTTTAATCTTCTCCTTCCCTCCTATCCCCTTCAATCTTGAATCCTCCCTTATAACATTTGCCAAAATTTCTATCACTATCGCAAATAAGATCGGTGAAAGTGGGCAACCTTGTCTTGTTCCTCAGGCTAGTATAATCTGTTGCATTAACCCATCATTAACCATTATTTCTGCTTTATTATTTTTATACAGTTGATCCATCACTCCCATAAATTTTACTCCAAGCCCAAATGTTTTCAAAATTATTTTAAGTGCTGGCCATTCCACGCAATCAAAGGCTTTGAATATATCCAATGCTAATAAACCTGCTTTTAAATTCCTTTTTTAAATAATATTAGTTATATTTAAAACTCTTCCAATTAAATTAGGCATTTGCCTTCCTGGGATAAATCCACATTGATCCTTTCTAATATATTTATGTATAAACGTACTCACCCTTTTTGCCATTATTGCTGTAAATATTTTTGAATCTTGATTTATTAAGGATATTGGTCTATAAGATGCTGGATCAGTCAGATCCTTTCCTTGTTTCGGGATTAAGAGAGTCATGAAGACTGTCCTCTTCCGACAGGCCTATCCAGATGAATTTTAAGATGTTTTTAATGTATTTTTTCTCTTGTTTTTTTTTAAAAAAAATTTTAACTGTTGTGATTTTTATGTTTTATATTGTTGTTGTTCCCTGCCTCGATCCGGAGGGAGAGGCGGGCTACAAATTATTATTATTATTATTAGTATTAAGGAATGATCCCACGATGGGGGAGTCTTTCCCCCTTCTATTATACTATTAAATAATTTTTTTAATCTTGGTATTAAAATTCCTCTAAAAACTTTATAATATTCCGGCCCCAAACCATCCAATCCCGGAGATTTCCCTCCTTTTAATTTAGCAATAATTCCTTCTATTTCTTTCTCAGTAACTAATCCTTCCATATAATCCCTATCTTGCCCCTGTAATCTTATTTTCCAATTCCTCTCTACATATTCCATTACCTTAACCTGTGATCCCATATCTGATGTATATAATTCTCTATAAAACTCCTGAAATATATTTAATTTATCCTTCATTAAATTACAACTTTTCCCTGTCTTATCTCTAATTGTCCCTATCATGCTCTTAGCCTTTTTTGACTGAGTGGACCTAGCCAGCATCTTCAAGTTTTTATTACTATATTCAAAAAAATCCCTCCTTAAATATAGCAAATCCCTCTGGACTTGTTCTAACTCTTCTCTCTCTAATTCTTTTTTCTTAGCTTGGATTTGGGCAAATAGGCATTTATCTTTTGTCTTTCTTAGCTTCTCCTCTAAGTCCCTTACCTCCTTTTCAATCTTTTTATTTTGTGCTTCTTGTTGTTTTCTTAGGGTACACATTTCCCTGATACAAATCCCTCTTACTACAGCCTTCATAGTGTCCCATATTAAACCCTGCGAGTTTAAGTCCTTTTCGTTAATTTCCCATATTTCCTGCATTTCTTTTTTAATATTCTCCACTATATTTTTATTATTTAATAGCCTTGTATCGATTCTCCATCTCTTAACTTGTTTGTAATCCTTCTTCATTTTAATATCCAACGTCATTAATGCATGGTCTGTGACTTTAATTACCCCTATGGCACAGTCTATAAGTTTAGACATCATATTCTTTGACACAAAAATATAATCAATCCTGGAATAACTCTTAAACCTTGGTGAGTAGAAAGTATATTTCCTTTCTTCCCCTTTTAATACTCTCCAAACATCAATTAATTCTTTTCTCTCCATTAATTTGCTTAGTCCCGTCATCCCACCACTCTTAAGATCTCTTAATATATTATCCCTATCTTTCCCTTTGTCTAATACCATATTGAAGTCACCTGCCATCACAATATTCTTTTTACTCACTTCACCCACTGCATTAAAAACTTCATCGAAAAATTCCATCTGTTTTCCATTTGGAGCATATACATTAATCAATACATATTCCTCCTCCCCTACCATGCAAGAAATTATCAGAAACCTTCCCGCTTCATCCTTCTTCACCCTTTGTATAGTAATACCACATTTTTTTGAAATTATAATCGCTACACCAAAATACTTTTCGTAAACGCCCACCTCCCTCATCCGAAGCTCATTTACACCCTCCTTTGTTTGATGAGTTTCCTGCAAAAAAATTACATCAGCTTTCTCTTTTTTTAATAACATTTCTATTCTCTTCCTTTTTATAACAGTTCCTAGCCCTTTAACATTTAAAGTTGCAACCCTTAATTTATTATCCATCTCTCTCTTTCACCCACTTCTCTATATTGGTCTCCCTCTGTGACTTATATTGTATTTTTATGCTAGGTTTTTATACTGGTGTTGTTTTATATTTTTAATAGTTGTCATGGTTTTAATTTTTGTAAACCATCCAGAGGACTTTGGCTATTAGGCAGTATAGAAATGCAATAAATAAATAAATAATTAGCAATTATTTGCTAATAATTGTAACGAGCTGGGTCCTGCAGGGCTCAGTCCTGGAACCAGTCCTCTTTAACATTTTTATTAATGATTTGGATGAGGAGGTGCGGGGAATGCTCATCAAATTTGCAGATTACACAAAATTGGGTGTGATCGCTAATACCCTGGACAAGAGAAACAAAGTCCAAAGTGATCTTGATAGGCTGGAGTGCTGGGCTGAAAACAACAGAATGAAATTTAATAGGGATAAATGCCAAGTTCAACACCTAGGAAACAAATGCAGTTACAACATGGGGGATACTTGGCTCAGCAATATCACAAGTGGGAAGGATCTTGGAATTGTTGTAGATCACAAGCTGAATATGAGCCAACAGTGTGATGTGGCTGCAAAAACAGCAAATGCTAATTTGTGCTGCATTAATAGAAGTATAGCTTCCACATCACACAAGGTACTGGCTTCCCTCTATTTGGCACTGGTTAGGAGTCATCTTAAGTATTGTGTCCAGTTCTGGGCACCACACTTCAAGAAGGATGCAGACAAGCTGGAGCGTGTTCAGAGGAGGGCAACGAGGATGATTGGGGGTCTGGAACCAAAGCCCTATGAATAGAGACGGAAAGAACTGGGCATGTTTAGCCTTGAGAAGAGAAGACTGAGGGGAGACATGAACACACTCTTCAAATACTTGAATGGTTGTCACACAGAGGAGGGCCAGGATCTCTTCTCGATCAACCCAGAATGCAGGACACGGAATAATGGGCTCTAGTTACAGGAAGCCAGATTCTGGCTGGACACCAGGAAAAACGTCCTGACTGTTAGAGCAGTATAATGGAACCATGTCTAACCCACCTGGGAGCAATGGATCAAAGATCATTAGAGGTGAATAACAGCCAGCAGCATCATTCCCCCTAATACTGAATTCAGAAGTATGACTGCCTATTCATTTGGAAGCGAAATGGGGCAGTGGGAGCAGGGATTCAGGGATTCAGGGAAAAAGCCAGCTGGGGAAAAGAAGTTGGGCCTAGCTAGCACTCTTCCAATCCAACCACTTGCCTACAGCCCAGCTTTTCCATACCCACTCCCACCATTTGGTATACATTTGCTAGTATTATATGTTGTTAATTGATAATTAAACTCAGTGTGGAAATATAGTGAAAATAAAACAAGCCTATAGCAGTTCAGTACAGTAGGAAATGACCCTCAAGAACATGGCATCTCCAAGCCCACTTCAGGTTTTTGTTTGTTTTTAACTATTCTTTTCCCATTGCAGTTCTCCAAAATGCACTGCTGTGTTTTGGGAATCTGATGGGAGAGCAGAAATCTCTTGGAGTGTTATTGCTGTGGGCCTTCTTGTCTGCTTCGCTGTTATTTATGTGTAAATAAACTGTATACACCAGTAAGCTTCCAGTTACCTGATTCCAAGGAAACCAAAGCCCAAGTGATATTTGGAGAAGGTTTCACAAAAGAAATATTACACTATCTGCTTCCATTGACTGTTGTGCCACAGCCCCCAAAGTCTGTTTACCTACCTGCTCATCAGAGGGGAGTACCCTCACAGCACAAATTGGCTGATAAAGAAGAGGCTCCAAATTCAAGCCTCTGAAAGGGGTTTGGCGGCAGAGCAGCACCAATCAACGCCATGAAGACAGCCCTTTGGATATGCCTGGGATTGAACCTGGGACCATTTGCCTATAAAGCATGTACTCTACCACTGAGTTACAACCCCTCCCCTTAGCTGCAAGGAATTTGCAGCAGGATTTTTATTATTTAATGTTATAAATAAGTGTATAATACTAATGCTTTCCCCTACATGGCAATACATTCTGCAGGGCAATACAGAATGATCAGCAGATACCAAATTCTGCCATCGCAGGGCTGCTCTGTTCTCTAGATCGTGACTTGGGGTCTTGAAGTGTATCTTGCCACAACCAGAACATCAGGCTCAGTAATAAAAGCTCTGAGCAATTTCATCCAGGGCAATACATTCAAACCTCAACAGGTATGGAACATTAAAACGTAGAATCCCTCTTACAGCTCTGGAAAAAAAATTCTTTCAACTGAAATTTGGAGAGGGGTGGGTTACATAGACATGCACACACACACATAGAGATAGGCTGACCATATAAAAAGGAGAACAGGGCTCATGTAACTTTAACAGTTATAGAGAAAAGGGAATTTCAGCCATTGTCATTTGTATGCAATTAGTTCCTGGTGAAATCCCCTGTTCATCACAACAGTTAAAGTTGCAGGAGCCCTGCCTTCTTTTGTATATGATCACTCTAGTATAGTGCCTGCAACTTTAACTGTTGTGATGAAGAGGGAATTTCACCAGGAACTAATTGCATACAAATGACATTGGCTGAAATTCCCTTTTCTCTACAACTGTTAAAGTTACATGAGCCCTGTCCTCCTTTTCATATGGTCAGCCTACATAGAGAGATTTGTTTAAAATTTGGTTTGTCCCTCCAGAGCCTAATAAAATGCTTTGTGGGCTGGCTGTGATTCAAGGTGCCACTTCGGCACCCTTGACTTCGGTACAAGTTCTGTTTCATTGCTGCCCCTGACCAACAAACGTACATATAAGGATTTTGCCAAGGGAAAATGTTTCATGGCAGCCTGAAAAGCAGGAAGTGAAGCATATAATACAGCATGACAGACTTGCATCCAAGCACTGCCAACAAGTCATCCTGGAAGTGGAGAACAACCTTTATTACCATTAAAATCTCACACGCCTGTCCTCTGCCATTTGACAATGCCGTGTTGTCTCTGTTAAAGGGCCTTCCATCATTATGATAATGAAGCTCCATTTTGCTAAGGCCGGGCAGCCAGAGTGACATTTTTGTTAATGAGGTTGGTCTTTTTCCGATTACATTTCCAAATGTCATACTCTGGCAGCACAGGTTTATCATGAAAAAAGCCTGAACCCTTCAGTTTGCCACTTTCCAGAGGACTGAATATTTTTCATGGTGTTTTTTTTTTAATCTCTCCTGAATTGTGGCTAGTTGATGCTAAGCAGAAGTGACTTTTACTGCCAGGTTCTGTAGCATATTGTGTATCAGAGAAAACACAGCTGTTTCTGCATTTTTCAGGACATATTTTTTTTAAGGATTTACCCAGACAATTTTGCAAAGTGCACACTTCCCTTTGCACGTTCTGCATGTTGCTTGGAGAGCTGTGTCCTCTCCCCAGGTCAGGAATGGGGGTGCCTCTATCAGTTTCTTTCATGCTATTAAAAACTGAAATGAATTATCCTTCGCCCCCCCCCCCCCCCATCCCCTGTCTCCTTCTTCCTTGTTTGCATACAGAGGAGACCTGCGCTGGAGTAATTGAGACATAAAACATTATTTTAAAATAATGACAACTAGAAAGAGGAGTTGTTGCAAAAGGAGGAGAAACGTATAGCCTTCCTTATTTTTCAATAGTCTTTTTTGTTTAAATCTTTACCCACATATGCACATCTTCTAAGCTTCTAAAAACTGACCACCCACAGCCCCCTGAAAAACCTCGCAGAGGCAAATATATTCATGAAGGTCTGGAAAAAAGGCTGGGTTGTGTTTTTTTTTTAGGTTGATACCTCCAAAAAAAAAAAAAGATGGGAGGAAAGACAGAAGTGTGACAGGCAAGCATATATGTGGTGTGTGTGTGTGTGTGTGTATACCTACCCGTTGGTGTGTGGCAGAATTACATGTGATGTTGGCAAAATATGTGTTCCCAAATTCTATACTTGCAAGACACAGAAAACCAGGGGCTGAGAGGGGCAGGGAGAAGGAAGGGCTCTTCTCCTCCTATTCCTGTTGATTTTCCCCAGGAAATTCTCCCTCATTTTTTCCCCTTTCAACCCGGCTTGCTTCTGGTTTTGGAATCCATCTTGGTGGGAAATCCAGTTTAAACCGCCTGGAGTCATTTGTGGGGGTAACCGTCCTCGGTTCTTTGGCAAAGCAGAACTGAGGAGCGGTTAGGAGGCAGCCTGCTTGCTCGCTCCTGCACAGACATAACTACCCATTGTTTAAACAACCTATGGGTCGTCGTTACATGCAGATGAGTCAAACTGTGACATAAAGAATAATAGTCTCCCTCTATGGGTCTATATTTGCACAATGTTTGTGCAAATCTGTTTGCCTTTTGTTATTTTATGTATCAGGTTACATTCCATATTGTGTTTCTCCACACTGTACAAGACATTTACAATACAAACAATAGCATGCCATGACCAATAAACTATTCATGTAAATTCATGCTTAAAATGTGATGTCATGAGGCAGAAAGGTAGGGGAGGGGGTGAGTTCAACGACCCACATCTGCACTCTGCTTTTAATGCTAAAAAGAAGCCTGCACACATTAGGTCTGCCAATGTGGAGTAAAAAAAGAAAGAACCTATTCCCAACCCAATGATGTTCTGTCCCCCCCCCCCATCTCTTTGTTTCATTTTAACCAAAACTAGAGCTCTGTTCCAAAGCAAAGAATAGGGTGGGTGATCATCACTTTGACTTTTTGTTTTCGCTCATAAAAATGTCTTAAGTCCAGCATTTGACGCCAAGTTTTAAGCCTGTCTAGAATTCACATAATCAGTCCTAGAGCCTATCTACACTACTGCTTTAAAACAGTTATAAACCATTTTAAAGCAGTAGTGTAGATAGGCTCATTGAGTTTCTTATTCAGCTTCCCTTAATCCCAGATGTGTGTGGGCTGGTTGCAGCGAAAATCAATATTTCCCATTAATTCCTTTCGCTACATCAGTGCATATCTGTGAACAATAATGTGTTCTAATAGGATCGAGAAAGGGAAATATTTTAGATACTACAGTGAACCAAGCCAGCTTTGATACATTTTAACTATTGCCTTTGAAGAGAATCCAAACAAGTCTCTTTTGTCTTGTTAATATCCTGTGGAAAACAATGCCAAGACATTGCTTGCATTCCTTCCAGAAGAACCAAAGCAGAAGAGCTTCCCTCCCAAACATGACCACCACCACCACCCAGGGTGCCTCTACAAGAGGCATTTAAAGCTCTTTCAAGGAGCATTTAAAAAATTACCTCTACAAGAACGGAGTGCAAATCGGGCGTAGAGGCGATTTATCTCCCCGATTATGCACATTATCGAATGCGCGTTAAATCACGAGTTTTATTTTGCTCCATTCGTTAAAGCGCATTTTGACTGTGTGAATAAGCGCTTATGCGCATTAACTACTTGTAAAGCACATTTTGGACATCCGTTAATGCGCTTTGCCGCCTCTCGACGCCTCTCGTGCAGAGGGATTAGGCGTAAATGCGCTTCTCCGATTATGCGCATAATCGCCTAACCAGGCGCAAAAGCGAATCCTTGTAGAGGGGACCCCAGTCTCTATTGGATGGAAAGGATTTATTTGTGCAACTTTGGCTCTGTTATCTTTGAACTTGCCTTCAGTGTTCAGCTAAAATTAATCTACCAGCTGAATTAATACTTGTTTCCTTTGTTTATTTCAATGCCAGACTGGCTCTGTGTGATTTCCCAGCTTCTTTGTTTGTGAACCTCTTGTTAAAATACAGCCAGGAGATCAGTCTTGCCTTGAAGTTCTATGAACTCATTCACAAACAATCAAGCTACATATCCAGTCTCCTAGTTTAAAGTACATGGAAACCACCCCATCAGCTATCACAGAGCCTTTGTCCCACCACTTGCTGTCTGATTGAGTCAGTGTGGAGAAAGCTCCTATATGCTAAGATTATCAAAAGGTAATCACTATCTGAATTGATAATCCTTCAAGGCACAATAATAGGAAGTCAAGACATAATCACTTGTTCTTTTAAGCAATCCCTGAATTTGCCTCCATCCTGGATTCATTTGTGTGATCATAGGGTACATCCAAGGCTAAAGCTAGTTTCAACCAAGTTTCATGTGAAGCAATTGCTGCATGCCTGAAGGGTCTTTTTCTTTCCTTGCTTTCATCCTGCTCATAACTATATCGAGTGTCTTTAGAGTTGAGCTGCATTTACTCTTCCGTCACTAGGACTGGGTTTGCACAACACACAAACCCATGATGGGCTGTTTTCCCATCCTTGGTGGCTTGTTTCCCCCAAACAACCCACTCTGAGAACCTACTGTCTGTCGGCAAACATTCAAGGAGTTGGAGCTTCCTTCCCCCCTTTTGGGTAGAATGTTCTACTGGTAGATTCATGGCTGTATTAAGCAACCTCAGTACTAAGAAGGCCAAATAAGCCACTTTTTATTTCAATTTTTTTAAAAAATCTTTTTATTCTGTGTTGTTGGTTTGTTGCTGGGTAAGGAGGCGGGTAAGGCATAAAGACTGGGGAAGAGGTGGTAGGAACAGGAAGGGAAGGGAAGTTAATAGGGCATGGGTAAGGACTGCCATGAGTTGAGAAGGGGGGATCAGCAGAGGCAGAAGAAGACGCCTCTAGCACAAAGAGGACGTATCAGAGACAGGCTGGTGATGTAGTGGCAGTGTGAGGGATATGGTTTCCACTGCAAAGGAAGCTAGCATTAGAGATGTCATAGGAATCTGGTTTGGGGGTGGAGCTTGGTGAGCTCATGGATGTGTGAACTGGCTCAGTTCAGTGTTCTCCGAGTCACACTCTGTTGTTGTTGTTTGTTTGTCTACAAGTTGCCATTTTGCACAAAATCACTGGTATACATATTTAAGGAAATCATGATTTGTCCAAATCATGGCTGCGATATTGCACAAATTGTGATTTCCATAAACATGTATGCCTGCATTTTTGTGTAAAATGCATCTGTGCATCTCACAGACAAGAAAAGGTTAGAAGTTCTCAACAGATGTCTATGGACCATCTGGCAACTTGCTCAACATGACCACCAGAATCAGACAACTGGTGGGAGTCCAAGGAGCAGAGCATGAACTGGACATGGGAGAGTTCACCCATCGCTAGCTGGGTTACTAGCCAGCCGGCCAGGAGGAGGAGGGGTGAGTGGGTGTGGGAATAAACCATGCTGTGTAGCTTGTTTGCCTGATTGTCTGATGGGAGCACATAGGTTGTCTGTGAAACAACCTACCCTACATAGCTTTTTACCCACCAATGATTAGTGTGTTGTGTGAACCCAGCTTAGTTGTTCCAAGTTTCCAAAGCTGAGCTTATGCATAATACCTCCCATTACCCCAGAATGGGGACAATGCATGTAGTCCCAAAGCAAAGATAGCACAGAAATGATTCCTTTCCTCATATTGTAATGGAGGAAGAGATATATTTGTGGTTAATTGTGAACTCTGCAACCATCCACCTACCAGAGGTACATTCAAAACAAATATGTCGGGAAGGAGGGGGAGAAAGCACACTTCATCTATATTTGCTCTCCCAATCCTTGCTCTGAATGTTCAAAGCAAGAGGTACTTTTGATAAGTGGAGTATTTATTTATTTACAATATTTTAGACCCCTCCAATATTTAAGATCCTGACAGCAGCTTGTATTGTTCATTACAAACAATATTGAACAATACAAACCACAGCAATAAGAAAAATTAAAACTACCACATTAAGATATATCACTAGGTCTAGCAGCAGGAAGCTGCTTGATACCAGGTCAGATTATTTGGCTGAATTCGGACGACATATTAGGCAACGGAGGAGGGGGGGAACAATCGTCAGTTGTGTTGCTTATTGTGTTGTGTGGGGAGTAACACACAATGCACACACAACTGACAGTATGCTAATCGGGCAATTTAAACAATGGAGGGAAACAACGGGCTTGCACATTGTTTAGCCCGAAGTCTCACTGTTTAATGTGTCGTCCGAATTGGTCCCCCCCCCCCCTCTCAGTGGACTATTCCGTGTGGGAATAGAGTTCTGCTGGCCAGAGCAGCTGAAAACCCCTGGTCGCTCTATACAGCTGGCAGAACTCACGGTGCATGCTGGGATACGGCTGGAGGATTGAGGGAGGGGGAGGGAGTAGATGCTGCAACCAAAATGGCCACCGTCCGTTATTAGCAACCGGGGCGTTTGCTGGTGCTGAGCAGCGCCGGTTGCAGCATGTCATGTGGGGAGCTCCGCCTGCCTAACGCATGGTCAGTATGCTATTTACCCCTCCGTTGCCTAATATGTCGTCTGAATTCAGCCTCTGTCTGTCCAGTCAGTATTGCCTATTCCAGGATCTAAGAAGGAGGCCTTTCTTTACATCACTTCCTACATGATTCTTTAAACTGGAAGTGCTGGGGTTTTAACCTGCATGTGAAGCAGGTGTTCTACCACTGACCTATGGCTAGGGTGACCAGATAAAATCCAGGTCAGGGCTCCTGTAACTTTAACAGTTGTAGAGAAAAGGGAATTTCAGCCAGCATCATTTGTATGCAATTAGTTCCTGGTGAAATTCCCTCTTCATCACAACTGTTAAAGTTGCAGGGGCCCTGCCTTCTTTTGTATATGGTCACTCTAGTATAGTGCCTGCAACTTTAACAGTTGTGATGAAGAGGGAATTTCACCAGGAACTAATTGCATACAAATGACACTGGCTGAAATCCCCTTTTCTCTACAACATGAGCCCTGACCTGGATTTTATCTGGTCACCCTACCTCAGATGTGAACCTAAGCACATGTGTGGGATGAAGTAGCCTTTCAGTAGCACTGGGGAAATCCTTTTATTTGGATCAACAGAGCCACAAACTACTGACCTGGCATTTGAGTTTCATAGAACTATTCCTCAGCATGGATGTTGAACCAAAAGCAAAGTGGACAGGGGAGACATGTTTCTGATGCTACAGAGTGTGGTGGGAGCCATTTGCAATGTGTGATCATCTGACAATGGCGATTCAGGAAGTTCTTGCAGACTAATTAAGTTAGCTTGGGTCAAGTGCAAAAGATTTCAAGTTGCACCACAGCATGCTGGCACAAAGTGGGATGGCCGCTCTCCCTTTTGGAAATCTAAATGTCAGTTTTATTTGGATCTGTCTCTAAGCACCAATTAGAACACACAGGTTTGGAATATGCCAGGCCACAATTCAGACTGATGGCTGAATCATGACCATTTTTATTAACATAGAAAATCATCACAAAGTGGCTGTTCTTCTCAATATTCTTGTGACAAAAAGAATATTCAACTCACAGACACATGCCAATATGGGATGTGCATCCACTGTTTTCCAGGGCACAGCAATCAGCTTTTTCATTTGCCCTTCAGTGCCCTGAATATATTTGCTGGAATTGCTTGAAGCATGAGAAGGTGTCATCTCAGGGCAAGTTCAACACCCTGATTTCTTGGATGTCTTCTGGAGGATGGCTAGAGAGTCATTGTGCTAATGCTGGGAATATTGCCAGATGCTTAATTGCCAGAGTGGTGATGTCTAAAGCTATTAAATTATTTTCCAGTTATTAAATCTGAGTGTTATTATTTATTTAACTAAGATGCCTTTGGGTTTTGCTGCAGTTCAAGCTGGTTTAGGGTTCAGGTGAGACATTGGGCTGATCTACACAGTCCTTTGGAATATTTTAAAAAGTATTTTAAAACGTTCCAAATAGGTGCGTTCTAAAACGTCTTAGGCCACATTACTGAGTACTCACATTACAGGAGAACAGTCTTCAGTCTTTAAAGCAGTGTGTGCAGTCACACACTGTTCTGCCCTGTCTCTTTCTCTTTCGTTTTTTCAATGAGTTTAGGGCAAGGCATTGTGGGAGTTGTAGTTCAGTCACCACTTCCTCCTTTGTTCCTCTGTCATACCCTAGCGAGTATAGGGCTAGGCATTGTGGGTGTTGTAGTTCCCTCACCCACTTCCTCTTTCTTCCCCACCAATCAACTGCTAAGCATTTGGGTGCCAGTCAATGAAGCACTGCCCCCAGGAATCACAAACGGTAAGGAAGGACACATTATTTTACTTAAAACAATTTATTAAAAGTGAAACCGTTGTATATAACTGAGGGGAGTTTTAAAAAACCTCAGATATACAATGTTATAGGGAGTGCGTCATGTGGCCCAAAGAGTTTTCATAACCCTTATAAAACGTCAAAAACCTCGTATGTAGATCGGCCCATTGCCAGAGGCTGTAGTCAGGACAATCCCAGGCCTTTGAGAGAGATGTTCTCTCACTGAAGTCTGCGTCTGAGATCACATGCCTGAATGTTCCTCCATTCAACACCCCACCCCTGCACGTAGAAAATTAGCATGTCAGAGAGAAGGATAGGTTAGGACCTTTCCCCTGACTTCTAGTTTTCTGTGTACAATGATTTTTTTTTTAATTTTCTGATAGCCTACACCAGGGGGCCCTGAGCTTTTTGCGTCAGTGGACACATTTGGAATTTTTAGAGAGGGTCAGAGGTATTCTCACAGAATGACTGCTATGGAGTGAAGGCTTGGCCATTCATAAAATGGCGGCCATCGTTGGCATGCCTGGTCACAAAACACTCTTTACCCAGAAGCCAAACTAGTGATCCTAAAAGAAAACCACCAGGGAAAGTTGCAATCTGAGCTCCAAAACACAAAGCAACTCTTTTGAGCCCAAATAAAGATGGCAGTGGAGGGCAGCCCTTTACTTCGCAGCATGCCAGCCTCCCAGTAGAAAATTGGCAGGTTCCAAGAAAGCCCAATGTCCTGACACAAGTGAAGCACCTCATAGGGTGACCATATGTCAGGAAAAGCAGGACATGTCAGGATTTTTGAGAACAAATCTAGGACGAGGAGGAAATTATGAAATTCGAAGAACAATCCCATCCTCCCCACCATCCAAAGGGCAGCTCTACTTTATAAACAATGGGAATAAAAAAAATGCTTACAGCTCCATCATTTTTTAAGATACAGAGATGACACTTGGCACCATGATAATTCTTAGGTAGGGCTTTAGTGATGCCAAATTTGAAACAGGTCTATTCATCCATTGATTTTTAGGAATGTTGTTAAGTTTGAGGTTTTAAAAAACAAATTTCACCACCGTCATTTTTAAGATAAAGAGATGAAACTTGGCATCATGATAGCACCTAAGTAGGGCTTTAGCCATGCCAAGTTTGAAGCAGATCTGTTCATCCATTGATTTTTAGAATTTTTTTTTACAAATTGAGGTTTTAAAATTAGGTATATATATATATATATATATATATATATATATAGCTAAGGAGATGAAACTTGGTATCATGATAGATCTTAGGTAGGGCTTTCATAATGCCAAGTTTCAAGCAGATCTGTTCATCTGTTGATTTTTAGCAATATTTTACAAATTGAGGTTTTAAAATTATTATTTTTTAAAAAAAATCATAATTTTTAAAGATAAAGAGATGGACCTTGGCACCATGATAGCACTTAAGTAGGGCTTTTGCCATGCCAAGTTTCAAGCACATCTGTTCATCTGTTGATTTTTAGGATTTTTTTTTTACAAATTGAGGTTTTAAAATTTTTTTTTTTTAAAAAAACAAACACTTGAGCCATACCCTTTAAATTCAGGTTGTCAAATCTCCTGCACCTTGAGCAGTTTGACCCCTTGGCATGAAGGGGATCTCAAGTTTTTAGCTAAGACGTGCTGGGTGAGCACAGCACCTTTCCTGTTGCAGATTTAGTGGGCAAGGCTATGTTCAGGGGGCACAGCCCTGGATTAACCATTAAGCAATATAAGCACATGCTTAGGACACCAAGGGAAGGGGGGCACCACAGAGTACTGGTACCATAGCTGTAGCCATCTAATTTTAAGGAATATATAAATACAATAAAATATATTCAATATAGTTGTGTGTTCTGGCGTGGGGGATGGCCTAGAAGAAAACTGAGTTTTTAATGCCTTTTTTCACCTTCAGCACTTCTTGAGTCTTAATGTCTTGCCAGCTAAGCAATGGAAGGGCCAAGGAGGCACCATTATTGGGCTGTGCTTAAGGCATCAGCTGGCCTTAATCCGGCCCTGGGTGGGCACATTCCATTGGTGCTGGACACGCCCCCTGGGGCGGACATGTTGGTGGGGATGCCCCCTTGTCCTCCTTTTTGGTTTCCAAAATGTGGTCACTCTACTCAGTGAGAATTAGGCCTATGTATATCCATCAAACAAAAAACCTACAGTTTACAAAAACAATGTTCAGGCTCTACAGTTTGTTTCCAACCAAGCACCAAAAAGCAGGGAAATTGGGAGTTAAGGCTCACAAGCCTTAACGCCACATCCTCCCTAAGGAGGCAGAAAGTGCAAGTGAAATTCTCATTCTCCCAAAGCAGATAAACCATGAGGACAGGATGGAGAATATGATATGCAGAGGTGACCGTGGGGTTGTGGAAAACTGATGACGAACAACTTAGGGCCACCTACTTCTCTTTTTTTGTTTAGAGCAGCCCTTCCCCAACCTGGCACCCTCCAAAGATGTTGGACTACAACTCCCATCATTGCAAGTCAGTATGTCCCATGGTCAGGAATGCTGGGACTTGTCATCTCAAACATCTGGAGGGCAGCAGGATATACATCTAAAGCCTATAAACAGAAATATACAAAAGTTAAAAATATAATTAAATACATTTCAATATTAAAACATTTTAAACATTTTAAATACATAACAATTTAAAAGTCAAAGGTATAGTCAGAGGTTCAAATGAACGCACGTGGCGAGCTGTCATTCTGATCTGTCAGAACTGAAACGATCTTTAAGAAATTAATATTAAATCGAGGGTTGGAGGGATCAATCTCAAATTGCATATACATACTTAGGCATACCCCATAAGCCCTGTGACCAAGTTTCAGGCCTCTAACTTTTAAAATACAGAAGGTATAGGTATATTTATATGGCAGTCCGATAAAACAATAAAATCGCCTGAAAATTATTGTCTCCGATGATTATTGAAGGTTTTGCTATCGTATCGTCATTGTTAAACACATGCACGATAACGACCTTATCGTATTGTTATCATACATTTTAACAATACGATACACATCCCTAGTAGAAAGAGAATACATATGTACACTATGCAAAATATACAACAGTTTAACTGTTTCTAAGGCATATTAGAAAAACAGTGTGACTAGGCTGAAACAAACACTGTAGGCCCAGAAGCACTTTGAAAGGTTTCAAAATTGTACTTAAAACTTACACCGGCCCAAACTAATTAAATGAAGTGTTTGAAGCTTTCAACTTTATAGCAGTATGGACCAAACTCTTAGAAAAAAGGAAAGGAGGGGGGTTTAAAAGCAATGTAAGCTACCTATTCCAAGAGAAGATCTGAAGACCAGGTTTTCATGGATCCAGAGGAAGGCTGAAAGAGATCTCTGCTGAGTCTACACCCTGCTTCACCAGTAAGCAAAAAAGCAAACTGGCTTTATGAAGACTGCTCAAAAAACTCTCAAAGCCAAAGGAAAACATGTTCCAAAAGAGAAAAGAGAACTTTTCTTCTCTCAAAATGTCTGTGCTAGAGGCAGTGGCCATTTCCCTCCCAACATTCTAATCTAGGTGAGGCAGGAGGGAGGGGGAGAGTGATGCTACTGAGCGTGTGTCGCGCTATGATGGAAGAAGGCCCCTGCATTAATTCTAATAGGATGAATAAATATTAACTAAAAATAAACCGAAGGGAATTTTTAAAAAAGAAATGCTGTTCCACAAACTACAAGGAAGAAGGAAGAAGACACCACTGCTGGATTAATTAATAAGGGTCAAAATTTTCTGTAAATCATGAGCACAAATCTCACCAATACAAATTCAGGAAACAAAATGAGCGTAAGAGGGTTTTTTTCTCTCTTTCTACTTTAAACTGCCATCCTTCCCTCAATCTTTCACCAATCTTCTTGAAATTTTCAGATTATGTCAAACCAACATTTCTTTCTGGTACATGTAAATTTCAGGAAGATTAGTGGAACATTTTCAATTTTATGAATGTTAGAATGACCACCACCCCAATGACCACCACCCCAATTACCCCTTTATCATGGTAGAATGCTTTTTTTCCCTGTCTGACCTTAACTAAAGAGGCACTGCTGTGCCTCTTTAAATAAAAAGATTATAGTCCTGTGACAACGAAGAATGTCATACTGCTGGATGGCTATTTTTGTGTTAAAAAATAAAACATTCCTATTATCACTTTTCACAAAATGTGTCACTTGCCCTTTAGTGGATGTGTGTGTGTGTGTGTGTAATATATAGATTGCAATATAGTGGAACACAAATCAGTAATGAATGTTGAGGACTAAAAAAACAATGGAAGTCACTTTCATCCACATAATAATGCTCACCAATTTTCCTCCAGCTGCATCCCCCTCATATTCTCCAAAAAGCCACTCTGGAGGTTCCCCAAACCCAAATAATGGTTTGAAAACTTCAGATGGAGTGGGGACCATGGGAGCAAGAGTATCTTGCGTAATGGGATCTTAGGATTAAAGCCAATGAAAATATAGAGAGACAAAAATGCAAATGCATAATTGGAAGAGAATGGGTTTCCCCCCTTTTGCGAAGTTCTATCAAAGGCATATAACATTGGCAACAAAACATGAAGTGAAATCCTCACTTTCATTTGCTAGTATATTCTGTCATCTTAGGTAGCTTTGTTCCATCAGTTAAAAGCTGCAAATGGAACATCTTTACTAAAAGCTGGATTTCACTTGTATTTATCCCCCCCCTTTCAGAACAGATTAGTTTATACCCAAGTCACTGAAGCAGGTGCATAAAGAAACCTTCTCCACATCAGCATTGCCTTCTGACTACAGAATTTCTGTAGTTCTAGCAGTCCTTGAAAAACTGAACTCTTAACAGACAGATCAGAGAGAGAGAGAGAGAGAGGTCAGCTGGATAGCTTTTTCATTTATAACTTTTCTTTGTTATTCCTAAAGATAAAAATAATATTCTAAAATAAAGAATGCTTGCCAAAAGATAGGAAATGCTACATATATATATATATATATATATATGCATGTAAAACCTGTAAGAGTTCTGCAGTGTTGCCTAGTGGCCACTGCCACTTCTTAGAATGTGGCTTTTCGAACTTCGGCCCCCTCTACAAGGATGCGCTTTTGCGCCCGGTTGTGCGATTATGCGCATTATCGCAGACGCGCATTTACTCCTAATCCCTCTGCACGGGAGGAGGCGAGAGGCAGCGAAACGCATTAATAGATGTCCAAAAAGCGCTTTACAAGAAGTTAATGTGCATAATCGCTTGTTCACACGGGGAAAATGCGCTTTAACGGCCGGAGCAAAATAAAACTCGCGATTTAACGCGCATTCGAACATGCGCATTATCGGGGAGATAACGCGCCTCTACGCCCGATTTGCGCTCCGTTCTTGTAGAGGTAAAATTTTTAATGAACCTTCAAAGCGCATTAAACCTCTCTTGTAGAGGCACCCTTCGTCTTGTGCAAACTGTAGCACCGTGGCTGAGAGATCAAAGTTGTGAGCAGTGTTGTTCTCAATGGACATCACACCTGCCCCAGGTCCCCTAAATCCTCTGGGTGGCCCTGCAGAACTGACTACTGGGTGGGGGGGCACCAAAGGCACTTCTCACTCAGGGCGCTATTTATCCTAGGACCAGCCCTGCATGCGTCCGTCCTCCCTTACCTACTTTTGTAATATTACTTTCCTTGGAACAGAATAGTTATTGCTTCTTATACGAACCGTAATTTTATTACATTTTTCAGCTTCCGAAGTAGATTATGTTGAAATGGATACTTCAAATTTCAGTTACAAAAGCAGAGTTAGAGAAACATATAAGCAGCTTATTAGAGCAGTAGCATTGTATTTACGTTATCAGCATTTACAGGGTAGAAAAACTGAATCGTAACAGCTTCTAAACAGGGTAAAATGCAGCGTGCTGCTCATTTTAAGGACAGTAGGGGCTCAGACAGTCTGCCGAACAGTTTGTTAAATAATAATGATACATAACAAAAAGACTGTGGAAGCCAGAAGAGACGTGAACGTGGGGTTCGGAAATGGCTGGGGAGGACCTGAAGGGAAACAAAGTTAACCTCTGCTCAAATGCTCTTCAGTGGCCTGGACTGCTCCTGACACATGCCAAAGAGGAAAGGTTGGCTTACTTGTTGTCTTGCAAGAGGACTGAAATTCCATACCTGACTTTATTGATTTCAGTTGATTTAATTATTCTCATGCCTGTATCAGGATAGTGAATATAACATATTTTATTGCTCCTGCAACTACCTTATGGGCTTTATCACACTACTTTCCCCCCCCCCCCCCCGGGTTGCTTCTGCAGCTTCCCCCTCCGTTTCGTATTTGAGTCTACCATTTTGAATCACACGTGGTCAGTATAGCTGCGATACCTCAGCTTGGCCTATTGAACCTTTGCCTGTTTCGGTCTTTACCCATTCAGGGATAAATCAAAACAGAAACTAAAACCTGCCACCTCAGGACGAGAGCAGCAGGAGGGGGGCGACATCATGCTAACCCAGCGCTGAAGAAGTGGAGCAAAGCCAAGGTGGGTGTGCTTAAAACCGCCCGTGTAATAACGACCTATAAGGGAGGAGCATAAAGAGGAATGGGTATGATGCGCAAAGCCTGAAAGAAGATGGGTTTACAGTTAGCCTGCCATGATTTGCATTAGGTGTAAGGCAATTCCATTTACGCAGCCTTTGGTATTTTGTTCTTTGAAGCTTAAGCATCCCACAATGGAACTGTAAATAAAATTTGTTTCATTTTTGAAGATAACAATGACAGAAAGGGAATTACCTCTTTCTTTCTTTCTTTCTTTCTTTCTTTCTTTCTTTCTTTCCTGTTCAGAGAAAGCACTACCAAGTGCTAAAATGTGACACTAGCAAGCCTTAATTTGATAGACAAATTAACTGGCAGAGTAAAATTAATACACTTAAAGACTAACTTATTCTTTACTGACTACACATGTGGACCAAAATTGAAAAAGATGCTATTGGTTTTTTTAAAAAAAACACCGCATACAATCTAAGGGACAAAACTCTAAAATTATAATGGTTTATAATATTGCTGGAAGCACTGAGGATGGTGCTGACCTTTCAGAACACAGAGATAATGGTTTGTTCACCAAAGCCATAAAATACTAGACACAAAGGACTTAGACTCACAGAATAGTAGAGTTGGAAGAGGCCTATAAGGCCATCGAGTCCAACCCACTGCTCAATGCAGGAATCTACCTTAAAGCATACCTGACAGATGGTTGTCCAGCTGCCTCTTGAATGCCTCTAATGTGGGAGAGCCCACCACCTCCCTAGGTAATTGGTTCCATTGTCGAATTGCTTTAACAGTCAGGAAATTTTTCCTGATGTCCAGCTGGAATCTGGCTTCCTGTAACTTGAGCTCATTATTCCATGTCCTCTTCTGTGTGACAACCTTTCAAGTATTTGAAGAGTGCTATCATGTCTCCCTTTAGTCTTCTCTTCTCCAGTCTAAACATGCCCAGTTCTTTCAGTCTCTCCTAATAGGGCTTTGTTTCCAGACCTCTGATTGTTCTCATTGCCCTCCTCTGAACACAGCCAGATTGTCCGCATCCTTGTTGAAGTGTGGGGCCCAGAACTGGATACAACAGTCAAGATGGGGCCTAACCGAATAGAGGGGAACCAGAACTTCACGTGCTTTGGAAGCTATACTTCAATTAGTGTATCCCAAAATAACATTGGCTTTTTTTGCAGCCGCATCACACTGTTGGCTCATATTCAGCTTGTGATCTACAACAATTCCAACATCCTTCTTGCTTGTAGTATTGCTGAGCCAAGTATCCCCCATCTTGCATCTGTGCATTTGGTTTCTTTTTCTTAGGTGTAGAACTTGGCATTTATCCCTATTAAATTTCATTCTGTTGTTTTCAGCCCAGCACTCCAGCCTATCAAGATCACTTTGAAGTTTGTTTCTGTCTGGGTATTAGTGATCCCACCCAATTTTGTGTCATCTGCAAATCTGATAAGCATTCCCTGCATCTCCTCATCCAAATCATTAATAAAAATGTTGAAGAAGACTGGGCCCAGGACTGGGCCCTGCGGTACCCTGCTTGTTACTTCCCCCCGGTTTAAGAAGGTACCATTGATAAGCACTCTTTTAGTCCAATTCTGTAGCCAACTGTGGATCCACCTAATAGTTGTTCCATCTAGCCCACTTTTAACTAGCTTGCTGATCAGAATGTCATGTGGTACTTTGTCAAAGTCTTTGCTGAAGTCAAGATACATTATGTCCACAGCATTCCCACAGTCCACAAGGGAGGTTACCCAATCAAAGAATGAGATCAGATTAGTCTGGCAAGATTTATTCTTGACAAATCCATGCTGGCTTCTAGTAATCACTGTATTGTTTTCAAGGTGCTTACAAACTTACTTCTTTATAATCTGCTCCAAAATTTTCCCAGGGATGGATGTCAGACTGACTGGACTGTAGTTCCCAGGTTCCTCCTTTTTGAAGATAGGGACAACATTAGCCTTCCTTGAGCCATCACCCGCCTTCCATGATTTCCTAAAGATAATAGGCAGTGGTTGTGAGAGTCCTTCTGCCAGCTCCTTTATTACTCCAGGATGCAGTTCATTGGGTCCTGGAGATTTGAACTAGTTCAAAGGGCGGATTTACACTGCTGCTTTAAAGCGCTTTAAAGCACTTTATAACAGTAGTAACAACTGTTTTGGAGTGTGTTCTGGGCCCCAACAGTTGTCACTGCTGTTATAAAGTGCTTCAAAGTGCTTTAAAACAGCAGTGTAGATCCTGCCAAGGTGTTCCTGGACCATTTGTCTATCAATCTCAAACTGCAATCCTGCCCCTTCAGCTTGTACTTCACTTTTTCCAGGGGGGTCCTAGACCCACTTTTGGGAGAAGACTAAGCCAAAGTAGGAATTGAGCACTTCAGCCTTTTCTTTGTCATCTGTTATGAATTTGCCATCCTTATGCAGCAGTGGTTTCTGTCAAAGAGTGAAGTGGACCTTTCATCGAAGAATGTAAAGCCTCTGCATCTCTCTCATGGTCCCCATGGTGTATCCTGAAGAGCCAGGAGGTGGGGTGCTGCTGCTACCTTCCTTTGTGTTATTGTCAGTGCTGATGTCAGTTTGACTTCCTTGGGCATTTCTTCTTTGCAGCTATATCATTGACATGTTTACTGAGAAGTAAGTCCCACTAAGTTCAACAGGAGAAATTCATGCCAGAGCTATTAGATGTGACAGCTAAATGTGACCTCCATGTTCAGAAGTAATAAACCTCTAGAGTCTAAATGCTAGTTGTTCAAGAACAAACAACAAAGAAAGGTTCTTGCCTTTTTGCTCTGCCTGGTGGACTTCCCAGAAGTTTCTGGCTGGCCAATCTGGGAAAGGGGATGTTGCACCAGATGGACCCTTGATCTAGTATAACAGGGCTCTTCTCCGTCTCTTCGTATTACTCATTCCCCAATAATGTATGCATCAGATTGCAACCTTGGCTGTGCTTGGAGACAGGGTGAGCAAACTGGTTTGCAAACCAGCTTAGGAGGCAAAGGGCAGGCCCTGTAGCACACACAGCTCTATCCTCTAGTACCTTGCCATTACTCCCAGCTCCACAGGATCTGCCACCTGAGGCAACCGCCTCATTCTGTTCAATGGAAGGGCTGGCCCTGCCACCTATGATGCAGGAGCTGCAGCCTATAGGAACTCTTATTAATGTGCCTGTTACTTCTGCCATGCTGACACTCTCCTATCCTTGCATGCATCCCAAATAGCTTCCTGCTGGGGGAGCTAATAAGTTGCATATATGTTGCTCCTCAAAGGGCTCCATCACACCAGCGATTTATCTGAGCCCCCCTCTACAAGATTTCAGTTTGACATCTGGTTCCCCGATTATGCGCATCTTCTCTGAAGCGCTTTTACGCCTAATCCCTATACATGGGAGGCGTTGAAGCGCATTATGGGCTGTATGAAAGGCATTTTAAAGTTTTTGACATGCTGAGAATCGCATGCAAATGTTGCTGAAAGTAATACGCTTTGTCCCAGAGAAACTCCCCAAACCGGTTCCCTCCTTTTATTCTCCCCGCCCACCAGAATCTCCCACCTTTGGTTTCCTAGGTTACCTGAAAGGAATGAGCTGATTAACATGTTTGGCTACCTGTCTTCCCCCCTCCTTTGCCCGATTGCCATGACCTCCTCAGGAGTAAATGGGAATGTGTCTCGCACACACACACACACACAAACACACACAACTCAGCTCAGGAACCCAGCAAGAAGCGAGGGGAAGTTATGTCTGCTGATGGCTAATTATACGCACATCCGCACATCCTTCCTACTCCCTTTACTTCTCATAAAACCACCTCCATCTGGCCCCGTGTCTCCATGTTAAAAATATTTCATCAGGGTACTTCAAAGAACTTTATTTTTGGTTCATGTTGGGTCACCTCTTCTTGGAGCTTCCATCCAGAGAGACGGAGTACAAGGAGGAAGTTGCCAGGAGGAGAGAGGAAAGGAAACTAAACCAAAAAGTGGGAGGTTTTCTCAGCAAAGGGGCAGTTCTATGCATGACATTATGACCACAGTCCAACCCCTGATTGTTAATGTGTCTCCTCAGAAAGTTGTTTACACAGACATAAGGTGCTCTTACTCCCGCTGTAAATTAAAACTCGCTAATTAACGCGCATTCGAAAATGCGAATAATCGGAGAGAAAACGCACCTGAGCCCCTGATTTGCACTCCGCTCTTGTAGAGGTAAATTTCCTAATGCGCCTTGAAAGAGCTTTAAATCGCTCTTGTAGAGGCACCAACAGTCTCACCATGCCTGGTATGTGTTTTTGCAGCGCGGTACTGACATGATGTCATCCCTGTCCTGTACTCATCTTGTCTCTTCCCCTCTGTTTTCCATCTTATTTTGGAGCATGTAAGGTCCAGTTTTCCCCCCTCTGTGCACAATAACTTACTCCTCCCTTCCATGTATTGCTGTCCTTGTGCTATATCGTACCATCCCATTTTTTGTTGGGGGCATGAGTGTCAAAGGGCAGTCTCGCTGAGAAAAGAGGAGGGTGGGGCGATTCTCCACTCAACTGCTCAACCGTGAAGGGGGAGGGAGAGAGGACGCCCAAACACCCTGCGGAGAAGGCGAGCGAGGCCGCTGCCACCCATGCCTGGGACTCGGTCCCAATCTACTCTATGGTTCTTACTCCTGAGTAGGCATATCTAGGTTTCCTGACCAGAACAATGATGGCTTCCCCTTGCCATGCCAACATTGACCACAAATATCTCCAAAAACTAATCATAATACTTTCTCTTCACTTATCTTGTTAAATATGATCTTAGGGGAAAGCATAGTGTGTTGTTTTACTGTAATTGTGCAGTTTCAGGCTGCCATACTATTGTAGTTGCAAAGAAATTTTATATATATATATATAAAATTAACTGCAGGGGGAAGGAGAACATAGGGGATGGGTGGGAGATTTCACCGGCATAGTAGCGATACAGGTGAAAAGATACATGAGCTGAAATAGCGCAACACACAGACGTGAAAGTGTTCAGTGCTTGACTCACTAATGAAACAGAGGGGGAAACTGCGGAGGCAAAACAGGAAAAAAAAGCAGGTGTGATGGAGCCTAATATGCTTGCCTTCATATGCTCAACTTTCTTTCCATCAGGTTCAAAACACTGGAAACATCTTGGATTCAAATGTTTCTGTGTTATCGTACTTGTCTTAATAAATTGGTCAAAGTTAGTAGTACATGAATATAATTTTTAAAATGTAATAGATGTATGTATGTATGATTACATTTATATCCCACCTTTTTCCTCACAAGGAACCCAAGGTGACTCACATGGTTTTCCTCCTCTTCATTTTATCTTCACAACAACCCTGTGAGACAGGTTAGGCTGAAAGTCAGTGATTCGTCCAAAATTACCCAGTGAGCTTCATGGCCCAACTAGGGACTAGAACTCTGATTTCCTGAGTCCTGGTCCAACTCTCTAACCACTACACCACACTGGCTCTCTCAGGTTTCCTTTTCTTTGAGTTACCACCACCCATGCAAGCCATTGATACTGGGTACCTTGATAATTCAAGAAAGAAATCTGACCTTTCAGCAGCCTTGTTGCTTCTGATTGAGAGCTCCCAGTCTAAACATGTGACGTGTGTGTGTGTGTGTGTGTGTGTGCGTGCTTATAATCCAGCAGGGCCAGAGGCTTGATATTTTTAGTAGACATATTCTGGAATCATTATGTAGGAACATAAATGAACACATGAAACTGCCTTATGTTGAGCCAGAGCATTGGCCCATCTGCCTGTGTCATAGGGTCATTATATATTTCCATTACTTAGTTGTCCACTGAACTTAGTTGTTTCTGGGTGGAGACAAATGTTTCCTGTTTCTGTTCTGTTCTTGTTGGAAAGAGACAAGTGCTGTTGATAGGAAGCTAGCATGGCCTACTTTACAGAGGACAATCCTCTATTTGAAAGTGCCCTCTGTTTGTTGGGCTTCCCAGTCCAAATCCAGTTTAAAGAAGAACCATAAAATGGGAGAGTATGGCCTTGGTGTTAGCCATTAAGAGTTAGCACCTGAACAGCAGACTGAGCAGTCACAAAGGTCACTGGTCAGTCTTCTAGGGAGAGGTATTGTATTTCTGTTTAAATTATAGTAATTATTTCTATATTTGCAGCTATGTATATAAATTAGCATGTGCAATTGTTATACAAATGGGTATCCTCTTTTGTCCTCTTTTTTTGGTGGTGCATTCTTCTATTTTGGTGATGTGTAAGTAGTGATAGGAAGCCGCCTTATACTGAGTCAGTCCATCTAGCCAGTATTGTCAACAGTTAGCAGTTCTCCGTGGTTTCAGGCAAGAGTTTTTCCTGCCCTACCTGGACATGCTGGGGATTGTACCTGGGACTTTCTGCATGAAAAATGTTTGCTCTATCACTGAGCACCAGCTCTTCCCCATGACTCCCTTTGTTAGCTTCTTCAACGGTGTGTCCTGTAAACATTTCATGACACTACTCTAGTATTATCTGCTCTGATTGGAAGCAGTCCTCCAAAATCATTCAGGCTGTGCGCCTTCTGAGCCCTGCTATCTGAATTCCTTCAGCTGGCGGTCTCAGGGCTGAAGGTCCTTGCTGAAGCAATATGGCCTTATGAACCAATGTTTTGGAATGCCTCTGGACAGCCGAGGTAATAAGCCGATGTACACTAGTTGCTGGGGAACATGGGTGAGAGGGTGCTATTGCACTCATGTCCTACTTGTGCATTCCTGGTCAACAGCTGGTTGGCCTCTGTGTGAACAGAATGCTGGACTAGATGGACCCTTGTTCTTAATGTTCTTCATGGTTTTGTCTCATGTGTCAGTAAACTGAGATTATGAAAGTTTTTCTTTATAAAGTCTTCTGATCTATTGGTCATATATAAGGTGTGTGAGGTACTAGGCACCTCATGAAAAATAACTGCCTTCAAGAAATGATATCTGCTATATTCACCCAGCTGACTTACTGTAGAATGTTGTTGATGCCAGTAGTATGAAGCTGCTTTACACATAAAGAAAGCTCAAGAGCAGAATATATATCTGCAGCCTTATTTCTTGTCCTTCATATATTGAACAATGCACTTTCATATAAATACCATGAATACTGATTTGCCAGAAAATCCCTGCTTGAATAATTCCTCAACCCATTTTGAAAAGTAGGTCTTTGTAAAAACAAAACATTCATTTCCCTTTCCTTCTCCATCATGACATATCTTTCATTTTTTCTTTAGTTGTCTCAAAAGTTTTGAGATCTCTGGAGAATGGTGAAGCAAACAATGTGAAGAATGTAATAAGTAAAAACTTTTGGGGGGGGATCTAGTTTTCTTAATAGTGTGAATTCCTTTTAGGAAATGTAATGTGTTCCAATTCCTGGGCAAGAATGTAATGTGTTCCATTCCTGGGCAAGGTCCTGGAGCGGGTGGTTGCGAGCCAGCTCCAGGCACTCTTGGATGAGACCGATTATCTGGCTCCATTTCAGTCGGGTTTCAGGCCTGGCTTTGGCACAGAAACAGCCTTGGTCACCCTGTATGATGACCTATGTTGGGAGAAAGACAGGGGGGGGGTGACTCTGTTGATTCTCCTTGATTTCTCAGCGGCTTTCAATACCATCAACCATGGTATCCTTCTGGGATGACTGGCTGAGTTGGGAGTGGGAGGCACTGCAGGTCGGCTCCAGAAGGTGGTGCTTGGGGAACATTGCTCGGCCCCGTGGATTCTCCAGTATGGGGTTCCACAGGGGTCAGTCTTGTCCCCCATGCTGTTCAACATCTACATGAAACTGTTGAGTGCAGTCATCCAGAGTTTTGGAGTGCGTTGTCCTCAGTACGCTGATGACCCGCATCTCTATTTCTCCTTTTCATCTACATCAGGTGAGGCTGCGGATGTGCTAAACCGGTGCCTGGCTGCGACAATGGACTGGATGAGGGCTAATAAACTGAAACTCAACTCAGACAAGACTGAGACGCTGTTAGTGGGTGGTTCTGCTGACCGGATGGAGGGTGTTCAACCTGTTCTGGATGGGGTTGCACTCCCCTTGAAGGAGCAGGTTCATAGCTTGGGGGTTCTCTTAGAACCATCCCTGTCACTTGAGGCTCAGGTGGCCTCAGTGGCACGGAGTGCCTTCTACCAACTTTGGTTGGTGGCCCAGCTACACCCCTATCTGGACAGGGGTACCTGGCTTCAGATGTCCATGCTCTGGTAACTTCCAAGTTAGATTTCTGCAATGCACTCTACGTGGGGCTACCTTTGAAGACGGTTCAGAAGCTGCAGCTTGTGCAAAATGCAGCAGCCAGATTGATAACTGGGACCAGTAGGTTCAAGCATATACGACCAACTCTGGCCCGCTTGCATTGGCTGCCTGTATGTTTCCAAGCCCGATTCAAGGTGCTGGTTTTAACCTATAAAGCCTTACACGGCTTGGGACCACAATACCTCACAGAATGCCTTTCCCGACATGAACCTACCTGAACACTATGTTCAACATCTAAGGCCCTCCTCCGAGTGGCTACTCCAAGGGAAGCTTGGAGGTCAGCAACAAGGGAAAGGGCCTTCTCTGTGGTGGACCCCCAATTGTGGAACGATCTCCCTGACGCGGCGCCAACGTTGTTATCTTTTCAGCGCCAGGTCAAGACTTTCCTCTTCTCTCAGGCATTTAGCAATATCTGATGAGCCTGGGTTTATTTTGTTTTTTAGGTTTATAGCTTTTTAAAGTTATTACAGTGATTTTAAATGTATGTGTATATTATGTGTATATTGTATGTTTTTGCTGTTTTAATTTTTGTATGTTGTTTTTAATTGTTTTAATCTTATGTAAACTACCCAGAGAGCTTCGGCTATGGGGCGGTATACAAATGTAATAAAATAAAAAAATAAAAAATAAATTCAACAAGGCACTGAAATGTATGTTTAACTCTTACATACCTGTCTTATATAAAGTCATTACCTATGCTTCCAATTCAGCTTAGTGAATAAATGTTGTTTTTTAAATTATTGAAATCAGATAATAAATGCATATAAATTATTCATAAATGCTGACTTTTGACAACCTATTCTTGAGCTGTCCAACACCCCAAAAGAGGGTTATCAGGGCCGGCCCTCTCATGAGGCAAACTGCGTTGCCCACATCAGACAGTGGAGCAGAAGGAGTGGTAAATTGTACTGCTCCCCGCCTCCACCAGAAGGATATCGAGGTGCTTAGCTTGTGTCATTGGGTTGCTTTTTTTTAGTTTTAAAAGTTTCTAGACCTCATGGTTACAAACATGGTTACAAAATGAAAACATGTTGGTAATGCCCATTAAGAAATACTGCCTCCTTTGCCTTTATATGGCATGTGATAGATGCTCATATTGGTTACCTACAATGCCCATGTGGCCATCAGGCTCAGATACAGCCAGGCAGTAAAAGCAAGCTTTTCTCTTCCCCATTTGCAAAACTGAGGGGGGGGGGACTTTCTTTTTTTCCATTTGCAGGTACTGCTTGCAGCTATTTCTACATAGCTACCAGCTTGGCTCTGCAGATATCATCTTTCTTCCCCTGTTCATTTTTCTGTGACAAAAATACTTTTCTAAAGTCCCATTAATTCCCCCTTTCCCTAACCAGTCAGAGCAAAGTTCAAAGATGTTGGCCCTGTTCAGAAGACACCTTAAACCACAGCTTTAACGACAGTGAATAAGGCAAAAAGCCATGGTTTAAGGTGTGATCTGAATGGAGCCATTGCTTCCTTTGCATCAGAAAGGATGTCATCAAGGGCATATTAAAGGCCTTTGCATTTTGTTATATTCCTGCCTGGCTACAACATGCCTTCAGTTTATCTGAGATGACCTCAGGCTGAGTGATGTCCAAGGTCATCTAATGAGCTCTTTGGCTTAGGATGAATCTGAACCTGAGTCTCCACACCCAACACTCTATCTTAGGGACATGCAATCAGCAAGCTATAGTCTAAATCAGGAGCGCTAAAACTTGTAGATGCCCATCGTGCATGTCAGACTTTTGGGTTTTGCAAAATGAGAGAGAATGTGTGCCTAGCAGCTGCTGGGGCAATGAAATAGATTTAAGGGGCACACCTACCCTGTGCTGAGTGTAGTAAAAGGAAGTCAGCAGTCTGGTAGGAGTCCTTGTTCCCAATGGATATTTTTTATGTTGGGTATGGATTCTCAAGTTAAATTTTGGGTGGAGAATGCAACTTCTATGGTAGTTTTTATTGCCGATTAATTAAGGTAAAAGTCTTGTTCTCCGGTAATTACAACAGTTTTCTATGGATTCCTTTAACTTTAGTTGCTCACCTTCTCCTCTTTATCCACTATATTTGACAGATTTTCAAATGTCAGTGCTCCTGGCTTAGTGTTGAAAAAGGAAATGTGAGTCAAATCCCTTTTGGATCAAATGCATGCACTTTGGATTAACAAAAACCAGGAGGGCAAGTTGAGGATATTTTCTAACCAAGCTGAACAAAGAAGAGAGAGTGGGAAGGCATCATCGTATGCTCTGTATTCTGCAGACCACTGCCAGTTTCCAAATTGTCTAGGGTCCAACCAGCCTGGAGCTCTCAAAAATGCCAGCAGTGCCATAACTCAGCAATAGCACATATGTTTTGCATGCAGAAAGTCCCAGGTTCAAACCTTGGAAACTCCAATTAAAATGATCTCTGGTAACAGGACTTCAGTGGCAATGCTAGCCTGGATGGATCAAGTGCCTACTGCATCATAAGGCAGTTCCCTACATTTCTACAGTAGGAACATTAGGGAGTTGCTGCCACAGAGCAATCCCTCTGACAATGACCTTCACCTACCTGACTCCCATCACCTCCAAAGAAGTATCTATGAATAGGCCTTGAGTCTTTGAATTTTATTAAAACTCCTTGCAGTGCATTGTGGGCATTGATTATCAGGCATTTTGTGTATGGACCCTTAAGCTATAAAATGATCTGTTTCAAGAAAACTAAGGACATCAAAGGCAATGTCATGTGCTTCATTGGGTCTGTTTGATTTTCAACTTGTAATTAATATCTTACTTTATTGCTTTTTAATTAAACTTCACAGTCATCAAACTGTATATGTATACTAAATCATTGTTAAGTGCTGCTCTCATGATGATATTGACCTTGAAGCTTAATTAGCTATCATTAGCTAAGGGACACTGGAGAAGGAAAAGTTGAACTCTGGCCTCTTGAGAAAGAATCATATGTACAACCTGTTCTCACTTGGGGCATTTCAAAAACAGGTATTTTTTCTTCCCCTTTAGTGCAGTCTTAAATGCTTAAAATATAACTTAATGCTCCTTCTTCATGAGGATTCACTAACTGCTTATCAAAGAACCTTCTTGCATCTAAGAAAACATCCACTGAATGTACATGGTTTGAAGGTTTTATCCATTCAACATTGGAGAATCTACACAGATGCTTAAGGAAGTTTCACTGTGTGCTCCTCCTCAGCACTTCTTTGTGGATTAGGAAACTGTATGTGAGAGAAGGAAGGATGGAGCTTGGAATATGTAGGGCACTGTTTTTCAGGCTGTGTCCAATTGCCTTTGTGTATCAGCTTCCCATAGTATCTGTTAGGCTGACCATATGAAACGGAGGACAGGGTTCATGTAACTTTAACAGTCGTACAGAAAAGGGAATTTCAGCCAGGGTCATTTGTATGCAATTAGTTCCTGGTGAAATTCCCTCTTCATCACAACAGTTAAAGTTGCAGGGGCCCTGCCTTCTTTTGTATATGGTCACTCTAGTATAGTGCCTGCACCTTACTGTTGTGATGAAGAGGGAATTTCACCAGGAACTAATTGCATACAAATGACACTGGCTGAAATTTCCTTTTCTCTACAACTGTTAAAGTTACATGAGTCCTGTCCTCCTTTTCATATGGTCAGCCTATTGACCGCTGATCAGGAATTCCAGGGCAAAGTATAAAGAGAAAGCAACTGGAAAGTAGGGGAGGGAAAGCCATGATACCATCCTATTAGATACGCAAATTTGTCATAGCAACTACTGCATAATTAAAGGCTCCTTCTCTGCTCTTGTATGCTTCAGTTGTGCTGCTGATGGCTTGCATCATTTGAGCTTGTAAAGCAAAAGGCAATAATTTCTTTTTGCAAAAACAAGCAGTATCAGCACTGACATGTATCAACAGGAAGTCAAAAATGTTACAGGCAGTATTTTCTTACAGAACACCTTTAGTAAAACAGTTCACTTCTTTTTAGCACAATTTTTCAAATGAAAAAAGAGGAAAAGTTAACCAGGAAGTTCTAATATAACTTTCCTACCTCATTCTAAGGGATTTTAGTATCTTTGACAACCAGCCTCCACAGCAAAAGATGAGTGACAGAGAAATCCTAACTAAGGGAAGAGGAGCAAAATGGTGGATGATCTGCTCCTCCCAAAGCCTTGCTGACTTGTGCTGGCAGGGAGGGAGGGGGGACCCACAAAGAAGCTGGGTAGCTCAAAATTCCATCTATTCCACCCACTGAATTCAATCTTCTACCCCCTGAAAAAAATGTATGGGCCTGATCCTGGGAGAAAGGCTGTGACAAACCCTTATATTCTGATGTAGCTCAACACTGCCCCCCTAGAGCATCTGGTAATTTTGAATCCTGCCAGGGAGGCTGAATAAACATATACCCTGGGGCTTGTCTTGATGAGGGGTTTGCCCCGGGGTGGATCTGCAGTGGCGGCAGGTCATTTATATGATGCAGCTGCCATCATGAAGCCATCCAGGAGCAAACCCCTGAAGCTCCGGTTTTAAAAAGTTGGGGACTTACCACAACTTTTTTTTCTCTTCGTGCGAGGGGATGACCGCATCTGCCGTCTGTTGCCTTGCTTCGGAGCTGCAGCGGAGGCATGCCACAGCTGATGGTGACCCTTGATTGGTCACCATTGGCTGGACAGGGGAGGGGGCGGGCCAGTGAGCCGAATGGCTGCTGGACCACCTCCACACCTCCATGGACCATCACTTTAAAAAAAGGAAATAAGTAAATTAAGTTTTTTTAAATGAAAAAACTGAGGGAAAGGGGCAAGACCAGGAGGAAGGGGCGGCCCAGCTGAATAGCTACTGGACTGCCTCTGCGGCACCATGGAGCTCCACATTTAAAGGGGGGGGGGAACCTTGAAAAAGGATGTGGGTGGGGAGTGTGTCTAAAAGAAAACAGCTGGGATGGAGGGGAGAGATTACTCACCGAGAGGATGACGATTTACTTTTCTTGGAGCACAAGAAGAAAACCCTGGCCTGCCCTGGTGACATTTTCAAGCCCACCAGAGGGGCTGAGCCATGCAAAGTTTCACGCGATGCTGGTTGCATCTCAGAGGCTGCCTCTACAAGAGGCATTTAAAGCTCTTTCAAGGTGCATTAAAAATTTACCTCTACAAGAATGGAGCGCAAATTGGGCGTAGAGGCGCATTTTCTCTCCGATTATGTGCATTATTGAATGCGCGTTAAATAGCAAGTTTTATTTTGCTCCGGCCGTTAAAGCGCCTTTTGACTATGTGAACAAGCGATTCTCCGCATGTCAACAGTTTAAATCGCATTTCGGTCGTCCAGTAATGCGCTTTGCCGCCTCTCATACAGAGGTATTAGGCGTAAATGCGCTTCTGTGAATATGCGCATAATCGCCTAACCAGGCATAAAGGCGAATTCTTGTAGATGAGGCCAGAGCTGCTGCCAAAGTCAGAACAAGGCAGGCATAGCAAAGGGAAACACGAAAGAGAGAGAGAGAGAGAGAGGTTTTCCCCAAACACTAAGCAGACAAAACAATGCTCCATCCTCCACGGCCACATTTCCACACACTGCATAACTTTCCTTTCCCCAATTCCACACACACACTGCAACCCCCTATTGCCACCCCACCTCCCATTTTTCCATGTTGCCTCTGCTGAACTCTGTAGCATGCATGGGTGCCCAGGCACAGTGGCAGCTCCTTCCTGCAAACCTCGCACTAGCTGTCCTTGCTGTGCAGATAGCAGGAATGAGTGTAAATGCAGGGGATCGAGGGCTGACAGCGCCAAAGCACCGTTGTCAAGATGAGTCCCTGGTACTTTCCTCTGAAGTTAATCTCTTTTTCATGATAAACCATCTGATTGGAAAAGACCCACACTTGCAAGTTCAGAGTTGTTAAGCAGTTGGACCTAGACTGGCTAGGCCACTGGCACCAGAAGTGAAATCCCCAGCCCAATCGGGCGGGGGATGATATTTGCGGGTGGGGGGGCATAGAGGCGAGGGGGATGCTCCTGATTGGAGCATCCGGATGGTGCCACTGGGCGGGGTGGGGACGAGCGGCTTAAATTGCCGCCTAACGGTCCTACCCGCCCTCTTCGTGTTGGCGCAGCGGCGGAAAGAAGCGCGAGACGAGCGACGAGGCGCGCGGCGGCTGGAATTTTTGGGGCCTACCTTCTTCGCCCGGACAGCGGGATCTCTTCGGGGCACTCTGCCCCCAGGTTGAAGGGGTGGGCCGGCTGGCCCCCCCATCTCCCTTGCCTGAGCAGACGACAGGCGCGGATGCGCCCGACAAAAGGGGATTATCCCCTGGTCGACAGCCCGCCTGCGGCTCGGACGATCGTCCCCGTTGGCAGGGGCAGGCTGGGCTCGCTCAGCTACATTGCTCCCTAGCCTCAGCGGCTGCTGGTCTGGGCTCGGGCGGCGCGCACGCTGCGTCTCCCGCCCACTCCTATCCGGCGCAGGGATCAACTTGCTTTCAGAGCAGGCTGGGCGTGCTCGGCCCCCCCCCATCTCCCCTGCTCGAGCGGACGGAAGGTGCGGAGGCGCCCAACAAAAGGGATTAGCCCCCTGGTTAACGGCCCGCCTGCGGCTGTGGGTGGGATCGTCTCTGTCCGGCAGGGGCGGGCTGGGCTCGCTCGGCTGCACCATGCCCTAGCCTTAGCGGCTGCCGGTTAAGACCTGAGCGGTGCGCGCGCCGGGTCTCCCGCCCACTCCTTCCCTATCGGGAGCTGGGATCACGGGCCGTCGTGGGAGTGGGCTCTGTGTGCTCGGCTGCACTACGCACGAGCTAGCAGGGGCTTGGCGGCGGCCAGTCTGGGCCCGGGATGTGCGCGCGCCGCGTCTCCCGCCCACACCTCTCCGGCGCGAGGGTCCAAGGGCAGTAAGCCCTGGGTGGGCCGCCCCCCCTGGCCATTTCAATGCAGTAGAGCTGATTGAGGGAGTTAGGGAGTAGCAACGAGGGCCGATTGTTGGGGGGGGAGCTCATTAGTGATTGCTTGGCTCTGACTCCTGTGGGTGGGCGTGCGCCTTCTTGTGGGGGGGGTTAATTTCCCCCACAAGACCAGGTTTCAACCTCCTTCAGGGACGGGCAGCGACGGGCTGTGCCCTCTTAGTAAGGGGGGGGCCTCGGTTACACCTCAGGCGGCGGATCGGCCCGAGCAGCCTCTTGCGTACACCTCCTACAGAGGCCTCTGGTAGTCGGTGCAGGGCCTCGTGTTTTTGAGCCTGCGGGGGGGAGGGGGTGTTCCCTGGTTATTACCAGCTGAGCCACCGGGTGGTGTTGGTGTTCCTTTACACACCAGTAATTGCCCAGTTTGAGCAACGGGTGACGTCATCTGCTCCAATTTATTCTGTAGTCACTAGTAATTCCTTAGTTCACCGCCAGGTGGTGCCGTGGCACTACTCATTCTTGTTTCTACAAGTAATTCCCCAGTTTAGCCATCGCAATCGCTGGAGGAGGGGAGGGTCCAAACAGTTTCATTGACCACCCCACAGCGGCAGACCAGGCAACAAAAGTTTGAAAGTTTGTTGTCATCTATCAATTCCAGATTGGATATTGTGGAAGCTTCCTCCAGCCAGTCGACTGACAGGCAGGTTTCCGCAGTGGTGTCGCAGGGTGTCCAGGCGATGGATGGTCAGCAAGCATGACCTTGGGTGCTACCTCAGTCTGCAGTCCCGAACATTCCTTCACAGGGGCCAGGTGAGCAGCTATTGAACACCTTATATTCCCCGGGGCAGTCTTTGGGTGCCTTCCCTCCTTGGGGATGGTGCCCAGGGATGCCTGGGATGGCATATTCAACACCACACTTGGGCGGTTCTTTGGTGGGGACACCGCAGGTGAACGTTCCGTCTCCATCCGCTACGGGGGAGAGCGGACCAACACCGGCCCAAAGCGATGGGGTAGCTTAGACACGGCACCATCGCAGCCTATTAACTGGGGTTCGTCAGCAGTTGGTCGTGTTAGTACGGTAAGTGACACTAGGGCGACGGCGGAGGCAAGGGTGGACACTTCAGTGCAAACACAGGTCACCCCAAGTTCTGACATAGGGGCTGTTCCAGTGGGGGGGGGCCTCAGCTGCGCAGGTGACAGCTGTCGTGGCGGCTTGCGCAGAGGTGTGGCAGGGTCCTGTTGGTTCAGTTGCCACGTCAATCATGGCAGACAGGGACCCCTTAGCAGGAGTGGAGAGGTCGGCAATTCCCACTGGGAACACGGCGGCTCCTCTGGGTTACCATCTCTTACCGGCCACAAGGGACAAGATCCTAAAAGGGGAGTTTATAGATATTTTTTCCTTATTATTTCGGGAACCAGAGAACGTGGACAAAGATAGAACGGCAGAGAGGGAAGCAGAGAAGCTACGGAAGAAGAGGGTAGCCAGGACCTGGAACAATTGGTTACCGGGTTTCTTAACATATATGGGCGTTTTGCAACAACGCTTCCCTACAAAAGGATATATACTCACTAAATACCTCGATATAATTTATTGGGCATATAAGGAATATGAGGGTGGGGCCTGGTTGGCCTATGATGCATCATTCCGTAGAAGGGCCGCCTTTGACCGCACTCTGCAGTGGGATATTAAGGACAATGACCTATGGCTGCAATATATGACACCTGCCAAACCGGGTCAAGGGGACCGGGCGGATAGCGGTCACCTGTTGGAGAAGCCTCAACCTGCCACCACCTTGAGTGGGTCGGAGGGGCGGGGGGTTCAACTCCGCCCACCCTGTTGGGAATTTAGCTCCCGGGGGTTTTGCACAAGATCCGCCTGTAACTACAGGCATGAGTGCCTTGTTTGTGGCAGCATCCACCCAGCGCATAGCTGCCCGTCCGGCAAGAAGGGAAGGGGCACCTTTCGGGGGGGATCCAATTTCAAGAAACCAGGAGGTCCCGGGGGACAACAGCCGCCTCCCAAAGGGCCCCAGCCCAATTAAGCTCGTACCTCTTAGGCGATTGTTGGCATGTTACCCGCTTAGGGAGGATGCAAGGTACTTAGACGCTGGTTTTACTGTTGGTTTTAGGATTCCGTATGAAGGATGGTTTGCTTCCATAGCAAAAAATCAGAAGTCCATACAGGCTATGGATGCCATGGTGCGGGAAAAAATTGCGAAAGAAGTGAGTTCGGTGAGGGTACTGGGCCCCTTTGATAAACCGCCTATACCCAACCTGCGAGTGTCTCCTCTGGGCATAGTACCAAAGAAGGCACCTGGGAAGTACAGGTTAATTCATAACCTGGCCTTTCCCAGGGGAGCGTCCGTGAATGATGCCATTCCAGAGCATTTATGCTCTGTTAAATATGCTTCATTCGATTCAGCAGTAGCACTAGTGCGCAAGAGTGGGGCAGGCGCACTGATGGGAAAATGTGACATAAAATCTGCATTTCGCATATTGCTCATCAATCCCCATGACTTCGAACTGTTAGGATTTTGTTTTAAGGATCAATTTTACGTAGATAGGGCATTACCCATGGGATGCTCCATTTCGTGTGCCATGTTCGAGAGGTTCAGTTCAATTTTGGAATGGGCGTTGCGAGACAGGACTGGACTCGAGGACGTGGCTCACTACTTGGATGAATTTTTACTCATTGGTTCGGGGGGATCCGGCCAGTGCCACTTTCTGATGCAGCAGTTTCAGGAGCTGGCACTCGAATTGGGGTCCCTTTGGCACATGAGAAGACGGAAGACCCCGTTACTACCCTACGTTACCTCGGCATCGAATTGGATTCTGTGGCACAGTGCAGCAGATTGCCCCAGGACAAGCTGCAGACACTTCTCCAGAAGCTACACGTATTGATTGGCTCGCACAAAGCGACATTGTTCCAACTACAGGAGATAGTGGGGCATTTGAACTTTGCCTGCCGGGTTATAGCACCAGGAAGAGCCTTTATCAGGCGCTTGTGCACAGCCATGCAGGGCCTTTGCTCACCGCACCACAGAGTCTGCGTGTCAACCTAGATGCGGCAAGATCTGATTATCTGGGTTTCAGTTTTATATAAGTATAACGGGGTGTCCTTTTGGCGACGTGGCCTTCTTCTCGCAGCTGAGATGCAGGTCCATTCTGACGCCTCCGGTGCTCTAGGTTTCGGAGTAATTTGGAGGGATCGGTGGTGCACTGAGAGATGGCCTTCTGATTGGTTAACTAACAGCGTTTGCAGAGATTGAACTTTCCTAGAGTTTTTTCCCATTCGTGTGGCAGCACACATATGGGTGACAGAAATGGCCAACTCAGTTGTTCACTTCTGGTGCGACAATCAGGCCACGGTGCAGGTCATCAACACGTTGACCTCACGCAGTCCTAGGGTGATGGGATTAGTCAGGGCATTTACGTTGCATTGTTTGTCCCATAACATTTGGTTCAGGGCCCAACACGTGCCTGGAATCAAGAATGATATCGCTGATGCTTTATCGCGTCAGCAGGTTCTGAGGTTCCGGGAATTGGCTCTGTGGGCGCGGCCGCTGCCAGAAACGATGCCAGCAGCGCTCTGGAAAATTGGAGGGTCAACACAGGGCAGGCCATGTGGCAGTCTGTGGCGCCTGCCACCAGGACAGTCTGTGCCAAGACAGGTGGGCTGTTTCAGGAACTCCTGTCCACCTACCATTACGTGAGCGTTGGCCTATTCCAGTCGACCAGATTTTGCAATTCTGCGCGGTGTTGCGCAGCTCTGGGTTAGCGGCTTGCACCATTGGGGGCGAGATAGCTGCGTTATCTTTTCTGGCCAAGATCTACGGAGATGCGGATTCAACCACAGATGAGGGAGTTAAACGTACCATCAGGGGCTGGTCAATTTTCCCGCACCACTGGAGGAACTATGCCCAGTATAAACGTTAAGGACATTCCTCGGGGAAAGGGGGAGTGACTCGGGATTCCTCTTTTGCCATATGGACGGATCTCCACTGACCAAGTATCAATTCTGGTCGGTGACAAAGTGGGCTTTAAGGCACTTGGGTCTCCCGGTAGATCTGTTTGGGTCTTATTCCTTCCGAATAGGCGCTGCATTGACGGCGGCCAGCGCAGGTTCTCTCCCACACAGATACAGGCTGTGGGGAGATGGCATTCCTCAGCCCTACATTAGAAGTTTCCGGGGAGGAAGTTGGTTTGTTTGAGTCGCTGATATGCCCATGTTTGCTTATAGATACCTGGAGAAGGCAGACCCCAGTGAGAGTGAACATGGTCTTTTGGGCCGGCCGGCGAGCATCCTCCTCCAGCTTTGGAACCCAGCTTGGGTTGAGTCACTGTGCATCCATTTTTTGGCTGGGCAGATGCGGCATGCGGTGGGAGCTTCCCACCTTAATTCAGCAGCATGCCTGTCGTTCCCCCACCCTCGAATCCTTATGCTCCATTAAGGGGGAACGACTGGGGCTTGCTTAGAGGCAAGGCCCTGATTTTGCAAGCGATGGCCGATTGGGAAATCATTCAGCAGCATGGGCCTGGCATGCTGATCATGTGGCCATGATTGTTGCCCAGGCTTGCCTGGAAGAGAGGGTACGACCCTCTGGCGTTGGAGCCCAGGTTGGCCTGGAAGAGAGGGTGCGACCCTCTGGCGTTGGAGCCCAGGTTTGCCTCGAAGAGAGGGTGTGACCCTCTGGCGTTGGAGCATGCCCTCAGGAAAGTAAACTCCGAAATGTTTAAGGTGTTATCCAAATATGGGGATGTTGGTACCCAGCATCCTGACATCGTGTGTTCCCGGAGGGAGCTGTATCGTCCGGATGGTGTACATCTTTCGGACTGCGGCAATGATTTCTTTTTGGCAGATCTGCAGAAGGGTTTGAAGGAAGTAATAGAGGCCAGGTGGGGGGGGAGTGACTAATCAAGTGGCTTGTCAGTCCCCATGGCGGTAGGTGCAGGCATCCTTAGGGGCGTTTTCAAATGGTGAACATTCTCAGGAACCGTTGAGGTAAAGGGTAATACCTGACGCCCACATCTGGGAGCCCCACGGCACCAGATCATGGGAATAAGGTTTACCTTTGAGGCCAACTCTACTCACATGCTCGGAGCCCTGCAGCACGGGTGCTGTGACAAAGGAAGGCCTCCCAACCCCATATGGGGGAATGACCAAGGGGTGGCGAACGTGTGCTGCCACCTGGAGGTCAGAGAATGGTTCGCCCATTCCTAAGATTTGGCCTGGAAAAGGCCAAGAGAGGATGCCCGCATAGGTTTTACCCCTTTCTGCAGATCTTGAATAAAAGTGGCCCATTTTATACCCAACTTTCTTGTCTCGACTCTTTATTTTGCACCCTACACTTCGCAAAAGGAGCTTATCAGCCCTTTGGGCAAAACAACAGTCTATCTCCAGTAAAGGCTGGCTTTTACTGTCCTTGGATTCCCATAAATAAGTGACACTTTGCTCTTAGTCTGGGTCTTCCTAGCAACATCTAATCAGGAAGCCAAAGTTGCTGTCTTTCAGACCATTCTCTCTGCAGGGAACTCTGCATATGCTCTGAAACCCATGAGTTTGCTCAGGTAGGTAATATGTAACTAGCTAAGTTAACTTTATGAATTTCATTTGGAATTTCATCTGTATGTATGATAGTTGCCTTTTCTTGTTATTCCCCTCCCCTCTGCTTTACCCAAATAAGTTTTCTTTATTTGGACATTTGGTTGTATTGTTTTAAAAGGAAAAAAAATCTCTTTAAAACCTCCTGCACATGCGAGACTGCATGGTTGCTAAGACGCTCTGTGTTCTTAGAACATTCTCAAGGCTTGGTTAAGTTCTGTGTTTTCTGGACTTTGGGCAAGGAAGTAAAAAACACACACCCTGTTTTAGTGTGTGTGTGTGTCTCGCCAGAACTGGGCTAAAGTAGGCTGACCCTATGAAAAGGAGGACAGGGTTCATGTAACTTTAACAGTTGTAGAGAAATGGGAATTTCAGCCAGTGCCATTTGTATGCAATTAGTTCCTGGTGAAATTCCCTCTTCATCACAACAGTTAAAGGTGCAGGCACTATACTAGAATTACCATATACAAAGGAAGGCAGGGGCCCTGCAACTTTAACTGTTGTGATGAAGAGGGAATTTCACCAAGAACTAATTGTATACAAATGACACTGGCTGAAATTCCCTTTTCTCTACAACTGTTAAAGTTACATGAGCCCTGTCCTCCTTTTCATATGGTCAGCCTAGCTAAAGGGATGGGACTTTGGGAACCGTGGGGCCAAAGAACTAAAAATGCCAGCATATTTTAGCTTAATGTTCTTACTACCAGTAATTAAACCTCAGGAGAGACATTTCAACCTATTAGAATGGGGGGAAAACTTTGTAAACTCTGGGAAACCACCAAACAATCAGCAGTCGGGGGAAAGGGGGTGGGACCAAATGACAGGAAAAATCCAGATTAGGAATTTTGCTAACAAATCCGGGAGGGGGGGGGGATTTGTGAAATTTGAAGAAAAAAACAGATTTTTTCCCCACCCTTCCCACCTAAAGGGCCTATGAAGTTAAGGTCATGGCAGCTCTTAATTTTTCCTATATCTATGGCTGTAAATTAGAGTGGCCTACAGTAGTCATAAAGAGGAAGGCTGGGTGACCATATGTCAGGAAAAGCCAGGACATGTCAGGATTTTTTGCAACAAATCCGGGAAGGGGGGGGGGAATTATGAAATTTGAATAAATATCTGGATTTTTTTCCCCCATCCTCCGCCCACCCAAAGGCAGCTCTACTTTATAGTCGATAGGAATTAACAAAAATGCTTACAGCTCCATCATTTTTAAAGATAAAGAGATGAAACTTGGCACCATGATAGCCCTTAGGTAGGACTTTAGCCACACCAAATTTGAAGCATATCTGTTTATCCATTGATTTTTAGGAATTTTTGTAAAGTTTGAGGTTTTAAAATTAATTTTATTTTAAAAAGAAAACTGAAGCCATACTCTTCAAACTCAGGTTGTCAAACCTCCTCTTTGGGGTCTTGCACCTTCAGCAGTTTCAGCCCTTGGCATCAAGGGGATGAGTTTTTAGGTAAGAAGTGTTGGGCGAGCACGGCACCTTTCCTGCTTCTGATTTGGTGGGCAGTCGGGCACTAGGAGCTCAGCAGAGGTGAAGGCATCCACAGATCAAAATGAGGGAAAGGAGACATGTGTTTGTGCAGGAAGTAGACAGGAGTTCAAAGTCTGGGTGTGAAAAGTGGTGCCAATGGAAAAGCCTTGAGAAGCTAATGTATATAAATGAGAAGTGTGATTGGGCGACGTAGTGTCCACCGCCCACAACACCCACCCTAATGTTAGAGTAGAGAAACTTGTGACAATCATACACAAGTTTCAGAAAAAAATATTGAACTTTAAAAATGAAAAGGCAGCCAGCCAGCCAGCCAGCCAACAGCAAACTGTATTAAGCAGCAGTTTGCAACGGAGTGAAGATATAATCAGAAAAGATATTTGAGGGAAGGGGAGAATGTATCCCATAGAGTATAGCAACAAAGTACAGCAAAAGCTACAAATGTAGGAATGAGTGAAGTTAATTTCAGATATGGCCTAGGCTGCACAACATCACTCCAGGGTCTTTGAAGGGAAGTTGGAACTTTACAACTGCTTTGCCACAATATCTCACCGGCAAGTCTCTCATTAAGGCATTTCAATTGGAGCAAAATGTTTCAACCTATGTCAATATGAGTGAGATTTCCTCAGGAACAGAACATGATGTTGAGGCACTTCAGAGAGGTTGTTCAAGGGGCAGCAACCCAAGCTGAAAAGATAATATGGTCTGAAACTGCTTTCTAATTAGCATTAAAATAAATCTTTGCTGTCTTGTGAGTAGATATTATTGAAGGATCTTAGCCAAGGGGGAGGGCATTGCTGGATAATATAGTAATGTATTTAGGTTACAACACTATGCATTAGGGATGTGCACGCCCCAAAATATCATATTTTATCGTTATCGGAATTTTGGACCAAAAACATTATCGTCTCCGATAATATCGTAGGTTAATTGTATCATCTTCACGATAATTATCAGAAATCCGATATTTAATTTTCAGCCCCATTGTGCCCTATAGAGCTGATTTTTAAAGAATAAAATGCCTATAACTTCTGTATTTTCAAAGTTACAGGTTTGAAACGAGGTCATAATGCTTATGGGGTATGCCTAAGTATGTGTTTGAAATTTGAGATCGATCCCTCCAACCCTCGATTTTATATGATTTTTTAAAAGATCCTGCAACTTTTTGACAGTTCTGAATGAACGCACATGGCAAGCTGTCATTCTGACCTGTCAGAACTTTAACAATCTTTAATAAATTAATATAAAATCAAGGGTTGGAGGGATCGATCACAAATTTCATACACATACTTAGGTATACCCCATAAGCACTGTGACCAAGTTTCAAGCCTCTAACTTTTAAAATACAGAAGTTATAGGTTTATTTATATGGCAATCCGATAATCCAATATAATCGGGCTGAAATTTTTTGGATCAGATATTTATCAGAGGTTGTTCTATTGTATTGTTATCGTTAATCAGATGTCCGATAACGACCACATCGTATCGTTATCGGACATTTTAATGGTATGATACACATACCTACTATGCATGTTTAGATGTGGGGGGAAGTGGTTGGGGAATGCTGAGAGTTGTAGGATTGTGCCCTAAGTGTTGCACTGAAACTTCATTTTAATTCCAAAACAATACCTAAGGTGCACTAAAGAGTTCCAGTGTGGAAGCACCTCATCTTAGGTAGGCCAAGGTAGAGTCAGCAATTTATGGTAAATGCACAGAGAAATAAGCAAGGTTGTATGGGTGAAACACCAAGCAATTCTCTGTTTGTGTAAACAAGTATTGATTATGGTCTAGCAATCCTGAATTGGATTGTTCTGGCATTTGCCAATGACTCTGAGCTTTTTGAAACTAGACTGTTAATCCACTACATCTACTTTTGGTTTTGTTGCAGAATTGAGATCTGAGCACAATAATAATAATAATAATAATAATTTATTTCTTACCTGCCTCTCCGTTTGGATGGAGGCGGGGAACAACAGTAAATATAAAATATGATAAAATACATAAAACTGATTAAAACATGGTACACATTATTAAAACTGCATTAAAACATCATAAAATACATCCTAAAACGTATGTGAGGAGTGTTTCCTTTCCTGATACATAATCTCTAGCTGGCACTATGGTATAGCAAAATAGTGCAAACATACAAGTGGAAATAGTATTTTCTTCCGCTTTCTTTAAATAATACCACATATTAAATTAAACAACAGGAATATGTTGCCTGAAGCAGCTACCTCACTCTATATAATGGTAGGCAGCCCTACATTGGTGGCACACACTCATTTGGCCTATCACAATCTTTGTCTTTTCAGTTCACAATTCATAGGTCACGTTGAACTTTTCAGCTCCAAGTGATCATTATTTACTGGGCATTTTATTTTTAGTCATCTGGATCACAGCAGAAGTGCTGCGCAGTCACAGCTACAACTAGGGTTGCCATTCGTCCTGGAAAACCAGGAATGTCCCAATTTCCAGGTGATTCTGAAATGTCCCGACCAGTTGGGCAAGAATCCTGGATTTCCAGTCTAGCCAGCTGGAGAAATTCCGACCTCCAAAACGGTGCCTTGAGCCTGTTCAGTGGAGCGTCAGCAGCAGAGAAAGAGACGCGTCAATTCGCTGCCTTTTCCAGAGCGCCGCTGCTCCTCCACAGGCTCAGCTGAGTCACTCACTGTGACTCACTTTTTTGTACTTGCGGCTACGTAGAAGCAAAAGAACAGGCTGCCTGAGTTTGGTGAATTTGCCTGTTTGCGGTCAGAGCTTTGGAGGAAGCGCCAGGCAGAGATGCTGGGGGGTAGAAAGAGAGTTTTTGGGGGGTGGAGTGAGGGTGGAAGGAGAGGAAAAGAGGGAGGGGAGAAAGAAAAGAAAAGTCCCTACCAAAAAAATCTTCCTTCAAAAATCCACCTCCTTAGATTTGGGGTGCAAGCTTCAAATCTGTTGCTTCGAAGTAAGTTGCAGTGAATGTAAGATGTCTGGTTTTACAATTGTTGATGTTTTAATTCAAAATCGTGCTTTGCAAAAAACGTGAAATAATTTTCCTGTTATGTGTGTAGAAAAATATTTCTCAATTAAAAAGAAAGAAAACAAAAACATTACTTTGCAACAAAACACAAAAGCAAACTTTCATTTTAACTGAATAAAATACAGTAAAGGAGATTTTCATCTGGATTTAAAAAAACAAAAATATACACATAACGGTATGATCCAGTTACTATTAAACACTTTTAGCTACCTAAACTTATGCATGTTTAATTAGAAGTAATTTCCACAGAACTCACTGGGACTTACTTCTGTGTAGACACACAGTAAGTCCTATTGTCTGCAGTGGGGCTTGCTTTCAGGACAGGTGAATGTGCTGGGCTGCTCAGACGTAAGTTCCACTGTGGTTCAGTGGGTCTTACTCCCAGGTAAGCATGCATGGAATTGCAGCCTTAAAAGTGCTTAACTTTGGTTGGATCATGTCTTAAGTTTAATTTGGGGTGTGTGTGGCCTTTTAAATATGTATAGGAAAATCAACATTATTGTTGTTGTTGTTATTTACAATTCATTTTGATCTCTTCAGTTAGTGTTACCGAACAGTATATATTCTGCTAGAGCCACCACTTGAACACAAAGTAGATGGCTGCTTTGGGGTTAAAATATATATTTTAATATTAATATCCTTACTATTCTATGGTAATTACTTGGGTGACTGGGATGGGAGCAAGTCTCCGTATTGTATTCTCCTCTAGCTTTTGAGAACTAGCGGAGAAATGTAATTTAGTGTCATTTTTTTGTTTGATTGTTTAAACTGTTCTTTGCCTATTATTTATTTGCAGATGCTGCAATCCTATACATATTTACCTGGGAATAAGTCCTATTTAACTCAATAGGATTTATTTCTGAGTAGACACACATAGGATTGCTACTGTTAGATAGCTTTCTTTCTTCCCCTAGACCTTTACATATTGCTCAGTTTTTTTAAAAAAATCTCTCTCCCCCCAAAAATTGTCCTGGTTTTGTGGATTCAGAATATGGCAACCCTAGCTATAACTGAAATCAATACAAGTTGCAATTTAGAATACAAATATAAGTGTCTGAAACAAATCCAAGGAGCATCAAAGACTGGTCGTGCAATAACTACTGCTGTTACTTATTTTAGGTAGACTCTTGCTCTGAAGAAATTAGCAGAATTCTTTGATTTCTGCAAATGTTCAGAACCATTTAAGTATTTAAATGCCATGATGTGGTGGCTTTTGATAGCAGGCAGTAATGGATTAATGTTCCATAGGTGTCACTGCAATTCTGTGCACTGATCAGCCCACAGGAGTGGTGTGATCTAATTCAATGTTCGTATGGCATGGGGGGGGGGGGAGCGGTTGAGAAAGATGTAAATGCTGCATCCTACCTCATGGATGCCTAGAATTTTCATTGCAAAAACCTAAATTTGTGTGTCCTTTCAATGTTGGGCCTTTTCATGCATTATGTTTTTAGATGTAAATGATTTAAATATAAACCTAAAAGTGTTAAGTACAAATATGTCAGATGTGTTTGCAAATACATGGATCCTATAGGCACACTCGTGATTGGTTGCAGGTCCCTGCTGACTGTTCACTAAGGTGCTGTTGTTTCTGCATAATGTGCAAAATGCCCCTTAGTGGTTTAAGTAGTTTTCTTTTCAAGTTATAGAAATTCTGTCAACTGGAAATATACTGACATTTTGTAGTCCAAGACAGCACACTTTTTCTGTAGTTAAGATAACTTCATGGGCAGTTAATATTTCAAGAAAGTTGACACTTGATGATTTTTACCTGAATTCATTGTTTGTATGACTACAGAGCCTTTCCTCTTTTCTTTCTGTCACTTTATCATCTCTCTCACACACCCTGCTCCAATTTCCCCAGGCTTCATTTGCATGAAGACTGCCAAGCACTTGGAGACAACTAATTCCTGTGATCTCATCTCCTTGCTGTGACCTTAAGCTACTAGTCTAAATTAATAAATCAAGCAATTTTTTTTAGGTCTTCCTCCTCCATATTTCACAAGGCACTGCCTCTAACAGGCTAGATTCTTTAAATACCAATCCTATTATCTGTCCAAGGACTGCCCTTCATCCCAGTCTTTACTATGCTTTTCTGAAACCAGATGAACCTTCTTCAGTGCAAACTGTTAAGCACCACTCTAGCCTGTAGCTGAGGCTGGTGAGCTCAAAGAAAGGAAGAAGTAAGGTGTTCCAAAGATATGTTTGGTTGTTTTGCTCCAGGGCAGGGGTTTCTGCTCTAATTTTCATGTTTGTTTATCTTAATTACAACTATTTGAGAATGCTTTGAATTTTTTTCAGAATCAGGGTTTGCATTACCTTCTTTCATCTTGACACTCCCCTTTACATAATTGTGACAGGAAGGCATTCTGGCCAGAGCAGAAACTGACTTTGGCAAAAACATTATCTAAAGGTGGAATAGAAACACATTAGCTTATTTTATTTTCAGTCACCTAATCTTACGTGCTTCTGGTTCTGCTATTATCCAAAGAACCACTTTAATTAGGAAGGAAATTACTTGGAGCTGAACAGGCTAATATTATAATATGTCTTTATTTATTACATGTTTACCACACAGTTCTTACACTGTTCTAAAGTATGATGTTTTCCAGCATTAAGATATGCAATCAATCAAGGAACTACAAAAGAGCTGCATCACTTTAAATAAACTATCTAAATTAAATGAAGTGACAATGAATGAATCTTGAATACCTAATCCAGATAGCCCTTCAGACGTCAACATTAGTTTTCAACACATGGCATAGGATGTCTGTTTCTTGAAAATCCGATATAGGATTTCTCTTACTTGTTCAGCAGTGTGAGATCAAAGGCAGAGCTACCACCTAATACTTTCATGTGTAAGTATTATTTTAAAATTAAGTATGAAATTATTTTTGTCTTCCCCATAAAACATAACATAGAAGTTACAGTGCAACACATCTGGAGAGCACCAGGCTGGAGAAGGTGGCTTCCTATACATGTCTTCTCAGAAACCAGCGCCACTGAATTCACTAGGGCTTACTCCCAAGTGGTATAGGATTGCAAACTATTCTCATCTGAAAGGAGTTCAAGACAGCCAAACTAAACCTCTTCTGCTCCTCTGTCACTTTGATGAGATGATGTATTATGGAGGGATTGTGGGGAGTGAACAGTATATTTTGTATAAATACATTTTAAGAAAAAACATTGGTTCTTTAAAGGGCAGGATATTGACGAAAAGTTGAAAGTGCCTGGCATATGCTCTGGTTCTAGATCTGTAATGAATAGTGCCCCTTTTGTTATCAAGCGTGCTGCTATATGTGAGATGTGTGTGAGAGAAAAGTATTGGGCAGAACCTGTATTTGGTAAGGATATGGAACAGCATTCCCCATCCTGCTGCCCTCCAGGTGTTTGAGATTACAAGTCCCAGCATTCCTGACCAATGATTTAATGGTTTTAATTTTTGTGAACCGCCCAGAGAGCTTCGGCTATAGGGCAGTATAAAAATGCAATAAATAAATAAATAAAATAAAATGATGGGCAGGGTTAGTGGCAGTTGGAGAAAGTCAGGTAGAATCAGAACAAAGACAGTTAGAGGTCAGAAAACTGGGAGCTGAGTTAGGATTGAGAGATAGTGACCTGGTTTGCACATAGCGAACTAGTTTGCTAAACCATACTTCATTTAAAATCAGCCACTCTACATTCAAGTACTACACCTCCCAGCATGCCTTTGGTGGTCCGCAGGTATCTGTGTCCTCTGAGAGGCACTTCCCTCCTCTAGTTGCTGATGCTGCTCGAAAGAGCATCGAACAGTAGCTTTGCTGAGGAGGGGAAGTGGGTAGGCATGCAGCAGCCACCCATCTGGCAACTCAGAATGGCTGCCAAAGGCCAGTAAGTCTGGCCTCCCACCCAAGTCATGCTGGGAGTTCCACCCAAGGCATGCGAGGAATTGCAGGCATAAGCATAGGGTTTTTTATTAAATTCTTTAAAAATACTTAAACCCCCAAAATTTGTGTTTTTAGATTTTTCTGGTACATTGTACAACCAGAACAATCAGCATGCCAAATTTCAAGTTTCTAAGTCATCTGGAAGTGGGTAAGCATTTCAGGACCTACATCGCACACATATACTTTCTGCTTTATAGATAGAGACTAGCTGATATATTGGGCATTGCTCAGGCCCCCTAAGATATATGTCTGCGAGGTAATCATCTTAAAGTAGTATGCCAATGTTAGGTCTGTGAGTTAACTTTCAATAAAATTACATTTGTTCCCTTTTCCCCCTCTCTCACCCTTATGTCAACCTTGCAAGGTAGGTTGCTGCTAGGCCTGTGAGGTAACTTTAAAATGAATTACATTTGTTTCTTTTCTCTCTCACACCCCCAATGCATGGCCAGGGCTGCCTTAAAGCTGCCACCATGATTTTCCTTGTCCCTACAGAAAACCAAAATGACAACTCCCAGCATGCCTTTCACCGCAGTGCCTGACTTGCCCAATGGGAGTCCTTCCGCTGAGACTCACAGGAAGTGAAGACTGGCTGAGCCAGTCCACACTGCACTGTTCAATCAGTGCCTGTAGGTAGGCCAGGAGGGAGCCAGCCTGCTGACTGACTGATGGTTAGCTTGGTTGCCGTTGGTAATGGGCCCAGATCTGCACCCTCCTACTCTCCTGCTCTTGATGGTGCCTAGCGACTAAGGCAGCTGGCCCTGGGCGCTCTCCCTTCAGGTCTGCAAGAAGGGAGAGAAGCACCAGTGCTAGCAGAAAAAAAAGAGACTTACTAAGGAATGTGTTATTATTATTATTATTATTATTATTATTATATATCATTCAAAACAGTAATATCACTATGTATTTTTTCTTCTTTTGAAAAGAACCACAGAAATTAAAGCTTACAGGTATGTCAATACAAATATACAGATTCGTTCAAATGAATGTTTAGGAATGTACTATTTGATATGGGTGTTGTTTTTGTCCAGTTTTTATTACTGTATGTATTTTATTCTTTATAGCTCCTGAAGAAGGATTATTATCCAAAACGTTGGGCTTTAAGACATCATTAAAAGATACACGTCTGTCGCAGCACCAGAGCTCTCCCTCCAGGCCCAGGAGGGTGAGCCACTTCCAGCTGATAGACGCCAAAGCCCAATAAGTCTACCCTCCTACGCAAGGCATGCTGGGAGTCGAAGGGATAAGCCTAAGTACCTGAATAATGTGTTGATCTTTGAATACCATCTATCACACACACATACTTTCCGCTTTATAGTAGGGGTGTGCACTGGATTGGGTCCGATCCACGATCCAGATCCGATCCAGGGGAAATCAGATACAATTATCTGATTTCCGATCCCCCCGCTGCATCGTCCGATCCAATCCGATCTGATCCGGAAAGGACCTGATCCAGATCGGAATGGATCGGAGGATCGGTGGGCGCCCACTGGCACCCGCTGATGAAAGCGGACAGCGGGGGGGGGGGCTTCCCTGGTGGGGCTGTCCGCTTCCATCGGCGGGCGCCAGTGGGCACCTGCCGATGGAAGCGGACAACGGGGGCAGGTAAGCAGGGGGAAGGAGAGGGGGAGGGGGGCACTTACCTTCCGGGGACGTCCGCTCCCCTCCGCTGCTGGCTGCTACTGCGAGCAGGCTTCGCAGCCTGCCCCTAGGTAGTGCACCAGGTGATGTCGTCACCTGGCGCGCTACTCAGGAGCAGGCCGCGAAGCCTGCTCGCAGTAGCGGCCAGCGGCAGAAGGGAGCGGACGTCCCCGGAAGGTAAGCAGGGGGGAGGGGAGGAGGGGGGGCACGGCCCGCTTACCTGCCGGGGCAGTCCACTCCCCTCCACCGCTGGCCGCTATTGCCCCAGGAGGTAAGGAACGTGGGCGAGGGGGCTTACCTGCCAGGGCCATCCACAACGGACGGCCCTGGGAGGTAAGAAACTCGAGGGGGGAGGAGGGAGTTAGGCCCACCCTCACCCACCCGCCGCCATTTTTCCCCCGCCCTCCCTCTTAAGGGTGAAAGCTGCATATGTGCTTCCCCCAATTTCTGAGAAAACAGCAATATCATGACGGGGTGCCTTTGAGCATGTCCAGAGTACGGCTTCTCAAAGACACACTGTTGTATCAAGTTATGATTTTAAAACCACACATGGCAGGTGGGAGGAGGAATCACAAATGGATGCAGCCCATTTATGTGGGTTGTTTCCGTTTATGTGGAATTGGGTTGACTGCTCGAGACTGACCTTAGAAATCACAATGGCTGACAAAGGCTGGTAAGCCTGGCCTCCCACCCAAGGCATGCTGGGAGTTCTGCCCAAGGCATGCTGGGAGTTGTAGGCGTAAACCTAGTTTTTTATTAAATTCTTTAAAAAATACTTAAAACCCCAAAAATCATGTTTTAAGATTCTTTTCTGATCCCTGTACACAAAGACCTTTCTGGGTGAACAGTAGTAAGTACCTTATGTGGAAGTGGGTAAACATTTCCAGACATACGTGACACACACACATACTTTCCTCTCTCTCTCTCTCTCTCTCTCTCTCTCTTCTGGAGACCTTGTTGCTCCTCCAAAAATCCTCATCCCTCCCGCTTGTTTCTCAGTGGCCGCATTGGCTCCATTTTTGTTGGGACTCATCACCTGAGTGTGATATTAGAGGGTGTAATTGATAGATTCATGCAGTTTGCCAAACATTTCATTCCTTCAACCCACCCCCCCTTCCTCAGAGTGCTGCCCATAAAAAAACAACGGAGAACTCCAGGATTTTAACATAGCTATGATTGGGAAGCAGTGCCCACTCCACCCCCCCCCCCCAATTAAAGATAGCTGCAAAGACAGCAGTTCCTACCTTTAGCATTAATTCAGAAGTTCCCTCCCCAGACAATGAAATAAATTACTCTAATATTTTCTAATCTCTATGCCCTCCTTCAGCTGTGAAAATATCTCCAACAATGATTGAAATCCTGAATGTACGTATATACGTGTTTTAACCACCAAAATACAAATTAAACTAAAAATGGGAGGACTCACGGTGTTGCCCCCAGCTCTGTAATGCAGAAAGATCAAGGATCTGCTAGCCAGGCCTGCTGTAGCTGGAACCTAGCAGTCTGGAATGGATTAGTAAGGACTTCCCTTTGGGTGGGAGATTTACCTGGCTATGTGCCTATATGCAGGGCACATAGGCCAGGAGAGACAGCACAGTCGCTTCTATGGATCCTTCTCACAAAAGGCAAAATGTGCACCATTTTCCCAAGCAAACGGACAATGCCATTCTTCTTACTTTCTCCTGTACCTACTGGTATATACAGTTTATTGAATTGCTAATCCAATACTTTAGCTGAAGTAAAGATTAATATTGCATTGCCCAGGGGCTCATGTAAATCCCTGGATGTGAGGTGGGAAAATGCTGCATTCCATTAAGAAATAGATGAGGAAGTAGGAAATCTTCTGCCTTCTGTATGGTGAAGTCAGGAGATTTCAAATGTCAGTGGTACATCTCTGATACAGGAGAAATACCAAGGCTGTTATCCCTTTATTTGGATTCATTCTTTTGTGCTAGAGAGAGATTGCTGAGCTGCAGCAATGGAGAGTGGAAAGCTTCTTTCAAAATGTATTAAATGCAGTTTAGAATTAATATTGGAGGAGAAGGTGGGGCAGGGGAATTGGCATTGGTTCCATTGTCCTGGATGTTCCTATCTACTATGGGATTATTTCTGCAGTAGCAAATGGTATTCATTTGTCTGGAGTTCAAGCACTTTTTACAATCAGCTCGCCCTTGCCTGCATTCATACGTACTACTTTTTCATTCTCAGAGCAATTATTCATTTTATTTTATTTATTTAAAATTATTTTTAGGCTGTCCTTGAGGGTAAAACCCTCTCAAATGATTCTCTTCCTGTAGCATTCTGATACAATTTATGATATAATGTACAGCCAATTCAGTATACCTTGTATAACATTCATTTTTTCTAAGCCTGCTTCTTGATATTTTTCAAAGAGTATCATATTTAGTATTATTCTTAAATATTTTTACAAATTAAATCTCAGTTAGTAGCGGATCTTCCCCAAATGATAATAAGAATTTTCTCTTTGTGCCGGAAAATGTCAAGTTTTCATGTAGAAGTTTAATGGATCCTTTAACCTTGACCAAGTATTCACAATGTGCAGCTGCATGATCTTAATTATGTACAAATAGTACAATTGAGTGCAGACTCCTGGCTTGTGTTGCTGTGTCTTCTCAACTGCTGTCCATGCTGAACTTATACGACATGGTGATACATCGAGATACTACACAAAGCCATGTGTTAATATAAGAAGAGCCCCATGTTGGCATTTCCCTGCTTATGTGTAGGGAAAAACTGGGGAGAGGGACATGGGTGTGCATGTAAGCCCCACCCCCAATGCTGCCAGGTAGATGCGTGAAGGTTTGAAAAGAACTCTGTAAGTGCATTCAGCTGAACGTGCTCACAGGGCTCCCATGATCGCAAGACGTGCCCCATGAGGGCTTCTTATCACGGGAGCTTGAAGCACTTACAGAGCCCTCCTGTGCCACCAATGCTGTAGTCCCATTGCAAGCCTGGCTGGCAGAACTTTGTGGCTCAGTGGCACCATCCAGGCTGCAGCCCTGGCTTGCCTGAACATTGTCAGCTGACCCTCCAGAGCTCGTTCCTCGGCCTGAACAATGTTTCTCTTACGTGCTGGCTCTGCCTGCTGCCCCTTTTTTCTGGATTGCTGCCATGTACCTTGATCTCTGTCTGTTTGCTGATCTTGTTTGCTGTTCTGGACCTTGACTTCTGCCCCTTTTAGAGCACACTCCTGTCCTTGGCCCACTTGGACTTATAGCCAGCACTCCTCTGCCAGCTCTTGGAATCCTAACCACACTGACAGGTGGGCAGGGAGGGCACCCTGATTTTTCAACAGGGCCATATCTTCTGTTCTAGGCTGCCTCCTCTCCCAGTTATTTTCATCCAAGACATGCACCCATTTATTTTGACCCACTGTCACCAATGTTCCAAAAGGTTTGGGTTTGGAAAGTTTTGGAAACATGATAAAACAAACAAACACCCTTCCTCCACCTACTCTGGCCCGCTTGCATTGGCTGCCTGCATGTTTCCAAGCCCGGTTCAAGGTGCTGGTTTTAACCTATAAAGCCTTACACGGCTTGGGACCACAATACCTGATGGAACGCCTTTCCCGACATGAACTTACCCGAACACTACGTTCAACATCTAAGGCCCTCCTCCGAGTGCCTCCTCCAAGGGAAGCTCGGAGGTCAGCAACAAGAGAGAGGGCCTTCTCTGTGGTGGCTCCCCAATTGTGGAACATCTCCCCGATGAGGCCCGCCTGGCGCCAACATTGTTATCTTTTCGGCGCCAGGTCAAGACTTTCCTCTTCTCTCAGGCATTTGGCAATATCTGAGGAACCTGGGTTTGTTTTGTTTTGTTTTGTTTTTGTAGTTTTTTTGAAGTGTTGAAGTGGGTTTTAAATGTACAGATTGTGTGTATGTTGTATGTTTTTGCTGTTTTAATTTTTGTATATTGTTTTTAATTGTTTTTAATCCTATGTAAACCGCCCAGAGAGCTTCGGCTATGGGGCGGTATACAAATGTAATAAATAAATAAATAAATCCTGTTTATAAGAAACAACAGTGCACACACACCATGGGCAACAGTGCCTCAGCCATACCAATTCTCTCAAGTAATCATTATCTCTCCCCAGTGTGACGGTACAATCAGAAACAAGAGAAAGACTCATCCAAGGCAAGGCAACATTGAATGGAAGATAGAGCAGTTTTGCTTTGACTACTCTCCTTTAAATGCCACGCTCCAAAAAAATTAATGATCTGTGACAGAAATCGTTGCCCTTAATTAATAGGGCAAATTAAAAGTCTTTCTAAAATATTAATTTACAGTTGCAAATGTGTCTGGAAAATACATCCATCATCTCTGAAGGGTTGTGCAATTCCCCAAAGAACATGGGCTAAATTAGACTCAGGAGTTTTGCACTGGCATGTTCTTTAATTTTAACAACCCTTATGTCATCACTATCTAATTTGTAATCACTTGTTTTTCCCCAGCTGAATTGGAAAGTTGCCAAGCTGAGTCAAAGAAAGGTTTAAACTTAAGCTGGGCCAAATCTGCACCACTTAGTTTTGCAGGATCGTTTGATCCCCATGAAACAGAAGGGGAATATTCCTTGACTTTTCAGGGTGGACAAACCGTAAAGGATGGTCATCATGCTATTTAAATACAAGGTGGCATCTGGTTTCTCTCCCTTTTCTTTTTTTAACCACAAAGGAATCCTTCCCACTGCTTAAAACAGCGGCTTGTCTGATCTCATCAGCCCAGCAGCTGCGTTCCTGGGATAGACAGAATGCCCCTGGGAATTACACTCTATCATAACGTAACATTGTTCCCAGAGGCAATCTGACTTCGCAGGACTGCTCAGAGGAGCCAAGTTGCTTGAAGTGGTGGAAAAGCTTTTGTGGTTCTTGGTGAACGAAAAGGGATCTCAGCCATCTCATTCTTAAAGGATGAACATATCTTAAAATTCATGCGCTCCTCAAAGATTAACCCAATTTGGGAGGGGGCAGTGGGATTTGCCCACTCCACTTTGCAAAACCAGAGAAAAACTCTAGGCCTAGGACTAATTTTGTTTTGTTTTGTTTTTGTAGCTTTTTGAAGTGTTGTAGTGGTTTTTAAATGTACAGATTGTGTGTATGTTGTATGTTTTTGCTGTTTTAATTTTTGTATATTGTTTTTAATCCCATGTAAACCGCCCAGAGAGCTTCGGCTATGGGGCGGTATACAAATGTAATAAATAAATAAATAAATAATTTAAGCTAAGTCCCATGACCATTGGTGTGCATGGGCTGGAGCATTTTCCAGCATGTGGTGAACAGTAATGCAACACATGTAGGAATAGTTCCAAAACTATTTGAGGAGAGGCAGCGAAGCTAAATCTGGTCTGTGTTCATAGTGACATATAGTTTGTACATTTTGCCATGAGTTGATCTCATAGGATAGCGGAATAAGGAATAGAAGACAACTGTCCCAGAGCCTTAAAAAATTAATAGCGGGTTGAAGGGTGCAGTTTGCTTAAACAGAGCCTACTATAAATAAGGCCACTGATTTCCCGTGCTTCTGTGCATAGAGGATTTCATGGTGATCTTGGCTCAGGCAACAGATTCACTCATTAGAAAATTGGCCAAAGTTGGACTGAATTGTGTACGTTTGTGGAGGGGTTGGGTTGGCAGCCATAACAAACATTCTTGAAATGGCTAATGGCACTTTTATTTCCTGATATAGACATTAATGTTTCCTTCTTCCTCCAATGCCGCCACCCATTCTTTTGAAAAGTCCCTTTTTCTCATCTGACTTTACTTTGCCGCTATACCATCAGCCATTCTGCTCCAAGCTCCTTTAGCTCCCTTACTGCCCCAACATTTTCCTTCCTGCCCCAATTCTTCCCTTCCTGCCCCAACACAGTCATAGCCCTCTTCTTTATTTATGTAAAGGCTGCCCTATAACAATGTTCTCAGAAAGGAATGAAACTATTTAAAATTCAATAACAATAAAAACCAACAATAAAAGTATAATAGAGCATAAAAGTAGCCACAGAAAGTAAACACAACTTAAAGCTAAAACAGATTAAACGACGTGGGCAATCTCTGTTTGACACAGAAATGACACCAAGGTTGGTGCCTGGAGAGCCTCTTTAGGGAGGGTATTCCACAGCTGGAACACCACAACTGAAAAGACTCTCTTTTCTGTAACCACTCACTGTACCTCACTTAATGGGAGCACTCAGAGAGCTTTTCTACATGAAGCATTTAGCATGCACTCACCATTCCTTTTCTCATGGTTGTTTATGGGCTCTTTAGGTGACATTGTGATGCTCCAGTTTCACATCTGTGCCTAGCTAGCATTTTTGGTGATTTTTTTAAAAGTAGGAAAAATGCAGCATTTAATTGTGAAAGAAACTGTTTTTTCACTTGTGTATTTGCACGATTCCACTCTGCCACAGTGCCACCTAGAAGTTATGTAGCAGAAAAGTAAGAAAGGAAATTCTCTACGTTTAGTGCTCACATCTCAATTTTGCAATGAAACCAAAAGTAAATACAGTGGATGAACAGCCTTGTATAGAAAACTCAAAGAAGGACAACCAGAGACACTATCAAGGTCCAGGAAGGTACGTGTGGGGAGAGGCAGTCCTTCAGATATCTTGGTCCCAAGCCATAAAGGGCCTTAAAGCACCTTGAATTGGGTCCAGAAACAGACTGGGATCCAGTGATCACGGCGAAGCACTGGTGTGATGTGCTCTTATTGCTCAGTCCTAGTTAGCAATCTCATACAAACTGTTATTTCTGGACCATTTTCAAAGGCAGCCTGACATACAGTGCTTTGCAGTAGTTCAAATGGGAGGCTATAGGATATCTATCTCTATCCAGGTAGGGTTGTTGCTGGTACACCACCCTAAGTTGAAAAAAGGTACTCCAGGCCCCCTACCCAAAGCTCCTTATGCCTCCAGGGTCAAAGATGGATCAATGAGCATTTCCAGACTGTGAACCTTTAGGGAGAATGCAACCCCCTCTAGAATCTGTTGAACACCCTGGCCAGAGGAAACACTCCCTATAAGCAGCTCCACAGGGATGTTGAGGGGTGTTTTTTCTCCCTCAGCATAGAGAGACATTTGTATTTATAATATGTATTTCTAATATGTCATTTGTATTTATTATAATAAATCATTTATTATAATAATTATATATTATAATAATATGTCATTTGTATTTATAATATGTCATTTGTATTTATAATATGTCATTTATAATATGTTGGGGTCAGTATGCATGCATATGAAAAACTAGAAGCTAAAATAAAGAAGTGCTATAGCACATGTTGTGATTCTTCAAAAAAAAAAAATGATGGCAGGGGTGTTATTAAAATGTGCTGCTCAGGTGAAATGGACCTTTCCCACCCACACAGCTATGCCCATGATGGGGATAGAACACCATGGAAGGTACACAGAAAAAAGTGCAACATCCCTGGTAGTGTGGTAAGTCAACTGCAATTCTACTTTGAAGAGCAATTACTGGGTTGTAATGGAAGCACCATTAATGGTTTTTGGAGCTCCTAAGTGAATACACTGCAATCATTTGGCATCTGAACTAATGTGGCACCTTCTCCCTTGGCCTGGAAGTATTGTTTATGATTGGCTTAATAATGGTATGTAACCATACCTCTTTCCATTACCTGGCACTCCTATGCTATTGCATGTTCTACAACACCATCCCTTTATTGTGGAATTCATACAGCTGAAACAAGCAGTTTATGGTTTTCAGGGGGGAAAGATGAAAATAATAATAATAATAATAATAATAATAATAATAATTTATTTCTTACCCGCCTCTCCGTTTGGAGCGAGACGGGGAACAACAATATAATAAAATACATAAAACTAATTAAAACATGACACACATTATTAAAACTGCATTAAAACATCCTAAAAACATCCTAAAAACATCCTAAAAACTGATATGGACTGTCCTAAGTGTACCTCATTTTGTGACCTGGAAATTGCAGCTGAATTTCCTGCAGGAATAAGGGAATAGGGGCTATTGTTAATTTCACTTTTTTAAAGATTAAGGACACAATTTTATACATGTTTAGGCAGAAAAAACATGCTGGCTGGAGGGTGCTGGGAACTGTTGGACTTTTTTTCTGTCTAAACTTGCATAGGATTGCACCTAAGGTATATGGTGTGCAGTGATGTGCATCTACTGCATTTAATGTGGCAATCCCAGCATCTGGTGATATTGGGCAATCTTTACAGACAAAGGAGTAGCTGTTTGAATTCTCCCATCAATAATGGGTGCTCTATTTAAGGGGAAAGGGGTGAAATTTCCCCGGCACATTTATGTCTTCTGATGAAGGTGATCCATTGCAGGGAGACTGGGCATTGTGCAATTAGGATGTTTGAGATTGTCTAGCATTAAGAAATTATGTCTCAGATATGTGACTTTTGGATCATTTTTATAATAGTTGTAATTCTATCTATTTTAATTTGCTGTTTATTGACTTGTTTTCTTGTTGTTATTTTTAATTGGTTTTTAATAATTGCTATATTTGTAGCTACTTTTAATCTGCTGGTCTATGACCGTAATAAATTATATTTGGATAAGAAAATATGGAGATGCTTTATTTCAGGGGTCCCCAACATTTTTTGGACCTGTGGGCACATTTTGGAATTCAAGATATTGCTGTGGGCACCAACACAAAATGCCTAATCAGTGGGTCACTGCTTTGATGTCTATCTTTCGCATCTATGGATTTTAGGCTGTGTCTTATTCAGCCAAAACCTTTACTTCATGTCTATTGGGCATGGCAACATCTCTTTAATAAGGGATTATCTAATTCAGCTAATTGCTGGCAGTGCAATACAACTGATGCTTCTTTTAAAGATATGTTTTGGCAATGTGCGGTAGTTGCTGCTTTTTGCTGGAAGTTTATTACCCAAACATGTTCTTTTAAATTATTTACCTCCTTCATGTAAATTAACAAATGGTCAGCATAAATGGATTCTCTGCACCCTTTTGACAGCTAAAAGACTGATATTACAATATTGGAAGGATAAACATTCACCTCCTATAATGCAATGGATTGAGGACTGTACAGCACTTTCAATAGTTTAATGGGTGGCATATAGATGGATACTTCAAATGGATACCTATTTGGATATTTGGTCCACTTTTGTTCCAGCCCATATATAATTGCAAGAAAGCAAATCCAGGTGTGTATATTTAAAGGTTTGTATATTATTGACATCTGGAATTATGTTTAAGCATGCAGGAACAAAGTAATATAATGCTTAAATCTGACACAAAAGAATAATTCCTGAACATAAATTAATGAAGCAGCACTCTAAGAACATTCCAGCACTCTCTAAGGTCCCCTCCACAAGGATTCGCTTTTGTGCCTGGTTAGGCGATTATGCGCACAATCGCTGAAGCGCATTTACACCTAATACCTCTGCACGAGAGTCGGCGGGAAGAAGAAGCCGCGGTCGTGTGTCTGTGGTCCCCCCTCCCCCACCGGCGCCCTAGCGGGAAGGATCGGGCAGGTGCTTGGTGACATTTTCAGGGCTGTAACCCGGGGACGTCATCTGCCGGAGCGAGGCAAGAAAGGCGGCTCTCTCTCCCTTTGCGCAGACAGCGGCGGCCCCTGGGGGACGAGGCGGCGGCGGCGCTGCTGCTGCTGCTGCGGCTTCAAAGCGAGCGACGGAACGGTCCCTGTGCCGCCCGCCTGCGGGATTTACCTGAAAGCCGATCTCTAGTCCAGCTCCTGGGGCAACGGGGTCGAAAGCCAAGCGGCTCCCTTTGGAGAGAAGCGGGTCCTTCTGTCCGATCCAGCCTCCGCCTGGACAGGCTGGGCGACGCATTTTAAAGGCTCCCCTCCTCCCGCTTTCCTCCCTTCCGCGCAATCCTGTTCTTTCCGCGCTCAGGGAGGGTGACATAGTTTCATCCTCCTCCTCTCATTCAGCCTCCTGACCGCCCGGCTGTCAGCTGTCAAAATGCGCTTTAACGGCAGGAGCAAACTAAAACTCGCTGTTTAACGCGCATTTGATAATGCGAATAATCGGATGTTTAAAGCGCCTCAGCTCCCAATTTGCGCTCCTCTCTTGTAGAGGTAAAAATGTTAAAGCGCCTTGAAAGAGCTTTAAACCTCTCTTGTAGAGGCACCCTAAAAGCCAATCTGTATTTGCTGGAAATTACCAGCCTAATATATGCTCATGAAGAAACCCACAGAGCGATTTAACTACCATTTAGGCAAGTGTGCTGAACTTCATGAGTGACATATGGCCTTCCCTACCCCCACCTCTACCCAGCCCATTGTGGAAATGATCTCTGTAGGTAATATAAACCATCAGGTCATCTACTGAATCAGAAGGAAGTGTGTATATTAAACTGCCATGTACTTTAGTGAAGAAATAAATGTGCTTTACTCCAAGACATATGATTATTTCAGGATGAATCAAGTTAATGCAGGTCCAAAAATTAAGTTGTAACTTCTTGATATGTCTTTCTAAAATGTCAGTGCAAATGTTTCCTGATAAAGCATCACTTCTGTCTTATGCAGCCTGATCCTATCTATGTTAGGCTGACCATATGAAAAGGAGGACAGGGCTCATGTAACTTTAACAGTTGTAGAGAAAAGGGAATTTCAGCCAGTGTCATTTGTATGCAATTAGTTCCTGATGAAATTCCCTCTTCCTCACAACAGTTAAAGGTGCAGTCACTATACTAGAGTGACCATATACAAAAGAAGGCAGGGCCCCTGCAACTTTAACTGTTGTAATGAAGAGGGAATTTCACCAGGAACTAATTGCATACCAATGACACTGGCTGAAATTCCCTTTTCTCTACAACTGTTAAAGTTACATGAGCCCTGTCCTCCTTTTCATATGGCCAGCCTAATCTATGTATGTTTAGTTGGAATGCCATATGATTACAATATGAGACTTTTTTCGAAGGAAAGTGCCTAGTCCTGCATAGGGTGACCAGACGCCCGGATTTGTCCGGACATGCCCGGGAAATGGGGTGCAAATCCGCATCCGGGCGGAAAAAACCGTTTTGGGGGGCCAAATCCGGAAATTTAGCCCCCCAAAACGGTGACCAGATGGCCCTGGGGTGAGCCGGGCCAACCGGGGGGCGGCGGGGGCAAACCGGGGCGGCGGGGGGTCACGCGGTGGTGGTGGGAGGCTGGCGGCGCGAGGCACCTACCGGCTGGGGCGTCCGTTTCCCTCCGGTGCTCGGAATCTACTGAGGAACAGGCTTCGTGGCCTGTCCCTCAGTAGCGCGCCGGGTGATGATGTCATCACTCGGCTCGCTGCTGAGAGACAGGCCAGGAAGCCTGTTTCTCAGTAGATTCCAAGCACGGAGGGAAACGGACGCCCCAGCAGCAGCAGGTAAGGAGCGCGGGGCGGGGTGGCGGCACGGGTGCGCGGGGCGGGTGGGGGGTGGGGGGGCAGCGCAGGTGCTCGAGGCGGGTGGGGGGAGGCGCGGGTGCTCACGGCGGGTGGGGGGGGCGGCACGGGTGCTCGCAGCGGGGGGGGGCAGCGTGGGTGCTCGTGGCGGGGGGGCGGCACGGGGGCGGCAGGGGGGCGCGGGGCACTTACCTGCTGGGGCTTCCCACCGGTGCTCGGAATCTACTGAGAAACAGGCTTCGCGGCCTGTCCCTCAGTAGCGCGCCGGGTGATGACGTCATCACTCGGCATGCTGCTGAGAGACAAGCCAGGAAGCCTGTTTCTCAGTAGATTCCAAGCACGGAGGGAAGCGGACACCCCAGCAGCAGCAGGTAAGGAGTGCGGGGCGGGGGGGGGGGGCGGGTGCACGGGACACTTACCTGCTGGGGCTTCCCTAGGGTGACCAAGGAGGACAGGGCTCCTGTAACTTTTAACAGTTGTGTAGAGAAGGGAATTTCAGCTGGTGTCATTTGTATGCATGCAGCACCTGGTGAAATTCCCTCTTCAACACTGTAGTTAAAGCTGCAGGAGCTATACTAGAGTGACCAGGTACAAAAGCGGGCAGGGCTCCTGCAGCTTTAACTACAGTGACGAAGAGGGAATTTCACCAGGTGCTGCATGCATACAAATGACACCAGCTGAAATTCCCTACACAACTGTTAAAGATACAGGAGCCCTGTCCTCCTTTTCATATGGTCACCCTAATTTAAATGGAATTTGCTTCCTTCCATGCACTTAAGCATGCTTAAGGAACACTTGCTATGGTTAGCAAGTGTTCCTTAAGCATGCTTAAGTGCATGGAAAGAAGCAAATTCCATTTAAATTAGGGTGACCATATGAAAAGGAGGACAGGGCTCCTGTAACTTTTAACAGTTGCATAGAAAAGGAATTTCAGCAGGTGTCCTTTGTATACATGCAGCACCTGGTGAAATTCCCTCTTCACTACAACAGTTAAAGCTGCAGGAGCCCTGTCCTCTTGACCAGATACAAAAGAGGGCAGGGCTCCTGCAGCTTTAACTGTTGTGATGAAGAGGGAATTTCACCAGGTGCTGCATGTATACAAATGACACCAGCTGAAATTCCCTTCTCTACACAACTGTTAAAGATACAGGAGCCCTGTCCTACTTTTCATATGGTCATCCTACCTTTGAAGGTTATTGGAAGTCCTGTTCCAAGTGCCCTCATACGCTGTGGTGTGGTGCAGGGCTACTTGGGAGTGGGACTTTTCAGTAGTAGCCCCCTGTTGTGGAATACTGTCCACAGAGAGGTCTGGCTGACACCTACTTTGCTTGAGTTGTTTGTGCCCACCTGCTTCCAGAGTGCAAAGGAAGAGGTGGGTCTCTAGCTGGTGCTAGAAGATAGCAATTCATTTTTTTAATAATGCATTTTGACCCATAGACCTTCCTCTCCAATTTGCTTTGAGATAATTGGCATGATGTATATTTTGTAACAATTGCTGATACTTATTCACCCTTCTCTAAAATGTTTTAAGTATGACTGCTTTCTGGATGTTGGTGTGGATTTATTTTGGTAGGCCCAGTTTCTGAAGGTTTTCTGTAGTGTGTGTGTGTGTGTGTGTGTTGCTGGTGACTGATGCGATTAACTGAATAATTGTAACCTTTTCCTGCTGCACAGTTCTTTAATTTCCATAGCCATTTTTTTCCTCTCTTTTCCTATTCCTTTTCTGCAACATTTTTGCCATTAGGTATTGCTAAATCAATGAGGTAGGTGTGTTTTTCTTGTTTATTACTGTAATGTCTGGTTGATAACAAAGTATTGTCTTTTCCCAAAATTGTTCTGTCCCAGCAAGATAACATGTGAGTGCATAGTGTGGCTTGTCTTGGCTTGTCTGAGTGTGTCTGGATCTCCTAGGCTCTAAAAGCGTCTTTCTGGAGAGCACCTTCTGGTTGCGTGATCCATGAGGCCAGGTTCTCATGAGTGCATAGTTCTTCTTGACAGGAGGGCCTTGCACTTGCTAGAGTAAGCTGAACATATGTGAAGTGGCTGCAATCCTATATTCATTTATCTGGGAGTAAGATTTATTGAAATCAATGGGACTTGTTTCTGAGGTTTCTTTGGGCAGTTTTCTTTGGGTCCCTGATTGAGATTTCTGTTCTCTGCACACTGAAACAGTGTAAATTCAGGAGATATTTGTCTAGCATTGTGATAATGGGCATCTGTTCTGGCCTTTCTTTGTATTGCTACTGACCATGGTCTTGTTTACATGGCTAATGAACCAGAGATATAATGACACATCATTGTTAGATTAGTTTCTCATTGATAAATCAGAAGTTGAAACAAGCTAAGAGGTGCTAGTGAGAAGTGACAACAACAACAACAACCCTTTAGTCCATTTTATTCCATGGCTAATGCTTGCATGGTAATAGTATTTTATACTCTTTCTTAATGCTAGGTTGCTAGTTTGTTGTACTCGCTTTTTCTGTACTTGTCAACTGCTTCATTTGTTCAGTGGTAGCAGTATGCTGAAGCTGTGAGTATGAATATGAGAAAGGTGATGGGGAAAGAGTGTTAAATGTTAGGAAAGGTGAGACTATGGTCATCCAAAGAAGGATTTGCAGTCAGAAAAGATATTTGAGGGAAAGGGAGACTGTATCACACAAAGTATAGCAAAATCTTTAAAGTACAGCAAAAGCTACAAAAGTAGGAGTGAAGGTAATTTCAAATACATTGAATGTCTCAGTGATTTTAACATTAAGATGTTATGTAGAACAGGTTTGCCTTAGTTGTGTGTTGTGAAATCAGAAATGTGACCAAGGCCATCTTTGGGTGGACATGTCCCTTTGGGAGCCGGCCATGTTGGTGGGCATGCCCCCTTGGGGCAGCCATGTTGTCCTCCTTTTTGGTTTCCAAAATATGGTCACCCTAGTCCTGCAGCCAAAGCCTGTCTTATTGCACAGGGTTCCCTTCTGTTCTACGGAGGCTACTACAGTGCTTTATCGCATGGCCTTAAAGAGAAACAGGCATATATTATGTGGAATATGTTTTGGGATATCAAGTCTTCGCTTCTTTACTAGATACTGAATCTGGACAGGAAGGTGAAGATTTTTCTATATAACCATTTACTTGGAAACTCTGTTCTCTTTTACAGCATCTGTGAATGAAATAGCTAATTTTGGTAGACTTACAGTATCAAGCATGATTGTGTTTTTCTGTTTTCCATTTCTGTGGTGACAGATGCTGAAAGGTACTTAAAGTTTTTTAAAAAAGGGAAATTGTGTTCTGTTGAGAGACTATACTGTGGAACATAAACTTTGATCTTTCAAGTGTGAAATAAATAAAAATAGAAACTTTGGATGCAAGCAAGACATGCACTATGATTTTACAGGATTTATGGGATTCATTAGGCAACAATATCTCTATGGCTTTAAAGCCGAAGGTATGGTGTTAAAATCTCATTAGAAATCTGTCAGAGCTGTCATGTTTGTACTAGAAGGGATTGCACTAGCAAAGAAAGGATAATGCTACCCAACATTAATTGGGTTTTAATGCTTTTTTTTATTAGAGCTTTAGCAGTCATCCACTTTGGGACTGAAACAGTACACTTGTTGTTAATCTTACGCTCCTGAAGTGGCTACATTTTCAGATTTCCTTGCCACGAGCAAAGACAATTACAATTCCATATACTTGGGTTTTAAAAGAAAACCCTTCGAGAAGTAATTACTTAAATATTTGTGCCTAATGCTTTGAGCAGGTTATAAACTTACAAAAATATAAGATTTTAAAATCAGGGAAGTCCCAAGGCACTTTAAACACTAGCTTATTGTGGCTTAGAGTTTGTAGGCAAAATACTATTTTGTGTCTGCTTCATGCTTATGAAGGTTCATGCTATAATAAGCTAATTAGTCTTTAAGAGGCAGAGGAATTTTCCCCTGTTCATACATCAGCACAGCTCTGTCAAAGCAATGTGCTGTTCAGGGAGCAGGAATGTATCTGTGTGCCTCGTTTCTGCACATTGGGCCTAATATGCACATGTGTGTAGTCCATGGTACATAGGCCTATTACTCTGCAATAATTACCCTTCCAACTCCTCAGGGTGCTGGATGGAAAACAGGACAGAACTTCCACACTTCTCACAGTTGCATAGACTATTAGGGTGACCAGATAAAATCCAGGTCAGGGCTCATGTAACTTTAACAGTTGTAGAGAAAAGGGAATTTCAGCCAGTGTCATTTGTATGCAATTAGTGCCTGGTGAAATTCCCTCTTCATCACAACAGTTAAAGTTGCAGGGGCCCTGCCTTCTTTTGTATATGGTCACTCTAGTTTAGTGCCTGCAACTTTAACAGTTGTGATGAAGAGGGAATTTCACCAGGAACTAATTGCATACAAATGACACTGGCTGTAATTCCCTTTTCTCTACAACTGTTAAAGTTACATGAGCCCTGACCTGGATTTTATCTGGTCAGCCTATCATAGAAGAGGCATTTTCTGCAGATGTAGCAGGGCTAGCCTCCTGAAATCCCCTCCTCTAGACAACTATTAAAGATGCAGAAGGCCTCTCCTGTTTCCCATCTGGCCATCCTATCCCCCAATCCAGTTTTGCTGGGTAAACATTGCATGTTATCAGGCCTAAGCATACACATCATGCATGCTTCCAGCACATGTAGGCAAGATAGCTGGGAAAAGGAAGGGGCTCCATGGTTAGCAGTTGGGTGCAATCCTGCTGCCCCACTATGCAGTTATGCTGACTTTTGAGTAAGGCTTTTGTTTCCTTTTTTAAAAAATTGGTTCCATTTGTTTCCATTTTTTAAAGACAAAGGGATCCTATCTAAAGAAGCCACAAATGGAGTTTAATTTTAGGCATGGAACTATAATGAAAGCTGCAGGCTAGCAAAGCAATACTACCTAATATTATGACTATACCTTTATGTTCCCTCCCAAAAGAACCAGGAGTATCACAATAATATTTGCAAAGTACAATGACTATCATCACTTGGATAATATTAGCTTTTTGCATTCAACTTTGTCCATTTATCAGTACATGTGAATGGTACTGCCAGATGAGCTGTAATTGTGTGTGAGTTTTCTAACATACAGGCAAACCATGGTCTGGGTTAGCTTGTCTGTTTTCATTTTCCATTTGTTCAGCCATTTCTGTGGTACAAAGATCTCTGGAGGCAGTGTAATCACTGTAGCTAATAGAGGTGTGCAGAGTGGGTTCTCTGCCCCTTGTTCCACCCCATTGGGTTAACCATAGAAAAAAACACTCCATTTTCGGATAACTGCTCCATTATCGCCTATGAGACTTAACCAAAATGCTTACAGCTCCCTCATTTTTAAAGATAAAGAGATGAAACTTAAGTAGGGCTTTAGACATGCCAAGTTTGAAGCAGATCTCTTCATCCCTTGATTTATAGGGGAAAAAATTAAAAACTCCCTCAAATCATTCTCCCATACATACACACACCTCTGATTCTGTGTTAATAATAGTAGTAATACTAATAAATGCTAAAATAATAATAATGTATAAACTTAAACTGTTCATATGCACTTCATCTCCTCTTAAGAGAGCTTGCAGAACTTTCAGAAAGCTGCTACAAAAACCGAAGTCCCCTATCTCCATGTGTGTCGACTTGGTACCATATACCATGGCTGGTTTCGCATGACACATTAGGCAACTGAGGGGGAAATAGCATACTGACTGTGCGTTAGGTAGGCGGTGTTCCCCACACATCACGTTGCTACCCCATCCGTTGAGCGGCATTAAGTTCCAGCATCCATCTTGGTTGCAGCATCTCCTCCCTCCCCCTCCCTCAGTCCTCCATCCATATCCCAGCATGCACTGCAAGTTCTGCTGGTGGTATCAGAGCAGCGGGGGGGGGGGGGGAGGTTGGCTGCTCCAGCCGGCAGAACTCTATACCCAAACGGAATAGTCCACAGAGAGAGAGGGGTTGGTTTCGGACAACACTTTAAACAACGGGCTTCGGGCTAAACGATGTGCAAGCCCATTGTTTCTCTCTGTTGCTTAATTGGGCGGAATAGCGTACCGTCAATTGTGTGTGTGTGGTGTGTAATCCTCCACATGACACAATAAGCAACACAACTGATGGTTGCTTCCCCCCCCCCTCCATTGCCTAATGTGTCATGCGAAACCAGCCCATATGTTTTCAATTATGGGAGTACTGTGTCTGAATTAGAATGTAATGCAACCAATTTTCTTCACTTCTTGAAAAGGATTTAGGAAAAATGGCTCACATACTAGCACACACACTAGAACCATAGAAAACCAGAGACACAGACAGAGAATGCAAACAAATAAAAAAAGAATGCAAGCAAACAAGCAGAAGCTCTTTCTCTTTCTCTCTCTGACTGTCTCCTCCCTCCTTCCTAATGCTGCAAACAGCTAGCAAAGGAATGACTTCCAGGGCAAGGACAAATGGGTTATATAATTTGCAATCCCTCCTCCTAAGCACTGGGATTGGAGGGGAGACAGGGAGGAGACTGTGGCTATTGGTTAGCCACAGATGTCAATCTCAAAACCTGAGTGTTTTCCTTATATGGAGAACTGTTCCGTTGACTCCCAGCAACTAAATACCAAGCCTCAGAGAGACCCTAAAAAACAGTCAGATATTTTCGGGGAGGTCTGCTCTAAAGATCTCTGGCAGTTTTAAAACCACCCACGATTCGCCCCGCAAGATCGGACCACCGACAGACCTCCGAATGTGTGGAGCAGAGCACACATCCCTAGTAACTAAGGTTTCTCAATTCAAAACTATAGCTTTATGCAGGCGTTTACTTGAAACATGTGAGGGTTAAAACTAGGAAGTGTATGCAGGAATCCATGCAAGGCCTGCCCCCAGTGTCCCTGCTATTAGAGATCTTTGCGCATCATTTAGTACAAATGTCTGAAAGGGGTTTAGCTAAATGTGCTTACAAAACTCTTCACATCCAGGAGCCCTGTATTATCAGGATTCTCAATTGTGGGCAGGTTTGTAAGTCTGTTCAGCTAAATGCACAAACAGCTCTACCATCAGTGGAGGGGTGGAGAACATTGGGAACAAGGCTTGTGTGCATGTTCACATCCCTTCCCAAGTGTGTTGCAAGAGCTCAAACATAACACAAAACATGGTTTATAAGTCTATTTCAGACCATAGACTCAAATTCTTTTTGTGATTGATCACAAGCCATGGTTTATATATTCTGACATCATCTCAAACCATCGTTTTAACCTTGTTTTGACAATGGTTTGGCATGATATCCGAATTTAGACAGTGTGTGATGCACAGCTTATGTTTGCTTATATGGGTTAATTTGTTTAAATTGGGGTGGGCAACTTGTGACCCTCTAGATGTTTTGGCTAAACTCATCCCTCAGCAATGGCTTTGCCTGCTAGGGCTTACTACACATGTAGTTATGCAAGAAAACTATACTAGGAATTTAAAACAGAAAAGAGGGCTGCATGTTATGATGACTGGACATTTCACACCTTCCCTCTTCAGAAAGAAGTGTGCCAATAACTTTATTATGCAAAAGTTTTGTATAAATAGATGCAGGTCCTCATACATCATTTACGACTTGAAAACAAATGCCAAATGCTAACAATGTACAGTGAACACTCAGTACTCTTTGCTTTGTTCTCACTCAATTATTAACTACGTTTTCTATTGAGATTCTCCCAGGTGTCTGCAGTGACTTTGGGGTGGCTTCACCTTTTAGTTGTACTGGAATTTTTCAGATCATGGATTTGTGGCTTTAGCCTTGCCTGAACCGAGACTTTCTCAAAGCTGTGAATATGTCAGAGTTATGCTAAAACATGGCAGCATTACATCAGTAGCCTACACCAAACTCATGGTCCACTCCTGGAACTCATTTTGACAGGTTGACCAGCCTTCAGGATTTCTCTGGATTTGTCCGGCTTTTTGCTCTTTCCTGGGTATTGGGGGATTTTCTATAATTTTCTATAGTGTCCAGGAATAACACTGTTTCCCCTAAATGCCCCAATTGGAGCAGAGGAGGGGAAAGTGCATTTTCTGAGGCCTCTGGCAAGCATGCTTTCCCACCCACCACCCACTGCTCCAATCAGGGCCTTAAAGGGAAAAGCATGCAATTCCTGGACATTATCTTATATGGGCAAGATCCTTCTCATCTAGGCTGCAAGTGTGTGTAAGTACTATCTAATGCATCCTATATGATATGAACCCTAATATACATAAGACGGATCCTTAACTACTGGATTTCTGAAGAGTCAAACCTTATGATCCATGTGGTGCTGGTGGTGGAGCTGCTAACATGAATTTGGAATGGACTTTTTCCTTAAAAGATACAAGTTTAAAATGTAGGGGCTGTGGAAGAGTGAGGAAAAAATCTTTGTGGTGGAGAAGGGGGAACCTCCTAGAAATAGGATTGGGTTTGCTAATTTAAACAGTTGTGATTCTGGTCCCTGTAGGAAGCGTGCCTTCTAGCTTGAAAGTGCCTGAGATGGGAAGGTCTGTAAGACTGGGCTCTGTGGTCATATTTCTTTGTGTGCTTAGCGAGGGAGATGGAGAACTCTTGAGACTTGGACTAGTCAGTTTCCAGCAGAGGAGGTTTCTGCTGCTCTTATGGGACCTGCAGGGCTTATGATTCTCAAGGGAAGGGACTGATAGGTCCTCCTTCTCATCTCTTTCACACTGCCTTTACAAAACATATTTGTAATAATAGTCTAGGTTGATTAAAGCAGTAGTTCATATACTATGGTAGGTGTGCACAACTCTTTAGTATGTTGGCTGGTAATGATATTGCTGTACTGGAAGCAGCTCGTTCCTTCCAAATCAAGGGGGTGCATCCAACATTAGTCCTACTTAGAGAAGACCCATTGATATGAACTTAAGTTTGACTAACATGGCATATTTATTTATTTATTTATTACTTTTGTATAGCGCCCCATTTATCCTATCTTCACTTGAATTTTCCAGATGTGTTTTAAACAGGCAGTGGAAACTGGCTACTGATTATTCCATCAGTGATCCCACAAGCCTTCTCCTTTTCAGTGATTTTAACATTAAGACATTATGTAGAACAGGTTTGTCTTCATTGTGAGCTGTAGAATCAGACACCTGAGCAAGCTCATGTTGAGGTGGGCATGACTTGCATGACAAACCATAGAAGCACAACATTGGAAGCCTCTATAATGTCTATTCCCATATTTTGGGATAGTACTGATGAAAACAGCAGTACTTATTACTGGTAGAAAATATATGCAAAATAACTCCCACTACCCCCCCCCCCCACAAAATAGATCCTGCATAGTAAGCTCTTATAATATAGTTCATCTTAAGAACAAATATTTATTATTTGTGAATCACCTAAAAGCTAGTTATTGTACAAAACATAAATGTAGAGAGGCCCCGCCCACTGAGTTTCCATTGTAGTGTAAACAAATGAAACTTAAAAAGAGAGGGAGGGAAAGCTTTCTCCTCATGAGGAAAAACAGGACTGCACTATCCCCCACTACACTTTCTTCATGGGCGGTTGCTTTGTTGACTGCTTCCTGTGGTGGTTCAGGAACCCAGATATCTTTGTTGTCTTCAACTCCAGGCTTCTCCTCTGATAGAAGTGGCAGTAAGTGTCAGGGACGCATCAAGAACTCTACCTTGAGGGGAAAGAGAAACAGTAACAAAGAAGTAGACCAAGGCATTATCTACACTACTGCTTTAAAATGGTTTATAACAGTAGTGACAACTGTTGGGACCCAGGACACACTCCATATACAGTTTTCAAAATGTTTTCAAAGTGTCATATCCTGCTTGGTGTAGATCTGGCCCAAGAAACCCAGTGAACAGAAAAAGAAAACAAATTCTATATTTGGAAGACCACGCTTCAAAGAATGAGCCGAGTTCCATGAGGAAACAAGACAGCAAGAGTCCTAAGGTAGTGTCATGATTCTAAGCCCTCTGACAGATATGTATAAGAAATAAAGAGGTCTGCTGTGCAATCCACAAAACCTCTATTCAGTAAATAGACACCTCTTCACATCTGAAGGGAGTGTGAATGCTAGGAAATATCCTCTAAGCTTAATTAGCCAAACAAAGCAAGGCAGTTGCCTGTCAACTAAATATATGGTTTCTCGCTGTCCTGGACAGGCTTTTCTTGGACTCCTTCTTCAGGGAGGATCTTCAGCCTATAACTTCTGCCATATGGCTAGTCTAGTGGACCACTTCCCACCTTCGCTCAACTCCGCCCGCTTGACCCACTACAGACTCTGGGATCTGTCCATTCCATTCCTCCCTCCCCTTCGAAAAAGACTGAGTTCCCAGGGAGGGGAAGAAGGAGGAAAATGATATCTGGGTCTCCTGTTCTATAAGCTCCTGTGAAGATTCGTCCTTGACTCCTGGAGAGAGTTGGGGGAATCTCCCCTCCTGCTTCCCGAATTGACTGGTCTTCTTCAGCCTCTGAGTCCAATTCAGGATCCACACCAGGGAGCCTGATCCTGATCCTGACAGGGAGTTTGGAACACCCCATCATGTCAGTTTTTCAAATGGCATTTGATTCATTAGTAGTCCTTGAAAAATGGACATTTAATCCATTAAAACTGCTAAAAGTAGGTAGAATAGATGGCCTCTCATCCTTCATAATTCCATGGTTCAGGGTAAACATTAGGGATGTGCATGCCAAAAAATATTGTCTATCGTTATCGTCATTTTGGACCAAAAAAATTATCGTCTTCATTCATATCGTAGGTGAACTGTATTGTCTTCACGATAATTATCATGAAAAAATGATATTTTTTGCAGCCCTATTTTTAAAGAAAAAATGCCTATAACTTCTGTATTTTAAAAGGCAGAGGCTTGAAACTTGATCACAGTGCTTATGGGGTATGCCTTAGTATGTGTATGAAATTTGAGATCTATCCGTCCAACCCTCAATTTTATATGATTTTTTTAAAGATCGTTTCCATTCTCACAGGTCTGAATGAACACACGTGGCGAGCTGTCATTCTGATCTGTCAGAACTGAAATGATCTTTAATAAATTCATATAAAATCAAGAGTTGGAGGAATCGATCTCAAATTTCATACACATACTTAAGCATACCCCATAAGCCCTGTGACCAAGTTTCAAGCCTCTAACTTTTAAATTACAGAAGTTATAGGTATATTTATATGGCAGTCCGATAAAACGATAAAATCGCCCGAAAATTATCATCTCCGATAATTATTGTAGGTTTTTCTATCGTATCATTACCATTAAACACATGCACGATAATGACCTTATCGCATCGTTATTGTACATTTTAATGATACGATACACATCCCTAGTAAACATAAATATACTTGGCTTAGAACATTAGTTTCAAAATAAATATTCTTACAGGCTTGTTTTCTCCCTCTTGTGCAGTCAGCTAAACTGCTTCATTTCCTGTGACCCTGAAGCACTGAAAAACATCTGCACTCACACACAAAGGCAGCATGTTTCAGCTTGCAACGGGAGAGCCGCACACAAAACTGCCAAAAACGTATCTTTAACAGCTTATAGTAATCTGGGTGAAGCCTTGACAAGATGCCCTTTGTTTATAATGTCATTTGGGATAGAATTATGAAAGTGCAGAGGAGAAATGGGATCTTCGGTTGCAATGGCAGAGTAAGATGCAAATCCACTACAATTGGATAGTAACTATGGCTCTGTCCTTATTACTTAATTTTACGATTGTTCATGCAGTTTGTAACTGAATGAAGAACAGCAAGGTTGGAAATTTCACTGATATTGCACCCCTAAACTAAATGAAAGTTTTGAGACATAGCAGTTTTGTATGACAGCACAAAAGGAGTGGGAAACTCTCGAAAACAGAATTTGATGAGTAGGAAGTCCAGAATGCAGCTTTGGAGAGAGGATGGAGAGCTTCAGCTATTGGGTGGTATAGAAATGTAATAAATAAATAGATAAATAATAAATAGCTGGCTGCTTGCCCCTCAGTGGTTGCTGCTGCTGTTGCCACTCTGCCGCCCTGCTGCTTGCTGCCGCCTCCCTCTTTAATACCTCTCCCACCCTGCAACTAGCCTGGCTGGGCTACTCTCCACTTACAGACCTAGTTTGCATTTAACACGAATCATGGGTTTACCCAAGAATTGGCAGAGCTGAACTGGAACAAATGAGCACAACGCAGCTTTCATAAACAACCTAGGATACTTTGAGGTGATGTATGAACCCAGAATTCTGGGATGTTGAGGGGAAAACAAACCAGAGTTTCAACCCAACAACAAACCATGGGTTAAACCAGCTGAAAGTTTGTAAGGCTGCAACTTTATATGCATTTACCTGGAAATTAACATTATTGAACACCAGTAGGATTTACTTCTCAGTAAAGATGCATTATAAAACCTGAAAACTATTTAATTTCTACATACCAATGTTGTTTTTAAAGTGTGTTTCTATTTCTTCCCACAAAGTTTTTTTAAAAATACATGATGATTGTGATTTCCTCTTCCATCCACAGCCCAAGAAAAGAGCAGATCCTGCCATTCCCCCTGAAGAGGTGCAGCTACAAATGCCCTTCAGTGAAGCACAGATTATTGGCATTCAGACCTAGGCTGACCATATGAAAAGGAGGACAGGGCTCATGTAACTTTAACAGTTGTAGAGAAGAGGGAATTTCAGCCGGTGTCATTTGTATGCAATTAGTTCCTGGTGAAATTCCCTCTTCATCACAACAGTTAAAGCTGCAGGGGCCTTGCCTTCTTTTGTATATGGTCACTCTAGTATAGTGCCTGCAATTTTAACTGTAGTGATGAAGAGGGAATTTCACCAGGAACTAATTGCATACAAATGACACTGGCTGAAATTCCCTTTTCTGTACAACTGTTAAAGGTACATGAGCCCTGTCCTCCTTTTCATATGGTCAGCCTACTGGACACCCCAGTTAAAAAGGATCTCAGGAAGAAGTATTGGCAAAGGCCTTGGTCTCCTTGGTAGCACCAGAAAGAAGTAGATGGAGGGAGGTGAATGAACAGAGCCCCAGGCACGTAGCTCACCCTGCTATTGCTGGATCCCTGCGGCTATTAGCCTCTTGACATGCTCACCCCCTCCACAAAATGCACTGTCCCCCAATATTTTCTGCTGGTGCCACTGGAGAGCCGCTGCCAATACAAGTACTGGGCTAGATGTTCTGAATTGGTACAAGCTTCATGTGTTCAGTTCTGGCAGTGCCACACAAAGCCACCCTATAGCTATGAAACACCAAAATAGCAAAGTAGGCCTAGTCAGCGCCCAAGCCCTGCTCCCTAGCAAGCGTTTCAGGGGGCAGAATCCTTCAACGATTTCTCTGCCTTCTTCCCTGCTGGGAGCTTACAATAAAATGAGGAGTCTTTGGTGATTGATAAGAGTTGTGGACTCTGGTTCCTCTGCTGAGAAGCCTGGCTCTGAACCTTCAGGGTCAGAGAAAGAGGTGTTGGACCCTCTTCTCTGGTGGCCTGCAGGTGGCTGTTCTTGAGCGCGACTTCTGATCAGCTTCTAGCCTTGTCTGCAGATCCCTGAGGCAGAGTACAAATGTCTCTCATCTGTATCGCTCCTGTGCATCAGAAATCCTATGTAAACCGCCCAGAGAGCTTCGGCTATGGGGCGGTATACAAATGTAATAAATAAATAAATCATTTTCTGCAAATCTGAGACATGACAAGGGCTGATTTGAACATTATAATGTTCAAATCAGAACATGTACTGATTTATATATATATATATATATATATATATATATATATATAGTTTTGACAGCAATCCTCCACCCTTATTGCAGAGGGCTTAATGTTTGGCATCCATTTATCAGATGGATTGTCCTGGTCATGTGGAGAATTTTCACACCAGTGCCCACCATGAGGGTTGCCAGCACCACCTCCACAATACCATACTGACCTACATGGTGAGTGGATTTCAAGTATTAGCTCTCTCCAACCAACACATGTATTGCTGCCAGGTAGAAGCATTTGAAGTTCTCCACATAGTTTGAATTGATGCTGCAGTGGTGTGTAATAGGATCAGCCGGACGGTGCCGGTACACTGGGCAGGGCTCACTGCCACCACATCCACCATCGACATCACTGCTGTTGCTGTTGCCACCTTCTTGCCTGTCTGTGGGGGAGGACAGTGGAGGAGAGGGTGGGCGGGCGGGTGGTGCTGATCAGACCCGTGTGCCTGCCAGCAGGGAGGGCTAGGGGGTTGCCTGGCAGAGGCGCTGACTGGAACTTCAGGCTGCATATGTGAACTTCCCAGCGCCACCATCTTAATGATTACGCACATCAGGGACAAGGACAGATTAATCAAGAGAACAGGCCAGTGCATTCAGGCAAACTGCTCGAAGGCTTGACCACCACTGCCACCGCCGCTGCCACCACCACTGCCACCACAACCACCAAGTGCCCACCAAGGGCAGCCTTCCAGGTTCCCCCAAAGCCTGCTTTAGGTGTGAAAGGCGGTCAGGTCATGTTGTTTCGGCTGCCAGTACAACAAGGAATTTTGGGTACTGGCTCCATTCCAGAAAACATTTGCTGTAACTAACAAAGAACCTATTCACGGGTTATGTGTACTGTACAGATAGGAAAACTAAGAAATCGCTCTTTTACTGATGGAACATGCAAAATCCACTTTGGGGCATTATCTTTACTAGGACTAACTAAGGCAGTGATGGCGAACCTATGACACGCGTGTCAGCACTGACACGCGTAGCCATTTCTGATGACACGCGGCCACTGAGGCGGCCGCATGATAGGGTGACCAGATGGCCCGGGTGGCAGCAAGCTAGGAGCGGTGCCGGTAGACCCGGGCCGGTGGCAGTGGCAGCGGAGGAGCCCGGGAAGCGGCCGCCCCCCCCACCCGCGCCGCCCGCCCCGCGCTCCTTACCTGGGCGTCCGCTTCCCTCCGGTGCTCGATTCTACTGAGAAACAGGCTGCGCGGCCTGTCTCTCAGTAGAATTGAGCATCGGAGGGAAGCGGACGCCCAGGTAAGGAGCGCGCCGCGGGGCGGGCAGTGGGGGTGGGGGTGGGGGCGCTTCCCGGGCTCCTTCGCCGCCACCGCCACCAGGCATACTGGCGCCGCTGGGCTCGTAAGGCCAGCGGCCGCGCGGAAGAGGCAGGGGAGGGCCGATTGGATCCGGCCCTCCCCTGCCTCTTCTGCGCGGGCGGTGACGGAGGACCCCGCGCGGGCGACGGAGGAAGAACCCGGCGGTAGGTCCAGTCTGGTTTCTTTGGGGGGGGTGGCTTGGTGGGGGGGTTGTTTTGGGTGGGGGGCGGGGGGGGAACAGGATTTTTATTTTTAAAATCTGGTCACCCTAGAGAAGGATGTTTTATCCTCGGCTCCTGCACGGCCAAGTGCAGTAGCCGAGGATGAAACATTTGCTGCTCCTGAGGATGAAACATTTGCGACTAGAATCTTGGAGTAGGCAGGTTAGTTAAAGAATTCCCCCTCCCCCTCACTTATCTTAGTTCACGGCACCCCACACAAGCTAAATAATATCAAGACCAACAAAAGAAACCGACTGACGGATGAACAAAGAAGTCACTAAGCAGGTAAGTTAAATAATTAGTTTTTGGTTTATTAAATACAATTATATATAACAATTATACATTTATGTTATTTAAACTATAAATATCGCGAAATAATGTTTTTTCCTCAAAGTGACACACCACCCGAGTTATGCTCAGTTTTTTGGCGAACTTTGACACACCAAGCTCAAAAGGTTGCCCATCACTGAACTAAGGGCTTATCTACACCTAGAGCCCTTTCGGGAGTGGGGAGGAATGATCATGAAGTTTTCAGCGATCGTCCCTCACGGGGCACACACCAGGGACTTTCCCCGTAATTAGGAGAGCCGTTCTGGGGAAAAGTTTTTTTGGTTTTTTTTTAACACCTCGTGAGGCTTGCGCAAGATCACTGTTGCGATCCTGTGCAAAGCTGTGATTGTTTAAAAAACAAACAACCCATTCAAAACATGGCGACAATGCTCTCCCCCTCACCCCCTATACCCATGGGATCACTCTGTGCAGCTGCTTGCCTGGTTGCTGAGCCCCTCTACTCGTGAGGAACAGCAGCAGCTTCAGGAAGGGAGGGCGCACCAGTCACCCACCTCGGGATTGTACCGAGAGAGAGGAGGGGAAACAGGACAAAAGCCGTCATCCTTATCCCGGGAAAACTGAGGGGTCATCCCCAGATCACCCCTGAATCAGTTGTGCATCATGTGACCCAGTAGGAACAAACTCGATATTATCATGGAATAAATGGCTGGTGCAGATAAGGCCTAAATGTCACAAAGGAGTGTGCAAGCTTTTGAGTTCTTCAGAATTTATTTATTTATTTATTTATTGCATTTTTATACTGCCCTTTGCCAAAGCTCTCTGGCGGTTCACAAAAACCTTTCAGTTCTGACAGGCCAGAATGACAGCTCGCCACGTGTGTTCATTCAGACCTGTCAGAACGGAAACGATCTTTAAAAAATTCATATAAAATTGAGGGTTGGAGGGATTGATCTCTAATTTCATACACATACTTAGGCATACCCCATAAGCACTGTGATCAAGTTTCAAGCCTCTAACTTTTAAAATACAGAAGTTATAGGCATTTTTTTCTTTAAAAATAGGGCTGCAAAAAATATTGTTTTTTCATGATAATTATCGTGAAGATGATACAGTTCACCTACGATATGAATGAAGACGATATTTTTTTTGGTCTGAAATGACGATAATGATAAACGACGATATTTTTTGGCGTGCACACCCCAATGGTAGGTGCTGCAGGTATCAGATTGCTCCTAGCATTGCACTGGCTGGGACTGTGGGTTTAACAGCAGTGTAGTGATACTATTCTGTTGGCAAAGGCTGTTGGGACACCACAGTGTTTTAGAATGCTTCCAGATGAGGCTTTTATGGCACCATCACCCTGCCTCATTCACAGAATTTTACATATTTTTCCGTGAATGTAAAAGGCCACTGTGTGAACCAAATGTTGACTTAGATGGACTTTGGGTTTGATCCAGCATGGCTCGTCTGATGTTCTTATGGGGGTTCTACACATCACCATCTTCCTTTTGTAGCCACTCCATGTTTTCCCACCAGTTCTTCCATCCTTTTTCTTAATGTGGAAAATGTGTTAAATACACAAAAGACAGAATAGCTGCACAATGGCCTTGTGGCTGTTACCACTATGGGCGGATCTACACTGCTGCTTTAAAGTGCTTTAAAGAGCTTTTTAACAGTAGTGACAACTGTTTTGGAGTGTGTTCTGGGCCCCAACAGTTGCCAGTACGGTTATAAACCACTTTAAAACAGTTTATAACAGTACTGACAACTGTTGGGGCCCAGAACACACTCCAAAACAGTTGTCACTACTGTTATAAAGCACTTTAAAGCACTTTAAAACTGCAGTGTAGATCCTGCCTATGACCATCCATCTGGAAGCACCCTTAGGCATGGAGGGAAAGAACTCAGTTGGAAACTGTAAGGCACCGGCAGTCTCAAACAGAGGACACAGGCAGCAAGGATCTTACTCTTTGTACTACTGAAGCCATGTGTGGAGGGTGGAAAGGGCTAGACAGAGAAGCCAACCTGTTACACAGTAACATTTAGGAGAGAAAGTTGTTGTTGTTTTCAAAGGATCTCTTGGTTACATTTCCATGATCATGAGGCTTCATCCATTTCATTTTATTTGGTGATGTCTTTATCATATTTTCCTCATTTTTTAACATTCTTTTTTTTACCTCGCTCTACTTCCAAAGAGGTCAGGATAGCATACATGGCATGCCCTCATCCCATTTTATCCTTGGCAAAATAATTCTGTGTGAGATAGGCCAGGCTGAGGGAGAATTACTTGCCCACCCAGTAAGCTCCATGGTTCAGTGTGAGTTTGAATCTGGGTCTGCCTCACGCAAGTCCAATGTTCTTTGTCTGTTGCACCACACTGGCTCCTACAAACGTCACTTGACTTATCTGCACAGACAGTATACCTAAGGGACAATAATATTTGCATTTTATCATACATTTGTCCCAAATTACTCCTTTCAACACTTTTGTGTACTGTCTACTTCAGGCAAATGTAGTGGTGTTCAGGCATTGCCCAATAATTCCACATCCTATTGCCCTCAGATGCACTTAGGTTGTTGTCCTAACTGGGACTTATCTTTAGTAAGATGTACTAAAGACTGGGTTTCTGTAATCTCCCAAATTAGTTAGGAGAGAAAGTATATCTAAAACTACTTCCTACCACTTAGTGTCAATTAGGTAACCCACAAAACATTGTTGACTTCACACTCTGTTTGAATGTAAAAATTGATGGTTTTGAAGTGTGATTTTGAGGCTTTTTTTTAAAAAAAAAAACTTGCCCAATCTAATGGATCAAAGCAAGTGCAGGAGGCTATAGTAGTGATACCTGGTAAGACTTACAAATAGACTCAGATGACCGGAGGAGGTACAACACAATTTTATTTGAAAGCAGCGCTGCTTGCCAGCTCTCTGTGCCTCATAGCATAAAAGTGCAGGGAGTGGCCCCGACTATTGTCAGTGACTTCTTTTTATCTTGTCTCTACAGAGACATGTGCAGTACGTGTTGGTCAAGCAAGCATAATGGGAAATTACAGCATTCACAGAAGTGAAATGATGATAAGGAACGGTTAAACTCTAGGACTCTAGCTTCTCAGTTTTTTTCAGAAACAAGCAACAGCATTCTAGCTTCTAACAAGCAACAAGCATTCAAAAAGGAGTTAACTATAGATAAGGGGCACAGCTGCGCCCAAGGCCAAATTAGCAGAGGTACAGAAGCAAACATTCCTCAGAAGTTGAGTAAAGATAAGACACACAGGCTAAGCAAAACTTACAACTTTAGCTAACAAAATTCCAAATTTAACCCTTCATGTCTCATTCCCCCCTTAAGAACCATTTTTTTTCTTTTTTCTCATGGTTCTTCCCTGTCCGTACATTCTTCTGCTAAGTTATTTTCTTCAGCTAGGCGTATATACATGGCCAGCATTTGTTTTGTCAGTGCGGTCTCAATTAACTTCTGCGTGAGCCCTCTTGCACAAGGAATGACACAACATCCAAATAACACCAGGACACTTATTACTACTATAAGAGAGATAATAAGTGAAGCAGCGAAATTTTTCCATTTCCCAAACCATTTTTCGAGCCAGGTGGTGATGGGATTACTCACTCCTGAATTTTCAGCAAGTTCTTCTGACAATGTGGTAAGGCCTGCCAAGGCTCTACTAATAGTACCGTCCGGTGCTGTGTTGTTGGGTATAAAGGTACAGCATCGTCCTGCTAGCATAACACAGGCTCCTCCTTTTTCTGCTAATATCATGTCAAGTAAACGTCTGTTTTCCCATGCCATTTGACTTGTGGCATCTAACTGCTCTGCTATCCCTCTTACCGCATCTCTGGTATAATTTATGAATCGCTGTTGGTTGTAATAAATGTAATTAATCCAGTCTACATTTTTATTGATGGTGGACCACCAGAAGAGTACTGATTCAAACCCAGCAGCGATCTGGTTCCTTCCTTTATACTCATCTGGCACGCCCCTTGGAACTCCGATTGCATCTATGTATATTCGATTGTCAAAAGGGGACACCTCTTGTTTTTCTGCTGTGTATTACTTCAGACACGTTTGGATGATATGCTATCGAGAAGGGGACTGCCAATTGCACTATTCCGCATACTCCTGTCCATCCTTCAGGCAATACCTCAACTAGTTCATTTTTACCACAGAACCACCACAGGTCAGCTTGTGGTATTGCCAGACTGTTGTTAAAAAATTCTCTTGGTTCTTGACAGGCTGAGAGATTCCCCATAAAGGTGGAATCTCGTTCTTTAGACATACGGTATATGCATCCTGTGTGGTTCCAATTTTCTATGGGTGCTACAGGGGATAAAATTCGGTCTGTAATTTTCGGGTACAAGTTATTTAATTTTTGACACTTGGGATCTTCCCAAGCAGTTGAATGTTGGAATAGCTGTATTACACAGTTTAACTGGGTTTCATGGTCCCATCCCACAGGAAAAGGGAGGACTTTCGCTGTTAAGCGGCCTCCTGCGCAGACAAAACAATCTGTTTTGTCTAAAGACTTTGCAGTGTATTTCACCCATTCTAGCCAAATGTTGCTCGTGTCTTGAGTTACAGTTATTCCTAACCATTCTTTCCACTGGTTAGGTTTTGTGTCAGGAATGTGAATCAGGGGTGGTTTTGGCGCTTGTGGCTTGTTCTGGATGTTGTCTTTCATCTTTTGGATAGTGTGCTGTACAACATTAGCCGGACTTAATGCTCCTAGTCCCCATTGTCCTGCTTGTGTTAGGCACAGTTTTTGTCCCATGTGCAGGGTGATCCTACGGATGCCCATGTAATATGTATATGGCTTTCTAAGGGTTACTTCAAATACTTTTCTCCCAGCACATGTAATAGACCGCTTGGCGGTATAGTATTCTGCTTCTATATGGGTTCTAAACTCAGTGTTCCCTCTCGAGTTCTTGCAGCATGTATCTATTGTTTTCATCAACCACCAGTAAGCTGCCAGCCGCATTAGCATTTTTTACCGGGGGCGCCATGGGGCAAGCACTATCCCAGGGAATCCTGGTAGGTCAAGGTATACTGGAACTTGGCGCAGAATGGAATGCAGCGTAGCTGTACTCTTATGTGTGACGTGATGGCACTGCACACGCACTTGAATTTGTGAACTGTGACTACTGGATACTACGAGTATTGTTTGGATTTTTGGTTTGTTTCCTCCTCCCATGTACTCTTATCCTCTTTGCGCTGACACTGCTTATGGACCCACAAATTGTACACTAAATCTTTCTGCTGTTCTGGTCCTGTGTCCCTCAATTCTCTATGACTGTGTTATAAGTTAAACCAATTGTTCGATCTAGAACCCCCCCCCCCTTCCCATCAAACAGGTTGGTTCTTGTCCTTCGTTGCAGGGTCTTGGCTACCCTGATCCCGTGCGCAGGGTGTCAGCTTCCAGTGTGACACGGCAGGGGATACTTCAAGCCCTAGCGGCAGGCTACCTGTTCTCCTGGTCAGGTAGATGCTTAAGCTTCTTGAACTTGACTTTCAGAGTCCCTTTTACTGGACTGGCTTTCCACTGCACTGGTATGGGTGGATCAGCATGTTTAGCTCTGCTGTAATGCGTCCTGGATTTAAAACCAAAACATTTAATAGCAGTTGGAGTGACTAGCATAACTTGATGCGGGCCTGACCATTTTGGCTTTAGGGGGTCAGCTTTCCATTTCTTTACATAAACCCAATCACCTGGCTCTATGTTATGCACTGAGTCTGTAAGAGGTAACGGCACCTCCCAATTGAGATGCGTTCTTACTTCTACAATGCGTTTTGCCCATGGGACTACTTCTCTTGGGACATCTTGACTATTGCCATATTTCCTCCACAATGGGGAGGGTCTACCATACATTGCCTCAAAAGGAGTCAATTTACTCTTTCCTTTGGGAGTGTTCCGTATTCTGAACAACACCTGTGGCAACAATTGCACCCATGTCATTTCAGTCTCTTGCATGTATTTCGTCAGTAGGTCTTTGATAGTTTGGTTCATTCTTTCGACCTTCCCTGAGCTCTGTGGGTGCCATGCTGTGTGCAATTTCCAATCAAAGCCTAAGAATTCATCGTCTCTTGCACCACTTCTGCTATGAACGAACTTCCATTATCTGAGTTCAGCTGCAGGGGGAGCCCGTGGACTGGCAAATGATGTTCAAGCAGGTATTTCACTACTTCTCGTGCTTTTTCTGTCTTGGTGGGCTTTGCCTCAATCCATCCAGTCAGTGTACAGACTATCACTAACAGATATCTGTACACGCCACTTTTAGGCATTTCTGTGAAATCTACCTGCAGCACTTCCATGGGCCCGGCTCCAACAGCTAACTGGCCTGCTGGTCCCACTGGGCCTGTTCTAGCATTTGTCTTTGCACAGACTACACATCGCCTGGCTACTTCTCTGGTGATGCTGGACAGTAGAGGGGCATAAAAGTAGGGATGTATCAAATTGTACATGGCTTCTGCCCCATATGGGTGTTTTCATGAAGCGTTTTTACTAGTCCCTTCACTTCCAATCGAGGCACAAAAGGCCTTCCGTCTGCTACTACCCATAGTCCTTTTTCTAGCCTTGATTTCAGTTGCTGTGCAAGGTCAGCGTCCTCCTTTGTATACTGCCAGGGGTTTTCTTCTTGAGACAGTGGGGCTGCATACAAAATTGGGACCATTTCCCGTGCTGCTTTTTTTGCACACAAATCTGCCTTTCTATTTCCTCGACTAACTTCTGATTCTCCTTTTTGGTGCCCTTTGCAATGCATCACTGCCACTTCTCGTGGCTTACTTACAGCTTCTAACAGAGCTTGGATCTGTTGTTGGTACTTTATAGGTTTGCCTTTTGCATCTATCATTCCCTTTTCTCGATACAATGCTGCATGCGACTGTATCATTGCGTATGCATATTTGGAGTCTACATAAATGTTAATAGTCTGTCCTTTGGCCAACTCTGAAGCTCTGGTGAAAGCCACTATTTCAGCTAACTGTGCTGAGGTTCCAAATGGTAAGGCACCAGCTTCTATCTCTTCTTCTAGTGACACAACTGCATATCCTGCCTTCCTTTTTCCTTCTTCAACAAACGAGCTGCCATCGGTGTACCAGGTACAGTCTGGATTTTTCAGTGGCTGGTCTTTCAGATCTGGCCGTGCTGCCCATGTTTGGCCAATTACAGTCACACAATCGTGTGTTGGCGTGCTAGCTGTGTCCATCAGTGGAAGATAGGTAGCTGGGTTCAGAGTTTCGCAGGTTGCCAGCGTGATTTCTGAATCCTCTAACAGCATTAATTGGTACTTCATGGTTTGCGCATTTGTCATCCATGACATGTTACCCTCACGCAGCAGACTGCTGATTGCATGCTCTGTATAGACTGTGGTTGGCCCCCCAAAAGTAAGTTTCTTTGCATCATGTAGGAGTATGGCTGCCGCCGCCACTGTCCTAAGGCACTTCGGCCATCCTGACGCCACATAATCTAATTTCTTTGAAAGGTATGCACACGGCCTCTTGATCTCTCCGGCCTCTTGTGTGAGGATGCCTTTCGCAATCCCTCCTTTCTCTGTAACATATAATTGAAAGGGTTTTGACAGGTTGGGTAGTCCTAGAGCTGGTCCATGCGCTAGCTGATGCTTTAATTCTTCAAATCCTCTTTGTTGCTCTGCGCCCCTGGTGAACAGGTCTGTGTCTTTCCCTTTTGTTGCCTCATAGAGTGGTTGCACGTGTGTAGCATAGTCTATGATCCAGAGCCGACAGTAGCCCACCATTCCTAAGAAGGCTCTTAATCCTTGCCTTGTGGTGGGTGGGGTGATGTTACAGATGGCTTGTACACGCTCAGGCATCAGAGTTTGTTTTCCATCTTCAATCTGGAAACCCAGGTAGGTGACTTTCTGTTGTACTAATTGAGCTTTTTTCTTGGACACCTTGTATCCACACTCATTCAAGTGTCTGAGAGTGTCTTCTGTAAGTTTATGACATAGTTCTCTAGTAGTTGCACTGAGAAGTATGTCATCCATGTAATTTAGGAGGTGCCCCCCAGTAGGGATATGGAGGTCTTCCATGTCTTTTGACAGGGCTTCTGCGAACAAACTTGGAGAGTGAATGAATCCCTGTGGTAATCTGGACCAGGCCAACTGGATCTTTCTTGTTTCTCTGGGTTCTTGCCATATAAATGCAAATATTGGGATTGACTGCAGTGCCAATCTCAGACAGAAAAATGCATCTTTGAGATCTAGGACAGTATGCCACTGCATATCAGGTGGCAGTCTACTGAGGATGGTGTATGGGTCCTCGACCAATGGAGTCAGTGGTTCTACTCTGGAGTTCACAGCGTGTAGGTCATGGACTGGTTGGTACTGGCCTGTGTCTCTTTTCTCAACTGGATACAAGGGGGTTGATCACGGAGACCTACAGGGGATCAGGACTCCTTTCTCTTGTAGGTCGTGTATCACCTTTGTAATTCCTTCGCGCTTATGATCTGGTATGGGGTATTGCTTGAGATTCGCTGGTTCCGCTCCGGGTTTCAACTGGATCAGGATGGGGGGCTGTCTGTGTGCCATTCCAACTCCTCCATTTTCACTCCACACACTCTCTGTAACGTTTGTCAATTCAATCATAGGGGACATAATAGCTCTCGGCTGACCTCTTCTTTCCCATAACAGCTTATACCGCCATCCATGTTGCTTTGGCATGGATACTGTACAGACATCTCCTTCGTGTGGGACCTCGAACTTGAAACCCCCGTCTCTTTCAAAGGTCAGTCTTGCTTGGAGGCGGCACAATAGATCTCTCCCCATCAGGTTCACTGGACAATTTGGGACCCACGTGAACTTATGAGAGAACTCTTTTCCATCTAGTTTACAATCATCGATGCGGAACACAGGCTGTACCTGCAACTTTCCTGCCACTCCTACAATTGATTTTACTTCTTGTGTTTTAGTCCCTTGCTTCTCTACAATAGCTGACAGGGTAGCTCCGCTGTCAACTAAAAATGGCACCTCTCGTCCACCCAGTTGAAGTTTGACCATGGGCTCGGGGGTGGCTTCAGGGTGCCTGGAGCCCGGTCGATCTCATTGGTCTTCGTTGAAGGCATGCATTCCATTTGGGCCTTCATCTTTTCCTTCATTCCTTTCCATTAGGGGGCACTCTCCCCGCCAGTGCCCAAATTTCCGGCATCTGGCACACTGATCTCGACCGAGTGGCTGCCTTTCTAGGTTGCCTTCATTTCGTCCTCTTCCTCTTCCTCAGCCTCGTCCTCGATATCCCCTTCTGCGACTTCTTCTATTCTGTTGGCCATAATCTCCTCTTATGGCTGCTGCCATTACTAATGCTGTCTTCTTTGCTTTCTCGTCTTCCGTGTCTCTATTTACAAACACTGTTCTTGCTACTTCTAACAGCACATCTGGGCTTTCTTCTAAGACTCCCTCTCGCTTCTGGAGTTTTTTTCGTATGTCTTTTGCAGCTTGACTCACAAATGACATATTCACAGTGCGCCGGTTGGCAGCCTCGTCTGGGTCTAGTGGGGTGTATAATCGATAGGCTTCTTTCAGTCTTTCCATAAAGGCTCCTGGGGATTCATTTGGACCCTGCGTCACTTCAGCTACTTTGGACATATTCATGGCTTTCTTGCCTGCTCTCCGAAGCCCTCTTATGGTCAATTGGCATAACTCTTGACGCCTCTGCTCATAGTTCGCATTATAGGGATCCCATTGAGGGTCCTCTGTTAATAATAAGTCACGTCTTCGCTGTTCGAAAGTACGTGTCCTGTCTATAGCTGCTAGATCTCTCAGTTCTTGTTCCATGGCCTGATGTAGGCGTCCTCTTCTGCACTGAGTAGAGTGTTTTCTAAAGTTCTTAGGTCTTGCCATGTGGGATTATACGTATTTACGATATTTTCCCACAAATCAGCCATTTGTTTGGGGTCTTCAGTCAGTGATTTTGTTTGTCTCTTCCAGTTCATCAAATCAATCGTGGAGAAAGGTACATAGGTGACCGTCCATCTGGTGATCATATTTGTGGGGTCTGTGGGGTCAGTATCTTGCCACTGTTGTACTCTCAATGGGGCCTGGAGACTTGGTAGATTAAGTCTTTTAGTAAGCTGGCGTGTCTGCACTGGTGAAGCTTGTGGACATACAGGCTTTGGGAGTCTACTGGGATTAGGTATGGATGGAGGTGGCCCTTGTTCCAAATCCTCAAGTGATGGGGCTGATGGACTTGGCTGGGGCGTTGGCAAGGCTGGATATACTTGTCTATATGGTGGCGGTGGCGGTGGCATTGGCAACTCATCTTCTTCAACCTGTGATAAGGGTTCCGGGCATTCAACTAATTTCTTTTCCTCTTGAGACTGAATATCTTTACTCCTTGTTTTCTCTGCTTTTAGGGATTTTAAATCTGTCATCATTTTCTCACGCTTTATACGCTATTTCTTTTCTTGTGATTCTTTATCTTTTCCCTTCAAGCGTGTTAGTCTTACTGGCATCACGAAATTAGCTGTGGCGCATTCTTGTTTACAAGAATCTCTTAGCCATGTTGGCATTTCTTGGCAGTTAGTGAGCCATTGATCTATATATGGGAATTGATCAGGATGTGGAACACTCACAATGGATTGGTAGACCTTTTTAATTTCATCTAAGTTACATGTCCCTTCTGCTTTCCAAGTAGCACTCTGACTTGGCCAGTCTATCTGACAATAACGTGTCAATGTGTGTGGGTCTAACTCTTCTCCATAATCTCTCTTGAATCCACTTTCAAAGTTATCTGCCATACACTGCAGTATGGTCTGGCTTTTTGAGTTTCGCCCACCCATTTATGAGTTTAACAGAGACATCAGGCTTTCTGTACAAACAGGAGAAACACAGGGAGGGTAAACAGGCCGGGTGGTAGGGGGTCCACCGCAGCTGAGACAATGAGGGATGTAGACAAACAACTAAACGCACCCCCCTTTCGCGGCTCTGTCCGTTGCCGGATCAGACAAACGCGCTACTCAGGAGTCTCACTCTCCAAAGAGAGTCACTTTCGCTTTAGGCTCCCTGCTTGTCAGGTTACCATTCAAAATCACCAATTTACATGCATTCATCAATCACACTCCAACCCCTTTTTCCTCTAGGACCACATCAGGGTAACGGAACTTTTGCCAGGTTCCCCCCCCCCCCCCCGGTCCAGAACGGCGGATGGCTAATCCCCGTTTCCCTATGGAGGCCTCCCCTTTTATACGTTACCTGCCGGCGTCCTGGTTGACAAAACCTCGTCCTTCACCCTGTTGTGGCTGGCGCGCAGCTGGCCTCTCATAGCGGGCGTCCAGATCTCTCTCTCCGCAAAGGTGGAGTGGCGCCGTGAGGTGTGGGCACCCGCGGCGTGAGGACACGCCGTCACGGCCGACCAAGTGGGTAGGCAATTTCACCAGATTACCATCCGAGTCACGGCACCAGATTTGATACCTGATAAGACTTACAAATAGACTCAGATGACCGGAGGAGGTACAACACAATTTTATTTGAAAGCAGCGCTGCTTGCCAGCTCTCTGTGCCTCATAGCATAAAAGTGCAGGGAGTGGCCCCGACTATTGTCAGTGACTTCTTTTTATCTTGTCTCTACAGAGACATGCGCAGTACGTGTTGGTCAAGCAAGCATAATGGGAAATTACAGCATTCACAGAAGTGAAATGATGATAAGGAACGGTTAAACTCTAGGACTCTAGCTTCTCAGTTTTTTTCAGAAACAAGCAACAGCATTCTAGCTTCTAACAAGCAACAAGCATTCAAAAAGGAGTTAACTATAGATAAGGGGCACAGCTGCGCCCAAGGCCAAATTAGCAGAGGTACAGAAGCAAACATTCCTCAGAAGTTGAGTAAAGATAAGATACACAGGCTAAGCAAAACTTACAACTTTAGCTAACAAAATTCAAAATTTAACCCTTCATGTCTCAGTAGCTCTTGTATGGCCTAAGGAATCATACCTTAAAATAGTATTGCTTTTACAGCAGGAAGAATTTGCCTTAGCCTGTTTATGACAAGTATATTGGGGAAATGGTGAGCATCCCAGTAAGATTCTTGCACATCAAATTTTCATTTCAGCTATCAAAGGTGAGAGTGATAATGATACATACCTCTCCCATGGATAATTTCTCACAATTTTTAAAGTTTTATTTGGATTTGTATAGTATGGGAAATGAAACATCGGAGTAGAAATGGATACTTTTTTTCTTATGTTGATCTTCTTTTGTTTAGATTCTTCACAACGACAGTTTCTCTTGGCTGTTTTTCATATTGAGGAAATTATGAACACAGTTAGGAATATAAATACTGGGAAATCATCTGGTCTGGATGGGTTTGCAGTTGCATGGTATATAGAACATTTTCTAACCCGTTAATTCCAAAACTTCATCTTTATAAACATATTTTTGAATTGGGCTCCCTTTCTTCGTTGTTTAATAACGCTTACATTACTGTGAGTCCTAAGCCAGGCAAGGATCATACTCTGCAAACTATTGGCCTATTTCATTTATTAATGTAGATATTAAAATATTATGTTCAATTCTGCCTGATAAATTGCAAGATGTTATCATAACTTTGATTCAAACAGATCAGATGGGATTTATTAAACATAGCCAGGGAGCTGATAACCTCAGATTAGTTGTGGAGCTAATAGTTTAAAATGCTGATAGAACAGACCAGGCAACTATTTTTTCTTTGAATGCTGAAAAGGCCTCTGACAAAATTAATTGGAAACTTATTTTTGCCACGCTGAATAATTTTGGCTTGAGTTAGAATTTTATATTCAACACCAAGAGCTAGAATTATGACTAATTTTGGCTTTCTTTTCACTTGCAAGAGGCACCAGACAGGGTTGTCTACTTTCTCTTTTGATGTTTAATTTATGTTTGGAACCTCTGGCTTGTGCTATTTGACAGAATAGTAGTATTCACATCTCTGTGCATGATAGTTCAGAATTTAATACTCTTACTTACGCAGATGATTGTTTACCTCAAAACTTCATTAATCTGTTCCAGTTTTGATACAGTTGATTAATACTTTTTGTATCTTGTCTGGCTATTCAATTAACTGGTCAAAGTCTGAATTTATGCTGACTGGATATACTATATCTTGTAGTGTATTAGGTAATGGCAAATTTTATAGTACCCAGTAGGGGTGTGCATGCCAAAAAATATCGTCGTTTATCGTTATCATCATTTCGGACCAAAAAAATTATTGTCTTCATATCATAGGTGAACCGTACCATCTTCACAATAATTATCATGAAAAAATGATATTTTTGCAGCCCTATGTTTAAAGAAAAAAATACCTATAACTTCTGTAAAGTTAGAGGCTTGAAACTTGGTCACAGTGCTTATGGGGTATGCCTAAGTATGTGTATGAAATTTGAAATCGATCCCTCCAACCCTCCATTGTATATGAATTTTTAAAAGATAATTTCTGTTCTGATAGGTCTGAATGAACGCACATGGCGAGCTGTCAACAGCCATTGCCAGAAGGAAAGCTGTTAGCTCAAAGCAAGGAAAAATAAAGCTTGCAATTTGGCAGATGAAGGACATGCCTTAATTAAAAATATGAGAGTGGTTTGCCTCCTATAAATCCTCCGTGTTCGCATATATACGGCAACAATTAAGCATAATGATACCTGAAGAAGAGGATTTCTTGAAACGGGATTAACAATCCGGATTCCTGTTGTGTGATAATTAGCATAGATATATTTGTTATATCAGGAGTGTTAACCCTATTGGGATTCATTGATTTGGGATAATTAACTTGGATACATTTGTTACATTAGGAGTGTTAACCCCATCGGCACATACTGATTTACCCTTGTTTCACACACAAGGGGTTAAGCTTGTTAGTATGCTATTGTTTGGTGATTATTGGCTTAATTGATGTAATCAACAGCAAGTGATCTTGAATGTGTTATATTGGTGTTTATATTATACATCCAGGGAATTTAAATAACAGTCATACATGTGATAAAAGTATTTACCATTGTGAAATATAATTCTATGTTGCTTACATGGTGACTTTCAGTCATTTTTTCAGTGGTTGTGTGCCAACGGCACATGTTTGTAGATCTAATTACAACTGCAGCCTCCAGTTTATGTTGTTATTTATTTGGAAACACTCATTCCCAGAAACATTTGTCAAATGATCAAGCTCAATTAGAATAAATTGATTAATGAGATCTCATGGGATTTAGATAGATGGGCATGTTTAAAGTTGAGTTTGTGGGGTAAGGTAAATACACTCAGGATGGACACTTTACCTCAGATTGTTTGTGTTATATGAGGGATTCCTTTATCTATACCTGGCAAGTATTTTCAAAACCTCAGTGCTTTGTTTTGTAAAATTTAAGGGGAGGTTCCTCCCCATCAAAAATATCCTTGAAAAGGATGCAACTTCCAAGGTGGGTTTGGTTTTCCAGATCTTCCTTTATATCATCAGGCCTATTTCTTTACCTGTACTAAATTTTGGTCTTTTCCACTCAGATCACATTTTCCACCTTGGTCAGTTTTGGAATCTTTTTGTCTGGATTGTCTTTCTAAATGGATGCCATTAGGTTCTTGTCATATTAAAACAGATAGGGTTTCTCTCAGTTATAGCTGTTAGAAACATGTGGCTCATAATGTCATGCCAATTACATTCTGATCCATTTTCTTGGGCTAAATTGACTCCATGGGGGAAATTGAGAAGAAAATATTTTTGTGGTGGACTTGGATGGATACATTTATTTTTACTTTGATTACTTCGTGGGTGCTGATGATGAGATTTTGTCATTCTTGACTTTGTGTGCCAAATACAATTTGCCTACTATGGCAGAATAGCAATACTTGCAATTGCAACAGTTTTAATGTTTTAATGCCATGTTTTAATGTTTTAATAATGTATTTTAATGTTGTGAACCACTGAGAGATTCTATTATTTTCAGTGGTATATAAATGTTACAAATAAATTTATTAGAATCTAGTTTTGGTCCTGCTGTTTTTACAGCTTTAGAATCTCCTTCACTATTGGAAGCACATATTGAGGCCAATCAGTTATATGACCCACAATCTATGTTTATAAATACGTATGATTGGTGAATAAATATGATACATGGGTTGCAAGCAGGAATAGAATAGGAAACTGGATTGTCCTATTTTGTCAAATCAATAGATTGCCACTTTAGCATCTATATCTGAAGCATTTGTGGATCTCAGGTTATGCTTTATTCAACAAAAGCTCTTGCTCCATGGCTATTGGATGCCTCAATATCTTTTTAATAAGGGTTTGTATAAGGCAGCTAATTTCTGAAGGTGCAACAAAGTTAATGCTTCTTTTAACTATATGTTCTGGCAGTGCCCAATAGTTGCCTCTTTTGTGGAGGAGGTTATTATATAGATAAACTTTGTATTGCAACACTCTTTAATAGTTACTGATGTACATGTCTTTTTAAATTATCTACCTGCTTCCTGGAAGTTAATGCATGGTCAGTGCAAATGGATTCTCTGTGTCCTTTTGACAACTAGAAGATTGATACTGCAACATTGGAAGGATAAATGCTCATATCCTATGATGCAATGGATTGAAGACCTTACAAGGCAAGGCTTTCAACGTTTGAACAGGTGGTGTATAATATCCACCTGCAAATGGATACTTATTTGGATATTTGGTCTGCTTTTGTTGACATTTATGTATAATTCTCAGAAAACCATATTTTCATCTCTCTCTCTCTCTCTTTCTCTCTCTCTCTCTACACACACAGACACACACACATTTCATATGCATACAGTGAAATTGTTAGATTCAAATTTATGTAGCTACCTTTTTTCTCTTCCTTTTCAGTTTTGTTTTATATTGTTGAATTTTTACAATTAAAAAACAATTTAAAAAAACAGTATCGGTTCAAGGGCTATGGTCAGGTCCAGATACTGATGCAAGTTGCCCCACTGTGCTGGAGCCCTTATCCAGTATACTTTACAGAGGACTTCACCACAACAGGCTGAAATCCTGCATCCTTACTGGGGCTTTCTGCTTCTACTTTCTTTGAGGGATTACAAAGGGCTCCTTTACACCATGGACACGTGATTTGAACTGAAAATGTCCTTTCTAAGCAGTGTTCTACTTAGTTTCATTATACAGTACCATCTAGTGGGTGTATTAGAGTGCAACACAGTCATTACACACTGCCAACATCTCATATTAATGTTTGTTATTGCTTATCTCTGATCTTTTTAAAAGCAGGAAAAAGTTCAAAAAGGGCAGGAGATGGTCTGGAGATTGATGATATCATGTAAAGAACCTTCAAACCTCTGTGGGTGACCAATCACGAGCATGTAATAAAAGCCTCTTGCAGAAATGCTCAGAGGAGTCACGTGGGCTGAATTAAGTGTTCTGTGGCAAGCTCAGGTCTGGGACCCTGGACTGCCACATCTCTCCTCCACAGCAGCAAGTGGGGGGCAATTTTTGAGTGAGAGGTTTGCAGAGAGTGCACTGAAGCTGCATTTTAGCAATGCAATGTTTCAATTAAAGAGTGGGGATTCTGTTTTTCATAACCTATGTGTAGAGACAGAATGATTCACAAGCGCAAGGTAGTAAACATGGACTTGATTCTGACAGGTGTAAAGATTGCTAAAATAAAGACCTTTCATCTGGCTTGAGTACTTGCAATAGGGTAAACTGCGATTCTAGACAGCTGTATATTTTCCACATCCATCTATAGCAATGCTTAGTTAAACTATAAACTGAAGTGAGAAAGAACTCTTGGGATAGTTGTCAGACATGATGACCCAAAAACTTACCCTGTGCAATCCTTCGTGGTGTTCTGAAGAGGGCATGGAATATTTTACAATATGACCATTGAGAGAAATAGATTACACTGAAGTAGGATGGCAGTGGGAAAACCTGCATACATGAATGCTTTATAAGTCTAGGATGCATATTCTCCCTCAATCATGGTTAATCTCAACACTTCTCAATCAGTTTATAAATACCATGCATTGTCTTATGTACTTTCTCAGATACCGTGATGGATAAAGAAATGTCTGAACATGCACTGGGTTGTTTGACGATAAAGACCTATTTCTCTCATCACATCAAATTACAGATATAAATCAGGAATATACAGGGGCATTGCGTAGGAGGTTACAGAAATGGCAATGCTCTTAACCCATTGAAAGTTGATGCCCATTTTATGGCTTGATCAAATGATCTGCCTTGCAAGGCAATATATTGCCAAGGTCCAGAGCAAGAGTGCTTGTACCACTGCGGTGTCACTAGCGGTGATGTACCAGTGCAGCAAAACATCCAGGATAGTGCAGTAACATTGATGAAGCAGTACTGTGGATGGAGAAGGACATTTGCATGGGCGGGCCATGGAAATAGTGCCAATGTATTCCCATCCGTATCAAAAGGGATAATAATAATAATAATAATAATAATAATAATATATTTATTTATTACCCGCCTCTCCCTCTGGATCGATGCGGGGAACAACATCATCATAAAACACACAAAACTGATTAAAAATACATAAAACCAATATATCATTAAAATACCAATAAAACACCAATAAAACACTTAAAATTCATCTGAGTAGGCCTACTGGAAGAGCTCAGTCTTTATAGATCGTTAAAATTCCTGAAGACTGGTAAGTTCACGGATCTCTCCCGGCAGGTCATTCCATAATTTGGGAGCGGCTGAAGAGAAGGTCCTCTGGGTAACGGTTGTCAGTCTAGTTTTTGTTGACTGTAATAAATTCTTCCCAGAGGACCTAAGCGTGCGGGGCAGATTGTATGGGAGAAGGCGATCCTGCAGGTAACCTGGACCCAAACCATGTAGGGCTTTAAAGGTAATGACCAACACTTTGTACTTCGCCCGGAAACTAACTGGCAGCCAGTGGAGAGATTTCAAAGCTGGTCTAATATGGTCACCCATAGGTGTACCAGTGACCAACCTGGCTGCCATATTTTGAACTAGTTGAAGTTTCCGGACTAGGCACAGAGGTAGCCCTATGTACAGCGCATTGCAGAAGTCAAGTCTCGAAGTTACCAGCGTGTGCACTACCGTCTTTAGGTCTTCCAACTCTAGGAAGGGGAGCAGCTGGCGTATCAGCCGAAGCTGATAGTAGGCACTCCTGGCCGTCGCATCTATCTGGGATGTAATTTGGAGTGACAGATCCAGGAGCATCCCCAAGCTGCGAACACAGTCTTTCAGGGGGAGTGCAACCCCATCCAGAACTGGTTGACACACCTCCAACCCCAGGTTGTGGCCCTTGACAGTAAGCACCTCCGTCTTATCTGGATTCAGCTTCAGTTTGTTTTTCCTCATCCAGCCCATTACCGCCTCCAAGCATTCATTCAGAGGAGACACACTATCCTTAGCTGATGCTGTTCTCAGAGGCATAGAGAAATATATTTGGGTGTCATCAGCATACTGATAGCACCCCGCCCATGCCTCCGGATGATCTCTCCCAGCGGTTTCATGTAGATGTTAAACAGCATTGGGGAAAGGATAGCACCTTGTGGTACACCATATAGCAGCTCCTTCTTTGAGGAGCAACTATCCCCAAGCATCACCATCTGGAACCTGCCCGAGAGGTTGGACCGGAACCACTGAAGCACAGTGCCCCCGAGTACTCTTCACCCTCCACAAAAGTGAGTATGAACTCAGCATGTATGAAGAAGTGGTGATGCCTACAGGCCAAACCATATGATGCTTATTCATGTCTTGCTCACAGATGTTGACTGGGCTAATGAGAGTCTTCATGTGGTTGCTGGCACAGGTGTGGCCCCTCCCATTCATCATGCAGATAATGTGACATGGGGGTTCCATATGGATGCTCAAACAATATGGTTTTTCCTCCTTAAAATCATGTGTGTGTGTGTGTGTGTGTGTGTATTTGTTTGTGGAGAGGGTGCAGGTTGTGTGTCTATGTAGAACACCCACACGACCCATGACATTATTTCTGTGAGAGGGAGAGTAGGTACAGCCATGTGAAAACCCTCACTGGCCCAGTGAGTATATGAAACAGGTCTAGACTACATTGGTAGAAGTGCAATTGTAGCATGCTCCAAAAAGAACACATGAAACACTCCAAAGAAATGGAGTTCAATTGTATCAACATATTTTATAGCATTTCTAATACACAGAGTGCTTCACACTCTTGCGTTTGCTTTCTCCACCATTCTGAGATGCACTTTTAGAAATCGTCTAGACAATCTCTTTTTTTCTGGGCAATGGGAACAGCTTCTCCACTTAATACTAGAGTGCAACTAGGCCCATCCTGCAACTAGAGCTGAGCTGGAATTTCTTAGAAGATATTTTTCTCAAAACATGTTTGAATGTTTTGTTTTTCTTACACCCTAGAAAAAGGTCCCATTGCAGAATATTCCCCTTCATTTTTTTTTTAATGCTGGCTGCCTTCTTTCCCTCACCCACCCACCCACCAAATGCACTGAAATGACAGTAGGCCTGGGACATTGTGACGGATGTTAACAGAGTTGCTCTTCTGACACTTGCAGCAACAGTGAAACAATCAAAAAGCAGGTTAGGAAAACACACACTGTGCTACTGCCACTTGTCATGGTGAGCCCCATCAATAAGAAATTGTTAGAGAATTTCTTTTTCCCCCAGAGAAATTCAGTGAAATAGTCCCCACAATTTCTCTGTCCAGAAATATGTTAGAGAATTTTGAGAGGTCATTTGCACATCGCTCTACCTGTACAAATATAGTGAAGGAGAAATAGCCTTGGTGCAGTGCAGGAAAGGAGCAGGGGAAAAAAAGAGATGTACAGTCCAGTGCTAGAGGAAGCTGACACATCTTCTCCAAGGAAAGGTAGATATTTACACAAAGAAAGGCGACAAAATGTCAGAGAATTGCTCTGAAAATGAGAAAATGTGCACCTTTCTTTTACAGGGGCTACAAGAGTGCTCATTTAGTTTGGTAACTTTTTACCAAACTGAAAAACACATTAAAAGAAAACTCTTTAAAATTGTTTAAAACCATGCTGGGCAGGGGGAGTGGGTGCTAATTATATTCCTCATCAATTAAATGGTCATAAATGGTATTGAATAACGCTCTGTGACAATATTATAATAACGGCACACACTTCAGATCGGCAGCACTGGATGCACGTCTGAGGATTCATTTCAGATTTTAGCAGATACATCTTGAGGTGCTACAAGCATCCAGGGAAAAATGGTTTGCCACTAATAATAGAACTGGTACAGGATGGGGAGAATATGCTGCACAAAAAGGAGCATTTCCACAACTCTGAAAATGCTTAATTTTCCTCCAATGCAAGTCTATGGGGAAAAACACTGGGCCGGCACTCCTTACCCCCACTCGCGTTCCCTCCCCCCACTCGCACTCCTTACCTCCAATGCAAGTCTATGGGAAAAACATGGCGGCGGGTGAGTGGGGACCTCCCTCTCCCTCTCTCCCCACTTGCATTCCTTACTTGCTGCCTCCTCGCTGCTGCTCGCTGCTTCCATACTACTGATAAACAGGCCTTGTGGCCTGTTCCACAATACAGCGACAGCCCTCCGGGTGACATCATCACTCGGCACGCCGTCGCTTTATTGTGGAACAGGCCACAAGGCCTGTTTATCAGTAGTATGGAAGCAGCGGACGACAGCGCCAGGTAAGGAATGTGAGTGGGGGGGAGGAGGGGGAGGTACCCCCTTAACTGCCGCCATCCCGCGCTGCCATCCGCTGCTGCTGTGTACTGAGGATTAGGCTTTGAGGCATGGTTCTCAGAAGAGCGATGACATGCCGGGTGATGATGTCACCTGGTGCATCATTGCTCTACTGAGAACCAGGCCGCAAAGCCTAATTAGCAGTACATGGAAACAGCAGACAGCAGCGTGGGATGGCAGCAGGTAAGGAGTGTGAGTGGGGGGAGGGGAGGAGGGCTGCCATTTTAGGTGTTTTCCCCATCGACTGCAAGCCTATGGGGAAAACACCTAAAATGGCGGTCCGATATTGGAATCAGAACTTCCGATTTTGTATCATTATCGGATCCGATAAGATACAACGGACAGCCTATTTTTACGATACAATACTTTACAAAATCTGAAGTTCTGATTCCGATTTTGATACGATTTTTTGCATCTGTGCACATCCCTAGTTTTAAGACACAGTTTGAATAGGCAGGAGGGGAAACTAAACCTTTCCCACTATGCTTTTCTCCCATGAACTGCTTCTAAAGTCATTTTTCACCTTGAGGGTTCTGGGGAAAGATACCGCTCCCCCTTCCCATCCAACTGTGCACCACTTTTTAAAACCAAAGTACACATTAGTCTAATTGTGTAGCATGTAGCTGGGGCTGGCCTTATTTTATACTGTCATGTAAGCAGTTCAGGTCATGGATAATCCCCCCTTTTTTAACACCCTTGCAGGAGGAATTTGGAAGGGGGAATGGTGGGGGGAGTTTTTACCCTCCCCTGTTGGACTACCATGGTCCATGATCCCAAGAGTAAGCTGCACACAACCAGCCTGGGCATTAGAAAAAATAAGTATCCATCCAGACCAGACCAGTCTGTGGACACTACATATCCTCCAGGTTCATACAACCCACCTCCTATGCCTCCCCATGTCCAGGCAAACCCCTAATACCCCCTCCACCACCAGACACTGCTTTCCATTGTTAGTACAGCCCGGGTGACTACTTGAGTAACTTTTTAGCACCTTCTCTTTCTGTAAACCAACATGGTCCCTATGTCTTTTGCTCCATTAATGGGAAAACTGCTAAGTGTATTGTAGAGACTGGGGCTAGTCACTCCACTTTACGCTCTGAAGGATTTTCTTCTGTTCCTCATTCCTCTAAAGTTATAAATGCAGTAAGACTTTTTGGCCCACAATATTGGGAAAGCTGTGAAAACAACTCATGCAGCACATCCCCCACCTTGGGGATCCTTTGTGAATATTCAAATTGATTTTATTCAAATGAACAAGTGTTGTGGGTTAGAATATGTTCTTGTGTTTGCGTGTCCATTCTCTGGGTGGGTAGAAGCCCACCCCTGTGAAAAAGCAGATACTGTCCCCAGATTTGGAATACCTCTGTCTCTTAACGCTTCATTGGACAAATTGTTAAAGAAATCTGCAAGGCGCTGCAAGTTGAACAACACTTCCTTTGCCCTCATCATCCTCAGTCAGCAGGCCTCGTGTTTTAAAGAATGGCAAAGATGGCCAGATGCTCTCCCATTAGCCCTTTCTGAGCATGACCGCCACCTCACACAAACAGACTGGACTTAGTCCTCATGAAATCCTGATGGGAAGACCCATGAGGATTCTATCCTCAGCACCTTTAAAAGAACAGTTTATTGACTTCCATTTAACTGATGAAACTGTTCTAAGCTATTGCAAGGCACTAATGAAATCTGTAAATGTTTACCTTTCACAGGTTCAAGAAGCTCTTCCCTTTACTCCAATAGTCCAGTGTCATGACCTCCAACCAGGTGATTGGATGTATACCAAGATACACCAGAGAAAGACATCCCTTGCACCTCGCTGGAAAAGGTCATTCTAGATCCTCCTGACTACCAATACTGCTGTCAAGCTTCAAGGTGTGCCTACCTTGATCCATGCCTCGCATTGCAAGAAAGTCCTGCCTCCCTTGGATCCAGGCGTCCCTGACTTCGTTCTAGCTTCTGCTCCAGCATCACTCCCCGGGTCCCAGGAGAAAGACACCCAGGATCTCCCTCAGCCTGAGGTAGAGGAGACCAGCACTCCAGCATACAACCTGAGGTCTAGGAAGGGTACATAATAACTTACCCTCCTAGTGGCTGCCTCAAGAGGTCACTGATGAAGAGAGGTTGTTGCCAATATTGATGTGACACTTCAAAGTCTACCTACCTAGATCTACACAGCATACTACAAGGAAGTCCCTATCCCAGAGGCAACACACTCTAATCCTAGACAATGCAGAGCATAAATTGCATAGCCCAGAACTGAACTATACCATATGCACCCAACAAACAAGTCTCCATGTTGCCTGTATACTATATACTGCCCAGTAACTGAATATACCTTGCGTTCCTGGTTCTGATTGATCCCCATTTTCTTCCTCCTGTGTGCAATTGCATTATTGTACTTGTATGCTATGGGCAGGAATAAGACTGAAAATATCCAATTGTATGCCAAAGTACCAAGCAAGTTTTGTTGGGGTTGCAATGGTTCTGCCTTTGTGATATTACTTATGTTGTAAATGGTGCCCGAACATCTAACGGAACATGGTTACCTAACTCGAGTCCTTCTTTTCCAGGATATTATATGCAGTGGATGACGAGAACTCGGTGCAATTATGGGGTCACTGCCTTGGCAGGTCATTATTTTGTCTGTGAGAATAAAGCATACCATCACCTCCTCTCGGGATGGGGAGGTACGTGTTACGTGGCTGTGTTATTACCTGCTATTACAGTGCTTGACCATCTTTCTGAAGGTAAAATCAAGAATGCTATATATGCCAGAGAAGAAATAAAATCACAAAGTCCACTCACTGACAGTCAAGTGCTTAGTGGCATATTATTTCCTGTGTATGGTGCAAATGCTATATTAAATCTACTACTAAGGTTGTCACAAAGACAGAATTGAAGCAAAGGGTCAGTATTACGCAGAAAGAAATGCTTGAGGAAGAGAAAGAAAGAGAAAGAGAAATTGAACTATTGATGGCCATGCAAGTTTAATGTGGTTGTTGGGACTAGTAGGCCCAAAGGGGAGACTAAGAAAGCAAGACCACAATCCTTGATATACCTGCTCTGTATGTTGGCTTTTGTATGTAATTTGTTTCTTGCAAGTGAACAGCATGAAGAGATTGGAATGATGTATGTGCCTGAATGTGCTGTAATGCTGGAACTACTTAATTGGAAGGAAATGCTTAATTAGAATTACTAACTGTCAGGACCTTTTTGATATAGCATTAGACAAATAAACTAGTTTGATAAGGAGGACTGACCATCCAGGTCAGTCTTAGAAGAGTTATGGGCCACCTGTTGATAAGGTATAATGAAGAAGTTTTCTTTGATCTATCTTTGTTTTGCTTTAGAATTTTGCCAACTGATAATTGGTAAAGATGATACAACAACAACAACAACAACAACAACAACAACAACAACAATAATAATAATATGTTTATTTATTTCTTACCCGCCTCTCCCTCTGGATCGAGGTGGGGAACAACAATAAATATAAATACAAAGACCATTAAATAGATAGAACATTAAAAACAAATACAACTAATACATTATTAAAAACATCTTAAAGTTCAACTAGGTAAGCCTGCCGGAAGAGATCAGTCTTCACAGCTCTCTTAAATTCAAGAAGACTGCTAAGTTGTCGAATCTCTCCCGACAGGTGACTCCACAGTCTGGGAGCGGCAGAAGAGAAGGTCCCCTGTGTCACACTTGTCAGCCTAGTTCTGGCTGATTGAAGTAAATTCTTCCCAGAGGACCTGAGTATGAGGGGTGGATTATACGGGAGAAGGCGATCCCACAGGTAACCTGGACCCAAACCATGTAGGGCTTTAAAGGTAACAACCAACACTTTATACTCTGCCCGGAAACTAATTGGCAGCCAGTGGAGTGATTTTAAGACTGGTGTAATATGATCACCCCTAGGTGTACTGGTGACCAACCTGGCTGCCATATTTTGAACTAGTTGAAGTTTCTGGACTAGGCACAAAGGTTGCCCTATGTACAGCGCATTGCAGAAGTCGAGCCTCGAAGTTACCAGTGAGTGCACTACCATCTTTAGGTCTTCCAACTCTAGGAAGGGGTGCAGCTGGCGTATCAGCCGAAGCTGATAGTAGGCACTCCTGGCCGTCGCATCTATCTGGGCTGTCATTTGGAGTGATGGATCCAGGAGCACCCCCAAGCTGCGAACACAAGTCTTTCAGGGGGAATGTAACCCCATCCAGAACTGGTTGACAATCCTCCAAACCCAGGTCAGAGCCCTTGACAGGAAGCACCTCCGTCTTGTCTGGATTCAGCTTCAGTGCTTTCCACACTGCCAGTTGAGAAGTTCTTTGTCTCTCCATACAGCTGTATTATGCTCAATAAAACAGAGTTGCCTTACAACCAAAGTGGATTTTTATCCTTGATACACAAGAGTAAAAGCACACTACACCTCAGCTACTCATAACACAATAAGCTTAATGTGTAGTTTGGCCTTAATCTCCCTTCACACCCATTTTGTAGGAAATTGGCAACAACTTGGTTCTTGCTCACAGGTCTGTCACAGTCACATCTAGTTCGTCCCTCAGCCATCTGGAGTACACAGCTCCCCATTGTTTGGGGGTGGCTAACAATGACTCCACAGTTTTGAAGAAATAAAATCAGTTTAATCCCTTCTGTACATAAAAGTCTGTGCAAGGGTAAAGAAAGAACTGACAACACAGCAGCAGCAGAAAAAGTATTTTCCCATTTAGGAGAAGCAAATACAGCAGATGGAACAGCTGCTGCAGGAGCCCTTCTGTGTTGAAGGGGGATGTTCAACAACAGGGTAAACAGCTAGGTGTTATGCAACACATTGGATGACCCTGGAGAAAAAACAAAAAGATGGCCCATTCCGTTGGCCTGTGGGAGCAACAGAGTGTATGCACAACCTCTGGTGTGTGTGTGTGTGTGTGTGTGTGTGTGTGTGTGTGTGTGTGTTTTAAGGGTTTGGAAGTATTCCATATTTACAATCCATTTGGAGAGGAACATGTATCATGTATACATTTGTTTTGTTTTGGTGCATCTTATTTCTTAGATCAGATACACTCTATGGCTGGTTTCGGATGACACAATTACCAACAGTGGTTTTCATTGTCAACCGTTAGTTGACTGCTCAATCGTTGGTAATTGTGTCATCTGTGGAGCAAAATCCACCCCACGGTTGGCTTTTTTACCACAAATACAGATAGGGAAACATAACGGTCTGCAGAGTGGATTACTCACGCAACCATTGGTCTCCATGTTGTCTGTCGGGCTCTGTTGTTTCCTCCACCTGTCCACAGAGTCGTGAGGCAAGAGCAGCAGAAACCTAGCCACTTTTGCCCAGCAGGGCTCCATGGGCAGGAGAAATAATCCCATGCTGGCAGGTGCTTGAGGAGCCCCGATTGTCCCATACCTGGGTGGAGCGAGGTGATCCATGGCTCCCCATGCACATGCTGGCATAGGCACTTGCTGGCATAGGCACATGCCATCCCTGGGTGGGGCGGCACATGTCCCTTGCCACCACCACCATGCCCCTCTGATCCATCTGGACTTCGGCTCAAAGGAATAGAAGGGCCCCTTCCATCTCCTCCAGCCAATGAAGACTGAGTGTGCTCAGTAGTTATGGGGGAGGTGGCCAGGGCCGTGCAGAGCTGGTCATAGGCCCAGGCCAGATGGGAAGTGTGTGTGCCCCTCCCCCCATTTCAAACTGCTCATTGAGTATTTTTTAATCAGTGGCCCTGATTCAGTGCTAAATATGTAGATGAACTAGAACAATTTATTTTTAAAAGGTAATGGGAAGCACTTTTATTCAAGATGTAAGACATCACTTCCTCACATTCAGAATTTCAGGAAAGACGGCTCCTGCGCCGTTTCTGCAAGGCGGGCTCCTTGCTTCTCGATGGGCCTCTTACGCTACGGAAGCAGTAGCGTAAGCTGGGGGGGACCTCCTCATCGGAGTGCCCCCTCAAAATCGTGGGCCCCGGGCCAACTGGCCCCACTGCCTAGGGTGACCAGATTTTGGAAACCAAAATCCTGGTCCAAAATGGCCGCCCAAAGGGGGCGTGCGGCGCCTATGAGATTGTGTTGGGACTCCAAGTCCCATCGTCCCCAGCAACATGCCCAAACCACCCCAGTTGGTGTTGGACTACAACCCCCATCATCCTTGGTGATGATGGTATCTGGAGCCCTACACCATCTTTTAGAGGGGGGCATCAGGCTGCCCAAGGAGCAAAAAGCTTCCACCGCAGCGCTCGCTCGCCCCCCCTCCTCCCTGTTCAAAGCACCTCCGTGCCAAGCCCCTCGCAGGTGACACCCACCTGGGCATTTTGCTCGCTCCCTCCCTCACTCGCTAGCGCCGCCGCCGCTGCTGCTGCTCCGCGTCACCTTGCAGGAGGAAGTGAGGGCGCCCAGCTCAGGTGTCCCGTCATCCACCCCCCCAAACCATCCCTGGAGCCGGCGCGCTTGGGACAGCGCCAAGGAAACTTCCCCCTGGGTGGGTGAGGCAGGCAGGCAGGCAGGTGCCCCTCCTCGGCACACTTCCTCCAGCCCCTCTCCCGGGCGATCTAGAGCTTCTTCTAGGCCAGCGCGACCACGCAGGACTAGAAACTGCTCAGCTCAACCTGACAGATGGTTGTCCAGCTGCCTTTTCAATGCCTCTAATGTGGGAGAGCCCACCACCTCCCTAGGTAATTGGTTCCATTGTCGTATTGCTTTAACAGTCAGGAAGTTTTTCTTGATGTCCAGCCGGAATCTGGCTTCCTGTAACTTGAGCCCATTATTCCGCATCCTGCATTCTGGGTTGATCGAGAAGAGATACTGGCCCTCTTCTGTGTGACAACCTTTCAAGTATTTGAAGAGTACTATCATGTCTCCCCTCAGTCTTCTCTTCTCCAGGCTAAACATGCCTAGTTCTTTCAATCTCTCCTCATAGGGCTTTGTTTCCAGACCCCTAATCATCCTAATTGCCCTCCTCTGAACACGCTCCAGATTGTCTGCATCCTTCTTGAAGTGTGGTGCGCAGAAATGGACCCAATACTCAAGATGGGGCCTAACCAGTGCTGAATAGAGGGGAACCAATACCTCGCACTATTTGAAAGCTATACTTCTATTAATGCAGCCGAAAATAGCATTGGCTTTTTTTGCAGCCACATCACAGTGTTGGCTCATATTCAGCTTGTGATCTACAACAATTCCAAAATCCTTCTCGCTTGTTGTATTGATTAGCCAAGTATCCCCCATCTTGTATCTGTGCCTTTGGTTTCTTTTCCTAGGTGTAGAACTTGGCATTTATCCCTATTAAATTTCATTCTGTTGTTTTCAGCCCAGTGCTCCAGTCTATCAAGATCACTTTGGAGTTTATTTCTGTGTTCCAGGGTATTAGCGATCCCACCCAATTTTGTGTCATCTGCGGTACCCCGTTTGTTACCTCCCCTCAGTGTGAAAAGTTACCATCGTTAAGCACTCTTTGAGTCCGATTCTGTAGCCAACTGCAGATCCACCTAATAGTTGTTCCATCTAGCCCACTTTTCACTAGTTTGTTAATCAGAATGTCATGGGGCACTTCGTCAAAAGCTTTGCTGAAGTCAAGATATACTATATCCACAGTGTTCCCACAGTCCACAAGGGAGGTTACCCAATCAAAAAAATGAGATCAGATTAGTCTGGCAGGATTTATTCTTGACAAATCCATGCTGGCTTCTAGTAATCACTGTATTGTTTTCAAGGTGTTTATAGATTGACCTCTTTATAAACTGTTCCAAATTTTTTCAGACTTACTGGTCTGTAGTTCCCAGGTTCCTCCTATTTGCCCTTTTTGAAGATAGGGACAACATTAGCCCTCCTCCAGTCATCCGGCACTTCACCCATCTTCCATGATTTCGCAAAGATAATGGACAGTGGTTCTGAGAGTTCTTCTGCCAGCTCCTTTATTTCTCTAGGATGCAGTTTGTCGGGCCCTGGAGATTTGAATTCGTTCAAAGAAATTAGGTGTTCCTTGACCATTTGTTTATCAATCTCAAACTACAATCCTGCCCTGTCAGCTTGTACTTCACTTTTTCCAGGAGGAAGACTGAGTCAAAGTAGGAATTGAGCACTTCAGCCTTTTCTTTGTCATCTGTTACCAATTTGCCATCCTCATGAAGTAGTTCAACTACCATTTCTTTCCTCTGTCTTTTACTATTCACGTATTTGAAGAAAGCCTTTTTATCACTTTTAGCATCCCTCGCTAGCCTCAGCTCCTTCTCAGCTTTAGCCTTCCTGATACCATTCTGGCACTTCTGTGCTACTTGTTTGTACTCTTTTGTAGCCTGGCCTTCCTTCCACTTCTTATATGTATCCTTTTTTATGTATATGTATCCTTGTTGCTTTCTTGTAAGCCTAAAGTTCTATCAACAGGCGGTCTGTCTTCATGACACCAGGTTGGTGCCACCTCCCTCCGAAACCCCACAGTTTCCCTCTCCCGGGGTGGTGTTGGGTAATCCCGACACTGAGGAGGGAGCGTGGGTTTTCTGGGTGGCCATCCAGGTACTAGAGCCACCCTTTCCTCTTCCTGATGGAAGGTGACCAATTGCTTGTCGCCTTTCACCAGGCACCACCTCCAGATTAACCCCAGACTGATGATGGATGGCGGAAGAGCTGTATTGACATCAATCCGATTGAAAAAGTCTGGGTAAGTCCTTGACTTTTTCAATTTGCAGCTTCGCAGGAAAGCCTTGTGGTGGCTGTGAAGCTGTGCCTGCATTGTCTAACTGACGCAGCCCAGATCTGTAGCCATCTCGGGGCTTTCCCTGCATATAGACAGCCCCCAGGTCCTCTCCAAAGTAAATAGTATGATGATTCAGTTCTTTGGGTGGTGACATTAACTTTAACAAACAGCATATGGGGCTTTAAGTTTAATGTGTTCAGTTCTTTAGGGTGCATTTAGTGAACACATGTCTTACATATAAGCTTAAATACACAGAAATATTCAGTGAGGCAGCCTGCCCACTGTCATCACTGAATTCTGCCCTTCTGTGATGATTTTGAAAACAATAATTTTCATACTCAAAGCAGTACAATAGCACGCTATTTCAGCAGCATGCCCACAATAAAGAATTGCCCATTTGATGTATTTAACAATGAAAGGGACCTCTTGTCAGGTTTTTGTTTCATCTAATGAGATACATTGTGTTCTTGGTTGGGAGCGGGGTTGTAAGAGAAAAACAGCCTTTCCAAGCTACACACTATCTCTGAATCTCTCTGGCTCAAGGTTTCCCTTTGAGGTTTTGGTGTCCTTCCTGATCTTCAGCAGCAGATTCCTGTTTCTTCTCACTCTTGACATGTTCCTGCCAAAGTCAAGCACTGTTACATGTCATTGATTTAATGCAAAGGTGGGCAACTTGTGGCCCTCCAGATGTTTTGGCTTACAACTCCTATCATCCCTCACCATTGACTAAGGCTGATGGGAGTTGTAGACCAAAACATCTGGGGACCACATGTTGCCCAGCCCTGATTTCGTGCAAAAGAGTTAAGCATGTAACTCTCCTATTGAAATCAATGCAAATGCTTCACTTTGGGTCTCTTTTGCAAATGCTTTACATTGGCTAAATCATGCCCTGCGTTCTTTCCTCTCCATGTTGTCTTCCATTTATAACTCTCCCATATTTTCTCACTGCTTCTTCCATCCTTCTTCTTACCACAGAAAATTAATTAAGAAGGAAAAGGCACAATAGCTATGCAATAAACTGGATCACATGACACGGCACAGCTCATTGTGGTTATTTAACCCATAATAAGCTGTGGTGCCTGCAAGCACAACTTTGCATATCCAACCCCCATGCAGTGGTTGCTGTCTCATGTGAAATCAGTGAGCATGGTTTATGGGAGGGTTAAACAAGCCTCACATAACCCATGGTCTATGCTAGCGTTATGTGGGGTTCTTTAACCTCACATTACCCATGCTCCCTGGGTTTGCACAACATGACAAGCACTGAACAGGGGCTAGATAAGCAAAATAGCAGTTGCATGAGCCCCACATGTGCCTCAGGGCTCCATCACTCCTATTTTCCCCCCTGGTTTGCATCCACATTTTTACCTCCATTTCAGAAGCACTACAAGCGCTCCTCCCTTTCACAATTGTAGCTATACTGGTGAACTCTCTTTTTGCTCTCCTGCTGCTATTGCACCTGCCCCACCCTGCCCCTTCTCCCTCCAATTCATTGGTTCTTGTCATTGAGAGACATTGTAATGGACGTGGTAACCTTCCCTCCTTACTCATTGGAGCTCCTATTAGAATGTACAAAAATGCTTACATCTGTGTAATTTTTAAAGATAAAGAGATGAAAGTTGGGATCTTGAAAGCTCTTAAGTAGAGCTTTCAGCATTCCAAGGTTGAAACAGATAGGTCCAATGCTTGATTTTTAGGAATTTTTAAAAACATCTGGAGGACCACATCTGCATAACTTTTAAGATAAAGAGATAAAACTTGGCATGGTGATAGGACTTCAGAAGAGCTTTTGGCATGCCAAGTTTGAATCAGATTGGTTCATCCCTTGATTTTTAAGGAATTTTTAATTCCCCCCTTTAAGCCCTTTTCCTGATAGTTCACCAATGCAATTTTTCACCTGTTTGCATTTGTGAAGGATCAATTTTCCTTTACTTTGATCATGCGAAGCTGTGCATCTCCAGTTCAAAAAATAGATATCTGCTGGTTGTCTTACTCCAGAGTAAATCCCATTGATTTCAACTGCATTTACATCCAAGTCATACTAAAAGCTGATGCAGGCTTACCTTTGAGTAAACCCCATTGAACAGAGACTTACTTCTGAGTAAACAGAAGGAAGACCTCAGAGGTAAGCATAGGGTTGCAGAGCTCTTCTTTCCAGTTTGCTGTTTTAGACTTTTAAAAAAAGCTTCTGAGTGACCACACTATTAAAAGTCATTTCTATACCTGTTGACTCAGAAGTAAGTAATGACTTCATCATCTATTACTCACAGCTGCCTGCATGTTTTGAAAATGCCAACACAAGCAAAGCACACATGATGCAAAATCTCAGTGATGGGGTTTGACTAGATATCAACTGCAGCAGAGATTGACTGTGCAAAGATATATTATTCCAATGTTGCATGAAATTTAATTCTGTAAAACATCAATTTACATGGACATTTGTCTCACTTATTGGATAATGTATGCAACTTTGAAACTGTTCATGTACCTGTGCTTGGTATTCAGTCCTGCAGTCATGTTTTTCAAAGGCAATTAAATAATGAAAAATAAAACTAATTTACTTGGAAATGTTGTAGACTGATGCTAAAGCCATTGGAGGATTTTATTTTTCTAAAAATAAGGCACACATGGCAATCACGTTCTATTTTATCTGTTTTTCTCCAGTTGCTCAAGCCCAACTTTGCCTCCTCACTTTCTCAATCCTCTCAACAGATGAATCCAACACAATTTAGTGGATCCAGGAAAGGAGACAGTATGCCTGACAAAAATTTAGTGAAAGCACTTCCACCCTGAGATCACTGCTAAAATTATGTCCTCCATCTGTATGCACCCTATGTCTATGACAGTGATAGCTAGGAATGCCTGGGGTTGGGCTTTCTCCAGCCAAGCTACTCAGGAACTGCACTACCTACAGCCACGATGTCTGTACCAGGTTTGGAATAGAGGGGAATACGAACCACAGGTTAAAGTTATAGGTGCCTGCAGGATTTGGGAGGGTGGAGGACAAAGATATACAGTACTATGTAATTGTAATTCGCCACTACAAAATACCAGTGCATTTTCCTTATGTGTGTACTTTTTCACTTAGTGTCACATTCCATGATTTTTAGAAGCCTATATAAAGTGGCAGAGAATCCTGGGAAGTTGACAGCACTAATGCAGAGGAGTATTATAGTTAAGCTCACACAAGAGGCATCATGAACTTCAACATTTCATTTGGACTGTGGGGTATTAAAAAAAATGAAGAACATTGCACAAACATGGAATGGCAATCTTAAGAAAGTCATATTGGATATATTATGACATCACTGTCCTTATCATAATGTCGACAATTTCACAGGAGTTGTCCTGGGCTGCCTCTACAAGAGAGGTTTAAAGCTCTTTCAATGCGCTTAAATTTTTTTACCTCTACAAGAACGGAGCGCAAATTGGGCGTAGAGGCGCGTTATCTCTCCGATTATGTGCATTATCAAATGCGTGTTAAACAGCGAGTTTTATTTTGCTCCGGCAGTTAAAGCGCATTTTGACTATGTGAACAAGCGCTTATGTGCATTAACTACTTGTAAAGCGCATTTTGGTCATCCGTTAATGCGCTTCGATGCTTCTCGACGTCTCTCGTGCAGAGGTATTAGGCGTAAATGCGCTTCAGCGATTATGCGCATAATCGCCTAACCGGGCGCAAAAGCAAATTCTTGTAGAGGGGACCCTAGAATGATTATTTTCCTGTTGGAAGCATTAGGAAGTGTTCTGAAGAGCAGGGGTAAGCAAACTGGTGCCCCCCAAATATTTGGGACTACCACATCCATAATCCCTAACCATTGACAATGCTGGCTGAGGTTTATGAGAGTTGTAGTCTAAACCATCTGGAGGGCACTATCCCCACTGTAGAGAATAGCAGTGGCGTCTGTGAGGAGTATCTTTGGGAGGGAGAGGAGAAATTAGTATACTCAATTGGGGTTTAGGGTTCTAGAGGAACCTGGACTACTCACTTTAATTTTGACATTGTTAACATAATACAACTTTGGCATGGCTTGAATTTGGATGGATGGCATGTTCTTTTGGGACTTTGTTTCTTGCCCCCCAGAACTGCGCATCTTGGGAATGGTTTCACTTAAATGGGAGAAGGATGAGGAAGAAGAATCCCTAATAGCATCAAATAACAGGTCCATAATTTCTGGTAGATCTAATGACTGGATACCAGGTCTGCCAAGGTAAGTAGACCTGCCTCTAAGGAATTTGTATACCAGGTCTACTTCCCTATTGTTTCTCAGTGGGTAGATGTGGTGTTCGGACAATGCATTTCCACCCACAGCTGACATTTTCAATTCTTTCCCTGACTCCCTTCACTTCTGTAATGGCTCTTCAGCCAAGGCCATTATACATGTGAAGGGAGGGGCAATATTTGTGGCAGGGCATGTGTGTGACCTGCTCAGCTGACAGTCCTCTCCTCCTATGCTCTGCACAATAGATTCAGGCAGCACAATAAGTTCAGGTAGCTTCTTTATTAATACATATATTAATACCATACATTAATACTTCATCATACATACGAAAACACCAACTTTGGTGGAGCTGCATGGTACATTGCCTCAGATCCAAGGCAGGCACAAACAGAGAGAGGGAGGCAAGGTTTGTGCTCATCAAGGCTGTCCTTTTGCACACCTGATGCTTGTTTTGCTTCATTCTTCCTCACAAATGCAAGCATGTTATTTTCCGAACAAAAAAACATCATCACTCGGCACGTCGCTGTACTGAGGAACAGGCCAGAAAGCCTGATAAGCAGTACTATGGGCCAAGCGGGCGGCAGTGCTGGATGGCGGCGGCGGTGGCAGGTAAGGAGCGCGAGTGGGAGGAGGGAGGGAGTGCTGGCTCAGTGTTTCCCCCCACAGACTTGCATTGGGGGAAAGCTTTCTTTCCCCCAATGCAAGCCTATGGGGAAAACACCAGAAATGGCGGTCCGTAATCAGATCGAAACTTCCGATATTCATCAGATATCAGATCCAATCAAATAAGGGCACCCCCCGATATGATCGGATCCAATATTTTTAATATCGGAAATTCCGATCCGATTCCAATACTTCTGGCCATGCACATCCCTACATTATACCCTTTTCGACTCCAGGTGAAGACTTTTTTATTTTCTCAGTATTTAAACATTTTACCATCTTAGTCTTTTATTTTTTCTGTTTTAAATCTGCATTTTAAATTTACTTATTTATTTACAATATTTATATGCCACTCCCCATTCAGAATTTTGGAGCGGTGGACAAATAAAATAAGGATAAAAACACATTATAGGCACATTTTAAAAAGAAACAGAGTGCAAAATAAACCACAGCTGTTCATTATGGGAAGGTTTCCTGGAACAACAGCATTTTCAGGAGGCACCAGAAGGAATAAAAAGTTGGCGCCTGCCTGACCTCCAGAGGCAGGGAATTCCATAGGATGGGGGATACCACACTGAAGGCTCTTTGCCTGGTGGACTCCAATCGGACGATAGATCTGTGTGGAACCACAAATCTCTGCATTGCTGCTTGATTTTATTCTGGTTGTACTTTTATATTGTCTTTTTTATATTGTGTTTTAAGTTTTACACTTAAAATTGTACTTTATGGTTTTAATTTTTGTGAACCACCCCGATAGCTTCAGCTATGAGGTGGTATAGAAAGGCAATAAATAAATAAGTCACTTTTCAAAATTCCACCGAAACAAACACATAATCTCAATTTTTGCAGGGCATCAATCTCACCATTCCACATTGTGAAGAAAACACATGGAAATTATGGGCAGACCACCAAGCCTGAACTCTAACCCCCTCCAACTATTAATCCTGAGGCGGGCAACTTGTGGCCCTCTAGATGTTGCTGCAATGCAGCTCCCAGCATCCCTCACATTAGCTATGCTAGCTAGGGCTCGTGGGAGGTGTAGCCACTCCTGCATTTATCAATACATGCTTCCAAGGCCTACACAGGGCTCTAGCATGATACCCAAGAGAAGGCTCTGTAGATAAGAACAATTTTGATGTCTCAATGGTGAGGGTCACCAAGGGCCTGGAATAGCTTCAGTCCCTTTTTCCAGACTGAACCGCTTTAGTTTCATCTGCATACATGAAAGTTTGTTGCTCATTGCTATGGGGGAAATGAAGCAGCTGCACTTGGGACACCTTTGGGATGAGGACAACCCTGCCCTCAACTCCTGAAAATGGGTGGCTTGGTGTCGATTCCATTCCACAGATATCAACACCTTCCAGAAATGGCTCACAACAGAAGCATTGTACAGAGGCTGATTAAGTATAAAAATGGTTGCAGGATCCTGTCCTATACTGGGCATGGAATGGGAGCAGGCAGCCAGGCCTCTCTGCAGGTGGGTTTCTGAATTTGTGGAGGGTGGGCTGGTGGGAACAGCCCCCAATTGACTCCTCCTTTGAAAAGCCATTTTACATTGCCTATGCAATCATATCTGTCTCTACTCAAAAGAATATCCCTTTGAGTTTAAAGAGACGAACTTACTTCCAGGCAAGAGAATTGCTACATGAGGCTGGAAACCCCCCATGGTGTATATGGCTGATCAGTTTGGATTCTCTGTGAGCTGCTTGCTGGTCTCCAGGGTCGGTGAGCTATCTTGTCTGGGGTAGGAGCTGAAGGTGTCCAGCCCCCTATACAGGCTGAGCCCTGAGCAGGGCAGAGCAGGGCAGGGCAGGGCAGGGCAGGGCGGGGGGGGGGGGGGCAGTGGAGCCAGTTAGCCACGATTTTGAGGGGGCACTCTGACGAGAGCCCCCCCCAGCTTACGCTACTGCTTCCATTTTTCTGACATTGCCAGCAACAGTGGCCTCTAACAAGATAGCTTCAGAGCCTATTTTCACTGCTGCTTTGAAACGGTTTATAACAGTAGTGACAACTGTTGGGGCCCAGGACACACTCCAGATACAGTTTTCAAAACGTTTTCAAAGTGTTGTATCCTGCTTGGTGTAGATCGGCTCTCAGTGTCCTAAAACATATCAAGTCATACTTTCGGTAAACAATGATGCAAGAACGTTTGAATGGACTAGCAGTTTTGAACATGAACAGTGACAAGGCAAAGGTGCTTGATTTTTCTGTCATTATTGATGAATTTGCCCAAAGAAAAACTCGTAAAACTTTTCTGAATGTGAAGCAGCGATGTCTTGCATCTTGAATAAAAGTGCTTCCCATTACCTTTTTCGTAAACGGCCATGAGAGCTGTGGCTATGGGGTGGTATATAAATGTAATAAATAATCATAATCATAATCATAATAGTAATAATAATAAATCGTTCTAGTTCATATACCTATTTAGCACTGAATCAGGGCCACTGATTAAAAGATACTTAATGAGCAGTTTGAAGTGGGGGTGGGGCGCACACACTTCCCATCTGGCCTGGACATATGACCAGCTCTGCACGGCGGTGGCCCCGAGGGCATAGGGATTAGAGGCAGAGTCGGTGCCAGGAGCACACTCACCCCAACCTCGCCTCCGCATCTGTGCCGTTTCTTCAATGAAAGGAGAGGCTCCAAAAGGCACGCGAGAGTTGTGTCCGGGCTCCCCCTCCACCCCTTTAGTTTGTTGCCTTAAACACACACACACACCCGTGACACGCCCCCCCCCAAACGTAAAGCATCTTTTCTTGAACCGATCAGAGCAGCTCTTCGCCAGACTCGCAAATGCGACGCATCTGACAAAAGCCTTGGCCAAAGAAGAAAAAGTTTGCACCGAATGTGCGAAGGGGGGACTTCGGGGAGGGGCGTTGCGCGGCGGGGGCGGGGAGAGCGTTGCCCTGTGGGCCGCGTAATCCCGCTCCGCTTCCGCCGGCCCCCTTTCCCGAACTGAGCGGCGGCATCCAGGGCGGGCCGCCCTCCTGCGCAGCCCCTCCGATCCCGCCTCCGTCCCCTTCCTTCCGCGCGCGCAGGGGGGGCGCAGCCCCTTCCACGGCCCCTCCCCTCCTCCGTTTCCCCTCCGGTGACATCAGCGAGGAGGTCCCTGCGCGGACGGCGAGTGGACGCCGATGCCTTCGCGAGCCTCGTCTCCTGTTCGCCTCGGTGCCCGGCTGTAGGTGGGGGGGGGGGGGAGAGAGGGAGCCAGGCGTGTGGAGTCCCCTCGTGGAGAACGGGGTGGCGGCGGCGGCGGCTACTCCGGCGCCGCCACAGTCCAGGATTGCTCTTTCCGTGTTTGCTGGCGTGGATCGGCCGAGAGGGGAGAAGCTCCAAGGCGGGAGGTAAGAAAGGGGCCGGATCCGGCCAGCTAACTCTCCCCCGCACCGCCGCATCTCGGTTTCGTGGGGAGCGCCGCCTGGAACTCCCCCGGAGTCTGGGGAAACTCGGGGGTTTGGAGGCAGGCGTAACCGCGAAAGAGTGGGGGTCGGCGCCAGGGGAGTGGCTTTGAGCGCCCCCGTGGCTGAATCCCGCCCGCAGCATTGTTCCCCGGCCCCCGGCCCCGAACGGTTCTTCAGACCCCTTTAGCTAGCTACATACACTTCAGGGAGTTGAGCCTGTTCTCACGAACGCGGGTCCTTGACCATGGGGGAAAAAACCTGTCGTCGGAGGGAGGAAAGTCGGGGTCGTTAAGGAGGGTGCGTGTGTGTGTGTGTGTGAGAGGGGTGCATCTCTCCCCACCCCACCCCCCGATCTTCTGGTGCTTGTTTGGCGAGGCTTTCATCTGTTTTAGTGAGGGTGGAAATTAAAATTCACTCCGGATCAATGCGGAGTAGAGACGAGGCGAGGTAGTGAGGCCGAATGGGAGGCGGAGCCCTGCCCCTGGGGATCTGCGTCGTTGGAGCCCCCAAATCCATAGACCCGAGATCCCTGGGAGGTACGGCGGGGTAAAAATGTTTAAACAAACCAATCAATCAATCAATCAATCAAAAGAGACCTCTGGTGAGAGGGAACCGTCGGCTGCAAACTGCGGCCGTGGAAAGAAGAGGGGGGAAGGCCACCTGCAGAGGCGAGAAGTGCTGCGTCTCGGTTCAGAGAGGGCTCTCGGATGTCGGCGGGCTCTGGTTTCCCTCCGGACTTCGCCTGAGAAGCCCGCCTCGGCTTTCCCCAGGCAACCCGCTGGTTTGGCGAGTTTGGGAGCGGTGTTCGTGCCTTGGCCTGCACTAAATCGGTTCCTGACCTCGGATGGGAACGCAACAGTTACTTTTCAAAGCGCGGCCGTGACCGAAAGGAGTCTTGCCCTTGCGGCTCCTCGTCGTCTCTCTAAACGGAAAGAGCAGCGGGGTAGAAAACCTGGTTTCACCGGATATGTATCTCTCGAGTGTGGGGTTGCCTAGACTTTGCGCGAGTTAAATCGGAATAAGGGAAACGCTTCGGTAGAATCTACGCGTTTGTCATCGTTGGGTTGAACTGACACTGGAGCTTTCCACACACGATGTTGTTGATCTGCTACTTAAAACAAAGCCACATCCTATTCAGCCCTGTTGAGGTGGATGTAATCTCCTTCCTAGTAAACATGGATAAAACCGGGCTGTGAGCCGTTGAAAGCAAACTCGTTTTGCATACAATTTACTTAAGGCTTCAGGGAGGGCAGGGCGTGATAAACTTTAAAATTGAAGCTCCGTAATAAATAAACTTCAGTTCCTTTGAGGAGAGGGCAGTCTTATCCACATCACTTCAACAGATTGTAAATTGCCCCCCAAATCTTCTACTTCAAGGCAGATTAAAATATCGGCCTTCCCCCCATGATAGTTGCAGGGCACTATATTCCTGACTAAAGGTTTTTATGACAATTTTTTGAAAGTTCCCTCGCCCATCCAAAGTTTTTTCAAAAATTCTCATGCACATTCCATAAAGTGTCATAACTGCATTTGGTTTCAAATTTAAAGACAAATTAGGAGCCCATTCTCCAGCTATATATAATATAAAAGTCTTAAATTAGGAAATATACTAGCACTTTCACGGTGATAAATCAAACGTTTTAATGCTAGTTTATTCTTATAAGCAAGCTTTCACTCAAATCAGTGTAAGCTGTTGGGTAGGGTACTTGGTGAGGAGTCAGTAGGGTGTTTCCTAGCAAAAGGTGTTGCTCCATCTTTTCCCCCTTAATAGGTTTTTGTTGTTGTAAGAGAAAAGATTGAAGCAGCAGTGGGAAAGCGTAGAAGGGTTCCAAGTGGAAGATGGATCACTGTAAAATTCTATGAATGAGGCAGGACAATTGCAGGATAAAATCCTAGTCTGGAAGCACTAGTAACGTCTGTTCTTTGTACTGGGGAAATCAGTTCTTTATGTTCTAGTGTCATCTCCCACATCCCCTGCTTGCTTCCGCAAACACTGGGTAACAGAGCATTCGCTTGGCATTATCTGGGAAGGCAAATAACCTGATTAGACTAACTTGCACAGTATCTAATTCTAGAAAGGTTCAGTTAGAGATATTTTGCTAGTCCAAGAGGCTGTACAGTACATAGACTTCCAGGACACCTTGAACATCAGAGAAGACTTGGGTGTCATGGCCCCTAGGGCCACTTAACACACCGTGATGTCATGGGGGATGCTGAGTTACAGCTGTTGTACCTGGGTCAGCCCTCATCCTAGAAATGATTGTGTTTAAACACAAAGTAACTCAACACTGTACCACATCAGGATGTGTGTTGAACATATGGCCGAAACGCATCCTCTCCTCGCTCAGTTTAGTCACTTCAATTATGTAGACTATGGCTGAATTCGGACAACACAATAAGCAACTGGGGGGGGGGGGACAATCGCCAGTTGTATTGACTATCGTGTTGTCTGAATGCTGCCATAGTCATCTTAGCGCTGATCCTAATCCACACCCCAGTTGATTATTTATTACCATGTTGTGTGGGGAGTACCCCCTAGATGAACGACTGTAAAGTTGATTATTACCCCACCATTGACTATCGTGTTGTCCGAATTCAGCCTATATGTGGCTTTGTGTGCGAGGGATTAAGTAAACTGTTTTAAGGGATCTTGAAAATTTCCTCATTAATGTGTTCAGTTGGACCAGGCTAGCAGAGCAAGTGCAACTAGGCCTGCGATCCTATTGCATTTACTGGGGAGCAAGAGGTGGGTCTTACTTCTGAATGAATATGAATAGGATCACATTGCGAATGTTTCTAGATGTGTTCAACAATATCTTACTCATTTCAATTGTGGGGCAGGTGTTTTTTTCCTTGTTTTTTTTTTAATTGAAGCATAAAACATGGATGGCCCTTGGATAAAACCTTCTTCTCCAGGGTACCTCAAAAGAGAATCCTGTGCAAATAGGGACCTTGTACCTTGCAACAAAAACTAGTCTCTTTAGAACTTGCACAATAACTCCAGAACCACTATACTGCAGTATCTCTGAGATAATTGGTAATTTTGTGGTGTGTTTAATGAACAGAAATAGTTAAATATAAGGATCTATCCTGTGTTCCAGTAATTTTGAAAATTGTTCAGTAATTGAATACCTTCACTGAGCTAATAAATGTTCATCCGTGGATTAACTTATTTCCCAGGGCACTATTTGGTACCCAGTGGGGATGGAGCTCATTTGGAGGGTGGGGTTGATGGACAAGAGGAAAAGCAGGGGAGAAGGGATAACCATGCACACATACATGTACACCCCTTGTGGCATCTTGGCTCAAGATCCCTTTCAACCTTCAACCAGAATATATATGGTGTTGAGACTCTGTTGCTTGTGTAATCTTGCCCTGAAAACCTTGATGAATTGAACAAAACAGACAAGGTTGTACAGATTTTATTTAGCCTTCAACTTTTATAAAATGTATGCTGTCTTTACACACAAATCCGATTTTATTTGTAGAATTTATTTGTATTTATTTAAAACACCTCTTTGCCACCTTTCAGGGCAGGCACCCTCACAAGGAAGATTACAACAATAAAATACATAAAAACAGTTAAAATAAAATAAAAGTATGTTCACAATAAAATAGCAATTATAAACAATAAAACCAACAATAAAAACAGCAAGAACAACAGCAGCAATAACAGAACTCATCATGGGAAGACCATGGTAAAATAACATGTTTTTAAGGCCTTCTTAAAAGCCTGCAAGGATGGTGCATGGTGGACCTCCAATGGGGGTTTATTCCAGAGGTTTGAGGCCACTGCAGAGAAGGCCCTCTCCCACGTGCTCACCCGCTTAATTGCTCTACCAGCCTAAGCTGGTAGAGTGCACTTCTGGACACGGCAGCTACCTGGGCTTCCCCAGTTAGCTCAGAGTCCAGGAGGACTCCCATATTGCGTACTTGTTTTTTTTAGGGAGAGTGCAACCCCATCTAAGACCAGTTGTAAACCTTCATCTGAAGTAATTGGTTTCTCAACCCACAGTACCTTGTTTGGATTAAGTTTCAGCTTGTTCACCCTCATCCATCCTAAAACAGCCTCCAGACACTGGTTCATGAGTTCAACAGCCTCCCTGGAATGTGCAGATGGAAACGAGAGGTAGAGCTGAGTATCATCCACATACTGATGACACTTCAGCCCAAACCTCCTGATGACTTCCCCCAGCAGTTTCATGTAGATGTTAAAAAGCATGGGGGACAAGGTAGAACCTTGCAGTACACCACAGACTAATGGCCACGGGGTAGAATAGAAGTCCCCCAGCACCACCTTCTGAGACCACTCCTCCAGAAAGGACCGGAACCACTTTAAAGCTGTGCCTCCCAAGCTCAATCTAGATAAACGATCCAGAAGGATACCGTGGTCAATGTATCAAAAGCTGCTGAGAGGTCCAGAAGAGTAGTCTTGAAAGGCTAGATAACTCCTTATTTGTGGAGTTTTTCATTGTACCATACCTGCAAGTACAGTAAGATAGATGTTTGATGTTCTAGAGCTTCTTAGACCAATAAAAAAACCTACAAATTATTATTGAATGTTGGTATGCAACTTAGCTGACATTCTCCAAAGCTGATATTGCAAGGAAACTGCATTATTCTATTAGTGTAACAGAATGAAGAAAATGACCCTGTACAGACGACAAAGTAAGCCACGGTAGTTAAGCATTTTGAGCTAAACATTATGGCTTAGCATGTCGTGTGAACCATTACCACTTGCTGCAAAGGGGTTAGCAGCCTAACCATTGCTTAGCATATTGTCCAAACAGGCCCATCATCTTATTCTTCTAGTATATGCAAATGTTATGGATCAAATAAGGTGGCTGTACAGAACAAACATCAAGAGCATGCGAATTTTATGCACCTGTGAACTAGAAAGCTTGTTCCTTATAGAAGACAGGTGGGGGCTTTGCCATCTCTCAGATTATGCTTGTTCTACAAAAAGTGGTAGCTGGTCAGGAAATGAAAACAAGGTACTATAATACATTTACAGGTTTAAGTATTTTGTAATAAAATAATTAACTTTTAATCTACTAAGCAGTTATACTAATTTATCTAAGTTTAGTATTTGCTAATTGTAATGTGCTTTCATGCCACCATGTTCATGCAAACGCCTGCCAGTCTTGGCTTTCTACAAAATCCCTGGTGTGATCGGACCAGAACATGTTAGCTTTCCAGCCATGAGAGAGCTTGTTAACATGCTCAGCATTTTCTTCGACTTTTTTCTTCTTCTCCCTTTTTGTTCATCCAGTTTGTCCACTTTTTCTATCCTGGTTTATACTGCCTATAAATGTGCCTGCTTTTCATTTGTTTCTAAGAGGAGATGATGACTATGTATATTAAGGCATAGCTAGGATGCATCTATGGTGGAGATTCTCAACCCTCATTCTGTCCTTCTGTGAGTCTTAAGAGTGAGTGCGAAGGTTGTCAGGATCTTTGAAGACAGTTGAGCAATTACACACTTCAAGTCTGGTGTCTTCTGCTATACTCTCTTACTTTTTCCTTAATCTGAGGTTGGGTCTGCCCAGAGAACTGCCCTGGGAAGATGTTAATGGAATTGGTTGGCTCCTTTTGATTCATTGGCTGGTGGACTGTGTTGTTTGCATATTTCTTCAGACAACTGAAAGTCCAATAGAAATGGACCCATTTGGATACATGTGGATAGCTGTGCTCATGAAAATCATGGTTGAAAAGTAAATGCTGTTGTGTAATTTGAGGTGGCCTGTGTGAAAGTGTGAGAGGGAACAAGTGATTTCAAAGAGGGGACTTTCAAGGACACTGCACCTGTAAAGATAGAAGTTTGAAAGAACCACGCTACTTTCTCTGAAGTCCTCTTCATTTCCACTTTTTTGACAGTTGTCAAAATCTGTTGTGGTCTCGTTTAATGCTCAGTAAAGACAAACTTCTTTTCCACTTGCTTATAATTGCCACATTTCCTTTTAGCCTTGTTAAGGATCCAGGAGACTTGGTAGAGGAATGGTCCTTCCATTACATGGGCTTTCAAAGTAGACCTGGTCTGAAGCTTCACACAGCATGAAACTCTGTCTGCCACCCCCTGCTTCCATCATGCTGAGCAGGGGACCTTTAAAGGAGGCACTAGCTCCTGATGAACCAGCAGATGGATACATGGAGACCTGAGCTTTGTAATCTGTTGTATTTTCCCAGCACTCAATATTTTTGGGCCTGTGGAAATTCAGTCTCTTCCCCCCCCCCCCATATAAAGTATCAATTACTATTGTGATTGTTGTATAGGATATGGTTGTGCAAGTTTCACAGGCAACTATTGCATAATGTGATAAAAATTAGGAATCATATCACACATAATTTCCCCCATACTTAGACTGTTATATGAATATCTGGAAAAAAATAAATAAATGACCCTCCCTTGCCGCCAAGACTTTTGTTCTTGAATTATACAAGTATGGAAGCCTGCCATGGCAAATAGCGATACCATGTCAATGTCTGAGGTCATTGTGTTACCCTATAGTGCATATTGATTAAGGTTTTTAACAGAAGATTCAACAAAACAGGAAAATATTCCCAACCCCTTAAGATACAAAAACAACACAACTAGGTTGGGTACACTGGTGACAATAAACAACAAGGGTAAAAATAATAATATTGATAACAATTCTTTCAAAGTATTTAATATTTACAGGCTGCCTAAAGCAAAAGACAATCAGAACAATTACCAGTATATGTTAACATAAGGAACACTATATTATTTTAACAGAAGATAACACCTTCAGCAGCAAAACCTTTAACTCCTTCTCCATATATTGCAGATAAGATATAGCACTATTGATATTAAAAGTGACTTGCAGAAATACAGTATAAACATTAACATGTGTTTGGGTTGTACCTGTTCATATGGCAAAGCCCTGCTTTGCAGACCCCCTGCTACGTCTAAAATGAGTTTAGCAAGATGTTTTCATGTGCCTTACTACAAATTAACCAGGCTTCATCCCTAAATTAACATAGGCTACAATGTGTTTTGCTTCAAAGCATTCATGTAGTTTGAGCTTAGTGGGACCTCAGACTTGAAACTGGGCAAAACAGCTGGACAAAAGCCTTATCTACATAAAGCAAATCCTTCTGACATAAACTAATTTAGGTCATGCTTAGGTTTCAGCATGACACTGCAGTTGATATAAGTACCATTTTATATTTCATGATCTGTGACAACTTGAGACATTTACAATATGTAAACATTGTTACAAACTTGTGTTTCTTGATCATTCTTTCACAAACTGCATTTAATCAAAAGTGAGGAATCACAAGCAGAACTTGAGTTTTGTCCAAGTGATGTTTCCAGATCAACTGCTTTTTTCTTCCAGGGAGTTGCATTCCAGTTACAGAACTGAAAAGCCAAAATTCAGTTTAGAATATCCTGTATGGAGTCAGATGAACACACCATATGTTAGAGTTGAAAGTGAATATGTAGAAGATACAAATATCTTTTTCCTCCTCTATTTCTAACTTTCTGAAATAGGAGAGATTTGTAACAATGCAATATTGGTGCAATTTGTACTGTGTTTTATATGGAAAGTATCATGTAATTGTAGGCTTCAAAATGCCTTCATCATTTTGTGAAGCACTTATAAGCAATCCAGGCATGAGATTAGCAATCATAAATAGTTCTCAGTCATGTTGTGTTATGCTCCAAATCCCAAAGCAACTCGAAAGTAGCTTCAGAATAACAGCTAGTTCTTGAGATTGATTCACTGGTTAACCGGAAGGCTATTAGCGATTCATGGTGGGCTGTGGGTGGGCAGGATTAGGCTGCCTCTACATGAGAGGTTTAAAGCTTTTCCAAGTCTCATTAAAATTTTTACCTCTACATGAGCGGAGCGCAAATCGGGAGTTGAGGTGCGTTATCCGATTATGCACATTATCGAATGTGCATTAAATAGTGAGTTTTATTTTGCTGCGGCCCGTTAAAGCGCATTTTGACTATGTAAACAAGCGATTCTCCGCATGAACTACTTCTAAAGCGCATTTCAAACAACCGGTAAGGCCACCAGTTGTGCGCTCAATTACCTCCCGCGTACAGTCATTTGCCATAAAGCGCTTCCGAGAAGATGCGCATAATTGGAGAACCAGGCGTCAAACTGAATTCTTGTTCAGTTTGTTCTAAGGGGGTCTTAGAATCTGGAGAGAGCAATATGGGTTCCTTTCCCACTGCCCTGATACTCCCTTTTGAGTGGCTTTCATACTCTCAGATGACCTCCTGAAACAGGGGTGGGCAACTTAGGGGGCCAATTCGAGCCCACCCCTGAGGCTGCACTGCTGCTGTACACTGATACAATTCAGAAGCAGTGGCATAACAATTGGTGGCTTTTTGGAGAATTTCAGTGACAAACCACAATGATAGTCTAAAAAGTACAACTTTAGCTTTAAAACAAGGCACACACAGCTAAATTTACAGCTAAATTTGACCTTTTAGGCCCCCGTTGTAGTTTACCACTTAAAGCCAGGGTCACTGCATGTGGTCTGTGGGTGGCGTGTTGCACATCACTGTACTTACAAGTTGATATAGTAATTGTCAGCAGCCTCAACAACACAGAGAATTAGATTGTTGCACTGGAAGAAAGAGGAAGATAATCATATCCATCCAACTGGCAGATGCAATGTACCTAGTATTGTTGTCCCTGAAATTCCAACCATTGAATACACCTATAGGGACACGTTCTCTTTCAAATGCTGGAGCCTTCTGTAGGAGCTTTTATTCTCTGTATCATGGAGATTATCATGTACAAGGTTATCGGGTTTCATCAGGAGACAACCTCTGTGCTTCTGTTATTCTGACTGTCTCATTAGATGTTTCTTCCCCCCCCCCCCACCACCTTCTGTGTCTAAATCTTTTGAGGTTACATCTGTGTTGGGGTGTGTAGACTTCAGTATACCTTCCTACATCAGAACCATGGTAACCTGCCTATTCATTAGAACAGCCCTTAATAATAATATAATGAAAATGCAGAAACAGATAATTAATATTTAAATGCAACTTCCTTTTTCTAGATTAGGCCTACACAGCTGAAATATTGAAATTAATATTCAGTGTATATTTAACTAATATTTCTGCCCCTCCTCAAGGATAAAATCTTTCCTCATTTACTGTGCAATCCTGCCCATGCCTACTCAGAAGCAAGCCCCGTTGAGGCAAATAGGTATAGGATTGCAGGCCTAAAGAGAAAAAAAAGTGGAGGGGAGGAACAACACCTGTGCCTCAGATCTCAGTCCCCTTTGCCAAATGAAATGATCAGGAAAGTGCCTTAACATTTAGTGTAGCTTCTCCAAGTTTATGGAATTGTGGCCATTATGGAAAAATGCTACCATTATAGGCAGTTTAGTTATGTTAGCCACTACAGCTTGAAGTTAGGAACATTGCCACAGGGGCACAGGGGTCTTCCAAGAAGTAAGGATTTACTTTTGTTGTATAATAATTTTATATGTTTTTATTTGGACACAAGTATATAGGCTCCAGTGGCTCCATGCAACATGAATAATTTTAAAAATCTATATATGGACATAGGCCCCTGTGGCAATGTGCCTAACTAACTTCATATTATGAACATATTTTAATCCTATGTGGTGTGCAGGGGCCCTGCCTTCTTTTGTATATGGTCACTCTAGTATAGTGCCTGCACCTTTAACTGCTGTGATGAAGAGGGAATATCACCAGGAACTAATTGCATACAAATGACACTGGCTGAAATTCCCTTTTCTCTACAACTGTTAAAGTTACATGAGCCCTGACCTGGATTTTATCTGGTCAGCCTACTAAACCACATTGGGCTTTGTATAAGTGAATCTTTTTTGCATCCTGAGGACTTGTTTCTCTCTTCTTTGGATCTGAATTGGATGCTTTCCTTCTTTCGTTTTGACTATGGAAGATGCCAGAGTGTTCTTATATGTGGTAGACCCTTAAGCCCATTTCTCCGGTAAAATCTCATGGACAGGGATTTGTAACGTAATTCTATATAATCCAGTTAGCAGAGCTGCCCACTACTGCAATGCTATTGCTTCTTCTGTGAGTAGAAGGGGAAATATTATTTGCTGGGAATTTTCACCATGCCAGCCCTCGATTGCTGCAAGGCATTCAGGGTGGCAGCTGGGTATTCACAGAGGAGGTGGGAAAACAGCAACAGTTCTAGCCCCATTAGCAAGTACCCCATGACTGAGAATGTGTGAGAAGGGCACAGAGTTGCAATGGTGACCTAATCTTAGCCAAAAGTTGTAACAAGATTCAAGGAGCAATGTATTCCCTCCTATCATATGAGTGTGGTGTGGGCTGGATGGCCACAGAGCAAGCAATCTGCTCGTTTTTTAAACATGCTTTCTCCTTAGCAGTATAAAGGAAAGCTGGTTTGGCAAAACACCAGTTCATTCTTTTCATGTTTTGTCACAAACCTCTTGGGGACTATTCTTAGTTTTTGTTACATAATGCCATTCCCATGCCATTCTTTAGTGTTGAAAAGGAAAAGGAATTCATATACAGTGGCGTCCTACAGAATTAAGGGACTTTGCAGGATATTGCCAACCAAGCAGCCTATTTTTGGTAAGCTTCTGGTTTTAAGGGTACATTGTCAAGCTTCTGGGTGGAGAATGAGAATCTGTGAAGATTGCAGTCAATATATATGATCGAGACCTTACCCTCAAGAACATTCTTCAGTTTTTTGGATTGATTTCTTTTTTTGATCCTCTTTCATCTCTATTTGGCTTGTAGCTTCCAAAGAATGCTTGCACTGTTCTGAACTACAATTGTCTGCCATGACAATTAGAGACTTTTGTCACTCTTACTTAGAGTTATGTTAACTATGCTATCTCTTGCAGCTTCCCTTAAACACTTTTTAAAATTCAGTTAATTCACTTAATTATTTGACATGCGTTGTTTGGCTGTCACAGGGGAAGGCAACCTTTTGGGTTGTAGGCATATTTGGCAATGTGAAGGATTGTCCTGGGCACCACGACAAAATGGCTACCATGGGAGGAATAGCAAAAGACAAGAGAACAGAGGCAGAGTAAGATTTTTTTGCCATCCTCACTGCTGCATAATAGGCACACCGAAGTGTTTTTGCTGACCTTTGATTGTACTTGCTTCGAGACTTGAACCACTTGCACTCTAGCCGTTGTCCAGCCTGTTTCATTGCCCGTAGATCTTCTGTAAACCAAGGGGAATTACGGGCTCCACAGCACCGGAGTAGGTGCTTGAAAGCAATTGTATCAATTGCCTTTCCCATCTCACCATTCCATATTCAGACCAAGACCTTGACTGAATCGTCAGCCCTGTCAACCAGAAAATCCCCCGGAGCATTTGGGAATTTTTCAGATTCCATAAGTCTCTGGGTGGCAGACCATTTTAATCAGTCCCCCACCCCTGCAGGGAGGATCTGGTACCAGCAAACCAAATTTCACAAGGAAATGATCTGTCCATGACAGCGGGGTTGTTAAAAGGCCCCCCCAAACCAGATCATCCCACAACCAACCAACAGTAAAAGCCAAGTCTAGGATATGTTCTGCCACATGTGTCAGGCCAACAATGTACTGAGACAGACCCATGGTTGTCATGATAGCCATGAAGTTCCAAGCAGGCCCTGTCAGGATAGCCTCAGGATGGATATTGAAGTCCCCTAAAACTGGCATCCTAGGGTTTTCCAACATCACCTCTGAGACCATCTCAGCCAGCTAGGGCAGGGAGACTGCTGGGCAGCGGGGTGGGCAGTACACTAGTAGCACACCTGTTCTGTCACTTTGGCCCAGCACAAGGTACAAACCCTCAAAACTGGTACTAGGACAGATGCCAAACATTTTTAAAGTCAGTTTTGGAAGGTGATTGTAACGATACCCCACATTTCCGTCTCCCTATGTATGTCTGGATTAGTATGTCTGGAGAGTGCAGAATGTTGGACTGAGTGGGTGTGGCTGATGATGCTGGGAAAGGGAGGGGGAGGAGTATATATAGAGTGAGGGAGTGCTTCAGTTTATCCTTATTGTCTTGGTTGGGTGGAGGGTAGTTGTGTGGAAGATAGCTGTGTGTGTGATCTAGTCAGGAGTGTGTGTGAAGAGATTATTAGGATTTAAGATTATTAATAAATTATTAGAAGTGTTAAGAATAGGCAGGTGTGAAATTGATTTGAAAAGAACTGTTAACAATAAACATTTTCTTTTATTTTTGCTACCACAAACCACGTGTCAGCTTGGCTTTGTAACCTGCTCTATCAGTTTAATAAAGAAACACATATCATTACACCTTCAGCCAACATACTCACAGGAGAACCTTATTCAAAACCCTTAACACCCTCTGCTATACGGGAAAAGTGGTGCGTCTTTTACCCTTCCCTCAGGTATTTAAGTGGTGGTGCTTAGCCTGAGAGGGGTGTGTTTGTCTAGGCCTAGTGTTTGAGCCTGTGGCGGCACAGTGATGATTAAGTCTTGTGACTTACTGTAGCAAGACTTAAAGCACAATCCTACGCATGCTGAGACAGAAAAAAAGGCTTACAACCACCAACATTGGTGGCTGGGGCATGCTGGGAGCTGTAGACCCTGTTTTGTATAAAGACACAAAGGTTTGCACCCTTAGAGATCTTATTTGTAAATGTCAATATTTCTTTGATCTCAACAAATAAATCTAAACATAGATGACAGCATATGGAGACAGTGGCTCAGTTTGGACAACACATTAAGCAACGGAGGAGGGGGGAACAATTGTCAGTTGTGTTGCTTATTGTGTCGTCTGGAGGGCAACACACAATGCACACACAACTGACAGTACGTTAATCAGGCACTTTAAACAATGGAGTGAAACAACGGGCTTGCACGTTGTTTAACCCGAAGCTTAGTTGTTTAAAGTGTCGTCCGAATTCTGCCCCCCCTCTCTCCGTGGACTATTCCGTTTCGGAATAGAGTTCTGCTGCTTAGAGCAGCCAAAAAAAACCGGCCACTCTGTGCAGCTGGCAGAACTCACGGTGCATGCTGGGATACGGCTGAGGGACACACGGAGGAGAGGCTGCAACCAAAATGGCCGCCGCAAGTTTGTAGCAGCCAGGGCGTTTGCCGGTTCCGAGCAGCGCTGGCTGCATCATGTTGTCTGTGGAGCTCCTCCTGCCTAATGCGTGATCAGTACGCTATTTACCCCTCCGTTGCTTAATATGTCGTCCGAACTGAGCCAATGAATATATACACATACATACATACTTGGGGCATGATCTAGGCAAAATGAAATCCTTTTAAGCCCCAGTGATTAAAATGGGAGAGTTAAATATTGCAATCATGTTCGCCTTTCACAGGAGCACACCCTCAGCATTTATATTGCACATTTCAGGTGTTCAAATGCTTCATGTACACTCTTTGAGTCACTAATACTCAATATATCAGTATTATTATCCTCATGTTGCACATTGGAGCTGAAGTTGGGACTGAGAGAGTGACTGAGTTCAGACAACACAATAACCAATGGTGGTTTAAATTGTCGATGGTTGGTTAACCCACCATGGGTTATCGTGTTGTGTGGAGGGTGATTTTTTAACCAATGGTTGGTTATTTGGCCAAAATAACTAGGGGTGTGCACGGACCCCCCGGATCGGATCGGGACCTGGATCGGGACCTCCAATTTTGTCACGGATCGGTTCGGACAAAATCGGAGGCCCCCCGGACCGGATCGAGTCCGATCCCGATCCAAAAATCGGAAATTTTTGGATCGGCCGCCATTTTTTTCCCCATAGACTTGCATTGCAATGCAAGTCTATGGGGAAAAAAATGGCGGCGGGTGGGTGAGGGGGGCCTAACTCCCTCCCTCCCCCCCGGGGCCGTCTGCTGTGGACGGCCCCGGCAGGTAAGCCCCCTCCTCCGCACTCCCTACCCCCCCGGGGCCGTCCGTTTCCATCCGCTGGCACCCGCGGGCGCCAGCGGACGGCCCCGGGGGGATAAGCCCCCGCCCCCCGCCCCCTGCTTACCTTCCTGGAATGTGCGCTCCCGTCCGGCGCCGGCCGCTACTGCGAGCGGGCTTCACGGCCTGCTCCAGGGTGGCACGCCGTGTGATGACATCACCCGGCGCGCCACCCTGGAGCAGGCCGTGAAGCCCGCTCGCAGTAGCGGCCGGTGCCGGACGGGAGCGGACGTTTCAGGAAGGTAAGCCCGCCGTGTGCGCCCCCTCCTCCCCTCCCCCCACCCACTGCTTACCTTCCTGGAATGTCCGCTCCTGTCCGGCGCCGGCCACTACTGCGAGCGGGCTTCACGGCCTGCTCCCGGGTGGCGCGCCACCCGGGAGCAGGCCGTGAAGCCCGCTCGCAGTAGCGGCCGGTGCCGGACGGGAGCGGACGTTCCAGGAAGGTAAGCCCGCCGCGCGTGCCCCCCTCCTCCCCTCCCCCACCCCCTGTTTACCTTCCCTGCTAGGGAAGCCCCCCCTCCCACTGTCTACTTCCATTGGCGGGCACCCGCTGGCGCCCGCCAATGGAAGCGGCGGCGGGCGCCAGCAGGCGCCCGCCAATCCACCGATCCATCCGAACCGGATCGGAACCTTTTCGGTTCGATTCGGATTGGATCGGCCGATCCAGCGGGGAGATCGGAAATTGGATAATTTATCTGATTTCCCCCTGGATTGGATTCTGATCGTGGATCGGATCCGATCCAGTGCACATCCCTAAAAATAACCAACACAAATAACCAATGCTGTGCAGAGTTGGCTATTTGAACCACTATTGTTTATTGTGTTGTGTGGAGGGCATCGTTGGTTATTTCCTTAGCCACCACTGGTTATTTTGTCAGCCACAGAGTCGCAAGGCAAGCAATGGCTGCCGCTTTAATCCAGCTGGCAGGATAGATTTTCAATAGCAATGGCACAAAGGATCCAGTCTGTTAATTGATGGTGTGATTCTTGTATGTGAAAAAAACCAAACCACTATCAGGAATACAACTCTCAACATTAATACCTACAGAGATCCTCTGCTGTAATGTTTTATCTGTAATGAGCACTATGATTATGATTGTTTCACACAGTTAGTGCTTATGCTGCAGTTATTATTCTATAAAGCACTAGATTGGAAACAATGCACTCTTTTTAATTCTTCTTTGTTCCAGAGTCCAGACAAGTGTTGTATGAATTAAGATTCATTAGCAGAATGACCTAAAATGAGAACGGCATAGTAGCTTTGATGAAGCTATGCCATCCTTTGAACAGAGAATCTGAAGTTGTAAAATAAGCATATCCAGCCCAAGGTTTATGACCTGCTAGTGCCTGTGGTATAGCTGCTTCTTCTTTCACTCTGACCGGATTGAGCAGTTCTGTAAAGGGAGAAGGGAGTTATTCCACCCCCCACAACATCTTGTTTCTGCTTCCAAATATGGGAAATGCAAATCTCCTAGTGAGCTACCTGATCATCTTGTGGCGAATCTACAGTTAAATTTATAGCTTACTAAAATGGGGGCATAGATGAGCAAAACTATTCCAGCAGGCTCTCCTAGAAACAGAGAACAGTGAATCTAACCCCATAGTTTAAGTCTGTATGTTAAATGGCAGTGATATCTTGAATAGCATAAATATGTTATATACACATACACTCCAGTCTGCTTTAAGTTATTTTGTGACGTCTTCCTATTATAAGCAATTAAGAGAAAGTATGTATTAAATGTCTTCATTCAACCAAATAATGTTTAATGCAAACAATGCCTTGTTTTTGATTAATGACGTTTTCAGCATAACAGGGTTGTGGTTTGTTTTTTTTACCAATCCTTTACTTAATAGCCAGTTAATCCTATTGTGTGTCTTGCTCATCAAGACATTGACACTGCAATTTTGCATCACACGTGGCCCTCATTCACTAGGCAATGCTCCTAGCAACCTGACAATAGCACTTTGTGCATGGAACCAGCTGTACAGCTGAATAGAGTACAATTGCATAATAAGAAATGTTATCTTGTGGCTCAGTAAAGAAAGTGAAATAGCATCCAGATTACATTGTATCCCTGGCATCCCCAGTTGACATGATGACCTGGTGCCCATGAGGAACTCCTTGATCCAGTAGAGTAGCTGGGCAATGCATTATGGGGATTCTAAAATGACCACAGCCTTAGGAGCGTGGCAGCTGAATGGCTGCCATAAAGAAGTGTCACTACCCACTTAGATAGAGCATTGGAAGGAGCAGCAAAGGAGAAATCAGCAGGGAAGGATGGTAAGCAGATGGAAGAGAGAAGTGGAGTGTCCTAGGGGAGGAGACTGGAGCAACACAGGGTGAAGAGAGACAGCAAGTGGGGTGGTCCAGGAATCAGAAGAGAGACAGAGCATGCAGGGAGGAGAGAGAATGGGGTACTTGGTATAGAAAGGGGGCATAGAGAAATAGAGAAGGGGCACACACATACATGTGGGTAAAAGTCAGTTCCAGTAAAATGCATCCTCTTGAATTTACATATTTTTTTACATGGGTCTCCCCCCACATCTACTTACCCAACCACCATCAAATTACAGATCATGTCTGTGTCCATGGACTGAACCATATATTGTGACATCAAGTACAAGTGCAGCCAGTAGCCAGTTTGCATGAGTTGTCAGCCCATCATGGGTTGTTCAACTCCCAATGAGCGATGGCGTTTTGAATATGCAACCTTTGATTGGGGTGTTGTCCAAACCTGGCCATTAGGTGTTATGTGAGAGAGTTAAACAACTCTTGCATGATCCTACAGCAAGCCAAGAGTTATGAAAGAGTTGTTTATCCATCACATAATAATAATAATAATAATAATAATAATAATAATAATATATTATTTATCACCCGCCTCTCCCAACGGATTGAGGCGGGGAACAACACCAAACACAAAATACAAAAAAAATACATAGCCCCCGATGGCTGGGATTGGATGACATGGCAACCCCTTAGACGCAAATGGTGCCCGTTGGCACTGTGACTCATTGTGGTTTACATAACCCAATGTGAGCCAAAGTGTGTTGTGCGAACTAGGTCAGTGACTGTAGTTGTCACTATCAATCATTGTGAAAACCTGGCCCTATAAATTGGCAGTTTGGGGGGAAGAAAGGGGTAGCTTTTTACTTCCCAGAAATGTATGGAGCTTTTGTTCAGTGCTAAATTAGAGGGTGCTGTTAGGAAACTGCCTTGTGGTCAGATCCTTGATCCATCGAATAAGCAAGTATTGCCTCCTCAGACTGACAGTAGTTCTCTTAGTTGGCAGGCAGAAGTCTTTCCCAGTCTACCTGAGATTCTTCTTACATGGGATGGAGAACTTGGAACCTTGAGCTCTGCTCCTGAGCTATGACAATCAAATTCACAACTCTCCCAATAATGTTGATTATGATATTCTGATGCCATCCTTGTGCATTCTGTCTGCAAATAGACAAAGCAGTGGTGTCACTCTGAATGGGTTGAGGCTGGTGGTTCATCTAGCTTTGAGGCAGCATCGGTTGCAGTGCCAATTTTGGTGGAAAGGTGGGGTTTTTTTTACTTTTTTTTGGCATAAATCCTCAATGAATGCAAATAAATAAATAAATAGCAGTCCACCCAAGCTTACTCTGGTTTTATTTTGGTACTTCGATTTTGGCAACTATTTCGATTCTTAGTTTTTTGCTTATATTTTATTTATTGTCTTACACAAGAATAGTGTCTCTTGAGGTGGCAGTTTATTTAAGTCTTGAATGAGATCTCCGTTCCTCTTATAGAATCTGCTAGTTTCAGCCAAAGCTTCCCCACTAGTTCCTAAGAAGATATGCTGGCTTATGTCTGATTTAGCATAATATACTATGGTGAGAACACGCGCTTTGCTATTGTATCACTTGCACCTCTGCCAAGATCAGAACACTATAACTGTCGCTTCCGTACCCAAGCGGTGGTCCAGATGGGTCGACAGCTTTGTGCAGGGGCTTTCACCGTTTGAGTCCACTCTTTGAGCATGCCTGTCAGGTTGAAAGATGCTCCACAAATCTCCTTATCAGTAAACCTAGTCTCTGAGCATGTCATTTCCATGGTAACCTTAAAGAACAACCGGGGGGCCCACAGTAATGACTCCCAGGGGTGCAACAGTGTTGAGCACAAAAAAGCCAGCTATGCCACTTCTAGATGTAGAGCTAGGATATCTGTGTTATAAAGCAAAAACTAGTCAAAGTAAAATCAAAATAGCCTTCCTATTGTGATTAGTCTCATCTGCTGCCAATTAAACTATAAAAGGATTTTTTAGACAATCAAAACAAAGAGCTTTGAAGTGACCCCACCCACACCCAACTTTTCCCATCTCCTTAACTTGGTGAAAGAAATTAAGGGTAGACTCCAACTAGTTTGCCTCTGCTAATGGAAGGCTTCCAGCAAAGGAATGGAGTGTGATTTCCAGCAAATCCTACTTCCTTTGCAGCCCCCAAGCCCTCCTAAATCTGCTCCAGAGGATTGGGAGACCCCTGTAGCAAATTTGGGGAAATCACCGAAAATTGCACTCTTCTCTATTCCACTTACAGGAGTGGCAGAGGGAAACTGTTTGGATTACAAATTTACTCCATTTGAATTCACACGTTGAACTGTACGAGATTCATCTAGGCTAGCCCCTGGCAACAGTGCTGCATTCTGAAGTTAAGCTGTTACTGAAAGATACTTGCCCTAGTTTCCTCTTAAACGTTGAGACACAAATTGTATTAAAAGAACTGTATCCAGTAGTGTTCTCCCCCCAACAAAACAAGACAATGCTAGCAGATCAATTTTCCTCTCCCCACCCCCACCCCAAACACACACCTCAACTCTGCTTCAGGGAGTTGGGGACTCTCTGGAGGAGATTTGATGGGATTGTTGGGGCTGCAGGGGGGAATGGAAGGGAAACTCCCTCTGTAATGGAAATCCACTTGTGTAATGTTGGATTCAGCCCTTTGGGCAGTACCCAATGCTACCCCTGCACCTCTGCTATTTGTGTTGCACAGTGGGACCCACTAGCCCTGCCAACCTGTTCATTCTGGAATATTTGAAGTGCTGGCTTCCCATTGTGCTGGTCGTGGGTCTCACTCATGTGTGGGTAGTATTGGATAATGTCCTTAGTCTTTAAGGTGCCATAAGACATTTTCTTGTTGTTTTGAGTACCTGCTGCTACTGCATTTTATACCATCCAATGGCAAAACTCTCTGCACAATCTGCAAAAGATTAAAACCTCAAAGAATACAGTATAAAACATAATATAGAAACATTTAACATACAAAACAATTTTAAACACTCAATAATACCATCACAGGACTAGTTAAAAAATAACATGGCTACCCCTCTGGAAATAGTTACATATCCCAAATCATCAATCATCCTTTGAGTGTTCCTGAATACTTAAATCTCTCACACACTTACGAATTTTAAATTTTTGTGTTTGAGAAAATTATATTTCTAGCATGACCCTTCCATCAAGATCAACAGTGAAAATGTTCAAGACAGGGCTAAACTCATGCACACAACCTCCCGATTTGACTTCAACCTGTGACTTGCTGCTGTTGAGGTGTTGCTTCATAACACAGCATGCGATAGCACCTTCTAAACCACACTGCTCTAATTTTGTTATAAGGAACCTGACGCTTCGATTCCTGCTTTTCCTCTGACATTTTAGCTTGTAACAATTTAATCAAATTGAACTGGTTCGTTTCCAGACAATGGAAAAATCTTACAAAATTCTGCTTGATCGTATTACTTCCTGGTGGAACAGGCATTAAAAAAATGCTATCAAGGGTATGGAATGGATTTAGTAGTAGAGGGATGTTGATATTTCATTCCAATTCTATGTCGAGAATGCCTGCTTTTTCTTTTCTGTTCTGATGTGGTTCAGTTTCAAAGGAAGGGTTAATGTAGCCATGCTTTTGAGCATTTCCTTGAGTTGTATTGATGGAATTCTAAAATAAGCAGGAGCCATTCCCTTGTCTTGTGATGATACACTTGTCATATTGTGTCAATAGTGCCCAAGAGTAAATATTTTTCCTGCCAAATACTTTACCTCTGACACTTGTTAAAAAGGTTAACTTCTTTAGACACTTACCTGATTTAAATATTCTTTTAAATAAATCTGCTCTCTTAAACTGGTAAGCAGGAACAACACCATAAAGAAGTGTCATCATGTAACGCTAAGAGATAAACGTCTGTTCAGAAAAGGGACAGATGTTTTGTTTGCCTAGCAATGAATGAGACTGTTCATATGCCATTCTCTGACTTTAAAAGTTTGCTTTGGATGTGGGATCACACATTAATTTTCTGCTTTATCCTACTAGATCTAGCTGCATAGCACCTAGTAGACCCTAATCAATTTAAGTCTATTATTTGAACCTGCAGTCTACCATAAGACTGACTAAAAACAGATTTTATGGCTTCAACATCAAACTGCCCCCCTCTCTCTACACACTCGCCTCCTTTTGCCTAAAATTCAGCCTGATGAGGAGTTCTAGAAACTATGAAAGCTTGTTAACTACTTTGTGGCATTTTGGTTGAGCCCAATGGATCTGACAGTGGATTTCAGTACTTTTCTAACAGGCCAAACATGTCTCCCTCTACTTTTTGTGTACCATATTAATATGGCTCAATAGGCTTAAACTGTACAGTGTTGTTTCATTTAGTTGTTGGATAACTTTAATTGATCTTTTGCCAAAATGGATATAAAGGATCCTAATATGACTGTCAATTTTATCACTAAAACAGCATTGTTTTTAGGCCAGGAAGCCCATTTCCATTTTTGTTGACCTGCCCTGACAATGCATGTTCGTTTGACTCTTTTCCTCTCTTTTGATACCAAAGATTGTTCCTGAGGTTAGTCACTGAACTTAAGATGGAAACTGGTTTCAGAATACTGTAGTCCTTGACATTTAGCATTACAGAGAATTTGCTGTGATGTAATGGGGTTATATGTTGTGATCCAGAAAGTCCCTGGCTCAGATCTCATCTCCAGCCACCAACTCAGTAGGTAGTCTTACAGACGCCAGTGATTCTCTTAACTACAGTTCCTAATATGAAAGATGAGGTGATAATACAGACCCATTTTACAGGGCTGTTGTAAGGATTGCTGAGAAAATGTATATGAAGTACTTTGTATGTGTGTGTGTGGAGAGAGAGAGAGAGAGAGAGATTAAAGAAGGCACAGTAGTGCCTCCTTTATTAAGCTAGGCTGACCATACGAAAAGGAGGACAGGGCTCATGTAACTTTAACAGTTGTAGAGAAAAGGAAATTTCAGGCAGTATCATTTGTATGCAATTAGTTCCTGGTGAAATTCCCTCTTCATCACAACAGTTAAAGTTGCAGGCACTATACTAGAGTGACCATATACAAAAGAAGGCAGGGCCCCTGCAACTTTAACTGTTGTGATGAAGAGGGAATTTCACAAGGAACTAATTGCATACAAATGACACTGGTTGAAATTCCCTTTTCTCTACAACTGTTAAAGTTACATGAGCCCTGTCCTCCTTTTCATACGGTCAGCCTAGTTAAGCACGATCAGTAAAAAACACATTCCACAATGTTAAAGGTGTAATTGGGGTGGTGGTCATTCTAACAGTCATAAAATTGAAAATGTTTCACCAATCTTCCTGAAATTTACATGTGCCAGAAAGAAATGTTGATTTTATATAACCTGAAAATTTAAATACAATTGGTGAAAGATTGAGGGAAGGATGGCAGTTTAAATTAGAAAAGAAGAAAAAGCTCTCTGAATCAAAATGATTCAGATAATTATGACCGGTGAGTATTTACGTCCTGGATTTTTGTACAGAATAAGTCCTAACTAAGTAATCCAGTGGTGGTGTCTTCTTCCTCCTTCCTTGTAGTTTGTGGAACAATTTTCTCTTTTCAAAATTCCCTTCGGTTGATTTTTAATGAATATTTGTTTGCCCCATTCTAACAGATACATGATGGCCATGTTATCCATAATGCAAGTATGCTCAGTAGCGTCCCTCTCTCTCTCCCTTCCCCTTGCATCAGCTGGAGAGAAAATGGTCACCTCCTCTAGCAAAGATGTAATCATTGGCTCAATTCGGACGACACGATAGTCAATGGTGGGGTAATAATTAACTTTACAGTTGTTCATCTAGGGGGTTCTCCCCACATAACATGGTAATAAATAATCAACTGTGATGTGGATTAGGCTCAGCGCTAAGTTAACTATGGCTAGGCTGACCAGATAAAATCCAGGTCAGGGCTTGTGTAACTTTAACAGTTGTAGAGAAAAGGGAATTTCAGCCAGTGTCGTTTCTATGCAGTTAGTTCCTGGTGAAATTCCCTCTTCATCACAGCAGTTAAAGTTACAGGGGCCCTGCCTTCTTTTGTATATGGTCACTCTAGTATAGTGCCTGCAACTTTAACTGTTGTGATGAAGAGGGAATTTCACCAGGAACTAATTGCATACAAATGACACTGGCTGAAATTCCCTTTTCTCTACAATAGTTAAAGTTACAGGAGCCCTGACCTGGATTTTATCTGGTCACCCTAACTATGGCAGCATTCGGATGACACAATAGTCAAAACAACTGACGATTGTTTCCCCCACACCAGTTGTTTATTGTGTCGTCAAATTGAGCCAGTGTCTACCCAGGAGTAAGTTCCATTGGATGCAGTGGGTTTTATGCCAAGATAAGTGTGTAGAGGATTGCAGCCTTTTTAAAATATGCAATGGGGAGGGGGGGCTGAAGCAAAAGCATTTCCTGATCAGCACAACTGTCCATCTTACAATTAACAGCTTGCTTGTTTGCTTTATGTGTATGTGTGTTCTTTTATTGTTCATTTGATCATTGCTGCTGCTTGATTTTCACTTCAATCCTAGGCATGTCTACTGAGAAGTAAGTTCCATGTAGTGCAATGAGTCTCACTCCCATGCACTAGCTTGAAGGGGTGTGTGGATTTTGTTGTAAGTTATCTCTGGAAGCTCTGTGTATTTAGAGGCCATGGGTTTTTGTGAGAGAATGGTTTAAGCTCCCTCCCCCCACCTTTCTTTGTCCCAAAATCCCCCTCCCCCTGGTTATATATATATACACACACACACACACACACACCTTCATTGTTTCCAGTGGACCCTTGATCCTTGTTGCCTGGTTAGCATAATGTATTAAATAAGTCTGCTTGAAATAACAGCCTTAATTTGCCTTTACTAGGTTCTAATTTCTAGGGCAATCCATTGAGATTTACTTGAGAGTATACACATGCAAAGGATTGTGCTATAAATAAACATGATTCCCAGCCTGTGGTTATCCCACTCAAGTAGGTTTCATTAGTAATTTTTGGCTCCTATATTTACCCTGCAATCATATGTAGGTGTACTTGAAAGTAGCTCCCATTGAGTTCAATTGGATTTACTCCCAGGTAAAGCTTTGTTGTCCCTTCCCCACTACACACACACAGATCTATTGTACCCCCCTTGATCTATTTTCTTTTGTATAGAAAACAATATAATATGGTAATAAGGGGAATATGCATTGAAAATATGGGAGAACTGGAGAGTGGTAAGCAAGACTTCCCTTTTTTCATCAAACACTCCCATCAATCACTAGCAGCATGGCTAATGGTCAGGAATGCTGTAGTCCAAAACATTTGGAGGGCACCAAGTTGGGGAGGGCTGCTTTAGGAACATAATGCAGCCTTTCTGTTCCTAAAGTTGTTGTTTTATTTATATAACTTACTATGCTCGTAAAATTATCATTATATTTTAAAACTTTTAAAAGTAAACTCTGTTAGTAAATTTGCAATTATTGTCTGAATAGATTAGAAAAGGGTGACCAAATAAAATCCAGTTCAGGGCTCATGTAACTTTAACAGTTGTAGAGAAAAGGGAATTTCAGCCAGAGTTATTTGTATGCAATTAGTTCCTAGTGAAATTCCCTCTTCATCACAACAGTTAAAGGTACATGCACTATACTATAGTGACCATATACAAAAGAAGGCAGGGCCCCTGCAACTTTAACTGTTGTGATGAAGAAGGAATTTCACCAGGAACTAATTGCATACAAATGACACTGCCTGAAATTCCCTTTTCACTACAACTGTTAAAGTTACATGAGCCCTGACCTGGATTTTATCTGGTCACCCTAGTTAGAACTACATTAAATGACTGCTACAGCATTAGAAACAGGACCCAATAGAACAAAACTCAAACTGTCAGGAGTGCATAATGGTGACTCTACTCACATGTTGGGAAACTGAGCATAAATGTCTATCAGTAAAATATACTTTAGATCGATAATTTTAATAAGGAACGAAAGAACTAACTGCTGGGAATCTTACAGAGAAAATTGAAAGAACCCCTCCCCCCATGGCTTCATTATTCAGACAGTTTAAATCTTTAGTTATTATTAAAAAGTGTTCTTATTATATAGTCTTTAGAAATCATTTTGGGGGGAGTAAAGGCTGGATAACAATATATAAATACTTTCTCTTAAATTCTAAAAGGGGGGCTTTTCCCCCTGAATTTTTTGTGACCTTTCACATCTTTAATTCCACAGTTTAAAAAGGAAAATGTAGAAAAGAGCAACTAAAATGATCCAAGAGTGAGAGCTAGTCCTCTATGAGGAAAGGTTATAAAATATGGGACTGTTTAGGTTACAGAAAAGGCAAGTGAGGGGAGACTTGGTAGTGGTACATAAAATTATGCATGGTGTGGGATTCCCTAGTTCATCCCATGAAGCTGATTGGTGGGAGATTCAGGAGAAGTAAAAAGATGTTCTTCTTCACACAGTGCATAATTAACAATAGAATTTAGTATCACAAGATGTTGTGCTGGTCACCAATTTGGATGGCATGCCCTCCTTTCCATATACTCACCCTACGATATAACACGATTCCCCCTTCTGAAGAGATTATTATGGCAGACCATAATAACAGTTTTCATGTGCCCATTTGCTTTATGAGGCAGGTGCTCCTGAAGGCTATCAAACAGAGGGACTATCAGGCCATAAAGTTGCCTAGCTGAGTCTGCCAGAAACCTGGCCTCACCACTCTTGGTAGGTCCATGTTCTACAGCAACCACTCTCAGCTGAATGTGATGGAATTCTACTTTCCATCCCTGGGTTTAATTTACTGACCTCCCCTTGCTTGGCCTTGCAGAGAACTATAGGGACAGATGGAGCAGGTATACATAGCACACACAGAATGCTGGGAATGCAAATCTAAAAGCAAGTCTGTTGTTTTTCAAGAACCAAGGAAATTCATTGAATCATAGAATAGTAGAGTTGGAAGGGGCCTGTAAAGGCCATTGAGTCCAACCCTCTGCTCCTTAAAGCATCCCTGACAGATGTTTGTCCAGTTGTCTTTTGAATGCCTCTAGTGTGGGAGAGCCCACAACCTCCCTGGGCAATTGTTTCCATTGTCGTATTGCTCTAACATTCAGGAAGTTTTTCCTGATGTCCAGCCAGAATCTGGCTTCCTGTAACTTGAGCCCATTATTCCATGTCCTGCACTCTGGGTTGATTGAGAAGAGATCCTGGCCCTCCTCAGTGTAACAACCTTTCAAGGATTTGAAGAGTGCTATCATGTATCCCCTCAATCTTCTCTCCTCCAGGCTAAACATGCCTAGTTCTTTCAATCTGTCTTCATAGGGCTTTGTTTCCAGACCCATTATCATCCTCGTTGCCCTCCTCTGAACATGCTCCAGCTTGTCTGCATCCTTCTTGAAGTATGGCGCCCAGAACTGGACACAGTAACTCAAGATGGGGCCTAGCCAGTGCCAAATAGATGGGAACCAGTACCTCGTACGATTTGGAAGTTATACTTCTGTTGATGCAGCCCAAAATAGCATTTGCTATTTTTGCAGCCACAGCACACTGTTGGCTCATTTTTAGCTTGTGATCTACAACGATTTCAAGGTCTTTCTCTCTTGTAGTATTGCTGAGCCATCTTGTAACTGTAGATTTGGTTTCTTTTTCCTAGGTTTAGAACTTGGCATTTATCCCTATTATATTTCACTCTGTTGTCTTAGCTTCTCTCAGGGGAGAAGATGTGTGGGCAGTGTCCTGCGAGAAAGGCCAGGGGATACTGCCAGCTACTAGTGAGCCCCCTGCTGGGGTATAAAACTGGGCAGGTGCCCGCGGATACCAACCCATGGGGCTGGCTGTGATGATGGGGCCTTGCATGTGCATTCCAGTGAACAAAACCCTCTTGAAAGGAAAGCGACTTGAACAGCTTTCTGGGTCAGGTATAAGGAAAGCACTTTTGAATTGGGGCTTGTGCAGAGGCCTATTTGGCTCCTTAGCCATGGAGAGCACACATTTTGGGACAGGCTGGCCTGCCTTTGGGGAAAGTAATGGACAAATCGGCTTGGGTGGCTTGGAGGGAATAGCCTGGCTTGTGTTCTACCCAACCCAGGAGCTCACAGCAAATAACTCCCAGGTGTTGTTGCTGTTTTTAAACTGGATCATTAGCACTCTTTTCAGACATTAGCAACACTGGGTAGTGTACAGAGCAGGTCAGGGCCACAGTATAAGGGCCAGCCCAAGATTTGGGCTTAGATCTGGGATCAGCCTTCCACAAAAAGGGGCCTTCTGCAAGAGGAGGAATTCTGCTTGCAGAAGCTTCCTCCACCTAAATTTGAGGAAATCTTCCCCCCTCCCAGCTCACCCCATTCAGCAAGGTCTCCTGATTCTCTTTGAAGCATTTTCAGGGGGCAGGAGGAGTGGCTGCCTTGGGAAGGTGGGGGTGGGGAAGTCCATTTCCATCAGCGCCATTGATCCAGTTTAAATCTGGATCCAGCGCTTTGAAGTCTGTCTGTATTTTTGCTGCCCAGGATGAATTAAAACCCACCAACCACCTCCACTTCGTGTCTTATCATATGCTGGGCAGCATAACAATAGCACCCAAAACAATAAAGAATCAGGCAGGATGCTACCTTGTCACACACACGTTTAACACCCATTCCCTCTTGACTCCCCTCCCCCCCTTTACACTTGTGACTGCCACAGATGGCACTCACTCACGCCCTCTGAAATGCAGGGGGCATCACCCAGCCAGGAGATGCTAAGCAATCACCGAAAGGCTCCCTTTCAATGGGTCTTACTTTTGAGTAAATATCTAGGGATGTAAATGCAGCCTGTGCAAGATTGAAACTTGACCACAAACCTGATCACAATCTGCTACTTTAAGATGCAAACAGGCAGAAAAAGCATGCAGCATAAAATGAGCTATAATAATGAACATAGTAAACTGTAACTTATTCTAATATGGGATATTTTCCTGTATTGTCTTGTGCGCTTCCAGAATTAATCAGGGATTTAAAAAAAAAAAAATTAGATTTTTTTTAAAAAAATATTTCCAAATTAAAACAACATAATGCAACATTATACAACATACAATACAGTACATAACCTACAACCCCCCCGTGCTCCCCACCCCCCAGGAGACCAACATTTTCCCATTTATACATCCTTCCAAAATTGTAATGATTCTTTTGAAGGTATTTGCCCCTTCCCCGTTCTTAACACATATTCCAAAACTGGACTCCATATATTTCCAAAATCATTCTTCTTGGACATTCCCCTCATTATTTTCATTTTACACGTTAGCTTATCATTAAGTGCCAAATCCCATATTTCTTTATACCATTCTTCTATTGTATAAATCCCTTGCCCTTTCCAATTTTTAGCTATCATTATTCTGACGGGGGGCAGGAGGTTGTTTATCAATTCTCTCTACTTATATTCACATTCCCTTTATCCCATATTGCTAGTAGAGCCAGCTTTGGGCTTAATTCCAATTTACTTCCCATTATTTCACTTATTTCTTTAAACACCCTTTTCCAAAATTTTTGTACATGTTCACAGCTCCACCACATATGAAAGTAAGTTCCAACCTCCTGACACCCCCTCCAACAATTCTTGGACACTTTTTTATCCATCTGATGAAATCTTACCGGCGTTAAATACCATCTCCATACTGTCTTATAATAGTTCTCCTTTATTCTAATTGACAAAAGCTTTAACATTCTTGCATCCCATATCCTTCTCCAGTCATATTCATTTATTTGTTCCTTTAAATCATCTCCCCAAATACTTTTAAGAGAGTCTTGATATTCATCATCCTCTATCAAAATTTTATATATTTCACTAATCAAACCTTTTTTAGTTTTATTTTCTTCCTTCTTTCCTCTTGATTCAATTAAATCTTCAAATCTTGTTATTTTTCTACATTCCTTATTTTTCTTTTTCCAATCCTGTGTCCATTGTTCCAATTGTATACATTTGAACCAAGCTATCTTTTGTCCTTTTAAAAACTTTCCAATTTGCTCCTTATTTATCATTCTTTTCAACCAATCCCCTAATTTAATAATTTTCTGATCCCTCAGACCCCTTTCCAACTCAGCTTTTAAATTCTTTGGGAAGTTCGCCATTGCTACCACTGGGGTAAGAGGAGAATCCGCTGGTATTAACTTCGCTTTAACTTTCTCCCAGATCTCTATTATATTTTCCAACAACGGGTTGTCCAGTCCCCTCAATTCCTTCTTCTGAATTTTTATAAAAAAAATATTTTGCAATTTATAATCTTGTTCTCCTGTTTGCGATTCTAACCATTCTAAATCATCCTCCCCTAATATACTATTTATAACATAATTGATTAGCAATATAATACTTCTTTATATTTGGAAGTCCTAAACCTCCTTTCTTTTGTGTCTTATAGCATAACACTTTATTAATTCTTGTTTTTTTATCTCCATTACAATAGGCATTAATCATATTTTGCCGACTCTTTAACTCTACTTCCGTTATTTTAATCGGTAACATTCTAAACAAAAAATTAATCTTAGGTAATATCTTAATTTTAATAACCGCTATTCTACCAAACCAAGAATGCTTTAATTTTCTATATACCTCCAGTTTTTCCCCTATCTGTTTTCTTAAACTAGCGAAGTTAATTTCTTCTAACCTATCTAAATCATTTACAATATTAACTCCTAATTACCGTACAGTATTTTTAAGCCTAAGACCTATTTTATATTTACACTCCTCCATTTCCTTCTTGTTATAATTAAAGAACATAATTTCTGACTTCCCCCAATTAACTTGTAAGCCAGTAATCTCCCTGAATTCTCTCAAATACTTTTTAATCACATCCCCACTCTCCAGGGGATCTTCTAGCGTCAGTAAGGTGTCATCTGCAAACATATTCATTTTAATCTTTTCTTTCCCTCCTATCCCTTTTAATCTTGCATCCTGCCTTATAACATTTGCCAAAATTTCTATCACTATAGCAAATAAGATCGGTGAAAGTGGACATCCTTGTCTAGTGCCTCGGGCTAGTGTAATCTGTTGCGTTAACCCATCATTAACCATTATTTTTGCTTTATTATTTGCATACAATTGATCAATCACTCCTATAAATTTATCTACAAACCCAAAAATTTTTATAATTGTTTTAAGTGCTGGCCATTCCACACAATCAAAGGCTTTAAATATATCCAATGCTAACAAACCTGCTTTAATATTCCTTTTTTTAATAATATTAATTATATTTAAAACTCTCCCAATTAAATTAGGCATTTGCCTTCCTGAAATAAATCCACATTGGTCTTTCCTAATATATTTACTTATAAAAGTACTCATTCTTTTTGCATTGCATTGATTTATTAAAGATATTGGTCTATATGAAGCTGGATCCGTCAGGTCCTTATCTGGTTTCGGGATTAATATAATCAAAGAATGATCCCACGATGGCGGGGCCTTTCCTCCCTCTATTATACTATTAAACAATTTTTTCAATCTTGGTATTAATAATCCTCTAAAAGTCTTATAATATTCCGACCCCAAACCATCCATCCCCAGAGATTTCCCTCCTTTTAATTTATCAATAATTCCTTCCATTTCTTTTCTGTAACCAAACCTTCCATATAATCCCTATCTTGTCTCTGCAATCTTATTTTCCAATTCTTCTCTACATATTCCAATACTTTAACTTGTGGACCCCTATCTGATGCATATAGTTCTCTATAAAATTCCTGAAATATATTTAATTTATCCTTCATTAAATTACAACTTTTCCCTGTCTTATCTTTAATTGCCCCTATCATATTCTTTGCCTTTTTTGACTGAGTGGATCTGGCCAGCATCCTAGAATTTTTATTACTATATTCAAAAAAATCCCTCTTCAAACAAATCCCTTTGAACCTGTTCTAACTCTTATTTCTCTAATTCCTTCTTCTTAGCTTGAATTTGGGCATATAGGCGTTTATCCTTTGTCTCTCTTAATTTTTCTTCTAAATACCCTAGCTCCTTTTCAATTTTTTTATTTTGTGCTTCCTGTTGTTTTCTTAGGGTACACATTTCCCTGATACAAATTCCTCTTACAACTGCCTTCATTGTGTCCCATATTATCCCTTGAGAGTTTTGCTCTGTTTCATTAATTTCCCATATTATCTGCATTTCTTTTTTTATTTTTTCAACTATAGTTTTATTATTTAATATCCTTGTATCCATTCTCCATCTCTTTGCTTCTCTATAATCCTTCTTCATTTTCACGTCTGTAGTCATTAATGCATGGTCAGTGACTTTAATTACCCCTATCTCACATTCTGTAATTTTAGATAACATATTTTTTGACACAAAAATAAAATCTATCCTTGGTGAGTAAAAAGTATATTTCCTTTCTTCCCCTCTTAATACCCTCCAAACATCCATTAATTCTTTTTCATCCATTCATTTACTTAGGCCCGTCTTCCCACCACTCTTAAAATCTCTTAATATACTATCCTTATCCTTTCCTTTATCTAATGCCATATTAAAATCCCCTGCCACCACAATATTCTTTTTCCCCATTTCTCCCACAGCATTAAAAACTTCATTGAAGAATTCCATTTGTTCCCATTTGGAGCGTATACATTAATCAAAATATACTCTTCCTCCCCCACCATACAAAAAATTATCAAGAATCTACCCATTTCATCCTTCTTCACTCTTTGAATATTTATACCACATTTTTTTGACATTATAATTGCTACTCCTCTCGCTTTAGAAGTTCCAAATGCCTTCTCATAAACGCCCACATCCCTCATCCGAAGCTCATTTACCCCTTCCTTTGATTGATGAGTTTCCTGCAAAAAAATTACATCTGCTTTTTCTTTTTTTAATAATACTTCTATTCTCTTCCTTTTTATAACAGTTTCTAGCCCTTTAACATTTAGAGTTGCAACCCTTAATTTATTCTCCATCTTTCCCCACAAAAATGTCTACATTGGTCTCCCCTTGTGACACACATACCCCCCTCCCTTACCCCCCCACTTACCCACAACTTCACCCCCCTCCTCACCAGGCCCTCCTGGGCAATGGCCCCAAATATTTTTAGAACTCTTCAGGGGGGGTGAGAAGCAACCCAACAGTCCCAGAGTATCAGCTGGCCCTCCCCTCCTTTATAATTTCTTCTTTATCCCTATCCAGTCATAATTCTTTATTGACTGCTTCCACCTACAGAGCCTTCATCCTGCTTTGTTTCTCCATAATCTGTAGCGTCGACCAAACCCAACTTCTCCAGGAGCTCCATCCCTTGCTCACATGACGTTATTCTGTAATATTTCCCTTGCCAGGTAAATCTAAAAAAAACAGGATACCCCCAACTATATGTTATCGCCTTCTTCTGCAAAGTAACTGTACACAATCTGATGCTCTTCCGCCACTGAACCGTCTGGGGGCATAAGTCATTATAAATCTCAATTGGTGTTGCTTGTAGCATGGGTTGGCCAAGACGCCTAATTGCTTGCATCAGCTTTTCTTTCTTGTAATAATTCGCAAATTTGACAATTATATCCCTTGGGAGCATCCCCCTCTTTTTGTAGCCCACTCTATGGATCCTCTCGATGTCAGCCATCTCCCACTTTTCCTGGGGGTCCAATTCCTTAATCCATGCCAATATTATATATCTCAAAATCTTTGGGTTCTCCCCCTCTTGCTCCGTAAAGGATCTAATCCGAATATTTGCTCTTCTGTCTCTATCTTCCAGGGCAATTAAACGCAAATCCATCCCCTGCAATTGCTCTCCCTGTTGCTTGCTATCTTCCTTAAGCATTCCAGTCTCCACCTCCATTGTTGCCATCCTTTCCACCAAAGTTTGAAAGCCTGTCATAATTTCAATCTGCGAGTCCATAATATTTTCTCTTAATCTTTCCTCCTGCTTCCTCAAAGCCTCCTCCAGCACCTTTTGAAAGTTATCCATTAATTCTCCCGGTGACCACAATTGACTCTCTTTAGCCGCTTTAGGAATTGCTCCTGGCTTGCTTCCAGATTTAGCACTCCCACTTCCGGAGTGAAGCGGAGATTTCTTCTCGCCTCTGTCTGAAGGCTGTGCTTTGTCCGCCATTACTCTAACAAGCCGCTGCCAGTTCTTATCTGATGGATGCTTTTTCGGCTGTCTGCTCCAGATGGGGGCACTGGACTTATTACCCTTTTGCCTTCTTTTCATAAGGCTACACTATAAATCCGCGCCCCTCACCATAGAGGATTTTTAATTCCAGTAGAACAATTTTTTCAAGTTGTTTCCAAACACAGACACAAAACATGAAATGCTTCCTTTTCATGAGGCAGTCATAAAAAGCTTTTATCTCTGGACACTGGCTATTGAAAAGTTTAAAAGAGACCTCTCAGATTTCAAGTGAGAGAGCATAACCTCTGGGGCTCATTTATTATTTTGAAAAGTTGGTGCAACACATAACACTAGCGTTCCTGACCATGGGACATACTGACTTGCAATGATGGGAGTTGTAGTCCAACACCTTTGGAGGGCACCAGGTTGGGGAAGGGCTGCTCTAAACAAAAAAGAGAAGTAGGTGGCCCTAAGTTGTTCGTCATGAGTTTTCCACAGCCCCACAGTCACCTCTGCATATCATATTCTCCATCCTGTCCTCATGTGAGAATTTCACTTGCACTTTCTGCCTCCTTAGGGAGGATGTGGTGTTAAGGCTTATGAGCCTTAACTCCCAATTTCCCTGCTTTTTGATGCTTGGTTAGAAACCATAGAGCCTTAACGTTGTTTTTGTAAACCATAGTTATTTTGTTTAATGAATATATATATATATATATATATGATATTTTATGCTGTAAAATGGGGACATACAGTTAAAGTTCTTGCAAGGCACTGTAACATTAATAAACAGTAGCTTTATAGGTTATTATTATTTATTTATATCCCACCTTTGCCCAATACTGGGACTCAAGGCAGCTTACAAATTAAAACATTCACAGTTAAAACAAATAGAGATATACAAAAATTAAAATATATAATTAAACATAGTATGATTTTAAAATATTTTAAACATTTTAAATACAAATAGTTTAAAAAATCCAAACTATAAGCAGCACATCCACAAAGGTCTGAATTACTCCCCAAAGGCCTGCTGAAACAGAAAAGTTTTAGTCTGCTTCCGAAAGCACACCAAGGAGGGAGACAGTCTAGCTTTCCTGGGAAGGGAGTTGTGGTCAGGTTTCAATCTTGCACAGGCTGCATTTCCATCCCTAGATATTTACTCAAAAGATACATTCTGTTGCACACTGGTGCTGCTAACCATGATTTCTTGTTGGTCAGAGAAATGGGAGATAAATAGCAAGTGTATTGGGGAAAATGGCTACTCTGCAAAGAAAAGGAAGTCTGACAATGATTTCAAGCTATTTTCTTATAAATAAAAGGTTGTAAATTAAACAGAATGATCAAGTAGTAGTAATCTCTGAGGTTTGTAAGGTACTTCACACAGCATGTAACAATTCAGATAATGTCCTATTAATATTTCCAACTCTCCTTATGATTGCTATACCTAGGAAGAGTTGTATACTTCTTAGGAAACATGCAGTTAAACCCTAACAGTGTTTTTTTTTTCAAAGGAAGGCCTGTGGATTGTGGGGCACTATGGAGGTGAGTATCCCCAAGCAATTTTGCATTTCTAAGAGTACACATACTCACGGTTCAATATATTGAAAGGACTTTTGAGACTCCACTGGGGCTTGTTGAAAGGGAAACATTATTATGACCCCATTCAAGTGAGCCTGATACTAACTCCTCTGGGATGCTGTGAGAATTGGCTCTGCTGGCTCCCATTTCTTCACTGCTGCCTAGAGGTAGAGAGCAGGCAAACAGACATACCAGTAGTATCCAGCAGCAAATTAGGGGTTAATTAACCCATGAATTGCAGGGGAAAGTGCCATGCCTAGCTACATGCGAGCTGCTTCCTTTTTCTATTAACAGCAAGCCATGGGTTAATTGAGGTTGTTTAACCCATGAACAACCCCAAGTGACCCTGTTCAGACATCCTGGGAACAACTCTTGAATGTGGTATTTGAGAGTTTTTAATGGAAACAGGAAGCAGCTTGCATGTGGCTGGGGCATGGTGTGCATCCCTGTAATTTGTGGATTGCCATCGGATGCGACTCCTTCCTTGCTGGCCTTTATGGCAAATGGGCAGTGACAGTGGCAACAGCAGCAAAGAGTAGGACAGCCAGAGATCCATTCAGGGTGTTTTGCCCAATGGCTTCCCAGATCTGAAGTTGCCACTGTGCTCTAATCAAGGGATGGGCTTCTCTATAGCTATAATAAATTTCTCAAAACCTGTCATACAAATTTTGTCCAAATCAAGTACCAATTTCCCATGCTGAAATCCAGACAGTAGAAGACTTCACTTTCTTTTTCCCTAAAGCAAATTAGCAAATTTGCTTTAGGGAAATTATCTTCTCAAAGGGCCTGTTCAAACAACACACTAAGTTAACATTAAAATATTCAATAGTTTAAAAAATGAATTGTAACTGATAAAAAATGATAAAAGTAAGTACTAGAAATGTACAAATAATTTTAATACAATAATAAAATAGACACAAATAAATTGAGGTCAAACGCGTTTCGCCAATTCTTCTTCAGTGACCTTATCTGCCATGGATTACAACACCAATGACTGCATATCTCAATATAATGGCCTTGGCTTTCTTATATAAATAGCCACAATACTGCTTCTTTTCTTAAGATGTACAGCGCTATATTCTCTCTCAATGGTCCCACGTTTCCATCCTACTGCAGCTGGATGGAAACGTGGGAACGTTGAGAGAGAATATAGCGCTGTACATCTTAAGAAAAGAAGCAGTATTGTGGCTATTTATATAAGAAAGCCAAGGCCATTATATTAAGATATGCAGTCATTGGTGTTGTAATCCATGGCAGATAAGGTCACTGAAGAAGAATTGGCGAAACGCGTTTCACCTCAATTTATTTGTGTCTATTTTATTATTGTATTAAAATTATTTGTACATTTCTAGTACTTACTTTTATCATTTTTTTATCAGTTACAATTCATTTTTTAAACTATTGAATATTTTAATGTTAAATAAGATTCCTTAACTGTGTGTTAGGCAAATATTGTTTGTTAAGGATAAACACTCTTTGTTTTATCTCAAACAACACACTAAGCCATGGTTAAGCCGCTGAACCTTTTGCAGCAAATGGTTAGTGAGCATATGTGGTCACTATGGTTAGGAATGGTTCACACAACATGCTAAGTCAAAGTTCACATGACATGTTAAGCCATAATGTTTAGCTCAAAGTGCTTAACTACCGTGGCTTAGTGTGTCATCTGAACAGGGCCATAGTGTAATATATTCAACCTCTGCCATACTGTATTGCAGCCCATTCTCCTTGTTCCTATTTTAAGTGCCTTAACTCACCATCAGTAAGTATTTGCTAGTATTTAATATTTGCTAATTTTCAGGTACCATTTTTCAGTTAAATTCATTCAAGCTGTCGTGATGTCTCAAGCTACTGACCTTGTTCGCACAATCAAAACAAGCCTCTGTGACTTATTTAAGCCATTGTGGTTTGTTTAAATCTGTGGTGGTGTGTGTCACGTTGTTCATACTCAGGTGGCTGCTTGTTGGAGGAGGGAAACAATCCTGGAATAACCCAACAACAACCCATGGGATATTTGAGGGCTATTTCCTCCTCCAGGTCATGCTGCCTGGGTTTTGATGATATGACCCAGGTGGGTCATTAGGCTAATGGCGCCCAGCATGCACCACTGATTTAAACAAGCCTTGGTGGCTTTTTTTGACCATGTGAACTGGCCAACTGGGTATTTCACAAGAAACCATAGCATGGAATGTACAAGACTGAGATACTGTTAGTGGGGGGTTCTTCTGACCAGATGGAGGGTGTTCAACCTGTTCTGGATGGGGTTGCACTCCCCCTGAAGGAGCAGGTTTGTAGCTTGGGGGTTCTCCTAGAACCATCTCTGTCACTTGAGGCTCAGGTGGCCTCGGTGGCACGGAGTGCCTTCTACCAACTTCGGCTGGTGGCCCAGCCACGCCCCTATCTGGACAGGGATAACCTGGCTTCAGTTGTCTATGCTCTGGTAACCTCCAAGTTAGATTACTGCAATGCGCTCTACATTGGGCTGCCTTTGAAGATGGTTCGGAAGCTGCAGCTTGTGCAGAATGCAGCGGCCAGATTGGTAACAGGGACCAGAAGGTTCGAACATAGAATAAGACTGATTCTGGCCTGCTTGCATTGGCTGCCTGTATGTTTCCGAGCCCGATTCAAGGTGCTGGTTTTAACCTATAAAGCCTTACACGGTTTGGGACCACGATACCTGATGGAACGCCTTTCCCGACATGAACCTACCCGTACACTACGCTCAACATCAAAGATCCTCCTCCGGGTGCCTACTCCGAGGGAAGCTAGGAGGACGGCAACAAGGGAGAGGGCCTTCTCTGTGGAGGCCCCCCAATTATGGAATGATCTCCCGGATGAGGCCCGCCTGGCGCCAACACTTTTACCTTTTCAGCGCCAGGTCAAAATTTTTCTTTTCTCCCAGGCATTTTAACAGCTCAAGTTGAGGTTTTGATTGACACTGTGGCCAGACTTAACAGTTTAAAATGTTTTAAATGTCAGCTGTTTTATGTTTATGGTTTTAAATTTTGTATATTGTCTTTTTAGTGTTCAATCTTTTAATTTTTGTAAACCTCCCAGAGAGCTTCGGCTATGGGGCGGTATATAAATGTAATTAATAATAATAATACATACATACATACATACTGTGCATATTTTAATTAGGGCTGTGACCGGATCTGGATTCCGAATCCGAGTCAGAGCAGGGTGATCCGGACCTTCGGATTGGGCTGGATCGGATCCACGATCCAGATCTGATCTGGATCCATCCACAGCACTCCCTCCCACTCTCCCCGCTCCCTCCCTCAACCCACTCTCCCTGCTTACCTGCTGCCTCCTCTGCGTCATCCTGCTGTCGTCTTTCCTTCTCGCTGTGGGCCGCCGCATTTGCCTGTTGTGGCGGGTGACATTGTCACCCGCAGCGACCAGCAAATGTGGTGGCCCACAGTGAGGAGGGAAGACGACAGCAGGACGATGGCAGACGATGGCAGGACGACACAGAGGAAGCAGCAGGTAAGCAGGGAGAGTGGGGGAAGGGAGGGAGTGCTGTGGACAGACCCAGATCCGATCCAAGTTGGATCGGATCTGATACGGATTGGATCGGACCTGATCCGGACCTGACAGATCGGGATCCAGATTGGATCGGGGGGTCCGTGCACAGCCCTAATTTTAATATATGTGTATATGTTTTTAACACAATGTAATTCTTGAAGCTGCATTTAGAAGCAGTAGATAAGTATGGGGATGAAGGCTTCTTAACTCCCCCCCCCCAACATTTTTCTATTAAAAGTTGACCACATACACACAGGAAAAGATTACAAGTACTGATATGCTTTCCTAAGCAGGATCAAAAGAAGGCATTTTCAGCAGAAAAACTGTAAGGGGTGCGGGCTAAGCAGCTTGTGTCTTCCTGTGCCCATCTTCCACTTCAAATTGCTGCCTCCACAGCTGCATTGTATTAAAGAAAGAAAGAAAGAAAGAAAGAAAGAAAGAAAGAAGTAGGAAATTACACATAATGTGTTGTTCCAACCATGCTTTGGCTACAATATACCATATTATAGTGAGATTAGTAAATACCTTCTTACAAAGGCTAATCCATTCTTATTTCAGATCAATCAGAGTCAGCTGTGTCATTAATTGGAGTAATCTTTATTTCATTTGTCTGAGTTCTGGCTAAGGTTTCTCTGTAGGTGTGACTTTGACAGTTCAGTGTGGCCAAACTATCTATTCTTGTGGCAGGGCAGGTGCTTGCTCCTTGCTAGGCATAGTTATCAAACAGGGAGCAGCTACCCTAATGCACACTTCCTACCCCCTGTTTTTCTGCTACTGTACTGAGAATCTCTTTGAAATGTGTGAATTGGTGGAACATCTATGCACTACTTTCTCCTTGTTATCATGCATTTGGTTGTAAGATGGGAGACTGTCTCTCAGCAATCCCAATTAACTTCCAGGCATCCAGGGTTTGGGGGATAATACTTCCAGGTCAGAGGGTGCAAATCGGAGAGTCCTAGCCTATATCATGTTAGAAAAAAAAACACTTCAAGAAACAGTCATTGAACTAAAATGTTTTGTAATTTGTTATTCTTTAGCTCTGAAATCTTTCTCTTTCTTTGTGACAGCTATGTTATCTTTCCCTTCTTTGGCCTAAAGCTCTGCCTCTCTTCCCTTTTTACATATGCCTCAAATATAAATAGAAGGGAGTGGGGACATTTTAGTTTTCAAAGCATAGCTCTCTTCTCTAAAAAGAAGTTATGATCAACTTCAATTATTAACAACTACCAAGAAATTAACAAGTCAAGGCAGTGTCTCTGGTAGTGTTCAGTCATTGCTTTCAGTAATGTTAAAAAGGGGGAAGTAATGTAGGTGTGTGTGTGTGTGTGTGTGTGAGAGAGAGAGAGAGAGAGAGAATGTCTGAGACCCAAAAAGTACTCTTAAATAAGACTTCTGACTGAGTTAATGGTAAAATCGATAGTGTAACTTTTTCTAATTGATCAGTATCAACACTAAAGCTCAATTCAAGCATCATGCCAAACCATGGTAGTTCAGAACCCGAGTCATGTTTTGAACTTCCAGATGCACGTCATCCCATGGTTTATAGCTGTACATTTGCTTTCCCCCTCCCCCATCTGCTCAGCATGCCAGTTTATCAATTAAGACATCACACTAAAAGCCCTGTTCACATAATCCATAACTGGCAAACTCAATTCCAAAGCATGGTGTCTGTTTCACCGCCAGCTCAGATCCCATCAGGTTATACTTGAAGTTGGAGGTTTTTGCCCCAACGTGCATCACCTTACACTTGCTTACATTGAACGGCATCTGCCATTTGGATGCCCACTCTCCCAGTTTGGAGAGATCCCATTGGAGCTCCTCACGATCCCTTTTTGTTTTAACCACCTGAAATAATTTGGTGTCATTGGTAAACATGGCCATTTCACTGTTCATTCCTAATTCCAGATCATTTATGAACAAGTTGAAAAGAATTGGTCCCGATACTGATTCCTGTGGGATCTCACTATTTACTTTCCTCCATTGGGAGAATTTACCATTTATTCCTACTGCCTTCTGTTCTCTAGCCAGTTACTAATCCATAAGAGGACCTCTCTTATTCCATGACTCCTATGTTTGCTCAGGAGTCTTTTGTGAGGGATTTTATCAAAAGCTTTTTGGAAGTCCAAGTAAACAGTGTCCACCGGATCACCTCTGTCTGTCTACATGTTTGTTGACACTCTCAAAGAATTTTAGATGATTAGTGAGACAAGACTTGCCTTTGCGGAAACCATGTTGATTCTTTTTCAGTAGGACATGTTCTTCTATGTGCTTACTAATTTTGTCTTTAATAAGCACATGTTGCATATTTTGGTGACTTCTGGTTGGAGATGGCGGCGTAGTCAGTTTCGTTCCTGCTTTGCTCCTGGCTTTCTGCTCATAAAAGCCTTTAGACTGCCTCTTTAACCATTTAGCTTCTTTTTTTTTAATGCAGACTATGTTTCTCTTTAGTTTTTGTATAAACATTTGTATTTTGACTGAGATTGTGAGACTTTGGAGATGCCACCGAAAACTAAGAAAGGCGTAGAAATGCCATCTACCTCCCCGGAATCTCCTGCAGTTAAATCTGCCAAGACTCCTCGGGCAGCAGAAGAAGGGGAAGATGTGAGTGCTTTAATGAAAAACATATCACTACTGCTGGCTCAACAGTTAAAACAACTGGCACGTTTAGACCATATGGATTAACAACTGGCACGTTTGGATCTAATGGATCAACAACTGAAACACTTGGATCAGCTGGACCAGCTCCAGCCAATTTTGGACTCCTTAAAAACACTACAAGGGACTGTGGCTTCTATTGACACTCGTCTTTTGCAGGTGGGATCTAAAGTTAACAAGCTGGAAGAGCGTGTGGCTGTTCATGAAACGGCAACCACGGCATTGCACAATGTGTTGTCTTCCAGAATTGTTCAGCTTGAGAATAATGCTTGCAGGTGTAACCTTCGCGTTATTGGTGTCCACAACAACCTACACAGATACGCTCGGCAGATTTATGGAGAAGCTTCTCTGTGAGCTGTTAGCATTGCCTGAAGATCTTCAATTGGATATAGAATGGGTTTACCGAGTGTTGGGAGATCCTATGCATGGGGTTAGAGATGGCCCTAGTATTATTCAGTTTCTACGTGCTTCAACTAAAGGATTTCTTCTGGTACAGCGCGGTAAAAAGGGGATCTGCATTGGGGACCGGACAAGACAAAAATAATGCTTTACCCTGATTATTCCAAAGCAGTGTCTGATCAGAGAAGGAAATTCACCAAAGCAAGGTTGCTTTGCAAAGAGGCTGGATTACAATACCACCTACGCTTCCCTGCCGTATTCTGTATTGATTATGAAGGCCAAATTAAGCAGTTTCTTATTTCCGAATCAGCTGAATAATTCTTAATTGGGTTGAATGACAGAAAAGCAATGCCATGACAATATTTCTGCAATTGAGCCATGTTATTTTTCAGTCTATTTTTCCTGATCCATATTTATGTTTAGAGTTTCTGGGCATCTGGCCAAGCTGTGATAAGACTTCCTGGGCATTTTGCCTAGCTGTTATATTTACAAGTTCTTCTCTCTCTCTCTCTCTTTCTTGCTTCTTTTATACATTCATATGTGTGTGTGTGTGTGTGTGTGTGTGTGTATATATATATATATATATATATCCATCCTAGTGTTATTGGTTTTTTTGCTGTCATTCATTATATAACTTACGCAAACATTTATTATTACTATTTTTCTTAATGACTAACAATAAATTGTATATAGGTTTTAATATCAATGGATATATTACTACTATGCTGGTTTAATAATTATTTGTTTGCCTTTGTTTCTCCCCCCACTCTTCTTTTCTCTGAACTTTTTTTCCTCCTTTCCGCCCCCTCCTTTCTCTATTCTTTCATTTTCTTGAGGCAGTCACCTAATACTTACATGTATTGATTATTGGTTTGATTGAATATTGAGATCTACAGGACAAGGGCAGGATGAGGGAGTACACCGTGGTCTCTAATGGAAGCCAGGATATATATATATATATATATATAGGTTTTGATTTAGGTTATATTGGTGGTGGTGGTTATGGTTTTTTATTAGAAGTGTTCTTTATTTTTTATTCTTTTATTATTATTTGGGAGAGACAAACATTAGTTTACAATCTTTCTATTTTTACAGGCCAATATGTATTATACTATGGTTTAACGTGACTTGTGACTTTTATGTAAGCAAGATCTGCAACATTGGTATGATTGGTTTATGTGGAGGGGCTATTAATATATTTCTTACTGTTCTATGTTCAGTGTTACTTCATGGAATGTCAAGGGGCTCCGAAATGTTAACAAGTGGGAAAGGGTGCTTTCTAAGCTGAAAGAATTTAACGTTGATGTGCCTTTTTTTTTTTTTGCAAGAAACCCACTTGACTGCTGAAGACATCCATTTGTTAAATAAGGATTGGGTTGGCAAGGTTTACGTAACAGATACTTCAACACGCTCCAACGGGGTGGCGATTTTAATTCACAAATGACTTTCTTTTTCCCTTCAACAGCTGATTATTCACAAATGACTTTGTGAATAATGATGGTTGCTATTTAATTTTGATTGGGAAATACATAGATAAAATCATTGCTATGATCAATCTATACTGGCCAAATACGGACTCTCATGATATGTTTCATGAATGTTTCAGCAAATTGGTTAATACGATCTATGACTATTTGATTGTTGGTGGAGACTTTAATGAGATTTTAGATCCTTCATTAGATAGGAATACACCCACCCAAGACACAAACAGCGGGGAGAAATACGCTTCAGGCATATACGGTTGAACTTGGTTTGATTGATGTTTGGAGTATATTGCACCCTGATGATAGGGAGTACACCTTTATTTCATCAGTATATCATAACTGTTTTCATTTAGATTATTTCTTAATTTCTACTTCTTTACTGCAGCAAATAAAGGCTTGCAAGATTGATACACTGGTAATTTCAGACCATGTCCCTGTATGCTTGGAGCTACAGTTTTCAGGCTTGCTTAGGCCTCCGGGACTTTGGCGTTTCAATGTTTCTCTCTTAAATGTTGAGATGTTTAAATCTTAGATTTTGGCTGAACTTTCAGAATATTTTGATATCAACAAGGGTACTGTGAGTTCTTTTGCCATGGAATGGGAGCCCTGCAAGGCCTTTATTGAGGGTTGAATTTCGCTTACACTTCATTTAAGAAAAAGCTTAGAACAGCGCAAGAAATTGAAATCTCTTCTAATCCAATTTGCTAGTTCCCCATCAACACAGTTGTATCAGGAGATGCAAAAAGTTAAATGCAAGTTAAATAATATTTTTTTCTCAGCAGGAGGAATTTGCTTTAACTTGTATGCGTCAGACATATTGGGAAAGTGGGTAACGACCCGGTAAAATTTTGGCACATTGTCTTAAACACCAAAAACATTGAAATGTTATTTCTGCCATTAAAGATAAGAATAAAACGATACATACTTCTCCTACAGATATAAACCTACAATTTTTAAGATTTTACACGGAGCTGTATAGTAAGGGTAGCGAGATATTGGAGCAGGATATGAATACTTTTTTTGCTCAGATTAAGCTCCTTCGCTTAGATTCTTTGCAAAGGCAACATTTTATGGCTCCTATAAGACTTGAAGAGATCACAAAAGTAATTTTGAATATGAACAATGGGAAATCCCCAGGCCCTGCTGGGTTTCAAAAATAGGCCTATTAACACTGTCATGTCTTAAAACCAAATAGAAAGCAATGTTGACAGTGGTTGAACAGGAAACCACACAGACCGAAAGTCCACAAGTGGAATGAATCATTATCCAGTGCCAGCGGAGAATACAATTTTTATACAATTGTTAAAAATGTAAATATTGTTTTGTACATTTCTATGTGAGTGTTTGTGATGACTCACAGTCTTGCATTGCCTTGGCAAATGCTCAAATGTTTAGAGCTAGGACCAAACATGTGGCAATCAAGTATCTAAATGTTAAACAATATGTGGAAGATGGTTTAATTAAATTAATATATTGTGAGTCTAGCGAGAATGTAGCAGATATATTTACAAAACCATTAATGGGATTTCAGCATGCCAAGATAGCTAAAATGTTAGGTTTTGAAATGCTGAATGAGGAGGAAAAACTTTAGACCACTTAGATCTTCAAATTTTGAAGGGCTGTTGAGGAAAATTCCATTTCTAAATGGATTGGTTGAAAGTTTTAGAGTCCTGAAGGACATATCAGCCAGCTGCAGGCAATAAGGTTGAGAGAGAGTTTTTATGTACAGAACTGGAAAGGTCAACCTGATTATTGCTAAATGCCAGAAATGATAAGATGATTAATCTGGGATGGGCTGATGTCTAAAATGTATAAAAGTGACCCTTAGTTTAATGGCTACTGTGGGTGTCAGGCATGGTGTATTTGGACATGGAGAGATTTGATGAAGGACTGTACATATCTGGATGGAAACTGTTGTGCTGCTGTATATAATTGGACCACGAGTAAACAATCTGTATTATACACAAGATTTGGTGTGTGAGTATTTCTTCAGCGCTTGGAATTGCTACTGGACTGATTGCTAATACAAAAGCTCACAGTGTTTGCCCTCTCTTGCTTCCCCTCCTCAACACCAATTTCACTAATAAACGTTGATAACAAAATATTAACGGCAAGTTTAGTTGATAGATTACAACAAGTTATTACAACATTGGTCGGATCAGAACAGGTGGGATTTATTAAAAACAGACAGGGGGCTGATAACTTGAGACTAGTTGTAGATTTGATAGCTTTAAATAGAGAAAGAACTGACCAGGCGGCCATTGTCTCTTTGGATGCTGAGAAGGCATTCGATAAAATTCATTGGAAGTTTATGCTTGCCGCATTGAGTAATTTTGGTTTTCCAATGGAATTTTTAAAGTGGGTTAGAATTGTATATTCGACCCCAAGAGCAAGAGTTATGACCAATGGTTGGTTGTCAGATTTTTTCCTACTTGGGCGTGGAGAGAGAGGGATGCCCTCTCTCCCCACTGATATTTGATTTATGCTTGAAACCCCTGGCTTGTGCAATTAGACAGAGTTGTAGTATTCACGGGTTTGTGCATACTGACTTAGAATTTAAAATTATTCTTTATGCTGATGATCTTTTATTGTTTATTTCTAAATTCCAGGCTTTGTTATTCCTACTTTGATAAATACCTTCGGTGATCTGTCCAGTTACTCAATTACCTGGTCAAAGTCTGAATTGATGCCGATTGGAGATAGCATATCTTCTAGTGTGTAGTGTGTTGGTTTATGGACAATTTCAATGATGTCCTGATTTTATTACTTATCTGGGAATGGTTATTCCCAGAGATATATCCCAATTGATTAAAATAAATTTGAATAAATTAATTGAGGAGATTGTACGTGATATAGACAGACAGGCACAATTAAAATTGAGTTTGTGGGGTAAAGTCAACATGTTTAAGATGTTGTGGGATTCCTTTACTTATACCTGGCAAATATTTTCAACAACTTATTGCTTTGTTTCGTAAATTTTTCTGGGGTTCTTCCCCACCTCAAATATCTTTGATACGCATGCAACTTCCGATTAAAGAAGGCGGGTTTGGATTTCCAGACCTAGCTTTGTATCATCGGGCCTATCTATTGACTTGTACTAAGTTTTGGTCTTCTCCAGTTTGCTTAGATATGCCACCCTGGTCAGTGTTGGAATCCTTATGGTTAGAACCGCTTCCTAAATGGCTGGCACTCGGTTCTCGACATGTTAGATTAAATAATCCTCCTCCTACAATCTTGGCTGCTAGAGAGAAATGGTGCATAGTATTGCGTCAATTGCAGTTTGACCCATTTTCTCACGCAAAATTGACTTTATGGGGAAATCCAGATTGAAAAATTGGGGGAAATGTTTTTGTGGAGGACATGGACGGATAAGGCAATTTTTACTTTGGATCAATTAATAGGTTCAGATGATGAGTTTTTGTCATTTTCTGATTTGCGTGTTAAATATAATTTACCTGCTACGACTGAATGGCAATACTTACAATTGCAACACTTGCTGAAATCTAGGTTTGGACTGGCTGCTTTTACGGCCTCAAAGCCTCCGTTACTGTTAGAAACACAGTAGCTGAGCAGACACGTCGATCCACAACCCATATATATAAATATTTAGTAGTAGTAAATAAATACGATACTCATAGTTTAAGACAGGATTAGAATCGAGAATTAGAGTATCCTATTTTGCCCAATCAATGGACTGTTGCCTTAGAGACTGTATCTGAAGTTTCTATGGATCTTAGGCTACGTCTTATTCAACAAAAACTCCTGTTCCGGGTCTACTGGTCCGCACAATGTCTTTTCAACAAGGGTCTATCTAATTTACATAATTGTTGGAGATGTAATGCACCTAATGCTTCTTTTAACTCATATGTTTTGGCAATGCTCAGTAGTCTCCTCCTTTCGGGAGGAGGTTAAAATAAGGAGATATCTTGTCCTGAATCAATCTTTAATATGAAAAGATGTGCATGCCCTTCTAAACTACCTGCCAGTTTCTTGGAAACTAACACAGGGTCAGCACAAATGGATTTTCAGAGCCCTTGTGACAGCTAAAAGACTATACTATCATATTGGAAGGATAAATGCTCACCTCCCATAATGCAATGGATTGTGGACTTAATAACCTTACCAACATTTGAACGGGTGATATATAGGCACAACTTGCGAATAGATAAATACGTGGCTATATGGTCTGTGTTTTTTTAAAGACCTATTGGAGGCCCTGTGATATGTCCCAGCAGAGAGGTTAGGCTGGTGGGTACTTAGGACAAGGCCTTTTCAGTAGCAACTCCCTGATTGTGGAATTCGCTCCTGAGGGAGAGATGAGTTTGGTTGCCTCTACAAGAGAGTTTTAAAGCTCTTTCAAGGCGCTTAAATTTTTTTACCTCTACAAGAACGGAGCGCAAATCGGGCGTAGAGGCGCGTTATCTCTCCGATTATGCGCATTATCAAATGCGCATTAAATCGCGAGTTTTATTTTGCTCCGTCCGTTAAAGCGCATTTTGACTATGTGAACAAGCGCTTATGCGCATTAACAACTTGGAAAGCGCATTTTGGACATCCGTTAATGCGCTTCGCCGCCTCTCGCTGCCTCTCATGCAGAGGTATTAGGTGTAAATGCGCTTCAGCAATTATGCGCATAATCGCCTAACCGGGCGCAAAAGCGAATCCTTGTAGAGGGGACCTTTGTTTCCCTCATTGCTCTCTTTTAAAACAGTGAAGACTATTCTGTTCCATCAGGCTTCTTAACTCCCTAATTTTCATTTTAACTCTCAGATCTTATTTTATTTATAGCTGTGATCCTGTGTTTTATATGTGAAGTTTTTAATGGTACATTGATTGTACCATTGATTGTCTCCTCTGCATGCATGTTTGGAGGCAGTAATGGGCTGGATGAGGAAAAACAAACTGAAGCTGAATCCAGACAAGACGGAGGTGCTTGCTGCCAAAGGCCACAACCTGGGTTTGGAAGTGTGTCAACCAGTTCTGGATGGGGTTACACCCCCCCCGAAAGACTGTGTTCGCAGCTTGGGGGTACTCCTGGATCCATCGCTCCAAATGACAGCCCAGATAGATGCGACGGCCAGGAGTGCCTACTATCAGCTTCGGCTGATACGCCAGCTGCGCCCCTTCCTAGAGTTGGAAGACCTAAAGATGGTAGTGCACTCACTGGTAACTTCGAGGCTCGACTTCTGCAATGCGCTGTACATAGGGCTACCTTTGTGCCTAGTCCGGAAACTTCAATTAGTTCAAAATATGGCAGCCAGGTTGGTCACCGGTACACCTAGGGGTGACCACATAACACCAATCTTAAAATCACTCCACTGGCTGCCCATTAGTTTCCGGGCGACGTATAAAGTGTTGGTTATTACCTTTAAAGCCCTACATGGTTTGGGTCCAGGTTACCTGCGGGATCGCCTTCTCCCGTATAATCCGCCCCACACACTCAGGTCCTCTGGGAAGAATTTACTCCAGTCAGCCAGAACTAGGCTGACGAGTGTTACCCAGAGGACCTTCTCTTCTGCCGCTCCCAGGCTGTGGAATGGCCTGCCGGAGGAGATTCGACAACTTAGCAGTCTTCTGGAATTTAAGAAAGCCGTGAAGACTGCTCTCTTCCGGCAGGCCTATCCAGTTTAATTTTAAGATGTTTTTAATAATGTATTTGTTTTTATCTGTTTTAATGGTTTATCTATTTTATTGTTTTTATATTTATATTTAGTGTTGTTCCCTGCCTCGATCTAGATGGAGAGGCGGGTTAGAAATGAAATAAATAAAAATAAATAAATAAATAAAAATAAATCACTTTGAGTACTGTTAGACAGAGGGTGCAATTCATAAACATATGAAAGAAATAACATAAATACATTTATGAAAGGCAATTGAGCAGTTAGGCTTGAAAACTACTGGTGTGCTACCAAGATCTGTAGAATAACTGTTTTGCTGGTTTCTGCCGACGTGGCTTATTAACAGTTCAACTACTCCGTTTCTTGCTTGCTTTGACGACAAACTGCTGGAAAATGTGACCATACTATGCTTCCTTGCATTTTTGCCTGATGAACTGAATTTATCACTTGCACTTTATCTACACTAATTCTAGGCAGCAGTCTGAAACAAATGGCCAGAAAATCTGATTCAGTAGTATGAAATGTATGTTTATCCATGGGTATCTTGCAGCACACCCAAAAGAAGTCTATCCCATTGTGGAAGTAGGAGGGCGTATTTTACACAAGATTCTTTCTAAGGTGTTTGTGCTCTCTCCCAGCCTTACTTAGTTTGGGGTTAATACAGATCCTTGTATAATAATTTAATAAATGACAGAATAGTCCAAGCTACAACATGTAGCTTCCATGTTTACACTGTTCACCAGTGGATTTAACAAAGCTGTAAAACTTTGCTCAAAACTCCTGTTGTTACTGTAGAGAGAGAATGAATGTGGATAGGGGAGAGAATTGTCTCAATGTTTATATGTGGAGAAACTGAGGCAGTATGCACCAATGTCTTAGGATGGGCTCAGATGATCGACTTGGTGTTGTTATTTATTATCACATTTGTATCCTACACTTCTTCCAAGGAGCTCAGGGTATCAGACATCCTGATAACAATCCTGTGAGATGTGTTAGGCTTAGCCACTGACAGACTGGTCTAAGGTCACTGAATGATACTCATTTCTAAGGAAGTATTTGAGTCCGGGTCTCCTTGGTCAAAGTCCAGATAGTGACATGAGATCATTTATTGCATGGCAATCTGCCCACTTGATCCTTCTCTAACTTTTTGATGAATTGACATTATGGAAGTTTTTTGATGGATGAAACAAGCTTTTGGGTTGTTTTATCTTAACTCTGTTGTGCAATTCTGTCGAAAAGTTGCTTTCCTGCATCTCTTGCAGCCATTAGCCTTCACTGGGAAGAGAGCTCTTGTTTGAACATAGTTACAAGTAGGTCATCTGAATCCTCCCATTACTCAAATGTTTTCTGGATTATTTGTGGTAGTAAAATAACACACTTAGATTTGTTTGTTCAAAGTAAAATGCTTTAAATTGGAAATGCTTTTTTAAAAATAATTTAATCACACAGTAAAGTTAAGCATACGTCTAAGAGAAACCATATTTTAACTATCTCTTTTTCTTTTTAGATTTTTCTCAAGGAATAAAGAATTGAATGACACTGTAATCACGTTGGTAGCTAGGACACCTGAAGATAAATGGCACAACATTTGCAACAATTCTTCTAGAGAAGATGGCACACTAGATTTTCAGGGAAGGGTGCAGATCTCAAAATGGCAGCCCAGAGGATTCGTGCTGCTAATGCCAGTGGCCTCCCACGGTGCAAGTCTGAGGGGACATTGATTGATCTGGGTGAAGAATTTTCAGAAACCAGCTTCAGTTCTGTCAAAGGTGAGATTCTTCTCTTTAAGTTGGATCATCCACAACATTCAACTAAAATCAGTGCCTACAAGAGAAGGGGATTCTGTATACATATGACATACAGAAATCTTAATAGACCATGATTTGCACTAACCATAATTTTGAACCCAAATTTTGACTTTGGCTTCCAAAGGTGGAAGGTTTAGAATTGCTTGTCTGCTTTTTTTCCTGTGTGTTCTGCACTACAGTAGCCTCTGGAAGCAGAGTGATAACTGTAACTTCTGTTTGTCCATATGTTTGTTTGTTTGCTTGATTGATTGATTTCATAAATTCTAGCCCTACTCTTCAGCTGATAAGGTTCTCTTGAATAAAACCAATATAAATCAGTAATAATAAATAAAATATTAAAAGCAGAACAGTTAATCAAAGTACAGCAAAAGGCCTTGGCAAATAATTAAAAAGAATTTTACGGTGCCAAAAATAAAATGTTTCCAAGAAAAACTCTCTGGGAAGGGATCTATATAAACAAGGTGCAGTAATTGAAAAGGCTCTGTCTTTGGTCATGGCTTGCAAATCCACTTCAGTCCAGCCAGTAGCAAGCTATGGTTTGTCAATCAGACATTGCACCAATAAATAGTTATGTTTCCTGAACTATTGCTTGATGCAATGTCTGAATTGAGCTTTAGTGTCACATGTCTCATTATCAGTGTTAGGACTACAGACCACGTTAGAATATCATTATAGAATGTAATGTAAATGTTCTTCTAAGGAAGGGTCTGAGAGTGTAAAGCTTTTAAATAAGTGCCGGAAGTAAAGACTTTGGCATGAAAAAAATGTTTATTCTCCAACATAGCTAACTTAATGGCTCAGTTCAGACAACATATTAGTCAACACAGTGTGAAAAACTCCATTCAAGCGTTGAGTTTTTAGGGGGTACTTCCTACACAAGATGTTCTAACTCCACTGTTGTGTGACTGTGGGCTACTGGGGAGTTGAGTAAAATGGATCGCAATGTTTGATTTATTTATTTATTCATTTATTTATTGCATTTTTATACTGCCCAATAGCCAAAGCTCCCTGGGCGGTTCACAGTTCCTCCGCCCTCTCTCTTCCCCCAGTCTTCCCTATTGCTGCAAAAAAAAAAAAATCCCAGCGGCTCTCCTAAAGCAGTACTCGCTGCTTTCACCACTCTTGCCATGGAACTCTGTAGCCAGTGGGAAAAGTCAAATCAACGCAATGGAAAACTCCATGGAGCCTGCCATACAACACACAACACAGCAGTTGTGCAGGAACTCTCCTCTGCACAGCGTGGATATTCTGCGTGGAGTGTTTTCCCAAAAAACTCCAATGTTGCATGGACTTTCCTGACAGACAACACATTTCTTAGCGGTGGTGTAAAAACTCCACCGTGAGTTCTAAAAACACAGTTGACTAGCGTGTTGTCTGAACTGAGCCAATATGATGACTGTTGTTGCAAGGCAAAGAGAAGTATTTTACCTACTTGAGAGTTTCGTTAAGACAACTCAAGGAAGTGCTCAAAATCACTTCACTGTGATTACGATGTGAGCTCGGGTCTTTCAAATGGCATTGTCTGGAAATGGAGAAACAGCTGTCAAAGGTTTCTGGTAGAATTCGACATTCTGCCTTTCAAGTTCCACCATTGCACACTCCCAGAAAGATGTCCCTGCAGTCTCCTTCCAATCTTACTACAAAATTCAGTACATTGTGAATGTTTAGGCATGGGGGATATGTGGCATACGTAGTAGAAGATGGCCTGGCTGTTATCGGTTAAAATTAAAGAGAAGGGGGATAGCTCAATAGTCGAGCACCTGCTTTCCATGCAGAAGACCCCAGGTTCAATCCCTGACATTTCCACACAAGGCTGGGAAAGACTCATGTCTGAAACCCTAGAGAGTTGCTGGCGGTCAGCATAGATTCTACAGAGCTAGATGCACTAGCCGTCTGACTCCTGTTGGCTTTTCATATTACAGAACAGACAGATTTTTTTCTTCACAATGTTCAGTGAATTTTGGAGTGCAAAAGAGCCCTGCCCTCTTTTGTAGCTGGTCACACTAGGCAGGGCCCCTGCAGCTTTAACTGTTGCGATGAAGAGGGAATTTCACCAGGTGCTGCATGCATACAAATGAGAACTGCTGAAATTCCATTTTCTATGCAACTGTTAAAGATACAGGAGCCCTGTCCTCCTTTTCATATGGTCACCCTAGTCTCTTAGTGTACAAACTATCCTGTGCTCTTTGTATAACATGTCCACTAATACTCCAGTTAAGACTTCTCTTTTTTCTTTTTCTTTTCTTTTTTGAACCTGGAGCAATTACTTACAATCTGTATTTCAATACAGGAGAATGTAAAAGAATCCAAAAGGGAAAGGCCCTCTGACTTCTGGCAGACCCACATATTGTACAGCTGTTTCTTTAGATTTGGCTCTTGCTAATATGGAGTCGGATTCCCAAGTTAATAAGGCAATTGTAAAAATAATCAGATATAGGAGGAACATGATGCTTGCAAATGCAAATACAACAACTGCTGGTTCAGACGGCTTTGCAGCTGTTTTACCAGTATAATAATGCTGAATCAGTTAATGACCAAGGTCATTCCCAATAACCCTGTTTTTCCTATCATGCCTTTGTTATTTGCCAGAGCCACTTGCCAGAACCACATCTACCATAGCATCTCCTTGAGCCTTTAGTGATGAATTTGTTCATCACTAAGTCTGCAAGTATTGAGACCACCATATAACTCTGCCCCTACCCATAATATATTTACAGTTCAATCCTGTACATGTATATTGAAAGGTAAGTCACACCGAATTAAGTGGGGCTTCGGCTCCAGTAAGTAGGTATAGGTTTGCAGGTTTAGTTGCACATAATGCAGTGCAGAATATAATTAATATCTTAGAGGATAACTTGAACAATAATCATTTCTCACACATTAATCACAATGCATGGTGTCTTTTCATAGTCACTAAAACCATTTCGTGAAGAAGAGCTAGGGGGTTGTAGGTGATAGATGACTGGCTGTTAAAAGATCTACTTAAGATATGAATGATTCTGGGTATGAGCCAACAGTGCTTCAGGGATCAGTGTAGCTTGTGCAGTGTGGCTGGATAATTGCACCATTGGCAGTTGCTCATCCATATTCTCCCTTTGCTTTGCAGTGCCTTCTCCTAGTGCCTTGATGGTAGACAATCTTATGTCGTTTGGAAATGCAAAGGAAGTTGTAGCAATCAAAGACTACTGCCCAAACAACTTTACCACCTTGAAGTTCTCCAAGGGTGACCACCTTTATGTCTTAGATACCTCCGGTGGTGAGTGGTGGTATGCCCACAATACCACAGAGATGGGCTACATCCCATCCACCTATGTCCAGCCTGTCAACTACCGGAACTCTTCTTTAACTGACAGTGGAATGATAGACAATCTGCTTGAAAACTCTGATGAGGGAGCCAAAGAGCTTGATCTGCTTGGAGACTGGACAGATGTAAAGTGGAGTTTAACCCAAAACAACCCTTTTTTGAACAACATGCAGACTAACCCTTTTCTGAATGGGAATGTGCAGATAACACCTGACAGAGACAAGGAGTGTTCCCGCCAAACCACGGTGGATTTGTTGCTCTTTGACGCGGGGGTGCCTACTTTTACAGGATTGAGTTCTGCAACCAATAGCAGTGTAGGGAACCATCTTGATGAGATTCCATTTATGAATGGATTTGAGTTTGATCAGCCCAGCAGACGGGACAATCCTTTCTTCAGAAGCAAACGCTCGTACAGTTTATCAGAGCTCTCAGTACTTCAGGCAAAGTCAGAAAATCCGGCATCCTCAGGCTTCTTCACTGGGTTGAAATCTCCTACCCCAGAGCAATTCCAGAGCAGAGAAGACTTCAGAGCTGCATGGCTGAATCATCGGAAATTAGCAAGGTCGTGCCATGATTTGGATCTGCTGGGCCAGAACCCCGGTTGGGGTCAGACACAACCTGTGGAGACTAACATAGTTTGCAAGCTGGATAGTTCTGGGGGAGCAGTTCAGCTTCCAGATACAAATATTAATATTCGTATTCCAGAAGGACACGTAATTGCTGGAGATACACAGCAGATCTCCATGAGAGCTCTGTTGGATCCACCTCTGGAACTCAACAGTGACAAATGCAGCACCATAAGCCCTGTGCTGGAGATTAAGCTGAGCAACATGGAAATCAGAACCTCCATCATACTGGAGATGAAAATTTCTGCAGAAGTTAAGAATGAAATTGTGAGTAAGAGTTTAGTAGAAGTGCAGTGCCTACGGAGTGACATGAAGGAAGGGCCATATGCACCGTTGCAACTAAGATATTGCTATGGAGACACAATCCAGGTTGAACTGGAGAACCTGGAGCCTTGTATGTATCTAGCAGTTGTTGCCCAAGGACAGAACATTCTATATCCCTACACAGTTTGGGATTACATCACTAAAAAAGTCACAGTTGGTGTCTATGGTCCAAAGCACATACATCCTTCTTTTAAAACAGTAGTTGCCATCTTTGGACATGATTGTGCCCCAAAGACTCTGTTAGTGAATGAAGTTACACGCCAAGTACACTGTGCAGCACCTGTTGCACTGCAGTTGTGGGGTAAGCACCAATTTGCCCTAGTGAGGCCGCAAGATCTAAAGCTTTGCATGTTTTCAAACATGACTAATTATGAGGTGAGAGCCAACGAGCAGGCAAAAATAGTGAGAGGCTTCCAAATGAAACTGGGCAAAGTCAGCCGCCTCATCTTCCCCATCATGTCGCATGATCCTAATGAGCTGTCCGACTTCACATTGAGAATACAAGTCAAGGATGACAAGGATGCCATACTGACTCAGTTCTGTGTTCAAACACCACAGCCACCTCCCAAAAGCGCTGTCAGGTCCACTGGACAGCGAAGATTCCTGAAGAAAAACGAGGTCGGAAAAATCATCTTGTCGCCTCTTGCAACCACCACCAAATATCCCATCTTCCAGGATCGGATTGTGGCAAGCCTCAAATATGGCAAACTGCTGAAAACAGTGGTGAGGCAAAACAAGAACCATTATCTCTTGGAATATAAGAAAGGGGATGCCATAGCTTTGCTAAGTGAGGAGAAAATCAAGTTAAAAGGTCAGCTCTGGACAAAGGAATGGTACATTGGCTACTATCAGGGTAAAATTGGTCTAGTCCATACTAAGAACGTTTTAGTTGTTGGGAAAGTCAAGCCAAATTATTTTTCTGGACCTGAGCTTACGACTTGTATGTTGTTGGAGCAAATCCTGAGGCCTTGTAAATTTCTCACCTACATCTATGCTTCAGTAAGGACTTTACTCATGGAAAACATTAGCAGTTGGCGGGCATTTGCAGATGCTCTGGGATATGGCAACTTGCCAATTGCTTTCTTCTGTCGAGCAGAGCTGGACAGTGAGCCAGAATGTGTGGCTTCTGTGTTGGAGAAATTGAAAGAAGACTGTAATAATTCGGACAATAAGGATAGGAAATCTTTCCAGAAGGAGCTGATGTCAGTAAGTATTCTGGTTGTGTGAGGTATTCTTAATTCAAGGGTGGTTGTCTGCTCTTCTGACCTTTTGTTGGGTTAAGAGTTCAGCTGATCAGTCTGTGGAAACAATAACTAAAATTGAAAGCTACTGCTTACTTCTAAAACACTGTAGCTCAGAAACCAACTCTTCTTCACTATTGTTATCTACTACCCTGATCTACCCTGAAATTAGGACGTTTGGGATAATGGCTGGGCAACCACTTCTACATTATGATCACCGAGCAGTTTTAGGGTGCAAATCTAGACTTACATGTAATTACCACAGAAAGCAAGAGTGATTAGGATTTGAATATTAGTCTTGTTGTTTTCAGTGGTTGAAATGCAAATAGAAACGTCTGCATTTTGTGTTCTTCGTGTGTTATCTAAGATTCATTTTTGTACAAGCGATTCTAACAAGGAAATGAAATCACAAGGGACAATCTCCCTGCTCTTTTTAAAATTATTATTTAAATAAATGCACCCCAGGTGATGAAATCTAAATATCACCACAGCAAATACTACCACCGTATTTCTATTTCCCTGCTTGGAGGCACATTTCATAGGAAGAAGTAATCTCAGGTAAATTTCAAGTTGCAGTATTATCTGCCTCAGAAGTTGCTCATAAAAACTTTGCTTCAGTGGGCAATGAACTGGACTGCAATTGACAAATTGAAAGCCATGTCTCTTGAGCCTATGATTATCTTAATAAGGCAATTCTCCCTTTTTCATTAAGTAAAAATGACCTTCAAGAAATCTGTCTTGTGGAACAGCCAGATAATGATTTCACCTCTCTCTCTCAAGAGTATAGAAAATTGTATATGATCAGGGCAGCATTGTAGTTACCACACTCATAGTGCAATCAAACCCTCCTCAAAAATGAACATCTGTTTTTTGGACTCTAAAATTGGTAGATAAAGCCGAGTTGTGGACCCAGCGTCCAAAACAATAACACAACAGACTTTTTTTTAAAAAAAAATTAGAATGGATGAATGCATGTAGATAAATTTGACTTTGAAAACAATTTTGCCCTAGGTCTGAATGCTTCTTTTATGTCAGGGTCTGTAGACCATATGTGACTCTTAATGGCCATTTTTGCACCCCGCCCCTGCTGAATTTGTGGCAGCGGTGGCGGTGAAAAGCACAGCAATTTTGCAAGGAAACATTCTGTAAAATCGATGCATTTCTTCTGCTGTTACTGCAATTAATTCAACAGTGGTGGCAATATTGCCCTTCATCCTGTGGAATTTGCCCACCCCTGTTTTACATAGAAGATGCTTAAAACTGACTGTTTCCTGCGGGGACTCTCCCACTCCCCTGCTCAGTGTTGAGCTACTGTGATACAAAATGACTGCAAAGACCAGGGGCAGGAGGGCAGTGACAATCCATAGAAAGTTAACAGTCAGTGAAGATTCTGCAAGGGGAATGAACGATCATAAATGCTGGGTGAAAAGCATCACACACAGGACAGGATTGAGCCAGCTGTGTTTTGGCAGTGAAAATTGGCTAGTTTAAAAGTTTGCCAAAGACCTGAAATGGGGTATCTCCATCACTGCAAATGAAATTGTTATACAAATGAAAACTTATAGGATGAACTGGATAATCTCCTGGACTGACAGTACTACCTACAGGAGGATAACATGAACGGTACAAAAATGGGTGCATTCTTGAAGATACTACTGCTAACTGCTGAAGTTGGGGTATCTGCAGCGGTTGAGGTTAATGGGGAGGAAAATACTCTTGTGAATCAGAAAATGACGAGGCTGTCAGTGTGTATTATAGCTGTTGATATAGGTCTGAAGAACAGACACGGTCTTGCATTATTTCTTTGTACCCAGCTTCAACAGCAAGAACAGGGTGAGAAAGAAAGACCCTCTTATTCAGGCTCAATAAAGGACATGCCCTGAAAGAGACAAAAAGGACAACACTGAGAATGTTAGTATTAGAGCTCATTCAGGCACTAGTAAGCCTTTATTTTGCTGCTGCCCTGCAATTTGGGAAAACATTTTAGGAGACTGATATTCTAGATGAATAGGGTTAACATCCAGTTCCCTTCCTTTCATACTATGAAATAAGTAGCAGTAGCAAATAACTAGCACCGTCCACTCAGTTTGGAATAACTTAGGTAAAGTAACTTAATGTACTTTTTTGTGGGAGAGAGGGGAAATCAACTACTTCATGCTCCCAGTAATATCATTGGGAGAGGCAACAATCATGGAAATGTCCCGGTTAGCATGCCTCCTTCTTGGAAACTTACCTGATAGTGGCAATAAAGCAGCCTTATAACTGAGAGTCATTGTAATAGGGCTGCTGCAGCAGCAGCATCTCTGATGTAAAGAAATACTGGAAATGTAGTATCATGATGCCTGATGATTGGGATGCTGCCGCAGGCATCCTAGGGATGAGGCAATAGGAACTACATTTCCCATGTTCCTTGCCGCTGAGGTTCTTTTATGAGAGCCTAATCGAGGCCTTGCCACAAAGCTAGGTAGGTTTGGAAGGGTCAGGGAAGGGGGCCGTGGTGGCAGGCAAGGGAGGCCTGGTGCGGAGGCAAACTCACGAACTCGCTTTGAACTTTAGTAGGGTTTGGGCTTGGTTTGTAGTGGAACTGTGATCCTATCAACCACCTGACATTGATATGCTAGCTATCCCCTAAGGCCAGATCTACACCAAGCAGGATATAACACTTTGAAAATGTTTTGAAAACTGTATCTGGAGTGTGTCCTGAGCCTCAACAGTTGTCACTACTGTTATAAACCATTTTAAAGCAGCAGTGTAGATCCTGCCTTAATGAAAAAACTGATGTCTATAGAAAGGAGCAGAATATTGTTTCAAAGTTGGTGTATTGCATAACCTACAGACTCTCGCAGACTCTGCCTTCCAAAGGCCAGACTGTGGCCTTTCTTTCCCCAAGCCAAAGCAGTGGGTGTTGCCCCCAAACCACTGTTACAAATATTGAGTTCATGGCATCTGGAGTTTTCTTGCAATTTATTTTGTGAACAAATCAGCGTTTCTTGAAACCTATGTGAACCTGAATTTAATTTTTTCACTTTTTCCATGAAGCAGTATTCGGTGTGGATTAAAAAAAAAAAAAAGGCCCAGAATACACACAACTACACATAAGCTATTTTGCATTTAATTAGATATTTGGAAATCAAAGTTTGGCCTTTTATTAAGATGTTTCCCCAAATACATAGACTGTGTGAATTAAAATTACGTTCTTCCTGTGACTTTGAAATACAATGTGAATGTGAAGTTTTCTTTGGCCTTCTGCCTGCTGTTTTTGTGTATAACAAACACTTCAGTTAATAAATAATATGGAAGGGTATTGTTAATGCAGAGTTGTAAGGTATGGAAAAGACTAGCAGTGGCAAACAGCCTGATGATAATAGAAATATTTTGAGCGCATTGAAGAATCCATCTGTATTTTACCGGGTTCTGGGTCCCCCCCCACACACCCCACCTCCGAAAAGTACAAACAGTACAGGGAAGCCTGATGGGGAATTACAACTCCTATTATCAAAATTGCTAATCCCAGCAGGAGTGTGGTAATCACTTTAAGTGCATGTGGGTGATAATGTAATTAATGCAAGTTATTGACAGCCAGGCACAGGGGCTTCTCCACTCCATGATTCCCATCCTGATCAGTTGCAGAAGCCAACTCTGAACCATCCCACCTCCCAGCATTAGAATATGGTCTTTGCATTTAAATGAATGGACCAGTCAGGATGGTATGCAATGAACTCAAAGCTCTTGCCACTGGAACCAACAACACAGAATGCCAGATTTAATCAGCATGATTTCTGCAACTGGTTTGCCAAATAAAAAGGAAGGGCTGAGTTCAGCCACTTTTTGGGGCTGTCTTTTGGAGAAACAACTTACCCTTAGTTAGCACCTATTTAAGGGCCACAGATTCTTTTACCAAATGCAACTCGTGTGCTCCCAATAGCAGATTTGCCCTCACTGCTACATGAGCAGAGGCACATGTGCGCCCATTGCACACACACTGGCTGAATTCGGACAACACGATAGTCAATGGTGGGGTAATTATCAACTTTACAGTTGTTCATCTAGGGGGTACTCCCCACACAACATGGTAATAAATAATGACCCGTGGTGTGGATTAGGCTCAGCACTGAGTTGACTATGGCAGCATTCGGATGACATGATAGTCAATACAACTGACGATTGTTCCCCCTCCAGTTGCTTATTGTGTCATCCGAATTCAGCCACTGTGTGAACATCAACTAAAGTTCTGTGAGCTTTCCCCTTATGCACTTCATTTGTTTACTGGTGCATCAGTCGTGATGCAGGCAGCTGAGGAAGAGAAGGGAAGAATTCTGCCTATTCTCTACCTTGGGTTAAAGATTCCTTTTATCTAAACTGTATGTGCCTACTTATAGGGGAGAAGACAGTGAAGGGGTCCCTGACATTGGGAAGAGTATATCGGCTCAACGGTTGTATATCTCTGTGTTTTATTATACTTCTGCTTTGGAATTGAGTTTGGAACTGAGTGTGTCCCCCACCCATTGACCCGAATCATGTTTAGACATCTTAATAGTGGTACAGTAATATTATTTTCCCAACTATAACATTTACTGATCAATAACTGTGGGTTACAGGCTTATCTTAGGGTGATGCCATTCTGTTTTAATGGGTTTTTTTAAGTGTACCATAATATAGGCCAGTATCTTTATTTGTATGTAAATTTCCCAAACTGTTAGAAGGTGCCAGACAGGCATTTTTCTCTGGCATTTGGAAAATTCCAAACATGAGACTAACTTTAATCTTTTTTCTTTTCCCAAACACAGAGTTAACCAAATCATTCATTCTACTATATTCTTTGGTTTAATAATTAAGTATTTCCTGGAAGTGCTTCTGTAAGGAGAGAGAAATTGACAGCACATTTTACTAATGTGTAAAATCAGTAATGATCCCATCAGAGAAGGATTAAAAGTTCCTTTTTGGTAGCAATAATTATGTCTGTTTTCTCTTGTGTCCTAGAAGTCTATTGCCTATTATCCTAAGGGATAAAGATCTGTTTACATGGCAATTAATGTAGTATTGTTGAATATGAATATAAGAAAAGAGTATGGGACAGAATATAAATAAAATAGTAGTGGTGTTTATTTACCTCCTCTCCTGTTACCAAACATCACCTGCATCAAAATCTCCTGAAACTCCAAGAAAAGTAGCCAACCATGTCTGACTTGGCTGTTTTTGCCTTCTCTCAGGCCTTACTGAAAATGGACTGCCAGGGCTTGGTTGTCAGGCTTATTCAGGATTTTGTGCTTCTGACTACGGCTGTAGAAGTGGCCCAGCGCTGGAGAGAACTTGCCGAGAAATTGGCCAAGGTCTCCAAGCAACAGATGGATGCCTATGAAGCCCCCCATCGGGACAAGAATGGAGCTGTAGATAGTGAGGTAAGAAAGCATTTCTGTAATATATTCCGAGTTTGCTGGATGGCTGACTTTGCACAGTAGGTTGGAAAAATAGCTTGGTATTATGTTCAGCTGCCTTTTTCGATCTTGGAATGATGACCAAGCCTAGTCTGAGGTACACAGTATTTTTTGTTGTGTGGTCACTGTGTCCAAAAACACAGCCACACAGAAAGAAATGCATTCATTCCGTTTCCACAGTCTTGCAGTTCTTTAATTTATCACAAAAAGTTTGAAGTATGACATGACAGGTGCGATCATAATGGCAGAGCATTGGTAGTCACATGCAGATTGAATCTATTTTAGCTTCATTTTTGTGAACCGCCCAGAGAGCTTTGGCTATTGGGAGCTATAGTTATGAAATAAATAATAAGCATTCTCAGCCCAGTGCCTGTTTGCCTGCTGTTTACTGTCCCAATAGGGGAGTTTGGCTGATCTCCAGGCACTGAGCAAGTGTTCCTTCACACACTGCCCCAATGGTCAGAGGTGTGCAAAGGAGGCACCCAACTTGCCTGGCAGTGGGAGGAATTCCATACTTTTCTCAACACCATAAAAGGCAAAATGGCTGGGGTGAGAATCATGACATGGCCATGACCGCAGATGTTACCCAGCTTGTAGTGCCCCACCCCCCATCTTAAAGTAATTCCCCACCCCTGGATTAAGGGTGCATGTGCCACAACATGCTCTAGTGTCCTAGGAGGAAAGTAGGAGATGGAATACATTTTTATAAAATTGATTTTTACCCAGTATTCCCAAGCACTGACATCATGTAGGGAAAGGCAGATAGCATTTTATACCATGTATTTTACATTGATGGGCATTGGTTTGCTACTGTCTCCTGGCCCAATTAAGTTATATCCTAGAAGAAATCAGCTAGGACGGCATGCCTCCCATAAAGAATGATAGTTCCACTGTACAGGGTTATCTGTTTTCCTGCAAATGGGTACTGTCTACACCAAATGCTTGGCTAACATAGCATTTAATGGTAGACAGTTCGTATCGTCTGTGTTTATGTCAGTTTCTTGTTTTTGATAGGCAATGTGGAAGCCAGCATATGACTTTATGCTAACATGGAGCAATCAAATGGGAGACAGTTACCGTGATGTTACCCAGGAGCTTCACCTTGGTCTTGATAAGATGAAGAATCCCATCACGAAACGCTGGAAACATCTCACAGGGACTCTAATTTTAGTCAACTCCCTGGATATACTACGGGCAGCTGCCTTTAGCCCCCAAGAAGAACAGGACGATTGTGCCATCTGATGGGAGGGTGTCACCTCATCAAATCTGGCTTCACTTTATTTTTTATATTTTTGCCTAATGGGGTGTGTGTGTGTGTGTGTGTGTGTGACAGAGGGAAAACAGTTCTGAAAAGCCAAAGTTGGGGACAGTGTTTCTGGGGCTCGGATTGCAAACTTCTTACGCTTGTCTCTCCTTTGCAGAAGACACCCAAGACTATTATTATTTTATATGTTCTGTGGTAGACAGCTTTTCTTAATTGTAAAATTAAACATTTTTTAGGCATTTGCAAATATCAGACTTGAACGTTGAAATCGCTTTGGGGAGGCGTTACCATTTTTATGTAACATGAAAATCGTTTTTGTCCATTTTTAAATTATCACTTTGAAACATTGATACATATTACAATTAATGAAGCACAGCGTAGCCTCTCCTTGCAAGCGTTTGGATTCTAATACGTGACTCTGAGAGCTGTTTATAAATCAGTATATGTTGCCTCCACCACCTCCTGTGATCTGATCAGTGTTATAACGGTTCTTTCCCTGTTATTTGCTTTTATATACACATTTTTCAATGTAGCTTATTTTTGTAACCCAAAATTTAGCACTACGTATTTGGGTCCATGGAACAAGTGTGTTTCACTTCTGTTCGCTTCAAATCCGTGATCAGAAAGAAACAGAAACAATTTCAGGTTGTGGGACTGCCCCCTCCCCTTTCAGATTTAAGACAAATAAACTTTAATGGATACTATTTGTGGTCAAATATAATATTTCACTTCACTGACTGTTTCATCTTGTAACAGTAGCGTCTGGCCAACAGGTGCCTCCCTTCAGAAGTTTACATTGTATGGATTTGCTTCAACTATGGAAGATGGGCGTTTCATGATGGTTCTTAATTATGCTGTCATTCAACTAAAGTTTTAGGCTTGGTTCTCGCTGAGATGCTAATGCTAGGTAAGGCCTGTGCCACTTCAAACTGAAAGTGGGAGGGGCTCACATGTCTGAATTCTCCTCCACACTAGACTATGGAGAAGCATTTGGTCATGTGAGGTCCCACGCACAGTCTGAAGTAGTTGTAGCCTAGAACACAGCTTGATCAGCTCCACAAGAACTTGGCCCACCACTGATCAGGAGTAATCATGCTCTGAGAGTAAAACACCTTTGTTCGTATGTTAATTCTAGGCCATTGGTCTTCACCCTGTGTGCTGTTTGACAAGAAATGCTGTCCTGGGCAAATGAGAGTTGAAATGACATCACCTGTGTGGTGATGTCACACAGACCACATAAAGCTATATTTTAAAAAGTCTAATTCTACTTCCAAATGAAAATTTCATAAAACCCTTTCAGTCTACCTCTTGACTCAAAAATATTTAGTGTGGGAGAAAATACATGGGTTTTTTCCTAGTATGTGTGTGTGTATGTTTGCTTTTTGCACAAGATACTTTTTCATTTTAAGACACATGCATTAAAACTCCCAGATAATTAGGTACTGTTCAAATATTGTATACTAAAACTTTTCTTTTTCAGTCAAGATTTGAAGACAAACATAAAACCACCTCATACTGTGGCAACTAAAAGTAACTTCTTAAACCTGTTTTCTTACATTAAAAACATGTTACAGCTTTGTTATTTGGAACAAGCTGACCTTTCAAGCAACTTGGGTTATGCAACATAACTTTCCTATCAGCAGTTCCAGAGTTTCATGGAAGCCGAATCGAGCTTGTTGGAAAATCATTCCTATTGTTCCATACAAGTTCAATTAGTGGGAGGAGTGCCTCTTATTCATTTCCTTTTTTTAACCTGCTCCTTTTAAGTGGTCCCTCTACCCACTTTTGCAGCAGTTTCCAATGAAATGCACCTTAAATTTTGGATCTTGTCACATAGAGATTGAAGCAGATTCCTATGCAAGTTTTCGCACCCCATGTTTGAAGTTCATTGCGTTAGTAGTATTCTTGTATGCTCAAGGAACCCTTCACCCACCCCATCCCAAAGTATATGTATTCTCTCAAAGTCGGAATCTAAGCAAGTTATTGAACGGCATATTCGAGAGTAAGGGGGAAATATCTTAGTGAATAGAATGCATATTAGAGAGCCAGAACTGTATGAGTAATACAGGGACAAGCAAATGATGGCCCTCCAGATTTTGTTGGGTGCAACTCCAATCAGCCCTAGCCAGCATAGCCAATGGTGAAAGATGATGGGAGTTGCAGTCCAACACCACCTGGAGAGTCACAGGTTGTCCACCCTTGGCATAATAAAGGTTTTGTTGTTGTTTATGGGGTTCTCTTCTACAATGGTATTGTTCAGAACTGAAAACAGGCAATGGAATGGTTTGTCTCTGTATTTGCACAAAAATGCAAGGGGAATATATTAAACATTATTGTCTGTCACCCACAGACCCATGAACTGATCTGTGTCTGAGAATCCAGGCATGCATATGTCTATGAATATTCTCATTGAGTTCTGGGCAACCACTGAGCTGATGAACCCACAAGTGCAGAAGCTTTATGCAAGGTAGCCTTATATTCTGGATCTGGATCTGTGCTAGCATTGTGCCACCTACTGGCACCTATGGAACTTTGGTACAGGGATTCAGTCACAGAACTAGGTGGGTAGTTCTGGGTCTCTTAAGACCAGAAATTGAACCAAAGCAAAGACATTTATAAACAGAATTTTAGAACTGGATGTTTGGTAAGTTTTCATCTCCTGAAATTAGACTAGAAATTCCATAATAGAGGGGATTGGATTGCCTTGTGCTTCTGCCATTTTTGTCAAACTACCTCAGGTCTTGCACACCTTTTCATGTTTTGACTCAAAGCTAAAGGCTTCCCTAGATGATTATTACACCACCACCACCACCACCACCACCACAGAGAAGTGCTGAATCAAAACAACAGCTTTTCTAGATTAATCAATGCAGTCGCTGCATGATCAATTCCACCACCTCTGTTTTTGACTAAATACTCCTAGCTCGTAGTTGGAGTAATTTGTATGTTCAGCCAAATGCCTTTCACTCAAAGTATGTTCTTACAAGGTAAGCTTGCTTTGGATTTTACATTTAATACAGTGTACAAGTAGTTTGTTGTACTTTTTAAAAAAAAACTTGTCAAAACTATATAATTAAAGCAGATATTTGAACACAGCTTTGTTTCGGTCTGATTGTTTTGTGGGAGCTTGACTTGGATAATTCATTGGCACGCTGGAACAGTTCATGTCACATCAGACATAGATTTTTGTTCTTATGAAGGCTCAAATAAAAACAATTGTGAGAAAACTATCATTTTTCAAGGCAGCATCAGGTTCCTATCAGGACTAAACAGGATCAGCCTGTCCTGATCAAAGTACGTTGGCTTGTTTCTGTTCCCATCCACAACCATCTTGATTTGAAGTATGAGTTCAATCAGTGAAGCAAACTATTTTATAAGGAGAGTATCACGATTACATTTAATATTTTATTAAACTGGTAACTTTATCTGGGACAAATAGTTCAAAATGAGTTCAAAAACATTGTTACAACTTCGTTCTCTTTTTTTAACCTACAGGCTTTGCCACACTTCTGAACAGCTGTGTGCCTCACTTCTCCATGCTGTATTCCAATCACCATGATATTGTTTTGGGTGGGTCTGATGAGGGTAATTAGCTAATTATAAAGGCACTGATTTTCTTGATTTGACATCTCTAGAGCAGCAAACTCCTCTGATGTCTAGTGGATAGAGTGCCAAACTAGGACCAAAGAGACATGGTTCAAATCTCTCAGCTGGGAAGGTTGTTGGGTGATCGTGATTCCATTGCTAACTTTAAGCCTAACCTACTACACATGCTTGTTTTGAGGATAAAAGGGCCCAGGCTGACATTATAGTCCACTCCCCATTTTATCCTCAAAACAAGCCTGTTAGTAGGTTAGGCTTAAAGTTAGCAATGGAATCACGATCACCCAACAACCTTCACAGCTGAGAGATTTGAACCATGTCTCTTTGGTCCTAGACCTTTAGTGCACCACCTGTCCTGCAACTTATCAATTACTTACACTGTCCAATAAACCCGCTATGATGATCATGCATACTGCTGACAGCCCCAGCCTGGTTATAGAACACAGCATTGATATATTCATAATGGGACACAATTCCAGTTGTGTGGGTGTATGTCTCCTCTTCGTATTGGTAACCAAATGCAATGACCAACCAGGGCTAAGACTCAGCAATCAGGGGTGTGAATTGCAGGGGTGGGGTGGGGTGGGGGCTTAAGCCCCCTCTGGGATTTCCCAGAGGGGGCAGTGCCCAACCAGGTAACTTCAGTAAGCTCACAGTCTGGCTGGCAGATTCCTCAGTCTCCAGTCATCTGTATTGTTATGTGTTTGGGGGACAGTCTAAATTACCTCCAGGGACCCCTTATAACTCAGTGGCTCAATTCGGACTAGGGGGTACTCTCCACACAACATGGTAATAAAAAATCAACTGTGTTGTGGATTAGGATCAGCTCTGAGTTGACTATGGCAGCATTCGGATGACACAATAGTCAAAACAACTGACGATTGTTTCCCCCACACCAGTTGTTTATTGTGTCGTCCGAATTGAGCCAGTGTCTCTGAATAAAAGAGATTAAGGATTCCCCTCCCCGCACACATACTGTAATTCTTAAATGGACAATGTTATGTCCTACGCGGAATGATGAGGTAGGAGGAAATGAATCTGGGGAAGACTGAACCTTACACAAAAGGAAAGCGGCTTTTGTCTTGCAAAGAGATCTGCTGGGCAGTTGAGGAGGAAGCAGAGTTTGCTTGGAGCTGGATTGCTTGATGCTGAACAGAGTGTAAACAAACCTTCATAAAAGAAATACAAGTCTCCAGCGTCCTCCTTTTTGTGTCCAATTTTATCACAGTGCAGGCACCTAAGTGGCATTTTTTCTGTTGTACCCTGAAACACCACTGCTCTGGGTAAGTAAAGAGGCAAGAGGCAGATGGGGGGGGGGGGTGTAGTGGTAATCCCAGTAATCTTGCCAGAAAAGAAAAGAGGAATTCTGCTCCCCCTGGGCCCATTTTCATCCCACCTCCATTCTGTATTTAGCCATGTGGGAGAAATGGGGGGGGAACTATCCATTTGAGGGGACGGGGAGAAAAGAGAAGTAGGTTTTCATACACAAGGGGAATATTTATTTTTATTGTCTCAATGAATGAATATATAACATGTTTTCTATCCTCCTGCATGGCTGTTCTATATGGACATAAAGAGATCATTGTCGAGATGGATCTTAACATTATAACTACCGTATTTCACCGAATCTAAGACGCCATCAATTGTAAGACGCACCTTAATTTCAGGGCCACCAACAGGGGAAAAGCTTTGCATCGATTCTAAGATGCACCTTAATTTCAGCACCCCTTCCGCCCTTCCCTCCTCACCTCCATCACCATTGCCCATCCTCGCTACTGCCATTGTTGCTCCGCGCCGCTGGCAGTGCTCACCTCAGTCTCCCATTAATGATGCCTTGCCAGGCCAAGGTGAGCGTTGCCAGCGGTGTGGAGCAGCAGCGGTGGCAGCGGGGACAGGCGATGGGGGGGAGGGGGAGGGCCATGCAAGTCCCCCTCCCCCCTTACCTTGATTGCTGTCGCCTCGGCCTGGCAAGGCATCAGTACTGGGCAGTAGGCCGAGATCTCGGGAGTTCTCGCGGGATCGCGGCCAAGTTCCCAGTAACAATGCCTTGCCAGGCCGAGGCGGCAGCAATCAAGTTAAGGGGGGAGGAAGGGGGGACTCTGACTGGCCTTGTGGGGTCCCTCAGGACCCACTACGGTGAGTCGCTGGGGTAATGAGTTTATTCAGGCAGCACCAATCAGAAGAATTACATTCCATGTGGAAGGATCCTAGCAGTGCATATCCCAAATGTATTTGTTCTCCTTGGTGCTTTGTTTAGTACCCTTTGGTTAGCTATAATAAACTTGTTTTAATTCATAAAAAGAGCATGTTGGTATTTATCTTGGGCTTCAACCTGGATGTTATATTGTATAGGACTATAGAATGTAAGGTAGTCTGTAGACTATCATAATATTATAATTAAAATGTAATATTTTTGTTGAGTACTTTTTATTTTAATATGTGGCTTTAAACTCTAGGATCCATTGTTGATGGGAGGATGGTTTCCAGAAATATAAATAGACACATACATGTAAACAAATAAGTCTAGCACCCCTTTTCCAATTTTAACCCCATGCCCCCCCTCTCCTAAAGAGGGCTCTGTAGGGGTCAAACAAGAAGGTCGCCATCCCTCCCTCCCTCACCTAAAAAAAGCCCTAGTTTTCATTGATGGGGTAAACCTGTCTCTAGGCTGTCTCTAGGCTGTACCAACTGAGACTGTCGATAGAGACTCATATGAACTGGGCACAGGCAACATCCGCAAGCACTCTTTAGAATCAAAACCTTTTTTTTTACATTCCATGTAAACTAAAAGATAGGATCTCACTCTCCTCCCGCAATCGCTGCCTTGTCTTGTAAAAGTAAAGTACATGTCATGATTAGAGAAATGCTCTCCCAGCTGTAACAATACTTTTTCAGAGTGTTTCTTGGAGCTTTGAGGGCTTGGCTGCTGCATCCGGGTAGTTAAGGGGATCTCAGATCTGCATTATTTAAAGAGGCACGATAGTGCCTCTTTAGTTAAGGTCCGACAGGAAAAAACACATTCCACCATGTTAAAGGGGTAATGGGGGGGGGTCATTCTAACATTCATAAAATCAAAAATGTTTCACCAATCATTCCAGAAATTTACATGTGCCAGAAAGAAATGTTGGTTTTACATAACCTGAAAATTTCAAGAAGATTGGTGAAAGATTGAGGGAAGGAGGGCAGTTTAAATTAGAAAAGATAAAAACTAGGGGTGTGCATCGGATCGGATCCGATCCACGATCCGAATCCGATCCGACCCAAAATCAGGAAAATCCGATCCGATCCGACCAACCTCCGATCCGATGCGATCCGATGAGGTCCAATCCGGATCGGACGCCATTTTGAATGCTTTTCCCCATAGCCAAGTATTGTTTTACAAAAATGCCTATAACGTTTTCATTTTTAAAGATAGAAGGATGAAACTTGGGCACATTGTAGACTGGTTAGGGATAGTTATCTGTGAGAAATATCAGAAAGATTGGTGCATGCATTTTGTGGCAATTAATTTTTTAATAAATACCCAGGAATGCCTATAACTTTGTCATTTTTAAAGTTACACTCATGAAACTTTGCCACATTGTAGGCGGTACCTTGGGACCTATGTGTGTGAAATTTCAGAAACGTAGGTGCTTGTCTTGTGTGGCAATTAATTTTTAGAAAAATGGGTAGTAGTGGGGTAAATACATTTACGCCTCCCATTTTTTTATTTTTGAAGATACAAACAGAAAACTTGGGCACATTACAGGTACCACTTGCCTTGATATGTGTGTGAAATTTCAGAAACATAGGTGCTTGCCTTGTGTGGCAATTAATTTTTTAATAAATATCCAGGAATGCCTATAACTTTGTCATTTTTAAAGTTACACACATGAAACTTTGCCACATTGTAGGCGGTACCTTGGGACCTATGTGTGTGAAATTTCAGAAACATAGGTGCTTGCCTTGTGTGGCAATTAATTTTAGAAAAATGGGTAGTGGTGGGGTAAATACAGTTACGCCTCCCACTTTTTTATTTTTGAAGATACAAACAGGAAACATGGGCACATTACAGGTACCACTTGGCTTGATATGTGTGTAAAATTTCAGACAGCTGGGTCCAGGCATGTGGTGGCAAGGTATTTTTGAAACAATGAGGAAAGAAACGCCTATAACTTTTTTATTTTAAAAGTTAGAAGTCTGAACATTGCTCACTTTGTAGATGGGTTAGGGGTAGATATGTGTCAGAAATTTCAGAATGATAGGTCCAGGCATTTGATGGCTATGGAATTTTTAAATTAAATGTTTCAAAAATTTTTTCACAGAGGCCCAGTCTTCCCCTCCCGCTTCCCGCGAAGAAAAGGAAACACTCTCTCGTCTCGATCCCTTTGATCCTTGCTAGTATCCATTACAGGGCTCGTGTTTCCTTTCCTACTTTCACTTTTTACTCAAGCAGAACGGCTGAGCCTAGCTGAGTTTTGCAGCCATGTGTGCAAGGAAGGATCACTCTCGTCTCGATCCCTTTGATCCTTGCTAGTATCCATTACAGGGCTCGTGTCTGAGCAGAATTTATTTATTTATTAATTGCATTTCTATACCGCCCAATAGCCAAAGCACTCTGGGCGAGTTACAAAAATTAAAACCATTCAAAACCATTCAAAATATAAAACAACGACAGTAAAAAAACATAATTTAAAATACAGTATAAAAGCAAAACCAGGAATACTGAGCAGCCATGCAGATATTGATAGGGGTTTAAAATACAAATTTAAATAGCAAAGTTAAAAATTAAACTGAAGAACTGTTAAAAAACTGTGAAAATAAAAAAGGTCTTCACAGTATAATGTAGATGCCAGGCGAATCTCTCTGGGGAGCTCATTCCACAGTTGGGGTGCCACAGCAGAGAAGGCCCTCCTCCTAGTAGCCACCTGCCTCAATTCCTTTGGAAGGGGCTCATGGAGAAGGACCCCCGAGGATGATCTTAGGGTCTAGGCAGGTACATATGGGAGGAGGCATCCCTTCAGATAACCTGGCCCCAAGCCATTTAGGGCTTTGAATGTTAATACCAGCACTTTGAATCGGGCCTGGATCTGGACCGGCAGCCAGTGAAGCTGGAAAAGGACTGCCATAATGTGGTCTTATTGGCCAGTCCCCGTTAACAGTCTGGCTGCCCTGTTTTGTACCAGTTGAAGTTTCCAGACCATTTTCAAAGGCAGCCCCATGTATAACACATTGCAGTAATCCAGACAAGAGGTTATCAGAGCGTGAATAACTGTAGCTAGGCTATCTCTGTCCAGTTAAGGGTGCAGTTGGTATATCAGCCTAAGATGATAAAAGGTGCTCCTTGCCACTGAGTTCTGTATCCAGGAGCACCCCCAAACTATGGACCCGATCCTTTAGGTGGTGTGTAACCCCCTCCAGAACAGGGCGAACATCACCTAGCCAGACAGACAAACCACCCACAAACAGTAACTCTGTCTTGTCTGGATTGAGTCTCAGTTTATTGGTCCTCATCTAGTCCATTACCGTGCCCAGGCACTGATTCAGAACAGCCACTGCCTCACCTGGGTTTGATGAAAAAGAGAGATAGAGCTGGGTGTCATCCACATATTGATGACATCTCAGCCTACATCTCCAGATAACCTCTCCCAGCAGTTTCATGTAAATGTTGAACAGCATAGGGGATAAAATAGAACCCTGTGCCATGGCTCAGAGCACTAATCCCCCAGCACCACCTTCTGGAATCTCCCATCCAAGTAGGAGCAGAACCACTGCAACACAGTGCCTCCAACTCCCAGCCCACACAGCCTAACCAGAAGGATACCATGGTGGATGGTATCGAAAGCCACTGAGAGGTCCAAGAGAATCAACAGGGTCGCACTCCCCCTGTCCTTCTCCCAGCAAAGGTCATCCTACGGGGTGACCAAGGCAGTTTCCATTCCAAAACCAGGTCTGAAGCCTGATTGAAATGGATCTAGATAATCCGCTTCATTCAAGAGTGTCTGGAGTTGTCCTGCAACCACTTGCTCAAGCATCTTGCCCAGAAAGGGGATGTTAGCCACTGGCCTATAATTGTTAACGTCCTCTGGGTCCAGGTCAGGCTTTTTTAGGAGTAGTCTAAATACTGCCTCTTTTAAAGAGACCAGTACCACTTGCTCTCTCAGGGAGGCATTTACAACCTCCTGGACCCAGCCGGTGATCCCCTCCTTATTTGATGTAATGAACCATGAAGGGCAAGAGTCAAGCACACAGGTGGTTGACCGGACTTGGCCAAGCACCTTGTCTGCATCCTCAGGCCTCAGTAACTGAAACTAATCCAATCTTGTGCGCGCGAGAGAGATGACGAGACAATTTAGGGCAATTGAAATGTGTCTGGGAGCACCAATATCTGTTGTGTGGGGCAGAGGGAAATATGGCGATAGCAGGGCGAAATGCCGTTACAGGGGAAGGAGAGATGGATATCTAACACCCATCTTACCTTCCGGTCGCCCTGCTACCCCGGGGATCTTGGGGAACGATCCAGGCCACCCACAGAACCTTTACTTGCTCCTATGCAATGCCAGGTCGGTTAAAAACAAAACAAACTTAATCTTTGATCTCCTCACAGAAGAGGAGGCCGACCTGGCATGCTTCACGGAGACCTGGCTGGGAGATGACAGTGGCCCGACATGGGCTCAGGCTCTCCCAGCTGGGTACTGTGTTAGTGAGCAGGTGAGGGAAAGTGGGTGGGGGGGGGGGACGGAGTAGCTGTGGTCTACAAAAATCATCTTAAGCTGACCAGATATCCTGTCCGGCAACTGAATCACATAGAGTGTGTGTACCTGAGTCTGAAGACCAGGGATAGACTAGGGATTCTGTTAGTGTACCGGCCACCCGGCTGCCTATCAGACTCGCTGGCCGAGCTCACGGAACTGGTCTCGGAGCTGGTTTTGGATTCGCCCAGGTTTTTGGTCCTGGGTGACCAACATCCCATTCGAGGCCAGTTTGTCAGGTGGAGCTCGGGAGTTCATGGCATCCATGACAACCATGGGCCTATCCCAATTGGTCTCTGGACCCACACATTCAGCAGGTCATACCCTCAATGCTGTTTTCAGTAGGGGTGTGCATCGGATCAGATCCAATCCACGATCCGAATCCGATCCGACCCAAAATCGGGAAAATCCGATCCAATCCGATCTGATCTGACCAACCTCCGATCCGATCCGATCCGATCCGATGAGGTCCGATCCGGATCGGACGCCATTTTGAATGCTTTTCCCCATAGCCAAGTATTGTTTTACAAAAATGCCTATAACTTTTTCATTTTTAAAGATAGAAGGATGAAACTTGGGCACATTGTAGACTGTTTAGGGATAGTTATCTGTGAGAAATTTCAGAAAGATTGGTGCATGCATTTTGTGGCAATTAATTTTTTAATAAATACCCAGGAATGCCTATAACTTTGTCATTTTTAAAGTTACACACATGAAACTTTGCCACATTGTAGGCGGTACCTTGGGACCTACGTGTGTGAAATTTCAGAAACATAGGTGCTTGCCTTGTGTGGCAATTAATTTTAGAAAAATGGGTAGTAGTGGGGTAAATACAGTTACGCCTCCCATTTTTTTATTTTTAAAGATACAAACAGGAAACTTGGGCACAGTACAGGTACCACTTGCCTTGATATGTGTGTGAAATTTCAGAAACATAGGTGCTTGCCTTGTGTGGCAATTAATTTTTGAAACAATGTGGAAATAAACACCTATAACTTTGTCATTTATAAAGTTACATACATGACACTTTGCCACATTGTAGGTGGTACCTTGGGACCTATGTGTGTGAAATTTCAGAAAGCTAGGTGCTTGCCTTGTGTGGCAATTAATTTTTGAAACAATGTGGAAAGAAACACCTATAACTTTGTCATTATAAAAGTTAGAAGTCTGAACATTGCTCACTTTGTAGATGGGTTAGGGGTAGATATGTGTCAGAAATTTCAGAATGATAGGTCCAGGCATTTGATGGCTATGGAATTTTTAGATTAAATGTTTCAAAACATTTTCCACAGAGGCCCGGTGTTCCCCTCCTCCCCCTCCCGCTTCCCGCGAAGAAAAGGAAACACTCTCTCGTCTCGATCCCTTTGATCCTTGCTAGTATCCATTACAGGGCTCGTGTCTGCTTTCCTACTTTCACTTTTTACTCAAGCAGAACGGCTGAGCCTAGTTGAGTTTTGCAGCCATGCGTGCAAGGAAGGATCACTCTCTCTCGATCCCTTTGATCCTTGCTAGTATCCATTACAGGGCTCGTGTCTGCTTTCCTACTTTCACTTTGTACTCAAGCAGAACGGCTGAGCCCATAGAAGGGTGAAGAGAGTGGCAAACTTGTCCTTTTAAGAGTGTATTTTCCTGAATTGGAATGTCCACATGGAAGAGAACTGGTTGTTCAGTGGTAGCTTTATTCCTTTAATTTCCTCTGTACTTCCTATTGCTGAAGACATCAGTCGCTGCTTAGTTTTCAAAATGGCTAGACTCTGACAGGGGGCTCCTGAAGGGCTTGCCTAATGTGGGCACACAGCAGCCAGGCAGAGCCTCTGCTGCCCAGGAACCAGCCCGCACGCGAGGGCACCAGCGGGGCGCACACACAACGCCGGCGAGGGGGAGGAGAAGGGGAGAAACAAAGGATCAAAGAGATCGAGAGAGAGTGATCCTTCCTTGCACGCATGGCTGCAAAACTGAGCTAGGCTCAGCCGTTCTGCTTGAGTACAAAGTGAAAGTAGGAAAGCATATCAAGGCAAGTGGTACCTGTAATGTGCCCAAGTTTCCTGTTTGTATCTTTAAAAATAAAAAAATGGGAGGCGTAACTGTATTTACCCCACTACTACCCATTTTTCTAAAATTAATTGCCACACAAGGCAAGCACCTATGTTTCTGAAATTTCACACACATAGGTCCCAAGGTACCGCCTACAATGTGGCAAAGTTTCATGTGTGTAACTTTAAAAGTGACAAAGTTATAGACATACCTGGGTATTTATTAAAAAATTAATTGCCACAAAATGCATGCACCAATCGTTCTGAAATTTCTCACAGATAACTATCCCTAACCAGTCTACAATGTGCCCAAGTTTCATCCTTCTATCTTTAAAAATGAAAAAGTTATAGGCGTTTTTGTAAAACAATACTTGGCTATGGGGAAAAGCATTCAAAATGCCGTCCGATCCGGATCGGACATCTGGTCCGATCCGATCAGACCAGCCTCCGATCCGATCCGATCCGACCCCCCAGGTCCGATTCCGATCCGCTATCCGATCCGATCCGGGGGGTCAGTGCACATCCCTAGTTTTCAGTTCTGAACAGACGGATCTTTGAATACCTCCGAATTGTCATGGACAGACCATTTTCTGGTCAGGGCTAGTATCACGGCTACCACCCGCCCCTGCAGGGGTGGTGGACCTATTAAGATGGTCCGCCCTCGAAGGCTGATGGATCCTTCTGGATTCCAGAAAGCCTTGGAGGGTTTGGCTGGTATCATCAACAATCCTGTAGAAGCCCTGGTCAATAGATGGAATCAAGACCTAACTAGGGCTATCGACACAATCGCTCCCAAACGTCCTCTCCGGCCCGCTTCTAATAGGGTGCCCTGGTATACAGAAGACCTCAGGGAGTTGAAGCGGAAAGGATGACGACTGGAGCGCCGATGGCGGAAAACCCGACTTATATCTGACAAGACACGACATAGAGAACATCTTCGTTCCTATGGGGTGGCAATACGTGCAGCGAAGAAAGCTTTCTTCTCTGCGCGCATTGCGTCCGCGAATTCACGTCCAGCAGAACTGTTCAGGGTGGTGAGGGGTCTAACCCAGGCACCTTCTCCCCTGAATCCGATTTTAGAGCCTTCGGTAGTTCACTGTGATGCCTTTAACGATCATTTCTCAGATAAAATCTCTCGGATAAGAGCCAACTTTGATGCCCATTGTTATAGCAGAGGCTGACAGTGGAGTGTCCAGTGACTCCGCGAGTAGGATTACACTTGATCAGTTTCAGTTGGTGAGTACCGAGGATGTGGACAAGGTACTTGGATGTGTGAGGAGGACGACTTGACCTCTCGATCCCTGCCCTTCTTGGCTGGTCGTCCAGGGAGGAGATGCAGTTAGATCATATTTACAACATATCATGAATGCATCTCTTAGGGAGGGGAGTTTTCCATCATGTTTGAAATAGGCGGTGGTAAGGCTGCTTCTAAAAAAGCCCTCCCTGGATCCCCTGGACTTTAATAACTACAGGGCAGTTGCCTTCCAACTCCAGGCAGTCTTGGATGACACTGATTTTCTAGACCCATTTCAAACCGGCTTCAGAGCAGGATACTGAGTTGAGACCGCTTTGGTCGCCTTAGTAGATTATCTACGCCTTAGTATTGACAGGGGGAGTGTGTCCCTGCTGGTACTCCTGGACCTCTCAGCGGCTTTCAATACCATTGCCCATGGTATCCTTCTGGAGTGCCTGGGGGAATTGGGAATCGAGGGCACTGTGCTTCAGTGGTTCCGATCCTATCTCTCGGGCAGGTTCCAGATGGTGATGCTTGGGGATAGCTGCTCTTCAAAAAAGGAGTTGCTATGTGGTGTACCACAAGGTGCCATCCTTTCCCCAATGCTGTTTAACATTTACATGAAACCGCTGGGAGAGATCATCCGGAGGTATGGGGCGGGGTGCTATCAATACGCTGATGACACCCAAATATATTTCTCTATGCCTTCAACAACATCGTCAGCTAAGCTCCTCTGAATGAATGCTTGGAGGCTGTAATGGGTTGGATGAGGAAAAACAAACTGAAGCTGAATCCAGACAAGACGGAGGTGCTTGCTGTCAAAGGCCCCAACCTGGGTCTGGAGGTGTGTCAACCAGTTCTGGATGGGGTTACACCCCCCCTGAAAGATTGTGTTCGCAGCTTGGGGTTACTCCTGGATCCGTCGCTCCAAATGACAGCTCAGATTGATGCGACGGCCAGGAGTGCCTACTATCAGTTTCGGCTGATACGCCAGCTGCACCCCTTCCTAGAGTTGGAAGACCTAAAGACGGTAGTGCACGCGCTGGTAACTTTGAGGCTCGACTTCTGCAATGCGCTGTACATAGGGCTACCTTTGTGCCTAGTCTGGAAACTTCAACTTGTTCAAAATATGGCAGCCAGGTTGGTCACCGGTACACCTAGGGGTGATCACATCACACCAGTTTTAAAATCGCTTCATTGGCTGCCAATCAGTTTCTGGGCGAAGTATAAAGTGTTGGTTATTACCTTTAAAGCCCTACATGGTTTGGGTCCAGGTTACCTGCGGGATCGCCTTCTCCCGTACAATCCGCCCCGCACACTTAGGTCCTGTGGGAAGAACTTACTCAAGTCAGACAGAACTAAGCTGACGAGTGTTACCCAGAGGACCTTCTCTTCCATCGCTCCCACACTATGGAATGGTCTGCCGGAGGAGGTTAGACAAATTAGCAGTCTTTATGAATTTAAGAGAGTCATGAAGACTGCTCTCTTCCGACAGGCCTATCCAGATGAATTTTAAGATGTTTTTAATGATGTTTTTTTTCTTGTTTTTAAAATTTTTTTAACTGTTGTGATTTTTGTGTTTTATATTGTTGTTGTTCCCCGCCTCAAAAGTATATAAGTTATTGTTGAAATTTGAGACGGAAGATGAACAAGTGAAAGATTGTATGATAAAATGGGCACAAAACTTTGGATATAACATACAAATGGATCATTGGGAAAATATGTGGGCAAAAGGTTTAAAATTTACACTAAGACTTAAAGATAACTTTTATAAGATGATGTATAGATGGCATATGTCTCCCTTGAAATTAGCTTAAATGTATAAAGGCGCCTCTGGAACTTGTTTTAAATGTGAAGAACAAGAAGGAACATTTTATCATATATGGTGGACTTGCAAAAAAGCAAAAACCTTTTGGATACAAATTCATTCCTTGATCCAAGAAGTATTAAAGACCAATATACAATTGAAACCGGAATACTTTATTTGGGGCTTAATGGATGATCAGATGAAAAAGAACTGTGGAACTTTATTTTTATGCATGATAATGGCAGCAAAATTATTATACGCACAAAAATGGAAAAGCCCAACGCTACCTACAATGGACGAATGGATGTTGAAGATATTGGAGATGGCGGAGATGGCAAAACTTACGTCAATAATTAGAAAAAAGTCAACGTCTAGGTTTAGAAGTGAATGGAAACCTCTTATAGACTTTGTGCAGGGGCAAGAAAAAAATATGATCTGTTTGGCTGTGGATTCAGTGAATTAGAAGAATGGTTAAGATAAAAGAAAGATGGGTAATGTGTTTTTACTCATTAGCAAAAGAAAATATTGTTACATATTTTTGCTGTGGAGAAAATCAGAAGTCTATCTTAATTTGTATATTTTCTTTTTTTCCCTTTTGTTTTTTCTGCTGTTGTTGATGTTTCTCTTTCTAGACTTTGTGGTGTTTGTTTGTTTAGTCTGTTGATGAAATTTTTTTAAAAAAAATCAAGACCAGCACTTGAATGAACAGGAAGCCTAGCAAGGGAGATCGTATTTCTATAGACCACAGCAACCCCCACCCTCCCTGGCCCTCAAGTCAGTGCTGGTGCTGCACCGAGTACCTGGGAGAGCAAAGCTGGGTGAGAGTGACCCCTCCCAGTTCACCCACCCAGGTCTCAGTGATACATACCAGGTCAGCCCCCTCATCCACAATCGGATCATGGATGAGGGAGATTTTAGTTTGGACCGACCTGGCGTTCAGCAGAAACAACACCAAACCTGAGGGCAAGCTGGTAAGGCTGCCAGGAACCATCCAGTTGGGGGGGAAGAAACAGAAGATGGGATAGCTGGAGAAATCTAGCCCCTCTTCTCATCTAGCCCATTGCCATACCTCCTCCTACCATTGACCACAGTTATGTGGGCACCCCCTTGCCCCCCCCGAGCTCCCAGGCACATATTTAAAAAGTTGAATTAAAATGCTGCAATTTGCTGCTGGTTGATGTGTAGAGCTGGTTGAGGACGGCAGCACAGGTGTAGGCAATAGGGCAGGCCTGTTGTGGCTCCTTTGTATGAGGCAAAGTGCGATGCCGAGGCACTGCCCCTGGCAGCCTTGCCTTAAATACCTGCAAGCAGAAGATGAGGCACCTGGTCAGCAGAGGGTAAGCTGATGTTGAAAATGGGAGGGGGGTCGGGAAACGCAGAGAGCAGGCCTCTGCAGCCACCGTTCTTCCTTTCCCCACCCCAAGCACACCCCACCAAGGGACTTTGTAAAGCAGGCAACCAAATACACCTAGATTGACACTTATGTGGGAGTGGGACTCAAGCTGCAATTATCTTGTCAGCCAGGTTGAGTGTTGAACCTCCATACCTGCACCAAATTTCATTCTGCTTTGCATATTGTAAAACTGAGCCAGCCTCTCAGCTTGTCTCTTACATTGCGAGCACCACTTTGTTGAGCACCACTCTGGTGTTCGTTGGTATGAAGGCATGTGTAGAGAAGTACCGATCCAGGCTGCCGATCCAGGTCCGGGCCCAATTCAAAGTGCTGGTACTAACATTTAAAGCCCTAAATGGCTTGGGGCCAGGTTATCTAAAGGAACGCCTCCTCCCATATGTACCTGCCCGGACCCTAAGATCATCTACAGGGGTCCTTCTCCGTGAGCCCCTGCCAAAAGAAGTGAGGCAGGTGGCCACTAGGAGGAGGGCTTTCTCCGCTGTGGCACTCCGGCTGTGGAATGAGCTCCCCAGAGAGGTTCGCCTGGCGCCTACTTTGTACTCTTTTCATCGCCAGGTGAAGACCTTTTTATTCTCCCAGTATTTTAACAGTTAAATTAACTCAATTTTAATCCTTGCTGTTTTAAATTTGTATTTTAATCTGTATTAATTCCTGCTGCTTGGTTTTATTCTGGTTGTGTTTGTATATTGTATGTTATTTTGTGTTTTTAGATTGTGGCTTGTTTTATATTTTTAAAATGATTTCATGGTTTTAATTTTTGTGAACCGCCCAGAGAGCTTCGGCTATGGGGCGGTATAAAAATGCAATAAATAAATAAATAAATAAATAAATAAATAAATAAATAATAAGGGAGTATACAATCCACTGTGTAAGATGCCTTCATGTGCAGCCCTGTTGGTTAACTGGCCACCCCATGGCCTGGCTTGCTGATGATGACCTTTTCCTCTTTCACCCAAAGAGCTACCGCAAGCCCATCTTGTTCATCTCTCATTAAGGCTGCACTCTGTTATTTCCGATTGTGGTAAGCACTCACTAAGTATTTCATAAAAAGTTCCAGCTTTATTGCTCTTGCAGAGCAGCTCAGTGGGATCAACCGACGTTCAAATATTTGCTCACAATTTGGTGACATTTTGATTAATGGTGGATTTTGGATTAGAACTGGAATGAATATTTGGAGCAAGCTTCTAAAATTCTACAGGCTTTTAAGGTGTGATTGAGGTAACATCAATTTGGGAGTTTCCACAAAGACAACAAATATTTGACCTGGGTTTCTGAGACCAACAACAAACCAGGACAAACAAGGGTCCCCTCCACAAGAATTCGCTTTTGCGCCCGGTTAGGCGATTGGGCGCACTATCCCTGAAGCGCCTTTACGCCTAATACCTCTGCACGAGAGGCGGCGCTCCCCTCCCCTTCCCTCTGGCAGGCTGTGTCAAGTCCGTTTCCCAGCCTCCCCTCCCCCTTCCCCAAGGAAAACGTTCTAGCTCTGTTCTTTAGCTGAAAAGCCGAAGCCAATTGCAGATGGCTGGGCGCAGGTTTCTATAACCACACTCTCAAATATCCGTCGATTTGTAATGTTTATTTTTGTTATTGGCGGCGGGCGGGGGCAAGGATTGCTTTAAATAAAATAAAAAAGGGGGGAACACACACTCACTCGACTCCTACCTAGATAAAAAGCCTATGATGGTCATGGTGGTGAATCGCTCTCTCGCTCTCTCTTCCCCCGCCACCCTCCCGATGAGCTGTTCTTGAAGCACCCCCCGCGTTTTGCGTCTGGGGGCGGCGGCAGGGATATTTTTGAACCGTCGGTGGGGGAGAGCTTGTGATCGGGCTTGGCAGCGCTGGGTTTGGGGAATGGGAAGGCAGGAACCTTGGGGGCAGAGCGGCGGGAGGGAGGACGGACGGAGGGAGGGAGGAGCAGGGAAAGCACACACACACACTCGGCTTTGAATGACTGCAGCAGCAACAGACAGACCTGCCAAGCTTTGCCAGCCGAGGGGGGAAAGGCGAAGCCCTCCCAACCTGATCTCTCTATCCCGTTAGCATCTGGCTCCTTGCTTTGGCTACTGCAACGCTGGGGGGGGGGAGGAGGAGGCGGAGCGAAGGAGGGGCCTCGATCACATTATTATTAGAAGTATTAGTGTTATTCTTGCGAGGAGGAGGAGGCGGCAGAGAAAAGTTGAGCCTTCCTCACCCCGCGAGCCGAAAGACAGAGTGAGGAGCGACCTCCTCGAGAGCTCGCTCGCTGGCTGCACGTCCGTTGCAGCTAAGGGAGGGCTTTTGACAGCGGCGGCAGCAGTCAAAATGCGCTTTAACGGCCAGAGCAAAATAAAAGTCGCTATTTAACGCGCATTCGATAATGCGCATAATCGGGGAGATAACGCGCCTCTACGCCCGTTTTGCGCTCCGCTGGTGTGGAGGTAAAATTTATAATGAGCCTTCAAAGAGCATTAAACGTCTCGTGTGGCGGCACCCAAGGAAATTGAAACAGTTCTTTTTGCATACTGACTTCAGGACCTTATCAAGGTTGTTTGTAAGCCTGATAAGGAGTTTGAGGAAGATTTCAAAGGGAGATAAACAGGTTTAAGGATTCTTCTTTTCTCTCTATCTGCATTCCTTTGCAATGTCTCCATTTCTTGACTTCTTTAGATCATGGAGCTTGTGAGAAGAACCCATAAAATATATAGGTGGTTAGATTCCATAACTTTAATCTGGGATACCAGAATTTAATTATCTACCCAGAGTGATGCTTTAGGTGTAGTGTGTTTTAGGAGGTGCCATTCTTCATTTAGAAGTGCCATGATTAGTCAAACCAAAGTAGTATCATGACTATTTCTATGCCTAGGAAGGGCCCAAAATCTCCTCCCAAAAGTTCCCACTTTGGTGTTAAGAATGGCTGTGGAGCTTTAAGGGTACTGCTACTAAAATGTTCATGTTTGAAGTGCCCATCCTCAATAAGTGCACAGAAACCCTGTTGGCTTGTTTTTTAATGTCACAGTTGGGCAGGCCATTAGTTCAAATAATACCATGCTTACAAGAGACAAAGCAGCCTTCCCCAATCCAGTGTCCCTCTAGATGTGGTAGACTTCAAATTCCATCATTCCCAAACAGCATTGTATTGGCTGGGAATGATGGGAGTTGGAGTCCAACCATCTGGTGCATGCCACGTTGGGAAAGCGTGAGGTAGAGAGGCCACATTCTCCAACCAACCATCTACCCTTTTCCTTTGGGAAGGGCTGTAGCTCAATAACAGAACACACACCTTGCATGCAGAGGGACCCAGATCCACTCCTTGGCATCTCCAGTTAAAAGGGTCAGGTAGTAGGTGCTGAGGAGACCTCACCAGTGACACACTGCCAATCACAGTAGTTAATACTGGACTAGATGGACCAATGATCTGACCTGGCATAACCTGACTTGGTGGTGTAACATTCCTCCAGTTTTATCCTCCCCACCACCAGCAGCCACATCCAGTGGCTGCATATGCTTTGCTGTATTAGATGGTAGAGGCTCAGGACTACTGGAAATTTGCAAAAGAGCCATTCTGCCTAGTCTGCTGCCCTCTCACCAAGCTGAAGTCCAGCTTTTCACCTCACATCTTGAAAACTAGGCATTTTCTATTGGAAAGAAAATATTACATCATTTACAGGAATCAAATACCACCTTTCTGGCAGTTTATGCTTCCTTTCTTTCAGTGATACATTTCTTTCCATGTATTCCTTGAATTGTAGAAGGCAGATCTTTAGCTTCCATCTCCAGCTCAATTCTTTCAAATGGAGATAAAGATCTTTAATACACCTCTTTTTTCTTTTTTGCAATACAAAATAATCTGGCCTGGAAATATTGGCGAAAGGGTGATAACCATCCTGAAAGATTTCTGTCCCTTATTTTGAGCCATAATACTAAAGGAGCTTTGACAAGTAACATTTGAGCAATTACCGCTTTTAAAAAATATACTTTTGGTACCCATTTCCTGCAAAACAAGTACAGCAAAATGAAGAGAGGCGACAAGTGGACAAACAGAAGGCTCCAGCCGAAGCGTTGGCACCTAATAGTAGGGATGTACAGGAATTTCATTTATATTCGCAAATCATGCGAACATGAGCAGTTTGCAACTCCAAACTTGAACGCAAGCAGAAGAGAGCCTGTTGTCCAAATATGTTTGTAAATGTGCAAAGTCTGCTTTTTTGCAAAAATACGTATTTTCATGCATTACGCTACGGGGGAGGGGAATGCACATTTGGGTGCACTTTTTTAAAATTGTCTTTTTCCCTTTCAAATTGCATGCCTTTCCTTCTTGAATGAAACAAAGAAAGAGCATAATAGAATACGGGGAATGATGGCGAGCTTCCAGGTGGTGTTTGGAGAATCTCAGCAATGGTGAAAATTGCTTGTTCGCCCGTCCCCAGCTGTCAGTGAAGTGTTACACAGCCATATGACTCTTATGGATTTTACCTGTTGGGCACAGCTTGAGTTAGTTATCTCTGTTACTCTTTTTAACCATGTTTGTATTCATAGTTCTTCAAAGAACATATTTAGTAGTATGAAAACAGATGAAGTCTGATTACATAAGCATCTTGTGAATAGCAGCAGGAGATAAAACAACCTCAAAAGTAAGTTGGATTAAAAGAAAGCTGTATCTAATTAAACTATTGTTTCTTAAGCACCTACAAAGTAACATTTTAAAAATTAAAATGAAGTGTCATATAAGAAACAAAGAAAAGGAAATGTCACGTTAGTCAAATGCTGCAATGTCTTGAAGGTCCATCTCTCTGTGAACTCAAGTGCAAAAGTGTGTCTCTAAAACTAAAGAGGAGTCACATAGTTGGAGGAATACCACTCACACTGTTAACTCCTGTCTTGACTGTAGTTATTTGCATGTCACTAGTAACCAGTCAATCTGGTCCATGAGTTTAAAAAAAAAAACACCAAAATCTGGGGGAACAGAGCGCTGGGTGGAGGGAATCCACAGTTAGGCAATACCTTTATTAGAACTGACCAAAATGCCACAAAAGAGTGTGCAAGCTTTCAAGTTCTACAGAACTCTTCATCAGGCTAGGTAGTAAGAAGCACGTGATGAGGGAAGAATCACAAAAGTTCAAAATAATTCTACCATCTGAAGAGAGACTCTACATTGTGAGGGTTCCATTCTCATTAACTACTATGTAACACCAGCCAATGTGGCTTCAAATTACCTTTTTACCAAGTACGCCACCTAAAATTAATCTATGGCTTTGCTAACATAAATGCTGTCATGTTTCTCTTTATTTATGCTCTCTGCCCATTCAGGAACTTGTGAGTTTCAGCCAGGGTAAGAGACAGATCTGATTTACACCTGACTTTCATGTATTCTGAAATAGGAATCAGCCATGTCCCAGAATGCTAGATGTAACCTGACCTCTGCAACATCTGTCAGTGACTAATTCATTCAAACTGCAGTCTCCATTTTGAATAAGAGCTGATAAGACAGACCCCCTGGCCACAAGAACTTTTCTTCTTCTTTCCCCAACCCCTGCCTTGCATGCCACCTAGCCTGATCAAGAATTCTGGAGAACTCAAAAGCTTGCACAATTTTTGCTGGCATTTAGGTTAGTCATATTAATGGTATTGCCTACACACACACACACACACACACACATGGATTTTGGAATTAATAGGCTGTAATGCATGACTGAGTATCCCCTTGTGTGATCAGTGTAGAGATTGAGGGTCAAACTACCCATTACGTTCAGCCATGTGTGTCTTTTATGTGATGCTCCCTTTTTAAAAAAGCCAACAGTGTTTTTTAAGACTGTGAGTTTCTGTGGAGGAATGATAATAGGAGGGGTTACTTAACACTTCTCCTTCTGGAGTTTTTTCTGCCCCACTCCCCACTCCCCCATGCCCCATCTGCATTTGCAACTTTTTTCCCCATAAGGCAAAAAGCATCTTGGGGGCAACTTTGAGGCAAGAAATGGTCCAAAGGAGGAGGGCTAAGAGATTCATTCCTTCACCGCACAAACCTAATGTGTTCCTCTATTGAAACTCACTGCCTTGTGGCTGCTTCTTTTTTAAAAGTAGATGCTGGAGAAGATATACACATGGCTGTGTGTAACATGTAAGTTGGCCTTGAGATGACTATTTCTCCATTCCAGTTTTCTCGGCTTTGAAAAAGACATAGCTTTTTGTTAAAAAGGAATGCAATTGACACAGAACTATCAATACTTTTCAGGCTGTTGCACAGGAAGCAGCTTCCCATCCTTGAGAGCCCTGAAATTCCCAAGTTGTCAGCCTAAAAGGAGCAATGTGGCTCCCATAGAAACCTGGAATTCCTCCTGCAAAACTAGCCAGTAGGCTCTGACATAATACCACATCAGCCTAGCTCACTGATATACCGTTCCAATCCAGGGCTGTTATAAATGCCTTACTTTTACATTCGCCATACATGGTATGATCACTTATCATGTGCAGCAGATTTTTCTTTGTATCCTTGAGGAGTTCATGGAACATTATTCAGCAAAGACATGATAGCTGTAAAGACAGGGATGTACAATGCTGGGAATCCTGTTGCATTTAGGCCCAACAGGATCCCACAGTGTTTCCATTCCAGTAAGTGGGCTTTTTTGTTCCAATTTTTTGACTCTACCGGCTTTTTTTGACTCTACCGGCTTTTTTGTTCCAATTCTGGATTTTTTATGTGTGCATTTTTTCCCAGGTCACACCACTTTCACAAATGGTAATTTGCACACATTGGATTTTTTTGAGGGAGATCTTTAAATTTGTATAAATGGGGACATCATTTCTAAAAATATTTTTTAAATTGGCAGTCTTGCGCAAGTGTGCATGATCGCAAGTCCACCTGCCTGCTATGTAGCCCCACAAAGGAATATTCCCCTCTTGTCAATATCCTTCTCAGTTTCATCCTCTCCACACACTACGTCATTTAGCCCAGCAAAGCCATATTCTGTACTTGCCAAAGAACTTGACAATTTCATCTTCCACTTCACTGGGAAAGCACAAAATTTAAAGATTCCCTCCCTCATCCAATTTGCGCAAATTGCCACCATTAAAAAAACAACCTGAATCCACATATTGGCTCCACTCGCTACAGATCAAGTCGATGCCAGTGGGGGGTGGGGGGTGAGGGGTGGCAACGACGCACAAAATCCACCAGGACCGAACCAGAAAAACCCACTGAGTTTACAGTCCCCAAATGTCATTCTCATACATCCTTGGGTACAGCTTGATGTTTCAACCTACTTCTTGTATCACAGTCTCATCACCCTCGTCACTTTTTTCAGCTTGCTCATCTCTGTGCTGTACAAGCAGCAGCAAACATGATTTGCTGATACTGAAGAAAGATTAAGATTTGGGGGGGAGAGGTCAGGAACATAGAGTGATGCAGTTCCTCAGCATCACATAATTTATCTTGCAACTGCATTTGTCCTGCAACTGTACATTTTCCATGGACAAACCTCTGCAGAAAAAAAATCCATGTTCACTGTCAAGATTTGTAATGCAGTCAAATACTTCATCCTGGAAGAAACTAGCTGTAACTAACATTTTATTTTCTAGTTGCTTTTCACAAACTCTAAACTTAGTCTCACCTTCATTTGTGCTGGTTTTATTACACACAATACATGGTAGATCATGAGATCCTTGATTCACTCATGGTGGTTAATGTAGATCTGCAAGACATGTTGGAAGGTTTCCTCACAAGTTCCAGATTCTAAATTCTCACTTTCTACAGTGCTTTTCACATACTGCATCCAATATTTTGTTTATTTTAATATCACTTGTTATCCACATCATAGTAAATGTTATCTCTGTCATTCAAAAGCTTTCGTTTCTAACACCCTTTTCCTGCTTTATTTCAGCTGTTTCCCTCACTAGTGTTTGCCAGCCATTTATTCTTGTTAATTTGATACTTGCCTTTGCTTGCTGACATAGCATGCACTGGTCTGCTTTGGAAACATCTATAGGCTCAGGATTCAATGAAATTCCCTTGTCATTGTCATTTCTACTTCCAATTTCTTCACCAATTTCACTTCTTCGTACTTCTCAAATGGCTGAGGTTTTGAGAACTTCAGAATCATCTCAATTTCTCCAGGTCTTACAGATGCTCCAAATGGGCATTTATTTATTTATTTATTTACAATATTTATATACTGCTCAATTATCTAACACATATCCCAGAGTAGTGAACATAAGTAAAAACAGCAAAAGGAAGAAGATTAAAGAAGCAAATTAAAAATGCTCAATTTTTAAAAAAGGAACCAGAAAAATAGTGGCTAGTCAGTGGAGGAAGGCTTCTCGAAACAGAGTTGTTTTCAGGAGGCAACAGACGCAGCCTAGTGTTGGAGCCTGTCTGAACTCCAGTGGGAGGGAGTTCCACAGAGAAGGGGCCACTACACTAAAGGCTGTTCTCCTGATGGATTCCAATCGGGCTATAGATCCATGTGGAACCACCAGGAGCATGCCCTCTGATGACCTCAGTGATCGGGTAGGTTGGTAAGGGAGAAGGTGCTCTCTCAAGTATCCTTCCCTGTAGATGACATCCAGGGGAGCTACACACAGCACCAATAGCACAGCCAAAATGCTTTCTAGAACAGGTTAGAAAGACAGACCCCCTATGCCTTTACTAGCAACCATCAGGTAGGCTGACCAGATAAAATCCAGGTCAGGGCTCCTGTAACTTTAACAGTTGTAGAGAAAAGGGAATTTCAGCCAGTGTCATTTGTATGCAATTAGTTCCTGGTGATATTCCCTCTTCATCACAACAGTTAAAGTTGCAGGCACTATACTAGAGTGACCATATACAAAAGAAGGCAGGGCCCCTGCACCTTTAACTGTTGTGATGAAGAGGGGATTTCACCAGGAACTAATTGCATACAAATGACACTGGCTGAAATTCCCTTTTCTCTACAACTGTTAAAGTTACATGAGCCCTGACCTGGATTTTATCTGGTTAGCCTACCCATGAGGGCTTTCTCTTTCCCTTTCTTGGCCCCACAGTGGCAGTAGGGCATTCCTGCCAGTGAACTGCCTCACCAGTCACTGCTGCCTACATCCAGATATGTGTCACTTCTAATGTAAGAGGAATTTATCTCCCATCTACTTACTCATAGTTAATTGCTGATTACAGAAAGCTACAGATGGCAGGTAATTAATAGGACATGCATTCCCCTACCTAGGAAGTGGTCCTGGTGGACTTAGTAAGATGACTGCCATTTCAAGGAGGGCTTGCAATTGACCCCAATAATTTCAGTATAATGCCATTCAGTTCTGCATGCTAGACTGTGCTTCTAGAGCAAGCGGTTATTAGCTGCAATATCAATATTCTGTTCCTATAGTAATGGTGTTCCATTACTTTCACCTGTACTAGCTATAAAAACCTGGCATTAAAAATCATTTTTGGAAAAAAATAAATAAGAGAGCTGCAAATTGTAGTGGAGCTGCATTCTGAAATATGGAGAAAAACTTTTATTCTTGCTATGTTTACAAAATTTGGGATCAATATATTCAGCACAACTGTAGCTAAGCACGTCTAAGTTGAACTGATTTCAATGGGAAAATTAAGCAGATCCCCAATTCTCTATATTGAAAACAGTCAATGTGACGTGAGATGTGTTTAGCTCTGGCTAGATCACGTTTGTTGCAATATATTGGATCTGGCTGCCAGTATAATATTACTGCCACGGCAACATTCCCTAACACAGGTGTCCACAGCTCAGTGGCTAGGAGTATTGCACATCAAACACATTGAGTTCAAGTATTCATGAGAGACTTGCATTGGACCTCTGGCTGCAGGTACTGCTTGTTCTACTGCTATGTACCCTAGCTGGTGATGTGCTACCAACATGGCCCTTATGCTAATGGCAGGTTACTTCCAGCACAATGCTATTGTTATGCTGCTATGGATTCATTGTGCCAGCATAACTACACGGTTTGGACGATCACAGAGGGAAAAGAAGCCACCGTTGGTCCTTTCCCCCACGTGCCACTTGCAAGACCACCATTTGCTTGGATTATCACGTCATACGAACTTGGTGAGGTGCATGGTGGGTATGGTTTCTAAACCACCCCGCACACCCCTCTGTGTTCATATGACACAAACAGCACCATGGCTAATTAGGCAAACAGCGGTTGCACAAGTGGCATATGACATTTAGTAATGATGACTCTATTCTACCAGGAGCCAAAAACCTGAGAATAAAATCCCTCTGTTAGACCACCAAGTGAATTCGTGGATGATTTTGATTTGAACCAATCTTATCAAAGTCCAACCAGCTATTTACTGGGCCTGTGATAGGCAACATGCAGCCTGCAGAGTCCTATCTTTGCTAGCTGCTATTGCCATAATTGACTGTTCTGCACTTGCCTTATGGATCTCCCTTTGAGTTGTCTTGCTTACTTCATGGAGATTTTATGGAATCTCACGTCCTGTCGGCTCATAGCTTAGCCTAATTTACATAGCCTGATAATAATACATTTATTCTCTCACAAAAATGAACATATTCATTAGGCCCATCAGAGTGATAGGAAGGACACGACTGGATTCATGTGACAGACAATGTTAACTGAGAAGAGAAGTAAGAGAAATGCCATATCTTTCCAAAGAATACACTCAGGATTGTTTCTACTCTGAATGAAGAATAGTACAATTCTGTGCCAAAAGCACGCTCGGGTCCTCTGGGAAGAACTTACTATAGTTGGCCAAGACTAGGCTGACAACTGTTACCCAGAGGACCTTTTCTTCTGCCGCTCCCTGACTGTGAAATGGCCTGCCGGAGGAGACTCGTCAACTTAACAGTCTTTTAGAATTTAAGAAAGCTATAAAGACTGGTCTCTTCTGGCAGGCATATCCAGTGGAATTTTAGAATGTTTTTAGGATGTTTTTATGATGTTTTATTGCTATTTTAATGTTTGCCATGTTTTTAATCAGTTTTATGTATTTTATCATGTTTTATTTTTACTGTTGTTCCCCGCCTCAATCCAAACAAAGAGGCGGGTAAGAAATAAATTGATGATGATGATGATTAACCAAAGTATAATTATCAAGAAAATTTCTGCATCTTTACTCATTATAATTTCTATAATCTCTATGTGTGCACCACGTATGTCTGGAAATGTTTACCCACTTCCAGACAGGTCTGGCTGTACAATGTATCAGAAAAATCTAAAAACACAAATTTTGGAGGTTTAAGTATTTTTAAAGAATTTAATGAAAACCTAGGTTTATGCCTACAACTCCCAGAATGCCTTGGGCAGGAGGCCAGACTTACTGGCCTTTGGTGGCCATTGTGAGTGCACAGGTTGGTGACTGCTGCATGTCTTTTACAACCCCGACTCCTAAGGGAGGCCTCGAACAGTCAACCCAATTCCACATAATAGGAAACAACCCACATAAATGAGCTGCATCCATTTGCGGTGCCTCCTTCCACCTTCTGCATGGTTTTAAAATGTAACTAGATGCAACACCATGACTTTGAGGGGCCAAACATGCTCAAAGGCACTTTGTCCTGATATTGCTGTTTTCCCATAATCTGGGGAAAGCAAGTGTGTAGCTCTTGCCCTTACAAGGGAGAGAGGAAGGGGAGGCACTCTGCACATGCCTGGAAACAGACCTGACAAAGGGGGGGAAGTGCCTGGCCCAGCCCTGGCCCTTCAGTACAGGCTTCTGATGTAACACTTGGTGGGTGAAAAGCACAGGCCAAGGCAGTCCCAGCAGGATTGGCCAGAGCTGGGTGCGTCCACTGATAGCCGCTTACCTTCCCTCATTGGCGATGCTACTCCTCGATGCTCTATCAAGGAGCAGCATCGGCAACAAGAGGATGTCTCAGAGGATGCGGGCACCTGCGAGCTGCCAAAGGAAAGCTGGGAGGTGTAGTACTGGCATGTAGAGTGGCTGATTTAAAATAAAGTATGGGTGAGCAAACCAGGTCACTATCTCTCAATCCTAACTCAGCTCCCACTTCCCTGACCTCTCACTAACAGCCTCTGTTCTCCTTCTACTTGACTTTCTCCAATTGCCACTAACCCTGCCTACCATTCCATTCTAGCCTCAGCTATGTCAGTCAATCCTTCAGTCACTCTTCTGTCTCAATGATATAGTCAGGCTTTTACACAAAAATCATAAACTTTATTCAAAAATCCACAAGCAGGGTGCCACAACCAAGATGGCCTGCTCTCCAGTTGTCTTCCACCACATCTCAGATTAACACGTTATTCAGGGACCTAGGCTTATGCCTACAACTCCCAGCATTCCTTGGGCAGGAAGTAAGACTTATCAGGCATTATCTGGTAGTGGCTTGCTCTTCTGGGCCTGAAGGAAGAGTGCCTGGGGCCAGTTGCCTCAGTTGTTAGGCCCCATTGGGAGCAGGCCCATTGCCAACGGCAACCAAGCGAACTGTCAGTCAGACAGCCAGCTCCCCACGGCCTACAAATGAGCACCGATTGCACATTGTAGTGTGGACTGGCTCTCAGGACTCCCATTGGTAGGCTGACCATATGAAAAGGAGGACAGGACTTATGTAACTTTAACAGTTGTAGAGAAAAGGGAATCTCAGCCAGTGTCATTTGTATGCAATTAGCTGTTAAAGTTGCAGGGGCCCTGCCTTCTTTTGTATATGGTCACTCTAGTATAGTGCATGCACCTTTAACTGTTGTGATGAACAGGGAATATCACCAGGAACTAACTGCATACAAATGACACTAGCTGAAATCCCCTTTTCTCTACATGAGCCCTGACCTGGATTTTATCTGGTCAGCCTAGGCTCAGCCAGATTTCACTTCCCATGAGCTTCAGCAGCAGGACTCCCATTGGTAGACTGACCATATGAAAAGGAGGACAGGACTTATGTAACTTTAACAGTTGTAGAGAAAAGGGAATCTTAGCCAGTGTCATTTGTATGCAATAAGTTCCTGGTGAAATTCCCTCTTCATCACAACAGTTAAAGTTGCAGGGGCCCCGCCTTCTTTTGTATATGGTCACTCTAGTTTAGTGCCTGCAACTTTAAGTGTTGTGATGAAGAGGGAATTGCAGGAATTATACAAAACATGGTCACCCATGATGGGTTCTTTCACCCCTGTGATAATCTAAACCTGACCACTGACTCTGAATGTATTCAGGCAGAGCCAACACAGGAAGCTGCTTTATACAGAGTTAGACCATTGGTCTAACTAGCCCAGTGTTGACAACACTAATTGGCAGCAGCTCTCCAGGGTTTCAGGCAGGATTCTTTCCTCTCCTTACCTGGAGATGCTGGGGCTCTATCACTGAGCTACAACCTGTCCCCTAAAAGGTTATAGCACCTGGTATTCCTAATTGTTCTCCCGTCCATGTACTAACCAGGCCTAACCCTGCTTAGCTTCTGAGATCAGGTACAATCGGTGTGTATTCAGTGTAATATAAACACAGACTGTGGACTGCCAACTGGTGAGATGGTCCACAGCAGGAGCTACTGATTGCCACTGTGGAACAATCAAGCAGTGGGGAGGGGAAAGGCCTCTCTTGCTGGGTTTCTACCACATAATGATGGGGAGGCATTCAGCACTCTGCAAGCACAGGTGTGCTGACTGTATTGCTGGCAGCCTCCACTGACATCGACAGCCAGGAGTCCACAGCCATTCGCTTGCATGGTGCTGGTGAGCTGCCTATGGAACAAAGAGGGAAGGAAGCACCAACAAGCTGGAGAGCAAAGCTCTGGTGCTATGTAAAAATATATTTTTCTTTATTTCTTATGTCTTATCCTCTGTATGCTTGACGCGTTTCAGTGGTGAAACCTTCGTCAGGAGCTACACACACACAAAAAAAAACTAAAATACAAACATAAAATCATTAAAGATTATCTTAAGCTAGCATGAAAACAACACCCCTACACCAACTGAAGCATATCTTAGAAAACATTCTTTTGCTATCCAAGAGAAACACCAGAAATATTCAACATTTGCACATTCATGTAAGAGATTTTTTTAGAAAAAACTGACCTGGAGCACTTCTTTACAAATTGTTGTTATTCTTCTAACAGAAAGCAGTTTAAAGTTTTTGCTCATATACTGTCCCGATAGGCTCATTCGTCTCGAGATTCTGAGCTGAGGGTCAGTTGGGAAGCAATTTTAAATCATTCAGTTCTACAGCTGGCAGTCTTAATTGCCTTGTGACTCAGTGATCCTGTCAACACTCTGTTAGCAGTTTGGGAAGGGTTTTATCAACCTGCTACTTTTTTCTGCTTAAGCCTTACTATAAAGCCTGACTATTGTTTATAAGAGGATAAATCTAACGAGTCATTTAACCCACTGGGTTCCAGGCTTTTTAAGGATAGAATCCAGAAAAGTTCTCTTTTACTGAGTGCTGTCTCACCCCTTCTTACCTTTTCTATCCCCCCAAAAACCAAAGAATCTGGCCCATGTTTTTAATCTATAAAATGCTTGACCAGAGGTGCCACTGGTCTTTGATGTCTTAAACTAGACAGATGCTCACCTATCCTGATCTTCAATGGTCTTGTTGTACGGAGGACTGGCGTTCCTCTCTATCCTCAATTGCTCCATGGTGATTGGTGACTGCCAATTTCTGCTGGAGAACCACCTCACTGGCAGCTGCTATAACCAAGGATCCGGTTATAGACAAACTTGCTAAGATGATTGCAAGAATAGACAGTCTCACACATCTGCAGTCTTTAGGATTTAATTAGTCTGGAAATCGTACCCCATCTTCAGTTGCTCTTTGCTGATAGTTAATTATACATTTCCTGTAATTTTCTTCTGAAGTCCCAGTATGCTAGCTGAGTCTCTGGTGGATGAAATGAACCACAGAATGTTGCCAGGTAACAGAACCTCAGGCTTAACCAGTGTGTGTCAGTAGGTTTCCACTTGCTTCGGTCTGGCATGTTCAATGGCAGCATGTGGAATGTAGGGATGCTAGAGAAATCCACTGCAGACTCCAATGAGGCTGGATTCCCAAGATTCCCACCTGCAGAGTCTACAGAGGAAAGGCCTCCCTCGCCTGCATGTCTTCCAGATTTCACACAGGGCGTCTTTTCATCTTATTTTTTAAAAAAATGCAAGATAAACTAATGGCAGCTGCCATTAGCCTATCTTGGGAAAATTATGGCTGTAATTATACCATTTGCAGCTGTAAAGCACTTATTACTCTGTGAATTTACGTCGAAGTAAGCACTTTATGGCTGCAATTTCCGTAGAAGTGAGTGCTTTACAGCTGCAAATGGCATCATTACGGTCATAATTTTCCTAAAATAAGCTAATGGCAGCTGCCATTATTGTATTTTGCATTTTTTTAAAGATGGAAAGATGTCTCACAAAAGCCAGCAGATACACCAAGGCCCTGGGAAAATCCAGTAAGTTCCAAGCAGCCTAAATTTTCCCACAATGGATTCCTTTCCTCCTGGACCAGACGTTGGGAGGTTCACCCATCCTTAGTGGAATGTGAGAGGGAAACACCATGGGGATCGGGACCTCCACTTTTGTCCTGGATCAGATCGGACAAAATCAAAGGCCCCCTGGACTGGATCGGGCCTGATCCCAATCTGAAAACCGGACATCCAATTTTCGGATCAGCCGACATTTTTGTTTTTCCCATAGACATGCATTGGGGAAAAGAAAGCTTTCCCCCAATGCAAGTCTATGGGGAAAACATGGCGGTGGGTGGGTGAGTGGGGGCCTAACTCCCCCCTCCCCCCTTGCACTTCTTACCTGGTGGGGCCATCCGTTGCGGACAGCCCTGGCAGGTAAGCCCCCCCCCCCGTTGTCCACTTCCATTGGCGGGTGCCCACTGGCACCCGCCAATGGAAGCGGACAGTCCCGGCACGTAAGCCCTCCCCTGCTCCTTACCTGGCGAGGCGTCCTCCTCCTTCCTTTGCTGGCTCTAAACTACTGCGAACTAGGCCTTGCGGCCTAGTTTGCAGTAGTCTAGAGCCGGCAATGAAAGGAGGAGGATGCCCTGCCAGGTAAGTCCCCCCCTGCGATCCTACCTGGCGGGCTTGTAAAGGGGCTTCTATGCCTGCAAATATTATCCAATTCTGACAGAGAAAATAGTATAGTCAGTGGGAGACACAATGCCTCAGATTACTGAATCTTGACCAAAGACAAAGCAGATGTGGATATAGTATATCTTGACTTCAGCAAAGCTTTTGACAAACTGCCCCATGACATTCTGATTAAGAAACTACTGAAAAGTGGGCTAGATGGAACAACTATTAGGTGGATCCACAGTTGGCTACAGAATTGGACTCAAAGAGTGCTTATCATTGGTACCTTTTCACACTGGGGTGAGGTAATGAGTGGGCCAAGTGCTCTTTAACATTTTTATTAATGATTTGGACAAGGAGGTGCAGGGAATGCTTATCAAATTTGCAGACGACACCAAATTGAGTGGGATCGCTAATACCCTGGAAGACAGACACAAACTCCAAAGTGATCTTGATAGACTGGAGCGCTAAGCTGAAAACAACAGAATGAAATTTAATAGGGATAAATGCCAAGTTCTATACCTAGGAAAAAGAAACCAAATGCACAGTTACAAGATGGGGGGTACTTGGCTCAGCAATACTACAAGCGAGAAGGATCTTGGAATTGTTGTAGATCACAAGCTAAATATGAACCAACAGTGTGATGTAGCTGCAAAAAAGCAAATGCTATTTTGGGCTGCATTAATAGAAGTATAGTTTCCAAATTGCACAAGGTACTGGTTCCCCTCTATTCGGCACTGGTTAGGCCTCATCTTGAGTACTGTGTCCAGTTCTGGGCACCACACTTCAAGAAGGATGCAGACAATCTGGAGCATGTTCAGAGGAGGGCAACGAGGATGATCAGGGGGCTGGAAAGAAAGCCCTATGAGGAGAGACTGAAAAAACTGGGCATGTTTAGCCTGGAGAAGAGATGTCTGAGGGGAGACATGATAGCACTTTTCAAATACTTGAAAGGTTGTCACACAGAAGAGGGCCAGTATCTCTTCTCGATCAACCCAGAGTGCAGGACACGGAATAATGGGCTCAAGTTAGGGGAAGCCAGATTCCGGCTGGACATCAGCAAATACATCCTGATTGTTAGAGCAATATGACAATGGAACCCATGACCTAGGGAGGTGGTGGGCTCTCCCACATTAGAGGCATTCAAGAAGCAGCTGGACAACCATCTGTCAGGGATGCTTTAAGGTAGATTCCTGCATTGAGCAGGGGGTTGGACTCGATGGCCTTATAGGCCCCTTCCAACTCTACTATTCTATGATTCTATGATGGCCTCAGAATAGGTTCGAGCCAAAATGGGCCATTTTCTGAAGTGCAAGATTGGGGTCCAAGTCAAATCTTAGGATCAGTGAATAATATCTGTCATTTTTATCATAGCACTGAAAGGCTGGCTCACTGCCACTTATTAGGCCATCCATCCATTTGTGCTTTTTCTTCTCCCACTCAATCCATACAAACCTACACTTTCACGATTGCTGAATGCCTGGCTGGGTGAAGTGTAGAGGTGTAGGGGGCAAGGCCGGTGCCTGTGTCAGCAGCAGGGTGGGATGAAGCTGATGGGCTCAACCCCATTCCCCCCCCAAGCCCCCCCCCATGTGAGCCCAGCTGCGCACTGCAGGCTGAACTGAAGGTATCCTGTATGTTCTCCCCATCCTTGTCACTTTCCAAAAGGGAAAGGGTTCTATGCCAGTGCTGCCTTTGCGGAAAGGCCACTAGGAAGACAAGTGGGACAGACAGCAGTCGTTACCCATGATGTCTCCCCTGACCCTCTTTACTGATTTCCTTTCTTCCATCCCACTCAATTGAAAGGGTCCAAATAGGGCATTTTGGGTTCTGTGCAGTGGGTGAGGGCAACTCATTGTACCTCTAGCACCTTTTACAAGACGTGAATTGATGCGTGAGTCCTAACCTTTGTTTAGGGTTCACATTTTTCTTTCCGCTTCACCTTGTTCACAGTTATGAATTCACTTCGTCAAAGGTTGAGTTTTATTTACCTACAATGAATGAATGGATCTTGAAGATATTGGAGATGGCTGAGATGGCAAAACTTATGTCATTAATTAGAGAAAAGTCAGCAGATAGATTTAGAATTGAATGGAAACCCCTTATAGACTTTGTGAAGGAGCAAGGAAAAAAATGAACTGTTTATCTGTGGATTCAACGAATAAGAAGTCAGGGTTAAGGTAAAAGAGAGAGGGGGGAAATCTGTCTTGGTTTAGATTAGTTGCAAGAAACATATATTCTCATGTCTTTGCTGGGGAGAAAATTGGAAATCCACTGTAACTCTGTATATTGTCCTCTTTTAGTGTGATGTTTTGGATGTTTTGTTGGTTTTATATGTGAAAATTAAAAAAATTGAAAAAGAAAGGAAAAAAAGTTGAGTTTTATTATATACAACCATATAAGAATGATCAAAATGACACTTCAGAAAATAAAGTGCGCAGAGAAATTGTTCCTTTCACAACAAATTCATCACGGGGAGTGGGAGGGGAACTGGGCTCAGGCAAAACTGTTTTGGGAGGCCCAATTCCTTTATCTGCCCATTACTTCTGCAGCAGGAGGAGACAGATTCCTTTTGTGAGGAGGGACTTGGGCCCTGAGAAGGCATCCCAGAGCATGCAAGTTTTCTTCTTCCTCTCGTACTCTCATGAGAGGCTGCAGGGGGTGCGGGAGGCGAACGCCTCTCTCTGCTACTGAAACAACTGCAGGGTGGGAGAGGAAGATGCCGGGCAAGAGGATCTTGGGAAGGCTAGTGGAATATCCACAAGTGGGTCTTTTTTTACATGTACAGTGATGCATTTAGCAGGAGAGCCTATTGTCGTGTTACCTATCCCAGGGGTGCCATTTTATCAGTATGCTTATTTTTAATCAGTCTTTTAATTTGCATTAAAACACCTTTTCACTTGTATATTTTAAAAATTATTTGTATTTCTGAATTATTTAAGAATTTGTCAAGGATCTGCACAATAGCAACTTAAAAAGAACTGTAGTGCAATTTTCATTCATTCATTCATTCATTCAAAGCTGCCTTTCTCGGCAGTGTCACTTAAACACCTTTTTTTTTAAAAAAAAATGGTGCTAAAATAGCTTTAAGCCTCACACAATCAGAAAATGGCACTGCCGAAAGTGCTTTATCACAAATTAAATGGTTGATTTAAAAAAAATAATTTTAAAAATTGTTTTAAAAATGGCATGCTCAGGATTGTCCTTTTCCTGCCTACGCAACTATATACTACTACCTTCAAGACTATATCACACCCACTAGTATAGGGTGACCATACGGAAAGGAGGACAGGGCTCCTATATCTTTAACAGTTGTGTAGAAAAGCGAATTTCAGCAGGTGTCATTTGTATGCATTGAGCATCTGGTGAAATTCCATCTTCATCAGAACAATTAAAGCTACAGGCGCTATACTAGAGAGACCAGATACAAAAGAGGACAGGGCTCCTGCAGCTTTAACTGTAGCGATGAAGAGAGAATTCCACCAGGTGCTGCATGCATACAAATGACCCCTGCTGAAATTCCCCTTTCAATACAAGTGTTAAAGATACAGAAGCCCTGTCCGCCTTTCCATAGGGTCGCCCTAATATAGCCCGCACACAGAATGATGGACACACACACACACACTGCTGAATGTAGCTTACAGTAGAAGTACTGATTGGGTAACATAGGGAGCTACCAGTCTGGAAGCTCACATGATGAAAGCCTCCTCAGGGACATCCTTCCTGGCAGCACCTGAGCAACTCCATTCTACTATGCGCTGTGGGCCTTAGACTAGTACTTGTGGGCTTCCCTCTGCGGCCAGTAATTTTTCAGCATGGACAACCCGCAACCAGCTGGGGGTTGTTCTGGCACGTGTAATCATCCCGAGGCAGATTTGTTTTGGGGGGTGGGGTGGAGGCAAGATAGTTCTAACCATTAGTAGAAACCCTCTCCTAGTCTTGTCCATCACAATTTAGACAACCAAAATGTTTTTCTAGAGACACGTGGTAAGAAAAAGCACATCACATTCAAGATTCATCCATCCCTACAGCAGCCAAGGAAGGGGTAGAAAATCAAGTAAGGATTTGGTGCAAATCGCTAGATAAGTATAACTTTGGGTTTGGGAAAATATCCTCAGGCACCTCTGAGATATATTTTGTACTTATATCAAAGAAGAGATTATATACACCTATTGCTTCCCATCCATTTACAGCATTCCTCAGGAGATAAGAACATTTCTGGCATTCTCCTGAAATTAAGGGGCATGAGGAATGGGATACTTCTTGCTCCCCAGAGATAGAAAAAGGTAGAACTGCACATGTTAGGAGAAGTAGCTCGATAAATCAGACTAAATCCAAAATGTTAAGGGCTTGGCAAACTTTACAGAGCCATAAGTACATAGTCCTCTGCCAAAGCAGCTACAAGTATAAAACAGCAGATCAAATCAAGCCAGACTTCTAACAAAATGAAATCACTACTTCTACTAAACCTAGTAAACATGCTAGACTTTTTATATGGGAGAAACCCAAGCAAAAGGGAAATTTGGCTCCACCTGGCTGCTCAGCAACACCCCCCCCCAATGACTCCCTATTTGGACCCAAGGTTCTGTGATACATGCAAAGTGGTTAATTAGCCCTGCATCCTAAGTGACCTTTGCTTTCACACCTAATGCGTATAAAACTCAACAACAAATTAACCCTTTGCTTGCATCTTTTTTTTTGGTGTTATCCCCTGCCATCACTCATCCAAAAGCACACAACCTAAACTTCTGGTAAAATTGAAACTCTGGCCAGCTTACTTTATTGGCACAAAAGATACCTCTCTATGGCGGGGAGGGGGTCTACACAATGTCTCTTTGACGCCTGTTTCTGATAATATGCCCTTTTTCCTATATTTGTATTTACATCTAATAGCGGTAGACAAGAGCCATTAAGGTGAATTACGTTCATCATAAAATGCACTTTACAATTGTTTATATGCGGAGTTTCACTGCAGAGTCGGTTCAGGGGTGTATGGTTGAACATGGAAAAATTGATGAAAGCACCACCCTGTCTCCTGATGGTACCTCCCTCGGACTTTTGTGCCGTTCATTAACTCCACCCACCTGACTTTCTCGCCATTGCCTGTCCAATCACGATCACGTGTGACTTCGCATGTGTGTATGATTTCTAAAAATTGGATGTTCCTACAGTTACAGATGTTAGCAGGGCAGCATTGGACGACCTACTGTAAAACCATAAAAGCAACATTTTTTGCCCTCGTACCGTCCGCCCCCATTGCTCCTGCCAAGAATCAGACACTGGATACTGGACTAACACCCCACTATGCTTGCGGCAGCTGCCCCTTATTTCCTGCACCCTAGCAACCTCAGTCATCTTGGAAATGTGCTGCTTCAAGGGCAAATTTTTGTGTAGCCTTTCCATTACAATGTTGCATTATGCACTGATGTCCCAGTTCCATACAAACTTCCCATTATTCTGTCTGACTCCGGACCCCGAGATGCCAGCTCGCAATGATTCTGGGCTGCCCAATGCTGAGCGGGCTAGAGGGCAACCTCACCATACCAGCAGGTCTCTGCATTGCAGAGGTGGGTGACTGGGCAGGTGGGAGTGTGGGATGGCTGGGCACTGCCCCCCCCCAAAAAAAACCCTGGCTGGCACTGATGTCTCTTTGTCCCCTCTTCCCCAGACAGTGCAGCTGCTGTTATTCTGCCTAGCTGTACTCAAGAGGCAAAAGGGTCATTTGAAGCTGCACCTCCGCAGTATGGTGCACTCATTGCGTGTCCTTCAGCATCGAATGAGGAGACTCGAGCAGATAGTCTGGTGTGCCTGCCCTCTGGTACCCCTCCGCCAACCAGCAGTGCCATTAGAATGACTGTGTAGGGCCCCTCCAATGTGTGAGCAGCGGCTGTGATGTGATGTCTGTGGACTGACATTCCTTCCCATGCGACTGTTGCCGTTTGCTTTTTAGCCATCACGTTCCGCCCAAGCCCATCTTGCCTTGCCTCCCCCTGCGACGTGCCTGTCGGATTACTCTGCCCATGCTTTGCAATGGGCTTGTGCCCACATGTAACCATTTCTAGAATAAAAATATTGCAGTGGTTTCTCAGTACTAAATGGTCATTTTGGTGTGATACACACACACACACACACAACTTCCTGGTAAAGCAATGACAGAAGGGAGAAGGGGGAGGTAACAGGAGTAGATACGAAGCCCGATCCCTGATACTGCACCATGCTTCCCATGGAGCTAGTCCCCCCAACTGCTCAATGCATCTTACTCCCAAGTAACAGCATGCAAGACGACAGCTCAATGGCAGGAACTCGCTTTCACTGCACAGAGACAAGTTTCCCTGCCTTTTTTCAGCCAGGATCCCAGCAAGGGAGCGGGGTGGGGGAGGGAAGCCTTAGCAGACCTCAAACTATACTCAAAATGAGCAACACACATCCTTATTCCAACCCCCTTGCTTCCTGTAGAACCAGCTCCATGTGAGTGGCCATGCGTCTCGACGACAGAAAGATTCCAGTGAGGATTTAAAATAAACTTTACTTTAAGTACCAGTAACTTAAGGTCAGCCATTACTGAACAGTCCAGTCAAGGGAAGCAGAAGGAGAGAGGAGACAGGAAATGACAAAGCAAGCATTGGGTCAGTCCCCTCCCACCTTGTCCACAACTGGGAGTGGTAGCCAGAGAAGGGGCAGGCATTCACTCATGACATCACTAGCACTGCCCACCAAACTATACCCACAATTAGCATTACTCCGAATGGTCAGTGGAGGGTTACATGACCATAATGCAATTGAACATCGGAGAAACATTAAAAGTTGTGTTTAATCGATACCTTGGAAATGCGCGTTAACTGAGGCTATAAGTCGCATACATGTCTGACCTGCGCCCCACTCGTGTGTACAAAATGATGTCAGAACAAAGTAAAGGCGACCCAAATAAGCCGTGACGAGGTACCCTATGTGGTATCTGTATGGGTAAAATCGATTGCATTGGTAGTGTTCAGTTTTCAGCCAGAAGGTGCGAGTTAGAACTGGCTTGAGATCTGGGTGATTCCCCTATAAATTTGGATTAAGAAGATTCACACTCCATTACCAAACCTCTCACACTGAACTCAACAATGGGCCATGAGAGGCAATGTTATTAAATAGCAGGCTCAAGGTGTCTCCTTGCAAATGTGTAATTTCCTTCTCCATGGAGAAACCAGTACTAGCTCTTTAACGTCTAAGATTCAGAAGAAAGGTATTGGGGGGGGGGGGAATCTACACTGTAGCTTTAATACATTAAGGAAGGGTTACGAGCCCTCATTGGGCCACATGACGCACTCACTGTAACGTTTTATAGGAGTTGTTTATTATTACGCTATAATGAGTTATAATCCGTTTTTTTATTAACATAAATCGTTGTAAATAGAAGAACGTGTTATAGTCCATGATTTCAAACGTCTGGTATCCATTTGAATTCCCTCCACATGCACTTTCAGTTTCAATTCTTCATTGAAAGCAAGGGAGAGGGAGGGGGGTTAAGAGGAAGTGGGCTTGAAAACTATGGTGCCTGGAAGGAACGTTACAGGAAGGGACGCCCAGAGGACAGTGAGACCGCTTTGAAGACGTTTGAAAATATGTACTGAAACGCAAGTAGATCATAATGTGGCCTAAGACGTGATAAACCGTGGGAATATACAATGTTTTAAACAGCACTTTAAAACGTTTCAAGCAACAGTGCAGATCCCTTCTCAGTTAGAGGGTAAGACTTCCAGACAAGCTGGAAAAAGCATCTTTCTTTTAGAAATTAATAACTTCAAAGGAATGTGCTAGTCAAAGGAACCCATGTATTCCCATTATTATAATTATACCTGACCTCTGCATGTATGTATGAGAAAACTTAAACACACAAATATGCATTTATTCGGAAATAAAAAATGAAAGCGGTGCTACCAAATAAGAAAGCTTTTTGCATATTGGGCAACGTAGGTTAAAAAAAAAAAAAGCTTAACATGCTCTGGGCAGCAGGTTCACTGTGCAAAACTGATATGTTAAAATCTCTGGCTGAAAGATTGGTTGAGCTGGTAGTCCATATGCCAGCATTCTTCAGATTTTTCCATATTTCAGGCTTGACAAGTTTATCAACAGCATGGCAACATACACAGATCTTTAGTAGCTCACTAGAACTGGAGAGCATCTTGCCTTCATAAAGATAAAAGCTATTACAAAACCAGACTGACATCTGTGGCAGTCTGGTTAAGATCTCAGAAGGCGCACAGTGACCTAGAAAAAGAAGAAAGTGATCCTTTAATATCGCTGGTGACTCATCAGCCAGCATTGTACAACACAGATGTCACTGTGGTAGAGGCGGGTGTGAAAAATGCAAGTTACAGTTTTTAAGCAAAGAGTGTTTGTAAATAAAATGCCGGTGTTAATTTACTTTCACAACACCCCCCTCCTTCCAATTTACATCATGTGAACTTGTGAAAATGGCTGAATTGAGTTGCAATAAAAATTTGCAGCCCTCACAATTCTGAACTTTTCAGTGGAGTATAACATTTGCAAATTGCTCACTGGGCTTCAGGGACCCTTCTAACTAGGGTGACCAGATAAAATCCAGGTCAGGGCTCATGTAACTTTAACAGTTGTAGAGAAAAGGGAATTTCAGCCAGTGTAATTTGTATACAATTAGTGCCTGGTGAAATTACCTCTTCATCACAACAGTTAAAGTTGCAGGGGCCCTGCCTTCTTTTGTATATGGTCACTCTAGTATAGTGCCTGCACCTTTAACTGGTGTGATGAAGAGGGAATTTCACCAGGAACTAATTGCATACAAATGACACTGGCTGAAATTCCCTTTTCTCTACAACTGTTAAAGTTACATGAGCCCTGACCTGGATTTTATCTGGTCAGCCTACTTCTAACAAATGCTTTACACCAAACAGATTAAATCATCAAAGCTGAAATGTGCAAATGTTTCATTCATATCTTGGGGAAACAAGAATACTTCTCTCTCTTCTTTTAGACTAAACGATGCATTTTATTTCTGAAATGGTTCCATGGCTGTAATGTATACATTGCTTTATATTTACACAGCCAGGTGTTGGTTGTGCAATGTTCTAAGCCACTGGGACCCTTCCAAATGGATTTGTTAGCATAAATATCTTAGACCTGATATACCAAGAGCCTTTGTTGCCTTGGTAATAACAGCTGCTATTGCTTTGCTAGCAATATAACTGATGTTTATCAGTATCTCAGCTGTTACTAGGAAACAAATTGATGACCAGAGTGTATAGCAGGGATGAGTAAGAAAAAGGAAAGGAAAGAATCAAGTGACAAGAATTTTGTGGCAAATATTGTCACTGCATTTCCATTGATTGTGTTATGTCCATGGGACCCATGCTACCACTCCCTAAAGCAATCCCGGAAATGCTCATTTCTGGAACAGGACAGATCAGTGGAGCTCCTTCTGTGAGCATTACTTAGGATGACCAGATAAAATCCAGGTCAGGGCTCATGTAACTTTAACAGTTGTAGAGAAAAGGGAATTTCAGCCAGTGTCATTTGTATGCAATTACTTCCTGGTGAAATTCCTTCTTCATCACAACAGTTAAAGGTGCATGCACTATACTAGAGTGATCAGATACAAAAGAAGGCAGGGCCCCTGCAACTTTAACAGTTGTGATAAAGAGGGAATTTCACCAGGAACTAATTGCATACAAATGACACTGGCTGAAATTCCCTTTGCTCTACAACTGTTAAAGTTACATGAGCCCTGACCTGGATTTTATCTGGTCACCCTAGCATTACTGACCTGCCCCATTCTGTAAATGAGCATTTCAGCTCATTTCTAGTTCCTTTGGGAAGCAAGAGGATCCTGTTGTGGCACCGGTGGGTTCCGCGGTTGCATGGGCAGCATTGTATACTACCCTTTGATGTTCCCCACAGTTTGTCAGGAAGTAGGAAGAAGCAGTGTAATTAACTCTTATTTCCTTAAACCTTGACAGTGGTTTCATAAGCAGAAATCATCAGTTGAAGCTTTACAAAGCAGAGGACTAAATGCTATCACCTGCTAATTGCAGTTGATCCAACTGTTATTAAAAAGGCAAACTCCAAAATTGGAAATTAAGAGCTCCTCTAAACGAGCTGTTTATAGCTGCCTCATGACTGGCCACTCACGAAAGTTTCCCGGCCAATTTCATGATGCTGCAATCATCCAGAGCCTTTCTCATATCTATGTGATAATTGATAACAAATTAAAAGTAGTAATAAAAAGACCCCTCTTCCTGTGAAAAGAGGACATTGTATTATTAAAGAGACAGGAGGCAGTGCCATCTTGTGGCTATAAGAATGAAACATGTAGTGCTCCTGTTTAAAGGGGAAATGAGGTGGAGGGAAGTGAGTGTAAAGGGAGCACATCATGATTGTGGAATGACCTAGGGCTGGGAACAGATCCAGATCCGGATCCCGAATCTGAAGCGGATCGGGGTGATCTGGACCTCTCGGATCCGGCTTCAAAACAGATCAGGGAGGTCCAGATCATTTCAGGTAGGATCGTTCCGGATCAATCCAGATCATTCCAGATCAATCCGGATCGATCTGGAGATCCAGGGCCCATTGGCCTTCCAGGTCCCTGGGTGCCGGCTTGCAAGTCTATGGGGAAAAGGAGGATCTCCGGATCTCAATCCAGAGACCCGGATCCTGATCTGAATCTGGTTCTGGACCAGATCGAGGGGCTGGTCACAGCCCTAGAATGACCATATCTGATTTTTACCCCAGATTTGTCCAGAAAATCAATGATTTTGGGGTGTCAGGGAGAATTTTATAGAATTTCCTATAATATCCGGAATTGCACGCTTTCCTCTTTAAGGCCCCATCCACTCACTGCTCCAATCTGAGCCATAAGTGTGTCATTTCTATAGCAGAGGAGCCTGGAAGCTGGGCAGGGCCAGTGCAGCTATTGGCTGCTTCCGCTGCCTCCTCCATCTCTTTTGGGCTGCAGAACGAGAAGGCCAGGCATCTGCAGCCGAATGTGAGAGCACGTGTTGGGGAAGGTGCGGCCCAGGGGGCGAAGAGGCAGCAACAGCAGCGAGGGCTTCTGACGCTGGTGGCGCCCACCTTCCCTTCCTTCCAGCCGGGTTGTTGGTTAGCCCTAGCGGTGCCTGCTTCCCCTCTCTCCTATTGAAGCCAACGGCCCAGTTGCAGGAGCGTCGGTAAAGGAGCTGCTCAAGGAGCTGCAGCAGTGAGGAGTGAGAGTTGGAGTTCTCTGTGCTGCCCCTTTCTTCTGGTGAGGAGTTCTACATGAGCGCATGCAGCGCCTATGCAGCTACAGGGCCGAGCAGGCTCAAGGCTTCTCGGGAGACCCCTAGAGCCTTCCCCATCCCAGATGTGCTTTGGAGTGGTTTGGGAGGCGCAGGGCTCAGTCTGAGCAAGTCCCATTGTGTGTTTGGCAGCGGCGGCAGCAGCATGTGCTGACTCCTGGAGGCTCATTCCCATCAGAGCCTAATTAATTCATTTAAAAGTCTTTTCATGGGGTTGTGAGACTGAATAAATAGGGTTAGGGAGATGCATTGAAGCCTCTGCTGCCATGTGTAAAAATGTATTTTGGCTTGGTGTGTGCATGCGATATATCTAGATAGATAGATAGATAGATAGATAGATAGATAGATAGATAGATAGATAGATCGGTATGGTGGATACTATCCTTAATATAAATCCTTTTCAATGTGTGATGCTGCAACTTAGATGACATTTATTATTGTTAATGTGATAGAATACACATTGGCTGTGTTCGGACGACACATTAGGCAACAGAGAGGGAAATAATACACTGTCGGTGTGTTATTTTGGTGGCGCCTGCCACACGACATGTTGCCCCACCCCCATTGCGCAGCTGTGGCCTCCACTGCGTACGTGAACAGTGAACGTGTGCTTGACGGACAGTCCACCCACCCCTTTCCCAACCCTCCACCTCTCGCAGGCCTCCCAGTCGTATCCCAGCACACAATGTGGCCCGAAATACATGGTTGCCGACATCGCAGCAGTAGGAAGACACACCTCTCAGGCCCCATTGGCTGCTGTGCGGCACTGGGTGGGCTTCCCCTGCTCCGGACTCAGCAGTGAGGTTCAACACTGTAGCCAAACAGATGTACTGCCCCCCCCTGCCCCTTCAGGGCACCCCCAGCTACATCACCCATGTCCCTTCGCACCCGTACCCACGATGCCCTTGCCATGCTCCCAGATCACTCACTCATGTGCTATGCAGACACCATGGCTGCTCGATCCACCCCACCCCCCCAGCTCTCCCCATCGGCATCCTCTGCTGGGGAAGGCAGCACTTGCCCAACGTTCATGCAAGCACTGACCAAATGCAAGTATGGGCGGCCCGCCCCCAATCCCTCCCCACATGGGCTGGGCTGCATCATCGAGCTCTCCCCACTCCCCAGATGGATCCCACACCTCCCCAAGTGGCCCCTTCTGGACACACAGGAACGATGGCAAGTGAGGGCGCTATGTCAACAATCTTTATTCCTGAAGCACTATAGAAATGGGTACATGGCCCCTGGGGGTATTGCAAAGCATTGACAGATTAATCAGAAAGGCCAGCCACCCTTGCCCTGGGTGAAGGTGGCCACTAAGGCACAATGGTTAGGTCACCTCAGAGCATGGCACCTTCATGCGGCAAGGGTAGCAAGGGAAGCAATGTAAGGGGCGGTGGCCCTCTCTCTCTCTCAGGAAGCAATGCCAGTCCACAGACGCTCACTCCACATCCCATGCTCAGACATGGGGGTAGTGCATCCAGATCCACTCCCTGATCTTTTGATGCACCCACGCCGCCTCTGTGCATGCCCCATGCTCTCCAGCTGGGTTCAGGGGCTGCAGCAAGGACACCACGTCCCTCCCATCCACAGGAATGGCATCGTCATCCCCCAGCTGAGGCAGGTCAGGGTGGTCCCCACGGGACTCACAGATGTTGTGCTGAATGCAGCAGCACATGATGACATCTGGGATGATGTCATACTGAAGGTCAAGCAAGCTAAACAGGGAGCACCAATGCGCCTTCAGGCGCCCAAAGGCACACTCCACAGGTAGGCGGGTATGGCAGTGGTAGTAATTGAACTTCCTCTGCATGGGTGTTCGGGGGTAGCGGTAAAGGGTCATCAGCCATGGCTGAAGGGCAAACACCTGGTCGGCCAGGAGCACAGGATCCACAGCATGCCTGCACACGGAAGCAGGGCCGGAGGAGAAGCGCCCTGTTGTCAGCTTGTCCACCCTGGGGGAATTCCAGAAGATGGCCATATCGTGGCCAGACACCCCCACAAACACATCCAGGAACCTTCCCTTAGCATTCACCATAGTCTGAAGAGCCATGCTGTTGTAATGCTTGTGGTTGTAGTACTCATCACTCCGAGAGGGGGGGGCAGGATGCGCACGTGGGTAGAGTCCAGTGCACCCACCACCCGTGGAAAGCCTAGGGCACAGAAGCCATGCATATTCTTTTTCACGTCCCCAAACAAGATGATGTCAGTGAGGTTGAGTTCAATCAACATGCTCATGGTCTCCCGGAACATCTCGTATGCAGTGGACTTGCCCACCCCAAAGATCATGGACAGGGGCAGGTAGCCCATGTTGAATGACAGCTTGTACAGCGTCAATGCAAGGCGGCGGGAGACTGGAATTGATCCCTGCATGATGGTGCATTCCCTCTGCAGAATCAGGGTCACCTCAGCCACCAGCAGATCCAATATCACGCGGGGCATTCGGAAGCTCCCACGGAAACGCTCCTCATCTCAGTCCTCTAAATTCTGCATCTCTGCCCACATGGCATCCGTCCACAGAAGCACCCAGCAGTGGATGGTATTGCACTGCTCAAGGAGATAGTCAGCCATCGGCAGCCTTGGGATCTGGTGCAGGGCTTCCAGGGCTGTTTCCCTGCCCAACAGCCGTTCAGTCACGGTGCCAGCCTCACGGGTGGGCAGCAATGGCAGTAGGGTGGCCAGTAAAGTGGTCAGGGATGCCCAGCATCCTCCCCGAACACAAGATCAGTGGGCATGGTGCTACCCAACTGCCTCTGCCTGCACGCAGGGCATCCTCCTCATCGCCATCAGCATGAGCAGCCGCAGCTGCCTAGAGGGCTGCTTCCAGGCCGGCCATAGCAGGACATTGCCATAGGCACTGGCGTGCCAAATCGAGAGGACTGGTGGGCGTGCCGGAGCAGGGGCAGGCCAGGACTATGGAGGAGGAGGCACCACGGCCAGGATGGGCTGAGCCAGTTCGGCAGTGTGGGAAGAAGATCACACGGCCGCATGGTTATGTCTACTGCACACCTGGCCATGAGGGAAGTGGAAGGAAGAGGCCAGAATAAGGGGGTCGCCCATGAAACAGTGGTGCTCCATGAAGAGGGAGGGGGAGGGGAGGGGCTCAGTCATTCTGATGGCACTTCTTGTGGCCATAGGGGGACTGCAAGGTGGCAGCATCAGACGGTGCATTCCAGGCGTCGAATGTGATGCTCAAGACCACGCATGAGGTGGCGCTCCACCTGCCCGTGCAGCCTGCTGAGAAGGGCCAAGTGGCGGTGCACCAGCTTCACTGGGGGGGTGGGGAAGAGAAGGGGGGGAGAGGAGTAAAAAGAGGCATCAGTGCCAGGGAGTTGTTACTAGTAGCCCTACCCCCACTCCCGCCTCTTCACCGCAGAAGCCTGTGGCAGCGGCATTGGGCCTGCATCTGCCTGCATAGAGTAGACTGGCCAGCGTGGGCCCCTGCAGAACTATAGGGTGCTGGCATCTCGAGGGGCTGCAGCTTCACTGAGGGACAATAGGGCTGGACATGGGACATCTCAGGAAGCAGCAACATTGTTGCAGAAGGCCTTGAGTGGGCAGCTGCGCCTGAAGGAAGAGGTTGCTAGAGCAATGGAAGGTGATCACGGTGCCTGGCACAAGCATGGGGAATGTGTACTGCGCAGGAATCTCAGCAGAGGAGACACAGGGGAGCAAACATGATCAGGGCCCTACTCCAAATCATGTAGGAAGGTGGCCCCAGACCCATGCTCACCCTTCTCCTCTGAGTCGAGCGGGATGCTGCGTGGGCGCTTGGGCAGACTTCCTGAGTGTCGCCGACCACAGCCTCCGGTCTCCCCCCATCCCATCCCAGAGGGGCCTGGTGCAGGTATCACCAATCATGCGGGCCGGTATCCAGGGCCAGAAGGCAGAGGCAGGTACTGCTGAGGTGGCAGGTATCCATAAAGAGGCAAGTAGGGGCCTGGCTGTTGGCCACCATGGTAGGCTCCTTGGAAGGCCAGCGCCACAGCCTAGATGGCCTTGGTTTGGAGGTCGATGGCAGCCATGTGCTCACGCATGCCTTGTTCAATGACGGCATCGGTGTCTGCCATGGCCTCAGTCATCCCGTTGACATGGTCGAGAAGTCCACGGCGCACCACCTGCCCTGACTCCCATATGGCCTGAGGGCATCCTTCCATGGCTTGGGTGGCCTGGTGCGTCACCCACATGGTGAGGACTCGCTCCTTTGTGCGTTTGCTCTCCTCCTCACCTGCCATGTGTGTAAATAGCTCGTGGATCCTTCCTCCAGCTGCCTCCGTGGCCATGACCAGGTCCTTTGCCACCTGCAGTCAGTTTGCCTTGCGCTTGTTGTGAAGACGGGCACACCTCTGAGTGTTGGTCAGGGGATGGGCTTGTACAGCTGGGCCTTCTTCCACTGTAGCAGGCAGGGCAGTGGCTCCTCTTCAAGGGGCTCTGGCTCCTCCATTTCTTCATCCTGCTGCTGGGGAGGGTTCTCCAACTCCTCTGTATCCAGGACCTCTGCAGCTAGCTGATCAGCCTCCTGAACCATCTCCTCCTCCATCTCAGCAACTTCCACGAAGGTTTCCTCGCTGGGCTGTGTAAAGATGTCCTGGAGCTCTTCTTAGGAAGGAGACAATTTGGGGTCCAGGACATCGGCCACCTGGGTGCCCATGAGTTGCTCCATTTCATCTCACACCTCCAGTGTCACAGGCTCGGTTTCCGTAATGGTCTCAAGGATGCGCCAGTCGAATCCCTCCAGAATAGCATGCCTGCCCTCCATGTCCACTTGGGATGCGAGCTCAGTGACAGGGACGGTGACATACTGGGCAGGGCGGGCAGGTATACCTTTTGGGCATACCTCCATCTCCTCCCGCATATCTGTAGGGAAAGCTGCCCACACTGCCTCCCTGAGACCCATGCCAAGCCCGCCAGCCTTGGCTCCAGTCGGGGCAGGTGTGGATCAAACCACCTGTGTGATAAAAGTCTTAGAAGCAGCAGGAACATGGAAAGAGTTTCTGGTGGACCATTGATGGTGAGGTTCTGCTTATTTTGACTTATGTGACGTAAACTCTGCTTCACTAAAACAGTTTCTAATTTGGATCAATTTCTTTTCTAAAAACCTTCCTTTAAAAATCCAATCCCCTTACATATTATTCAGAATTACTGGGATAACAAATGTTTCCATATTGCATTGCAACACATTTTATGAAAGAAGAACTATTTAAAAAAACCAAAACAAAAAAGCAAGAATCTTTAAATCAGAATCCTTTAACATGAGCATTGCTATTTGGTTAAAACAGTTTTTCAAAGCTTGTTTAACGAAATCTAAAACTAAGGGCACCATCAATCATAACAATTTCTGATTTCAAATGCACTTCTGTGCAAATCACCAAGACATCAATTTTGCTTTGCATTGTATACATGTGGTACAGTTCTCAGCCTGTACACATGCAGAGAAAAAAGAGATATTTCGAACGTATTTGATGCTGCCCTAATTGTTTGATAAAAGCCAGGTTTACAAAACTGGGAAAAGAAGTGTGCATCTGTAGATCAAGGAGTGTGTATATAAAATTTCAGCTCCACCTATTAGAAATAGCAAATATTGTAACATTCATTTTCAAAGACAAATGCACCACCTGAGAAACTGTGTATGATGGTTTATTTATTTTTACAAAGGTATTGTTGCCATATAGAAAGTAGCATGTATCCACCATCATTAATGTTTAAGAAATTTGTCATGTGTGAAGTGGCACTTATTATATAACATACATATAACATACAACTTCATGGAAACTGTCCTAATGAAAGGATATAATCACCTTCATTTCAGTAAAAAAAAATGTCCTTTTTCTAGTGATCTTGATAAGCTGTAATCTTGCACACGACAACATTTTATATGTCAGGAAAGTGCCATAATAGCCCCTCTCTCTGTTCTCAGCCCAGTTACATGAACTCAAGCCCCTCCACCTTTCCTTATGGATCTTATCCATGCCACCCAGATGCAGCAAGGAAGATCCCCATGCACAACTGATGTGCATACAAATATCCTCACCTTTGTGCTCATCTGGCTCAACTGTAGTCAAGGAGTTATTTGCTGTTCTGGATGCTCGGGGGTGTTAGTAGTTAACAATATAATTAGAACTGGATCACGGCACACAGTTATCTATGCACTCTTTTGGGGATCTTCTGCAGTTCATGTCCTTAAAATGTGGTTCCTCAGTCTGAATACGTGAATCCACATTGTGCCTAAGTAGACCCAATTGCCGCCATGTTTATATATGATTCTGTTAAGGAAACCAAACTGGCTTCCTCCTGTTTGGTGTGTGTGTGTTTGTTTTTACAATGACAGCTGATGTACATCCAGCTTGTTGTATTCTGTCCTTTTATTTCTTTTTCAGTCAAAGCTTCCCCCCCCCCCTCCATCCAACTTTTTTTCTTTGACTTTCCAGTATGCGGTCCTTTTATGTGTCTCATTGATAGATTCATTGTAATTCTACTGAAATAGTCAGCAAACTCTTCGGGGTATTATTAAACCTTGGCAATGCTTCCCAATCAACGGTTTAGAATGGATTTGAAAATGTTAAAATCCAACTTTCTATCCTGAAACAGGATCTTCCATACACATCTGTTAAGGGCATTTGTACTGTTCCTACATAGTCTCATCAACACCAAAAGAATAGTGTAAGTTGCAAATGCAATGAAGAAGTCCGATACTTTCTAAGCTTAACATAAAGAACATCATGGAATCTTATAAACTAGGGCTGTGCACCACCTTGGGCCAAATCCCCAAATCCAAGGTGAGGTGCGCTGATTCAGCCTGCCTCGGCCCAGATCTGAGTCGGTACTGGGTTGGCCCGAGGTGCCCTGAGACTGAAGCAGATTGGTACCGAAGCTTTGTGGCTCCTCGGGCTAATTCGGAGTGGCACTGGGCCGCTCCCCCACCTGCCCGTGAAAGCTGGCGCAAGGCTGGCCGTAACTCCAGCTATGTCCATTGGATTCACCGGACTCACCTTCCTCTCCCCACCCTACCCAGTCGTCTCCTGCTGCCACCTGGTGAGACTTACCTGTAAATTGCATCCTCCTTCCAGAGAGCCATTCCTTGTTATGGCCACTGTAGTTTGCAGCCATAGATATAGTAAAAACAGAGAGCTGCTGTGATCTTAAGTTTAAATCGTGGCTCGGTTCCCTGGAAGGAAGACATGATTTACAGGTAAATCCCAGCAGCAGCCTTGGGTTGAGGGAGGAGAGATAAGGGGGTGAGAGGGGGCTGTGAGTGGGGAATAAATCACATCCTCCTCCCAGAGAGGGTTGCTCTGGAAACCATCACATCAAGAATTGATTGTAAATGTTTGTGGTTGATCCAACAATCCTAGGCATACCTACTGGAGAGTAAGTCCCACTGAACTCAATAGGGCTTACTTCTGATTAGACATGCATAGACATTTGCTGTAGTTTATACATCCCCAAGGCTGCTCTAAGGTCCCCAAGGCTGCTCTGAGATCCCGCTGAACACAGTAATGCTTTCTTCTGAGTAAACACGTGGATGTAAAGTTGCATCGCTTTTACATCACTTTTTAATCTTCATCATCATCATCATCATCATCATCACCACCACCATCTCACTGTGATGGAATAGGGGCAAACTACACTTTTGCAAGAGCTTCCTTTAAAAAAGAAAAGCATTGAGGGCAATCTTGTTTATTTCAAAAAGTTGTGGTGCCAGAGTCCTCAGAGCATTTGGAATCCAGCATCAGTTCATGCTCCTGGGAATAAGTGCTGTTAGTGGGGCTTGCTTCTGAGTAGGCTTGCATGGGAGTGCACTGGAAGTCTGCTAAGGGCAACAGCCTCTTAACCTCCCCACATCCAATCTTCACAGCAGCTGGTTTCGGACTACACTTTAGGCAATGGAGGAGTTCATAGCACACTCACTGTGTCTTGTTCTGCTGCTACTTTCCACACAACAGGTTGCCCCTCCCCGTCGCTCAGCTGAAAGTCCCGGCATCCATCTGGGCTGCAACGTCTGCTTCCTCCCACCTCCCTTGGTCCTCCAGCTGTATCCCAGCATGCACCGCAAGTTCTGCCAGCTGTATCAGAGCAGCCGGGGGGTTTCGGCTGCTCCAACCGGCAGAACTCTATGATCAAATGGAATAGTACACACAAAGAGGAGGGGTTCCCTCCACACAACACTTTAAACAATGGAGTTTGGGATAAACAATGTGCAAGCCCGTTGTTTTTCCCCATTGTTTAATTCACCAAAATAGCGTACCATCAGTTGTGTGTGCGTTGTGTGTTGACCTCCACATGACACAATAAGCAACACAACTGACGATTGTTCCCCCCCTCAGTTGATTATCGTGTCGTCCGAAACCAGCCAGCATTTACTTGGATCTTGTCATCATTCCCCCCATCTGAAATTGACTTCTATGAGAAAAAGAGAGGATATAATGGATTATTCTGCCCATCCGCACCCAGATACTCTTGGAGGAATGGCATGGACAGTTTTCAAAGCTTTTTCTTTTAATATAAGAGTTGCTTAAAGAGATTGCTCCTCTTTCAGGCACAGTTAGGCAGTTTGCCAAAATCCCGCCTCCTTTTAGAAAGCCCCTATGAAGACATGTAGATGTTGGTACTGGAGACTTGGGGGCTGTCTTCACGGTGTTTAGCTCTGCCGCTAAACCTTGTGCTCTCACTGGTTTGTGGTGGCAGCAACTTGTCCTAACGAGGGGAGGCAGTGCAGGCTTCCCGGCGGTCATTAGGCTCACTATGCCCCACCCCTGCCTGGTCTTGCAGCTTCTGGAACCAATAAGAGGTTGCCTTCCACCCAGAAATGCCCCTGGTGTGGCTCCAAGAGAGGACAGCCCAGTGGAAGAGCCAGGCTGCCTTTGCTCCAGCTGGAAAAATCAGGGTAAGTCCCTGACTTTTCAGCTGTGCATCTTTGCCTCTTTGCCCGGGGTAGCTTCAAATCTACTACTGCGTCATCTAACTGATGAAGTGCAGATTCGGAGCCACTCCGGAGCAAAGATGACATCAAGACAGCCCCTTGGTTAGGATTGCCTGTAAAATGGCTTAAAACACACACACACACACACACACACACGGTCCATTTTTCAACAGCTTTTCATCAGGTAAGTATTAAATCACCCTGCCACAGATAATTTCTCCAAATTTCTCCACCATTTGCTCAAAAAAATTCAAAAATTCCTTTTGCCCCTCTCTCCAGAGAATGGTCAAAAATATCCACAGGGGAAATTTTGGCACAGCACTAGTATGGCTGAATTCGGACGACACAATAAGCAACTAGGGGAGGGGAAACAATCGTCAGTTGTATTGACTATCATGTTGTCCGAATGCTGCCATAGTCAACTCAGCGCTGATCCTCATCCACACCACAGTTGATTATTTATTACCATGTTATGTGGGGAGTACCCCCTAGATGATTATTGATTATTACCACACCATTGACTATTGTGTTGTCCGAATTCAGCCTATATTTCCATGCCCTAGCTAGGAGCTTGAGGCAGTTGGGGAACTACAGCTTCCACATAGCTCCATGCTGCACAGAGAGAAAATACAAAGTCGGGGATGGAGGAAGGGCCTTGGCTTTGTGAGTCAAGCCCACTCTTGAAGCGGCCATCTTGGTGGCAGGGATAGTGGTAGAGGTGTCAGTGAAGACTCTGAGGCAGTGGCGGTGAATGAACAGAAGCAGCCCTAGGAAAAGCCCAGTTTTAAAATGTTGGGGGAGAGGGAAAGAGATGGGCTTGAGGCCTGAGGGGAAGCAGTGAATGTTTTTCAGTGGCAAAGGATGGGAGGTGGTGAGGGCCAAAGGTCCACCATTGCTTTGAAGGAAAGTAATATCCACACAGCTTCTGGAGGACTGACAAAGCAGGAGTCACTCTCAGACTACTACTGCCCAATGGCTACATGGGCTTTACATTAGTGATATGATGAAAGCCGTGGTCTTGATTATATATAAGACCCAGGACATTCAGCACTTCATAGATCAAAACCAGTACTTTGAGCTGTGCCTGTGGAAGTTAATAGGGAACCAAAAGAGATGCAGAAACACTCTTCTTCTTCTTCTTCTTCTTCTTCTTCTTCTTCATCATCATCATTGTCGGACATTAATGAAAATGTTGTACAGCTACAGGTCCATGCCAGACTTCCATAGAATGTTTGAAATGTACACCTTTGGAAAAATGAACTTTTAAGTGTCTGTAAAGTAAAGTCTCAATGAAACTACAATTTCTAAAATGGGTCCAGTGCATGATGGACTAATACTTGTTGAACCCAACCATTTTGGAGCTTGACAATGAGCAATGATTGTTGAGACCAATTTGTGTTGAACTGCCTTGATCAACTTCATTCCATTTGATTCCCACCTTGTGGGAAAAATCACTGTACATATACATATCTAATCTTGGTAGAATAAATCCCCATCTTTATGCAACTTTCAAACACAATTTACTGATTAGAATGCAGTAAATACAGCAGAGTATGTCCCTTTAAATATTGCTAGAGGAAATGTTGGTTTGATTTCCCAGACACACATTATTTACTTACATCACTTATGTACTGTTCAGTTAACAGTGTCCTCCTAGCAGTTAACAATAAAAGCTTAAAACAATCAGCAGATTATTTAACAATTATAGGATGCCTTTGTTTGGCAATCTCTGCTGCCACAGTGCTTGCCAAAAATGACTGGGATGACCTGGATTGGTTATCATATTTACACAATGAGCGGCAACAGCAGCATCCAGCCATAACAGACATTCATTTCTAACCTTCAAATTCCAGGTGGTGGCATATATGTCACCAACTTAAGGAAATAAGAGTCGTTCAATGTTACTGAAGATTTATTTGCAGAATGACAGTTACAAAGTTCAGCAGAGTTAATTTACTGTTTCATTAGAGTTACACAATAATTCCACGATGCTAACTAGAGAATGCTTTCACATTTGAAAAAGACATTGGCTGTATTTGGACAACACATTAGTCAATAATGGGTTGAGTAGCCAACTCACAGTTGGTTATTTTGTGGGTACTCCCCACACAACATATTCCGACACAACTGTGGGTGGTTGGAGCTGGCATTGAGGGGACTAATAGTCAACCCAGCATTTGACTGACACAGCCCCCACCTCTCTCCCCACCCTCCCTCAGTCCTCCCAGTTCTATCCCAGCAGCCTCTGCAAGTTGCACAGTTGTAGCAGAGTGGCAGCCGCCGTTTTTTTCACTCTTGCCAACTGCCTCTATGGGCTTGTGTTTTAACCCACTCACCACATGCCATTAACCCACTCACCCCTCCACACAACACTTTAAACAACTGGCTTCAAGCTAAACAACTTGCAAGCCAGTTGTTTCTCTCAGTTGCTTATTTGGGTGGAATAGCATACCGTCAGTAGTTTGTGAGTGGCATGTTACCATCCACACAACACAATCAGCAACACAACTGATGATTGTTCCCCCCCCCCAGTTGCTTAATGTGTTGTCCGAATGCAGCCATTCTCACTTTGAGGACATGTCAAATACAGTTAGGAGACAGATTTATCTGAATAGTGAGTGTGCCTGGGGAATGAGGTTGCTTGCAACTAGCCTGGTTTTTGTCAACAGTTACTGCTGGCCTGATGATGGTTCCTGTGGCACTGGCACCTGCAAGTCTGCTCCACTGGTGAAGTGTTGTGGCTAACAAAGTGTTTTACCAATCCCACCACTGTCACGGACTCATGAGGTGGCTTTGTGCCAGCCACCACCTGCAATGTGTGCATAATAAACGCCATTGCCATCCTGGATTGTCGTTCGGAATGCAACAAGAATGTTTCTGTGATGCTCTTTGAATAACCAAAGAATAAACCTAACCCTTGCTGGAGGAGAGATAAGGCCCTCCTCTTCATGGTGCCTCTTCCGCCATGCACTGGTAGTGGCAGGCGGCGCACCCCGCATTGACTCTCCTTCCGCCCATCTACAGCGGAAGGAGCGCCACGGCAGGCTTTACTGCTGCCACCGCTGCTGCTACGCCCATGCCTGCTGAAGGGGCGGCTGGGAGCATCGCCCCCCCACTCCAAGGTAAGTGGGTTTTTTATTTTTTATTTTTTTAATGGAGGGAGGACTGCAGAAGAGGTGCAGCTAGCTTATGGCTCGCTGGTCCATCCCCTTCCCTGCCCAGCCCACTCCAAGCTAAAAAAGTCGGGGTAAATGCCCGACTTTTTTAGAGTGGTGCTTTGGGGCTTTTCCCTGCAGTAGCTTCGGAGTGGCAGCAGCATCATGTAATCCACCTGCTGCCACTCCGAAGCTACTGCATGGAAAAGTGACCGTCTAGAGGTACCTATTTAGGGCAAGGCGGAAGTGCCCCTTTGCCCCAGAGGAAAGGAGCTCAGAGGGGAGCAGAAAGCTCTTTAAGTGCATATTTTCTGCCAGCAGGGTTCTCACTGACAGAAGAGGCCCAAATAGAGCATGTTGGGGTGACCTTTGATCTACCTCATAGGGCCGGCATAGTAATGTTCCCTCCAGTTGCTTTGAATAGGAGAGAATATAAAGAAAGGCAGATCTACCAAGAGCTGGTGGGGGGAGAAAACCAAAAACATCCCATACCTCCTGTGCTGTCTGCAGCAAACCAGCAAGGCTGTCCCTTACCCTAGTTAGGACTGATCTGTATTATTGCTCCATCTATGTTCCTGTAACCATGTTTCTGAAAAGTCTCCCTCTTTGGCATCTAGCATACATGACAGTACCTATTAGAGGAGATAAAATAAAGGCTGCCACAACAGTGACCTTTCTGAAGGAAAAGAAGAAATGGAAGGCTGTTCTAGTACCATTAACATCTTCTTGTGCTCAAATTATCCTTAACAATCATTTCAGAATTACCTAAATGAATACATTTAAATGAAAAGCACTGAATAACAAATACACTGAAATGGCAGCAAAGAGGAGATACATCTCTAAAGTCAATTATATTTTGGAAGCACTTATACTTGGAGCTAATTTACACAATACTGAATTTAGTCAGCAGTAACACACAGTCCTAGAGGCTCTACTAACTTGTGCAACTGAATAGCATACACCTGTAATTTTCAACTTCCCCATGCTTAGGACCCACTTTTAGCCCCACTTTTAGTCACAGAGAATCCACTTTTAATTCTTTATTACATATTTCCCCCCCCCCCCTTTGTTCTTCTCTTTCCAAGATGACTTGATGGAAAGGAGGACAGGGTTCCTGTAGAAGAGGAAATTCTCACAGCTACAGCATTTTTCATCGTTACATAATAAACTATATCTGTCAAAATTCCCCTTGGCTGCACAACTGTTAAAGGCACAAGAGTCCTCTATATTCATTTGTTATCTTGTAATCCTATTTGTGGTTTTCCTTGGCCTTTTTAGTCTCTCTCCTTCTCTTAAAAGAACCCACCCAACCACCAAATGTGGTATGTGATAGATCCTAGGCTGTGGTGTGACCCATTTGTGGGTCCTGATCCACTAGCTGAAGACCAGTTATGTACACAAATTATTCCATTAAATCTAAGAACTACAGAACTCTGTAGTCTATCTGGAAGTTCATAGGTCCTCTGAAGACAAGGTTGCTTATATCTCTATTTCATTGGTCAAACTGTTTTGCTTGCATATGTAGGCATGTTGTTATCTTTTAAAAGAATGCCTGTAAATTGGCCCTAGGTACGCTAAGAATGATGTCTTGCAATCTCCTTGAGCAAAGCCCATTTCATTATATTCCACTTCCTCTTCCACACTCCAGGTGCCTCTACAAGAGTCATTTAAAGCTCTTTCAAAGTGCATTACCGATTTGACCTCTACAAGAGCAGCGCACAAATCGGGGCTTGAGGCGCTTTTTCTGTCCGATTATGCGCATTATCAAATGCGCATTAAATAGCGAGTTTTAATTTACCGCAGGAGTTAAAGCGCCTTATGACCACGTAAACAAGTGATTCTCTGCATTAAACACCTTTAAAGCATGTTTCTTACAAGTGGTAATGCGCTTCACTGCCCCCCCGTGTATGGGGATTAGGCGTAAAAGCAATTGTGAGAAGATGCGCATAATCGAACAACCAGGCATCAAGTCGAATCCTTGTAGAGGGGACCATTATCTCATTTTACTGGGATTTTGATTTGCTTTTCTTGTTCAATCTTCCACTTTTGCAGAAACACTTCCTACAGCAAAACATACAACACTTCAATGAGATGAACAGAGGAATTAGTACTACAGCCAGGAGGAAGGCAATGACATCAATCGAGTGGTACTGGATCCAGTTCAGGTCATGAGCTGCTGGCCTCAAATGGGGAGCCCCTTTGTGCTTCATCACAAACTCCACCCAATGCACTGCAAGATCAATAGGGTGGATGGGTCTGTCCAAGTGAAGGTCTGAGAGATGCTGGATGTTCTCTTTATACCTGAAAGCATTTGTAAGAAATAACCTTTTATTTAGAACCTCTCTAGGAACTCTAGATGCAGAGAAAGAAATCATACCAAAACCTTTGAAATGCAGGTGAAGCCAATTTTCTTTTCCAGTTTGCAGGACTGAAGAATATCCAAATATCCAGAGTGCTTATATATGTAGAAAATGCTCACTCTCAAACAGAATGAAGTTGCACGTGTACACACCAATGTAAATAAGGTCTGTATGAATGATCTGTACTCATGAAAAATGGAAGGCACAGATGGCCTATTCAGAGCCTAGACATGTGGGAGTGTACCTCCCCCGAGCAAAAGGATCCTCCAATCCATGCTTATGGTAAGTTGAGTGAGTGTAGTCATTGGGTGCAAGCCCTCTCTCCTATATCCATGTGTACAGCTGCACACACACTTTGTGACAACCTGCACAGGGCTTATGTAGAGTGAATCGATGCAATAGAAGCAGGGATTCATGTGCTCTTAATATTCATTTATAAATTTGTTTATTTATTCATTTCATTTCTATACCTGCCCAATAGCCAAAGCTCTCTGGAAGGTTCACAAAAATTAAAACCATAAAGTACAGCTTGAAGTAAAAAAGATGGAAATAGTCGTATCCTAACTCTGTGATAGTGCTGATCATGCAAAAAGCTATCTGACAGCTGGTGATCTCATATAAGAAATATGTATCGTACATGAACCATTCATAGCTGCTGTGGGGAAACTGATGATGAAGAAGATTCCTCTTAGTAGTAACCACCAAGAGGTGGTAATGGATGCAGGGAGCTTCTCAGCCAGGTCCATGAGAAAAACATGCTGTTGGTGACTGTGTGGGCTGCTGCTGTCAGTAGCTACTGGTAGCTAGTCAACAAGGGTACAGTTTCAAAGTGCTGACTGACATAAACATTCTGTGCATTGTAGGAGATTTAGGGGGATATCCTAGGGCACTTGGTTTACATGGAGCACTGAGCAAGCCTGTTTTCCTCATTATCCCTTTGTGTGTATGCTAAGAATGCACTCCAAAACACAACTCAAACTCTCTTACAGTTGCTCATTGCAGGGAAAAGGGATATGATTGGCCAAGCTGTCTTTTAGGGATCATTGTCCACCATTACCGATCTTCTCATAGATAATGCCCTGATCGATTTCTGTGTTGCTCCATAAGGACATAGTTTTAAAACCATCACTGTAAAGCAGAAGTAAACAACTTGTTGCCCTCCAGATGTTTTGTCCTACAAATCCCATCATCTCTACCAACATAGGCAAGGGTAAGAGATTATGGGAGGGCAATCAGGAGGGCCACAAGTTGCCCATCCCTGGTGGAGAGGATCCAGAGCGCAGGTGATGAATTAACACAGTAAAAACAAAGGGTTGTTTAGAGGAGACTCTTAAAGTTTCTGGAGATAGCAAGAAAAACTATGGAAAGAAAAAGGCAAATTTCCATTGTTATCTCACTAGCTTGTACATTTAATTTTAAATGTACTTTGGAACAATCCTAAACTGAGTTTGGAAGCACCAAATACATGCATAAATAAAATTTCTGCCCTTACTTTTTGTCATAAATAACAGCCTTCAGTGCATCAGATAGGTCCTTCGAAGTCAACTCAAGTACATTCAGAGTCATTCCAGCCCCTCGAGATTCCACCCGTTTTGCATTGTCCATTTGGTCTCCAAAAAGTGGTAACATTACCATTGGTACTGCATTGCAGATCCCCTCATAGATCCCATGGGAACCTGCATGAGTGATAAAGGCTCTGGCTTTGGGATGAGCTGTTGAAGGAGGGGAGAAATACAAACACGTTTATGTTACTGCCAGTTACTTTGAATCTAAACCAGCATGTATGATCAAAGTTGCATTGTTATAGATGCAGCCAATTAAACTCCAAATTAAAAAGCAATATGATTAAGCTGACCTCCTCTGTAATGTTATTCACAGACTAGGAAAATGTCTCCCAGCAGGATGTTGGGTAACTATGAGAGGACGTGGCTGACATCTCATAGTACAACTAGGCCACAAGCAGTGTAGGTTGTGGTAAAAGCCAATCTTGGCCTCCCACTCCAGATGCCCCCTGTAGTAGTAGCCCAGAAGACCACCTGGGAGACCAGGTACAGAGGTAAGGGTCTCCCACTACTATCCCTTCTGCTATGCTCTGTTTTCATCTCATATAGCAGCCAGCAACTCTGAAGGTCAGGAAGGCAATGTTTCAGTCATGGTCATCTTCATGCTGAGGCAGGATCAAAGGAGGGAAAGATTACAGTAGCTTACATATGTGTAATCAAGTCTTTGGACAATAATCTGGTTCATTTAATTATATCATGGTGCATGGTCCATAGCCATCGCCCAAATGCAGCCTGTCCTGTCATCTGAACCCATCTGACAAGATTTATTAAAGGAGGAAACAACCTTTCAATTACCTATGGGCTGTTGTAGGATGCTGGCATAATGTTACATATATAATTTCATTTATCTAAAGGTGTGATCCTATGGAGATAGTTGGCAACCTCCAAAGTTGGATGTTGCCAAGTATCAAATGCAGGACATCCGGAGCCCGGAGGTGATCACATCCATGCTTCAGCCACCTGTATCTTTGCTAGGTGGGTCATTTCACGGTGCTAGCCACGGTGCTTCTGAGCAGGAGAAAGGGAGGTTGATACGTGCAAAGAAAGCTGTGTCAGGCAGCTTCCCTTGTCTCCTCCCCTCCCCACCCTCAGGACCGCCCCTTTCCCCTGGCTCTGCACTCCATTTTCAAGCATGGAGAGAGAACCATGCTGGCTCGGAGGGGGAAGGGCAGGGCCCTGCAGTTTCTGGACTCCAAAGTCAGAGCCTTGGTTGCCATAGGACTGCTCCCTTCAGATACTAATGTGTGAAAGTAGCATTAAGTATTGATTAAAGCCAATGCCTTAATTTCTGACCCAGACATACCAAGTAGATCATTTTGTGGGAGCCACTTAACAAGCTTTGTGTTCTTGGCAAGGTTGGGTGGGGCTTCTCCTGTATACCTCCACAGCACCTTCATGGATCAGGAAACACAGAATACATGTGAAGAAATACATGCCTTTTGCTAGTTCAAGTGCTCATATTGCTGTAGGTATCATCCCATAATGATACCTATATTTGATGATACCCAACAGGCTCATGCCAGGAGGACTGGAGAGAACAAAGAGCAACGTCTTTATTTCTCTCTCCCTCCCTCCCTCTGTTGTTGTTTTTAAAACCAATTCATAATCAAATATAGTTTCCCACAAACTGGAAAGTTATGGTTTAACAACTCTGGAAAAGCCAGGATTGTAAACCATCTTCAAACTGTAGTTTCATATGCTGGCTTGTTCTGATGCTGGTAAATAGCAGTTTCCTACTTTGGATGGAACAGTAAACTATGGTTTGATTGTTTACATCACAAAGGGACGAGTGAAGGGATGTAGCTTATTTAGCAGCATTTATATAGCAGCGTGTTAAGCCAACATATATCCATCTGAACTTGACCAGTAAAACCATGATTGAGATGGGATTTTCAGTTAGCATGAAAAGGTCAGTAGTTTATATATGACAGACAAATCATTACAAATGCTCTTTCAAGTTAGGCAAATAGATGAAGAAAAACCAAGAATATTGTTTTTAGGGCTCCATCACACCTATTGTTTTTTCCCCGGTTTGAGTCCGCACTTTCCCTCCCCATTGCCTTTCTGAGAGTAGCGCCGTGCACTTTCCTGTGTGCACTATTTCAGCTGGTGCATCTTTTCACCAGTGCGGGTTTGTATTGAGACTATTCCAGCGGAATCGCCGTCTCAAAACTTTTCTCTGCCGCTATTGCGACCGCCCCGCCACCTCCCTAGTCCTTCCCCTGCTGTTCATGGAGTGTCTACAGGCATATGCTGTTTGCAATTTTTATAAATTTTTAAAATAATAAATGGTGGAAAGAGGGAGAGGTAATCGCTGGCAGGAGAGAAAGAATGGGGAAGGGGGAGGGAGGAAAGAGAGAATTGTGAGTAGGCAGCCTGCAGGCAGACTTCCACACGACGCGAGTAAAGCCCAATCGCCTCTGTGAGATTTACTTCCTAGCGAACATGCGCACACACACGATTGGGTGGCAATGACTGGCAGCGGCAGTGAGAGAGGGGGCAGGTGAGTCTCCCCCCTCCCACCACGATCGGCGCTGCCTTCCTCCGCCGGGGTGGGAAGAGGGGGGTCTTACTGGCAGCATTCGGATGACACTTTAGGCAGCGGAGGGGGGGAATAGCATACTGACTGTGCGTTATTTTGGCGGTGGCGCAGCAGCACCCACCACATGACATGTTGCCCCTCCCCCCGTCGCACGGCTGAAAGTCCCGGCGTCCTTCTGGGCTGCTGTGTCTCCTCCCTCCCACCTCCCTCAGTCCTCCGGCCGTATCCCAGCATGCACCGCAAGTTCTGCTGGCTGTATCAGAGTGGGGGGGGTTCGGCTGCTCTGGCTGTTGAACTCTATGGCCAAACGGAATAGTACACGGAGAGAGGGGGGTTCCCTCCACACGGCGCTTTAAACAACGGAGTTCGGGATAAACAACGTGCAAGCCCATTGTTTTTCTCCGTTGTTTAAGTGCCCCAAATAGCATACCGTCAGTTGTGTGTGCATTGTGTGTTGCCCTCCACATAACACAATAAGCAACACAACTGACAGTTGTTCCCCCCCATTGATTATTGTGTAGTCTGAATGCTGCCTCTGTCTGACTCTGAGCTTTCCAGTCATTTTGCCTGCGCTCTTCCGATCAACCCTCAGAGCGTGGGCTGTGCTCGAAGCTGCACCGCCACTGCTGCCTCCACACATTCTCTTCATCCCCCCCACCCCACTTGAAGGTCACCTCACCTCCCCCTCCAAGCCACTTCTGAGCATCGGCTTGGAGGGGGGGAGCTGGGCACTAGTGGAACCTTCCTTCTCTCACCCACATTCCCCTGAGCCCATTTTCACCAGGCCAAAGGCAGCGCTTTCCTGAGATGGAAATCCCTCCCCCTCACTGCTGCCCTCAGAGTACCCCAATGCACAACGCAGGCAGACGCCAACCTGGGCATAAACTGCAGCCACTTGAGGCACAGGGTGGGGGTGTGATAATGTGTCAGCCCGGTTCATTTCGCCTTCCCAGAGCAGGGAATTGACTGAGGGAAGGGCAGGCGGAGGGACCCTGTCTGTCCTCCATGTGTTTCTTAAGTGGTGTTTCCTCTCAGCACCCATGCATGGAGCAAGCTCCAGGTGCGCGCAATCGTATCAAGCCCCACATTTGATTTCAGCTTTCTCATTTCCCTCCCACACACAGATAACCTAGCTTCCTCACTCAGATCAAGCTCCCGTGAAAACCAAAGGAGCAGGATCTGGTTTAAGCACGGGTGTGTACCTGGGTCTGAGTGGGTTCCATCACATTTAGAGTTATGGTGCTCTCGTAATCCGTCCTTTCCACTTTCAGTGCTATGGACTCACATGACGTCGTCCTTGTCCTGCACTATTCTCACTTTTTTCCTCTGTTCTGGAGGCTTATTTTGTACCTGGGAAAGTCCGTTTCATCTTGGAAGGGCGCAATAAAACCCAAACGTAAACCAGTAAATCCTCTTCTGTGTTTGGGGAGGTGTTGGGGGGGGGGGGTCTTGAAGACCGTTTTCAGTGATGAAAGAATAGGACGTGCTTTTAATTGGCCAGGGCAGTTTTACAACTTACTTCCTCCTTTTCATTTTGGGACACGTTAGGAGTTAGAAGGAATGTTTCAGTGCTCCACCTCCCTCTTTTTGGGGTGCTTCCTTCCTTGTTTTGCTGAACCCCTGTCCTGTTGGAATCACAGGACTTCACCCTGGCACGGCGGCTATCCACCTTAACCTTTCAAACCACTCTGTTCCTTCCTCAGACATCCATTTCTGTCTGCTTCCATCACCCCTCCACATACCTTATAATCTCCCTAGTGGTTTTGTGTAATTATTCTTCCTCCTATATTGTCCTATATTATCCTATACTATTATATTACCCTATAAGGCTGGAGAAAACATTTCCTGTTGCTAGTGAATTTCCTGTTCTAATTCCTTTTACTGCCTGAAATCTTCTTAAGCAAAGCAGTTTGACACAAAATCAAGCCCACAGGATGTTTCCAAGGAGACCCAATTTGCAAGACAAAAGGCTATCCTTTCCAGTGAGTCATGACTAGTGAATTGCTAGCCCTCCTTGGCAACAGATTAACATCTGAAAGAACGTAGGAGCAATCTTTTGATCTGACAGGAAGAAAACACAATGTAACTCTGAAGTAAAACTGAGCTATGGGGGGTGCGAATGTAGTATGACTTGGATGAAAATACAGTTGAAGTCAATGGGATTTACTCTGGAGTAAGGGAACCAGCCCTCTCTATTTTTATGAACTAGAGATGCTCAGCTTCGCATGATCAAAGGAAAGGAAAAGTGATTCTTTACAAATGCAAAGAGGTAGAATAGAGTACTGGTGAGCTATCAGCAAAAGGTTTAAAGAGCAGGGAAATTTAAAAATTCTTAATAAATCAAGGGATGAATCGATCTGATTCAAATTTGGCATGCCGAAAGCTCTTCTAGAGACCTATCACCATGCCATGTTTCATCTCTTTATCTATACAAATTACCCAGATGTTAGCATTTTGGTTAATTTGCATTTTTAAAATCCCTAAAAATCAAGGCATGGACCTATCCGATTCAAACTTGGTGTGCGGAAAGAGCTCACAAGATCCCAAGTTTCATCTCTTTAGCTTTAAGAATTACACAGATGAAAGCATTTCTGCACATCCTAACAGGAGCTCCAATGAGCAAGGGGGGAAGGCTGCCCCATCCATCACAATGTCCATCAATGACAAGAACCAATGAGCTGGAGGGGAAGGAGAAGGGGCGGGCAGGGTTGGGCATGCGCAATAGCAGCGGGAGAGCAAAAACAGAGTTCACTGGTATAGCTACCATAGTGAAATGGGGGGAGTGCTTGGAGCACTTCTTAAATGGAGATAAAACCGGGAGGGGGGAATTGGTGTGATGGAGTCCTGGGTCCTATTTGCACACGCGGATTGGAGGATGGAGCCCATTGGAAGAGAAAGTGTAGGCTTCTGTGTGTGTGTGTGTGTGTGTGTGTGTCTGTTGAAGATCAGCACCCTTTCTTTCTCTTTGGCTTGAAAAAAGCAATCAGTTTGTGTGAGTGAGAAAGACAATAGTGAAGAAGGAAAATGGAAGGGGGGAGGGGGAAGTTGGGAAAGACTCCTTTACCCCCACCCCGACCATCCAGTCCGAACAGGAAGTGTTTGTCTTTGCTTTCAGAGTTTGAATAATGAGCGTGGACATCAGGAAATGAATTCCAATGGTGTGCTGGAGGACTAGAGCCCAGCCCTCCTCTTTCATCAGTGAGAGGGCCCTTCAACAAACACGCCCATGACAGAAATTGGATGAGCCTGCAGGAGAGCTATACACGAGGATGGGGGTGAGCTTCTGGTGCGCACTGAGGGAAGAAAACCAGACTTTCCCTGCACCCAAATAAAATGGAACTGGGAGGGGGAGAAGCAAGATGAGCACAGGACAGGGACGACATCATGTGAGTACCATGCTGCAAAACCACATACCAGGCATGGCGAGTGTGCGATAAATCACTGGTGTGATGGAGCCCTTAAAATTTTAATAAACACTTTAATTGCCAAACATCATATGTTAAGTTCTACGGAATTTTAACATAATTCTTAGTATGAACATTGATAATTTCTCCAATGCCAAATCCCTTTAATACCATGCTAATTGAAAATCAGTTTCTTATTTTAATCTTCAGAAGCAGGTCCTGTGCTCAGAAAAAAATAGACTATTGGTAATTCCAAACATATTAAGACCAATGGAACCATGCATGAAACTGATCCTATTAGTGTAGCTGGGCTTAATAAAATTAAATACGGAAATATATAATCGTGACTTCATCCATAATATTCTACGTCTGCATATAGTCATATGTAGGGATATGTATCGTATCGTTCCGATGTCTGATAACGGTCCGATAATGGCATTATCGGACATCCGATTAATGATAATGATATGATAGAAATACCTCGGATAAATATCGGATCCAAAATTTTTCAGTCCGATTATTATTATTATTATTATTATTATTATTATTATTATTTACACTTATATACCACCCCATAGCTGAAGCTCTGTGGGCAGTTTACAAAAATTAAAAAGATTGAGCATTAAAAAGACAATATACAAAATTTAAAACTATAAAACAGCTGTCATTAAAACACTTTAAAACATCTTAACTGTTAAGCCAGGCCACAGTGTCAATCAAAACCTCAACTTGAGCTGTTAAAATGCCTGGAAGAAAAGAAAAGTTTTGACCTGGCGCCGAAAAGATAACAGTGTTGGCACCAGGTGGGCCTCATTGGGGAGATCATTCCATAATTGAGGGGACACAACAGAGAAGGTCCTTTCCCTTGTTGCCGTCCTCCAAGCTTCCCTCGGAGTAGGCACCCGGAGGAGGACCTCTGAGATTGAGTGTAGTGTACGGGTAGGTTCATGTCAGGAAAGACGTTCCATCAGGTATTGTAGTCCCAAACCATGTAAGGCTTTATAGGTTAAAACCAGCACCTTGAATTGGGCTCGGAAACATACAGGCAGCCAATGCAAGCGGGCCAGAATCAGTCTTATTATATGTTCAAACCTTCTGGTCCCTGTTAGCAATCTGGCCGCTGGATTCTGCACAAGCTGCAGCTTCCGAACCGTCTTCAAAGGCAGCCCCACGTAGAGTGCATTGCAGTAATCTAACTTGGAGGTTACCAGAGCATAGACAACTGAAGCCAGGTTAGCTGGGCTTCAGTTGTCTGGGCGTAGCTGGGCCACCAGCCGAAGTTGGTAGAAGGCACTCCTTGCCACTGAGGCTACCTGAGCCTCAAGTGACAGAGATGGTTCTAGGAGAACCCCCAAGCTACGAACCTGCTCCTTCAGGGGGAATGTAACCCCATCCAGAACAGGTTGAACACCCTCCATCCGGTCAGAGGAACCCCCCACTAACAGCATCTCAGTCTTGAGTTGTTTTGGATTATCGGACTGCCATATAAATAAACCTATAACTTATGTATTTTAAGGGTTAGAGACTTGAAACTTGGTCACAGTCCTTAGGGAATATGCCTAAGTATGTGTATGAAATTTCAGAACAATCCCTCCAACCGTGTATTTTATATGATTTTTTAAACATAGTTTAACTTCTGACAATTCAGAATGACAGCTTGCTACGTGCATTCAGAGATCTGTCAAAAAAGATGCACAATGTTTAAAACATGCATATAAAATACAGGGTTGGAGAGATTGATTTGAAATTTGGCACATATGTACAGCAACATGTGCTAGACATGTGTGCCAAATTTCAGATAAATCCCTCCAACCCTGTATTTTATATGAATTTTTTAATGATTGTGGTACTTTGAAAGCAATTGGGAGGCTGGTCAACCAGCTGTCAACTAGAACAGTCTTTTAAAAAATCATATAAAATCTAGGGTTTGAGCAATCGCTCTTAATTTTTTTTACAAATGACTAGCAATAGACAAGCTGCACTGGGGGGAAATTTTCAAGTTTCAGACTTTTAAAATAATGAAGTTACAGGGGGTGGGGCTTTGGGGGGACCCCTATAACTTTATTATTTTTAAAGATAGAGACATGCAACTTGGGGAGCCAGGACTAGCAACAACCCATCTGCACAGTCCAACAAGTTTCATGTCTCTATCTTTTAAAATAAAAAAGTTACACCCATTTAAGTTCTTTAAGGAAAGCGTATGTAAATATTGTCTAATACGAGTTTGCACGGCACTTTGAAGATAAAGTCGCTCAGATTCGTCTTGAATTGGACACCACGCTTAATGCAGCTCCACTAGTAGAGGCGTTCAGAGCACCGTCTGGTCCAGTTTTATTGGATGAGTTTCAGTTACTGAGGCCTGAGGATGTGGACAAGGTGCTTGGCCAAGTCCGGTCGACCACTTGTGTGCTTGACCCTTGCCCGTCGTGGCTAATTACATCAAATAAGGATGGGACCGCCGGCTGGGTCCAGGAGGTTGTAAATGCCTCCTTGAGAGAGGGAGTGGTGCCGGCCTTGTTAAAAGAGGCGGTAATCAGACCACTCCTGAAAAAGCCTAACCTGGACCTGGAAGATGTTAATAACTATAGGCCGGTGGCGAACATTCCTTTCCTGGGCAAGGTGCTTGAGCGGGTGGTTGCAGGACAACTCCAGACACTCTTGAATGAAACGGATTATCTAGATCCATTTCAATCGAGTTTCAGGCCTGGTTTTGGAGCAGAAACTGCCTTGGTCACCCTGTAGGATGACCTTTGCCAGGAGAGGGACAGGGGGAGTGCGACCCTGTTGGTTCTCTTGGACCTCTCAGCGGCTTTCGATACCATCGACCATGGTATCCTTCTGGATAGGATGTCTGGGCTGGGAGTTGGAGGCACGGCGCTGCAGTGGTTCCGCTCCTACTTAGATGACCGTTTTCAGAAGGTGGTGCTGGGGGATTATTGCTCTGTGCCGTGGCATTTAAGCCATGGGGTTCCACAGGGCTCTATTTTATCCCCTATGCTGTTTAACATATACATGAAGCCACTGGGAGAGGTTATCCGGAGATGTGGGCTGAGATGTCACCAATATGCGGATGACACCCAGCTCTACCTCTCCTTTTCAACAAACCCAGGTGAGGCAGTGGCTGTTCTGAATCAGTGCCTGGGCACGGTAATGGACTGGATGAGGGCTAACAAACTGAGACTCAATCCAGACAAGACGGAGGTACTGTTAGCGGGTGGTTCGTCTGTCCGGCAAGGTGATGTTCACCCTGTTCTGGAGGGGGTTGCACTCCCCCTAAAGGATCGGGTCCGTAGTTTGGGGGTGCTCTTGGATCCAGAACTGTCGCTTGAGGCACAGGTGAACTCAGTGGCAAAGAGCACCTTTTACCAGCTTAGGCTGATATACCAACTGCGCCCTTATCTGGACAGAGATAGCCTAGCTACAGTTATCCATGCTCTCATAACCGCTCGTTTGGATTACTGCAATGCGTTATACGTGGGGCTGCCTTTGAAAACGGTCCGGAAACTTCAGCTGGTACAAAACAGGGCAGCCGGATTGTTAACGGGGACTGGCCAACGAGACCATATTACGCCAGTCCTTTTCCAACTTCACTGGCTGCCGATCCAGGTCCGGGCCCAATTCAAAGTGCTGGTACTAACATTTAAAGCCCTAAACGGCTTGGGGCCAGGATATCTAAAGGAACGCCTCCTCCCATATGTACCTGCCCGGACCCTAAGATCATCTACAGGGGTCCTTCTCCGTGAGCCCCTGCCAAAGGAAGTGAGGCAGGTGGCCACTAGGAGGAGGGCTTTCTCTGCTGTGGCACCCCGGCTGTGGAATGAGCTCCCCAGAGAGGTTCGCCTGGCACCTACTTTGTACTCTTTTCGTCGCCAGGTGAAGACCTTTTTATTCTCCCAGTATTTTAACAGTTAAATTAACTCAATTTTAATCCTTGCTGTTTTAAATTTGTATTTTAATCTGTATTAATTCCTGCTGCTTGGTTTTATTCTGGTTGTGTTTTTATATTGTATGTTATTCTGTGTTTTTAGATTGTGCCTTGTTTTATATATTTTAAAATGATTTCATGGTTTTAATTTTTGTGAACCGCCCAGAGAGCTTCGGCTATGGGGCGGTATAAAAATGCAATAAATAAATAAATAAATAAATAAATTTATATAACTTTTCTATTTTTTAAGTTAGAGACTTGAAAGTGGCCCACAGTGCTTATGTGATATGCCTAAGTATGTGCATGAAAATTCAGAACAAATTTCAGAACAATCCTTGTATTTTATATGAATTTTTGAAAGATTGTGCAACTTATTGACAGCTCTGAATGACAGCTCGCCATATAATGCATATAAGATACAGGGGTGGAGGGATTGTTCTGAAATTTGGCAAATATGTGTAGCATATGTTGCTACAGATATGTGTCAAATTTCAGAACAATCAGTCAACCCCTGTATTTTGTATGATTTTTAAAAAACATCATGCACCTTTTTTGACAGATCTCTGAATGCACTGGCAAGCTGTCATTCTGAGCTGTCAGAAGTTAAACGATGTTTTAAAAAATCATATAAAATACTTGGTTGGAGGGATTGTTCTGAAATTTCATACACATACTTAGGCATACCCCATAAGCACTGTGACCATGTTTCAAGTCTGTAACTTTGAAAATACAGAAGTTTTAGGCCTTTCTGTCTCAAAAAGCAACTCTATAGGGCAAAATAGGGATCCAAAATAGATATCGGATTTCCGATAATTATCAGAAATCTGATACTATTCGATACGATTAACCTCCAATATAATCAGATCCAAATTTTTTTAAAAACTGATTTCCGATAACGATACAATACAATAATTTTGGGCGTGCACACCCCTAGTCATATGTGGCTTTCTTAGGCCAAGTCAACGGAGCTCCTATAGCCTTAAGCGCTTGTTCTTATACTACTGCTGTGCAATTTGGCTTCCCTCACTCCTCTCTGATAATAGTGCAATTTGGGAGGTGCTGCCAATGCGAAATGCAGTTACATCTTGTAGCAGTGTTACCAGGCCTCCTAGGAAGGATGGGGCAGATATGGGAAGTCAATCTGTCATGGACTCCTTCAACATGATCTCAGACGTGGGAGAGTTACACTCTTAGACTAAATTGGGGCTGGGCCTGAAAATCACGGAACTAACATAAGTGTTGCACAGAAGACAAGGGTTTCACCACATATAAATTGCTCGTGTAGAGAAGCTCTAAATTACTGTAATATTATTTCCAAAGTCCTTGATGTGAATAGCATTCTGTATCAAATTGCAGGCTTGGTTGTTTGAGGGTTGTGTGTCTACTCTTGACTGTGAGATATTCCAAGGAAGAACTTAAGATATGGTTTAAATTACAGGAAACAATTTTGCTACAGAATCTGTCTAAGAGCAGAGTGTGACATATACATAATGTGACATATACATAATGAATTGTAATATCTAGTATTCTAAACAAATATTCTTAAACAGATGTTACAATTTTTCTTCTTACCATCTGAGGTATTGTTCCCAAACCTTCAGCAAATTCCATGGCTTTTTTCATTGGAATTTCAGAGACCATTGAACCCAAGGAAAACACCACAATGCCATGTTCACCAGATTTATTAACTATGGTTTCAAATTCCTACAAAAAATAAAGCTCCAGTCAAAATTCTTTGTTTCAAATATATATCACATAACCTGAGTTACAACAACATTGTAAAAACTGAGGTGGACTTTTGTTGGTTTTTTTACAGCTAACAAGAATTGCATATATGACATTTAATGATTATGCTGCAAGCATTTTACATCATGGCTATATTCTACAGCTCAATAATATTAACTTTAACTTCCTGATACCATTTCTGTCAGAACATTAGGATCATTTAACTATGCTTTTTATTAAAACCCATGATAAATTCAAGTTCAGTTGTGCTGTCAGAAGAACCAATATGCTTCAACTCACAATAGAAAAGAACGCCTGTCCTGGGTCACACTAATGGTCCTCTCAGCCTCTAATTCCATCTTGAATGTTGCTAAGTGTCTGTTATTTCAGGATTCCTAACAGCATATAACATTAAAGGAGTTCTCCGTGCCCTGCTAGGGTATTAGGTAGGCATCAAGATATTAGGATTTATGCAAGCATGAAGACATGTGCCAGGAGCCTCTTATTTGATTATTAGTGCGGATTTATTTTTGAATAGCCAGCAATATTCCTGTTCTGTATAAAACACACACACAACACACACACACACTGGCTGGCTGGCTGGCTACTCCAAAGAGGCTCACGATCTAGAGAATGAAGACAACATTATTTTCACTTCCATTCACCCATTGCTATTTCTACATGGAGCTCAGAAGTCCATAGTGTACCTGGTTTATTTTTTTTTAATGATTTTTTTAAAAAATTGTTGCCCAGTAATCGCATTGCATCCCTTAATTCTATAATACTATGTCAAAGGGTTAATGGTAGTTTGCCATTATTTCTTCCAGTCTGCTCAAATATCTCAATTTTAATCCCTTGTAACCTTTCACTTTTAAGATAGAGCTTTGAAAAGTATAGGTAACTGGAAAAAGACTCAACCTGAGTTAGTGGACTCTCCACTGCACAATTTATACCTCCAATGAAGACCATGTTGGGCATGATAGGCCTGGGATATTCAAACACAAAGTCATAGCGCAGAAGCCAAATGGATGCTTGACTATAAAGCTCTGCTACTGTCATATCTCGGTGCAAGAATTCCTTGCTCAGGACTTCATAGGGTGAATACAGAAGGTAACATATCATGAATTCCAGAGAGCTGGCTAAAACATTCTTCACTCGCTGATTAAATGTCATGTGATCTGTATTGCCTGTGAAGAATTTGGGGATGAATGAAAGTGGGTTTGGACACTGAGTTGCCTCAAAGTCTAAACCACACGGAATTCCACGTAAGTAGTAAACTGAAGGAAGGGATAAATACTCAGCCAAGATCTGTCCACATGGACACACTGGATCCATAAATACAACATCAAAATTGTTTTCTTCCAGGTAAGTAAGGAGGTCTCTGTCATGCAAAAGCTGCTTGCAGTTATTGAAGAAAAGCATTGTAATATTTCTTATCTTTGCAAACATTTCAGTCATTTTTGCCAGGAAAGGCTGGTGTGCAAAAACTTTGTGGCCGAGCTTTTGGTATTCTGATTTCAAGTATTCCGTTGTATAAGGTACAACAAATGTTTTCATTGTGTAATGTACAGATGGCTTCATCCACAAGTTTACATCTGGGGCAACAACTACCACTTGATGTCCTCTTTCCTGAAGGTGTTCCATAACTGGATGGATACTGAGCCAGTGACTGCCATCCACAGGTATTACCAACACCTTCCCCCCATCCGAAAGGCTCCAGAAAAAGAAAGCAAGTAAAAGCCATATGGGGAGTCTACAAATGTTTTGACACATCGAAGTCTTCTTCCCCATTGCGCTCAAAGAGTGTAAAACTCCATTGTAAACAACAAATGAAACCAGGATCTTCTGTGAGCCTTCAGCCCTTTTTTCTTTTGTAAATATTTAATTTCCTCTGAACACTTACAAAGGCACAACTAAGTTTTCAAACATGATCAAAGGTTGGTTGTGTAAACCAAGCCTGACTGGATGGCAAGGGTTAATTTGGTCTGCCACAAATTCAGCAATCAGGCTGGAAACAAAGAGGACAGATTCGCTTTCCTGGTATGCAACACCTGCTAAAATTCCCTTTATATACAACTGTTAAAGATACAGGAGCCCTGTCCTCCTTTCCATATGGTCACCCTACGGTCATCTTGACCAACCCATAATAGTATAAAAGAGGCCTGAAAAAAATGTGTATCAACCTGGGTCCCTCATGGCAAAACACAAAAAGAGTTTAATTTGAACCAAGGTTTAGTCCCCCAGACCCGTGAAGTATCAATACAGAGAATGCCTCTAAGCATGGCTAGAGTTCCTTTCATCCAAGGGTACATCTTGATGAGCAGTTTGCCCCAGGGTGGATTTGGAATGGCAGCAGGTCATCTACATGACACAGTCGCCATTGCAAAGCCCTCCAGGGACAAACCCCCAAAGCCGCGCTTTTAAAAAGTTGGGCACTTACTCTGACTTTTTTGGCTTGCAGCGAGGCGACAATGGCATCAGATGTCTGTCTCCCTTGCTCCGGAGCTGCGGCGGCGGCATGCCACAACCGATGGCGACCCCTGATTAGTCGCCATAGGCTGGGCAGGGAAGGAGATGGACCAGCAAGCCGAACACTCACTGGACCACCCTGTGCACCATCATTTAAATACAAATAAAAATAAAATAAATGGGATGGATGTTCAGAGCCGGAGCCCCATTCCTCCACCACCACTCCATTTTTTTCCTCGTTTATCTGTAAATGCAAAAGTTCGCATTTACAGATTTTTTTAAAAAAAGAACGATTCCCAAAAGGCTGCTCCCCAAACGCCCATGCAAAACAAAAACAATGAAAACAACAAAACAAAGAAACACCCCACCTTGAATAAGGGGCATGGGTTTGCGTGGATGGGTGCAGCAGCGGTGGTGGCTCCTTCCTGTAAACCCCACATTGGCGCTCCTTCCCATGCAGATGACTGAAAGGAGTGCCAATGCAGAAGCTTGAGGCCTTGCGCCACCGCTCCGCTGCTGTCGTGTTGCCATGAAGACAGGGCCCAACCACAAGCCTGAAACGTATCTCATTAAAAATGAAGCACAGAGACTGACACCCTGTCCAGTACACCATAGTTACTCTCTTTTCATGACAGCAACTTTCACTGCTTCATAGTTGCATCAGCTCTTCAGATTTCAACATAAGCTGAAAACCATGCCAGCCAGAAGACACAGTTGTTGCACCATGTCCTGCTTGTGGGTCCCTGGTCAACAGCTAGTTGGCCACTGTGTGAACAGGATGCTGGACTAGATGGACCCTTGGTCTGATCCAGCATGGCTCTTCTTATGTTCTTAACAGGTTAGCTGGAAAATGTCTTCCTTGAGGGCTGTCTTGATGTCTTCTTTGCCCCAGGATGACTCTGAACCTGTGCGGTGTCAGTTAAATGACACAGCCACAGATTTGAAGCCACCCCAGGACAAAGAGCTGAAAATGTGCAGCTGAAAAGTTGGGGACTTACCCCAACTTTTCCAGCCAAAGCAAGGGCAGCCGGCTCTGTCCTCGCTCAGGATCAGCCCTGGAGCCTCTTCAGGGGCATTGCTGGTGGTCACTGTCCACCTGGGCAGAAGGTGGGGGTGGGCCAATGAGCAGAATGGATGCCAGCACACCCCACACTGCGTTGTCATGGGAAGAATAGTTTATGTTCTTCCTCCAAGCTGCCACCACCTCCTTCTCCTAAAACAAATTATTTTCTCCCCCTGGAGCTGCCTCCTTCTCCTAAAATATTTTCTCCCCCCCCCCCCCGAGTTGCTGCTGCTGACATCTCTTTGCCCTACTCTCAGGGATGGGAGGGGGCGGATGACAGCCATAAACCCCATGCTTGCTCCTTGGCATGGGGATTATCTGGCGCAACCCTGCAGGAGCAAAGGCACTGGGTTTTGGGGAAATGTGGCCCCAACTTGGTGCTGTGAAGATAACCCCCACTCTTTTACAGCTGCATATTGAAGCTAGGATCACTTTGAAGCCTGATAACAAACCTGATAAGACAAAAGGATTAAAGTCCTTAATTATAACAACAGTCATGCTGTTAGTGTGCATAAAAGTACATAAGGCAGCCTCATAAGACAGCCACTGGAGAAATCCTGATGCCCAGGTACTAATATAATTCATGCAATAATATGATAATGCAAGTGACAGAAAAGCCTGTAAATTGGAAAACATATAATAATGTTACAATGTAGGGTTACAAACCTTGGACAATGGGCTCATCCGTGCACAATTAATGCCTCCAATGAAGAACATGTTGGGCATCACAGGCCTGGAGTACTCAAATACAAAATCATACCTCAACAGCCAAACGGAAGCTTTACTAAAAAGTTCCAGGACCGTAATCTTCCTCTGTAGAAACTCAGATGCAAGTTGTTCATACTTTACAAAAAATAAGTGACACACTAAAAAATTTAAGGGTATAGCTAAGACATTCTTCACACGCTCAGTAAATGTCATACGATCAGAATAAGTCATAAAACCCTGTGGGATATAAGAAACAGGGCTTGGACACTGAGCAGCTTGGAAGTCTATAGCACATGGAAGTCCACGCAAGAAGTACACTGTGGGCAGGGAGAGATATTCAGCAAGGATTGGACCACAAGGCAATATAGGGTCTGAAAACATGGCATCAAAATTGCTTTCCTGGAGGAATTTGATTAGTTCTGTGTCATATAAAAAATGCCTACAATTAGAAGCATGCAGGGTAATAGTTTGTGACATTTTTGTATATAGTCCAACAATCTTCTCCAGATACGTAAAGTTATTTAAAAAAGTGTCATCCACTGGACGGAAAATGTTGTCCAAGTATTCCTGGGTGTAAGGCACTGAATATGTTCTTATATTAAAACGCTCAGATTTCTTCATGAGGAGAGAGATTTCTGGCATTACTACCACAACCTCGTGGCCCCGTTGCATGAGCTCCTCTATGACCACCTGCATGCTAAGCCAGTGACTTCCATCCTGAGGCACGACCAACAGCTTCTTACTCTCAGCAAAATGCCATAAACAGAACAAAAAGGTAAGCCCAACAGCTACTTGACAACAGGAATTCAGCCATGCCATCATGGTATCGAGAGCCCTTAAATTGGTTTTAAGGACACTTAAACTCGTTACATGTGTTGTATATAACATATGAAAGCAGATATTGTAGACTATAGTATTGTGCGACCTATAAAATCACTGGCTCTAAGTATCAAGTAAATGTTTAATAAATGTCTTCCACTGAACCTAGAAATTTATCTACCTTGGACATACAGGCTACCTATCTCTGACAGATAACTGCCAACAGAGTTTACATTGTGTATTAACAGAATCCCTTCAGCAGTGATGATTCAGCATTGTAATGTAATTTGATTCTGTGCCACATGGAGATCACACAAGTTCGTAAGCACCTTTTGAAGACACTAAAGAGACTAAAGATTAGTCAAGCAACGTTAAGGCCTCTGCTACCTGCCCAGCAATCTTCTCTGAGATTGCCATATCTTTAGCTGTGCATCGGGATCTTTTGAGTAGGGAGGCAAACGCCACCCCTCCTGCCCCAGGAATGCCAATTAGGCTTGTTGTCCCAGTTTAGCCTATAGCACTGAAATGGCACTTTTTCCTGGTCTGCGGGGAAACATGGATGGAGCTCCCTGGAGCTTCTGTAGTGCATGGAGAGAGCAGAGGGCCAACTACAGGGTGCCTACCCATGTTTTAAAATAATGATTAAAAAAAAGATTTCACTAAGGCCCTTTCTGCACCATAGGGGCAGAAAGGTTTGGAAGTGGAGGAACCTGGAAGTGAGCACTTCCGAGTTTGCCGCGAAGAGTCCGCACCAGTATGTGACAGGCCGGGATTCTCCCGGCCCATCGCTACTCGTGGCCGCCATTTTTTTCTTTTTAAAACAAAAAGGAGCGCACGAGCGCTCGTGCACAAAAGATGAGTTTTTAAAACAAAAAAACCCTGTGTGCCCCCACCCCCTCCCTGCCCTCCTGGGGGTGGTGAAACTGGAGCCACCCCTCCCCTGCTGGGCACAGAGGTCTGCTGTGCACTCCATGGCCAGTTTGCAGCCATGCTTAGTTGTGGGTAAGCACAGCTGCGCTCGGGATGGGCGGCCACACCAGCCGCCCATCTCACTTCCCTCCCTGGGATAATTGCGTTCCCTGAACACCCAGGAAAATGAAGGGCTGGCCCCTGCCTGCTCGCGAGATGCCCTGTGCTTCGTGTGGACTCTCTGCGAGCAGGCAGGGGCAGCCACGGGGAAAATGGCTGGTGCAGAAAGGGCCTAAGATTAAGCATCTACTTTTAAGAAGGTTATCCTTTTCAAACAATTAGATAGAAGGGCCTCTTCTTTTTTTTATTCAGTTATCTGATATGAAAGCTCTCAAATGTTCCATCCTGTCAACTCTCTCTGTTCCTTGAGAGCTGACAAAAGATTGTATTCTCCTGGTCCTCCTCCAGTTTTTTGTTTAGTCGATATGTGCTACTGGATATATATTTAAAATATATTCAATTTCTATTACATATTTATCACAACTTTCCTCCAAGGAGCTAATGGTGGTGTACAGGGTATCCCTTCTTTGTGCTGTGTTAGATTCAGAGATTATGATAAGAATGGCAATGATAATTTAATGTCCCACCCTTCCCCTAAGAAACTCCAGTTGGGGTGCATGGCTCTCTCCCCTGCCCTTGCCATTTCTCCTGTGGAGGTCACTCACGTCTAAGCAAATGTTTGAACCTGGTTTTCCAGTGAAATGTCAAATTAACATGAGATATATCTTCTTTAGTTTTTGTTTTGCAGGCTGCTTGACCCACCCACTTCTGTCTCAGTAACTCAAACAGCCTGCAAAACAAAAACTAAAGAAGAAGAGTCCAGGAATTAACCCTGTAATACACCAGTGAACACTTTGAGGATGGAGAAAGCAGTCACTATGAAACGTAAATACTTCTCAGTGTGTCCTACCATGTAATGAAAAAACTTAAAAAAACACATTTTTAAACAGAATATAAGTCGTTTTAAGGGCAATGTGGATAGGCTCACACACACACACACCAGTTGGCAAGTAAGTCAGTATCGCTAATTGAGGTCACATAGACTCCCAAACCAGCACAATGGGAAAATCGGCCACAAAACGACTGTGCAAAAATTGGGTTTTATGGCATGAAAAGCTCCCATCTGCTGCAGAGAGGTGGGATGTCATGTGCCATGACAGTGTGTGAGGCACAGTAGCAACAGAGAAAATCCCCCTTGTGGGGGTGGGGGCTGAGACATGAAGAGGATCGAGTCAGCTCTGCCTGCAAGGTGTGTCTAAGGGTGAAAGCCACCCTCAGTCCCCAAACAATTCTTCACCCCTATGTTAGAGACATGTGGAGTTACATATGACTAGTAGCATTTCCCTTTAGCGCTTTCCTTGAAATCTGTCTAAAATATTACCAAATTAATTCAGCTGGCTTTCATGAGGTTCCTCTTGGCCTTCTTTCATCTGCTTTTTTTTAAAGTCTCTGAATTTTCAAATTTTCTGGAGTAAAGCTGGAAAATAGATGAAGTAACTTATTTTTTCCAAGACATTGATTCTAGTACTAGCAAACTTCATTCTGCCAAGCACGTTCAGGTAAGTATAGCTCCAGTTCTTCTGCAGTGATACCAAGGACAAGGGAACAAATGGAGGTAAACCATTTGAAACAAATAGGACTAGCAGTGGAGCTAAGATGGGTCTTTTTTATTAGTACACTTATGCAATAGAAATTGCACATTAACTAGTACCATGGCAAGAACTCTGTACAGAGTAACTTTTACGTTCAGTCACTTCTAACCTGCTGACCTGCAAACAGCCGAACACCCTCTTGTGACCTCAGTGGACTTTGGAAACAAGCAAAATACCTGAGGTTTTAGGGTTCAGTTAATGTCACTGACAAAGCCATCTAGCCCAACCCCATTTGATGCAAAAAAATAAAAATAAAATCCAGAGCTAGAGCAGTCCCAACATGTGGCTATATACATTACAGTAACAACATGCATCAATGACAGGATTTGGTTAGGCCCCAATTCAGCAATTCCACTGTGGGGCCTAACCACTTCCTTCAGAGTAGGGGTGTGCACGGACCCCCCGGATCAGATCAGGACCTCCAATTTTGTCCCGGATCGGATCGGACAAAATCAGAGGGCCCCTGGAACGGATCGGGTCCGATCCCAATCTAAAAATCGGACATCCGATTTTTGGATCAGCCACCATTTTTGTTTTCCCCATAGACTTGCATTGAGGGAAAGAAAGCTTTTCCCCAATGCAAGTCTATGAGGAAAAAATGGCAGCGGGTGGGTGAGGGGGGCCTAACTCCCTCCTCCCCCCGGGGCCGTCCACTGTGGACAGCCCTGGCAGGTAAGACCCCTCCCCCACGCTCCTTACCCCTCCCCCTGCTTACCTTCCGTGGCCGTCCACTCCCGTCCACTGCTGGCCACTACTGCAAGCAGGCTTCAGGGCTTGCTCCTAGGTAGCATGCCAGGTGGCGTGCTACCTAGGGGCAGGCCACGAAGTCTGCTCACAGTAGCAGCCAGAGGCGGATGGGAGCGGACAGCCATGGAAGGTAAGTGGGCCACAGGGCCCCCTCTCCCCTCTCCCCTGCTTACCTTTGGGGGACATCCGCTGCCGTCCGCCACTGGCTGCTACTGCAAGCAGGCTTCGCGGCTGCTCCTGAGTAGCGCGGCAGGTGATGTCATCACCTGGCGTGCTACCTAGGGGCAGGCCACAAAGCCTGCTCGCAGTAACGGCCAGCAGCAGACGGGAGCAGACGGCCATGGAAGGTAAGCAAGCCGCAGGCCCCCTCCCTCCTGCTTACCTTCGGGGGATGTCCACTCCCATCCGCCGCTGGCCGCTACTGCGAGCAGGCTTCACAGCTTGTTCCTGAGTAGCACACCAGCGGCGGACAGGAGCGGACATCCCCAGAAGGTAAGCCCCCTGCCCCCGTTGTCCGCTTCCATCGGCGGCCACCCGCTGGCGCCTGCCGATGGAAGCGGACAGCCCCGCCAGGGAAGGCCCCCCCCCCGCTGTCCACTTCCATCGGCAGCCGCCCGGTGGCACCCGCCAATGGAAATGGTAGTGGGCGCCAGTGGGCGCCCGCCGATCCTCCAATCCATCCGATCTGGATCGGGACCTTTCCGGATCAGATTGGATTGGATCGAACGATCCAGCGGTGAGATCGGAAATCGGATAATTGTATCCGATTTCCCCTGGATCGGATCCGGATCGTGGATTGGACCCGATCCAGTGCACACCCATACTTCAGAGTTCTGAAGCTTCATGCCTCCCCATTGACTATCATTGGAAACCAACAAATATCTATAAATAGTTTTTATTTATTTATTGCTTTTCGACATATTTGGAAGACATTACTTGGAAGGCAATGGAGGAGGAGCGAAGAGGACTGAGCTGCTTAGCCTTTGTTTTCCTATCCCCATGTTCCCCAAAATGGGAAATACAAGGCAGGGACAAAGATGCCTCAGTCAGTCCCCTTCACTCCTCTGTTGCTTTACAATGGAGGGCCCCGTCTACATAGAGACACTTTCCAACACGATTCAGTTTAAAACCACATTTTCATCAAAATAGATTCACTCTTCCTATGACACACACAGTCAATTAAAGCGACATATACAAAAGAAGAAGAAAGAACCACTTTTGTATGGCATTAGTTCAGGCATATGTGGGTGGAGATTTGTGGCATCAACAATTTCCTTTCATGAAAAAATGTCATTAACCTTTTGCTAAGGTCCACTTTCCTGGAAAAGTGCAGTGCAGTGGAGGTCAGTGGAGTGGAAAGCAGGGTCAGCAGAGGCCAAGCCAAGGGGTAGGGGGACCATATGGAAAGGAGGACAGGGCTCTTGTATCTTTAACAATTGCGTAGAAAAGGGAATTTCAGCAGGTGTCATTTGTATGCATGCAGCACCTGGTGAAATTTCCTCTTCATCACAACACTTAAAACTGCAGGAGCCCAGCCCTCATTTGTATCTGTTCACTCTAGTATAGCTCCTGTAGCTTTAACTGTTGTGATGAAGAGGGAATTTCATCAGGTGCTGCATGCATACAAATGACACCTGATGAAATTCCCCTTTCTATACAACTGTTAAAGATACAGGAGCCCTGTCCTGCTTTTCATATGGTCACCCTACCAAGGGGTTCTTTTGAATTTGTAACAGCCAGCAATACATTTAACAGAAAGAGAAAACTGAAGCACATGAACGTTGCACATATGTGCAAAGGACAGGATGGGGAAAATCACAGTTACACAAAATCTTTCCTTTTGACCTACATTTTCCTGTTCCAGCCTGAAGACTGGCAATGCTTATATTAAATATTCAAAATTTGAAAAAGATCCTCTTGCTTTTCATACGCTTTACTTATATGCCTCCATCTTCTGCATGGACATAAACTCAAAGAAACTTTGAACTATTCACAGGTTTGTGCATGCTGACTTTGAATTTAAAATTATTGTTTATGCTGATGATCTTGTATTGTTTATTTCTAAACTCCAGGCATCTATTCTTGCTTTGATGAAATTGATTAATTGAGTCTGTGGGGTAAAATCAACACACTTAAGATGAATATACTTTGAATTCTCTGTTATGCGTGGGATTCCTTTACTTATACCTGGCAAATACTTTCAACAACTTATTGCTTTGTTTCGTATTTTTTTCTGGGGTTCTTCCCTACCTCGAATATCTCTTGATACGCATGCAACTTCCGATTAAAGAAGGCAGGTTTGGATTTCCAGACCTAGCTTTGTATCATCGGGCCTATCTATTGACTTGTACTAAGTTTTGGTCTTCTCCAGTTTGCTTAGATATGCCACCCTGGTCAGTGTTGGAATCCTTATGGTTAGAACTGCTTCCTAAATGGATGGCACTCGATTCTTGACATGTTAGATTAAATAATCCTCCTCCTACAATCTTGGCTGCTAGAGAGGAATGGTGCATAGTATCGCGTCAATTGCAGTTTGACCCATTTTCTCACGCAAAATTGACTTTATGGGGAAATCCAGATTGAAAAATTGGGGGAAATGTTTTTGTGGAGGACATGGACGGATAAGGCAATTTTTACTTTGGATCAATTAATAGGTTCAGATGATGAGTTTTTGTCATTTTCTGATTTGCGTATTAAATATAATTTACCTGCTACAGCTGAATGGCCAATACTTACAATTGCAACACTTGCTGAAATCTAGGTTTGGGCCAGCTGCTTTTATGGCCTCAAAGCCTCCATTACTGTTAGAAACACTTATAGTAGCTGAGCAGACATGTCAATCCACAACCCATATATATAAATATTTAGTAGTAGTAAATAAATACGATACTCATAGTTTAAGACAGGATTGGAATTGAGAATTAGAGTATCCTATTTTGCCTAATCAATGGACTGTTGCCTTAGAGACTGTATCTGAAGTTTCTATGGATCTTAGGCTATGTCTTATTCAGCAAAAACTCCTGTTCCAGGTCTACTGGACCGCACAATGTCTTTTCAACAAGGGTCTATCTAATTTACATAATTGTTGGAGATGTAATGCATCTAATGCTTCTTTTAACTCATATGTTTTGACAATGCTCAGTAGTCTCCTCCTTTCGGGAGGAGGTTAAAATAAGGAGATATCTTGTCCTGAATCAATCTTTAATATGAAAAGATGTGGGGGGGCGGAGCATCGGTCATGGAGTGAGCGGATGGACTTTCACCCTCTCCTGGATGATTGTTAAGTAAAAGCGTGTTATCCTAATTAATAGATCTTCAAATCGTAAGTCAAGATAAATGTTGGCAAGGGGAATAATTACAGAAGCTAAGATAGTGGAAGGGAGCCGATGAATCATCGGTTTGACGCTGGAAACTCGGGGGAGCCGGACGGGACTAGAATTGTGCTTTGCTGATATAAACTGCAATAAATTTAAAAGAATTACTTCTTACCTTGCCTTGGAGACATTATATTTGAATTAGCTTTTAGCAAACACCTGGATAAAGCTAATAAATAGCCGTCAAGCTGTACTGTAGGCTGAATGTCTGATGTCAGACAGAGGGGGGGGGGGAAATAATAGGTTGAATGGAAAAAAGTGGATAAGAGCAAGGAAGCACCCCTCGGACACCAGTTGGACTCGTCTGTCTCGAAAGAATTCAGACAATTCGGCCGCAGATATGTCAGACGGCAAGACTGCGCAGCAGGCTTCGGCCGCTGGCAATATCAAAGATGGCTGTAAGCCTGGAGCGGTTCCCAAGGCAATAAAACAACAAACAGAAGCACTGTCCCTGGAGATGCTTCAAGCTAATCTTTTAGGTCTGATGGAGCGCCATAAGCAGGAAATGTTGGTGGAGGTTAAAAAGATTCAGTCCTCACAAGTTGAATTGCAAACAAGTCTCCAAAAGATAAGTGATAGATATGAATCGTTGGAGCAGCAGGTTGTGCAAAACAGAGATAAATTGGAGCATAATGAAGAACGAGTAATAGATTTGGATCTACGGCTAATCTCTATGGAGGATAAAGATCGGAGGATGAACATTCGCATTAGAAAATACGCTGAACAGCAAGCAGAAAATCCAAAGAGTTTGAAAGCAAGTGTTATGCAATGGATAAAAGGATTAGACCCTCAGGGATTGTGGGTTGAAGAGGATTTGGAAAGGGTCCACAGAGTGGGCCCCAAAAGAACTGGGACGCTCCCAAGAGATGTAATTGTGAGATTTGCCATCTTTTACAAAAAAGAGAAATTAATGCAGATTATCAGAAGTGCTGGGCAAGTGATGTTTCAATCTTCACCAATTCAGATATTTCAAGATCTTTGTTTCCAGACTATCCAGTGGAGGAAGAGCGTGAAGCTTTGTACAACCATTCTACGCAAGAACTCAATTGTTTACAGTTGGGGGTACCCGGTCTTCTTGAGATTCATCTACAAAGGGAAACAACAGAGAATAAATTCTTGTGAGCAAGGGTTGGAATTGCTGAAGTCCCTGGGGCTGATGGAGGAAGATGCAGAGAAAGAAGATGGAGGGGCAGCTGGAGGAAGTGTTGTATGACTGAGATAAATTTTAAAGAAGGATAACAATGGAAGAAAAGGAGAGGGGGTTCTGTTTGGGTTCCATGTCGGGTGTTTGCCGTTTCCCCCCCCCCCCGATGGGTTCTAAGAAGAGAGGAAGAAGAAGAACCTTGGCCCAGGGCGACCTAGGATGGGAAGGGGGGAAATGGGGGGTATATGTGGGGGAGGGGGGAGGGCGAGGGGGATTGAATGTGTCACAGAACGAGACCTGAAGGGAAAACCAAAATTGGAGATATGGGAAGCAAATTAAGATTAGTAACTTTAAATGTAAATGGGCTGGGCAGTGTTGTTAAAAGGAAGAGAATTGAAGGGCTTTTGAGAAAAAAGAAAGCTGATATAATATTTTTACAAGAAACGCATCAGAAAGAAGATGGAAGAAATCAATTAAAATTGGGGGATATGGGCATATATGAGAAAGCATATGGAACTTCAAAAGCAAGAGGGGTTGCGATAATAATTTCTAAAAAATGTGCATTTAATGTTGTTAAGGTGGTAAAGGATGTAGAGGGAAGATTTATTATATTACAGGGTCTCCTGGGGGAAGAAAAACTTATTTTGATTAATGTATATGCGCCAAATGTAAAGCAAGTGGAATTTTATGATAAAGTGTTTAGAATTATTGGGAATCTAGGGAACGTAAATATGGTAATGGCGGGGGATTTTAATATGGTGATGGATAGAAGTAAGGATAAAGATAATTCAAAAGGTATAGGGAAAACGGGTTTAGCAAGAGTAATGGAGCATAAAGAATTAAAGGATGTTTGGAGAGAAATAAAGGGGGACGAAACAAAATACACCTTTTATTCACCAAAATATAAGAGTTTCTCTAGGATTGATTATATATTTGTGACAAAGAATATGCTTTCAAAGATTATGGATTGTGAAATTGATGTAATTAAAGTTTCAGATCACGCAGTAATGACAATGGATATCAAAGTAAAGAAAGATTATAGAGAGGCCAAAAGATGGAGATTAGATACTAAGATTTTAAATTATAAAAATATTGTTGAGAAAATGAAAAAGGAGATTAAGTGTATTTGGGAAATAAATGAATCAGGGATAATCTCGCAGGGGATGGTTTGGGACACGATGAAAGCAGTAGTGAGAGGTATTTGTATTAGAGAAACGTGTAAATTAAGAAGACAACAAGAGGCACATAGTAAAAAGATTGAAGAAGATATTAGGGAATTAGAGCAACAATTTAGGAGTAAGAAGGATATGCGTATATATGCCCAACTCCAAGCAAAAAAAAAAGGAATTAGAGGGGGAGGACATAGAAAGAGTTCAAAAAGAATTAATATATATGAAAAGGAATTTTTTTGAGTATAGTAACAGAAATTCTAGAATGCTGGCAAGATCAACGCAATCAAAGAAGGAGAAAAATATAATAGGGACAATTAAAGACAAAATGGGGGAAAATGTAATTTAATGAGGGATAAATTAAATTTTTTTGAGGGATTCTATCGGGAATTATATACTTCAGATGCGATTCCACAAATGAGAATACAAGAATATGTAGAGAAAAATTGGAAGGTAAAATTAAAAGATAAGGATAGGGATTATATGGAAGCTTTGGTGACGGAAAAAGAAATAGAGGAGAGTATTGATAAATTGAAAGGAGGGAAATCTCCAGGAGTGGATGGACTGGGGCCGGAGTATTATAAGATATTTAAAGAAATTTTAGTATCAAAAATGGAGATATTATTTAATAATATTATAAAGGGTGAGAAGACCCCGCCGTCGTGGGAACATTCGTTGATAATTTTAATTCCGAAAGTGGATAAGGACTTGATGGATCCAGCTTTGTATAGACCTATATCGTTAATTAATCAGGATGCTAAGATTTTCACAGTGATTATGGCAAAAAGATTAAATTCCTTTATAAATGATTATATTAAAAAGGATCAATGTGGATTTATTCCAGGAAGGCAAATGCCAAATTTAATAGGGAGGGTTTTAAACATAATAAACTGTATTAAAAGAAGAAATTTAAAAGCAGGATTGATAGCATTGGATATTTTTAAAGCCTTTGATTGCGTGGAATGGCAGGCGTTAAAAACTATTGTAAAAATATTCGGCTTTGGAGAAAGATTTGTGGGGGTGATTAATCAGTTGTATGCAAATAATAAGGCAGAGGTGATGGTAAATGATGGCCTAACACAACAGATTACCTTAGCCCGGGGTACTAGACAAGGGTGTCCTCTCTCCCCGATATTATTTGCAATTGTGATTGAAATGTTAGCAAATTGTATTAGGGAAGATGAGAAACTAAAAGGGATAGGAGAACAGGATAAAATAAAAATTAATATGTTTGCGGATGATACTTTATTGACATTAGAAAATCCGGGGGGGAATATAGAAGGACTCCAAAAACATTTGAGGGAATTTGGAGAGGTTACGGGGTTGCAGATAAATTGGGGGAAATCTAATATGATGCTTTTTAACTATGATAAGGTAGAAGAAGATGAGTTCAGTTTAAGGTTAGGTTTGAAGGTTAAAATATATTGGGTTACTTAGGAGTTTTTATTTCTAAAGAGTTAGAAAACTTAGAAGAAATAAATTTTAGTAGATTGAAAATTAAAATATTACAGAAGTTAGAGGCTTATAGGAAGGTTAAGCTGTCGTGGTTTGGTAGAATAGCGGTAATTAAAATGAAGATACTACCAATGATTAATTTTTTGTTTAGGATGTTACCAATTAAGATAATGGAAGTAGAAATTAAAAGTTGGCAGTGTATGATAAATAATTATTGCAATGGGGATAAGAAGACAAGAATAAATAAAATAAATTGGTATAAGAATCAAAGGGAAGGAGGCTTAGGTTTACCGAATATAAAGATGTATTATATTGCTAACCAATTAAGGTATGTCATAAGTAGCATAGTTGGGGATGAGGATTTAGAATGGTTAGAACCGCAGACAAAGAAACTAGAGTGTAAGCTACAGAATGTTTTCTTTAGTAATATAAAAAAGATTCAAATGAAAGAAATAGTTAATCCCATCTTAAGAAATATTAGAGAAATTTGGGAAAAGTATAAGAAGAAATTAATGCCAGGAATTTCCCCTCTGTCCCCAGTGGTTTTAATGGATAACTTCCCAGGTAATTTGAGAGGAGAATTGGAGGGGTTATTAAGGGGGAAAAAAATAATTAAATTGAAAGATTGGGTAATGAAAATGACCAATAAAAAACAAATAGAAGAAATATTAACGGGTCAGGAAAATTTATGGTTTAAGAGTATGCAATTGGAACAGTGGACAGTCAAATGGAAGAAGCAAAATAAGGAGTGTAGAAAGGAAACAAGCTTTGAAAAGTTAATTGAGGTTAGACAGAAGGTGGGAGGAAATAATATGGATAGTAGAAGTAAAAAAGGTTTAATGAGCGAGATTTATAAGATATTAGTGGAGGAGGATAAGGGGTATGAAAGCTTGAAAACAATCTGGGAAGAGGATTTGAAAATTCAGATCACTGGGGACAGCTGGAGAAAGATATGGGAATCAAGAAATTTAAAGTTATTTTCTATAAGGATAAAAGAAAATCAGTGTAAAATTATTTGGAGATGGTATCTCACTCCAGTAAGGTTACATCAGATAGATAAGAAGGCTTCAAGTTATTGTTGGAGGGGATGTCAGGAATTGGGGACATATTTCCATATGTGGTAGACTTGTGAACATGTTAAAAAAATTTGGGAGAGAGTTTTTAAGGAGATAAATGAGATAGTAGATAAAAAGGTAGAGGCAAGTCCGAAGATAGCTTTATTGGGTTTATTTGATAAAGAACATGGTAATAATAATATTAAAGAATTAATAAATAATCTCCTGACTCCGGCAAGACTTATGATAGCCAAAAATTGGAAAACACAAGGGGATTATTGTATGGAAGAGTGGTATAAAGGAGTGTGGGATATTGTTATTAATGATAGATTAACTTGTGCAATGAAAGTAAAGATGGGATTAACTAAAAAGAATGATTTTGGAAGGATTTGGGCTATGTTTCTAGAATATGTTTTAGAAAAGGGGAGAGGTTATACACCGTCTAAAGAATCAATGCAGTTTTGGAAATATTTATAAGTAATAGGGTTAGAAGGTCTCGGGAGGTAGGGAGCACGGGGGGTTGTTGAGGCTTTGTATTGTGTATTGTTTGTTATATGTTGAAATTAATAAAAAAATGAAAAAAATGAAAAGATGTGCATGCCCTTCTAAACTACCTGCCAGTTTCTTGGAAACTAACACAGGGTCAGCACAAATGGATTTTCAGAGCCCTTGTGACAGCTAAAAGACTATACTATCATATTGGAAGGATAAATGCTCACCTCCCATAATGCAATGGATTGAGGACTTAATAACCGTACCAACATTTGAACGGGTGATATATAGGCACAACTTGCGAATAGATAAATACATGGCTATATGGTCTGTGTTTTTTTAAAGACCTATGTATAATTCTCTCCCCTTTTTTAAAAAAAAATCAATGAAAAATGACATTGCTCTACATATAATGTGTGTTTTTTTACAATTTCTTTTTGTTTTTATTGCTCTGTTTTTTGATATTCACAATATAAAGAAAAAATTAAAAATGTTGCATATTTTGGTTTGAAGATAATGTTTTTGGTACTTGGAATTGGAAGCATCTCCACATATGAATCTGCCCATAATTCACACTAATCATTGGAGGCCCTGTTATATGTCCCAGCAGAGAGGTTAGGCTGGTGGGTACTTAGGACAAGGCCTTTTCAGTAGCAACACCCTGATTGTGGAATTCGCTCCTGAGGGAGAGACGAGTTTGTCTCCCTCATTGCTCTGTTTTAAAACAGTGAAGACTATTCTGTTCCATCAGGCTTCTTAACTCCCTAATTTTCATTTTAACTCTCAGATCTTATTTTATTTATAGCTGTGATCCTGTGTTTTATATGTGAAGTTTTTAATGGTACATTGATTGTAAATCACTTTGAGTACTGTTAGACAGAGGGTGCAATTCATAAACATAAGAAAGAAATAACATAAATACATTTATGAAGGGCAATTGAGCAGTTAGGCTTGAAAACTAGGGGTGTGCACGGACCCCCCGGATCGGATCGGGACCTGGATCGGGACCTCCAATTTTGTCACGGATCAGTTCGGACAAAATCGGAGGCCCCCCGGACCGGATGGAGTCCGATCCCGATCCAAAAATCGGAAATTTTTGGATCGGCCGCCATTTTTTTCCCCATAGACTTGCATTGCAATGCAAGTCTATGGGGAAAAAAATGGCGGCGGGTGGGTGAGGGGGGCCTAACTCCCTCCCTCCCCCCCGGGGTCATCTGCTGTGGACGGCCCCGGCAGGTAAGCCCCCTCCCCTGCGCTCCCTACCCCCCCAGGGCCATCCGCTTCCATCCGCTGGCGCCCGCGGGCGCCAGCAGATGGAAGCGGACGGCCCCGGGGGGGTAAGCCCCCTCCCCCCGCCCCCTGCTTACCTTCCTGGAACGTCCGCTCCCGTCCGGCACCGGCCGCTACTGCTCCCGGGCTTCACGGCCTGCTCCTGGGTGGCGCGCTGGGTGATGTCATCACCCGGCGCGCCACCCTGGAGCAGGCCGTGAAGCCCGCTGGCAGTAGCCACCGGCGCCGGACTGGAGCGGGCGTCCCGGAAAGGTAAGGGCCCCCCTCCTACCCTCCGCGTGCCCCCTCCTCCCCTCCGCGCACCCCCTCCTTACCTTTCCAGGACGCCCGCTCCCGTCCGGCGCCGGCGGCTACTGCCAGTGGGCTTTGCGGCCTGCTCTAGAGTGCCGTGCCAGGTGATGTCATCACCCAACGCGCCACCCGGGAGCAGGCCGTGAAGCCCGGGAGCAGTAGCGGCCGGCGCCGGACGGGAGCGGACGTTCCAGGAAGGTAAGCCTGCCGCGCGCGCCCCCCCTCCCCTCCCCCCACCCCCTGCTTACCTTCCCCGCTAGGGAAGGGCCCCCCCCCCGCTGTCTACTTCCATCGGTGGGCGCCCGTTGGCGCCCGCCAATGGAAGCGGCGGCGGGTGCCAGTGGGCGCCCACCGATCCGCCGATCCATCCGAACTGGATCGGAACCTTTTCGGTTCGGTTCGGATTGGATCGGCCGATCCAGCGGGGAGATCGGAAATCGGATAATTTATCCGATTTCCCCCTGGATCAGATTCGGATCGTGGATCGGATCCGATCCAGTGCACATCCCTATTGAAAACTACTGGTGTGCTACCAATAACTGTTTTGCTGGTTTCTGCCTACATGGCTTATTAACAGTTCAACTACTCAATTTCTTGCTTGCTTTGACGACAAACTGCTGGAAAATGTGACCATACTATGCTTCCTTGCATTTTTTCCTGATGAACTGAATTTATCACTTGCACTTTATCTACTCTAATTCTAGGCAGCAGTCTGAAACAAATGGCCAGAAAATCTGATTCAGTAGTATGAAATGTATGTTTATCCATGGGTATCTTGCAGCACACCCAAAAGAAGTCTATCCCATTGTGGAAGTAGGAGGGCTTATTTTACACAAGATTCTTTCTAAGGTGTTTGTGCTCTCTCCCAGCCTTACTTGGCTTGGGGTTAATACAGATCCTTGTATAATAATTTAATAAATGACGGAATAGTCCATATTAAGTGTAGCTTCCATGTTTACACTGTTCACCAGTGGATTTAACAAAACTGAAAAATCTCGCTCAAAACTCCTGTTGTTACTGTAGAGAGAGTTGTGGATCGACGTGTCTGTTCAGCTGCTATAAGTGTTTCTAACAATAATGGAGGCTCTGAAGCTGTGAAATCAGCTGGACCAAACCTAGATTCCAGCAACTGCTGCAATTGCAAGTATTGCCATTCAGCCGTAGTAGGTAAATTACATTTAGCACGTAAATCAAAAAATGACAAAAACTACACATATGTGCCAAATTTGAGATCAATCCCTCCAACCCTTGATTTTATATGAATTTATTAAAGATTGTTTCAGTTCTGACAGATCAGAATGACAGCTTGCCACATGCGTTCATTCAGACCTGTCAGAACGTAAACGATCTTTTAAAAATTCATATAAAATCGAAGGTTGGAGGGATCGATCTCAAATTTCATACACATACTTAGGCATACCCCATAAGTACTGTGGCCAAGTTTCAAGTGTCTAACTTTTAAATTACGGAAGTTATAGGTATATTTATATAGCACTCCGATAAAACAATAAAATCACCGGAAAATTATCGTCTCTGATGATTATCGTAGGTTTTTCTATCGTATCGTCACCGTTAAACACATGCACGATAACGACCTTATCGTATCATTATCGTACATTTTAATGATACGATACACATCCCTAATATTCACAATGAAAAAGGGAAAAACAAACAAACAAACAACATTTATTGCTTATTAGCCAGACAGGCCATGTGCATACAGAAACACAATACAAACTCCTCTCAGCCAGAGGGAATATCAAAATACAGAGTGTTAGTAAAATAGCTAACAAGGGCAAGTTAAAACATCTTGTAATCCTGGACAATATTTGCTAACATGTCATATTATATTGATAAGTTTAGTCTCATAGGTGTGCGCATGGCTGGTGCACGTGGTGCCCAGGCACCACCTAATACGGCACGCTCGCTGCCATCCTCCAAAGCTCCCCGTCTGCTAGGCCTCCTGCTGGCTGCTAGGCCCTCCCCCCAGAAGCTGGCGTTGTGCGTGCATGAAAGCCAGCGGGAGGGCCTAGCAGCTGGCGGGAAAACCTAGGAGCTGGGGGGACGCAGCTATTGTGGTGCCGCTGAGGCGTCGCCGTGGCCTCTGCCTCAGCAGCCTTCTCTGCCCAGGCAGAGACCCCCTCTCACACAGCTGTCATCACCACCGCCATTTTGGGCCGTGAGCTGCAGCTGGGCCACTGCTGAGTCCTGAGGAGCACAGGGAGCCAGGCAGAGCAGGAGGACAAGGAGGAGTGGCCGGTGCCATGGCTGAGCAGACCTACTCCTGATGAGCCTCTGCCGCCACCCGGACTTTGTGGGCCTCCCGAGTGTGGGTGTGTGGAGGGGGATCCAGAGGCTGCCCACCATCAGCGCCACCTCCTCCTCCTTTCCCCCACCCCCGATGATGTTTTGGGTGCCAGGCTGGCCCCTGGGGCTGAGGGTTCCTGATGGATCCTCACACAAACAAACATGGCCCGCAGCGTTGCCTTGGCTTCCACAGAGGGATCGTCTACTCTAGCGGCCCCAAGTCTGCCGCTTCCTAGCGGGGGCTGGGCTGGGATGTCGACGAAGCCCTTTGGTGGCACCAGCGGCAACAGCTCCCCTCGCTCAGCAGCGGCTTCTTTAGCAAGAGAGCCCAGGGCGTGGGCAGCTCCCACAGGCAAACAGACAGCTGCTCTTCACCACTCTGCCCGACATCGGCAAGGAGGGAGCGCCCGACGCCGACCCCCAGAAACAAGCCTCTTCACCTAGGCAAGTGGGGGGACGTGTGTGGCACACATGGCACCAGGCTTCCTGGCCTCAGGAGCCTCCTTGGTGTGCAATACCGACCACTGAACACGTGGTAACTTCATCGTGGTGTGCATGTAACCACTGGACAAACTGCTCATCTCTATTGCCTTACCAAGTGTTGAGGAGACTCTTACCCCACTTTTTCTCTGGTTTTCAGATCACGTGAAGAAACATGATCACTTTTCCCATATAGTTTGGGAGGTGGTGATGTATCACATCATGGTAAATTATAATTGTTATGCCATCAGTATGCTTGGTGCTTTAACGAGCATAAGAGGGCAGGTTCACTTTGCAAGTTATCTTTCAGATGTTGTGCGGTTTATGTGCTTCTATAGAAAGCTGTGCTTATTATCCAATGCTATTCCTACATAGAATAGACCCATTGAAATGAATGGGACTTAAGTTGTGACTAATTTAAGTACCATTCATGTCAATAGGTCGAGTGTACATAGGACTAACATTGGGTACTACACTATATTTGGAAAGAAGAAGATTGTCCAGCTTTATGGGGAAGGTGCTGTATGTGGAGGTATGCTGGGTGACTCAGATAAAGACGACTGTGTATATGGTCAGGAAGATGCTGATGAGATTTATGATATAGGTTAGACAAGCAGAGATTGTGATAGTACATACATATATGGAGAGTGAGTGCTGTTAGGCATTAAAAGAATTCTGTTGAAGGCATTATACTAGTCTCCGTACTTGTCTCAGGTGAACACTGTTGTGAATTACAAAATTAACTTCTGAATTATGCAGGTTACTGGTGCACATGTTTAGTGCTGACTGCTCAATTAATTTTCTCCTTTTGGTTAGAGTAGGATGACCAGATAAAATCCAGGTCAGGGCTCATGTAACTTTAACAGTTGTAGAGAAAAGGGAATTTCAGCCAGTGTCATTTGTATGCAATTAGTTCCTGGTGAAATTCCCTCTTCATCACAACAGTTAAAGTTGCAGGCACTATACTAGAGTGACCATATACAAAAGAAGGCAGGGCCCCTGCAACTTTAACTGTTGTGATGAAGAGGGAATTTCACCAGGCACTAATTGCATACAAATGACACTGGCTGAAATTCCCTTTTCTCTACAACTGTTAAAGTTACATGAGCCCTGACCTGGATTTTATCTGGTCACCCTATTTTACCTTGGTCATTTGCAGGAATTGTTTCAGAACATGAATTCCTTTCAATTACTGTTTGATGTTCCAGGTTAAATAAATAGGTCTTGGACTTCAGTTGTTGCTAGGCAAACATCCCAGGCATCCTCTTCCCCCTGATAAAACATCAATGCCTGTGTCAGTGTAGGCTGGTGACTTGTATTTCAGTGGGGCAGTGAATCCACTCGAAGTTTCTGTCAGAACCAGTCAGAACACTAAAGGAGCAATCCAGAGTGCTGAACCCTCTTCCCCAAAATGCTCTAGCATCTTAGATAGCTCTATTAGAGTCCTGACTGGTTCAGAGTGAAACCCAGAAGAGATTCACTGCCCCACTGCACTAGGAGACACCAGCCTCTATGGGTCTGTGTTTATGGTGTGTCTGTGTTTAAGCATGGTGTGAGAGCTGCCAGATGTCTTGAGCTTTCATTCATTGCACTCTGCCTCCCCCCCCCCCCCATTATTAATGTCATCCCTGATCAAGTTCTGGTTGGCTTTTTCTCACACGTGGTGTGGTGAATGACTTGGTCGTTCATAATTGCCTGGTTAAGGTGATCACCTTATTTAAAGTTTTGCCTATGGTGGATGTGACAGTTGCGTTAGCTTGGCACATACCCCTTTGATGTGTGCCTGCCTATTGTCATAGAGAAGCCAGACTTCTGGGAGAAAGCAGACCAATACTTTGCATATTTGGGAGTTAGTCCCACAGACTGAGTGGGACTTACTCCTGAGTAGGTGTGTGCAGAATCACAGCTTAAGCATATTTAATTGAGAAGTAATTCCACAAATTACGGTGCAACTTCTAAGCATACATGCATTTCTTTTTTAAAAATTGTATTTTTAAAGTACAGATTAGTTGTTAATTAAAAATACAGTTTAGTTAAGTTTTAGTTTATTTAGTTTGTTTGATGAATGAAAAAAAATCCTTTATGACTGAATATTCAATCAATATTTACCTTTAAAAAAATTCCCTGGGGGCACCACCGAATGCAATGTGCTGTGCACGCCTATGTTTAGTCTTTTATGGCAGCCAGTGACTTCCGTTTCTCCAGAGCCCGTTTGACAAACTCGGCAGTCCTATATGACGTATAATAATCTGTACCAGGCAATAATGTTAAAGTAATGCTTACAGAGGAGTTGTGATCAGACCCAACTATTAAGGGCTCAAGATATTGTTTCCTCAGCTCTGCGTACAATGGGCACTCTGCTAGGAAGTGTACCATGTCCTCTACCTTCAGACAGCTGGCTGGACAATCTGGTTTCACACTATGGTGGGACCTATAGCATGCCTTCACCTCCATCAGCTGGAGTGAATTCAGTCTGCACCTAGTCATAAGCCACCTCAGCTCATATGAGGTGACAGAAGTCCAGTACAGGGGGACCTTCCCTAGAATTCTCATACAGCCCCTGTATTCTCCTAAGCAACTTATGTTCAACATTTAGAAGTGTAAGCTTGTGCAAAAGGCGAGGTCTAGATATAGAATAGAAGGCTGCTCGGAGATCTACAAATGCAGCAAAAAGTGAGTGATAAGGGGGGATGTATATTTTCCTACCAAGTATTTTAATAGAAAGCAATGGTTGCCACACCTAAAAAAATATATTGTAGAGCTGGAAAAGGTGCAGAAAAGGGCAACTAAAATGTTCAAGGGGCTGGAGCATCTCTCCCATGAGGGAAGGTTAAAAGAGCTAAGATTGTTCAGCTTGGAAAAAAGGAGGCTAAGGGGAGACCTGATAGAGGTGCACAAAATTATGCATGGTGTGGAGAATGTGGATAGGGAGACATTTTTTTCTCCCTCTCCCATACTACTAGAACCCAGGATCATCCAATGAAGCTGATAGGTGAGAGATTCAAGTCACATAAAAGGAAGGACTTCTTCACACAGCGCATAGTTAGTCTATAGAATTCACAAGATGTAGTGATGGCCATCAATTTGGATGGCTATAAAAGGAGGTTGGATAAATTCCTGGAGGAGATGGCTCTCAATAGCTACTAGCCCTGAGGGCTATGGGCTACCTCCAGTATCTGAGGCAGTAAGCTTGTGTACACCAGTTGCTGGGGAACATGGGTGAGAAGGTGCTGTTGCACCATGTCCTACTTGTGAATTCCTGGTCGACAGCTGGTTGGCCACTTTGTGAACAGAGTGCTGGACTAGAAAAGGATTGTGTGGTTCCCAGGTCTGGGAATTGGGATGTGTGCCTGCTCTAAAGGAGCAGGTCCATAGTTTTGGGAGGTTCCTGGATCCATCTTTGTCACTGGAGACCCAGGTGGCCTTGGTGGCCTGGAGCGCCCATTATCAACTTCGTTTGATATGCCAGCTACGCCCATTCCTGGATAGGGATAGCCTAGCCATGGTCATTCATGCACTGGAACCTCATGATTGGACTACTGTAACATGCTCTATGTGGGGCTACCCTTTTATATGGTCCAGAAGCTGCAGTTTGTGCAGAATGCAGCAGCTAGGGAGCTCACTGGGACTCCTAGATCTGCCCACATAAAACCTGTGTTGAAAGAACTGAACTGCCTGCCTGTTAACTACCGAGCCATGGACAAGGTTATGCCATCATCCTATAAAGCACTAAACAACTTGACCAGGATACCTAGCAGACTGTGTTCCCTTATACACACCCAGATGACATCTACGATCATCAGAGGAGGTCCTGCTCATCATTCCAAGATGAACAGACGGTCATCACGAAGAATCTCAATGGTGGGCCTTCTCTGTAGCGGTACCCACCCTGTGGAAAACCCACCTTGAGCGGTTCAGGAGGTGGAAACTGTAACATCCTTCAAACGCTTCCTGAAAATACGTCAAGCTTTCCCTGGACTATAACTTATTTTGGTTTATATGACATTTTAAAGTTTTAAAGTTTTAATTCTTGATGTTTGTATACCATGGTTTTAATTGTAAACTGCCCAGACAGCCTTGGCTGTTGAGCAGTATAAATACGTAATAAATAAATAAATAAATAAATACATGGACCCTTGATCTGATCCAGCATGGCTCTTCTTATGTTCTTATGACAGACAAACATTCAAATCACAGTTATCCTTCAAATATTAAAATACTGGAAACAACATTCCTGGAAAGATAAATAGACAATATCCACAAGACAACAGAGGCCCTGTCTTCACGCCACCAGGAGCACTGCGCCCTGATGCCTCCCCGGCGGCGTGCGGCGCATTTACGGTCCTTACACCAGTCCTGACGTAAGGGGCATGACGGCGCCTTTTCTTTTCTTGCTGCTGGAATGGGGACTGGGAGCCTCGGCTCCCCTACTCCCAGGTAAGTGTTTTTTTTTAAAAAAAAAAATTACAAAAAGGGAGGGGGAGGGGAGCGGAGGTGGGTTGTTGTTTTTTTTACAACTTTAAATGGGAGGGAGGACTGCCGCTAACTACAAAAGTCGCGTTTAATGGCTGACTTTTTTAGTTTGCGGCAAAGGGCCTTTGCACCCAGATGTCTTTGCATTGGCAGCTGCGTCATGTAACACTGCTGTCACCAGAGCGAAGACATGTCGACGGAAACTGTCCGCCTAGAGGTACCCAGAGAAGGGATAAAACCTGTTGATTTCCCTACAATTTAAATACACGTAACTGCACTGAACTGTAGTCATTGATTGGAAAGCATTTAAATCATCATTTTGCCCCATTATAAAAATAAATAAATCTAGAATTCTGAATCCTATCCTGACGACCTTTCTCATTCCTTTTCTTTTTTAGAAAATAGCCAGAGTTACAAACCTGAGACAATTGCTTCTTCCAAGCACAGTTTATCCCTCCAATCATAACCATATTAGGCATTAGTGGTCTGGGATAATCAACCACAAAGTCTGCTCTCATCAGCCAAACCGATCCGTGACTTAACAGTTCCGTGACAGTCAAATCTCTTTGCAGGAACTCCGAAGCAAGACTTGAATAAGGAGAGTAGACAAAATTACAAAGGAAGAACTCTGTCATGTCAAACAGAATATTTTTCACACGTTGAGAAAACATCATATGATCTGTATTTGTAGTAAACGTTCTTGGGACGTAAGAAGGAGGCCTTGGACACCGCGTAGCCTCAGAGTCTAAGCCACATGGAATTCCTCGCAAGAAAAATATAGAAGGGATGCCAAGATACTCAGCAACTATCTGGCCACAAAGTGTCATAGGATCTGTAAAAAGAGCATCAAATTTGCTCTGCTTAAGAGACCTCATCAGCTCTTGGTTATACAACAAGTGTGTACAACCAGACAGAAAGAAAGCAGATGTCTTCTTCATTCTTTCTATTGTTTTATAAAACCTAAGTAGAAAAGGAAGCTCTAGAAAAACATGATTTGCAAGAGATTGAATATTTTCATCCATTCCTTCCTTGGTGAAGGGCACTGGATATGACATCAAGGTGAAAATATTATCTGATGGTTTTATGTGCAGGTTTACTTCTGGTGCAACAACAACTATCTCATGTCCATTTTGCTTGAGCTGGTTCAAGACCGGTTGCATGCTAAACCAATGGCTTCCATCCATAGGTACCACCAGGAGTTTCCCGCCAGAAACAAAGTTCGGAGAAGACAGGAGAAGCATTAGAACTGCAACATACTCCTGGGAGTGGAATGTAAGAGCCATCTCTCCGTCTCTCTCTGCAGACTGAGTGTGTTCTCGCAGCTACACGCATAACTGAGTCATTGACCTTAGGGCAGGGGCATAGCTCAGTGGTAGAGCACGTACTTTGCATGCAGAAGGTGCCTTTTGCAATCTGCAGCTTTTCAACTTAAAGGCTCCCAAGTAAAAGGGCTAGAACAGACCTTGGACTGAGCACTTGGACCACAGCTGCCTATGAAAGTCAGATCTCAGCTAGAATGACGTAGGAGGCATAGTTTGTTGGTGACAGAATATCAGTCCGTATAAGACTTCTTATTCCTTGTTGGTGACAGAATGTACACTCACTGCAGGTTTTCTTACTTGCAGGGCACCAACACCTGAAATACAATTCTGCCACATTCTCGTTGTAATTTTTAAAAAAATCATATTCAAAAATTACAGAACTTCAGTACTAGGCAGACTTCATTAAATAATGTTCACCATAAGTTCCTGCCTATAGCTAAAAGGAGTCTCTCCTGTGACTCCGTGGATCTTAGGGCCTTGCTACTTTCAAGCATTTCCACTAAACAAATTTATTTATTTATTTATTTATTTATTGCATTTTTATACCGCCCCATAGCCGAAGCTCTCTGGGCGGTTCACAAAAATTAAAACCATGAAATCATTTTAAAAATATAAAACAAGCCACAATCTAAAAACACAAAATAACATACAATATAAAACACAACCAGAATAAAACCAAGCAGCAGGAATTAATACAGATTAAAACACAAATTTAAAACAGCAAGGATTAAAATTGAGTTAATTTAACTGTTAAAATACTGGGAGAATAAAAAGGTCTTCACCTGGCGACAAAAAGAGTACAAAGTAGGCGCCAGGCGAACCTCTCTGGGGAGCTCATTCCACAGCCAGGGTGCCACAGCAGAGAAAGCCCTCCTCCTAGTGGCCACCTGCCTCACTTCCTTTGGCAGGGGCTCACGGAGAAGGACCCCTGTAGATGATCTTAGGGTCCGGGCAGGTACATATGGGAGGAGGCGTTCCTTTAGATATCCTGGCTCCAAGCCGTTTAGGGCTTTAAATGTTAGTACCAGCACTTTGAATTGGGCCCGGACCTGGATCGGCAGCCAGTGAAGTTGGAAAAGGACTGGCGTAATATGGTCTCGTTGGCCAGTCCCCATTAACAATCCGGCTGCCCTGTTTTGTACCAGCTGAAGTTTCCGGACCATTTTCAAAGGCAGTCCCATGTATAACACATTGCAGTAATCCAAACGAGAGGTTATGAGAGCATGGATAACTGTAGCTGGGCTATCTCTGTCCAGATAAGGCCGCAGTTGGTATATCAGCCTAAGCTGGTAAAAGGTGCTCTTTGCCAACGAGTTCACCTGTGCCTCAAGCGACAGTTCTGGATCCAAGAGCACCCCCAAACTATGGATCCCATCCTTTAGGAGGAGTGCAACCCCCTCCAGAACAGGGTGAACACCACCTCGCCGGACAGACGAACCACCCGCTAACAGTACCTCTGTCTTGTCTGGATTGAGTCTCAGTTTGTTAGCCCTCATCCAGTCCATTACCGTGCCCAGGCACTGATTCAGAACAGCCACTGCCTCCCCTGGGTTTGTTGAAAAGGAGAGGTAGAGCTGGGTGTCATCCGCATATTGGTGACATCTCAGCCCACATCTCCGGATAACCTCTCCCAGTGGCTTCATGTATATGTTAAACAGCATAGGGGATAAAATAGAGCCCTGTGGAACCCCATGGTTTAAATGCCACGGCACAGAGCAATAATCCCCCAGCACCACCTTCTGAAAACGGCCATCCAAGTAGGAGCAGAACCACTGCAGCGCAGTGCCTCCAACTCCCAGCCCAGACAACCTATCCAGAAGGATACCATGGTCGATGGTATCGAAAGCAGCTGAGAGGTCCAAGAGAACCAACAGGGTCGCACTCCCCCTGTCCCTCTCCTGGCAAAGGTCATCCCACAGGGCGACCAAGGCAGTTTCTGTTCCAAAACCAGGCCTGAAACACGATTGAAATGGATCTAGATAATCCGTTTCATTCAAGAGTGTCTGGAGTTGTCCTGCAACCACCCACTCAAGCACCTTGCCCAGGAAAGGAATGTTCACCACCGGCCTATAGTTGTTAACATCTTCCAGGTCCAGGTTAGGCTTTTTCAGGAGTGGTCTGATTACCGCCTCTTTTAACGAGGCCGGCACCACTCCCTCTCTCAAGGAGGCATTTACAACCTCCTGGACCCAGCCGGCGATCCCATCCTTATTTGATGTAATTAGCCACGACGGGCAAGGGTCAAGCACACAAGTGGTCGACCGGACTTGGCCAAGCACCTTGTCCATATCCTCAGGCCTCAGTAACTGAAACTCATCCAATAAAACTGGACCAGACGGTGCTCTGAACGCCTCTACTAGTGGAGCTGCATTAAGCGTGGTGTCCAACTCAAGACGAATCTGAGTGACTTTATCTTCAAAGTGCCGTGCAAACTCGTCACAGCCTGCTACTGAGGGTTCCACCATCTCTCGCCCTGGCCCAGAGTGTAGCAGGCCACAAACCACCCGGAAAAGCTCCGCCGGACGACACTGTGAAGATGCAATGCTGGTGGAGAAGAACTGTCTCTTCGCCACCCTCACCGCCACAGAGTAGGCTCGATAATGAGCTCTAGCCCGTGTCCGATCAGACTCAGCACGAGTTTTCCTCCACCTGCGTTCTAGCCATCTCCCCTTTTGCTTCATTGCCCTCAGCTTAGGTGTAAACCAAGGAGCTGGCCGAGCTCTGCTCAGAGGGAGAGGGCACTTGGGTACGATCATGTCAACCGCCCGGGTCATCTCTGCATTCCACAGAGTGACCTGGGCTTCGACAGGAGCACCGGCCACATCAGCAGGAAAATCCCCCAGAGCCTTCTTGAATCCATTGGAGTCCATTAGCCTCCGGGGGCGGACCATTTTAATAGGCCCCCCACCCCTGCCGAGGGGAAAGGATGCCAAAAGTCTAAACCTCAATAGAAAGTGATCCAACCATGACAAGGGGGTAGAGGTTAGTTCCCCCACTTTCAGATCACCATCCTCCTGTCCACCCGAGAAAACCAGGTCAAGAGTGTGTCCTTTTACATGCGTTGGGCCAATGACATGTTGAGATAGCCCCATGGTTGTCATGGCAGCCATGAAGTCCTGAGCCGCTCCGGATGCAGGAGCCTCCGCATGGAAGTTGAGATCCCCCAGGACCACCATCCTGGGGGTCCTCAACACCAGGTCCGAGACAACCTCCGTCAGCTCAGGCAGGGAGACTGTTGGGCAGCGGGGTGGGCGGTACACCAGCAGAATCCCTAATCTGTCTCAGGTACCCAACACAAAGTACAGACACTCAAGACCAGCACTCGAACGAACAGGAAGCCTAGAGAGGGAGATCGTATTTCTATAGACCACGGCAATCCCCCCTCCCCGGCCCTGAAGTCGGTGCTGGTGCTGCACCAAGTACCCAGGGGGACAAAGCTGAGTCAGAGTAACCCCTCCCAGTTCACCCACCCAGGTCTCAGTGATACATACTAGGTCAGCCCCCTCATCCACAATCAAATCTTGGATGAGGGAGATTTTATTTTGGACCGACCTGGCATTCAGCAGCAGCAGCACCAACCCCGAGGGCAAGCTGGTAAGGCCGCCAGGAACTACCCGGTTGGGGGAAGAACCAGAAAAGGGGATAGCTGTAAGGCAACTACCCCCTCTTCTCCTCATCTGGCCTGTTTCTCCCCCAACACCATACCTCCCCCTACCTGTGACCACAGTTATGCGGGCACCCCCTTGCCCCCTTGAGCTCCCCAGGCACATATTCAAAATATACAAATTAAACAATAGTATAAAACTTCAACTTGCTGCTGGTTGCTGGTTTCAACAGGCACAGGCAGTAGGGTGACCCCTCTGTGCGACGCTAAGTACAGCGCCAAGTGCACATTCGGCGCCACACTCAGCGCGTCGCCTGAGGAGCTGCCTCTGGCACACTTCCTTTAAATAGGTACCTGTAATGGGGAGGAACAGTTGGTTAGCCGATTGTAATGGCCATCAGGTGAGAGGGTAGCCTCTGCAGTGATGGATTCCTCCCCCCCCCCCACTCCACTCCAATATGCAATGGAAGAGGCATCAGTAGGCACATAAAAGGTTTGGGGTGCACGTCGATCGGCCACAAATTCGCATTACATTTGCATATGCTAATTTATATATAAAAATCCCAATGGCATCAAAGGAAGCTTCTATTTTCTAAGCACAGTTGCCATGTTTTGGGGTTTAGGGTTGGTGGAGGTCATAGTGAACAGGGTTAATTCCTCCCTCTCCAGCTGCAAGCCCCATTGAATCACCCCAGCCTCTTCCCCTCTCCAAAGTAGATACACCAAATATAAAGAAAAAACATACAGCAAACCTATGAAAGCGAGGGAAGGAAGAATCCATCTCCAAGGACAGAATATATCTCTTTGCTACACATAAATATTTTGCTTCTTTCAAAAAGTTGAAGAATGTATCATACTGGCTCTTTGATATAACCTCCTGGCTGTAACCACCTAGACTTTGTTAATGATTAGTATTAAAATGAGGCCCCTGATTAACCCGTTCTGCAAAACACGGAATAAGGGGATCAGGAAGCCAGATTCTGGCTCGACATCAGGAAAAACTTCCTGACTCTTAGAGCAGTACAACAATGGAATCAATTATCTAAGGAGGACATGGGCTCTCGCACACTAGAAGCCTTCAAGAGGCAGCTGGACAACCATCTGTCAGAGATGCTTTAAGGTTCCAACACTACTATTCTATGATTCTATGATTCTGTACCTTATACTGGCTCAGTGATGTAATGTCCTGGATGTAACGACCCAGCCTTTGTTAATGATTAGTATTAAATATGAGGTTCCTGATTAACCCAGTCTGACCTCAATTTCCCTTTCCCAGTGAAGCAAGCCCTTTCTACATCAGGGGTTTCACCTAGGATGGTGGAGGAAATCAGACATCCGAAGTCTGATTCCAATGCTGGCCGCAGGAGGTCCAATTTCTCCCAATCTGATTTTTTTTGATCGGGTTAATATCGGAAAATCGGAAAAGTGGACCTCCATTTTATGTGCTTTTGGCATAGCCTTGCATTGGGGGAAAGACAGCTTTCCCCCAATGCAAGTTTATGGGGAAAACATGGCGGCGGGTGAGTGGGGACCTCCCTCTCTCCCAACATCCCGCCACCCACGCTCCTTACCTGCTGCCTCCTCGCTGCTGCCTGCTGCTTCCGTAGTACTGATAAACACAGGCCTTCCGGCCTGTTCCACAGTAGAGCACCGGCGAGCCAGGTGACATCATCACTCAGTGCGCCATTGCTCTATTGTGAAACAAGCCGCAAGGCCTGTTTATCAGTAGTACGGAAGCAGCGGACGGAAGCAGCGGACAGCAATGGATGATGGTGGCAGGTAAGGAGCGTGAGAGGGGGGAGGGGAGGGAAGGGGAGGTCCCCCCTTCCCTGCCATCGTCATTCGCTGCTGTCATCTCCTGCTAATTAGGCTTAGCGGCCTTGTTGTCAGTAAGCGACGATGCGCTGGGTGACATCATCACCCGGCGCTTCATCGCTCTTCTGAGAACAAGGCCACTAAGCCTAATTAGCAGTAGACGATGGCAGCGGACGGCAGCGGATGGCGGCAGCAGATAAGGAGCGTGAGTAGGAGGGAGGGAGGACCGCCATTTTAGGTGTTTTCCCCATAGACTTGCATTGGGGAAAGCTTTCTTTCCCCCAATGCAAACCTATGGGGAAAATACCTAAAATGGTGGTCCGATATCAAAATCGGAACTTCCGATTTTGTATCATTTTGGATCCGATCCGATAAGTCAGACCTCTGATTTTAAAGATACAATACTTTAAAAAAACTGAAGTTCTGATTCCAATTTGATTTGTGGCGTCCATGCACATCTCTAGTGTATAGCATCCTTTCCCTATTGTGGGGTCAGGAGCCTGAAGGGAATTAAGGGTGGGAATGCCTGAATGTGCCCCCTTTCCCACCTTTCTGCCCAAAGCCAGGTTTTGTCTTTGGGTTGCAAATGCTTCTCATAGGATTTCAAGAGATCTGCACACTTTCTCTCTAAACACTTTCAAATCCCTTGAGGCTTCGCATGTGTTTGCTGGGAATGCACACAAAGACCCATCCCCTGTCAGTGCAAATAAAAAGATGCTCAGGCATCCCATGTGAGTTGTGGAGCAGTTTTAGCACCAGTTCTTCTCATCTGTTGAGGCCAGCAAGCCACTCAACACAGCCAACTGTGTCAATATTCAGTTTCATAAACAGCAGTTGAGGAGGTAAACCTGTTTCTGGCTCTACTACTTCTGACCACAATGAGTCCAAAATCACAAGAATCTGTTTTTTAAAATGTTTTTTATTATTTTCAACATATAATACAACATAATAATAAAATAATATACTAACATAACCTTAACAACCCCCCAGTGCTCCCCCAACGCACTGAGACCTTCTTTTATTCTATTATGTTACACATTCTTCCAAAATTGTAAAGAATCTTTTAAAGGCGTACAGCCTTTCCCCTTTATTAAAACAAACTCTAACAATGGCCCCCATATATTTTCAAAATCATTCTTCTTAGATAATCCCCTCTTTATTTTTATATTACATGTTAATTTATCATTAATCGTGATATCCCATACCTCTCTATACCATTCTTCTATTCTATAATTTCCTTGTATTTTCCAATTCTTAGCTATCATTAATCTAGCAGGTGTCAGGAGGTTGTTAATCAAATCCTTCATATTTTGATTTCCATATGCTTTGTCAAAAATTGAAAGTAAAGCCAAGTTTGGACTTGCTTTCACACTGCTTCCCGTTATTTCACTTATTTCTTTAAAAACTCTTTTCCAAATTTTTTGTAACTATAAAGCAGTAGTGTGGCTTCTGCCTTTTATATACATACCGCTTTCATACCACTTTCATAGTGCAATATCCTGTTTGGTGTAGATGAGGCCTTAATGTTTTTCTTTTTTAAAAAAATATTATTATTTTCAACATATATTACAACATAATCATAAAAATAATATACTAACATAACCTTAACAACCCCCCAGTGCTCCCCTAACCCATTGAGACCTTCTTTTATTCTATTATATTATACATTCTTCCAAAACTGTAAAGAATCTTTTAAAGGTGTACATCCTTTCCCCTTTATTAAAACAAACTCTAAAAATGACCCCCATATATTTTCAAAATCAATCTTCTTAGATAATCCCCTCTTTACTTTTATATTACATGTTAATTTATCGTTAATCTTGATATCCCATACTTCTTTATACCATTCTTCTATTCTGTAATTTCCTTGTATTTTCCAATTCTTAGCTATCATTAATCTGGCGGGTGTCAGGAGGTTGTTAATCAAATCCTTCATATTTTGATTCCCATATGCTTTATCAAAAATTGAAAGTAAAGCCAAATTTGGACTTGCTTCCACACTGCTTCCCATTATTTCACTTATTTCTTTAAAAACCCTTTTCTAATTTTTTTGTACGTACTCACATGTCCACCACATATGAAAATATGTTCCAACCTCCTGATATCCCCTCCAACATATCTTTGAAATTTTCTTATCTATCTGATGTAGTCTTACTGGTGTTAAGTACCACCTCCAAATTATCTTGTAATAATTCTCTTTTATCCTAACTGATAATAGCTTTAGCATTCTTGATTCCCATATCCTCCCCAGTTATACTCACTAATTTGTTTTGTTAGATCTTCTTCCCATATTGTTTTAAGGGAATCCTGTTGGTCTCCATCCTCTATCAATATTTTATATATTTCACTTATCACACCTATTTTACTTTTATTTTCCCCCTCCTTTTCTCTTGATTCTATTAAATCCTCAAATCTTGTATTATCTCTACAACCCTTATTTTTCTTTTTCCAATCCTGCGTCCATTGTTCCAATTGTATACATTTGAACCAAGAGATCTTTTGTCCTCTTAATACTTCTTCTATTTGCTCCTTATTAGACATTCTTTTCAACCAATCTTTCACTTTAATAATTTTCTGTCCCCTCAGTACCCCTTCCATATCTCTTCTTAGATTCCCTGGGAAGTTCTCCAATAATACAACTGGAGGCAGAGGAGAGACTCCTGGTGCTAATTTTTTTATATACTTCCCCCAAATCTCTACAATGTTTTTTAAAAGGGGATTTTCCATTTCCTTCAATTCTTTAGTTTGCTAAAAAAAATATTTTGTAATTCTAACTCTATATCTCCTGTCTGCATCTCCAACCATTATAAATCATCTTTCCCTACTATACTATTTATATACTATTTATTTGGAAGTCCCAACCCTCCTTTCTTTTGTGTCTTATACCATTTCCCTTTATTAATCCTTGCTTTTTTATCTCCATTACAATAATTATTTATCATATTTTGCCAGCTCTTTATTTCTACTTCCGTTATTTTAATTGGTAACATTCTAAACAAAAAATGTATCTTAGGTAATATCTTCATTTTAATAACCGCTATTCTACCAAACCATGAATGCTTTAACTTCCTATAAGCCTTTGTTTTTTTCATTATCTGTTTCTTCAAACTATTAAAATTAATTTCTTCTAACTTTTCTATATAGGTATATTATGAATATAACGAATTTTCAAAACCTGTTGATAAACCTAGCCAGTGCCTTCCATATGCAGTCATAAAAGTAAAATGTGTTAAACAGAAGATGGTGAACTGCTGCTGCCTTGTCTCAATGATTAAGCCACACATGTTTACAAATTAAAAGGATTGGGGGGTAGGGGAATAGCACAGGCATTACAGTTATTTTAGCCTAGGGTGACCAGATTTTGAGAATCAAAATCCCGGACCCCCCCCGCCACCCCACCCACCCAAAACAAACCCCCCACCACGCACCCGCACCGCTCTGCCCTGCGCCACCCGCAGTGCGCAGCGCCCCCGCCCCCCGCCCACATGCCTCGCGCCGCCCGCCCGCCCTGTGTTGCGACGCCCGCCCTGCGCTGCGCCGCCCACCCCGTGCAGGCCACCCGCCCCACCCGCGCCGCGCCACCCCGCGCCGCCCCCATGCCGCGCTGCCCCCCACCCACGCCACCCCCCCACACACGCTGCACCGCCCCCCCGCACCGTGCTGCCCCCACGCCGCCCCTGCGCCACCCCCCCGCGCCGCCCCCCCACGCCGCCCCCCCATGCTGCTCCACGCCCCCCCCGCGCCCCCCCACCTGTGCCACGCCGTCCCCCCATCCGCGCCACCCCCCCGCGCCATGCCGCCCACCCCCACACCGCCCGCCCGCCCCGCCCCGTGCTCCTTACCTGCTGGGGCATCCACTTCCCTCTGGTGCTCGGAATCTACTGAGAAACAGGCTTCCTGGCCTGTCTCTCAGTAGCGCACCAGGTGATGACGTCATCACCCGGCGCGCTACTGGGGGACAGGCCGCGAAGCCTGTTTCTCAGTAGATTCTGAGCACCGAAGGGAAGCGGAAGCCCCAGCAGGTAAGTGCCTCGCACCGCCTGCCTCCCACCACTGCTGCGTGACCCCCCGCCACCCCAATTTGCCCCCGCCGCCCCCCAGTTGGCTCGGATCGCCCAGGGCCATCTGGTCACCCTTTGGGGGGGCTAAATTTCCGGATTTGGCCCCCCAAAACAGTTTTCCCCCCGGATGCAGATTTGCTCCCCATTTCCCGGGCATGTCCGGACAAATCCGGGCGGATGGTCACCCTATTTTAGCCAGCCTTAGCAGGCAGGGCCTCACTGGGCCAGGAGATACCCCAGGTAGCGAGGAAACCCGCAGGATCCCATCAAAACAATCCTCACGCACTGCCTTGACCTCATCGTACTTGAAATTAAAATCACTCAGTCTGCCCGCCATCCCCATGCAGGCAGGTGGTAGTTCTTCATGCCAGAGCTGCACACATTGGCTGGAGCAGTGGCAAATAGAAGTCACGTTTGGGGTAGAAGTAGGCACTTCGCCAAATAAATAAAAGTCACATTTGGGGTAGAAGTAGGCACTTTGCCAAATAAAAGTCACATTTGGGGTAGAAGTAGGCATTTTGCCAATTAAAAGTCACGTTCGGGGTAGAAGTAGGCACTTCGCCAAATAAAAGTCATGTTTGGGGTAGAAGTAGGCACTTTGACAAATAAAAGTCATGTTCAGGGTACAGGTAGGCACTTTGCCAAATTAATATAAGTCACGTTCAGGGTACAGGTAGGCACAATGCTGAATAAAAGTCACGTTCTGGGTAGGCAGCACATTGGCAAATTAATGTTTCCAGTAATGCACTCCATGCAGCTGCTGCTGAGACTTAGGTATATTTTTATGAATACAATGAACTTTCAAAACCAGTGGATAAACCTAGGCAGTGCCTTCCATATGCAGACATAAAAGTAAATTGTGTTAATCTGAAGATGGTGAACTGCTGCTGCCTTGTCTCATTGATTAGGCCATGCATGTTTAAAAATTAATAGGATTGGGGGTGGGGGGTAGGGGAATAGCACGGGCGTTACAGTTATTTTAGAGCCAGCCTTAGCAGGCAGGGCCTCATTGGGCCAGGAGATACCCAGGAAGCGTGGAAACCTGCAGGATACCACTAGCGCCTATGCATGGCAAAGTGAGTGGATGCATTCCACTGCAGTAGAATTGCTGCCTTGACTCTAGATTAGGTCATGCATGTCTAAGTACAAATGAAATAATATAAGGATTGGGGGGGTAGGGGAATAGCATGGGTGTTACAGTTATTTGTTTTAGCCAACCTTAGCCAGGCAGGGCCTCATCGGGCCAGGAGATACCCCAGGTAGTGAGGAAACCTGGAGGATCCTATCAAAACAACCCTCACACACCGCCTTGACCTCATCGTGCTTGAAAATTAAAATGACCCAGTCTGCCTGCCATCCCCGTGCAGACAGGTGGGCAGTTCTTCACGCCAGAGCTGCACACATTGGCTGGAGCAGTGGCAAATAAAAGTTACATTCAGGGTAGGCACTTTGCCCAATTAATATAAGTCACATTCAGGGTAAAGTAGGCACTTCGTCAAATTAATATGTCACGTTCAGGGTACAGGTATGCACTTTGCCCAATTAATATAAGTCATGTTCAGGGTACAAGTAGGCACTTTGCCAAATTAATATAAGTCTCATTCAGGATACAGGTAGGGACTTTGCCGAATTAATATAAGTCACGTTCAGGGTACAGGTAGGCACATTGCCAAATTAATATAAGTCACGTTCACGGTACAGTTAGGCACATTGCCTGGACCAGAGTCTCAAAAAAGAAAAAAAAGGAAATGCATGAGGGGGATGCTTCTGCAGTCCCCCAGTAACGGACTCCACAACCCAGGGACGTAATGACGAAAAATAATAATACAGGGATCTTTCAACTCAAGGCTCCCTATAGCAGTCCCTCCAGACTGGAAACATTGGCTGGAGCAGCATCTTTCAAAAAGAAATAAAATGTGTGAGAGGGATGCTTTTGCTTTGCAGCCCCTCACTAAAGCAGTCCCTCTAGACTGGAAACATTGGCTGGAGCAGTGTCTTTAATAAAGAAATAAAATGTGTGCGAGGGTGAGACAGCCACCCCAGAACTGCCCCTAGCAGCAACAGCATCTCTCCTAGAGCCAGAGCCACCTCTCCCAAGGCGCGCCTTAGAGCCGTGTTTAATACTGGTACAAAGTGATTGAAAATGAAAATATTATTTATATTAATAACAATCCTTTGCAAACAGTTGTGTGCTGCTTTGACCAGAGATTGTGTAGTGTTATCCTGTGTAGCAGGCTACAGGACACACCAGCACACTCACAGTCAAACAAGCAAACACACACACCCAGAGGGAGAGAAATATATATTTTTTAATATATATATTTTGTTTTTTTAAAGAAAGTTAAACAGGGAAGAGGACAAAAACACTCCCTCCGTCACAATACCCCCACTCTTGCTAACCTAACCCTTCAATCAAACCAACCAGAAAACATAAAAATTAAAAATTACAACTCAAACACGCAATCAACGAACAGCCAAACGAACCTGAGACACAAAGATGCAAGACTATAATGAATCTCTAACAATTCGCCACCAAGTAACTATAAGACCCAGGAGCCAAGACAGAGCTCCAACAAAATCCACCCTTCTCCCCTCAATGCCTAACTCCCAACAGAGCTGGAACACCAAGTGTGGGGGTTTTATGTAGGGATATCCTTAGCCCTCCTCCAACATTGTGATTGGAGCCTGCTGGAATCCTTGCTGCACGATTGGTCACTGTCTCATCAAGCACACCCCACCTTCTAGCTCCGTCCATGTGGCAGCAAAAGAGAATGAGACTTCCGATAAAAAGATAAAATACGATAATTATCGTAGGATTTTTTATCGTCTCCGATAATTATCGTAGGTTTCCCTACTGTATCGTTATCGTTAATCGTATGCACGATAAAGAGCGTATCGTGTAATTATCGTACATTTTAACGATACGATACACATCCCTAGTAAACACTGATACATGCTTGTATTGTTCACAGGATGATAATTGTTTGAGGTTAATGTTTTCAAATTCAAAAAGGATACAATAATATCACAACAATATAGAATAAGATTGCATAATCCTCAATACTTTAACTGTGATATGTAAGCGAATCCACTGAGGGCATAACAGATTTCAGAATATCCACCAGAAATTCAGATCAATTGTCCAAATTCAATCCAAATTCAATCCAAATTCTTTCCCTCAGTAATTCTAGCAGGATGTCTGAGGCACTGGAAACTGAAAAGTTGTAAAAAGTGATAACATTTGGATGGTAGACAACAGAACCATTACTGAAGCTTGACATACATACAGCTAATAATTTAGCTGTATTTTATACAAGCAAATTTTATCTTATGTTTATATCCTGTTCTTACTCTAACGTATATATACTCCTATACATGTCTATTTCCATTGGGTTTTAAATGATTCCCATTAGCTCTGATTAAGTCCTATTGAGTTTACAGGAGCTTACTCCAAATTAAGAGCATATCAGATTGCAACCTAACGCACCTAGAGCAATATAGGTTGGTTTCCCTATAGTCTCCCATCCAGACTTCAACCTGTTCACAAAGCGAAGAACCTCATTTAGTATTTTCAGACCATTCTAATAGACACCTGGCATCTATCTTGACCGACTAGCAGTGGTGTCCTGATTTCTTCTAAATCTGTTCATGTCTTGGGTAATATTATTTGGATGTCTTATACGTTCATTAGGGTGGTAACACAGATGTAACACTTCCTTTCCCAGTTGAATGAACATTTTACAATGAAAATTAATGGACATACCACTGGCAGGACTTTCCCTTCTTCACAGTTTATGCCTCCTATCAAGACCATGTTGGGCATGAGAGGCCTGGGATACTCAAAGACAAAGTCATAACGCAAAAGCCAGATTGAACCATTTCTGTAAAGTGTTGGTAAGTGAACATCTCGCTGTAGAAAGTCTGAAGCAATATCTTGATATTTGTTATATAGAGTCTTAAAAAGTGACGTCTCTAAAGCATTAACGAACAGATTAACCACACGTTGAATGAAAATCATTTGGTCTGTGAACTTGGTATAGCATCTTGGGATATAAGAAACCGGGTTTGGAGACTTACAAATTGCATGCTCTAAATTGCATGGGAATCCACGAAAGAAATATACAGAAGGGATGGAAAGATATTCAGCTAGGATGACTCCACATGGCAAAGCTGGATCTGTAAAAAGTGCATCAAATTGGTTCTCTTCCAGGTACCTTATGATTTCTGCATTCTTCAGAAGACTGTCACAATTGTCAAAATACATATTTATTACATACATGATGTTCCGATACTCTTGAAGAATTGTGTAAGGAAAAGAAACCTGATGGAATAGGTTTTTTGCAAACTTCTGAAATCCAGCCTCAAGATCCGCCTGTGTATATGGCACGGCATATGTTTTCTGCTTGTAATGTTTTGATCCTTTAAAGAGCAAATTAACTTCTGGTGCCACCACTGTGATCTCATGACCATTCTCGCTGAGCTTTTGCACGACAGCCGACATGCTGAGCCAATGACTTCCATCTTGAGGTATCACTAGCAGCTTCTCACTTTCAATGAAGGTGAAGATGGTAAGCAAAGAAAGAAGCCGTACACCCAAGTTCTCAGGCTGATGAAAAACAAAAGCCATCACTCAATTCAGAAAAATGTCTTCAGTGAAAGGAACCCGTTGTGTACTTTGCATTAGCTTCTTTTTTCCTTTTAATGCAGATTATGAAGCCAAACTCATGTTATCTTTCTGGTGCTCTTTTCTGTCCCAAGTTTTTATTAATCATTAGCTAATCGTCACCCACCGATCCAACACAGCCCTATGATAACATTTGCCTTGCCAAAGTAGCATCAGGTGAAAGGGCACTCAAATGAAGAGTTACTGCAATAACGCAACAGCTAACTAGAGCAGATCAGGAAAGTGAACAGGCTAATTTGAGATGCAAATGAGTGAAGACAGCTTTGCTGCAATTCTGGATGAGATAAAAGCCACAATACAGATACCACACCAAAATGTGGCTTTAGAAAAGTAACTGATTATATTTCTATACCACCCAATAACTGAAGCTCTCTGGATAGTTTACAATCATTGTGTTGTGGTTTAGTGTGATGTCTGAATTGAAAGCAACAACAACAACAACAACAACAACAACAACAACAACATGGGTTGTGATTGGAAACATCAGAACCCATAATTTGAAGTGAGTTTTTAAACCACATTTTTTTCTAACTATTGTTGGGGGCAAAGTCCGAATTGGCCAACCATAGTTTTGATATTGGGTGTACAAAACCATAAAAAAATGGTGTCTCCAGGAAGCCTGTTAAGAGGTTTAACAATTGCTGAGCAAATGTCATTTGATCTATGAGACTGCTATAGCATCGTGGGACATAAGAAACTGGGTCTGGGCACTTGCTCACTGCATACTCTAGATTGCATGGAAATCCACGAAAGAAGTACACAGAAGGGATGGAAAGGTATTCAGCAAGGATTACTTCACAGGGCAAGGCTGGATCCGTGAAAAGTGCATCAAACTGAGGGTGCCTCTACAAGAGCGATTTAAAGCTCTTTCAAGGCGCATTAAAAATTTGACCACTACAAGAGCGGAGCACAAATCGGGGGTTGAGGCGCTTTTCCTGTCCAATTATGCACATTATCGAATGTGCGTTAAATAGAGAGTTTTAATCTACCGCGGCAGTTAAAGAGCCTTATGACCATGTAAACAAGCAATTCTCCGCATTAAACACCTCTAAAGTGCATTTCATACAACCGGTGAGGCAACCAATTATGCGCTTAACCACATCCCACGTATAGTGATTTGCCGTAAAAGCAATTGTGAAAAGGTGCGCATAATCGGATAACCAGGCGTCAAACCGAATTCTTGTAGAGGGGGACCTGATTGTCTTCCAGATACTGCAGGATTTCAATGTCCTTCAGAAGGCTTTTGCAATTAGTGAAAAACATCTCAAGTAAATGCATCATGCTGCTATATGCTCCTTCAATCATGCCAGGAAAAGAGACTTCGTCAAATGGATGCTTGGCAAACATATGGAAAACATGGGCAAGATCATCTGGTGTATATGGCACTGCATGTGTTTTCATGGTGTAATACTGCGATCCTTTAATGAGCAAATTAACTTCTGCAGCTATCACTACTATCTCATGACCTCTTTTGCTGAGCTTCTCCACTACAGGACGCATGCCTAGCCAGTGACTTCCATCGTGAGGTAACACTAATAGCCTCTTCCCCTCTCCAAAGTAGATGGCACCAAATTACCTAGGGAGGTGATGGGCTCTCCCACACTAGAGGCCTTCAAGAGGCAGCTGCACAACCATCTGTCAGGGATGCTTTAAGGTGGATTCCTGCATTGAGCAGGGGATTGGACTCAATGGCCTTATAGGCCCCTTCCAACTCTACTGTTCTATGATTCTATGATTCTGTACCTTGTACTAGCTCAGTGATGTAATGTCCTGGAAGTAACCACCCAGCCTTTGTTAATGATTAGTATTAAATATGAGGTTCCTGATTAACCCAGTCTGACCTCAATTTCCCTTTCCCAGTGACTCAAGCCCTTTCTACATCAGGGGTTTCACCTGGGATGGCCCCCAGCTGGTCCCTGTGAGTCCAAATGATGCACACGGACTCCGGGGAAGGGGGGTTGGCCATGGGATTTTCAAGGGATTAAGGAAACCTGAAAAAATCCAAGTTTTCCACGGTCCTGGGAACTTCCCGGGACCGCAGAAGATGTGGCCGTCCGTCCCGGGTGCTGCATAAGTGCGACAGCACCAATGGGCACAGAGACGCACCGTGCAGCTCTGTGCCCAGCAGGAGAGAGGGTGTCACCAGTTTTGCCAACCCCAGAAGGGCAGGGAAGGGGGTGGGGACCCACGCGCACAAGTTTTTTTAAAAAAATACTTACATTTTGCAAAGGAGTGCTCCTGCACTCTTCCCAGGTTAAACAAAACAAATGGCGGCCGCAACATGCGACGACCCGGGAGGAGCCTGGGGCATCGCACTTGTGATGTAAATTGAGAACGCCGATCCCAGAAGCAGCTACTTCCGGGATCGCCCACTCTCTGCCCTCTGCACCCCTATGGTGTAGAAAGGGCCACAGATGAAATGCAAATTTGATGACAGCTTATCCCCTATCCTTGCTCCTTCCTATGGATGGCCATGGAAAGGAAACCCCTGAGTTATCAAATCCAACTGCTCAACCCTCTACCTAAAGCAAAAATCTTATCTACAACTATCCTTGTCAAAGGAACATGGACCATATCAACATGGATGAGCACTCTTGAGCAAACAGCTGGAAGCATCTCGAAGACATCCTTTAGCCAACTGTCTTGACTCAGGAACTGGTGGACCTATCTTTAAGCCTGGCCTAGACAATGTAAGGGCTGTGGCCAGTTGGACTCCCATCCCCCATCCCACTGACTATTTGTAACCCCCTGTGGGAATTCCAAATGCTGATTTTAGACCCTTTCCCACTTCTTTATGTCCAGATCCACACCACACAGGATATAGCACTATGAAAGCAGTATGAAAGTGGTATATAAAAGTCAGGAGCCACACTATTGCTTTACAGCGGTATTGAAGTGCACTGGCAACTGTTGGGGCCCATTGACACATACCATATACTGCTTTCATACCGCTTTCATAGTGCTTTATCCTGTTTGGTGTGGATCTGGCCTATGTTAACATCCAATGCCAACCAAAGCCTATGAAAACTGGGAGTGAGAAGAGAGGAATGTCTGCATCACCACAGGACAGACTAGACTATTTGTTTCCCCCAGTCTAACCCACGGTGTCACAGGAACATGCCTGCCGTCCCTGCCCATCCAGTCCATCCATCCCATTTCTGATGTTCCTGTAGGACCATGCAGTGATGTTACACTAGAATATGGCCTACATGTGCTTTCCTCCCACCTCTCTCTTGACAGACAGCTTGTTAGGCCCAGCTGACTAGCCTCCCAGATCACTTTGTTATACACATCAATTCCATTCAAACATGACATGGGCAATGGATACAGAGCAAATGTGCTGGATGGTTGGGGAGGGCAAGCACAGTCCTGCTTTCCACAGTGCAATGGGTCAGATGGAGTGAGGAGAGCATCATCCATGCTTCTCATCCTTGCTTCTCCTCTCTGGATTCAGAGGTTATGTGGAAGGGATGTCACAAGTATTTGAGTAGAGGTGTTCATAAAGGCAAACACTTGTGCTTGAATGTCCACAAGCAGGATCAGACTGAACATAACTTTTGCTTTGCCTGCAGTCTATTCCAAGCAGGGTGAACAGGGCGGTGCTTACCCAATTCTCTGAGCCACAGCCTTCATCTTCCCCTATTCCCACGGCTCCCCAGCAAGTTAGCTTGTGGCAGGAGGAAGACAGAGGGAGTGGAGGCCACAGAGCTTTCCCACAGGGGAGGATGGTAATGGGAATCCCAATCCCCACTGGAGAAACTGAGGCCCTTTCTACACCATAGGGATGTAGAGGGAGGGAGGGAGGCAATCCCAGAAGTACCTAATACACACCATCGGCACACAGGTAGGGAGGGAGGGTGATCCCGGAAATACCTGATACACACCATCAGCGCACAGGGACCAGCCGGGGGCCATCCAAGGTGAAACGGCTGGTGTGGAAAGGGCCTATGTCCCCCAGCAGAGGCCCCCAAGGTCCCTTCTGTTCCAGTGGGCAAAGTGTATAGTAGGGATGTGCATTGTATTGGACCCAATATCCGATACCGATACAAATCGGAGGAAATTGGACATCCGAAGTCCGATTCCGATGCTGGCCGCAGGAGGTCCAATTTCTCCCAATCTGATTTTTTTCAATCAGATTAATATTGGGAAAATATTGGAAAAGCGGACCTCCATTTTACATGTTTTTGCCATAGCCTTGCATTGGGGGAAAGATAGCTTTCCCCCAATGAAAGTCTATAGGGAAAATATGGCAGCGGGTGAGTGGAGACCGACCGCCCTCCACGTAGTACTAATAAAACAGGCCTTTCGGCCTGTTCCACAGTAGAGATCCGGCGCACCAAGTGACATCATCACTCGGCGCCATTGCTTTATTGTGTAACAGGCCACAAGGCCTGTTTATCAGGAGTACAGATGCAGCGAACGGAAGCAGCGGATGGCAGCAGGTGATGGCAGCAAGTAAGGAGTGCAAGAGAGGGGAGGGAGAGGAAGGCGGAGGTTCCCCCTTCCCTGCTGCCATCATCCGCTACTGTCCACTGCTGTCATCTACTGCTAATTAGGCTCAGCGGCCTTGTTCTCAGTAAAGCAACGACGAGCTGGGTGACGTCATCACCCGGCGCATTATCACTCTTCTGAGAACAAGGCCGTTAAGCCTAATTAGCAGTAGACGATGGCAGTGGACGGCGGCGGCTGGTAAGGAGCGTGAGTGGGAGGGACGGAGGGACACGATTTTAGGTGTTTTCCCCATTGACTTGCATTGGGGAAAAGCTTTCTTTCCCCCAATGCAAACCTATGGGGAAAACACCTAAAATGGCGGTCCGATATCAAAATTGGAACTTCCGATTTTGTATCATTATCGGATCCGATCCAATAAGACAGACCTCCGATTTTAAAGATATAATACTTTTCAAAATCGGAAGTTCTGATTCCGATTTGATTTGTGGCGTCTGTGCACATCTCTGGTGTATAGCATCCTTTCCCTACTGTGGGGTCAGGAGCCAGAAGGGAATTAAGGGTGGGAATGCCTGAATGTGCCCCCTTTCCCTCCTTTCTGGCCAAAGCCAGGTTTTGTCTTTGGGTTGCAAATGCTTCTCATAGGATTTCAAGAGATCTGCATACTTTCTCTCTAAACACTTTCAAATCCCTTGAGGCTTCGCATGTGTTTGCTGGGAATGCACACAAAGACCCATCCCCTGTCAGTGCAAATAAAAAGATGCTCAGGCATCCCATGTGAGTTGTGGAGCAGTTTTAGCACCAGTTCTTCTCATCTGTTGAGGCCAGCAAGCCACTCAACACAGCCAACTGTGTCAATATTCAGTTTCATAAACAGCAGTTGAGGAGGTAAACCTGTTTCTGGCTCTACTACTTCTGACCACAATGAGTCCAAAATCACAAGAATCTGTGTTGATCCATATGAACAAAAAAGTTATAGCGGTTTTCATTTCCACCAGGAGCAGGTCTAATGAGCAAAGCTAATGAGTCGTGATTGCTCATTCAGAACCAAGCCACCTTGAAATACTTCAAATTACAATAGGGAACAACAATACTAAGTGCATCTTCAGAAAAGCATTTTATTGCACACTTGTGACTGGCCACTCACAGATCTTCGCTGCCCACTTGCAATCTGTAATGATGCCATCTAAGAACAGAGTTACTTCCTCGTGTGCTGTTTTGTTAAAAGCAGTCCTGTGCACGAGTGCAGGGGGAGTGAAAGCCATGTGCGTACTGCCAATGCTGAGCACAAGAGAGAGCTATAGGGGTAGGCTGACCATATGAAAAGGAGGACAGGGCTCATGTAACTTTAACAGTTGTAGAGAAAAGGGAATTTCAGCCAGTGTCATTAGTATGCAGTTAGTTCCTGGTGAAATTCCCTCTTCATCACAACAGTTAAAGTTGCAGGGGCCCTGCCTCCTTTTGTATATGGTCACTCTAGTATAGTGCCTGCAACTTTAACTGTTGTGATGAAGAGGGAATTTCACCAGGAACTAATTGCATACAAATGACACTGGCTGAAATTCCCTTTTCTCTACAACTGTTAAAGTTACAGGAGCCCTGTCCTCCTTTTCATATGGTCAGCCTATATAGGGGAGGATACAGAACAGGCCATAAGAGACACAAAGAAGAAAAAAGCAGGCGGAGGTGGAGCTGAGAGACAGGGATTCAAAGAGACTGTGGGGCAAAGAGAAAAAATGGGGAGCTGAGAGATAGTGGGGTAAAGAAAGATGAAGGGAAGAACAGGGTGTGCAGCAAGAGAAGAAATAGAATGCTATGGAGTAAAGAGAGAGAAAAGGAGAAAGGGTTAATGCCTGAGCAAGTGAAAAGAAGTTAAAAGAGAAACTGATTAAAAAGAAAACAATGATTAAAATGGTAATAAAAATTGTTTTCAACAATTAAGGGAGCAATATGTCTGCCTTGATTTAGTTGCATTTATGCTGCATAAGGCTGTAAATACTGAAACAAGCTTGTTTTGTTCACAGGATGATGATAGTTTGAGGTTAAAGTTTTCAAATTCAAAAAAGATACAACAATATCACAACAACATAGAATAAGATTGTATAATACTCATTATTTTAACTGTGATATATAAGCAAATCCACTGAGGGCGTGACCAACTAGCAGTGGTGTCCTTATTTCTTCTAAATCTGTTCATGTTTTGGTAATATTATTTGGATGTCTTATACGTTCATTAAGGCAATAACACAGATGTAACACTTCCTTTCCCAGTTGAATGAACATTTTACAATGAAAATTAATGGACATACCACTGGCAGGACTTTCCCTTCTTCACAGTTTATGCCTCCTATCAAGACCATGTTGGGCATGAGAGGCCTGGGATACTCAAAGACAAAGTCATAACGCAAAAGCCAGATTGAACCATTTCTGTAAAGTGTTGGTAAGTGAACATCTCGCTGTAGAAAGTCTGAAGCAATATCTTGATATTTGTTATATAGAGTCTTAAAAAGTGACGTCTCTAAAGCATTAACGAACAGATTAACCACACGTTGAATGAAAATCATTTGGTCTGTGAACTTGGTATAGCATCTTGGGATATAAGAAACCGGGTTTGGAGACTTACAAATTGCATGCTCTAAATTGCATGGGAATCCACGAAAGAAATATACAGAAGGGATGGAAAGATATTCAGCTAGGATGACTCCACATGGCAAAGCTGGATCTGTAAAAAGTGCATCAAATTGGTTCTCTTCCAGGTACCTTATGATTTCTGCATTCTTCAGAAGACTGTCACAATTGTCAAAATACATATTTATTACATACATGTTGTTCCGATACTCTTGAAGAATTGTGTAAGGAAAAGAAACCTGATGGAATAGGTTTTTTGCAAACTTCTGAAATCCAGCCTCAAGATCCGCCTGTGTATATGGCACGGCATATGTTTTCTGCTTGTAATGTTTTGATCCTTTAAAGAGCAAATTAACTTCTGGTGCCACCACTGTGATCTCATGACCATTCTCGCTGAGCTTTTGCACGACAGCCGACATGCTGAGCCAATGACTTCCATCTTGAGGTATCACTAGCAGCTTCTCACTTTCAATGAAGGTGAAGATGGTAAGCAAAGAAAGAAGCCGTACACCCAAGTTCTCAGGCTGATGAAAAACAAAAGCCATCACTCAATTCAGAAAAATGTCTTCAGTGAAAGGAACCCGTTGTGTACTTTGCATTAGCTTCTTTTTTCCTTTTAATGCAGATTATGAAGCCAAACTCATGTTATCTTTCTGGTGCTCTTTTCTGTCCCAAGTTTTTATTAATCATTAGCTAATCGTCACCCACCGATCCAACACAGCCCTATGATAACATTTGCCTTGCCAAAGTAGCATCAGGTGAAAGGGCACTCAAATGAAGAGTTACTGCAATAACGCAACAGCTAACTAGAGCAGATCAGGAAAGTGAACAGGCTAATTTGAGATGCAAATGAGTGAAGACAGCTTTGCTGCAATTCTGGATGAGATAAAAGCCACAATACAGATACCACACCAAAATGTGGCTTTAGAAAAGTAACTGATTATATTTCTATACCACCCAATAACTGAAGCTCTCTGGATAGTTTACAATCATTGTGTTGTGGTTTAGTGTGATGTCTGAATTGAAAGCAACAACAACAACAACAACAACAACAACAACATGGGTTTTGATTGGAAACATCAGAACCCATAATTTGAAGTGAGTTTTTAAACCATAGTTTTTTCTAACTATTGTTGGGGTCAAAGTCCGAATTGGCCAATCATAGTTTTGATTGTTAGTTCACTATAGAAACTAGCAGCTTCTTAGCTATGGCTTGTCTTTGCATTCTGGGTTCAGGGCTCGGCATGGGTATGAAACAGCCTTAGTCACATTTGTGGATGACTTATGCTGAAAACTGGACAGGAAGTGCATGTTTCTGCTGGTTGTGTTGTACCTCTGGGATGGTGGGCTGATATAGATGGGAGGAGGGGACCGCTTTGCAGTGGCACAGCCCTTGGCTTTTGGCAAATGGGGTTCTTATTTTATTCCCTACTAGCTGATATACCTGGCGTTGCTCAGGCCCCCTAAGATATATGTCTGCAAGGTAATCATCTTAAAGTAGTAGGCTGGTGCTAGGCCAGTGAATTAACTTTTAAACAAATTCAAATTAGCTGAGGCTACAATGGAATGGTGGGCAGGGTTAGTGGCAGTTGGAGAAAGTCAGGTAGAAGGAGAACAAAGATTGTTAGTGAGAGGTCAGGAAAGTGGGAGCTGCGTTAGGATTGAGAGATAGTGACCTGGTTTGCACATAGTGACTTGGTTTGCTAACCCATACTTTATTTAATATCAGGCACTTTACATGCCAGTACGACACCTCCCAGCATGCCTTTGGTAGCCCACAGGTGTCTGCGTCCTCTGAGAGCAGCTTCCCTCCTCTCGATACTGCTTCTTGATAGAGCGTTAAGGAGTAGCATCACAGAGGAGGGGCTGTCAGTGGGCATGCCCAGCTCTGGCCAAATCCTGCTGGGACTGCCCCAGCCTGTGCTTCTTGCCAACTAAGTGCTCCATCAGAAACCTATACTTAAGGGCTGGGGCTGGACGTGTGCTTCTCCCCTTCAACAGGCCTTTTTCTGGCATGCACAGAGTGGCTCCCTTTCCTCCCTCCTCCCTCCTAAGAGCAAAGGCCATGCATGCAGTTCCCCCAGATTCTGAGAAAACAGTGATATCAGGCTAGGGTGCCTTTGAGCCTGTTTGGCTCCTCAAAGTCACACTGTTGTATCTAGTTACGATTTTAAAACCATGCAGAGGGCAGGAGGAGGCACCGCAAATGAACACAGCCCATTTATGTGAGTTGTTTCCTTTTATGTGGAATTGGGTTGACTGCTCAAGGCCAACCTTAGGAATCAGGGTTGTGAAAGACACATGGTGGCAACTCGCCCATGCACTCACAATGGCCACCAAAAGCCAATGAGTCTGGCCTCCCACCCAAGGCATGCTAGGAGTTCTGCTCAATGCATGCTAGGTGTTGTAGGCATAAGCCTTGGTTTTTATTATATTCTTTTAAAATACTTAAACCCCAAAATTCTGTGTTTTTAGATTTTTTTTGGTACATTGTACAGCCAGACCTATCAGCATGCCAAATTTCAAGTTTCTAACTCATCTGGAAGTGGGTAAACATTTCCGGACATACATCGCACACGCATACTTTCCGCTTTATAAGTAGAGATGCTTTTAAATATCTACACAAAGGTGCTGGGAGAGGTTTTGAATCAACATGCTGACAATGCCCAGTTCTGTCTCTCCTTTTCAACTAGTGCCAAGGAGGCTGCGGAAGTGTTGAACAGTTGCCTGGATGCAGTGATGTACTGGATGTGGACTAATAAATTGAATCTCAATCCAGAGAAGACAGAGGTAAGATGATCCAGGATAGTGAACGCAGTCTGTTCTGGATGGGGCTGCATTTCCTCTGAAGAATCAGGTTTGTAGTTAGGGAGTACTCCTGGATCCATCATTGCACCTGAATGCCCAGGTAACTGCTGTAGCCCAGAGTGTCTTGGCTCAACTTTGGTTGGTGTGCCACTTGCACCCCTTCCTGGAGAAGACTGACCTAGCCACAGTGACACGTGCCTTGATCACTTCCAGATTAGGTTACTGATTAGATTACTTCCTAGAGCTGCCCTTGAAGCATGTTCAGAAAATGTAGCTGGTGCAAAATGGCACAGCCAGGGTGTTTTCTGTTGTAAATTTCTGGGACCATATCAATTGCACTGGCTTCTGATTTGTTTTCAGGCCCAAGTCAAGATGCTGATTCTTATCTCTAAAGCCCTAAATGGCTTGGGGCCAGGATATCTGAAAAGCCACCTCCTCCCATTCAAACCTGTCATAGAATCATAGAATCATAGAATAGTAGAGTTGGAAGTCCAACCCCCTGCTCAATGCATACCTGACAGATGGTTGTCAAGCTGCCTCTTCAATGCCTCTCGGTTGTGATAGTTTTCTGAGGCTATGCTTTATGTCCTACCACCAAAATAAGCTAAAATGGGGGAAATGTGGGACTAGGTATTCTCTGTGGTAATTGGTGAGGATTTTGTTCATTTCATTTTTGATAAGAACTTATCAATATGTACAAATTTCTTTATAAACAGGACAGAAAGAACATGAGATTTAAAATTTGAATATGGGAGAAATGAAAATGGAATGGTTCGTCCATCCAGGCCCTGAGCTTTGAGTGCCTAGCTTTAAAAGTCTGGGTTTGAATCCCTGTGTATTCAGCCATGATAGTGCAGGATTGCCACCTTTTTATTTGGAGGGGAGTTGGACAGGTTCCTCAACTTTGACAACTGCATGGCAGGCAGGTAAGTACAACATGATCCTCTCTGTGCTGGAAATGGTTGTACTTATTGAATTTGACCAGTGCAGATGGGTTTAGAGTTTATGTTAATTCATAACTATGTTAAGAGTTTATGTAAATTCACACATTTCTTCATATTCACAAGAGCAAGAACTTGGGATTTTAAAAAACTGAATGCAGGACAAAGGAACTCTGACAGATTAATCCATCCCTATTCTGTAGCCCTGAATATGCAATTCCCTCCTGAAAGAAGTTAGATTAGCCACATCCCTGAAGGCTTTTAGGCAAGCAGTAAAAATTACTATCTGTCAACTATCAAACACAGTCAAATACTAATGCCATTATATGTCAACTGTCAAATAAAGTAGAATATTGCATATTGTTTTATGCCAATATCAGACTGTAAAATAAAAAATAACATTACATATCAGCTGTCACCTATTATCAAGTATAAAGTGTTGGTTATTACCTTTAAAGTATAAAGGGCGAAGTATAAAGTGTTGGTTATTACCTTTAAAGCCCTACATGGTTTGGGACCAGGTTACCTGCGGGATCACCTTCTCCCGTATAATCCGCCCCACACACTCAGGTCCTCTGGGAATAATTTACTTCAATCAGCCAGAACTAGGCCGACGAGTGTTACCCAAAGGACCTTCTCTTCTGTCGCTCCCAGACTGTGGAATGGCCTGTCAGGAGAGACTAGACACTTAGTAGTCTTTTTGAATTTAAGAGAGCTGTGAAGACTGATCTCTTCTGGCAGGCCTACCTAGTTGAATTTTAAGATGTTTTAATAATGTATTCATTTGATTTGTTTTTAATGTTTTATCTATTTTATGGTCCTTTGTATTTATATTTGTTGTTGTTCCCCGCCTTGATCCGGAGGGAGAGGCGGGTTAGAAATAAATTTATTATTATTATTATTATTATTATTATTATTAAATACAATAATCAAATACTGTTGTTCTGCCCCTCCTTTGGGAGATGAGAGAGGGGAGCAGAGCCTTCCCACCAGCCCTGCTGAACAGTCTCCTTAATTTCTTTTTCTTTTTTCCCTCTTCCCTCCCGCTCCCCTTTTCCTTGTGTGTCTTGTCTTTTTTAGAATGTAAGCCTGAGGGCAGGGATTGTCTTTTTTACTCGTAAGCCACTCTGGGAGTCTTTTTGGCTGATGGGCAGGATAAAAATACTATAAATAAACTGCTGAAGAGAGAATACTTTGAATAGGAAAGGAAGGATGTTCAGCTGTGTATGATCCTATAATTATTCTGAAATTGTTGAAAGGACATAATATTGTACCTCACTATTGTAATTTTTATTGTAATATATTTGTAATAAAGTATTTTTTTCATTTTTATGTTTATATGACATTATAGATAGATAGATAGATAGATAGATGATAGATAGATCTATATATATATGGTAATTTATCTGGAGTTGTAATATATATGAAGAGAGAAAAAAGAAACAGGGACAAACAAAACAGAAGGTGAAGGCGGGTGCTGAGGGTGAAGAAACGTTTTCTGAAGGGCACCATCCCATGCAGAAAAAAAAGTCCTACAACTCTCAGCATTCCCGGGCCAGCCATAACATTTTTTTTTTGTCTGAACATGCATAAGATTGAGCCCTAAAAGTCCTTCTTGATTAGGGCAACCATATGAAAAAAAGGACAGGGGTCCTTCATCTTTAACAGTTGCATAGAAAAGGGAATTTCAGCAGGTGTCATTTGTATGCATGCAGCACCTGGTGAAATCCCCTCTTAATGACAACAGCTAGCTGCAGGAGCCCTGCCCTCCTTTGAATAGCTAGAGTGACATGATACAAAAGAGGGCAGGGCTCCTGCAGCTTTAACAGTTGTCATGAAAAGGGACTTTCACCAGGTGCTGCATGTAACCATATGCAACTCTTTTTCATATGGTTACACTATGTCCAGCGAGGGTAACGTTATGCGAGTGGAAAGAAATACAATCTCCACCAGCCATTGCGCGATCAGCCCTCCTGTGAGGCGGACGCGGAGGAGAGGAAAGCCCCAATGGCTTGACGGCGCTCGTCAAAGGACCACAATTCCCAGCATCCTCTCTGGCTTAGGGCGCCCGGAGGAAGCGCAGCGGCGGCGGCGGCGGCCTTTGGGTGGGTTTGGTGTCTCCTGAAGCGCCGTTGGCCGTGAGCGGGGAGAAGAAGGGCGAGGGCGGCCCGGGAGATGGCGGCGCTGAGGTGCGCGAGGGGGACGTGGGGCGGGTTTGCCGCCTGAGGCGCCCCCTTGGCTTGGGTGGGAGAGGCCCGCTGGCTCCTATCACACCCCCCCCCCCCGTAAACGGCTGGGGAAGGGGGAAGAGGACGCCACAGGAGCCCTTCCCTCTTTCTGGATGCGGCCGGAGTTCTTGCGGTCTCCCAGACTGGGCCGATTTCGCCCCGTCAAAGAGTTGGCCGTGATCCCCCTTTTCCCCTAGCAAGCACGCGCGTGGACACGTCCCCCCTCACGGGCCCTAACTGCCCCTGGGGTGCCAAACCCCTTATCCCGGGACAAGGGGGAGGGGCTGTTAACACCTCAGATTAGGCGCAGGGGTTCGAGTGACTGGAAGTTCCCCCCGTAGGAAACGCTTTCCCTTCGCGCAGAAAACTAGCCTGACAGGGAGAATGGTTTTTTTAGCCTCACCTTTTCCCCTGGCGCTGTTTTGGTTTGTTCAGGGATTTCGCTTCTCTTCTCTCTCTCCTCCCCCCCCCCCCCCTATATTCTGGAGAAACATCCTGTAGACTGGAAGTGAGGTTCATAAAACTGGCTCCCTAATAAGAAAGATCCTACCAACGCCTTCTCTTCTCCCTGACAATCTAGTTTTCTATGTGGAGGGTCTGTGTGTATGGAGGAACATTCAATTGTGGGAAACTCCCCCCACCCCACACACCTAGAGTCTAAAATGATACAGCTCAGGAGGTATTGGACAACTCCATGAGAACTAGGTCAGTCGCAGGCAGAATATGGCAGCATTCGAACAACACAATAATCAAAAGGGGGTGGGGGGGAATAGTTGTCAGTGGTGTTGATTATCATGTTGTGTGAATGCTGCCAATAACTTACTGTCTGTTGCCTCTTCCCCCCTCCGTTGCCTAAAATGTCATCCAAATGTTGCCCATCAGCAACACAACGGACAATTGACCCCCCCCTCCCCCTGGTTGATTATCGTGTTGTCCAAAACAGGCCACTGTGTTAAAATGGTTAGCGTTTTAGATTTTTTAGCACTCGGTCCCCCCCCCCTTCCAGCTTTTTGTTTTTTTGTGTGTGTTAATTTGACACAAAAATACTTGCGCTTTGTGTGATAAGTCTGCTTATATGTGATGCGAGAACACAGAATGTTTATATGGACAAATGCTTTGCCTTTGCTTTTAGTTCCCACACCTTGCATCAGCTCACAAGTTTCTCCTTTAAACTGTCTCCCATTCATTGACCTGATTCACATAACACAATAGCCCATGGGTTGTCATACATGTTTTTGCCTAACAGCCCACGAGCAACACCTTTGTGTATCATCCAATCCTGGAGTGCTGGTTTGTTATTGGCTTATCTGCTGGGTTGTTTAGACCCTAATGATAACTATCATGTAAGAGGCTCATTGTGTAGGGTTGCCCTATTTTGTGGAACCTTAGGAATCACATTTCTGAAAAGGTATCTGCGTGCCATATGTGATTACTGGGTTTTTTTGGGGGGGGTTAATGCCCAAACTTGCTCTGATTTATAGTATTCCTATACAGCTTAAATGTGGTGTAGCCAAGTCACCTTTCTTAAATGGTCTATTCACTGACTATTTTTGTTGCTAATTTTTATCTTAGATAACTATGTGTAAGTTTAATTGAAGATTTTAGAAGATTTATTTTCTTACATGCATAAAATATCAAAAGGATAGTCTCTTGGAAATTTATTATATGAGGTTGATGTCTTCCACCCAATGTTAATGACAATAATGCCCATAATTTATTATATGAGGTTGATGTCTTCCACCCAATGTTAATGACAATAATGCCCATCACTCATTAACAAGCTGATAAACAAATATATTCATTTCTAGATATCTAATTTTATAATTGACTACTTTCAATTGGCATATAATGCATAAACGTCTCTGTTGTGGTTTTAATTTTTAGATAGCACCAGTCTAATATAATTTATGAAAATACAAGCTATTGTAGTGAAAGGTTTTTTGAAAACATTTTTTTCTTTAAAGGGCTGTGTTGTGAATTTACAATGTTTGGGGATTTATTTGATGAAGACTTGTCAAACAATCAATGTGGGAAACTCAAGTCAAAATTGAAAGATGTTGAGCCACCAGTTCCTAGGGAAAACACCAATTTAAGTGGAATAAAAAATCAGGGTGGAACCTGCTATCTTAATTCACTTCTTCAAACCTTGCTCTTCACACCAGAATTTAGAGGTATAGTATCTTAAAATTTAAAATTTAAAAATATATTTAACTAAATACCAGATTTTTTGTGCTATGTCATACACAGTAATCTTGTTTACTTTGCCAGTCATTGTCTTTTTCTGTTTGGAATGGATTGTAAACCGGGGAGTCTAAGGATTGTAACTTTACTAAAATGAAAAATACAAAGGCCTTAACTTAAAAACAACAAAAAGAGTTCTAATCGTACAACAAAAGTTAACAAATGTATAGTCTGAAACATTCTGAGGCTGTATGTGTATTTGCAGCATCAGTTATTGGTTTAGATATTTAGGGTGCAGTCGGTTAGGATCGCTGCTCGGAAGCCCCCAAACTCAAAGGCTTCCAAGATTCCTATACGGGAGGAACAGCAGAGGCGATCTTCACCTCCCCGTCATCTGTCTTCGCTAATTTTTGCTATACTACCGAGGTCACTTCAGAGGGGAAGGTGGAGAAGACTGGAAGAAGCTCAGGATATATTGTGTCCTGGCCTCTCCCATCTCCTCCCCTTCTTACCCACCAGGACCCCCTGCTTTCCTTCTCCTCAGAGCTTGCTGGTGCAGTTCTCACCATGCTGGTTGGAAGGGGGAGGGGGTCTAGTGGCAGATCCCCAACTCCCCCTTCCAAGGTTAGAGCACACTCAGGGACCCTAAGTGGCCTGATGCAATATTTATTTATTGATACATTTTAAAACCACCCATTAACCTAACTTCTCTGGGTAGTGTACAAATTAAAAACAAAAAACTACGAAATAATGTAAAAATAAACAAGTCATATAAAAACCAAGGCAAAAACAATATAAAGCCAGCAGGAGTATAGAATGGACAGGATCTACAAGCAATGAAGGCATGTGTGTGCCACAGGCAATGTTAATTCATTCTGCTTGCAGTTGGTCATCAGCACATTAGCCTCGGACTAACACCTCTTTCTTTCTGTGCGCCTCAGGGTTATGTTAAAATATCTCATTTTTCTCTACAGATACTTGGGCAGGGTTTGCATGTTTTCCACTCTTAAAAATATTCTTTTGATTTGGTTTCAATTCTCTTAGAAGAAACAGCCAATTCTACGTTCTTACAATATTGAAGCATCACACTTAGAACATGTGCATATTTAAAAAGAAAACTCATCAAATTGTACAAGGAGCAACAACAACAAAAGCCACTTATTGGATGGTGAAAATAGGCTTGATTGATTATATGTATCACATTTTGTGCCATAGGAAATGGACAAAAGCAACAGGGCAAAATACCAAGCAAGGCACAAAGACAGGTTCAGTTTATATGCAACAGTTGTTGTATAATCCAGAAAGTCAACAGAATATTTCTGTTTGAATTTATTTTCTATTGTGTTATTGCTAGAAGACTTGTTCCTTAGAATGGTACAGTTTGAACCATGTCTACATGTTCTCCTACATAGACTCCTAGATTTTTAAATACGGATACTTGATTCATGGTGACTTAGTGATGTAGCCAACCCTACATATCTGGATGTTGACAAATATGCCTATTGAAATTTTAGAATAGCATTTTTTCCATTTCCCCTTTTTTGTATATGGTTCCAATCATGTGTAGTTCTTAATAGTATTACCTCATTTAGATCAGGGAGAACATGGTACCCAAAATGTGTGTGCATGTGTGTGAGAGAGAAATATACTTTTCCTGATTGAAACAGAAAAATTATGTGTGTTGTGTATTTCCCCCAAAATGTTATCAATTGTGCATAAATGTTCATGTGAAAGACAAACTTGCTATTTCTCTTTTTCATTACAGAAGCATTGTTTTCCATAGGCCCTGAAGAACTTGGTTCTTTGGAGGACAGCGATAAGCCTGAATCAAAGGTGTTCAGTTCTGCTTGAATTATCCTCAGCTTTAATCAATTCATAAATAATAAGTATGTTTTTATCATGGAAGGCAGGTGGTATGCATTTTGCTTCAGATGCTCATCTAAGCCACAGAGCAAGGATCTTTCAGTATGATTATGATGCCTTGGTTTCAAGGTAGTTCTTAGAACCATATTTGGGGCATCGAAAGTATTTACAGTGATGCATTCAATTTTTCCTGTTCTATTAGTGTTATTTTCTAGTCCAATAAATTCTAAGAAGAAAGCTAGAAATACAACTGCTAGGTAGAGGCTTTTTAAAATTGCATCTGGGCAGTTATTAATGATGTTTATAAATAATAAAGAACACAACAATAAAAAAGATGGATCTTGCCTAGGCTTATATTCTCATAGGCAATGCATTTAGAAAAGAGAAAGAGATAAACTGGGAGAGGGCTGCAGAAGAGCTTCCTATCAGACAAAGGACTGGAAGCATAGATAGGTTATTTGAATATCTGGAGGTATAGCATTCCAAAGACAGGGAATGGGAAGAGGGAAAGGTAAACTGCCGTTGTATGGTCTAGTAGCTGCCATGAAGCTTGCCTCTGCACCACTGTTAAACATTCCTGTTGGTGTTTGTAGCAGTGTAGAAAGAGTGGATGACAACTTCTATGCCATGCATTATGAAGTGGTACAACACTATGCCAATCCCTGAGCTTTTCAGTTTGCTTTCAGTCTTCAAAGATCACACCCTAAGCATTTAATCCTCTAACTGTATGGAAGGAGAACATATTTCAATACAAAATTATCATTGTTCTTAAGAACATCTTTCAGAAACTAGGAGGGATGCAGCAGCAGAATTTGCAGCTAAACATGTTTGGGTGAAAAAAAAACCTAAATGCCTTTTAGCATGGATATGCTCTGAAATACTAAAAACTAGTTACTTATGGATTGAAGGGAAGATATACTCTGTCTCCAGATTAATTGCCTTGTGCATGTAGAGTTAGTGCATACAAGGCAAATTTTATATCAGTGCCCTCATGGCCCTGAGTACCAGGAACTGTGCGTGCATTATCATGTGTTCGGAGGGCTTGAAGTGACCCTAACATTTTTATTTTTAAGAAAGACAATTATATATTGGGTTTGAGCAAAATTAAATTTATAGAGTTGTTTTTAAAGTGATTGCTTGTACAAACATATGGTGTTATATTTGCAGGTTATTATGTTTATTACTATTTATTATGAAGAGATCTTAGCAACTGGCCCAATTTATATGGCAATAGTTAACTTACTCTTCGTTGAAATGAAGCTGTAATATAGCATTTGGAAGTTAAAAATGCTCACTTGGCTATAGAACATGAACTAAACAGTTTAAACTGCAATTCACTAAAAGCATGACCAGCTAAAATTAGGCAGACATCAATCTGACATAGTAATGTAAGGAAAAACTGTGCTTAATTCTCTCCCATTGAAATCAATTGGTAGAATCCAGTGAAGTCTTTCTGCTTATAGAGCAGTATCTGAAAGTGGAACCGCACATATGTGTGCGATTTCCCTTCCCCTTGCAGCCTTTTGTACAATGTCAAAATCTGCTCTGGAGGATGGGAGACCTTCTGGAGCTGATACTGGAATGTACAGGGGGGCTGCAGGGGAGAAGAAAGTCCCATCCCGCAAGTGGACTTCCACTTGGATAATGTTGCATTCTGCCCAATGTTGAACAAGTGCAACAAGTGTTGAACATTGGCTGAATCATGCCATATATTTTGGGGAGGCTGTTGGTTAGTTTCCATTTCAATGGTAATTAATAAGCAAGTTTTAATCATTAACATAGGTTCTTAAAGTATATTGCTGTTTTTGTTTAGGTTCGAATAATCCCATTACAGCTGCAAAGGTTATTTGCCCAGCTTTTGCTCTTAGATCAACATGCTGCATCCACAACAGACCTCACTGATAGTTTTGGATGGAATAGTAATGAGGTACAATATAGAATTCAATGTGATATAGCATAGCATTGTTCATGTTTTCCTGCTTGATTTTCTTTTTAAAAAACAAAATGAAAACTGCAGACTTGACACCATTGTGCTATTTCACAAATGTTTCTATTACAATTAAGTTTTTTTGTTTGTTGCAAAGATCATTTGTTAAAGATCTGCAACATCGAGAGGAGAACTTTCACAAGTGTGTTCTGGTACTTGCTTCTTCCATGATCTTTGTGTAATCTGGGAGGAAGCTGTATGGCATGGCACATCATAAATTATAAGGCAATGTTAAATACAGAAGTGTCACAAAGTTCTGCAGAGTAGACATAGCAATGGTATCTATGAGTGTTGAGTACTGTGTCTTAGGGCCCAAGTGTCTTAGGACCTGTTCTAAAAATCCCTGTACATATGTGGACTTTGTAGCCAGGCTTCAAAGCACCTGTAGAGACATTCATTCTGTTTTCTAGCAACTTGTGTAATGTCTGAGCCATTATATTACATTACAGTCTGACTTTTCTCCCTTCTGCATTACTCCCTAATTGGAAGTGCTATGATGTGCAGGCATCTGTTGTATTACTGACTGATCAAAGTCACCAGGTCAGTTACATTTAAATGAATCATTTGTCAAGAGGCAGACGTTGCATTTGAAAACAACCTGTTCAGTAGGCAGTGTCACAGATGCCTGTCCTGTAAAGTATATTGTCTTTGTTTTAAAATGAAGAGGAAAATTCTTCATTTTCAACTTTTTTAAAGCAATGCATTGTTTGTCTCTGATATTTTTCAGGAAATGAGACAACATGATGTCCAGGAGTTAAATCGGATTCTATTCAGTGCTTTAGAAACCTCTCTTGTGGGGACTTCTGGCCAAAACCTTATAAACCAGCTATACCATGGGACTGTTGTTAATCAGGTTGTCTGCAAAGAGTGCAAGAATGTCAGTGAGAGACAGGTAAATCCATAGGCAAGTTCCAGAACTGTGTTCCCTCTATGATACAGAAGTAACTAGTGACTCTGAATATACTGTGTTGCCTCTTTTAGTTGAATTATATGTGCTTACATGCCTAATCATAGAAGATTTTCAAAGATCTGATCTATTGTTTCTAAGGCTATATTTAGTGTATCATGCTTAGGGAAGCAGCTCACACAACCAGTTTGCCCTTTCCCCCTGTACCACTGAAAGATCTCTCTAGAAGATCAGTGGTGGGGCATCATTGAACAGTATGAACTGCATCACACAGGGCTGCAGAGCGAGGGAAAATTTCCTAGAATTGGGCAGAAGGATTTTAAGATTGGTTACATTAGCTTCCTTCTGCTCACACAACTATTGAATACATACAATCCTTAATTATTTTAAAATACGATCAATTGTTCTGCTCACATGGAATTTTGGAGTCTAGATAGCTGAATGGAGCAATTTAAATAGGATTAAAATTTGCACTTTGCCTAACGGGACTACATTCCCATTTCTTTATATGTTTTTATGATTCTACCTTTAAAAGTTTATCAGGTGACAAGCTTAGCAGGCTGAAAATGGAAGGAGCTAGGTATCCTAAACTTCCTCCCTTATTTGTTCTTTTCTTTCTTTCTTTTTTTGTAATTGTAGTCAGCTTCATTTATAGTTGAGAAAATGGGAGCTGCCTGCTGTAGTCGATAAGGTAAAGTATTGTGAATTTGCTGTTCACAAAGATGACTGAATCTTTGAGACTGCAGTATAAGTTACCCTTCTTTTCAGACTTCTGATTGTCACTTTAGTGGGCTGAAGAACAGGTTAGCCTGAGCATTTTGTATTCTTAAATTTCTTGATGCCCTCAGACTGTTTTTATGTGCTATGAAAAATACTGTGATTTTTTTCACATCTTATTTCAATATTTAATTAGAATTAAATATTTGGAAGTGATTGGTTCGTACTAATGCCAAAATTGTTTAAGAGTTTTTCAGCAAATTAGAGAGCAATCCTATGCCCCCTAGACAGTGTCTGAAGGGCCATATGATCCTGGGGAAACTCCTCCTCCACGCCATAGCTAGAACGATGAGCGTGGAGAAGGAGATATTACCTCCCCCCACCCCTCCCAACTGCTACAGAAGGCTTCTCTGACGAGGTCCTAAGAGAAATTGGAGAAGGTGCAGAGGGATCATGCTGCTGGGTGGGGAGAGGAGAGGCCGAGATACGTAATATCCGTATAACCACAAGGTAAGTCAGCTAGATGGGTTCAGAGGCCTGTCTAGTTGCTTTCTGTATTTTGAATGGAGAAATGGCTGTGAAATTGCTTCTATCCTTCTCTCACCCTACTTGACTCTTGCTGGTAGGCATAGGATAGGTGGAGCTCTCTGTCTATTAGGAGTTCAATCCATAGGATTGCATTCTTAATTAATTCAGCTGTACTTGAGGATCTTAAGGTCACTTGGCAATGCATAAACATAAAATAAAATAAATGTTTCAGTTGTGGGTACTTGAGCATAGTGTCTACACAGCTGTGTGGGAATCTGAATCGCATACTATAATGATAATATATGCTTTTGTATTTTATTAAAACATTCTAAAATGAGTATTTTAAAACTTTAAAGTGAAGGCTTTTAAAATGTTGTTTTGTTTTTAAAGTAGCTGTTCCCACTTCTATTTATGACCCAAATTCTAACATTACTGTATTACTGTTACTGTGAGATACTCAAGTTTATGGGCCTGGACCCAAGTTTCTCGGCACTGCATAGTCTCTGACTGATATCTTAATATTGACATTGTTTTTGTAAGGCATATGTCTATATATAACATTTCTGTGTTGTCTACAAAACATATTTTAAATGAGGTCTCTCTCTCTCTCTCTCCCCTACCACTTTGTAGGAAGATTTCTTGGACCTAACAGTTGCTGTCAAGGATGTATCTGGCTTGGAGGAAGCCTTGTGGAATATGTATGTGGAAGAAGAGCATTTTGAGAGAGAGAATCTGTATCGATGTGGTGCATGCGATAAATTGGTTGAAGCCACAAAGGTACTATTTTACATGTATCACCTCTATCAGTATACTTTCTAATCTTAAAATAAGGCCACTCATTTTTGTTCTGTGCAAAATTCATTTTAAGTGTGGAATCTGTTCACTAGGTGACTAAAATTCATCCTTGCTGTAATGGAAAAAAATGACCGAGGCAACTAGCTTTAATCTCAAAACTTCTGGAGTGTTATTTCTTTTATGGAAACTATCTGAAGTCTTTCCTCTCAGTATCAGATGATTTTTTTCGTAATTGCTGCGTGGCATTCTATCCTAAGAAGAAGGGGGGAAATCTAAATGTCTGTATGTAAAAGTAGCATTTCCTATCGCTCTCTCTTCATTGGAGGGTGTGAAGTGTATGTATTTAACCCGCAATATGGCAGTACAGCCAGTTGCTTTGCCTGAGCTTTCCCATCCCTCTAGGAATCAAGGGCAGATGCTGCAGTTTTCTTTTTATTCATGTAGCTGGTGCTACAGATCTTTCCCTCCCCTAAAATGTTCTCACTGCCTTCAGGTAACTAGCTTCCTTCTGCTCTGGGAGAAGTACTTTTGTGCCCTTAGCAGTGCCTTGTAACTGACATGTGCCGAGCCATCAGCTTCCTCACAGCTTGCACATAGATCAGTGAGGAGCAAGTACCACAGAGCTCTAGTGAAAGTCCTCCTCTTGATGTTTGCAGAGCCTTAAAGGAGCTGTATCAGATAAATTATAAGTGATCTGTAATCCTCCTGAAAATATTGTTTAGTGACACAAGTACAAGCTGTTGTGGTCTGCTTTAAACTCTTATTTTCAACAAAGCTTTACCTGGTAGTAAAAATATGGTTTGATTTTAACTAGATACATTCAGTACATTCTAAAGATGTTCTCTTACGAAGTATTTTTGGTTGCTGGGAAACAAAGTCTGTTAGTTTTGGTTTATAGATTTTGCTTGTTTATTTCTGCTTGTATGTTGCAAAATGCATGTTAGACTGATACCTCTTTTGATACTTGTTACCCACCTTTCCACCAATTGGTGTTGGAGCTGGCTAACAGCAGCACTAAAATACAAAGTAAAAAGCAGAATAACAAATGTATTACTTCCAACAGAATCAGCGGAGCACAAGATAATTGGCATGGCATTAGTGCCTCATTGGATTCTGCTCCTAAAGTCCAGCTATTCTCAGAAGGATTTTCTATTCTAGTTAAATAACATGGGGTCCATTTTCTGGTGGATCATGGAGAAAAAATTAGGCAGTCTTTATTATAATAAAGCAAGAAATTATTTTTCATGTTGTTCTAGGTAATATAAGTCAATTAAAGCCAAATTGAGTAGCAAAAAAAATTACTGTGTCTTTAAAATATGAACACATTCTTAAAACATCTTGATCATTTTACAGTCTGCTAAACTACGCAAGCTGCCTCCATTTCTCACGGTCTCCCTCTTGAGGTTTAACTTCAATTTTGAGAAATGTGAAAGATACAAGGAGACAAGCTGCTATACGTTCCCAATCCGGATAAACCTCCAGCCTTTTTGTGAGCAGGTTGAACTTTTTCTTTTTGGCGTCTTTAACTTTTCATGCAAGTTTATATAACTTTCTTCAATTTGCATTAATGTTTGTTTTTGCTGAATAATTTCTGGGAAGTTGCACAAATTATTCTCATGTTTGCTAGTATAGTCATCACTTAATGTCCTGTGTTCCGAACTGATTTAGGGGCCCATATCCCGTTTTAGTGCAAAGTTTAAAATAGGTAATACCTTACTACAATGCCCCTTAGAGCTCTTTGCTCAAATTGTTTATGATATCGTTATTCCTGGCCATTGGCTAATCCCTCTTTCTTTCACCTTTGAGAGCTTTTTCCCCAGTTCATATATTTACTGATGTTAAGCATATATGTAAGCATATATAATTGGAAATAAATTGTTCTGAAATCAGTGCTCAACTTTTTTGTAGAGTTGGAATCTAATTAAATTTTCGTATTGGTATGTCTGAGCCAAGAACTACACACTGAACCAAGAAGCACATTTTTTGTAAAGTTTGCTGAGTTTTTAATCACAGGCACCTTTTTAATCCATTACAATTAATTGTTAAAAGCCCCTCTTTTTTGTGATAGATTCTAAATTTCAAAGTTCTTTTCAAAATTCTGACAGAGCAACACTATTCACCAATTTTGCAAGGGATAGAGATATGTCACTGCTACACTGGTAGAAAGGCCTCCACATCCTATGCCAATTCAGCCTGGGAGAGGAGGGGATAAGTGCAGGATATAATTTAATAAATAAAATAATATGTATTTTTAAATGACTGTAGCATACCTGGCATTCTGTGGGCATGGTAGGGCTTTCACCAAACTCTTAACTGGAAGAACGCAAGGATAGGATTGCTCTGTAAGTTCTTGTTTTAATTTTAGTTACAACCCTTCTCTTTCATTTCTGCTGCTTATTATTGTTATAAACCGGGTTGGATTTTTTTGTTTTGTTTTAGCAAGCACAGTAGCTAGCCCAAATACAAACTCACATTTAAAGAAAATAACCACACACACACACACACACATATATATATATATATATATATATAAGCAGCAGTCTAAAGCAATACACTTGCCAACAGTATAGCATTATGGATGAGCTAAAAGCAATTAAAAACCATTTCAAGCAGCAACATGATAAATCTTTTAATGCAACCTGAAATAAGTGGTTCTCTAAGGCCTGTTTAAAAATTGTATTGAAGGGCCTATTTGCATAACACATGGGAGGGAGTTCCACAAACATGGGCCAAAAAGACATCTCTCACAACTGTGAATTGAACGGATTTAATAGTGGGCCTATGAACAGGGCCTCCAAAGCTGAATAGGCAGGTTCATATAGGTGAAGGCAGTCCTTCAGGTAACCTGGCCTCAAACCTTTTAAAGCTGCAAAGGGCCTGTGGTTGCTCAAGTTCTCTGATTTCTTAGTTGTTTGGTTACTTATTTTTCTATTTGGCTTTTGTCTAGAAAAACAGGTCCTTCTGATGGCTGTTATGTTTAGGAAGTTCTCAAAGACAGTCTGGATGCCCTCAGCTGTTACCCCTAGCCTGGAAATATCCATGTGATGGCTAGTCCTTGGCTAATTTTAGCACAATATATTCTGTTTTTCTTTCTCAGTCCTACCGTGTGTTTTCCACGTTGTGATGACTTTTGACTGTACATTTTTATTTTTGTTCTTTTTAGACTCAGTTGGATGATTTGGAATATATGTACGAGCTCTTTTCTGTTATAATCCACAAAGGTGGCTGCTATGGAGGACATTATCATGTTTATATCAGAGATATTGATGAACTGGGAAACTGGCAGGTGCTAGTAAGTCTAGTTGATTTCCATCTGATTTTTATTTCTGTTTTATGAGTATAGTTTGCAAAAAATGGACACTCTGGGGAGTGAAGCATCAGCTTCTCATGTGTGGGGGTATGTATGTTTATACATATACATTTATATAAATTTCCCTGAAGATGCATATATAGGGTTATCCCATTATACCTTCATAGCTTTAATATCATTGAGAAGAGAGCTGTGCAGAAAGACTGTCGGATATAGTTCCTGTCATGGTATCTATATGGGTTTCCCCTTTGTCATTTTTCTCTTGTACTCAGTTCATATGAAGAGACTAGTCCATATAAAATTTCCAGGTTGTCTCCAGATTGTAATCAGGATTTGTTTTTGAAACATATTTTGATTTGATTATTTAGTTCCCACGTAAGACATCTATCTCATTTGAGATTATTTAGATAAGCATAGATAACTTCAGGTAGGATATTGAAGACGCGCAACAGGTTTTACACAACTTCAACACCAAAACTTCATTGTTGTGGCTTGCCGTCTCATATACCCTACATGGTAGAGCTGAGTGATAAAATGGCAGAGGGAGGAGAATGGTAAAAGTTGGGATTGATATAGATTAATAAATAGAAAATAGCTAATAAAAATTGTGAACATATCCATGGTATCCAGTGGTGTCAGTCTGTCAGCAGAATGAACATCATAGGTAGAATTGATTCCCCCTCCCCCTGCAGCTCCCTGCATTACCCCCGATTCCTGACCATTGGCAATGCTGACTGAGTTGGGGAAGGCTGCCATAAAGCATGTCCTATGTTGTAGCATTACCTTTTCCTTTAGGTTTATTGGAAGGCAGATAGGCAAATATGTCAAAACTGCTAGTCATCCTGTAGCACAGAGGTGGTCAACATGTGGCCCTCCAGATATTTTGGCCTTTCCATTAGTTCTGGCCAGCATAGTCAAAGGTCAGAATGATGGGAGCTAGAGGCCAAAACATCTGGAGGGCCACAAATTGCCCATCCCTGGTTTAGCATAACAAAATTTTTGTCTTAGCATTTAAGTAAGGCGATGGGGTTTTTTTTCTTGCAGGAGGAGGAAGACAACATGAATGATGAAGAAGAGAATTTGAAAGATATTGAAAATGCCAAAGAGCAGGAAAATCCATTAACAATACTGAAAAATATCTTATCGGAGGTAGAGAATGTCAGAATATGTTCAATGCTTCTTTATAATATTTTCAGCTGGTGTATATTTCAGCACTACAGTTTAAGTGCAAAAATGAAACCACATCTCAGTGCAGCTCTGGGATGGAACATTTCAGATTTTTGTTTTTAAATATTAAATGTCAAGATCCACTGGGTCTTTATGAAGATTTATTGAAATAATTTTCATCATAACTATTAGCAAAACCAGTTTTCCATATATGCCCATCTACTGCTGTCTCTCGTATGTGAATGAAGACACAGGATTGAGTCAGCAATTGAGCGGCATAACAGCCACTTTTTCTGTTCATGCTCGGGGAGGGGAGGGCTCAGGAGCTGTGTGTGTCTTAGAACAAGTGGCTGGTGTTTATAATGAAGGGAGGTGTATGTTTGGGACCAGATTGAGCCCCTGGGCCACTGTTTGCCTGTCCCAGTTTTGGATAATGATCCCAGTTTAGTTAGTAATTACCTGATTTTGTAGGAAGAATCTAAGGAAATTGCTGTGGACCGGTTGGCACAGAATTTTTTTGAGAAAAAAAGTGTGTCCTGGAACAAGAAATACCGTAAGCAGTATGGACCAATACGGAAGGTATTATCTGAAGCGACTTCTGTTTTATTTCTACTTGATTTACTCATCTTGAGTTATACCATATGTTTTATACAATTTAGCATACAAAGAGCGCCTTGCCCTATCTTCCATACTACTTTAGTTAGCAGTGCTTTTTAAATTCTAAGTTATCCTACTATTTGCCCATTTTGCATGCTTTTGTTGGGACATTAATGGTAAAGCATAAATCGTAAGAAAAATGAAAAAAAAGTATAATGTGTAAATAGATTTTCAGTGCTGTCAGGTTCTACTGCATAGTTACTTGTAATTGTTGGTAGTATCTTTTTATGCTAGAGAACCTAAATGAGAGTATATAGTGATGTACTATATACCTTCCCATTGCACCTCCTAAATCCTAGGAATGGTTGGGGAATAGCATAATAATTTATGATGTATGCATGGTGTTTGAGTACCAAGAGCTTTTATTTCAGGCAGTTCTTGAATGGCAACAGAAAAAGGGCTGGTTTAGATGATCATATATCAATTTAACATGCCAAGATCTAAACCAACCTTGTGGACATGCACACCGTTCCTTCACTCCTTCCTTCATGGCAAGAGTGAACAAACTAGGAACTCTTCAATTAACTATAACCTCCTGTTATGTCCCAACTGGCTTTGGAACAAGCCAGGATATTAAGCTAGTTTCACACTATAGCTTCATATCCTGCTATGTTCAGAAGCTGTTAACCATAGATTCCCAGTTCTGACAAATGTGGTCAAAGGCTGTGTTCGCATTAATGCGAAACCATGGTTTAGTGTTTTGAGGAGAACCCCAAGTCCATGCACTCCCCCTTCCTCCAGCGCATCCATAAGGAGGATTTTGAAAGCTTTCACTTCTGTTTTTGATTAAGCACATCCTTACATCTGGACCTGGACAGAACTGCCTTAATTGTGGTTTAGTAAAACAAGCCAGCTTCAAACTGCTTTATGGAGCTGTGTTGTTTTAGTAAACCATATCATTAAGATTAGCCAGAGCTTAGGGTTCAGATGTAATGCTTAAATGTGGGTCATCAAACCAGAAGCAGAACCTTCTGAATTTCTGTTTGCAGATGTACCAAAAGAGGAGAAGAGGGAAGCTAATGGCCAAATTCAGAAAAAAACACCTTTACATCAAAAAGAAATATATTGAATGAATAATAGACTCACTTTTCAAATTGGACTTTAAAACATCTGTTTGGTTTATCCACCCCGTTTCTCATTTGCTCTTTAGTATTTGCAGAGCCATTCTCAAGCATTTCTTCTCAGTTCTGATGAAAGCAAGGTTAGGCTGAATGACCAAAGCCATAAACATCATTTTGGATCAGCATCCCCAAGCCACGTTCAGAAAGATGATGGGAAGATACCATCAGAAAAAGTATCAACAGGCTTAAAGGAACATTCTTCTGAATCCCATTGGTTTGATTTGAATGACTCCAAAGTTCAACCAATCAGAGAGAGAGAGATTGAGAAGCAGTTTCAGGGTAATGAAAGTGCCTACATGTTGTTCTATCGAAAATCCCAAATGACAAGACCTTCTGAAGGTACGAAATGTACACTATGTATAGCTCTTTATTAATCGGTCATGAAGTACTGTTTGCAGAAAGCTTGAAAAGAAATCATGTAGGAGACAGTTGCTGAAATAACTGAGATCAGAGTAGTCCACTGGCTTCAGTAGTAAAGCTTAACAAAGCAGACATTCTGATCTGAGCAACAAAATAATTTCTTTTATCCTCTAGCATCTCTTTCAAAGAACAGTGATTACCAGAATTTGAGTGAGTTTCTTGTAGTGTACAGTTTAATGTATCGTTACCTAAAGAAAGAATCCAGACTTCTTCTTCGTAGTCTCTGTGCATCACACATATATGGGCTTTTGCGCCTGCACGGAGACTCGGTTCGGGAGAACTTCTATAGCTATTAGTTACTTTTAGGCGGGAACCCCTCCCCCACCGGCGAGTGCGCATGCGTGGGAGGGCTCCCGCCTCATACCTCAGTTCTTCTTCGACCGCCATCGCGGCTGTATTGTCGAGAACTTCCTCTTTGGACTTCTGTAGTGAAAGAGAAAAAGAAAGAAAGATAAGATCTTTGGTTATTGATATTTACCTTCAGGTATTCCTCTCCTGCTTATGGCCCTCCGGGCCCCCTTTAAAAAGTGTGTCCATTGCGGTAGCAAGCTACCACCTTCCGACAGCCACAGCCTTTGTCTTTTCTGTTTGGGAGAAAGCCACAAGGTCACTTTGTGTGGGAATTGTCAGGCCTTCTCCAAGCAAACAAGGAAACATCGGGCGGACAAACTAAGGGCTGAACTTTGGTCGAAGGCCTTAGCGGCGACAGATTCTACAACAATGGGATCCCCAACGGCCACCTCAGCTCGCGACCTGGTAATCCTGTCGGTACCAGCCTTGCCAGCCAGCTCCCAACATAATGGAACCCAAAGGGATGCGCCCACCTTACCGGGCAAATCCCTTTTGATCACGGCGCCAAAGATCCCCTCACGGAAGGGTTTAGCGCCAAGGATGCCTGAGGAGCACCAAAAGAAAAAGAAAAGGCGAAAATATGATACCGACAAGGCTCATCGCTCAACACCGAGGCTCGATACCGAACCGCCGTCTTCGACGCCGACACTCCCTTCCTCGGCACCGATGCCAAAACCGGCCACTGTACAGGCAGCACCTAATCGGTCTTCTACAGTGACTCCGATACTGAGAGCCAGCACGTCATTGAGGAGACAGTCTTCCTCCTCCTCCTCTAGACTCGATTTCGAGCTGCGCCACTCCACACCAACAGTACCCACGGAGCAGGAACGCACCTCGACACCGAGGCCACACGTCAACACCATGCAGCACTCGACACCGAGGCACAACGCGGACTCCGGACACCGCTCGACACCGACACACCAGGTCGATATAGTACAGCGCTTGACACCGAGACGCGACAGCGACACTGCATGCCTCTCGACACCGAGGCTCGACACCGACGCTGCGGGAAACATGCTTTTCGGAAGGAGACATACAGGACTCTCCGCATTCCATCCTGGCTCAGGAGCACATGACAACGCTCCCTCCAACCTTGTCTTCTCCGTTCCGCCAAGACCACTACAGGGGTCATCCTCGGCACCGAGATACGGGTTCCCGTTCCCCGGCTTCTGATTGGGATAGGCGCTCCCAGGCCTCCCAATCATCCGGACATCGCTTTACACCAAGGAGAGACCCCGCAGAAGATCAGCACTCCGTCGCCAGCCAACAGGCAGCTATCACTAGACCTCCCAGGGCTTCGCCCCCATCGAGAGCCACACACTCCTCCGCACATCCCTCCTCACCTAGGGATGCGCAGCACTACTGCTCTGACTCGGATTCAGACGGTTACCGCTCCGACTCCTCGTCCTCAGCGTTCCAATCCGCACCTTCGCCGGATGATTTGGTCGCTTGCCAGGAACCAGTCTCCCCGTCGGACGACTTTGGCTCCTTCTCTGATCTGGTACAACGCATGGCGAAATCTCTGGGCCTAGCAACACAGCAACTAGAACAGCAAGTCATCGATAACATTTATGACATCCTCCAAGCTGAGTCTGCCTCCACACCGGCTATTCCATTCATCCCGACCCTCCTACAAACTGTCAAACAAGCCTGGAAAACCCCTGCCTCTCTGGCGCCTACTTCGAAGCGCCTTGAGAACATGTATAAGATCCTGGACAAGGAAACAGAGTTCCTGGTTACTCACCCTCCACCGAATTCTGTGGTGGTGGAAGCCTCTCAAGGACGCTCCCAGAAGGCACATTCAGCGCCTCTAGATAAGGAGGGATGGAAATTGGACCTGTATGGGATGCCGAATCTACTCCACGGCGTCACTTAATCTCAAAATCTCAAACTACCAAGCAACTATGGCCCGCTACCACCTCTTCCTTTGGGAGAAGATGGGATCCCTCTGTAACCATCTAGATGGAGACCAGAGAGAGCTGGCACGTGTGTTCCAAACGGAGGCAGTCCACCAGGCCAAGCAAGAGCTACACACAGCCCGACATCAGACGGACTGTGGCACGAAGCTACAGGTTAGTGCCATTAGCTTACGCAGGTATGCTTGGCTCCGATCGGCAGGCCTCTCGCAAGAAGCCCGTACGAGAATAGACAACCTCCCATTTGACGGGGTCGGTCTCTTCCATTCTACGACAGATGATGTCATAGACACGGTCCAGAAGGCCAAAACCACTGCCAAGAAAATGGGGTTAACAACCTATCCACAGCATTCAAAGGCGAAGCGATGGTCCCGCCAACCCTTTCTGGTTTCCAGCAAATACCAAGGCGACCGCACGCCCTTCAGACAACAACCTCAGCAGCAATCCCAGTCGTCCCAGAATAAGCGGCACCCGTTCTCGTCGAATAAGTTCCGTCCCCAACGAAAGAAAAGGGACTATGGAGACAGGCGTCGCCTTTGACTCCACTCCCGCCAATCTACCAACCTTTGGGAACCAACTTGCCCCCTTTTTATCGATGTGGCAAAACATTACATCAGACACCTGGGTCCTTTCAATCATAAAGAACAGGTATTACATCGAGTTCGACGCACTGCCACCGTCAGGGATTTTTCAGACAACAAAACCGTCCGCCCCCCTCATAGCAAAGGTAACCACTCTGTTAGAAAAGGGCGCCATTGTGCCTGTTCCACCAGCACAAAAATACCAAGGCTTCTATTCCAGGTATTTCACTGTCCCAAAGCCAGATGGCGGATACCGACCAATCTTGGATCTCAGAGATGTCAATGCATTCATTACCACAAGAAAGTTTCTCATGGCATCGATCGCCACAATACTCCCTCTGTTACCCGGAAATGCCTGGTTCGCTTCCATAGACCTCCAGGATGCCTATTTCCACATCGATATTCACAGGGCAAGTCAACGCTTCCTCAGGTTCGCCATAGGTCACCATTCGTTTCAGTTCAGAGTCCTTCCCTTTGGCCTCTCCACAGCACCAAGAGTCTTCACCAAATGCATGGTGGTCGTATGCGCCTTTATCAGGAAACAGGGAATCCAGATTCATGCTGGACGACTGGCTCCTAGTGGGTCCATCCTACACCAAACTCAAGGCCAACGTGGCCTACATCCTCAACCTCCTCGAGAGCCTCGGACTCATCCTCAGTCTCAAGAAGTCCACTCTCCAACCTACCCAAGACATACTGTTCATTGGCGCACACCTAGATGTGATAAGAGAAAGGGCTTAACTTCCGCTAACCAGAGCAAACAGCTTACGGGCCCTGGCAATCCGCATAATGGACTTCCCATACTCACTCGCCATCAGGATCCAATGTTTATTAGGTCATATGGCAGCTACAACAATGGTGATTCCTTACGCTCATCTCAGGATGCGCAGACTGCAACTCTGGTTCACCAGAGCCTTTTTTCCACAACTCAGTTCAAGGCACAACCCCCTCCAACTGCCTCAGGTCATACGGAGATCACTCAGTTGGTGGACTCACCTGCCCAACCTCCTCCAGGGCGTCCCATTTCAACCGTCAACACCAACGCGCATGATAACTACAGATGCTTCCCTCGTAGGATGGGGGGCGCACTGCGACGTGCTTCAGGTTCAGGGCATCTGGACAACCAGAGAAATGACAGCTCACATCAGCCTACTCGAGCTGTTAGCGGTACAGAAGGCGCTCAAGGCGTTTGAACTACACCTGCTTGGTGCCCACGTCCAGGTGACATCAGACAACACGACGGTGGTCTATTATATCAACAAACAGGGCGGAACCAAGTCCCTAACGTTAGCCAAACTCACCATCCACATTCTCCACTGGTGTATATGCAGGAGGATCACACTCACAACAATCCACATTGCAGGCCACCTCAATCACCTGGCCGACCGCCTCAGCAGACATTTCTCCCTGGCCCACGAGTGGCAGCTTCACCCTCAGGCGCTCCAGTTAGTCCACGACTGTTGAGGCCGTCCCACGTTCGACCTCTTCGCAACGGCTGACAACACCATATGCCGACTTTTTTGCAGCAGGGCAGGTCAAGGCAGAGGATCCCAGGGAGATGTGTTCCTCAGGGACTGGACAGGACACTTTTTCTTCATCTTCCCACCGATCCCACTCATATCGCGGATTTTGGCCAGAGTCAGGACAAACCAGATGGATTGCATCCTGCTGGCCCCCTGGTGGCCCAGACTGGGGTGGTTTGCCCCGCTTCTCAACATGTCCAGGGGACATTACCTCCGCTTCCCGGTCACTCGGGATCTCCTATATCAGGCACATGGCCAAGTAACCCACCCATACCTGGACTCCATACACCTCACGGCTTGGAGACTTAAACCTCCCTACTAGACTTAAGGATCCAGGATGTCCTAAATGCAGCTCTGAGGCCTTCCACCAGAGCTTCTTACGCCAGGAAGTGGAACGTTTCGCACGGTTTGCCTCACAAAACGGTTTTTCCCCCACTTCCAGTTCAGCTATGCAGATTCTGTCCTTCTTAATACACTTGGTTGACAAGGGTCTACAATTATCATCGATTAAGGTTTACTTAGCGGCCATCTCGGCTTCACATGACCAAGTTGAAGGGTCAATAGTTTTCTCCCACCGTACTATCAGACATTTCCTAAAAGGGCTACTGAACCTAGCCCACCTTGTCAGCCTCTTCAGCCAGCATGGAGCCTGTTGGTCGTACTGCAGGCACTGACAGCTAAACCATTTGAACCGCTGGCGAATACTGACCTCAGATGGCTTACCTTGGAAGTCCTCTTTTTAGTGGCTATAACATCGGCACGCAGAGCTAGCGAACTCGCTGCCCTACAAATGGATGAACCCTACCTAATCTTCCATAGGAATAAGGTGATCTTGCGACCTGACATTCAGTTCCTCCCTAAGGTCATCTCAGCATTCCATATTAATCAGGACATCATCCTGCCAGCGTTCTTCCCGTCCCCAACAACAATCCTGGAACGGATGCTACACACATTGGACGTACGCAGAGCCCTAGCCTTCTACAAGGCCTGTACTGAGTCTTTTCGCGCAACCAAGCGTCTTTTTATCTGCTATGGAACCGCGAAAAAGGGACAGCCAGCCTCTTCGCAGCGTCTAGCAGTTTGGCTAACGCAGGCCATCTCTTTGGCTTACCAAATAGCACTACTCGAACCACCAGCTCCGCTCAGAGCTCATTCGACCCGGGCAATCGCTACATCGTCAGCATTCCAACAAGGTGTACCGATTCCTGAAATCTGCCGTACAGCTACTTGGTCCACACCTCTCACCTTCGCCCAGCACTACCGACTGGACGTAAGGTCCTGGGCAGACTACTCTTTTGGCAGAGCCGTCCTTTCATCCATCTGCACCTAACGCCAGCCTCCCGACTTAAGGGTAAGTGAGCTTGCTAATCGCCCATATATGTGTGATGCACAGAGACCACGAAGAAGAAGGACAGGTTGCTTACCTGTAACTGTTGTTCTTCGAGTGGTCATCTGTGCAGTCACACAACCCACCCGCCATCCCCTCTGGGAAGGATTGGGTTGGACTGTAAGAAATTTACATTATACTTCAGCCTGAATCTCTCTGTGGGGTCTCAGAAGAACTGAGGTATGAGGCGGGAGTCCTCCCACGCATGTGCACTCGCCGGTGGGGGAGGGGTTCCCGCCTAAAAGTAACTAATAGCTATAGAAGTTCTCCCGATCCGAGCCTCCACGCAGGCGCAGAAGCCCATATATGTGTGACTGCACAGATGACCACTCGAAGAACAACAGTTACAGGTAAGCAACCTGTCCTTCCCTAGTGACATCAAAAGGATATACAAGAAGCCCAGAACCAACACTTCCTAGTCCTTTTTATATCATTGTTTTTCAGTTGATGCTCAATTAATTATCTTCTTTTGAACACAGCTCGAGGAAATCCAAGATACTGCATCCCCAGCCACCTCTTGAATGAAATGGATGCTGCTAATATCAAACTGCAGAAGAAAAGGTGAGATGATGATCCCGCCTTTTGCCCAATGCTAGGCCTCAAGGCGGCTTTATAAAATTAAAACATATACAGTTAAAACCTATAAATAGAAATATACAAAGATTAAAAATATAATTAAACATGTTTCAATATTAAAACATTTAAAATACATAACAATTTAAAAAGTCCTAGGCATAGACTGCGGTCCAGGTTATTTGCCAAAGGCCTGCCAGAACAAAACATGTTTTTCCCTGCCAGCGAAAGCACACAAGGAGGAAGCCAGTCTAGCTTTCCTGGGAAGGGAGTTCCATAGCACTGGAGCAGACACCGAGAAGGCCCTCTCCCGCGTTCCCACCAAGCATGCCTGTGATGCTGGTGGGACTGAGAGAAGGGCTTCCCCTGAAGATCTCAAAGCATGGGCAGGCTCATAAGGGAGAATACCTTTCAGAGCCCCATAGGGCTTTATGGGTCATAACCAGTACTTTGAAATATACTCGGAAACGGACCAGAAGCCAGTGGAGCTGTTTTAACGGGAGTTGTATGCTCCCTGTAACCAGCCCCAATCAACACTCTGGCTGCAGCTCTTTGAACCAGATGAAGTTTCCGAACACTCTTTAAAGGCAGCCCCACGTAGAGCACGTTACAGTAATCCAATCCGGATGTCACTAAGGCATGTCTCACTGTAGCCAGGTCCGACATCTCTGGAAACGGGTGAAGCTGGTGCACTAGCTTTAACTGTGGAAATGCATTCCTGGCCACCGCTGAAACCTGGGCATCCAGGCTCAGGGCTGAATCCAGGAGTACACCCCAGCTGCAGACCTGTTTTTTCACGGGGAATGTAACCCCATCCAGCACAAGCTGAGTCCCTATTCCCTATTCTGCCTTTCGACTGACCAGGAGCACCTCTGTCTTGTCTGGATTAAGCTTCAATTTGTTTGCCCTCATCCAGTCCGTTACTGCCGGCAGGCACTGGTTTAGCACTGAAACAGCTTCCTTGGAATTGGGTGGAAAGGAGTAGTAGAGTTGGATGTCATCAGCATACTGATGGCACTACACCCCAAAACTCTGGACAACCTCTCCCAATGGTTTCATGTATATGTTAAATAGCATGGGGGACAAAACAACCCTGGGGGACTCCACAGGCCGTTGAAACAAAGGGAGAAACAGGTTCTCAAGATGCTGATTTTTAATTTATTTTTCCAAAATTGAAGAGCCCGACGCGTTTCAGCCTTATCTTTGTATGGCCTTCTTCAGGGGGCTGAAAGCATTTTAAATACATATTGTAAGGAACATGGTTGGAACAACATGAGTTAAAATATATTCTCATTATATTGCCACAGAGGCCTATGTAAATATGTAAACTATTTTTGCAACATTTTAAATTATTACAAGAGGACAAATTGCTTTTCATACATGCAATACATTTCTAATAAAAAGAGTATCTGTGAAATCTTACTTGTAGGAAGGTATTTGCAAAGATCTTCCTCTCAACAGAATTTCTTTCTCTGATAAATAACAATTGAAAAGAGTGGTATGCAGAGCCTTGTGTTATAATCCTGCACACTTTTTTGCTTTTTTGTTAGGTGTTATCTTTTAAGTAAATGTCAGGGTCATTGTGCTATTATCTGTAGAGACTTTTTTTTTTCTCTCCAGCATTTTTCTGCTAAGTCACAATAATGGGCAAAGTTCCAGATCTTCGTTTAATCCATTTGATTTTAAACTTTTTAATCTAAGAATCCATTCTATCTCCCCATTCTATCTCCCTCCTTAATAATTGTTTTTCGTTATTTGTATCTAGCTTTTCCAGTGCCCAAAATGTTAAATCTGCGTGGCCATGTTGTTGTTTGTCAAAATGGTTTGTTAGTGGTGCACCTTGCCTGTGGGTTCTTATGTTGCTAAGGTGTTCCACTATACGTTTTTTTAGGGGTCTGATGGTTTTGCTTACATAGATTTTGGGACATTTGCACTGGACTGCATAGATATCAAAGGAACTGCTGCAGGTGGTAAAATGTTTTAGAAAATATTTTTGTTGGTCAGAAGGGTTTACAAATTCTGTCATTTTAGTAGTGTGACTGCTATAGCAGCAATGTCCACAGGGATGATGGCCTGTAGGACTGTTGGAATGAAACAAAGTGTAGGTAGGGCTTCTGTGATTTTCTTTAAATTCACTTCTGATTAGTAGATCTCTTATATTTTTGGGTCTTTTAAAGGAGATAAGTGGTTGGTTCTGGCAATCAGGAATGTGTTGTACTATGTGCCAATGCCTCCTTATGCTGCCTTGTAAGTGGTTAGTTACCCTGTCATATGTTAAATTGCAATTTATTCGTGTTGAAGGTGTAGTATTCTTTTTTATCAACAGTTCTGCCTGTGTTTTTTCTCAGCTTTCTCTAAGCCACTGCTGATAACAGCACTAGGGTACCCTCGTTCTCTTAACTGTAGTGCCAACGTTTGTCATTCCTGTTTAAAGTCTGATGACTTAGAACAGTTGTGTCTTAATCTTAAAAGCTGTCCATATGGAAGGTTATTCCTAAGAAACTGGGGGTGGGAACTATCATAACGAAGGAATCTTGGGACATCTGTAGGTTTTCTATAATTTGAGGTGATAAGGTGTTTGCCTTCTTTTTTGATCTTAAGGTCCAGAAAATGTATTTCTACAGTGCTATGCTGGATGTCAAATTGAACGTCTTTCTTCCTGGACTTTATATGCGTTATGAATTGTTGTAGGTCTTCACCTTTCCCCCGCCAAATTGAAAACACATCATCAATATACTTTAGCCATACTAGAATGTGTCTGTTGTATTGCCCCTCTAATGAAAAACGTTCCTTTTCATATTCTGCCATATATAAATTTGCCACTTCTGGAGCCATGGGACACCCCATGGCCACTCCCTTGGTTTGCCAATAGAATTTGTTATTGAATTGAAAATAATTTTGGCGCAGGGCTACCTCTGCAAGGGAGAGAAGGAAATGGGTGGGGGATGTTTCTCTGTTCTTAGATCTAAAGTGTGTTGTATGACTGATAAAGCGTCATCCTGGGGTATGTAGGTGCATAAAGATCTTACATCTAGTGTCATCAGAATGTCACCCTCCTCTATACTGGTGTTACTTATTTGGTTTATAAAATCAGAGGAATCACGTACATAAGGTGGTAGGTATGAATGGTTTTAAAAAATGATCTACAAATTGCGAAATTGGTTCAAGCACAGAACTGTACCCGGACACTATGGGTCTGCCTGGGGGAGGAGATATTCCCTTATGAATTTTTGGCAGGGTGTAACAAACTGGGATTCTGGGCTTGTCCTTATACAAAAAACCATATTCATTTTCTGTTATATATCCTAGGCTGACCCCCTCATAAAGAATGTTTTTAATTTCTTTTGCAATATCAGTATTTCAAATTCTATGGGCAAACCAAGGGAGTGGCCATGGGATGTCCCATGGCTCCAGAAGTGGCAAATTTATAGATGGCAGAATATGAAAAGGAACGTTTTTCATTAGAGGGGCAATACAACAGACACATTCTAGTATGGCTAAGGTATACTGATGATGTGTTTTCTATTTTTATGCCTTTAAGAGAAAGTACCAGACAAGTTTTTAAGTTTCAAGATCGCTCTAACTTATATGTGAAAAAGGGCATCCACATATGTAAAGAAGTGCACTAAATATGTACAAATAGAACATATAAAATTCCATTTAACAAGCCTTAGAAAAATCCTGTAAAATACATTGTACAGGATTATTAAGAAATAAAAGTTTGAATAACATTTCCAACAATAAAGTACAAATGAACACATTTTTACTTTGGGAAGTTTGTGAAGATAAGATTGTACTAAGAGAAATTAAGTTTTTTGTTCACTTGTTCTCTGACTTTATTTACTCTTCTACTTTTTAAAGGGCAGAATGTGTCTTGGCAGATAATAATATTGATTTGCATCTCCATGTATATTCTCACTATAAATTTTACAATGGGGCTCTACATCCATTACTTTCCTGGAAGGAAAGTGTTCTGCATCTTACCATCGATAAAAGAAAAACACTGAGAAATCTTCGACAATCAGTATTCCAGGTATTTACTATTATATTTTCTAAACTTGGGCTTGAGGTTCTTTACTCAAAATAGAAATGTGTTAGGATGCCATGCACATTGAACTAGATTGGTTGCATATATGTTATTCAAGTTATATACTTCGGAAACTTCTAGCGTGGAAGTTTAGTGTGAAATGAATGAGCCTTGGGGCTTGCACACTCCCCCTCCGCTCCTTTCTGGTGTGGCCGTGAGAAGCTATTTGGAAGCTTTTGCTGTACCACAACTATTCATGTTGTGTGAACCAACAAACTGGTTAATGTATGTTTGAAACAAGACAACTTGTTTCAGCAACAAGCTTACAGGGTCATAAAAAAATGAAAAAAAGAAACTAGATGGAAAAAATGTACTGCATTGGATTGCATACCTTGGAAGGTAAAATTCCAAACCAAGAATTGGGCATCTAGATGCAAATACATAAAGTCAATAACTTTTAATTAGCATGAAAATAGGTATATATGCACTTATGAAATACTTCAACTTTTTATGAATAGATGTTGGAATTTTGGGAAGGAGACTTGGTTCTCAGCCTTGCAAAATCTCTTCCAGCTGGATTGCATATATATCAAGTACTTGAGGGTAAGACATCTTTAAAACAAAGCTTTAAAATTATGCTTGTTTGGGGGCTTTCCCTAGGAAGCGCTAAATTTCCCTAGTGTAAGCGCTGAGTCCCACTTGAGCAACAGAATTGGTGGAATCTATGACTTGCGAAAGAGAATCACCAGAGCATAATTGCCCCATTAGATTTTGTCCAAAGGTTTTATATAGCACAGAGAAAATTAGGCTAGAGTACTTCTCACTGAAATCTATTTTTTTACATGCAGTTCTTAATCTGAAAGAGCAGTCAGTAATATGAGTCCATCACTTGCATTCTAAAATTTGCTGTTTGTATGAACTAGCTTGTTACTCATGCTTAGAACAGATTGGGAGAACTGGGTGATAGGAAAAGATAGAAAGAGAATGCCTACCATGCAAGCTGGTGAAAGGAGTGTAATGTGAGAATACCAATGGGTTATTGTAGCTGGTGGAGGCGGAGTGTTCTCCCATGAGGTGCATATTTTTTGCCTACCTAGTACAGCAGATTATGTTGAGAAATCTGTTTCCTCAATATGATTGTATCTGCTGGATGAGGATTCCTTGCAGCAGTGAGTTTTGAGTGTATAAGGATTTAAAATATATGGAGATGAGGTAGGATTGACTGTATAGACGGAAAACTAGTTGAGGAGCAAGAATTTTCTAAGAAAGGCACTTTTTCTTAGGACATTAATCAGTGTGGATGAGTAGATGAGTAGAAAGCTAGCAGTGATCAAGCCTAGATTAGTCCTTTGTCTCTTGTTTCCCAAATCCTGAATGGGTAATGATGGTCCTAGCTTTCCTTTCTTATATAGCAAAAACATTTGACAAACAAAATCGAAATCCAAGCACAATGACTATCCTAGAACAAATTATGCAGTCAAATTAAAGAATACAAATAAACGAATTAGATGTAGCTTTGCCTGATATGTACTGTTTATTCCACATGCATAATTTTCTCTTTCTATCATTCACGATTTTCATAGTGAAGTTTCCGAGGGGAAACATTTTTTTGGTTTGAAAGGTCTGAAAGGTCCAATTGCATGAGCGCCTCCCACTCATGGAGCTGTCACACCCACCCCACCCCCGAACTTGCATAATGCCACTCTGGAGAATCTCCTGAACCTCTTGAGCCATTCTTTTGAAGTTGCAGACAAGAATAATTAAATAATAATAATGATAATAATAAATATAGTCTATGTCCCTTCATTGGATCCAAGCCAGTGTATTTAGATGAACAAATAGAATGGACACTTCAGGGTTGGCCAAAACAATTCCACTTTTCCTGTATTATAAATCAAATCAAATGGTACTGCCCATTTTTAAACTGTACTTAGCTGACATAATTTTAAAGGCCTCTTCACTTTTGAGGATATTTTTAAGAGTTTGAACATTCTTTTGTTCTTGGCAGGTGATAATTCTTCCTTGAGCAACACTGGACTTGTTGATGGAGCGGATATATTTGCGTGGAATGGAAAAGAGGTAAAAAAAATTCTTGGATTTGTGAATGGGAAAAATGTATTTTTGTCAGCTTTTAAAAGATTATTTTAATCTTATTCTATTACACACTAGTTATTCATTTGGGAAGTCCTAGTTTCGTTTCCTTGTGGTAGGATGATGATGATGATTTATTACATGTCTATACCGCCCCATAGCTGAAGCTCTCTGGGCAGTTTACAAAAGACTAAAATATTAAACATTAAAAATTGATATACAAAATTTAAAAACATAAAAACAGACAACATATAAAGACAATATCCAATATCAAAACAACTTTGAACTTTCAGCCAGACCTAATGATAGATCTGGGGTCAATTAAAACTCAACATATATTGTTAAATGTCTGGGAGAACAGAAAAGTCTTGACCTGTCGCCAAAAAGATAACAATGTTGGCGCCAGGCAGGCCTCATTAGGGAGATTGTTACACATTTGGGGGGCCACCACTGAGAAGGCACTCTCCCTTGTTACCGTCCTGTGAACTTAGATGTTGAGCGTAATGTACAGGAGAGGTGCTGGGAGAGGTGTTCCATCAGATATTGTGGTCCCAAGCTTTGTAAGGCTTTATAGGTTAAAACCAGCACATTAAATCGGGCTTGGAAACATACAGGGAGCCAATGCAAGTCCAATTTAATGAAGGGAATAAAGCAAAATTGCCTTATATCGCTAAATTGAAATTGCTGAAACCATCAGTATTGTGTAATCTGAAATGTGACTGCTGGCTTTGAAATCAGTTAAGTCTTTTGACAGACAGACTTGTCAGCTGCTCACTGATTATTACTTGCTCATTTTGCTACCACAATACAAAGTTTCAGAATATTCAGTAAAGTAATATATTTGTTAGAAAACTAGATCCTTGTATGTTCCATGCAATGTACAAGAAAGATTGTACATTCTTCAACTGCAGACCAAGTTCTGCAGTTGAAGTTAATTTCCTGAAATGCACTCCCATTATCTATTTTCTAATCATTCTGTTTTGTTCCCATAGGTTGATGGAGTGGAGATTCAGACTGGCATTGACCATGAACCTGTTCTCATAAATGTTCTTCGTTTAGCTGGACATAATGAAGGGCGTAAAGGACAACAATTTATGGAATCCCAGCATGTATTTTCATGTAGTTCAAGCCTGGGAATTGTTCGTGAAGCTTTAACGTCACCCAAAGGAATCATCTTAAAGAACTATTCAGGGTCTAATAAAGAAGCTGAGAGCTGGAAAGTCATTCCTGAAGAAGATATGAATAAGACTCTCAGGAATGTTCACCTGACCGATAGAAGCTCAATACTGGTTTTAGATAGCCATGACCAAAGGTAAGTGTTGCAATAGCAATTCTCCTTTCTGATTTTATTGTCTAATTCAGTTCTGGAAAGCTATTTGGCAAGTCAAGTGGGGATCTTTTGTCCCATTACCTCAAGAGCTCAGAGTTAGGTAATAATATTTTTTAAGCAGAAGCAAAAACAAAAATACGGCAAGGTCCATTCTGCAGCAGATGTAGTAAGGGATTGATCAAGGGGTCAATAGCACTCTCTTTCCTCTTTTTCCATTCCCAGCTTGCTCTTGGCTCCAGAGCAGGATTAACCTACGTGTTCTATGGCAGAGAAGATGTGGCCACATAAATGCAGTCAGAAAATGTTAGTTGGAATATGCGAAAGGCTAGTACTGCTGAGAAATAACTTATATGAACAGTGGATGTGTAATGACTTGACAATGGTGTACAAATCTGAACTAGGCTGAAATGTGTATTTTAGAATCAGGTTTCCTTTTCCAACATTTCCTTTGGACCTTTTAGTGCTGGATCTTTCTACCAATGTGCTTAAACTATGGCCCCTCTTTGTTGTCAGTTTTTCCCTCATAGATCTGCTCCTGTGAGAAAACCTATATTTAATCATCCTCGTCCCCACATTTATTTCCTAAAACCATTGTTATGGAAGAATTCTTGTGTCATTTTTAAAATAGTTTTATAGTTTCATTTTTCTTCATTTCATAGTACAAATGGAGTGTGATATGGGAATGCATATCTTCAATGCTAGAGCTTCTTTGTTGGCCCTCTTTGCATTCGTATCCATATAGAATATGACAACCAGCTTTAACCGGATCTAAGTTTTGGATTATGTGGAGTTATACTGGAATTTAAGTCATCCGAATGGATTTCTCTGGAGTTGGTATTTGCGGGATCTGCTTTCTGAAATATCTCTTGGTGACTGTCCCAATGTACAATCTAACACATGCACAACTGTGCTAATTTAATCAGCTGAGTGCTGAGTTTGTAACATATATACCAGCAGCATATGCTGAAGAATGGCACACATTGTCTTTCAGCACATAGTCACAATAGAACTAATACCCAAAATTCAGTGGTGGCATTAATCACACAGCCAGCTCAACTGACAGAAGTACAGCTAAATGTTACCAAAGACTGGCTTGAAGTCAGGTACCATAGCTAGGCACCAAAGAGTTTCTTTAGATTCACTCAAGGACTTGGGCATGCCCAATGGGATTTTGACTTCCTTCCTTTGAAGGTATCAGGAATTGCTATTAAAATCTCATCAGTTTCAAAAGCAGATTGCTGTGTAGTATGGCTGGGGTATACTGTTCAAGCAATCTTGACTCAAAGACTCCTTGGGCTCACAGAACTATTTGTGAAGTTCTTGGGATCCTGGCTTATGGGATGAAAGGGTTGTATAAATTTGTACTAATTGTATTTTATTTTTAATTTAGAATATTTTTGGAGTGCCCCTGCACTCAATGAATTCTTGAGACAACGTACAATAAAAATTCAAAGATTAAATTACATAAAAATAAGTGTATTTGAAACCACCCTTCAGTATACATTATTCTCCCTGAGCCCAAATCTCATTGGAACATAAACTTGTTTAATAGTATCTGATTAATTAATAATTATTTAAATAACGAGAGGAGAAGCAGGAAAAAAATCTCGTAAGAATGTGATATCGACTAAAACCAGATTTACAATTTATGACATTTGTACATACAGTGTCTGTCACAGTATTGTCTTGATGAACAAGGCTGAAATACAAAACATGTAACTGATATTTGCAAGAAAAGCTTATCCTATCTTGCTGGCCATTTAGTTATATAGATAAGTACAATTATTCAGAATTCCTGCAGTATGTCTTATATGTGGTGCACAATTATGCATTCTAAGCATGTGTTGTTTGCAGCATGGTGAATGTGGCAGGAGGCAATTTGACTGCTTTTACGCATGATATCAGCTGGTTACAAGTAAAAAATTTCTGTAGTTTGGAGGCTGAAGAGATGCAAGTTAAAATTACTGCAACTATTGAAACAGTAAGTAAAGGAATTGTGATTGTGCATGGCTCTGAGAGGCATCATCTCCTGTGATTAATTTCCTTCCATTCAGTCCAGCCTAGATCAGCTATTTTAATTTACTTTCTAACTTGTCCAATTATAGAAAGCTGCTTCCTTTGTTATTTTGTTCTGCTTGTATTTTAGATGGTTATAGGCAAGAAAGAAATGACCAGAAGATTGCATGCGTTTGTAACATGCATATTGTCAGCTGTGGTCTGAGGGCTGATTCACACCTCCATTTTTCAGTTAGGAAAATTGAACCCTGGTTTAAGGTGCAAATAAGTGTGTGGTACTATCTGTTCTGACTAGTAGGTATATATTCAAATAGTTGGGTTTCCCTGCAATACACATGTGTTTCTTTCTGTGTTTACTTTTTATACTTGGACACAAGGACAGTCTTAAGGAGGCTTGCCACAAGTAGGTTTCATGTTTGCAGCTGACTCTTTGCATATTACCAAGACATGCGTTAATGGGTATATTAACATTTAGCAGCTTCCCTACATGTATCTTTTGCATGCAAGTTGGGAAATATAACGAGGGAAGTGAGCTATATATAACCGTGGGACCCCTAACCCTTTTTAAGGACTAAAATGCAATTAAAAAGGACTGGCTGCCTATTGCTTGGCACAAAAAACCCTGGGCAAGTTAAAAAATGGTTTCAGTAAATACTCATTAAGTTATGGAGAAAAATAAGATGGAAGATTATTTTTTTAAAATATATATAAATATTTGCATTGTATGACTCAGGAAAACACTAAAATATGCATTCTTTTTATATACCTAGCTTATTTTTATATATTCATTTCATTTATGTATTTATTTAGAATATTTTTTATACTGCACCTCAGCCAAAAAGGCTCCCGGAATGGCATACAAATGATCAGTGAAAGAAGGCAGTCTCTGCCGACAGACTTACAATCTAAAAAGTCGTGGCACACAAGGAAAAAAGAATAGGGAGGGGAGAAAAAAGTTAAGCCTTTCAGCAGGGCTGGTGGAATCTCCTTGCTGCCCCCGCTCATCTACCTCTGCACAGCCTACTGGAATGGCTGCTGATGGTGACAGTTGAGGGAGGATGAGCTGGTAGAATGGCCTCTCTCTCGTTTATCGTAACATATATTAGGACTTTTTCTCAGCCAAAAATGAAATTCTTGGTTGTGAATGGCTTTAACCTTTTTCTACTACCTATTGAAAGAGGTGAGTATATAAACGGCTGCTAAGGGTTGTATTCAGTGGTTGGGTGAGTGAAGGACACCTCACATAACCAATTTTTCTCTAATCAATCCTCCCCCAGTCCCTCCAAAAACCTAGGGAAAGATTTCTGTGCCCTATTTTGTGCGATTCCTCCCTCTCACTGCAGTTCTATGTAACACAGCCCACACTGTGCAGGAGGGCCACTTGGAGAGGGTTTTCAGGGGACTGGAAGGGGAAGAGAAAGATTGATTGTGCGAACTGCAACCATAGGATATAACCCAAAGTCTGCATTCGTTTGCTATATCGTTTCTTGCTCCACATCCGGTTTTTCTTCTTCTTTTTTAGGTGATGGCAGATATCAGAATTAAAGCAATAGAGGAAATGCAGTTGGACAAGGAGCTAGGTAAAATAGTTCTACATCTTTTATTTTATTTAGTTGAATTGTTATTTCAATGTTGTTGGAGATTTTAAATATAAAAGGGGGAAAGGTTGGCTCTAGAGTGGATTCAGAGATCTAATAAAGGCTCCCAGTGGAGGAAGACAGAAGACGACTTCTACCAATCTGCCCTTCTGCTTCCAACCCCCCCATGCCACCTCCCACATTATTCCGGAGCAGTTTTTCAGCGGGCACAGAAGGAAGGAAATAGTGAAAATCGCCTTGCTGCTGCTTCCTCCAGCAGGAACGTTCTGTAAATGCAATTCCACTCACAGAAATGCTAAATCCAGCCCAGGGATTCCTTTCTTTGGTGGTAGATAAAATATTACAACATGTATTTTAACAGATACATTTATTAGTATACTGCACAGTTTAGTATTGCTCGAAAATGATTCAAGAGAAAAGTTCTTCTTCGTGGTCTCTGTGCATCACACATATGGGCTCGCGCCGACGCCGAGCCTGCTTCCGGGAAACTTAGCTAGCTTAGACTTTTGGCGGGAACCCCTCCCCCCACCATCCTACCGCGCATGCTCAGGGCTCCCGCCTCTCCTTTACCTCAGTTCTTCTTCGACCGCTTCGCCAGTAGCCTCGCGGGAGACTTCTCCGGTACGTTGTGCCTGTTTTGAGAGAGAAGAAGATAGTTATAGTTAGCTTAGGCTTGTTGTTTTTTTTCGTCAGTATAGTTGTTAGTTAGTATAGTTCTAGTTATATATAAAAAAAAAAAAAGTTTTTAGTAGTATTAGTTTTACTAGATTTCAATTTTTGATATTGGATTTGTCTAAGGCGGCTCGCCATCTTATGGCACAGACCGCATTATTCCGACGTTGCTCGCGGTGTAGGGCCAAAATAGCCCTCACCGACGGACACTCGCTCTGCCTCATTGGTCTGGGAGAGGCCCACGTCGTCGACTCGTGCAGCCATTGCATGCGTTTTTCGCGGCAGACAAGGCGAAATAGAGCTGATCGCCTCCGTAGTCTTCTGTGGACGAAGGCCTTATCAGCAGTCGACCAACCACGTCCCTCTATGATGCAAGAGGTGGTTTCTGGGGAGAGTCGTTGACTCTCGAGCCCAGCGTCTCCGGTTTCCCCCCGTTTAAGGGCGGCAGCACCGGCATCGATACCGGGCATCTCACCGGCCTCCTCACCAGTTCCGGTCAAGAAGCCCAAGAAGTCAAAGCCAAAGAAAATTTCAAAAATTACCGCTCCGGCTGCGACATCGATACCGGCTACGGCATCGAAAAAAGCACGACCGGCTTCCATGCCTTCTTCGGCATCGATTAAAGTGGTCGCTATGGTCCACAAGTCGTCGTCGGTACCGACCAGACCGTCGGCACCGACGCACTGTTCGACATCGATGGCGTCAACGTCGCAGACATCGCAGCGCACAGAGATTTCTCCAGCCCCGTCGGCATCAAAGCGACGTACTCCTTCCGTGTCCTCGCTTCTTCGTACGCCGTCGACGCCGAGAGCACAGCCGCAAGCGACTACTCTATCGCCCTCCAGGTCGTTGCCATCGCCTGGTCCGATGCCCGTACTCCTCCCATCGGATACTGAGTGCACGGTACCGCCGCAACTCTCGTCACCGAGGCGACCGCAGACGCGTCGACGGCATAGCTCTCGAGACCGATCATCGCACTCGAGGTCACACTCTCGATCGCAATCACAAGACTGGGATGTCTACTCGGAGCATTCCCGGCAGTCGGAGCGTAGTCGCTACCGCTTCGATCCCTACACAGGACATCGGATCCGGGGTGAGCAATCCCCGCCGCCTGTCCCTCCACGAAGGACCACCTCGTTAAGCCAGATCTCAACTCGACGTCGAGGTCGCTCGACAGCGACAACAACACGGCACCGTGATCGAACGCCACCAACACCGGCACGACGGCGACAGCCCTCTCAGTCCTTTGAGGACTATCCATCGGACACGTCTTCAGCCCCATCTCCACGTCCATCTGAGCCATCTCCTTTGGACACGGTCGGTACCGAAGATCGTGCCTCGCCCACGATGGAGATGGGCAGTTTCTCCGACCAAATGCTCAGACTGGCTCAATCCCTAAACATCGAGTGCCAACAGCCAACTGAGGATTCTGACGATGGCATATATGATGTTATGTATACAGAGCCATCACCTCAACTTACCCTGCCTATGGTTAAGGCATTGTTAAAAACAATTAAGCAGTCTTGGGAACACCCAGCCACTGTTGGTGCGACTTCCAAACGCCTTGATGCCATCTATAAGGTGAAGGAGGCGCAGGCACCTTTTCTCTTCCAACATCCGAAGCCTAATTCGGTTGTTGTAGAGGCAGCGCAGGGCAGGTCGGGAAAGGTGCATTCCGCCCCAACTGATAAAGAGGGACGAAAGCTTGATTCCTACGGACGTAGGATTTATGCTTCTACATCTTTGGGCATAAAAGTAACTAACTATATGGCTCTCATGGCGCGTTATCAGCTGTTCCTATGGGAGAAAATATCATCTTTAACTGATTACCTTCCGGACGACCAGCGAGAACTCGCTCGGGTTTTCCAATCAGAGGCAGTCAGATTGTCAAAGCAGGAACTGACAACAGTGCGACATCTGACAGACTGTGTCTCTAAGGCAATGGTTGGTGCAGTTGCCTTACGTCGGCATGCATGGTTGCGCTCAGCATCTCTGCCACAAGAGACCAAGAACCGTATAGAGGACCTTCCTTTTGACGGGGAGGGCCTGTTTAATACAGACACTGATACCACGATGGATACGTTGCACAAGGCCAGAATGACAGCTAGGAAGATGGGGTTCCAGCAACCACAACAGTCTTATCGACCCTGAAAGTGGTACAGGCCAGTCCCGTACCAGCCCAGGCCGCAACAGGACAGGACGCAGCGGTATCAACCTGCTTCGTCCCAATCTTATCAGCCGCGGAAGGCGACGCCGCGTTTTCAACAACGCAGCAAGCAACCGCAACAGAACAAGCGTCGTCTTTGACTTGACGCCTCATCTAATCACCAACAGCCCAAACAAACTACAGCCCTTTCTGCAGACAATAACATCAGACGCTTGGGTTTTGAACATCATCGCAGAGGGCTACAAAATAGAGTTCGAAATTCCTCCTCCACTTGGCATCATAAAAGTTACGCCGCCCTCGGAGACTCTGACGCAGGAGACTACCGCCCTCTTAAACAAGGCGGCAATCACGAGGGTGCCACGACATCAGCTCCGTACAGGGTTTTATTCCCGTTATTTTACGGTGCCAAAAAGGGACGGGGGACTTCGTCCCATTATGGATCTCAGAATTCTGAACAAGTTCATACTACCCAAAAAATTTCGTATGGTTACCTTGGCATCCGTCCTGCCTATGCTACGGAAGGGCAACTGGTTCACGCTAATAGACCTAAAGGACGCTTATTTTCACATTGCGATTCACCCGACCCACCGGCACTATCTGCGGTTTGTCATTGGGCATCAGGCGTACCAGTTCTCCATCCTTCCTTTCGGCCTAAAGTCTGCACCAAGAGTATTCACCAAGTGCATGTCGGCAGTATGCGCGCACCTACGATCACGCAACATCGACTTATATCCTTACCTGGACGATTGGCTGATCGTTTCCACTTCCAGAAGCCAGGCGCTTGCCGACGTACACGAGGTCATCTCTCTTCTGTCGTCGCTTGGGCTGCAAATAAATTACAAAAAATCCATCACTCAACCTTCGCAGCAGCTGCAGTTCATAGGGGTTACCCTCGACTCAACAATAGGAAGGGCTGTCCTCCCTACAGACAGAATAACGATCCTACAGCAACTATCATTAAATTTGCAAGACAGTCCTCGAGTCTCAGCATTCGCAATTCTGAGGTTGCTAGGGTTAATGGCAGCAGCCGTGTTCGTCGTCCGATGGGCGCGACTTCGTATGCGCCTCCTCCAGCAGTTTCTACTCCAACACTACTCGCCGCTACAGAACCCACACAGGCTAATACTTACCATCCTGCATTTGATAAAACAGTCGCTCCGATGGTGGTCGAGTTGGCACAACCTTTCACAGGGCATGCCCTTTGTGACACGGGGCCCGTCTCGCGTAGTAACAACAGATGCGTCGCTAGAAGGATGGGGCACTCACCATGGCGACCTGCGGACACAAGGAAGGTGGTCACCTTCAGAGGCTCGCCTTCATATCAATATGTTGGAACTGCTAGCAGTAAAAAAAGCCTTACGCGCATTTTTACCCCGCCTACAGGGGCGTCATGTCCGCATCCTGACCGACAATACCACAGTAGTGTGGTATCTGAACAAGGAGGGCGGAACCCGCTCTCGCCGCCTCCTTTGTCTTGTCATGGACATTCTACAGTGGGCCATCTCCCACAATATACTGCTGTCAGCGTTGCACATTGCGGGAAAGGAGAATACCACAGCGGATGTTCTCAGCCGATCTTTCGCATACACGCACGAATGGCAACTCGCTTCTCGCATCCTCATTCGTCTCTTCGCTCGTTGGGGAACGCCCGATATCGATCTCTTCGCGACGGCTGCCAATGCAGTGTGTCCGGCGTATTGCTCCAGAGCGGGCATAGGAGAGGCGTCTCTAGGGGACGCTTTTCAATGGGACTGGTCGAAAGGCCTTCTCTACATTTTCCCACCGTTCCCACTGATTGCAAAAGCGGTGACCGCGGTCAGGCGAAACAATTCGGACGCGATAATGATAGCCCCATGGTGGCCAAGACAAGCTTGGTTCACGTCGCTACTCAGACTAGCGAGAGCGGAAGTTTGGAACCTACCTTACATTCCCGACCTTCTGTCTCGAGAGAGGGGAAAGATTCTTCATCCCGAGATCCACTCTCTGCACCTGACGGCCTGGAGAATCCGTCGTCTTGGAGGATTCTCGACCTCCCAGAACGATTAAAATCTATTTTAGAGGCCTCACGTAAGCCCTCCACTAGGTTGTCGTATGATAGAAAATGGAAGCGTTTTCAGGAGTATGCGCTTCTTAATAACTTTGATTCTAACACATCGAGCATGCCTAACATCATCTCTTTTCTTTACTCCTTGCATGTCCAGGGTCTAAGACCAGCTTCCATTAAAGTTTACCTGTCTGCTATTGCAGCCAACCATGGATTAGTGAATGGTTTCTCTGTTTTTAGCCACCCAATGGCAAGTGCTTTCTTAAAAGGTTTGCTCAATTTGTTTCCTTCTATTCGCCCGATAGTTCCACAATGGAGTCTATCTCTCGTTCTCTCAGTCCTCACTTCTAAGCCCTTCGAACCGTTGGCTACAGTTGATATTCGTTTATTGACACTTAAAACTATGTTCCTAGTTGCCATCACGTCTGCTAGACGTGTTTCGGAGTTAGCTGCATTACTAGTAGACCCTCCTTACTTGCAGTTTTTTAGAGATAAAGTAGTATTACGTACTGACCCCAAGTTCATTCCCAAAGTTTCATCCTGGTTCCACGTGAGTCAAGATATTGTCTTGCCCACATTTTTCAACCCTTCGTCGGACCCCTTGTCGTCAACGTTGCACACGCTAGACGTTAGAAGAGCATTGGCTTTCTATAAGTCAAGGACTGAATCTTTCAGAAAGTCCCGTAACTTGTTCATTTGTTACGGGGGCGTCACTAAAGGATTGGCGGTCTCCCGACAGCGCATCTCCAAGTGGGTTGTGGAGACCATTACCCTGGCCTACAAGATTGCCAAGAAAGATCCACCTTTTCGTGTGACAGCGCATTCCGCCAGGGCGCAAGCGACCTCTTCAGCCTTGCTCCATGGAGCCTCGCTCACTGACCTCTGCAAAGCAGCCACTTGGTCTAATGCTTCTACCTTTGTTAAGCATTATCGGCTGGATGTCAGGGCCAGACAGGACTCCTCGTTTGGAAGAGCGGTCCTTTCTTCGATTTGCCAGTGACCAACCAGCATGCCTACCCACCTCCGGTAAGTCTCTGCTTGTTATTCGCCCATATGTGTGATGCACAGAGACCACGAAGAAGAAATGCAGGTTGCTTACCTGTAACTGTAGTTCTTCGAGTGGTCATCTGTGCAGTCACACAACCCACCCACCGTCCCCTCTTGGCATCGCTGTTTGTGATTGTCAATTGGTTCGCCATGCTCATTGTCTAATAACATAGTTGTGCCTTAGTTAAGGGGCCAAGCGGTCTCAGAGAACTGAGGTAAAGGAGAGGCGGGAGCCCTGAGCATGCGCGGTAGGATGGTGGGGGGAGGGGTTCCCGCCAAAAGTCTAAGCTAGCTAAGTTTCCCGGAAGCAGGCTCGGCGTCGGCGCGAGCCCATATGTGTGACTGCACAGATGACCACTCGAAGAACTACAGTTACAGGTAAGCAACCTGCATTTTTGTGTGCACAGAATAAATTCTTAACTTCTGTTCTTGTACAGGCACGTGCCCCTGTATGATTAAGACATAGGGATCACACAACCATCTACTGTTTAAATGCCTGGACATTTTAACCATTATAAAGTCAAAGTCTGTCCTGAATAGCTGAAATTTGGCACAGAGAATTTATGCCATAGGTGGGCAGCCCACAATCCACCCGCCGCATGTGGCACTTTGCCCCTCGCAGTGCAGCCAGCAGAGTTCCACCCACTTCCATTTCCCAAGTCAATCAACCAACCACTGGGCTATGGGGGAATAGACCACTGTTCCAGTGCTGTAATTAGCAAGGACATAGCAATCTTGATCAAGATCTCGACTGGGGGTGAGGGGCTTTAACCTCGCCCCCTCCAGTGATCCTGATGCAACCCATATCCCTACTGAGATCAGGAGTGTGGGGGAAGGAAACTGTATGAGTGAGTGTGTGTGGATGCCGTCAGTGTTTGTATTTATGTCCGGGGGAATATGTGTATCGGCTTGTATCAGCTTGTAACTGTGGAGAACAAAAGTTCCTCCTAATCTTAAAGTAGATGAAAGCTGAGTTTATTCCTTCTTTGTCCTGTTTTCTCATGTTGCAGTGAACAATAGCTGTCTCAGACCCATTAGCAAAAATGGAAAACTTCTCTGTCCGGGTAAGATCATGTAGTAATCCTCCTAGTAAAATGTATACAGTTATATGGCATAGGTTCAGTTCCGCCACCGCCCCCCTGCTAGAAGTAGCTCTGTGTGATCAGCTAACAATTTGTTTTATCTACGTTAATTGCATCTTCCTCTCTCTTTAGGTTTAGGGTTGCATTACATATTACATTTTTCATAATGGAAAGAATATCTTTTGGAAAATATGACTATTGTGGCACAAGTACTTTTCCTGTTGAAAGTACACACTTTAAAGAGCTGATGAATGTAATTTGATAGTTGTCATATAGAAAAAATGTGACATATGAAGATTGCCTGAAAAAGGACCTCAAAGCTATCCAATGGACTCCAGCCCACACCACATATTTAACTACCCTTCAAACAGGTCACATATTTTTCCTTAGTCCTCTTAATCCCACTAAAAGTGTTAAGGTACTGCAGAGTAGGTGTCTGAGGATAGCTCTATTCCACATTATATAAACAAATATGTGGTTCCAACTCCACATTTTATGTGATAGGGATAGTGTAGCCTAATCCCTATCACAGTCACTGATTCATCCCTGGAAATGCCCTGCCCCCCCAGGGGGTCCCACTAACCTGATTTCATAGCCCTAGAGAAAAAAATAATTTAAAAAAACGGGGTGGATTTACAGATCAGTTGCAGGGGGAATTGATGGGTAAGATACTTGATGGAATGCCTGTCTCAACCTGAACATATCCGGACATTACAATCAATATCTGCCTCCCCCCCTCCGAGTGCCACCTCCAAGTGAGGCTTGGACAGTGGCAAATAGGGAGAAGGCCTTCTCAGTGGTGGCGCCCAGACTGGAATGAACTCCCCACCAAGGCTTGCCTGGCGCCGATACTGGTACCAGGTAAAGACTACCCTCCACTCCCAGGCGTTTAAAGGTGTATGATGAAGCATCTATGTCTGCTGTTTTAGAACAGGTTTGTTAGGAAAAGCATTGTTTATTTAAATTGTTTTTAGGTGTTTACATTGTTTTAATTTTTCTATGTTCAAAATTTTTGATTATTTTTATTATATTGTATATAGTGTGTGTGTGTTTAATTGTTGTAAACCACCCAGAGAGCTTCAGCTATGGGCTGATATAGAAATGGGCCTTTTCAGATAACACGCTAAGCCATGGTTAGGCCGCTAACCCTTTTGCAGCAAATAGTGAGCATGTTTAAACCATGGTTGTGTAGCCACCATGGTTAGGAATGGTCACACGACACGCTAAGCCATGGTTAGACCGCTAACCCTTTTGCAGCAAATAGTTAGTGAGCATGTTTAAACCATGGTTATGTAGCCACCATGGTTAGGAATAGTTCACATGCCATATTGTTTCACTCAAAATGCTTAACCACCGTGTTGTCTGAACATGGTCAAAGAAATTAATGATTAGATAATGGCAAAGCACACCCTGTTTTACCACCATTTCTTCCTTGAAAGTGTGCCCCACCCTCACCATCTCTTACATGAGCATTGTGAAGAAACACAAGCTGAATATCTTCTGTTTCCTTAGTAACATATAAGCTATGCTTGTAGTCCTTGGATCGGGCACACCATTGGCATGGTGTGGACAGTTGCAGGGAGGAAGCCTATGTGTGCAAAGTTATTTGCGTGTAGGCTACTCTTTGAAGACAAAATGAAAGTGGGAGCTCTCCTGCCTAGTACTTAATGCTTGCTTCTCAGTATTGCTAATGTCTGAATCATAGAACAGTAGAGTTGGAAGGGTCCATCAAGTCCAACCCCCTGCTCAATGCAGGAATCCACTTTAAAGCATCCCTGATAGATGGCTGTCCAGTTGTATCTTGAAGTATAAACTTCAACCTTTAACTGACTTTGGTGTATAACTGTACTCCAGCATCTTCGTTATCTCTATTTCTGATGTTCAAGTGTGAATGCTGAAGCTTATGTAACCAAAACAACACTATCCATGCACAAGAGGAAGGTATCAGCAGGCTTAAGGGAACCCCAGTGTTTGCATACATGCAGAAAAGCTATACAACATTTCTACACACACACACCAGTATTAATAGGCAAAATGGATTGGTTCATTCACTGTAGGGAGAATGAATGCAAGAAGAAATAGGAAAACTCCCAAATAGTGCAAAATGTTTAAGTGGTGCCGGGGCAGTAAAAATAGTTCAGTCTCGGTTTGCAAACTTGGAATGGGTCATAAATAAGCATATTTCCAACATGTAAAACCACTGGGCCTTATAAGTTCTAATTAACAATGATGTGTCCAGTGACCCAATCTTTCCAATTTATATGTATTGCAATGCATTTTGGAGATTTCCTGCTTAATATTATTGCATTAATAAACAACTTTTTGTGCTCCTACCCTGACTCCCTTAAGTACCTGAGGATTATACTGTTAAAGAAGCAGAGCTCAAAATGGGAAGCTTGCTAGGACTATGCTTTGGAACAGCTCCAACAGCCACTCAGGTAAAGCAAGCAATAAAGAAGGCTTTGCACAGTGTTATTTATTTAAACATTTGTAACCCTTCTTATCATTTTGTTAGTATTGAAAGTGACAGAATGTAATTAATATTCCCTTGGTTGGAAGTCCACATCTCAGTGAAGTCATGCTAAAAATTTAGTACACTATTTTTATAGTACACTGTTTTTAATGCACTTGGGCTGTGTTGACACACAGCTGGCATACTAAATAATACTTTCTTTTTAGATTCATAAGTAACAGGGACTGACCTATTACAACTAGTCCTTTTAAATCTCAGCTGCCAACCACACCTTCTTAGAAATCCCATTTCTGAAATCAGAAATCCCACTGAATTGAAGTCAGTTCGTTTTCAAAACTAATAATATCTGTGATGGTCTTATAAGAGTTATGTAACTTAATATTGTTATGTTTATCCATTGTTTACTAGTTGTTGGACATAAGAATAAATGAAGCTGCCTTTTACTGACAGTATTATAAACTCTGCTGGGCATCAGCTCCCCCATGGTCTCGGAAAGAGAAAAATTATTACTAACCTACTACCTGAAATCCTTTAACTCAAGTATGGGCAACTAGAGGCCTTTCAGATATTTAGGCCTAAAACTCTCATTAACCTTTATCATTGGCTGTGCTGGCTGGGGCTTATGGGAGTTGTAGGCCAAAACATTTGAGGGCCAGAGGTTGCCCATCCCTGCTTTGACTTGAGATGCCAGACTTTGAATCTGGAGCCTTTTGCATGCAAAGTCTTTGCTCCACCACTGAGCTATGACCCGCTCAATCTGTAAAAATACAAAATGAAAGAAATTAAATTTAAATTGTTTTCAATTTTAAATCTTAATTCAAGGCACCTTATGAATACTTAAATTCAAGCAAGCGTATTTCAGTCATATAAATAGATCTTTGCTTAATCTGGTGTGAGTAAGATCCTTCCTCAGATGATCAGGCAAGGAAGCTTTTTTAAAAATTAGAAAACGGTTACTTTTCAATTTTCTTTCCATTCTGGGTCACTGGGGGTGTCACAAATAATAAACTTCATCAAATGAACTAGTAATTCTCTTGGATTCATTTGCAAGACTGTCCTATTGCATGCTGAATTATTGGTACATTAAAAGAAAAGCATTACTGAGCAATCCTATGCATGCCAATTCAGAAGTAAGTACCATTTGGTTCAGTGGGGCTACTCCCAGGTTACTGAATACAGGATTGCACCCATAATCTGCAAGTATAGGTGGGGGTTGCAATCTGTGACCTTTCAAATGTTATTGGATTCCCAACTTCCATCATCTCTGATTATGTGGGCTGGGGTGAATGGGAGTTGGATCCCAACATGTGGAAGACCACAGCCTGCAACCCCCTGCTATATTTTTAGATTAAGTGTGCAATCCTATACACACCTAGGAGTAAACCCCTATTGAACTTACAGGTTCCCCAATTCCTGGTGTAGAGCATTTAAAGCTAATTGAAGCTGTCTGCTGTTTTTCTCCTAGCTGTTCTTGCATTTTATTGTGGGCCATGATCTTCAATGTAGTCCAGAGATGGAGATAGTGTTGGAGGAAATGACTACTGTAAAAGAGGTAAATACGGAAGCTATACATTCCATGCAAAATGTCTGCTGTATGAACGTTTCAGAATTGTAGACAGTCACTATGTTATTGTATTATGTTACTCTGGTGTTACAGTAGACAGAGGTTTAAAGTCAAATGCCCCAATCTGGAGAAACAAATTATCCTTAGTTTATTGGGGTTGCAAACCTTAGTCTGTCTAATCAAAGAACAGACAACTTAGGTTTCTGTTGATTAATTGGAAGATTAGTTTTCATATTTATTGTAATAATCATATTGTTTTATTTTCAAAACTGTCTTGTGGGGGCTTGGCCCTAACAAATAAAATAAAATGGGGGCATGAGTCAAGGGCATGCTTATCATTTCAATTGTTGGTTTGAGGCTATTTCTTTCTGGTGTAGTATTGTAATCGGGAATGAAAAACAAAATACTAAACATTGGCTTGGATCCAAGCATCACCTCCCACAAATGGGGGCACTTCTTCCAGCCATGGAAGCCTTTTGATCAAATGGAAGAAACCCATAAGCGTAAGGAAGGAGGACATTTCTGCCATTTCCTCTCTCCCTCCAGAGCCCCCAGCTCCACTTCCAGAAGGTGTTTCAGATTTTTTGAGGGTGCGAGGGGCTGTAAGGGGTATCAGCAAATGTCACCTCCCTTCATCCACTGGCAGGAGCAAAGTTTTGAATCCAGGAACAGTCTTCTTAATGCCCAAGTGTTAGAGTTTTTTTAAAAATTAATCTTACTGACCTGTATATGTCAAAAAAGCACCTATATTAAGGTTTTTATAATATGTAAACCTATTTAAATGTAATCAGTTAGTTAAACAATTAGTTTGTTAATTAACTACAAATATTTAATTGGTAATCCCTAATTATTAGTTTATAAAAGTCTTAGCTTTCCTCATGTGGTCATGTTGGACCTCCAGTCTCATATGACCTTTTGTCCAGAAAAGGGGAAGAAGTGGTTCTCTGCAATCCAATGCATTGCCTGGCTGGGTGGGGTGGGGTCAGGCTGGACTAGAAGTATTCATCTTTTCAAACTTTTCCCCTCACTCTTTTTGCAGTGGTAGTAGCATCACTCCTGTCAGGGAGTGGGGATAGCACTTGTGAGACCTGTCAGTTGTAAAGCTACTGCCATTGAACATTTCCACTATAACAGGAGCAGCCTGGCCACTATTCACTCCATCAAAGCGGCAGGCACTTTACTAGTTTAGAATAACATTTATTTATATTTGTATTTATACCCTACCCTTCCTTTCAAGAAGCCAGGAGCAGCTAATGTTCCATATAAAACCAATATAGCACATGAACTGTTAAAATTACAAAATTACAAATATGCAATACAAGAAAATTATCACTACAACACCAGAAAACACAAAAAACACTCCCCTGTATCCCAAAAGCTTGAACAAATGAATATGACTTTAACTGATACCTGAATGACAACAGTGTGGGGGATAGACAAATCTCTAGTGGAAGGGAGTTCCATAGTCATTGACAAGACTGGCTAGCTTATGTTTTTCAATTTCATTTTAAAAATGAAAAACATGGATTTCTATCCTAGGGTTAGTGCATGCATATTTAATTGTCATGATATGCTCTGAAGTTAGTGTTTTTCCTTTAAATAAGACAATTAATGCTTTTTCAATTCTTAAACTGCTCAAACTTCATATGATTTTTTTTCTTTCAGTGTCTAAACTTAATGCTTAAAAAATCTGGCTTAGCAGGTGAGTATCAGAATATCATTATTTTGTATTCGTTTTTTGGGTAGGAGATTTATTTTCTAATCTCCTCCATCCATGCATTGATCATTTATGTCCATCAGTTTTGCTTGGGGAAAGATTGGATACATTTGAAGAAGAAGAATTCTGTCCAGCTGTTGCTCAAAGGTTACAAAAATCTTGAGTGTTTACAGTGTGATTTCAGAGATTTGCAGTTCTTCACAATTTATTTGCTTCATGTTTCAAAGATGAATAAATTGAAATTTCAGAAGTAAACAATAAACACTTGTGCTATACTCAGGTTTTCATGTTGAAAACATAACGGTGGTGGTTTTAGCAAGCTGTGGCAGGAATCTGAAAGTAACGTACTCCAGAATCCCCCACATCTAATTCTTCTTTGCAGATTGGGTATATTATCAGAAGTAGACAACTGAAGCTGTATATGTATTTTATAAAGTGATAAATGTATAGGAATTATATTTATGAAGTGACTTCACACATTCTGCTTTTTTGCAGGGATTAGCTGGCATTTAAGAAAGATTGATTGGTGTTATGAAGTTGGGGAAGCATTACATGAGGAAGTAAAAATGCTATTTTTTTACACAAGTATTAATGTTGATATTATATTTAAAGTACTTGGTAAATAATGAGTTTTTAATTGCAGTAAACAGACATGTTGGTCCAAAATGTATGGTCAACTACAGCAAATTTCTATAAACCCATTACTACTGTAGTTCACAATATTTTTAGTGTTCTTTAGAAATAGGAAATATGCTATTGGGGGCTCTGCTATAATCAGACAGGTTCAGTGGCTGTACTGCTTTTAAAAAATATTCTATTCTTTTTAAAAATAAATTGGCCTGTTTGGCATTTGATTAGGTATACTGCTCTTTGTGTTACCTTTGTTTCCTCAGGGTGCCACACTAAAAGAACTTAATGTCTGCAGTGGAGACACCTTGAATGTTGCCAAGGGGAAATTTCCACCAAAGGTAACATAATAACTGTTGTGTTAAACTATACTGTTTCGAAATCTAGCCCCTTAGGTTTGGTTCCAGCATACAATGAGGTTACCATGGAAATAGAAAGTAACCAGTTTTTGCAAGAGAAAAATGTAGGGCTGTGCACAGACCCCCAATCCAGATCCCAATCTGTCAGGTCCAGATCGAGCCCGATCCGACTTGGATCCGGATCCATATACAGCACTCCCTCACGCTCTCCCCCTCCCTCCCCCCCCTCTCCCTGCTTACCTGCTGCCTTCTCCACATCGTCCTCCGCGTCTTCCTGCCTCCTCGATGTCAACCGGCCAGTTTCCCGCTTGCGCCATGCACAGCCCTAGAAAAATGGCTTAATCTATAGAAATATGCTTATCTTCAATTATGCCAGTATGAGCCAGTTCGGATTCCTGGTTTAATAAACCATTTCAGGCATAACGTGGAATTGTGGTTTAAAGAGGCTAGTATCAAATGCTAATGACGGTATTTGAGGAGTGTGTGAGCCTGACACTCATTCCTGCCTGAATAAACTGATTGAATAAATAAAAGTGTCTCAGGCTTGGTACAGGCTTGTCTAGCACTGAAACACAGCTAAATAACAGAATGCTGAACACTGTGACAAAAGTGAGGCAATTGGTGAAATTGCTAACTTGTGAGATGGAAGAGGAGTTGGCTTGAAGAACCATGAGTAGATTATTTATGAACCATTGGGAAAGACAGTAGACCTATTTAAGGGAGAGGGGACAGACAGATATAGTAGGAGGAAGAATGTCGGAGGCATAGTTAGAGAGCAACAGACAAGGATAGAAGGCATTGCAATAGGATGACCAGATCGCCCGGGGTTTCCCAGTCCTAACCGAGAAACCTGGGGCAATTCGGGCTGACCGGGGAGCAGCAGGAGCAAACCGGGGCTGCAAGGGGGTCATGCAGCGGTGGTGGAGAGCAGCGGCGGAGAGCGGCAGACCTGGTAGGTCCAGGCTGGGTTTTTTGGGGGGTGGGTGACTTGGTGGTGGGGTTTGTTTCGGGTGGGGGGACTCCCCCAACACCACCTGCCGGGGTGTCCACTTCCCTCAGGTGCTCGAATCTACTGAGAATTAGGCCGCGAAGCCTAGTTCTCAGTAGTTTCGAACACCTGAGGGAAGCGGACGCCCCGGCAGGTAAGCCCCCTCCCCCTACTCGCGCTCCTTACCTGCCGGGGCATCCGCTTCCCTCCGGTGCTTTGATCTACTGAGGAACAGTCTTCGCAGATGTCATCACCTGGTGTGCTACTGAGGGACAGGCCGCGAAACCTGTTTCTCAGTAGATTGAAGCACCGGAGGGAAGCGGCCGCCCCGGCAGGTAAGTGGGGGCCCCTCCCGCCTCCCCGCCCTCGTGCTCCTTACCTGCCGGGGCGGCCACTTCCCTCCGGTGTGCCGATCTACTGAGAAACAGGCTTCACGGCCTAGTTCTCAGTAGAGCGCTGGGTGATGACATCATCACCTGGTGCTCTACTGAGAACTAGGCCGTGAAGCCTGTTTCTCAGTAAAGACGCATACCGGAGGGAAGCAGACACCCCGGCAAGTAAGTGGGGGGGCCCTCCTGCCTCCCCCGTTACGCTCCTTACCTGCTTGGGCACCCACTTCCCAGCCTGCTTCTCAGTAGCGCGCCAGGCCACCCCCCCACCCGAAACAAACCTCACCACCAAGCCACCCCCCCCAAAAAATCCACCCCGGACCTACCGGGTCCTCCACTCTCCGCTTCCGCTGAGTGACCCACGCAGCCCCCTCACCCGTGAGGGGGCTGCGGGGGGTCACCGTCACGCGACGGCGGAGGAGGAGAGCGGCGGTGGTGGAGGACCCGGTAGGTCCGAGCTGTGTTTTTTTGGGGGGGGGGTAGCTTGGTGGTGGTGGTGGAGTTGTTTCGGGTGGAGGGGTGGCAGGGGGGTATCTGTTCGTTGGCCGCATGGCGGGTGGCCTTTTTTTTAAAAAAAAAATTATGTTTTTGGGGGGGGGGCATGCCCCCTTTGGGCGGCCATTTTGGGTGGCCATTTTGGACCGTGATTTTGGGTTCCAAAATCTGGTCACCCTACATTGCAGTGAACCAAAGACATCAACAAACACATTCAAGATGTATAAAAGTGATAGGAAAATGCAGTTTGAAGTGTTGGGATGTCTCAGGGGATATCTGGAAAAAGGGCAGTGAGTGGCTCAGTAAATGGCCCTGTTACAACAATACACCCCCTGCATGTTTTTTGTTTTCTGTTTAGATGTATTAGAGCTAGTATCTGTTCTAAAGCCAATACATTTTGTTTGTTGGCAGTGGTATTCTATATAACACTTTTCATTAATTCCCAAAGGGATTCTTGAAAGTGCCTGTCTGGGGGTATAAACCTTTCTCTCAGCTGGAGTGCAGAAGGAACATTCCAGACCAAGTGAATTGCATTAGCAAAAAAGTAGGGGCTCTGGGACTCTCTGCATCTGGAGGTAAGCCATAAATACACAAGCATAAAAGGGAAAAAAGACATATTTCCAGTGCTGAAAAACTCTATGTAGTCATTCCAATATTGCTATGACAGGAAGTTTTTATTTGATCACATTATTGAAGGTCAATATGAATAATCATTACTTGTGCTAATACATAATACTTTGTGGTTCACAGGATATCGACATCCATCACACCTAATTCCCCTCCCCCCGGGTTTGCCTCAGCGTTTTTTTACCTCTGAGACAGAAGTGTGTCAAGCTTATGATCCCTTTCACCTGAATAGCTGCTGTTTTGCTCCTTCGCTCGTTAGCTCTTCCACTCCACTCCACCCCTCCCCTTCTCTTTCTCCCTCCAGTCTGGTTCTGTCAGATGAGCACTTCAACCAGACCGCCTTTCTGCCAGGCAAAAATGGAACGACCCTTTAGTCTGGCTCTTTGGGGGCATCGAGGGAGTACAATCCTGTCTCTGCAGAGATTCAGGCAGTGTATGATTTTTAAAAAGGCTTTTGAGCCTGGGATGCAAGGTTTGGGTTTTATAGTGAGGCTTGGAGCTGGCTGCTGGGAGAGATCGCCTTTCCTTGCTAGGACCTGATGCAATCCATTCAAGCCCCCAGTTCCTTTAAAACTACACGGAGGCTTAGGGTGCATTAAATGCACTTAGGGAAAATAATCCAGACAGTTAGCATTCTAGGAAAGGCTGGAGAAGAGGCAAGGTGTCAGCAGGACAGGCACAACGTCATGTGAGTACTGTGCTGCAAATCTGCTCACCAGGCATGGCGAGTGTGATGGGGCTCATCGATTGTGTTTGCATGACATGCTAAACCATGGTTTAGTACAATGTGTATGAACAGTGACAAACTGCAGTGAGCCTCGGGTTTTACACTCCCCCTCCTCTTCCTGCCTTGCCAAGTAGGAGGAGTTTGAAAGCCTTTGCTTTCACTTTTGGTTAAGCATGGCTTATTGAATCATCCAGTCTTTTTACTGCCTAACTATGCATAGAAGTGAGCCCTTAAAAACCTAAAAACAAGGTGCAGGAAGTGGGGTAGAAATTGACAATTTGAGGAAAAGATGGGGATGAGGGGAGAAAGAGCATAGGGAAAAAATTCAAGACCAGGGAGAGGCAAAGAATGTTGTATTAAGAACATAAGAAGAGCCATGCTGGATCAAATCAAGGGTCCATCTAGTCCAGCACTCTGTTCACACAGTGGCCAACCAGCTGACGATCAGGGACCCACAAGCAGGACAGAGGTGTAACAGCACTCTGCCACCCATGTTCCACAACAATTGGTCTATTCAGACATTGTCAGATCCTTGTTTGTTGCTACAAGAATATGGTACAGTGCACCTCTAACCTGATTTGTATGTAACAACAGTCTGTGGATTAAACAACTCATGGACTGTCATGTACAAGCGGGGAAGAGTAACGGCATTGCCTCCCACACAACCACCACTTATACCTGTACTCAGTGACCTACGGTCAACCCATTTGTAGATTGTTGAGCGTGATATGCAAACCCAGAGTGCTGGGTTGTTTAGGGGCTAAGCAATCTAGCATAGTTAACCCATGGTTTGTTGTTTAGTTAACCACTAGGTTGTTTAGCTCCTAAACAACTCAGTGCTCCATGTTCACACATCACACTCAGCAACCTACATAAAAGCCAGTCATGGGTTGTTGATTGAAAGTGGCTGGATGTCTGCTTTATTCTGCTTGCCTTTGACAGCCCGTGGGTTATGTACATACTGTCCTGTGGTCTGACATGCTTTCCCTTCACCTTACTCTCCTCCTTCATGTGTGAGAAGATTAAAAGCTTCACCTTCTTCTTCGTGGTCTCTGTGCGTCACACATATGGGCTTCTGCGCCTGCGCGGAGGCTCGACCGGGAGAATTTCCATAGCTATTTGCTACATTTCGGCGGGAACCCCTCCTCCCACTGCCAAGTGCGCATGCATGGAAGGGGTTCCCACCCGATACCTCAGTTCTTCTTCAACCGCCATCGCGGCTGCATCGTTGGGAACATCGTCTACGGACTTCTGTAGAAAAATAGGAAAAAGACATCGATTATCTTCGGATATTGTAAGACTTACCGTCGGGTTATTGCTTATGGCCCTCCGGGACCTCTTTAAGAAGTGCTCCCGTTGCGGCAGCAAGCTGTCCCCTTCCAACGGACACAGTCTCTGGGCGAAGGCCATAAGGTCGCCTTGTGCCCCGCTTGCCAAGCTTTTTCAAGGCAAACAAGGAAACACCGGGCAGACAAACTCCGGGCAGGTGCTTTGGTCTAAGGCCCTAGCAGCAACCGACTCTTCGGTAATGGCATCTCCCTCAGCGGCCCCACATCGAGACCTGGCCATACTATCGGCCCCAGGCTCGCCCGTGAGCTCCCAACAGGGTAGAGCTCATGGAGAGACACCCAGCCTACCGGGTCCCTCTCTCGAACCAGCGGTGGCAAAGACTCTTTCTAAGAAAGGGCAAAAGCCCAAACCGCTCAGAGATCAGAAAAAGAAAAAGAGGAGACATGACGAACAGTCCCACCGAACGTCAACATCGAGACTCAACACGAAGCCATGGTCCCCATCGACGTCCAAGTCGACATCGACACCGAGACGGGAGACCAGCTCGCCAAGCACTGCTCTAGGAACCTCCTTGACCCCGAGGATTATATCACCGCTGGCGTAGAGAACGTCCTCCTCATCCGCCTCCCATCACGACTCGGAACTCCATCGCTCAACTCCGACTCTCGCCACCGTCCGCGCCTTGACACCGAGGCTCGACACCGACACTCGACATGATTTGGAGCATCGCCGTTCGACTCCAGCCCTCGCTACCGGATGCGCCTCGACACCTAGGCTTGATACCGACATGGAGGCACGGCACTGGCCAACATCGATCGCACAAGGTGAGCTACAGGATTCCCCGCGATCATACATAGCACCAGGACAGACATCGACATTGCCTCCAACATAATCCTCTCCTCACCACCAGGATCGGTACAGAGGCCGCCCTAGACAGCGAGACCACCCATATCGTTCTCGATCTCCACCGTCTGACTGGGACCACCACTCCCAAATATCCAGATCACCTCGATCTGACCTCGGACGAGATCGGCGAGTGAGATATGGGACACCATCAACATGCCCCTCCGAATGCCCTACGCGTGAACAGGGATCCTGCCAAGGGGAGAGGTCCCTGTCAGCGGTAGAGTGCCAAGCATCACCGGCACAAAGTTTTACCCCGTCTCTTCCGCGATCTATTGATAGACGCTCCACGTCACAACACTCGGAACACAGAGACATCATGGGGCAACGGCACTCCGAGTCTGACTCAGACAGTTACCGATCTGACTCTTCATCCTCCACCTCAAGAGACTGACACATGGCGTCACCAGACTCCCTGGTAGCGTCCCAGGAACCAGTGTCACCTTCGGACGATTATGGCTCTTTCACGGACCTTATCCAACGGATGACCCAGTCTCTAGGACTAGAGACACACCAACCAGAGCAACGAGTGAAGGACACTATCTATGATGTGCTCCAGGCGAAATTGGCGTTAACAATAGCCATCCCCTTTGTTCCAACTCTTCTCCAGACAGTACAACAGGCATGGAAGACCCTTGCTTCTCTGGCGCCCACTTCCAAATGCCTGGAGAACATGTATAAAATTTTGGACAAGGACACAGAATTTCTCGTCAACCACCCTCCACCTAACTCCGTCATAGTGGAGGCTTCACAAGGGCGCTCCCAAGAGGCGCATTCCACCCCGATGGACAAGGAAGGGAGGAAACTGGACCTAATGGGACGCCACATGTATTCCACAGCAGCACTCAGCCTAAAAGTTTCCAATTATCAAGCAACTATGGCGCGCTACCATTTATTTCTATGGGACAAAATGAGCTCCCTGTGCAACCACCTAGAAGGGGATCAACGGGAACTCGCATGAGTGTTCCAAACTAAGGCGGTCCGCCTCGCTAAACAAGAATTGCATACAGCCCGCCATCAAACGGATTGTGGCACCAAACTTTTAGCGCAGTTGCATTACGCAGGCACGCGTGGCTCCGATCGGCAGGCCTGTCGCAGGAGGCACGCACGCGCATCAACAATCTTCCATTCGATGGCATGGGCTTATTCCATACAACAACGGATGATGCCATGGACACCGTCCAAAAGGCAAAAACCACGGCCAAAAAGATGAGGCTCACAACTTACCCGCAACATTCGAAAGCAAAGTGTTGGTCCCTTCACCCTTTTTCCAACATGGCGAGATACCAGGCGGATCGCCCATTTGGCAGACAACAAGCCCAACCTCAACAACAAACCCCCCAACAGCCGAAAAAGCTGTCGTTTTCGTCGGCCAAGTTCCGTTCACAGAGAACAAGAAGAGAATACGGGGACAGGCGGCGCCTTTGACTCTCCCTTCCTTACCATTACACCTTTCGGAAACCGTTTCTCCCCATTTTTATCGACGTGGGAGATCATAACATCAGACACTTGGGTCCTTTCTATCATAAGAGACGGTTATGACATCGAATTCGACGCCCTACCACCATCTGGAGTGTTCCGAACAACTCATCCATCCACTCCTTTACTAGCAGAGGTCACAACCCTCTTGGAAAAGGGTGCCATCGTACCAGTACCACCCCACTAACAATATCAGGGGTTCTACTCCAGATATTTCACAGTCCCAAAATCAGATGGAGGTCAGCGTCCCATTTTGGACCTAAGAGACATCAATGCATTCATCACACCCCGAAAATTCCGCATGGCGTCGCTCACCACAATTCTCCCTCTCCTGACGAAGGACGCTTGGTTTGTGTCCATCGACCTCCAAGACACTTATTTTCACATAGACATCCACGACGCAAGCCAACGATTTCTCCAGTTCGCCATCGGCACACAATCCTTCCAGTTCAGGGTCCTGCCATTCGGCCTGTCAACAGCACCCCAGGTCTTCACCAAGTGCATGGTGGTTGTGTGCGCTTTTCTCAAAAGGCAGGGGATTCAAGTCCACCCGTACCTGGACGACTGGCTCCTTGTTGCCCCCTCTCACGCCCAGCTAAGCAAGGATGTCAACTATGTGCTCTGTCTCCTAAACCATCTCGGACTCCTCATCAATACCAAGAAGTCCTCACTCAAACCTCAGAGGGTACTAAACTTTATCGGCTCAGTCCTCAACGCTCCGAAAGGAAAAGCCTACCTTCCAAGAGACAGAGCTCTCACTCTAAAATCCCTAGCCATCCAAGTTCTACATCATCCGAGGTTACCAGCAATCCGAATCCAACGCTTGCTGGGACATATGGCGGCAACTACGATGGTCATTCCGTTCGCTCGGCTTCGCATGCGCCGACTTCAACTTTGGTTCACCAGAGCCTTTCATCCACAGACAAACTCCAAACGTGCCCTCCTCCGAATACCCCAGAATGTCATACAGTCAATTCGATGGTGGACGCACCTGCAAAATCTCCTACAGGGCATTCCATTCCTACCGTTAACGCCTACCAACGCTTACCAGACGCATCCCTATCGAGATGGGGGGCACACTGCGATCTCTTCCAGGTGCAAGGCTCGTGGTCCACCAAAGAATGGAAGGCACACATAAATCTCTTAGAACTGCTAGCTGTACAAAAAGCGCTCAGGGCCTTCGAACAACACTTGCACAACCACCACGTACAGATCACCTTGGACAATACCACTGTCATGTATTATATCAACAAACAGGTAGGTACAAAATCCCTAGCCCTGTCAAAACTCGCAATACACATCTGGACCTGGTGTCTACGCAGGGGAATCACCTTAACGGCACTCCACATCACGGGCTGCCACAATCACTTCACCGACCGTCTCAGTCGACAGCTCTCCCTTGCCCACGAGTGCCCCGGGCACTCCAAGCCATTTACAGATGGTGGGGTCACCCCACCTTCAACCTGTTTGCGACAGACGACAATGCCCTCTGCACACTATTCTGCAGCAGAGTAGGGCACAGCCAATCATCGCAAGGGGATGCATTTCTAAGGAGCTGGACAGGACATCTGTTCTTCATGTTTCCGCCAATTCCCCTCATATCACGAATTCTGGCCAAAATCCGGACGGACCAAACAGACTGCATTCTGATCACCCCATGGTGGCCCAGACAAGGGTGGTTTGCCCTGCTTCTGAACATCTCACGGGGTCAGCACTTCCAATTCCAATCCCAACGGGATCTCCTATACCAGGCGCATGGCCAGGTAACACACCCGGACCTGGACTCCATCCATCTCACGGCCTGGAGGATAACGCCCCCCTTTTAGATGCACGAGTTCAGGACATCCTACATGCTGCCCTCAGGCCGTCTACCAGAACATCATATGCCAGGAAATGGAAGGCCTTTTCCGCCTTCGCCTGTCAGAATGGATTCTCCCCCTCGACCTGCGCAATCCCGCAGATCTTGTCCTTTTTGATCCAGTTGATTGATAGAGGTCTCCAGTTATCCTCAGTTAAAGTTTACCTCACGGCTATATCGGCTTCACATGACCCAGTTGAGGGGTCTACAGTTTTTTCTCACCGCCTAGTTAAACGTTTTCTCAAGGGCCTATCGAACCTTGCCCCACCCAGACAGCCTCTCCACCCCGCATGGAGTTTATCAGTAGTCCTCCAGGCTCTAACTACCAAGCCCTTCGAACCACTGGCTACAACCGACCTACGGCTCCTCACCTTGAAGGTTCTCTTCTTGGTAGCTATTACATCAGCTCGTAGAGCAAGCGAACTGGCTGCCTTGCGGGTTGACGAACCCTACCTCTTGTTTCATCGAGACAAGGTAATCCTCAGGCCCGACCTTCACTTCCTTCCAGAGATCGTCTCCACATTTCACATCAACCAGGACATTATCCTGCCCGCGTTCTTTCCGTCCCCCATAACGGCACTGGAAAGAACCCTCCACACACTGGATGTGCGCCAGGCTCTGGCCTTCTACAAGGCCCGCACTGAGACCCTACGCTCGACAAAACGATTGTTCGTGTGCTAAGGCACTGCCAAAAAGGGCCAAGCCGCCTCGTCGCAACGTCTGGCAGCGTGGCTTGTCCGGTGTATCATCCTGGCGTATAGACGGACGAAACTCGAGCCGCCAGCGCCACTAAAAGCACACTCCACTCGAGCAGTAGCCACGTCATCAGTATTCTACCGTGGCGTGTCCATTCCAGAAATCTGCCGAACGGCTACCTGGTCCACACCTCTCATGTTCGCCCAGCACTATCGTCTGGACATCAGGGCTCGGGCCGACTGTTCCTTCGGCAGAGCCGTCCTATCTTCTATCTTCACAAAGAGCCAACCTCCCGATCTCTAGGTAAGTGAGCTTGCTAATCGCCCAAATGTGTGATGCACAGAGACCACGAAGAAGAAGGACAGGTTGCTTACCTGTAAATGTTCTTCGAGTGGTCATCTGTGCAGTCACACAACCCACCCACCATCCCCTCTGAATGGTGGCTCGGGGCCTCTCGCCTGAACCTGGCTTAGGTGATCTAAATGTGTTACTTCAGCCTGAACCTCTATTGGGGGTCTCAGAAGAACTGAGGTATCGGGCGGGAACCCCTTCCACGCATGCGCACTCGGCAGCGGGGGGAGGGGTTCCCGCCGAAATGTAGCAAATAGCTATGGAAGTTCTCCCGATCGAGCCTCCGCGCAGGCACAGAAGCCCATATGTGTGACTGCACAGATGACCACTCGAAGAACAACAGTTACAGGTAAGCAACCTGTCCTTTTTCTTTTCAATAATCTGCAGTTCTTCTTCGTGGTCTCTGTGCATCACACACATGGGCTTCTGTGCCTGCGCGGAGGCTCAATTCGGGAAACTTCCGTAGCTATTAGTTAATTTTCGGCGAGAACCCTTCTCCCACGACTGAGTGCGCATGCGTAGAAGGTTTCCCGCCCGATGCCTCAGTTCTTCTTCGACCGCCATCGCAGCTGCATCGTCGGGAACGCCGTCTTCGGACTTCTGTAGAAATAAAAGAAATAGAGCTTTAAAATGACACCAGATATTTTACAAACTCCTCTTATAGTAAGGATTTTTCCCTCCGGGCTTCCTATGGCCCTCTGGGCCCCCTTTAAAAAGTGCTCCCGTTGCAGTAGCAAACTGCCGCCATTGGATGGGCACAACTTATGCCTTTTTTGCCTGGGCGAGAGCCATAAAGTTGCCTCTTGCTCTAGCTGTCAAGCATTTTCAAGGCAAACCAGAAAACATCGAACTGATAAGCTCCGGGCAGGACTTTGGACAAAAGCACTGGCAGCGACAGACTCCCCTTCAATGGGGTCTCCCTCAGCCACCTCCGCCTGCGAACTGGTTATCCTCTCGGTCCCAGGGTCGCCAGGTAGCTCCCAACAAGGTAGAGCACAAAGAGATATACCCGATATACAGGGAAAATCTCTTTTGACAGCGGCGGTGAAGACGCTTTCCAAAAAAGCTTTACCGCCAAAACCGCTCGAGGGACAACAAAAGAAGAAAAAGAAAAAGAAGCATGACAGTGATAGTCGATCCCGACCGCAGCATTGACGCCGAGGCTCGATGTCGAACCGGGGATTCCATCGGCATCGATCTTTACTTCGATACCGACTGCGACCCTCGATACCATATCGAACCCAACAAGAGTGCCTTCAGCGACAGCGAGATCTGTCTCTTCTTCAACACCGAGGCTTGGCTCCCCTTCGACACGGAGAGCCACTTCCTCGTCGACCTCGACACTCGACACCAAGGCTTGCCGTTCAACCCCGACTATCGATACCGGAGCCCCTCCCATATCAACACCAAGGCTCGATACCGGCGCCATTCAGCACTCGACACCGAGACAGCTTCCAGCATCGATCTCGGATGGCGAGATTCAGGATTCTCCAAGCTCATACCCGGAACTGGGTCAAACTACTGTCATGCCTCCAACTCTGTCTTCCCCTTACCAGGACAGACCAACACAGGACTACTATAGGGAACGCTCCTGACAACGAGATCGTCCTTACCGCTCACGCTCCCCGGCATCAGACTGGGATAGACACTCCCAGGCGTCTCAATCGTCCAGACAAGCCTATGGCCGAGAACACCAGGAGCCGTACAGGGACTATTACGGTGACCCGTCTAGACCCTCAACCAGACATTCCCAGTGAGACACTTGGACGCACCTGCAGACAGTGCATAACCCATCCACTGCAGATCGCCACGTGTCTTATTCTCACCCACCTACATCTCCTACAATGACAATTGTCAGACAGTCTCCATCTCAGCTGTCTCTCCCTCGTGGTGAGATCCAACAACTTAGGTCCGACTCGGACTCAGACGGCTACCGATCGGACTCTTCATCTTTGGCTTTGGGTGTCCCTTCTACAGCGTCACCGGATGCCTTGGTGGCATCTCAAGAGCCTGTTTCACCTTCCGATGACTTCGGATCCTTCTCGGACCTCGTTCAGCGCATGGCACAGTCTCTAGGGTTAGAAACACACCAACCTGACCAACGCATAACAGACACAATTTATGACGTCCTCCACACAGAGTCCGCCACACCAGTAGCCATCCCATTTATTCCAACTCTCCTACAGACCGTGCAACAAGCCTGGAAGACCCCAGCCTCACTAGCGCCTACCTCAAAACGATTGGAGAACATATATAAGATTCTGGACAAGGATACGGAGTTTCTGGTTATTCACCCTCCTCTGAATTCAGTCATAGTGGAATCCTCTCAGGGATGCTCTCAGAAAACACATTCCGCACCTGTGGATAAAGAGGGAAGAAAATTGGATTTGATGGGTCGCCGCATCTATTCCACGGCGGCGCTCAGTTTGAAAGTATCAAACTACTAGGCGACTATGGCACGCTATCATCTTTTTCTTTGGGAAAAGATGGGATCCCTGTGCAATCACCTCGCCGGAGATCAAAGGGAACTGGCCCAAGTCTTCCAGACAGAGGCAGTACGTCTTGCAAAACAAGAGCTACATACAGCACGACACTAAACAGACTGCGGTACCAAACTTATAGTTAGTACCATTACTTTGCAGAGACATGCTTGGCTCCGCTCCGCGGGCCTGTCACAAGAGGTGCGCACTCGAATTGACAACTTGCCCTTCGATGGCACCGGTCTTTTTCACGCGACGACAGATGACGCCATGGACACAGTCCAGAAGGCTAAAACCACAGCCAAGAAACTGGGCCTCACGACCTTCCCACAACACTCCAGAGCAAAGTGTTGGTCCCGCCAACCCTTCTCAAATTCGGACAGATATCACACAGAATGCGCATCTTTTAAACAACAACCTCAACAACAACAACAATCCTCTCAACAACTGAAAAGACAATCCTTTGCACCTTCTAAGTTCCGTCCTCAGCGTAAAAAGAGTGACTATGGGGTCAGGCGGCGCCTTTGACTCCTTCCCTTCCTGCACGGCGACCTTCGGAAATCGACTTGCCCCATTCCTATCAACGTGGGAAAGCATCACATCCAACACCCGGGTCCTCTCTATCATAAGAGACGGTTACTATATCGAATTCGACACCCTACCACCATTGAGGTTTTTTCAGACGACACAACTGTCTGCCCCTCTTCTAACAGAGGTCGGTGCCCTCTTGGAGAAAGGTGCCATTGCACCTGTTCCACCCTCCCAAAAATACCAGGGGTTTTACTCCCGGTATTTCACTGTTCCAAAGCCAGATGGAGGATACCGCCCTATTTTGGACCTCAGAGATGTCAATGCTTTCATCACCACCAGAAAATTCCGCATGGCGTCAATCACCACGATTCTTCCCCTCTTAACAAAAGATGCTTGGTTCGCTTCCATCGATCTACAGGATGCATATTTCCATATCAATATTCACGAAGCACGTCAAAAATTTCTACGTTTCACCATCGGTCGTCAGCCTTTCCAATTCAAGGTCCTGCCTTTCGGCCTCTCAACGACACCCCGGATCTTCACCAAGTGTATGGTAGTCGTATGCACTTTCCTCAGGAAACAAGGAATTCAGGTTCACCCGTACTTGGACGACTGGCTTCTCGTTGGTCATTCTCACACTCAACTCACCAGCAACGTAAAATACGTCCTCAGCCTCCTCGATCAACTAGGCTTCCTTCTCAACCTAAAGAAATCTACGCTCGAACCGCGACAAACCATAAAATTCATAGGCTCATTCCTCAATGCACCGGAAGGGAAAGCTTACCTTCCGAGGGACAGAGCACTCACCCTAAAATACCTGGCTACTTATATTGTGCACCACCCCCGGTTGGTAGCATTCAAGAGACAACGATTACTAAGTCACATGGCGGCGACAACCATGGTCATTCCCTTCGCTCACCTACGAATGCGTCGACTTCAACTTTGGTTCACCAGAGCTTTCCACCCGCAGGCGAATGCCAGGCACACCCTCCTTTGTGTACCACGGGCCATCATAAGGTCGATTCAGGGGTGGACCCATCTCTCCAATCTGCTCCAGGGCATCCCATTTTTGTCTCCGACACCAACCAAGATGGTCACCACAGACGCATCCTTAGTTGGATGGGGCGCTCACTGCGACACCCTTCAAGTGCAGGGTTTCTGGTCCGCCAGAGAACGAACGGCTCACATCAATCTACTCGAGCTATTGGCCGTGCAAAAAGCGCTCAGGTCGTTCGATCGACACCTACACAACCATCATGTCCAGATAACTTTGGACAACACCACTGTAGTTTATTACATAAACAAACAGGGCGGCACCAAATCTCTAGCATTTGCAAAACTTACCATTCACATTCTGGACTGGTGTCTATGCAGACAAATCACATTGACGGCACTTCACATTGCAGGCCGTCACAATCACCATGCCGATCAACTCAGTCGACAAATCTCCCTAGTTCACGAGTGGAAGATTCACCCTCGGGCACTCCAGACAATCTACACCCTATGGGGTCAGCCCACGTTCGATCTTTTTGTAACAGCAGACAATGCAGTATGCGGCCTTTTCTGCAGCAGAGCAGGTTACGGCCCAGGATCCCAAGGAGACGCATTTCTCCAACTCTGGACAGGTCATCTCTTCTTCATATTTCCCCCGATCCCGCTCATAACATGGGTTCTAGCCAAGATCAGGACGGACAACACAAACTGTATACTGCTGACCCCCTGGTGGCCCAGACAAGGGTGGTTCGCCCCTCTCCTGAACATGTCCTGCGGACACCACCTCCGTTTCCCAGCCCAACAGGACCTGCTGTACCAAGCCCACGGCCAGGTCTCCCACCCAGATCTGGACTCCATTCATCTCATGGCCTGGAGACTAACACCTCCTTACTGAATGCAAGGGTCCAAGACATTCTGCAGGCAGCTCTCAGGCCGTCTACGAGAACTTCATACGGCAGAAAATGAAAAGTGTTTTCTGCCTTCGCAGGTCAAAATGGGTTCTCCCCTACTTCCTGTTCACTTTTGCAGTTCATGTCCTCTTTGGTTCAGTTAGTTGACAAAGGTCTGCAGTTATCATCTGTTAAAGTTTACTTGGCTGCTATTTCAGCCTCACACGATCGTGTTGAAGGATCAACGTTTTTTTCTCACCCCTTAATGAAGCGCTTCCTCAGAGGCCTCTTGAACCTGGCTCCGCCAAGGCAGCCTATCCACCCGGCATGGAGCTTATCGGTCGTGCTCCAAGCGTTAACCACTAAACCATTTGAACCACTCGCCACAACAAACCTGAGACTACTTACCTTGAAGGTACTCTTCTTAGTAGCAATTACCTCAGCTTGCAGAGCAAGCGAACTAGCGGCCTTACGCATCGATGAACTTTACCTCATCTTCCACCATGATAAAGTGATCCCCCGGGCTGACCTTCAGTTCCTCCCAAAGGTCGTCTCTGCCTTTCACATCAACCAGGACGTAGTCCTCCCAGCATTCTTTCTGTCCCCAGCGTCGGCTCTGGAAAGAACCCTCCGCACGTTAGATGTACGTCGAGCCTTGGCCTTCTATAAGGCCCGCACCGAGACTTTCCACTTGTCCAAACGTTTGTTTGTTTGTTATGGTAAGGCCCAGAAGGGACAGCCAGTTTCCTCACAACGCTTGTCGGCATGGCAAATCCAGTGTATTATTTTAGCATACCAACTAGCAAGGCTTGAACTGCCAGCGCCAGTCAAGGCACATTCCACTCAAGCAATAGCCACGTCTTCAGCATTCCAGCGTGGCGTTTCTGTTCCAGAGATCTGCCGTGCAGCCACTTGGTCCACACCTCTCACCTTCGCCCAGCACTATCGTCTGGACGTCAGGTCGCGAGCGGACTGTTCTTTCGGCAGAGCCATACTCTCATCTATCTTCACCTAGAGCCAGCCTCCCAATTTCCTGGTAAGTGAGCTTGCTAATCGCCCATTTGTGTGATGCACAGAGACCACAAAGAAGAAGGACAGGTTGCTTACCTGTAACTGTTGTTCTTCGAGTGGTCATCTGTGCAGTCACACAACCCACCCGCCATCCCCTCTGGATAGTTCAGGCTAAAATTAGGGGTATCTGAATATTATTCCTTGGTTCTGAACCCTCCTGGGTCTCAGAAGAACTGAGGTATTGGGCGGGAACCCTTCTACGCATGCGTGGGGGGAGGGTTCCCGCCGAAAATTAACTAATAGCTATGGAAGTTTCCCGAATTGAGCCTCTGCGCAGGCGCAGAAGCCCATTTGTGTGACTGCACAGATGACCACTCGAAGAACAACAGTTACAGGTAAGCAACCTGTCCTTTCTCATTATATATGAACTCAAGAAACTGGAAGTATACCTTCTACTCACAGAGATTTAAGAGCTATTCAAGGATAGATTATATTTTTGTATCAAAAAATATGTTACCCAAAATTATAGATTGTGATATTGGAGTTATCAAGGTTACTGACCACGCGTTAATGACAATGGACATGGAAACCAAAAAAGATTATAGACAAGCGAAGAGATGGAGATTGGATGTAAGGTTGCTGAATAAAAAAGATACAATGGAGAAGATAAAGAAAGAATTGCAGGAAATATGGGAGATTAATGAAAAAGAGAATGATCGGCAGGACATATTGTGGGATACAATGAAAGCTGTGGTAAGAGGGATTTGTATTAGGGAAAGTTGTACATTAAAAAAACAACAGGAAGCCCAAAATAAAAAGATTGAAGAAGAGGTAAGGAGTTTGGAAGATAAGTTAAAGGAGACAAAAGATAAACGCCTAATTGCCCAAATTCAAGCTAAGAAAAAGGAATTAGAGAAAGAAGAATTAGAACAAGTACAAAAAAATTTGTTGTATTTAAAAAGAGATTTTTTTGAATATAGCAATAGGAATTCAAAGATGCTGGCCAGATCCACACAGTTAGAAAAGGCTAAGAATATGATAGGGACAATTAAGGATAAGTTAGGGAATAGTTGTAATTTAATGAAAGATAAATTAAATATATTTAAAGATTTTTATAGGGAATTATATACATCAGGGTCGGGACCGCAAGATAAGGTATTGGAATATGTAGAGAGGAATTGGAAAATAAAATTGCAGAAGCAGGATAGGGATTATATGGAAGGTTTAGTTACTGAAAAAGAGATAGAGGGAGTTATTGATAAACTGAAAGGAGGAAAATTACCAGGGATGGATGGATTGGGGTCGGAGTATTATAAGCTTTTTAAAGGAATTTTAATACCAAGATTAAAGAAACTATTTAATAATATAATAGAGGGGGGGAAGACTCCGCCATCATGGGATCACTCCCTGATTATATTAATTCCAAAACCAGGTAAGGACTTAACGGATCCCGCATCATACAGACCAATTTCCTTAATAAATCAAGATTCAAAGATATTTACGGCAATATTGGCAAAAAGAATGGCCACATTTATTTGTAAATATATTAAAAAAGATCAGTGTGGATTTATTCCGGGTAGGCAAATGTCTAATTTAATGGGAAGAGTATTAAATATAATTAATATTATAAAAAAAAGGAATTTAAAAGCAGGCTTGCTAGCATTGGACATATTCAAAGCCTTTGATTGTGTGGAATGGCCAGCACTTAAAACAATATTAAAAACATTTGGATTTGGAGACAAATTTATGGGAGTGATGGATAAGTTGTATAAAAACAATAAAGCCGAAATAATGGTTAATGATGGGTTAACACAACAGATTACACTAGCCCGAGGAACTAGGCAGGGATGTCCTCTTTCACCGATCTTATTTGCAATAGTAATAGAAATTTTGGCAAATGTAATAAGGGAAGATGAAAGAGTGAAGGGGATAGGTAGAAAAGAGAAGATTAAAATGAATATGTTTGCGGACGATACTTTATTGACCGTAGAAGATCCCCTAGGGAGTGCAGAGGTGATTAAGAAACATTTAAGAGAATTCGGAGAAATTACGGGATTAAAAGTAAATTGGGGGAAGTCAGAAATGATGTTATTTAATTATAATAAGGAAGAGCTGGAAGAAGGTAAGGTTAAGTTGGGTCTTAGACTTAAAAATATAGTACGTTACTTAGGGATTAATATCGATAGAGATTTAGAAAGGCTAGAGGAACTTAATTTGGTAGCTTTAAAAAAACAAGTAGGGGAGAAATTAGAAGTATATAAGAAATTAAAACATTCTTGGTTTGGTAGAATAGCAATTATTAAAATGAAGATTTTACCTAAGATCAATTTTTTGTTTAGAATGTTACCAATTAAAATATCAGATGCAGAGTTGAAAAGCTGGCAAAATATAATTAATGTATATTGTAATGGGGATAAGAAAGCTAGGATTAATAAAGGGTTATGGTATAAGGCTCAAAAGAAGGGAGGTTTAGGACTTCCAAATATTAAGTATTATTATATAGCTAATCAGTTAAGATATGTTATAAGTGGTATTCTAGGGGAGGAAGATTTGGAGTGGTTGGAGACGCAAACTAGGGAAATAGATTATAAATTGAAAAATATATTTTTTAAAAAAATTCAAAAGAAAGAATTAAAGGGACTGGACAACCCTTTGTTGGTAAATATAGTGGAGATCTGGGAGAAATTTAGAGGGAAGTTGATACCAGGAGATTCACCACTTGCCCCAGTGGTAGTAGTGGAGAATTTCCCAAGAGTGTTAAAAGTGGAGATTGAAGCGAGATTGAAAGATAAGGAAATAATTAAGTTAAGGAAGTGGATGGAAAATTTGAAGGATAATGAGCAAATTAAAGAGCTACTGATAGGTCAAAAATCAGCATGGTTTAAATGTATACAATTAGGGAAATGGACTCAGGAATGGAAACTGAAAAATAACAAGTGTAGAAATAATACAAGATTTGAAGATTTAATAGAGTTAAAAGGTAGGAAAGAAGAAAAGAAAATTAAGAAAGGGTTGACTAGTGAGATATATAAATTATTGATAGAGGAGGAGTTTCAAAATTCACTTAAAGCAATAAAAAAAGGTTTGGGAAGAGGATGTGAATGGAGAAATTAAGGAATACAACTGGGAGAGGTTGTGGAATGCAAGAATGTTAAAATTGTTATCGATCAGAATTAAGGAGAATTTTTATAAGGTATTGTGGAGATGGTATCTAACACCGGTTAGATTTCACCAGATAGATAAAAAAATATCTAAAAATTGTTGGAGGGGATGCCAGGAGGTTGGAACTTATTACCATATGTGGTGGAGCTGTGAATATGTACAAAAATTTTGGAAAAGGGTATTTAAAGAAATAAGTGAAATAATTGGAAGTAAAGTGGAATTAAACCCGAAGCTTGCTCTACTAGCAATATGGGATAGAGGGGAAGAGGACAAAAATAAGAGAGAATTGATAAACAACCTCCTGACACCTGTTAGACTAATGATTGCAAAAAATTGGAAAGGACAAGGAAGCTATACAATAGAAGAATGGTATAAAGAAATATGGGATATGGCTTTGAATGATATGCTGACTTGTAAAATGAAATTAAAGAGGGGAATGTCCGGTAAAAATGATTTTGGGGAAATATGGAGACCCCTATTGGAATATGTATTAAGATTGGGGAAGGGACAAACACCTTCAAAAGAGTCGATAAATTTCTGGATAGAATAAAAGATTAAGAGAAGGTCTCATGGTGTGGGGGTGCACGGGGGGGATTGTCGTGGATTATGTATGTATTTTATGTTATTATTATGTTGAAATTAATAAAATTATTTCAAAAAAAAATAAAATAAAAGAAACTGGTTTTTAAAAAACCCAGGATGAAACCAATGTTTGGTGACTAATTACAGTTAGAATAAACCACAGTTCTCCAGGTTCGTTCACTTTCAGGAAAAATGATGACAAACCTAGTTTGAATTATTTTCGCCTCTACTTATCCACAAAATTTACTTGGAGGATTGATAAAAGAGCAAAGCTGTTCCTTGGATATTATGAAGGGCCCCATCTGAATTTGTTTTAACAGTAAACCGATTGAAACAATTCCATGATTGATCACTAAACTCATGCTTTGTTAATTGTGTAAGTTAATAATTCAAAATTTCTTTAAATTGAGACTCTTGATATTCTTTAAAGATTTGCCAACATTTCTACAAAGTGAAGTTGACCTATATTATGTCGGTGATATAGAAATCTCAGGAGAAGTTTTCCTGGAAGACTTGAAGATGCAGGTTAGACATTATCTTTTGTTAATGAGTGCTGCCATCTTTTCTTTAAATAAGACACACACACACACACACACACACACACACAATGTGCCATCATTCCTTTCATGTGTTTTTAGCTGAAAGAATCATGTTGCACTTTCATCAGAAAAAAATTCTTAGGCATTGCAGGACTTCTTTGTCTTGCTGTAATGAAAAAGTAATATATATTTAGTGTTCAAAAGGACCATTTTACATTTTAACACTGTTCCTTGATTAAGGGGTAGGGGTGTCTTTCATTCATGGGATATAAGGGGTTGGTGGTAATATTTATGAAAGCTTGGGTTAGATTGTCAACGCTTAGCAAATAGGGAAAGCTTTCAGGTGAGGGTGATTAAACCATTCTGTTATAAAACTAGGAATGCCTTATGCTGAATCAGACCATTAATCCATCTAGCCAAGAACTCTCTTGCTTCAAATGGGAGTAGCTCTTCCAAGGTCTCCAGGCTGAGCTCTTTCATGGTCTTTGCGTTGCATATAGGTTGCTTCCATTGCATATAGGCTGCAGTATGGGAGGGACGTATTGCCTTTGGATATACATTTTTAGATTTTAAAAGCAAAAACAATACTTTGTTTGGATTCTCTGGTATATTTGTCGCTGAGGAATGTTGGAAAAATATTGCATTTGTTAAAAGAAATGTGATGTGGAGAGTTGGTTCAATTATGCTTACATTTGTAGTTCTATAAGTGAGTAAGTGAGAAAATACATTTCAAGCACAGATTGTAGTCTTCTGTTTTTCAGCTTTTTATTCTAAAATTGCTAGCAAAGCACTTTCTTTTTCAGGTGATGACTTTGCCATCCTTTCAAGAGCTTAGTATCCCATTACCAGAGTTTCTCCGAGTTTGGGCAATGGAAAATAAGCGGCCGTGCAAAATCTTACGAAGCAACAAGGAGCAACTCTAGTAGGTTCCTGACTACAACAATAAAGCTGCTACCTATAATCATTTACCTGGGAGTAAGTCCCATTGAACTCAGTGAGACTTATTTCTGAGTAGACATGTAGGATTTCAGTATAAGTTAACTTAAATGTTAATGAAATATATATTTTACTATTATTAAATGTATTTTCAGTTCTTCCATCACAGGTTTGTTTGTTAATGTTTTTTAAAAGTATCATTGGTTGCTTTGTAAGGCGATTTTTGTTTTTTTACATTTCAGGAAAGCAATTTATTTCTTCTATAAAACTATAAACGTTTCTTGCTCTTACAATTCTATCTATGCATTTGAAACTTTTGACAATGATTGCGTTGGCAGTGTGTGATTTTAAAATACCTAGTATTTAAACGCATAACTTTATTTATTTATTTATTTAATTTAAAATAACTACATTCCCTCTTTTTAGTAAAATATTCAATACTGAACGTAAATTATCTTTTCCAGTAATCTCAAACTAGGAGTGGAAGTGTGTGTAGAGCCTTTACATAAGGAAGAGAATCTTGGGTAAGATATACAGCCACTACTCATCAAACACATTTTAAAAGAAAAATGTCAAATAAAGTTTTTATTCTAGGTTTTCCCAATAGAATCTTTCTTTAAAAGAATTTGACATTTTTGGAGCCTCTGTGAAATGTACCTATGCATGTATTTTGAAAATAATAATTGCATTGTGTGTATTTCTGATCACAGACCAAAAGATTTGCTTCTGCGGGTTCTGATGCGCATACCAGGGGAGAGAGACTATTATCATCCTGTGGATTTGGCATGGGATATCTCCAAAGAGTGTACAGCATCTGCATTGAGACAAAGAATTGCTGCATACTATTCCTTACCAGTGGAGAACATTGAAATTGCTAAATATTTTCCTGGAAAGTTTGAATGGATGCCAATATGTAGTTGGGTAAGCTGAGAGATCACAGAGGAAATATATCAGACACGAAGTAATATTGTCAACAATTGTTTCAATGAAAGAACATTTCACATTATCTAAAAAAAAAAAAAAAAGATTACGAATACTAAATGGGTACCAAGTGTTTACCAATTCATATGTTATGAGTAAAGGGCAAGGGTGCAGAAATCAATGAAGTGTCATGACCTTCCCCTTACCATGGGTGCCTGCAGAATTTTTTTCAGGGTGGGGGTGGGAAATACACGCACAGCAGGACATGTTTTAAAGGACACATTTAAACTGCACAGTGATTTGTGATTGTAATTTGCATGCATAGTGAATGCTGTTTAATACAATATATTTTAGTAAGATCTGAGTTAGAAAGATTGTGAATTCCTGTATTTGCTACTACCTTTGGTATTTGGATAGACACACTGCTGCCCAGTCACAGCTGCACTAAAATCCTGGATTTCTATATAGTATTTTGGGGAGCAGCAATGAATTACAAGCCAGAGAAAGCCTGAGTGAGCAAGTGTTTTTTGGGGAGGTATTTAAAACATACCACATTTCCTGCCTCCTGAACTGAATGGGAGAGGGTGTTCCAGGGGATGGGCACTGTCACCAACAAGATACTACATGGCAATATTCTGTTGGTTGCAGAATGGCTAGCAAGGCCTCTTTCTGATGTAGCCCTAATTTATACATACGTATATTTCATGGAATATTGTAGACATGATATATCTGAACGTGACTGTATCTAGTGATCCAAAGCAGTGAAGAGTTAGCACTTCAAAATTAACACATACCCAACAGAAATGTGTTGTGGTCTTCTTTGAGCAAGTCCATGTAACATTGTGTTCAGGTTGAGATGTGGGGACCATCTTCAATAATGTAACTTCATATTAATTTTTATTTTTAAAATTACTAATGACAAGCATAAAAATACATAATACATTTTTACTTGAGGCTGTAGAATACTCTACTCTCATCTCTGCACAATAATCTGCTACTTTATGGTGCTTTTGTTATGTCAATTCTTTCTTTGTTCAGACACAGCAAGTTTCAAAGAAGAAAAAGAAGAAGAAAAGTGACAGCTTACAGTTGAGCCCCTACAGTCTGAAGGATGGAGATATCATTGGTGTGAAGGTAAGTAATTAACTGATTTATTAGCTGTTATAATTTGTTATTAAGAAGAGGTTCTTGGGGTACTTTAGCACAGGGATAGCAGAATTGCCCCAAAAGATTAGGAAGAGTATACACGTTGTGTTCTGCCATAACCTCTAATGATGGGATAGGATATGAGCTTTGAGGAAATAGCTGTCTGATAGAAAGATGAATGGGATCAGATCAAAACCTGTAACGAGTGGAGGGCATGAGTTGTTTCAAGTGGTAGCTCTCCTGGCTAGAGTCGGAGGAAAACAAATGATTGGATGAAATGGGAACAGCAGAGGAGTGTAGGACTGGAAAGTCACGGGTCAACTGGATGAGTTTCTTAATGGAATTGTTTTGAGCTTATGATATAAATAACAGAACAATCCTATATGTGTCTGCTTCAAAGAAAGTTCAGTTTACTTCCATGAGGATTACCCACAGGAAAATGGGTATAGGATTGCAGCTTAATAACTTGCACTTGTGGGATATACATTTTCAGAGCATTTGCATATTGTGGTCTGTATTTTCTTACTAACTTTCCTGCTTGGTTTTTATATCTGTGTTATAAGAGCTGTGGAAATTCTTCTTATTAATATGTTGTGAGTTAGGAAATCAGGTGTGTGTGCATGCAGAAACTGCAATCCTTTTGAGCAGGTCTCCAACATTTCTTGCTTTGAAATGTCTTTGTGTATCTTACAGCTGTGGGTGAAGCCACATCATTTACACTTGCCTTGTTTTTGGTTTGAATTATGATATGAGAATCCTCTGTTGGAGATCAAGCTCCCCATCTCTCCCCTTACCCCTTTAACTATTCTGGCTCTTTTTAGTGACAATCCTACCCATTTTCTTACAATTATTCTGTTAGCTGCTGAAGGCTGTGGCCTGATTTTAGAATTTTAGATTTTTAAAATATATATTATAAACATGATTTCACTCTGATTCCCAATTCTGTTTTGGGCAGACAGCTTATGCAAGAATTTTGTCTTTTGAAATTTTGCAGAGCTTGAATTACTGACCACTGCATATTCCAGAATAAAATATGTCACTGTAAGAATAAGGCTAGGAAATAAAAATTGTACTGTATTGATACAACCAAAAGAATATGAAAATAGTAAATGAGTCTTGTTATTGAAAGTTCAATACTATTAATAAAATGTCACTGGTAAAATTTATCTCCCTTGTAAGTGGAATGATGTTAGAAATTGTTTCATACTTATTTCAATACTTCTGGCAACAGAATCTCCTACTTGATGACAATAAGGACTTTAGTACCATAAAAGATGACATTGGAAAACAAATGCAGAGGCAATTTACTAAGGAAAAAACAAGGTAAATATATTTTACTTTTTTATAGAATTTATACTATACCTTTCTCTCACTGAGGAACCCATAAAACAATTAAGTAAAAACAAAATAAAGCAGTAAAATAAATCCAGCTGTGTTTTATGTTCTAGTATCTTAACAGAGAAGAGCTATTAAAAAAAGAGAGACTTGTTTAAAAATTCCAGTGAAGATGCCCCTGTAATATAGGAATATTTAAAATGAAATCTGACTTTACTAGAAACCACCATGTTAATGTTAATCATGACTAACATTAATGCTACAAAAATCTGCCACCCCGTTGTTTCCATATATTTGAATATTGGATAGTATAGGACAAAATATTGGGTTAGCTCAAAGTGTTCTGTTAAGTAAACAGAAGGAGCTACTATTCATGAAAGAACTCTTTCCTTCCATCAACAGAATGGAATGTTTTGATATAACCCATTGATCTATGGAACCCTTTCCTTTTTGGAAACCAACTATGGAAACTATCTACTATGATATGCTGCAATTCTGCAAATCTTCGACTGTATCCAACAGTAATCATATGTGTGTCTTTTACACCACATCTAGGAAACCAACTACTCAGAAGTAAGTTCCACTAATCAGTGGGACTCCTAAGTAAGTGTGCCTATGGCTGCAATCCTGTACCACTTACCTGGAAATAAGTCCCACAGTTCTTAATGGGTCTTGCTTCTGAGTAGACATGCATAGGATTGAGCTATAATTGACCTACAATTATTTCCTTTTTTATTAGGAGGTTGCAAAAATATATGATAATGATTGCATAATGCAACTATGCAATAAAGAAGAAAAATAAAAACACAAAGCTACAAATAAATGAATTCCAATCCTTTAGGTTTTATGTCTCCAGAGGTATTTGCATGCAGTTAAAGTGTTTATTAATATCATATGCTACATTAAACATTTCCAAATATCACGTTCTGATAATTGTATCTATTTCCACATCTTAATCTATAAAAGTTTGCTCAGTACCAATTTGCTGCTGGCAAGAAATTATTTATGCTCTTTTTTCACCTGGGAAACAAAATGGAACATGTGAGCTCTTATTTCACAATACATTTAAAAGAAAACAGGATATTTTTCTAATAGATGAACAGAATTATATTCCTGTCAATTATGGGCAAATTTATTTATGTTGTTTGGATATTTCCAGAATACATCAGAATCTGTGCAAACATATTCTGAGGTCAGGCTGCTATATAATGTTTATATCTATTCGTTCTTCTTCGTGGTCTCTGTGCATCACACATATGGGCTCTGCGCCGGCGCCGAGCCCCAATCGGGAAACTTCACTAGCTAGCTTAGTGCTCTTTTTGGCGGGAACCCCTCCCCCACCATCCATCGCGCATGCTCCGGGTCCCGCCTTACCTCAGTTCTTCTTCGACCACGTAGCTGATCGCCTCGCGGGAGACTTCTCCGGACGTTTTTTCGTCGTAGTATTCTGAGGAAAGATAAGAAGTTACTCGGAATTAGCTTAGTGTAGTTTAGTGTTAGTTGTTGTTGTTAAAAAAAAAAAAAAAAAAAATAGTTCTCTTAGCTAATAATAAGTTATAGATATAGTTGTTGTTGAAGAGGCCCTGTCTGTAGGAGCTATGGCGCAGTCTGCGCTCTTCAAGCATTGCTCCCGTTGCAGGGCAAAATTGACTTTAACCGATGGACACTCCTTGTGCCTCATGTGTTTGGGGGAAGGCCATGTTGTGGACTCCTGCCCCCATTGCCTGACTTTTTCCCGCCAAACTAGGCGGAATCGGGCCGACAGGCTACGGAGCCTGCTATGGAGCAAGGCCCTGTCAGCAGTGGACCAACCACGCCAACTCTCACCACAACCGCTGGCTTCAGAGGAGGCTCGATCGCCATCCGGTGAGCGTAGGCGGATGCCTGTAAATCGCTCGCAACCGGCATCTCCCTGTTCTTCCCCGCGTGGGAACGTAACAGAGGCACCTTTGCCACGACTTCTGACCGAACCTTCCAAGAGTACAACTCTGTCGAAGAAAAAGTCGGGCAAAACTAAGAAGTCTTCGAAGTCGAAACCTTCGTCATCGGCACCAAAAACATCTTCGCCGTCGAAGCACCCTAAAAAGCGACCATCGACATCGGCGATAGATCCTGCGTCGGCACCGAAGCGCTCTTCGGCAGCTGCAACATCTTCTTCGACACCGAGATGCCCTTCGGTACCGAGCCGGTCGACATCGGACTTGGTACGCCCGTCGGCACCGAGGCACTCTTCGGTATCGGCGGCAGCTTCTCCGGCACCGAAATCGACACCGCCTCCGAAGTCGGGTCACTCGTCGGTATCGAAGGACCGACTACAGAAACCGCCTTCGGTTTCGAGTCGAAGATCAACATCGTCGACACCACGTCGGTCTCACTCTATGGTACCGGCGCGTCAGCCTTCGACATCGTTCAAGAAGCGCTCGACTCCGACGCCTGCCCGCCCAGCGTCTTCGCCGATCCTTTCTCAGAGATCAGCGTCAATAGCGCAACGGGCGACTTCATTACCGCCACTGCCAGTCCTCCAACCCTTGGATATTGAAGTGGGCTCCTCGGATGTGGAGATTGTGGAGGCTATTCCATCTGACATCTCGGAAGATCACGACCTGCATCCCGAGCAACATGAGAGTTATCTGCATTCTCCACTCGGTGACGATGCTTCCCCGATGTCGAGGGCATCTAGGGCAACATATCGGTCCCGATCGCGCACGAGGTCCCAGTCTCGCTCTCAGTCCCGACAATGGGAATCAGCGTCTGACAGATCCAGGAGTAGATCCCGTCACCGCAGGGCTCCACGATACCTTTTCGATCCCTATACAGGGAAACGGATCGGCCGATCATCCTCGCAACAGCAAAGTACCACAACACGACAACAGCCGTCGTCAGCGACAGCACACACATCGACAGCCCTGGTACCGAGACCACTCTCTCCTACATCGGGCGATGACTACCCTTCCGACACGTCGTCGATACGGTCCCAAGCTCCGTCAGTCCCTTCCCCTCCCGAAGGGGTTGGATCTAGAGACAGACCGTCACCATCGTTGGAGTTAGGTTCTTTTTCGGACCAAATGCAAAGGATGGCACAATCTCTTGGGTTGGATATCAACCTACCACAGGAAGACCTGAATGATAAAATTTATGATGTAATGTATGCTGAGCCAGCACCTCAACTCACTCTCCCATTGGTACCAACACTTCTGAAAACCTTTAAGAGTGCATGGGAGAATCCAGCTACAGTGGGGGCTACATCAAAACGTTTAGAGACATTGTACAAGGTCAAGGACATTGATGCTCCGTTCTTGTGTAGCCACCCGAGGCCAAACTCCATTGTAGTGGAGTCGTCGCAAGGACGTTCCACGAGAAGCCACTCTACTCCTGTGGATAAGGAGGGTAGGAAGTTAGATACGTTCGGTCGCCGTGTCTACTCTTCAGCCACGTTGGGTTTTAAAGTAGCTAATTATCAGGCTACTATGGCGAGATACCAGCTCTTTCTCTGGGAGAAGATTTCCACCTTAACGGACTATCTCCCCGACGACCAACGTGAGCTGGCCAGAGTATTTCAGACTGAAGCAACCAGGCTGTCTAGACAGCAACTGACCACGGCGAGCCACCAAACCGATTGCGCAGCAAAGGCCCTTGCAGGGGCAATTGCGCTGCGGCGACATGCATGGTTGCGCTCCTCAACACTACCAGCCGAGACAAAGGCTCGAATTGAAGACCTCCCGTTCGATGGGGAGGGTCTTTTCCATTCCTCCACCGATAATACTATGGATGTTATCCATAAGTCTAAGGTGACGGCTCGTAAGATGAGCGCACCTGCGCAACAACTGATGCAGCAACAACCACGTTCCCGCCGCTGGTACCGGTCTTTCCAGTACCAACCTCGTCGGCAACAGGAACGCACCCAGCGTTTCCAGTCACAACACTCGCAGTCTACCTTCCAATCCAGAAAACCGGCCAATAGATATGCCAAGGCTCGCCGTCAGGACCAGACGTCTAAGCGGCGTCTTTGACTCCACTCCGATAACCTTACCACAACATCGGACAACCAGGCTTCAACCCTTTATGCACCGCTGGCAATCCATTACAACCGACAAGTGGGTGCTCTCAACAATTTCGGACGGCTACCTCATAGAATTTCAGACATATCCGCCGCTAGGCACTCTGAGGACCACTCCACCGTCTCCCGCACTGTTACAGGAAGCAACAACCCTGTTACAGAAGAGGGCAATCGTCCGCGTTCCCACGCGATTTTTAAAAGCGGGTTTTTACTCGCGTTACTTCACGGTTCCAAAAAAGGACGGGGGCCTTCGCCCTATCATGGACCTCAGACACCTAAACAAGTTTATAAGACCAAAGAAATTTCGCATGATTACATTAGCCCAAATCCTGCCATTACTCAAGCGGAACCGATGGTTCACTTTAGTAGATCTCAAAGACGCTTATTTTCATATTCCAATACACCCAACGCATCGCAAGTATCTAAGATTCATTATAGGCAACAAGGTGTATCAGTTTTTAGTCCTTCCCTTTGGCCTCCGGACTGCACCAAGGGTTTTCACAAAGTGTATGGCGGTTGTATGCGCCCATCTCAGATCCCAGAATGTCGAGCTTTATCCTTACCTCGACGACTGGTTGATCGTGTCTCCATCCCTGTCGCAAGCACTCTCCGACGTCCGTCTAGTCACTTCTTGTCTCGCCAGCCTGGGCCTGCAAATAAACAAAGGAAAGTCCGTTTTTCAACCCACACAGACGATTCCGTTTATAGGGGTGTTTTTGGACTCAACGGTGGGACGCGCATATCTGCCGATCGAGCGCATTCGAACCGTAGTGTCCCTCGCTTCGCGCCTTCAACAGTCCTCACGTGCGACAGCATTCACAGTTCTTCGCATGTTAGGCTTCATGGCCGCCGCGGTGTTCGTTGTCCGTTGGGCACGCCTCCACATGAGGCCGTTACAGCAGGTACTTCTCAAAAGCTACCGTCCCTATCAAAATCCGAGAAAGATAATACTTACCATCCCTTCGGTGGTCCAAACTTCTCTCCGTTGGTGGTCGTCCGCAGAAAACCTGGCTCATGGCATGCCCTTTCACCACAAAGATCCCACTCGAATGGTCACTACGGATGCTTCTCTGGAAGGGTGGGGGGCACACTACAACGACCTACAGATTCAAGGAAAATGGTCGCAGTCAGAATCCCGGCTCCATATCAACCTCCTGGAGTTTCTAGCAGTAAAATGAGCATTACACGCCTTTTTACCACATCTTCAAGGGCAGCGTGTCCGCATTCTGTCGGACAACACCACTGTGGTGTGGTACATCAGCAAGGAGGGCGGAACACGATCTCGTCGCCTTCTGCAGGTGGCACTAGACATTCTACATTGGGCCATTCGCCGGGACATCTATCTGTCCGCGCTCCACATTGCGGGGACGGACAATACAAAAGCAGACGCACTCAGTCGAGAATTCACAGACACCCACGAGTGGGAGTTATCTCCCGAAGTACTGCAGCTACTATTTACAAGGTGGGGCACCCCGTTGATAGACCTATTTGCGACTTCTGCAAATGCCGTCTGCCAGGCCTATTGTTCTCGGGCGGGGATTGGACCTGCATCGCTAGGAGATGCATTCCAGTGGGACTGGTCCAACGGCTTCCTATATATGTTCCCACCATTCCCACTAATTGCGAAAACGGTGGTCAAGGCCAGCAGATCCTCCGTGAACGTGATACTGGTGACTCCTTGGTGGCCGAGACAACACTGGTTCACCACCCTACATCGTCTCTCCCAGCAGACGTGGTGGCATCTGCCCAGGATACCGCACCTCTTGTCCAAGAACGAAGGCGCTATCCTACACCCGGACTTGCAGTCGCTGCACCTCACAGCGTGGCGGATCCAACCAGTTGGCAGTCCTTAGACATGCCTCCAGCTTTACGTTCCATATTCGAAGCCTCCATTAAGTCAGCTACGAGGGCTTCTTATACTAGAAAATGGAACCGTTTCCAGAAATTTGCCACCGAAAAAGGTTTTTCTGCGCATGATTGCCCTGTATCGAGGATCGTAGATTTTTTGTACTCCCTTCATACAGAAGGTTTGAAGCCTTCCTCTATCAAAGTCTACTTAGCAGCCATTTCAGGACAACATGCTAAGATGGATGGCTATACCATTTTTTCACACCCGGTGACGAAAACCTTTATGAAGGGATTACGTCACATGTTTCCGCAGGTGCGACAGATTGTTCCTCAATGGAGTTTATCAGTGGTTTTAACTGCGCTAACGACAAAGCCGTTCGAGCCGTTAGCTACAATTAATCTCAGGTTGTTAACGTTTAAGGCCATATTCTTGGTAGCTATAACATCCGCTAGGCGCGCCTCAGAACTCGCAGCGCTGATGGTGGCGCCACCTTATACACAGTTTTTCCGGGACAAGGTTGTGTTACGTCCTGGGCCCTCGTTTGTCCCTAAAGTTTCTTCCATGTTTCACGTTAACCAAAATATAATTCTTCCAACTTTTTTTAAGGCGTCTACGGACCCCCTTGCTACAACTTTGCACACTTTGGATGTTCGCCGTACGTTGGCCTTTTATATAAAAAGAACAGAACCTATCCGTAAATCGGATAAGCTGTTTGTTTGTTATGGTGGGAAGACAAAAGGATTGGCTGTTTCTTCCCAACATCTGGCCCATTGGATTGTGGACACTATTGTCCTGGCCTATCAAGTTCTTGGCAAGCAGCCCCCAACTTCGTTCACAGCCCATTCCACAAGGGGGCAAGCGACATCGTCGGCCCTGATCCATGGATCATCAGTTCCGGATATTTGCAGGGCAGCGACGTGGTCGAGTGCCTCGACCTTTGTGAAGCACTACAGGCTGGACGTTAGAGCGGCAAAGGACGCTTCGTTTGGCCGTGCGGTCCTGTCTTCCATCTGTCAGTGACCTACCAGCGTGCATCCCCTCCTCCGGTAAGTTGGCTAGTCACTCGCCCATATGTGTGATGCACAGAGACCACGAAGAAGAAATGCAGGTTGCTTACCTGTAACTGTAGTTCTTCGAGTGGTCATCTGTGCATTCACACAACCCGCCCACCATCCCCTCGTTGCAACGCTATGGTGTATGCAGGAGGTCTAAAGCGCATATGCTTCCTATTTATTTACCTGGTGCGAGGCCGTAACGCGGTCTCAGGGAACTGAGGTACGGCGGGACCCGGAGCATGCGCGATGGATGGTGGGGGAGGGGTTCCCGCCAAAAAGAGCACTAAGCTAGCTAGTGAAGTTTCCCGATTGGGGCTCGGCGCCGGCGCAGAGCCCATATGTGTGAATGCACAGATGACCACTCGAAGAACTACAGTTACAGGTAAGCAACCTGCATTTTTCCAAATATAATCCTTGTAAATAAGTTCTGTTCGGAAATTCTTGACCAAATGCAGAGATGCAACGGACACTCCTAGTTGTTCCATTTCTCAAGGCAAGACTAATATTGCAATCTTATACAGGTCTACTCATATGTAAACCCCATTTGATTTCAATGGAATTTACTCCCAGTAATTATGCATAGGTTTGCATCTTAAATGCCATGAACCACTCTAATTAGGCATTTAATTAGGCTGTATGATAGTAGTAAGTAATCCATGGGACAGCTATTCTGCCATTGAATACCAGTAGCTGTAATGTTTTGACACTTACTCAAGAAATTTTGTGTCCCAAATTCAAGTCTGCTTTGCATAGATTTCTATGTGGTATCCAGAGCACAGGCTTGTCCTGTTTTCTTGGATGAGTTTCAGTTGGCACAGCTCGAGGACGTGGACAAGGTGCTTGAACAGGTTTGTGCAACCACCTCCGTATTGGATCCTTGCCCCTCTTGACTCATAAAAGCTAGCAGGGATGGAACACCTGGCTGGGCCAGGGAAGTAATTAATGCCTCTCTGCGAGAGGGAGTGGTCCCAGGCCGCCTGAAAGAGGCAGTAGTGAGACCACTCCTGAAGAAATCTTCCCTGGATTTCTACAGGCTAGTAGCAAATGTTCCATTCCTGAGCATGGTCCTTGAGTGGGTGGTTGCGAGCCAGCACCAGGCACTCTTGGATGAGACCGATTATCTGGATCCATTTCAGTTGGGTTTCAGGCCTGGCTTTGGTACGGAAACAGCCTTGGTCGCCCTGTATGATGACCTATGTCGGGAGAGGGACAGGGGGAGTGTGATTCTGTTGATTCTCCTTGATCTTTCAGTGGCTTTCGATACCATCAGCTGTGGCATCCTTCTGGGATGACTGGTTGAGTTAGGAGTGGGAGGCACTGCATTGTGGTGGTTCCACTCCTACTTGGCAGGTCGGCTCCAGAAGGTGGTGCCTGGGGAACATTGCTCGGCCCCGTGGATTCTCCAGTATGGGGTTCCACAGGGGTCAGTCTTGTCCCCTATGCTGTTCAACATGTACATGAAACAGTTAAGTGCAGCCATTCTGAGTTTTGGAGTGCATTGTCATCAGTATGCTGATGACACGCAGCTCTTTTCATCTTCATCAGGTGAGGCTGTGGATGTGCTGGACTGGATGAGAGCTAATAAGCTGAAACTTAATCCAGGCAAGACTGAGATGCTGTGAGTGGGTGGTTCTGCTGACCGGGTGGAGGGTCTTCAACCAGTTCTGGATGGGGTTGCACTCCCCTTGAAGGAGCAGGTTCATAGCTTGGATGTTCTCCTAGAACCATCTCTGTCACTTAAGGCTCAAGTGGCCTCGGTGGCACAGAGTGCCGTCTACCAACTTCGGTTGGTTGCCCAGCTACGGCCCTATCTGGACAGGGATAACCTGGCTTCAGTTGTCTATGCTTTGGTAACCTCCAAGTTAGATTACTGCAATGCACTCTACATGGGGCTGCCTTTGAAGACGGTTCGGAAGCTGCAGCTTGTGCAGAATGCAGCAGTCAGATTGATAACAGGGACCAGAAAGTTCAAGCATATAAGTCCAACTCTGGCCTGCTTGCATTGGCTGCCTATATGTTTCCGAGCCCGATTCAAGGTGCTGGTTTTAACCTATAAAGTCTTACACGGCTTGGAACCACAATACCTGACGGAACCGCCTTTCCGACATGAACCTACCCGAACACTACGTTCAACATCTAAGGTCCTTCTCTGAGTGCCTACTCTGAGGGAAGCTCTGAGGTCGGCAACAAGGGAGAGGGCCTTCTCTGTGGTGCCCCCCAATTGTGGAACGATCTCCCTGACGAGGCCCACCTGGCGCCAACATTGTTATCTTTTCAGCGCCAGGTCAAGACTTCCCTCTTCTCTCAGGCATTTAGCAATATTTGATGAGCCTGGGTCTGTTTTTGTTTTTAGGCTTTATAGTGATTTTAAATGTATGTGCATATTGTATGTTTTTGCAGTTTTAATTTTGTATATTGTTTTAAAATGTTTTAATCTTATGTAAACCACCCAGTGAGCTTCGTCTATGGGGTGGTATACAAATGTAATAAATAAATAGATAAATAAATAAATAAAAGTTGAGCTGACTAACTAAATAGTAAAGACAACAGAGTCTCTGGCACCTTAAAGAATAACACATTTATTCTGAAATAAGCTTTCATGGACACTGTCTACTTCATCAGATGCATGAAGTGTTAACCTCAAATTGGCAGATTTATATACACATATTGGAGTGAGGGGAGATGTAAACTGTGTTGTCAGAAAGGAACTGAAACGAAGAAAGTACAGACTGTGATATTTACCCAAACAGTTGCCATTCACAAAAGTTGGATGATAACATAGACATTGTTGCAATGATGAGGCAATTAAATTATGTAGTATGATTAACCTTCAGCAATTTCACACTGATGTCTGTGTTTGAAATTCCTTTATTCAGTAATGGCCATTAGAACCTAATAATGCATCCACAACATCAAGGGTTCATACACCTGCTCATTTTCCAAAGAGATATATGCCATCATTTGCCAACAATGCCCAACTACATTCTGCATAGGACAAACAGGTCAGTCTCTATGCAGAAGAATAAATGGAGCCCAATATGACATCAGGAGTGGCAATGTTCAGAAACCAGTGGGAGTAAATTTCAACCTCTTAGGACACTGTCAGTGACCATAAGGTGGCCCCAACATGTGTATATAAATCTGCCAATTTGAGGTTAACCCTTCATGCATCTGATGAAGTGGAGTGTCCATGAAAGCTTATGCCAGAATACATTTGTTAATCTTTAAGGTGCCACAAGATTCTTTGATTATTATTTTTTTGCTGCAAGCCTGCAACGGACAAATACTACTACCTCTGGAAATCGCAATTTAATAGCGTATCCATTTTTGTTTTCCAACAGTCATCACACTGACTGTACACAGAATGATCGTTTCCATGGAAAAAAGATGGCTAAGAACCATAAACCCGAAACGGCACTCTCCATCAATGTAGGAACTTTCAGCTGACTGACTGGGACTGGACACACTTCACCCGTATCTTACTGAACTATAGTGGAGTTGCCTCAGTTGAACTAGCCAAGGAATAGTCTTCCCTGACACATGTTTGATGGACAATTGACAATGGCTGAAGATGGTTTGAGTCTCCCTATATTGTGGGCAAGTGCTTTTGTCCAGTTATAGTTTCAGCAGTTATGCTCAGGGTGGGTATCTGCACTTTATTAATGAGAATACATATCAATAGCTTAATCTCTCAACCATTATTTTGTAAATGTGTTTTAATCTGATTATGTGCTACATCATCACTACAAGGTTTCCCCACTACAAGGTTTCCCCCCTCCTAGATGTAGGAGAAGAATCGGAGGACTGCTTTTTGTATTACATTTTGAAGATGGGAGTGTCCCTTGATAATGATGCTTTACAATGTGCCCTGCCCTCTACAGCCAGTTTTTGAGAGGAGAAAGGGTGATTGATAACTCACACATCCCTATGCAGAGATTTTAGGCATAGATGCAATGGATTACCATAGATCTTGGATTACCATATATTTAGTTCAGGCTGTTCTCTATTTATTCACTATGTGCAGTGGGTGGTGAGATTATGCCTTTTTGTTCCACTCGTTTAGGCATGTCTGTCCCAACAGATACCTGAGTGTGGGATGCAATGTTTGAATATGGCTTGTATGGATAGGCCTGGACAGTGCTATCAATATCCCAGATCAAATCTGGAAATTGATGGTGTGGGGTTGGGCCTAGGCATATTGGATGTTATGCATGTATACCCTATTCAGACATTAGACATCAGAGGTGGGATAGCTGCATTGGGTGGACAATGGGGAAGATGCTCTCCTACTCTTCCGCACACATAGGAGAGATTGGAAGAGGGTATCATCTCAACCAGGCCTTTGTGTGATTAGATTTGTTCTACCAAATCTCAGTATAATCCTATATAAACAACATTGGTCTGGATCCAGAGTTACCCCTCAACGAAGAGAAGTGTGGAGGGAACCTGGATCCAACAGAGACTCCCTGTTGTCATGAGCGAGCAATTTTCACTTATTCCTCCTGCCCTCTGCATGACCTCACACAGTATTCTGGAGGGTCCTGCAGCCCCGCCAAACAGAATTTTGAGGGCAAATGAGGCTGCAAGAGGAAGGGGAAATCAGAAAAAATGGCCTCCTCCCTTCCCCATATTTGGGATCATCAAATTTGCAGAGTTCACCTTTATACAACTCTGCATGTATCCCATGAAGTTAAAAAAATGCTACCAAAGTGAGCAAATGGAGATGGAAAAGTAGAAAACAAAAAAGGAGAGTAGTTAATATAAGGATGTTTATTGACCTTTGCATATCATTTCTTAAACAGCAACTGGCCTATATGTTTCATGAGTCAGTGTCTGCATTTTGTTTATGTAAATTGCAGAAGCATCTTTGAGGCAACGTATTGTTTTGTGTCAGCAGCTCCATAGCTCATTTCCCAAAAGTATCCCAACACATACTGTACATTTACATGATTTATGCTTTAGTAGGAAGTCAAGTGAATACAGTGGGTATTTGCATGAATACTTTACATAAATGGGCCATTAAAAGAGGCTACAGACTGGGTGTAAATGGAAGAGACCAAGTAAAAGATGATGAGTTGGGAGAGAAACAGCAGAATGGACAGGAAAAGGCAAGTGTTAGCACAAGCAAACTTTATTACCAAGATTTCAGTTTACTAGCAGAGAGAAAATGATAACTGTTTGCAAGTTATTCCTTTGCATTGGATAATTTGGGTATTTTGCTGTTTTTATCATTATTAACTGAAGCGTATAATTGAAAGAAATATCATCTAGCCAAATACTGTGCACTGACATAAGATTACTTTTATCAAGTTCACATAATAGACAATAAGCTGTGTTCCAAGAAGGAAATTCAATATATTGCTTTTTTAGAAAACAAACAATTTATAGAGCCAAATGGGAGAATTGTGTCTAGGATAAAATTCCTTCTTAATGCAGTGATCACTTGGCACTTAAGCAAGTTCCATCTGTTCAGTGTTCATTTCCTGCTATGGAATCCTGTTGTCTCACATAAAGAAATGTGTGCCCATGATGTCACAGGAGGCTGCTAGTTGAAGAATCTGGAAGTACCCTCAGAAAGAAATCCTGTGGGTTTTGTTTTTGCTTTTGGAATAATTAAGTTATTTGATTAACATGATGCTCAACATTTTTTTCAAGAAGTTATGTGCCTTTAATTAAAGATAATACAGCAATGGCTGTTGCAAGCCAAAACCAGGTTGTTTGTGAAGTTGGCTTGATTATTTTTTTAAAAAATTATGGGACATTCTATAATTAAACATTCTGTTAAAAGTACCTTTAGAGTGGGATGTTCAGGGTTCCACAGTTCTGCTTGTATTAGAGTGCAAGTGTTTCTTTTATATTTAATTTTTATTAAGTCTGGTCTTTAATAAGTCTGATCTTTCTTGTACTGGCAAAAAGAATAAAGAATTTAAATGTTTGTTGGTAATAACTGCCCTTTCAGGTTGAACAATTTATCTGAAAATAAAAATCCAAAAACAAACACCCCACCCTAAAAGATTGGAATAGAGAGCCTATATCACATGCAGGATAAAACACTTTGAAAACGTTTTGAAAACTGTATATGGAGTGTGTCGTGGGCCCCAATAGTTCTCAAAACTGTCTCAGTTTTGAAGAAACTTAATCAAAAATAACACCATTTTAGTATTTGTAGCAGCATCACATGGGGAAAATTACATGTGCCAGGATTAAATGAATCATGAAACTGGTTATGCGAGCCTACGGGAGTTTTCAGACTCCCCTGATCTCAGATAGATGTTCCATCCCACCCCTTAATAAACTGCTTTTGAAACAGAAATTAGTTTCAAAACCAGTTTGATACAGCCCATAGGTCTGCTGTGCAAAGAAAGTTTTTTAAAAACCCTCTAAGCCTCTGTATACGCAAGAACAAATCTTTATATTCTGGCTGTGATACACATACAGTCCATAACATTCCAGAGTATATTTATATGTATGCATGCATGCATGCATTAATCACCATTTTTACTCTGCCTTAAGCTAGGTCAGTGGGTAACCACTTCTACAGACATTGAAGATGATTATCTTCGAAAGATAAGGCAGATTTAAAACACAGATTCTAATAGAGAGAGAGAGAGAACATAAACTGTTCATATACAAGCTGTACATACTGTTTTAATGGCAATCCTAGTTTGTGATTGGAAAATTTAATGGCTCCAACTTTACGGTAGACATGGTAACACCAACAGTAATTACTCCAATAGTGAATTCAGGTGGCAAGTGGCAACATAAATGGGGCGCAAACAGGGCCGCTGAGAAACAAGAGCGAGATATCTGCATGCTCAGAAGAACTTTGCAGTAGTACAAAGTCAGCGCTCTTTTGAGCTACAAGATCCTTAGTTCTTTCCTTTACATGACAAGCAGGAAAAGGCAGCAACAGGGAAGGACAAGCACCATAATAACGAAGGACATTGAGACCCCATATGATAACTAATCCTATTTTAGGAATTACTAGTCTAAGAATACGTTTGAATCAAAGTTAGGCCTCTGGTTACTAGATTCCCGGATACACTAAACAGTGCCTAAAGAACATATGTTGTTTGTTATCCATGCCATGTCTAACTAGAAATACAAATCAGTTTTTCTTCTGGGTTCAGGAAAAAGAGGCATCATAATAATAATAATAATAATAATAATAATAATACCCGCCTCTCCCTCTGGATCGAGGCGGGGAACAACATCATCACAAAACACACAAAACTGATTAAAAATACATAAAACCAGTACATCATTAAAATACCAATAAAACACCAATAAAACACTTACAATTCATCTGAGTAGGCCTGCCGGAAGAGCTCAGTCTTTATAGATCTTTTAAATTCCTGAAGACTGGTGAGTTGACAAATCTCTCCCGGCAGGTCATTCCACAATCTGGGAGCGGCAGAAGAGAAGGTCCTCTGGGTAACGGTTGTCAGTCTAGTTTTTGTTGACTAATAAATTCTTCCCAGAGGACCTAAGCATGCGGGGCGGATTGTATGGGAGAAGGCGATCCCGCAGGTAACCTGGACCCAAACCATGTAGGGCTTTAAAGGTAATGACCAACACTTTGTACTTCGCCCGGAAACTAATTGGCAGCCAGTGGAGAGATTTCAAAGTTGGTGTGATATGGTCACCCGTAGGTGTACCAGTGACCAACCTGGCTGCCATATTTTGAACTAGTTGAAGTTTCCGGACTAGGCACAGAGGTAGCCCTATGTACAGCGCATTGCAGAAGTCGAGTCTCAAAGTTACCAGCGCGTGCACTACTGATTTTAGGTCTTCCAGCTCTAGGAAGGGGCGCAGCTGGCATATCAGTCGAAGCTGATAGTAGGCACTCCTGGCCGTTGCATCTATCTGAGCTATCATTTGGAGTGACGGATCCAGGAGCACCCCCAAGCTGCGAACACAGCCTTTCAGGGGGAGTGTAACCCCATCCAGAACTGGTTGACACACCTCCAACCCCAGGTTGTGGCCCTTGACAGTAAGCACCTCTGTCTTGTCTGGATTCAGCTTCAGTTTGTTTTTCCTCATCCAGCCCATTACCGCCTCCAAGCATTCATTCCTTAGCTGATGCTGTTGTCAGAGGCATAGAGAAATATATTTGGGTGTCATCAGCATACTGATAGCACCCCGCCCCATGCCTCCGGATGATCTCTCCCAGCGGTTTCATGTAGATGTTAAACAGCATTGGGGATAGGATGGCACCTTGTGGTACACCACATAGCAGCTCGTTCTTTGAGGAGCAACTATCCCCAAGCATCACCATCTGGAACCTACCCGAGAGGTAGGACCGGAACCACTGAAGCACAGTGCCCCTGAGTCCCAATCCCCTCAGGCGTTCCAGAAGGATACCATGGTCGATGGTATCGAAAGCCGCTTGTAGATTGGTAACTTGTTTCCAAAAATAGCGTGGTAAAATTGCTAATCTGTTGATTTAGACTGGAGTAGACAATATATTACAACTCTTATCATCTATCCTTGGTCTTGCTTTTCTTTTAGAAATAGCCATGATCCAAACTGGAAACCCACTAAACTATTTAGTCCCAAAGGTGCCAGTGCATTAAACGGCACATTTAGGGACAAATAGCAACTAGGGAGAGGGCAGGGATTCAAAGGGAAATGGCACCGAGAGAAAGGTCAAAATAGTCCTCCCTGAATGTCATGATCCCAGTCTGCATTAAGGGGTTCTGCCTGACTGAGAAAGAAAATCATGTGGCAAATCTTAAGCCCTGTTCCTGAGGCTACTTGCAGTTAGCATGCAGAGCTTCTCTACTTGAGCGATTAATTTACATGACCCTGTCAACCTCCAGGACATCTCCAGTGCTTTTCCCTGGTTATCTCACTTTTTCAAAAAGCCTGGGATAATGCAGCATTTAAATTATCATGGGATTTCCCCAACGTGTAAAGCCAGTGTAGTGCTATGATTCTGCTACTAGATGGTGCTGTTTCATTTGACACAATATCATTGCCAAGAGGGGAAGTTTTCCATTCAAAATCATGTGGTCGCTGTCTAAAGAAGCCAGTCAAAAACACAAAGACTCCAAAAGAAGACACTCTGGTAAGGGTGCAGGTTTTATTCCTTAATGTAGAGATACTCGCAATCAGTGGGGCAGAAAAGGCAGGGCAGGACAGCACCAAATGCAACAAAAATAAGACAACTAGTGAACGGCAGCATTCTATTGCACACCCACACATTTTGACTAGTCAACGGGACAGAAAATGGGAAAGTAAAGCCATAGGAAAATATGGACAGGCCTTCTTGAAAATGGTAATAAAAACCTTAACTATCTCATGTGGGGAAAGGCAAACATAGTAAGGTTTTGATCTGCAGCTTGTTTACAATCAGGGATGTTTGGGCCCTTCATACAACAGACTTATGAACATAGAATAGTAGCAAAATTAAAGTACGTTCACAATGGAATGCTGAAATTGGTTCTGTTATGTAACACCCTGATATGTAGCAATGTTTGTTGTAAAGAAAAGAATTGGTGCATTATAGTGCCTAATGAATGAATAAACCCGGGCATTTATTTATTTTTAAAATTAGCAACCCAACATTTTAGAACAAAGATGGCTTATTGGTAAAGCTCCTGTTCTATATGTAGAAGGTCCCACTTTCGATCCCTGGCATCTCCAGGTAAGGCTGGGGAAAACTCCTTCATGGAAGCCTGTAGAACTGCTGACAGTCAGTGTGTGAACAATACTGGACTACAAAGACCAATACTCTGACTCCGTATAAGACAGCTTCCTGTGTTCCTGAGAATAAGAGCACTGGTAGGACACCTATTCATTTTGTATTATTTATTTTGCTTCAAAGTTTAATGTTTTATAATAACTGACATGACAATTTCTTACGAAGGACCAGGATAGAAGAGGAGTTGGAAGGAAGGGAGGCTACAAAGCATAAAGGGGTCCCTCCCTGGCACAGTGTCCACTGGCACCATGGTGTCCACTGATGGTCTATGGGGGCCACCAGTGGCACCCACAAAGCTCTAGACTCCCTGCCTCTTCAAAAAACATTAAAATAAAGATCTGGAAAAGTGTTAGGGTGCCAGCTTTGCCTTTCAGTTCTTGCACCTGCTGATTAGATATTGGCGGACAGGCGGAGAAGGAAAATGTTGCTTTTGGCCCTGCCCAATCTTCCTCTGCACATAGAGACCTTTCCCCTTTGCTTGCTCTTTCTTACCCCTCACTCCCAGTCACTAGCCTTGCTATTTCTCTTCTCATATCCCCTTTCCTTGCTATCTCTCTCCCTTCCCCATCCCTAGCCGTTTTCTTATTCTCCCCTTCTAGACTCTAGACTGGCAGTTGTTCTCCTCTCTCCCCTTTGCCTTGCTATTCCCCCCTCCCTCCCAGCCTCTATTTTCTTCCACCATCTCTTTAACTCACTTTTGACTAGGCATATCTATTGTAGAAGCTATTTTGTGGTGGTGCCAACAACAATTTCTTGAATTTTCTAAATGTGCCCACAGGTCTAAAAAGGTTGGCAGCTCTTGCTATACCCCCTGACGGGCCCCAAGCTGAAGGCCTAATGCTCTTTAACTACTACACCTCACTACCTCATTATTTTCTGCGGCTGCAGCAGTACAGCTCATAATATTTTTTTTTTTTAAGTTCGGAGTTGGGAACCTGACCTGTGGCCCTCCAGGTGATATTGGACTCTAACCCCCCTCCTGCTCAGGCAGCATGGCCAATGGCAAGGGATGATGGCAGTTGTAGTTCAGCATGGCCAATGGCAAGGGATGATGGCAGTTGTAGTTCAGCATGGCCAATGGCAAGGGATGATGGCAGTTGTAGTTCAGCATGGCCAATGGCAAGGGATGATGGTAGTTGTAGTTCAGCATGGCCAATGGCAAGGGATGATGGTAGTTGTAGTTCAATAATGTCTAAGGGCCGCAGGTTCTTCACCCATTTTAAAGAAACAAAAAGCCCACCTAAAGTATTAAAAGTTGAGGTTCTCGTGTGATAAGCTGCACTGAGACATATGCAGAGTGAAACTGAAGATGCACAGGATGACATTGCCATATACGGACATCCGTTAACATAGAGTAAAACCCCAATATAGGTCCTACCTAGAGTAGACCACATGAATGGGGTTGAAGTCAGTTGTTACTTACTGACGTCCCATTTACTTCAACGGGTCTATTCTAACCAGGATTTCGGTTGGATTTTACCCATAATTCCCGCCCCTGGCAGCCACGCCCAGCCACCTTTCCCCTCGCTAGAGCGCCCAAAGGCAGTTAGCGGCCGGGCCCTTTGACGTCACGGCCTTCTGACCCAACGCCCAATAGGAAGATGGGGAGGCGGAGCCGGATGCGCCGTCACGAAAGCACGACGTTGCCCGTTGCTAAGGTCGCGGAGTTGGGTAGCAACGAGCGCCAAGGCCGGAGCGGGCGCTGTCTCTAACGCAGGGCGTGCCGAGAGTTCGTGAGGGGGGCCTGGTCGGGGCCTGTCCCGGGGGCCGCTGCCATGCAGGGTTCCATGGTCCGCCGTACCCAGGAGCTGCTGGGGCGAGTGATTCGGAAACCGCCCCTCACGGAGCGCCTTCTCAGCAAGCCCCCCTTCCGCTACCTGCACGACGTGATAGGGGAGGTCAGACGGGGCGAAAGGAGGGGGGCGGCGGCGGCGGCAGGGGGGCTGTGTCATGTACCAGGAGGCGCGGCCGGCTGCCATTCCCCGGTCGTTGCCAGGCAACCAGGGGAGGCGGCTGCGGGAGGGGAGCCTGTGTGTGTGTTGTGTGCGTGCGTGTGAAGGGAGGGCGATGCTTCCACCATCACTAGACGCGTTGATGCCCTTTCCCTATCTTCTCTCCACGTGCCTCTCTCAGTTCCACTCTTGTCCAGAGTTACCTGTAGCTGCCTAGCTCAGAGAAAAATGCATTGGGTTTTTTTCAAAGGTGACAGCACAGCCCCATAAATAGAGGCGCAGTATGCAAAACGCCCAAATCATTGATTATTAAAACAGCCCACCACATGCTCCAGTGCGCAAGCATGTCAAGCTATCCTTTCGGTTAGTTTTTGGGCAGTGGACGTCCCATTTTTATTGGACAGTGGCCAGCCAGAAGTGGTCCCTGTCTTGCCTCTTTATAGATGGAGTCATTCAGTCATTGGTGTGTTGGTGCCGTGTCTTTGATCTCTTGATGAGGTGAGAAAGCTTGTGCCAGTATCCCTGTGGATCATGCTGCTGATGAAAACACAGCTGCATAGGCCGTTGTAGAGGTAGGGAAGGACCCTTGTATGAATAGTAGCGAAAGCGTGTCCAGGTTGATTGAAATCTGCCTCGTGTTTACATCTCTGGAACTATGAAAACCATCTCTTCCACTGCCACCACCCAATTCCATCCCGTAGCATTCCAGGTAGTCTTGCAACATAGACCTGCCTGTGGCATCACACGCATGAAATGTTATTGTCACTGATCAAATATGGGTACATGAGGTATAGAAGGAAAAGACATGTAAACATTGGGGTTAAAAAGCCATGAAATTCAAGAGACCTCTGATTTTGCTTTATGAGAGCCAGTGTGGTGTAGTGTTGCCACTCAACCATGAAGCTCACTGGGTAATCTGGGCCAATCAAGCCTTTCATCTTAACCTTCCTCAAAAGCTTGTTGTGAAGTTAAAAGGTTTAGAGGGGGAACCATGAACGTTGGCTTGAGATCCTTGAAGAAAAGGTGTGGCAGAAATGTAGTAATAGTAATAGTCTGTTTAAAAACAAACAGGAGTCTTGTGGTACATTAAAACTCACAGATTTATTACCCAGTTTGCACAATCACCACAGCTTAAACAAGCTACAGTGGTTTGTTTAAGCTGCAGCAGATGCTGGGCTCTTTGTGCTTAATTGCCCATCTGGGCACAGGTTGTGTCATCCCAATCCATTTTATTTGAGGGAGAAATAAGCTGTTTAAACCATGGTGATTGTGCAAATTGGGCCATTGTGGCCTAAACAAGCTTGCATTAATCAGAGCCCATTTTAACAAATACATAAGTTGGCACATGGGTACAAAGGGGAAAAACATATGTTTAAATGATGGGGCTAAAAGATCATAAAATGTAAGAAGCAGAAGATCTGCAAAACATAAATGTATTATAAGAACATATTGACCCACCCACATAGATGGGTGCTTCATCAAGCTTTCAAGAATGGGCTTTGGCCCACCAAACTTATATCCTGCTATAATTCTATTTGGCTTTTAGACTGCAGTTCTATGGCTATTTTCCTGAGAGTAAGCCCACTGAAGACACTGGGACTTACTTCCAAGTAAATATGTATAGCATTGTGCAATAAGAGGCCTACAGTGCCAAGGGTAACAGACAAGACTCTTAGTTTGTTGTAACAAAAATTACACAAAGTACTCTGCAGTTTACTTTATGGCTCCAATATAAAAGAACAAGACTGGTGGATGGATCTGACGGTTGTTTGGGTTGTGATATCTTTCCCCGTTTTTATGAGGTGTCAGTTAAAAACAAACAAACCACAATTTGGTTATAAAGAGGTAGACATAAGACAAAATATATAAGGTTGGATTTGTAGTTCCCACAAGTAGAACTCTGCTCACTGGACATTCCTGCAGGAGAAAGGGACGAGGAGGAGATTTTAACCAATTCTGCCTTCCTCTGCAGCACATGACCCTCAGGAATAGTGTGGGCAGTGTCATGTGGGGCTGCAGGATTATCAATGAAAATCACCTCTATGTAACCAGAGACTTCCTTCCAAAAAAGGAAAGAGCCCATAGTTCACAAAAGCAACACTAGATTAGAGAAGGATTGAGCCACATTGAATTTATTTTTAGTCTCATGTATAGGCTGACCAGATAAAATCCAGGTCAGGGCTCATGTTACTTTAACAGTTGTAGAGCAAAGGGAATTTCAGCCAGTGTCATTTGTATGCAATTAGTTCCTGGTGAAATTCCCTCTTTATCACAACAGCAGGCACTATACTAGAGTGACCCTATACAAAAGAAGGCAGGGCCCCTGCAACTTTAACTGTTGTGATGAAGAGGGAATTTCACCAGGAACTAATTGCATACAAATGATACTGGCTGAAATTCCCTTTGCTCTACAACTGTTAAAGTAACATGAGCCCTGACCTGGATTTTATCTGGTCACCCTACTTATGTGGCTAAATCCATTTTAGCCTCATGACGCTCATCCATTGCAGTATAGAATCAGAATAGTAGAGTTAGAAGGAGCCTATAAGGCCATCTCAATGCAGGAATCCATCTTAAAGCATACCTGACAGATGATTGTCCAGCTGCTTCTTGAATGCCTCTAGTGTGGGAGAGCCCACGACCGCCCTAGGTAATTGGTTCCGTTGTCGTACTGCTCTAACAGTCAGGACGTTTTTCCTGATGTCCAGCCGGAATCTGGCTTCCTGTAACTTGAGCCCATTATTCCGTGTGCTGCACTCTGGGTTGATCGAGAAGAGATCCTGGCCCTCCTCTGTATGACAACCTTTCAAGTATTTGAAGAGTGCTATCATGTCTCCCCTCAATCTTCTCTTCTCCAGGCTAAACATGCCCAGTTCTTTCAGTCTCTCCTCATAGGGCTTTGTTTCCAAACCCCTGATCATCCTTGTTGCCCTCCTCTGAACATGCTTCAGCTTGTCTGCATCCTTCTTGAAGTGTGGTGCCCAGAACTGGACGCAATACCAACATGGGGCCTAACCAGTGCCAACTAGAGGGGAACCAGTACCTCACGCGATTTGGAAGCTATACTTCTATTAATGCAGCCCAAAATAGCATTTGCTTTTTTTGCAGCCATATCACACTGTTGGCTCATATTCAGCTTGTGTTCTACAACAATTCCAAGATCCCTCTCTCTTGTCCTATTGCTGAGCCAAGTATCCCCCATCTTATTACTGTGCATTTGGTTTTTTTTCCCTAGGTGTAGAACTTGGCATTTATCCCTATTAAATTTCACTCTGTTGTTTTCAGCCCAGTGCTCCAATCTATCAAGATCACTTTGAAGTTTGTTTCTGTCTTCCGGGGTATTATTACCTATCTCACCCAATTTTGTGTCGTCTGCAAATTTGATAAGTAGTAATGAAGAGAACTGACTCTAAACTATTTAACACTGAAAAGTTAATAATTGTTTTGGAAATAGTCTACATTATATTATCTGAATTAAACGATACGCCGAAAACAGAATTCCAAAAACAGCAAGAGTCCCATGAAATCTTCCAGTGCCCATAACCTAGCTGTTCCCACTGGAGACATGACCTATATTATAATAGCAAGTTGTTAAAAGAATAATTATATCTGTACAGAGAATGTCATAACCAAAGAGAACTTTGCTAGACTGTAGATAATATGAGCCATCAACTTTTGTCATAAACGCAACATAAGAATATTACAGAGAGCAGAACTTCACTGGAGATCATCATGATAATCTCTAACATTATCTGAACCTGTGTTCAAATAATTTTGTATCCTTTGGGAAAAACACATCTGATAGCATTGTAATAGACATGAAGTCTCCTTGAAAAGTGATTAACCTGAAAACATTAGCATCTCTATGGAAATGCAGACATGGCTGCCTGCCAAATCCAGAAACAAAATGCATTGTTTTTATTGTTTTAAAGGTAATTAGATCAACTAGTTTCATGAAAGGACTGTACACAGAAGCAGAGATGAAATCTGATAATGTTAAGGTATGTATGCACTTTCATTATTTAATCTTTTTAAGTCGAAAAAAAAATACGTGCGCGCACAAACAAACCTTTAAGTATGATTTGATGTAATGTCTGAACTGTGCCAAAATGCTGCATAATCTGTATGTATTTATTAAAGATTATGTGCCATTAAGAACACATTTTTGCTACAGTCTGGAGAACTTACTTTAAGGTGTTGCTCTACTAGGATAAAGATGCAAAAATCAGCTTCCTTCAGAAAGCTATTGATGTTGTCATCATGGTGTCAGGGGAACCATTGACAGTGAAGCCAGCACGTATTGTTGCGGGACATGAACCTGAAAGGACCAATGAACTGCTCCAAGCAATTGCTAAATGCTGTCTCAGTAAGGTAGGACCTTAACAGAAGTCTTTTAATCCATGGAGTTTAAGTATTGCTAAATGTTTTCATTCAAATGCAAGTCTGAGCCCCAGCTGGAGGAAAGGCAGATTTGGGAGGAGGTGAGGCTGGAGACACTGGGAAGAGGCAGCTTGGGTGGGAAATTTATAACATTTCTTGGCCATCTTTCAGGGCAGAAGCCCTTGGAAGGCGGCTTATATCAATAAAATACGTAAAAACAGTTAAAATATTAAAAGCAATAAAAACATAAACACAATAAAACAACAATAACACTGATCAAAGCCAACAATAAAACCAGCAGCAACAATGGAAATAGCAGCAACAATAGTAATCATATCATGAGAAGGCCACAGTAAAATAATACATTTTCAAGGCCAGCTTGAAAGGCATTTGTATACATGAGTTGACTAGTAACTTGTTTGTCTGCACATCTGTGCAGTATGTATGTGATTCACGTAATGGAATCTGTACTTCTCTTGATGGCTCAAAGAACATAAGCCTCCTTGGGTGCCTCAGAACATAAGTGGAAAGTCAGACTATAAATTATTTTAAATAAATAATTAATAACACACACAATTATTTCATTACTATTGGAGACTTCCTTTGAAGGATGCTTTACATAATGCAATAAAATTCACTTGCTGTTTGAGGTGTTTGCATAATAACATGCAACAAAGTCTCAGTAAATAACTCAAGCATTAAAACAAGAAGAAGGGGAAGGTAAACAGTAGAAACAAGTATGAATATTTGGACGCGTTTGCAGGTAAGTTCCGCTGGCGGCCGGCTAGCAGCGGTAGTAACAGCGGGTGGGTGGTGGCGGCGGCAGTGGCGGTAGCAGCAGGCAATCATGGCAGGTGAGCTCAGGGGGTGGGGAGGGAGAGGGAAGCGAATCAGGTGAGTCCATTGGACTCACCTGGACTCACAACTGCCCTTGACCTGGTTTTCCTGGACAGGCAGGTATTGGAGTGGCCCTCCACCACCTTGAATTGGGCCGAGGTGCCCCGAGGCTTTGGGGGCTATATGCTTTGTCCTCGGGGCACCTCAGGCCAACCCAGTGCCACCCAGAATTCAGGCCGAGGCAGGCCAACCTACCTCACCTCAGATTCAGGGATTTCAGCTGAGGTATTGCACAGCCCTATTGAAAACTGTTAAGATCCTAGTTTTAGCATGTCCAAAGAGCTGTGCAGGATTAATTTTATATATCTGTTATATATATATATGTATGTATGTATGTGTGTGTGTGTGTGTGTTCCTAAAAATAGTCACCTGAAAATGACAATTATAACTTCGAAACTGCTCAATTTGACTGATACTGTATGCATTCATTCTGTTACTAATTAATTTTGTGACACAATCAGTTTTTAAAAATGGAAAATTTTCAATACAGAAATATAGTTGTGAAAAAAAATCCATCCCACATCGTTGGTTTTTTTTTATTATTATTATAATTTTTATTAATTTCAACACAATAAACATACACATAATAAAACATACACAGTATAAACCAAACTACAACCCTCAACAATCCCCCCGTGCACCCCCCCGAGACCTTCTCATGATCATTCTTCCTCCTTCCAGAATTTTAGCAATTCTTTTGAAGGCGTTTGTCCCTTTCCCGATCTTAAAACATATTCTAAAAAGGGACTCCATATTTCTCCAAAATCACTCTTACTGGACATTCCCCTCTTTATTTTCATTTTACATGTCAACATATCATTCAAGGCCATATCCCAAATTTCTTTATACCAAACTTCTATTGTATAGCTTCCTTGCCCTTTCCAATTTTTAGCAATGATTATTCTAACCGGTGCCAGGAGGTTGTTTACCAATTCTCTGTTAGTTATATGCTCATTCTCCCTATCCCATATTGCTAGTAGAGCTAACTTTGGGTTTAGTTCCAATTTCCTTCCAATTATATCACTTATTTCTTTAAAAACCCTTTCCCAAAATTTTTGTACATGTTCACAGCTCCACCACATATGAAAATAAGTCCCAACCTCCTGACATCCCCTCCAACAATTCTTAGACACTTTTTTATCAATCTGGTGAAATCTTACAGGTGTTAGATACCATCTCCAAACTGTCTTATAGTAATTCTCCTTAATTCTAATCGACAGTAACTTTAACATTCTTACATTCCATATCCTCCCCCAGTTATCATCATTAATTTTTCCCTTTACATCTTCTTCCCAAACCTCTTTTATAACATTAAGTGAGTCCTGAAATTCCTCCTCTATCAATATTTTATATATCTCGCTAGTCAGTCCTTTCTTAGCTCCGGCTTCTTCTTTTTTCCCTATTAGTTCAATTAAATCTTCAAATCTAGTATTGTCTCTACATTTCTTATTTTTCAACCTCCATTCCTGTGTCCATTTTCCCAACTGTAAACATTTGAACCATGCTATCTTTTGTCCTTTAAACAATTCTTTAATATGCTCACTATCCTTCATCTTTTCCATCCAATTCCTTAGCTTAATTATATCTTGATCTTTCAGTCTCGCTTCTATCTCTGGTTTTAATACTCTTGGGAAGTTTCCCACTACTACAACTGGGGCGAGTGGAGAGTCCCCTGGTATCAACTTCCCTCTATATTTCTCCCAGATCACTAATATATTTTCCAGCAATGGGTTGTCCAGTACCTTCAATTCTTTCTTTTGCATTTTAGTAAAGAATATATTTCCCAATTTACAATCTACCTCATCTGTTTGCGGTTCCAACCATTCCAAATCTTCCTCCCCTAAAATACCATGAATAATATATCTTAACTGATTAGCAATATAATAATTCTTAATATTCGGAAGTCCTAAACCTCCTTTCTTTTGAGCCTTATACCATAACCCTTTATTTATCCTAGCTCTTTTATCCCCATTACAATAAGCGTTAATCATATTTTGCCAACTTTTAATCTCCGCTACTAAGATTCTAATCGGTAACATTCTAAACAAAAAATTAACCTTAGGTAAAATCTTCATTTTAATAACCGCTATTCTACCAAACCAAGAATGTTTTAATTTTCTATATATCTGTAATTTCTCCCCTACCTCTTTTCTTAACCTTACAAAATTAAGTTCCTCTATTCTTTCTAATTCTTTATCTATATTAACTCCTAAATATCGTATTATATTTTTATGCCTTAATCCTAACTTAGCTTTACATTTCTCCATCTCTTCCTTGTTATAATTATACAACATCATTTCTGACTTCCCCCAGTTAACTTGTAATCCCGTAATTTCCCCAAATTCTCTCAAATGCTTCTGAATCGTCTCCCCACTTTCTAGGGGATCTTCTAGTGTCAATAATGTATCATCCGCAAACATATTCACTTTAATCTTGTGATTTCTTCCTATCCCCTTTAATCTTTCATCTTCCCTTATTACGTTTGCTAAAATTTCTATAACTATTGCAAATAAGATCGGTGAAAGTGGACATCCTTGCCTTGTTCCTCGAGCTAGTGTAATTTGTTGCGTTAACCCATCATTAACCATTATTTCCGCTTTATTATTTTTGTACAGCTGGTTAATCACTCCCATAAATTTATGTCCAAACCCAAATGTTTTTAAGATAATTTTTAACGCTGGCCACTCCACGCAATCAAAGGCTTTGAATATATCCAATGCTAACAATCCTGCTTTTAAATTCCTTTTTTTAATAATATTTATTATGTTTATAACTCTTCCAATTAAATTCGGCATTTTCCTACCAAAGATAAATCCGCATTGATCTTTTTTGATATATTTAAAAATAAATGTACCCATTCTTTTAGCCATTATTGCTGTAAATATTTTTGCATCCTGATTTATTAAAGATATTGGTCTATATGATGCTGGATCCGTCAAATCCTTACCTGGCTTCTGTATTAAAATAACCAAGGACTGATCCCACGATGGCGGAGTCATTCCTCCTTCTATTATATTATTATATAATTTTTTTAATCTTGGTATTAAAATATCCTTAAATATTTTATAAAATTCCGGCCCCAAACCATCAATCCCCGGAGACTTAACTCCTTTTAGTTTATCGACAATTCCCTCAATTTCTTTGTCAGTGACCAAGCCTTCCATACAATCTCTATCTTGCTCATCCAGTCTTATTTTCCAATTTCTTTCTACATATTCCTGAATCTTGTCTTGTGAAACCGCTTCTGATGTATATAGTTCTTTGTAAAATTCCTGAAAAGTATTTAATTTATCTTTCATTAAATTACATCTATTCCCTAACTTATCTCTTATTGTGCCTATCATATTCTTAGCCTTCTCTGACTGCGTGGATCTGGCCAGCATCTTTGAATTTCTATTATTATATTCAAAAAAATCTCTCTTTAAATGTAACAAATTCTTTTGAACTTGTTCTATATCTTCTTTCTCCAATTCCTTTTTTTTTTTGCTTGAATTTGGGCATATAACCGCTTATCTTTTGTCTCTCTTAATCTCTCCTCTAAACTCTTTATCTCATCTTCAGCCTTTTTATAAAGTACTTCCTGTTGCTTTTTAAGTGTGGACATTTCCCTAATACAAATCCCTCTTATTACCGCTTTCATAGTATCCCATAATAACCCCTGCGATTTAACTTCTTTTTCATTTATCTGCCATATTTCCTGCACTTCCTTTTTTAATTTATCCACTGTATTTTTATTTTTAAAAATTCTTCCGTCCAGTGTCCATCTCTTTGCTTGTTTATAATCCTTCTTCATTTTAATATCCATCATCATTAATGCATGGTCAGTGACCTTAATTACTCCAATATCACAATCTATTAGTTTAGGTACCATATTCTTTGATATAAAAATATAATCAGTCCTTGAATAACTCTTAAATCTAGGTGAGTAGAAAGTATATTTTCTTTCTTCCCCTTTTAAAGCTCTCCATACATCCATTAATTCTTTCCGCACCATTAATTTAGCTAACTCCGTCTTCCCCTCCCCTCTAACCTCTCTTATAATGTTATCCCTATCTTTCCCTTTATCAAGTACCATATTAAAATCTCCTGCCATCACAATATTCTTTTTCCCTACATCTCCCACCATATCAAATACTTCTTTAAAGAATTCAATTTGTTTCCCATTTGGAGCATAGACATTGATCAACACAAATTCCTCCTCTTCCATCGTACAGTAAATTATAAGGATCCTTCCATTCTTATCTTTCTTTACACTTTGAATATTAATACCACATTTCTTCGATATTATTATTGCCACACCTCTCGCTTTAGAAGTACCAAATGACTTTTCATAAACTCCTACATCCCTCATTCGTAACTCATTAACCCCCTCCTTTATTTGATGAGTTTCCTGCAAAAAAAAAAAATCTATTTTTTTTCTTTTTAACGTTTCAATTCTTCGCCTTTTTATAATTGTTCCTAGCCCCTTAACATTTAGAGTTGCCATTCTCAATTTATTTTCCATTTCTTACTTTCACATATCTTTAAATTGGTCTCGCTCAGTGAAACACATACCCCCCCTCCCTTCCCTCCCCCCACATACACCCCCATTTTTACCCCCCTCCTCACCAGACATCTGAGCACTTGTCCCAATTATTTTAGAACTCTTTGGGGGGGGGGGAACCCGGCCCAACCTCCAGAGTAAAGTCCAATCCTCCCCCCCTTTTTGTTTTTTTCCTTCTAATCCCTTATCCTTGACTGGATCCTCCAGCCGCGCCTTCTTCTTGCTCTATTTCTCCCCCATCCTTGGCATCGATTATGCCCAGCTTCTCCAACAGCTCCATTCCTTGTTCCACGATGTTATTCTTTCTTGCTTCCCTTTCCACATAAATCTCAAAAACACTGGATATCCCCAGCTGTAAGATATCGATTTCATCCTCAATGCTGCTGTACACATTTTGACACTCTTCCTCCACTGCACAGTCTGAGGCGACAAATCCTGGTATATTTGGACTGCTGTTGCTTGAATCATTGGTTGACCTTGTCGTCTAATTGCTTGCATAAGTTTTTCTTTTTTATAATAATTAGCAAATTTGACAATTATGTCCCTTGGAAGCATACCTTTACGCTTAAATCCAACTCTATGAGCCCTCTCCACATCCGAATTCTCCCAAGTCTCGTCTGGAAGCTGAAGTCTTATCCATGTCAAAATTGTATCTCTTAAATCTTTTGGAGTCTCTCCTTCTTGTTCCCCATAATCTCTTATGCGAATGTTTGCACGTCGGTCTCGATCCTCAATGGCTACTAATCGTAAATCATGTTGAGACAGCTGCTCTTCCTGCTTCTTGCAAACTCCAGTCAAAGCTTTAGTCTCTGTCTGCAGCACCTCAACATCCTTCACCACTTGCTTTAAGCCCGCCATTAACTCAGTTTGTGTGTCATTAATGCGTTTTGCTAACCGTTCTTCAAGATCCATCAACTCAAGCTTGAACATTTTTTTAATATCATCCTTTAATTCATCCATTGGGTCTGGCTGACCTCCTCTGGTGATCTTTGGAATTACAGCCGGCTCTGCTAGCTGTGACGCAGCACCTTTAACAGGGGACGTTTTCTTGCTAGGCAGCTTATCTGGCATGTTTTGGGTCTCCAAACGTGTCAGTCTCTGCCAAGTTCTGTCCGATCCACGCTCTTTTGAGGGTCTAACCCAGGCGGGGGTAGATATAGGGGGCCTCTTCTCCCGTCGCCCCTTTTTACTCATAAATTATTACACACACACACACCCCGTCTGCCTGGTGACTCCCTCTTGCTCTTACCGCAGCCAGCCAACACTCTTCTTCGGCTTTAACTGGGGATTAGCGTTCTTCCTCTTCACCTATATTCACATATATTTTATCTCCGTCTCTCTCCCAGTATGCTGTCAGCCAGCCAGCCCGCCTTGTATCTTCAATTATAAGTCCATAAATTACCTCAGTAATGGCCGCTCCTCATCCAAGATAAGGAATTAGTGCTTAATTCAATGCTTTTTTAAGGAGCTTGGGTGATCTACGACTTCACTCCATTCCGATCCGGCCACGCCCCCATCCCACATCGTTGTCACAGCCTGCATTGTTCATCACCCTGAATCAAGGAAAGTTTTAAGTATAGGCCTTCCTAACATCATAGGTATTCCAGCTCCAGTGGATTTCCCCCCCCCCCCCCTGCAACTTGGTAAACAGCTCTTTCTATGAAGGCAGTTTCATTTGTTGTTTGTGAAACAAAGGGATGGGACAAAACCCATGGGACAAAACCACACTGGCTTTTGTTTTAAGCCACATAAAATCCCTAAGTAACTTAAACACATTTCACTAACCAATACAAAATATTTCTAATGCAAGGATACAGATAATAAAACAATAATTTGCAGCCTTGTGTTGACTAGTGAAACCCAGTGGTGAATACAGTCATTTCACAATTATTTTTAAATACCAGTGGGGAGTTTCAATTTGAAACTATTGTTAGATAATCAATAGAGGATTGTGGATATATTGGAATTACAGAAAAATCTACTTGACAAACCTGAAATCCTTTCCTAAGCATGTTTACTTAAAACAGGGTTGCAGAATCTCTCTTGGCCTACGGGCCAAATTCCATTTTGGAGATGCTCTCGGGAGTCACATTTCAGTGGTGGCAAGGCTGAAGGCAAAGGAGCGGGGGGTAGCAACCCCCCCCAAATGCCATCATATTTTAATTTAAACCTCCTACTGCCAGTAACTAAGCCTTAATAGAGGCATTTCAACCTTATAGAATGGGGGAGGGGGCAGAGACTGCCCGAAAGATGGGAAAACAAACAATTGGTGGTTGGGGAAAGGGGTGGTACTTTCTAGGGAACCAGGGAGAGCTGTATTGGAATCCCTTGAGGTCCAGATTTGGCCCCCAGGCCTGATGTTCTGCACCCCTGACTTAGAAGTAAGTCTAAGGGGTGCAGAATATCCGTGCTGAGCAGAGGTGAGTTCTTGCGCAACCGTTGTGCGGTGCATTGTATGGTGGGCTCCGATGAGTTTTCTGTTGCATTGAGTTCCCACTGGCTACAGAGTTCCATGGCAAGAGTGGCAAAAGGAGCGAGTGCTGCTCTAGGAGAGCTGCTGGTATTGTTTTTTTGCATCAGTGGCTGATGGGATACCAACGGGAGGACCAGGGAAGAAGAGAGGGCGAAGGAACTGACAGTCAAACGTCACGATGGATTTTACTCAACTTCCGGTTGGAGATGGTGGAGTAGTCAGTTTCGTTCCTGCTTCGCTCCTGGCTATCTGCTCATAAAAGCCTTTAGATTGCCTCATTATCTAACCATTTAGGTTTTTTTTTACACAGACTGTATCTGTCTTTAGTTTTGCATAAATATTTCAACTGAGATTGTGAGACTTTGGAGATCCCACCAAAAATTAAGAAAGGCATAGAAATGCCATCTACATTCCCAGAAACTCCGGCGGTTAAATCTGCCACGACTCCTCGGGCAGCAGCAGAAGGGGAAGATGTGAGTACTTTAATGAAAAACATATCACTACAGCTGGCTGAACAGTCAAAACAACTGTCACGTTTAGACCACATGGATCAACAACTGGCACGCTTGGACCATATGGATCAACAACTGGCACGTTTGGACTTAATGGATCAACAACTGAAATGCTTGGATCAGCTGGACCAGCTCCAGCCAGTTTTGGACTCCTTAAAAACATTACAAGGGACTGTGGCTTCTAGTGATGCTCGTCTTTTGCAGATGGAATCTAAAGTTAACAAGGTGGAAGAGCGTGTGGCTGCTCATGAAACAGGAACCACGGCATCACACAATGTGTTGTCTTCCAGAATTGTTCAGCTTGAGAATAACGCTTGTAAGTGTAATCTTCGTGCTATTGGTGTTCCACAACAACATACACAGATAAGCTTGGCAGATTTTATGGAAAAGCTTTTCTGTGAGCTGTTAGCATTACCTGAAGATCTTCAATTGGATATAGAACGGGCTTACTGAGTGCTGGGAGGTCCTATGCGTGGGGTTAGAGATGGCCCTAATATTATTCAGTTTCTACGTGCTTCAACTAAAGAATTTCTTCTGCGCACTGCACAGCAAAAAGGGGATCTGCAGTGGGGACCGAACAAGACAACAATAATGGTTTACCCTGATTATTCCAAAGCAGCATCTGATCAGTGAAGGAAATTCACCAAAGCAAGGTCGCTTTGCAAAGAGGCCAGTTTATCATATCACCTACGTTTTCCTGCTGTATTCTGTATTGATTATGAAGGCCAAATCAAGCAGTTTCGTCTTCCCAAATCTGCTGAATCATTCCTAATTGGATTGAATGACAGAAAATCAATGCCTTGACAGTATTTATGCAATTGAGCTGAGTTATTTTTCAGTGTTATTTTTCCTGATTCATGTTTTTCTCTAGAGTTTCTGGGCATTGGGCCATGCTGAGATAACACCTCCCAGGCATTGGGTCAAGCAGCGATAAGACTTTCTGGGCATTTTGCCTAGCTGTTATATTTACAAGTTCTTCTTTTTTTCTCTCTTTCTTGCTTTCTTTATATATATATATATATATCCATAAATTTTAGTTTTATTTTTGCTGTTATTCATTATATAGCTTACATATACATTTGTTATTACTATTTTTTCTAATGACTAACAATAGATTGTATATCAGTGGATATATTACTGCTATGCTGGTTTAATCATTATTAGTTTGCCTTTGCTTCCCCCCCTTTTCTTTTTTCTGCACTGTTTTTTTTTCTTCTCCTTCCCCCCCTTCTCTATTTTTTCACTTTTGTGAGGCATTCACTTAATACTTACACATATTCATTATTGGTTTGAATGAATATTGATTGATTTATAGGGCGAGGGCAGGACGAGGGTGTACACTGTGGTCTCTAATGGAAGCCAGGATTTATTTATTTTTGGTTTTCTTTTAGGTTATTTTGTTATTGTTATTGTTATTGTTTTGTTTTTTAGAAGTTTTTTTATTATTATTTGGGAGAGACAAATATTAGTTTACAATCTTTCTATTTCTACAGGCCAATTTGTACAACACTATGGTTTAACGTGACTTGTGACTTATATGTAAGCAAGATCTGTAACATTGGTATGATTGGCTTATTTGGAGGGGCTATTAATATATTTCTTACTGTTTTATGTTCAACATGACTTCATGGAATGTCAGGGGGCTCAGAAATGTTAACAAGTGGGAAAGGGTGCTTTCTAAGCTGAAAGAGCTTAACGTTGACATGGCTTTTCTTCAAGAAGACGTCCATTTGTTAAATAAGTATTGGGTTGGCGAGGTTTACGTAACAGATACTTCAGCACACTCCAAAGGGGTGGCAATTTTAATTCACAAACGACTTTCTTTTTCCCTGATTATTGATCCTGATGGTCTCTATTTAATTTGGTTGGGAAACACATAGATTGCTATGATCAATCGATGTAGGCCAAATACGAACTCTCCTGCTATGTTTCATGAATGTTTCAGCAAATTGGTTAATACGATCTATGACTATTTGATTGTTGGTGGAGACTTTAATGAGATTTTAGATCCTTAATTAGGTAGGAATACACCCACCCAAGACACAAACAGCGGGGAGAAATACGCTTCAGGCATATATAGTTGAACTTAGTTTGATTGATGTTTGGAGAATATTGCATCCTGATGGTAGGGAGTACACCTTTATTTCATCAGTATATCATAATTGTTTTTGATTAGATTATTTCTTCTTGCTAGATTGATACACTGGTAATTTCAGACCATGCCCTTGTATGCTTGGAGCTACAGTTTTCAGGCTTGCTTAGGCCTCCGGGTCTTTGGTGTTTTAATGTTTCTCTCTTAAATGATGAGATTTTGGCTGTACTTTCAGAATATTTTGATATCAACAAGGGTACTGCGAGTTCTTGCACTATTGAATGGGAGGCCTGCAAGGCCTCTATTGGGGTCGAATTATCACTCACGCTTCATTTAAGAAAAAGCTTAGAACAGTGCAACAGGTGCTTTTAAATAAGAAATTTAAATCTCTTATAACCCAATTTACTAGTTCCCCATCAACACAGTTGTATCAGCAGATGCAAAAAGTTAAATGCAAGTTAAATTAAAAAAAATTCTCAGCAGGCGGAATTTGCTTTAACTTGTATGCGTTAGACATATTGGGAAAGTGGGTAACGACCCGATAAAATTTTGGCGCATTGTCTTAAACACCAAAAATATTGAAACGTTATTTCTGCCATTAAAGATGAGAATAAAACGATACATACTTCTACAGATATAAATCTACAATTTTTAAGATTTTACACGAAACTGTATAGTAAGGGTAGCAAAATATCGGAGCAGGATTTGAATACTTTTTTTGCTCAGATTAAGTTCCCTCTCTTAGATTCTTTGCAACAACTACATTTTATGGCTCCTATAAGACTTAAACAGATCACAAAAGTAACTTTCAATATGAACAGTGGGAAATCCCCAGGCTCTGATGGGTTTCCAATTGAGTGGTACAAAGCCTTTTCTACTTTTCTAGCTACAAAACTTCATCAACTTTACAAATATATATATTTGAACAGGGTTTGCTTTCCTCAGCATTAAATGATGCTTACATTACAATCATTCCTAAAGCTCGCAAAGACCATATCACTTGTGCTAACTGCTGCCCAATTTCACTAATAAATGTTGATATGAAAATATTAACGGCAATTTTAGCTGATAGATTACAACAAGTTATTACAACATTGGTCGGACCAGAACAGGTGGGATTTATTAAAAATAGACAGGGGGCTGATAACCTGAGATTAGTTCTTGATTTGATAACTTCAAATAGAGAAAGAATTAACCAGCCGGCCATTGTCTCTTTGGATGCTGAGAAGGCTTTGATAAAATTCATTGGAAATTTATGCTTGCCACATTGAGTAATTTTGGTTTTCCATTGGAATTTTTAAAGTGGGTTAGAATTTTGTATTTGACCCCAAGAGCAAGAGTCATGACCAATGGCTAGTTGTCGGATTTTTTCCTGCTTGGGCATGGTACTAGGCAAAGATGTCCTTTCTCCCCACTGATATTTGATTTAAGCTTGGAACCCCTGGCTTGTGCAGTTAGTTAGAGTTGTAGTATTCACAGTTTTGTGCATGCTGACTTAGACTTTAAAATTATTCTCTATCATGATGATCTTTTATTGTTTATTTCTAAACTCCAGACATTTATCAGAGCTTTGATGGCTCTGATAAATACCTTCGGTGGTCTGTCCGGTTACTCAGTTAACTGGTCAAAGTCTGAATTGATACCAATTGGAGATAGTAGATCTTCTAGTTTGTTGGCTTATGGACAATTTCGATGGTGTCCCAATTTTATTACTTATCTGGGAATGCTTATTCCCAGAGATATATCCCAATTGATTAAAATAAATTTGAATAAGTTAATTGAGGAGATTGTACGTGATATAGACAGATGGGCACCATTAAAATTGAGTTTGTGGGGTAAAGTCAACACACTGAAGATGAATATTGTACCTCAAATTCTCTACATTATACATGGGATTTCTTTACTTATACCTGGCAAATATTTTCAACAACATAATGCTTTGTTTCGTAATTTTTTCTGGGGTTCCGCCCCACCTCGAATATCTTTGAAACTCATGCAACTTCCGATTAAAGAAGGTGGGTTTGGATTTCCAGACCTTGCTTTGTATCATCGGGCCTATCTATTGACTTGTACTAAGTTTTGGTCTTCTCCAGTTTGCTTAGTTATGCCACCCTGGTCAGTTTTGGAATCCTTATGGTTAGAACCGCTTCCTAAATGGATGGCAGTCGGTTCTCAACCTGTTAGATTAAATAATCCTCCTACAATCTTGGCTGCTAGAGAGGTATGGTGCATAGTATCACGTCAATTGCAGTTTGACCCATTTTCTCACGCAAAATTGACTTTATGGGGAAATCCAGATTGAAAAATTGGGAAAAAATGTTTTTGTAGAGGACATGGACAGATAAGGCAATTTTTACTTTGGATCAATTAATAGGTTCAGATGATGAGTTTTGCCATTTCCGATTTGTGTGTTAAATATAATTTACCTGCTACAGCTGAATGGCAATACTTACAATTGCAACAGTTGCTGAAATCTAGGTTTGGGCTGGCTGCTTTTACGGCCTCAGAGCCTCCATTACTGTTAGAAACACCTATAGTACCTGAGCAGACACGTCGATCCACAACCCATATATATAAATATTTAGTAGTAGTAAATAAATACGATACTCATAGTTTAAGACAGGATTGGAATCGAGAATTGGAGTATCCTATTTTGCCCAATCAATGGACTGTTGCCTTAGAGACTGTATCTGAAGTTTCTATGGATCTTAGGCTACGTCTTATTCAACAAAAACTCCTGTTCTGGGTCTACTGGTCCGCACAACGTCTTTTCAACAAGGGTCTATCTAATTTACATAATTGTTGGAGATGTAACGCACCTAATGCTTCTTTTAACTCATATGTTTTGACAATGCTCAGTAGTCTCCTCCTTTCGGGAGGAGGTTAAAATAAGTATAAATCTTGTTCTGAATCAATCTTTAATATGGAAGGACATGCATGTCCTTCTAAACTACTTGCCAGTCTTGTGGAAACTAACACAGGGTCAGCGCAAATGGATTTTCAGAGCCCTTATGACAGCTAAAAGACTTATGCTATCATAGTGGAAGGATAAAGGCTCACCTCCCATAATGCAATGGATTGTGGACTTAATAACCTTATCGACATTTGAACGGGTGATATACAAGCGCAAATTGCAGATAGATAAATATATGGCTATATGGTCTGGTTTTTTGAAATTTATACATAATTCTCTCCTTTAAAAAAATTGATGAAAAAATGATGTCATCGCTGTATATGTAATGTGTTTTTCCCCTCTTTTTTCACAATTTGTTTTTTATTGTTTTTTTTTAAATATTCACAATAAAGGGTGGGGGACGATGGATTTTACTCAACTCCAGAAATGACCATTGTGAGCTAAAACTTTATACATCACTTTGAGATGAATTTTCCCTTTGTAGCTATCCAGTGATGAAGCTGTTCAAAAAGTACTTGCTGGAGAGAAAGCTGATATCAAAGGACGGATTCCATCATCTTCTAAATCCCAAAACAGAGAAACTAGAGCAGAAGAACATAGATCCCATAAAGAGGTGATGTGAATAATGTTGCAGATAAAAAGACTAAATTATACTCGTTGCATGAAAAACAAGGGAAAACATTGTTTGAATTTTAATATTTTATTATTTAGGGAAGAGGTGACTCTGAAATAAAAGATAAAAGCACAAGTCAAGACCAAAAGCCTGAGGAAGAGAGCAAGCGAAGAGAAAAAGAAAATGACAAACATAAAGATTATGAGAACCGTCACAAAAATCTTGATAAAGACAATTTTAAGGAAGGTGAAAAACATGAAAGAGAGAGAAACAAAAACAGATCATCCAAACAGGGAAAAGAGACAGAGAAAATTAGAGACAAAGAAAAGGGAGATGGGGAAGGAGAAAAAGAGGATGGGAGTAAAGAAAGAGACAAGGAAAGGAAACAACATGAAGGAGGAAGAGAAAAAGATAGATTAAGAGAAAAGGATAAAGAAAGGGGCAGGGACAAGGATAGGGAACATGAGAAGGTCAGAGAAAGGGGAAAGGACAGAGAAAAAGACAAACGAAGAGAACGAGGCAAAGACGCGGAGCAGTCGCGAGAACAAGGAAGAGACAAAGCAGAGAAAAAGGTAGAGGATTTTTTAAAAAATGTGTAAACTGGCAGTGGATGGCAAATGTAATTAAATCTCAAACTAATCTGTGTTTAAACAATATGTTGCTTCACCTTTGTTTTATGATTTTTGCACATAAGACTTTTATTTAGTAAAGAATAAGAATTGCAATCAGACCTGTATAGGTAAAAAATAATAAGCCAATTTTTGCACTGAGGGAAGCCAAATTCTCTGACCTGAATATTTGTAATAGTCTTTTAGTTTCTTAATCATTTTGTTTTATATTTTTTTAAAAAAAAACACCAAAGCATTTAAATTCACATCTAGCACATAACCAAAATATCCACTAATACTAGGTCATTAGGCTTCTATTTCATTGGCCAAGAATGGGTGTAAATGGTGATTTCCATGCTTTGCCAACTTCATTGAAGCCCCTGATAGCATACATACTACTGATACTACGTGGGCCTTCCTACCTGACTTTTTATTGCTCCTAGCAATGTTATTTTGGGATTTAATTGAATCTTGTAGCCAAACACATCTTTAATATTTGAATGATATTTCACCAACATTCCCACCAAATATGAGCAAATTTACCTCTGGCCCTTCCATATCTCCAGCATAAGTCACACCTGTTTGGATAAGTTTTAGCAATTTTACAGGTATATATGACCATTTATACAATATCTTATAAATAGGCTTTAAGAGGGAATTTAGGCGGTGTTACAAAGATGTAATTATGTTTGACAGTCCGCCAAAGCCTATCAGGAGAAAGAAGTGGTTGCTGCTCTCTGTTTGAAAATGTAAAAGCTAAGCAGTTATACAGATTGGTCTTTAATACTAATCAGAACATACAAGTTCCTTGTAAGGCAAAATACAGAAAAAAAGAAATACTTTGGTTCTTGCAATGGTGGAAATGGATTTTTAGATTACATATAAAAATGAACCACTGGAAATCTCGGCATACTTCAGTTGCTGAACTGAATGAAGTTATATTGTTTGGTTAATCATATATAGTCAATTGATTAACCAATTTGGTCATCCTGATTGTGAAAAGAAGTATGTAAAACATTTATGGGAATGTCTGTGTCACCCATGTTTGAAGAGTGAAGTACTGTGGCCATTCTGATAAAGCATTGTATGATATTAGTGTAACACCCACGTCATATAAACTAATGTGTAATGCAGTACTGAAACCACTTGATTCTAAATCAGTGATATAGTCACGGTAAGCACTAAGTCCCATTGACTTCAGTGGGTAAGTGAAGTGTGTTTTAATTAATGGTGCTTAACTTTGGTTGAATCATGCCCTTTGTGTTTTGATTTAACTGTGTATTGGTTTAGATGATTAATGTATAAATCTTTTGTGTGATTAGACACATTTAAAAAACCAAATTCTGACATATATATGACCATTTCAGCTGTAAGGTGAAGTATAGACAATGCCAGGGAAAACATTCTGAGCATTTGGTCATCAAGAGTTTTGTTTCAGAAAAAGAAAATCAAGATCAAGTACATGGACTGCACCATACAAATCTGAAGTCCCCTCCATTAGCTTAGTGGTAGTGGTTTCTTGATTCATACTTTAAAAGCAGAATTGCTAAATACAATATGACCTATTGCTATGGTTTACTTTTAGTAGAGAATTCTAATAACAAACACAATATTGCATTCACTGTTTTTTTCTCTCTCTAGCCCATAGGATCTGAGGAGAGTATATCAAAAAAATCAGTGGAAAGATCTATAAAAGATAAAGTTGAGCCAGATAAAGAAGTAAGCAATATAAAATATACATTTTTCAAATGATTAAGGAGGATAACAATGAGAGATTCCGAAGAAGTGAAAGTTAACATGAACAGAACAGCTTATGATTTTAAAATCTTAAGGGCACATTCCTATCAGGATGCACATCAATCTCCGAACTCGGGGGCTAATGGACACCTTATGCAGAATGGGAGGAGTATGGAGGTAATCTTTGCTCCTCCCACTCTGCACTGGGGCTTTGTGGAGTGGGAGGGAAAGAGGCTGGAGAGACCAGAAGATTCTTCATAAACTGGCATCCCCGTCCCTTCACCGCCCACAGAACCACCCCCTTTCCCTCCTCTCCAGTGGTCCTTTTGTGACCTCGGAGAGGCAGCTGGCATGATTCTTTCTACGCCGGCTGTGAGGGAGAAGGAGCAGGAAGCTTAGGCTCCTAGGTTGGAGTACTGTCTCTGACCTTGGATCAAGGAATCTGAAAAATCCTAAACCCCCTCTCCCAATGCTGTCTAGAGGCCCTAGGATTGCTTACCACTTAAAAAATGATAGTTCACATGTAAACAAAAAACATATTTTGGCACTGCACAAATTCCTTTGTTCATCCATATTCTTTCCTGCCCTCACCCTTCATGCAATATTTAGATCAGTTATGTGTGCACCAGCAAACTGGCTTCCTTGAAAGCAGCTGATTAAAACAATGTCCATTGGGAGCAACTGAGCATAAAGCTTTTTCCTGGAAAGCCAAACTGTAGTTTGCCATTACCAGTGAACCAACCCTAAGTAAAAGTGTTTTTGCGGTCAAAATCTTACTGAGATGGGGAAGATTCTTTACTAAAGGAAAAAAAGAGAAATGTTACCAGCTTAATTATTAAGGAAATCACCTTTATGGTGTCCTTAGGGATATTCCTAATAGTCTTCCTAGTTTGATTTATTCAATCTGTGGCCAAAGATAATGGTGTTATGAAGATATCCTAATGTAATGCTTTTAGTATAGTATTACTTGATAAAAATGCTTATGCTTATTATTTTTGCTATTAAACGTTAGCATTTCAGTTTTGAAAAATGGTCTGCAGTTATCTGGTATTCCAAAATTGGCCTTAAATCTTTTTTCCAAGGCTTCTGGGCTTCTGGGTGTGAGTAGAAGTTGTAGTGCAGATGGAACATCACCACTGTTATGATACCCATTTATTGTTTTGGTGTACAGCTGAATAGACAAATAGAAGTGAGGTTCTTGAGAAATTCTGATGTTTGTACTTTGCTTAGAGTGACCAGTGGCAAAGAAAGACATAGTTGTGTACCTTCAGTAGTAACATAGAAGAGGGAATTACAGTTTGTTATATGACAACTTGTACCTGCCAAAATTCCCTTTACAGGTACAAGGGCTTTGTTCTCTTTTGCATTTAGCCACCGTAAATGTATATAGCTCACCCCTTTTGTGAGCCTCTCCTTTTTTTCTCTCCTTCCTCTATGATTAAGGGCTATATTTGTGCCCATTCTTCCTCTCTTATTCCATAGTGATAGGAGGAGTCACACCAAATCTCTGCCCTGACCACAGGGCTTCAAATATAGAGGAAAATGTGGGTGGGTGGTGGTGGTGGTGGTGGTATGCGTGTTATGATAGCCCCGCCTCCCAGTTTAGCCAAAACATGGCTCCACCTGTGCTACAATCCCCCAACATTCCCTAGCCAGCATGTGGTAGGTCTTTTTTCTGTCTAAATATGCATAGGATTATGCCCTAAAAGCAGTAGCTAAGAGGATTGCTTCCTCAATTATAATTAGAGTACAAACAACACTGGTTTTGGTTCATCATATTGTCTCTTGTCCAAAAATCCTGGACATCTGTATCAGTTGGTTACCAATGCACATTAGAGTGAGGTGGGGGAAACACAAATATACTGGAAAATTGTGGGTAAATAGCTTTTTGTCATTATTGCTAACTTTTGTATATTTTCAAGAGTGAAAATTCAGCACGGTTACCAAGGCAACATTCAACAAAGGGACCAAGACAACGACCCAAACCAGGAAGTGAAGGTAACTAAAGCGAGCCTTTTTGTTTCATTATATACTGGGGCTTCCTCAGCATTTCAAGTACTTACAGTCTATGGCACAGGTCAGACATAACAAGAAATCATGCTTTCCTATCACATGAATAAGCCAACATGAACTTTGGGGTTACGTATTTCCTACTTCCCTCCTCTTTTACACCTGAGAAGATTATTTTCTATTTTAAAACTGAAAATCTTCTATTTTCAGTTTTAAACTATTCACAATTCCCATTGGTGTCTGGATTTGTTTAAACTATGTAGTGAAAACAAATAGGGTCAAACCATGGTTTCAGATCATGGCTTGTTCTCAAAACATAATTTAAGCAAACCTCCCCCAGCTAGGGCTCAATTTAAACAAACCATGATTCTCAAGTTCATATGTCTCAGGAAACTAATTAATTTTTTAAAACCGGGAGCTTTTTCAGTCTCTTCCTTTGATGCATGAAAGAGGGAAGAGGGGAGGAGGGAGTGCAAGCCTGAGACTCATTCATCCCATTGTAACTGTACCAGGCCAAAACCTATGATAGTGCTAATAACTTCTGAAGGTTATGTTAGCATGTGGCAATTCTAATATTGTAGCAGGAGATACCTGTCAGTAGCATACAGGTTTGATAGCTTGAAGAAATAACACAAGACCACGTGTTGAAGAGCTTGATGAAGAATCTGCTGATTCTAAACATGTTTAAATGATTTTTAATCGTATACAGTACACATCTCATTGTAAATTCTTTCATGTCAGGACGAAAGGAAACTAGTAAAAGTGTACTGTCTAGTGGTGCAATTGAAAGAACAGCTAACATATTAAAAGGGAAAGTTGAGCCAGTTATTACAGAACAAGAGCCAGGTAAGAAAAGCAAGGCACTCTTGCTTGATCTTTGAGTGCTAAATAGGTGTCAATATTTAATAACCAATACAATCACGCAACCTCAGGTTTACTATGTAATTGGTCTTGTAATATCAAATCAACAAAAGTGTTCTTAAATGTTTCAGAATCCAAGAAAGATGGTATAGGGTAGTGGCTGTGAGATCAAGCTATGAATCAGAAAATCCCTGATGTAAATCTTGTGTCTGTTGGAAACGCACTAAGTGGATCTCACTTAGACTCAACCATTTATCTACAGGATAAGATAATACTGACTTACCCTACAGGGTTTCCATAAAGAGCTGCATGATACAAAGTATTACTGTTCGATGACTATTACCAATAGGTTTAGAGAAGAGGTTGAGGACTCTCAAACTACAAGAGTTCTTCCCTTCTGTTGTAGAAGGTGGAAAGTTTGCTTGCTGAGTGGAAAGTTTGCGATCTCCTTTCCTGTATAGTCAGAGATTTGAAAGTTCTTCTTCGTGGTCTCTGTGCATCACACATATGGGCTCGCGCCGACGCCGAGCCTACTTCCGGGAAACTTCAATAGCTAGATAGAGTTTTGGCGGGAACCCCTCCCCCACCATCCACCGCGCATGCTCAGGGTTCCCGCTCTAACTTACCTCAGTTCTTCTTCGACCGCTTCGCTGTTAGCCTCGCGGGAGACTTCCTCGTCAATCCTTGACCTGTAAGACAGAAGAATACTTATAGATTATTTAGTTATTAGTTAGATAGAGTTGTGTTTCTATAGTTATAGTTAGTTAGTTAAAAAAAAAAAAAAAAAATAATAATAATAATATTTTAGTAGAAATAATTAGTTGGTTTTGCTCCTGGAAGAGTGGTTTTATCTCTAAAGCCACCATCTTATGGCGCAGTCCGCGCTCTTCAGGAGGTGCTCCCGGTGTAGGGCTAAAATTGCCCTCACTGACGGCCATTCGCTCTGCCTTTTCTGCCTGGGGGAGACCCACATCGTTGACTCTTGCGCACACTGTATGCGTTTTTCGAGGCAGACGAGGAGAAATCGAGCAGACCGGCTTCGCAGCCTTTTATGGTCTAAAGCTCTCTCAGCGGTGGATCAGCCTCGACGGGCGGCAATGCAGGAGCCTGTTTCTGGGGAGAGTCGAGACCTCTCGACCCCAGCATCTCCGGCTTCGTCTCATGCTCGCAGTGGGCAGCCGGCATCTTTATCGGGGTTTTCACCCTCTTCATCTCCTCCTCCTGTTAAGAGGACAAAAAAATCGAAGTCTTCGAAAACAGCTCCTGTAAAAGCTAAGACGCGCCCATCTTCGAAACCATCGGTAGCGAAAAAGTCGATGGAGCGTCCGGCGTCGGTACCGTCTTCTTCGACGGTCAAAGTTGTAGCGATGGTACACAAGTCCGCCTCGCTACCGACGCAGTCCTCGGTATCGAGGCAACGCACGGCATCAATAGGTTCCGCATCGCAGTCGTCCCTGCGTCCGGAGCTCTCTCCAGTACCGTCGGCATCGAAGGGGCGCACTCCTTCGGTGTTGTCTTCGCTGCGTACTCCTCCGACTCCGATAGTTCAGTTGCAACAGCCACTGTCGCCTTCGCGCTCGTTGCCGTCTCCGGGGCCGATCCTTATCGCCTCCGATACCGAGCGCTCGTTACCACCGGAACCGCAACAGCCCATTCGTCGGGGTGAGGACCATCGACGCCGAGCGCATCGATCTCGGCAAAGATCTTCGATGTCGATATCTCGGTCGCGGTCGCGATCTCGGGAATGGGAGGTCTCTTCTGCCCAATCGAGGCCGACCGGTCATGACCGCTATCGGTTTGATCCGTACACGGGTCGGCGGCTCCAGGGAACCCAGTCTCCTGTTCGCCAGCGAGTGGAGGAATCCCCACCACCGGTGCCTCCGCATCGAACGGCGTCGTTGTCGAAGTATCCACGTCGTGGTCGGGAGTTGTCAACCCCAGCGTTACCGCCGGGCCGGGAACGGTTATCGGTTCGACATCGGCAGCCTTCACAATCCTTCGAAGACTACGTTTCCGACTCATCGTCAGCCCCATCTCCTCGTCCGTCAGAGCCTTCACCTTTGGACACAGTCGGCACAGAGGACAGAGCATCTCCAACAATGGAAATGGGAAATTTTTCAGAACAGATGTTGCGGCTTGCTCAGTCTCTCAATCTAAACTGTCAGCAACCTGATGAAGATTCCGATGATGGCATTTACAATGTCATGTCTACGGAGCCATCTCCACAAGTGTCTATGCCAATGGTTAAGGCCTTGCTAAAGTCTCTAAAGCAGTCTTGGGAGCATCCTGCTACAGTAGGCCCGACTTCAAAGCGCTTGGACGCGATTTATAAAGTTAAGCAGGATCAGGCACCATGCCTGTTCCAACACCCGAAGCCGAACTCAGTGGTAGTGGAAGCATCGCAGGGCAAGTCGGGCCGTACGCATTCTGCACCCACAGACAAGGAGGGCCGCAAATTGGATGCGTATGGACGACGTATTTATGCATCTACATCTCTAGGTGTCAAAATAAACAACTATATGGCGTTAATGGCGCGGTACCAATTGTTCCTCTGGGAGAAGGTTTCGTCCTTGACGGACTACCTTCCGGACGACCAGCGGGAGCTAGCTCGCGTGTTTCAAGCAGAGGCCATTAGACTGTCACGGCAAGAACTAACGACAGCCCGCCATATCACTGACTGTCTATCTAAGGCAATGGTTGGAGCAGTGGCATTGCGCCGCCACGCGTGGCTCCGTTCGGCTATGTTACCGCAGGAGACAAAAAACCGAATAGAAGATCTTCCCTTTGACGGGGAAGGTCTTTTCAATTCTGAAACGGATGCAACGCTGGATACCCTGCACAAAGCCAGAATGACGGCGAAGAAAATGAGTTCTCAACCAGTTCAGCAGCATTATAGGCAACGTAAATGGTACAGGCCTGTACCTTACAAGCAACAGCTGGATAGGGGTCAGCGCTATCAGCCGGACACGTCTAGGTCGTACCAACAGCGTAAATCAGCAGGGCGCTTCCAACAACGCAACAAGCAACAGCAGTCGAGCAAGCGTCGTCTTTGACTTGACGCCAGCACAGCTCGGAGACCAAACAAGCAGGCTTCAACCTTTTCTGCAGACTTGGGCGTCCATAACTTCGGATGCTTGGGTATTGAACATCATCGCAGAGGGTTACAGAATGGAGTTCGAAGCCCCTCCTCCTCTTGGTACCATAAAATCTACGCCACCCTCACTAGTTCTAACGCAGGAAACCACCAAACTGCTTCGCAAAAGGGCAATCACAAGGGTGAAGCCAACCCATCTACACTCCGGGTTTTATTCCCGGTATTTTACGGTGCCAAAAAGGGACGGGGGCCTTCGTCCCATTATGGATCTCAGAGCTTTGAACAAGTTCATACGAACCAGAAAATTTCGAATGATAACTCTGGCATCAGTTCTTCCCATGTTAAGGGAGGGCAGTTGGTTCGCGCTAATAGACTTAAAGGATGCGTATTTCCACATCGCCATTCATCCGTTATACCGGCGTTACCTCCGGTTTATCATAGGACGCCAAGCGTACCAGTTCTCCGTTCTACCCTTCGGACTCAAGTCTGCACCAAGGGTGTTCACCAAGTGCATGTCGGCGGTTTGTGCGCACCTTCGGTCCAACAACATCGAGGTGTATCCTTACCTGGACGATTGGCTAATCGTCTCCGCCTCCAGAAGCCAAGCGCTCGCCGACGTCCACGAGGTCATCGCGCTTCTATCGTCGCTTGGGCTGCAGATAAATTACAAAAAGTCAGTCACCCGACCAGCACGTCAAATACAGTTTATAGGAGTTACTCTGGATTCCGGTGTGGGAAGAGCCTTTCTTCCAACAAACAGGGCTATGGTCCTACGGCAGTTTGCAGTAAGGCTCAGGTCGAAATGCCGAGTCTCAGCTTTTCAAATTTTAAGACTGCTGGGATTAATGGCAGCGAGCGTGTTCGTCGTCCGTTGGGCAAGGCTACGCATGCGGCCTCTCCAACAGTTTCTGCTCCAGTATTACTCCCCTCTGCAAAACCCCCACAAATTAATACTTACCATACCGCTGTCTGTAAGAAGCTCGCTCCGGTGGTGGTCGGGCGATCACAATCTCTCTCGAGGAATGCCGTTCACCACTCCGGCCCCATCTCGCGTAGTTACAACCGATGCGTCGCTAGCAGGCTGGGGTGCTCACCACGGCGACCTAGTAACACAAGGAAGATGGTCACCTTCAGAAGCCCGCCTTCATATAAACATGTTAGAGCTTTTGGCGGTCAAAAAGGCCCTCCGAGTTTTCTCCCCTCACCTGCAGGGACATCATGTCCGCATTTTAACAGACAATACCACAGTAGTCTGGTATTTGAACAAAGAGGGCGGGACGCGGTCATATCGCCTCCTTCGTCTTGTGATGGACATTCTGCAATGGGCAATTTCCAACAATGTGCTGCTATCTGCGCTACATATTGCGGGAACGGAGAATGTCATAGCGGACGACTTAAGCAGATCGTTCAACGACACCCACGAATGGGAGCTCTCCCCTCATGTCCTGGATCGTCTATTTGCTCGTTGGGGGTCCCCCAGCATCGACCTGTTTGCGACTGCTGCCAACGCGGTGTGCCCAGCGTTCTGCTCAAGGGCGGGCATAGGGCAAGCATCGTTGGGGGACGCCATGCAATGGGACTGGTCGAAGGGGTTTCTTTATATCTTCCCTCCGTTCCCCATGCTGTCCTTGGCAGTAGCCAATATCAGACGCAGCAATGCAAATGCGATAATGATAGCTCCGTGGTGGCCAAGGCAGCCTTGGTTCACGCCGCTACTCAGACTGGCGAGATTGGAAGTGTGGAACCTTCCACGTGTCCCCAACCTCCTGTCCAGGGAGGGGGGGAAAATCCTGTATCCCGAGGTTCACACTCTACATCTAACGGCGTGGAGAATCCGGCGTCTTGGAGAAACCTCGCGTTATCACCAGGTGTGAAAGCTATCTTGGAGGCAGCTCGTAAGCCCTCTACAAGGCTGTCATATAATAAAAAATGGAAGCGTTTCCAAGATTATGCACAGAGAAATGCCTTTGACCCTGTGAACGCGAACTTACCTAGCGTTGTCTCTTTTCTTTACTCTCTGCACTCGGCAGGGCTAAAGCCGGCTTCCATTCGTGTATACCTGTCTGCTATTGCGGCCAACCATGGGTTAGTGGACGGGTTTTCCGTGTTTACGCATCCCATGACAAAAACTTTTTTAAGAGGTTTAAATAATTTGTTTCCCAATATCCGTCCGGCAGTACCGCAGTGGAGTCTATCATTAGTTCTCACCATACTTACATCAAAGCCCTTTGAACCATTAGCCACGACAGATGTTCGGTTGTTAACGCTTAAAACTCTTTTCTTGGTTGCTATAACGTCTGCAAGGCGGGTCTCGGAGTTGGCAGCGCTACTAGTAGACCCTCCCTATTTACAGTTTTTTAGGGACAAGGTAGTGCTAAGGCCGGACCCAAGTTTTGTTCCGAAAGTTTCTTCAAGGTTCCACGTTAATCAGGACATTGTTCTACCAACTTTCTTCAAACCATCCTCAGACCCGTTGTCTGCAACATTACATGCATTGGATGTTAGAAGGGCACTAGCCTTCTATAAGTCGAGAACTGAGACTTTCAGGAAATCTCGCAAATTGTTTATTTGTTATGGTGGAGTATCCAAAGGACTGCCTGTCTCTTCTCAACGCATATCCAAATGGGTGGTGGAAACCATTACGCTAGCCTACCAGGTAGCGGGACGGGACCCTCCGTTTCGACTGACGGCACATTCTGCTAGGGCACAAGCAGCATCTTCGGCGTTGCTTCAGGGGGCTTCGCTGACTGATCTCTGCAAGGCAGCCACCTGGACTAATGCTTCCACGTTTGTTAAGCATTATCGCCTCGATGTCAGAGCTCGACAGGACGCCTCTTTTGGAAGGGCGGTTCTCTCCTCGATTTGCCAGTGATCAAGCAGCGTGCCTACCCACCTCCGGTAAGTCTTGCTTGTTATTCGCCCATATGTGTGATGCACAGAGACCACGAAGAAGAAATGAAGGTTGCTTACCTGTAACTGTAGTTCTTCGAGTGGTCATCTGTGCAGTCACACAACCCTCCCACCATCCCCTCTTGGCATCGCTGTTGTGACGTCAAGTTGTTTCGCCATGCTCTTGTTTGATTTAATACATTAATGCCTTAGTTGCGAGGCCAAGCGGTCTCAGAAGGACTGAGGTAAGTTAGAGCGGGAACCCTGAGCATGCGCGGTGGATGGTGGGGGAGGGGTTCCCGCCAAAACTCTATCTAGCTATTGAAGTTTCCCGGAAGTAGGCTCGGCGTCGGCGCGAGCCCATATGTGTGACTGCACAGATGACCACTCGAAGAACTACAGTTACAGGTAAGCAACCTTCATATTTTCTGCTCCTATATCTAATGGTAGGGAATTGGGGAGGGTGTGAATGTGAGAGCTGCCCTAGAATCTGGAAACTCCACTGTAATTTTTAGGTTCCTAGGACCTTTGGAAAGCATGTTTTAGGGGAGCCTTTAAAGCAAACTTCCCCAACCTAGTGTCCTAGACTTGTAATCTCACACATCTTGAGGATGCCTGGTAGAGGAAGTCTGATTTAAAGACTAGAAAGTGTATGTGGTACATGAAAGACATGTACCTGTATTGAACAATGAGTTAAAGTAATATCTAGCACAGCACTTTGCCCATTAACTAGTTTAATGACTTCCAACTAAAAATTTTATGCTAGGAACAATGAGAGCTAATAGCGTTGCAACTAAACTTGCAAATGAAAAATCAGCAACTGTTTTACATGGAAAAGTTGAAGCAGAAATTGCAGTAAAACAGAGAGGTAAGCAAAACAGGCATTTATTTAGTACTCTCTTTGGAAGATACAGTTTTAATTCATGTGATTAAATTTTATTTATGATTCTTAATCCATTTTTTCTTTGCACCTTACAGCTTGCAATTCAAATGTTGCATACTTTATGTCAAAATTCCATTTTAATACCTTCCAAAGAATAACTTAAAGAGTTTGGTCACATTTGCACATTACAATGAGCCAGAATTATGGCTACTTATGAACAAGCCGCTGTGTTGGTGTATACTGTGCTACTTGCTCCCACTGCAAGCAGGAACAGCTAAATAAACCACCCATGGCTAGGTTATCGTGATGTACAAACCAGAAGTTCTGGCTTGTCTCTGGCTTATTCCTTGTTTGCCTGTCGCAATAAACAAACCATGGACAGAGGGGCTGCAGTGTGTTTAGTTGCTACCACTTGCAGGTGGAGCGAAACGGGGACCAATCAAGCAGCACCCACAAGCATGCTGGCTTGTTCACAATATTGTGATTTGCAAACACTACCACTGCCTAATAATTAAACCTATTAGATTTATATATACTTGGGATTTTGTTTTCCTCACTGTCTCAGTTATAAAGTGTAGATTCTTTCTTATCAACAGTTTTTCTCTGGAGAAGATATAGAAACTGACGTGGGCAAGAGTCCCTATTTCTAATTTTGACTTGCTGGGTGCTGTTTTTCCCAGTGTCAAAGCACATAGCACCCTGGGATAGAGGTAGGGAAGCATACCATTTTATGTATGATTGAATGTTCCCATCCCCGCCTCACTTTATACGCGCACACACACTGCACATCCTGATGCCAGAGACCTCCATAGGCTTTTAGCAACTTTGTGACAGTGAGTCAGTAATCAAGATTTTCTTCCCTGATATCTGATCTATTTTTAAATTGCTCCTATGTCTGAAAATTAAGCAGTATGCATTTATATTGCAGGTGAATCATCCAGTGATGCAGGTAAAATATGAATTTTAAGACAAACCTTACACTGCTATGCCTTTAGTGTATTTTAACTTCATCGGTGTTGAAATCGGAAATAGGTTCAGAATGGTGGATTAACATGGACATATTGTTAATTTCATTTTAAATTGGAATATGATATTGTATTTGTAATAAAAGGCAGCAACATTGCATATACATATTGGTCCAGATTTTAACTCTGTACATACTAAAAGTTTATGTGGGGAAGTCTATAATTGGTTTCAACAGGATTGGAAAAGGAATATTATAGGCATTTGATATAAATACAGTTTTCAAAATTGCCTATAATGGACTTGTTTTATTTAATAGAAGGAGATATTCTGAACACTGCTGCCCCTGAAAAAATAGCTGTTTCTGAGAATAATGAAATTACTAATGAACTTCCTCCTCAAGTCACCCAAAGGTCTGTCTGCTTCTTATCATTAAATGTGTGTTAACTATAGTACTATGGCTGAATATTTGGGATACAATCCACCCAGTGTTAACACTTACATGCCATTTATTTCAATCAGAAAGATGTAAGCATACTTAGAAAGATTTAAACATACTTAGAATGAATGAGGAAGCCTTCCTGTACATGAGCTGTGTGTATAAACAGTGCATGCATGGAGCTCTGGATCAAGAGCAACATATCCTGGAGGAAAATGAAAAATACATGTTATTGAAAACCTAATTTTAGAAGTCCAAGTTGTAAGAAGTATCCATATTGATTCGTATTGCTAATGTTAAATTAATTGAAAAACCTGTAGCTGTTTGGCAAGATTAGAATTTTAAAACTGTTTCATTCTTGGCATGCAAGAGGGAAAGATTATTTTTCGAGGTAAAAGTAAGTTAGTTTTCTATATCCGTTAACCATTGATTATGCAAACAGAAGTGGGGCACTGCTCAGCCAAAATGAAGTATTTTTCAGTTCCATTGATTTCAGTAGTAGTTAAACTTGTGCTTAGTTAACTATTCACTGTTTTTCATCAAAATAAATAGGGTTTAAGGTACTGCTTTGGCTGGATTTTAGGCTTCAATTCTCCCTTCTGTTTTGAATAGTTAGAATATAAGTAGTTAAGAATTACTCGTGCCGGTTATTACGAAGCATATTCTTTATTGAGGAAGATGTAGCAAGGTTAGAAATTATTGGGTTTGGGGGATTCATTCAAAATAAATGGTTTTATGAGCTGATTTATGCTAATTGAGACAACTTTTAATCCACTTCACGGAAGACTACCACGACCCAGCAGTGCAAGGCCTGCTCCACCCCGGATAAAACGCCAGGAAAGTACAGAGGTTTTAGTACCAGAGAGGTAATATGAGTTATGACAAATATTGTTAACACTTCTGCCATGTTATTCTCTCGTTACTAGCAAACGTAGTCCAGCTTCAGAATTGTCAAGCTTCCAGTAGTTTAATAAAATGACTGTCCTCCGCAGTGTTTTTGCAGATCTGCAGGTCATCATAAATAATTAATTATACAAAATGTGAGAAAATGGATTAAACCTTAGAATTCCACTGTACCACGGAGAACCTTTTAATTTGGTGCAAACTCCTGTTTCAGAAGCTGCTTTACAATCGATAGCCATTTATTAAAGAGTCAAAGCGTTAGTTTTAATAACCTTTATTCCAAATTCAAATCTGTTTATTGCAGTCCATGACCAGATGACACACAGTCCATGACACACACACACACACACACAAACTATATAGAGCAACAAAATGTATATGTACAAGAACGTATAGAACAGTGTACCATCCATGCTGAGCAAAGACAGGTTAACTGCACTCTCAACTTAATTATAACATTAAAAACTTAGCAACTCTTCCAGGAACGACAGGAATGGTGTCTGTTAAATAGTAAGATATATAAAACAGATCTGCCACAATACTTAGATAATACATGCACAATCATTTATCTCCTGATATCACAATAGGAATTGCAATATAATAAAACATGTAAGAGAACATGCTAAGTTCTCACACATGGTTGAGTGTTTTGAGCTAACCATCATGACTTAGCGTGTTTTGTGTAGGGTATTTTCTAGGGGTGTGCATCGGATCGGATCCGATCCACGATCCGAATCCGATCCGACCCAAAATCGGGAAAATCCGATCCGATCCGATCCGATCCGGACAACCTCCGATCCGATCCGATCCGATGAGGTCCGATCCGGATCGGACGCCATTTTGAATGCTTTTTCCCATAGCCAAGTATTGTTTTACAAAAACGCCTATAACTTTTTCATTTTTAAAGATAGAAGGATGAAACTTGGGCACATTGTAGACTGGTTAGGGGTAGTTATCTGTGAGAAATTTCAGAAAGATTGGTGCATGCATTTTGTGGCAATTAATTTTTTAATAAATACCCAGGAATGCCTATAACTTTGTCATTTTTAAAGTTACACACATGAAACTTTGCCACATTGTAGGGGGTACCTTGGGACCTATGTGTGTGAAATTTCAGAAACGTAGGTGCTTGTCTTGTGTGGCAATTAATTTTTAGAAAAATGGGTAGTAGTGGGGTAAATACAGTTACGCCTCCCATTTTTTTATTTTTGAAGATACAAACAGGAAACTTGGGCACATTACAGGTACCACTTGCCTTGATATGTGTGTGAAATTTCAGAAACATTGGAGCTTTCCTTGTGTGGCAATTAATTTTTGAAACAATGAGGAAAGAAACACCTATAACTTTGTCATTTTTAAAGTTACACACATGAAACTTTGCCACATTGTAGGTGGTACCTTGGGACCCATGTGTGTGAAATTTCGGAAACGTAGGTGCTTGCCTTGTGTGGCAATTAATTTTTTAATAAATACCCAGGAATGCCTATAACTTTGTCATTTTTAAAGTTACACACATGAACCTTTGCCACATTGTAGGCGGTACCTTGGGACCTATGTGTGTGAAATTTCGGAAACGTAGGTGCTTGCCTTGTGTGGCAATTAATTTTAGAAAAATGGGTAGTGGTGGGATAAATACAGTTACGCCTCCCACTTTTTTATTTTTGAAGATACAAACAGGAAACATGGGCACATTACAGGTACCACTTGGCTTGATATGTGTGTACTCAAGCAGACACGAGCCCTGTAATGGATACTACCAAGGATCAAAGGGATCGAGACCAGAGTGATCCTTCCTTGCACGCATGGCTGCAAAACTCAGCTAGGCTCAGCCGTTCTGCTTGATAAGTGAAAGTAGGAAAGGAAACACGAGCCCTGTAATGGATACTACTAGCAAGGATCAAAGGGATCGAGACGAGAGAGTGTTTCCTTTTCTTCGCGGGAAGCGGGAGGGGAAGACCTGGCCTCTGTAGAAATTTTTTTGAAACATGTAATTTAAAAATTCCATAGCCATCAAATGCCTGGACCTATAATTCTGAAATTTCTGACACATATCTACCCCTAACCCATCTACAAAGTGAGCAATGTTCAGACTTCTAACTTTTAAAATAAAAAAGTTATAGGCGTTTCTTTCCTCATTGTTTCAAAAATACCTTGCCACCACATGCCTGGACCCAGCTGTCTGAAATTTTACACACATATCAAGCCAAGTGGTACCTGTAATGTGCCCATGTTTCCTGTTTGTATCTTCAAAAATAAAAAAGTGGGAGGCGTAACTGTATTTACCCCACCACTACCCATTTTTCTAAAATTAATTGCCACACAAGGCAAGCACCTACGTTTCCGAAATTTCACACACATAGGTCCCAAGGTACCGCCTACAATGTGGCAAAGGTTCATGTGTGTAACTTTAAAAATGACAAAGTTATAGGCATTCCTGGGTATTTATTAAAAAATTAATTGCCACACAAGGCAAGCACCTACGTTTCCGAAATTTCACACACATGGGTCCCAAGGTAGCACCTACAATGTGGCAAAGTTTCATGTGTGTAACTTTAAAAATGACAAAGTTATAGGTGTTTCTTTCCTCATTGTTTCAAAAATTAATTGCCACACAAGGAAAGCTCCAATGTTTCTGAAATTTCACACACATATCAAGGCAAGTGGTACCTGTAATGTGCCCAAGTTTCCTGTTTGTATCTTCAAAAATAAAAAAATGGGAGGCGTAACTGTATTTACCCCACTACTACCCATTTTTCTAAAAATTAATTGCCACACAAGACAAGCACCTACGTTTCTGAAATTTCACACACATAGGTCCCAAGGTACCCCCTACAATGTGGCAAAGTTTCATGTGTGTAACTTTAAAAATGACAAAGTTATAGGCATTCCTGGGTATTTATTAAAAAATTAATTGCCACAAAATGCATGCACCAATCTTTCTGAAATTTCTCACAGATAACTACCCCTAACCAGTCTACAATGTGCCCAAGTTTCATCCTTCTATCTTTAAAAATGAAAAAGTTATAGGCGTTTTTGTAAAACAATACTTGGCTATGGGAAAAAGCATTCAAAATGGCGTCCGATCCGGATCGGACATCTGGTCCGATCCGATCCGACCAGCCTCCGATCCGATCCGATCCGACCCCCCAGGTCCGATTCCGATCCGCTATCCGATCCGATCCGGGGGGTCAGTGCACATCCCTAGTATTTTCCCTAACCATGGTGGCTACATAACCATGGTTTAACCACCCTCACCAACCATGAGCTGCAAAGGGGTTAGCGACCCCAGCCATGGCTTAGCATGTTGTCTGTCAGGCCCCTGTGGTTAACCGAGTGGTTAACCGAGTGCTGCCATAGAGCTGCCATTAGCACTATCGTTAGAGGCGTGAATAATATTGTGTAAATGGCAGGTGGTTGCGAGCCAGATCCAGGCACTCTTGGATGAGACTGATTATCTGGATCCATTTCAGTCGGGTTTCAGGCCTGGCTTTGGTACGGAAACAGCCTTGGTCGCCCTGTATGATGACCTATGTCGGGAGAAAGACAGGGGGAGTGTGACTCTGTTGATTCTCCTTGATCTCTCAGCAGCTTTCGATACCATCGACCATGGTATCCTTCTGGGACGACTGGCTGAGTTGGGAGTGGGAGGCACTGCACTGCAGTGGTTCCGCTCCTACTTGGGGGGTCCGCTCCAGAAGGTGGTGCTTGGGGAACATTGCTCGGCCCCGTGGATTCTCCAGTATGGGGTTCCGCAGGGGTCAGTTTTGTCCCCCATGCTGTTCAACATCTACGTGAAACCATTGAGTGCAGTCATCCGGAGTTTTGGAGTGCGTTGTCATCAGTACGCTGATGACACTCAGCTCTATTTCTCCTTGGATGTGGATGTGCTGAACCAGTGCCTGGCTGTGACAATGGACTGGATGAGGGCTAATAAACTGAAACTCAATCCAGACAAGACTGAGACGCTGTTAGTGGGTGGTTCCGCTGACCGGATGGAGGGTGTTCAACCTGTTCTGGATGGGGTTGCACTCCCCTTGAAGGAGCGGGTTTGTAGCTTGGGGGTTCTCCTAGAACCATTTTTGTCACTTGAGGTGCAGGTGGCCTCAGTGGCACGGAGTGCCTTCTACCAACTTCGGTTGGTGGCCCAGCTACATCCCTATCTGGACAGGAATAACCTGGCTTCAGTTGTCCATGCTCTGGTAACCTCCAAGTTAGATTACTGCAGTGTGCTCTACATGGGGCTGCCTTTGAAGGTGGTTCGGAAGCTGCAGCTTGTGCAAAATGCAGCGGCCAGATTGTGATAACCGGAACCAGTAGGTTCGAACATATAAGACCTACTCTGGCCCACTTGCATTGGCTGCCTGTATGTTTCCGAGCCCGATTCAAGGTGCTGGTTTTAACCTATAAAGCCTTAAACGGCTTGGGACCACAATACCTGATGGAACGCCTTCCCCGACATGAACCTACCCGAACACTACGTTCAAATCTAAGGCCCTCCTCCAAGTGCCTCCTCCGAGGGAAGCTCGGAGGTCGGCAACAAGAGAGAGGGCCTTCTCTGTGGTGGCCCCCCAATTGTGGAATGATCTCCCCGACGAGGCCTGCCTGGCGCCAACATTGTTATCTTTTCGACGTCAGGTCAAGACTTTCCTCATCTCTCAGGCATTTGGCAATATCTGAGGAGCCTGGGTTTGGTTTGTTTTGTTTTGTTTTTGTAGCTTTTTGAAGTGTTGTAGTGGTTTTTAAATGTACAGATTGTGTGTATGTTGTATGTTTTTGCTGTTTTAATTTTTGTATATTGTTTTTAATTGTTTTTAATCCTATGTAAACCGCCCAGAGAGCTTCAGCTATGGGGCGGTATACAAATGTAATAAATAAATAAATAAAATAAATAAATAAAATGCAGAATGACAAGCTGCCATTTTCACGCATAATGACGGCTCGCTAAGGGGACAGGTGTCCGCACAGCACTCCCTGGGGGTTAACCAAACTGTCCCAACGGCTTGTTCAGCAAGGGGCACAGACCTCAGTCCAGCAGGTCAAGCTGGGGTCAGACTCCACCTCTGTATCGGATGCCTGCAACATCCCTAGCAGGGAACAAAGATGTTTTCGATCCCACACTGCTTTTATTAGCACAGCATTCCATGCTCCCAGGCGCAAATACCTGCAACCTCTGAGTAAAACAAAAACATCCCCATCTGCCTGGCCAGTGGCCAAGAGGAATGAAAATCTCTTCCCATGGTTCTCCAGAAAGTTATACTCCCACACCTCACAGAAGTGCAAGGAGAAGCTAGGCATGCTCAAAAGGGTTGCTAGGCAGGGTGGTTAGTGCACATGTGGCAGGAACACTCAGCGTGGTTCATGTTAACCACCATGGCCAGCCTAACCACCTTTCCCCAAGTTTCATCTGAAAAGACACAGGCTGAATTCAGACAACACGATAGTCAGTGGTGGGGTAATAATGAACTTTACAGTTGTTCATCTAGGGGGTACTCCCCACACAACATGGTAATAAATAATCAACTGTGGTGTGGATTAGGATCAGCACTGAGTTGACTATGGCAGCATTTGGACGACACGATAGTCAATACAACTGACGATTGTTCCCCACCCCCCAGTTGCTTATTGTGTCGTCCGAATTCAGCCACAGTCTCTAAATCCCCTGAGCGATCAGGGACAACAAGGTTGCAATGAAAAATCCTTTATGAATCTCCTCTCTATCATGGCAGATGGTAGAGCATGCATACGAATCAGTGGAAATGCAACCCTAGGTTTATAAACATTAGTTTTTAGATAATAGCCCCTTTGCTTCCAATTGGGGATTGAATGGCGAAAATAGGAGAACAAAATTTAGCTGTCAAGGATACCAAATTTTGCTGTTCAGTATCATACAATCTTTAAAAAAAGAACATATTTTTCCCTTAACTTGCTTGAAGAAAAAAGTCCAGATGAAGAAATACTCATTTTCATTGTTTTACATTGTACAGCCCTCACCCATCTATTTCTATGAGAGTCTTGCCAGATCATAGGTCAGTAGTAAGAGTCATCTCAGTCAAAGCAAAATTTAATCCAAATAGAGTAGACACCCAAACTGTACATGTTAAGGGGTTCAATCCAGTTTCCAACTGCAACACTGCATTTGCCACACATCTAAGGACCCCAAGAATTGTTCTGAGCAAAGGTGACTGAAATCTTTCAAACTCATTATTTATTCCCTATATTCAAATATCTACCCCATCTTTTGCATTGAGTGAAATAAGCGAATGAATGTTTGAAAACACCCACACCCACACATATATACAGTCAAATTACAAACTAATGTGAAAGAGTAAAAAAATGTTAATGCAAACCTTCCTTTTTCTGAAGTGCATGAAACTCAAAATGAAGATTCAGAAATGGAAGGTGATTAGAGAAGCTGATTAGAGAAATAAACTTGTGTTATACTAGTATTTTCAAATCTATTATTTAGAGAGATGGAACAGAATAAGGATAATTAATTTGCATAATCCGCCTCATTGCTTCCCCTCCCCAGTCCCACATAGAATTGCTCTGCCTGATATAATACGTCTCATGTTCTCAAATTAGTATAAGTAAATTCAATTTGATAAGAAAATAAATGTCATTTCAAGTTCCCCCCAATTGCCCATTTTTTCTTGGAAATCCCCCCCAGCCCCCTGAAAGATAACATTTTTAGAAATTGCTGAATGTGATGCTCACTTTTCTTTTAGAGACAGAGCTCTGCTTTCTGCTTTCACTGATCATCAGCCAGAACATTCTCCCTGAGATAGTTTTGTACTTTTTCTTCTAGAAATGGCAGTGGCAAAATAGTGGCAAATGTTATTATAGACAAAGAGGATGAGGAAGATGATGACCAGTTTGTTGTTGAGGCCACACTGCAGCTGCCTGAAATGACAGAAATGGCAATGGTTCGTTATTGAATTTTCTCATTCAGATGTCAACTGAAAGTTAATGTGTGCTATCTAGTTTTTCTCTGTCTCTTTCTTTGAAGGATTCTATTAGATTGCTTTATCTACTAGGTTATTGAAGGTAGGCTCATGAATTATGGCAGCCAGTCTGAAGATCGAAGTCCGGAGAATCAACAGTTGGAGGCAGCCTAGAGGCCTAAAACTTTTGCTTTCAAAGCTCATGGCTCATTCCTTCAAATCTTGCCCACATAGGATATGGCCCAGATACTTGCAAATGCCTGCTCTCAGGTTATCCTCCATAGCTAACATTCTAGGGATTTAATGATAGCCACATTTCAAGTTCCACCTGAATTGGTACATTAACCTGTGATGTCCAAGGTGGGCAGTAGAGGTCCTTTTTTATTTTACAAGGAAGAATAATAGGCTTGTAAAATACAGCAGTTCTCCCCAAATGAGCTGATAATCTTCTGAGTAGGGGTGGAGAGAGAGAAAATTCACTGCCATCCCCAAGTAATATCTCTGAATTACAGAGAGTACATTATTGCTTGCAAACAATAATGTACATTTTCTTTCTATCTTCTCTTCAATTGCTACTACTCAGGAGGCAACAGTAGAACTGGAAGGAAATGAGAAGCATGGTAAGTGTTCTTTTTTATTAGGGGTTTTTCTTAGCTTTTTCCCATGTAGCTAATTTCATAAAGCAGTAAAACTAGTATAGCTTAGAGATATATCTGCTCTCCTCCATTCTGGCTGTGTTCGGACAACACAATGGTCAATGGTGGATTAATAGTCAACTCCACGGTTGGTTGTTGTACTGCCCACTTAACATGATTGTAATCAACCATGGTGTGGATTAAGGCCAGAGTTGAGTTGACTATTAGTCAGTGGTGTGTTTGATTGACACATCCCCCTCTCCCACCTCAGTCCTCCTGGTGGTATCCCATCAGCCATTGCTGGTTGAACTAGAGCAGCAGCTGCTGCTTTGGTCACTCTTGCCAGGGGACTCTGTAGTCACCGAGTATAACCATGTGCAACGAAATATTCCATGATGCACGACACGATAACCAATGGTTATTCAAATAATCAACTCTGCACAGCATTGGTTACTTGCGTTGGTTATTTCAGCTGAGTAACTAACTATGGTGGGAAAAGTCTCAATAGATGACATAACCAACCATTGACTATTTAACCCACCATCAAGTATTATTAATATGCTCGAACTAGTCAAGGATTATCAATATCTTGGCACAGTTATTAAACAAAATTGAGACATTAGCTAAGAAATCAGAGGAAGGTTAGGTTTGGGAAGGGCAGCTATGAGAAATCTGGGGAAAATCCTTAAAAGTAAAGTTATAACATTGGAAACCAAAGTCAGGATTATTCAGACCATGGTATTTCCAAGCTCCATGTATGGATGTGAAAGCTGGACAATGAATAAAGCAAATAGAAGGAAGATCAACTCATTTGAAATGTGTTGGAGGAAAGTTTTGTGGATAGCATGAACCGCGAAAAAGACAAATAAGTGGGTTCTAAAAGAAATTAAACAAGAACTCTCACTAGAAGCAAAAATGCTGAAACTGAGACTGACATACTTTGGACATATAATGAGGAGAAATGACTCATTAGGAAAAGCAGAAGGTAGAAAAGATGACGACCAAACATGAGATGGATTGACTCCGTAAAGGAAGATACAGACATGAAGTTACAAGATCTGAATAGGGTGGTTTACAACAGATGCAACTGGAGATCACTGATTCATAGGGTCGCCATAAGTTGAAGGCACATAACTAACAAACTGGTTATCGTGTCATCTAAACCCAGCGTCTGTCTTTTCCTGCTGTCACTATCCACTTTCTCATTCTGCTAGTTCATTCCTCTGTATACTGTGATACTACTTGGTCCATTTGCTGCTTTCTTAACATCTATAGAAATGTGAAGGCCTGGAAAAAACTTGAGTAAAATGTGGGGGGAAAGCCTGTTTTTCCCCCCAAAGTCCGTTTTTGTTTTATTTTTATTCAAAACATTGAACAACTTTGGATGATGAAATATATCATTTTAGAAGTTAAGGCATTTATATATTGTTACCAAGCCTTTACTGCCCCCACCAATGATTTTGAAAAACTATGTAATCAATCAGAAGACTTTTATAAAAAGACTAGAGATATAAAATGTCTAGAAATAATGAAGCTATGAGGGAAATGTTTTGAATTTTCCCTGTAAGATTCTCAGCATAGTTATTCTTCAATTTTTTATTAAAATTATTGATCTAGTGAATCTTCTATTGATAAACATTTTGGAATCATGCTCGGTTTCCCATCATGTGAAGAGAGTCACAATATCATAATGGTATGATATTTTTCCCTGTTGCCTCGTCAATATTATTAAACTTCAATGGCATAAGGATGTCATATGGGCATCCAAAAAATATTTAACTGCAATGTGCTATTCAGAAGAAATTAATTTGTTTGAACAAGCCCAAAGTGAATTTTGTTACCTCAGCATTTTGTGCCTTTTTAGGGTACAAACTCATGCATGTTTAGATAGAAAAAAGTTCTAAAACTCCAAGCAGGGCTGACTGGGAAATATTGGAAGTTGTTAGTCTTTTTTCTTCTTAAACATGCATTGGGATTGCATTCTTAGAGAGTTCTTTTGTAGTTAATAACTAAATTAATTTTGATCTTCAACAGGTGGGCTTGTAAAAAGAATATTGGAAACAAAGAAAGATTATGAATTATCGCAATTGCCAACATCTGCTGAGAAGGTAACATACTAATGATCTTCAAGGAATTAAGTGTGTCAAGTTCTTAGCTGTTTGTTTGTTTGTTTGTTTGATTTCATTCCTATCCTGCACAATAGCCAAAGCTCTCTGAGCAGTTCACAAATATTATTCTTTCACTGTCTTCAATACAGTCCCCTTTTCCTTTGTTGCATCATTCTGTATCTTACAGAGCAAAACTGACTATCTATGTCAATAGCTTTGTGAGGAAGGTATCAATGTTATCACATTCTGCAAAGTGCCTCTATTAAACACCATCCTGTCCACTGAAGCACACCTCCTGTGGACTGCATCATACTTGTGGTCCACTGTCTACGCCCTCTATCCAATGAAGACCTTATTACTTTATTATGCATTTAAATACGTAAATAAATACCTTATTGTTGCATTGTTTTTATACTTATTGTTGCTCCTCTTGTGGGAGCGAGTGTGATGTAGTGGAGAGTGTGTTGGACTTAAACTGGGGAGACCTGAGTTTAAATTTCTGTTTGCCATGAAGTTCACTAGTGACCTTTGACTAGTCGCTGTCTCTCAGCCAAACCCACCTCACAGCATTATTTTACGATAAAATGGAGGGAGAAAAGCCATGAATGCCTTCCTGAAGTCCCTGAAAAAAAGGGTGGGATAAAAATATAAGGCACTATAATAAATTCTGCACTTCAGGGCTACTTCTAAGGAAAGTTCTGATCCTCCCACCTGTAGTTCTTCCCTCACCTGGAAAGTAATTGGCAGCCAATGCAACTACCATAGTATTGGTTGTGTGTGTACTCATCTCTCTGCTTTAACAGGAGGGGTGTTGCAGCATTCAGTGCCAAATGAAGCTTCCAGTATTTGCCTTCCAACTACTTGCTTTACCCCCTTTGATCCTGTTAAATTCTTTCTCCAAGCTTCTGATCATCCTTTGCTCTGGTAATCTTTCTCTTTTTGACTCCACTCCCTTTAGTAGTTCCAGACAGTTGTTTTCCACTTCTCATTTGGATCTTGTAGATCCATTGTTCCAGAATTTTGGAGCAGAGTTTGTCTGCTTTTATTCATTTTTTATCCTTTTTATTTAAACGATTTATAATCTGTCATTTAGGGGGGGAACCCTCATAAGGCAGCGTACAAAATGTAAAACCACAAAACACAGTAAAACAATGATGTTTTATTGCTGGCATATCCAGTGACTACATGTTGCTACAGTGACTGTGTTGGATTTTGCTTTAAATAACAGCTTATAAATCTTCTAGCACTGAAGGATTGAAAAGTTTTTTTCCTTGATAGAAAAGGATTATTCTTTTTCTTTATTAAATGAAGTTATTAGGATTCATACATACGACTTGGTATCCTGAATCGATGGCTAGGGCAATCATCCAACAAGGTTTTTTAAATGTCTGCATTAAGATGGCTGCATGGTAGTTAAAATAGGCTGAATCTAGCCAGCCTTCATAAAGATTCAAAATCAAAGCATGTTGTCTGTTTTCAAAAGGCAAGATAATTTCATTTAGAAGTTGTTGCATTATGTGTACAATTATTATTATTATTATTATTATTATTATTTATTTCTTACTCACCTCTCCCTCTGGATCAAGGCGGGGAACAGCATTAAATACAAAACAGCATAAAATACATAAAAGTTATTAAAAACGTATAAAACTAATGAATTATTAAAAACATATAAAACTAATACGTTATTAAAAGGCATCCTAAAATTCAACTGGGTAGGCCTGCCGGAAGCAATCAGTCTTTATGGCTTTCTTGAATTCCAGAAGACTGGATGTTTTATGTTCACTAGACATTTGAATAGAAGCTTATTGTTACCCAGCAGTGGTTTCTCTCCTGAGGTTACTCCAAATAATTTCAACCTATTTTTCACTATGACAAGCTGAAAATAACTGAAATGTTATGGTGATATGTAATCATTATGGCTTAAAAATAAAGAACTGTGAGAAAAATTCTGCTTCTGCCTTCCGGCTGCTGCAGCCCCTGGTCCCTGCCCTGCCCCCAATGGTTGGGAAATCCATGGAACAGGATGCAATATGGCTTATGGCATGAGTGCAGCTGGGGGATGGGATCTGTGGAAATCTGAGAATTGCCTTTTAGTTCATTCAAGATGCTTTTGGAATCATAGAATCATAGAATAGTGAGTTGGAAGGGGCCTATAAGGCCATCGAGTCCAACCCCCTGCTCAATACAGGAATCTGCCTTAAAGCATCCCTGACAGATAGTTGACCAGCTGCCTCTTGAATGCCTCTAATGTGGGAGAGCCTACCACCTCCCTAGGTGATTGGTTCCATTGTTGTATTGCTCTAAAAGTCAGGAAGTTTTTCCTGATGTCCGGCCGGAATCTGGCTTCCTGTAACTTGAGCCCATTATTCCGTGTCCTGCATTCTGGGTTGATCAAGAAAAGATCCTGGCCCTCCTTTGTGTGACAACCTTTCAAGTATTTGAAGAGTGCTATCATGTCTCCCCTCCACTTCTCCAGGCTAAACATGCCTAGTTCTTTCAGTCTTTCCTCATAGGGCTTTGTTTCCAGACCCCTAATCATCCTCATTGCCCTCTTCTGAACACGCTCCAGCTTGTCTGCATCCTTTTTGAAGTGTGGTGCCCAGAACTGGACGCAATACTCAAGATGGGGCCTAACCAGTGTCGAATAGAGGGGAACCAGTACCTCGCGCAATTTGGAAACTATACTTCTATTAATACAGCCACATCACACTGTTGGCTCATATTCAGCTTGTGATCTACAACAATTCCAAGATCCCTCTCTCTTGTCCTATTGCTGAGCCAAGTATCTCCCATCTTGTAACTGTGCATTTGGTTTCTTTTTCCTACGTATAGAACTTGGCATTTATCCCTATTAAATTTCATTCTGTTGTTTTCAGCCCAGCGCTGAAATCCAGTTCTGTTACTTCCCACTTACATATTTAAGAAAAATGAATCTTTGGCTCTCTCATCTGGAAAGCATATGTATTCTTTTTTTCATTTGTGATTAGATTCAAGATCCTGGGTTTTAAGATTTGATTCTATTAAAAATTATCAATGCTTGTTGCATGCCCAACTGAAGCCACTTTGAAGATTCTCATCTTCGAAAAACTGATAATATCAATCTCATTGACCATGTTATTTTCTGAACAGTCTATTGACTTTTGGAGTAGTTTTGGAGTGGTTCTCTGGTTATTGAAATATGCTTATGAAAGATGTTAAAATGTGTTTGCTATCACAGAGGGTACAATCTAAGGATTCTGAAGATATACTTAAGTCATACTGAAACCAGAAAGGTTTAATAATTGGTCTAGGCCATCATCTCCATCCAGAACCATGCAGAGTTATGAGAGTTGTATTCCAACACATCTGGAGGGCACCAGGTTGGGGAAGGATGGTCTTGATTTTCCATGCCTTCCCACACCTCACGAACAACTATGCTTTGCTCTTCACTTTCCACATCTGAAAATTAATTTAGCCTGCTTTGTAAAAGTACTTTAGTAGCTGAATCTTAAAGCAGATCAGTGATGTTTACTTACAATATATAAAGTAGTATGTTTTATGTTTTAGCACTGAATCAGCAGTCTGTTCTATTTTGAAAAAGTTTGACTTTTATTTGTAAAAATGTACTTTTAAAAAGCATTTACTTCTCTAGTACACATGAACTGAAATATAAAGCAGAGGCCACACATTCAGAGGTATTCATTTGTTTCAGTATATATAATTCCTAATTAATTCATGCATCTTTATAAAATCACACTATTTTACATTGTCAACAGCCTCCTTCCACAGTGTGTATATTATAAAATCAAACATTGGTGGGAACTTTTCATATAGAAATATTTTTCTGCAATTAAAGCATGATTTCATTTGTAAGCCAGTGACTGCTGAAATATCTTTGGCAATGATCCCTGTTACCTTCACACCTAACTGAACAAACAAGCCACTGATGTACATAGAAAGAATGATAAATCAATACATAAGAAACATTTAAAAGAATTTTGGGTCCCAGCAAAGGGGCACACTTATGCACCTTGCAAAAACTGTTTTTAATAATGCATTGGTTTATGATGAGGTTTCTAGAAAGACTATATTTACAAAACTAAAACTTAGTTTTAATCAAGTTTTATTCTATGCCCTGACGATTCTCTTCTGCCACACCAATTATGTTGCACAAGTGGCCTTCTACCACTTGCGCAATGGCAATTTAGTGGTCCCAGGGACAACCTGAAATGAGTGGAAACCCCATATTTCTGGAAGGAGGCAAGTCTGTGGAACTTGCATCATGGAGCTCTGCTGACCTGCCTCCTTCTAGAAATGAGTGTTTCCACTCATTTTGGGGCCAAATATCCCTTGTGTAAGCACTGGATCCCGCCTGTGCAACAGAATTGGCAGGACCTGCCACTTGTGCTTACGCATTGCGTAAGCACAAGTGGCACGCATTGCGTCTGCGAATTCGCGTCCAGCAGAACTGTTCAGGGTGGTGAGGGGTCTAACTCGGGCACCCTCCCCCCTGAACCCGATGTTAGAGCCTTCGGTAGTTCGCTGTGATGCCTTTAACAATCATTTCACAGATAAAATCTCTCGGATAAGAGCCGACTTAGATGCTGTCGTTATAGCAGAGGCTGACAATGGAGTGTCCAGCAACTCCGCGAGTAGAATTACACTGGATCAGTTTCAGTTGGTGAGTACCGAGGACGTGGACAAGCTGCTTGGTCGAGTGAGGAGGACGACTTGCCCTCTCGATCCCTGTCCTTCTTGGCTGGTCGCCCAGGGAGGAGATGCAGTCAGATCACAATTACAATATATTATTAATGCATCTCTCAGGGAGGGGAGTTTTCCATCATGTTTAAAAGAAGCGGTAGTACGGCCGCTTCTAAAAAAGCCCTCACTGGATCCCCTGGACTTTAATAACTATAGGCCAGTATCAAATCTTCCATTTTTGGGCAAGGTGATCGAGAGGGCGGTTGCCTTCCAACTGCAAGCAGTTTTGGATGATACAGATTTTCTAGACCCATTTTAAACTGGCTTCAGAGCAGGATATGGAGTTGAGTCTGCTATGGTCGCCTTAGTGGATGATCTACGCTTAAGTATTGACAGGGGGAGTGTGTCCCTGTTGGTACTCCTGGACCTCTCAGCGGCTTTCGATACCATCGACCATGGTATCCTTCTGGAACGCCTGAGGGAATTGGGACTCGGGGGCACTGTGCTTCAGTGGTTCCGGTCCTACCTCTCGGGCAGGTTCCAGATGGTGATGCTTGGGAATAGTTGCTCTTCAAAGAAGGAGCAGCTATGTGGTGTACCACAAGGTGCCATCCTATCCCCAATGCTGTTTAATATATACATGAAACCGCTGGGAGAGATCATCCGGAGGCATGGGGCGGGGTGCTATCAGTATGCTGATGACACCCAAATATATTTCTCTATGCCTTCGACAACAGCATCAGCTAAGGATAGTGTGTCTCCTCTGAATGAATGCTTGGAGGCGGTAATGGGCTGGATGAGGAAAAACAAACTGAAGCTGAATCCAGACAAGACGGAGGTGCTTACTGTCAAGGGCCACAACCTGGGGTTGGAGGTGTGTCAACCAGTTCTGGATGGGGTTACACTCCCCCTGAAAGACTGTGTTCGCAGCTTGGGGGTGCTCCTGGATCCGTCGCTCCAAATGACAGCTCAGATAGATGCGACTGCCAGGAGTGCCTACTATCAGCTTCGGCTGATACGCCAGCTGCGCCCCTTCCTAGAGTTGGAAGACCTAAAATCAGTAGTGTGCACGCGCTGGTAACTTCGAGGCTCGACTTCTGCAATGCGCTGTACATAGGGCTACCTCTGTGCCTAGTCCGGAAACTTCAACTAGTTCAAAATATGGCAGCCAGGTTGGTCACCGGTACATCTAGGGGTGACCACATTACACCAGTTTTAAAATCTCTTCACTGGCTGCCAATCAGTTTCCGGGCAAAGTACAAAGTGTTGGTTATTACCTTTAAAGCCCTACATGGTTTGGGTCCAGGTTACCTACGGGATCGCCTTCTCCCATACAATCCGCCCCGTACGCTCAGGTCCTCTGGGAAGAATTTATTACAGTCAACAAGAACTAGACTGACAACCGTTACCCAGAGGACCTTCTCTTCTGCCGTTCCCAGATTGTGGAATGACCTGCCGGGAGAGATTCGCCAATTTACTAGTCTTCAGGAATTTAAAAGATCTATAAAGACTGATCTCTTCCAGCAGGCCTACCTAGATGAATTTTAAAGTGTTTTATTGGTGTTTTATTGGTGTTTTAATGATGTACTGGTTTTATCTGCTTTTAATCAGGTTTTTTTTGTATTTTGTGTTTGGTGTTGTTCCCCGCCTCGATCCGTTGGGAGAGGCGGGTGATAAATAAATTTATTATTATTATTATTATTATTATTATTATTGTTGTGGAATGGAATCAGATGGAGTGGAAAGGAATCCCCACCGATTCTGCCCCATGATTTATATAGCTCTCCATGCCCTCACCCTGCTACTTAGCTCAGGATATTTTACTATTAGAATACATTTAAATCAGTTTTAAAACCAACCTTACCAGAAAATGAATGGAAAATCATGATTAACCCAGCAATGAAACCAAATTCTCAAAACCTATCCTCCACCTAAGCATCACTAGGGCAATTGAGCACTGCAGCCTGTCAGCATATTCGGTTCACATGAATTTGCATATTCCAACTAAAGAGGTTTTAGCTGGGGATTTGCCATTCAGAATCCAACTGAGCAACACAAACATTCTATATTGGTAATTATTAAAGCACAATTCAAAATGACAACAGTTCTTTTTGTCTGAGCTTTTTATGGACACTGATGATGTTTTATGCTACTGTTACTTTGTTTTATTGTTTTTCACATTGGTTTTATCCTGCTTTTTTGCTATTTTTATACTTGTTTTATTGTTTTGCTTTTACCTTGTGTTTTAATTTCTAGAAGACTTCATGTAAAGTTTTTGCTGAGTTGAAAGGCACAGTTATGCATATTGCTAAGTGAATAACAAATCTAGATTATATTTGATGAAGCTTCAGTTCTCATACTACTATGTAGTTGATACTGATTGCACTGTATAATTGAGCATTTTAACCATTTTGTGCTTCTCCACTGAGTATTCTTCCACAGGGTATAATTCTTTTCCCAAACCATTAATATTTTTTCTAAATTTGTATATTCAGTGGATTGGATCCAGGCTAAATTAGTTGAATCTACCACCCCATTGATTTCAGTGGGATGTTGGGTTCAATTAACATAGTCTAGATCCAATCAGTTATGTGGCATTGCAGTATAATAATTCAACAGTTGAGTTCATGTTTCAGCTAATAGTAAGGAAAGGACAAAAATTAAGCAAAGGGGTTTTTCTCTCTCTTAATGTGATGTGTAGGCCAAGGGCCAAACAACGTGTGATGTGAGAAGTCGTGGTCCTTGTTCTTTTCCCTGTGTTCATGTATAAAGTGTCTGGAGCGGGGGAGGAAATTTGATTTTAACAGGAAAAGGGTTGAGGGGCATTCATCCCTTCCCCACCTTGCTTCCCTGCATGTTAGCTGAGGCATTTCCTGTCAGCCTTATTAACTTCTGATATTGGAATCCAATTTGGAGAAAAGTGCCTGGACACAGGGTGGTGGGGAGAGTTCAGCTCAACGTTTGTCTATTCCCTTTTTAAAGCCATCTAAATTGGTGGCCATTATTGCATCTTGTAGTAGAGAATTCCATAGTTTAACTATGAAATTTGTAAAGACATCCTTCCTTTTATCTGAAGGAATAACCGTTCGGCTTCATGGAATCACCCCAGATTCTAATATTATATGACAGGGAGAATAACATCTCCCTGTACTCTTTCCCCACACAATACATAATTTTGTATACCTTTATCATGTCTCCCCTTACTGACACTTTTTCTGACCTGAATTCAATCACCTGTGAATCCATTTTGCCCTGCCTATCCAGCAAAATTTTCCCCAGCTCTAACATCTTCCCCCACCCTGGTTCCACCTCCTCCCTCTTTGGATGGTTGGTTACCTCAGTCTGTGAAACTCTGTTCTAATGATGGAAAGGTTTTGAATCTGTACAGTACTCCCTTTCAAGTATGAATTCCATTCAGTTCTAGTACACAAAACAAATGCCTGGGGTCAGAATTCTTTAAGTGTATGTCTTTTGCATCAGGCTCCTGTTGGTGGATCTTGGTGTTCGAGAAGAAAACAGCAGATCTTGCAAGCCTGAAGTCTGCCAACCCCTGGTTTAGATTGTGTTGTCTTTCCATTCTCCAAAGTCTGTCACATCTGCATGACAGGCAGTAATTCAGCAACTCATAGTACTGGATCTGAGCACAATGGACAGCCAGTTTCTTCCTCATCCTCCTCTGACTGGCTCTGCAGTGGCAGTTGGTAGCTGGAGGGAGGCAGCCTCTTGTCTGGAGCTAGAGCTGTATCTAGGTATGATGGAAGCATGCTTGGCTGCTTCTTCCTCCCCCCTGGTAGCCTCAATGAAGGCAATTGGTAGCCGAAGAGAGGGAAGCTCTCAGCTGCAGCTGTATCTAAGCATGACGGAGGAGTACCTTGTGGCTGTTCTCTTGATTAATTTTTGGTTTCCAAACCTGTCCCCCATGGTTAGCTCACTGCTTTATTAGTTGATTCTTTCCCTTCAATTCTGTCTCTTGGTGTGTTTTTTTAAAACAATTAGGAGAAGCCACTTTTGTCAGAAGCAGCAAAGAGAAAGGAGAAGGACCTAGTAGCAAAAGAAATAGAGAAGTTCCGTGGATCCATTCAGGCCCTTTGTCGGAGTGCTCTTCCTCTTGGAAAAATCATGGACTATATTCAGGAAGATGTGGATGCCATGAAGAACGAGCTCCAGATGTGGCAGAATGAAAATAAACAACTTGAAGAGGCCCTACAGAAGGAACAGGGGTGAGGCTATTGAGAAATTGCCATGTAAAACTAATCTGTTTGAAGTTTGATTCATATTCTTAAGTCAGACTCAGCTTGACAACTCCAGGGGTGCAAAGCTGAGGGAGAAAGCAGGGTAGGAGAGGACTCTACCAATAATTAAGACTCCATACCATTGCTGAAAAGATTGAGGAAGGTGTCGGAGCAATCCCCAAATCTGCAATGGTATAAGGGAAATGCATGCACGTGTCTCTCCAGCTGCCAGGAATATTCCATTGTATTAGATTGAAGGAAAGTGAGCAATCACTGACTTTACTCCAGCCTCCCTGCCACAGGTTGTGTCAGCTGAGCATTCAGACGTCCCCAAAGAGAATAGTCGGACATAGGGTTGGTGAATGTTAAGCAGTGTCATAGTGCTGTCTGTGTTCTGTCCAGTCCATGCCCCCAGTATTTTATTTAGACCAGGGAGCTTCATAGCCTTTTCTGCTGCCTCCACTGGAGACTGGGAGAAAGTACTGTCCACAAGACTCCCTCCTTCCATTAGTAAACTAGCTCAAAGTGGGCTAAATGGAACAACTATTAGGTGGATCCACAGTTGGCTACAGAATCAGACTCAAATAGTGCTTATAAATGGTACCTTCGCAAACTGGGGAGGGGGGAGGTAATGAGCAGGGTACTGCAGGGCTCAGTGCTTGGACCAGTGCTCTTCAACATTTTTATTCATTTGGATGAGGTGCAGGGAATGATGGTGCAGGGAATGCTTATCAAATTTACAGATGACACAAAATTGGGTAGGATAGCTAATACCCTGGAAGACAGAAACAAACTTCAAAGTGATCTTGATGTCCAGCCGGAATCTGGCTTCCTGTAACTTGAGCCCATTATTCCGTGTCCTGCACTCTGGGATGATCGAGAAGAGATCCTGGCCCTCCTCTGTGTGACAACCTTTCAAGTAGTTGAAGAGTACTATCATGTCTCCCCTCAGTCTTCTCAAGGTTGAACATGCCCAGTTCTTTCAGTCTCTCCTCATAGGGCTTTGTTTCCAGACCCCTGATCATCCTCGTTGCCCTCCTCTGAACCCCCTCCAGCTTGTCTGCATCCTTCTTGAAGTATGGTGCCCAGAACTGGAGGCAATACTCAAGATGGGGCCTAACCAGTGCCAAATAGAGGGGAACCAGTACTTCACGCAATTTGGAAGCTATACTTCTATTAATGCAGCCGAAAATAGCATTGGCTTTTTTTGCAGCCACATCACATTGTTGGCTCATATTCAGCTTGTGATCTACAACAATTCCAAAATCCTTCTCGCTTGTCGTATTGATTAGCCAAGTATCTCCCATCTTGTAACTGTGTGTTTCAGGGGGGTTTCCAAATGTAGAACTTGACAATTATCCTTATTAAATTTCATTCTGTTGTTTTCAGCCTAGTGCTCCAACCTATCAAGATCACTTTGAAGTATGCTTCTGTCTTCCAGGGTATTAGCTATGCCACCCAGTTTTGTGTCATCTGCAGATTTGATAAGCATTCCCTGCACCTCCTCATCCAAGTCATTAATAAAAATATTGAAGAGCACTGGGCCCAGGACTGAGCACTGCGGGACCCCACTCACTAACTCACCCCAGTGTGAGAAGGTACCATTGATAAGCTCTCCTTGAGTCCGATTCTGTTGCCAACTGTGGATCTACCTAATAGTTGTTCCATCTAGCCCACTTTTAGCTGGTTTCTTAATCAGAATGTCATGGAGCACTTTGTCAAAAGCTTTGCTGAAGTCAAGATGTATTATGTCCACAGCATTCCCGTAGTTCGCAAAGGAGGTTGCCCGATCACAGAATGAGATCAGATTAGTCTGGCGGGATTTGTTGTTGACAAATCCATGCTGGCTTCTAGTAATCACTGCATTGTTTTCAAGATGCTTACAGATTGACTTCTTCATAATCTGCTCCAAAAATTTCTCTGGGATGGATGTCAGACTGACTGGTCTGTAGTTCCCAGGTTCCTCCTTTTTGCTCTTTTTGAAGATAGGGACAACATTAGCCCTCCTCCAGTCGTCCGGCACTTCACCCGTCTTCCATGATTTCGCAAAGATAATAGACAGTGGTTCTGAGAGGTTTTCTGCTAGCTCCTTTAGAATGCAGTTCATTGAGCCCTGGAGATTTGAACTCATTCAAAGAAATTAGGTGTTCCTTGACCATTTGTTTATCAATCTCAAACTGCAATCCTGCCCCTTCAGCTTGTAGTTCACTTTTCCAGTTCACTCCTCTCCCATTAGAGAGTACATGATTTGGCATTCATTCAGAAAATAAAAACCTTGATTTTTTTCATTCAAGCCAGAAACTTCACTCCCCTCCTCCCAACCTAACAAAGTGGTTCCCCTATTTCCCCTGAAAGAGAGTCTGAGAGTCTGGCTGCTAGTCAGCCACTTTGGTACTTACCGTCTCCGAGGGTGGTTGCTGATACGCAGGGTCCAAGAGAGGAAAACAGAGAGGAAAAATGGCAAAATTACTTAGGCGCTTTGTTTCGTCTTCTGGGGCCGGCTGGAAAGCAAAAGACCCTTCGAGATGTCCACTGTATCCGAGTCACGGCACCAAAATTGTGGCAGGAATTTGAGTCCCCCAGGGAGGCCTATGACTCCCTCTTATGAGAAAGGGGTCATTTATTGTCACAGATCTCTTATGAGAAAGATCTTTACTCTAATTATTTATAATGCTTTGATACAGTAACTGGCCTAAATGTAGACTAGGGATGAATAACCTTAAGATGGGGAAGGGACCTCCCCTAGATCAGTGACTTCCCACCCAATAACTTCAAAGGAGTTATATTCATGCAAGCAACTATACTCAGTTACAGTGGAGACCAAAGATACTCACGTATTGGTTTCTTAAAGATAGGTTTATTGAAGAAGACACATCAGCTGAGGGAGCCAGAGATAGACCTCTGACTGAATTAAGTATATTGGGTATCACTCTTATATAGGAAACTGGAAACATCAGAATTAGCATATCTAGCTTTTTGTACAGACTCACCTTTGTACCAGGGGAAAGTTTACAATAATACAGGGTAGCACATAGGAATGATGTAATTTGTCTCTAAGTCAAAACAGAGAAAGGCGCCACATATGAATGATGGAGGTCAAGATAAACTAAAACAATACAGAATGCATATAGTTGCTAGTGGACCAAAGTTCATTATGATGAGGCTCAACACATCTAGCTAGTACATTGCTGGTTCTATCTTACAGGAGAACAGATACATGTTTTTATTAGAAGCATGAAATCAATATTAGTTTCTCAATCATTTAAATGTTGTTATCACTAGCTATTGTTATGATCATACCTGAAATATTCCCGCAACAGTGGGGTGTCATAGACTGAGCCAAAGTAGGAATTGAGCACTTCCTTTGTCATCTGTTACCAATTTGCCATCCTCATTAAGCAGTTGAACCACCATTTTTTTCCTCTGTCTTTTACTATTCATGTATGTGAAAAAGCCTTTTTATTGCTTTTAGCATCCCTTGCTAGTCTCAGCTCCTTCTCAGCTTTAGCCTTCCTGATGCCATTCCGGCACTTTTGTGCTACTTGTTTGTACTCTTCTTTTGGAGCCTGGCCTTCCTTCCATTTCCTATATGTATCCTTTTTTTGTTTTCAGGTTATCTCTAAGCTTTTTTTGGAGCCACATTGGTTTCTTCTGTTGTCTTCTATCTTTTTTTCTTGTTGGAATTGTTCGTAATTGTGCCTTTAAAATTTCCTTTTTTAAGAACTCCCACCCATCTTGGGTAGAGAGAAGGCTCTTCATTTCCTCCCCCAGTACTTCTCATACAGATAATTCTTTCCTTGGTGCTACGAGCAATGAGGAAAGAGTGATCTGTAACAGGATGTGTGTGTGTGTGTGTTTACATGTGGGTGTTTGGGGTGGGGGTGATCCTCAAGCCAACATCATGCAGCCCTTGGCCAAAAAAATTGTGCACCCTTGACTTTGGACACGTTTTAAGATAAGGTTTAAATAGGTAACATCATTTTTGCCCATTTGTAAGACAGAACCTTGTTATTCCTGTTTTACAGATGGGAAACCTAGTTCATAGAGTGAAGATGTATGCATAAAGTCACCAACTTTATGACTAAATCAGATTTGATTATAGGACTGCCAGACCTCATTCCAACACTCTGTTGACCCGCTCTGATTCTCACCGTAGTCTTTTATGGTGACTTTCTCTTTCCCGCCCCCATTTCCTACCCTAGGGCTCCATCCAACATCATTGGCGAGCAGATAGCTGGATTCAACACATAGAAAAATAATCTCAGGATAGTTTTTAGTATACATTTCTATGTGCCCCTCTCCATGCTTTTATCTTTGTGTCAAATGTTGTTGTATACCCAGGTCAGGTTCACATTAGTATTATTAAGTGTAATATGTTGCTTGTGTCTCTCTCAGTATCACAGATGGTGTTGTAGAACCACTGAAAGCAGAACTTGCAGAGTTGGACCAGTTGATCAAAGATGAGCAAGATAAAATTTGTGCTAAAAGGGCTAACATTTTAAAAAATGATGAAAAAATCCAGAAGATGGTTCATAATATCAATTCAAGAAGGTGAACAATGGAAAGATGAAGGGCTGGAACTGATATTCTTTTCTACTAAACAGAAATGATAAACAAAGTTACACTATGTGCAAATAAAACAGTTGCATACAATAGTATATGTCATTTAAAGTTAATTTATTTACATGATTGTGTATGGCCTTCTTGGGGGACTGATATTGCTTAGGTGAAACTTGCTATTCATTCAATGTTTGTAGCTTTAAAAAAGACCAATGCAAAATATTCCCCTATGGTGGCAGGTTTTTCATTGTTATTGGCAGAGTCACTTTCCTGGATTCTTTAATATCAATATGATCAAGCTTTGTTCCCTTCATTTCCGGTATATGTGTGGCATTTTGAGAAAATAGAAACTCTTCTGCTACTTTAAAGAGTGTGAAGTTTAGGAAGTTTGCAGTTGTTGGATTGGCCTGGAACACTTCTTTCTATTGGCAAATCCTTTTAAGAAAATATGGAAAGGAAATCTTGTAGATCAAGAAATATTTCTGAACCTGTATTTCTTTAAGTCATTCTGCATGGAAGAGAACAAAAGCATTTTACGTCAACATTGTGTTCATTATATTGTTATTGCCTCCATTTACGTGAAAAGAATTTGTTTAAGTACCTTTTCTCCTCCTAAATACCTGGTCATGTATGTTTTTAGATTAAATAAGTCAGAGGGAATTAGTAAATGTAGATAGGGGAGAGGTTGTACGCATTTATGCAAACATAGTGTGGATCTGATTTTTGCTACTGATGTCCCCAATATAGTTTTGAAGAGACCCTGGTGTACTTAATCTCTGGGAGCCCAAAATATTGGTAGGCAATAAATGTTTGTGGCCTCAAGGATCCTTCAAGAACCTTTCATCTAATGAGATCTTGTCTGATGTCACGCAAGGTTTCACCAGTGCTCCAAGTGCTTCTGAATTCAAAGTCAGGGATAATCCCCCTCCTCTTCAGCTTTTTAGAAGCTTATCTGTGTTGCATTGCAGATTCAAGGTGCTAGGATCACCTGCAAAGCACATTGCAAAATGGCAAGTCCCAGCTCTCCTCCCAACTTTGGGGAAAGGGAATCTTTGCCTTGGAAACAAACACAACACAGTTAAGCTCTAGCCTCTTTTTAAGCTAGGCAAGGGAATGAAGTGTGGTCCAGAGAGTTGTACCCACTCTTCCAAGGCTCCCTGTGCCTCTAAGTATGGCATGATTGCTGTAATGATTGCCCAGCTCTGAATTTAGGAGGGCATTTGAGATTGCCCTTGTTGCAGTGCACTTCCATGGTGCTTAGAGCATCTTGGGACCACAAGCACAGTTGCAGGGATTTCCCTCCCCGTTCTGTTTTGAACTTTGGAAGAACATCTGAGGCATGTCATGCTTGCTGGAAGGGGGCAGGCAAAGACACTCCATGTCACGTGGGTTTATGGATGTGTTTAATCCCATATCACATATATTACATATAGACTTGGTTCGCATGCCACAACAGTCCATAGGTTAAACCGCCCATGGTTTATTGTTGACTTAACTGCTTGGTTGTTTAGCCCCTAAACAACCCAGTACTCCAGGTTCAGATAACATGCTAAGCAACCTATGAAGGTGCCAGTCGTAGGTTGCTAGGTAAACGTAGGAATGGTGAATGCACTGTAGGCAGCACATCTGCCACTTGTTTAACCCATGGGCTGTTGTGTCTTGCAAACCGGACCAGTATCTTAATTTTCTTTTGAAGTTATGCCATTATTTCAGTGGATGTGACTTGAGTTTCCAAGATTTTTTTTCTCCAATGAATGTGATTTGAGAAGCCTCATTCATTTTCATTCCTTTTGAAAACCTGCCATCTGTTTATTAAAGAACAAAGTTACATTTCTCATGGGTTATGTATGTTGTGCAGGAGAATTATAATTTGGTATCTGCATTTTGAACCTTTGAGTGTTAATTCAGTGAGAAGTCTGGTAAAAGCATTAAAGACTTGGGGAAACACCTTGTTGCAATCAATCAAGCAGCTATTTAATAAATTTGGTGCAATTTATGAATCTGACCCCCAATTAACCATTTGCTTGGAAGGAAATTCCATCTTCCAATAAATATGATTAGGATTGCTACCTAAGCCCTTGTTTAGCAGTGTGGATGATTTGGTTATAAGTGTGTTAACTGGTAGCATTTGGGTTCTTGTTTTTCATTGATTGAACCCTTGATTTTATTAGATGCTATCCCAGAATTTGTACCATAATTGTTTTAGAGTACATTTCAAAAGAAGCACTGCAGAAGTTTGCCATTGCGTATGGTATGACTATAAATAATTAGCTTATTTTGAATAAAATATCAATGTGCAATCCCAGAAAAGGGATATTACAAGGAAACCTGGCTAAAGTGTCTTAAAGGATCAGCAGAGGGTGTTAGGCAGCTTAAGTTATAATCTTTTCAAAATGCAGGCAGTTGTACCCTTGCAACTTCATTCAATAGCTGAAATACCCCCATCATATTTCTGTGTGAATCTGTATGTATGGTAGAACTATTTGTATTAGAAGAATCAAACATATTCTGTATGTGAGTGAAAATGTACAGATAAAATATAATTTGTATTATAAATTTATTTTCTTTTTTATATAAAATAATTAAATGACCTATTTTTTCTATGAGTAGTGGTGTTTGCACTGTACAGTTATTTTGGAAAGACAATAAAGTAAGAAACAAGTGTTTGTTTCATATAAACTTACTATTGCGAAACTATGATAATCTCATTCTTCCACATATATGAATCTGAGCGGCAATCCATGACTAGGATTATAGTGTTAAGGTCAGCATTTCGGACAGAATTATTTATTTATTTATTTATTTATTTATATGTATTTAGTTACAATATTTATATACCTCTCTATATCTAAAATAGATTCCGCAGCGGTGCACATAGGAAAAAAACAGTAAGAAAGAAAGAAGATTAAAAACAGTAAATTAAAATTGTTCAATTTAAAACAAAGGACCAATAAAAACAGTGGCTGGTCAGTTGAGGAAGGCGTCTTGAAGCAGAGTTGTTTTCAGGAGGCACCAGAAGCAGCCTAGTGTTGGTGCCTGGCTGATTTCCAGGGGTAGGGAGTTCCAAAGAGAAAGGGGGCCACCACACTAAAACCTCTTCTCCTTTTCTTCAGAGAATTATACAATGTTCTCATAAGGTATATACGGACCAGCTCCCCACACATGGATGAGAGAGATACCAGGATCAAACCTGTAGCTTCACATCTTCCAGTTGCCACATGCATTGGCCATGGGCGCCTGGTGGACACGCTTTCAGTGCCAATATGAAAGGGGCTGATGTACATACAAATGAACATCTGGAGGGCTCCTCAATATAAAAAAAGGCTGGCCAATCAGGATGCCTGTCTGCCTGGAGGTACCCTATGTATATCTGTAGATGTTTACTGCTCCTCCTTCACACCGAACGCTTGGTTGCCAGGCGACATGGCCAGTGCATGCAGGGGCCCTGCCTTCTTTTGTATATGGTCACCCTAGTATAGTGCCTGCAACTTTTAACTGTTCTGATGAAGAAGGAATTTTACAAGGAACTAATTGCATACAAATTACACTGGCTGAAATTCCCTTTTCTTTACAACTGTTAAAGTTACATGAGCCCTGACCTGGATTTTATCTGGTCAGCCTAGTAATATGCTTTGCTTATTACTAGGCTGAGGAGAAGGGATGTATTCTTAGTGCTAATGCACAGATGAGAACTACTTTTAAAGATTGTGAATTGGTGTAGTGAGTTTGACAGCAGAAGAAATAGTGAAGAGTCAGATCATGTGTTAAACTTACATAAGGGTCCAATATGCAGTTTATTATATGTATAAAGACCTATTTAAAGCGCAGTTTTATTGTTTCTTAAAGGGCAGGTTTATTGTTATTGGGTAACTAGGTATCTTACATGGAGATTGGTAGCAAGCAAGCAATCTACATGCTAACAATTGCTAGCTGTTTTGGTGTTGATAAGGGTGTAATCCTCATGTCAACAGTTACGCAGCTGCCTAATTTCCTCTGTTTGCTTTACTGTTCTATCTTGCTAAGGAGATGAGGAGGATTTCCTCCTCCCCCATCTTTCTTTTGGAATGTTGGGATCCCTTTGTCATAAGGATAAATTATTTTCCTGCCTGTGATGTTTTGGGCACATACTAGAATGTCAGAAAAGAATATAAAAGATTGGGCTGAGGGCTATCTAATTCGGCTTCATTCCATGGGGGAATGTGCAGAACCAACCTGAAGGACTTTGGGTTTTAGGAATGATGTCTTATATGTTCTTGATTGAGGCTCTGGCATATGCCAGCTGCAGAATAACACAAGTGGTGCTATATCACTACGATGAAAGGAATACCCTTGAAAAAACTAAATTAAAATAAAATAAAATGTTTCAAATTTAATACCAGCATACTAGTGATTGTGGGATTGGCCTACACAGGATTTGGATACAGCTTGTTTGGGATGAGATTGCACTCCCCAATTATTATTATTATTATTTAAATCGGTTTCAGGGGAGTTCGTGGATTTAGTGATACTTATGGATGGTTGTGATAGTCAGTGGCACTTTTTTCTTCTTTCAGTTGGTAGCTGTGGCCTTTTCTGGAGGAAAAGGAGGTGCCAAACATGTTCATTCAAGCCGAAGTAACTTCCAGATCAGACCACTATTGCAAGGTGATCTACATGGTGATACTTTTGAAGAGTGACTGAAAACTGAAATTAGTTCAAAATGTAGCTACCAGAATATCAACTGAAACTCATAATACATAACATATTACTCCACTACTGTTCTGTCTTCTTTGCTTATTCTCTTGTTTTCCAACCCAGCTCAAAGTACTACTTTTGAACCTTTAAAGATCACACAGATCTGGCACAGTGTTATCTGAAGGACTGCCTCTTCCTATATATTTTATATTCAGGTTGGCACCTGAGGCTCTGCTCCTTGATCCCTTCCTATCTGAGGTGTGTCAGGTGGATGTGCAAGACAGGACCTTTTGGGTAATGTCACACAACTGGAAAGCTCTCCTAAGGGAGGAACACCCAACTGCATTACTGCTTTCTGTTTGGTGGATGTTTATTTAAGAAGACTTTTGGAATAAATGGCAATCGATCATGTATGCTGCAATATGAATGCTGATAGTTCCTGTTGGGTTATTTTTTTGCAGCTGTTTATTTAAATATTGGTTTAAATGTTTTTATTTTTATTTCTATATTCTATATTGTGCTTTGTTAGCCACTATGAGGGTGTCTTTTATGAAAGTTGAGATAAGAAATATAATTCATTATTTAATTAAAGGTCCCAAAATGTTGTAGTCATATGAAACAAGAACCATGCTAATGGCACCATCCAATTGGTGCCTGTAATAGTTGTACTGCAAGATACCCCAAAGTACTGTGGAAAAGCTAGCAGGGGCTGGGATAGGGAAAATCATTTTTCTTAGTAGCAAAATATTGTGGTTTCCTACAGCAGAAATTCTAGCTGGAGGAAAGATATGTAGATCACTCACAATAAGTTACAATTGTGCACTTGTTTCACAATAAACTTAACAATATTAACAATCATTTTTCCTTTGAGTGTACCATTCTGATGTCTTTGATAACACAAAGGTTATTTTAGTAGCATAGTTTGTAGGCTGTGTATATATCTTCATTGTTTCTATTTCCAACGTTCAGAGGTAGCATGTCTTTATGTTGCTAAACCAGCACAAGGTGAAGGAATCAGTAGGCTGGGTGAACTCCAAGGTTTGCAGAAGTTCAAAAACAGTCCAATCAGGACTGAATGCTCAGTGGGCCCAGAATGATGACTGTCTTGGGCAGAAAACAAGATGGCATGGGAAATGGAATGGAGTATCCTGGAGGAAGGTGTGACTGGCTGGCTGGCTGACTGGACCACTGAACAGAAGCATTCCACCCTGCAACATTTTGTTGCTCATCTCACCTGTATTGTTGTGAGTTAGTTAAAGAATCAGCCGGAGAGAGAGAACAGCTGAGCCTGGAAGCATTGGGGGCATGACACTTCATGGAAGCAGGCGGAGACCGGCTGAGATTCAATGCAGCTGACAGCAATTGATTATTAGTCCACTTCCCATAAAAGTCTGGCCAGCGCTCAGCCAGATTGCTGGAAGCAACATTAGCATCTGATGCTGTTGCCTTTACTCTGCGCTTCTCAGCTTCGTGTTCATGCCTAGACTTGCCTGACCATTGGACTATATCCTGACCATTCTTCTGTGTTGCCCTGTAATCTTGTTCTTGCCTGGACGTATCTTGACCCTTTGGACCGGACTTCTGACGACGCTTCAACGCCTTGTGATTCCAAGATTATTCAACTCGACTGCAGACTGCAACCTCAGCTTTGATCAACAGACGGTTTTCTCGGACTCGGCTATCTACATTCTTCAGTGACAGCCATTAATCACAACATATATATTTTACTGATTTTTAAAAATATCATGACATAAACCAGGCTGCTTGGTAATGCTTTTCTCCCTCCCCATAGCTCCTGAACTGCCTCTGGGTCTAGTATACAGCTCATGTGTTGCTGTATGTCAAGAGAGCCTTCTGTTGTTTTCATCCCTCTCCCCCTTGCAATTAGCCCATTGGCAAAGTGTATCCATAGTGGGCTGGCGGGGGGTGGGGATTCTTTAATATAATTTGTAACTTTTCTTTGTGTTCTTTTATAAACATCACCTGGATGGTAACCAGACTGATGTCACATTATGACTCTTGCAATTTAGACTTCAGAAACCTGGCTAGCTGTGTAAGTCTCCAAGCAGAATCTGCTGTCAAGGTTTGAGCCAAGAGATGTCTGGTGTGCTAGCTGGCAGATTGAGAGCGCTTCTGGCACTATCGTTCTGAAAGAGGCTCAAGCAAGTCTTTTCCCCGAACACAGGGAAGCTCTCTATGACAGTCCGGGGGAAACTACGGTAGGTTGATCTTAGATTCACAGAGTTCCTGTTTGTTTAATTCATTCTCAGGAAGCACCTGCTTCTGCTTAGACCCTTATATGCCAGTTGGGAATCTGTCAGCTGGTGACTTCTGTGTTGGGGTAGGTAGTGGTAACATGCTCAAGGGATATTTTGGCCAACTGACTCTCATTTCGAGACAGGGCTTTGGCTGTAATTTTGAATAGGTCATTCTAGATCACACTGTGCCAGGCATCCCACTATGCAACACATCCCATCCTGCTTCATGACGTTACTCTACTGACAAAGTTCTTCACTTTGCTTTTCACTAGCAAAGTGAAGGCACGGCAGCAAGAAGGAAGCCTGTGAAATTGGTTTGCCCACTCTGAGTGAAAATGACTCCCCCCTCCCCCTCCCCGCAACATGCACACAGTTTGAAATTAGCAGATCTATGTTTTTGAGCTGGCTGGTGGGAAATTTCTTAACTGGCTGGCCAGAGACACTGTTTTGCTTTGGGACTTAAGCTGCTTTAAAATAAGCACAAGCTGCTTGGTCACTACCTGCTCAACCTGATCACTAGTAAATAAACAATGATTGCAAAAAGCATGATAGCATTCAGTGCTCTCTTCAACACAAGAGAAAATTACCCTTCACTTACCCTGGTACAAGGTGAAATTAATATTGGGGTGGGGATCAAATTCCCAGTTGGACCAATGTAATTTAATATATGAAATTTCAAATGTGAAATTAACACTTGCATTTTGAGTATGAGATTTGACATAACATTTGAGTATTTCAGACTTTTAGGGCACAATCCTATGCATGTTTAGACAGAAAGAAGTCTTACATGCTGGGAGTTGTAGGGCTTTTTTTCTGGTGGTTGCCACATACTTTCAAATATGAAATATAATTGCATGCTATACATTAACTAAATACATGTAAATACCATACCAATAGATGCAAAATACATATGTATTTGATAACTGACAGTGTGTAGCAAATCATGTTTGTTACCTGCCAATAATAAAAATCAGGAAGACAACCCAATATGCCTGAAATGTTCAAATTTGATGTCAAGTTTCACATACAAAATTTTATTTCAAATTTGAAATGTCATATACAAAGTGTAAATATTGGTGCTTACTAAGTATCATTACGTGCCTGCTATCAAATAGGACAAAAATGAATACATGTCAAATATATTATCCTGTTTCCCACAGTAGCCAGCTCAGGGCCCAAGCATGGCCTGTGGGAGGGTACACTTTGCTGGGAAATCCAGGAGAGCACATCCCAGGCTGAATCCTTATTACTATGAGAGGAGGGGGTTGAAGGTAAATTGTGGTTCTCCTTCATGGTCTCTTGTGCATCTGTGCACAGAGCCTCGCTCAGGAACTTCTCATAGCTGAGATCAATTTCGGTGGGATCCCCTCCCCACCGTCCACTGTGCATGCACCAGCGGGTTCCCACCTGTCTCCTCAACTCCTTTTTGCCATTCAGGTTGCATCGTCAGGAGCTTCGCTAGTCCTTTGCACCAAAATTAGCTGAGAACTTAGCCTTTTTTCTTTTCTTTTTTTTTTTTTTTGCTTTCCTTCATTTTCTCTTCACCTTTCTTCATATTCATACACACACACACACACACACATATATATATATATATATATATATATATGTATACATTTACACACACACATATATACACACCCACACCCACATTTACACACACACATATATATGTAAGATTTAGATTCTTCCTACCGCTCTACCAGTCCTTTGTCTCTTTCTATTGCCCATGAGGGGTGCCCTCTTTTCTTCTTTACGGTACTATGAGCCTTATTTAAAAAGTGCTCGAAATGTAGGAGTAAAATTCCACTTTCAGATGGCCATTCTTTATCCCACCTTTGCCTTGGAGAATCAAATGTAGTCAAAAAGTGTGCTCCCACTGTATGAGCCTCTCCAAACAAGCTAGGCATAATCACTCCGACCACCTGAAAGTGATCCTTTGGAAGAGAGCCTTAGAGGATGTGAATAAGCCTACTGAGAAAGACACTCCGAGGGCGCAGACTTCCATTTCAGATCCTCACTCTCCAGTCTGCCTGGCTCTACCCATGGGCCGTAACAACCCACCAACTCCTGGCTGCTCTCTTATGTTGGCAACAGCCAATAAATTATCCAAACAAGCAAGGGACCACAAATTTACCTCAAATGGACATAAAAAGAAGAAAAAGTTGAAAGACGATGAACCACCACCTAAGACAAAGACTTCCAAGTGTCCTCCAAACCCTCCACCACAAATTCAGCTGTTGCTACCAACTAACCCGGTACCAGCTAGTCTGACACTGAATCTCGAACCAAGTCTGCTTAGATCGACACAATGTCTATCCCCATCACTGGAGCCAGGCCCTTCTCTCCTGGTTGTGGCAACATCTATTTTGGAAGGAGAAAATAGAGATTCTCCCCTGCTGGTGGGACAACTAACACCCCCACATTGCAGAGACTTGCCAAGGAAGGTGTCCCCACCAAGTCACTTTAGAAGGCAAAGTAGAGACAAGCTTTGACGTGGCCTGCAATGGAACCGATCTTGATCTCCACAAGGTGGCTACGATACAGGATCGGAGTGGTCCGTCCTGTTAGACTACGCCCTCGAGATGGATGGTATATTGACCGCTACCGAGACGAATACTGACATGGGCCTAGATACTATAAGTCCTGTTCGCTCCTTCGTTCACCCAGAGGAGAATCCCCTCCACCTCTTTCGGTATCGCCAAGGTTAGGCTTAGAGACCCAGGGGCCAGGAGTACTCCTTCAGCCACGTGTGTGCAGACTATAGTGAAACATGCCACCATTTCCTGCTGCGCAATAAAAATGCCCACTGAATGGGCCACATGATTGTTGCTTGCTTCCTCTTAAGGAGGAGCAGGATGGGGAAAAGCGTGACTCAGAATAGCTTAGCTGAGTCAGTAATGCCTCAAGCGGGAGCGGGGGAGAGATCCTTACAAGCTTCATCACATGAGAGGTAGTGGGGCGATCATCACCTATTATGTCTGGAGGTGTATTATTCATCAGATTTGAATAGATGTGGAATCTATACAGTACCACTATACAGGGAGAACAACGAAATAGCCAGATCTGATAATCCAGCATTAGAAAATATAAATTTGTGGAAGAGGAATACTAAGAATGATTAATATAGAGAACCGCTTCTATGATATATTATTTTTCTTCTTCATGGTCTCTGTGCATCACACACATGGGCTCAAGGAACTGAAGGCTGGGCAGGAACCCATGGAGCATGGCCAGTTCGGTGTGGGGGAGGGGCTCCCGCCCAAACACCTCAGCTATAGAAAAAAAAATCCCGATTGAGGACCTGCGCAGGCACAGAGCCCATATGTGTGAATGCCACCACACCAACTCTTTGTTTTGTTTCATTTTATAGAATTCTAGAAATACAATATTGTTGTGGCAATTTAAAGTTGAACAAATTCATTTTAGCATACACTTTTAAATCTTTGCTGTTTTTGGACCAACAACGTAGCACAGCTACCCTTCTGGAAACTGTTGTTGTTTTGGCTGATAATTTTGCTTTACCATTGCATGTATATCCAGGAAATGAGCAAACAGTTACATGTAGTGCTGGAGTGTGCAGTGGTAGGGCGTAGGGAAAGGAAAATACTTCTCACTCACCATCTTTGCTGGATTAACTGAAGCCTCCCACTCAGATGTCTGTATGAAGACTTAATTGCAGTAATTCACTCTTGGCACCTGAAGGAATGGGTTATAGCTGCCCTCCCCTTATATTCAAGCATGCTGTCCAGAAAACAGCAGCCCTCCAAATCCCCAAGTCTCCACCCAGACCAACCTAGTAGCAAGCCCCAATACTGTGGTCAGAATGCAATTCACACTTAGTTCAGTCAAGAAGATCTTTTTAACTCCTACTTGCTAGGCTAAAGCTTGCATTTAGTGGACTGAATTAGCTGTTGGGAACCATACCATACGGGCCCTTTGAGCTACAAGTTCTACTACTACTTCTCTACTTGCAATAAACATTGCAACCGGGACTACCTGGCCTGCCTGACCAGTCTTATCTCTATTGCTGCCCAGATATAAAGCAAGATTTTGCTTTACCGTGATGGGTTCAAGGAGTGAGTGAATGAGTGAGTGAGCACCACCTAAGATTTCCAGGCAAGGTGCCCCTGGAGAGTAATTTCCTGTGACAAGGAAGGGCATAGAAGTGGTGTGAGGGCAGGCCGTAAGAGAGGAATCCTTCCTGAGGAGTGAAGATGGCCAGCAGCAGGCCACAACCAGAAGAAGCTCTGCCAGAATTTGCAGGACAACCCGATCCCTATTCCCTTATCCCCATGTAAGAAAACACGAGGCATACCTATCATTCTGTTTGATTCCAGGGTAAGAAGGAGCTGCAGATGAGAACATTCTGATGCAGTCTGGGTGTGCAAGAATTCTTGCATGCAGCGTCCAGCTTAGTACCATATGCATGGGTCCTTGTAAGGAGCAGCTACAGGGCCCCCAACAGCACTCCTGCAGCAGGCCCCATAAACCCTCTGGGCGGCCCTGCAAAGTTGACCACAGGAGGACGGGATACTATGTTACTGGTGATTCAGCTGAATTGCATTCTGCCATTGTAATCAGAAATGAAGGTGGTGAGGAAATATGCTTTAAAATGCTTTGCCCGTAGAAAAGGGTTGGGTCCACCACTCTGCCACTGACAGCCATCCAACATCCATAGAGTGGTAAAGCTGGAACTAAACACAGCATAGGATACCATACCATGTGCATATATTGCCTAAATAACACAACTGTTTAGTGCATGGCCTTTAACAGATGTAATTTCCTGGCATTTTGAAGCTTGAGTGAACATGGAAAACCCTTCACACCAGTTAATCTGAAAGGTTTTTTGTTCACTGAATTTCATATAGGTGCTTGTAAATTCATTAAGGGTGCAATACAATGCATATCTAGACAGACAAAAGTTCTACAATTCCCAGTATGCCCCAGCCAGCCATGCTAAGTTTCATGCTGGCAGGGGCATGCTGGGAACTGTAGTACTTTTGTCTGTCTTGACATGCATAGGATTAAATCACTTAATTTGCATGGTTTGGACTTTGGAAGAGGAGGAGGAGGAGGAGGAGGAGGAGGAGGAGGAGGAGGAGGAGGAGGAACGTTAACTGAGATGCTGCTTCCATTACCATCACTAATGCAACAAATTTTATATCAAGATCTGCCGTGCAGGCAGTTGCTCTGATCCATGACATAGAGCCTATCTACACTGCTGCTTTAAAATGGATACAAGAGTTGTATCCTGCTTGGTGTAGATAGGCTCATAGAAAAGAGTTATTATGAGCTACAATGGCTTCCCCAACCCATGCAGTAGACTAGAGGTAGTGTCAGCAGTGAGGGGAAGCAGTGGCCATATGTCCCTACTCCCATAAGAACTGTATGTGCAGATAGGGACTTATTACCTCAAGCCATGTTTACAAAATATTCTAAAATTCCACAGTGAGTCAAACACTGTGCTAAAAATAAAAACACAAAGTGGAATACATTTATACACAGAGGGCAGATATGCATGTTTCTTATAGCACATTCATTTTGGTATTAAAATTACAGTTTTAAACATTTAGAATTAGAATTCTATCATATATTAAGAAATGTTGTTATCCATCAACTTGTTGTGTACAAAATATGTGAAACTTTAGAAAAAAACACATTATATGAATTCAGCATCTGTCATGCTCACTTTCCCTGTGGTTGCTGATTTTTTCCACAACCCCATCAGCATCTGGAATATTGCTAGGAAGGGAACAGGTTTTATTTCCATTGACAAACATGTGCCTTTTAGATAAGGAATACGCATTGTTCAGGTGTGGCAGCCTGCCTGCACTGTTATGTGCGTGCAGACCAGAACGTTTGCTTTTCTCTTCTGGATATAAATATTCTGAAGATTATACACATTATAAAGAATATATATATATATATATATATATATATATATATATCTACCATGGAGACGGCAGGGGTGACAAGAAACCATTCAATCTGTTTATTTTTAATTCGGTTTCCCCGAATCGGTGATGTTTCAGAGGTAGAACTGAAATTAATTTGCTCACACTTTCTTTCATGTAAATTTCGGGGCTGCATATTCTCTGGATATTCTGTTGATATACAAATATTTGCTGAGCACTTTATAGCTGCATATCATATTTTACTTCAATATTTAATAAAACGCAGTGGTTTTAATAAATAATAAATACACTTGGTAAATGTTACGTTTAACACATAATACATTTATATAAACCTTTTGCAGTTTTCAAATAATCTCCAACATATTATCTTGTAACTCATATTACAACTAAGTAATGTGGTTCAGTATTGTTCTCCAAACATTGCAAATGAGTAGCGGAGGTTAAAAGTACAGTGGCTTTCTAAGGCCTTGTAGAAAAAATCATGTGAGAAGCAAAATTCAAATTAATACCTTCCTGATTCATAACTCAGTCTATTGGCCACTATGTTTCACCAGTTCAATATTTAACACTTGGGTAATTGACAGGCAGTGATATTACTGTTTGACAGTATTTGAGAATGGTGCGAGATTCAGGACCAACAAAAAGAACTTCTTTCCACTGTGCAATTAAGAGCATCATCACATGGGGGGGGAGGGGGGAATCGCGATTCCTTACCATCGCTTCTCCGCCCATGCTTTTGTCCCTCATTACTTCCACTTTCAAAAGAAGTAAACAACGCACACATGGCCCATTCAGCACACCTTTTTGATCAAGCTGCTTCGCCTGCACACAGCAGGAGATCGTGGCAAGCTCTGTCTCAAAAATAATTCAGATTTACTGGGGTCTTTTTTTCTTGTTGTGCAAAGAAGACTAGAAGGGCCAGGAGGCGCGTGGGACAGACGACGTTGTGAATAGGACCCGCAAAAATCCATGAGTGCCCAGTAACGAGCGTGCAATAAAACGCTCATCTGATGACGCCCTAAAAGATGGAATCCTTCAACACAAGATATGATGCTGGCTGTTGGTGTAGTGGAGCCAGGGCTCACAGGAGTGCAGCGCTGGCACTTTTTCATTAGCAAGGATGTTGACGTCACGTGCTCCCCCTGGGCCTTAGGAGACCTTAAGAAACCCTTTATGACCACTAAATATCATTAATAAGAGGATCGTGAAGGTGGCTGGCATCAATTTGCAAGGTGCACTTGGTAAAATTCTATACATGAACGTGTGAGCTCCCCACTGGGAGAACCATGCAGCTCAGACTACAGCCCTTCAGTCCAATGTTTTCTGTCCTGGTGGGTGAGAAACCTGAGGAAAAGCAAAACACTTATTTGGGGCCACAAAGATTGGTACCAAAATGTTTTTTAAAAGGTGGTAGGCTTTCTGCACTCCCCTGATCCTTGTTAATTGGATCACAACTTCTGTGAAATCTGGCCCAGTCCAGTCTTTTTGTGCTCCTTGTTACTCGGTCAGCTACAGGATGGCATTTCATGGAACGGGGTGCCCAACTTGTGGCCCTCCAAATGTTTTGGTTACAACTCCCATGATCCCTCACTGTGGACTAGGAGCACAGGTTGCCTGCCCCTGTCCTAGAGACACCAAGCAAGGCCTGGTTCAAAGGATGCTCCTCAATTAAGACACCTCAATGAAGGCACAACAGGTGTGACAGTGTACCTCCTAAGTCAGCCTCTGATTGGTCAATCCTTCTTCCTCTCCCCCCACCCTTTTCTAAGTAATACCTTGCTTCTAATAGTTCTGGATAAGCTGTCAAGCAAGCTGGAAGAGAATGGGGAGGGTGTGTGTGTATGTGTGGTGAGATCACTTCCCTGAATCCTGTAATATATATGAGACTCTGTTCTACTGCACTGAGGAAGTACTTTCCAAGAAATTTTAATTTTTGTAAACTGCCCAGAGAGCTTCAGCTATGGGGCGGTATATAAATGTAATAAATAAATACATGACTAAAGAAGATTAGTCCTACTGAGTCAGACCAAGGAGGCCTTTCTAGGCCAGCTTTCTATTCCCCATCAGGGCCAGCCGGATGCTTCCAGGAAGCCACACAGAATAAATGGCCCTTCTCTCTTGTCTGCCCTGCAATAGGAGGGATGCTGCTCCTGATTGTGGAGGTCGCATTTAGCTACCAAGACTAACTGTTGCTGATAAGACTTCCACTCCATGGTCAAATGGCCCCTTGAAGCCAGCAGTCATCACCGTGAGCCTTATGCCAGCAAGTTCCATAACGTAAGTTAATTATGGGTTTCCTTATCTGCCCTGAATCTACTGCCAATGCATTTCATCATGGGGTGATTCTGAGTTCTTCTCCAAGCTGTTCTTGAAAGAATCCATTTTCTCTGAACAGCATATGCACATCTTGATTAATCTCTATCATATCTGCCTTTAGCTACCTTTTAGAATAAAAAATAAAAAAGGGCCAAATGCTTTAGCCTTTCCTAATAAAGGAAGAGCCCCACCTCGCGATCATTGTCGGCAACTTTTTCTTCTGTGCTGTTGAACAAACCCAAAGCCTTAAAAGAAAAGACAAAAAGACTTTGACAGACCACCTTAACTAAAATGGCAGGGAGTCTTGGGGCGGTGTATTTCCACCAATCAGGTGGCAGGAAGGCTAGGATCACTTGGCAGCTCCACAGGCAAGGGAAGGGACATGACAGGTCAGCCTCAGGTGCTGTTACAGTGCCGGGGCAGCTCTAGGCCCACAGGAATGCCAACGGGCCCTCTTTGGACAGATGGCTGATGCCAACCACCCAAGCAGTCGGGCTGCGGGCACTGATGCTCCCGAGCGTGATAACAGGGAGAGCCTGGGACCTTATGCACCCGATGGCAGCCATGGGGCTCGTCTCAGTACTGCAAGTGGAAATGCAGGTAATGTAAGGCACACAGCCCCCCTACCCCTGAAAAGTTTCAGGGAAGGGAACAAAAAGGCCTTTGCTTTTTTAAAAAGAAGAAGTGACGCCTTTCTCTCCATTCAGCTATCTAAACTGAGTTAGGTTTTATTGTTTTAAACAAGGATCCGGCAAAAAGCAAAGCACTTTTTGTGTTGAAGGGGTGGAGGGGCTGTGTCTTTTATTTGGATCAGGAGCTAACAATTATTCAGAAATCTTTCAATTGGTGGTGTTTACCAGACATGTGCATATGGCAGCAACCAGAATAAACTTTGAAAACCGTGAGCAAGCAAAACAAAACTGGGCTTTCTGATGAAAAGACACCAGGATCTTCAAGAGGTTTTAACTAGCTCCAGGGGCTCACAAGTTATTTGACATGTTTGCAGTACTCACATAGCTAAAATTACAATCGAGTATTTCCAACCCGTTGAGCTAGCCTTCTAAGGTTTATCTACAGGCAGCAATATTTTTTTGCACATGATTTATAACAGTTACTCCAGAAATATGTGAAACAACATTACTGCTATTATCCTGTTATCCACATCATGGCTACTTGATTGGCATTTGATTTTTTTTTTAAAAAAAAGGTGGAACATATATGCCAGCAGCCAATACAGTAAAAAAAAAACTCTTGCCTCTGTTTTAAAGCACTCAGGACTCGCCATGTGCTATTAGAGGCCATATGGTCAGTTATGTGGGCTGGGAGTCATGGGACCCAAGTTATTCCTAGCTCAGCTGCCAGATGAATGTGGGAGAAATGCTGCTCTCAGTCCTGCTATTTGTTTCTGTAAAATAGGGATCATGGTATTTACCTACCTTGGCAAGCAATTTTCTACAAACATTGACAGCTAAATCTAAATAGTAGTGAAAGAGTATACAGAAACAGACTGCATGCACTCCATTCCACACTGAGTGAGGGCCAGACCACTCGTTCTTGGGTTAGAAGGCAGACCCCACCCCACGCCCTCATTGCCACCGCATTCACAAGTGCAGCTCTTTCCCTTTCCCTTCAGGAATGCATGGCAGCCATTTACTTCTAGACTCAGAGCGTCATTGGGGAAATATTGGGGTGGGGACCATAGAATCATAGAATAGTAGAGTTGGAAGGGGCCTATAAGGTAGGCTGACCATATGAAAAGGAGGACAGGGCTCATGTCACTTTAACAGTTGTAGAGAAAAGGGAATTTCAGCCAGTGTCATTTGTATGCAATTAGTGCCTGGTGATATTCCCTCTTCATCACAACAGTTAAAGGTGCAGGCACTATACTAGAGTGACCATATACAAAAGAAGGCAGGGCCCCTGCAACTTTAACTGTGGTGATGAAGAGGGAATTTCACCAGGAACTAATTACATACAAATGACACTGGCTGAAATTCCCTTTTCTCTACAACTGTTAAAGTTACAGGAGCCCTGTCCTCCTTTTCATATGGTCAGCCTATATAAGGCCATGGAGTCCAAACCCCTGCTCAATGCAGGAATCTACTTTAAAGCATCCCTGACAGATGGTTGTCCAGCTGCCTCTTGAAGACCTCTAATGTGGGAGAGCCCACCACCTCCCTCGGTCATTGGTTCCATTGTTGTATTGCTCTAACAGTCAGGAAGTTTTTCCTGATGTCCATCCGGAATCTGGCTCCCTGTAACTTGAGCCCATTATTCCGCATCCTGCATTATTTATTCCATATGTGCTTTCTGCCTCTGGCCATCGTAATGAATGTTTCTTGAGCATGCATGTGAAGGAATGATGGAAATTGGTTTTGTTGTATATATCTGAGGTTTTATCAAAATTTCACGTGCAGCTTTAAGGCACATTAGTATTTTGCAAATTTGCCAGTATTTTCCTTTGTAGAAAGGTGTCAGCCACTCACTACAACCCCTGCAAGAGCACATACATAAATATGTAGACATATATAATTAGCAGGATAAATACTAGATAAATTACTTTCAAATTATTCACAAGGCAAATACCCATGTATTCCATTTCAAAGTAATTTAACCTAATGTGATAATAAGTGATATAATAGAAATGCAATTGTCTGATAATGGATTCCTGGGCTGCACTGTTGCTCTAAGCCTTTGTAGCACATGGTTTTGAGGGTTGTGGCTTTAAATACAGCAAGCAATTTTTCTTAACTTATTTCTTGCTGTTTGCAAAAAAGATTAATAAGAGGTCCATCATAGGATTTTCTGCAGTTATTAAAAATATTCATTGTGAAGAACATACAACAACCCTGCAAGTCTGTTTGCTTGCTATGCTACCTTCTTTCGTAGCAACTGCCTTCTTTTGGCCTCTGGCTTTAGGGATGAAGAGAACCCCAAAAACCTACAGGTTGCTTTTATGGAAGGAGAGGCACTGTGTGCTGAGCACCCACTTATGAGCTCCAGCCCATTTCCCTTATCTCTCTTAGATCAAATAATGTAGTTATCATGATCAAGCAATTGCAGGATCAAGCAATTTGGCACATGGAAGAACATTCCTTGGGTGAAAAACAATAGCAGCCAAGTCCCGATTTCAATTAAAAAACTTTATTGAAATTAAAGAAAAGGGGTCAAGCAAGGTTAGTAATATAAATGAAATAAATAAGTTTGCCTCTGCATAACTTTCATATGAATAGTTACAAAGCTAAATTCCAACTTACATGTGAGTAGTAGCGTGGGTCACCATGGATGCCCAGTGGATGGGAAGCAGACATGCCTTTATTCTGTGGAGTGTGTGTGTGTGTGGATTAACAAGAGAAAAGGTAACCTTCCAGTTAGGAACGTTGAAGGGTGTTTGGGAGCAAACTGCATTGAGACAGGTGGCACTTGGGGATCTGGGAATTAACACAAGCCAGGAAGCTATGAGGAGATAAAATGATAGTAACATTGTCACAGCTAATTAGAGGTAGAGGCCTTGTGGATCTCCATGCTAGTGGTTCTAAGTCTTTTGAAGTCTGGTTGATCAGGGAAAAGTCTTTGGAGGGTATAAATAAACAGACTATAGATTAATCCCACACACACCCCACCCTGTTCCTAGGTGAGTCCTGCAAAGCATGGGAGGAGGGAAGGTGCAAGATTAATCTCCATCTCCTCCCTCCTAGCCTAATTTTCCGTGAAAAGGGAAATGGCTTTGTCAGGGCAAATTAATCTCCATGCTTTTTAGGTGGGGCCTGCAACTTGGGATCAACTCCTACAAAATGGTCATGGGTACCAATAGCAGGCAATGCTGACTGACCTCTCACCTTTCTGCAAGCCGTTGTCATAGCCGCCTGTCCTTCCTCTCTGCCCTGGCCTTGTGTGTGTTTCTTTTTGATGAGCCTCTCCATGTCAAGTGGTGTCTTCACACCTCTTCAGCAGTCTTCGGCAGTTAGCCACTCTCTGCTCCTTTCCATGCTATCCACAGCACTCGGGCAGATGTTTCTGTCTGCCTCCCCTCTCCACGTCCAACGTTTGTCAACAGTCTTTCCCCACGTTTCTCTCCTGCAGGCTGGCCATGCCAGTGCTTCCCCTTCGCCTTCCGAAGTGCCTGCAATGCATGTGGGAGGATTCTTGGAGCTGCAATATGCATGAACAGGTTGGCCCAAGATGTTCACTGAACTGTCAAAGAGCCTATCTACACTACTGCTTTAAAACGGTTTAAAGCAGTAGTGTAGATCAGCTCAAAGAGTCATAGTTTGGCTGCCACTGCGCTAGGTGTTAGGGTAGCTTTATGCACACTAACTTGGAAAGGAGATGGGCTAATTAATTTGGGCATTGTTTTACATTTCTGTTTCAATTTTTTGTACTTGCACTGTTTGTCTCATGTGTGTTTAGCTAAGTATAATAGAGAAAACCAAAATTTTAATGAATGGCAACTTTTCAGACAACTTTCCGGACCTTTGGGAGCTAACCTAAAATGGTGAAGGCAGATATAACATTTTCAATGTGATGGAAGGGTTTGAACGCTCATTTGCTGCATTGGAAGGCACTTGTTTTCAAGGCAGACAGTAGCCATTCCACATTCATGGAAGGAGCTACAATCCAGTGGGCAATTCCATTCCCAGGAAGAGAAGGTTAGCTGGTTTCTACTGATTCCCCCTTCTCCCTGCAGTCTCCTGTTCCACCACCCACACTGTTCTGGGGAGTTCTCTAGCCCCCTGGAATAGACCTTTGCAAGGGCACAGAGGACTGCAGGGGGGAGGAATTGACAAAAACCACTTTCCCCTCTCCCCCAGAGGTGAGCTAGGAAAAACAACAACACCTGACGCATAGAGCCTGAAGACATCTTAGGCCCCACCATCCCTTGAGGCTATCTGACTCAGGCAGTCTCTGGCTACATGCTACCTCATTCTCTTCCTCAGCAACAATAGGGACCCTGCATTACGGCTGAGTTTCTTGGTCTAATGCAGGCATGGGAAACCTCAGATATGTTCCCCATCTGGCCCACTAATAACAGCAACAATCTCTTCAGCACAGGTCGCAATCTGAAGGAGTGGTTGAAAGAGCAGTTCTGTGACCATCCCATTGAGCACTGTGAGGACACCCGACTCCATGATGCTGCCTATGTGGGGGACTTGCAGACCATTAGAAGCTTGTTGCAGGAAGAGAGTTTCCAAAGGTAAATCATTTTATTGAATCTAAACATGGATTCTCTTGTACATTTTTGCCTCATGCAGGTGGTCCCTGAATGTGTGTTTGTAGGGATTAGGATTATGCCTATTATGAATGTGTGTGTGTGTTTGTGTGCAGGGATTAAGATTATACCTTCATGTGTTTAGGGTTCCATTTCTTTCTTTATTTAAACATTTATATCCCGCCCTATATCACAAGGATCTCAGGGTGGCGTACAGATAAAATCATACATATAAAATAGAATAAATAAACAATTCTAAAACAAATCAAACCATTAATATATTAAAACCAATACGAAATTTAAAAACAGTAAAATCCAATTAAAACAAGACAGTGTGCAGGCTGGTGGATTTAGCCATCAGAGGCTTTATTAAAAAGCCATGTCTTAACCTGGCATCGAAATGAAGCCAGTGCTGGCTCCAGTCGGGCCTCCAGGGGGAGGGCATTCCGCAGCCGGAGTGCCACAACAGAGAAAGCCCTCTCCCATGTCCCACCATAGCATATATCTAGTGTTGGTGAGGCATGGAAAAGGGCTCCTCCAACAGATCTCAGGCAGATATAGGGAGAGGCGCTCCCTCAAGTACAAAGGTCTCAAGCCATTTAGGGCTTTAAACATCATTACCAACATATTTGCATATCAGTTCACCCATTTAATCAGATATTCAGAAGTTCAGATGTACATATGTAGGTTGGTACTAGATGTTGGTTCAGATGTACAAGTGTACAGTCAATGCTGGACTGTGCACCGGCTTTCTCATCCTAAAATGAGAGTCATCAAAGTCTCACCCACCTGGCTGTCCCGAGGATAAGGAGGATAGTAAATCTGGCCCACATCATCCATGGGGCTGTGTCCTATACCTAGATTGTCAAGGCTTTCTTCCAATGCTTCCAGTAAATGCCTTCTAGATAATACTAGGAGGATGCATTGAAAAATATACCCAGCATCTAGGCACAGCAAAGTTGGAGCTTTTTCTTAATTTCCACCCCATGCTTATTCAGAACAGTGCAGTGTCACAGAGAGGAAGCAAGACAAGATCCTGGTACGTTCACAGCTAAGTTAGTTGTGTTGCTTTCGCCTTTCTTCAGCCGCATCAATGAGAAATCTGTGTGGTGTTGTGGTTGGCTGCCTTGTACGCCACTGCGGATTGCTGCCACAGCCGGACATGGGAACTGTGTGGAATTCCTGATCCAGAAAGGGGCGGAGATTGATCTCGTGGATGTGAAAGGACAAACCGCCTTGTATGTAGCCGTCGTTCACGGGCACCTGGAATGTGCACAGATCCTTCTGCAAGCTGGCGCTGATCCCAACGGGAGCCGTCACCACCGCAGCACCCCAGTGTATCATGCTGCCCGAGTAGGCGAGGCCGACATCCTCAGGGAACTGATCAAGTAAGTGCAGATTCATCCCATTTCGTTGTCATTTTGGGGCGAACTGCCTCTCAAATGAAGATGATATATCTACTACAGAAAGGATTCTCAAAGCCTATCTACACTACTGCTTTAAAACGGTTTATAACAGTTTTTAACCGGTTTGAAACTGTTATACACTGTTTTAAAGCAGTAGTGTAGATAGGCTCATAATCTATCAATTACAACAGGCAGCAATGGTGGGGAAAGAGGGGAGGTAAAGTGGGGAAAGATCCCAAGGAAATGGCGACCACCAGGTGGAAAGACTTGAGATTTCCTGTCTTAGGCTGGCAGAAATTCAAAATTCTTCCCAACATTTATTTCTTTGCAACATTTAATGAATGACCATTCTGAGTGAAACGTGCTCATCCAGACAAAACACTCTGGTTCTTTCCCTTCTGGCCTTTCTGAGGGCAGGTTGACAGATATGCTCATTGCTCAATGACAGGAACATCAGACGATATTTGACGTTTGTGAAACACCTATTGCTGATCAAAAGAACACTGATGGAACGCTCACTTACATTTTTTTTCATTTATTTATGTTTCATAAAATATTTTTACCCTGCCTTTATATCCAAGCATAAAGGGAGCTAGCAATGAATCCACAAAAAACATAAAGACAGAAAAAAAATCGTGTTTCATCACTACAAATAAAACTCCAATTGGCAAAATTCAGCAAGAGAAGTAGCAAAACCAGAAGCAAACCCTAATAAAAAAACCAACAAAGGAATCACTTGCTACCCAGTTACTGCCCAATGTCCAGACCTAGGCCCTTTCTACACCTAAGGGTGTAGAGGGAGTGGGGAGGATCGCGGACTTACCTGCTTCCACAATCCTCCCCCAGCATCTAAACAGAAGTGCGCTGTCCCAGAAACAAATGGGACGGATTTACACTGCTGCTTTAAAGTGCTTTAAAGTGGTTTATAACAGTAGTGACAACTGTTTTGCAGTGTGTCCTGGGCCCCAACAGTTGTCACTGCTGTTTTAAAGCGCTTTAAAGTGGTTTATAACAGTACTGACAACTAGGGATGTGCACTGACCCCCCGGATCGAATCAGATAGCGGATCGGAATCGGACCTGGGGGGTCGGATTGGATCAGATTGGAGGTTGGGCGGATCCGATCCGATCCCAATCTGCAGATCGGATGTCCGATCCGCGGATCGGATGCCATTTTGAATGCATTTCCCCATAGCCTAGTATTGTGTTACAAAAACACCTATAACTTTTTCATTTTTAAAGATAGAAGGATGAAACTTGGGTGCTTTGTAGATGGGTTAGGGGTAGTTATCTGTGTGAAATTTCAGAAAGATTGGTGCAGGCATTTTGTGGCAATTAATTTTTTAATACAAAACCAGGAATGCCTATAACTTTTTCATTTTTAAAGTTCCACACATGAAACTTTGCCACATTGTAGGTGGTACATTGGGACCTATGTGTGTGAAATTTCAGAAACATAGGTGCTTGCCTTGTATGGCAATTAATTTTAGAAAAATGGGTAGTAGGGGGTAAATACAGTTATGTCTCCAACTTTTTTATTTTTAAAGATACATACAGGAAACTTGGGCACATTACAGGTAACACTCTGCTTGATATGTGTGTGAAATTTCAGAAAGCTAGGTCCAGGCATGTGGCAAGGTGTTTTTGAAACAATGAGGAAAGAAACACCTATAACTCTTTTATTTTAAAAGCTAGAAGTCTGAAAGTTGCTCACTTTGTAGATGGGTTAGGGGTAGTTGTCTGTCAGAAATTTCAGAAAGTTAGGTCCAGGCATTTGGTGGCTACGGATTTTTTAGATTAAAAGTTACAAAAGTTTTTCCACAGAGGCTTGGGCTGTCAATTGCACCCCCCCTCCCCCGCCTCCCCCGCCCTCTTTTATCTGTCAAAATTCCGTGTTGTTGTAACTTTTAATCTAAAAAAATCGTAGCCACCAAATGCCTGGACCTATCATTCTGAAATTTCTGACAGACAACTACCCCTAACCCATCTACAAAGTGAGCAACTTTCAGACTTCTAACTTTTAAAATAAAAAAGTTATAGGTGTTTCTTTCCTCATTGTTTCAAAAATACCTTGCCACTACACGCTTGAAGCTATGTTTCTGAAATTTCTCCACATTAGACATACCACTTGTTCACATGTGTGATGAATTTTAGAAGCATAGCTTCAAGCATGCTTCTAAAGGAGGCGGGGGAGGGGGAGGAGGAGGCGGGAGAGGGGGCATTCCTGGTTTTGTATTAAAAAATTAATTGCCACAAAATGCCTGCACCAATCTTTCTGAAATTTCTCACAGATAACTACCCCTAACCCATCTACAAAGTGCCCATGTTTCATCCTTCTATCTTTAAAAATGAAAACGTTATAGGCATTTTTATAACACAATACTAGGCTATGGGAAAAAGCACTCAAAATGGCATCCGATTTTCCGATTTTCCCGATCTGGATCGGACCTCAGCGGATCGGATCGGAGTGTTGGTCGGATTGGATCGGATAGGATAGGAATTTTCCGATTTTGGGGTGGATCGGATTCGGATCGTGGATCGGATCCGATCCGATGCACACCCCTACTGGCAACTGTTGGGGCCCAGGACACACTCCAAAACAGTTGTCACTACTGTTATAAAGCGCTTTAAAACAGCAGTGTAGATCCTGCCAGGGACGTCATGCCTGCCATTTATTTCTTTAAAAGAAGCCAGAGCCAGGAGTGCAATTGCGCTTCTCTGAAAAGTGAGGGTTTTTTTATTTAAAAAAGAAAGCCCCGACCCCACTCCCCCATGTCCCTGGACTCCCCCAGGACCAGCTCCTTCACTCTTGCTGACCCCTGCTACTCATGGGGAGGAGGGGAGGAGCTAGGATGGGTGCCCACACTGGCCATGGTTCCCAGGACCATCCTGGGACCGTGGGGAAAATCAGGATAACTGGGCAACCAGTTATGCCAGGAAAATGGAGGGGTCATCCCTGCCTGCTTCCGGGTTCCCCTGTGTGTCATTTGGATGTGCAGGATGACCCAGGGGGAAAAGGCAGGTGTAGACATGACCCTAGCATCTGAAGACAGGAAAGGAGGGAACAGACCAGATATTCCAGGGCAAAAAGTGAGGGTCCGAGAAGGCCTTGTCCCACATAAACCATCAATCATATCTCAGTTTACTGTGGGATACAGAGCAGGGTATCCTATGAAGATCTAAGCTTACAAATCAGTTTGTAGGGAGGAAGGACAGTTGGAGAAATGCAAGCATTTATTTTTAAAGTGTATATCCATTGAAATCCATGTGACTTAAAATGGTTAACTTTGGCTAGGTTGCCTCTCATATGTCTTAGGGCCATCCATACAATACGTAGTAACCAGCCTGAGTTTGCCTCCAGATGTGCAGATATCAGGCAGCTACAGTCAATCCCAGCTCTCTAACTTGTATACTTGTTAAAGGGTAGGGTATAACTCCCCATAATAGATAGTTAAATAAGTGTTTTTGAATACCTATTTGTTGCATCACTCCTTTACAAATATCTGTATTTGTACATCATAAAATCATAATTTGTGAAGTGGCGCACAGGGGGGCAGTACATACACTCAGTTCTGAGAGACAGATGGGATGGGATGGCAGCAGATCTGTATGTCAGAATGTAATTTCTGCTTAATCCCAATAAAGCAGGGATGGAGGGGATTCAAAGTGCATTGAGACAGCCAGTAAGAAGCTGCTGAACCATTCCCCACCCCTGCAACTGCCCATGCTTACCCTCCTAAAACCACTTTTCCTCAAGCATTTTTCTCCCGAGACAATTTACTCCTGATGTCACGAACCTACCAGGAGAGAAATTGATGGGGAGATACAGTTTCAAGTTAGGAATATGGGCAGGAGAAGGGTTTAGCCTGGTCTCCTGTCCACCCTTATTAGGTTTTAAGTTCCCATCCTGCAATTTATAGGAATTTAATCCACTTCGTGTTGGATCTTTGCATCTACTTTGGCTCTGAGCTATCAAGAGACAGTCTGCCTGAAACATGGAGGGAAGAGCAAGCAATTACAACAGCTAGGATTGTTTAGCTTGGAAAAAAGGAGGCTAAGGGGAGACATGATAGAGGTATACAAAATTATGCATGGTGAGAAGAATGTGGATAGGGAGATATTTTTCTCACCTCCCATAATACTAGAACCCAGTAGGGTCATCCCATGAAGCTGATTGGTGGGAGATTCAGGACAGATCAAAGGAAGTACTTTCACACAGTGCATAGTGAAATTATGGAATTCACAACCACATAGCCACCAATTTGGATGGCTTTAAAAGAGGGTTAGATAAATTCTTGGAGGAGAAAGCTATCGATGGTGACTAGCCCTGATGGTTATGTGCTACCTGCAGAATGTGAGGCAGCAAGTGGCAGGGGAATGGAAATATATAATTAGAAAAGTAGAAACATTCTTTCTCAGATATTTTGGATGGGAAAACATAATTATTCCTGATTCATTTATAGGATACCTTGGAGACTTTTGCTTAGAGTGGAATCTGGACATAGCAAAGCCAAATGCTCTGCTCGTGGTGGTGAATTTTGGTTGGATTATGCTTATTTCTGAATTGCTTTTCTTTTTCTTTTAAACCTTTACTATGCATGCAATGGCAACTGGGTTTTTTTAGGCCTGTTTCAAATAGTCTACAGAAAATAGCCCTTTTAAGGCACCAGTGTATCCTTTCTCTTTGGTCACATTTCAGATAGCCCTCTTGATCTTATATTTCCCAAAATACTCAGGAGAGCTCCATACATGCTTGTTTTCCATTTACCCCATAGAGGGCAGCAAAATTCTGTTAATCTCTAGGGTCTTGGTGTTTTTTAGCTACTAGTAGGATACTACTAGTAGCTAGCAAGCTAGCTACTAGTAGTATCAGCACTTAGGGGATAGAGATAGAGAGATAGAGAGATAGATTCATTCTTGTCTGTTACCCCACACAGTGAAAAGCAGACATAATTGGGACTATTCCTGGAAAGGAATTTACCAATGTTTCTTTGTTTGTTCCATTCAGAACCTCATACTGATCTGTATTTGATAAAACTGAAGGGACAGAATTTGTTTTAAAATACATTCTTGTTCCTGTCCACATGGTATGTGGACAGGATTCTGCAGTGTAATGAGAGTCGAGGGCCAGGTCTTCACCTTACGTCATATTGATATGATTCCACCATTGTGACGCTATATCCCTCATGCACATTTATACCTCGTGGCACACACAATTACATCTGTTGCGGTATGTTGAGTAATACGGAATAAAAAAGTAGAATATAATGCTACAAAATGGTGTATGTAATGTGTAATGTGCCCCAAACAGTTATCAGCGCACTTCAACACTGATAAAAATAAATAGTGTAGATCTAGCCAAAGAAGGCAGAGCGGTTCAATTGTTGAAGAAAACTCCAGCCTGAATACCCAGAGGCAGTGTGGCATCCGAGAACACAGTTGGATAGGCATTTTCCAACATGTTTACCAGAATGTGGATCCCTTGCCTATAATCTGAGGATTGCATGTAATCTAAGCAGAGAATGATGCATAAGATTAGCTCAGAAATTTTAGCCAGGGTTTGGCCCAAATTAAGGACTTCCTGGTATTATATACCCAGATCAGACTACAAACCTAATCCAATGGAGGAGGACAATCTCATGACAGAATTCCTAAGCTTTTATTTCTATCCTCCTTGATCTAGGACCAGGACACATCAAATCCAGCCTGAGGCAGATGTCATGTGCTGCTTCTACTGGGGTATATCTTTGTTCATTTTGCAGGAGTTCTAAGGCACAGAGCCACGCACAGATCATCATGACATGGAGGGAAATTGCATTTCCTTACCGTCGCTTCTCCGCCTGTGTGTTTGTCCCTCATTACTTTCTCTTTCGAAAGAGGAAGTAAACAACGTTCATGTGGCTCATTCAGTGCACACAGCAGAGATTTTGGCAAGTTCCACTATAAAAAAGTCAGATTAAAAGGGGTCTATTTTGCTATGGAAAATTGAGCAGAAGGAGTGGGAGGCGCATGAGAGGCAGACATCATTGTTTAAAAGACATGCGCACATACGTAAGTGGGCAGTAGCGGGTGTGCGATAAAACACTCATCTGATGAACCTCTATATCTCAGCCTAGCCTTTGGCTAGATTTACAAGGAGATCACATTTGGGGCTTGCTAGAATCGAGAAGTGGTCGGGGGAATTGGATTTTGTGGTTGCCTAGCAACCCCCATGCCCTTGCTCAGGAGGATCTTTAAAAATGAATTTTGTTTTCTCTGCTCAGGTATGGTGCTGATGTGGATGTTAATCACCATTTGACCTCTGGAATCCCTAACCCATCTTTCCGACCACTCACATCCCTAGTGGTCTGCCCTTTGTATATCAGCGCAGCCTATCATAACCTGCCGTGCTTCAGACTGCTTCTGCAAGCAGGAGCCAATCCAGATTTTAACTTCTGTGGCCCTGTAAACATTCAAGGATTCTCCAGGGGCTCTGCCGTGTGTGTGATGGATGCAGTCTTGCGCCATGGCTGTGATGTGGCCTTCGTCAGCCTCTTGATTGACTTTGGTGCCAACCTGAATCTGGTGAAATGGGAGACTCTGGGAGAAGGAGCAATGGGAAGGATCAAAGTAAACCCAGAAGCCATGCGGGTGTTCAGAGAAGCCAGGAGTGAGTGGAAAGACTTCTTTTGGCTCTTTTTAGCCCTGCAAAAGGAGAGCTCGGTAAACTGAATGTACATACATTAGCCAGTTGATTAATGTGTTCTTGGGATGGGAAGGAAGAGGGAGGGGGATTTGATTTATGAATGCTAGAAAATATTTTTTAAATATTTAATTAGGAAGATAAGTAGTGTCACGATACAAGAGATTAAGTATGGTTTTTTTATTTGAAAAGCATTTATATAGCACTTTTTCATACTAATTTCAAAAGCAGTTCACAAATTACAAACCAATTAAAAATTCCATACAGTAATGCAATCTAAGTAAACCAAGTTAAAAAAAAAAGGAAACAGCAGGAAATACCATAGCAATGAAATCCATATAAGAGCCAGAATAAAGCAATTAATTTTCAAAGGCCAATTGAAACAAAACTTGGCTGATTTTCAGAAGGTTAGCTGGGAGAAGGCCACACAGATCATGTTGTGAAATTAATGTTGTGAGAGTTTCACAACATTGGAGCTCTGTTCCTTGTGAGGCTACTCTAGTAGCCCCCTCATAGAATTTAAGTCAGAGCAGGGCCTCATCAGAAGATTGGGGGGCACAAACGAGAGGAGATGTTCCTTAAAATAATCAGGATCGAATGATGATGATGATAGCAGCAGCAGCAGCAACAACAGCAACAACAATAAATATACATCTTGTCTACAAAAAGTACCCAATGTGCTGCACATCATTTCATTAAAACATCTCATATAATATATTCAATAACAGGACAAGATGGCCACCACATTCTAAGGGCAATAAAAGTTATTTAGGTCTTTCAAAGGGGAAAAAAACCAGCACTGTAAATTGAAAATGAACTGGCAGCCAGTGCAGATGTTTCAAAACTGGATATATGTGAATATCAACTTGCCCCTGTTAATAGGCAGGCTGCCACATTGCCCAATAGCTGAAGTTTCTAAAGAGTCTTCTATTACAGCCCCATGTACAGAGAATTACAGTAGTCTTCACCTTCCAGCAGCGGCTGTAGCAAATGAAGCTGCTTAAAGGTATTGTGTGCCACAGGTGCAATAGCAGCACCTAGGTGTCCTACTATCATTCGTCTTATTTGGACTTAGTTTAAATGTGTTCATCTTCATCTAGTCCGTCGGTGATTTATTAAGCAACACAGACAAGTTCATTTGTCAGTTAGAAAATGAATTAAATGGTTTTACTGAACATGGACAAATTTGTTAGAATGCAACTTGCACTTAATTCCACTTCTCATGAGACAGCTCCAAGTAAAAACAGATTAAGAACTCACATGATTAATTCTATAAAGTAATTGATAAAAGCTGAAAGCAGTTATTTCAGTAAATATTTAACAATTTTTGCATCTTGATGTCAGCCAGCAATAGAGACAGTAGAACTCAAAGAGCCCCCCCCAATGCTGCCTTTAGTTTGATGGGAGCAAAAAATGACTGCGCTTTCCCTGACACCCCAATGGGTTAGCCATTCCTAGTAAGAAATATATTTGTACCTAACAAAAATGAGTAATTATTAGAAGTTGCCAGAGACTGCAGATGAAGCAGAGGAAAAATATTTTATCATGTAAGTAGAACCAGTTCTAATTACTCAGTTGGAGGGAAAAGGTATGTACAGGCTGCAATTCTATGCACACTTTACTTAGGAGAAAGTACTACTGTAATTAGGGCTCCATCACACCTATTTCCCCCCCCCCCCCCCGGTTTGCCTCCGCGTTTCCTACCTCCGTTTCATAAGTGTGTCAAGCTAATGGTCCCTTTCATGTGGTTTTGTGGTATTGCCCTGCACCATAAAACCTCCCTTTTGCTTATTTGCTGTTCCACTTCACCCCGCCCCATCTCCCTCCACCTCCAGTTCATACTCTGATGGGCTCCTTCCCCTCCCCCCCGCCCCGCTCTGGCTTTGTTGTCTAGCGATTTACTGATTTAATATTTCATCGGGTGGGCTCCGTTTCTGTGGGCAATGAGGGTGGGGTTGGAGCAGTAAAAAGTCCATTCAATCGAATAAGCACAAGTCCGTGTTCATTCGCCAGAGTTCTGGAGGAGGAGAACCGCCCCACCCTCCCCTTTCATCAGCAAGACTACATTCAAAGCACACAAACCCAACACACACAAAAAGCGAGAGGACAGCACTACATGGAGGCTGGGGAGTTAATAATATTTTAAAAGTACCCACTCCTCTTAAAGGCCTTAACTAGGCATAGAGTGACACTCTTGATACCAGTTATGATTACTTCTTCTGCTCTCTTATTGTCGTTTTCTTGTATGTTTAATTGCAGGCTGCCCTAGAAGTTTGATGTCTTTGTGCCGTGTAGCAGTGCGAAGGGTACTTGGGAAATTCCGTCTGCAGCTGATACACACTCTCCCAGTCCCTGACCCTATCACAAAATTTTTACTCCATGAACAGTAAGATCTAATCAGATGTTTTGGATGAGAATGTCCTTTCTTTTTATTTTTTTAAAGAGTGAGTCATTAAAAACAGGAAGCGTTACTTCCTAATGCTGTTCAGTATATTCTTTGGTTAATGTTATAAAAATTCTTTTTTGCCATACTACCTCTATTACTTATTCTTTCTAATTTGGATTCTAGCAGTGCTAGCCTGGTGAATATGATCTGATCTGATATAATGCTTCAGATGAACAAGGTTCGACATGTTCTTTAGCATAGGCCATGTATTTATTCATTTATTCATTTTTAATGTTTATTTAACTATTTATATGCTGCTCAAAGCAGTCAATGTATTTACTTAAATTTATACTCCTTCCTCTTTTGAGGGTTCAGAGTGAGTTATAAAAAAAAGAAAGTAGTTCTGTTCTCTGGAGGGTTACCATTTCATAGAATCATAGAACAGTTGAGTTGGAAGTTGGAACCCCCTGCTCCATGCAGGAATCCACCGTATAAAGTACAGGTGTTATTTTCTCCACCTTTGGTTCTACTTTGGTTTCAAGTCTTTCTTCATACCTAACCATTCAACCATCCCCAACCCTGCCTTCCAAAACAACTTATTAAAAATGCTACCATCCACTTCCTACTCCTGAATTTCAGGCACAGGCGCTTTTTACGTGAAACAGTTGCCATAGCTTGAAATTGCATTGCTCTGATGGCTGCTCTGCACGATGAACCATTTATGGACTGCAACTTATACATGGGCTGGCTGATACTGTATACATTTTGCCACAGTTCAGTAACTCAGCAACAGGAATGTGTTACAGTGACATAAAGACAAACCACGCGGCTAGCTTAGAACTGCTGCCATATGAATGCAATTTTAAGCAACTCCCACATGGCAGCCATTATGTGCAAAGCATTCTACAAATAATCACCAGTAAGACACGACAGACACTCCAGAGGAAAAATGATTTAACAACATATTTTATTGCATTAGATTCCATTAGTGGAACCCGTAGCTCCGTTTTAGACTTAGGGAGATCTGATCCCTAGATCAAATAGTTCCTAGGAAATTTGAAAGCTCGCATACCCTTTTAAGTGAAGTTGCTCCAATAAGAATTTTGTACGGTGTATATCCTGATCATAGAGATGCATCCAAAGCATATAATGGTAGGGGGAGGGTCTCTCCCACCTCCCCTTCCCGTTGCACTTCAGTGGCACAGTTATCAGTTGAGAAACTGGTGATTTTTGTCTGTTTCCTTTCAGCATGACAACGACACATTGAAATTCTTATCCCTTGCTAGCATAAGATAAACACAGTTTTCTGAAGCATTATATTTTGTGTGTATGTGTATAAGGAGTCCCATTGGTTTAAAAAGCTACAAGGATAATACCATCAATATAAAGTTAATCCAGAGATTTCTGATATCCAAAATGTATAACTTTGGATGTTAACGCTGCTCTTATTTATTATTTACAAAGCACTACAAACATTTCTAGGCAGTATACAAAAAATTAACCAAAACCAGAAGGGAGGCATCAAACCTAGAAAGAATGCAAAAAAGAGAAACTAGTTGTCAAAAGTGCCAACAATTAAAGTTTATTGCAGCCTGATGTATTTTTTCAAGGGCAATCTTATACATCCAAATTCTGAAACCAGACTAAAATAGCTTATTTATTTATTACAATTCTATCTTCCTTTATTTATTTATTTATTTATCTATCACATTTATATACCGCCCTACAGCCAAAGCTCTCTGGGTGGTTCACAAAAATTAAAACTTTAGACCTTAAAACTCGATATACAAAATTTGAAACCATAAAAGCATAAAAGCAGACAACATATGAACTCTACATTTATTTACATAAAACATAAAACTCTACATAAAACAACTGTGAACTCTACATTTATTTATATACTGCCTTTCAGAATTCAGATCTTACCAAGGCAGTTTACAAATAACACAAATATAATATCACAATCAACAATTTCAACAATTTTTTAAATAAAATAAATCGATCATCAGATCCTTCCCATAGGGCAGTTGGTAGAATATGGCCCTTGAGGACAAGGAGCCCAGTTGGACTAGGAGCAGGGTGTCTGGTGTTTTCCTCGTATACCTCCCTCTCCCTCCCTCTCTCCCTCCTGCAATTCTTCCCACAGTGGGCAGTTGGTGGTAGCCGGACATTGGGTAAGGAGGCAGAGCCTATCTGAGGCAAGCCCTGGGGCCTCCTTTACCTGCTGCTCTCCCTCTCTCACCTGGAATTCTTACCACAGGGCAGTTGATACAAGGGGTACCTCTAGATGGACACTTTCCATCAATATGGCTTCACACTGGCGGCAGTTGTGTTACATGATGCTGCCGCCAGTGTGAAGCCATCTAGGGGCAAAGGCCCTTTGCTTGCGCTCTAAGAAAGTTGGCCATTGACCCCAACTTTTTATAGATTGGAGCGGGCTGGCTAGGGAAGGGGATGGAGCAGCGAACCATAAGCGCACTCCACCGCCTCCGCAGTCCTCCCCCCCATTTATTTTTTTAAAAAAGACTTACCTTAGAGCAGAGGGACTGATACTCCCAGCCGGGCCACCACGTGCTCAGTGGTGCCGGCGGCCCCAGGAAAAGCCGGCGTGGTGCCCCTTCTGTGCAGATCACTGGAAGGAGCATCACTTCGGGGGGCACCGCCTGCTGCCGCCACTGTGAGGCGGAAGAGGCGCCATAAAGAGGCGGCCAAGGATGAGTCCTGCCTTTCTTGCATGAAGGAGCCTCCTGTTCAGAAGTGCATTGGGCTGCATTAGATTTTCATTGTTGCAACTTTTGAGTATAAATATTTGAAATATTGACACAGCCCCAGCTACAGGGGCTGCATACAGTCATGGTGTGTACCAGTGAACATATGTTGGGAGGGTGGGGGGATTGGAATCACACTTGTACAGCAGCCTACCAACATAGGCTCCCCATGTGAGATCTGTGCCCTCCATTTGTGCAAAGTGCAGGTCATGCATCAGAAGCCTGCATATGTTGTGTTTTGGGCTGAGGCTCCTGTGCAAATGAAATATTGAATGTGTGAAAGGTGAGGTGGAACCAGGCCAGTGCTTATATGAGCCTGAACCTCCCTCCAAACATTATCTGTACATGCAGTAGCCACCTGCAGAGGGCTTCAGGGTTTGTGTGGTGCTTGCAGACAGAGGGCTTGTAATGCTTCCAAAGGTTGCAAAGGATGGGAGATGCCCTAGAGGATGACGATGTCATGTAAGCGAATGGTCCACACACGCCCATCAGTGAGGAATCATGAGTGCAAAAGAAATGCCTCGTGTAGAAAGCCTCAGCTTTTCTGTGGTCAGAAAAAGTACAGAAGGAGTGGTAGGAAAACATAGGCAGGCTACGAGTGGAAGACATCATCACCCCCACCCACCCCAAAAAAACTGTGAGGATGAGGCAGGCCAATGGCATATTAAAAGCCTTATCTGGAAGCCCCCATAGTGTTACTATTCTGAATCAATACTTCTTTACACTGCAAAGGAAACTGAAGATATTTTACCCACACACCTTTACCCATAATCTTTGACTATTCTCAGGCTTCTGTGTACTTTCTGAGCTATGTTCCCCTGGGATTTTGAAGGTATTTATCCTCACTGCCTGTGCCTCATCAAAGCTAATATTCAGAATATTTCTTTACAATATTAAAATTAGAAATGGTAAGCAGCCATGGCAGGATTTCCCCTCCTTCCTCTCCCCTTCAGCATCACTTTAAAAGCTAGTTGAAATCGAAGTATTCCGATGCCTCTCTGGCTATAGACTTTCATAGCCTATGGATGTATTCGCCTGCACACACTGTGTAGAAGGCGCACACACAAGCCCTGTTCCCAATGTCCCTGAGTGTCCAGGCTCTTTTAAAGACATTTCTGTGTTGGGTATGAACCCAGTTAAAAGCTTCTGTGTAGGCTGCTAATGTAAGATCCCTGATTGCATGGAGGCTTTCAGCTGAGCACAAGTAGATGGGAAATCTTTTGAAAATTTTCCTGCTCAACACAAGAAGGACTTTAGAAGAGCCCACACATCCAGGGATGTGGAGGGCAGGGTTTGCGTGTATGTTCCTGCCCCATGTGCGGTTTTAACACTTGTGTGCAGACAAATATCTGAATAGGGCTTGTGGGGTAATTCTCCACCACTTCCTGCTGCTGCCCCTGTCTCGTCTTTACTATTTAGGCTCCACCGCCCAGCAACCTGGCCTCCAGATAACTTCTTTGTTCTGCTGCTACTAATACCTTCCTCAGGTACACCTCCAGATTACACCAGAAGATGGAATTAACAAGAATTTATTAATAAGAAATTGTGTGTCAACAAGCTTAATAGGTATTTCAGTTCAATTGCGTAGCGGTTACAAGGTTTCAATGCTTAATGGTTTCTGTCAGAACTCTTATACTTTAACAAACTCTTCCTTATTTAATCTATGCTCGAAAATCTTATCTCAATCTCTCAATTCTCAAATCTCTTTCAACATCTCTCTCAAAAATCCCCCTCAAATCTCCCCCCAATCAACCCTGTCAGCTCTCTGTGTCAGACACATATATACACTCTACTCGTTCTCTAGCTCCTCCCACTCTTACACGGCCAGCTAATCTAAGCACTCCAAACAACTAGCCAATCAGCACTCACTTTCCATTCAGGCACACAGCCAGCCAATCCAGGCCCTCCATACTTACCTAGACCTTTAACCACAAACAATAAGTACATTTCAGCCTAGTTATGTACTTTAACTGTTATTGTTCTTAACCCTTTTTAAAGATATAAACAAATGCATATCACAAACAATAAACTTTGCGATATATTTACACCTACAAACAGTAGAACATCACAGGCTCTTGTATTTTCCCATTAGTAAACTGGATGAAGTCATTTGTTCTACGGAGTAGAATCACAACATTCACCATTACACATTTCCCCATTATAAATTCAGTCATTGAACATTAACATTGCGATCCTGTACATTTCTACTCAGAAGTAGGTACCATTGAGTTCAGTGAGATTTAATATCAGGTATGTTTGTATAGGGTTGCTGCCTAACTTGTATAAATGATAAGTAGTGTTACCTTCCAAAGTTACAGCATTTAAAATGTGTGATCTTAAATTTTTAAATAGATTAAATAGAGATTGAATTTGTAGATTTTTGTTTTTAACAGTTGGCCAGCAGTTAATGTTTCCTCACTAAATGTTAAATACCAAAACACAGCTTAACAGGTCCCTAAGAGAGCTCACCTGTGCAATGGATCATTAAGCAAAAGAAACTAGCATAAAAACTAGACCACATAAAAGGGACAAAAAAGGATGGACTATTGCAATTCAAATCAGTAAGTGTGAATGAAACTGATTTTGCAGCATGATAAAAAAAACCACAGGCCTAGACTGAGGTATATTTATATTTATTGAAGTGGAATGTGCAGCCATCCACACAGTCTATAAATTCTGAATTCCACACACTTCTTCATATAACCATGCAACTGAGGTGAGTTAGCTGATTATTCAAGGACTCTTCTTCATTTTAACTTGCTTCATCCTTAGAGTGATTTTGTTAGGGAAGCAAACTAATCGGTATTTATCTTCGAATAGCAGTTCATGAGAAGAAGACCCTAAAGGAGGCAAATATTAGCAGGGTGTCAATATTATAACCTTTTGTTCTTTCTTTCTCAGTGTAGCTCATACGGGGCTACATCTTACAGATCACTGCCTCCTTCCCATTGTACTCAGAGACTAATCCAACTATATAAATAAATATGAGCTGTATTGTCTTCCTCCTCCATGAGATGTTATTACACTAACACATTACACTTTGCCCCATGGTGCTCTCGAGGCAAAGCTTGAAATTCTCAAATGTTGGATGTGCTGCTATTGCAAAATAATGTTTAACGGTTGGGGTTAGTTGCCAATGGGTGTCAGTTGCTAACTACCTGTAAGAATGGACTTCTGCTGATTTACTTGCTTTGTGGCTACTGCCATGAAAGAAATTCAGCAGAGATAACTCCCTAAATCACTTCCATTTTATAGAGACCTACCATTATACTTGGCTACATACGGGTACTTTGTAAAGCATGTGTACATTTATTTATTATTTATTATTTATTTATTTATTACATTTGTATACCGCCCCATAGCCGAAGCTCAGGGAAAATTTCAGTTTAAGTTGTTTAAAGAACTGGACAAGAGTTTGAGTGTCCAGAAGGACTGAACAGCCAGCTGAAGTTAATAATCAGATAAAGTAAGTTTTTTCTATGCTGCAGAAAAGGTCAAGCAGATAGTGAGAATCTTTCTGGAAGGATAAGGTAATTGACTGTGCTGAGCCAGGCTTCAGATATATGTATTTAAGTCAGCTTATAGAAATGGCTGTTGTGGGTCAGGCTGGAGATTTTGTGGACGGAGGCTGGTGAATGAGAGATTGATGGAGGGCTATGCTATGCTATAGCTATAGGAAAAAGCCTGTATTATCTGGAGGAACCAGTTGCCTTGTATATATTTATATTATTGGAACACAGTAAAGGTCTTGTATTATACACCATTCTGCTGAGTGTGAGTATTTCTTCAACTACTTGGACATTTTTCTGGACTTTACGCTTACTAAGTGAACAGGGAGCGCTTTTCTCCCCCCAACATACATTGGCTGCACTAGTGTATACTGGCTGTTCCACCAGACATAAAGCTCTACACATGCAGGATAAACACTTTGAAAACATTTTGAAAACTGTATATGGAGTGTGTCCTGGGCCCCAACAGTTCTCAAAACTGTTATAAACCGTTTTAAACTGTTTTAAAGCAGTAGTGTAGATAGGCTCAGTGTGAAACAGAAAAAGATTCAGAACTGTATCAATTTTGTATGTCTTTCTACAGGAAAGAAACTATTTCTCAAAATGCAGTTATGCTTTTCATGAAGAACTGAAATTTGCTTATATGGCATATTACTAGACATTCTCTTGCCTAAATACCATAACAGTGATCATGCAGATTCTTGCCAAACCTATAGACACCCAGAGTGCCCTCTTGTGATTACAGAGGGTAGACATTGGGCAGCATCCATTACAGACTATTTTACCCACACAGCTAGGGTCTCTCCAGGACTTTTCTATCTTCACTGCCTTAACAACATTTTCACAGAGCTTCATGTTTGCTATAGGAAAGCAGAGCAACAAACACTGTTAAGACATTACTTGGACTAAACAGATTCAGTCGTTTTAAATGTGATGCCTTTGTTTTGCAGGCTGTGTAAGAGTGTGTACAATGTTAAATATGTTTCAGGCTTAAGGTTGCCTTTGTATATTGCAAAAAGAAATCCAAAAGAATCCAGCCCCAATTGGCTGTTGCTTGAGCCAACTGGATTTATTTCACAGAACGTATTCCTTGCTCAAGAGGCCCTTCTAATATGATCTACTTAATTGCTCCAGCTCTGCTTATGTCACATTATAACCAGAATGTTATTGGCTTTTTGGCAAGGGTGACTCTATATATAATCCCCTTTCCATTTGTCAGGCTGATTGTGTGAGGGCACAAAGCATGTAGGGGGCTAGGAGGGGTGTACGACAGTCAACCTGTACTCATTGTCCCCACGTGCACCAGTTCAGCCACCTTTCAGTGCAAAGGTCTGCACACTTTCTGCACAGGTGCTGGCAGCCTCCAGGATATTTTGTGGCCTCCTGCATTTAGGGCTAGAGAGGATTGGTCCTCAGTGGAGGGGCCTGGAGGAGGAGGAAGTCTTCCAGCAATTCAGTCCTCCAGTTCTATGCATTCTGCCTCTTTGGATGCATCAAGAAATATCTGCATGCTATTCTGAAAAGTGCTTTTTATGTTGAGGCCATCATTTCCCAAGGTGTAGCAATCTGTATAGTGGATCAGATTCTATCATTGGTAGAACTGGGGATCTTTCAGCAAAATAAAGACATGGAAAAAACGTGTGTGTCTTGTAGTAATTTATTAATGAAGAGAACAGGGTGGAAATATTTGTTCCATATACAATGAGTTGGTGCCTCTGGTTGCCTTTGATCAAAACGTATTGGAAAGAACTTGTCTTTTTGGCATCGCTTTCAGAACTTTTTGAAACTCTCCATGAACCAGTTTTCCTTGATCTGATTTCTTCTATAACTACAGTTGGTTGATTGCTAGTCATGTAATAGGTGAGTTTGTGTATTATTCCATACATCCTGCTCTAACCAGTAACACTTAGGCCTGCTCAGGTTATCTGATATCAACTGCTTTTTGTGTGTGGCTTTCCATATCTGTTGATAAATGTACTACTTCGTTATCTGAGCTCAGATTTCATTACTGTCTTGTCATGTCTGCCTTTGTGGATTTCAGCCTCCTGTGGAGACGTCTGTTCTTTCTTATATACCTTATCATTTTTGCCATTTTTCATTGGAACTTGAACTAAGAATTTGTTGTATCTATTGACAAAATTATTTATTCTTCTATGGGGAGAATATGTCAGTTCCCTATGAAAACTTTGCAGAAAGTTGAGGTATTCTTATTTAAGCTGACCTAAGGAGGACAGGGCTCATGTAACATTAACAGTTGTAGAGAAAAGGGAATTTCAGCCAGTGTCATTTGTATGCAATTAGTTCCTGGTGAAATTCCCTCTTCATCACAACAGTTAAAGTTGCAGGGGCCCTGCCTTCTTTTGTATATGGTCACTCTAGTATAGCTTTCACCAGGAACTAATTGCATACGAATGACACCAACTGAAATTCCCTTTTCTCTGCAACTGTCCTGTCCTCATTTTCGTATGGTCAGCCTACTGCTTCACTGCTCTGCTCTGAGCAGTGTAAAGTCCCAGAATTTCTCAGGTATGGAAAGAGAACATTGGAAGCTTACTGGAATTTTATAAGTTTTGAGTTTATGTACAAATATACAAGCTGCGCATAGATAGAGAGGCAAAAACTGCTCCTACTTCAGATTTACAGAAAGTCAGCTCCCCAAAGAGCTGTTAGCCTACCGAGCCCAAACTCAGTTCTCTGTGTCTCACCCTTATACTACAGTCTCTCTTCACACAGAGACACCTGGGTGCACATGGGGGAAAGGCGCCCCCCTTCTGTGGTGGCTTGTCCTATTCATAACATTCCAGAATGATCCAGTTAACAAATGTCTAACAATTAGTTGCACTTGCCATGGAGGTACTTCACTGGAATATCCGGTCTTTTAATACTCCTTTGTCTAGTCCAATATTTGTCTGGCCAAATATTCCCTCAAGGCAAAGCCACGTTGATAGTCCTATTCACAGAAATCTGATTTGAAACAAACAATAATAATAATAATATGCATATATAAATCATGGCTGCAATCCTATGCACACTTACTGGGAGTAAGCCCCATCGGACAGAGTGGGAGTTACTTCTGTGTACACATGCAAAGCTTTGCGTTCCACACTCGCTAAATAACAATGCTGCAATCCTATACTCACTTACCCAGCAGTAAGTTGCATTTGAACCCAGTGGGGCTTACTTCTGAGTAAACATAGGGTTGCATTGTGAAAGGCCAATGCATGAAAAGATTGGTTGTACTTACGTTTCATGAAGCAGGAAGAACTGATGAAACATAATGTCTAAGTGGCTGAGCAACAAACCAGGAAATCCACCTGTTCAGATCTTGCTGCTGCCAGGAACACACTAGATAGGGAACAAAAACTGGTTGGTGGGGGCAGGGGGGGAAATATATGCAATACTTCTTTTTTAGAACTCTTTACAGATCTATTGTCACTTTATTTCTTTAGAAATATATAATGTATGATGTATAACTTGGTTTGCAGATAAACTACCATTAAAATTAAGAACATTTCAAAATAAACTCAGTAAATTTATAATTATTGTCTGAATAAACTTTTAAATTTCATATAACAAACATAGTAATTTTATGAACAAACCAAGTTATATACCATATATTTGAAGTTCTATTGTTGCAGAGAAAAGCACCACGTGTTTGTGCGTGGACTAATAACATCAGCTTCTTCAACAGGGCTCCCACTCAAAAGCAGCCTAGAGATAAGAATGAGAAAGGGGGAGAGATTTCTCTGCCCAAAGAGGGGGAGGACATGCTTCCTGCGTTTTTAAATGTATTGCGGACATTAATCTGTAGAAGGAGTAAAGATTCCAGACAGCCAGAAGTTAATTTGCATTTGAAGTTCAAGCGATAAGAAAAGAGAGAAAGTAGATTCTCCTTTAGGTCAGACAGTGCCAGAGGGGTGTAAGAAAACATTTGAACAAAACTGTTTTGGGAAAGAAACACTGCCTGTGAGTCTGCTAAAAGAAGAGTGTGAGCCTATCTACACTACTGCTTTAAAACGGTTTATAACAGTTTTAAACCAGTTACTAACTGTTATTAACCGGTTTAAAACTGTTATAAACCGGTTTAAAGCAGTAGTGTAGATAGGCTCTTTGTTTCCAAACAATGCAAACAATTAGAGAATGTTTGCTAGATGCTGCATTTAATAGTTAAAAATATGGGTTCACACAAATATAGACGCATGTGTGTGCGCACACACACAGTAAGTAATGTAAGAAGTAATGTTTTCAAAGAAACAAGAGAGGGGCAATGTTAGTTCTGATGGATGTTCTTGTGTCTGGCCCTGGGCATGGGGAAAGCTCAAGATAAAAGTGAGTGAAATAGTGTTTACTGTTCTGTTATTTTGTACACTGAACAATGACAAAAAGTGAATTTTTTAAAAAAGGTGTTCATAGGTTGTGTATAACTATTTTGAATTGTATTTAGCAACATCTGCAAAGAGAGGGGGAAAGAAGGTTTTAAAAAGCCCCCCTTTTCCCCCCAACAACCGCAGAAGAAAGTTTTAAGCATTTGTCAGCAACTATTCACGTTTACTGTTCTGTTTTCCCTCTAGCATGGACAGAGAGCAATCACTGTAACATCTGAAGTAAAATAAGCACATGTTAACCAATTGAGATCTTATGTTTTTTCCTAGACAGTAAAGAGAAATGTCTTTGCCTTCGTGGAATGCCATCTTGGGGGACCCAGATGACGTTAAAATTTGTTACAGCATTTTGCAAGCTTATTTCAAATAGGTATATGCTGAAATTCTTGGGTAGTGGAGCTTATCACTCAGTGATAAGCTCCACTACCTGCAGAGCTGGTAGTGGAGAGCTGGCTTATATTACTCCTCCACCCCCTTCACTGGTTTTCTTTGGGACAGAGTAGTAGTTTGGGTCATATTTTCACCCTATGAATCTGGCTCACCATCAAGCAGCTTTGTGATTATTCTGCAGGAAAGTTGTGCCCTCTGGTTTTTGAATTATAAATGGAAAAGCCATCCTGGTTTGGAATAAACAGCACTAGTCATTAGAATGTCTGGCAAGTTACTATTGCATTACAATGGAATGAAGAATCATTTTAGTGGAGAAAAAGCCGCCAGAAACAGACAGTCAATTGTCACCTTTTCCAGGGTGGAAATCATGCATTTTTCTTATGTCATACAGACCTCAATTTAGAATTCCAGGTAAAACTATCTTTCAATTGCAATTAATTGAAAGCTTCGTGAGAACAGAATTTCATTTTCAACAGCTTAATTTTCCCCAGGACTCATATGCAGCAGCAATGAAGTTGTAGTTTTATTAGGGTGACCATAATTTGAAAACCAAAAAGGAGGACAACATGGCCGCCCTCAAGGGGGCGTGCCCACCAACATGCCCAGCCCCCAAGGGGGTGTGCCTATCAACATGCTCAGCCCCCAAGGGGGTGTGCTCACCAACATGTCCAGCCCCCAAGGGGGTGTGCCCACCTGAACATGGCCTTGGTCACGTCTGATTCTACAGCTCATAATTATGACAAACCTGTTCTAAATAATATGTTAATGTTAGAATCACTGAAATAAAGAACAAGTGAAACATCCAATGTATCTGAAATTAACATGTATTTTTAGTTGCTGTACATCAACAGAAAATAAAATCTATTATTTTCCATTTTTCTAAAGAAAACAGGTCCTAGATTAGAAAAAAAAATAGCTAAAGAACACTGTGGTTAGGAGGGGGTACACCAGTGCTAGACTAAACAGAAAATGGGAAATATGTGGTAAGGAAAGATTAGAAAGGTACACAACAGGTGCAATCCTCTAGCCAGAAAACAAATCCTATAACTCCCAGCATTCCACAGCCAACATGTATAGGATTGTGGCCTAACCAGAAGCAAGCTCACTGAGTTTAATAGGACTTATTCCCAGGTAAGGGTGGAGAAAGAAGAGAGAAAGAATGATTGAGCCACTGTAACAATCTTTTCTCAGCCTTTTCAGTGTGATTTAATTAATATTAAGAAAGGAAGGGTGTTTCTCTTTAAAACATTGTAACACTTGAGATGTAATATAAACTAAAGGTTTTGCTCCAGAAATAGCCTTTTGCAGATTTTTATGTGTACGCTATTGGGAGAACTGGTGATAAGCATCCACAATATGGCCTCAGTTAGGGTTTAGTAGAAACTCGTATTAACTATACCTCTATCAAAATATCTAACTACAAGTTAAAAGATTACAGAGTTTACATTTTATTTATTCCATTTATATCCTGCTATTTTTCCTCCAAGGAACCTAAAGCAGTGTACATAATCCCCCTCTTCTCCATTTTATCCTCGCAACAACCACGCTGTGAGGTAGGCTGGACTGAGAGTCTGTGACTGGCCCAAAGTCACCCAGTGAGCTTCCATAGCTGAGTGGGAACTAGAATCCAGATCTCCCAAATCTCTGTCCAACACTTTAGCCACTACACCACAATCCACAACTCAGGCATTTAATATACTAGCAATATTAAATGGATAGTCAATGTGAAGTTCAGGTTAATTCTGGTTAACTTTGTATGAATGCCTAGACAGCATAGAATAATCCTACTCAGAAGTAAGTTCAATTGAGTTTACTGAACACAAAAGAAGAAGAGCTCCCTATGCTTCTCTTCACATTTGTTCACCTTTCTCTAGCAAGTGCAAACCCCTCATGTGAAGGAGGACTATACACCCACCACAACCTGGCCTCATGGATCATGTAACCAGCAGATACAGTCTAGAAAGATGCTTTCAGAGCCAAGGAGATCCAGACACAAGCAATTCAAGCCAAACCACACTACATACCCACATATTACCTTGCCACTAGTCCAAACATGGCTGCTCACATCCCTTTTTGCTGCAGTACCACTTCTGTCACCTTGCCTGGGCAGCTTGGAAGAAGCAACAGGTAAAGGTCACTGGCACTCCAATGAATATGTCAACAGTCAGTCTACCGGTCATAATTGGCTGAGCAGCTCTCTCTGCATAATCAGGTGCTAGCTTACAATGGTGTAGTTAAGCAATTTTAGATGCTGAATGTCATACTTATAGCCCCCTTTGTATCTAAAAATGCATTGCTTCACTTCAAATGGCAGGTATATCTTCCACAATGACAACTGCTACATTTCTGATACTAGAGCAATTATATATATATATATATATATATATATATATGACGATTCCACACATGTGAGGAGTTTCACATTTTAAACTCACTTAAGGTGCAACCCTATGCATGTTTAGTCACGTTTAGCCATGCTGGCTAGGGGATTCTAGGAGTTGTGGGATTTTTTTCTGTCTAAACATGCATAGGATCTTTTTTTGTTTAAGAGTAATTTTAATTTTAATTTTTTGGGCATGGAGCTTGCATTCTGTTTGTGTTCCTGTTGTTGAGTCGCTCCTGCCTCGCCTCTCGCCCATCTCTCGTGTCACACCTTGCCTGCCTCACCTGCCTTTTGTGCCCTGGGATCGTGCTGCTGCTGCCTTCTGCTTTTTCTTGTTTGGCGCGCATACGCATGCCCCACCTCTTCCAGAAGTCTCAAGTCTCACTCGATGAAAGACCCGTGAGACTTGAGATTTCCAGGACAGAGAGGGCGGTGGCAATCCTCCCCCCCCCCCAGCCAATTGATGCCTGAAGGGTCTCTTAACGCTTGCATTAAGAGATCCTTTAGGCATTAATTGGCTGGGGGGTGGGGTGAGCCGAGCACACATTTCTAAGGCCACTGGAAACTGCAGATAGCTGCTGCCATTGCCTTGGCTGGAGAACAACTGCAAACGCACAGATATTCCCCAGCCAGCCAGGCTAATGGCAGCAGTAATCTGCACAGTTCCGGATGCCCAAACGTGCATCTGGCTGACCCCCCCCCCCCAGCCAACTGATGCCTGAAGGGCCCCTTAATCATGGAAATGCCTCTCCTGCCTCATTTGCACAGCACCCACCTCGCTTGCTTCACCTGCCTCTAGCGCCTCGCTCACCTCTCGCACCACACCCGCCTCGCCCACCGCGCCTGCCTATTGCACCTCACCCACCGCACCTGCCTTTCCTGCCTCGCCCACCTCTCGCGACACACCCGCCTCGCATGCCTCAACCACCGCACCTGACTTGCCTGCCTCTTGTGCCTCGCTCGCCTCTCGCGCCGCACCTCTTGTGCCCTGGGCTCATGCTGCTTCTGCTGCCGCCTTTTGTGTGTTCTTATTTGGCGCGGACGCACGCGCGCGCGCACGCCCCACCTCTTCTAGAAGTCTCAAGTCTCGCGCGATGGAAGCCTCGTGAGACTTGAGATTTCCAGGACAGAGAGGGCGGCGGCGATCCTCCCCCCCAGCCAATTGATGCCTGAAGGGTCTCTTAACGCTTGCATTAAGAGATCATTTAGGCATCAATTGGCTGGGGGGTGGGGCGAGCCGAGCACACATTTCTAAGGCCACTGGAAACTGCAGATAGCTGCTGCCATTGCCTTGGCTGGAGAACAACTGCAAACGCACAGATATTCCCCAGCCAGCCAGGCTAATGGCAGCAGTAATCTGCACAGTTCCGGATGCCCAAACGTGCATCTGGCTGACCCCCCCCCCCAGCCAATTGATGCCTGAAGGGCCCCTTAATCATGGAAATGCCTCTCCTGCCTCATTTGCACAGCACCCACCTCGCTTGCTTCACCTGCCTCTAGCGCCTCGCTCACCTCTCGTACCACACCCGCCTCGCCCACCGCGCCTGCCTATTGCACCTCACCCACCGCACCTGCCTTTCCTGCCTCGCCCACCTCTCGCGACACACCCGCCTCGCATGCCTCAACCACCGCACCTGACTTGCCTGCCTCTTGTGCCTCGCTCGCCTCTCGCGCCGCACCTCTTGTGCCCTGGGCTCATGCTGCTTCTGCTGCCGCCTTCTGTGTGTTCTTATTTGGCGTGGACGCACGCGCGCGCGCACGCCCCACCTCTTCTAGAAGTCTCAAGTCTCGTGCGATGGAAGCCTCGTGAAACTTGAGATTTCCAGGACAGAGAGGGCGGCGGCGATCCCCCCCCCAGCCAATTGATGCCTGAAGGGTCTCTTAATGCTTGCATTAAGAGATCATTTAGGCATCAATTGGCTGGGGGGTGGGGCGAGCCGAGCACACGTTTTTAAGGCCTCAGGAAACTGCGCAGATTGCCGCTGCCATTAGTGTGGCTGGAGAATAACTGCGCTTGCGCAGATATCCTCCCAGCCACGCTAATGGCGTAGGCAATCTGCGCAGTTTCCGGAGGCTTTAGAAATGTGTGCACTGTCCTGTGCCATTTCCGGACATTCAAAAGATTTATGGGAATTCCGGCCGGATCTGCCAGAGCCCGCGAAAAAGAGGACATGTCCGGACAAATCCGGACTGATGGTCACCCTAAGTTTTATAGGCCTTTATTCTAACTAGAGAATTGGGTGTTTTATAGTGTATTATTTGCTTATCCCATTGCTGTTACCATAGGCTGACCAGATAAAATCCAGGTCAGGGCTCATGTAACTTTAACAGTTGTAGAGAAAAGGGAATTTCAGCCAGTGTCATTTGTATGCAATTAGTTCCTGGTGAAATTCCCTCTTCATCACAACAATTAAAGGTGCAGGCACTATACTAGAATTACCATATACAAAAGAAGGCAGGGCCCCTGCAACTTTAACAGTTGTGATGAAGAGGGAATTTCACCAGGAACTAATTGCATACAAATGACACTGGCTGAAATTCCCTTTTCTCTACAACTGTTAAAGTTACATGAGCCCTGACCTGGATTTTATCTGGTCACCCTATGTTACCACTACCCAGCTGCTCTTTACTTAAGACATTACATGTCCACCTGCCTTTTTCTCCAGCCATCCAGTGTTTTGTCATATCTAAAACTACAAAATGTTTTACTAGGGCCAAAAGCAACTTTTATAGCTGGTCCTTATTTTGGTGTTTGGCTTCGTTGTCAGACAGAATATGTTAAAATGCAGCATGTGGACAGAGTGTTGAGAGAGTGTAATAGCTTTAAAAAAAATTTTTTAAGTATGTCTCTGATGGCCAGAACAGACATGATGCAGGAGACCATTAAATGGATCTCCTGATGTTTTAATTTTAAGGGAGGGTGCCTGAATTATATTGGGACAGCAGTGCTGGGAAAGGGGGTGATTTAACCCTTTCCCCTCCACATCATTTTCCCAATATAAATCACCCCCGAGCTGTTCTTAGCCCACAACAGATAACATGCAGGTATTTTACTTTATAAATTTATTTTACATACAGGGCTCCATCACACCTATTCCCCCCGTTTGCTTTCGCATGTTTAACCTCCATTTCAGAAGCGCTGCAAGCGCTCCTCCCTTTCACGATCATTGCTAAACCTGTGAACTCTCTTTTTGCTTTCCTGTTGTTATTGCGCCTGCCCCACTCCACCCCTTCTCCTTCCCCCTCCAGTTCATTGTTTTTTGTCATTGATGAACATTGTGATGGATGTGGCAGCCTTCCCCCCTCGCTCATTGGAGCTTCTATTAGAACGTACAAAAATGCTTACATCTGTGTAATTTTTAAAGATAAAGAGAAGAAACTTGGGATCTTGAAAACTCTTAAGTAGAACTTTCAGAGTGCCAAGTTTGAATCAGATAGGTCCATGCGTTGTTTTTTAGGAATTTTTTAATGCAAATTAACCAAAATGCTTACATCTGATTAATTTGTATAGATAAAGTGATGAAATTTGGCATGGTGATAGGTCTCCAGGAGAGCTTTTGGCATGCCAAGTTCAAATCAGTTTGGTTCATCCCTTCATTTTGTAAGAATTTTTAAAAATTTCCCTGCTCTTTAAAACTTTCTCCTGATAGTTCACTGGTGCACTCTTCCACCTCTTTGCATTTGTGAAGGATTGTTTTTCCTTTCCTTTGATCATGCGAAGCTGTGCATCTCCAGTTCATAAAATAGAGGGGTCTGGTTCCATTACTCCAGAGTAAATCCCATTGACTTCAACTGCATTTATATCCAAGTCATACTAAATTTGCACCATCCCCATAGCTCCATTTTACTTCATAGTTACATTGCGTTCTCTTCCTGTCAGATCGAAAGATGGCTCCTACGTTCTTTCAAATGTTAATCTGTTGCCAAGGAGGGCTAGCAATTCACTGGCCATGACTCACTGGAAAGGATAGCATTTTGTCTTGCAAATTGGGTATCCTTGGAAACACCTACAGGCTTGATTTTGTGTATTAAACTGCTTTGCCTAAGAAGATTTCAGGTAGTAAAAGGAACTAGAACACAAAATTCAAAATTCAAACCCTACGCCTCCACTTTGGACTGTGGATGCATTACTACGAAAGCCTGTTAGCGCGCACTTTCAGTAAAAACAGCCCACTAGCACCATGAAATGTTTTCTCCCGCAGTCTCCCATGGAACTTCTTTGTGCAACTTCTCTGTGGGAGTTAGCAGCATTATCAATCATGATAATATAATATAGCATAATAAATATGTATAGGATAATATAATATAGGACAATATAGGACAATATAGGAAGAAGAAAATTACACAAAACAGAAGAGAAACACTAGGAAGATTTATAAGGCACATGGAGGGATGATGGAAGCAGACAGAAATGGATGTATGAGGAAGGATCAGAGTGGTTTGAAAGGTTAAGGTGGATCGGTGCCAGGGTAAAATTCTGCAATTCCAACAGGACAGGGGTTCAGCAAAACAAGGAAGGAAGCCAAAAGAAAGAGGGAGTTAGAGCACTGAAACCTTCCTTCCAACTTCTAACGTGTCCAAAGACGAAACGGAGGAAATAAGTTGTAAAACTGCCTTGGCAGCACACCCTATTCTATCATCACTGAAAATGTCCTTTAAGACACCTCCCCAAACACCTCCCCAAACACCCCCCCCCCAAACACAGAAGCGGATTTACTGGTTTACATTTGGGGTTTCATTGCACACTTCCAAGATGAAATAGACTTTCCCCAGTCCAAAATAAGGCGCTAAAAGTGTGTGTGTGGGGGGGGGGAGCGAGAATAGTACAGGACAGGGACGATGTCATGCAAGTCAATAGCACCAAAACTGGAAATGAGGAAATATGATAAACCCAAAATGTGATGGATCTCACAGTTACCAATACGTTTTCTGCAGCATCTCATCTCTCTTGAGGCTGAGAAATTTGGTGGGGGTATCAACAAGAACAACACTGAGTTATAAGATTCCTTGCCAGTGCAAGAGGCCATTCCTTTATTTGGAGAACTGGTAGGGAACAGTCCTCTATTTGAAAGTGTCCTCTATTTGAAGACATATCCAACCCAAGTCTGGTTTCAGGTCAAAGAACCTTAAGGAGGAAAAGTGGTGTCAGCAAAGAGTGGACTCAAGGAGAGGAGTTGGCTTCATCCTCCACCGATCGTGTTTTGTTTTGCCCAAATTAGTCTTATTCCTGTAACTTTTGGGATTATTATTTTTTAAAATCTCCTCCTTCTGCAGAGGTACGAATAAGATTAATGACCTCAAGGAACAAATAGTTGAAAACAGCCCAGATAAACATGTCTACTCAGAAGTAAATCACATTGTCTTCAATTGCAATTACTCAGCATGGGAGGGGAAAGAGATGTGAAGAACTGGGGATTGTTGCTTTGTCTTTTGTTTTAAATCTCCCCTTATCCTATGCATAAGTTTAATGAATGACTTGTTGATGCAATGAGATGAGACTCCACCCATATATACCTGAACAAATGCATTTTTTTCATGCGGTCTGCCACGTGAAAGCGTTTCCACCCACCCACGCCATGTATAAGCTGCTTTAATTGGCTATGTGCAAACCTAAATGGATGAAAATGTGATTTTGAATTGAATCACATTAGAAAGTGTCTCCATGTAGCTGGGGCCCTGACCTCCCTCAGCAAAGTATTGTCAAGAGAAGCACTGGGCAAATCAGAGGTGAGGCCTGGAGGTCTTAGGGATAAAGAAAATGCAGTAATGGCTACAACCACTTGGTCCAGCACTTTTCTTTACAGCACTGGGACATTTTTTTAAAAAAAAAAAGGTGGTTCTTTATTGTATTTATTTATTTTTAAAAGTGGAGGTGAACATCAGCCACAGTGGGCCCTCTAAGGCCCATGTGCAGGTCTAGAAGCGGCTTTGCAGAACATGAGAACTGAAATCTAAGGCAGCAGCCATTTTTAATTTAGTTGTTGCAAAAGTTTCACAGTACTAATTAAGTCTTGTATGTTCCACACTTCAGTCTCCCATGCGATAAATGTATAATGATCTACATTTATAATGTATAAATGTAGATCATATTACAAGGAGGCTTGATTGAATATGGAAATAAAGTTCCATTATTGCTTCACCTCAACATGGATCCAAACTCTGTTACATCATTTACTTATAGAATTAGAAGAGTTTGCTATTGATTTGATATCTGTGTGAAGAAATTCATGTCATTATCGGAACGGTAGGTAAATTTTGTCTACTTATTCAGCCTTGAGCAAGCTTTGAGACTTATCCAAGCTGCTGTCTCTTTGGAATTGAGTGCTGACTCGGAATCAGGTTACTGAAACCTTTGCTGCTGCAAACATAGTAAAATAATGCACAGGAGATTGAAATGTGGAACAAAGAAACATTTAAAACTGCTCAACTCTTGACAGCAGTTCTCAAAACGGCAGCAGCCCATTCTCTGCTGGTCGTCCATGAAACTGCTTCTCTCCATGGCACTCACTCACAGAACAGCTTTGGTTCCTCCCTCCATCGCAATGCTTACCAACCTAGGCTGCACTCAGGTTTTTAAAAAAAATATAAATCCAATTCTCTGAACTTGATCATAGAACAGCTTTAAGAATGAGCATTTGCCCCCACGCAATCAGAGCTTTAAGCTCTAGAGGAGAGAACTGAACTCAGAATAACAAAAGGATAATAAAAGGCAGGAATAGGGACAGTGATTTACCATTGGGATAGGTCCCCGAAAAAAGACTGTCCTTGGTCATTTTTCGGTATAAACACCAGTCAATTTTTATAAATCTATAAAAAAATATAAATGGGATGCAATATTAGTGGTCATTTGCTTTTTGGAGTGCTATACCATGCGCATTGTATTGCATTGGTTGAGTTGAATCTGAGTTAAGGAATGAAATTTGAAATACATCTACAAATAATAATAATAATATATTTATTTATTACCCGCCTCTCCCAACAGATCGAGGTGGGGAACAGCACTAAACATAAAATACAAAACTGATTAAAAGCACATAAAACCATACATCATTAAAATACCAATAAAACACCAATAAAACACTTTAAAAATTCATCTGGGTAGGCCTGCCGGAAGAGATCAGTCTTTACCCGCTAAGACTACAAAGCCGTAGTCTTAGCGGGAAAAGGAATAGGCACATGGGCAACTAAAGTGACAGCAGGAGGCATCACTAGGACTCTTCCCAGCTTGAACAAAGTAAACATTTCCAAAACTCTCAGTACAGAATCATAGAATAGTAGAGTTGGAAGGGGCCTATAAGCCAATCAAGTCCAATCCCCTGCTCAATGCAGGAATCCACCTTAAAGTATCCATGTCAGATGGCTGTCCAGCTGCCTCATGAATACCTCTAGTGTGGTAGAACCCTCCACCTTCCTAGGCAATTGGTTCCATTGTCGTACTGCTCTAACAGTCAGGAAGTTTTTCCTGATGTCCAGCTGGAATCTGGCTTCCTGTAACTTGAGCCCATTATTCCGTGTCCTGCACTCTGGGTTGATCGAGAAGAGATACTGGCCCTCCTCTGTGTGACAACCTTTCAAGTATTTGAAGAGTGCTATCATGTCTCCCTCAATCTTCTCTTCTCCAGGCTAAACATGCTTAGTTCTTTCAATCTCTCCTCATAGGGCTTTGTTTCCAGACCCCTGATCATCCTCGTTGCCCTCCTCTGAACACACTCCAGATTGTCTGCATCCTTCTTGAAGGGTGGTGCCCAGAACTGGACGCAATACTCAAGATGAGGCCTAACCAGTGCCAAATAGAGGGGAACCAGTACCTCATGTGATTTACAAGCTATATTTCTATTAATGCAGCCCAAAATAGCATTGGCTTTTTTTGCAGCCACATCGCTCTGTTGGGTCATATTCAGCTTGTGATCAATAATAATTCCAAGTTCCTTCTCGCTTGTCGTATTGCTAAGCTGAGTATTCCCCATCTTGTAACTGTGCATTTGGTTTCTTTTTCCTAGGTGTCCTAACATTACAGTTGTGAAATCATAGTAGACAGTAACATCAGTTTGATTTTGTTTTCAACTATATATATATATATATATATATATATATATATTATACACACACACCACTGTGTGTATGGGGTGGGGGTGGTTTTCAAATGTGACTAAACCAATTAGATTGCTCGACCCTGAGCAGGTTTAACAAAGATGTGGACAAATCCCATAAGTACAAAAGCAGAATATGTGCTGGCAAAACATGCTGGCCTGTGCTGTAGCAGCACTGGAGAGGCTGGCAGGAGATGTGGTCGCCCCCCCCCTGCACCCTCCCCTCTCCCATCAGAGCCCAGCAAGGGGAATGATTCCTATTCCAGGCTTTCGGGCTTCCACGCTCGTTTAACCTGAACCATTTCCTGCTTTATGAGAGGGAAGCAGGGATGAAGGCGGTGCATCCGAAGGGGAGCTGAAAAGAATATCAGCAATTTTCTGGCGGCTCTTTTCCTTGGCAGCACATCAGGGGAATGTTTCCCTGCCCCAAGGGGAGAAGGTGGAAGAATGCAAACACTGGATCAGGGCTAGTTTGTTTTGATTTCCACTTTGTCCTGTTGGTGTTTCCTCCCCATGCTTGTTTTATTAATATTCATACATTCATTCTCAGACCATTGTTTATGCGCAAGGCAGCTTCATCCCATGTGCCCTATGCAGGGTTTGAGATAATGGATATCTGAAGTCAAGAGTCATCTTCCTGAGCAATCAGTATACAAACAGAAACTGCTTGGTAGGATATAGTATACTTTATTAAAGAATAATTGACAACGCTAATCTATCTTGATGTATGGGTGTGCAAGCTTTGACTTTCACAGAACTGTTCATTTGGCAGAATAAAAGGGGGCCTAATTTTCAACTCTAAATATAGAACAAGTCAAGGTATCTCATTAATCCAAACATTTTAGTTACTTCAGAGGAAAAAGTTGCTTAAATGAAAAAAAAAATCCCTGGGTATTTTTAAAAATGCTTTCAAATCATGCACCAAGCAGTTGATTGTGCAAGGCCATACTTAAATATTAACTTTGCCGCTTCATGCCCCATCAGTATCTCTCAGATCAATAGAGGGACATCCTCTTCGTAATGACATCAGCGCACCAAATTTTGTTAACCAAACAACTTTGTGAACACATCGAAAATGTTCTCAGTAGCTGCTGACAAAATATGGAACACCTTCCTCTTGGAAAATACCCAAAGTCTCTAGGAAAGACTGTATGCTTTTCTTATCTGGACCATCATTTGCTCACAAAAGCTTATTCTGGTAGCAGCATAGATTTCAATGGCTGCGTTCGGAGAACACGATATTCAATGGTGAGGTAATAATCAACTTGACAGTTGTTTATCAAGGGAGTACTCCCCACACAACATGATAATAATCAACCATGCTGTGGACTGGCATCAGCATTGAGTTGACTATTAGTCCACACTGAGATACTCACTCATCTCCCGCCCTCTCTCTTCCCCCCCCTCAGTCCTCCCATCAGCCATTGCTGATCCTGCCAGCTGGACTAGAGTGGCAGCTGCCGCTTTTGCCTTGTGATTCTGAGGCTGATGAAATAACCAATGGTGCCCTCCGCTCAAGATGATAAGCAATGGTGGGTCAAATAGCCAACTCTGCACAGCGTTGGTTATTTCAGCCAAATAACCGACCATTGATTAAAAACCTCCCTCCACACAACTCAACGTTGACTATTTAAACCACCATTGGTTATCGTGTTGTCTGAACCCAGTCCATATCTAATATGTTTCACCATGGTATTATCTCGCTAGTACATGTATGTATGAAGGCAGCCTGAAAAATATCTAAATGAAGAATGGAAGTGAATGTGGATATTTGCCTGATTGAAAAAAGGATTTGTATCTTTTGGAATAATTTTATATCTCCATAATTCTGGATATGAAGCCAAACTAGTAATGAGTCTCCTGTGAAATAAATACCTCATACACAATCCTAAAAGAATACAATTTGTCTTCAGTGAAATAACAGTCTTCCCTAGCCTCAAATATTAGTTCTGGCAGTGTCTTTATCCAATGGAGTAATCATTTGGTATAGAGAGAGAGTTTGGCTCTTCCTACTAACTGCTCTGAATGATACGTTTGAAACTGACTCTTTGCATCCTCATAAATAATGAAGTCCATGTAGCATCTGCCTTTTGTGTGTGATCAGCTGGAAAGTCTCTAGCCGTTCACCAACTGCTGGGAATATTGAAAGAGTGAAAAACATCTTTGTAAGCTGGGACATCTGGGTTCATTGTGAATGAAGTTGTGCTCTGGCTACACATGGCTGAAAATCAGCCATTTTACTTCACAGTACCTAGGAGGCATTTTGTTGTCCCTTCCCACCCCCCATGCACAGCTACTGTAGCGGATGTAGCCCATGTTGAAATAGTAGAAAGAAAAGAATTTGCTTTCTACATCTGGAGGCCAGGAAGAGCCCCAAACAATCCATGGAGCAAGGAATAAAGAAGTAAGGCTGGAAATGGATGCCCAGCCCTTTGAAACATCATGTTATCATGTGGGCCATTCTCCAGAGGCCTGGGTTTGAAGGTATGTGGAGATGACAGGATTTATCTTTGCTTCTTTACATAAACCTTTGAGAATTATATGAAACACTTGGAAACCAAACCTTTGCAGTAGCCAGGCATACGTGCTCGCACACACACCACCCTCACTTCACTTCTACACATGATGGAGGTGAATGCCTGCATAGGGCTACTAAGAAAAGAGAGGAGCCCTCACGAATTAGACCCTACACAACAAGTGGACCTAAACGTGGTGGTAAATGTGCATGCGTTCTAACAGAAGAAATCAAGATGTTCAAACAGATGAAACTAATTGCCACACAGGAACCCACTTTAAAGAAAAGAAATCCAATTAAGGAAGGTAATAAGTGTCTTTTACCTATGAATTATGAGAGTTTGTATATTGTGCAGGAATATTCATTTGTTTTTATTTCATTTGCCAGTGTGTTTGCCTCCACTGGTGTCAGAGAGTAACTGAGCGTCTTTAATCACTTTCATGCATGCACTATATTACTGATGAAGTCTGGAAACCGATTGCATAATCCGGAGTAACTGTCTAAGAATAGTAACTGCCTGCTATTAAAGCTTTCATTGACTCAATCAAATGGCATTTGCCTGTTAGCAAAGTTTTTGTCAAGCCAACCAAAGTAGTAATTGTTTGCTATTAATAGCTTTTATTATGTTTACTATTAACAACTACTCGATATTGTAGCTCCAAGTGAGCAAATATAGAGAAATTGTTCACCACAACTTAGGATGTTATACACTTCAATTGTGTTGTACTGTAATTACCATATGTCAATTATCAGTAACTGCTCGTCATTCTAGCTCTGAGCAAATCCATGTACTGTATTGAATGTTATACACACTTATTTGTGTCAAGATATTGCACTTACCATACACCAATTACACGCTACTACATTTTATGTTGCTATGATAAACCATCTTATCCACTTGGTTATGGTTTAGTAACCATAATAAAATATTGGAATTAGTTTCATCTAATTGAACATCTTGATTTCTTCTGTTAGAACGCATTTACCACCATGTTTCGGTCCTCTTTGAGTGTAGGTGCATAGGGCTACTGTCTTCACTTCATCGGAAAACAAACATATGTTTTGTTTTTGTTTGTTTTTAGTTTTTCCCTGTGCCATGTATGCTAAAAAATTCTTTTCTGCCAGGAACACCCAGGGCACAACAGAGGGGTGATAATGTGAATTACTTTACAGTGTTGTCATAAGAATTACAGCAAGAGAACATATATGAAGCACTTTGAAGATGTGAAGCAAATAGTAGCATTAAATTTGGCATTATTTTGGCTTCACACATGCAAAACAAAGTGAAACGTTATTCAAAGTTCTATTGTTGTTTCTCTCTTGCAAAACATGAAGGCCATGGGTAAATATGTGGTTTTTAGGTCCAGGCAAATCAAATTAATGGGGAAATGGTCACTTAATTTTTGGAAAACGGAGCTATCATTTGAAAATTTGACTGGTGAGACATGCGAAGTAATATTCCTAGAATTTTGAAGAAAATCCATTTGCTTATTTTGCTCTTTTTGTAAGCCACCCTGGAAACACTGGTGAAGGTCAGTGTACTTAAATACATCAAATGTGGGGGGATTTGTCTGTGCCATTCTCCTATTAGAAAAGTATAGGTCTCTGGTTACCAGACTAACCCGAGGCTTCACAGGCAGGTGTGAGTAGAGAAAGAAAAGAGATGCAAGGCATACCATACCACACACTATGTAATTTAAACCATCTTTACCCAAGCGGTTCAATGAAAAGGATGTGGCTAAAACAATTTTTAAAAAAAATAACACCGGAAAAAGATAAAAGTATATGCACAAATATATTCCTTGTGACAGTGGCTTTCCTTCCCCCTTCTACTAAGAAGGGTGTTTTTTTTTGTGACTCAGCCTCTCAAATAAATCCATATCTCTGGATTTGATCCGGGCTTTATTGTTGATTGATGGGATGAAGACACCAGATACGGTAAGTTCAGAAAAAGATCTAAACAGCACCTCTGTTGGTTTTATGCAGTGAGCATAAAGGTTCATAAATTAGTCTACTTATGCATGGTTCAAAATCCCACAATAAACATTGGAGGGTGTTGTACTATGACCTCCATCACACCTAATCCCCCCCGGTTTGCCTCTGTATTTTTTTACCTCTGAGGCAGAAGTGCATCAAGCTTATGGTCCCTTTCACCTGAATAACTGCTTTTTCTCTCTTTTGCTCCTTCACTCCTTTGCTCTTCCACTCCACTCCACCCCTCCCCGTCTCTTTCTCCCTCCATTCAGGTCCTGTCAGATGAGCACTTCAACCAGACCGCCTTTCTGCCAGGCAAAAATGGAATGACCCTTTAGCCTGGCTCTTTGGGGGCATTGAGGAATTCAGGCGTTGTATAATTTAAAAAAAATGCTTTTGAGTCTGGAATGCAAAGTTTGGGTTTTATATTGAGGCTTGGAACCGGCTGCTGGGAGAGATGGATTTTCCCTGCCAGGACCTGATGCAATCCATTCAAGGCTTAGGACGCATTCAATGCACTTAGGGAAAATAATCCAGACTTTTAGCATTCTAGGAAAGGCTGGGGAAGAGGCAGGGTGTCAGCAGGACAAGCACAGCATTATTTGAGTACCGTGCTGCAAATCAGCATGCCAGGCATGGTGAGAGTGCAGTAAATCGCTGGTGTGATAGAGCTCTGAATTAGCAAGACTCTAGGTAATCTATGTAGCTTTTGTCATTAATCACCAGGTAGAGAAAATGCACCTCATGCTGTAAAATCAAGAGACTATAAGGTCAAATGGAATGTTATTTTTCAGCAATTGCACTGTTTAGAATTGCTCTCAGGGTTGAGGGATATTTGGGAGGTTCCCCTACACAAGAAGAGGCATTTCTGGCAATTGAAGTGTGAACCAACATAGTCCTGTACTTAGAAGATTCTGCAGTATGACATAATAATGCCACCTCGATCGCTGCTCTTCTAGCTGCCCAGGCTGTATAGCATCACTGTGATGAACCACACAGTACCTCACTGGACTCTAATCAGAAATTCAAATGGCTGAAGAAGCAGAGGGATCGGAAGTGGTAGCTTCAACTATACCACCAAGACTCTTCTCCGAGGTCCTACAATATGTGCAAGCAGACAAACCATCTGGACGAACATGTGCTATATTCTTAGCGATTCATCATCAGAATCAGTATTATGGCATCTTACAGTCATTTGCAGACAGTGTATACTGGTAAACCTGTATCAGGCCACCAGAGGGAGAGGAAGCAGCAGGACTTCCAATGTGCTCATGACCTGCTGAACTTTGCAGCTGCGAATCTTGTGCCTGGATTTGCACAGTCCTCCACAGTACTTAAAAACACAGTCTTAAATGAAACCATCAGACACTATAATGGACATAACAAAGTGAAATTCCATGTTATTTCAAAGTCATTGCTTTGCATAAGTGTAACATGGCTCTCAGAATTGAGGAATACATGGAATCCCTTCCTGACAATTGAAGTGTGTCCCATTCCTTCTTGTTAATACATTCCCAGAACTGCACAGCTACATTCCCCTACATCATTGGTGCTAATGAGCACCATGACTGTTGACTCCACCCCACTGTTCTTCACTAGTTGAATCCACCACTGGGATAGGCAAGTCAATTAGGCAGGCAAATAGTCAAGGACATAAATATCAGTCCAGTACAGGATCAGTTTAAGGCAGGAATAGTCAAGAGACAGGCAATGGTCAAAGCACAGTATTCCTAGGAAAGAAAGGTCTGAGGCACAACCAAAGTCAAAACACAGGAGAGTAGTCATGCAGAAACAAAGTACAAAAAGCAGAGTCAAGCAGGCATCCAGAAGTTCAGATACAAAGTAACGAACATTAGAGCTAAAAGGCATTGTTCCACTAGCTAGTAAGCTCTGACTGAACGCTTATATAGCCAGAGTTTCTAGAATCCCACTCAGGGCTCAGCTGCCATTAATTATAAGCCCTCTGGCAAAAGTCCAACTTGTCAGGAAGGCTTTGCTCCTGAGGAGTCATGTTGCCTTGAGGAGTCCTCTTTTATAACTGAGCTCTCCTTTTCAAAGGAGTCCTACTTGACTGCCTGTTGAGGCGACAATGCTCTCGGGGGTGGGGGTTAGGTGGTCACCTAACCCCTCCAGAAGTGGAGCTCCTCTCTGCCTGCAGAGACAGATTTGTGGTAATCTCTGAAGGCCCAGAGTCTCCTGGCATGGGTGATTCCTTGATTTCTCCAGCTAAGCCATTACACCCACCACTATCTACCAGATTATCTAGATGATACATGACATCCACAACCTCTTCACGCCCATCATAAATGCAGCTGTCTATGACTCTAATAATCAAATTGTCCCTTATAATGGATCATTTTCCTCTTCCTCGGAGTCTCACCCTCCTTCCCTGAGACCCTCATTAGCTTGACAGCAAAGTTGCTGTTACTCTAGGAATGGGCCACTGTTATAACATCCCCAGAGGCCTCATCCTGCTCTCTCCATCTTTCAGCCCCAAGGGAGTGAGCTTGTTCCCTGACAGCCCAGAGCATATTGCATTGTGCACACACTCATGATTGGCCAGCAGGCAGATAGTTGTACATGTGCTAGGAAAGGAAGGTATGGTATATTAATTTCTTATACATCTGGGGAAGAGAAGGAGAGAACATAATGGACATAATCCAGTGACAAGATATTACTTATATTACGAGTCAGGACCAACCCCAAAGTTACAAAATAGTCAGGTCTGTTGCTTATTTTTGTTTATATTAAACAACAAATAGCAAGGAGGGCATTTGGGGGCATGGTAGGAAAAAAACTCAGTGTAAGCCACAGTGTAATTTTAGATAGAACTTTTCCTTTCTATCCTGTTAGAACACAACTTCCTTATATAGGTATCATCGTTGCTTAGCAGCGGAATTCACCTTGCTTCACCCAAACATCAACTTATGCTCTAAATCTGTATCAGTGTAAGGGGATTCAACTCACAAGGCATGCTGCACCAGAAAACACTGCATTCATCATATGAGCAGCCTCCAAGCAGGAAGTGGCTGACGAAAATGGAAGGAAGATTTGAAAGATGAACACTTAGTCTTAGGTACTCTAAGAATTTTTCATATATTATTGCAATAATCAACTTTATAAAATAAGCCATCCTTATTATCTCACAGCTTGGGGCAGGAGTGAGGCTTAGAGATGCCACATTGTCTAAGGCCTCCCAATGAGTTCCTGGCTAACCAGCAAATCAAACCAGAGACTTTCAGCTTGTACCTCATACCCTTTGCCACTATTACTAACTTTTCTACGACATCACTAACTTCTCTGATGTACACTGGAAATGTTTTTTCTCCTTTTAACCTAAACAACATTTGGTTTTCCCATGAGTCATGGTATCATACAATCTACAGACAGGAGGGAAAACCAAATTATAAGAGGGGGACCCTTTGGAAGTGTTAGTTCTGGTGGTGCTTTATTTAAAGAAATTACTGAAGTTTATTTTACTGTTAGGAAAAGCTGCCAGCTTTTATGTCAACAGATTTATTGAGTTAATCAGGGGATTAATTTATGTTGGTCCTGACAGACAGTCCCAACAGGGAAGAAGATCAATCACAGAGTATAGTTCTTCCACATATTTTAAGCCCCAACTGCACGGGCATTGCTTAAGAGACCTTCTGCACTATCAAAGCAACTGCAGAGTGTGCTGTTTGCTGTGTGACCTTCCTCTGCCTCTTGTTGGGGTTGGGGGGGTGCATTTCTGAGGCAGACTTCTGAGGTGGTGAGTCTGCTCACCTGGTGAATGTAGCATGGCTGTCAGTAAGACAGGATTACAATCCCTAAGGCTGAGAAACGTCATGACAGTTAAAAGAGTTCAAGTTTGCAATTTCAGCTGAAGAACACCTCTGCATTAGCCATAACTAGCACACAAGAAGAGCTGGGCTGGATCAGATCAAGGGCCCATCTAGTCCAACATTCTGTTTACACAGTGGCCAACCAGCTGCCTGTGGGGATCTGACAAGTAGGTCAGGAGTGCAGTAAGCCTGCCTTTCTCCCAGCAGGGGTCACCTGAACAACTGTCTCCACCATATGAAAGCATCTGCAGGTGAACTGGCTGACAAGGGGTACCTCTAGAGGGTCGCTTTTCCCCACAGTAGCTTTGGCGTGGCAGCAGGTGGATTACATGACGTTGCCGCCACTCCGAAGCTACTATGGGGAAAAGCCTCAAAGCTCCACTCTAAAAAAGTCGAGCATTTACCCTGACTTTTTTATCTTGGAGCCGGCTGGGCAGGGAAGGGGGTGGACCAGCGAGCCATAAGCTCACTGCACCGCATCCACAGTAGGGGTATGCACGCCAAAAAATATCGTCGTTTATCGTTATCGTCAGTTCGGACCAAAAAAATTATCTTCTTCATTCATATCGTAAGTGAACCGTATTGTCTTCATGATAATTATCGTGAAAAACGATATTTTTTGCAGCCCTTAAAATCACTTCATTGGCTGCCAATCAGTTTCTGGGCGAAGTATAAAGTGTTGGTTATTACCTTTAAAGCCCTACATGGTTTGGGTCCAGGTTACCTGCAGGATCGCCTTCTCCCGTATAATCCGCCCCACACACTCAGGTCCTCTGGGAAGAACTTACTCAAATCAGCCAGAAATAGGCTGACGAGTGTTACCCAGAGGACCTTCTCTTTTACCACTCCCAGACTGTGGAATGGTCTGCTGGAGGAGATTCGACAAATTAGCAGTCTTCATGAATTTAAGAGAGCCATGAAGACTGCTCTCTTCTGGCAGGCCTATCTAGTTGAATTTTAAGATGTTTTTAATGATATATTGGTTTTTATTTGTTTTTAATATCTCATCTATTGTGGTCTTTGTATTTTATATTTATTGTTGTTCCCCGCCTCGATCCGGAGGGAGAGGCGGGTTATAAATAAATTATTTATATAATAATAGAACAAAATGCTTATAACTTCTGTATTTTAAAAGTTAGAGGCTTGAAACTTGGTCACAATGCTTATGGGGTATGCCTAAGTATGTGTATGAAATTTGAGATCGATCCCTCCAACCCTCGATTTTATATGAATTTTTTAAAGAGTGTTTCTGTTCTGACAGGTCTGAATGAATGCATGTGGCGAGCTGTCATTCTGATCTGTCAGAACGGAAACGATCTTTAATAAATTCATAGAAAATCGAGGGTTGGAGGGATCAATCTCAAATTTGGCACATATGTGCACAACTAATTGCATGATAGTAGTCATATTGATAAAATTTGAAATTATTTATATTACCTATTTGGTGTATGTTTGAGCATCTTCACTGAATATACTACCCATGCATGATTAAAAGAGGTATAATTACAGATGTGAGAGAATTATATGAAAACTACATACATTAACTGAAACTAACTTTTGGAATTAAAATTTCTTTTTTGTGGTTGTGGGTTTTGACCCCAATTGTTTCAATCTTGGCTATTTAAGCAGAAGTGTCTTAATTAAGACAAAAGTGTCAACTTAGACCTGTATCACAGCAAATCATAAGGAATTAATGTGTTCTAAGAAAAGAGGCAACAACTGTAAGAAGAAAATCAATAGATGCTCTTAATTTACATGATTTTAACCAGGTTTATATAACTCGGTGCCAGTCTCAGGTTGGATGGGGCTCTTAGCAGATTCTGCCCCACCCCCACCCCTTCAGGTGAGCCCTTTGGCAGTGGTGGGCCCCAGCAGAAGAGATGAAGGAAGCAGGAAGCAAAATCACTCACCTGCGCAGAGAAGGAAATGGAGGAAGAGGAGGCGAAGGAGATGGAAGAGGCGGTGGCTTAGCCACCCACCCAGGTGGCAGCTCCACACACTTTACTTTGAGGTAGACAGGTGTCAGCAGCAGGAGGGAAACAGGTGACCTTGCCAGCAAGTGCTGCCATTTTGATTCCTTCACAATGCTTCTTGATTCCACCTAGCCGTAGGGTTACTTGAGTATCGATCCGTTGGGGCACCAGAATTAAAATGGCAGGTCTCAGCAGCAGCAGCAGCAGCAGCAGCACCCTTTGGCAAGACTGTCCTCTTCCTTGCTGCTAGGCTGACACCCGCCTGCCTCAAAGTAGGGTGAGTGGGGCAGTGATCCTGCCAGAGGACTCAGCCACTGATGGTGGGCCTCATACAAGAAGGGCTCATGAAATAAGCATCGCCATAAGTCTTAATTTTCAATTTCTCCTGCTTCCAAAAACCAATCAGACTTTTATTCACTGAGCCTCTCTTCGTGCCTGCAAGTGACATGTTGAACTCATTTAAAATGGGCTTCCAACTAGAAGTATGAATCCAACCCATCTGAGCTTGGGGAAGTCTGGGTCTGTGATCTGGATGAGCTCCACCTCTGGTTTCCTTTCTTTTCTTGTAAATTACAACAGCATGGCAACATAAACATTTGTTTCCATCTAACAAACAGATTTAAATGAGTCATAAAGCAATTATTATTACAATCATTGTAGAAAGACTGTGTGAAAAACATTAACCCTGTGATAGTTGGTCAGCAGACTCCAATTCCCCTAGTGAGATGAATGGCTGGGAAGGGGGGTATTATTATTATTATTATTTGCTGTTGTTGTTGTTAATTTGGAGGTTCTGGTGGTAAGGAACAGGAGGCTGATATTCTTAAAGGTTTTCACATTTGATGGAATTAAACAATATTTCATTTCCATTTATTGTATGGAATTTGTGCATAAAAATATCATTTTCTGTTTTCATATGTTAGCCAAGTGAACTATTGCATTGTTGGATATTCTAATATTGTCACCATATCTTGGAATTATGAAGTGAGGAGTTAATACTCTATGCAAAAAATCTGTCTGTCTATCCATCATTAAAACCACAGTTTTACTGCAAGGATTCTCAAAGTTCGTTTTCGTAATAGTGCTCTCCTTCAGCAAGAGGTGGAAAGTTCCAGGTAAGCTTTAGAGGATCAGTTTCCTTTTGAGATTAATGGTATTTTTGTAATATTTTTTTCTTACCACTATATAGGCTGAGCAACTAGCAAACAAGCAGGTACACAGGCAATCAACTGCTAGTCCCAAATCACCATTGCTCCAAAGCAACAGGCCCCAAAACAAAATGGAGGAAAAATCAAGCACCTTCAGGTAGTGTAGATTAAGAAATACCTGTTGAAATATCTAATTAGTATTTTTTTGATCTTATAGCTCTAAGGGTGCAATCCACATGCACGTTTAGATAATTTTAAAAAAGTCCTACAACTCCCAACATTCCCCAGGCAGCATAGGGTAGGTTTGTGTCTTAAGGCACGTGTAGGTTTGTGCCTTAAGGCAACTATGGCTCATGATGCTGAAGTTCAGCTTGTGACATTTGCCTTGCACAGCTGTTGGGATGTTGTTGTTGCATCCCATTTTGACTGCTTGTTTGCTAAGGCAAGAAAATACTGAGAGCAGCAGGCCGTAAGAAGTCTAAAAGGTCACAAAGACATTCAAAGGGGAAGTATTAAATAAAACACTAAAACACTGATGAATGGTCCTTTGTACTAAATATAATCAAAGAAATACAATGTTGTGGTTACTGTTGTTTTTGTTAGAGAGAAACGCTAAAATGAAGTCCGTGCACTGAACTGCCCTGTACAACAAAGTGGTCAAACAAGCAACGAAAAGGCAAAATTCCCAAGTGACTTACAGATGAGCATTGATCTCACTGTAGTGGTGAGAGGTTCCCACTAAATAATGTGACCTTTACATAACAAAACCTCAAATGGAAAGAAAAAAGTATTTTCACTCAATTTGGCTAACTTGGCTCAGGTTTGCCAAAAGATGTGCAAACCTTGGCAGGCTGTGCAGCTACTGCTGAGCCAAGTTTTAAGGGAACCTTCCCAGAAGGACAGATTGGCTAAAACCCAAGCAGAACTCATCGGCTTCATTAGTTTGACCTGGAAAATGGCCAAACTCCCATAATCTGGATTACCAATATTTTTGTTTTAGTGAAAGAAGAGAAAAATGCTGTTCCAGAGTTTCTGAATCACTTTCTGAGAGGTGAGAACTAGAGAACCTCCTCCTATTATAAACCCTGCAATTATTTAGTAATTTCCCCATATTTGGATTACAATCTTGATAACTAGGACACCCTTAAAACAAAGGAGACAGGAAGTTGGGTGGAGAAGAAAAAAGTGTTGCATGATGCAGGAATAGTTTCCACTGAAATGGGGTATCCCAGTTCTGCCTTTCGTCTATTTTCCCCAACGCCACCTCCCCCCAGACGTCCCCCAACATGCCAGAGCATTTGGGTATCGTAGGGCACTGCAGGAGGAGTGGGGAATCAGCGAATATCACGTCCTCCCCTATTCTGTCAGTGGAAATGCTCGGGTAGATCAAAAGGCATCCATGGATGGTAGGAGGCCTTCATGGAGGCAGACACTGGATCCAAGATGATATGTTTACTGGAACAGAACACAAAATGTCAGAATATATTATTCTTTTATAGATATATTTAAAGAATTTAATGAACTGGATGAGGAGGGATCACTGCTCGCCTTTCTGTCTTTTTCTAGTTAAAAACTCTTTAAAAGTAAGTTGAAAAGTAACTTTCCCCTGCCAAATAATGTTCACTTGCATCTGGAATCACTTATTTTAATGCAATTGTGTGATTTTAAAATATATTTTTAAAACTTTTAAAAACAGAGAACTGTGTTTTTGAATTTATTTTATTTTTATTCCCCCACTAGGGTTGCCATACGTCCCGGAAAACCAGGAATGTCCCGATTTCCAGGTGATTCTGGAATGTCCCGACCAGCTGGGCAAGAATCCCAAATTCCCAGTCTGGCCGGCTGATTTCTAAAATGGCGCCTTGAGCAGCGTAGCTGCAGCAGAAGAGAAAAAAGCATGGACGCCTTTTTCAGAGCATTGCTGCTTCTGCACAGGCTCCGCTGAGTCACTCCCTGTGAGTCGTGTTATTGTGCCCGTGAAGAGGAGGAGGAGGAGGAGCAAAAAAGGTTCACTTGCTTTCCTCAGGCTGCCTGCTGCAGTAGGGCTATTGCTGCTGAGCCTGGGAGAGCCAAGTGATTTAGTCAAACAATAAAAGCAAAAGGTCTCCTGACCAGCCGCTGCTATCGTGCAGCTTGTGTTTTCCCTTCCAGGTAATCCTTTCAGTTGCAGATTAGACCCCATAGCTTTTTTTAAGGAAAACCTCGGGGGAGGGGGGTTTACCCATGGGAAACACATTGTTTAAAATGGGCTCTGTGTTCCTATGGCTGCCCCTCTTGTGCTTACTTTCTCCTCCCGCCACTCTCTCCTCCGGCCCTTTTCTCTTCTAACTCCCTTCCACCCACACCATTACTTTTTATTTTGCTTAAGTAGGGCTACTTACTGCCTGTTCAGAGACTGGAGTGATTCAGTGAAAGAAAAACGGCCGTGCTTCCAGCCTTCCAGCCAGGTCAGTCATCCTTTCAGCTCTAGACCAGACCCCATATAGCCGAGGCTTCATAGCTCCTTTCAAGGAAAACTTTTTGGGGGGAGGGGTTGTTTTTGTTTTATCAATGGGAACACTTGCTTAGCAAAAATGGCTTTGCATTGCTGCTGCTGTTCCTCTCCTGATGGCATTAGGCAATTCCCCACCACCACTCCCCCTTTGAGCCCTCCCCCCTCTCCCAGCCTTTCCTCTGCTAACTCCCACCCACACCATTACTTTTATTTTGCTTCCACCAAAAATAAATAAAATAGATAAATATGGAAAATGCTTTCTGATGTTGTGAAGGTTGATAGTGGTTAACGCTGCACAGACTAAATGGCAAATAACTAATTCAGCTGTTTAGGGAATATTGGACTCATTTTAGTGAGGCATTTATAACTACAAGAAGTCTGATGATATTCTGGTCCCTCAATCAAGTTGGGGGTTTTGAAGAGGAGGAACCTGCAAAAAGAGGGGGGGTTGGTGGGGGAAGGAAGTTATAGGTGCATGGGGGGGGATGCTTTGCAAATGCCTTCACATGCTCTTCACTGTAGATTGCTACTCCTTACTTTTGCTTCAAAAGGAGAGAGACCGAGCTGAGGAAAGGAGAAAGAGATTAATGTATGTCTGTGCCACTCCTATGTGGCCAACTCAGATCCTGGGCAGTGTGGTCCCAGTTCCCAGACCCAGACTGGGTTGGGTAACAAGATGCTGCAACCTGGGCAGGATCTACACTACTGCTTTAAAACATTTTATAACAATAGTGACAACTGTTGGGGCCCAGGACACAGAGCTCCATAGACAGGTTTCGAAATGTTTTCAACGTATCATATCCTGCTGGGTGTAGATCTGGCCCTGCTGTTAGTTGTGACTCAGATCCACTTTAAGTGGTTGTTCAGACAACATGCTAAGCCATGGTTAGGCTGCTGTTTAACCCACTTAAATCATATTTTCTTTCTCTTGACAGATGCCCTGCTATTCTGAAATCATTATTTTCTGATGTTATTGGGGAGGCCTATTTGTTGTTCTTATATGCTCAGATGAACCCATTTCAGAAGGGTATTAGTGTAATTGAGAGGGAAGAAATATCTGCGAATAAAGTAAGGTTTGAACTTCTGAACGTGATACAAATATTGAGAGAAAGGCAGGAGAATTGTTTTCTTACTTCAAAGGTTAAAAAATTTCTAGAAGGTTTGTCTCAGTATCAAAAGACAAAATTTCAAGATGAATGCATGTTATTTTATCAGGCAACTATGGAATATCTGATAAAATGGAGCAAGTCTCTGTCTCACCTTGAACATTTTGACTGGCTACTTCTAAAAAAAGCACCTGTTTGGGAAAAGGTAGAAGTTTCTCTGAAGTGGTTGGAGGAAAACAGTATGTGTAAAGTAAATGAGAGTGCTTTGTTTGATCAGGCCTTAAAACTGAAGATGTATGTAAATGAGAATTTAGCAAATGTGAGATGGGCAAACACCAAAAGCTACGAGGAAGCTATCTATATGGGGGAAAGCCCTGCAGTGGCTGCCGGTCTTTGCATCCACTGTGAGGCTGCGGATTGAAAAAGTTGGGGATTTATTCTGATTTATTCAATCAGAGTGATGTTGGTTTGATGCTTCCGCCATCTGACGTTGCTCTGGGGCCAATCCGGGGGCAGTACCTGGTGGAAAGCGACTGGAGGTTGGTTGCTTCACCAGGAAGAGGGCAGAGGCAGCTCTGGTATCCAGAAATCCTGCGCTCCCTCCTCAGCATTGGGGTTAACCAATGCCATCCCAGGAAAGGGAAAGCACAGGGTTTCAGAAGGAGGCTGCACCAACCCGGCATCGTGAAGACAGCCCCTAGGAGAAAGAAGAAACTGGCTATTCTTTCTGTGAAAGTGTAAAAGCCAAATGTTACAGGGATTTCTTCCTAACTCTTATGAGAGCACACATTTCCCATGTAAGGCAAGGCAAAACTCAAAAAAGAAAAAGAAATTTTAGCAAAGCTGAAGATTGGTTTTATATGGTACACTAGTTAACAGCAGCCAAATTAAGTAGTATTACTTAGTAGTAGTTGGGGGTGGGGATGTCATTTCCCCCATAAACAAAGTCATTCGTTGCTAGAAGGTCATTGTCTATCAGTTCTGGCTGGCTATATTTGGTAATTCCTCAAAACAGACTGAATATGAAATCAGCCATATTGTTCCATTATAGGAAAAAAAATACAAAAGTAATACTTTTATCAGACCACAAAATTGTAAGCAAGCTTTGAAGTTCATCAGAACTAAATTTTCATAGGCAGGGTGAAAGGTACACATGCAGGTGTTTAATTTCCTGCAGTTGTGGCATGAAGGAACAGGTTTTTAGGCAACTATCCTTATCTCTGGGAGGGAATAACAAGATATGTCAGTAGGGTGACCAGATTTTGGAACCCAAAATCCCGGTCCAAAATGGCCACCCAAAATGGCTGCCCAAGGGGGCGTGCCCACCACCCCCAAAAACGTAAAATATATTTTTTAAAAAGGCCACCCGCCATGTGAGATCTGAACCCCCCCACCCAAAACAAATCCCACCACCACCAAGCCACCCCCCCCAAAAAAACACAGCGAGGGGGGAGGGGGCTTACCTGCTGGAGCCCAGCGTGCTACTGAGGGACAGGCTGCGAAGCCTGTTTCTCAGTACATTTGAGCACCGGAGGGAAGCGGCTGCCCCAGCAGGTAAGTGGGAGGGGCCCTCCCGCCTCCCCTCCCACCTCTCGCCTCGTGCTCCTTATCTGCAGGGGCGGCCGCTTCCCTCCGGTGCTCGAATCTACTGAGAAACAGGCTTCGCGACCTGTCTCTCAGTAGCGCGCCAGGTGATGACATCATCACCCGGCGTGCTACTGAGGGACAGGCCGCGAAGCCTGTTTCTCAGTAGATTCGAGCACTGGAGGGAAGCGGACGCCCCAGCAGGTGGTGGCAAGGGGGTTCCCCCCACCCAAAACCCCACCACCAAGCCACCCATCCCCCCCAAAACCCATCCCGGACCTACTGGGTCTACCGCCGCTCGCCACTGCCACCGCGTGACCCCCCCCCCGCAGCACCGGTTTGCCCCCGTCGTCCCCCGGTTGGCCCGGATCGCCCCAGGTTTCCCGGTTAGGACCGGGAAACCCCGAGCGATCTGGTCACCCTAATCTGGCAATGAAGACTGGGAAAAACCTACTTCAGGAGTGTTACTGTTGTTTAAGCAGGAAGAAAAGCTTCTACTTGCTGTTATCAAAGGACTATGAAGTTGCGTCACAGTGCTATTGAAAAGATGCAACCAAAACCTAAACTTTTCTACACATCAAGACATGCGTGTACAGTATTACATGGTACATGATGTAGTTGCTTGTTTCCCTGGAATTACACTGATGGGACAGTTTTATTAGCAGACAATATACATTTCTGGTGCATATACATTTTCATACCCTTTTCATGGTACGATAAGAACCAAACTGCATATTATGACTAATGTTGTAGGTAATAAAAATACTGGAATAGGCTCTAGTGGAGTACTTGTTTCAGAAATTTGTATCTGCGCAGGAGATCTAAAGAAATCCATGATGGGTTTTTGTCTACTAACTGAAAAATTTTGAATTATTTCTTTGCTCTCCTGTTTCGTTTACAGAAGTGGGTCCAAATGTTTTTAATACAGCCATGTTTTAAACCTCAGAAGAAGTTCAAATACATTTTTACTATAATCAAAAGAATGCAGAGAATTGTAAAAGTTTATGGAATGCCCCCCCTTCCCCAATTCGGCAGTGCATTATACAGTCCAGTTTGATGTACTGTAGTTTATAGGTGCACAAAGCAAGGCTTTTCCACATTAAGATTGGCTGATAATGTTGTAATTATATTTAACTGCTGACAAATGAAATACAGATGGGGGCTCACTTGCTATTTAAAGCAAAGATCGTGTACGTAAAGATGTTGTCATTTTATTTGGGTATATTTTAATTCCCCTAAGTGAAAAGATTAAGGAACATCACAGCCTGGCAAAAACTGCATTGGGTGAAAACACCCACTGCCTTTGATGTGTCTCTCCTATGCTGAGGAGAGATGGGGGAGGGGGTTCTTTTGCTTGTAGTGTAGCTTCATTTTTTTTTTTATTTCCCTCCTCTAATTAAGGAATTTCTCATTAAAATAACAAGAAGCATGTCTAGCCAAAAGTGCTGCATGTGTTTTCAGTTTCCAAAATGAATGTAAACCATATGGTAGGGTGACCAGATAAAATCCAGGTCAGGGCTCCTGCAGAGAAAAGGGAATTTCAGCCAGGGTAATTTGTCTGCAATTAGTTCCTGGTGAAATTCCCTCTTCATCACAACACTTAAAGTTGCAGGGGCCCTGCCTTCTTTTGTATATGGTCACTCTAGTATAGTGCCTGCAACTTTAACTGTTGTGATGAAGAGGGAATTTCACCAGGAACTAATTGCATACAAACAACCCCGGCTGTAATTCCCTTTTCTCTACAACTGTTAAAGTTACAGGAGCCCTGACCTGGATTTTATCTGGTCAGCCTACCATATGGATCAACTTTTTTCTCTTCTTTCCCCTCTGTGCAAATGGCAATATGCAGTTGAACACCAGCATTAGTACCAGCAACAAGCAAGGAATCGTGGGCCCTAATCCAATTAACATTACTCATAACTAAGGCCAGATCTACACCAAGCAGGATGAAACACTATGAAAGTGTTTGAAAATGGTCTATGGAATGTGTCATGGGCACCAACAGTTGTCAATGCACTTTAATACCATTATAAAGCAGTAGGTGTGCATCCTGCCTAAGTCCCTTGTGTTGGTTCTATCTAATTTGTTCCATCAGTTTAGGGTGCCCAGATAAAATCCAGGTCAGGGCTCATTTAACTTTAAGAGTTGTAGAGAAAAGGGAATTTCAGCCAGTGTCATTTGTATGCAATTAGTTCCTGGTGAAATTCCCTCTTCATCACAACAGTTAAAGTTGCAGGGGCCCTGCCTTCTTTTGTATATGGTCACTCTAGTATAGTGCCTGCACCCTGACCTGGATTTTATCTGGTCACCCTACATCAGTTTCAATGGGATTTAGTTACAAATATGGCTGGTTCAGGACCATGTTGACCCTGTTCAGACAACACACTAGGTCATTAACCATTTTTCAGCAAATGTTTAAACTGTAGTTATGTAGCCACCATGGTTCACATGACACACTGGGCCTGTTCAGAAGACGCCTTAAACCCTGCTGGTTAAGGCTTTTGATTAAGCTGCAAGGTTTAAGGTGTCTTGTGTGATGTGTTTTGCTAAGCCCTGCTCACTCACTAACAGTCTTAACGTCTGTAGCAGGGTTAGCGGTTCTAACCACGGCTTAAAGTGTTGTGTGCGACAGCATGGCTTATGGTTAGTGCTAACCCCGGAGAACAACAGTCATCTGAACTGGCCCACTAAGTCATGGTTCACATGATATGCTAAGCTCATGATATGTTTAGCTCAAAATGCTTAACCACTGTGGCTTAGTGTGTCGTCTGAACAAGAATTGGATCCAGATTTAGGCACATGCAACTAGACTGGTGGAAGTGGGCTTCCCTGCCTTCTTTTCCCTACACCAGCCCCCTCCAGCCCCCTGAAAAAGCTACACAGAAGTCAGAGGACCCTGCTGAATGGGGTGAGTTGTGGTGTGTGAGAGGAGAGGTTATCCTTCAAAATCAAGCAGAGACACCTTCCATGAGTGGAGGCCTTCTGGAAGACAGAGCCTGGATTTAACCCACAGTGTTTAAGAGAACATCATGGGTCATTTAGTCCCATTCTTTGTGATAGCAGGACTCTCTAGAACTGAAGCGACTTTTACTCATCATCCACTCTTCTCTTCAAAAGACCCCGGAATAACTGATTTCACAACTCCTCTGAGCAATTGGTTTTAATCCTCTAAGCTTTCGATAGCCACATAATTTCCAACAAATATTCAAATTAATTTGTTCTGCTTGAATTTGCTTTGCTTGAACTTCAACAGATTGTCCCTGTCTTTTTCTTGGTACTTTTGTATGAGGAAGTGAAGGCAGCAGCTTAACAGCAACAGAACTTGTCCACCCCTGAAGTAGTTGCAGCCATATGGGAAAGGAGCAAGAAACTTGTTAGCAGTTGCCCCATCTTCTTTTTCTGCATCATCATCATCATCATCATGTAATATTTAGATTAGGGCTGTGACCGAATCCAGATCCGGATCCCAAATCAGGAGCAGATCGGGCCGATCCATGCAGAGCTCTCCCTCCCGCTCTCTCCCTCCTACCCCCATTCACCGTGTTTACCTGCAGCCTTCCTCTGCGTCGTCCTCCGTGTTGTATTGCCTCCTCAATGTCGTCCGACCGCTTTCCCACTGGTACCAGGTGATGACGTCACCCGCCGCAACTGGCAAATGTGGTACTCTAATTGGCAATTGGGGAGGGAAGGAGAGAGTGGGGAGAGTGGGAGGGCGGGCTCTGCATGGACCCAGAGCAGATCCAGATCCAGAGCCAAGGTGAATCGGATCAGGCCTGATGCGGACCTTTCAGATCGGGATCCAGATCGGATCAGGGGGTCCATGCACAACCTTAATTTAGATAGCATCAACAGTATACTATGCACTATGCACACAGGGCAGTAATTTTTGTTTCAGTTTATTTGGGTTCTCTTTCCAATAAATAATACTGTTCTGTTTATTTTTGCTTATTACTTTTGAGAGCAAGCTTTGCTAGACTCTCAAAGGCTTGATATTATTGGGAGCTTGGCAAATTTGATTTAAACCCTTTGCATTTCCCAGCCCTCTAAGTTGTATATTTTATGTCACGACACAATTAAAGACATGCAGACCTGCTCAGATTATTTATAAAACCTATTTAGATGCCAAAACACTTTGAACAATAATTTCCTTTCAGTTTATAGGGACATTCAAAGTGTTTTGAAGCATATTTTCAACTTAACACACCACTTTGAAGCTTTGTCCAAGCTTTTGTACACATTTAGTGACAGGAAGTTCTTTTCCATTGCTCAATTCAAAAGGGGAGGCTTTGCCAAGTATGGCTAAACAGTATCCTCCAAAACCTGACAGACATGCTTGGTTCATGCATTTATACACCCAATCAATCACTCCCATTGTTTGTTTGTTTGTTTGTTTGTGTGTTTGTTTGTTTGTTTGTTTTTATATGTTTTTAGAAACATATAATAAGGTGATAATTCATATCTCTAACTGCTTTAAACTTGTAAACTTTTATATGGCATTTTATTGTGTTGTATTTTATGGTTTTAATTGTTGTGAACAGGCCAGAGCACTTCAACTATTGGGCAGCATTATGTGATTGATTGATTGATTGATTGATTGATTGATTGATGCTCCAGAAGAATCACTTTTAAGACACATTTTCATGCAGGGATCTATGTGAGAAAGAAAAGGCTGGCTGTCTAGAACCGCTAGGACTGTCATAATGAAAATGCAGAGCCATTTGAGCTCTGTCTCCTCTGACAGCTTCACTCTATATCTACCATAAATAATCATGTCTGAACATAGTTGCAGATTAAGAACTTAACAAAGACCAGATGATCTTCTGGTCACATACATGTTTCTAGGTATATTATGTGTTCCCAAAATGGGAATTCAGAATATACTCATTATTATTACTAACTAAGAAGACTAGTTTTGAAGAGTCAGGATGTTCTATGAGACTGAGTACTAGGAGCCAATTAAAATATGCAGTAATAACATGTTATTCTTCACTTATTGAATGGCGACCCTTAAGGCTGCAGGTGATACAGTTTTGGAAGGAAAGTACTGTTGTGTTCAGATGGCAAGAACTCTTAGATGTTTTATTGCTATTTTAATAATGTGTGCCATGTTTTTAATCAGTTTTATGTATTTTATCATGTTTTATATTTACTCGATACAAACGGAGAGGCGGGTAAGAAATAAAATTATCATTATTATTATTATTATTATTATTATTAGAAATAACAATTTGGATGGACTCCGTTTAACAGATATAGAGCTTAACAAGTGGGAAACCCACAAGAAAATGTTGCTTGCTAGTGTGTGTGTGTGTGTGTGTGTGTGCTGGAGAGGGAGAGAAAGTTCTCCCCGTCTCAGACAGAGGGCTCCTCTAAATGAGTGATTCATTGCACACTCGTGACTGGCCACTCATGGAAGTTTTGGGGTCCATTACATGATATCAACGATGACCAGGACATCTCCTGCGGTATCCCCTGGAAATCACAGTACAAAAAGAACCACTATTAATGTGGTAATATCTGGGAAATGCAGAATCTTCCATCACTAGATGGCACTGTCTCAATAGAAGTGAAGGGAGATGAAGTATTCAATTCAAAGCATGCGGTCACCCCTTCCCACCCATGTAATGCAGCTCATAGCAATTGCGCCAAAGAACCAGCAAGCACATAGCCCTGGTTAAGCAATGCAATTTCTTCTTAATGTAGAGATGCTCAGGGAGATTCCACAACTGTGGGTAGCCTACCTCCCTGAAGAGAGATGCCTTGCAGCTGACCAAATCCATGCCTTCAAGGGCTTTGGGGTATTCTTCCTCAAGTAACTTCCTGAGGAAGAAATTGTAGGACAGAGAGGAGAGGAGAGGATGGACAAGCCAACAGCAAAATAGCCTTGGCATGCTCCTCCTCCCATCCCCATCTATATGTGAGCATATAAGATGCACAGCCTCATGACTCCCTATTTTGTAAAAGTTGTTCTGCAAACTTTGGGGTTCATCTGAGATGGTTGATACCTTCACCTTATAAGTAGATGGTGCCAGTTTTGCAACATAAGCATTGATACTCACCCAGCAAAGCTGGGAAACAGAGGAACTGATATTCTGGCTCCTCCTTCTGGAATACAGCTATTACACATCTCATATTTACACATTCTAATCAGGATCTTAATATAGAGTACACAGCATTATTATTTCACCATTGATGTTATTTATACTGATGTTAAACTTATTCCCTGGCATTTTGAATTAAGCATTTTACAATATATCTAAGCATCTATTGCATGCGGCAGTGACTCATGCTACATATCCAGATTTACCGAGTTTGCTATGACCTGATTGCTAAATAATTTTACTACATACATATTGTGCAAGATGGAGTGATCTTTCCAACATTTGAAAGTTCTTATGCACTGTCGTTAATGTCATTTATATTCAAAAGTATGGGATTAACTCCTTGAATGTAATTTTTGCACATTGAGCTCAAAACCATTAGATTTGTTCAATTTGCACTTCTGTAAATGATCAGATCCCTTGTGCACTCTGGATAAACATATGAATCTATTCTTCATTTGTATTTCCATGCTTCGGAAAGTCAATTTCACTGTCAAATAACTTTTAATGTGAGCATTTTATTATTATTATTTTGGAAGATGGAGATGGAAGTATGCCCCCTGCATTTCTCCAACTCCCATAAAAAAACCAAAAACCCTCAGAAACCCCAATTCTTCTGAACTATGTCAGGATTTGCTGCCGTGTGCAGTCGAAGCTATAAAATGCCCACTAAATGGCGCTGCCCCATTAAACTGTATGGGCTGGGAGGTTTCATATTACAAACCATGTGGTCGCTGCTGTCTTCCCATGTCATTCAGCTAATTTTAAATGAAGAAGAGAAACAGGAAGCAGAGTAACGGTAAGGAAATGTGATTTCCCCCGTATTATTTTTCTTCCAGTCACTATTTTGTAATTACAATAGCAGATCTTTCAAACTCAAACTCTGTCTTTTTCTACTAGAAGAAGAACATTCCAAATATGTTGGAAGGGGATGAGTAATAGAAATAAAAAATGAAATAAGACCATTGTAAGGTTTTCCACATGGATTGTTAATTGTTGTATCCCCTTTCAGTTTTGTTGGCGAATTGAGATCCGAGCTGTTCCTTTCCTGCTTTTCCACTACATAACTTCTAGGTGGAGCTGTGCCATAGTGAAATAGCACAAATATTCCAGGAGAAATAGTGCAGTCAGAAAAAAATTGCCATCTTCTCTATGCTCTGAAAAAGAGAAGCGAAACTGGCGGATCATGATGTTGTCTAAAGAGCTTGTAAACAACCATGACTAAGGAATCACGAGTACACACTTAATGCCTCATATAGAAAAGATCTGTGAATATTACCATAAACTCATAAAAATTTTATTACAGCCTATTGGCCAGTAGTACATAATTTAAAAATACATAATAAGGACTGGTATTAAAACACTTAAAATAGAAAACATTGGTGAGCTAAACATAGGACTCACCCCTTAAAAAGTAAAATACATTACAGTAATTATATGAGTAAGCAGCAGTGCGAGGCTTTTCACCTACTTAATACTAGACAGATTAAAATGCCAAGAGGTATACTAATTATGGTGAGTTGGCATGAGGACCCGTAAGATGCTATACAACCATTAGGGCTCTGCAGCCAATTGCGCAATGGAGGAACTTGGCTACTTGCAGGGTCATATACTTGTTTGAGCCCTGCAGGAGGATACTCACCAGGGTTCCTTTTGAGTTACCAGCTAAGGTACGTGTTATCGGCCATATCAGCGCTTCTCTCATTATGGTATAAAAACAACAGTCGAATAGAACATGTTCAACCGTTTCAACCTCTGAGTTGCTGTTACATGGACAGTATCTGGCACCAGCTGGGATTTTATTATATCTGCCCTCCAGGAGTTTGGAGGCGAGAGTATTAAATCGGGCAAGTGAAAAGGCTCTCCTGTATTTAGGCACCATTCCGTCTTTGCCAGCAGGGGCTGATAAGCCTAAAGCGGATAGAGAACATGGACCACGGGCCAACCCCTGCAGCTCCTGAAGGTCCATATCCAGCAGCCTTTGTCTGAAGACCCGTAGAGCAGAGCCCAGATCCATGTATAAGAGAAAAAAGGGGGATAACCCCAGGGAATTGGTTTTTTGTGCTATTGCATTAATCCAGGGGGATTCAAATGTGTCCTGGGATACCAAGGAGTTTACAGTCAAGCTATGGTATAGTCTGAGCCAATATTGGATTGAGAGAGTCCATGCCCTACACTTCAGAGAACACAGACCTGCCTCCAGGTTGAGTACCGCCCCAGACACACACTTTGGGACACCAAACAGCAACCTTAAGTATGATGATTGAAGGCTCTCAAGGGTACCCTTAAAAGTGGGAAACCAAATTGGGGCCCCGAATAGAATCTGTGAAACCATTTTGGCTTTGTAAACCCTGGTGGCTGCTGGAATAAATTTGCCGCCCTTTTGATGGAAAAAGCAACATAGTGCCCCCATAGTTTGTTCTGCTCTTTCTTTTATAGATTTACTGTGCACATGCCATTTGAGATTTTCCTGAAACCAGATCCCCAGGTATTTGTAGGAATTAACTTGATTGATTTTGTTTCCACCCATTGTCCAGGAAAAACTTACTTTTCTTTTGGCAAAGACCAGAACTTTAAACTTTGAGTAATTAATGGTTAGCCTGTTTTTATCACAGTAATCTGCAAACCCTGTGAGTAGTCTTTTAAGACCAAGTCGGGTCTGGGACAGCAGGACCGCATCGTCCGCATAGAGGAGTATGTATACCTTGGATTGCCCAATTTTGGGGGGATGAGATTGAATTGGGGACAGATATTACCATATTTCATCAAATCTAAGACACCATCGATTGTAAGATGCACCTTAATTTCAGGGCCACCAACAGGGAAAAAGCTTTGCGTCGATTCTAAGATGCACCTTAATTTCAGTACCACGATCCGGCCTAGTTCCCAGTAACGATGCCTTGCCAGGCTGAGGAGAGCATTGCCAGAGGTACGGAGCAGTGGCGGCAGAAGTGAGGATGGGCAACGGCAATGGAGGTGAGGGGGGAGGGTTAGGGCCCCACAAGTTCCCCCTCCCCCCTCCCCCCTTCCCCCTTACCGTGATCGCTGCTGCCTCAGCCTGGGAAGGCTTCAGTACTCGGGAGTTCTCGTGAGATCTTGGCTACTTCCCAGTACTGAAGCTTTCCCAGGCCGAGGCAGCAGCAATCAAGGTAAGGGGGGAAGAAGGGGGGACTCCTGACTGGCCTTGTGGGGTCCCTCAGGACCCGCTAGGGCAAGTCGCAGGGGGGACATGCAGAGCCCTAGTGCCTTCTGCAAAATGTGGGAGAAATCCGGCGATTGCAAGATGTCATCGATTCTAAGATGCACCCTGTTTTTACAGACGTAAACATGGGTGGGGGGAGTGCATCTTAGAATCGATGAAATACAGTACCACCATGTTCACAATACAAATTCCACCAACTTGAGTTTATTACTACAGTTTCTCTTCCTTAAAGAAATAAAGTTTTATTCATTGCAAGTAGTTGGGTTATTAATTCTAGGGTTGTGCACTGCCTCGAGGCAACCCCCCCCCCAATCTGAGCCAAAGTGGGCCGATTCAGCCCACTTCATCCTGAATCCAGAGTGGTACCAGATTGTCCCAGACCCCCCAAAGTGAATTGGAATGGGGGCCTGAAGTGCTTCGGGGTGCTTTGGCCCCTTCTCCTTCCTCTTCCCCCTCCCCACTCACCCCCAGAACCTGGAACTGCTGCCCCCCCTTCCTGCAGGATTTACTTTAGCTGTGCATCCTCAATTAGAGCTGCAATTTGGAATGAAGATGGGGCTTTGTAGTTTTCCTAGATCTACAGTTGCAAAGTATGGTGGCCATAAAGAACCATTTGCTACTGCAGAGTATGGCAGCCATAAAGAGCCATTTGCAACCATAGATCTAGGAAAAGCAGTAGAGCTCCCATCTTCATTCAAAATGGTGGCTCTAATCGCAAACATGTGGCTAAGGTAAGTCTCACCTGCGATGGGGGCAGTGAACCTCCTGGGTTCAAGAGGCAAATGGAGAGTGGGGAGTCCTATGGACTCCCAGTTGGCCTCTCTCATGGCTTTCCTGGGTGCTAGCCGAACATCTTTTCAGCTGAGCTAAAAGTCCTGCATGTTCAGCATTGTGCCCACCATTATCTATGTGAGATTGGCTCAGCAGTTACCTTTGAAAGGAAGGAGAGGTTAGCTTTAGTCCTCTCCTAAAATAACTAGCCCTCTCTCCTTGAAGTACCACTATTATCCCATCTGGGGTGTGTGGGTGTGGCTGTGGCTGTGGGTGTGGGTGTGTGATATTATGAGTCTTCCTTAGTTGTCCAGGATCATGTAAAGGTTTTGGTGAATATTTTTGAAATTAAAATATCATCTTGTGGAATGTTTTGGACAAGAGGCCAGTGGCCTCTGAGAAGTGGCCTCTGCAAAATACAAGTAAATGGGTAATTCTAGGCTACAGGTATTTCAGAAAGAATTCATACGATTTTAGTGATCAGGAGGGCAAACCAGTTCGACCCTGCTGGTAAAACTATCATCTAAATACCATCTGCTGCTACCTCACTCAGGAAGCTCAGGGGAAATAATATAAACTAAAACAATGCTGAGTGAGATACAAAGAGCCTAGAGGCAACTGTCATCGTGCTATGTGTCAAAAGATGTTGAAAGATGTTGCCTCTAGGCTCTTCATTCACCCTTGGCTACGTGGAACATTGCGGTTCTTTGCTTTTGGTTAAAATAGTCAACCAAACCTTGAATTTTGTGTATAACTATTCCTTATTTCTATTTTTAAAAGCCTAAAAATGCTTTGGAACTATTATTTTATCATTGTTTACAAGCTCCTGACCTTTGTTCCACTTTACTGTTGTTTCACATGGGACAATGCTACCAGAATTGGGCCCCTAGTGCTTTTTCCAGTGTTTAATTATGATGCCATGATTGGAATGCTGGCTTATTCTTGTAATTACTATTCCAGCTCCTAATGTACCAGGCAGTATGGAAGGTGGCAGGAAATTCTCACTGGGCACAGAATTTTCCTTGGTCTCTTCCTTGGTGTGAGCAAAGTATGGGTTATCCATTAATCCTTTGGTTCTAAAAATATAAACCCAGGAAAAATAACCCTTCATACTATCAGCAGTGCTATAAATGGACAGCAAACTATAAATGGAACAAAATGCAAATTGTACAGTAAATCAGCAAAATATATGTTTTGCGTGTAAATTAAGAGATGTACCAGAGGCACTATTATCACTACACCATTATATCTGAATTACAGGCCCATAAAAATTAAAAACCATTGGAGTTGCCACCTTTTAAAGGTTCTGCTCCTCATCTGAAATTAAATGGTTTATTGTTACCTTTCTAATCTGTAGCAGCCTAAATGGATTAAGCTCTACTCACTCTCCAGTTTTGGAGATTAACTTCCACTCCTTGTTTTGAACTATAAAAATATTTCTGTATTAGAAAGCTAGAAAATGTGTCTTATGTACCTTTGAAGGCAGCCACTGGTGTCTAAGTGGAGAGGCTGTTCCTGAAGCCAAGGAAGGGACCAAAGGGAAGATGGTTTGGGGCCTGAGTGAAAGAGAAAGTGGGAGAATTCTCAAACTAAGACCATGGTTGGGTCAGAGGCCCAATTCTCACTGAGGTAGTAAAGCTGTGTTTGGGCCCTACCACTTCAGTGTACAGATGAGGTAAGGTCACATCATGGAATGTTCTTCTCCAAACCACATTAACCCCCAGAAGCCACATATAGAAAAGTAGATGCCAGGGAGAACGGTTAGCCCAGCCTTTTCCTTGACATGCTGTTTTTTGTATGGAAAAGCCAGAGCCTGCTACAACAGCTACAGCTGTTGAGTGATTTGAATCCTTTTATCCCTCTTGGACAATAAATGCTCTATTTTCACAAACCTGGTCACTGTTATCTTTCAAGACAAGACCAGCCTGGCTGAGCCACTGGAGTAAACTGTACAGTTATAGGAACTTTAACACTATATAAAAGAAAGTATTTTGTCAATCTGATAAAGTGACAGGAAATGGAAGGCATACCTGGAGAACTCAGCAGCCCGAAAGTCGGTCTGTGACATTATCACTTGCCTCACTAATGGAATGTGGGCACATATAATACTCAAAGGTCACACAGTAAAGGTTTTTATGTTTATGCCTCATGATTATTTATGTCAACTTCATGCAAGTAATGTTGTGACTCATGTGTTTGAATAATTGCTCACTGGCAAGCCTATTAAAAGTGCCCAAAATGAGGAGCAAGTATTCAACACATTAAAGAGTGTGGGGGGGTCTTCCAGATTAGGTAAATGTATGTGGGAGAGAAACCCTATTGAGAGTTAACTGAGGCATATTGAAATATCTCGTTTGCAGTGATAACAAACATGCATGCTATTTTAGATATCTCCCTTGATTTATGGCTCCATTATTTATGGCTCCATTTATGGCTCCTCTTCAGAACAGACACCTTAAAAGCTTTGAGATTTTCAGTCATTTCTTCTTTGTCCTTCCTTAGATGCTCAGGTGTAGCTGCTATAAACGGAAAGAGAAACGGGCAAGGAAAATGCAAGAATATAGCTGGCACAACATTTGGAGACATCTGTTGTCTGACATTCAGAATTCAGTGCAACCATACAAGTCTATTTTTGCAAACATTCCCTACAAATTTGCAAAAATTTATTTTCTTCCAGCAGACTTCAGATGACCTGTAGGAATTTTATAATATCAAGAGGTTTACTCTTGTCTTTGTGTGACTGACTCCATGCTATTTTGCACCCCTGTCCACTTTACCCATTTGTGAAGCTAACTGATATTTTTCAGGTGCAGACTGCTATTACAGTCATTATATATAGTTCCTGCAACAGTCATTATACATAGTTCCTGCTTATCTCCCCCCAAAAGACTGATAGCAAAAGTTTAATAATTCATTAACATTTATTGTCATGAACCTATGAAATGCTTATGTTGGATGATTACGTCATCCAACCTTCTGCAAAACATCCTTTAACCTGATCTGCAACTTTATCCGATAATGCTTAACTGTGTAGGGGATGTGTATACATAGATCATCTGACATCAGAAAGGGCAACATTCAGAAACCAGTGAAAGAATATTTTGTTATCTTAGGACACTCTATTCTCAGGTTCTTTGATAAATAAAAGCAGTTAAAATGAACTGATTTACCAGGCACATTACAGGCCATTGAACTATCCAATCTTTTTTGTCCCTTTGGCTTCTGGTCTCTTTCCTATCACTAAGTGTTTAGATCCTCTTCACCCTCCATTAGGTTGTGGTCCAGAAACAATGATTTCCCAATTTTGATTGCAGAAATCCAGCCAGCTACAGATTACCATGTATGGGTTTGCTGATGGACAACTTTGTACAAAGTGTGCTATAGCTTGTTTCTGGGTTTCATCAGTCTTATTGCTATTTTTTTAAATACTATAATCTGGCACAGGCCTGAGCAGTTTCTTGATAGTAAAATCCCCACATAGTTTCCCAGAGTCTGTATTCTATTCTAATATCTTTGAAATACTCTAATGTGTGCATAGGGTGACAAATGTTGTTTTGTTGGATTTTTCTTTTGTATTAGAATATGAAAACAGGCCTCCAAAATTTGTCCGTAAATATTCCTGTTCACAAAAGGCGTCCTTTTCCCCACTGCAGCTTTGGTCCCGGTTTCTTCTTCCTTCCATCTGCAATACCAGACCAGAGGAGGAGACAGAATGAAAGGCAGGCAGGCTGGGGGCTGGGGGAATGGGACTATTTTCTGCTTGGTTAGATTCACTCCAGCCCGGCCCTTAGGCCAGTGGAAGCTGGTGGCTCCTATGTCAATGGGGCAGTGAAACTGCTCTGGATTTAAGTCAGAACCCTAAAGGAGTTATCCAAGGTGCTGAATCCTATCCCGATATGCAATTCAGCGTCTTCTATAACTCCTTTACAGTTCTGACTGGCTCTAACTGAAAGCCAGAGCAGATTCACTGCCCCACTGACATTGAAGCTACCAGGCTCCACTGCTTTAGGCTCAAACCCTGAGGCACTAGAAGCCGCTAAGCACTTCTCTGACCAGCTAGGACTTAACCTCTGCCCCCAGCAGACACCAGTATTGGTGTCTCTATGTCAACCCTGCCAGGCTCCACATCTATAGCCCACGTGCACATTCTCTGTCAACTTTTATAAGGAGCAACAAAAAAGCAAAGGGGAAGGGGAAGACATCTCATGTTTTTTTCAGGGTGTTCATCCAGCAACATGGCTCTTTATGGGGGAAATATTTTAAAAAGCCAGTTCTTTGTACTTTGTTGGGGAGGGCACACAGGAAAATGTTAAAAGACGTACCTGGAAAACACAGGTTTATGTTTGTTGTTGATGTAAATCAACATTTATTTCATTGCAGTCATTCTCACACTCGCTAGCGAAGGAGCTACCCCAAAATGTTTCCTGTACTCTGTGGTTATGCTTTATGCTTTAAATAGATTTCAGTTGGGGTTAAAGGAAAGAAATAATTAAATGCAGCCCATCCCAGTACGACTCTGTTTCCGTCACTCTTGAAGTTAGAACATTTCTTACTTTTATGCTTTTATTTCTCTGATACCACCTGGGTAATTTCAACTAGATTAATTAACATTTCTGACAGGACCTTAGATGTGGAAAAGGGAGGGAGGAAGCGCTTCCCTGTCTTGTTACAGTCTGTTTGCTATAATGGTGTCTAGAGCTCCAAGATTGAGCTTCAGTCACGGCAGCCATCTCCCTGCGAATGTAGTCTCCTTGTTTCTTGCCATAACCAGCAAAAATGTTGCATCTACTGAAAATCTGGCAGGGTGACAAGGGCTTGGAGAACTGGGGTACCAGACTCTTCTTCAAACATGTCTTGATCTAAGAAAGGAAGGCAACTTTGTCTCTACTAAGAAATCAGCTCTTAGGATATGACCTATTATTTGTTGTGCTAGTAGAACATCACAAGCTTTGTTATTCCAGCTTTGCTGCTATTATGAGTGTATATTTAGAAGCTGTCTGGTTGGCAACTTGTTTTGTTGTTGTTTGTATTAGGGATACCTAAACATGCCCCTTTATTTAAAGTTTTTATTGTAATTTGTCCCGAGTGTCTCCTAGATAGATGTTGTATTTCTATAAATGTAATAAATCAATAAATCAGTATCCCTAGTGTTCCATTCCTCTAGCCATGGTTGGGTACCTGTGAATTGTGTATATGTATGCCGAATCTTGTTCAACATTCTGAGCCAGAAAAGAACTTATGAGGGAAATGATTTTCAGTTCATAATACAAGCTGGGCAACTTCATATACCAAACCAGGTAAATCTCGAATTTTGGCAACATCACTAAATTTGCCAGTTACATACAACTTTATTATCTGTAAGAAGAATTCTTCCCAAAGTATTCTTAACACCATCTTCACTCATGTACCTTGATAAATTAATTCCATGCTGTTATTAATGTCCTTTTTTGAGTTCAAGTGCTGGAAACAGAGGGCTTATAAGGACATTTATAAGGACACGTATAACTCTGCTATACGACACTTTGAGAGTGTGGCGAGACCACCCCACATCATCCCCACTCAAAGCCTTAGAACTCTGAGTAGATGAGGCAGGAGAATCTCCAAAGGCATACCATATCCTGGCACGGGAGCCGTAAAACTCGGGAGGAGCAGGAGATCTGCATATGCTAATCACTGAAAGGTGCCAGAGTGGTCACTGTTTCTATTTATATCAAATTCCTGCACATCCCACCACCGGAGGATGCCAAGCCTCAGCTTCGGCGCCCTACCCCCACCAGTTCTGGAAAGAATCAAGCAAACCCACATGCAGATCCTGCAGGAAAATGTCATCAGAAAGGTGAACTCCATCTGCCCCATAAAAATCCCCTCTGGAAGGCGAAATGGTTGGGTGCGGAACGACCCAAATCTTGTCGGCCCTGTAGAGCCTGCCGAATCTGCCTGCTCACTTTCTTAATGGCCCTCGGCTGAGTTCTGGGTGGGACCGGCCTTTATAGGCTTGCCCCCCCGCCTCACGTGGCCCATGTGTGCCTATACGTGAGGGCTTTATTCCCCTCCTCCCCACCGCAACATCTGATTCTCTCGCCCAATCCGTACCGGCTGTGCGAGATAATGGACTTTTCTCTAAAGAACTGGACTATGCTGCAGTATAGTTGAAAGCTTCAAACATTGCATTTAACTGGTTTGGAATAGTGGAAGTTTAAGTGGAGCTAAGTAAAAATTCAAACTGCTGCTAGTTGGGCTGACAACTATTTCATTTGATGCTTTAATACAGTTTTCTAATATTGTTTTCTAATAGGCCTCAGCAAGAGTCAAACTGTAATTTACTTTGCATGATGTAATCTTAGCATGTAACCCACATGGTTCAAATGTATTTTCTTTGTAATCATTGCATGTTTTGCATTCTACTTCTGCATGTAATATTCTATTGCATGTACTTTTATCTATAAACTATCCATATCTTAAGACTTCTGATATGGCATGTTTTCATTTGCTTAACAAGTTAAAGATCATTCACTGTTTTCCTCTTTTAAATTTTAAATATATCTTCAAACATATTGAACTTTTAAATAGCCTTAGGTCAGCTCTGGTTATATTTACTTAAAGTCAGGACCTCATTTTCACATGCTTTTTAAAATCACATTTTAAATAAGATGTGTCCAAAATATTGGTGATGCACAACAATATGAGAACCAATAATGTCAAAGGGGATTGAATGTGCATTCCAGTAAATGCAGATGTCTATATACAGATTGATTGATTCTTGCCCTGTTGACAAAAGAGAGACAAACACAAAATGCTATTTGTTTGTCACAAACACAAAATGAATTTATTCATTTCTTTTAAGCAGTACTACTGATGTTAGTTACAGTTGTTTTAATGAAAAACAGATGTGAGCATGTGATGTCTGGATTTGTCAATGGACACATAAATACAGGAGTGCTCCATCTCTAAATCTTCATTCAATCCTTTAAGCTAAATGACAAGATTCCTAGAGTGGTGGCTGTTAACAGATTTGTTTCTCTTCCGCTTTTAAACCAATGAAGCCGTACAAAATTGCACTGGTTCCAAGCCCCAGGGCATAACCCCAACATGCCATCAACATTTCACAGATGAAAATAAGGACACCCTTGTGCATATGTAACATTGCTATTCTCATACTGCAATCACTGAGCAATAATGCACACACTCTGGCACAAGACTCTGCTTCACCTGGCATTTATTCTGCAATAGCCTGTTCTGCACTGGTTTCTGTATCAGGTGAGTTAGTAAAGTGACCAACACAGTTTTCATGTGTGTGTTATTTAAACATTCCTATGTAGCTTTACATCTCTCAAGAAGCTATATAAGAATGGGGTAGCGTAAGGCTTATTACTCAAAATCTACCTGACTGATTTTGCTCATTTTTGTTTTGAACTGAAGCTTCAGCAGTGTAGATATTCAGAAAATTTAGAAAGTTTGAAAAAGTTCACAGCTTGTGCTTTAATAGCAAAACAGTATGTTAACAAGAATAGCCTCTGCCAGAAGCAAAAATGCCATTTCTTGCTGTTGACATGTTAGCAAGTGAAGCCTCTGTGCCAGAAACAAAGATGACAGCTCCTGCTGGTCGCTTTCTCTCTCTCTCCCTCCCCCTCCTCCATTAAAAACAAAAAGTCCATCCAGGCCAGAATTAAAGATGGCATGACCTCTCTCTCAAAGACAAAGATAGCACCCACCGCTCCATTTATCCATCCTCCCCTCAGGCATTCTAGAGACTCCTCATGCACAGAAAAGCTTCTCCTGACCAGAGCTTAATGAGGGAAAACTTTATTGATATAAAAATAATTATATCAATTATCCAGTGGAATTTTAGAATGTTTTATGATGTTTTATGATGTTTTATTGCTATTTTAATAATGTTTGCCATGTTTTTAATCCGTTTTATGTATTTTATCGTGTTTTATATTTACTGTTTTTCCCCGCCTCGATCCAAATGGAGAGGTGGGTAAGAAATAAATTTATTAAAACATGGAAGAAGGAGGAGGAAGAGGCAATGTCAGTAAATTAGACAAGGGGGATATCGCCTTACTCTGATAAGGGCAAGTGCAGACTCTCAGAGGTGAGAGACGTGGCCCCACAGTTGCCATGGAAATCCTCCAGTCCCTCCTCTGCCCCCTCCCCTCCCCACCAACCACCATCCCCTCAGAACAAAGAAATGTCAATAATGTCCATTGGAATGCCCCTGATCTCCTATCTTTAAATGCCCCTGATCTCTCTTTAAATGACCTCTCCCCTCAACAAGGGGCCTTTCCCCTTCTATCTCTCAGAGGGCACCCTGGCACCCACATCCAACCATATTTTCCTTTTTCTTTTTCCCCCAAGAAAAGAGAAGCCCCCTTTCCCCCTTTCCTTTTAGGGTTAGAATCTCGGGTCCCCTTCTATTTGTAATGGTGCTTTCTTTCCAGCCAGGCAATTTTTAAATAATTATAGTTATTATTATTATTATTATTATTATTATTATTATTAGCAGAAGGCAAGTGCGTGGGAGTGGGAAGCAGAAGCCCCCGCAAATGTGCACCTCGTCCTCACTCTTGGAAAGCGCATGGAGCAGGTGCAGAACAGGCCAGGCTAGCAGAGCTTCTCCTTCTTCTGTGGAAACAGAAGTGCATCACCCCACCCCACCCATCGTCTTTTGGTACAGTGACTTAAAAAGTCAAACTCTTCTCATGCTTCCAAATGAGTGGGATTTTCTTATCACCCAGTGCTACCCAGAATTGCAATTTCCAGTATGTTTCACCTTCAGACTACTAGCACCCATGACGACATGAGCTTTCCACTAGTGCTTAATGGGATGTTTCATCTCACAATGGTTAGACTAGCTGGTACTCAAACACACCTAGCAACACTGACTATCTGGAAACACAGCAGGTCAATTTTGAAATAGTAGTTGTATCTTGAAATGGACACCCAGACTTAGCTGTCCACACAAATTGAATACATGACATTCAGTTAGAAGTGTGACATTTTAATGAAATTGAATAGAAACAGTAGAATACAGACACATGCTTACTCTTTGTGAACATTTGAGTATGAAATATTTTAACTGTTTTATAGAATTTAAATGTACGCATAGGACTTTGTTGCAATGTGCCCTGTTAATTATTTTATGAAATATTTCAACTGGTTTTATAGAATATAAATGTATGCATAGGACTTTGTTGCAATGTGCCCTATTAACTATTTGATAAGGCTGCATATGAGTAATGTAACTGTTTTATATTGTTTAAATACATGCACAGGCCTTGCTTGCAATGTGCTCTTCTAATTTCTTCTTTAAAAAAATTACATGTTGTCTCATTCATTTTCTATACATATTTTGTCACAGCCCTTTGAAGAAGGCCTAACAATAAAGAAAAAGGCCGAGACGTGTTGGGCTTTTCATCAATAACATAGTTTTCAGCAACCTGAGACCATGTTCTCCCATTGTTTTTATAAAGCATTGGTCTTTCTAAAATACTTCTGAACAAAATTTTTCTCAAGTAGAAACTAGTTATTAAGCCAAAGTAGTTCCTTTGTAGGTGCAATTTTGTTGGAGCAAAAGACATGGACACCAGTTTGAACGAAGGAGGAAAATTCCACCAATTCCTCTTCCCCCCTGTAGTCCCTGAAAAGCTGCTTCAGAGGGATGGGTGAACAATATGGGAGGTGGTAGGCAGGATCAGTGAAAATGGCCTCCTCCTTTTCTCTAGTGAGAGAATCTCAGTCCCTTCTGCAAACGGAATGTAGCCTTTCCATTCACGGAAAGGACACTCTAGATTCTTTAAAAATGTCCTGACAGGCCATTATAAGACAGGAGCATAGAAGGAAAGAGAGTAATAGTATATTTTCCTGCACACTGTCACAGTCTCACTGAGGATACTTTGCTTCGGGTGTGTATCGAAACCCATAAAACTGTGAATTCCATGGGAGGCAGACTAGGTTTGACAATTTAACAGATGCTATTCATGGGAGAATGGGAAACAAATATCAAGCTATGTTTGTTGGTGAATGCAGTATTGCTTATGGCATCCACATTTATTTTGGTTTGGGTGTTTTACTATTTTTTTAAATGCAGAACCTTTCAAAACAGGAGATCTTCTTCCTAAATTACGAGCTCCGTTCACCCTCCGTTGTGGTCCTGGACCCCCCAGTGGATGGCTTTAACTGACAAATCCCAACGGCTCCTTCCCCAACATTCTTCCCCCAGCAAGCTCCCCCTCCCTCCTCGTACCTTCTAATTCTGTCCTCTAAGCAGTTCCCTCTCCCATCCAGTCACGCTCCAGAATACAGGTCACTAAAACACACTCGGAATTCTTTTTAAAAGACATCCCTAGAATCTCCCCAAAGGCAGAATAAGGAAAGTGTTTTACCAGGGACAGATGGCAGAAAGTAAAGTCTGTCCCTAATGAATAGAACAGTTGGGGCACATGGGGCAGGCATGCTATGTGTGCCCAAGAGGTCTACAGTTCTTCAGAACATTGTATAGCTTCCTCTTGTTACAACTGTCCCTATGAAGTTGTGGATTTGCCAGCAGGTGTGGGTCCAAATTTACAATGACCAAAATTGCATGATTACATTTGTACACACATATAATAAATGGCAATATCTACCCCACCCCCTTAGTGAGTTTAACCCAAGCAAGCTGGACAATTGAAGAGATACCGGAAGGATGACTTCTTTACACTTTCATTTAATTCATCTAGGCATTTCTTTGTTCTTTCCTCCTCTTTCTGACTCTTTATGGCCTCCCTTTCCATCTGCTTTTTATTATCACCTCCAGTTCTAATCCCCTCCTTAGCTGTTCACATAATCACCCCTTTATTTGAGAACCTGTGTTTGCACCCTTTGATCTAAGGCTTGTCTTTGTACTTTCTAGTCCCCTCTTAGCCAGCAACACTTCACCTGGATTTTCCTTGCCTGTTTCCCATTGTTTCCTATGGTCTGTTGCTCGCTCCATGGCATGGCATGACATCCAAGCTTGTTATAGAATCTAAGGTTGTATGAGGTGAATACACCATCCCTTTCTTTTCACAGAATATAACTGAGGCTGTTTTGTCATTTCAGTAACCTCTCAGTACGACATGATTGTACAGAACTAAAATTTGAACTGTTGTGAATCATATCCGGTCACTTTTATTTCCTCTGTTGAACAGATCCAATTAATATTATATAACCTTTTTTTTTTTTTTTTTTTACAATTTGCTTCCCCCTCTCCCAAGAAGGAACCAACCATTAACATTTGACTTTTATTAGCGTTTTAATGTTTACAAATAGTGGACATGGGCCAGTCCTTGTTTTAACTGTGGTTTTATTTTATATTTGCTTTTTGTGTATTTGCAAAGTGGGATTCATAATAGTAGGCTAATTCATCCCCTCCCCCACTTGTTTGGTTTTCTTTTGCAGTAGACAGTCAACATCCTGGAGGTCCTGGAGGTTAATGAGCATGTTCAGTCCTCACTGAGCTGTTATTTTTGGAGGGTTCTCTCTTTTGTGTATGTACGAGTTTTAATGTTTTTTACTTCTACATACTTCAGGACTCCCCCGGAGCATGCTGATATCTCCCTCTTGCTTCTTAGTGTGCAGGAGTGTGTGTATCCCTTAAAACGGACACACACACACACCCCAAATTCCAAGGGGAAGTATCCCACTTCATAGAGATTACAACTTCTGAATCTCAGCTTTTCTTAAGCTGATCCCATAACTTCAGTTTTGTGACAAGTGGTAGTTTTGAGTTTAGTTTGTAAGCCCAATATTTTTGACCCTCCCAAAGGCAATCTCCATAGGAAAAGAAAACATAAGGAAGTGAAAGGAAGCGACTGATAGTACTAGCTTCCAACCAGGGAATGGTTTTAACAGGGCTCTGGGTTTTTTTATGTCCAGTCACAGTGCTTTTGGGAGGGGTGTAGGTGGAAATGATCAGTGGCTGCTCCGGTGTTTTCACTGCATTTTATGACTGTGTGCTTGTGGCAGCAGAGACAGGAGCAGTAGCATTCATGGCTTCTACCACTAACTGGTAGATGCCTGGGGTCACTGTTCAGACGTGGCTAATGCCAACTTCCCAATCAGGCATATGTTTTTCCACCACACAGCCGTGGTACAAGCTCTCGTCATGTTGCACCCCTGTCGCGTTGTGCCCCCACCCTATTCCCCTTCCCGCCACATCATAACTACTTCTCCTTACCTTTACCACTGATGCGTTAGCTCTCTGTAGAGCCAGACAGGCTGAAGAAGTGGCTGGCACAGCTATTTAGACCACCAGCCCACAGAACCTAAAAACTATCGACCACTTCTCATGCAGTACCCATCCTAATCGCCATTTCTACACCAGGCTTTTTGCCTGGAATCGCCCCCGGCTGGTCCCTGTGCATTCACATGATGAACAGGGACTCCGGGGCGTGGGGTGGGGACAGGCACGGGATTTCCCAGGGATAAGGGATCCCTGGGAAATCCTGATTATTCCGCAGTTCCGAGAACTTCCCAATACCGTGGAAGATGTGGCTGCCTGTCTCAGCTGCTGCCACGCTTACTTGCAAGTAAGCGCTGCAGAAAAAATGGGCACGGAGCCACACCACATGGCTCCGTGCCCATCAGGGGAGGGGGGGCAAGTTCACCATCACCAGGATGGTTTTTTTAACCTACCCGTTTCCGATGGAGTGCAAGTGCACTCCCTGGATCCCTTCTGGAAAATAAAATGGTGGGCGCAACATCCCTCCTTCCTCCCGGGACGACGCGCTGCCATGTGGCTAAGACTGATGATCCTGGATTCTGGGATCGCGCTATGCTGTAGAAAGGGCCAATGTCTACAGGGGATATGGTGTAACAGTTCCACATGGAGACTCTGGCCTCATCTACACCAAGCAGGATATTGCACTATGAAAGTGATATGAAAGCAGTATATAAAAGGCAGGAGGCACACCAGGCAGGATATAGCAGTGTGAAGTGGTATATGGTATGTGTCTATGGGCCCCAACAGTTGTCAGTGCCCTTCAATACCACTATAATGCCGTAGTGTGGCTCTTGCCTTTTATATACTGCTTTCATACCGCTTTCATAGTGCTGTATCCTGCTTGGTATAGATAAGGCCAGAGTGACATTTTGCTTTTATCAAATAGCAGCACAACAATGCCTTGGGAAAAGCCGGGGCCTGAGAGAGAGCAAATAGAAAGGAACAAAAGGAGAACTAAAGAAGTAGATATTCTAAAAGCACAAGCCAAGTGCTGCTGAAAACTCTTAAACATCCTAAAAGTATATATTCCAATTTCAATCACTTTTGAGCGGGTGTGTTATAAATTCAGCAATGGCATCTGGAAATGTTTTGCAGCAGTGCAAACAAGGCAAGCTTTCACTTAGTTTTTCAGCTTTGCAGGACCATCATTTCCCCCTATTGTTGTGGTATCTGTAGCTTCTATTTAGAAAATTGGAACGATCTATGCTGTCTCTGGAGAATGAAACCATATTGCTCTGATCGAGAAGAAAGCTATCGAAGGAGGCCAACAAAGCAGGGAGAAATTATCATTCTGTTTCTTTTCAGGCAACAATTTATGTTAAGTGGTGTCATGAGCCCTTCAAAGTGGCAAAGCCTCCTGTTAGCTACCTGGTAGTGTGAATAGATATGATTAAAGAAAGGTTTTCAAACTCTAAACCCTAGCATTTGATTCAGTGGAATCAGAATAAGATCATTAACAAATGTCAGTATTCTCCATGTCATAAGATGCAATCCTGTGCACATTTAGACAGAAAACATGCAGGATTTGTAGGGATTTTTCTGTGTCAGCATGCATAGATTTGCACCCTTAACTTCAAAAGCGACTTGTGCATTTGTTCCCCTATTTCCTACATTGCGTACATTTTCTTTAGTAGATTGAATCAACTCTATTTTTAATCTATGGGGGATATTTTCACAAACTAGGAAATTTATTTAAATTTGGGGAGATTTACACAAATCTGTTTGTTTGCTGCTCAACATATGCAGGTTTCCTGTTTGTGCAAAGTGAGCAGTGGTCTCAAATTTGAACAGTGAGGTGATCTTCAGGGGATCCTGGTGATCTTAAACATCACTCACTTGCTCATCCCTAGGGACACCATAAAGCAATGCTAATAGTGCCAAACCTCCTGACTGTTAGAGCAATATGACAATGGAACCCATGACCTAGGGAGGTGGTGGGCTCTCCCACATTAGAGGCATTCAAGAGGCAGCTGGACAACCATCTGTCAGGGATGCTTTAGGGTAGATTCCTGCATTGAGCAGGGGGTTGGACTCGATGGCCTTATAGGCACCTTCCAACTCTACTATGCTATGATTCTATGACTGGACAAATGATACAGGAAGGACTTGAACCACCAGCAAGACAGTGCCTTCCAGACCCAGCTCTGCCAGGCAGTCGAGAAGGCCAACAAGAGGCTCACGAGAACTAGTAGGGTTTCACTCCCCGCATCCGGTTCCTGGCCTAGGTCATCTGTCAAGGTGACCAAAGCAGTCTCAGTCCCATATCCTGGCCAGAAACCTGGTCGAAATGGGTCCAGATAATAACCAGTTTAATCCCAGTGCATCTGCAGTTGCGAGGGCACCACTTTCTTGATCACTTTCTCAATTTTTCTTCCATAGCAATATTCGCATTGGATCATTTTGATTCAGAAGATCAGAGGCCTTCATTACTTAGTTTATTAAACCAATGTCCCGTATTTAAGAGGCATTGAAGAACTGTGGTTTAATTTACCTAGTATCACAGCACCATGGTGTGGGAGGGGTTATCATCACATGGGCTGACCTCATTACTGGGTTCCTGAATCATAGTTTAGAAAGCTGGGATCATTATAGTTGAAAAGGCTTACAGATTACTTACTGTTTGCCATTGGTTCAGCATTGGAGGCACTGACATTTCCTTATTGAAAAAAGTGAATTATCATGGTTAGGGATGTTCACATCTAAAATTGAAGGTCACCGGTTCTAAACCCATAGACAGTTTCGAAGGCCCTGTCTACACCATAGGGGTGGCAATCCTGGAAGTACCTGCTTCCAGGATCATCACTTGAAGCCACACTAAAAGTGCGATGACCCAGCTTCCTCCCAGGTCATCGCATGTCGCACCCACCAATTTGTTTTGTTGATGCAGGAAGAGCGCATTTGTGCTCCATTGCCCAGGTGATCATTGCCCAGGTAATCAGGGGGCCACCCTCCCCCCCCACCATCCTGGGGATGGCGAAGTTGCTGTCCCCCCTCCCTTGATGGGCATGGAGCCATGTGGTGGGGCTCCATGACCATTTTTGTTGCTGCGCTTACTCACAAGTAAGTGTGGCAGCAGCTGGGATGGGCGACCACATCTCCTGCGGTCCCAGGAACTTCCCGGGACCGTGGAAGGTTCAGGATTTTCAAGGGATCCCTTAATCCTGACAAATCCCGTGCCCACCCACCCCTGCCCCCGGGAGTCCCTATGCATCATTTGGACTCACAGGGACCAGCCGGGGGCCATCCCAGGCAAACAGCTTGGTGTAGAACGGCCAACGATTGCCACAGTTTGGCAATTGCTTGAACTCAGTGTTATCATCTTGGGTTCTCTTGATATTGGGTTCTGCCTGGTCAAGGGCCGTCTATACTATCTCCAGCCTGTCAGGTCCTGGACCAATAGAGTGTTTTCTCCATAATCCCCTTTCAAGGAGCAAGGGATGCTGGGGACAGAGATTCAGTTTACCTTCACATTTCACTTCCAACTCTCATTGGCTGGCTGTGCCTCTGCTACCTCCCATCCCCAAACACTTAAAGGGGAATGCAAGCCAATTTGCCAAATAGCCTCTAAAAAGCTAGAGCCAATCAGAATAGCCAAACCGCTTTTAGGAAGACAAAATTAGGCTTTCTTAGTCTCCCATTGTTGTCAGTTACAGGAGAGTATGTTACACATCTAGAGATTCTCTGTTGAAGGCACACGACTAAGGTACTTGGCAAGAAATGTGATAGGTTCAACATATGAGCTTTCGTTTAGGAAAAAGAAAAGAAAAAGCAAGAATTGCATGACCCTCAAGCCCATACAGCAGTCTGCATGGAGCAGAGCAGAGACTATGTGGCGCACACAATGTACACATGCCAAGTGGCAGCAGTCCAGCCCACCCATGTGTGTCATTACAAACCGTGACCATATGCAGAACACATGTTCAACAATGTGATCCATGATCAGAATAGGATGAATAAATCAAAGTTCTCATTCACAATGTGTCAAAAGTGGTTTTCTATTTTTTCCACTTTAGAAAGTAGAGACCAAATTTGTTTGGTTCACCAGGTTACAAAGGCAGGGGTGCCATTTATGGAGAACAGGGAGCACAATCCTCTTCCATTTCCACATGTTTCAGATCACATTATTATTCTGTTGAGAACCTATATCTTTGGCCAACACACCCTGTTTGACTAATGCTAGAAATAATTACTACGGTTGTGTGGCCAATAAAATGCCTCCAAGAAGCCCTTAAGCTGGACATGAGGGCAACAGCCCTCACCCATTCTTTGCTCCTCTCACATCATACAGCTGGTACAGAGCATGGCTTCTGCCCATGGAGGAGATTTCGTCATACTTAATAGCTGAATATATCCTTCTATTCCATGAACGTCTTGTAAAGCCATTTTATTTGGTGGCCATCACCACTTGTAGCAACGAACTCCACAAATAATTGTGTGGAGATGTATTTTCTTTCATTTGTTCTGAGAAGGCAACTCTTGATTCCATCAATAGTGAGTGATAAGTAGTATTTAGTAGGTGTTTTGTGTAAACAGCTTCAGTCTTTTATGAGGTGCATATAGAGATATGTCATGAAACTCTTTATCTTTAAAGCCATTTTGACTTCTGAAGTATTACAAAATTATCCGTATTCCTCAAATGAGATGGAAAAAGTATTAAAGATGACATTACCTTTTAACAATGACTGATAGTGTTATTTTTAAAATTTATGTTATCTCACACTTTATGTTAGATTTTGGCCTCTCAACATGAACATTTATTTTAATTAAATATTTTAATTAAGTAGTAACATTTGAGAGCAAGTATAGCATAGTGGCCAGTGAAGAGAATGAACTACAAATCAGGAAGTCCCAGTTAGAAACTCACCTCACTACGAACTCATTGGATGTTCTTAGCCAAATCACTCTTTCCACCTCAGCCCATCCACCCCATCTACAATATGGAGATAATATGATAAAAGGTTGTTGTCAAGGTTAGAGTACCAGCATATGTGAAGCACTTGGAAACTAAAAAATTCTAAATAGTGTTGTGTTTTTATGCTAAAGCATTGTGTCCATTTGACCAAACTGGTTTTCCATGAGGAACCCTTGAAACGGCTAAACAATACCAGAGCTTAGTGATCAAACCATTCCTACAGAGTAAGCTTGTGAGCCATCTCCAATTAAAACTTATGCGACCCAGAACATTGCCTTGTAAATACAAATAAGTTTGGGCTGAGCAGCTGTGGACATTAAATCTACTTTCTTGTAAGAATATCAAGCTTGCAAACATAGTGACAAGCTGGTTTTCCTTAAAGTTCAGCTGGTATGTCAACTGCTATGTCTCCTAAACTCCATTTCACCCCTCGCAAACTAGCACAAGGGTGCTTGGTAAATTGCGAGGTGTGTTTGGTTTGGATCCCAAGGCAGTGATTTGGAAAACAGCCTGATTTGGTTCAGGTCATGTTTGAGGATGCTCATATTGACTTGCAATTGAATCAGAATCTCACTCCAGAAGTCCCAAGCTTTGTGCCTCCCCATTGACTAACACTGGAAATCAACAAATGACTGCAACATGTTTGCTTTTTGACAGACCCGGATGACATTTTCTGAAGGAATGAGGCATGCCAAGTTTCAGCCAAATGGGTGCAGGGGTGGTTATGCTAGATGCCTTAAAATTTTGATCTTTAAAAAAAATGGAAACGCGAATAAACTTTTTATTTCTTGACGTAATCGGATGAAAATTGCAGGCGCAGTTACCCCTTCTGAAGAGATAAAGCTTGCATTTGCTTCCCTCTCCTGTGCTTTTGTGGCAATTTGAATGCATACATCATAGAGGTGACCCTAAGTAAGAAACCTGCAAAAACAAAGCAAAAATCAGGAAGACAGATGCAGAAGTTAGGGAGTTATGATGAATGTGTTTTGTTTGTTTGTGTTGTTAACACCAAAGACACAGAAACCTTCAATGCTCCATCCTTGATGGAGTGGATAAATGACACTTTATTGAGAAAAACATACGTGTACATAATAGAACTTCTGCATACATTATATAGTGCAAGGAAAGCCTTTAAAGCTTGGAGTTGTTTTTTCTTTTAAAAAATTGGATTCCTCTTTCCCCCTTTTGTTGCATGTCTGTGAATTTAGGCATACACCCACATCCACACCTAATTTTATGCACCTCATAGCCCCAAACTGTGTGAGATTTCCTCATAGGGAAGTTCCTCCAGTTTCCCAAGGTTGCCCTTTTCTGTACCTGTTCCACAAGTTCATGACTTTGACTTAGTTCTTCCTGAGATGTTAGTCCTGTGCCTTGGCTATGATACTTCAGACTCTAGATGGGGTTTTCCCATGAGGGAAGGGGCAGGAGTCAGCTCATGAGCAGAGAACATGAGCTGACTCCTGCATGCAGGAGAACATGCAGAAGGTCCTAGGATCCATCCCTAGTTCAAAGGATGAGATAACAGGTAATGGTAAGATCCTTCTCTGCCTGATACCATGGAGAACTGTTTCCAGATGACAGTAGTGGGGTAGATGGTTCAACTTTCTTGGGCCTGTTTCCCCATACAAAACAATTCCTTACATGTAGCAAACTATCGTGTCAGGGGGAAAGGCAGGCTACAACACCTTTTTGTCTGTCATTTGAGCATCCTGTGTAAAGGAATCCCCTCCTCTCATGAAAAGCATTCTATTATGTGAGCCCCCCATCTGCGCTGTAGTACAGTCCAAACAAAGGGGCGTGAGAAATATTTGCTTTGTCCCTTTTGGATTTTAAAGTTTATTTATTTATTTATTTATTTATTGCATTTTTATACTGCCCCCATGGCCGAAGCTCTCTGGGCGGTTCACAAAAATTAAAACCATGAAATCATTTTAAAATATATAAAACAAGACACAATCTAAAAACACAGAATAACATGTTCTAGAATAGTGTGGTCTTACTAGCTTCAATATGCTTTTCCCGAGGCTGTTCTACAACAACAGCAATGCCAGTTAAACTATTGATGACTTTGAGCTCCATCACTCCAGCGATTTATCACCCACTCCTTTGCAGCGCTGTCCTCACATGATGTCATCCCTGTCCTGCGCTCCTCTCACCCCTTATCCCCCCCTTGTTGCGTTTTATTTTGGTGTGGGGAAAGTATGGATTATTTTCCCCTCTCACGTCTTCCTTTGTTGGGGGTGGGGTGCTAATGGAGTCTGGCTGACGAAAGAGGAGGGCGGGGTGATTCTCCTCCTCCAGCACGTCATTGTATGGACTTGTTAGTCAGTGGAATGGACTTGTTAGTGCTCCAACCCCACCCTCCTTGCCTGCAGCTCCCTCATTTTTAAAGATAAAAAGATGAAACTTGGGACTTCGAGAGCTGTTAAGTAGAGCTTTCAGCATGCTAAATCTGAATCAGATCGGTTTATCCCTTGACGTTTTAGGAATGCAGAAGTCCACCTTTGTGCATTTGTGACAGATCTATTTTCCTTTACTTTGATACTGCAAAGCTGAGGTCCATCACACCAGCGATTTAGTGCACTCTCGCCATGCCTGGTGTGCAGATTTGCAGCACGGTACTCACATGATGCTGTGCCTGTCCTGCTGACACCCTTCCTCTTCCCCAGCCTTTCCTAGAACACTAAAAGTCTGGATTATTTTCCCTAAGAGCATTTAATGTGCTCTACACCTCTGTGTAGTTTTAAAGAAACTGGGGGCTTGAATGGATTGCATCAGTCCTGGTAGGGAAAAGTGATCTCTCCCAGCAGCCGGCTCCAAGCTTCAATATAAAACCCAAACTTTGCATCCCAGGCTCAAAATTGTTTTTTAAAATCATACAATGCCTGAATCTCTGCAGAGACAGGATTGTACTCCCTCGATGCCCCCAAAGAGCCAGACTAAAGGGTTGTTCCATTTTTGCCTGGCAGAAAGGCGGTCTGGTTGAAGTGCTCATCTGACAGGACCAGACTGGAGGGAGAAAGAGAAGGGGAGGGGTGGAGTGGAGTGGAGTGGAAGAGCAAACGAGTGAAGGAGTGAAAGAGCAGCTCTTCAAGTGAAAGGGATCATAAGCTTAACGCGCTTCTGCCTCAGAGGTTAAAAAAAAAAAGTGGAGGCAAACTGGGGGGGGAGGGATTAGGTGTGATGGAGGTCGCTGTGCATCTCCAGTTCATAAAACAGAGACCTGCTGGTTTCCTTACTGAAAAGTAAATCCCATTAATTTCAACTCCAAGTCATACTAAAATCGGATGCATGCTTACCTTTGAGTAAGCCCCATTGAACACAGAGAGATCTACTTCTGAGTAAACTCATATACAACTAACTTTTAATAGTGTGGTCACTCAGAGGCTTTTTTAAAAAAAGTCTAAAACAGCAAATTGGAAAGAAGTGCTCTGCAACCCTTATGCTTACTTCTGGAGTCTTACTTCTGTTTACTCAGAACTGGAGGGGGAAGAGGAAGGGGCAAGGTGGGGTGGGGTGGGGTGGGATGGGTGCAATAGCAACAGGACAGCAAACAAGTGAAAAGAAAGTTCACTGATATAGCTACAATCGTGAAAGGGAGGAGCACTTGCAGCACTTATGAAACGGAGGTAAAAAATGCAGAGGCAAACCGGGGTGAGGGTGGGGAATAGGTGTGATGGAGCCCTATGTTGTGTCTCAGCTCCCTTCATTTAGAAACAGTACAACATTATGTTGACATTTTAATTTCTCTAATTTGCATTTCTTTCATGGGTCTCCAAATATGAAATGAATGTTCCTACAGGTGTACATAATATCATCCCAGATCCATTTTGTGTGGGGTGGGGTTTGTTAAGTCTATGATATCAATCATGTTGTCACATGGAATACTAGAATGACCCCGATGAAAGCCAAATGCCCATGGGAAGCTTACAAGCGGAGTATAATTAAAGGAGACATAGCTTAGTTTTGTCCCTAGTACATTAAGTAATGGTAAATGGTAAATGCCTAAACAGCCATTTAGAAGCTATTATGGCCATGAATGTGAACCATTTTTAGAACAATTCTAGATAGTGTCCATCACTACGATTTGTGACAATAATTTTTGGATTAGATAGAGAAGCATTTCTGTTTTTTCTAAACATATTCCCAGTCATTTTCATTAAATAACTAAATCCTAATATTGTGAGATAATTAATTCTATTTTATATTTCCAGATGTCTCATAATTTTATATATGCCTATCATGCTTTCCCCTTGATCATTTTTTTCTTCACTACTTCACTATTACTCCAACCACCACCACCTCCTCCTCCTCCTCCTCCTCCTCCTCCTCCTCCTCTTCTTCTTCTTCTTCTTCTTCTTCTTCTTCTTTTCTGTAACTCTTTCTCACTCGTGGATGTTTTTCTAAACAGACATGATGGGCATTATTATTATTATTATTATTATTATTATTATTATTAGGCTTATAGAGCTGGGTAGCATGAGCAATGCAGCATTATTTATATTTATTAATTTATTACATTTATTACACCTTTTTCCCACCAAGGAACCCAAGGTGGCATACATAATCCTCCTCCTCTCAAGTTTTATCCTCACAACAGTAACCCTGTGAGGTAGGTTGGGCTGAGAGGCTATGACTGGTCCAAAGTCACCCAGTGAGCTTTCATGGCCAAGTGGTACTGGAACTTGGATCTCCCAACTCCCAGTCCAACACTCTTAACCACTATGCCAAACTGGTAACATTACCAGCCACATGACTATGATAAACATTACAGTTTTTTGTTTTTGCTTCAATACAGTTCAAGATGTTCTTTGATGTTCTTCTTCTTTCCTTATAATCTTATTTGCCTGTTCTTAGCGTTGATGGCTATGCTGCGTTTGTTCTTCTGCGTCTTCATCATCCTCACCATTTCCTTTGTGGCATACTGAATATAGCCTTCTTGGCTTCTTAGGGAAGGTCCTGCTAACAATTCAAACTAAATCACGTTTAAAGTATTCAATGAATGATTTTATTTTATGTACAGGTTCATATCCAATGGCATGTGCAGTAGATCCAAATCTGCAAGGTGGCTTTAGAAATATTGGTCTTAACAGCTAAATCAGCTGGAGCAGCCATCTAGCCATTTTCAATCTTTGAAACCTGGTGCAATTTGAATAGGTCCATTGACTCCACATGAGTGAGGGTGGAGCTGCACATGACGCTCAACACAGTGCTGATGACAAAAATGTCAGTCCTGTCTCGATTTCTCCCCACAGCTAATCACGCCGAGCACCGAAGTGCTACATGTCTCTTTCCATCTTTCCATACGCATATGAATGTTATTTCTTTCCCTTATGGCATCCTGGGACAATGCTGATCAGGGACTAAAAACCATTTTGATTGGGGCACAGAGAATGAGCATCACCTTGAGAGGGTCATGTTGGCTTGACTTTCCTATCTCCCCCAGGGGTTTTCAGGAATTAAAGAGGCCGGTACAGTACTACTGCTGACTAAAGCATAATGACTTGCTTTTGTGTTGCCAGAAATGTTATGGCACTGAGCATTCACTTTGTTCATTTTAAAGTGTATATTTTGCCACAGTCTCTCATTTAGGAATCGAAACAGACATGTTGGGTGGGGGGGAGGATCTTTATAATCCTTATACCTTTAATTTTCTTTTATTAATAAAGCATTACCAACTGATTTACTACACTGTTACAAACACAATTGCACAACAGCAATGCTGTAAATGTAGTACACAAGGCTTCCGCTGACCCAAACTCCTTGATTTTTCTCCTTGGGAGAAAAGAACACCTCTGTGAGGCAGATTTTTTAAAGATCCTGGTAAAAAATTAGATTTCTCCATTCTCCAGATGTTCCTTAGCCTTATTATGACACCCCTCACCTAGGCTGCCTCTACACCAGATGTTTAAAACTCTTTCAAGTCTCACTAAAAATTTTACCTCTACATGAGTGGAGTGCAAATCGGGAGTTGAGGCGCGTTATCTATCCAATTATGCACATTATCGAATGTGCGTTAAATAGCGAGTTTTATTTTTGCTGCGGGCCGTTAAAGCACATTTTGACTATGTGAACAAGCGATTCTCTGCATTAACTACTTCTAAAGTGCATTTCAAACAACCAGTAAGGCCACCAGTTGTGCGCTCAATTACCTCCTGCGTACAATCATTTACCATAAAGCGCTTCCGAGAAGATGCGCATAATCGGAGAACCAGGCGTCAAACCGAATTCTTGTAGAGGAGGTCCTAGTTTCAGACAGGACTTTGCATTGGTTTATAATACCCCCCCCCTTGCTATTGTTCAGGGGGGAAGGCAAAAAGAAAAAAAAGCAAGCATCTGGAGAACAGAACTGCAAATGTGTGCTTTTTCACTGTTTTTCAGCTTTCCAGTTCTTTCTTTTCTGTGTTTGATAAATGTACAAAGAGCTGCAGGGTAAAGATTGCAATCAGTACAAAGTGTGATCCACTACTTCATTACTCTGAATATGCATCAGTTCAACCCAGCTAAAGTTAAGTGCCTTATCCACAGAATCACTCTGTTCTTTTGTCCAATACTGAGGTAATTGTGAGCATTGGCACTCACTCTCCTGGGAAGTGGAAGGGGTCTGAAGTTTGTTAACTGCATTGCTCATGTCAAGGATATCTGCCAAGCCTTGTAATTCTCATTTTTAATAACGTGTAGTGGTTGGAAAATAACTTTATGGATGCTCCGCTCAGCATATTGGGGCACCATATGGGGGTTGCACCACCAACAGTAGATAAGTGTTAGCAAGCAAAGGAAGAAGATAGACCTTTGTTGCTTGATGGAAAGACTAGGGACACTGTCTTCTTTCACTTTTGTCACTGGGACATCCAAAAGGAAAACGATGCATTGAACACACGTATGTGAGATTGGACCAGAGATAAAACATCAGAGAGAGCCAAACAACAGATTTGGGCATCTGCACAGTGATATGGTGCAAGGACAATGGGAATGAAAAGTACCCCACCAAACAGGGCTGCACAAAGTGTTGATTATTCCCTTAATCCCCCCCCCATCTTCCGTATAAAGAAATGCAATCATGGAAGTCAGACTACATGAACTCTGGAGATAGACAAATGGCCCTTGAAAAAATAAAGTTCAATATAGAATAAGAAAAACTGACACCAGTATCGCGTTTTGAATAGCAGAGAGCATTGGGGTTGTCCTGCCTGTCGGGCAGAGAAGAGGGAAACCAACCACAGGATGAGCTCAAACTGTGCAAAGCCAAAGGGGGAAAGCATCTGCCTCTTTTCTTGCAATAGCCCCAAGTGCAGTGAGGCTTAGGTAGCCCTAGGCTAGGAAGACTGTGAAAAGTTAGCAAATACTGGCTTTGTAATACAGATTTGCACTGTTTGTAATATTCGTTTTTATTTACGCATTGGGGACCATTACTCCATTTGTAGCCAGCACTGTAGCAAGAGAACGTGAATGCTTCAAGTCCTTAGTGGGTTTCCATGAAAAACTGTCCTTCCTTCTCGATAGCTGCATTCTGGTCCCGTCTTAGTATTATCCATTGCTGGGGGAGCAAGTGGCTTCCCAATCCAAATCTTCTTATCGCTAATTCCGTCCCTGTACCCATACCACTTCCATTTCTTCCAGGAACCTACTCCACAACTTCCTGGCATCAAATTCTACTCCCATGTGGGATTCGAGTGAAGAATATACCCTGCTGGAACAGGTAGCTGCTCATCATGGCAAGCACGACTGATGCTTTTGTCAATACCATTGGAACTGTTGATGCCTCCTCCTCCTCCTCCTCTTCCTCCTCCACTTCCAGCAAGCAATTAGGGATCAGGGTATTGACTCATTATAGCTCAATGCTTGGGCAATGTGCTGCTGCCTGCCTATCCCCACACTTCAATTCCTAAGCAGCATTGCAAAAATGTGCTTGTGACAAAACATTTTGAGCCAATTTAGAACTCTAAGGGAAAAGTTATTGTCCCCCCCAATCATTTGCAGAGGAAGTGGCTCAAGTGCAGTTAAGTGAACAGGAGGAGTTCATACATCACTAGCCTGGTCCAAGATTCAGTTGCCACTGTGCTGGTAAACGTGAGTCTGGATGTACCACTTCAGATTACAGGTGGAGTTTACATGACTAGATGCTCCTCCATACAAAAAGAAGAACCAGAAGATATCTGTACACATAGAAAACTAGCATTTCAGAGAGAAGGCCCTGTCCTTGTCATGCTAGTTTTCTGTGTTGAGGGTTTGCTGCATATGGAGGAATAGTCAATCTATCTGTAGTCTGGAATGTCCTGACACAGGCTTGCCACCTCAATGAGAACAAGGCCTAAGAGAGGCATGCCAAAGAAAATGATATAGTGAATCGAAGATGGAGAGCAGGCCAGAAACAAAGGAGCAGCCAGTGAAAGGATGACTAAATTCTATCCATTTTCCCCACCATCCTTTCCTGCCCTTGATATTTTTGAAACTTTTGTTCCTGTTTTAGTGTGAACATGTGCTGTACTTTTTCCATAAAGCTGAAAATAGGTGTCAGTCAAATAGATAATCACCCTGTAAATCTGCTTTAACAACTTGGTTTTCAAATCTAGAGCCCCGGGGCAGGTTTATGAGGTACCCTAATAGCTGTGCAGTTGCACGGTAAAGAAGAGAGCAAAGGAACAAGGTTGACAACATTGACCATAAAGCGAAGTGCTTTTAACGTCCTATTTGTGACTTTCATAAATCCATATTATTTAGGCCCAAAGGGAACAATATAGTTTTCTAGCACAGAAATTAGTTTATACAACTCAGATGAGAGTATGTGTAGGACACTGGATGATTTTAATCTGTATATTCCAAACTGTGGTGCATAGAATTAATTTCTCCTGGGAACGAATTGGAATCTTCCAGCTCATTCTCTGCCAAGTACATTTAACTTTATAACTGTGGAGAGATTGTCTGCATTTTCCAGTATTTGAAGCTTGTTATGCCTGCATTTGAAGGACTGAAGAATCCACCCATGTCACTTCATTTTTTTTCATTTGAAAATATCTTTAGAGCACTGATTTATGGTACATACCCTTGGAAAAAACATCAATATCTCAAGTCTCAGCACACTGCATTCTAACTTCTGAAACATAGAAAAAACATTTGAGGCCATAGCCACACATTTCCAGTCTTTGTTTAAGTCCTGGCAGAATAAAGGGAATTCTGTTGTGCTAAATGCATGCTTGGTTACCTACTGAACACAAGCTGGAGATAAATGTTAACTTATGCTAAGTGAAGGATTCAGCATAAATCAATTTTGCAAATTATGTCTACTTCTTCTTTCCCAGCTCAGAGTTCCATCTCTCTTCCTGATATTTATAGGTAGAGAAGTATGCTTGTCACCAGAAGAGATGACCAAGCCAACGTTATGCATTTCCTTTCAGTGTGTTTGTAGTTTTGTATTCACATTTGCTGATATCAAGATGTCCCATAAAATTATCATATAGCCTAATTTATACAACACTGCAGTGGCATCATATTTTAAGACAGCACAGCACTCCAAAAGGAAATGTGGTCTGAAATATTGTGAAGATGTTCCCAGGACAGAGAACCTGTTTTTAAGGGCTTCTTTAAACAAGCAATTTATAGAACGATTGTGACTGGCCACTCATGGAAGTTTGCAGGTGATTTCGACGATGTTGTGAGCCTCCTGCATATCTCCCACTCCTCCCAGTTATTCCGTTTTTTAAAAAACCCAAACCTTGGATATCCCAATTCTTCTGTAATATGTTTTGTAACGCAAGCCGAACTTGCACTACAAAACATGCACTAGAGGGCACTGTCCCATTCAAGTATACGAGCAGGGAAGTTTTCAATTACAGACCACGTGGTTGCCCCTCTCCTCCCATGTAATTCAGCTCATTACAATTGTGGAACAGAAGCAGGAAGCAACGCGCCAGTAAGCAAATGTGATTTTCCTTTAAACTAAAGAAGGCCTAATCCTAGATCAGCTACGAATCTGCTGAGTTGTTTTGAATGGATTGTTATCTCCCAGCCTTTCTTTTCAATCTGTAAATTGGCAGTAACAATGACCTACCTCATATGGTTACCGTGTTACTAGATGAGATAAGGATATGTAGTTGCCTGAGGTGAAACATAAAAATAAGACTAACTATGAATTAAAATAAATAATGAGATTGAATGAATGGTGTTATCAGTGCCATTGCCTTTCCACAGGTAAATAAACTTGACCCATCTTCTAAGGATGATATTTCTGAGAAGCGCATAGATGCATACACTGTGCTACATTCAATGTTGCATGAGCAGATTTCCATTCACACAATGGAACATTTCCTTCCCCTCCTCCCTCCCCCTCCCTGCAGCCCCCCCATCTGCTCAGGAGGATTCCCAAATCCTATGGTGCAGATATTGGGGTGCAGGGGACTGCAGGGAGGAGGGGGAATTCCCCCCTCCCCGGTTCTATTGATAGAAGATCTTTGGTGGAACAACGCTTATCGGATTTCACCTACCAAAGCAATCCCAAAGTAGAACAGTAAGTTTAACATTCCCAAATGGCTACATAACCAGCCACCAGTGAGAGCTTGTTTTAGGAAAGGATCCTGCCCAGAAAAACAAGGAATTGGTTTCCGTGAACTGGGGCTTAAAACTGCTGATTCAGGCAAGTAGTTATGCTGAGCCCACACCGGACACTGTGCATATATGAGCAAAAGGATCCCAGGAGAGCTGAATGCAAAAATAGCTAATAGGTATTGAGAATAGCTTTGGATTCCTTGATCATAAAATCATACATAAGATGTATTGTGTCCAACTGGCAAGATTCCCTGCACCTAAATTATCCCTAACAGATGCTCATGCAGTTCCTTTAGGGAGGGCATTACAGAAAACTCTCACATTGCCCTGGCCAACTGCAGTTAGAACTTGTGGTTTCTTGTACTTGTCTGACTGGTACAGTACAGGGCTACTGTCACTTTCCAAGTCTTGGATACAATGCATTTACACGGTTTGGGAATAAATGATTGTCAGGGGAGAGACTACTAGTAGCAAGGCAGACCCTAGTGGTATTTTCAGGAAGATGAGAGATTTGATCCAAACAAGAGAAATGCTTACAGTATATGGAGGAACAGATAGAATAATGAAAGCATAGAAGAGATGGCTCCTGTGGGCTACAGCATGGAGCAATTAGAATGGAATTTGTGTCAGACACTTTCAGCACTGATCTCTGTATAGATATCCAAGATATACCAGAATGTTTCAAGAGCTTTTTACTATGTCTGCTACTACTCCAAGCATTCCTTTTCCCCTGAACATAATGGAAGAACTGGCAGAAAATGGGACACTTTGGCTCAGTCTTCTCCCCAAAGCGGGCCTGTGACCCCCCCCCCCCCCAGCAAAAGTGAAGTACAAGCTGAAGGGGCAGGATTGAAGTTTGAGATTGATAAACAAATGGTGAGATTATAAAGAAGTCAATCTGTAAGCACCTTGAAAACAATGCAATGATTACTAGAAGCCAGCATGGATTTGTCAAGAACAAATCCTATCAGACCATTGAACAAGGGGTTGGACTCAATGGCCTTATAGGCCCCTTCCAACTCTACTGCTCTATGATTCTATGATCTCATTTTTGATCGGGTAACCTCCCTTGTGGACTGTGGGAATGCTGTGGACATAATATATCTTGACTACAGCAAAGCTTTTGACAAAGTGCCCCATGACATTCTGATTCACCAACTAGCTAAAAGTGGGCTAGGTGGAACAACTCTTAGGTGGATCCACAGTTGGCTACAGAATCAGACTCAAAGAGTGCTTATCAATGGTACCTTCTCAAACTGGGGGGAGTTAATGAGCGGGGTATCGCAGGGCTCAGTCCTGGGCCCAGTGCTCTTCAACATTTTTATTAATTATTTGGACGAGGAGGTGCAGGGAATGCTTATCAAATTTTCAGATGACACAAAATTGGGTGGGATCGCTAATACCCTGGAAGACAGAAACAACCTTCAAAGCGATCTTGATAGACTGGAGCGCTGGACTGAAAACAACAGAATGAAATTTAATAGGGATAAATGCCAAGTTCTACACCTAGGAAAAAGAAACCAAATGCACAGTTACAAGATGGGGGATACTTGGCTAATCAATTCGACAAGCGAGAAGGATCTTGAAATTGTTGTAGATCACAAGCTGACTATGAGCCAACAGTGTGATGTGGCTGCAAAAATGCAAATGCTATTTTGGGCTGCATTAATAGACGTATAGCTTCCAAATTGCGTGAAGTACTGGTTCCCCTCTATTCGGCACTGGTTAGGTTCCATCTTGAGTATTGCATCCAGTTCTGGGCTCCACACTTCAAGAAGGATGCAGACAAGCTGAAGCATGTTCAGAGGAGGGTAACATGGATGATTAGGGGTCTGGAAACAAAGCCCTATGAGAAGAGACTGATTGCCATCTAGATTTTGCTTCCTTTTATTTGCTTTCTTTTTTGAGTGCATTGGTGAAACTGACAATAGATTGGCACAAGAAAAAGGAAACAAGTTAGAAACACGATCTTGGCAGGTAGGTCTTGTCAGGACAACATTTCAAGCAGGAGTAGGTAACCATGTGCCTTCCAGATGTTTTAGACTACAGGTCCCATAACCCCTGGCTATTGGCCATGCTGACTGGGGATTATGGGGATTGTAGTCCAAAATATCTGGCAGTCACCAGGATGTTAAACCTAGCTTTAGACATTTCAGAAGCATGAGAATCAACATGACTCCAGAAAGAATCAATCATGCCCCTTTCCACAGAATAGAATACATCTGTCTGCTCATCCAATACATCATGTAAATATCTGAATAAACAGACAGGTTTTGTTTCATGATTCATATATTTAAAAAGTAACAAGGGCCATTTGTTCTTCCTGTAGGGATCCAGATTTTTTAATATGCCTCTACTGAATTTGTTCTTCCCCCCCCCTTTTTTTTGCTTACTTGGGTTGCATGTCAGTCTGTGTGAGAAGTTTCTATATTGACTTCTCTGCATTTTATATTGCATATCACAGATCAGTGAATATTTTGAGGAAATGTATTATTTCAAATGAGAATTTCAGAGTTTCAGAAAAACGGATGCAGTTGCATTTCTAAAAGCCCTCTAAAGAAAGCCACAGCAGTTTCCCAAGCTCCTTATGGGAGAAGCAGCATCCTCGGATTTTTGTAATCTAGTTCAATGCAGCAGATCTGCCATGATCTTTCTCCCTCTTCACTTGTCCCCTGTTCTTAAAAAAATACAGAGGACCCAAGTATCTTGTTGCATCAAAGGGGCAGTATCATATGTTTCTGACACCATTATAATGGTTTGTTTTTTTCAATCAGCTGCATAACATTTTGCTAACAACTTTAAAGGGATAAAAGGAGCACTTTATTCTCTTTTCTGTTCGTTACAATAACAAGTCTTTGTACAGTCTGTTCCATAAATAGCAGAGAGAGAGAGAGAGAGAGAGAGAGAGTAAAGTGAATGAACTTGCAGACAAACTTGATAATGACATCAATGGATTCTCAATCTGGAAGTCAATAGAAAATCACTTATCTGTTATCCCATGATAGCCAAGAGATAATAGAGCAAGAGCAGCCTCTTAGGAAGGTTACAAGTATTTAAAGCTTCAGATCCACCCAATTTTGCAATCTGGAGTAAAACTTTGCAGGTGTTTGTCTGAAGCAATAACAAATTGATGCTATCCTGCTTCTGGGGATTTTGATCATACCTAAAGTCAGATCGTCATATTATTTTTTAAAATGTCTTTGAGGAGTAAACCAGGGTGCTAGTTTAGAACTGAATCAAGTACAGTTCAAGGACAAACATAATTCAATTCAATTTTATTATTACGGTCACAAGACCAGCAGAAAGCATAATGGAATTGTCTTCTTTTAATTTTGAAGAAGATTCAATGTCAGACTGTCCATTCTGGGTCAATGTGAACTCTACTGATCAACTCCTCTCTCAGCCAGATCATTTTCTATTTCACTGTCCTACTCTTTCAGGTGAAGACACTCCTTGGCTACCTCTTTCTGGCCAATCCTTATTTCATAATGTGCAAATACCACTCCCAGATCTAGGTGGGCAGATTCAGCAGCTTGAGGGTAGTGCTGAATGGGACAGCTCCTTGTTGGTTCAATCTGATGATAGTGATCTGCAGCATACATACCACAAACTCCTTCCTGCTCACCCTTACAAGACACAAAGACATGCTGCCAACATTAGAGAAAGGAAGAGGATGCTCAGCATCAACTCTGCTTTTGATGAACTCAGAGGCCATGTACCAACTTTCCCTTATGAAAAGCGTCTCTCCAAAATCGACACCCTCAGATTGGCCATAGCATACATCGCATTGCTGAGTGATATCTTGACTTCAGGATCTGACCCCAAATCTTATGTGCAGAAATGTATGAAAAATGGATATAAAGGTCATCAGGATGCAATCTGGAACACAAGTGGTAAGTGCATAGTAATTTAATTTTTAAACATCTATTTTAAAATCTTGCCATAGAATGCAAGCAGGTAGACTTTTTTTAATCCCAAAACCAAGTTGGAGTATAAAATATTCTTCCTCATGGCCAGATTGATCAGATAACAGACCAAATTATGGAAAAGATTATTAATGGTGCTGCATATTAAAATATTTTGGTGATGAGAGATCATACACAAACCAAAGAGTTTTGAGAATTTTTTTTTTAAAAAAATACAGCATTGTTTATTATGTCCTTCTGCTTTTAGACATTTCCTAGAAAGATATCCCTTCACAACCATGAGTAAGTTGCCAGTCTAATGTGGAAAATCTTGCTTACTTGAATTAGTTCTGCTTGCTATATAGCATAGTTTTTGAACGTCTAAATATTGGTCTCCCCTACTGAAGAATTGTATTATGTTCTTTCGTTGGACACTACTGAGTCTCTTTCTCTGTTTTGTAAACATATAGGCATGAAGAAAATCCCAGGTTGGCAATAAATCCACTAAAAGAACAGGTGAAACCATAGAGATAACCCAAAATTTAACAAAATTAACAAAAGCTAATTGCCTGAAATCAGACATTGAAGCATAATGTTCCATTCCCACATCTTTGCTACTTGCCAATGTAATGTCAGATATGAAGATGGATGGGTGGATGGATAGATAGATAGATAGATGGATAGATAGATAGATAGGATTCTATATATTATGAATTAGGATGTGTGTGTCCCCGCCCCAAGTTTATTCTAACATGTAGCTGGATATATTTTGTGGATATTCCTTCACAGTTGGATAGCTGGAGTTTAAGAGCAAAGTCCTTCTTAAAAAGAAATAAATGAGAGAAAAAAGATTTTAAAAATAAATAGAAAAGAGAGATTAATAGTGTTTCCTTTCAGTCTTCTTATACTGGTAGTATATTTGAGTCTCCCTTTACTTCACCCCTTTTTGCTTGGCGCCTCCATTGTTCTCCTCTCCTCGCCACCTTTTAACTACTTTCTCATTTTCCCCTTCATCCATATCTTTTTTTTTCTATTAGAAAATCTTCTGGGCCGGGGGAGAGGGGACCGTGGTGGATGCTTAAGCAGTAGGGTGTGGGGAGCTGGGAATAAGCCCTGATGTCCTCAGTTCAGATTTTGCCTCTGCCAGGAAATTGCTAGGTGACCTTAGGCAAGCTACTCTCTCTTAGCCTCCTCTCACTGCATTGGCAATATGGGGTTAATAAGTCATCTACTTGACAAGGCTCTTGTACGAATTACAAAAGGCATTTAAACTAGCGCTGAATCATTTTGATCACCCTAGAAACACTAAATAAAAACGACCAGTAGTTGTTTTTATCTACCCTTCACTCCTGTCCTGTGTTATGGGATTGCTGTTCAGGTGATACTAAACTGATATTAACTAAGAACAGTACAACCGGACTGGTGATATGATCTTGCTTTGGATCTTGTGTTGGTACCATTGATTTTGGATGATCTAGCCAAAGCCAAGCTAGGGTTTCAAATTGGCCAGAAAATGTAAAACTAGAAGTGCCTTTCTGAAACTTCACAGTGGTTCAAAAGTCTTGAGATCAACCTGCTTACTGTTGGGCTGCTTTGGACCAGAATAATGTGAAGTTCTGATGTGGTTTGAATACCAACAATGTGGGGCTATTTGCCTTGGATTTGTGCCTCATCCTAGCTTTCAGCACGCAGCAATATATAAAGCAGACTCTCATTGAAAACACTGAAGCAGACCTAATTTCCAGTCCTAGGGCAAATCAAAATAGATCCCTCTTGCTGAACTAATTAAAAGGAAAAAGTGCTTTAAGTTAATTAATTCCTTTCATCACATTTTTCTATTAGCTTCATCAAGCATAAGGTAACAGATGGGAAATGTAATTGTGAGACAACCATTTAGCAGGCTCCTACCTTTCTAAATTAAAATGCTGTGTTTCTCTAAAAGTGTGTGTGTGATTGCTGAGCTTTTAACGAACAGTTTTGCTCAAGAGGAGTGTGAATAATGAAATTGCTTTTTGGGGATTTGTTAAACTTTTCTGAAGCACATTTGAGATATTGTGCTTCATTCGGTTTGTTATTTCTCCTTCTCTTGGCAGATCTGACAGCCCGTTTGTCCTGGCTAAAGTGGGATTAAGAGATGTATCCTATAAGAACGAAGAGAGGATTCTTCAAAGGATGTGTCTGCTTGATATCAGGTGTTAGGTTCTCACCATGGCAAACATAAGATATTACGTAAAAGGCAATAATAATAATTCTCCAAATAGATTTACAGGTCCAATTCCTATTAAAATCCACTGGAACTGGACATTTACCACTGTAGTTACTTTTGTAAGTAACAGGAATGATGCCTTGCTTTTTTGAACTTGTAAATATTGCTGAGGCAGAACCTAATAAAGCATATAGCTAATTTAAAAATTGTAGAAGTATGGCTTTTAATATCAAGCCTGAAAACTGCAGCAATCTGAGTTTAAAGAGCTTCATAATTGTAGTTAACTTTCCCCCATGTTTGTGCACTAGATGCTTAGAAAATAGAAGCAAAAACCTTTAATAGTGCACAAATACAAAATGGCACATTGAAGTCCGACAAAATTTAGTTTTTATAGGCTAGAATCTTGGTGTGGCTTCATGTAGTCAGCAAGTGGCACATCCTTACTCAGCTTCACATCCTGTTATAGAGACTCCTGCTTTCATCTCCCCAGTGAGAGACACCTGTTATTCACAATATTTATTTATTTATTTATTTCATTTCATTTCATTTCTATAGCGGCCAAAAGCTGAAGCTCTCTGGGCAGTTCACTAAAATTAAAACCACAGAGTACAGCTTAAAGTATAAAATATGGAAACTTCAATCACAACATAAAATCATAATATAAAAGTACAACCAGAATAAAACCCCGCAGCAATGCAGAGATTTTACAGATTTAAAATAGCAGAGTTAAAAGACTAGCAAGATAAAATGCTAATATACTGGGAAAATAAAAAGGTCTTCACAAGGTGCCGAGAGAGTCTAACATAGGTGCCAGACAGAGCTCTTTAGGGCGCTCATTCCACAGCTGGGGTGCCATAGCAGAGAAGGCCTTCTTGGTAGTCAGCTGCCTCACTTCCTTGGGCAGGGGCTCACAGAGAAGTACCACTGAAGATGATCTTAAGGTTTGGACAGGTACATATGGAAGAAGGTGTTCCTTCAGACAACCTGGACCCAAGGCGTTTAGGGCTTTGAATGTTAATACCAGCATGCTGAATTGGGCCCAGACCTGGCAGCCAGTGCAGCTGGAAAAATACTGGCATAATATGGACTTATTAGCCAGTCCCATTAACAATCTTGCTGGGCAGTTTTGGATCAGCTGAAGTTTCAAGACTGTGATCAAAGGCAGCTTCTCGTAGAATGCATTGCAGTAATCCAGATGAGAGGCTATCAGAGCATGGCCTAAGTTATCTGGACAGAGATAACCTAGGCTATCTCTGTTCAGATAAGGGCATAGTTGGTATAACAGCTGAAGCTGATAAAAGGTGCTCCATGCCACAGAGTACACCTGTGCCACAAGTGACAGTTCTATATCCATGAGCATCCTCAAACTCTGTTTCCCAATCCTCTTTCTCCAGTCTCTGGGCCTATCTTTATCGTGTTTGTTCTGGGGTTTCCAGTTGTGCCCATGCAGTGCATGTGATTGCCAGTCTGCTGAAACAGCTGAATTTCCATGGTCAGCATGTTTGGGGTAAAAGTTACCAAAACATAGAAGAGAGCTGGAAAGCATCCAAAGTAGATCCACCACCACGAGAAAACTGGCCTCAAGGTGCTAGGGAAATAGTTTACTATTTAAGAAACCCAACCTATTTTGGCCCAATCTATTATTTGGAGCAATCCTCAGGGAAAATCTTAAAAAGCCTTTGGAGAACTCTGTCAAGACTGCCTTGTACATTTGAAGATAGTCAATCTTCAGATATATGAGACAGTCCTGGCAGAGTTCTTTCTAGAATCAATAGAGAACTACTGGCAGTATGGTATGTTCATGACAATGAACCAAAAGGAGAGAAGTTGCCCTATGGACTTTGTTACTGTGCTCCTAAATTGAAGGTGACACACAGTCCCACTTTACATCAATGGATGGCAAGGGGGGACCCTATTCCTTTCTGAACAGCAGGAGAAAGAGGAGAAGGAAACCCACAGCAAGGCAGTCAATTTCAGAGGTAGCGCTGGGGGACCACTGATCAATTCCTTGGGATTAATGCTGTGGAGTCCTGTGGCATTCTATCATGTCTCTTTTTTAAAAAAAACATCTATATGAAAACCCTGAGTGAGGTCAATTACAGATACAAGGTTAGGACGTACCAACAATACTGGAATGGCACTCACTTCTATTTCTCTTTTTTAACTAAATCAGCTGAGACATAGGTGCTAAACAAAATAATGGACTAGAGGAGGGCCAGAATATTGGGGCTTAATCCAAATAAGGTGAAGGTGCTGTTAGTTTGTCTGCCTTGGTGAATGGTATTCATCTTGTTTTGGATGGGGTTTCATCTCTGAAGGAACATGTTCACAGTTTGGGCAAGCTCCTTGAATCATCTAGTCTCCTTTGTGGCATGGAGCACCTTTTACCTGCTTAGGCTGGTGCATCATCTGCATCCTTCCCTGGACCAAGATAGCCTGGCCTCAGTGATCCATGGTTTGGATACTGCAGTTATTTCAGAACTTGGATGCTAGACTACTACCTGGGACTGGGTATTATTAATATTTTACAGACCTGAGTCAATTGCTTTGTCCTTAAAGCCCACCACAGCTTGTGATCAGGGTACTTGAAGGAAAGCCTGTCTCCACATATGCCTGCCAGTACTTTAAGGGTACCATCTAAGGCCCTTCCCTGGGTTCCCCAATCCCCTGCCATCTGAGATGCAGCGGGTGGTTACTGGGCAGAGGCCCTTTTCTTTTATGGCACTTTGGCTTTGAAACATTCTTCTCAGGCTCATCCGGTGTCCACTCTGTTGTACTTCTGGCCCTAGGAGAAGACCGCCTCAGCCTCCCCACCCCCTTTTCCCCAGGCTTTTAAACTTGTGTTGATCAGTTTTACTCTGATGATTTTGAAATTATTATATGCTGTCCTATAGATTTTCTGATTTAGCCTATTAATATTTAGCCCTCCCCTGAATCCTCTCCAGCTTGTCTGCATCCTTCTCAAAGTGTGGTGCCCAGAACTGGACGCAGTACTCAAAATGAGGCCTAACCAGTGCTGAATGGAGGGGAACCAGTACCTCGCATGATTTGGAAACTATACGTCTATTAATGCAGTCCAAAATAGCATTTTGGGCTGCATAGAGATGTATCTACTCAAGGCACCCTTTAGAGCTCCTTCTCCATTTGTATCGTGATAATGAGGAAGGACCACTATGAAAACTACCTAGTATATATAGTACAGAATGAGACACAGTGTCTTTCCATTCATCTAGTCTGCTGGGGACTCATTAAATAGGGCACAGGTAGTTGTCAGTGATTTTTCATAGCAATAGTGTCTTTTTAAAAAAACAACAACAATGCAGTTGCACATTTTGCAGCACTGAGAGCAATTGTTCCTGCTGCTGGTACTATCTGAGTGTACAGAATGCTGGGGAAAGGAAACCTCTTTCCTTCTTCTGGAAGCCAATATAGAAAGCAGTGGATTTGAATCTATGTATGATCTCATTAAAAGAGTAACACATGAACTGATCCTCATAACTTTCAGTTGTCATAAAAATAAAGTATAATTCAATGATTAAAAGAAACAGCCAGTTTAAGACCAGAGTTACAGCTATCTCATGTTGCCTCAAAATTCCATGAAGCCCAGAAATTGGAAGCTAAGGTTGATGTCTTAACTGACATGGCCTGTGATCAGTTATGATGTTGTGCAATCTCCCAACTTGCTCTACCTGTGGCAATGTGTATCACAGTGGTTTGAAATTTTGCACAATTGTAAACCTCCTCAGGTCGATGATGGGTGCCAAGTTTCACGTTACTCGTGCAACAGGTGTCATTTTTATGAGCAGTATAATTTTAAAGCTTACAATGGTTTCACTCCTGTGCCATTTATTTGGGGGTATTTTGCAACACAGGCATGCAAGATGATATTGATCAATTTCTGAATACTGAATACAATTTGTGAAATAGACAAAGTGCTTCCAAATGGGCCATGAAGTTGTAGGAAGATGGAATTAATGAACACATGAAAGCTGAAAAGGTATAGCATCTTTGATCACAGGAAATATGCTGGATGGGAAGATCAGTCCAAGCATTATCCATATACGCCATGACTGAGAATTCACATATAAGATGACTGTAAGAAAAGCCATTCCCTATTAAGACACTATCCATCAGTCATGCTGTGATAAGATTAGAGATATGTGAGAAATCTGCTCCATCTGGAGTTTTTCCACATTGCCTGGAAATAGATGCAGACTAGACACATTTTACATTCAGAAATCCAGAAATCCGATGCCCTTTGCAAAACAGGGTGAATGCACACATTTGAAAAGAGCAAAAAGAAAAATGTGTAAACTTCAAAAATGCATAAAAACAATGGATGGCTGCCTACAATTTGAAAAATGAGCACAAAATATGCAACTTCTAAAACGCTATGAAGAAATCTGCAGAACCAGTACAGGAACAGACTCAGAAATGGGAAATGGAGGAAGTCTTCAGAAACAGACCTGGCAGATCTTCACATCCCTAGATAAGATCAAATGGATATTTTTGTACTTTCAGATATAGGAGACATGTGGTGATTTGATTTTAAACTGCAATAGCATCAATACATTGTTATAACAACAAATTCTGACAATGAAAGATGTAAGAGCATAAGAAGAGCCCGACTGGATTAGATTCAAGATCTCTATTTCAGCAGCTTATTCCCAATGGTGGCAAGACAGGTATTTCCAAAAGGTTCATATACAGGACATGAAGGCAATCCCTTCTGGCAGGCATACCCAGTGGAATTTTAGAACTTTTTTAGGATGTTTTATTGCTATTTTAATAATGTGTACCATGTTTTTAATCAGTTTTTTGTATTTTATCATATTTTATATTTACTGCTGTTCCCCGTCTCGATCCAAATGGAGAGGCGGGTAAGAAATACATTATTATTATTACTGAGATTCAAAGGAAGATGACCAGAGAGCATAGGCATTCCATTGAGTTGTCATCAACAATATATTTCTGGACATTTATTTATGATGCTTTGCCATGACCTGTTTTAATCTACCATGCAGTTTGTTTCCATAGGACTGTAGCTTACTCCCCTGTGAAATGGTCTTGCTCAAAATTAAAATTAATACAAACTAGAGAGACAAAATTATTTCGTCAATTGTCCATATGTAAATCTAGTTGCTACATTGCCCTCTAGTGGTAGATAATGAAAGCATTTTCTTTGGGATGGCAACAGCAAATTTAAACAGACGACTAGGAGGGATTATCTCACAATTTCCCAAACACCATGTTCCCACTTTTCCAATGAGAAATTATCATCCTTTGGGTTTTCTTGTTTTGAAATGTAATGACCCTATACATCCAACTTACTTCACTTCAAGAAGACTATGAATTGGATCCAGAATTTTATTCCGCCCGTGGCATCATTCTGAAGAAGAATTCCACTCAGAATTCTCCTGCTGGCAGGAAGGGGAGCAGGGAGAGGCAAATGTACCCTATCCCCCCTCCCTCTGCAGTCTCCATTGCCACTTCTCCCTCCTACTGTCCTGGAAGGTCCCACATCCCTCAGGAACAGATTTTTGAGGGCCTGCAGAGGAAGCAAAGATTGCCTCCTCTTCCTCTGTTCAGCAAGCAAAAAAGCCTGGACGGATCAAAAGCCATCCTTCGGAGGAACTTTGCTGAATCAGGCCCTATGACTTCTGATACTTAATCAGAGTTTCCCACCCAGAATTATTGATGATGATGATGTTGGTCATCCCATCCTTCAATGCAATGGCTAGACAAGAAGAAAACAAAAATAGAACTGGTTCGAATAAAAGGCCTTTGCCCGGGGCTGAGTGGCCACTGTGTGAACTACCCAGGACAGACCTTCCAAACAGCAAGGAACTACGAACAAGGAAACTTCCCTCCCATCCCCACTCCCCATGGACACTCAACTCACAGGCTCAGAAAACACACACAAGGCATACACTGCAACATTTTGTTGCAGGGCTGCACATAGAAATTAGCAATGAAAGAGAGACAGATCTGTTGTGTTACCAATTCCTACTACACATTTACCTATGTAAAAAGGCATTGAGCGAAATCTCCATGATCCCAGCAGTTGTGTTCACCCTATAAAAGTTTATATGGTCAACGTAAATGACCTGAGAAGTTTGATTATAGGATACAGATGTGGCTTATGATCATAACACAACTGGAGATCAAAAAGAATCGAGACCCATTAAGACATAGAGGCATGTGCAGCCCAATCTTATGTGTGTTTATGAACATGTAAGTCCCATTGTATCTAATGGGCTTTCTTTGCAGGTAAATGTACATAGGATTGGCTACATTTGAAAAGACAAAGCTGGATAATTCAAGAAACTGACCCACTGACATATTTATAGTAGAAAGAAACACCTCGAATGAGTCACTCTGGAAGGAAAATTCTCTCTTGTAACTGCAAGGCCCACGTATGTGGCTCTAATGAAGCACACTGATGTTTTCTGTAAGGTCACAAAATGTACTATACTGGTGTTGCCTCAATGTTATTCTAGCACTGTTGGCAAATATGAATGTGTATCTGTCGAGGGTCAGGATGCAGATCAACATACATGACTATGACATTTCTTTGGTTTCTTCTACTCCTCACCCTTCTCTCCCAAAGTAAAAACACTCAAATTTAGCCAGACTTCATTTTGTCTGTGATCCAATATATTTATGTGAGACTCTATTTTGAGACTGCTTTCTTTGTTCTCCATAGTTAGATTTTAAGCTCCCTCCTTTTTAAATTTTTTTTTAAAAGCTATATATGCCTATCATTCTTTTTTATTTTTAAACCAGTTATTTTTAATTTAAATCCACCTCATAACACTTCATAATTGTAACACACACAATTCCAATACACGGCAGTAAGTACATTAAGTAACAACCACTTATACCAAATATATACAACTTATAATTAAATCCATTCAATATCAAGAATAACTTTTATAGTATAATCCTATGAACATCTACTGAGAAGTCCCATTTAGTTCAATGGGGCTTATTCCTAGGTAAGTGGGTATGGGACTGCAGCCCTCATCTGGTTTCATCACGTTTATTCCGTTCAGTCCACCAAAATGTGTCCTTATTCCCATCAAAATGCTAATATTTTCAGATTAACTGAGCAGGCTACAAGTCAAGAGTTGGCTGAGGCATGTTGGGGGACTTTTTTCTGTCTAAACATGCCAAGGATGGCACCCTAAGGAGATAACATATAACTAGCCAAAGCTGCTAATCATTTTGTGGATAAGTACCTCGAGTTACTCACTGTTACATGTCGCCCCCGTCACTAGTGAGATGTTCCATTTGCAAAATTTAGAGGAATGCAAATTTTGAAGGACAACTGCGTTTCAGTTCATGCAGCTGCATTGGTCTGAAAGTGCAGAAGTAGGTAAGTTTGCAATAAAATGCAAACTGACTGAGCTTCTCCCCCATTCCTAACTCCTAGGCATGTATGTGCAGAATGGCAATCAGAATAGTGAAAATCTCTATTCCTCTACAAGAACAAAAACAAGTATAGTACAATTGCCAAATTAGCAAGATATAGTAACCATTAAAACAATTTAGTTGCAGAAATGTGGTAAAACACCAATCAGCCATAACTGAACTGAGTTATATGAGACAAAAATAATAATAATACAAGACCATTTGTTATATAGCTAATCTTTAATTCCCCTGTTCCTTAAATTGGTTTCTAAGATTGCTAGACTCAGTCCCGGCATCTGTTTTCAATGGTAAAGCTTAACCCTGCAATATAGGAATATCTGAAAGTACCTTTGCGAGCATGCAGAGTGCATTCCCTCGGCACTGTTAAACTACAGAAAGTCCAATAACTCAGTCATTAGTAGACAGTAGAGGTGGTGTTTCCAGTCAGACAAGAGATATAGAGAGCATCCCCCCTTCTCTCTCTATATATAAAAAATACTGGTTAATGTATAAACATTTGTTCCTCCTTCACAGCAGAGCCATAGCCCCCCTTCCTCATTAAGTGGAGTTACTCCAGTTCCAGGTGGGGCTTCAAAGAAAGGAAAATAATTTTCCTCATAACCAACAAAAACTTCTAGAACCCTGTCACAAGTCCAACAGTCTATGAATTAGCATAATGAACGTATAAATTCAATAAGAGCAATTATTTCAATGTTCAGAAGTTTTTACCTTCATATAAAGAACATCTTCCTAAATAAATAACAACATTCTTAAGTTGCGCCTTACCCACTTTAAGCAACCTGCCATGCTCACAGTCGCAAAAAAAGGTGTCCCCCCCCATCCCCCCAGGATGATTTAAGTATGACAGGGATGACAGTGAGCTGGAAAAATCCACTCTAAGCCAGGAGAACCTTAGGTAGGCAATTTGGAACACTACCATTTTGGGAGGGGTGTGCCCAACTACTGCTGGTATTTTTTAACCAGGAATGTCCTTTCCCCCTTCTTTAAGTGGAATTTATCATGTCACAGACCAAAACGGCTGTCTTTTTCCTAAACATTCATAGGTGCAGTGAAAAAGTGTTTCAAGTGGGGCAATGCACCAACTGGCCCCACACTAACTATGGCCTTGACCCACAGTTCTAGAATGCCACCTTTTTGAACACAGAAGGCAATCATCAATTTCAGTGGCAGAACAAGTGTGTTGAAGGGAAGGGTCTAAGTTTATAAAACAAAGTCTGGAAAAATAACAATGTCTGGTGAGAATATTTCTGGGACACCGAAGAACCTGCCTGTACCCTGATAGGAAAGTACCAATCTTGTCACCTCATCACCATTTTTTGGTCATTCTCCTCCTTCTCTTCCTTATTCCAGATACTTATTTCAGGGAAGAATGGAGGGAACTTAGGAAAGCAAACTTTTGATCCCACATTATTCTGGCTCAGTGGCAGTTGGCTCAGTTGGGTGGTTCATAAGGTCTGCCATCTGTCAACCTAGGCCAGGCTGACTGGTTGATTTGGAGTGGGCTCTTCCTTGAGTTGCTCACCTCAGGCTTGGTTGTCTTGACCGTAAAGACGGCCAACTTAAACCGTAGAGATAAACCCTTGCTCCTCTTTTCCTTAGGCCTGTGTACTTTGCATTTAAGCTCTGGCTAATCTAACTCCCATCTATTTCAGTGTATCGCCACCACACGCCAACATCAGAGAGGAGTACTACACTGAGAGGGAATCTTGTTCTAATAGCAGGATAATCAAGCTCTTGCTGTTGCTTCTTCTCTGAATTTTAAGTGTGCAAGTGTGGTTTGCAAGAAGAAAATAATAATATGAAACACTTGCTAACAGTATGCACGATCGCAATGCAGAAAACCACCATACCCATTGGCTAGCAGATGTCGAACTACAAACGAACAAACAAGTTTCTATTTCTGTACTTAATTAAATCTTAATTGTGCCACCAACAGGGTTCAAAACATCTAGTTTATATTGTAGGAGTACTGCATTTGGATTGGCTGCAGAAACTTTGAACCAACATAATTATCTTTACGCACACATGCACTTTACGAGCCAATCCATTATGGTGTTCCACACAATTAAAAATAAATCCATATAAAATAAAATCAAGGAAAGAGCTCGCAGAGGACTAGAACCATTAAACAGGAACATATTCTTAAGATTAAATTCGTGCCTATTTGAACCCATTGGATGACTTTTCACAGAGATCAAGAGTTCTGGTTTGGACCCTTACAGGAGTGCATTCCCCACCCCCCACCCCTTTTCTGGCACAGGAATGAAATGGAACTGTAATATGACCAAGCTGCTCTAATTTAATCCTTCCGCCACCAGTACACCAGCTGATCATGAGAATCAGGCATGTAGGGATTTCAAAAATTGGCCATTCCCCTATAAGACCACTATCTCCGTACTTTTGCTGTTGTCTCATTTCTTTACACAGTATTTTCTGCTTCAACCATCCCGCTGTAGTAAATCATACGTTCATAACTGACTCTAGACTTTCAAGTACCCTCCTATCTGTAGTGTCTTCATTTGGAGAGAGACAATCACAAACCGCTTAGGAGGAATGTAACTGAATGGTTGCCAAGTGCTTTCCCTCCACACACACACGCATCCCAATATTCTTCCCTGTGAAGAAGATTATCAGACATGGAGCCATGTCTTTCTTTCTCTGTCCTCCAGCTGACAAGGGCAGGAACTACAATTTTTTAAAATTGTAATGACTTTTCAGTAAAGGAATACACATTGACTTGAGAACCGAGGGGAAAATGGAGACTATTCCCATAGCTCACATGTGTCTCCACAGTCAAAGACAGTCTCTTTGGCAAGCTACGTTGTTGTTGTTGTTTTAAAGGGAATGGTGGAATACTAAGTTCTGGAGACTGGACTCTTTTTTGTTGTTTCTTCCAAGCCAAATGTAACTCCTATTACCTTTTATTGCTTTTGCAGAAAAGATGCAGTGAAATTATAACCTGCCTTTGTAAATTCAAAAATACCCTGTATGCGCTCATATTCAGAGTAGATTTCAGCAAGTTCCTGTGTAACAGCCCTTCTTTATTTCCTCCAGGAATTATCCTTTTAAACAAGCCAGCAAACAAGCAAGATTCTGTACCATCTAAAGTGCGAGATTTGTTGATAGTGGGCAGAAGCTCCTTATTTATTTGTTTAAAATTGTATATCCTGATTAACCGACCACATTTGGGTCTCACACTGATAGGCTGACCATATGAAAAGGAGGGCAGGGCTCCTGTAACTTTAACAGTTGTAGAGAAAAGGGAATTTCAGCCAGTGTCATTTGTATGCAATTAGTTCCTGGTGAAATTCCCTCTTCATCACAACAGTTAAAGATGCAGGGGCCCCGCCTTCTTTTGTATATGGTCACTCTAGTATAGTGCCTGCAACTTTAACTGTTGTGATGAAGAGGGAATTTCACCAGGAACTAATTGCATACAAATGACACTGGCTGAAATTCCCTTTTCTCTACAACTGTTAAAGTTACAGGAGCCCTGTCCTCCTTTTCATATGGTCAGCCTACACACTGACTCTCATATCAACCACTAAAGTAAAAAAATAATAAAACATTAAAAATAATAGAATCTATTAGACCAGTGCAAAAAAGAGAGAGAGAGAGAGCTAATTTTTCATACTAGAATTGTAAAGCAAACTGCTCACCAAAGAAATAGAGAAGTCAACAAGCCTTTGAAAAGGTGGGGGACTATCAGCCAGATGGGCCTCCCTGGGGAGGGAGTTCCCAAGGAAGGGAGCCACACCAGAAAAGGCTCTAGTTCTCATTGTCACTGTCCATGACTTCAGCACTGAGGGCACACAGAGCACTTCCATTAGGAAAAGAAAACTGGGTGTCTGGCTAAAGGAGAAAGCAGTTATGAAAACATTTTGAACATGCATGCCCAGCCCAGGGATTGGCATGTTGTGTAAACCTGGTGACCATAGGTTATATGAGGGTTAAATAACCCTCACAAAACTCTAGAACAGACAATGGCTGCATTCGGACAACACATTAAGCAATCGTCAGTTGTGTTGCTTATTGTGTTTTGTGGAGGGTAACACGCCGCTCACAAACTACTGACGGTATGCTATTCCGCCCAAATAAGCAACTGAGAGAAACAACTGGCTTGCAAGTTGTTTAGCTCAAAGCCAGTTGTTTAAAGTGTTGTGTGGAGGGGTGAGTGTGTTAATGGCGTGTGGTGAGTGGGTTAAAACACAAGCCCATAGAGGCAGGCGGCAAGAGCAACCAAAGTGGCAGCTGCCACTCTGCTACAACTGGTACAACTTGCAGAGGCTGCTGGGATAGAACTGGGAGGACTGAGGGATGAGGGAAGGTGGGGAGAGGGGCGGGGGCTGTGTCAGTCAAATACCGGGTTGACTATTAGTCCACTCAACGCCAGCCCCAACCACCCATAATTGTGTAGGAATATGTTGCGTGGGGAGTACCCACAAAATAACCAACTGTGAGTTGGCTACTTTACCCACCATTGTCCAAATGTGTTGTCCAAATGCAGCCAATGGGTTATGTGAGAGTCACTTAACCCTCACATAATCCATGCTTGCCGAGTTCATACAGCATGACAACCCCCAAGCAAGGTTTTGGGCACCATGGTTCATCAGGGGTTCAATGACACACAACAAGTTGCGGCATGTCATCCGAACCCGGTTGTTGTGTGTGGCTTTTGTGTAAGAGGCCAGGAGCTGACTTTCACTTCAGAGCTGCCCCTTTGGTTTCAGCAGAGAAGGTTGCCTATTGTGCTTAAAGAGTGAAGACATTATCAGTGGTGATATTTTATACTTGATGGATATGGGGGGGGGGGGTGGCAAAAGGACATAAATAATAAACAGTTTAACCTATGTTAAATTGATAACATATTGGGCCTATTCACACCAGGAAGGCTTGTTGAGGTAACTACAGAGTGGGGAGAGTTAGTGAAGCCATGACTCACGTGCACCCATCACACAAATGGGAACCATGTGGTGGTGCATAGTTTACTTACTACTTCACGCTCCATGGTTACTCCATCCTCCTCCTGCCACTGCAGCCAAATATCCCAGCAGCCTTCATGGTGGGAATCATGTCACAACGGATGCTTTTCGGTCCTGAGGGTTGAAGGTGATCTTGGCTTGGGGATTGTGGGCTACATGCATCTACACACATGCACACATACACCAGTGGTCCTGATACAATCCAGTTCATTCGTGCATCGCTGTTCACAGCAGCAGGGAAAGAGAGATCTGTATGAGGACTTCTGGGGGAGGGAGGAGAGTGTACAGGTGAGGGTGGAGAAATTCAGCAGCAGTGAGAGAGTCAGGGTATGCTTGGGGGACCACAGTAAGGCCCAATGGGCTGCAGGCTGGGCACCCCTGATTTAAGAGTTCTCCCTGTTTCTAAAGGATTTCCTCATCTCTTTCTCATTCTTATTCCTCCAGGGAAGCAATGCTTTGCCCCACATTTTCTGGGTTTATTTGGTATCTCATAAGAATATAAGAAACTGCCTTATACCAAGTCAGACCATTGGTCCATCTAGCCCAGTATGACTGGCAGCAATTCTACAGGGTTTCAGGAAGAAACTTTTCCTTACCCACCTGGAGATCCCGGAGGTGGAACCTGGGACTTTCTGCATGCCAAGCAACTGTTCTGCCACTGAGCTAAGGCATCTCACACGCTCCATTCTTTGTCCACTTCAGAATATGGTAATTTTATAAATGGAAGGTGGGGTGGGGGAATGTTGTGCAATCGCCCTGTCTCAACCATAGAATTTTATGAGGGATCCAGGTAATGTCATCTTCCAGTCATTAACCTCCTGAGTTCTCCTATCGCTTCTTCCATCTCGTTTTTCTTATCTCAAAAAATTCCGCTAAGAAGGGAAAGACGGAACAGCTCTACAATGCCTTTTGACTAGAGTTAGGAGCTGCCTGTCTGGAAGCACCCTGAGTAGTGAACTAGAAAGTTCTGGCCCCTGGTTTGCATTTTACCACTGCCATAAACTCTCCAGATGACCTTAAAGAAGCCTCTCTCTCTCTCTCTCTCTCTCTCCAGCTTCACCCACATACATATCTCCAATACAGATATAATAATACTAACCTACCATAAAGGGTGAATTGGATAATGTAGGTGAAACCCTTTGAACACTCTAAAGCACTACAGAAATGCTAGGAATTATTAAGTGGATATAAATCTTACATCAAGATCACAGCTTGCTCCACGCACCACCACCACCTTTCCTCTCCCCCTTGTCCCTGCCCACCCCCAAGTCAAATAGCAATGGAAGTCAGCTGGAAGTCTTTGGAGGGTCCTCCACGTTATCCAAGAAAGGCCTCATCAGTCACTCACCAAATTATCAGGTCGACAAATCCTGTGAGGCTCATTTGGCTCTTAGATTGGAATGGATCTCTTCTTCCTCACGGAGAAAGTGCTCTGCTCTAGTCAGTGTTGCAAAATCTCCCAGCGCTGGTCCACACTGCTCTCTCTCACCCATACCTGTGCATTCAGATTCCCTCTACCGCCAATGGCTGCACAACAGGGGCTTTGCTAGGTACTTAAAAGATCTGACACAAATTTGAATGACACACACACATAGAATTACTAGAATATATTTACATTTCCTCAGAAAAAAATGGGAAAAATAACTGAAATAAATAATGCTTTTCTCTCACCACTGAGCAATTACAGGTTCCCCTTCCCTACACACCTAATAGTAATGGGATATATCCCACATAGATTAAAACCTCAACATCCTCTTTTTAGAGATTAAGCACTGACCACATCTGTTACAAGAAAACTACAACCAGACCACAGGCATTCAGTTCCCCTTAATACAATAATCCGTCCCCATTTTTCCTTCCTCTAGCAACTCTTCATAAAAAGATGCTTTATTTTTGTTGAATTCTGCAACTTGCCTCTACCTCTTCCGTTTTATGTGCAAGATGTCTTTGTGTACTTCTCCCATAACTTAATTTGTGTCCCCATAACTTTACCAGGATTTAGCCAAGGAGTCTGTTTTAAATACTAGGGCTAAGTTATGGAGAAAATACTCCAGAGCATGTATAAAGTGCCTTTTACTCACTACTAAAGCTAGAGTCCATGCAAAAAGGGGAAAAAAACATAAATGACAAAACGTACATAGGATTGAGCTGAAAGGGTAGCTAAGTCAGTGGAGTGGAACGAGGTGGGCAGTTTATTAAGGCTCCAGTACCACCCTCATAAATGAGGACTTGTTCCTGAGTAAACATTGCAGAGGATCAGGCTGAAAACCTCCCTGTAAAAGTAACTTGGGCTGCAGTCCTGTGTACACTTTCCTGGGAGTAAGCCCCACTGAATATAATAAGGATTCTGAGTAGATATACATAGGCTTGTATAAGTGAACACAATTTCTCTCTGCAACCCATTTTAAAACACAACAAAATTTTATTGGGGGGGGAGCAAGGGAAGGCAACAATCAGATGCACTCAGAATTTTAAATGCAATGAATAGTCAGTCTTCCACAAGGATGCGCTTTTGCGCCCAGTTCGGCGATTATGCGCATTATCGCGGAGGCGCATTTACTCCTAATCCCTCTGCACGGGAGGCGGCGAGAGGCGGCGAAGCGCATTAATTGATGTCCAAAAAGCGCTTTACAAGAAGTTAACGCGCATAATCGCTTGTTCACACCGCGAAAATGCGCTTTAACGGCCGGAGCAAAATAAAAGTCGCTATTTAACGCGCATTCGAAAATGCGCATTATCGGGGAGATAACGCGCCTGTACGCCCGTTTTGCGCTCCGCTGGTGTGGAGGTAAAATTTATAATGAGCCTTCAAGGCTCATTAAACGTCTCGTGTGGAGGAGGCCTAACTTACGTAATTAAATGTTACCAACTTGATTTCCAGAGCATATTCAGAGATTATTATGGAAAGGATGGTTTGGAAGAGAGCATCCTGGCCTACAGTCAGATGGTATAGGGAAGGCTCCACAGAAGGAGGGAGCAAAAATTTATGAAAATCTGAGTTGAGTAAAAGCCAGTCCCTAAACAGAGACTGATAGTTGTTCTGTCCAATAATGTGATAGCCTCCATTTCTGATGCCAGTGGTCTAGCCAGCAAATCAGAAAAGGAATGAGTGGTTGGACCCATCTTCCAAATGACTCTAAACTTAAATCTCAAAAGACACAGCTGATTTGAAACAGTTTAAACTAGGCTGACCAGATAAAATCCAGGTCAGGGCTCATGTAACTTTAACAGTTGTAGAGAAAAGGGAATTTCAGCTGGTGTCATTGGTATGCAATTAGTTCCTGGTGACATTCCCTCTTCATCACAACAGTTAAAGGTGCAGGCACTATACTAGAGTGACCATATACAAAAGAAGGCAGGGCCCCTGCAACTTTAACTGTTGTGATGAAGAGGGAATATCACTAGGAACTAATTGCATACAAATGACACTGGCTGAAATTCACTTTTCTCTACAACCGTTAAAATTACATGAGCCCTGACCTGGATTTTATCTGGTCACCCTATTGGATGTGCATTAGCAAACAAGAAGATGAGATAAGCCAATCCAGGTGTCCCAACATGGTGCTGGCTTACCAAACATTCTGGGAGGCACGGTTGAGCTACATCTGAGTATAGGAGTTTCTAACAGCAACACAGGAAGTTGCCCAAGTCAGGCTATTGGTTTATCTGGCTCAATATTGACTACACTGACTGAGAGCAGCTCTCAGGATTTCACAAAGGAAACTTTCTCACCCCTACCAGAGATTGAACCTGGGATCTTCTGCATGCAAAGCATGTATTTTATACTAAGCCACACACACACACCATCTATGAGTTGGATCCAGATTTAGGCATGTGAAAATTATACTAAATTTAAATATAGCAAACCATACTGAATCACAATTGAATATTAACATATATATATATATATATATATATATATGATCGTTTACACAATATTTACCAGACAATAAAGCAAAAAAATTAAGATGCATCTTACATTTACTTTAAAGATAACAGGCATCCTGCCACCATATTGAGAAGAAAATTTGGGGGGGGGGGGAAGCTATGAAAAACCTCCAGTACAACAAAGAGAAGATTTGAAAACAAGCTGATATCATTATTATTTTACACATCAATGTTTCAATAACCTTCAAAGTACAGAAGTGTGTTGGGGAGAGGGGAGACCAAGGTCCATCCGCCAGGCTTTTTCCATGTCCCCAAAGACTAAGTCTTGTGCTTGATACTTCTACAGTTTGGAGCTTCAGCCTGACATTCTCTTGTACTATTAACAAATTTAACAGGCTTACAGACATACCAGCCAACCAACACCTACTGATGTGTTTAATTTGGAGGGCTTGACATAGCCCCCCCCCACACACACACACACACTGAATTGGGAATATGGGGGAAAGTTGTCGTTGTATCTTAAAGAAGGTGCATGTCCAGGATTCTGTTAACTGTAACCTAAAACTGTAAAAGTTTAGCTGGGAGAAATGCTTTCCTCCCACTGGCTTGCTTATCCAATCAGAAAGCAGCCCTGCATCTCCCTCATTTCTGACAACTATTTAGCAACTGAGCTCAGCTAAAGTTTCCAAAAACGTTAGAATAACTTCCTCTCTCCAAGACTTCAATTTTTTGCACAGCCCGGTCCTTGAAATAAGATCCCTTCAAGAGACCTGGAAAACGTTTGCTCAGCAAAACCCTTCTGTTTTTCCAAAGGCTGTGTTTCAGGAATTTAAAGCACACTTTTAAAACACACACACACACACACACAGAGGCACCTACCACTTAAGGAGGGGGGGAGAATTCTTTTCCCTCCCACCCCTCCTTACAGAAGAATGGAAGAAAGTTCTAGTTCTCCTGTTTCTCCAGTGGATAGCTTGGGGACCAGTGAAGAAGAACTGGAGAGGCAGCCAAAGAGATTTGGGAGGAAGAGAAGATACAGTAAGAAGTCCAGTGAAGATGGAAGTCCAATCCCAGGCAAAAGAGGGAAGAAATCCAGCCCGGGTGCCCAGTCGTATGAGGAACTCCAGAGCCAACGGATTCTTGCTAATGTCCGAGAGAGGCAGAGGACTCAGTCCCTCAATGAAGCTTTTGCAGCCTTAAGGAAAATCATCCCAACACTGCCTTCAGACAAACTCAGTAAAATCCAGACTCTCAAGCTGGCTGCCAGGTACATAGACTTCCTCTACCAGGTACTGCAAAGTGATGAGATGGACAATAAGATGACCAGCTGCAGCTATGTGGCTCACGAGAGGCTTAGTTATGCCTTTTCTGTCTGGAGGATGGAAGGAGCCTGGTCAATGTCTGCCACACACTAGACAGCATCAGGGTCAACACAACGGCCGAAGTGGTAGGTACCACATTCTTATTGCTTTGGGCATGGCTAGCAGTTTGTGTTCTACATTGTAGCCCAATGAGAAGGTAGGGTGTGGCAAATGACTAATGGGGCAAACAGTGTTGTGATATTGAAAGATGTGGGGTCAGCTCCACAGTGAATTTATTTGGCTTTAGACATGTTGCTATTTGCTTAGCCTCTCTGTAAAATGGGACTAGTAGGCCTGCTGCATGACTGAATTCATAAAGAACCCTACCTGTCCCTTGTGATCATACAGGCTAGGAATCCAATTTTTGTTTTTTGAATCTTACTTCCAAGCTGATTCAATATGAAAAAGTCACTTACAACCCTAGCCATTATTTGCTTGTAATCCTAGCAGGACTTCAAACCAAAGTGGAAGACAATTTGGTTCACTCAAAATACCTCTAGGAAGATCTTCTGGCTGCAGGTCCAGGTCTCATGACATTAGTTTCTGAAGCTTACACGGAAGAAGTTATTATATTTGGTCATACCAAGTATAAATGTCTAGGCACAGAGAAATGAAATGCAGCTCTTGTTGAAAAGATTTGATCCCACGAAGGAAATGGCAAAACAGAATGCTCCTCAGGTTTGCAGGTCTGTATTTGTTACAAAAGGTTTTAAAAGAGAGGAAAAAGACAAGGGAAACTGTACTGACAAGTAAGATCTGAAATAGCTGCTAGTAGGATTAGAGGGTGGTGTGCTTTTAAGAGTCTGGGAATAGATGGGGAAAGCAGGCGTTCAGTGTTTTTACAGTGTTGTCCTTTTGGGGCGAGTGTGAGGGGCCAGTCCTTCTTCAAACAATCAACTCCGTTCTGGTCTTAGTGAGATTTTTTTAGGTTAAACAGATGTTCAGTATTTGTTTTGCTGGACTTCGCCCCTCCCACATGGCATATGAAAGGTAAACATAGAACCAGAATTTTTTTTTTGCAAGGTTTTGGTTTGATTTGCTTTCTTTGACCACAAATAAATATCATTTACGTGAAGATTTGATCTTTCTCTAACTTGTTGCTTTGAACCCAGCCTCATGTTTTAGTTAATCCCCTGAGTTTTCCTTAACCATTATTGGATAAATTATTCATTTTATCTTATTTTTAATGTCATTTAAAAAAAAAGAATTCAAGATTTTATGAACTTTATAACTTTGCATTCGTTTAAAAGGATGTCAGACCCAATATACCACTTTTCCTCTGCCATGCAAATCATAGTAATATTTCAAATATACTAATGCACAAATGAAATATGTTCAGTGTTTCATATGCTGTGGAATACAAATAGACAACAATAAAAATATTCTTAGTGAGGGGAAATATTGCGAAGGTATAGGTGTAGATTGTATACCTACAATGGGGAGGGTATATTTTGCAATCTAGCATGCAACAAATGTGGGAAGAGAGACATTCATCATTTGGAAACAAAATTAATTTGGGGTTTCAACCAACAATTGTGCTTAGGCATACATCTTTTAGCAGCAGTATAGGATTGACAGGTAGAGACCAGAATGCAATTGGCAGTCTATAATATGAATAATGCAAAGTTCTGGAGACGTGCAGATTTCTGTCATTACAGAGAAGACAAAAATGCTAATTGTAAACATTTTCAGAAATGTTAAAATACTCATGCTTTATTTGTATTAGAAAAAAAGACATCTGAACGTCTTTGTCTATACACACACACACACACACACACACACACCAGTGGCTACAAATCAATATAATTAATGGGTTTACCTCAATACCTTCGATAATTCACTTAATAAGGGATACTTCTGTGTGGCTTTCATTTTGTATGAACTGCAAAACCATTTAAAATATATTTTCAAACAAGATCTATTGGCTTCTCCTGCATCAATACAAATTGTACAGCCTAAGGCAAATAAATATAGGGAGGTGGAAAAAGATCGGCTTTGTGGGAATCTTCTGCTGTCTTTGCCCAAAACAGATGTAAAATGTCCCAGACACATACTCTGCAAGAAGTTGAGATTGTGCTTTTAATATTCAGTCAGCGAAACAATAAATTTATCATGTCTGCTATAACTTAACAGTCCTTTGGCTACAATCCACAGTTCTTTACTCTGAAGAAGTCCCATTAAATTAAACCGCACTAGTCCAGAGTAAATAAGCTGTAGATTGAAGCCTTCATTTGTTATCTTCTCTGTAACATTCTTTAAAATTTTACATTGGACAGCAGTAATTAAGAGCCAAAATGTGTATTAACTTTATATGCTTTTAATCAGTTTTATGTATTCTATATGTATTTTGTATTGTTTTGACTGATGTTGTTCCCTGCCTCAATCCAGAGGGAGAGGCGGGTAAGAAATAAATATATTATTATTATTGTTATTATTATTATTTTATCTTCTGTATTTTAAACTTTTTTAGCTTATAAAACTGAAAAGACTTTTCCCAATTGTAAATATGCACATGCGCGCACACACAAGAGAGAGAGACAATGAAAGCTTTATGATACAGATCATGAATAAATGACTGAATCATATCAGACCTCTATAGGTACATGCCATGCCTAAATATAGAGCTGAAAATTATTCTTACCCAAATGAACTTTTCAGAAACACTTTTACATATACTATTGTATTTTAGCCTATTTAATGCTAGAATGCGCTCTATAGGTTGCCTGTTTAAATCCTATTTTTAAACTTATTTCTCACATTAATAATGAATGTGTTTCCCCCCCCTTAAAATGGAGTTCCCATTTACATTATCAACCAATCAAACTGGCCAGTTGATGGTGACAATTTTGCTCTTGCTCTTGCGCTCTCTGTTTGGTGATGCTACAGAAAATCTCAAATAAACATGTATTAGGCAAGTAATTAATGCAGAGGGCTTCACTTCTAAGGAGATCCATTTAGGCATGGCTTCATATGTTCACCTGTTAGTTTGCTTTTGGTGTAGGCATTCATAGAAGCTATTGTAGGGAACATTTCATGCTGAGTATTATTCAAACATAATTTATGACCTAAACAAATAAAAGGAGCAAAATCTATCAATAAAATATCAAGCTAGGATACTATGTAACAATAGCATCTACAATGATGCCGAGAGAGAGAGAGAGAGAGAGAGAGAGAGAGAGAGAGAGAGAGAGATTCTTAGATGTTGCTTGACACTTATGGCAAAAACTCCAGAAGATGGTGTTCTATATTTCAGAAGGAATGTAAGAGTTTTCCATTGGGACAAGAATTTGGAGATCAGAGCTAAGGAAGCAAAGGGTTGCATTGTTTATTATGGAGCCATTCCTTGAGATTACACAGGTACACAACAGCCATTATTTTAGCTTACTATCTTTTAAAATATTGGGCTTTTTAATAATAATAATAATAATAATAATAATAATATGTCATTATTTGCTCTAAACCTAGATTATAACAAGCCATGACAGATGATTTAAAAAGAAATAAATATGAATAGTAATTTACCTTCCAGCCATGGAAGCCGCACAATTATGGTCAAACTTTGAAATGCCAATGCAGAATACCTCCACAAATAACGTATACACCAGTTATGCTATGTAATTGGTACTGTACCTATTTTCACATTCTCAACACAAGATCTTGGTGTTTAATTACTTTTTTGTAATACTGGACATACCTTCCTATTGTTTTACTTTCAGATGGCACAGCGTCTGGTCTACTTGGGAAATAAATGTCACTACCTTGCTAGGATACTAAATGTGAAACCGTGTAGACTGGCTCATAACATATCAGAAATTCACAACTGCCACCAGACTCTCCACAGAACTTCCTTGTTCCATTAGGTTGATCAGTCTTACAGTATGAATTCCTTGTACATGTGGTGGAGATCAATCATACCAGTTCACTGCATACCAGTTGTGTGCTAAAATTGTGCATTTTGCTCTAATTTGTCAGAGCTAGGATACTAGGTCTCTGTAGGAGGAAGCTTCAAAAGAAAATTTGCAACTCTGAAGCATATATTTATCTAGCTAATACAAAGCAAAATATTGGTAGGCTCTGATAGAATGGCCAGTGTTGGCAGATGCTAACAACAGACGTGAGCATGCCTTGCAACTGTTCAAAAAAGGAAGCAAAGTATGTTCCCCCTACAATCTGTCCATTGAGAAAAATGTACTTTTTAAAAAATGTAGGCTGATCCAGCATGGGTTTCTCAGAGAAAGAAACTCTGTCAATACGTTTCGCCTTTCCAGAAGATTGAAGATTGTTTACTTCAACTGAAAAACCAAAGAACTGGAAAAGAATCCACCCCTTAGCTTTAAAACTGCCAACTCCTGAGTCCTGCAAATATATTCAGTTATCAAATGTTTTCCTACATTATTTTATGTCTTTAAAATAAGCATCATCCTGCAACTTCTCATACTTCTAAATAAACAGGTATAAGAACATGTTGCAAAAGTGATTAACTTGTCCTTTCATGCCCTTTTTTTCTAACTCTGGATGAGGACCAGTTGATCAAGTAAATAAAATTAACACAACAGGGTGATCTATATAATAATGTAACTATAAACCACTATGTTGGGTTACCTGTTTTTCATTTTTATTGAAATCCCTTTTAACAATTTTGGCGGGCTAGTCTTTTAAATAACACCATTAGGCTTTCATCATTAACTCGAGATATGTTACATCTGTATACAGCAAAAGGTAGTCGCCGTTTGTTTTCCAGGATGATAATGTTTTAGGACTTTTAACTCTTTTACAGTGCAATCCTATACATGACTACTCAGACATAAACCCCATTGACATCAGTGGGCCTTTTCCCCAGGTGAGTATAGGATTGTAACTACAATATACAATAAACAAAATCTTTGTTCATTATGATTGCTATACAATCTCCATGTCTTATAAGCAAAGGAACGATTTGGGAAAATGTGGGGGGAAATCTATGACCTATATCTATTGCTTATCCTTAAGCAAAATATTCCTAACTCTAGCAGTTTTAACAGATGCAATTATATATTTTTGAAATTAATAATCAATCTGTTGATATAATTATTTTTTCAAACATCCATAAATCTGTTTACTGCATACAATTATATTTTTAAAACTTTTAAAATGGATGTTTACTTTAAAAATATTAAGAAAAATTAATATGCATTACATCATGATCTACTTAAATAGCCAAAATTTACGAACTATGGTTGGTGTCTAAACAAAGCTAGATATTCTTTACTGATCATTGTGGTATAATGCCATAAGAGCTCTCATGGACTACAGGCCATTTCCTTGGGTGCAACTCTAGTCCATGGAAGCTTATGGCATAATAAACGTGTTAGTCTTTAAAGTGCCACAAGACTTTTTGTTATTTTTTTTTACAACCATCTGGAAATTGTATAATAATAAAGCCTTATATCTTCAAATACAACCAGACTTTTATTTTACTTATAGCACTATGTAGCTAAAGTTAAGTACTTAATTTAAACAGATGAGATTTAACCCCATTCTTAATTATGTCCTGTTGAAATTAATAGGTTCAAATGTGTTTGACTTTACATTTTTGAACTAGGATACAAAGAGATGTTCCTGAAAATACTTGAGCAGGCAATGATAGACTTGCTGTTTTTGTGGCAGGGTCCAGTGCTAAAAAGACAAGCTACTTCTTAAACAGAAACACTAAACTGAATCATTTCTATCTCTGTTCAGATTAGATTAGTTGCTTCAGTTGTAGAATTTTTGTTATGCAAAATGCATGATCAGTAAAGAAGTTGCAGCCCTCTTATTTCAGTCCATTCACAAAAAGTTTCTGTTTAAATATTTTTTACTAACACACAGAACAAATGGTCTTTTGGGTTAGCTTGAAAACCTATTTTTATTCATTAAAATTCTAGTCTGTTCAGTAAGTAGTTTTATTTGAGGACAAATCAACAATGAAAGAAAATGTCTGAAAGGTTCAACTAGCCATGCCCTTTGTCCCTAAGATATATCTGGCAGCCTATTAATAGTTACAATTTGGCACACTGGCTGTAGCACCAAATATAAAATTGCATAACCTGAAGTGATGTGGCCATTTCAAAGAGAAGTTGGTACGGCCAGCAGATATGTCAACTGAAAAGTTTCAGGTTGGTGGTCCATGATACAGGTCAGTGCTGTATGCCATATTAGTACTGAGGCACCTTAGAGACAAAAGGAGGGAGAAGGTTATTAAGCTTTTTATGTTTATTTTTTTCAATTTATTTCTCTCTCTCTCTCAGTTTAAATAGCAGTATAAATCTCTCCCCAACCCTAATGTTATTTTAGGGTACAAAATCATAAATATTAACCATCACTTACACCACCTCTTATGTCCACACTGTTTCCTCCCCACACTAAACCCACACCAAATTTATTGCCATAAACATACTTTAAAAATAATAATATAAAGCACCAAATATGTGTTAGGCGCTGTACAGAAATTTAAAAAGCACAAGCCCCTCCACAGATTCACAATGTAAAAGAACTGAAGTAAAACAAGAAGGTAGTTGGAAGGAAAAGGAAAACCTATTAATTTAGCTGACAAAGTATATCAGTGAAGGTTTTCTTAAGAAGCTCCATTCCGTGACTTAATAGCATAATAACAAAACATTGCTCAAGAACCTTAAAAGGCGATGCTTTCTGAGTCATCGAGTTATCTTGATGGAACTCAAAGCTGCAAACAGTCTTGCTAAATGCAAGACAAACATATTTTTTTCACATTTATAACATTTTGCTGTTTTCTTTTTTCTTTTTTTCCCTCAGCTTTTGGGCATTGTTCTTGTAATGAATTCTCATTAGTTTCCCCAGGTACAAGTAAGCTCATTCTCTGATGTGGAGGTACAGGGGCTCCAATGGGTACATCACCCTCCTTCCCATCCATCCACAGAAAATTCTCCCTTTATTCTGATGCTTGGGTGGGGAGGGGGGACTTTCCCTTGCATTCCTGTGGGTGAGTGGACCTTCCGCTGAGATTAAGGAAAAGCCCATGAGCTCTCCATCTTCACATTGATAAACATCCAGAGCTTATGACTTCTTCTTCTTCTTCTTCTTCTTCTTCTTCTTCTTCTTCTTCTTCTTCTTCTTCTTGCATACTTCGCAAAACATAGAATTATTTCTCCAAATGACTTTAATTCCTACTGCACAAAAACATCACTACCAACCTTCTCAATCCAAAACTAGCAAACTGCAGTTGATAAATATGAATAATGTGAAGGAGACATCTGCTTAGGCCATGTCCGGGCCCAATTCAAATACTGGTATTAACATTCAAAGTCCTAAACATCTTGGTGCCAGGTTATCTTTAGGATTGCCTCCTTCCATATGTACCTTCCCAGACCCTAGGATAATCTTCAGTGATTCTTTTATGGAAGCCCCTGCCAAAGGAAGTAGGTGGGTGGCACCCCAGCTGTAGAATAAGCTCCCTAGGCAGGTTCACCTGGCATGTATGTTGTACTCCTTTTGGCACCAGGTGAAGTCCTTTTTATTTTCCCAATATTTTGACATCCTAGTCTTTTAGCTCTGTTGTTTTAAACTTGTATTATAAATCTGTATTTTAAATCTCTGCATTGCAGCTAGGTTTTATTCTGGTTGTACTTTTATATTGTGTTTTTAAGCTTCTATATTTCACATGTTATGCTGCACTTTGTGGTTTTAATTTTTGTGAACTGTGGGCACTATAGAAATCAAATTCATACATACATACAGGGAGGTAACAATTCTGATCAAGCTCCAAATGGCAACAGTCAGTGGTTTGTAATTTGTAAATAACTTAAATCTGCAATCCTAGAGCCTATCCACATTGCCCTTAAAACGACTTAGGCCCCCTCCACAAGGATTCGCTTTTGCGCCCGGTTAGGAGATTATGCACACTATCACTGAAGCGCCTTTACGCCTAATACCTCTGCACGAGAGGCGGCGACAAAAGGCGCTTCACTCCCCTCCCCTTCCCTCCCCGCAGCTCCCCAGCTGGCTGGCTGGTAGGCTGTGGGCAGCAGGCGAGCGATCCTCCTCCTCCTCGCCTTCCTTTACCCCCTCTTCTTCCTCCTCCTCCTCTCGCCGGGCCCCCCGCCGCGGGTGCCGGGGATCACAGAGAGCCCGCCGCCACCGCCGCCACCGCCACCTCTGCAAGTGCTTCTTGCCATTGTGTTCTGGGCAAAACCCTGCGTGGGGGTCCGTTTCCCAGACTCCCCTCCCCCTTCCCCAAGGAAAACGTTCTCCCACGGCCCCTTCTCATCCCTTCCCCCAAGAGTTGCTCCCCGTACCTGTGTGGCTCATCTTCCGGAGTCTCCCCCTGCGCAGCTCGCCCTCTCTTGCTCTCCCCCTTCTCGCCTCGCCGGCTTCAAATCATGTTCCCGGCAGCCAGGCGCTTAGACTAGCTCCCTCCGCCGGAGCCCCCGGGGTTGCTGAAGTTCAGGTCGGGGCATGGAGCGATCGGAAAGGGGGTGAGGAAGGAAATCTGCGCCGTTGCAGCCGGGGGAGGGCTTTTGACAGTGGCGGCGGCAGTCAAAATGCGCTTTAATGGACGGAGCAAAAAAACCTCGCTATTTAACGCGCATTCAATAATGCGCACAATCGGGGAGATAACGCGCCTCTACGCCCCATTTGCGCTCCTCTCTTGTAGAGGTAATTTTTTAATGAGACTTGAAAGAGCTTTAAATCGCTCTTCTTGTAGAGGTAAATTTTTTAATGCGCCTTGAAAGAGCTTTAAATGCCTCTTGTAGAGGCAGCCTTATATTCTGTTTAAACGCGTGGTTTTAAAGTTGTTTCATTATGTGGTAGGATACACTGAGCAGTACTTATGTTTCATAGTGACTGCTTCCTCCGTCCTCAAAGTGTTCAATAGTGGAGGCTGCTTGAGTTAGGGAGACAGAAGTGGGCAGGTCAAGCAGCCTGCAAAACAAAAACGAAAGAAGAAGACTCAAGGAATTAACCCTGTAATACACCATTGAACACTTTGAGGATGGAGGAAGCAGTCACTATGAAACGTAAGTACTGCTCAGTGTGTCCTACCATGTAAGGAAACAACGTAAAAAACACATTTTAAACAGAATATAAGTCGTTTTAAGGGCAATGTGGATAGGCTTCTAAACACATGTATTGGGGACTGTCAGCCTATCTACACTACTGCTTTAAAACAGTTTAAAACGGTTTATAACAGTTTTGAGAACTGTTGGGGCCCAGGACACACTCCATATACAGTTTTCAAAACATTTTCAAAGTGGTTTATCCTGCGTGTGTAGCTAGACTCTGTGTCTCAGTGAATGGGACACTTATGAGTATATGGGATACTTCAAAGTATATAGGATCATGCTGCAGCAAGCTAGGGTTCTTTCCTATGAGAAACAACTGCATGTTGAGTTGCCAACTTTTCTATACAAGTTAAAAGATTCATGAGAATTGCCCTTACTTAACATAGATTCAGCAGACCAGGCTTTAGCTTTATGTTTTCACTTCCGAAGGTTGTGTGGGATTTTATGACAGCTGACATACAGATTATCCTTCAAATACAGTTTGATTATATTTTACACACAGGAAATCTGGAATGATCCTCTGATAATAAAGTGATTTTCACCACCTTGAGAGTCTAAAAGAACCTATTATATTATCCTAGGCAATTGATTTGCGTGGGGATACTGGGCGTTTCAGATTAGATCCCTAAGGAATCATAATTATGAGGAATGAAGATGCTTCCAACATCAGTATCAATGAAGTCAACATGCAGCAACCAAACAAGCATAACAGACTCAAGACCCATTTCATTTCTCCTAAATTCTCCTGTTTCTCCTAAATGGAGCTAGCACATGGAATGGAATGGAAGGCATTCATATTAATATAACACAGGCTTGCTATGTGAACAGAAAGGTTTGGGATTGTTACTAAGGGTACATCATGCAGAATAAAAATTATTACAAAAGCATATTTTTAAAAATGCCCATCGTAGGAGATAGCTACAGACTCTAACACTCCCAGCCCAGTTCTACTCACATGTAATTATATGTGACAAGTTGTGGCAGATGGCAATACACATTTAAATGTATATCCAAAGAGCCATTCAGTTAAACATAGTGCAGTGAAGACAAATGGCAAATGAAAATCCAGTTTGCACCTGCAGGTCTTGATCCAACAAATGGTACACAGATGGGAACCTTCTGCATAGGGATCTCCTTATCTAGGGCAGGATCTCCACTGCTGCTTTAAAGCGCTTTATAACAGTAGTGACAACTGTTGGGGCCCAGGAGTGTGTCCTGGGCCCCAACAGTTGTCACTACTGTTATAAAGCAGCAGTGTAGATCAACCCTTGATGAGGAAATGAGAATGGGGAGGCCATATTTGCACATTAGAAGACATCAGGGACTCAGAAATAGCACAAGACTATCTGAAATGACATAATTGAGCAGCAAATTGATTTAGAAAGGCTTACATTCAATGTTATGCCACTAGAAAAATTACCAAAGTTGGCATTGTTCTGATATCACTTCCACAACCAGTAGCAGAACACTGAGCTCAAGTCAGGCAAGCAACACCTAGCTGAATAAAGTCACAAGCTGTCGAATGGTTTGTGCAAGTGAAATCAAAGTACTTGGATAAAAACAGATTTTCTGCATGCGGTAGAAGCTTTGCGCTAGTGGAATTCCAACACTGAATACCAACCCAAAAATCGACCCATGTAAATTCACAGTCCTATTCCAAAAGCAAACTTTAAAAAGAAAACAACAACAACAACATTGGCTATGTTGAGATCTGCAGTTACTTACAGAATGTATTTGATTACTTTTTTGGTCTAAAATATCGTGGAAGTAAATATTGAAGTTACAGAGAACTAAAATATAAATAACACAGTAGTAAAAGTTGTGGAATTTTCCAAGTATATAAATTAGTTGAAGCTACAATGATCTGATTAATATTGGACATTCATTTATTGTTAAATCCTGTAAATTAAAGTGTCAGCAGCCTCTGGACAGCTATCCTGTCACCCCTCAAAAACCTTATGACAGTGAATATACAGATCTCGTTTTGCATTGCATCCAAATGTGATCAAACATCAAAGCAAACTGCCTTTGCTTCTACTTGCTCCTAGATGAACACAGCACACTCAGTGATTTTAAAACAACAAAAACAGAATAGCCCCACCTCAATATACTTTTCTGTATTTTGAAAACAAAAAGAGACAGATATCTGCTAGCTCCATTTTAGTTATAGTTACTGGGCTAGTTCCAGAAAGCCTGTGTTCATTTTGAGAGCCTATCTACACTACTGCTTTAAAACGGTTTATAACAGTTGTAAACCAGTTATTGACCAGTTTAAAACTGTTATAAACCGTTTAAAAGCAGTAGTGTAGATAGGCTCTTATTCTTAGAAAAATGCCATTGTCTTTACAAACGCTATCAAAACAAAAAGAAAGGAACATTTTTTTCTTAAAAGTTATAATGCACACGGAACACATGCTGAAATCCACTTAACTTGGCATAGCAAATTTATCTCTTGTCCCATCGACCATTTCAGTGGGCTGAGGTTTGGATCAGTGGGCAATACAAAATAAAATTACTGTTGAAGATATTCTGCTTAATTCAAACCAAAATTTAAATGTAACTGGAACAAGTAGAAACCCAACGGCGAAAAAAAAAAAAGCGTACCCAATCAATCAAATCTATATGTATTTGCATCAGTGATAGGCCATTGCATACTGAATTAATTTAGTCCCTAAAAATGCCAAAATGGCCCCACAGACCATTTGGTGTACAGTGGCCAGGTACACCAAAAAGTGAGAACCTGCGTCACAATGAGATGGCAAAGGGACACTTATTTGTATAGAATTAGAACCTCCTAATTTATATGTTACTAGAATTTAGAATAGAAACTGGGTGAAATCTGGCATCCCTACTCTTGGGGGGCTGGGAGGCTTTATTTTTTTTTTTCAAGTATGGTATCTTACCAACATTAGGGGGGGTTGTCTAACCAAGTTGTATTACGCGCGCTCCCAACAAAAAAAGGGGCTAAGCATTTGTGCATGCTTCAGGTATTCTTTTTTATTTCAGCATCCCTTGCAGGGGTTGGATCCCTGGGAAGCTTAAATTCCATTCCTTCCCCACCCCTCTCCATTTATAGGGCTTTCTAGTAAAAAAAAAAAAAGGGGGGGGGAGGAAAAAAGACCGAAGTAAAAGCATATAGCAAAACCTGCAGAGGTGAGTCGTAGGTGTGCAGATAGGAGGGAGAGTTGCTATTTCGACCCATACCCCCTTCTCCACATTTTGCCTGGTTCATTCCCCACCCGCCTGCCCCCTTGAGAAAAGGAGACTGGAAAAATGTTGCTGTGTGAGGCAGTGTTTTCTGCTCGGTTGCAGCTGTGTTGCTTGTGTTGTCTCACAGAGTTTGCTATTATATGTCTGCTACTCCGATGTAAGCCTCATTGAGTTCAATGGGACTTATTTCCAGATAAGTAAGTAGTATTGCAGGCTTGGTGCAGTTCAATATTTGGCAAGGTAGGAAATTACCTTTGTGCTATCCTTCCGCTATATAGGATTGCAGCAAAAAGCAGCATCAGCTCACTGTGATGGCACCGAATTCGTCCCTTTTGTTGGATCTGACCTTTTGCTTCTTAAACGCAAGCAAGAAAGCAAGGGGACGGGTGTGCAGTCCAGAACTTCAGGCAGCAGTGGAGGCTCTCTGCAACTGCTGCATGAGCGCCTGCCCCTTGCTCGCGCTTGTTTTGCCTCCTCCCCCATCCTGATGCTGCTGCTGCAAGCAGCCGCTGGACAGGACATCAATTGAATCAGCCAAATAGCCACAGCTGGCTGCAGGCCTCCTCCAGATCCAACAGCCACCAAAAAACAGTCAAACTGAGCAGGAGCTATTGGGTGAATTTGGACGACACTTTAGGCAACTGGCCGTGTGTTATTTTGGCGGCAGCGGCACCCGCCACACAACATGTTGCCCCTCCCCCGTCATGTGGCATCTCCTCCCTCCCACCTCCCTCAGTCCTCCAGCTGTATCCCAGCATGCACCGGAAGTTCTGCCGGCTGTATCGGAGCAGCCAGGTTTTTCTCAGCTGCTCTGGCCAGCAAACTCTATGACCAAACGGAATAGTACACGGAGAGAGGGGGGTTCCCTCCACACGACACTTTAAACAACGGAGTTCGGGATAAACAACATGCAAGCCCATTGTTTTTCTCCATTGTTTAAGTGCCCCAAATAGCGTACCATCAGTTGTGTGTGCGTTGTGTGTTGCCCTCCACACGACACAATAAGCAACACAACTGACTATTGTTTCTCCCCACGATCCGTTGATTATTGTGCTGTCTGAACCAGGCCATTGTGTCGAATCAAAGCTGAATGATCCCGGACAAAAAAGGGATGACTGGTATAATAGTGGCGTCCCCTTATGTGGGCTTTGTGGCAGTCATGCATGAGCATTTGGTAGCTTGGGAGGGCCAAGTAGGCCAAATATTTTATTAAAAAAAGGAAGTGTAAGAAATGCCCAGGGAATTTCCCACACCAACATCACCCCCCTTTGTGTTGGTTATTGTAATTGTTATCTGGAACTGATCGAGCTTAGGCTAGGCTAAACATGGGTAATTTAATTCTTGAGAGATAGGATGTGTTAATGAGTGAAATCCTCCATATGCTCAAAACAGCTGAAGCAATTTGTTTTGCTTGGAATTTGGACTTAAATATTGCTCTTGGGTCTCTGATTCCACCAAGAGACTTAGTGTCAGTGTGAAGTAAGAATGTGGCAGTGCGAAGGATATATAGATTAATCCAACTCAAAACCACACCTAGGTAGTTCAGTGAGATCTCTTTTGAAATGATTGGGACAAATTGGAATTGCAACCAATTAATGCAATTCTACATCTGAATCACAGCATAGTAGAGTTGGAAAGGGCCTATAAGGCCATCAAGTCCAACCCTCTGCTCGGTGCAGGAATCTACCTTAAAGCTTACCTGATAGATGGCTTTCTAGCTGCCTCTTGAATGCCTCTAGCGTAGGAGAGCCCACGACCTCCCTAGTGACATCATTTCTGGAATCTGTTGTTAAAAGTCTGTTTTATGCTGCTCCACGGTATGTCCAGCCCTGAACAGGAACACCAAAGGCTGCTGTGGAAGTAGCCTTAGGAAGCCTGTGGAGCGGGGCCCTACTTCCAGCACACACTGCTACTCGCAAGGTGCTCCTGTACACCTCCAAAGAAACAATCCATGCCGTTTTGACATCCATTTTTCCATGAAGGTGCAGTTTATGTATTCTTGAAATAAATAATTTGGGGGAAGAAGAAAGAAGCAATTGTTAGAGTGAGATGAGGCGCTCCCTCCCCTGCTCCCATCTCTATTCCAGATCCAGGAATATTATTATTATTATTATTATTATTATTATTATTATTTATAACTCGCCTCTCCCTCCGGATCGAGGTGGGGAACAACAACAATATAAAACACAGAATCATAAACAGTTAAAAAAAATTAAAAAACAAGAAAAAAATACATCATTAAAACATCTTAAAAGGAAGCATTGCCTTCGCCCTCAGTTGGCTTAATTTGCCCTCACTGCCGTAATGACACAGCCAGATCAGATTGCTGCACAGCATAACGATATCATCACATTCAACCCATGACTCTTGATTGGCTAGGCCCACCTAGGAAGAAGATGACCCAATAATTATTGGAGATAAATGATGCCAAAGCAGCAGCAGAGTGAGGAAACAGTGGCAGTACACTACAGCTGATATTCATATTATTTAAGTGTTTTTCAGGAAACAGTTTAGCCTCCTGAAAGCGCTATATTCAGCCTGAAAATCAAATGGGTGAACTTTTTGCACTCTTAATAAGAGAACCACGAGGCAGGGACTTCTTGTTTTTGTCCCTGCTTCTCTTAAAACACTGTGGGCATGATCTGGCCCAGGACTAAACCCCATTTAAATGGAAATGAAATTCAATTTAACTCCATAGGACTTATTTCTGAATAGATATATACAGGATTGCATTGCAAGTTAACACTTGTCTATACACTCTATATACTTTGTCATGGCTGTGTAGTTGCGCCCCCGCTGTTTATTTGATGAAGCCGCCAACTTGCAGCCACATCGTGCTATTCCCCATGAAGCTGTTCATCTTCGATGTGTCATTTTGCCATGACATTTTACTTTGCTCTGGTGTCACCAAGGTTGTTTGTGTGTGTGTCAGTGGTGGCTTCAGTTTGGTTTAAGAGCGAGGACGTAGTTAGGGAGCGGATCCCAGTGTAGGGTAGGCGCAAGAATACAGGGGATGGGGGTGGGCTCCAGGTGAGTGTTTAGCAGTGGCTGCCGTGGCGACATTAAAGTCTCATTCTGGAATGAAAGTAAGGATGGTTATTATGTATAATGCATAAATTCAATGAACTGTAGCAGTGCAAATGTGGAGCTACAGGCTTTCAAAGCTAAAGTCAATCAATTCAAAGTTTATTGTATTAGCCAAAGGCCATGACAAATACAACAAAAGAAAATATTTATACATATATGCAGTAATACACATATTTTGAACAGTAGAAAGTTATACAGATAACTTAGAACTTGCCATAACTCAAACTCAGCTTTCACTTAGCAGTCTGAGGGCACATCTTGATGAGCGGTTTGCCCCGCGGTGGCTTCAGAGTGGCGGCAGGTGATCTACATGATGCAGCCGCCATTGCGAAGCCATCCAGGGGCAAAACCCCAAAGCTCCACTTTAAAAAGTCGGGCACTTACCCCAACTTTTGTAACTTGGAGTGAGGCGACGAGGGCATCTGCCATCTGTTGCTCTTGCTCCAGAGCTGCTAGAGAGGCGTGCCACAGCCGATGACCATTGATCGGTCACCATAGGCTGGGCAGGGAAGAGGGTGGACCAGCAAGCCAAAAGGTTGCTGGACCACCTCCGTGCCTCTGCAGACCACTGTTTACCCCCCAAAAAATTAAAGGGATATTCAGAGCCAGAGTGCCCTGTTCCTCCCACCCCATTGTTTTTTCCCCTCCTTTAAGAGAACAAATAAAAAAAGGCAATTAATAATAAAAAACCAACCTTGAATAAGGGGGAGGTGCGGATGCTCCTAGGCGTGCATGGGCTCAGGTGGACGGGCACGGTGGCTCCTTCCCAAAAGCCAGCAATTGCGCTCCTTCACTTGTAGATAGCCAGAAGGAGCGCCAATGTGGGAGCGCAAGACCTCATGCCGCCACCACGCTGCTGCTGCACCACCATCAAGACACAGCCTGTATCTCCATGGCAGTTTATGGCAATTCTGTCTAGTTCTCTCTTCCTAATCTTTTTTGCTGCCAGAGCAAACAAAACCACTTTATGTGTCACATGATTGTTGGTATCACTCAAAAGAAAATGAACCGTTTCTGCAAGGGCATTTTCCTATATCCATGTGTTAACAAGGCTTTCAGGAATCTCTCTCTTGGATCCCTATACAGAGGGCAAATTAAGATGTAGAGAACAATGTCTTCCACTTGATGATGGCCACAGATGCATAATCTGCATTCAAATGACACCTTGTGATAATGTCCATCCAGAACTGCAGTTGGTATAATGTGTGGAATCGCAGTTCAGTAGAATCATAGAATCATAGAATAGTAGAGTTGGAAGGGGCCTATAAGGCCATCAAGTCCAACCCCCTGCTCAGTGCAGGAATCCACCTTAAAGCATCCCTGACAGATGGTTGTCCAGCTGCCTCTTGAAGGCCTCTAAGGTGGGAGAGCATTTCTTAGGGAAAGAGGCCTCAGTTTGGACAAATAGCTGGCTCTGAAATGTTCCGTTTTCAAAAGAGGGAACCACTGGGAGAATATAGAGTTTTTAATTAGTTGCAGATCCCTCCTAGAATCTATCCAAAATAGCCAATCCCTTAGTTGCTTCTTATCCATATCAAGGGCAGGCTTCAGCTCAGGAAAGCAAGAGCTATGCAGGAGCTTTTAGAGTTCATTTCCAGGTAACACTTAGCTGGAAGGCGTTCGTTTGGCAAGGTGGCAATTCATTTAAAATACTTTAACTGAGCACACTCTATTCTTGTCCGAATTGATGGCCGTCCAGATTCTGTACGCAAAAAAAGTTGTAGCAGTTCTGGACGGGAGCTACCATGTTGCACAGAGTTGCTGGAGGGAATGGTTGTGGTGGTTTTTAGTCACTCAGTATTTGTTGCTCATTACTGCTGTCTCACATCAGCGCTGCAAATTTTCCTGTATGGATAACCCAGGCTCACTCTTGCCATGTAACCCTATCGATGCCACTTCGCAGCAGCAATACTGCTGGTTTATGAAGAATGAGTAAGTAAACTGGTGCCAAATAGACTCCCCCTTAGATTCATTTTGTTGTGAAGCACTTGTTTAAATCTCTTCCATCACAGGATGTACACAGACTTAACCTTGACCAGATTATGGCCTATGCACATCGACAGGCTAATAATAATTATAAGTATAATGTGTTTAATCCAATAAGGTGCAATAGGGCTTCCTCCTTCTCACCTCCCTCCTACAGCCTTCTGTGCTGTCCAAAAGTCTGCTCTGGAGAGTTTCCAAGCCGTTCAGAGCAGATTATGAGGTTACATGGCGTGGGGGGAGAAGGGATTGCCCCCTCCTGGTTCTGCTGATGGAACAGCTTCCATCATAATTGGATACAACCCAATTCAATCTCTCCTTAGTTTCAATGGAAGAGATCAGCACAGCTTCAGACTGTTTTTGGCCACTCTATAACTTTCTTTTAATGAATGTTTTAAAATCTGCAAACAAAAATGTGAAATTTGTGAAAACATTATGATAAATTTCTAAAAAGAGTGAAAAAATGAGGGCAGACACCTACATTTTGAAAAGTGAAATTTTAAGCTTGTAACTGCAAAATGAGGAAGCAGTATACATGGCACCGTCATCATGGTAGTTTCCCTTCATCACAAGCTGAAAATTAAGAAGCCTACATCTCCAGTTTTGCTTCCCTCCCTTTTTTCACAACATATGGGGTCCACAATCCAGCACGGAGCTCATTGAAATCAATGGATCCTAGGACAAGCTAAGTTAAGAAAGTTCACGAAAGAAATGTTTCCAACCCACTTTTCCCTCCTGCACCCTGAAAAATCCCTTTCTGGAGGTTGGGGGAATCCTCCTGAACACTGTTGGGTGGGGCGGGGGGGGCATCAACTCAACTTAAGCTTGGATCCTAAGATGAAAGAAGTACATGGAGGGCAAGTTTCCCCTCTCCTCTGCCGCTGCCCAACAGCCTCCCACCCCCGCTTCCCAGTGCCCCATTCCACATTGTCCCTAATCCTCTGGAGAAGTTTTCAGAGGTCATAGGTGGCTGCAGGTGGGAAGGGGGCAGAGAAATTTCCTCCTGTGAACTCCTTTAAATTAACGTAACTTAGGATCCAAACCAATGGATTTAAGCACACTTACCTCTGGGCTGGACTGTGGTCATCTGCCATTGACTGTACACAAGTCCTGAGCAGACTGTACTGAGAGCAGAATGTTCTGGTAGGAGAACGTTCCTCAGCCAGATCTGCTTCCTTCAGCTAAACGTGGGGGGGGGGTCCATATGCACATCCAGAATGCCTGGACTATTTGCTTACAGCTCTGCTTAGCCTACCACCAATTCCCAGATGCATATTTATTTCAGAATTTAATTTTACCAGCTTATTATTTTTATGGCAGTTACATTACCTTTTACCCATATCTACAAAGAAAGCCTCTTCCCAAGAGCTCTCAGCTTTGTCTAGTGTAGGATTACTGCCTTCCCCCACAAAAAGACAGAGAGATTCAGCAATCCAGCTAGAAACGGCAGCATTTCCTCCTGCCTCATGTCCACCAAAGGTGGCATTCACCCTGGAACAAACCTTCAAATGAGTGACATTGATCAGGGTGAGTGATTATCTGGAAATACCAAACCAGATGGTGTAACTTCTGTGAGCATCCCAAATGTTATATGGTAAATTGCACAATGATTTCACCTCTTAATAGAATTGTATTTGACAATTATAGAGTGCAGCTACATCTAGTGAGGCAGAATTCCTTATATATTCTTATATTTTCTTACGATAAGAACATGCCCATAAGATTTGTACCTTGTTTGTTCAATTGACATCAGTAAATGGATCACAGTGAACGGATCACTTTTTTGCAGCATAAATGCAGGGGCAGGTCGTGGATCAGGCCCTTAGATTGTGGGTATTGGATTTAAGTCCACCATGCTAGGATCCTAGATTCCCCGCCCCCATGATCACACTAGAGTAAAAAACAGAAGTAATCTAACATCCTGTCTGCCTTGGCATTCCGTGGCATACTGCCTTGGGCCAGATCTACACCAGCAGGATAAAACACTTTGAAAAAGGTTAGAAAACTATAAATGGAGTGTGTCCTGGGCCCCAACAGTTGTCAAAACTGTTATAAACTGCTTTAAAGCAGTAGTGTAGATCCTGCCATGGAACCCGGAAGTCCCAGAAGGCATCAGACTAGTAGCCATCAATCCTCTATTAAAGCCATCTGAGCCAATGGCAGGGAGTCCAATAATTCTTCATTCTCTCTAAGGTCGTTATCCCACGGGTGGTTTTAAGCACACCCACCTCGGCTTTGCTCCACTTCTTCAGCGTTGGGTTCACATGACGTTGTCCCCCTCCTGCTGGTCTCTCACCCTGAGGTTACAGGCTTTAGTTTCTGTTTCGATTTCTCACCAAAACGGGCAAAGTCCAAAACAGGCAAAGTTCAATAGGCCAGGCTGAGGTATCGCAGCTATACCAACCACATGTGATTCAAAACTCTAGACTCGAATACAAAACAGAGAGGGAAGCCGCAGAAGCAACCCGGGGGGGGGGGGGGGGGGACAGTAGGTGTTATAAAGCCCAAAGTTTCAACTGCCAGCTCCAATGGAGATTCAAGCAGTAATAATTGCAGCACAGAGACACAGAAGAGGCAGAGACAGTGGTTAGAAAAACAACCACACCCTTGTAAATAGTTATTAAAGAACTAAATGCTCTTCACTCATTATTATTAATTAATTATCTTATTCATCAATAAGCCTTATCCTATGCTGTTTAGAGTCTTAGACTATTTAAACAACACAGCAGTCTCAGAGCTTCTCCACATGAGCGATTTATTGCATACTCGTGATTTTTCACCGATGGTAGTTTGCATGCCCTTTTTATGAAGTTGTCAACAGTTGATGTCTGTTGACAAACAGTCATTGAAAATGCAGTAATCAATCAAAATCGCACAGCAAAAAAGTAGCATCTTCTGGGGGTATAATTGAAACATATGGGAAGGAACTGGCTTAAACAAGGGGGAGGAGCGCGTGTATTGTGCCGATCATTAAACGCACAAAGACTCTGGAAGACAAGCCCCAGTAAGGCTGCAGGATTTTTGCTCTCTCTCTCCCCCCTCTCTTCCCCTTTCTCAAGTGCCCTGAAATTCTTGCCTTCTCTGGTAAAAGGCAGTTTAAAGAGATCCTAGCTGTTTCGATGGGTTACAGACAGAAACATTTATATACATATTTCAGTGGGATAATTCAGCAACGGATGGAGGAAATCCATTAAGTAGAGTATTGTTTTCACTGGAATTCTCATAATTCATGAACCCAAGATGCCATAATTACATATATATTTTAGTTTATACAGTGCTTCATATGATTGTACATTAGGGTGACCAGATAAAATCCAGGTCAGGGCTCATGTAACTTTAACTGTTGTAGAGAAAAGGGAATTTCAGCCAGTGTCATTTGTATACAATTATTTCCTGGTGAAATTCCCTCTTCATCACAACAGTTAAAGTTTCAGGGGCCCGGCCTTCTTTTGTATATGGTCACTCTAGTATAGTGCCTGCACCTTTAACTGTTGTGATGAAGAGGGAATATCACCAGGAACTAATTACATACAAATGACACTGGCTGAAATTCCCTTTTCTCTACAACTGTTAAAGTTACATGAGCCCTGACCTGGATTTTATCTGGTCAGCCTATATTAAGGATCAAGTCTTACAAGGCTTTGTTGCCTCTTCAAAAGATACTTGGTCTAAATTGAAGAATGTTTTTTTTATTAAAGTATGGCAGGTGTCCTGAATGGCATAATGTCACTGCCCCCTTCCCTTCCTTTTAGCAAATCAAATATTCAAGGAAACATTTAAACGTAATATACCAAAGAATATTCTAATTTATTTGCTATTTTGACAGCTGCATGACCTTGGGGCAGAAATTTCTAAAAGTCCTGCATGTGCTTAACTAAAGCTTCACTGTTCTTGGAAAGGATGTAATCTTTGATCTGCTGGGGTGTGTAGGATGTCAGGGCAAGTGTCCTCTGAGTGTGGGTAAAGAGAAGCACATTAGCTGACAGAGGGTGGAATCAGCAGTTTGATTTTGATTTTCAACTCAAGTGTTCTGTTTTGCTCATTATTATTCTATAACTTCTGTAATTCTATTCTATTAATAATAACAACCAAAACAACTTGTAAGCACCCAAGATAGAAAGGCTTTGAAAATTTACTCCACTGATAAAGCAAAGAACTGGTTGTATTATACACCTGGATTATACACCTGGATCCTGGTTGTATTATACACCTGGATCCTGCCCTCTCTTCCTGCAGATCAGGAAGAGAGGGCATACTTGTTGTTCCTTCTTTACTGAGATAATCTGTGGAGCAGGGCCTCCTCAGTAGTGGTGCCCATACTTTGGCATGTCCATCAAAAAGAGGCCCTTCTTCTTTAATCTACCTTTCTCTTCTTTAATCTTCCATAGCAAGTTCCCGTCTATAAAACCATACAATCTCTTTCTCAATTAAATTTACAGAGTTATATTTAAGGAAAGATTTGTCCCCATCAGTATATTTCCCCTTTCTACTATTACGGTTACTAATGTGCTATTTGTTCTTTACACTGATGGCTTGTAATAGTCTAAGGCCCCCTCCACAAGGATGCGCTTTTGCGCCCGGTTCGGGGATTATGCGCATTATCGCGGAGGCGCATTTACGCCTAATCCCTCTGCACGGGAGGCGGCGAGAGGCGGCGAAGCGCATTAATTGATGTCCAAAAAGCGCTTTAGAAGACGTTAATGCGCATAATCGCTTGTTCACACGGCAAAAATGCGCTTTAACGGCCGGAGAAAAATAAAAGTCGCTATTTAACGCGCATTCGAAAATGCGCATTATCGGGGAGATAACGCGCCTGTACGCCCGTTTTGCGCTCCGCTGGTGTGGAGGTAAAATTTATAATGAGCCTTCAAGGCTCATTAAACGTCTCGTGTGGAGGAGGCCTAAGATGGTAGTCAATGTAAGACCTAAAGACAGGAGAAGTTGAGCTGAATGCTATAAATCTGTCTCCAGCTTTTCAAATGTGATTCCCATTACCAGTTGGAGAAAATGACCACCCCTTTAGAAAAGAAGAGCAGCAACCCCTCCCCATCCATCCCCCAAATCCTAAACCCCATCATTGGTTGAAAGTTCAGAGACAGAAGGAGAGCTGAGAACTGGCGTTAGTGGGAATGGGGGTGTAGCTGTGCAGGGAGCTGCATATGTTGTTGTCTGGGGATCTGTATCCCACCATATAAGTACCCACTTGCAACCACTACATTCGTTTAGTATATTTCTAAATAAAGCAAACATTACCCAGTACTCTTTCACCCAAATAAAAATAAACACTATAGCACTGGCCCCAACGCCTCACTACTCAGCTGTGGGAAGCCCGTCACAATACAATAACAACAGGAGTTGATCACTTTTTTAAGCCATTGGTGGTTATGTGTCTCTCCCCGCCCCCCGCAGCGAGGTAGAAGAAATATAGCTTTCAGGATGCACAGAATTGGCTTTGTTGAAACCTACGTTCTTTTAGGTTTCCACAAAGCCTAATGTTGAATCCTTTATTAAGCAGACCTTCCAGAAAATACCAAACTTTTATTGAATATGAACTATATCATTATTCAATTTTCTTGTACTGACAGTTCCAAGTGTGACTACAATTCGACAAAAATGAACTCACTGCTACCAACTGTATTTTTAAAAGTTCGAACATTCTTTTTAAATACAAATTGATAAAACTCAATTTTTGTGTTGCTGTTGTTTTAAAAAAGGAGGGCCGTACCTAAGTGGTAGAGCACCTATTTTGCATGCAGAAGTACCAGGTTCAACCCCCAGTATCTAGGGCTGGGAAAGGTCCTGTCAGTGTAGGCAGCTAAAAGTACCAATGATCTTCCTCTGAATAAAACCACTTCCTGTGTTTCTGTGTTAAAAAGAAAGCAGCTATTTACATTCTGTTTGGCTCTATATAATTCATGTATAACCAAGATGCTTATAAAGTTACACTGTCACTTCAGTCTGGCATAGGGTGACCAGATAAAATCCAGGTCAGGGCTCATGTAACTTTAACAGTTGTAGAGAAAAGGGAATTTCAGCAGGTGTCATTTGTATGCAATTAGTTCCTGGTGATATTCCCTCATCATCACAACAGTTAAAGTTGCAGGGGCCCTGCATTATTTTGTATATGGGCACTCTAGTATAGTGCCTGCACCTTTAGTCAGCCTAGTTTGGCATTCCTTATTCACATGCTCCTACAGACAGGAGAAAATAAATTTTACCACCAGGTTTTGTGCTCCATAATATTTTGGAATACGAGAAATGTTTAATTCAGCAGCCATGGGATTACAAAAACTGACTTCTGTTTATAGATTTCAAAGGCCCATACTAGTATTTAGTTTATGTGAAGATGTAAAGAATCCCAGGAACTTATGATCATGTTATGACTCTAATCTTGTCATTCAGAATGAGGCCCAATTACTACAGTCTCAAAATAGTGTACTTTCAGAGCCCCATTTAAGATGTGAGCAGTGTTGTTACTGCTTGATCCCTTGGTGGAAAAGAGGAAAGGCTATAGAATGTAATATCTAATGGTGCTGACAGAGCCAATCAGACTGTTAGAGCAATATGACAATGCAACCAATGACCTAGGGAGGTGGTGGGCTCTCCCACATTAGAGGTATTCAAGAGGCAGCTGGACAGCCATCTGTCAGGGATGCTTTAAGGTGGATTCCTGCATTGAGCAGGGGGTTGAACGCAATGGCCTTATAGGCCCCTTCCAACTCTACTATTCTATGGTTCTATGATTCTATATCTAGGGCGTGCATGAATGATGCAGGGAGGCTGTATGCCTAAATCCAAGGGCAGGCTTCCCCTTCATTGCCACCTTTTCCACTTGCGGTGGAGCATTTGGAACGTAGTTGCACATGGCTTTGTTTCTCTGGATTGGAGCTGCCATGTAGCTTTTCAGGCTACGTTTTACCATCCTAAGAGTCATTCCCATACACAAGACATTTTATCTGAATAAATAAATCATCCAGTCTGAAGTGGTTGCAGTTCATGAATCTGTCTGAGAGTTACTCGTCGTACCTTTCAGAAAGAATATTGACACCAGAGTGATAGATCATTGTATTGGAAAAGTAATGGTAGAAGCTGAAGTATCCCTTACTACAACAATAAAAACAACTATGAATAAGATATGAATAAGAAAAAACAAATATAGAGATAAAATGATCATTCTTCATTGCAAACCGTCACTTCTCTCTTCCACCATTTATCAATATATATCAATATCCACCCATGAATATATACTTCCATAAAAGGCTTCACAAAGGCATAAAATTAGTTTTTTTAGAAAAGAAATTAAACTTTTTATAAGTGCACAAGCAAAGCATTCTATCTATCTATGTTCAGGAACTTTTATGCCATGGCTAATTTATTGTAAGTGACAGAGAAATGCAGTGTCCACCAGTTTTAATGGAGTTCTATGTTACTGCTCTGTGTGCTATGTATGTATCATAAATTAGGTGTATTCCTACTCACTGCGGCCTCTTCCTTGTTGTGACCTTTGTAGAAATGCTGAACCGGTGCCTGAACTTGATAATAGCCTGGATGACACCCAATACAATGAAGCTGAATCCTGATAAAATGGAGGTGCTGTGGGTAGATGGCTCTCATGTCCAGAGAGATGGGTGGGGTTGCACTCACCCTGAGAGAGCAGGTGTGCAACTTGGGAGGACTCTTAGATCCAGCACTGTCTCTAGAGGTCCAAGTGGCCTCTGTAGAGATGTAAAATTCCCAGAAAATTTGAAGCCATAGGAAAAAAATGTTTTTTTCCGGGGGGTTTCGGGAAAAAAAAGAAATTGTTTTGGAAAAATAGAAAAAGATGCAATATTAGTAGTTTTTACAGATTGAAAGTCACTTTGTTACTTTAGGAACATAAAATGTAATTATGTATAAATTGGTCTGGCATAAAATTATCACATTTGGTATATTCAAAGTACAGTTATTCAAACAATTCTGAGAATAACTTGTAGTGTGGAAATGCCTCCATATGCTAGATGTTGGCCTCACCATTTTCCTGAGGGGGTGGGGTGGGAAGAAAAATAATTTAGTGGCTAGCTTGCAAGTAAACACTAAGCTATGGGGGGGCAATAAAGAATAAGATTAGTAGGAATTAAATTATGATTTACATAAGGGTTATGAAAATAAACTAATGCAGCTAAAATATGGTTTAATTTTCTGAAATCAGATAAATTTAAACTCTTACCTTTCAATTAAGTATACTTTCAGCTCCTTTTTGTTGCTCTGTGCTTTCTTCCAGTCCTTTGTGGCCTAGACTAGTCAAGACAACAGGACCACCCACCAGCAAAAAAGAAACTGAAACATTTTCCCTTCTCTTGTGACAATGGCAGTGCCCCTTAAAGGCAGAAATGCATGTTGCTTTTGTATTTGAGAGTTGTAGTCTCTCAGTTTGCAATCTAGGACTTGCTTGTCTTTGGTGCACAGAAATTGTAATAATCTGATACTGTAAATAGTTTTTAGAAATCATTTGGGGAACTAATATATGAACACCATGTCTTAAACATTTTATTCAGCATGCTAAAAGAAAACATTCCATAATCCATTTTTTCTTCATTTTTTTTCAATATTTCCAATTTTGGAGGGAAAAGACAAAAAAGCCTTCAGGAAAAAATTGGGAAAAACTGGGTTTTTTCCTGAATTTTTCCTTTTTTTTTTTTCCGGGCCTTCACATCTCTAGGCCTCTGTGGTACAGGGTTCATTTTATCACAGACTCAAGAATTGCCTGTTGTAGCCACTTTTGAACAGAGAGAGCCTGACCACAGTGAACCCTTACTGCTCTGTGCTATATGTGGGGTTGACCTTGGAGATGGTTTGAAGCTTCAATTAGTACAGAAAGCAGAAGCCAGGATTTTGATGGGTGCAGCCCAGCGCACCTATATAACACTAGTTTTAGAAGCTCTTCATTGGCTGCCTGTTTGTTTCTGGGTCTAATTCAAGGTGCTGGTTCTTCTCTTTGGGTCTCAATCCATTTAAGCTTTAAATAACTAAAGAAGTACCTATTTCTCACATCAACCTGTCCATTATGTTCTGCTGAGGCCCTTCACTATGTACCTCTTCCATCACCTGTGGCACTACAGTTATAGAATGCCAACACTGCTGGACTCCAACACTGTTGTTGAATTTTTAAATTAATTTTGTAAATTGAGTTAAGTAAAGGGGGGAAATAAGCAACAGTATCAGCCAGATCATGCCTACATTAACTCTTTATATATCAACAAAAATGGGTTTCCAATCATTGTAATTTGTTACTATTCCAAAATTGTTTAGATTACTAACATTGTTGTTCAAACTTAGCACAAGACCTATCTCCCTGCCCGGAATTTATAATTCATATTAATTTATTTAGAACAGCAAAATCCCATGACTTAATGTACCACTTTTTAATTCTTCGAATTTGATTTCCAATGATTTGCATATACTGCTTGAGCAGTGGCAATCATGTAATTATCCCTATTATCAAGCCCTAAAAGTTCGTTAATAAAAAATCTTAGGGTCAAGGGGTAACTTTCCCCCTCTGGATTTTATTAACTGATCCTAAGACTTCCTATACTGTCACCTGCATTGGCAAAAATCCCCTCACTCTTTGTTACATTTCCAGCAAATCTCAGAATACTCCTGATGGATCTTTGAAATCCTGACTGGTGTTGCACATCACTGTACACACATTTTTAAACAATTCATTTCAAAGATTTAGCTACTGTATATTGATCTGCCTGGTTCCAAAGAATTTCATATTCCTATAGATACCTCTGATTGAAGGTCCATCTTCCATTTATTGATATTTCCTGGTTATTTATAATCAATAAGATATTGTATACCTGAGATGATTACATCTAATACTTGTTCTATCTGGGTCAATGGTCTGATATTACCTCCCCCTTGGCTGATCAAATCTTGTAATAAAAAAACTGGAAAAGAATCAAAACAGAATTTGAATATTGCCCATTTCCTGTATTTCCACGAATGTCTTAACATGTCTATTTTGGATTCAGTGTCTGTATCGAGAAAATCCTTGTTTCGTCCAGGTTAAACCCCTCCTTATTTTTCCATCAAACAGGAATCAAAAAGAACAAAGGCAATTAGTGACTTTTCAGGACAACTCCTTTCTATACCCAACACTACTATTATTTAGGTGCCAGGCAAAAATATTTTAAAATAGATTTTACTGATTTAAATTGATTCCACTGTGCAAGTTTTAGTCTGTTTCAAAGGTTTATCAACTGTGTTCTTTTTTATGTACTTGTTTATGCTGTAGATTGCCCTAAAATGTGGTACAGTAAAGAACAGTATAAAAATGTTTTAAATAAATACAAAAATAATATTATAAGTACATTATTTTTTACAAATCAGACACCACTGAGATTTGGTTCTCAGTTATTTTCAGAGGTGAGTAGCAACAGGCATACCAAATCCTGGGGCTTCCATCTTGCCAAGAGTAATTGGTTTAGCAAGATAGTCTGTGCCTTGATAAGGTACTCCCTTGGAACTTCACATTTGCCACCTTGAGTTCCATCAAGCAAAAAAGGGAAGATATAAAAATACTAAGATATAAAAGTACTAAATAAATAAATGAAATTTGTTTCCCCCTGTAGGGCTATACTTCATGGGAAAGTGCATGCTGATCTATATCAGAGGAACACTCTGTAAATGTATGCCACTTTTTAAAATGTGAAGTACAAAGACTGGAGGGGAGAATGTGTTAGATCAAGACTGGAGGAGTGTGTGTGTGTGTGTAATTTGCACACAATAAAACCAAAACCAAAGAGCAGGAGCTGAAGAGCAGCAGTTGGAGGGTCTGCCTCATCTTTTCCATTCTTGCCATTTATCTGCACAGAATCAGTCCCCTTCCCAAGCTGCTTTCCTACCGATTGGATATGGGGTCCCCTCATTGCTTTTTCCATGGTAAGAAAAATTGCTTGAGGAGGGCCAATTTAAGTAGACAAATGGTAAGGAATAGGGTTAAGCAGATGCCCCCAATCCATTCCTCTACTCAAACTGGTAGCTTCCCTAGGTTGCTTTTCATTTTTTAAAAAAATGGGAGCCTCTTCCTGGGTTTCCTGTGTAATGTCTGATTTGCCCCTTAAAGTAGCCATGTTTCATAGTGGAGCAGGATATTGTTTTTAAAAGTCCAAGATAGTATATGGGAAGTGTTATTTCCCCATGTTGTGCATACTTACATAACTATTGTCTCTTTTAACAGAATTTGAGGGTTTTGTAGTGCTTCAAAACCCAGCAAAACCTGTTTGACCAGCAGGGGCAGCGCCAAAGGGGGGCATGTGCCCCCCCAAATAAGCAGCTTGCTACTCCAGTTGCCACCCCAGTTGCCACCACTGTTGCCACCCCAGTTGCGTTGGAGCAGGAAAGAGCAGCAAATTCAGCTGCTTTCCTGATCCTGCCCAGGAGGGCCCACAGCTTCTTTCTCGCTGGTGCCAGCACCGCTGCCACCCCCCCTCACTCACTCACCCAGCCGTTCCCTGCAACAAGCTGCTCTGCCTGACCTCTCGCGATAGTTGCTGAACAAGGTGGGAGTAGCAGCCACGCTGCACCAAGGAAAGAGCACGTGGAAGAGTGAGGGGAGCAGAGCGGCTGCCAAGAACAGGGGTAGGCTGGCCGGCTGGGGTGGGGATCGGGACTGTTTCTGCTGTCGCATCTTATGAGTGAGCATAGGCGTGCGCAGCACATTTCATTTGGGTGTGCATCCAGGTATTTTTTTAAATTGTTTTAAAGATTAACATTTATTGAATGCTCAGTCATAAAGGACATTCTTTTTATTCATTTATTTATTAAACACTGTAGACTCTGATGCCCTACTCTGCGTTCGGCTTGCCTCACTGCAGGAGGGCCGTTGCAGGTGGTGGTGGGAATAAGGAGATGCTCCTCAAGCCTCAACATTGGTGGGGCTTTGTGTGACACTGGCCGGAGTGGGGGCTTACGAGGCAATATTAACCTTCTTCCTTTTTACACCTGCTGCCAGAAGCAACGGTGTGCTGTTAGGGGTGGCACCAGCAGAGTAGCCAGAGGGCAGCTGTAGAACCATTCCTATTGCGTCTGGACCCCCTCTGGATCCATACTCAATAGCCCCCTCAATTCGGTGCTTATTGCTTGAGACGTTAGGGTGTGCCTGGGCACACCAGGCACACCCCTTGCGCACCCCTATGTGAGTAAGATTGTCAGGAGCTGCACATTGGGGCCCTCTCCCCTTCTGAGCTGCTGCCCTCCTCCCCTATCAGCCCTGCAGATACTGTGATGTTTGGGAGAAAGAACGAGAGAGAGAGAGAGAGACAGAGAGAGAGAGAGAGAGAGGGAGGGAGGGAGAGAGACGCTGTGTGTGTTGGTGTCTGTCCTCTCCTCTTTGCTCGCCCCTCCCCGCAGTCTGGACTCCAGCAGGATCGGGAGAGAAAAGACAGGGGGAGGGCGAGAGAACTTCAATGCCCCCCCCAGGAGGATTCAGCAGCACTTTTTTCAGAAAGTTTGCTAAAACAATTTTAGGGTGTCCAACCCCCTTTTTTCAAGCTGTTCTTTTGGTAAACATGGTATATGTGTATCTTGTGTCACATTAAAAACACAGCTGCAGCACAATCCTAAGTATGTCTACTCAGAAGTAAGCCCCACTGAGATCAATAGGATTTACTCTGAGGTAAATGTGTATAGGATTCAGCCTGAAAAAGAAGGGAGGGTGAAGAAAAGATAGGAGAAAAGGATACAGATGAAGGCATCGTAGAAGTAGAATAACAAGATAACAGTGAGACGTTTAACCATATTTAAAGAAAATAATAAGTATAGTAATAATTAGTGCTCTTAAAATTAATGCCCCTCTCCTTCAGTCGTGTGTAACTGCATTTCAGTCCCAACCAAATAATCACAACAGTGAACTTGCCAGATTTTCCATGGGGAAACTCTGTACCAGGTGACAGATATTTGTTTTTAAATTTTAATTTAAAATATATTATCCTTTCCTATAACAAAATAGTGCTTGCTCCTAAGTAAGCGTGTTCCACTGCAGAAGGAAATCTTATTTGATTCGTTTATTCATGGTAGTGTGACATAAGTTAAAGGCATTGAAAGGATTACAATTAAGAACGTATTATTTTTAAACGAGGAAGATCAGTAGTGAATGAGAGTGGAGATTGAGAACAGGTGTTCTGAATTAAGGAAGAAGACACACCTGAATTAACTGCATAAGTAAGAAAGGAAAAAGCTAAGCTTGGTCAGTCAGGAAAAGGTGGTTCAGTTAGGCGGGGTGGTCAGAAAGAAAGCTGAGTATGCAGAGGCTGGTGTGTTTTTTGTTTCTGTAAATGCTGAAGTGAAAGTTCAGAGAAGCAAGCTGTCTGGAGAAGTAAACTGGAGGAACGTTGCGAGGAACAGGCAATGCGGTTCATATGAGAAAAAGAGCACAAGAAGGCAAAGGAATGCTTAAAGATTGTTTTGCATCATTATTTTGTTAAAGGCTGCTCAAAGGAAGGAAAAGATTGTAAAGCATAAAGTTAAGTTGTTTTTTCAGTTCATTATAAAAGCTTGCCTGATTAAGTAAAGTACTTCCTTAAAGAAAAATCCTTGTGGAAAGAAGTGATTTATCTGGTGTGTGGGAAGAAGTGACTCTGCTAAGATTTCAGTCTAGAGACAGAGAAGGAAAACAAACAAACAAAACTACAAACAAAATATATATCACCAACAATATGCATGTTTAAACAGAAAAAAGCCCTTCAACTCCTAGAATCCTCTTGCCAGCATGGCTGGCTGGGGTATACTGAGAATTGTAGGACTTTTTTTCCCTTTCTAAACATGCATAGGGTAGCACCTTAAATCAGTTTAAAATGTGAAACTTGTCACATGTGTTGAATCATTATTGCTCTAGTACCATTTGAACTGAAGCAATGCATTTAAAGATATAAAGGTAGGCTGACCATATGAAAAGGAGGACAGGGCTCATGTAACTTTACCAGTTGTAGAGAAAAGGGAATTTCAGCCAGTGTTGTTTCTATGCAATTAGTTCCTGATGAAAATCCCTCTCCATCACAACAGTTAAAGTTGCAGGCACTATACTAGAGTGACCATATACAAAAGAAGGCAGGGCCCCTGCAACTTTAACTGTTGTGATGAAGAGGGAATATTACCAGGAACTAATTGCATACAAATGACACTGGCTGAAATTCCCTTTTCTCTACAACTGTTAAAGTTACAGGAGCCCTGTCCTCCTTTTCATATTGTCAGCCTAATAAAGGGTCCTATTAGACTTACATCCAGCATCTGATTATGCAGAGAGAGGTGCCCAGTCAATTACTACACTTTGCCATTGTAGGCAGTGAGGCTCCTGGCAAGGGGAGGAGCTGGTAGACTTCAATGGAGTGCCAGAGGCCTTTTTTACCTGTTCCTTCTTCCAAGCTGCCCAGGCCCCTTATCTGGGTCAAGGGGACAGAAGTGGTACTGCAGCAAATAGGGATGTGAGCAGCAATGTTTTGACTAGGGTCAAGATGATATGTGGGCGTGTAGTGTCGTTTGGCTTGAGGTGCTTGTGTAGGCTGACCAACTTAAAATAAAAGTCAGATGGCGGAGGAGGTTTAACTTATTTTATTCAAAACTCAGCGCTGAGGTCCAGCTCCCTGATGCTCAGCAGCAAAAATAGAGGGAGTGGCCCCGGCCTTTGTGTGTCACTCATATTTATAGTTTATTCTGGTCAAGCAAGCATACAGAACAATTCAACATTCATAAAAGTGAAACAAAGATAACGAGACTGTCTGACTTCACACAGAATCAAAGAACTGTTATTCTAGCTTCAGCAAAGAAAGGAGTCTGCTATAGATAACAACACATCTTCTACAAGGCTAAACCTAGCACAGTAAAAATTCCTCAGGAGTGAAGATAAAGAAAAAAAAAAGGCTTTGCAGCAGCTAACATAATTCAAAATTTAACCCTTCATGTCACATTTCCCCCCTTTAAGAATCATATATAATCAATAATTTTCCATTTTATTTATTTATCTATGGTTCTTCCCTTACAATATGCATTTTCTAAGTTACTTCCTTCAGCTAAGCATGTAGTGTGGTTCCAATTCTATATAGATGCTACAGGGGATAAGATTCAGTCTGTAATTTTTGGGTACACGTTATTTAATTCTTGACGCTTGGGACCTTTCCAAGCAGTCACACAGTAGAAGGGAGGACTTTTGCTGTTAAGCAGCCTCCTGTGCAGACAAAACAATCAGTTTTGTCTAAAGACTTTGCAGTGTACTTCACCCACTGCAGCCAAATATAGCTCGTGTCCTGGGTTTCTCAATCCCGTATGACAGTGTTATAAGTTTATTTAGATAGTCCAATGGGGTAGAAGTCCAATTTGCTGGATTCTTCTCCAGAGGAGGCTGTCAGCTTCCGGGTGTGACAGCTCCTGTGGGCAGCTCCTGTGGGCTGATGCTCCCTCCTCGGTGTCTCCTCTCTCTCTAATCTTGATTTCCCTGTGCGCTGGGTGTCAGCTTCCGGGTGTGACATGGCAGGGGGTGCTTCAAGCCCTAGCGGTAGACTGCCTGTTCTCCTGGTCAGGCAGACGCTTAAGACTCCTTGGGCTGTACTCTGAGTCTCTTTTTCTGGACTGGCTTTCCACTGTACTGGTGGTTGAGCACGTTTGGCTCTGCTGTAATGCGTCCAGGATTTAAAACCAAAACATTTAATTGCAGCTGGAGTGACTAACATAACTTGATGTGGGCCTGACCACTTTGGCTTTAGGGATCAGCTTTCTATTTCTTTACATAGACTCAGTCTCCTGGCTCTATATTATGTACTTTCTCTGTAAGAGGTAAGGCACCTTCCAGTTTAAATTCTTCCTTACCTCTGCAATGCGTTTTGCCCATGGGACTACCTCCCTTGGGGCATCCTAACTACTGCCATATTTCCTCCACAAAGGGGAGGGTCTACCACACATTGCCTCAAAGGGGTCAATTTACCCTCTCCTTTGGGAGTGTTTGGTATCCTGAACAATACCTGTGGCAACAGCAAACTCAAGTTAGTAGGTCTTCAGTAGTTCAGTTCATTTTTCCCAACTTTCTCAGAGCTTTTTGTGGATGCCACGCAGCGTGCAGTCTCCTCTCAATGCTTAGAGACCTCATTGTCTCTCACACTATCAACGAGTGTGCTTCTGAGTTCAGCTGTAGTGGGAGCCCGTGGGTGTATTTCTCTGGAGCGTCTCTTCTAGGGTCTCCTGTCAGCTATTCTCGGCTTCTTAATCCCTCCTGTCTCTGGTGTGAGGATTTGCTTCGATTTCTCCCTTCCCTGTAATGTATAATTGGGAGGGTTTGGACAGGTTGGGTAGTCTTAGAGCCGGTCCATGTGCTAGCTGATGCTTTAATTCTTCAAACTCTCTCTGCTGCTCTGTGTCTTTTTCTTTTGTTACCTTATAGAGTGGTTGCGCATGTGTAGCTGGGCAGATTCTGTGTCTTGGGGGATGTGAGCCCATGGCTAAGGTTCTTGAGTTTGCAGGACTGGTGTGTACAGAATTAGCTCTTTCTCTTGGGCTCAGCCTTCTGGTTTTATTTAGCAGTATCAGACTCTCCTTTCTGATGTCTTTGACAATACATTACTGCTACTTTTCGCATTTTGGGTCACAGCTTCTGACAGGGCTTGTCCTTTTGGACTTTTTCAGAACTATGAGGTTTCATAGTTTATCTCATAAGCCCTGGCACTATGACTTCCAAAACTATGCCTTGCAGGCAGTATGTTTTTGCTAATTCTGTCAGTCCTCCTTAAATTTCTCTGCATCGTTTCTTCTTATTGCTTTCAATGAGGGGTAAAGTTAAATGCTCTTCTCTGGCAGACTCTGCTCCAGTTTGAGGCTTTAACTTTTTCTGCTCCCCCCTTGCATTCTTTCTTTCTGTTGCTTCATTTTGCCAAGGAGCAAACAGATCTGAAAACCTTTGAGTAATCCCATTACTCCTGGTCCACCTTAAAATAATTCAAGCAAACAGTCTGCATTTTCCACACAAGTTGCATTTTCTACACAAGTGGGGTTTGCAACTTGACTCTGTAGCTTTAATCCTGATTCTTTTGCTTTTAAAGTCTTAGTTATTAGTTCAACTCTCTCTTTTAGCAAACTGGCTTTTCTAACACTTTGACATTCTTAGCTTGGGGTTGTAATTTCTCGACAGGCTCAGGATCACAACCAGAGATCTTCCTCACGTCATTATTTTTGTTGCCAGCATAGTTCGCTTCCTTACTGCGTTTGCTTCTTTCTGAGTTTCAATGATAAGTTCAGAACATCATCTTTCTTCAAGGGAAAACCCTCATTTTCCAACAGCCTTCCCTGCTGTTTGCCATGTATAGCTCCTCCAGCTGCCCACTTATAGAGGCTAAGTTTGGTGCGCTCAACATGTTGATTAGACCTTTCACTGTTTAATTAATTTTCCCCTCTTTTTGGCGTCTAGAGCCTCTTCAGACCTTCGTGTCTGAGGGGGAACATATTTTGTAGCACCTGGCCTCTGTGCTTCCGAGGCCAAGGGATGTGTCCTTTTTTCCTCTTTATTCTCATCTCTTTCCACACTGGAGTTGGCTAAACTTCTCGCCTTTTCTCCCATAGCCAAATCGCCTTTCTCCTAGTCTGCATTCATCTCCTGTCTCCCAAAGAGCCGCCGCGGTCTTCGGGAGCTGCCGCTGTCTTCACAACCAATTTCTGGCACCTGTCACACCGGTCTCTCTGCCGGTTGCGCTGTCTTGCTTCTCTCTACTCTGTGCACGACTTCGTCTCCGCAGTCTTTTTCATCGACTTTTCCTTCGTCCATATTCTCTTCTGCTTGCTACTTTCTTTGCCTTTTCATTTTCTGACTTCTAACAGCACGTCTGGGCTTTCTTCTAAGACTCCCTCTCTCGTTCGGAGTTCCTTTCTAGATCTCTCAGTTCTTGCCCCATGGCCTGATGTGGGCGCCCTCTCTCTTCTGTACTATACAGAGGGCTTTCTAAGGTTCTTAGGTCCTGCCATGTGGGACTATACGTGTTTATGACATTTTCCCACAAATCAGCCATTTGTATGGGGTCTTCTGTCAGTGATTTCAGTGACATTCCATCTGGGGATCATTGCATTGAGATCTATGGGAACTGGGTCCCGCCACTCTTGCACCTTCAATGTTACTTGAAGCACAAGTTTCAACTTTCCTCCCTGTTGCTGGGTGCGTACAGAGGAAAACGCTGGGGTGCTAGTTTGAGTAGCTTCTGGTGACTCAGCAACCAGTGGGGCGTCGGGGCAGAATGGGGCGTTGTTTGAGGGGATGGCAAAATTGGATCTCAGCATCTCCTTGCCACTCTCCAAACTCCATAGTTATACACGCCATGCAGGGCTTCAAAAGGATGCAGTCATCGGGAAAACTCTGTCTTCCAGCCCCTGCTCTCGCGTCAGCACAACTTCACTTCTCCTTCGCTGTCATCGCTCCAGTTGGAGGGATGCTAATGAGGGCAGCCACTGCTGCTTGCACCAATGCTCTTGTCAGGGGGATTCTTAGCTGCTAACTTTGAACAATCTCGTTTGAGATTTTTTATTACTTTGCCATAAAAAACACCTCTCACTTTGCAGCTTAGCTTCTGAGCATTGGTCGTGCTGCCTACTTCGCCGGATTCAGCTCAATGGGGTGTTGACTCTTCACCTCTCTCCACGTTCCTCGGCTCCAGACCTGCTTCCTCTTTGCCAAAGCACTCAACCGGTCTGCCGTACTGGGGTTCTGGGCATCATCTCTCTGGGTCTCTGCTCCTGCCTCTTTGCACGCCACCTCGAACCAGGGGATAAGTCATTGCCCGCTGCAATGCCTCTTCTCTCTCTCTTCCTTCATCTTTTTCCCACAGCATTTGTTGTGGTGCCAGCTCTAGGTAATCTGCATACATTTACTGGACCTGCTCTTCCTGCAGGTCTGTCTACTTGCTCGGGAGACGTTTCCCTGGCTCCCTGCTTTTATTTTTCTCTTCAGCCCGTGGGGCTTGGAGACTCGGCTGGTTAAGCCTTTTTGTAGACTGGCGTGTCTGCACTGGTGAAGCTTGTATACGTACAGGCTTTGGGATACAAGATTGGGACCATTTCTCGTGCTGCTCTCTTTGCACACAAATCTGCTAGGACAGTGTGCCATTGCATGTCAGGTGGCAGTCTACTGAGGAGGGTGTATGGGTCCTCAACCAGTGGAGTCAATGGTTCTACTCTAGAGTTCACAGTGCGTAGATCATGTACTGGTCTGTACTGGCCTGAGTCTTTCTTTTCAACTGGATACAAGCTGATGGACTTGGCTGGGGCGCTTGCAAAGCTGGCTATATGGTGGCGGTGGCAATTCGTCTTCCTCATCCTGGGGCAAGGGCTCTGGGTCCTCACTTTTCTCTCTTTTCTTGACTTGTGTGCCCTCACTTTTCTTCTTCTCTGCCTTTAGGGGCCTCTCCACCTGGGTGCCCTCATATTTCATCTTCTCTGCCTTTAAGGCTTTTTCTTTTAGGCGTTCACTGTACTGGCATCACCAAATTGGCAGTGGTGCATGCCTGTTTACAAGGATTTCTTAGCCACGCTGACATTTATTGATAATTAGTGGGCTATTGATACAGGAACTGATCAGGATGTGGAACACTCACAATGGATTGGTAGACTTCCTTAATTTTTTTTTTTTATCTATCTAAGTTACACCTCTCCTCTGCCTTCTAAGAATCGCTCTGACTTGGCTGATCTATTTGACAAACAACGTCTCAATGCATGTGGGTCTAACTCTTCTCTACATTCTCTTGAATCCACTTTCAAGATTATCTACCCCTCTCTTGAATCTACTTCAAGATTTTCTACCATACACTGCAATATGGTTTGGGGTTTTGAGTTTCTCCCACCCATTATGAGTTTCACAGAGACGTCACGCTTTCCATACAAACAGGAGGCACAGAGGGAAGGGAACGGGCCGAGTGGTAAGGGGTCCACCATGGCTGACACAAAAAGGGTTTGACAAACAATCCAAACGTGCCCCTCGTTCACAGCCCTGCCTGTCGCCAGGACAGGGAATCGTGCTAATAAAGGGTCCCACTCCCCGAAGGGAGTCACACTCGTTTTTCGGGTCTCTGCTACTCAGATAGCCGTCTCAGTCACCAATCCACGCATTCACCAATCACACTTCCACACCCCTTTCTTAGGACCATGTCAGGGTAATGAGGTTTTAGCCAAACCTCCCCCCGGTCCTGAACAGGATGGCTAAATTCCTGTTTCTCTATGGAGGTCTCCCTTTTCATACGTTACCTGCCGGCGTCCTGTCCTGGTTGACAAACCTCGTCCTTTTCACCCTTTTTTTGGCTGGCGCGCAGCTGGTCTCCCGCCACAGGCGTTCAGAACTCTCTCCGCAAAGGTGGAGTGGCGCCGTGAGGTGTGACCATCTGCAGCGTGAGGGGCTGTCACGGCTGAGGCCAAATGGGTAGGCAATTCACCAGATAACCAACCATCCGAGCTTTTCGCGGCACCAGATATGTAGGCTGACCAACTTAAAATAAAAGTCAGATGGCGGAGGAGGTTTAACTTACTTTATTCAAAACTCAGCGCTGAGGTCCAGCTCCCTGATGCTCAGCAGCAAAAATAGAGGGAGTGGCCCCGGCCTTTGTGTGTCACTCATATTTATAGTTTATTCTGGTCAAGCAAGCATACAGAACAATTCAACATTCATAAAAGTGAAACAAAGATAACGAGACTGTCTGACTTCACACAGAATCAAAGAACCGTTATTCTAGCTTCAGCAAAGAAAGGAGTCTGCTATAGATAACAACACATCTTCTACAAGGCTAAACCTAGCACAGTAAAAATTCCTCAGGAGTGAAGATAAAGAAGAAAAAAAAACAGGCTTTGCAGCAGCTAACATAATTCAAAATTTAACCCTTCATGTCACACTTGCATCTGGATTTTCTTGCCTCTGAAAGCATCTTTCTGCTGGTTGCATGATCCATAAGGCCAGGTTGTGGTGGGTGTACAGTCCTCCCCGTACTTGTAACTGTGCATTTGGTTTCTTTTTCCTAGGTGTAGAACTTGGCATTTATCCCTATTAAATTTCATTCTGTTGTTTTCAGTCCAGCGCTCCAGTCTATCAAGATTACTTTGAAGGTTGTTTCTGTCTTCCCGTCCAAATCATTAATAAAAATGTTGAAGAGCACTGGGCCCTGGACTGAGCCCTGCAGAATCCCACTTGTTACCTCCCCCCAGTTTAAAACGGTTTATACCAGTAGTGACCACTGTTGGGGTCCAAGACACACTACATATATAGTTTTCAAACCATTTTCAAAGTGTCATATCTTGCTTGATGTAAATCTGGCCTCAGTGTGCTCCAAAACGTAACTGTTTTCTAAAGAAAGTGTTCTGTCTGTCTAATCTAGGCTGACCAGATAAAATCCAGGTCAGGGCTCATGTAACTTTAACAGTTGTAGAGAAAAGGGAATTTCAGCCAGTGTCATTTGTATGCAATTAGTTCCTGATGAAATTGCAGGGGCCCTGCCTTCTTTTGTATATGGTCACTCTAGTATAGTGCCTACAACTTTAACTGTTGTGATGGAGAGGGAATATCACCAGGAGCAAATTGCATACAAATGACATTGGTTGAAATTCCCTTTTCTCTACAACTGTTGAAGTTACATGAGCCCTGACCTGGATTTTTCTGGTCAGCCTAGTCTAATCTCTATGTCAAGGAAATGCTTGTGTCGTGACTCTACCTTGTTTGAAAGGCTTTTTCCTTACTGTAATTTAAATTTGGCTAATACATGCTATATTAGAAAAAAACACCTAAATCAATAAGTATATGACTTATTTCAGAATATATGGTTAGGATGACAGTTTTAGTGTGAGATATACCATTATTATTTTTTCAGAGATCTTAGCATGTGGGACACAGCCTAGAAATATACTTTGCCTCTTTTGTGCCCCCACTGAATTTTTTTTCTGGTGCCGCCAATGTTGACTAGGGGCATTGGGGAGGGGGAGATTTGAGTGGGTACCACATAGGAAAGGCACCTCTATCAAACTCTGATTGGCTTGAATGATAATTTCATTTCTTCTTCTTCTGAGGTTTCTCACACTAGCAGCGTTCATATGTGACTCCCAAAAATGCAAGAGCCATCTGAATGTTCCCCTTCATGTACCATGTGAAGCTGCCCATAGGGTACCTGTCACTGATTCATTTTTATAGTTGGTATAATTCTGGACCATTCTAAAATCAAAGTATTTTCAGCAGCATTTTAAGAAGCCCAAGAATAAGATTTTCTCATGGAAAAGTTTAGCAATATGCAAACAAACATATTGCAAACAAGAAGTCAGTTTAGATTTGTGAGCCAACTTTTAAGCTGATGCAAATCAATCAATAGAACTGCACTCATATTAAAAGAGTTAAGCTGACTTATACAGGAGAGGCATTGACAACTTTTCAAAGAGCATATCTACATTTAAAAACAAAAATGTTGCCTTCTGTTTCCGTTTTCATTCTGGGATTGCAATCGGCTCAATTACACGGGCAGCCACATGGTTTGGATAGAACACTTCCTATTTTTGCATCCTCTATTCAACTCAATAAAATAGCACCATCTAGTGGTAGAATTATAGCACAATGCCACCTTTTCACAGGGCTGATTTTGAAAGGGAAAAAAATTAAGCTGATTATCTCTGGTTTTTTTGACAGCGGGATAAGGGGAAGGGGGATAGCTCAGAAGATGTCCAGCCTGTTGACAACATCATGTAATCGATCTGCAAACTGTCATGAGTAGCCAGTCACTCATTCAGAGAAGCCTATGGTAGCATGCCATTTTGTAATTTATTTACCTTCTGCACTTTATCATGCTACAACCACCCTGATCCTAATGGTTTCCATAGTAATGTCTGTCTGAGACATTAACATATCATTGCTACAGGCTATTAGCATATAGCTGGCATAAGTATACTCTGCCCTAAGCACACATGTGTTAATTTTTATACAGTGGGTAAGAAAGGTCCTGTTAACTGGTTCAATCAATGTATGTGATGGGACATGGCAGGCTCCAATCCCAATCTGTACATGTTCATTTGAACCTCTTACATCAGCCTCTCTGTGTAAGTGTCTCTGTCCTTGTGATTGGGAGAGTGCCTTGGGTCCCCTCCACAAGGATTCGCTTTTGCGCCAGGTTAAGTGATTATGCGCTTCATCGCTGAAGCGCATTTACGCCTAATACCTCTACACGAGAGGCAGGCAGGGAGAGGGGAGGGGGGAGGTAGGGCGGGCGGGCGGGCGGGCGCCTGTCTCTTTAAGGCAGGTCCCTGCAAGTTGTTATGCTGGAGAGTGAAGGAACTGACGGGGCGATTGAATGAAATGGAGCAAGGGGGGGAACAGGGCAAGAAAAAGGGAAAAGGGAGCTGGAAGACGGAGAGCGAGAGCGAGAGGTCAGCGGGAGCCCGGTAGGAGTGGAGCCAGGAGCTGAGCGGGGGAGCCAGCAGCAGCAGCAGCAGCACTCGGGAGGCAGGGCACCGGCTTCACATCCCGCCGCAAAATTAAACTCGCTATTTAACGCTCATTCGATAATGCGTACAATCGGAGGGATAGCGCGCCTCTACGCCCGATTTGCGTTCCCTCCTTGTAGAGGTAATTTTTTTAAAGCGCCTTGAAAGAGCTTTAAACCTCTCTTGTAGAGGCAGCCTTGGTTCCAATTGCACTGACAGAACTCAATGTATTTGCAGCTCTACTCATGGGGAGTCTCTTCAATCATTCACTGAACATGTACCAGTGCCTGCAACATACCCCATTTATGAGTCTCCTTTCGGGCTCCAAGTAGCAGTCCCCAAACAATTTACAGTTTCTAATTTAAAGCATTAGAATGAAAACTGGCATCTGCATAGTTAAACGCTAGAAGTAATATAGAAACAAATTGGTGAGGTTTGCACCAATCATCGGAGCCGCTGCCGCCCCCTTCTGTCCCTCCCCGACTTTCCCCCCCTTACCGCACAGGGCTTTCCCCATGTATTGACAGTCAGCTCATAAGGGAATGGAGAACTTCCCAGCAAAAGAAAGACTCTTCTCCCTATACTGGAGCCAGCACAGGGGCTTTCCTCGCCAGCCCACCCCTTCCCCTCTGCCTGGGCAAATGATGACCAATCGGGGTTTGTCATCTGCCCAGCCACGGCACCATTGCAACTCTGGAGCCTCGATAGACAGCAGATGTGCCATCCTCGCCTCGATCTAGAGAAAAAAAGTCAGGGTAAGTCCCCGACTTTTTTATTTCAGTGCTTCAGATGAAAGCCCCGGGATGGCTCCGCAGTGGCTGCTGTGTCATATAAGCGCCACAATGTCACAGTGGAGCTACCCTGGTGCGTTCCCCATGTATAGACAGCCCGTGGGATGGTGCCTCCAAGTCCAGGTTCATTTTGTCAATTCTGACACAGTATGGTGGGATTGGCACATTTGGCAACATCAGGTCCTCAAATGAAATTGATTGCCAGGAGATTCAGGAGAGACAAAAGAAGTGCTTCTTCATACAACACAATATATGGAATTCACTTCCACAAGATGTGATAGTCACTAGTGTAGGTGGCTTTAAAAGAGGATTAGACAAATGCATGGAGGACAATGCTAAACATGGCCACTCATCCAGATGATTAAATGGAACTTCCAGGTTCAGTGGCAAAGTTGCCAGTGGCTGAGGAACAACAACAGGAGGTTGTTGCATGGAGGAACAGGGCTCTTCTTAGGTATTTATGATCGTACACAATTTTGTCAGAGACATTTGCGCTGTACCTATCAGAAGACGTTACATCCACATCTTCTAAAATCTTTGACAGAAATGTAATTATGGAAGAGATTTTGTTCTAAATAAACTTTTGGAGAGGACTAAACAATAAGTTGCCCCATTGTGTACCACTTTATGCTTGCTTACATTGAACTGCATCTACCATTCTTCCACTTTGGAAAGCAACTTTTGGAGCTCTTTGCAATCCCTTTTTCTTTTAACCACCCTAAAGAACCTGGTGTCATCAGCAAACCTGGTCACTTCTTAACCCCAGATCATTCATGCACAAGTTGAAAATCAATAGTCCTAATACAGATCCTCAGATAACCCTGCCGTTTACAGCCATCCATTGGGAAAAATAACCATTTCTTCTTACCCTCTGCTTTCCATTCTTTAACCAATCACAAATCTATAAGGGGACACACACACACACACAGACACACACACACTGATCCCATGACTATGTTTCTTCAGGAGTCCTTGGTGGGGAGACTTTGTCAAAAGCCTTTCAGAAGTCCAAGTAAACAATGTCTGCTGGATCACCCCTCCCCATATGTCTGCTAACACTCTCTAAAAACTCTAAAAAGTTAGTGCAACAGGAGTTACCTTTGTAAAAGTCATATTCACTCTTCTTCAGCAGCTCTTGTCCTTATATATGCTTGATTACTTTGTCTTTAATTATGCTTTCCACCAATGTACCCAGATGTTAAGCTAACTGGCTTGTAATGTCTTGGTTCTCTGTGGATCCCTTTTTAAAAATTGTCATTGCATTGGCCACTCTCTTCTGGTGCAAGAGTCATTTTTTCCACATTTGCTGCTTTAATTTGGGGTTGATTAGTTTATCGTGCTAATGCTTTTGCTTTAGAATGTTTTAATTAAATGTATATATTTTTAAATTCCAAATGGTATTTCTATACTTAGAGCAGGACTGAATGCCCTCATCGAATGAACAGTCTATTGAATTACATTTGTTGCTCTTTACCTATGGGGCAACCGACCACACACCTTCTCTCAAAAAAGCATTTCTTTTATAGCATTATAACAGTGCTATGTCATTGGTGGAAAAATCATCTTTTCTCAGCTAGCTTGTCTATTGCTGTTATGAAGGCTATGTGGAATGTGATTTTGTGTTTGTCTATAACTTACTGGTTTCTTCCTGTGGCAATACCTGACTGCCCTCTAAGGAGGATGTGAAGTGAAAATTACCAACTGTGGTCAGGGATTGAACCCCGGACCTTCTGCTTGCAAAGCAGGTGCTCTGCTACTGTGCTATGGCTCCTCCCCAATATGAGATAAAGCTATTCCAATAATTAACAACATAGTCAATAGCATGTATATTCCCAGCTTTGTCACAATAGCAGTGATCTTACAAATGCCAACAGTGTGATGTGGCTGCAAAGAAATGCTATTTTGGGCTGCATTAATAGAAATATACTTCCAAATCATGCGAGGTACTGGTTCCCCTCTATTCGGCACTGGTTAGGCCCCATCTTGAGTATTGCGTCCAGTTCTAGGCACCACATGTCAAGAAGGATGCAGACAAGCTGGAGGGGGTTCAGAAGAGGGCAACAAGGATGATGATGATGATGATGATGATGATGATGATGATGATGATGATGATTTATTCCATTTATATACTGCCCCATAGTGCCTAGGTTGTGTATGGTTGTGGGCTCTTCCATACTAAACACATTCAAGAGGCAGTTGGACAGCCATCTCAGGTATGCTTTAATGTGGATTCCTGCATTGAGCAGGGGGTTGGACTCGATGGCCTTATAGGCCCCTTCCAACTCTACTATTCTATGATTCTATGATTCTATGATCACAATGTTCCAGGTTTTATATAACCAGATCCTGAATATGTGTGTGTGATGTTGCCTTCCCTGGTTCCTCCCCCCCCCCCCTTGTTTCTCTGTTTTTCCTAAATAAACTCCTTGTTATATTTGGACCTACCACTTGTGTTTTAGGATTTTTAGAAGGGCTTTGGGAAGGAAAGTCCAAAGTACATTTCATTTTTCTTTTTCCCTAGATCTGGGCTGAAGGGAGAGGTCCCTGGCAATCAGGCCCAGAAATTCCCCAAGCAGCTGGACAGAGTAGGCTGTGTCAGAGTAGACTCCTCACTGCTGGCAGCCTAACTTTTTGGGAAGAACCCTTGTAAATAAAGGGTCCACCAGGAAGAAATATTATTTTCTCTTCTAGTTTTGTAACAAATTATAAAAAGTTCATTATTTCTGAAATGAGTACATGTGTCTCCTACAGAATAGACCTACACATACAGAAAGAGACACTTAAAATTCAGCAACATCACTAGGAAGCACATCTATCCCAAATAGCCTTGTATTAAAATGTTCTGGTTTTCATAGCTCTTCCTCCGATTGGTGTAATTGCTAGATAATATGAATGGTATCTTTTGAAATCTGCACTCTATTAGTGAGATTTTCTGATTCAGGGATTGCAGAATATTTTCGTTGCCTTACAATAGAAGACAAACTCAATATAGGTATGAAAAAATAACTAATCATGCAGGATTTTCAACATGAGATTAGTTGGATTTGCTGTTATGCCATTAAGTTCTCAGGACATGTCCTCCCCAATGTTATTCAATCAGCATCATCCAAAGGTGTGGAATTGTAGAAGGGAACGATCCCATGGAGCCAACGGATAGTTCAAATTCCCAGATCCAAGATGGAGACAGTGATTCGATCTCAGAGCTGGGAATCAGAGCTCTGGCTCTCCTCCCCTCGCAGCCAGTGCAGAAATGCCAATGCCAGCTGCTTTCTGGGGTCAGGAACACAACCTCAGAGGATAGGAAAGAGGGTGTGTGTCAGTGGGTGGGGAGGGGAGGAGACTTGAGAGGCCCCTCCAGATTCCTCCCCTCCCCCTCTGAGATGCTTATGCTAAATGAGCACAAAAACCTGTCTAGCAAAAATGCAGGGTGGGAGGATGGGGAGGTGAAGATTCACCTTCATCGCTCCTCCCACCCTGCGTAGGACGACCATGAGTTAATACAACAGGATTGTGCCTTAAATCTGTTGATCTATGTTCTTCTCCTTCACTGCAACCCATTGTAATCTTTAAGGACATGTACACAACAAATATAAACTTGTTTTAATTTGCTTTGGCTTCTTCCAATGTTGAGAATTATCTGTCAGTGGTTCCTACAGAGACTTATAATTCACAGGACTGGGATGGAAAGAGAAAGGGGAAAACATCCTTGACCTTTTACTTCGTTGAATTCTGTATGGTAGACAGATCTTTGCCCACTCACTTGCCAAGTATACATAAGAATGGGGACCTAGAAATGTATTGACTCCCGTACCATGGAAACTGGGCAAAGACTGAACCTGAGCAGCTTCCAGAAGCATTTTACAGCCTTACTTTTCCAGGTGGATTTTAGTGTTCAAGCGAGAAAGGGGTGGGGAGCTGAGAGGTCACAATGTTAATTGTTTCACACATGTCTAGGACCTATGGCCAGGTGGACTTTGGTGGTTGAGGACATCTCACATAGGGCCCAGGGACAATAGTTATTCTTGCTGCTGATGGAAAGGAGTGCCAACAAAGGCAGGCAGCTGAATTTGGCTTCAAAATACCCAGCTGGATCTTGGACTCCAGATCATGAAAACTATATTTTAGGGTTTGGGGTTTTTATAGTTACGTTTTATAATTTCTTAAATCTTCTTTACAGTACCTAGCCTTCAGAGCCTTAGGTACCAACACTGATCCATTTAAGCTTAGGAAAAAGGAGAGCATTTCTGAGTACACATGATACAGATTTGCAGAACTGATTAGAGTGTGTTGTGTGTGTGTCTTTTCTTCCCTGCAATGCCTGTTGCAATACTTGTATCTGCACTTGAGCAGACAGACGCTACTCTGCTCAGCCCATGCCAAACTTTGAAGATCTTCAAAGTGCTCTAGGGCTGTGAGCCAAACCCTGGCTTTTCTGCAAAATGTCATCGTAATTAGATAAATAATAGCTGGCCCAGGGTGGGGGGAGCAGGCATAGGGTGGGGAAACAATGGGGAAGGAGTCTAAATGGAAGTTTTCCTTTGTGGGAGGAAGTAATTATACATATTTACAATGTAAGTTGAGTCAGCCCATGCCTTGAAATGGAGGTTTAATGCCAACTCTGAAAACATATTAATTAAATTCCCCACCCACCATGGGCAGCGATGGTCCGCATACAGGCAAGTGGGTATTCCATGATCCCATGCAACTTCAGAAGGGAGGGAGTGCAGAATTCGGGACCGGGCACACATGTCTGCATCTTTAGGATCCAGGGTTGCAAAGTGAGAAGGCAGTGCCAGATGAAACACCCGATGCCTGCAGGAGGGCAAGCACTATATCCAGTAGTTGAGGATGGGCGAGAATTCAGGGTGGTATCCAATGGTAGTCCTATGTAAACTAGGCCCATTCACTTCAATGGGTCTGCTCTGTGTAGGAGCACCATTGGATACTGCTCTCAATGCCCTGCTGCTCCTTGAATTTCCCAATGACAGGCAGTGATCCTAAATTTCCTTCCACGACTGGGAACCGAGTCCATGAAATAGGACTTTCCTTTCTCCCTTTCTTTCCTCTGCAGCCCCTTGCACCTCCTGAAAATCTCCTCCTCACGTTAACAGCAGAGTGATGTAGATTTCAAGCCAACGTAAATTATGCCAGTCAAGAAAACGTGAGAAAGAACAGTGAATTTGTCTCATTTATACAGGAAGCAGAATTCTGCTATTCTGGTCACTGAATTTTGTTGGGCCTGTGGAAAAAGAACTGTGATTTCTTTTTAAAAGTAGAGTATGCTTCATCTGGCTCCAGGCTATGCCTGAAAAGGAATGGCACAACCTGGCTAATACTCAGCATCCAATTCATTCCCCTCCCCAGTAAAAGATGTGCACACTGAGAAACCCCCTGTGGGTTGTGATGACTCAGGAACAGCTTCATGACGCCCGATTGGAATGTGTTCTGCATCGCAATCAGCCGGCAGACTTTGGCAAATGGTCGTCTTTTAACCATTGTACAAGTGATTACTGGGCAATACCCTTGTAATGCACAAGACGCGTGTAACACACTGAATCCCTGCAAATGCAATGAAAAGCATGCATTTGCCTGGTTTCCAGAAGGGTAAGGTGAAGAGCACAGCACAGCCAAAATTTCTCAAGTCACATTGATTTCTGGCAGGGGGGGCGGAATGGCAGAAGGGAGTAAACCATATGATTTGTTTTCCTTCCCAGAGAACTCAATGAGACCCAGAAGTTCTTAACTTTGATTGAAGATTAAATGGCAAAAAGCAGTGTGTTTAAAGATCATTCATTGTAATTACTTCTTCTTTTTAATAACTCCTAATTCCCAGGCATGAAAGTTCTTTTCAGTACAGGGGTATATGGCTATCTTCAGGCCCTCCCTTGTTTAAATGTGCCACCACACCACCTATATACTAGGCCCGGTCATGAGCACCCTTCTCAAGACAAGCGCCACCACTTGAATAAGCCTGAGGGAAGGACAAAATAACACTACCTTTCCACTCTCTGAGAGGGAACAAGGCGAAGACTTTAGGAAAGTCTTGGATGTTGTGAGCTAACGTTTTGTTTAGGTGTATCTCATTAATACCTATGTTGAAGCAGGTGAGGAATCCAAGCGGACACATGGTTTTATGGTAACAAACCAAAGAAAAGTTTATATTGTACATGGACAGAACTTTGTTATTGTCAATGTAAACCAAACCTGCTTATTTCATTTAATACCACAACCATTCCAGTCCCCTAGTAATATAACTCGTTTCACTCTACATATAACTCCTGTCCAACAACTACCCTTTACTCTCCATACTCCGCCCAACGAACTCCCCTCACCCCTACCAACCGTTTTTAATCTTTTTTAACTCCTCCCCCTCTTTCCCCCAGCATCATCAGCCACACCCAACTAGACACTCTCTAGACTCACACAGCCAAACATACTTAGGGAACAGAATGTGGGGTATCGCCACAGTGCCCCTCTCTGGCTCTCTCCTGTATTTCTTTGCAACTTTCTTGGTGACTGAAGGCGTTCCAGATAACGTGGTTCCATTAGTTCCCATGTCTTCTCCATGACACTTTTGCTAATGCATTTCCCTTCCCTTTCTGTGCACCAGTTTGTCATACTGCTCAACTGTGACTGTACAAAAACGAAGGAAGAACCAGAGAACGCATGCTGGAATGCATCCAATACTTATCTGTTTATTTTTCTTTCTTTTCCCCTAGACTGTCCAGATTTGGAGACTGGAGCGGAGCTGAAATGTATCCATGTTTGTAGCTTGTGAAACCTTAATAACCTCAAGAGAACTGGTCTAAAGGAACCACTTGACTTCCCTCGCTTTGAACTCCTGCAGAGCATTTAGAGAGAACAGAAACGCAGCACCAAAGCTAATGGGGTTTAAAATATTGCAACATCTCTCCCCATGAGACTGATCTAAAACACAAAGAGACTATTCATGTTTGTGTTTATTTGCTGGAGAGTGTCTGGGTGGGTGTGGCTGTTCACGCGTGTGTATTGCATTGTGGGGTTTTTTTAAAAAAAAATCAGGAACACTTTAATGAGAAATCCATGGGTTTGGGTTTCATTTTATCTTTGTATTTTTGTGTATACTTTAATTAAAATCATGTTGTATAAAGTAATGTCAGAAACTGGACCAAGGCTTTTTAGAAAAACAAACTTTCCAAATGATGGAAGCCTGGAATACAAATTCTTCTCTTTACACACCCAGCACCACTTTCTTATTGATTTGCTTCAGCTACCACCTCTTTTCCAAAAACAAAACAAAACCCTGGGCCGGTGTGTAAGTGTATTATTTGTTTTATTTATTAAGATATTTTTAAACAAAAAACTGAAAAGGTCCCTGGTGTATACTGCTGCTCTGGCTCATAAAATAAAAAAATGCATACATTTGATTTATTTGTGGTATTCATTACAAAACAAGTGATATAAATTATGTAGTTTTATAAGGCTTCAATATGCTTTATTGAATTAAATACATTGGGCTGGGTCCAGATTTAGTCATAATTAGAATAGGTCTATTGGAATCAATGGTACTTGTTAGTCATGACTAACTGACTATGTCTAAATCTGGATCCAACCCACTATTTCTTTGTTTATTCATTTAAATTACTTGCTTACCACTTTTCAAGGTATAGAAGGGTATAAAGCAGACAAAACTAAGCACTTCAGAATCCCACTGATTCCAACAGAGAATGGCTGAGCCAAAAGTTCTTCATGTTCACTTTTAAGTTCAAAAGTAGTGATTTCATTTCTATACAGCTCAATAGCCAAAGCTCTCTAGGCGGTTCACAAAAAATACACATCACAATGCAAAATAATAAAAACATAATTTAACGTCTCTCCTCCTACAATATTTAAAGGCAATTTTGACAGCTAAAATATTCCATGGCTGTGTTCCCTAGCGTTCAAAACCCTGCCCAATACTGCTGCTGCTTTTTGTGTGTCTTTTATTGCTCCACAAATGACCTTGGCCAATCAGGGATCATGTACTGTACCTAATGACATCATGGGGTTATGTAGCCACTCAAAACTGGCTGTTTGCTGATGTCTCTATGGGCAAATGAAGTCAATTACAGTGAGAACATGCTTCCTATACAGGTTGTATAAGTTAGTGATCTTCAACTGGTGGGTCATGAGATCAGTCCAGATGGGTTGTGGCAAAGCTGCCATGTTGGGCAATAGTGAAATTGTGGAAGTGGGTCCCATATTGAAGGTTGGGAGCCCGAGATGGGTCTCGGGTCTGGACCGGCTGGTGATCACTGGAATAAGTCTTCCTAGCCAATCACAAAACAAATGTTTTTTGCTATCCCAATGATCCCTGAAAAATGATATGGAGAGGGGCACTCTTTTGAACCCATTTAATATTTTTACAAAATGGGGTCCTCTTTCTGGCTGATCCTTAGTTAAGTGTGACCTCAACCTGACTACAGGTCAGTGCCTTACATCTTTCAGTGGATTGGGTCAGCCTAAGTTAAATGTAGCTATAATTTTGGCTAGAGCATGCTTTACATTTTTTTCAGATTTTTCAGGTTCCTTTATGAAGACATTACAAAATAAGCAAGATGCCTGTAAGCTCAGAGGGAAAGAGTAAGATATCTCAGGGAATGGATCTGGGGACTCAAGGAAAAGAGCTGTGGGGCAAGTATTCCAGGGCCATCATCTCAGGTTCTAAAGCAGCCTTGCCTATCTTGATGGTATGGTCTACTACTCTCAGTATGCCTGACCATTGGCCCTACTGGCTGGGGCTGATGGGATTTGAAGTCCAAACTTTCAGATGGTGCCAGGTTTGGGAAGGCTGTTCTAAGGCATCCACAGTCTGAGGCACAGTCACCTGAACGCTTAAGATTTGCTTGAGTCTCCCAAAAACCTTGCCATGAGAAAATACAACCTGTGTAGGGAGCAGTTATCTCTACCTATAAAGTGGAAAGTATGTGTGCATCACGTATGACCAGAAATGTTTACCCACTTCCAGATGAGTTAGAAACTTGACACGATGACACAGTGATAGGTCTGGCTGTACAATGTACCAGAAAAATATAAAAACACAAATTTGGGGGGTTTAGGTATTTTTAAAGAATTTAATAAAAACCTTGGTTTACGTCTACACTCCCAGCATGCCTTGGGCAGAACTCCCTGCATGCCTTGGGCAGGAGGCCAGGCTTACTGGCCTTTGGCAGCCATTGTGAATGCACAGGTTGGTGGCTGCTGTGTGTCTTTTACAACCCCGACTCCTAAGGTTGGTCTTGAGCAGTCAACCCAATTCCACATAAAAGGAAACAACCCACATAAATGGGCCGCATCCATTTGCGGTGCCTTCTCCCACCCTCTGCATGGTTGTAAAATGTAACTAGATACAACAGTATGACTTTGAGGGGCCAAACATGCTCAAAGGTACTCCGTCCTGATATCACTGTTTTCTCAGAATCTGGGGGAACCAAATGTGTAGCCTTTGCCCTTAAGAGGAAGGGAGGAAGGGGAGGCACTCTGCACATGCCCAGAATTAGACCCCACAAGGGGAGGAAGTGCCTGCCCAGTCCTGGCCCTTCAATACAGGCTCCTGATGTAGCACTTGGTGGTGAGAAGCACAGACCAAGGCAGTCCCAGCAGGACTGGCTGAAGCTGGGTGCATCCACTGATAGCCGCTTACCTTCCCTCATTGGCGATGCTACTCCTCGATGCTCTATCAAGGAGCAGCATCGGCAACAAGAGGATGTCTCAGAGGATGCGGGCAGCTGCAAGCTGCCAAAGGCATGCTGGGAGGTGTAGTACTGGCATGTAGAGTGGCTGATTTAAAATAAAGCATGGATGAGCAAACCAGGTCGCTATCTCTCAATCCTAACTCAGCTCCCACTTCCCTAACCTCTCACTAACTGTCTTTGTTCTCCTTCTGCCTGACTTTCTCCAACTGCCACTAACCCTGCTTACCATTCCATTCTAGCCTCAGCTATATCAGTCTATCCTCCATTCACTCTTCAGTCTCAATGGTATAGTCAGGCTTTTCCATAAAAGTCATAAACTTTATTCAGTAATTCTGTCTTGGGATGTTGTGGTTTAGTTACAACAGGAAAAATGCAGCATGAAAAAATCTCATCAAGTTAAAAGGCCTTGGAAAATAATGATAATAATAAAAACCCTCACTTGGCACTTAAAAGCCATTAATGCAGTCACTAGGCCAGCCTGTCTAGGAAAAATAAATCCACAAGCAGGGTACCACAACTAAGAAGACCCGCTCTCCCACCACATCTCAGAATGTAAAGATTAACAAGTTATTCAGGGACTTAGTCTTATGCCTACAACTCCCAGCATGCCTTGGGCAGGGGGAAGACTTATCAGGCTTTGACAACCATTATCTGGTAGCCATTATCTTGCCCTCCTGGGCCTGAAGGGAGCAGGCCTTTTGCCAGCGGCAACCAAGCGAACCGTCAGCCAGCCAGCTCCCTCATGGCCTACCTCTGAGCACTGATTGCACAGTGTAGTGTGGACTGGTTCAGCCAGACTTCACTTCCCATGAGCTTCAGAAGTAGTACTCCCATTGGGCAAGTCGGGCACCACAGCAAAAGGCATGTCGGGAGTTATAGTTTTTATTTTCTGTGGGGACAAGGAAAACTATGGCAACAGCTTCAAGGCAGCCCTGGCCATTCATTGAAGGTGAGAGAGAGTGGAGGGTGGGGAGAAACTAATTTAGTTTGCTTTAAAGTTACATCACAGGCCTAGGAGTGGCCTACCTTGAAGGTTTGTCATGAGGGTGAGAGAGGAAAAAAGGAAATGAATTTAATTTGTTTAAAGGTTAATTCAGGCCTAGCACCGGCCTGAGACTTTAAGATGATTACCTCGCAGTCATATATTTTAGGGGGCCCAAGCAATGCCGGGTAGAAACTTGAAATCCGGCATGGTGATAGGTCTGGCTATGTGCAGAAGTTCCACTATAGAATGCCCACTAGAGGGTGCTGTGCCATTAAACTGCATTGAAGCTGCACCAGCCATGTGATCACTTCTCTTCCTGCTCTCTCCCTCCATGTAATTGGAGCTCGTTATAGAAGCAGAAGAGATGAAGCTCCAGAGCCAATGGTAAGGGAATGTGATTTCGCTGCCACCCCCCACCCCCATCTGAAGGAGCTCAAAGTCATAGAATCATAGAAGAGTAGAGTTGGAAGGGGCCTATAAGGCCATCAAGTCTTGTTTGTTCGTTTGTTTGTCATTTTAAGGGTTTATATGAGTTGCGTTTCTAGTAAAAAGGCTCCAAGTAATTGATATTTGTTCATAGAAACAACTAAATTACATACCAGTAAAAATTAAGGCTGCAATCCTCTGCCTACTCTTCTGGCAGTAAATCTGGCTGGACTCAGTGAGGTTTACTTCTGAATAGACATGCAAAGGCTTTGCACTTCAAAACATTAAAAAAATAGAAATATGATTTTTCACAAATAAAACAAGTAGGGCTGTGCAAACGGATCTGCCATTTCCTCACATAGCCTGGGAGGGCTGGACTTACCGGAGCCCAGGAACAGAGCGTATACCTGTCTGCGACACTACCATTGCCCACTCCTCAGTGTGATCGGCCGCTGCCAGCGCGATCGCCTTCTTCCCGGTGAAATCCCGCTCAGCGTGATTGGCCTCCTTCTACCTGGTGGGATCGCGTCCTTCCCCACAAAATAGCGTTCGCGGGGAAGGACATGATCGAACCGGGCAGAAGGAGGCCGATCGCACCAGCCAAGATCTTGCCAGACAGGAGGCAATCGTGCCAGTAACGGCCAATCACGCCAAGGAGTGGGCAGTGCCCTCTGTTCCTGGGCCCGGATAAGGGGAAAAAAGCAGGGAAAACCTCACTTCTCTCCTGGCCCTGCACACTGCAGCTGCTCCTTCTATCACTACTAAGCAGGCAAGTACAGGGACATTTGGTGGGGGGGGGGGCTTGGAGAGCTCGCAAGGTGGGCTTGGGGAGATGACAAGTGCTAGCAGGGATGGGGACAAGGACAATTGGGAATTCTTCTCCAGCTTGGATTTTGATCCAAGGTGAAGAAAAAATCAGGAGCTTTAAAATCCTGCCTTTCTTTTGAAGTGGGGGTTTGGCTAGGTAAGGCAAACATGGTTTGTTGATTATGCTCTAGGCCACGGCATGTCTTCCAGAGCTAGAGAACGCCCAAGTCTAAAGATCAGCACTAATCGGGGCAAAGATATTCTCATTCAGAATTACTCACTCCTAGGTTGCCAAACTGTAGAGCCAGCATCATGTAAAAACATTGGGTTTTGCCAAACCTCCTCTACCAGCTATGGCCTTTTGGATGGTCTGGGACAAGTCACTCACACTCTCTGCCCCCATTCTCGAAATTTAAACATGCATAACTGGAAGGGCCGAGGGGTTGCTGCAAGGCCAGATGAGAGAATGATTGCTGTGGCATTTTTGCAGTATTATTATTATTATTATTATTATTATTATTATTATTATTATTATTGAACAACAAGAACAAAAATTGGCACATGAAAAGGGGGAAATGAGGCTCTGGGTGGAGTTCAAACTGTCCAATTCCATCCTTTTCTCGTCTTCTTAGAAGCAATATCGTACAACCTTCCAGCCAGCCTCAGTCCCTTTTGAACAGCTGGAGAAGGATGCTGACAAAGAGGAGGAGGAGGAGGAGGAGGAGGAGGGCTGGCAATGGCTCAGAGATGTTTGTATGCTTGTAACTCGTGGGGCCACCCAAGTGCAATTTCTGGCAAGAAAATCCAGTACATTAAATTGTATTGTGAACAGAAAGAATCAGTTGTCATGTTCATGGCAAAGGAAAAACAGGCTGTTTTATTATGAGGCTTCAGAATTCAAATTATCTACTTTGGGTATAAAACAGGCAAAATTAAGTCCTATTAATCAGGATTCATAGGCAGAGGATCAAACTGGGCACACTGAATGTACGGGATGGGGGAATCTTTCTGTGTTAACTGAATGTCTACAAAGTGTACAACAACATTTCTTTTATTAATTCCACTTTTCCTCCAAGGAGCTCAAGGTGGTGTGCATGACTCTCCCTCTATTTTATGCTCACCACAGCCCTGTAAGGTACATTAGGCTGAGAGCTGGCAACTGGCTCAAGGCCACTTGGAGCCAATCTACACATAAGCTTTGAAACGTTTAGGTTTGGTTTCGAGGACGCTTTGGAGCACATGACACACGTACTATATCATTCTATATTAGTTTGTTGTTGTTTTTGCTCTGAATTTTTATGGTTTACAATGTTTTTTTATCTTTTAATAAATCATTTTAAAATTGGTAGTGTGTCCTTCCTTACCGTTTCACAGCACCTCAAATCAAACCTCTGGTATCCAGAACAATTTGAAAATCCACGCATGCTTTTACGTAGTTAAATCAAAACTGAAAGTAAGTCACAGGAAGGTTGAAAAAGGAGGAAGTGAGCATGTGAAGAATGGGAAGATGAAGCTACAATACAGAAAGAAATGAAGCAAACTCTCAGTGGGCCCTTACAAAATGACCTGAAAACAGAAGAAACTATAGTCACCAACGGTAAGGACTACTCATGTGGCCTGTTACGTTTTAAAACGTAGCAATTTACATCATAATTAAATACATTTTGGAACGTTTCAAACGGAAGTGTAGATCAGCTCCCAGTGAGCTTCATGGCTGAAGAGGGGTTTGAATCTGAATCTCCCTGGCCCTCGTCCAACCCTCTATCCACTGACTCTATGCAGTACATTCATCAGGCTTTTTGCCTGCCACCAGGAACCTTGCTTTTCCAGGATTCCCCATCACATGGAGATCCCCATGTTCAGCTGAACAGCCGGCCCTGCCATTGCAACCTTGCCTCTCACACAGACACACAGGTTTACTGCAGACAGCTTGAATACTTGCATAGAACAAAAAATGTTAGTTATACAGAACCCATAAAATTGTGTCGCTTGATCTGGGCATCTAGTGAGATTTCAATGAGTGGGTGTCCTGCAAGATCTGCACAAAGCAGGATATGATACTTTGAAAATGGTTTGAAAGCTGTATATGGAGTGTGTCCTGGGGCCCTGACAGTTGTCACTACTGTTATACACATTTCAAAGCAGTAGTGTAGATCCTGCACCTGATTTTCATCCCATGAACACCAAGAAATACCTGAAGACCGCCTACTGAATAAAGTTATCAGTGTAAACCTGAAAATCCTCACCCCCATACCTGTTATTAAATAAAAGATCTGACAGTTCCTTCAGACACTTTTAGCATCACATTTTAGCTTAACTGCTCCATATTGTAGGATGGGGGATTTTGCCTTGGGGGAGATGAGTGATTAAACAGTCTTCCCACATCTTACTTAACATTTAATGATGGGAGAAACCTGCCCATCTAGCATGAGAGTTGCTGGGTCTTTCTGAGCCTTTTTGGAGAATTCTCAGGAAACATTTGGGTGTTACTGTTGCTTTTAGCAAATACACCAACTCTTGTGAAGGCCAGCCCAGGAGAGTGGCTCCACCATGGCCAGCCCTCTTGCTTTCTTGTTTCATAAACATACAAATGAAAGGCTGAAGATTCAAAAAGATGGCAGACCAGAGGGCCTGGCCAAAGCAAAGGACTATCCTTCAGTTTATGCCTCTCTGCCATGGAGGCATCAAGCCATCTGTTATCAAGGAATTGTAGTTTTCCATTCCTTCAGAGTTAACTACACTTCCCACAGTTTATTGCAGGGGTGGGCAGAAAGTAGAACTCCAGAGTTTGGGGACTTCAACTCCCAGAAGCCCCTGCCACCATGGCCAATGGTCAGGAATGCTGGAAGTTGAAGTCCAAAACGCCTGGAGAGCAATCTTCTGATTTCTGATATCAGAAGCAACCACCAGCTTTTGCCTCAACTGATCTTTCCCCTTTGTCAGTTTGTGAAAGTGTAGAGAAGAGAGGGGGAGAAAAGAGAACTGGAGACCCAGAGGGCTGGTGCTGAACCGTGGCAAGCCAAGGTGAAATCCAGAGAAGTGGGAGTGGGGGTTGTCTTGTCATTGCTCAGGGATTCCTGAATTGGGAGTTTGATTCAGAGCCCCCTTCCATTTCCAAATTTCTTTCCCCTCTCTAATTATATTTCTATTAAAAGAAGAAAACGGATTGCAGAGGGAACATATTTGGTATTCGAATTATGTTGTCATTATGAGGGGCTTTGAATTTATGCCTCCATTGAGACTTCACTATGATCTCAGCTTTGGAGGAAGAACAGTGAGGCTATGTGAATGCAGGGGAATCAGTAACTCCACCAGCTGAAGCATATGTTGCAGGAGTTGCCATACAATATTTTTGGGGGCTCGGGGACAGCTCGGGGACCATCTGCTTATCTTGCAAATGCCAGAAAACGTGACTGCCTCCAACTGCCTACATCCTGGGATAGACTGAGCAGTGGAAAGCATTTCCTCCTCCATGCAAAGGGAAGCAAAAGAACAGTGGCTCCACCCCATCAAATTGCTGCCCAGTTTCGGGACTGATGTGGCATCAATGTTTTGCCTAAAAGATGATACTGGAGCAAACAGCTTATCTCACTTCTGCCACTACTGCAGAAATGGTGAGTGAAACCAAGCCAATGATGATTTTTGTCTGATTTTAACAAAATGCTGTGAAGTGCTCAACTAGGTGGGAAAGCATTCGAAAGGCTGCAGTGAGCTAAGATAGGTGGAAGAAGGGGGGTTTCTTCATTTCCCATCACCCACATGCCATTTTGCTGTTTTAAAATGAATGCCACGCTTATGCCCCATATTGTATGTGATTCAGATAAATCCATGTTCACACGTCCACATCTGCCACTGTCACGTCTAGCTTGTCCTTGAAACTGCTGATGAGCATTTCTTTTCTGTAGGCTTGCCTTTCATCTTTGGTGTAGCCTTTCTTTTCCTTGCATCATCATCTTTGATACTAAGAGTGGAGCTCGTGGCTGAAAGAGCAGGAGGAACATGAATGCATGTCTATCATGCTGAGTCATCCGTGTTCTCTGTTGCAACGCTCTGTGGTGCGGATGTGCTTTTCATGCCGTCCAGGGAAGGGGGAGCATTACCACCGGAAACGGGATGCTAAACATACTTCCTTGGCAGCACGATCTACTGAAATTTGTCTGACTTGCTTCCCAAAGAATGTGTTTAGCATCAAGATGGCTTCTTCTCGGCTATTGTGGCTGCAACCCGAAATCCAGCTACTTGGAAGCACATTCTGTTGAAATCAATGGGGCATTTCCAAGGAAATTATTTAGGACTGAGCGGCTCACTTTGGAATTATTTTACCCATGCTCATGGTCACTCAGAAGCTGGGAAGTGTGTAAGTGGCGTGAGCTGGCTCTTTCCCTAGGCTTTCCCTCACGAACTGTGGCATACTGACAAGACTCTCATGTCGATGAGATTTCTTTTATTGATGAAATCACATGGCTACAAGCATAATGGTTTCATTTTTTCAACACCCACACCACTTAAAGCTGATACGGTCAGAAAGCTTTAGGCCCCAGTCTTGATGTGATCCTTTAGGCAATCACTCGGGGGAGAGACATGTAGGGTTAACCCCTATTCTATCTGAGCATTTCCAGGCACAACACACGCTGACTCTTCAAGAACATGGCCAGAGCCCAAGGGAAGTGCTCCAGGCACAGGGCTGCCTGAAGCCCGGCAAAGACAGATCAATCCCACACCAATCATACCCAGCCTGCCAGAAACACTGAGCTGACCAAGGAAAGCAAGACCCCAGGGAATGAACCTCGTAGGCCTAGGAAACTTCCCCTGCAAGTACTTTAGCTCCGTGGAAGCTCTCCCGCAGGCCACACACACTTAATCCAGAGCAAGTCCATGAAAAGCCTCAGAGCACTTTCCATGGCACAATTCTTAGAAATTCAGAGTCCACATAGCAAATGATCATGTACAGAGTGCTTCCAAAATCTCCAAACAGGTAGAATCCAAACACGAGGAGTTTTGGGCCAAGTGTTGAAAGATTATATCAAGCAAGAGTTCTTCACCCTTGCTCCCCCCCCCCCTCTTATAGACTGGAAGCCTGGCTTATTCCAAGCCACTTGACAGACAGGTCCTCTGACCTGTAAACTACGTCCATAAAATCCAGGTCAATTCCCTCTTCATCACAACAGTTAAAGTTGCAGGCACTATACTAGAGTGACCATATATAAATGAAGGCAGGGCTCCTGCAACTTCAACAGTTGTGATGAAGAGGGAATATCACCAGGAACTAATTGCATACAAATGACACTGGCTGAAATTCCCTTTTCTCTACAACTGTTAAAGTTACATGAGCCCTGACCTGGATTTATCTGGTCACCCTACCCATATGCCAACAGAGTGGCACAGTTCAACTTCCTTTTGATGATGCTACAAAGTGAGTGACAGCTTGTAAGAGTGGCCCCCTCCTTTTCCAAACATTCCTTGTTCCCAGGGAAACTATCTACTTAAAGGCCTCTGCTAGCAAACTCCAGTGGGAAATAGAGACAGAGATAAGACCCCAGAGAAACAGACTTTCTTAAAACAATCCCAAATTCTTCAACTTTCAATCCACAAGGATACACTTGACAGTAAGTGTGCTTTTCAATTACTACTTTCCTCACTTGCAGAATTATGTTAAATGAGGGAGGTGGTTGCTTAGGGCCCCCTCCACAAGAATGCGCCTTTGCGCCTGGTTCCGCGATTATGCGCATTATCGCGGAGGCGCATTTACTCACAATCCCTCTGCACGGGAGGCGGCGGGAAGCGGCGAAGCGCATTAAAAGATGCCCAAAAAGCGCTTTCCAGGTAGTTAATGCGCATAATCGCTTGTTCACACAGCGAAAATGCGCTTTAACGGCCGGAGCAAAATAAAAGTCGCTATTTAACGCGCATTCGAAAATGCGCATTATCGGAGAGATAACGCGCCTGTACGCCCGTTTTGCGCTCCGCTCGTGTGTAGGTAAAATTTATAATGAGCCTTCAAGGCTCATTAAACGCCCCGTGTGGAGGAGGCCTAGGTCACTATTTGTCTCCCCCACTTTTACATTTTGGATTGCAAGTTCCACGTGGTAAAGATCTGTCTTGTTGATGTCTACTCTATGAAGCAATGTACACATGGATAGCAAGTAATTAGAATTATCTCAGGTGTCATGCAGCTTGAACACCAACAAACACAGGTTGGCCATGGGTAAGGGCTCAAAACTGCACATGATGATCAGTTATGTTAGGCTGACCATATGAAAAGGAGGACAGGGCTCATGTAACTTTAACAGTTGTAGAGAAAAGGGAATTTCAGCCGGTGTCATTTGTATGCAATTAGTTTGTGGCAGGAATTTGAGTCCCCCAGGGAGGCCTATGACTCCCTCTTATGAGAAAGGGGTCATTTATTGTTGCAGATCTCTTATGAGAAAGATCTTTACTCTAATTATTTATAATGCTTTGATACAGTAACTGACCTAAATGTAGACTAGGGATGAATAACCTTAAAATGGGAAGGGACCTCCCATAGATCAGTGACTTCCCTCCCAATAACTTCAAAGGAGTTATATTCATGCAAGCAACTAAACTCAGTTACAGTGGAGACCAAAGATACTCACGTATTGGTTTCTTAAAGATAGGTTTATTGAAGAAGACACATCAGCTGAGGGAGCCAGAGATAGACCTCTGACTGAATTAAGTATATAGGGTATCACTCTTATATAGGAAACTGGAAACATCAGAATTAGCATATCTAGCCTTTTGTACTGAATCACCTTTGTACCAGGGGAAAGTTTACAATAATACAGGGTTGTACATAGGAATGATGTAATTTGTCTCTAAGTCAAAACAGAGAAAGGCGCCACATATGAATGATGGAGGTCAAGATAAACTAAAACAATACAGAATGCATATAGTTGCTAGTGGACCAAAGTTCATTATGATGAGGCTCAACACATCTAGCTAGTACATTGCTGGTTCTATCTTACAGGAGAACAGATACATGGTTTTATTAGAAGCATGAAATCAATATTAGTTTCTCAATCATTTAAATGTTGTTATCACAAGCTATTGTTATGATCATACCTGAAATATTCCCGCAACATAGTTCCTGGTGAAACTCCCTCTTCATCACAACAGTTAAAGTTGCAGGCACTATACTAGAGTGACCATATACAAAAGAAGGCAAGGCCCCTGCAACTTTAACTGTTGTGATGAAGAGGGAATTTCACCAGGAACTAATTGCATACAAATGACACTGGCTGAAATTCCCTTTCTCTACAACTGTTAAAGTTACATGAACCCTGTCCTCCTTTTCATATGGTCAGCCTAAGTTATGTGACTCGTTTCCCTGATATTACTTTAAAAAATTCAAACCACCCTTGGTGGCTGAAATAAAGAGCAGGAAGAGTGAGGAGGGGAGAGGCTACTTAACCCATTCCCTTCCATGTGTTTTATGTTCTCCCAGGCTGCATTCCCATCCATGGGGTGACATACTATTTATCCTCCTGGGGTGGAGGTGGAGAGGAGGAGACGTAAGTAAGTAAAGAGAGTTTGAGTGGACACCTGCAAGAAGGTAACCAGCTAAGTAGCTGTTCTCATCTCTATCCCTATAAATTATAGGCTCCACGATGGCTCTACATTTTTTAAAAAATCCACATCATGGCTCAGCATCATGAAAATGAGCCTCACAGGACATCTGAGCCTGAGCGTCTCCTTGGTGCCAAATGGCTAAATGTTAGTTCCAGCTGATGGATTCCACCTTCACTTTCAGGATGCACTCCCTTGCCTTCTAATCTCAATGTTGTGTAACTGCCCTAAAGACCCAGGAAATAAAGCAGCCAGCAGTTCTGAGACTCCACTCAGAAATTGCCCATCACATCTACCCTAGGTGCCGGTCCCATCATTGTGTTTCTTGGTAACAGATGTTTAGGGACAGCACTTTCTGAGAGCAATTCATATCTAACAACTTCTGGGTAAATGTTACTCTTTTATTTGGATTATTTCTGCTCTGCTGGGACATTTCGATTAGCAGAGATGATGATGTCTTTTGCCACCCCTGTCCTCTCTGAGCTGAGCAATAATCCTGAGGAATTCCCCCCCCCCCAGAAACAATATGTTGCTGTGAGATGTCCCTGTGGTAATGCAAAGTATTTAAGAGTGGCCAGGTCTTGAATGGGCAATCAAGACCCATTAGCTTTACAAAACACCTGTCCAGCTAAAGAGGAAAACTGCTAGACCTGGTTTGTGGACATGGATCAATACAGCTGCCTGCATTTTGGACTCTCCTTAGGGCTGCAGGTATGGGGGCAGTCATGATGGGTGCCTATTTTCAAACTTGATCACTATACCATCGCTGATTTCCCTTGCTGAGTCAAGGCAAATGGACTCTAGGAAGTTCTAGAGATGTGAACATTCATCTCCCTCTTCATGAGAAATGTCCTGCCTAATAAAACTCCTCTGGCTTCCCTTAACATTCCTTGGATGTCCCTCCTGAGGAGGAATCTCCAGATTTGCTTGGGCAAAATCCAGTGACAACCTAGGGATGAGTAAAACCCCCTCTGAGAAATTTCATCCATCTTATTGAAACTTCTTGGCTTCGTTCAAAATTCCCCACATGTTTGGCCTGAGGAGCAACCTCTACATTTAAATTTCAGTTCAGAAGAAATCATGGTCATAACTCTGTGTTCTACAGGCTTGGGGCAGTTTGGAGTTCAGGTCTAGGTAAACAAATTCTGCCACCATCACAGCCACCAACCTCGTTAAAGAGAAATAAAGTCCTTCCTGTCCTGCTAGAAACCCGAGTGTGTGCGTGGGGCAGGGGGATAGAGGGGGTGCTCGAATTGTCATGATGTCAGAGGATGAAGAATTTGGCCAGATGACCATTTTTCCTGCCTTAAAATGTGTAAGATATACTTGGATTAATTTTAGTAGTCTACACCAAAGCTATACTTATGAGTCCCCATGTGCTAATCAAGACGCGGTGGACAGTGACGCATACTGGAAGCAGGCCCAACACTGAAAAGAAGAATATCCGTATTCAAGGAACTGAAAATGTTCCCAGCAAAGATGACCTTGGGGCAACGGGGTTGGGGTGGAGGCCAGGATTACAGAGCCAGAGCTGGGAGGAAAAGGAGAGATCTGTTAGGAGTTCGTTTATATTTCTGCTCCACCCTTTCTCTTATGGATCACACAGGGCAGCAACATTTACACACACATATCTATTATATATTACATACATACATATGAACATGCAAAGCAAGCAACCCCCTCTCCCACTTCCCACAACGACTAAACCCCTGCCCAAATTTGTTTTCAATGCTCCCCCCCCTTTTTTCCTTGAACTTCAGGAAGGGCTGTTGCAAAATTTGGGAGTGGCAACGAAAAACAGATCCCTTGTCTTGCTATTCGTTTTGATGCATGGAGGATGCTAAAGGCAGCTAAAGAAAAACACGCACATCTATTCTTTATCCAATCCTTCCTCCAAGGAACTCCGTACGGTGTATATGATTCTTCATCCACACCTCATTTTATCCTTACAAGGACTTTACCCTGTGATGTGGAGGAGAGTGATTGGTCCAGGGTTAGGGTCGCCCAGAGAGTTTTATGGTTGAGAGCAGAGAGAGGAACTTGAATTCTGCATCCTTCATATATTTATTTCTTGTAAATTGCCATTTTCCCCCTGTTAAATAAACAAATTGTAGTGGCTGAAATTATAATGATCATATCAGAGATGAGTCTTGGCAGCATTTGTCTGGTGGTAAGGCTTGTTAGGCAATTGGTCTTTCTTTGGATAGGGGTAGGAGGATCTGCAATTTTCAAGCTCACCTCAAGCCTTAAACGTTTGTTTCTGTTTGCTCCTGTTTGCATTTTAGACTTCTTCTTCTTTTTTTTTGGCTCTTCCAACCGGGGAAAAGTGCACATTTTTTAGCATATTTTTCCAAAGTGCATACGTTTCCCTGAGTGACTAAAGCGCAAAGATGCAGGTTTGGAGACATGTGCTTGTTGAGATATGTGCATTTCAAAGTGCACATTTAAAACACAGGCAGACACGTTTTTCTAACCCAATCACCAAGTCAGGACTTTGCAAACATTTCTCTGCAAAAGCACTCCTGGTCACATTCCTGCCTGGGATTACAAATGGGAGGGGTTTGCATGATTTGCAAACAGAAGCAAAATTATTGTATATCTCGTTCTGTGGTTCTTTCTCTTACTTCCAAAAGACAGCAGTCCCACCTATTGCCACTAAAGACCTGATCTAAACTGGTTTGAAGAAACTGGGGAGGGGGGGGACTATGAAATGGTGGTTGGACTTGATCATAAAGAGCGGGATTGGCTCCAGATAGATGGAGACTTCCCCCTCAGCTACCACTCACTCAGATACAGCCCTGGGTAAAGGAGGTTGAGGAAGGGTGCGTTCCCCTGCAAATCTCTCTCTCTCTCCACCATCTCCTCCCTCAGCTCAGGTCTCTCCTACCATTTTCCTTGCTCCTCGGACTCCCATCCGCCTCTTTTTGCTAAGCCAGCCCAGGCTCAAAATGCCTAGGCATTGGCCTCCTGTTCCTCCTCCTCCCACCCCCAGAAGCACCCACTCCTCCCACTGCCCTTACAGAAAGCCCTTACCATGAGGTAGGAGGGGTGAGCATGGGTGCATGCAGACTCAAGCAGCAGCAGCAGCCCTATTTCCCCAAACCTATGAAGTGAAGGCCATGGCAGCTCTGTTTTCACTATGTCTATGGCTGCAAACTACGGCAACCTTAAAGGGCCATTCCTCTTTATGGCCTCTGTAGTTTGTGGCTATAGATATAGGAATAATTGAGAGCTGCCATGAGCTTAACTTCATAGGCCCTTTGGGTGGGGAGGGTGGAAAAAAATCTAGATTTTTCTTCAAATTTCACAAATTCCTTCCCTCCCGGATTTGTTAGCTAATCCAGGGGCTTCCTGTCATTTGGTCACTCTAGGTTTGAGGGGGCCCTGGGCAAAAAAAACTGGTGGGCTCCCTCAACAGCACAACATGACAATATGCACTCAAGGATAAGTAATGGATTGAATATGGGTTGTTGAACTGTGGGTTGTTGTGGTGTGTGAACCCAGCTGTGCTAACAAACCTTGGTTTATTAATCACAAATAAACTCACAGTTCACAACCCAACAACAAACCATGGATTCTCTTCATGAGTTGTTCATGGTTAGTAAACCATGGTTTGTTAGAATGGCTGGGATCACACAACACAACTATCCACAGTTCAACAACAACCTGTACTGAACCTTGATTATGAGTTGTCATGTTGTGCGAACCCAGCATTATCTCTCTCAATAGCAGAACAAACCATGCTGGGCAGCAGAATCCAGCTACCATTTAAATTCCCCACAATGCTGTGGAGTGATCATAGGTTCAGGACACTATGGGAAGTTAGTATAGCAACTTGATCCAGCCATTCAGGACCTCTCAGAGTACCAGGGCAGAATCCTTTTTGACTTCTGGGATAAACTTTCATGAACTTCATTAGATGCCTGGAGTGTCATCAAAGGCATCTGGGAGTGCTGCCTTTGATAGAGAAATGTGTCAAGATATGTATTCTTCATATCCCTCTTCCAAACACATGGAACTGTTCCCCTAAACTCTTAAAAAGAGAAGTAGTTCACAAACATTGAAATGAAGCCTTTCATGAAAAGAATGAGAGATGGGTGTCTTCTCAGGTTTGCAAATTACAAGGCAGAGAAGCGGGCGGAATAGTATATCTAGAGTGACCAGATATAAAAGAGGGCAGGGCTCCTGCAGCTGTAACTGTTGTGATGAAGAGAGAATTTGAGCAGGTGCTGTATGCATACGAAGAACACCTGCTGAAATTTCCTTTTCTACACAACTGTTAAAGATACAGGTGCCCTGTCCACCTTTCTATATGGTCACCCTATACAGCATCCCACCTTGACGAAGCTACCTACTTCCACCTTCACTCCCCATGCCCCCCCATTGCCCCTCAATAAATACGATGAATTTTCAGGAATTTAAAGTTGTATCTGTTATTCTGTATCCACTAGGGAGAGCTAGAGGGTCATTTGTCACCCAATAATTGTGATAAAGTGTGCTGAGCCACATAAAGGAAAATAATATGGCTACATGGAAATTGCATTATCAGATACATTATTCATCTGCAAGGTGATAATACCCAAAAGACCCAATAAAGATCATCATGCCAAGCATAATTTTTAAAAAAATGTGTAGGAGAAGCAAACTGCTTCAAGGACATTTAGTTTAAATCCACAGCACTCTTTGCCCCTCTAATCTAGAGGGAGTGTGTTGATGCTAACACAGAGATCCAGACCATTTGGGCATCCCTATTCATTCTGATGGGGAGGAAGCTAATTTTGCATGGACTTCCAGTTATTTCATTCTTTTATCCCTAAACCATCCTGCAGCCTTGGGGGGGGGGGGCAAGTGACACTGTGCCACTCTATGCACAGAACTCACCGTACCAACAACCACGCACCCCAACACTGCATACACAGGGCAAGGGGCTCTTTATGAAGCAAGATATAAGAGACAGTTTATATCAGGGGTAGGCCACGGACACATTTGGAAATACGAGAAATAAAATGGCTGCCAGCTCATAGCCATGACAAGCACTGTGAGAAAGGGGCCTACATGTCCGCCAGAGACTGCAGACTTTTCTGGCAAGGCCTCTGTGGTGCTGGTTGCTGCCTTCCGGCGTGCATTCAGGACAGTCCTGATTGAGCAACAGCCATCTGCATCTGGGCTACTGGCCTCAGAGACCTGTACTGTAAAACTAAGTACAGAGCATGGCATCGCCATTCCTTTGTCCCTTCTAAAGGGGATTAGACAAATTAATGAAAGCAAAGTCTGCCAATAGCTGTTAGCCATGAATGCTAGTTAAACAGAACCTCCATGTTCAGAGGCAGTGTACATGTTTTCATGCCCTGCATATTTTTATTTATTATTATATTTATATCCCACCTTTTCTCCTCCTGCAAGGAGTCTAAGGCAGCGTGCACGGACCTCCTCCTTTCCGTTTTATCCTCACAACAACCCTTTGAGGTAGGTTAGGCTGAGAGTCACAGACTGGCCCAAAGCCACCCAGAGCATCATGGCTGAGTAGGACTGGAACCTGGGTCTCCCAAGTCCCAGTCCAGCAGTCCAACCATTGCACTGGCCAGTCCCTATGTGTATGCACTTCCTAGAAGCATCTGGCTGGCTACAGCAGGAAATATGATGCCTGGCTAGGGGGAGTCTTGGTCTGATCCAATAGGGTGCTTCTTCTTAAGGCTCTACAGTTCTTTTTCACAGGAGGAAATTCTCATTCTCTTCCTCCCCCCCACACCCCGTTTCCACATCTCACACACTCTCTTCCCCCCAACTTGGAATCAATCTGATTCATGAGGATCTGTAGTTCACATTCTTTCAAAGAGCCTCCACTCACTATTTTGTTCCCTTCTTGGCTGCGGATTCCATGTTCCATGTTGATGTCCTTTCCGTGCCACAAGTCTTTGGTTGGAAGTACAATCTTTTTACAGAGGGTTCAGGGAATTATCTACCTGCTGCCACTCTGTTTTTAGTGAACCCAAGAAACAAGTATCTCAAACCACAAGGATAGAGGGAGGGGGAGGGGGGGCAGCAGCGATTCTATACATCTAGACATATGGATGCTGCTTTCATGTTATTTTCCTCTAGACAGAGAGAAATGCTGGTATATTTTAACAAGATGTGCTTTATAATGCAACATCAGGAAATTATTGATAATCAGTAAGATGTAAGAGATAGGCCAGGCCTACACCAAGCAGGTTTGAAAACGGTAGCCTGACCAGATAAAATTCAGGTCAGGGGTCATGTAACTTTAACAGCTGTAGAGAAAAGGGAATTTCAGCCAGTGTCATTTGTATGCAATTAGTTCCTGGTAAAATTCCCTCTCCATCACAACAGTTAAAGGTGCATGAACTATATTAGAGTGCCCATATACAAAATAAGGCAGGCCCCCTGCAACTTTAACTGTGGTGATGAAGAGGGAATTTCACCAGGAACTAATTGCATACAAATGACACTGGCTGAAATTCCCTTTCCTCTACAACTGTTAAAGTTACATGAGCCCTGACCTGGATTTTATCTGGTCACCCTAGAAAACGGTATATGGAATGTGTCATGGGCCCCAACAGTTGTCAATACCATTATAAAGCAGTAGTGTAGATCCTGCCACAGTTTATATTGGGTGGGCAACCTTTTGGGCCCATAGGCAAATTTGGAAATTTGAGAAACAAAATGGCGAGTCACAAAGGACTAGTAATCTGCTCAAAGGCATCCTTGGGAAATTAAGATGGCAGCTGCTAGATGCTCCCACTTTGCTTTGAAGCAATCTCAGCTACCAGTAAACAAGCAGGGAAAAAATTAAAATGAAAACTGGGAGGAGGACTGTGTCTTGGTGAGTACCAAGGAAAGTGTCTGGGAGCACATTTGATCCCATGTGTACCCCCTTGCCTAGCCCTGGTTTATATGTTACACGGAAACTGAAAACGGAGAAGCACAGGCTCCTGCTTCTCCACTTGTGCTGAGAGGGGGTGCTTGGGTATCTCATCTGCTCTGAGATTTGTGAGCTCTTGCTGATCCTTGAGGTTCACAAATCCCAGCGAGAAGTACATGAGTCCCTCTTTGGACTTATACAGCAGAAAGAGGGGTATTAGGAGCACAAGCTCCTTGTCTCTTGTATGTACCCACCTTCTCTGGAGTATGGGAACAAGCAGTGAGAGACATGGGGTGCTCCCAGACACACTGCTCCTTGCACTAACAATCAAAATACCTCTGTCTTCTCTTCCTTAATAGCTTTCAGGTGGTAAGTGAAAAGAAAGAAGCAGCAGTGAGAATACACCGGAGGGTTACAAGAGGACAGTGTCTGGACCCCCAAAATGTTTTCTGAATTGGACAAGGTGCAATAAAAGACTCGCCTGGAACTGCCCAAGGGCTCCGAATATCAGTGAGCAACCCATCGGAAGAAGGTCCCCTTCAGGCATTATCCACATGAAGGGACAAAGCATGTTGTGCCTGTAGCCCCGTGCCAATGTCACATGGTTCCGCCCAGCCGTTAGCACATATGAGGCAGGAAGCCTCATAGGTAATGTCTATGTGCAGAGGCTTCACTGGACCCGTTTGATCAGTGTTCCATGGAAGCCTGTATACATAGAGGTTCCTGTATGCAACAAGGCTTCCCCATGTGAGACACCCATGCTAGCATCTGGATGGCAAGGGCGGGGCCAAGAGGAGCCGCGGGGCCAAGAGGAGCCGCGCAACCCACAGCCTCTTTCCATGCAATTTGTCCCTTCATGCAAGTCATGGGCATAGGGGGCTGCAGGTGAATTTGGATGGAGACCTCATGAAATCCACAGGTGCATTAATGTCTTCCCTCCTTCCCATTTCCAACCTTATCATTGCAAAGGTTGGTAAGTCTGGCCTCCCACCCAAGGCATGCTAGGTGTAAACCTAAGTTTTATTAAATACTTTAAAAATACTTAAACCCCCAAAATTCATGCTTTTAGATTTTTCTGGTACATTGTACAGCCAGACCTCTCACCATGTCAATTTTCAAGTTTCTAACTCATCTGGAAGTGGGTAAAATTTCTGGACATATGAAACAGGGATGTGTATCATATCGTTAAAATGTACGATAATGATACGATAGGGTCGTTATCGTGCATGTGTTTAACGATGACGATACAATACAAAAACCTACAACAATCATCGGAGACGATAATTTTCAGGCGATTTTATCGTTTTATCGGACTGCCATATAAATGTACCTATAACTTCTGTATTTTAAAAGTTAGAGGCTTGAAACTTGGTCACAGTGTTTATGGGGTATGCCTAAGTATGTGTATGAAATTTGAGATCGATCCTTCCAACCCTCGATTTTATATGAACTTTTTAAAGGTAGTTTCAGTTCTGACAGATCAGAATGACAGCTCGCCACATGCGTTCATTCAGACCAGTCAGAACGGAAACGATCTTTAATAAATTCATATAAAATCGAGGGTTGGAGGGATCGATCTCAAATTTCATACACATACTTAGGCATACCCCGTAAGCACTGTGACCAAGTTTCAAGCCTCTAACTATTAAAATACAGAAGTTATAGGCATTTTTTCCTTTAAAAATAAGGACGCAAAAAATATCATTTTTTCACGATAATTATCATGAAGACAATATGGTTCACCTACAATATGAATGAAGACGATAATGTTTTGGGTCCGAAATGACGATAATGATAAACGACAATATTTTTTAGCATGCACACCCCTAATATGAAACACATAATTTCTGATTTATAGGTAGAGATGTCCCCTTTCAAATGCCAACTGATTCAACCTGCATTCTCATCCGTTTACTTACCATTTACCTGCTCAGATAAAGATTCCTGATATGCACGTGTGTGTTTCCTTGAGTAACATGCATGGCTTTCAGAACTCCTTAATTAGTTTGCTATTCTTGTACTTGCATGGTAAAAAATGAAACAGGCACATTAGCTCACTGAAGGCCATGTGTATTTGAGAGACTGCCCCCTTCTCCAATCCATTACATGTAGGTGATGGTGATACCAGGATAGGATTGGGGACATGCAATGTAATAAGAATAAACCAGAGAATTTTCATCTCCTGAAAGATGATAGTGCCTCATCTCGGAGTAAAGGCCGCTAAGCATAGGGAGAAGTATATAAACTCCATTGCTGTAAATTGTCAGGGAGATTCTGAAATATGAAAAATGCATTCTGATATGTTTATAATGTTATAAATTTCATAAGTAAAGCTTCTTATTTTAGGAATATGTTTTAATTTCAATTTTAATGACTGATTTTAACCACCAGTATATGTTTTAACCTTAATTGTTTTAATGATTAATTCTAATTGATGATCACTGTATTACAAACCATTGTAATCTTTGTTTCGTGGTTGTGGCTGCTATGGTCCAAGGACTAATGCAATAAATTTGATTGATTGAGTGAGTGATTGATTGATCGCCTCAGCCTGGAAACATGCTGATTCTTAGTTCTGATGTAGAGAGGTAAGTGGAGTTCACTTCAAATGCACGTTGGCCCAAGAGTAAACTGGCAATCTGAGCCAGGAGCGTGGTTAAGACACCTTTGTAGCTTTGGCCTACCCACAGAAAGAAACATTTTTGATTCATGAGAATCCTTCTTTAACAACTTTGGAATTCTCTCATGGTAACAGGCTTGGTGTTTTGCAATGTTATTTCTCTGACTATTGCTGGCTCAGTCTCAATTGCCTACATCTTTGAACACTCAGTTTCATCTCCCTCATGCAGGATGTGCATTTCTCACTCTAGGGCAGTATCATCGCTTGTATTTGCAAAGCAGCAAATCTCCTGTCATTCCCACTTGTTGGGTAAAGAGATGGCTTCTATTCTCCCTTGTTTCATAAGAGACATCAAAAAGCAAGTGGACAGTTTCTCAAGCAGGTTGACACAGGAAGGCCCAAAGCAAAGGCTCTGGAGAATGCACCAAGAGAAATAGGCCCCCTCTACAAGATTTCGGTTTGATGCCCGGTTGCCCGATTATGTGCATATATGGAGAAGCGCATTTACTCCTAATACCTATTGATGAGAGGCGGTAAAGCGCATTACGGGCTATATGAAACGTGCCTTAAAGTTGTTTACATGTGGAGAATCGCATGTTTACATGGCCATAAGGCGCTTTAACTCCCACAGCAAATTAAAACTCGCTATTTAACGTGCATTCAAAAATGTGAATAAGCGGAGATAAAAAGCACCTTGACCCCCGATTTGCGCTCCGCTCTTGTAGAGGTAAAATTTGTAATGCACCTTGAAAGAGCTTTAAATCGCTGACCAGGGCCAGGGCCAGCATCCACTGCTAATGTTTTACCCTGCCTCTCAGAAGCTAAAAAAGGAGGGGGAGCAGTCCTCCATTGGTGCCAATAGAGGTTTTCCCTCTTTTTATAGCCCAGGGCCCCCCCTCCCCAATCCAGACCAGAGTCCTGCATTCTTACTTCAATGTAAAAAAAAAAGCGAGAATCATCTGTACACTATGTATTTAATGTCTTGTGTATAGTTTAGCCATGAGATATGAGAATTAAGTGCCTGAATTCAGTCTGAAGTACTGAAAGTCTTCAAGATGCTGATCAATAATCCTATTTTACGCATTCTTATTTATGAGCATCCAGAAATCAATAAAACAAACACAAGGCATTTTCATAAATCAGCACCATAGTCTTCAGTCATTGGCTGGCTTCCTAACATGCCAGATCACTGAATGAATCTGTGAAGAGGACGGTGCTCAGATCGGAAAACGTCTTGAGATCCATGGTTGTTGCTTTCTAAATCATGCAAAATCTGCAATGACTAAACATGTGCTCAAGTTACAGGGAATGAACAGAAGGACCCTAGCTCCTGACCTTTGGTGATGTCCCCCCCCCCACTGTTTTTAGGCAGCTACCGTGGGGCATGAGTTGGCTAGATTGGGTGGGAGTCAGTGGATGAGGCTTGTGGGGCCAGTCCTACTTCCTCCTCCATAATCCAAGCACTCCTTATATTAGAAATAGAGCTGTGCAGAAGCGGACATTCAAAATTCTCTACCATATTTATGGATAAAAAAATTGGTGGGACAATTTCACTGAATTTCTCCAGGGGGAGGAGAAATTTTCCAACAATTTCTCACAGGTAGGCATCACCATTGGCAAGGGTTGTAGAAACAGCATCCTCCACAATGCCCCATATGCCCAGCATCACTCCAGGGCATTGAGGGGAGGGAATGCAGCCATCACCAAAAAATAATGGTGAAGAAAATATGGAGAAAATTCTGAGAAGTGTCCTTTTATTTCTAAGACGTAAGAAAAGAAGAATCTCAGAGGTGTTGTCAATCTTTCAATAAGTAAGCTATTTGTGCTAGAACTGGACATGATGTATTATCAACAAAGAGCACCTCAAACATCTCCTTTGTGGCCAGAGGTCCCAACAAGAGATCAAGGGTATAAAAACCCTGGATTGCCAGCATTCAGGAGGGGCGTGGTCGTTCAGATCATCTTGTGTGCACGCAGGAACAGAACCCTCATCCAATGTATGCATTAACTTAATTCCTGGCCAGAATTAAGTTACGTGGATGTATGTTTGGGGTGGATTTCATAGGTGGAATTCATCACCCAGGGCATAGATAAGGGTGGGACATCTTTGCTCTGTCATACTTTACACATTGAGAAATGGATTATACATCCAGCTGTGGGGCGAGGGAAGGTGTCCCATTGGCGTGCCTCTCGCTTGCCACTTGGCAAGTGCGATTCAAAGAGCATTGTATCCCATGACTCAGCTGGCAGAGATTGTATACTCCAACAGAGACTAACTGTATACTTAGTCAAACACAGTACCATAGTTGAGTAGGCCAGGTGTGAGCTGAAGTTTTGTAACCAGGAGGTGAGCACCCTCCTATGGGTTTTACAACCAATAAAGGGGCGAGGGGAGGTGCCTCTCTGGTGTGCATTACGCTTGCCTTTGGGCAAGTGTGATCCAGGGGGCTCCGTTTCCCAGACTTGGTTGGCTGCACTTGTACAACCCAGACCGTGCAACCCACTAGGGAGTGGGTGAAAGTGTCTTTCTGGCGCGCACTGCACATGTTTTTGGGCAGGTGTGATCCAGGGGGACTCTGTTTCCAAAAACTTGGTTGGCTGGACTTTCACAACCCTAACAATAACTAAGAATTCTTGCCTTCAGAGGGTTTGTGGGTAACTCTGTGACTGTTTGTAACTAAGTTTGCAGCCCAGGGAGTGTGTGAGGCTCTCTGAGAATATTTGTGATTGCTTCTCTTGTATTGTTCTGGTCATTGCTAATTCCCTTCTCTATTTCCCCTAAATAAATCCTTTTGCTTGCTTTACAAACTCGTTGCATTTCCTGACTCCTCTTCATAAGGTCCAAGCCATCCCAGCCTGATTAACTGAGTGGTTTAACGGTTATTTAAATCCCTTTTTCACACTATGGTCACGGGACAGCATCCCAGGAACTATAGGATTCTTCAGAGTCCCCCCTTCAAGGGCATAAACACTGCTACAAACTTGGAAGGGGGACCCTGGTATCCAATCCCTGCCTCTGCCCCTACACCAGCCTCCTTACAGCCTTCACAGAAAGAACTGTGCAGACTGCTTCCTGAGGTCACAAAAGGAGAGGTCAGACAGGGGGTATACCAGTGGCTGAGGAGGAGAGGGGAGAGGCTGGGATATGAGGAATCCTATGGGCTTTCCACTCTTAGCCCCAGGAGTACGTCCTCTCTAGAAGGACCCAGAAGCCCATCTGGAGAGGGGGGAAAAGCACCAAGGATGGAGAGGCAGAAATTGCTTCCATCACTCCTCCTGTCCTGCTGGCAGCAGCCTGGCAAGGCACTAGATACACAGAAGCATCAGAGTTTGGAGGCTTCAATCTCATATGGTTGTGGCTTAAGACTACATTTTATGCACATTCAATTTCTCTGGGACTTGGTGCTAACCATATTTACTTGGCATAGATTGTTGGTATTAAGAAGGTAGCCAAAGGTAGAGTAAGTTTACAATGGAACTTATTTCCAAGGATTTCCTTACTATCAGATGTTTAGTTCACTTTCTTGGAACTAACTCCCAATGGATATTTATTGTTTTCATGCTAATGTGCTTAGAATTGTCTCATTGAATCCTGCCCAATTACAGGATTGGTCATGACTTTTTCTGAGAACAAATCTGCCATCCTATCCTTACGTGAGCCTTTTCTGTGTAACTGGCCAAACTCAACCATTCTGCTTTGCTTTCATGCAGGAAGAGGCCCATGAGGCGGCTGCTCTAAGGTGGCAGAAGAGGCACACATATTCCCCACTTTTGATAGACAGCCCCTCTATATACATGGCTGCAATGGCTAGTGAATTGTTTTTCTATATAATAAACAGTGTCCAGCAGGAAAGACAGGTTGCTTACCTGTAACCATAGTTCGAGTGGTCATCTGTGCATTCACACACATGGGCTCTGCGCATGTCTGTTCTCCAGGCTCATGTCTTTAAACACCTGGGGCATGTGGGAACCCTGACCCACACATACATCAACATGTAAATACTAACACAACAGTATAAAATAGCAAGGGACATGGAAATGGAACCCCACCACAATGCTTTGTGCTGGATTTTATAGCAGCACATGATCCCTTAGCAAATGGTGCTACTCCCATTCCCACCTGTCTTTGGAAAATCAAAAGGGAGAGTGAGGGTCAAAGTAAAGAGGATGACAGTAGCCATGTGTATTTAAACATTTATGTTTGCCCCATTTACTACTACTACTACTACTACAACTACTACTAATAATAACAATAATAATAATAACTCTTAAAATTCGACTGGGTAGGCCTGCCGGAAGAGATCAGTCTTTATGGCTTTCTTAAATTCCGGAAGACTGTTAAGTTGGCGAATCTCTCCCGGCAGGCCATTCCACAGTCTGGGAGCGGCAGAAGAGAAGGTCCTCTGGGTAATGGTTATCAGCCTAGCTTTGGCTGTGGGGCGGATTGTATGGAAGGCGATCCCGCAGGTAACCTGGACCCAAACCATGTAGGGTTTTAAAGGTATGACCAACACTTTCTACTTCGCCTGGAAACTAATTGGCAGCTAGTGGAGTGATTTTAAAGCGGTGTAATATGATCACCTTAGGTGTACCGGTGACCAACCTGGCTGCCATATTTTGAACTAGTTGAAGTTTCTGGAATAGGCACAGAGGTAGACCCTATGTACAGCACATTGCAGAAGTGTGGGATCTGAAGTTGACATTAAAGACAACACATGAGTAAGGGCAGCTGAACCCTCCCCCTTCTCCCAACTTCACTCCTCAGGGTCAGTCACCAGAACTCCCAGTCCCCACTACTCTTGCACTGGACGTAAAGTGAGGGACAGCCCCGCACTATGACCTGGTTCAGAGGTAATGGTAATAAATGATTGTTTAACCCATGTATTGTCCAGGCTGTGCAGGAGCGAGCGTTCTGCCTCTCACTCATTCACCATTTCTATTTTGCATCAGCTTTCATAAACAACCCAGTTTCTGGGTTGTTTGATGCAATGTGTGAAGCTAAAATTCTAGGTTGTTGAGGGGGAAACAACCCAGAGTTTCAATCCGACAACAAACAATGGATTCAAACTCAAGGTTCTTTGTCCTTCAACAACCCAGAATTCTGGGTTCAGATGTCACATCCAACAACCTGTGAATAGGGCATTCTTAGATAGAGAAACCAGATGCAAAGTGGAAGTTGCAAGTCGGCAGGAGGCAATTCACTCACACTCGCTGCTGTGTGGCTCCAACAATCCATCGTTTAAACAACTCACATGTTGTTATTACATGCAAAATGCACCTGTGATTGCCAACCCTGTCAACATATTTGTAGCAGTGAAGGGCATTGTCCAGCCAAGAAGCACAGTACAAATTATGAGTGGGGTTTTAATGAGGCCACAAACCAATCATTAGCAACCTTTTTTTCATTTTGGGGTGCAATTTAATCTACATCCTCCAATAAAAATATTGAAAGTATTCCAAGGAATTGAATTTTGTAGGAAACCAGCAAATAGCTCTTCACTTGATTTAGATTGACCTTAGGATAAAATAAAACATCCTTTATGAAGCACATTTTAAACATTCATGAAGAGAACGCATACCTTAGGATAACAATGGCATTAATCTATTCCATGGGGAAAATAAAGTTTGAAAGGATCTGATTTCTGGGTGTGATGGTTAATCACAATGTACATCATGCAAGCTTGGTCCCATGCGATTGTATTTTGGAAAAAGCAGAAAATATCTTGATACAAAAGCCACTCTGCAACATTCCATCACACTCTTAACATAACCAAAAAAATACAACCAAGGGCATGACAATACCAATGCCAATAGCGCCTGACCCAGTTCTCAATGACTCCCATAGAATATTATGGGGCAAAGTAAACAAGGAGCTATCTGGTATCCAGATGCAAGTTAGCAAGTTATCCCTCATTCCAGGCATTCGGTTTTCCAGACAGGAGACTTGTTTCACTCCAGCTAGGTCTGAGCCTCCTTTCCACTCTGTATTGGAAATGGCTACTATTCACTAATATGAAAATAATAGAAACAGAAACAAGTTTTCAGTGGGTCATTTATACCTGATGGTGGCCATGTGACAGGGGCCATATGAGGGAACAAATCTTAAATTTTTAATCTTCCCAAGATTATCCACAACATACAGGCCATTCCTCCAGATACATTGCACCCATCATATATGCCAGTTTGTAATGTGGGTTAACAAATATTGTTTAAAGTAACAATGAAATAGTGGCAGTACCTTTCATTAAAACACTTTTAATGCACACTGAAATTCATGAAAAATTCTCTCGACAAATCTTTGAAAAAACATTTTTACAGCCTAACCGGCTTGATCCCAAGGTTTACTTGGACTTCCAAAAGGCTTTTGATAAAGTCCCTCACCAAAGACTCCTGAGCAAACATAGCAATCATGGAATAAGAGAGGTCCTCTTATGGATCAGCAACTGGTAAAAGAACAGAAAGCAGAGAGTAGGAATAAATGGTAAATTCTCCCAATGGAGGGAAGGAAATAGTCCCACAGGGATCAGTATTGGGGACAATTTTTTTCAACTTGTTCATAAATGATCTTGAATTAGGAGTGAGCAGTGAAGTGGCCAAGTTTGCCAATGACACCAAATTATTTAAGTGGTTAAAACAAAAGGGGAATATGAGGAGCTCCAAAGAGGTCTCTCCAAGATGGGAGAGTGAGCATCCAAATGGCATATGCAGTTCAATGTAAGCAAGTGTAAAGTGATGCATGTTGGGACAAAAAAATCCAACTTCAAGTATAACCTGATAGGATCTTTGCTGGCGGTTATTGACCAAGAAAGAGATCTTGGGGTTGTGGTGGACAGCTTGATGAAAATGTCAACCCAGTGTGTGGCTGCTGTAAAGAAGGCAAACTCCATATTAGGCATGATTAGAAAAGGAATTGAGAATAGAACTGTCAGTATCATACTGTCTTTATACAAAAGGTGCAACCATACGTAGAATACTTTGTACAGTTTTGGTCACCACACCTAAAAATGGTATTGTAGAGCTGGAAAATGTGCAGAAAAGGGCCGCTAAAATTATCAAGGTACTGGAGCATCTTCCCTATGAGCGAAGGTTACAACAGCTCTGATTGTTCACCTTGGAAAATAAGGAGGCTAAGGGCAGACATGTTAGAGGTGTACAAAATTATGCATGGTGTGGAGAAGGTGGATAGGAAGACATTTTTCTCCTCCCATAATACTAGAACCCGGGGTCATCCCGTGAAGCTGATTGGTGGGAGGTTCAGGACAGATAAAAGGAATTAAACACAGCACATAGTTAAACTATGGAATTCGCTAACACAAGGTGTGGTGATGGCCACCAATTTGGATGGTTTTAAAAGAGTGTTGGATAAATTCCTGAAGGAGGCTATCAATGGCTACTAGGGAACCTCCAGTATCCGGGCAGTAAGCCTGTAAACACTCATTGCTGGGGAACATGGGTGGGAGGGTGCTGTTGCACGGTGTCCTGTTTGTGGGTCCCTGATAAACAGCTGGTTGGCCACTGTGTGAACAGAGTGCTGGACTAGATGGACCATTGGTGTGATCCAGCAGGGCTTTTACGTTCTCTTAAGGTTGCAATTCGGATGACTGCAGATAGTGATAAAAATGTCAATATTAATGTGTGAATTCTTGAGAAAATTAAATATGTGATTTGGGTTAGAAATGTTACTTTGGCTGGTACTGTGAAAGCCCAGCATCGCATAGTCGCACAGCTCTCTGAAACTAGTTTCGTTTACATAGCTTTTAAAGTTCTGTAGAAGTGAGGAGTATCACCCAAAAGCCAGATGCATGCAAGGGCTGTCCATTCTTTTTTATTAAGAGAATTCTTGTATAAGTGCATAGGGATTGTCTGCTGTGTGTAGAGCATTCCAAAGCTCATCCAAGAAAATGAGGAAACCCTTGTGAGACCTCTGGGAACTCATTAAAATTGTGTGTGCTTGTGAGCAAGGATACATATAATTAGTTTAGAGTAGCCTTCCCCAACCTGGTTCATTCCAGATGTTTTGCTCTTCAACTCCCATCTACCATAGCCAGCGAGGCCAATGGTCAGGAATGCTGGGACTTGTAGTCAATAACCCCAGTTGGGGAAGGCTGGTTGTATCATTAGTGCTCACCATTCGAAGCAATTGTTCATTGCTCTGACAAGCCCTAGACTTACACTATAAAAAGTCTTGCATTTACAACATGATGATATATACCCCTTATTTGCTAAAAAGTTGACATATGTTGCTTCTACAATATTGGCTACAACTCAAACTCTAGGCATACTGAATAGAGGCTGTTTTTCCCTTTCAACATCGGTTCCACCATAGACATTGCAAACTGTGATTGGAACTCACAGTTTCAATTGGGAGGGCTGTAGCTCAGTGGTAGAACACCTGCTTTGCATGCAACAGACCCCAGGTTCAATCCCTAGCATCTCTAGGTAGGACTAGGAACAAATCTTGCCTGCAACCCTGGAGAGCCACTGCCAGTCAGTGTTGACAATACTGGGCTAGATGGACCAATGGTCTGCCTAAGTGTAAGGTGGCTTCCTATGGTCCTAACTCACTCAAGTTGTAATAGTAACTTGACAGGTGGAATGCTGGGGGTATGCTGTCTGGGGGGGGGGGGGCAATGAGAAAGGACAGGTTGCTTACCTGTAACTGTGGTTCTTTGAGTGGTCATCTGTGCATTCACAGGCACATATGGGCTCTCGCAGGCGCAGAGCCCATATGTGGGAATGCACAGAGACCACGAAGTAGAACACAGTGTTTCATGTGCAGTCAGATGTTCTGTTCTCTTGGATAGAACAAGGCAAACCATTTTACTAACAGCAACACAATATATTGTGCTTAGATGGGGATGTATAATTTGTTCACCTCTTTTATAATCTGATTTTGAATATGTTGGGATTGAAATGTTACCAGACTAGCAGAAATTGTTTTCTTAGCCTGAGGGAATATTTAGTTCTAGGTTTCCAATTTTATGATAGAGGCGTGTTCAGAGGAGGGCAACGAGGATGATTAGGGGTCTGGAAACATAGCCCTATGAGGAGAGACTGAAAGAACTGGGTATGTTTAGCCTGGAGAAGAAAAGTTTGAGGGGAGACATGATAGCACTCTTCAAATACTTGAAAGGTTGTCACATGGAGGAGGGCCAGGATCTCTTCTCAATCATCCCAGAGTGAAGAACATGGAATAATGGGCTCAAGTTACAGGAAGCCAGATGTATGGCAATGGAATCAACGACCTAGGGCAATGGTGGGCTCTCCCACATTAGAGGCATTCAAGAAGCAGCTAGACAGTCATCTGTCAGGGATGCTTTAAGGTGGATTCCTGCATTGAGCAGGGGGTTGGACCCGATGGCCTTGTAGGCCCCTTCCAACTCTATTATTCTATGATTCTATGATAACACTGAAGTAGTTTACTTGTCTTTGCATTGTACCATTTCAGACTGCAGGTTGAAATGTACGTAGAAAACTAGCACATCAAGTCAAAGAATAGAATAGAAGACTTCTATCTGCCATCTAGTTCTTAGGTACAAATATTTATTTTTTGCATGGAGTCTTTTTCCATACAGTCTGAAGTGGTACTCATTAAGAACTAGGCTTTAGGGACATGCCTATTTTTTGCCTTAAGGACATGCAGGGATGCATCTGTAGAAGCTTTTCTGCTTCAGAGCTCTGAAGGTGATATGCCATTTCTCTGAATCATAATCAGAATGGCAATTCTTCAAATTATACTCTTGCATAGGACTACAAGAAGTTGTCAATGAATGAGAAGACAACAGATATAAAGAGATCAGTAACTGCAACAGAGATGGTACTATAATTCACTTTATCTTTTTATTTACACCACAAGAATAACAAGTTGTCATAATGTGGTACAAAATACTGGACTTCTATTAAAGTTGAAATTGAAGTTGGTATTGTCAGAGAAAGACACCATTGGCCAGTAAAAAACAAGTAAAACAAAGTAACAAAAACAGGAATGAGAGAGCTAAGAAAAATAACCCAAAACTTTCAACTCCACCAAGTAAAGGAAAAAGGTCATAAGAAAATGTAAGTACAAAGAATATGCTACCATCACTTAAAGGGTTCATACAGTTAAGAGTGAAACTGTGTCTAAATTACAGGATAAACTGGTAGCTGTTACCAATGGTGACAACATACTGAGCATGTATAGGCATAAAGCAGAATATAATAGAGTTACAACTTTTGGTACTACATATTTGTAATAAGCTCTTGGGCGAATAGTTTTTCAACCCATATATATATATAGCGCCTCCAACATAGAGCACCAGAAGTGTTAAAATTCTTTGTTTTTCTTTCATTCAATAGGAATCTTTTTAATCAATATCAAATACAAGGTGAAGCTGGGAGGAAACCAAGCTCAACTATCACTATGAAGACACTTCATTTCCTGCTGATATAAAGTTGTGTTTGAAACCACAGTGTTTGCACAGAACATCACTGCTTAAAAGTGAAATCTATTGATACATCATTCCAAGTAATTAAAAAAATGTTAACACAGCTGTGCTGAATAGTTAATTCTTAAAGTTCTTGTAATTTTCATCTGAGAATTAATACAAAAAGAAGTTGGCATAGGTTTGTGCCTGCCTTACCCCTTCCCTGCCTAAAGGAAAACAAACTCCCACCCCACCCCCTTTTTAAAAAAATGACAGGCAGTTTACTTGCGTGTTCTGTGTAGTTTCCCCTAGAACATTATTTCGACATAAATACAATAAACTCTATTATTGGTTTGTCACCAGTGCTAGATAATTTTTTTTCTTAAAATGACAAATGTTTAAGTCCTTTGTATTTTTTATTATTTTACAATTAAAAGCCCAGGTCCTTAATAAGTTCAGTAAGACAAACTCCCCCCCTCCATGCTTCTAATTTTTAATTTGTCTGACAGAAAACATCCCAACCTTTTATCTCTTGCTAATGCCATTAGAGGGGATTTCCCCCCACACCCCCAAGCTGCCAAGTATGGCGTGCAAAATCTGTATACAATATAAAGACATGCCAACCTAACAGACCATGCAATCTCAAGGTGTAGGAAACTTAAAAAAATATATTCATATATATTTTATATATATCTATATATCTATTTATATATATATATCAATGCCCATAAAATGTGGGCCCAAAAGTTTACAAAAGGAAGAATGGAATGAGTACATGACTAATAAAAAGGAATGTTTTGTGTATTGAAAGTAAAATAAACCCCAAATATTAAACTGTTAGTACTGTGTACTGCAACCTGGGACTCACATCTGGTAATATAGATTTAAGATGTTCCTTCATTTCTAAACTTCTACAAGAGAAGAATTGTAATAGGCCACCCCAATATCTTGGAAGCTGGGTTAGTAAAAACAACCTCTAGCATCTTGCTGGTGGAATTCAGGTACCTCATATTTGTAGTATATAAAAATGTGGACATTACAGGTACATTGCCTAAATCAGCTTGGATTCTTCATTTATTCATAGAGCTCACAAACATTCCCAACAGGTCCTACTTAAGTAAACATCTAAAAAAAAATCAAGGCTACAGTGGTACCTCCCCGACTGCGATGATGCAATTTTCTGGTTCTGCTACGTTTGGACTGCAGAAGGAAAACCAGAGTGAGATTATACAATTACCATTTTAAAAAGATCCAAGAGCTTTACACAGAGGGATAGACTACTGAATAGCAAAGATGTTTGTGACTTTAGAAAGATTTGCATTGACAATGATGTAGCAATTTGTTTCCGAGAAACAAATGAAGAATCTTAAAAGTAACAACATCGAAAGCAGTTACTGAATATTTCAGGCCATCCTGTCAACATCGTTGAGTTATCAACAAATTCTTGCAATGAAAAGGTACATATTTTGATAACATGTAAATTGGTGTTGAAAATAAAATGTATTTTAGATTTAAGTGATTATAGACACATCACTTTTTTCAACAGTGAGAAAGGGCTAAATTAACAAAATATGAAATCAGGTGATTCCACAGCAAAAATCTTTTTAGATCACAGCAGCAAAGTAGTCATTTTATAAAATATACACTTTATCTTTCCTGTCAAACTTTACTCTTAGAGTATGCTCCTGGCAGTTCTATTGCCAAAAAGTATTCATAAATTTGAATGTATTTGGGTTAGCAAGAACTCAAATGTTGTAGTGTTTCAAAAATTGCATATCAAGCATTAAATAAAACTGTAAAACTCTCTCCTGCACTCATTCAAATTTATGTTTAAATTCTCACAACTCCACTCTTAATGGAATGAAGAAAAAAAACAGAACAAGAAAATAAGTTATTACAATGTGACCCTGTCAGTTATCATAACAAAAAAAAAGAAAGAAAAAAGAAAAACTTTAAAATTCAACTGGTAATTCAGATGAGGGACATGTAATATCCTACACTGCTTGAAAAAGAACACATGAATTCAGTCTTCTCCAGCCATCTTATATCACTACTAAAAGTTTAGTTACTTACTCTGAGGGTCAACTCCCCTCACCTCAAAAGGCAGCAGGGGGGAAAGGAAATGGTGGCGAAGATTAGCACTCTCCCAGCCAACAAGAATTAATTAAATTATTATTATTTACTGTGAAATAGTCTTTTAGAGGACTTACTCAACCAGAGTGGTTCAAGAAAGGTTCTGTGTGTTTGTGTTAGCGTTAACTGCACCAACAGAGTTTGGCAGACCTTCAATATGGTCATTTAAGTTATTAATGCCTTTAATAATCCTTGCCACACTCCATACTGAGGATATATGATACATCACTCTTTATAATACTAGTACATTTTTAAGGTACGAAAGCTCCTTATTTTTTTAATGTAGCATAGCAACTATGACTGAAGAACGGAGAAAATATACAATCAGTTTCCTGATATAAACAAGACCTTGGAATCCTTACTTTTGTGAAAAGGGCTTTTTGAAAACAAAGCCTAACAAACTGCAACCGTCCTACATGACCATGAAAACTGTTGACTGTACAGAAGTCCAAACACAAGCAAACACCAGCGTGCAAGGGGAAATGACGCAGGTCTAGATAATGATTGCTGTTTGAAAACATAGTTCTAAAATGGAAACTAAAAATGAAAATTTGTGCAAATAAGGCTGTTCCAGGGCTTTTATGAAAACCAATATAAAATAAAGCAACAGCAAATACATATTTACTAGGAAACTCATTTTTAAAAAGAGGGTTAAAGGTAAAAAACTTAAATTAAAATAGCAATGTTTAGGGTAGTTGCCCAGTGGCTAAAATGTTGGCATTCTGAAAACATTCCAAACTACAGTTTGAAAATGGTCAAGTTTCAACCTAGATTCCTTTTCTAAAACCCCTTACATTCCAATTCACAAATAAATCTTTTGCAAGGGAACTTCCAATGGCTACCATTGTAATCTGCATTTATTTATATATTTTGTATAAATGCATTATAAATATTTTATCAATAATTTGTAAGAGTCATGTTTCTAAGCTTGGAATACATTTGGAATATACATTATACATATATATATATATATATATATATATACCTAAAATATTAAGCAATATCTCATGCTAGTTGCTTTTAATAAAAAGCATTCCAATTTTTTTTTAAAAAAACTGCAATTCTGTCTGATGCATGCTTTTACAACCAAATTCATAGTTTAAATGGTTATACATAATGTATAGGAGAAGACGTTGGAATTTTTTTTAATTGTTGAATTTTCGAAACCCAACAGCATTTGCCACGTTACTGACAACTACCTTAATTTTCATTTTAAACAGCAATAAAACAAAACCAAACCCAAACTTGTAGACGGTTTTGGAGAAACTCCAGCCATTGCTTGCTTTAAGTAATCATATGCTAGCAGAAATCCTAGAGCCTTCCTTGCTGACTGCAGTTCTTGGCCTACCCTGCCAAAGAACTGCTACAAAGTTCTTTTCTTTAAGGCATTGTTCCTCAAAACGTCAGAAAAAAACAGCTGCCCCAAATCAATCCAAACTATGTTTTTAAAAGGCACAAACTCTTCAGATGGCTTTGGAGATGCTAAAGCCGATCCCCTTTCTGGGCTATCTTCCTTGTTTTATGATCTTCCTCTCCATTTGTATATAGTCTGCATTGTATGTATATAGGTATAAAAAGCTTGATTCTCTTTTCACCCTTCATATGAAGAAAAACACACCTTCTCATATTGTTTGGGTTTTGAAGAGAGTATCTGAATCACAGGTAGGCAAGAGCCACAAAATAAAACATAAACAAAACTACAATATGGTTTGAGTGGTCTGAATGGAGGGTAATCAAACTTCAAGCACCAGTTTTAAATGAAAGTTGTCATGTCTGTGTTAACTCTTTGATTTCTAAAACAAAAAATTAAAAAAGTTGGCAACTCTGCCAAATACTTCACTGGCTTCTTGCCTCTCATGGCTTCCATTTAGGAAAAGAGGAAGAATGCTCAGTGCCCATGTCTTTCGTATTTTGCTCTTCACCTGCATTGTTTTCTTTTCCACAAACATATTCTGTACAGATACCGAAAGATTTAGCTTTCTTTCATGCACGGCTGCCTTTCTGTAGTCTGGAAGAAAACCATGACAGGATGCAGGAGTAACAGAAAGCTGCTTGGCAGAGCTTCTGGACAAGACGAACGAATAGGACAACTCCAACCTAAAACTTGAGTGCTACAGGGGAGGATCCTCTTCCATCGGCTCCTCATCTGGCCTGAAAACAAATTCACAGAGAGGAATCAAACTGATAGAACTGGGTGGAGGAGAGACAGAGAGAAGAAGGACATTATAAGGCATACAGAGATGTGATGTCCCACTTACAGATTCTACCATACAGTTTAACAGCAAACATCTGGAGTGTAGTCCGGCCCGAAATTCTTGTTAAAAGAACCAGGGTGATTTTTCGTTTCTGCCCCAACCCTGGCCAAATTCAACATTATGCTACAAAATGCTCAGCCTTGAAAAATGCATGGTGGTTCTTCTGTGCATCAGACTTTGGACTTCCAGGGTAACATCTTACCTTGACAAAATGCATGGAATTGATTTTCTAGACCCACCTGTCCTGAGAGTGACTTGATGTTTAGAATATGTAGGGCAATTATGAAATCTTCCTCTAAACCAGGGGTCCACAACCTTTTTGAGTCAGTGGGCACATTTAAAATTTTGAGAGTTGTGCATGCTTTCTCAAAATGGCTGCCACGGTGGACATGGCGGGTGACAAAACACTCATTTCCCAGAAGGCAAACTGATGAGGCTAGAAGAAAAGTAACTTGCCCAAAACCAAATTACAAGGCAGCAGTTGCGTCCAAGCGCCAAAATACAAAAACACTCTTTTGAGCTAAAATAAAGATGGCAATGGAGGGCAGCAGGACTTCGCTATGCAGCATAATCCCAATCAAAAATGTTTTAAAAAAGAATCTTAAGAAATTAAATAAAATTAGGAGCGGTAAGAAGACTGGCAGGCACCACATTGGGGACCCCAGCTCTAAACAACTGGTCCCATTATTCAAATACTTTACTTCTATTATTCAACCCAATGCTGAGGAAGTCTAATTCCAAAGTATTTTAACACTGGAAGTGTGTTGTGATCCCACTGGAACATTTTTTCATAACTGAATATAACTAGTTCTTTGGTTTGCTTTCAAACCAGGATGCTAAATCAGAGATTTAATCAGTTCTACTGGCATTGAGTTATATCCAATTGGTGTCTTTGTAGTGATGAAATCCTCTTTTATCCAGTGGAATAGGGAGCATGGCAATTTTCAGCCATTACCCCCTTCACCCTCCACAGGGCTGGCCCAAGACAGTTTGATGCCTGAGGCACGGTAGTAAATGCACACACACACACTCGTAAGTCAAGGTACATAGGACTCAAGGCTTGTCAAGTTATCTTTTGGCACCAAGGAAAGAAAATCGCAAAAGTCCTTCTCCCTGCCCCCCACCCCACCCCCGGGCAATAAAAATTGAGAACAGATTTGTACTCCACTGTGGTAAACTGTGGTGATGATGTAGTGACATCTCTTCATTATAATCTATTTCAGATATTATTCTAGTGTCTGAAGATATATTCGTATTCTTAAATAAAATTAAGGAGGGGGGAGAAACCCTCAGATATAGTCTGAGTAAAGTTGACATTTTACAACAACGAAGAAAACAGGAGACTATGCAGCCATAGCTTCTCCTGCCTCAGTTTGGATTTAAATTATGTGGTCTTAATCACTTGATTGGCATTGTTGATTTGATTTATTCATGTGAATATTATGCTTCTATATGTATTTTGTCTTTTTGAAGCTACTTTGGGTTACACAACCCAGAAAGAAAGCAGTAGAAAGAACTGGATAAGAAGCTTCAAGGAGTAAGAAATGTTTTGTCCCTGTTGGCACTCCATCATCCCAGGCAATTTCTCTGGAATAGCATATCATATAGGAAGAGTCGCTACCTTTTTAACTTTCTTCTGGCAGGTTGCCTGGGCCTTTAAAGGCGACATGATAGGCAGGCTTTCCACAACTAAGGCTGAAATGCAATACACACTTACCTGGGAACAAGTCCCATTTCATTCAATAGTATTTACTTCTGAGTAGACATGCATAGGATTGCACTGTTATTAAATCTATTCTTGTTAAAGACACAGGAACTCCACTAGGAAAAGAAGCTGGCAATTCCACTGATTACACTACCCCAAAGAGGAAGAAAGGCTTAGCATGACTAGATACAATGTGGGAGATGTTTCCTGTACTAGAAAGAGATTATCAATCCATGCATTTTTGTCACTCATGCATGAGCAGCATCCCTCCCCTCTTCTACAACAACCAGAAGTGTAGAAGTGTCCCTTCCCTCCTTTTGTATGTGGACATTTAAAAGGTGGGCATCAGCTGTCCATGCCAATGTCCAAATTCTTTCTACTTGCATTTTTTCAAAATTGTATTGGAAGGCTTAAATTCCAAATCCTCATGAATACCATTTGGCGAAAAAAGCAATTTTGCAAAGGAGTAGACATGTTACATAGTATTCTTAGTCAGAAGTAACTACTGAGTTTAATGTGGCTTTACTCCCTGACATGCATAAGATTGCAGCCTAAGTCTGCTGACAACAGAAAACCACCCCCCACACTGCATAGCTCACTAGAATAGTTACTGAATTGATTACTTGTACCCCACCCCAGATTTCTCTAACTGCCACAATACAACCTGTCTAAATGCTAAAATTCAGAGGAACAGCAAATATCAAGGGCACTCACTTTGTTTGTTTTGCCTGTTTGCTGAGAAGGAAGGGCACTTTTGTTTTTAAGGGCAAGAGGGAACATGCAGGCCTAAAGAGATGTTAACAGTGAAAAGCTGTTTCTCAGTCCAGGTGCCTTCTCCCCACTCACAGCCACTTCAAAAGTGCTTTCTCTCCCCCTTTCAAATACACCAAAGACGTTTACTTCCCAGACTCGTTGTTGTTTTAAATTAATACACTTGCTGTTTCTTTGAGAGCCCATTTTGGTGCTACAACACAGAGCAAGAGGGAATGATCGAGGAGAGCTTGTCAGCGAGCAGCTCAGGCTTCGTTTCTGGCTCCACTCGGCAGGTTAAGAGCTCAGCTGAGATGGTGTTGCCGCCGCCGCCGCCACCACTTCCCAAACACTCGTGTCCTTGCTCTTCTGCTCACTCCGCTTTGCACTGGACAGAAGGAGAGAGCAATGGTGCCCTGCTGGCACCTGACGACAGCTTTCTTGGAGACAGGCAAGGAGCAACACAGGCTTGGGGTGGGGGGAAGAGGGCCCCAATCTGCTGCCTTCCCAAACCGTTTTACTGTGTCCAGTGAGTGGACCAGCTCAGCCCCTTGAGCTGTTGGAGCCACCTCCCACGCTGTTCTGAAGGGCCCCTCAACCCTCCAGAGCAGATTGGAGGGGCTGCAGGGGAGGATTGCTCAAAATCACCTCCGTGCTCATCCTGCTGACGGAAACCTCTACCGGATCAATGGCCATTCTGTCAGCAGAGTAGTAACAACTTGATACAATCCATTATTATTTCCCAGTTCTTGTCTAAAATATCATTTTTCAGATGAATTGATTTGATGTGTATGGGGCCTTTTAGGGGATGGAGGATGGAAGTAGAAGGAAGCAAATGGAACTTACTTTTTGTCAGGTGGTGGCTTGACTCCCACAGACAACGATGCCATAGCTGTTACAGTTTCTGCTTCTTCGTTCTCACACTTCTGTGCATCTACCAAGGAATAGCTGACTGTTGAGGAATAACGCTGGAGTGACTGCCAGTACTTACCTAAAGGAAATACGAAAGAGGAGAATTCATTACTGTCCATTCCATTTGGTATAATGACAGAAGAATTTCTGTTGTTGGGTAATGAGGACAGGAAATACTTCAGGTATGTTTGAGGGAAAGGTAATAAGAACAGCGAAATAAGAAAGGAAGATCAGTTCTTCTGAATGTGGGACCCATAATGACCCAAAGCTATAGTTAAATGTGTAAATGCTCAGCATCATCTCATTTTACCATTGTGCCTGTGAAAAACTGTCTTTGGCTTCAAGATCAGTACTAAACTCCTTTGTCAAGCATCTTAGAGGCAGAAACTGCAACAGGTTTAAAAATGAAAGTAAAATGAAGTTGTTGGCAAGTGGCCAGTCAGTTAAACAATTTCAAAAGACCTTCATTTTGAGAAAAAAAATCCATATAGAACTTCAGCAATCTACGCCACTTTTTCCAAGACCAGATATCAGATTCTTGTGTCTCCTTACAGTTCTATCTTCCAGCTACCTCCACTGCCTGTGATTCCCCCATCTCCCAATAGTGTGAGCTTGTGGGCTGCTCAATGTGAATTTTGATCCTTATTCTTGTATATTATATCCTTGATAGGTTTATTAGACCTAATGGTTCATTTTTTGCCTTTTGCTTATTGCAGAATCACCTCTGTCCTGGTTCTGTTTGATAAAACAAGCCACGCCATTTATTTCTGAAATTATTTTGCATCTCCACAGCTGCTCTCCCTTTTATCCTAAAGCAGCTCGCATGCAAGTTCAACTCATTGTTTAGCATGTGAATTGTAAGGAACTATGTAACTTAACTGTTAAAATAATGAATCGGGCTCAATTTAGGTGCAGAATAACAATGACTACTCCTAGGTACTCACTGTGTATTTCAATAACCTTTTCAATGGAATGCACTGCATTGGCATTTGCTTTCTGCTGTAATACCTTTTCAGGAATAGGATCAAGCTGAAATAATTAAAAAAAAACATACATTTTAGCCTAATAGTATTTTTAAAAAATATCGTATTACTTCAACAGTAGATTTCCACATCTGTTAACTTCAGTTCCACTAAATGGCTGGTTTTGGCTCCTTTCAAGGTCATCACACCCACCATTTTTTAAAAACCCTCTCCCCAGAAAGACAGTCAATACTATAATGCAGCCGGGCTTTCAATGTACTATGTATGCACAGTGGGCCATATTTGGTGCCAAATAACCTAATATCCAATACCACTGTACTCCTATTCATTCCGCTGCAGCAGCGGGACTCACTGCAAGCACACTGGAGAGTTGGCATTTGCTAAAATAATGCTCATCTCCGGATTAGAACAGGTCAGTGGAGCTCCTTTCCTGGAAATGAGCATTTCCGCCCATTTCCATTTGCTTTAAAAACCGCTAGCTCCCCATTGCGCTAGCAGTGGTTCCCATTGGTGCACAGACAGCCTAGGAGAGTGAAACCATAAGGAATTAATGTTTTATATGTGTCACTTCTATAATAGGCTACTTGGAAAAGGCCTAAAAAAAAGTAAGAGGCCGAAACGCGTCCGGCTTTTCTACAATAAATTTGTTTATAGCATCTTGAGACTATTCTCTCCTTTTGTGTTTAGATTTTAATACATCCAACTCTTGTTTCACCCTTATCAAGTGATTTAAATTGCAAGGCAGGCTAATCTAGTGAAGGGGGACTTAAGCAATAGATGTCTTCATGGATGGAGGCTGAGGAAGTAAATTTAATTTAAGCCACATTATTAAAGAGATGTTTAACAACTAATTGCCCAGAGTTCCAAATCTATCAAGATGACTGGAGCAGTGGGCTAATTCCCTGAAGGCTCTCTCTTCACAGAACCCTCCCTACTGTTCCATCCTTGAATACACTCCCCCAAACAATTCTGTGAGATATGTCATTTTTTTCCTACAGCAGTAACTGCAGAAAGGAGATGATGACAACAGAGATAGGATGGACTACTTAGCAACCATCCCATGTTTACTCTATTGTATCTGGGCAGACCATTAGCAACTGACATATCCACCTGTTAATTTCAGTTCTTTGCACACACTGGCTTTGGGGGGGGGGGAAGTCTGGTAAAGACAAATATAAAAGCAGTAGACGGGGTGAGGTGTGGAGAACTTGTCAGCATGACTAAGATTTCACCTATGGGTGATTGACTACTCACCACTACTCTACAAAAAATGAAATGTGGCTCTTCCAATGCAAATTCCTCTCTCAAAGCAGAAGACAGTTTGATGATGACAACGTGAACGCCCTCTGTTGCTGCACCATAACTATTGCTGCTACTTTTCTATTCCTTACATAGAAAGTCTGATTGAAAGAAAATTTGTTTATCGAAGTGCAAATCTATGGCCACAACTGACCTTCAGCAGCCAAGTAATGGTGTTACTACCACTACTTTCACTTGTGGCTTCTGAAGTGTTAATACTCTCTGAAATGTTTCAAAGTTTTAGTTTCATATGCTTCTATCGCACAGATTAGCAATTTGACTGAATTATAAAACTGTGTACTCTAGAGAGCTACACTCACAAGTAACCTTTCCAAATTAAAAGATTTAAGAACTGTAGGAATTGGCTGTCTCTTCAGTGAATGTTAGGATTTCCAAAATTGAAATAGTCTTTGCTGTCTGAGCTAAATTCATACCTTTTTTTAAAAAAGCCTTCTGTTTGTTTATTTACTTATTTTTTTACAGAAGCCTCTATTGAAAAATCAGTGTGTAGCACAGCTATTATGTATGTGATCTCAGAGGGTCCTGAATCAAATCACAACTTAGCCATAAATGATTAGGGGTTCTTAGGAAAGCCATCCTCTCTCAACCTGAGCATTCCCCCAAATCTTCAGAATGGGGATAATAATAGTGGCCTACATACAGAGCTGGTATAAAGATTACTGATAAGGGATGTGAACAAACAATGTCCTGTATAAATATCAAGTATTCTTATTAGTTACTAGCAAAATGCATATCCTCAAGATCTCATGACAAACGCGTCAAGGTATTTGTACAATGGGTTATATATTGCTTTGTGTGCACCCTGCCAGTTGAGAAATGCAGGTTGCTTACCTGTAACCATTGTTCTTTGAGTGGTCATCTGTACATTCACACATATGGGCTCTGCGTCTGCGTGGAGCCTGTCTCGGAAACTTCTATAGCTAAGGCAAACGTTTTTGGCGGGAACCCCTCCCCCATTGTCTACTGACTCCATGCTCCCGCCTTTCTCCTCAGTTTCAAGAGACTGACTTGCTGGCCCCATAACTAGGAGAGAAACCGCTCGGTATCAACAGTACATTTACATCGACACCAAAGCGGGGACGGTGGGTGGGTTGTGTGAAGGCACAGATGACCACTCGAAGAACTATGGTTACAGGTAAGCAACCTGCATTTCTTCTTCGTGGTCTCTGTGCATCACACATATGGGCGATTAACAAGCTAAATTCCTGGTGGAGGGTAGGTGTAGATCAATGTTCCCTCACAAAACAAAGAAATTGCTTGCCCCAAATTTCAGTTTGTCCTGGTACAAACAATCAAGTGGTAGCATGTAATGAAATTAAAGGACTTATACCAAATAGCTGCCTTACATAACTCCGGGATTGACAATCCCTGCTAAAAATACAGACTTCAATGCACTGCGCATCGACTTAGCTGTTACCGGACCAACGAGTTGCAAGCCCTTCAACTCATAGGGCAGTTTAATAGCATGTACAATCCACTCCGCGAGTTATTGCAACTCTTGTGTCTTATGAAATTTGTCAGTTCTAGCCCTGTGTGGAGGCCCAGGTAGGGTGCATCAATATTGAGGCAGCTAATTCACTCGATCTGCGTAGTGTTGATATAGCCATCAGAAAACAACTAAGAAAATTAATGTGATATCTGAAGGTGCCATTGGTTTAACTGGTTTCAATGTCAGAGATTGTGGCATGACAGAGAAACTCTATGCCAGAATGAAACTCCTAATTAGAGGAGCCAGATTCATAATGCCCAGAGGAACCTCCTAACAACGGGGTTGGTGCAAAAACAGGTAAAGCAGTCAAATACCCGCATATGGACAACTATTTTAGCCCTATAGTGTATAGGGGGGTGTAAAGTGTAAGGACATCGTTAAGGAGGCTGAATGGGGCTTGAGGCCCTGAAGATCCATGTATTTAGAAAAGAATCCCATTGTGCAGTATATGACTTCTTCATTGCCAGGCTACAGGCTGGATGAAAAAATGGAATTGACCTCATGTCAAAAGTAGTTACGGTATTGGGATACCCCATGCCATGGGTCTGAGCATATGCAGGGGCGTAAACTACGTGGGGGGGGGAGGCGGGGGGGAGGGCAATGCCCCCACCGGGATTTCCCAAAGGGGGCAATGCCCAACCAAGTAACATCAGTAAGCTCACAGCCTGACTGACAGATTCCTCAGTCAGTCTCCAGTTGTCTGTATTCTTATGTGTTTGGAGGCAGTTTAATTACATCCAATCACATCCTGCTTCCTCATCAGCTGCCCAGCAGATCTCCTTGCAAGACAAAAGCCACTCTCCTGTTGTGTCAGGGTCAGGCATCCCCAGATTCATTTTCTTCTACCCACTCAGGTGTTGTAAGACAAAAGATTGCCCATTTAGGAATTACAGTCTGGGTACATCTTGACGAGAGTTTTGCCCCAGGTCGGGGTGTATCTGGAGTGGCAGCAGGTCATCTATATGATGCAGCTGGCATCCCGAAGCCATCCAGGAGCAAATCCCTCAAGCTTCGGGTTTAAAAAGTCGGGTACTTACCACGACTTTTTTATCTTCGGAGCTGCAGTGGAGTTGATGGTAACCCAATTGGTTGCCATTGGCTGATATCTTCAGAAGTAGAGTGAGCCACACCTGTCAGCCACCAAGGGGTGACTATAATGGAGACTGTGTAGACTACACAATATTACTATTATCATACCACAGTACTCATGGAATGAGAGGAAAAATGAGGGCTGCAAAGACATTCCCAGTTGAACAGGAAAGTGTTTGCCAGGGTGAGTCTGGATTCTGTGTTCACTATGAGGCCCAAAGAGCTCAATAAATTGAGTAGTCACCCTGCCTTCGATAGCATTTCCTTTGAGGATGCCACCAGAAGCCAGTGGTCTAAATATGGGTAGATTTCTACCCCTTGAAGGCGAATGAACGGAAGGACCAGTGCCATACATTTTGTAAATATTCTGGGGCAGGGCTTTATGTGCCATCAGGAATTTGTGGTTCTGACGTACGTATGGAGCCGTCTCAAATCCAGAACAGGTTGAAGAGATCTGTAGAGGAGTGGACCAAATATTAAATCAGAGAGTGATATAGGTCTTCCAAAGGAGGTTCCGCTCTGTACAGCACCCCATCAACAGGCGATGCAGAAGAGAGCAATGTTGGGTCCGACTGAGAGCTCTCTCAGGATTGAGGGGAATCAGGTTTAGTTCTATGATTAAACCCATCTTCTCCAAGCTGAACTTTTTGACACCCCACAGAGTGGGGCTGGAAAGGAGAAGAGCTAGGTGGATGTACTGACGCATTCACGACGGTATCATGAGTCAACAGTTGAGCCCTGTGGACAGGTCACAATGACAGTGATCTCAGTAGAGCTAGAGGGAGTTCCGAGAAAACCTCCTCCAATGGCAATCGCGATACCGATGGAGCTGCTCAGTATCAAGAAAGGCATATGTACCAATATAGGGATTGGTATCGATGCCTGGTACAGGAGTCACCGGTCCATTGCAAGAGGTGTCCCCCTCATAATTGATGCCAATCTCTGTACTGGTATGGCATTCTCGGGGGAGTCAACCCAGTTGAAGTTCTGTCCCTCTTTTTTTTTTTTTTTTAACAGGGACCCAAGAATGATGCCCTTGGACATCACAGGCATAAAAACTCTCTGTTGAAATCATAGCACTCCAATTGTAGCAGCTCTAGGGAGCAGCCCTGTAATTGGCAGCTAACCTGTAATGGCTATGCTAATTAACTTGGTGGAGAGATGTCTACTTCAAGCTGCATGTTAGACGTCTTTTTATGGTACCAAGAGATTGGTACCAAAAGAGGCAGTTGAGTCTCACCCTTTGATGTCAATTCTGCTGCTATCCATCTCATCTTGACGTCAAAGCTGCATGTTAGATATCTCATCTTGGTACCAAGTAGGGGTGTGCATCGGATCGGATCCGATCCACGATCCGAATCCGATCCGACCCAAAATCGGGAAAATCCGATCCGATCCGATCCGATCCGGACAACCTCCGATCCGATCCGATCCGATCCGATGAGGTCCGATCCGGATCGGACGCCATTTTGAATGCTTTTTCCCATAGCCAAGTATTGTTTTACAAAAACGCCTATAACTTTTTCATTTTTAAAGATAGAAGGATGAAACTTGGGCACATTGTAGACTGGTTAGGGGTAGTTATCTGTGAGAAATTTCAGAAAGATTGGTGCATGCATTTTGTGGCAATTAATTTTTTAATAAATACCCAGGAATGCCTATAACTTTGTCATTTTTAAAGTTACACACATGAAACTTTGCCACATTGTAGGGGGTACCTTGGGACCTATGTGTGTGAAATTTCAGAAACGTAGGTGCTTGTCTTGTGTGGCAATTAATTTTTAGAAAAATGGGTAGTAGTGGGGTAAATACAGTTACGCCTCCCATTTTTTTATTTTTGAAGATACAAACAGGAAACTTGGGCACATTACAGGTACCACTTGCCTTGATATGTGTGTGAAATTTCAGAAACATTGGAGCTTTCCTTGTGTGGCAATTAATTTTTGAAACAATGAGGAAAGAAACACCTATAACTTTGTCATTTTTAAAGTTACACACATGAAACTTTGCCACATTGTAGGTGGTACCTTGGGACCCATGTGTGTGAAATTTCGGAAACGTAGGTGCTTGCCTTGTGTGGCAATTAATTTTTTAATAAATACCCAGGAATGCCTATAACTTTGTCATTTTTAAAGTTACACACATGAAACTTTGCCACATTGTAGGCGGTACCTTGGGACCTATGTGTGTGAAATTTCGGAAACGTAGGTGCTTGCCTTGTGTGGCAATTAATTTTAGAAAAATGGGTAGTGGTGGGGTAAATACAGTTACGCCTCCCACTTTTTTATTTTTGAAGATACAAACAGGAAACACGGGCACATTACAGGTACCACTTGGCTTGATATGTGTGTAAAATTTCAGACAGCTGGGTCCAGGCATGTGGTGGCAAGGTATTTTTGAAACAATGAGGAAAGAAACGCCTATAACTTTTTTATTTTAAAAGTTAGAAGTCTGAACATTGCTCACTTTGTAGATGGGTTAGGGGTAGATATGTGTCAGAAATTTCAGAATGATAGGTCCAGGCATTTGATGGCTATGGAATTTTTAAATTACATGTTTCAAAAAAATTTCTACAGAGGCCAGGTCTTCCCCTCCCGCTTCCCGCGAAGAAAAGGAAACACTCTCTCGTCTCGATCCCTTTGAAGTTGCTAGTAGTATCCATTACAGGGCTCGTGTTTCCTTTCCTCCTTTCACTTTTCAAGCAGAACGGCTGAGCCTAGCTGAGTTTTGCAGCCATGCGTGCAAGGAAGGATCACTCTGGTCTCGATCCCTTTGATCCTTGGTAGTATCCATTACAGGGCTCGTGTCTGCTTTCACTTTGTACTCAAGCAGACACGAGCCCTGTAATGGATACTACTAGCAACTTCAAAGGGATCGAGACGAGAGAGTGTTTCCTTTTCTTCGCGGGAAGCGGGAGGGGAAGACCTGGCCTCTGTAGAAATTTTTTTGAAACATGTAATTTAAAAATTCCATAGCCATCAAATGCCTGGACCTATAATTCTGAAATTTCTGACACATATCTACCCCTAACCCATCTACAAAGTGAGCAATGTTCAGACTTCTAACTTTTAAAATAAAAAAGTTATAGGCGTTTCTTTCCTCATTGTTTCAAAAATACCTTGCCACCACATGCCTGGACCCAGCTGTCTGAAATTTTACACACATATCAAGCCAAGTGGTACCTGTAATGTGCCCATGTTTCCTGTTTGTATCTTCAAAAATAAAAAAGTGGGAGGCGTAACTGTATTTACCCCACCACTACCCATTTTTCTAAAATTAATTGCCACACAAGGCAAGCACCTACGTTTCCGAAATTTCACACACATAGGTCCCAAGGTACCGCCTACAATGTGGCAAAGTTTCATGTGTGTAACTTTAAAAATGACAAAGTTATAGGCATTCCTGGGTATTTATTAAAAAATTAATTGCCACACAAGGCAAGCACCTACGTTTCCGAAATTTCACACACATGGGTCCCAAGGTACCACCTACAATGTGGCAAAGTTTCATGTGTGTAACTTTAAAAATGACAAAGTTATAGGTGTTTCTTTCCTCATTGTTTCAAAAATTAATTGCCACACAAGGAAAGCTCCAATGTTTCTGAAATTTCACACACATATCAAGGCAAGTGGTACCTGTAATGTGCCCAAGTTTCCTGTTTGTATCTTCAAAAATAAAAAAATGGGAGGCGTAACTGTATTTACCCCACTACTACCCATTTTTCTAAAAATTAATTGCCACACAAGACAAGCACCTACGTTTCTGAAATTTCACACACATAGGTCCCAAGGTACCCCCTACAATGTGGCAAAGTTTCATGTGTGTAACTTTAAAAATGACAAAGTTATAGGCATTCCTGGGTATTTATTAAAAAATTAATTGCCACAAAATGCATGCACCAATCTTTCTGAAATTTCTCACAGACAACTACCCCTAACCAGTCTACAATGTGCCCAAGTTTCATCCTTCTATCTTTAAAAATGAAAAAGTTATAGGCGTTTTTGTAAAACAATACTTGGCTATGGGAAAAAGCATTCAAAATGGCGTCCGATCCGGATCGGACATCTGGTCCGATCCGATCCGACCAGCCTCCGATCCGATCCGATCCGATCCGATCCGACCCCCCAGGTCCGATTCCGATCCGCTATCCGATCCGATCCGGGGGGTCAGTGCACATCCCTAGTACCAAGAGCTCGGCACCAAGGAGCTCGGTACCAAGGAGCCCGGTACCAAGGAGCTTGGTACCAAGGAGCCCGGTACCAAGGAGCTTGGTACCAAGGAGCTCGGCACCGAAGGAGGCAGTTGAGTCTCACCCTGTGATGTCGATTCTGCCTGCTAGACATGTCATCTTGACGTCGAAGATGCATGTTAGAAGCTCCAGTATTGAGAGCTTAGACCTCGATACTGAAGGAGCCAGTTAAGTCATCGCCGCCAAAGGGGCCAACCTCGGTATCGGGGGGACCCTAACAGCTGCAGAGGAGTTGGAACCCGGTCTCTCTCTAGCTGTAGAAACACAGGTAGAGAGTATCCAGATGTTGGAAGATCGGAATGACCTATGGTTAGGATGGGGGGTCCGAAGACACTGAGAGGCTCTCATCCATAGAATCGCTCCGAGCGATCAGTCCCCAGAAGTCCTATGTAACCTGGCTTTCTTAGATATCCCTTTCACTGTAGAGACAGCTAGGGAGCGTCCAAATGTGGGAAGATCGGAATGACCCTTCATCAGAGTCAGGGTCCGAGGACGCAGAGGGGCTCTCCTCCGTAGAATCGCTCCATGCAATCAGCCCCAGAAGGCTCCTGCCTTCTTAGATATCCTTCTTGCTGTAGATACAGCCTGGGAAGCATCCAAATGTTGGAAGATCGGAATGACCCTTCATCAGAGTCAGGGTCCGAGGACGCAGAGCGGCTCTCCTCTGTAGAATCGCTCCATGCGATCAGCCCCAGAAGGCTCCTGCCTTCTTAGATATCCCTCTTGCTGTAGATAAAGCCTGGGGAGCGTCCAAATGTTGGAAGATCTGAATGACCCTTCATCAGAGTCAGGGTCCGAGGACGCAGAGGGGCTCTCCTCCGTAGAATCGCTCCATGCGATCAGCCCCAGAAGGCTCCAACCTTCTTAGATACCCCTCTTGCTGTAGATACAGCTAGGGAGAGTCCAAATGTTGGAAGATCGGATGAGGCATGAAGCGGCCATGTCTCCAGTAGATCGAGGAGCCTGTGCCATAAGTGTAACGATTGTCTGGAAGAAACCATGGCTTCTAGAGCTTTTATGCACAGACCTGGCGCCAACACGGTTATCTTTTCAGCGCCAGGTCAAAACTTTTCTCCCAGGCAATTCAACAGCTTAAGCTGAGGTTTTAACTGACTTTGTAGCCAGGTTTAACAGTTTAAAATGTTTTAAATGTCAGCTGTCTTATGTTTATGGTTTTAAATTTTGTAAACCACCCAGAGAGCTTCGGCTATGGGGTGGTATATAAATGTAATAATAATAATAATAATAATAATAAATAATAATAATAATAATACAGTAGTGACAGGTTTCGATGACCTGAGCCTCTCCCAAAACAAATTAAACAGAGAAAAGGCTGTGCGATCCCCCTCAACGCGATCCAAGATCGCTGGAGAATAAAATATCTAAGAATATAATAACAATAAATTATATTGTTTTAAATGTATGTGTGTACGTTGTATGTTTTTGCTGCTTTAATTTTTGTATATTGTTTTTAATTGTTTTAATCACTGTAAACTGCCCAGAGAGCTTTGGCTATGGGGCGGTATACTAATGTAATAAATAAATAAAGACTAAAAATGAACTAAAAACAAAGTAAAATAACTAAAAACCTTAGCACTCTAAAGCTTTCTCCTCAGGAGAAAGACAGAAGTTCCCAACAAGATATCCTTTCAGCAAGGCAGTCGAAAAAGAACTGAGGAGAAAGGCGGGAACATGGAGTCAGTAGACAGTGGGGGAGGGGTTCCTGCCAAAAACGTTTGCCTTAGCTATAGAAGTTTCCAAGACAGGCTCCACGCAGGTGCAGAGCCCGTATGTGTGATGCACAGAGACCACGAAGAAGAACATGGCCATCATTATGGGTGTACGGCAGGTTAGCTGTCAATGCAACAATACCCCACACTGCAGTTGTTAATTTTCTTCATAGGAGTTAATGGCAACCTGTAACTAGTAAAGACATGATGAAGAGACACTGTGGAGTGATAAACCTGCTTCCTCCCTATAGCAACTCCAGCTACTAAGAATCAACTAAGCTCCCATCTGCTGATCATACCTTGAATGCTGTTTCTTGATCATGCTAGCATATGGGAGAATATTGGAAGAGTGTGATAGAAGTTGGTGAATAGCTTTTACAAATAAAAAGGATACATATTTTGGAGTTCAAAATATAGGCCTTAAGTTTGATTTTGTTCTCTGAGGACTGCACAGTTTAATAGTTCCTTATGATTTGCATAATTGCATATCATTTTTGTCACTGGTGAAGGTTGAACAGGTTGCTCCTATTCTGCAATATTCTTAATCTGAAATCGTTATTATCAAATATGAAAAATGTTCAGGTAGCCTATGAAAATTCCTTACCCAAAGTTTTAGAAATAGTAAAAACAAGGAATTTGGGCATTCCTTCCATTCATATATTCAATATTTTATCAGCAGTAATAGCAGATGTCCATATCATTCTGCTACACATTTCTACAATCATGTGATTAACTATCATTTAAGTCTTCCTTGCATTCAGATCCATGTGTTCCAGATTTTATTTCAACATACAGGTTTATGGATGAGATCTAGATTTGCACATAATTTTGCTGTCATATAGTAAAAGCACAAGTAATGCTTCTTATATCTGTGTTTTCTGCTTGTACAGTAACATCTGAATTGGCTCTTACTTCCTTTATCCTCAATGTTTTGTGCCTTTACATGTTAAAATGTTTCATTTATTTATTAATTTTTGAACTGGGATTCCCATGAATCTATAACTGGCATAAATATTCTTAAGGTCGGATGCACACTGATCATAAGGTACCGAGTCCTGTACTAGACCATGGAACTTTCTGTACAATCTTCTACAGGTATATTAGATTGTTTTTTGCAAGGTAAATCAATATGTGTTTCAGGTCATCTAGAAATGTGAATACTGAAAGGGAAAGACTGTCAGTTGTTCAACGTTCCTGTGTAGGGTTCAAGTTGGTCACAATGTAAAGTTGCTGCACGGCTTCTTGTGAGATGTTTAATAAACCTTGTAAAGTACTGGACAACATTTATGTATGCTTTTTCTTTGCAATTTTCCCCACCCTCAACCTAATTAACTACAACTGCACTGGCTTCAGGTAACAAGGTAACTAAAACTATAATAGAACATGAAAAATTCAGTCAATTTAAGTTTTAGTTTAAAATTTCTGACCCCCCAAAAAAAGTAAAGTATCAGATGTAGCCTTATCCATCTTGTCTCTTAATTGCTGGGGCTTCAGATTTAGAAAATCTCAGGTAACATCATTAACTGCACATAGATGCAGTGCCCTACTGTATGTTATGTTTACTAGCTGGTAAGTCCCAACAAGCTTAATGAGACTTACTCTTAAGTAGGTGTACATAAGATGGCAAAACTAGGTACTGAAGACACATTTAAGGTAGGAAAAGGCCTAAAACCCATTTCATGTTCTTATTTTGTAATACTGCCAATTTTATTGGCAGCCTACTGCTGTCCACGGCCAGAATTCAAGGTGCCCCATGCAACACTGTTTTAACATGCTGCAGAACACACTTCAATGAATACAGAAGTACCATTTTATGTCAACGACCTTGCATTAACATAATGTCAAGAAAAATAATGATAAAACTAGGCCTTTGTGCTTTTTGAAATGTATCAGAACAGAGTGGTCTTTCACAAAACCTGGGTTATTTAATAATAAAGGTTTATAAAAGACGGATCTTTGGCTGTCTAAATATAATCTGCCTTCCAAGGTCAAATACTCAATAGCACAATTTTCAATTTAGGATGAATCAGAGAATGTCTTACTACAATTTCTAACCAAGTTAACCAAGTGTGATTTCTTGATAACTGACCTGACATGGACTTTTGGCATCCTTCCCCAAGATGCAATGCTCCAGATGCAATACTCCAGGAACCAATGACCTAGGGAGGTGGTGGGCTCTCCCACATTAGAGGCATCCAAGAGGCAGCTGGACAACCATCTGTCAGGGATGCTTTAAGGTGGATTCCTGCATTGAGCAGGGGTTTGGACTCGATGGCCTTAGAGGCCCCTTCCAACTCAACTATCCTATGATTCTATAATTCTATGATGATTTTAAGATTCTATGATTCTATGTTCTATTGTTCTGGGGTATTGGGGTTTAAAACAACTGCTATTGCATTTTTGGCTGGCCATCTATGGTGGCAATTTTTTAAAAACCCGGACAGCCCTAAGACAACAAAGGAGAAACAAAAACTGCATAAGATTGTAGGTTCTGCTCTCCATCTACCACAATGGTGTCCCCGAGTATACCTCTTGGATTTCTCTAACATGCACTGCTGTGGGAAGAAGTAAAGCGCTGCGGTGGGAAATGAAATCTGGGATGCCCTGACAATGAACAGTCCAGCTAACCAGAGTTAACTGCAGGACAAGTAAAGGGAGAGGAAAATGACTGGAAAGTGCAATGTGCACATACATTGACGGAGACTGCAGAATTTGATTGGAATTGCCAGACCTCGTAGCCTAAAGAAGATTCTAGTAGGACAAGTGCAGAGCAAGTGACTAGCCTGATTTATTTTTTATGTACAGTAAATATAGTTAACATAACATTTTTTTTAAAAAATGGCATGTTCCAGATTCTCTTTATAATACCAATTATCACTAATGGGAGTGCAAACCTGTGGGATTATGCCAGAGTGACTTCGTAAAAATAAGTAATCCAGAATGCCTTTGCCTTTCTTTATACCTCATTTCCTAGTAAAGCAGAAACACATGCTTCAGATGCATCACAAATGGCTGTCAAGTCATGGCCTCCTTCAAGGGCCAAAATGATTCGCCCTCCAGCCAGCCCCATGAGCTGTTTTGTCAGGTACCCAAAGCCTGAGAAACAAGGAATACAAGAAAAAGGCAAATATCAGCAGCAGAATGAAACTCCTCTCAAAAGTTTGAAAGATAGTAAAAAGAAAAGAAAAAAAGATAATCGGTAAGATACTTGAGAACACATTGCAGTCACATTCTAGGTTAATAGGTTTTGTGATTAGATTGAAACCTATTACTGCTCCAGTAAATAAATTATCCTAGGATTTGTATGTTCACTTCAAATATGTCATAAAACTTTTATCCTGAATGTCAGCCTCACAACTCACCATAAATTCCAGATAGCTAAGTTCTCATTCATTATCAAATCTCCCTACATGCACCAGGTATGTTAACATCTGTAGCATGCTTTGCCTTTGACTATGTAGTAGTAGTACTTACTCTTGCTGAAGACAGTATTTCACCTTGAGAAGACTTGGCTGCAGAAAATGCTGACTGGGAAACATGCAGCAGCTGTGATTAAGCACACCTAGTGGCAGCATTTGGACAACACTTTAGGCAACGGAGGGGGGGATAACGTACTCACAGTACACTAAGCAGAGGGTACTTCCCACACGACATGTTGCTCTGCCGTCTGTTGAGTGGCTGAAAGTCCCAGCATCCATTTGGGTGGCTGGTGCTCCTCCCTCCCTCCACCATTAGTCCTCCTGGCCCCACCCCATCAGCCATAGAGTTCTGCTGACTGTGTAAGAGCGGCCAGCGCTCCTTCCTGAGAACTTTATTGAAAATGGAATAACCCACTCTATAGAGGGGGAATACTCTACACATTACATGTTAATCAATTGATTAACAGATAGTCAATTGAGCAGCCCATTGTTTTTCTGTGTTGGTTAATTCACTAAAATAACGTACCGTGAGTTGTGTGTCCACTGTATGTTGCCCTCCACATGACACAATAAGCAACACAATGGACGGTTGTTTGACACCCCCCCTGTGAGTTATCATGTCATCCGAAACAGGCCTCTATCAGTTACATCCAATATGCCAACAACATCCTTTCTAGGAAAACCAGTCATGGGCATGCTCTTATAATCTCCAGGATCAGCTACTGTAATGAGCTCCATGTAGAAGGATTTTCAGGCTTTAGAGAATGGAACAACTACCCTATCTTCCAATTAGTTTTCTCTCAGCCCCTTTCAAATACTGTTTTGGATCATGAAAGCCCTACACAGCTGGAATTTGCTTATCTCAGAGACCACTTCTCCCTGTATGACACGCTGCTAGGGAGAGTCTGCTCTGAGTTTCATCTACAAAACTCTTTAGATCAGCTGTGAGGAAGAACAGGCCAGTGAATGAGCTTGGCAGAAAAAAAAATACAAAACCTACTGTTATAAATTGGCTTTTGGGCTTAATGTGTTTTATTTATTTATTTATTTATTATTTTATTTTATTTCTAACCCGCCTCTCCATCCAGATCGAGGCGGGGAACAACAATAAATACAAATATAAAATCATAAAATAGATAAACCATTAAAACAGATAAAAACAAATATATTATTAAAAACGTTCTTTAATTTTGGGGTTTTTTTTTGTATTTTGCTGCTGATTTCATTGTGCCATTTTTAATTATTTTATTTCTATGTCTTAATGCACTTATTTTCTATTGCTTTTGTAAGCTGCTGCAAGCTAGGTGTGAATGAGATATTAATATTTAAATAAATCCAGACAGGAACCTGGATTCTGTATACAACAAGGAAAAGTTATGTGGTATTTATATTACATTTGCCACCCCAAAACTACAAAGAGTAGGAAGAGTTAAAGCACAATGATTGTTAAATACAACTGAAATATAACCTAAATGCAAGCAAATACGCAAACAAAAGTGAAATTATTGAAATTTAAAAGCCTGAGACAACTTACATTTTGCAGTTAAATTATATCCTCCGAGTGGTGCAGGATGACCTTCCACTGCATCAAAACCAGATGATACCAGCACAACATCTGGAGCAAATGCATTAGCAATAGGCATTACTACTGTTCTGCAACAAAAATCAACAGAAATCACATTACTATGACTTACCCTTCAATGGATGCTGACTTATTTGGAGAGCAATGAAATATTAGCTTCTTACATGTTTAGCACAAAATATAGAACAAAACAAATGGGAAAGGACTAGATAAGGTGCTGTAGACACAATCAAAGGGGACTAGTCACTTTGTAGAAGGGAACATCTTCAGCCACTTGGAACTTTGGCTTTTCCATCCAGGGCCACAGTGTAAAAAGGTAGATTGTCCTGCAGATTTATGAGCAGTTACAAAGAAAATGTATGTGTGATATCAATTGTATAGGTCACACCAGGGCAGCCCCACAAAAAAAATTCAGGGGAGGCACTGAAGGGGCAAAGTATATTTCTAGGTGGGCGGGCTGCATCCCACATATTAAGATCTCTGAAAGAAAAATAACGGCATATCTCACACTGAAACTGCCATCCTAACCATATATTCTGAAATAAGTCATAGATTGACTTATAAAGTTGCTGTAGTGACCCAAAGACAACAGTGGAGGGTGGCAGAACCCTAGACCTGGTGAATTCCTAAGAGGTCATGAGAGGGAGGAGTCTAGGAGGTCACCATCCTCCCCCCTTGCAAAGAGACAATGGACAGTCTTTCAGAGCTGTGTGGCAGACAGAAATTAAACAGGGCAAACATTTTATACTATGAAAATACAACAACCCTGTGAGTTAGGTTAGGTGTCCATAAGCAGCAGTTAATGGATGCCTAATAGACTTGGCTAGAGTCGTTATCTTAATGAAGAGACTGCTCTCAGCAATTCAACTTAAGCTTCCAAAATTCCCCACCCAGCAGACAAGCAATATGTTTTGTTCTTTCTAAAAAAAATCTCCTCCATACATTCCCTCTCATAACAATTCAGCATAAGCTTTTAGTATCCCACCCCATCAAGGTAATCATCATTCTCCAGGCATTGCTTTCCATCTCACAATCCAACATGAGCTTTCAAAGAATTCCAGTCCCCCACAATTGGGAAAAATTGTAGCCCAAGCCAAGAGCAGGAAAGCTGAGGAGATCCTCCATTTCTCTTGCTCCACCCCAGGAAGAGAAAGGCCACCATCTTTTCTCCACATTCTCTCCAGTCCTCCAGCCTCTTCTCCTTACATAGGAAAAAAGCCTTAAGCAAGGCAAGACCACGGAAGAAGGAATGCTTCCCCTACGCAAGCAGGCACCCCCATCTTAGTACTTCAAATGCCCACCGGACAACCAAGGAGAAGGTTGTGCTTGCTGCATGAATTAACTGGCCCACCCCATCCCCACTATTTTTTTTTTAAAAAAAGACGAACAAGAAAGAAAGCGTTCCCTCCTTTACCACCACAATGAAAGAAATCTGTGAATTATTCCCCTGTCTTGTGTTTGCTCAGTTCCACATGGTTAAAAAAGAAAATAAAAACAAAAAAGAATGAAAGGGGGGGGGATAAAAACACTCTTTCTCTCCCTCTCTCTCATAAAATAAGCTAAAACATAAGGTTTCTGCTGCTTGCTGCTAAGCCTTGGCTTGCTGGCTGGTCCCTCATGGCCACTGCAAGAGAGTTCTGGAAAGGAGGGAATCTGGGAATGACATGCACAGGTGCAGAAGTCAAAGAGAGGAAGAATGTATGGTTTGGCTTTGGGGCGAGGGTTAAAGTATTCATCCCACTCTTTCAGCCAGGTGATTGAAGGAGGAGCTATGACTGCATAACAGAGCAGCACGCAATTCCCAGCCTGACTGGTTGAGAAAGAAACAGGCAGGAGCTCTAGGCCACCCACCGACCCACCCCAGGCAAGCAGCTGTCCACGTCTCCTCTCCTGCATGTCAGATGCTCCCCTTTTTCCCCTCAGTGGAATTCCACTGGTGTATTGGCATCTTGAAGAGAATGTCAGTGCTGCAAAATGCATAGCTGTGTTGGCTCAGTCAAGGGCTGCAGCAGAACTGTTGAAGTGCAATAGATACATATGAAAAAGTGCCTTTCCTTCCACTAATTACAGGAGCCCAGCAACTGGGGTGAAAACTGGGGTGGAAAGCTACTTGTTTGTGGAGGGGGGGGACTTGCAATAAAAACCCAGATAAAATTTGGTATGCGTAAGTTTCATTGAAATCAGTGGATCTTAACTGTATTGCTTAAATCTCAGTGATTTTAATCTCACAAAATTAATATAAATAAACGTTTCTTTCATATAAATCTGATTAGAATGAAAGATTAACACACATATGCCATAATCTCTGCGTATTTTGGGGGTATGACTGGAGTCTTAGTAGTACATACAAAGTTGATATTTTCATGCAAAAGCTTAAATGTAATGCACGGGGGGGGGGGGGGGTGACTTCACCAAATAAAGATGGCAGCCTAGATCTAGATTTCCCTGTCCTGTCCTATGAAAGGAGCAGTTGAAACTGGTGTGAAAGTTGACATTTTGGCCGGCTATACACAAGGAATCCCCCCATTGCAAAAAAGGGACCTTAAATCTTACTTTGGGGTGCAGGAAAGCCAAGCTACTTCTGACTTCCTGGAAAATGATGATGGCCCCACAATGCAGCTGACTAGTGAAGGAAAGGTGAGCTGAGTTGGGAGCCCATGATAGAGATAGCTAATCAACTGAAACAACATAGACATGATCTCACTACTGAATGGGCCTCCAATATTAAGCCACTACAGTAAAAGTTATTTGATGTGACTTCTAAGATTATGGAAATAGCAGAAATAGTCAATGAAGCTATGGATCTGAGCCTCAAACACCAAAGGAAAATTCAATTGATATTTACAACTACACTACACTTACAGGTAAAATTTGATGACTTGGGAAATGGGAGTAGATTATTAAGCCTATATACTTGTGGTATATGGCAGTCTGCTTACATTCAAATGCTACAAATGCAATGCTGCTTCTAAATCTTTGGGACACAACATGTCCTGGAAGTGAATGACCCCAGCCTGGAATTGGCTGTCAAAGCAAACATATATACTAGTTTCTCACGGGCTTCTTTACCTGGGTTACTGCCATTGCTGTTGTCTCTTATAGTACTTGCTCCTGGTGATAGATTGTTCCAGGGGGAACAAAGATTCCTCTAGCCTTCACGTGTTCCAACTCTCACACCAATATGTGAAGCATTCAAACCAGAGCTGTGCAGTCAAGCTCATGGTTGTTATGTGTGTGGGCATCTGGACACCACATGCACAAACAGAGACTTGCCCTTGGACACTATCTTCCACTTTTACATTATCTGCTTCAAGTACCTATTTCTGCAGGAACAGTGTTAAAAGAAAGGTGGAAGATCCATACGACCAAGCTTGCCTCACCTAACCAAATTTGTGCTGCTTTAGCTTGTACCCAAAGTTAAGATACATGGCCGTACTTAAAATCTCAAGACAAGAATAAATACTCATGAAGTCATTCTAAAATTGCCAAGGAAAGCAAAACAACTTGGTTGAGTTGAATACTCAGCTATTTTCGAATAATATAGAGATATCTCAAAATAAAATTCTTTGTGACAAATGACGTTGCTTGGATCAATATTAAACTAATCATGCTGTAATCCACTGATTCAATGAGACAAAAGCATGACAAACTTAGACTGAGTCCAACGCATTGCATTTTAATCTTAATACTCACTTATCTAAGGTTGCCTTTACCTTAAGACAAGATGAAATTCATTCTCAACACCGAACAGTGGGGCCACTAAAAGTGGAGAACACTGGGGACCTAATTTATCCTCCCACCTTTTTAAAGTACTTGTGTGATGCCAAATATTTTCTTATGTATATTGATTACGATAGTGAAGCCTCTGACGTAGACCGGCTGAGTTAGTGTAATACAATTCAAGGATGTTTTCCATAAAACAATAGTTCACCTTAGTGAAGAGAAAATAATCACATTTCGTTGGGATTAAAACCTCACACAGATCCTAAGAACAAGAGGATCTGAGTGGGGCAGGTTGAGGACTGAATGGGAAGGACCAGGAGACCACAGGCAAGGACTGAGTAACAGTGGGACACATGCAGGCCCTGTGTTGTGTGTGGAGGCAGCACACAACACAGCGCAGAAATAGAACAAGAAAATGTTTTCTTATAAATGAGTTTAGCTGCCTAGGTTTAGGCTTCACTCTCTCTCTCCCCCCTTCAAGTGGACCTTCCTGCATTTAGCCTGCTATGCCCCCCACCCCTTATCAATAAAGATTGCTTTCTTTCCTTTTTCTTCAGCCTGCCTTTCCTCCTTCCCCCTCCCATGCTTTCCCCTTCAGGTGTAAACATAGGTGCCACAGGGAACTTTAAACCTCTATTTGACATGGAACTAACGATGTGATATGAAGAAATGTATGCCAACATGACCACGACTACAATGTGCATTGTAAATAATTTGAATGTCCCAGTGTTTTCAAAACATGCAAGTGTCAATGGGTAATGTCAAAAGAGGGACATTATTTATTATTTATTACACACACACACACACACACACTAGCTGATATGCCCGGCGTTGCTCAGGTCAGTGAATAATGTTTATAACATTTATTTGATAAATAATACATTACTCTGCAACTTATTCATCTTTAGGTTGGTTGGTTTTTTTTTGTTTGGTTGAGTTAGTAAATTGTCTTGTTAGAATCAATGGAAAATTGTTTTTAATAAACACCGTATTTTAAATTAGAGCTTTGTGATAAACCACATTTTTTGTTTTACCTGAAATGCCTACACCTTCCATCATGCTTTGGCCGGAGCAGCCGTCTAAACTTCAAAAACAATCAGGACACCCAACACCCTTTCTACCAGCTAAAAAAGATGCAAACCTAAAAATAAGTTTTCAATATACCCGGCATTGCCCAAATATCCAAATAACATATAATAGGGAAGTGGACCTCATTGGACGCGGGGAACTGTTGTACGCATGCACTCTGAAGTTATTATTATGAAAAAGGAAAGCAGCCAGAACACAGGCCAGTACTAGGCCTGTGAGTTAACTTTTAAACCAATTAAATTCATTATTTTCCTCTCTCACCCTCGCAACAACCCTGCAAGGTAGGGCAGTCTTAGGCCTGTGAGGTAACTTTAAAACAAATTAAATTGGTTTCTCCCCCCCCCCCCCTTCTCTCTCACACCCTCAATGTATGGCCAGGGCTGCTTTGAAGCTATCACCATGATTTTCCTTGTCCCCCACAGAAAACAAAAACTACAACTTCCGGCATGCCTTTTGCTGTGGTGCCTGACTTGCCCAACGGGAGTCCTGCTGCTGAAGCTCATGGGAAGTAAAGTCTGGCTGAACCAGTCCACACTACACTAAGGAAGCTGGTTGGCTGACTCATGGGTAGCTTGGTCGTTGCAGTCGGTGACAGGTCCAGAGCTGTGACCTCCTTCCCTTCTGCCTAGTAACCAAGGCAGCCAGCCCAGGCACTCTCCCTTCAGACCCAGGCAGGATGGCGAGCTACTTCCAGACAATGGCTGCCAAAGGCCAGTAAGTCTGGCCTCCTGCCCAAGGCATGCTGGGAGTTGTAGGCATAAGCCTTGGTTTTTATTAAATTCTTTAAAAATACTTAAACCCCAAAATTCGTGTTTTATATTTTTCTGGTACATTGTACAGCCAAACCTATCACTGTGTCACCGTGTCAAGTTTCTAACTTATCTGGAAGTTGGTAAACATTTCCAGACATAAGTGATGCACACATTCTTTCCACTTTATAGGTAGAGATTATGTGAAATGCCCTGGCTCTGGTGGGAGACAGAAGTGTGAAAGAATGTTAACGGCTTTGGGATTCTAGGAAGGTCAGATGGAGGGAGGGTAGCAAGGTATGTGCCAGGAACCCCGAGATCTTTGATGTAACAAGACAGAGATGGGCCTGCAAAGGGGATGACGGTGCCAGCTGTTCTTAATAAGGAGGGACAAAGCACCTTTTGATCACAGTAACAACCTTGGGAATTATTGAGGAGTAAGGAAATGCTGTCAGAAGTGCTGTCAATCTAGCAATTTGTGCTAGAACTAGACATGATGCATTATCAACACCTCAAACATCGTCTTTGTGGCCATAGGCCCCAAAGAGAAACCAAGTGTATAAAACCCCTTGGACTGCCAGTATTCAGGAGGGGCGTGGTAACTTGGATGATCCTGTGTGCACACAGGACAGAACCCTCATCCATTGGACGTGTATACTGATTCCTGGCCAGAATTCAATTGCGTGAATGTATGTTTTGGTTGAAATTTGTGGGTGCAATTCATCGTCCAGGACATAGATAAGGAAGAGCCATCCTTGCTTTGTCATACTTCACAAATTGGCTTTCAAGTGATACAACAAGCTAAGAGGTGAGGGAATTACACTGGTATGTATTGCCCCGCCATTTGGTGGGTGCAATCCAGCAGAGCTCTGTATCCCAAGACAAGGCTGGTGGAAATTGGATAATCCAACAGAGACTAACTGTATATTTAGTCAAATTAAGTACCATGGTTGAGTAAGCCAAGCTGAAGTTTGTAACTAGGAGGTGAGCACCCCCTTAAGGGAAGTAAGAATTGTTGGGTTATACAACCGAGAGGTGAGGGAAAGTGTCTCTTTGGTGTGCATTGCACCTGCCAGTGGGCAGGTGCGATCCAGGGATCTCCATTCCCTAAGACTTGGTTGGGTGGAATTGCATAATCCAAATAGTGGCTAAGTAAAAATTCTTGTTTTCAAAGTGTGTGTGTGTGTGTGTGTGTGTGTAACTCTGCGATCTTTGTAACATTTAGAAATTAAGTCTGTAGCCCAGAGAGTGTATGAAGTTGTAAGAGTATTTGTAATCACTTTCTCTGTTTTATTTTATTTGTTGCTAATTCCCTTCCCCACTTCCCTAAATAAATCCTTTTCTTGCTTTACAAACTGGTTGTGCTTCCTGACTCCTCCTTTTAAGGTCCAAGCTGTCCTAGCCTGATCAACTGGATAGCTTAAGGGTTGTTTAAATCCCCTTTTCACAACTGTACTGAGCAAAAGAAAACTGGGCAAAAGGTAGATGGAGAAGACAATCCATCTGTCTCAGGCTTCTACTAAAAGAGGCAATCTTAGTGCCCAGAAGCACTGAGTGTGATTGTGAGAGATGAATTTCACAGTGATTCCATGATTGGCTGCAAGCTTCTAGTTCCATAAGAAAATCTAGTTCCATAAGAAAACATTTTATTGGAATGTTGAATTCCATTAACATTCTGCAGCTAGAAAGAACATTGTCTTTCCTATAGTTTTTCACATAAAGCAGCTATCTTTTCATGTAAAATAAAGCCAGGTATGCTAGGAGTTTTAAAAAAAAAGCTTTTCTATATTTGCCTAGTTCAAAAGGATTTCCACCGATTTATCTGAAGACTTCAAAGCGTTTGAATTTGGCATTTAGACTGGTTTGAATTAGAGCTCAGTTCTCCATCCTGAGTTTCCCAAGTTCATAGTGAAGCCTGTTGCTTCTGGATTTCATTAGTACCAATTTTCTTATCTTTTCCCTTGGAAATGCAACGTGGCATTCAATGGACCAGCATAACAAGGTGCTGCCTTTTAGGCATCCACTGTCTCATAAGAAAAAAAGAGAGGATACAACCCATTCTCTTCATTTTTCTGCCCTCCAAGGACTATAAATTGTAAACTTCAAAGCCTCTTCTTACATTTAAATCAATAAATGTGGATCAGGAAAAGGTTTTTCAAGGCAGCTGTTTAAGAATCTCAAAGGTCACTTTACAAACTATTATCTGGGGGAAAAAACGGGAACAAGATTAAACAAGTTTCCAGTGTAACTCCCAGGCTGATGTATGCTTGCACGTGTGCATATACACTGGCGTTGTTTTCTATGTACGTGATCTACAAGCATCCAGTATTTTTCTAGTAGAAGACCATTCGTGTATTCAGGCAGGTGCCTGTCTGGGCCTCACTGGAGTTGGCAGGGGCATGTTGGGGCTTGTTGGCATGGTCAGCAGTGATGGCGGCCATGGCCCTGGATGGCCTTTGAGGCTGCGGTGGGTGCTGAGCTTCTGCAGCCTTCCTTTGCCTCCCCCTGAAGCTTGCATCAAGCAGTGATTGCTTTGTTCTAAGTCACTTTTTTCCCGGTTTATTGTAAAAAGTAGAGCCGGGCCGAAAGTTTCGATTGTTACATTTTTCAGCATTTCGTGGGGGGTGGGAGGAAAACGAAAACTCTGGAGAAAAAGGCTGGGGAAAGGAGAAATTTTCAGAGAAATTCTCCTTGGGGAAAGGGACAGGGTTTCCACAACCCTTTTGAAGTTTAGGCAGTTGTTCCTTTCTTCTTTCAATTTTGTTATATTTCTAAAAGCACCCCTTGAAAATGCAGCAGCCCCAGAGTTCTATCTGAATGCTGTTTGGAGAGGGTGAGGTCACATGGTCTCCAATTGCTGGCCTAGAAGCACAGGAGAAAAGGCCTACAACTCCCAGCATGGAGTTGTAGGCCTTTTCACCCTAAACTTGATTGGATTGTGCGGCTGGGATCTTCCAAGTGCTATGCGGTGGTTTACAAACAAACAAACAAACAAACAAACAAGACTCCTCCACAGTCGGCTACATTTTAACAGGTATATTTTTATTTATTTATTTGTAGTATTTTGATTTTATTTTATATATTTTTATGTAGAAACCCAGTTCCCCCTCCCCATGGAGAAAATTCTCCCGAAATTCTCCCCTCCTCCTGCGAAAGAGGCAGAAAAAACTATGCCTCTTTTGAAGGGAGAGAAAAAGCTCCCGAAAATAGAAGGCAGGTTTCAGCCCAGCACTAGTGAAAAGATCGTCATGTCAAAGAAAAGGAAGTACAGTGAGGATTACTTGAAATTTGGGTTCACGTGCTTTCTTGACAAAGATGGAATAGAAAAACCTCAGTGTTTTTTATGTGCAAAAGTTCACTGTAATGATAACATGAGGCCTGCCAAACTGCAAGAACATTTTGCAAAAATGCACCCTAGGAATTCTGAAGACACGCTGGAAATGATGAAGCAAAAGAAAGCTCGATTCCACTCATCTGGTATGCTCAATAAATTCGGTTTTGGAACTACTAAAAACTCACTCCTTGAGGCCTCCTATAAAGTGTCACATAGATCACAAAGAACAAGAAATCACATACAATTGGTGAAAGTCTGATCAAGCCTTGTGCCCTTGAAATGGTCGAAGTTGTTCTCGGGCACAAACAGAGGGAAAAAAATTCTGAAATACCTCTGTCAAATGACGTCATAAATTCAAGAATTAGGGATATGTTGGCCGATGTTTTGGATCAACTCATAGAGGAACTCAAGAAAGTGACTCTGCCCTTTGGACTTCAATTGGATGAAAGTACCAATGAAGCTCAATGCAGCCAACTCTTGGTCTTTGTGAGATACGCCAGTGATACGTGCATTAAAGAAGAATTTCTTTTCTGTGAACCACTGCTTACTATCACAAAAGCTGCTGATGTGCTTCAAGTAATGAACTATTTTTTTTCAAGAAATGAACTTGATTGGAAGACAAAATTGGGTTTCCTATGCACTGATGGTGCACTTTCCATGCCGGGAAGAAAATCTGGCTTTGGAGCTTTGGTGAAGGCAGAGGCCCCAAAAGTGGTGATAATACACTGTTTTCTACATCGTCATGCACTGGCATCAAAACCTCTTTCTCCAAGACTGAAATCAGCCATGCCCACCGCTGTTCAAGTTGTAAACTTCATACGGTCTCAGGCTTTGAATCACAGACTGTTTAAAATACTTTGCCAAGAACTTGGAGCCAATTTATGAAGTTTTGCTGTATCACACAGAAGTGCGTTGGCTTTCACGTGGCCGAGTCTTCACTCGTGTTATGGAATTAAGAACTGAGATTGCCACATTTCTTCAAGAAAAGGAAAAGAAATTGTGTGAAGAATTTGAAAGGCAAAGCTTCATTGTGTCCTTGGCTTATCTCACAGATATATTTTCACACTTGAATGACCTCAGCATTTCACTTCAAGGATCACAAGTCACTGTTTTGGATGCAACTGAGAAGGTTGCTGCCTTCAAGCAAAAACTGGAACTTTGGAAGAGACGTGTGGTGAAACACAACTATGCAAATTTTCCAACTTTGGAAAACGTTCTTTCTGGAGAGCAGTTTACAGAGGATGTCTCAGAGTGGATTCAATGCAATATTTTGAGTCATCTGGATAATCTCATGGACTCTTTTAATGATTATTTTACTGAAAACAACTTGAATAATGACATGTGGGTTCGAAATCCTTTCACATTTAATTTGGACTCTATGGATGAGGCTGATATGCAAAAAGATGACCTTATTGAGTTGAAGCCTTGGTCAAGCAAAATTTCTTCAATCAAAATCTTGATGAATTTTGGTGCTCTCAAATGGCTGCCTATCCTGTTCTGGCAAAGAAAGCTACTTCATCATTAATTCCATTTCCAACCACCTATCTGTGTGAATCTGGATTTTCAACTCTTGTCAGCATAAAAACCAAAGCTAGAAATCGGTTGGATGCCAGAGATTATATGCGCCTAGCATTGTCTAACATTGGCCCTCGAATAACTACTCTTGCTGAGCACAAACAGCAACAGCGATCACATTGAAGTGATATTGAAATGATCCTTCTTTTATGTGTGTAGCTATTAGAAATACTTTCTCTAAATACAGGTTTTATTTCCACAAAACTGTTCATTGCTTGTGTTTGTGTTCATTTCATTGAATATGCATTTTTTTAGTCCAGAGACAGAACTAAAAAAATGCAAACTCTTCCTGCCTAAGCCTAAATTTTGGGCCGTTAACACATGGGAGGCATGGGTCATAAGATTTTTCACAAGGGAGGTGTGACACCAAAAAGGTTAAGAACCACTGGTATAACAATAGACTTAGATTGTTTCTGTTACTATCCTTCTATGTGAAGGAGAAGTTCAAATAGCGGTGCTCAGAAACAGTCTATCCTTAATGTTCTCTTTCTCTCAGTTCATGTCATGTCACCTTAGATTCCTTGTCCGTTCATTTATATCTATTGGGTAAAAATCTCAGCATATAGGTTGAGCCTTCCAATATTTGACCTCTGTCCCTGGATCTTTGGCTGCGTCTCCTGCAGATGATTTCCCAGCTTCCTTCTTCTTCAGACTCCTCGCCATCCTCTTCTCTGTCTGCATCTTCAATGGAGACCTCTTCCGGGAGTTCTAGTCTGCCCTTTTAAAATTAAAGCCGCTTCGTTCTTGCTTGTCTCTATTAGTGTGTTCCCTTTATTTGGCACCATCAGACGGAATGGAAGCCCCCCCCCAAATATCTGTAGCCTGCCTCTTGCAGTTTTAATGTGTAGGGTCTCAGTTGTCGCTGTCGCTGCAGTGTGTCTGGCGCCAAGTCTTGTAATATCATTACAGCTGCACCATTATGCAGGATTTCCTTCAGTTCCCTTAGTTTTTTCTGCAGGGTCTCAATTTTTGTTGTATCTTGCAAAGCACACAATTCTGTCTCCAGGAGAGTTTGCATCCTTCCTCCTTGGTCCCAGAGCTGTGAGCTCTGTCAAAATCATCTGGTGCAACTGGGAAATTCGGGACCAGGGAGGAGAGCCACGCTAAAGGTCTTTTATGTTGTCTCCTTCTGTAACTTCTGCAAGCCCATGCAGGCGCAGGTTACACCAGCCATTTCGGTTCTCAATTTCCTCCATTTTATATTTTATTTCTGCATTTTGCTTTCTAAGATATTTAAGTTTCTCATCATGCTCTGTTATCTTCATTACTGTTGTCAGTGTTGTTTTTCCCATTTGTTTCATCTTTCTAGGCACCCAAGCTCCGCCCCTCAAGTTCCCCCCATTTCGATGCTGAAATCCCCCATTGAATGGCCATAGTCCTGAATAGGGGGTGGGGGTGCTTACCCTGAAGTCAGTCAGTCATGCATACAGGCATAGCTATACGAGGAAGAGGAATGAGCTGCGAGGAACAATTGAGGTTTTTAACTGTTAAAGAAAATTAATAAAACCTAAAAAGAAAGATAAGTCCCCACACTCCACTCTGAAGATATGGCACATATATGGCAACACAGGTGCTTCGCAAGGCAAAGCCGCAAAGGTCCCTGGAATATGTGGTGGGAGCAAGTGAAAGGACGAAGGGGGAAACAAACCATGTCAAGCCGTTGAGTGCCTGATTGTCTGTAGCAGCATGGCTTAGCAAGTGATTAAGCAACCTACCATTGTTTGTTTTTTTTAGAGTGGCTTATCATGATGTGCGAACTGGCCCACTATCTCTCTGCCTGACCTACTTCTTAGGATTGAGGATAAAACTGGGTTTAGATCCTTGGAGAAAGTACAGGATAAAAATGTAATAAATGAATAAATAACAGACACATCTCTGTGGACAGTGAGCAGAAAGGCATATTGCACTTTGCTCTTCCCATCACAATGATGGGTATTTTTGCTAGTTTAAAATAATTAATACCTGCTGCCTGGTCTGTAACAGTTCTTTGGGGAAGGTATGTACTGGATGCCTGGTGTAATGATGGCTTGATGTTGAAGGGAATGTAATGGACTTGCATATTTAGTGTTGCATATTTCTTCATTTAACTTGTTTGTTTTAAGATTAGCATGACGCCCACAGCCATCCAACAGGAAGCACAGATCTGCAGTATTCAGATGATGTTATAGATCAAAGGTGGGCAATACTTCTGTACATGGCATCTGTACATACTGTACACTTCATGAAAAAAAACTTCCTAAAACGGTCCATATCAGGTGACAGGTTCCAATCGCCATGTGGCACAGTAATATCACAGTATGCAGGAGGATGGATACAGCTATCTACAATTTCTCCCCATTTCCCTTGATGTACTCACATCAAAGTGCACTAGATTAGTAACTAAATGTAATTCAGAACCACAACATAAATTCCATAGACACCAATATAAGTAAAGGTTGCTCGTCTCAATATCTCTAGCGTGATCCTATAGATTATGACCTTCCATTCAAAGAATTATGTAGTCTACTTAACTCATGGAGACATGAATGCTCTTTGTTAGTTAAAATTTTAATGAAGGCATTATGCATTCCAGACTGTGCTATGTACTGCGATTTCCCTTTGAAGAGATTTGAAGGAATACACTTAGGATGATGATACTGAGAACTGTGCCCACCCCTGGTTTAAGGAAGAAAAGGAATCAGGAGCTTACAGTAATGGAGAAGCAAACCAAGAAGATAGCTCTGTCTTAGAGAAATGCGGGGATAAACTGCAGGAGCCGGAACTCACTAGTGGGAAAGGCACAAATCTTGGTCATATGATTCCTGTCTTTCCTGGGCGGTAGGGAGACATAACTCATTGTTGGGTGCCTCCTCACACCAAACTGGGAAAAGGTTTTTTGTACAAAGTTGTGCACAACGACAATTTTGCTGAATGTAACCAATACATATCATATATCAAGATGGAGCATATTAATAACATATTAATATAACATGAATGTATAAACCTGAGTTGCAGAGTTTATTAATGCTGAGTGGGTGAACATGGTGGGTGAACATGGTTGCAGAGTTTATTAATGCTGAGTGGGTGAACATGGGTGAACATGGTTTAAATATCCAACTTTCAATACTTCGCCAGTTCAGCATCATCTGCAAAAGCTAGGGAGTTTTCTTCATTTGCTTTGACTTGGAACAGCAAGATACTCAAAGACAGAAGATATATATGTAATGATTCAAAAAGGCACATGTCTAATTTAGACAGAAATAACTTCAGGAAAAGCACAGAGATTTGAGAATTACCTGAAAGCAGTCAAGTATTCTGTGTCTCCCATTGGTGGATCAAGACCACCAGTGAATGCCATATTAACATTGAATCCGACACCTGCTCCAATGCCAACCTAAGAAATTCAGAATGGAAGAATGTAATAGGTTACATTTCCGGCAAATATTGTCACGTACGGAATTATCATATTTCCTCAGCAACATCTCCAATGATCTCATGGATCTACAATTCAATATGTAACAACACAGTAATTTCTACAGAGAAGGTTTTGTATCTCCTTTAACAAAATCCACAGCTTCCTGTCCCATCATTAACAGTGCAATCCTTTAAATGTCTCATCAGAAGTATGCTCCATTTAGTTCGATGGAACTTACTCCTGAAAAGTGTATATACAATTACAGGCTAAGAGAAACAATTCTTCTCAATAGAGCTTCGACTATGGGGCGGTATACAAATGTAATAAATAATAATAACAATAATTCTCATGCTTGTAGCTTTAAAGCAGGGGGAGGGCAGCTTGCAGCCCTCCAGGTACTTTGGCCTACAACTGCCATCAGCCCTAGGCAACACAGCCAATAGGGCCCAAAACATCTGGAGGACCACAAGTTGCCCACCCCTGTTTTAAAGGGTCAGTTAGAAATGAAATACACCAACATTTCCCAATTATTGAAGGTTTTGCTTGCATTAAGAAGCAGTTGACACAGAACAATGCCTGATTACTGGGACCCATGGCCTATTCCATTTTGCATGAATAATGCAAAAGCAGTTAGCTTCTTCTCAAAAATATTTTTTGAGTTCTGTTACTGCCCTCTCTCCTAGCACACATGTTCTCCTTATAGATTCAGTAAGCTCAGGATAAAAGCTGCTGGTCTTGGACAGAAGCCACTAGCTGAGATTATATGCGGTAATGAAATACCATCTCATAATCAATTCAAAACTGCACATTAAAAAGTAGCACATATCAGAAGAGAACCTTGGCTCTAACTCAATCTCCAGATAAAAATATGAATAAAGAATCTATCTTAACAGCTGTTATTCACTAACTGAATATGGCAGATTTGTGCCTTGCAACAGAGTTTTCAGCCTTCCTCTGCCTAGGTTCCTGTAACTTTGCATGGCCTAAGATAGTATAGTACCATGAATTTAATCAAAATGTCAGTCAATCCCTTGCTGCATATCCTGATGCTGTTTGCATTTAGTTACATTTCTCTTACAGAATGTCCCTAATTTCAACTTGCACAGGTATCACAGAAGGTTAAAAGCTCCAAACCTGCAACCAAACTTATTGACTTCCTTAGGGAAGAAATGTCATCTAGATAGAGAATGGGGAGATTGAATAATAATAATAATAACAATAATAATTTATTTCTTACCCGCCTCTCCGTTTGGATCGATGCCCCATGAAAGCTAAGTGGTAACCTCACTATGCCTTTAAATTCACTATCATTGTAGCCTAAAGAATAACAATTTGGGCTTATTCCCTCTCGGATGCTTTCATGGCATATGCACTTTGGGTGTGATGGAGAGCACTGTTGTTGTTAATTGCAAAATAATTCTCATCTCTAGTACTAAGAAATTGTACTCTTTTCCAACTAATAAACAAGTCTTCGTTAACACTGAAGAATGAAGCTTGAGCTCATCCTGTGTAGTGAAGCATTTCACATTATTACGATTGATTAAACTCTGAGAGGGACAGTAATACAGTTGCATACTGTAAAGGATGAAGAATGGCATTAACAAGATCATGTACAATTTTCATCTAGCACAAGTGGTGACCTTGTCTCATAGGGAAGATTGATATAAAATAAACCATTAACTAGGGACCATCTATCTTGGAATGCAAGACAGTCTGCATTACACACAGGATTGGGTAGGAGGGATTTATTGTTTCAATTTCACAAATATGCAAGTTTCTAACTTCCAGGTCTGATCACATGGTACATACACAGGCAGACTCAAGTGTTACCAGGTACAGTTTATTCACATGAATAAACTCAGCACACAAACTGAGAGATCCCAAATACTGCCAATAGCAATTCATGTGGTCACAACAACTGGAAAAGTACCTCTCCAATCACACAGATTGCTGCTGGCTGTATCAGTGATTTCTCAGGTCATGATACCTTTCTCAATGCAATGTGTGACCAAGATTGCCCAGGACTCCTTGGTGTAAATGAAAGGCACTGAATGTAAACCAGCTCTCATTGCTATGCAGGTATGTAGAGTCTGCTCTGCTGAAGTCTCAAATGGTCAGTGCTTGACCTTTTATGTCTTCCCTAAAGATAATTTATATTTTTCCCTGCCCATGAATTCTTAATTGGCGGGGAAAACAGTTCCTGCAAAATTCTAATATTTTCTTTCCAAAACATATAAATGAGCAAGGTTATGTAGCAAGAGCCAATTCTGCCCAGATTTTACTTTTGCTTAGTGCAGAATTTATTTGAAAAGCCCTTACCTTTATAGGACATCCTGTATCTTAAAGAATTGTTTCTTTACTTCACAGCTTAAATAATGCCATGACTGTAATAATTTCCATGATTCCAGAGTACCATAGCAAAGAGTGCAACATTTGTCTTAATCATCACTATTAGCTCCTATTCATAGCTTATATCAGGATAGCAACGCAGGCTACTATGACTAACAAAGTCGGCCTTGCAGAGATTGAATTATTAAACTGTTCATCATTCACTTCCAATAGAAATAATGTATATATCCTATGTGTTGTTCGGAGAATGCTCCTATTACAAGCTTAAGAAAGTAAGGGGTGCCCTCCACTGGTGGGAAAAATGAATGTTGATGATATAAGCACCAGCTTTTATTTTGAGAAATACCTACCATAGTTCAACAACAATAACACATAGCACCACCTTTCTCTGCCCACCTATATCAGCTACATTCGGGGGTGCAGGAACTAAAAGATGATTACGAAGGACTAAAGACCAGAATGCTTGCATTTCAAAATGGCAGAAATCGGATTCTCTTCCCACCCACGCCCTACTGATTGTACTGAAACTCCTAGTATTTTATCGCTTGAATGGCTTCTAAGCTTGTGAGATCATTATTACTGCAAACGTTGCAAATACACAGTTATCAATATTATTATTACCTCATCAGGAGCTCCACTGCCTGGGAAGAAGTTTCCATCATCATAGCGATGTAGTGAAATATAAAGAACATTAGGATCATTGTAGAAAGCCTGCTGAGTACCATTCCCATGGTGTACATCCTTCAGGGATAAAGATTATATTATATGAGAAGGATTATTACATGAGTGGCTGTTTACATTAAATTGTAATTGCAATGCTACAATGCCTTTCTCACACTCATGCTGCTGGAAAGTGCAGGGAAAGGCTTGACTACAAAGGTAGGGGTGCACAATTTCATTTCAGTGACACCAATATATGGGTAACTGCTTCAAGCCACAGCCTTAAGAAATTTACACAGTTGACCCAAATTAACTGAATAGCTCACTCCGCTTACTTGTGAAAAGAGCAGTAGGCGGATTAGGAACTCCCTTTCAACCCTTGAAACAGAAAATATAAAAGAGGAGCTGCCATATAAGCATTTCTGAAAAGGAAGAAATGCCCTGATATAAACACCCTGCATATCCACTGCCATTATCTTCATCAGAAAAAGTAATCAGAAGTACTGTTCTCTTCCAATGATAACACTAGCCCCCTTCACGTGTTACTCGCATAAAGGGGCACTCATGCAATCAAGGGGCAGCGAGGCCATGTCCCTGCTCCCATGTCAGCACATTAGGTGCAGAGGTCTGCAGGAATAAAACCTATGCGCATAGAAATCTACACGTGTGGGCTTGACCACAAGAGTATTCTCTGCCCAAATATTGCATGACGGGAGCTTGTATCTCTAAGAAAAGAAAACTGGACTGTTGGGTTCTAAGACAGTAGGGGGTAAAGAGTGGACTCTAACCACTTCTCTGACTCAAGAGGTCAGGCCAACTACACCTACTCCCAGCTAGAGAGGGGTCCCCTTCCAGTTCTTGGTGATGGCTATAGCGTGCCCAGACAATAAGGCCTGACAAAGAAGCCAACTTGAAGAACAGAAAGAATACAGACAGAAATCAGACTGACAAAGCAACGTTGAGAAACAGGCAGCAAGGGAAATCCTAGGGATCGCTGACCTGACAAGAGGTGCACTGTGCAAATGTCATCCCTCCCCTCCCCCTACACTTTACTTTGTTTGACCACCATCTTCCTACTAACTAGACAGAAGTTAGATGATAAAGTCTATTTTTTCCGTATGTGATGGTAGAGCAGAAGACAGGAAAGAAAGAGACTAAAGCTGTTCCAAATCCCAGAGTGGAAAGCTAGGTTAGGGCCCCATGTACAGATCTATAACGGAATATGCTGCCTCAACCACCTACTGAAGACAGCTTCTGCAGAAGCAAAGGCATACATCTTATAATGCAGGGGTGAACAACATGCAGCCCCCCTTCCCCCCAAAATACCATCGGGGGTTGGTTTCCTGCAACCGCTACGAGGGTTTACTAAGGGCAAATTTCTGCTTTTCTCCCCCAAGCCGTTCTTTCTTTTTGCCATTGTTGCAGCAAGAGTGCACCCCATGTGTGTGTGTGTGTGGGGGGGAGAACTGGCCCTTGGACCAACTGATGTTGCCACCCATTATAGTGCCTCATAAAGGATAGACAGCAACGTCCAAATTGCCACATTGCAAATGTCCTTGATAGCACATCCGTTGCTGCACTTGGGAGTGGATGGAGCAGTACTTGCCGGGGCAGCAAAACTAGTAGCTTGGTAAGCCACGTCAACTCAATACCCGATTCCCCTGATAATGGTGGTTCTGGAGAATGGGTGGGAACTTTTTCCAGCCCACGGGCTGCATTCCCTCATAGCTAACCCTCTGGGGTCCACATGTCAGCAGTGGGTGGGACCAAAGAATACACTCAAGTACACATACCCTCTTTCATGCACATCTACATCTGCTCACAAACACCCCACTCCACCCCGCGTAACACATCTGAAGATTGACTCCCAAGCCCAGCAACCAGGAGAGTTTTTTTCAAGCCTAACTGCCAAGGGGGGGGGGGGGGGGAGGGGGGAGGAGGAGGGAGAGAGATTGTAGCATGAGGAGAGCTGAGGGTTAACCATTCCCTTTCCCTCCTTCCTTCCTTAATGGCTAAAGGAGTAACAAACTATAAACTGATGGCCAGCATAGTTGCTTAATGTGTTAAGTCAGAACAAAATTGGCCAGTTCAGATACATTAATTACAGATTAATATATTGGGATTCTGTACCTGTACTTGGGGGTAGGGGTTGTTTTTCTGAAACAAAAACTGTTTCACTCACCCAGTCCACTATAAGGATTTTGTTCACATTCAATCTCTGTTGGAGAAGCCTGGCTGAAATTGCCACAGAATTAAAATAGCAAAAACCCCTGAAACATAATGGAATATGGTAGGTGCATAGGTGGAAAATATACCACTGAATTTCAATACTAAACATGTTTCAAAAACAAAAGCATTTTATAAACTGTCTTTGCTGCTGCTCCAAAATGCAGAAATACCTTTCAGTCAGATATATCAATAATTGTGAAGGTTGCAGTATGAGCTATTTACTGCACAAACTGTTAATGAGGTCTGCGCTGAATGTTCTCCTATTTCAACATTCAGGGCAAAAGAACTGCTTTCAGGGTGGTGGTTGTGAGGTTACATCTTGAAAAAAAACCCTAATTGAAAGAATGCCTGACTCTTCTTTATATTGTTTACTTCTATTTTTCCCCATCTGCTGTTGCTTTGGCACTCTTTTCTTATTATTAGAAAAATCCTACCCAATCAAGTATCACTTAGTGAACATGATGATGTCAAAACAATACAGATGTTACAGCAAACAGGTCAGTCTACGTTCTGTTGCCACTAAGGACTAACAGAGCCTATTCAGAGTGGGGACAATGCTTTCAGAATAATCAAAATATTTCATTTTGATGAAATAACGACAAAAATGCTGAAATAACAGTGGGAGTATTGTTTTGCAGAAACCACACATAAATGTTACAACATTTGTAACCTATATGTAATATATCTTTGTACAGACAAAAACGGTACAAATTTTAAAAAATGATCATAGCAAAAATCGTCAGAAGGAATAAAATGCATATAAAATACCAATATATGTTAAAGGTTGACTTTAGCAACTCGAGAGCTTTTGTATCCTCTATTGCCAGTTATCTCTACCACTTATCATATATTCATAAAGTTCCTCCTGCCTCCACAGTATTCCTTGCCAAAAATTGCAAATCTTCCATAAACTCCATTAGTTGGTTGATCATAATGCCTGCAAATCAAACAGCTTTGCACAAAAGTGGAATATGTATCACAATTAGAGTGCAAAAGCAACATTACCTAGGTGCAACATTTACATGATTTTGGTGCAATGCTGAACAGTTTTTGCTGAAGAAACACAGCAATTCAATTCAAGATATGTATAGACATACTTAAGCAATTACAATGTAGATAAGGCTTAAAACTTGTGCATGAGATGACCCCTGGTGATGTGGAGAAGTTTCTTAGGGCGCAATGCTATGTATGTTTAGACAGAAAAAAGTTCTACAACTCCCAACATTCTCCAGACAGCATGGCTGCCTGGGGCATGCTGTGAGGTGCAGGACTTATTTTAAATATATAAACGTGTATAGGAGTAAGCCCAGTGAGTAATATCCTATGTTAGTCTTATCTAGAATGCAGCCACTGAGATGAATGGGAATGAAATTAGACTTCACTAACTGAAGTCTCATTCTTTTCAATGGGTCTACTCTACATAGGTCTAATGTTGGATTCTATCCTTAATCTTTTTAGGAATTAGGGATTATTCAGCAAGCAACAACAACACCCAGTCCTGTTATTCTCCACTGGTGTCACATATTCAGTGCTGTAGTTTTTAAAAATTTCTTCATTAAGCCATTAGATGCTGCTTTTCACTTCCTACCATGACCTAGGGCTGTTACCTCCTACCTTCCTCAAATTTCCCTTCATGTTACATTTAGCCAGATGCAGGAACCTGATGTATTTTTCTGCATAAGTCAGAGGATGCAGCCGTAAAGCATGGCATTTTTATTTATTTATTTATTTATTTATTACATTTGTATACCGCCCCACAGCCGAAGCTCTCTGGGCGGTTTACATAGGATTAAAAACATAGAAGGGTTAACAAAAATTAATGGAATGGGGATGAGCAGAGAGAGAAGCTAGCAGGTAGAAGAGGAGGTGGGGGGCTTTATAACAACGTGGAACTAGGGAGTGTTGTAACATTGTCCTATATTCTTTTATAAGAACACTGCAATATCCAAACAACCCAGCTAACTGATGTCATTGCCAAGAGCTAATTCTCATGTCTAATTCTTACACATGGAGAACAATAGTCATATACTGGCATTTGTCAGGTATGAGGTAGAACTTGTGAGCTTTTGGAGGTTTTTTTGGTTCTCATATAGTGTAGGACAACTGATGTGTTTATTAGTTTCAAAATATAATTATTAGGATAATAAAGGCAGGTTGCTTACCTGTAACTGTAGTCTTCGAGTGGTCATTTGTGCATTCACTTGTATGGGCTCTGTGCCTACATGGAGAGTCGATTCAGGAAACTTCTATAACTGAGAATTGTTTTGGTGGGAACCCTCCCCCACTGTCTTCCTGTGCATGTCCTTAGAGGGTTCCTGCCCTGCTCCTCAGTTCTCTGAGACAGCCTAATATGGCATTGGATCCGAAAATAGAGACATCACACCTCAGTACCAACATCACAATCGACACTGAAGCGGGGACAGTGGGTGGGTTGTGTGAATGCACAGGTGACCACTTGAAGAACTATAGCAACCTGTCCTTCTTCGTGGTCTCTGTGCATCACACATATGGGTGGCGACAAGCCAACTTACCAGAGGTGAGTAGGTGCATGACGATGTTTCATTGAAGGAGTGATGACAGGACCGCGTGGCCAAGGTTGCAGTCCTCTTGAACTCGAACACTGAGTTTATTGTGCAAAATAAAAGTCGCAGCTCCACAGAATTGTGGTATTAGGATTCCATGTCTGAAGGGTGTCGGTGCAGAAACACCCCGTGTCGAGTGCTCTCTAATTGGATCTGAAAGTTCAAGTCCAATGATCTCATGGGCCAGCTCAATCGTATGTATGCTCAAGGATGCAAATCTCTGAGATGACACTTGGGACCCCTTCTGCGATTTACAGAATGTTTTGGTTCTAGCCTTATAAAAAACAAGGGCTAACTAAGTCCAAAGCATGCAAAGTTGGCTCTAGCAAAGAAGAAGGTGATGGGAAAATTTGGCAGAACAATGTCCTGGTTCAGATGGAAAGCAGGAAACTTTGGGAGGAAAGCCACCTCCAGAGGGAGAACCATCTTGTCTATCTGAAATAGGGAAGATCAATATGCAGGGCACACAACTTACTCTATCTCCATGCTATAGTGATGGTAAAAAGAAAGGTGACCTTCCACGAAAGGAGGCGGAGATCCACGGTAGCGAGGGGCTCGAACAGCTTCATAGTCAGAGCATTAAGAACAACAACAACAACAACAACATAATAATAATAACAGACAAACTCCATTGAGGAATCAGGACTCTTACTGGGGGCACAAGATTTCTAAGCCCTCTCAAGGATTGTCAAGCAGTTGGATGAGTAAATATCGAAAATCCCTGGATTAGCCAAGATAGTGGCTACACAGACTCTAACTGAAACAGTGAGTGGAGAAAGGTATGGATGCTCACCCACTGAACCCAAACAGGTTTAAAGTTATTAGCTTTGTTCCAAACTTTGGCAATGGGAACAGTTCTCTCCTACATGAGCCTTCCTGACACGAAAAAGACATCGCGGGGGGCGGGGGGATTTTGCTGCTGCAACACACACACTTGTGGAAGAGAGCTTTTAATGGTATGCCACAGCTATCAAAGATTGCGGGAGGACAAAAAAACCTAACTACGCTAAGAAACGACAAAAGATTGGATAGAAAAGACAGAAAGAAAGCAATAAGCTAGCTCAGCAAGACTAACAAACTGTTAATGGAATGAAGTTCCCCCACGAGGCAACTGGCAAGGTGGTTGAAGGAGAACTGAGGAGTTGGTTGGGAACCCAATGACATGTGCAGTAGAATGGGGGGTGGGTATTCCTGCCTAATTGATCCTCAGCTGTAGAAGTTTCCCGAATTAAGGCTCTGCAGAGGCGCAGAGGCCGTACATATGATGCACAGAGACCACAGAGAACACATATTTACACACACAATCTTATTTTATGATACACACAGCCACAAATATCAGTTTTGCTTACTAGTCAAGCTTTTAGTTGCCCTTCCTAGTAATTCCTCCCACTCCCCCAAATCCTCTGACATCTTCAGTGAACTTTGGGGAAAGGCAGAGATTCCTCTTGTACAGAGAAAGGTACAGAGTACAGAGAAGGTAAGAAAAAGTATGAAAGACTCCAAATTGGAGTGTGTGTGTGTGTGTGAGTGAGAGAGAGAGAGAGAGAATTCCATTTCCCTCTCAATCCCACTGACATATGCAGAGAGGTGATGTCTTGCCTTACTCACGCAGAATCAACAAGAATCTCTCCTGCTGCTGCTTTCAAACAAGTGTGAAGAATCTCCACTTCTCTTCCAAGTCCTATGTGTTTGTCAGAGGGAGAGGGAGACTGGGTTCACACAACATGCTAAACCACACAATGTGGTTTTTTGTTGAATTATGGGTTATTGTGTTGTCTGAACGCAACACATTTTGTTAACCATGCAATGTGGCTTGTTAACCACTCTGAAAAACCCAACAACAAAATTCAGGTTGCCTTACCTGTAACCGTAGTTCTTTGAGTGGTCACCTGTACATTCACACATTATGGGCTCTGCGCCTGCGCTGAGCCTCAATCCAGTAATCTCCCAAAAGATGAGGAATCTTTTGGGCGGGAACCCCGCCCACCCACAGTCTGCCCTTGGAGCCGAAGGAGGTGACAGCCCGACTTTGGCATCGAAGACTGACACCGAAACGGGGATGGTGGGTGGGTTGTGTGAATGCACAGATGACCCCTTGAAGAACTAAGACAACCTGCATTTCGTCTTTGTGGTCTTTGTGCATCACACATTATGGGCGAATAACAAGCTGACTTACTGACAGCTGACACTATCTGTGCAGCAACTGGTTCAAAATTATGCATCCTTGCAAAGTTAGTGAACCTCCTGATCTTTGCTCCGTAGGATCGGTGTGTAGCCAGTTTATGGTCTTCTCCCAGTAATGATGTACACTGTGGGGTGGCTGTATACTCCAAGTCACGAGTCTGAGCGTGTGGACGTTCGGGTGACGAGCATGGCCCTTGTCCTTCGAGATTATGTTCGATGTTTGTGGCAGTCTCCTCGGGCTAACATGAGTACTGCAGCAAACTGCCAGGTGTATCACAAGGCCAGAGGACTCATGGACTGAAAGTTGAAGAATTTGGAATTGTTTTAAGAAAGTCTGTTTCGGGGGGCGTGGCTTAGCAAGTATGGAATAAGGTCGCAACTCACTCGCTCTCCGAAAGAAGCGGTGATTTGATTATAAATTCCTTATCCTGAAGCGAATGGATTGTTACCTAAAGACTTGTTATGGTAAGAGGGAAGCCTGCTGTAATTGAGACTGCAGCGAAAAGGAGATTTATGGTTTTATAATCGGCTTGACAGGAGGGAGAAGGACGGAGATCGGCAGCGTTGATATACATCTGGCGAAGGTAAATAAAGGATTTATGACTGCTGGCTGATTGAACAGGTCGCTGGGAGGAGAGAGTAGCAGCTAATAATTGGAAAAGAGATTTTTGAGCTTCTGTGAGAGAGTTGTTAGCTGCATAAACTGGGAGGCGGGGCGAAGTGTGCCCAGTGAGAGAAAACGAAACTTAGCTCCGTCGGCTTTGAAAAACAATTAAGGAGAACAATTAATGGATTTATAACTACTATAAAGGCTGATTGAGTGACGGAGGCGCCGGAGGGAGTGATTGAGTTGAAGATTTATGAGAAAGAGACTTTTGATCCCCGGCGAGAAGTGGCTGTGTGCTTACCGGACAGGTTTGGAGAGAGGCTAGGGCGGCTAAGTATTGAGTGGGTGACTTTATGAGTAGGAAGAAAATCCCTGCTTGGAGTCGACCTACGGGAGATCGGCCGTCTGATAGGAGTTGGAACAGACTGGTTCGGACCGGAAACATGCCGGACAAAGCCTCAGAAAAGACAAAGAAGGTTTCTCCCAGTCATGCCGGAAATACCAGCGATAAGGCTGGAAGTATGCCAGCTGCAGTTCCTAAGACTACCAAAGAGAGTCAGGCAGACCCAACAGAGGAGCTGACTCAGAAAATTCAAAAGATGCTGGAAATTGCTATGACAAAGCAGGAGGAAAAAATGGAGCGGGCATTAGCGAAGCAAGAGGACAGAATAGCTAAAAGAATTACAGAGTCACAAACTGAGCTTATGGCAGGCCTTCAACAGGTGGTGAAAGAGGTTGGAGTTTTGCAGGAAGAAATGGGAGAGCTAAAGGAACTATGTAAGAAGCAAGAAGAGCAGCTGATGCAACAGGATCTACGTCTAATAGCTATGGAAGATCTGGACCGGAGGGCAAATATTCAAATAAAATCTTTTGGGGAACAAGAAGGGGAGACCCTCAATGGTTTAAGAGAATTAATTTTGGCATGGGTCAAACAGCTGGAACCACAGGAAGATTGGGAAATGGCGGATATTGAGAGGGCCCATAGGGTGGGGTATAGAAAGAAAGGAATGCTCCCAAGAGATATAATTGTTAAATTTGCTAATTATTATAAAAAAGAAAAGCTAATGCAAGCAATTAGACGTCAAGGTCAGCCAATGCTTCAAGCAACACCAATCGAGGTTTTCCAGGATTTATGCCCTCAAACCGTGCAGTGGAGGAAGAGTGTTAGAATGTGTACAGGGGCATTGAAGATGAGATCGATACCCTATAGCTGGGGATATCCAGTCTTTCTGAGATTTATGTGGAAAGGGAAACAAGAAAGAATAACATCCTGTGAGCAAGGAATGGAACTATTGGAGAAGTTGGGCATAATTGATGCCACACTGGATGGAGGAGCAAAGCAAGATGAAGGCGCTGCAGGAGGGAGCAACCAATAGAAACTGACATCATATTGTAAGAGGGATAAGGGAAAAGAAGAGGCAAGGAGGGGAGGGTAGACTTTATTCCGGATGGTTGGGCCGAGTTCCCCCCCCCCCCCAAGAGTTCTAAAATAAATTGGGACCAGTGCCCAGGAAGCTGGTGAGGAGGGGGGTGAAAACGGGGGTGAGTGTGGGGGGGAGGGTTAGGGTGGGGAGGGTAAGTGTTACACAGAGGGAGACCAACTTAAAGATTTGTGTGAAAGAGAGAGATGGAAAATAAATTAAGAATAGCAACTTTAAATGTTAAAGGGCTAGGAACAGTAATCAAAAGGAAGAGGATTGAAATGTTATTAAAGAAAAAAAAAAGATATAATTTTTTTGCAGGAAACTCATCAGGCCAAAGAGGGTGTCAATGAGCTTCGAATGAGGGATGTGGGCGTTTATGAAAAGTCATATGGAACTTCTAAATCGAGAGGGGTGGCAATAATAATTTCAAAGACATGTGGTATTAATATACAAAGTGTAAAGAAAGATAAAAATGGAAGGTTTATTATTATGTTCTGCAGGTTGGGAGAAGAGGAATATGTACTGATGAATGTATATGCTCCAAATGGGAAACAAATGGATTTTTTTGATGAAGTATTTAATGTGTTGGGAGAGGTGGGTAAAAAAAATATTGTGATGGCAGGAGATTTTAATATGGTACTAGATAAAGGGAAAGATAGGGATAATATATTAAGAGATATTAAGAGGGAGGGGAAGACGGAGTTAAGCAAATTAATGGAAGGGAAAGAACTAATGGATGTGTGGAGAGTATTAAAAGGGGAAGAAAGGAAATATACCTTCTACTCACCTAGATTCAAGAGTTATTCAAGGATTGATTACATTTTTGTATCAAAAAATATGTTACCTAAAATCACAGATTGTGATATTGGGGTTAAGGTCACTGACCATGCATTAATGATAATGGACATTAAAATTAAGAAAGATTATAGACAAGCGAAGAGATGGAGACTGGACATAAGGTTGTTGAATAAAAAATATATAGTAAAGAAAATAAAAAAAGAAATGCAGGAAATTTGGGAGATTAATGAAAAAGAGAATAATCGGCAGGACATACTATGGGATACAATGAAAGCTGTGGTAAGAGGGATTTGTATTAGGGAAAGGTGCACTTTAAAACAACAACAGGAAGTTCAACATAAAAAGATTGAAGAGGAGGTAAGGAGTTTAGAAGAAAAGTTAAGGGAGACAAAAGATAAACGTCTAATTGCCCAAATTCAAGCTAAGAAAAAGGAATTAGAGAAAGAAGAACTAGAACAAGTCCAAAAAAAATTGTTATATTTAAAAAGAGATTTTTTTTGAATATAGTAATAGAAATTCGAAGATGCTGGCTAGATCCACTCAGTCGGAAAAGGCTAAGAATATGATAGGGACAATTAGGGATAAGTCAGGGAATAGTTGTAACTTAATGAAAGATAAATTAAATATATTTCAGAAATTTTATAGTGAATTATATACATCAGATTCGGGGCCACAAGATAAGGTATTGGAATATGTAGAGAGGAATTGGAAAATAAGATTGCAGAAGCAGGATAGGGATTGTATGGAAGGATTAGTTACTGAGAAAGAGATAGAGGGAGTTATCGATAAACTAAAAGGAGGGAAATCTCCGGGGATGGATGGTTTGGGGCCGGAATATTATAAGCTTTTTAAAGAATTATTAATACCAAGATTAAATAATTTATTTAATAACATAATAGAAGGGGGAAAGACCCCGCCGTCATGGGATCACTCCCTGATTATATTAATTCCGAAACCAGGTAAGGATTTGACGGACCCCGCATCATATAGACCAATTTCTTTAATAAATCAAGATTCCAACATTTTTACAGCAGTAATGGCAAAAATAATGGGTACATTTATTTCTAAATATATTAAAAAAGACCAGTGTGGATTTATTCCAGGTAGGCAAATGCCTAATTTAATTGGAAGAGTTCTAAATATAATTAATATTATAAAAAAAAGGAATTTAAAAGCAGGTTTATTGGCATTGGATATATTCAAAGCCTTTGATTGTGTGGAATGGCCAGCACTTAAAATAATATTAAAAACATTTGGGTTTGGAGATAAATTTATGGGAGTGATGGATAAGTTGTATAAAAATAACAAAGCTGAAATAATGGTTAATGATGGGTTAACGCAACAGATTACACTAGCTCGAGGAACTAGGCAAGGATGTCCTCTTTCACCGATCTTATTTGCAATAGTAATAGAAATATTGGCAAATGTTATAAGGGAAGACGAAAGAGTGAAGGGGATAGGAAGAAAGGAGAAGATTAAAATGAATATGTTTGCGGATGACACATTACTGACAGTAGAAGATCCCCTGGAGAGCGGAGAGGTGATTAAGAAGCATTTGAGAGAATTTGGAGAAATTACGGGATTAAAAGTAAATTGGGGAAAGTCAGAAATGATGTTATTTAATTACAATAAGGATGAGCTGGAAGAAGGTAAAGGTTAAGTTAGGTCTTAGACTTAAAAATATAGTACGTTACTTAGGAGTCAATATTGATAAAGATTTAGATAGGCTAGAGGAACTTAATTTGGTAGCTTTAAAAAAACAGGTAGGGGAGAAATTAGAGGTATATAGGAAATTAAAATATTCTTGGTTTGGTAGAATAGCAGTTATTAAAATGAAGATTTTACCTAAGATTAATTTTTTGTTTAGAATGTTACCAATTAAAATATCAGATGCAGAGTTGAAAAGTTGGCAAAATATGATTAATGCATATTGTAACGGGGATAAGAGAGCTAGGATTAATAAAGGGTTATGGTATAAGGCTCAAAAGAAAGGAGGTTTAGGACTTCCAAATATTAAATATTACTATATTGCTAATCAGTTAAGATACGTTATAAACTGTATTTTAGGGGAGGAAGACCTTGAGTGGTTGGAAACGCAAGCAGGGGGGATTATAAATTGAAAAATATATTTTTTAAAAAAATTCAAAAGAAAGATTTGAAGGGACTGGACAACCCATTGATGAAAAATATTGTAGAGATCTGGGAGAAATTTAGGGGGAAGTTGATACCAGGAGACTCCCCACTTGCCCCAGTGGTAGTAGTGGGGAACTTCCCAAGGGTATTAAAAGTGGAGATAGAAGCGAGATTGAAAGACCAGGAAATAACTAAGTTAAGGAAATGGATGGAAAATATGAAGGATAATGATCAAATTAAAGAGATATTAATAGGTCAAAAGATAGCATGGTTTAAATGTATACAATTGGGAAAATGGACTCAGGAATGGAAACTGAAAAATAAGCAATGTAGAAATAATACAAGATTTGAAGATTTAATTGAATTAAAAGGAAGAAAAGAAGAAACTAGAACTAAGAAAGGATTGACTAGTGAGATATATAAAATATTGATAGATGAGGATTTTCAAGATTCACTTGAAGCTATAAAAAAGATTTGGGAAGAAGATGTAAAGGAAAAAATTAATGAATATAACTGGGAGAGGTTGTAGAATGCAAGAATGTTAAAGCTGTTGTCGATTAGAATTAAGGAGAATTTTTATAAGATAGTGTGGAGATGGTATCTAACACCTGTTAAATCTCACCAGATTGAGAAAAAAGTGTCTAAAAACTGTTGGAGGGGTTGCCAGGAGGTTGGAACCTATTTTCATATGTGGTGGAGCTGTGAATACGTACAAAAATTTTGGGAAAGGGTGTTTAAAGAAATAAGTGAAATAATTGGAAGTAAAGTGGAGTTAAACCCAAAGCTTGCTCTACTAGCAATATGGGATAGAGGGAAAGAGAATAAAACTAAGAGAGAATTGATAAACAACTTCCTGACACCCGTTAGATTAATGATTGCAAAAAATTGGAAAGGACAAGGAAGCTATACAATAGAAGAATGGTATAAAGAAATATGGGATATGGCTTTGAATGATATGTTGACTTGTAAAATGAAGATAAAGAGGGGAATGTCCAGTAAGAATGATTTTAGAGAAATATGGAGTCCCTTTTTGGAATATGTATTAAGATCGGGGAAGGGACAAAAACCTTCAAAAGAGTCGATAAATTTTTGGATAGATGAAGAATGATTAAGAGGAGGTCTCATGGGGTGGGGGTGCACGGGGGGGATTGTAGAGGATTATGTATGTATTTTATGTTGTTATGGTTATTATGTTGAAATAAATAAAAATTATTCTAAAAAAAAGAAAAAGAAAGTCTGTTTCTCTGTGAGCTTATCTCTGTCTCCATTTCCCACGGGAGTTTGCTAGCAGAAGCCTTGAAGTAGATAGTTTCCCTGGGAATAAGGAATGTTTGGAAAAGGAGGGGGCCACTCTTACAAGCTGTCACTCACTTTGTAGCATCATCAAAAGGAAGTTGAACAATGCCGCCCTGTTGGCACATGGGTTTGGTTTACAGGTCTGAGGACCTGTCTGTCAAGTGGCCTCCAGTCTATGAGGAGCAAGGCTGAAGAACCCTTGCTAGAGATCATCTTTCGACGCTTGGCCCGAAACCCCTCGTGTTTGAATTCTACCTGTTTGGAGATTTTGGAAGCACTCTGTACATGCTCATTTGCTATTTGGACTCTGAATTTCTAAGGATAGTGCCATGGAAAGTGCTCTGAGGCTTTTCATAGACTTGAACTTGTGTTTGCTCTGGATTGTGTGTGTGTGGCCTGCGAGAGAGCTTCCCCCGAACCTAAAGAATGTGCAGGGGAAGTTTCCTCGGCTGACGAGGTTCGTTCCCTGGGGTCTTGCTTACTTTGTTCAGCTCAGCGTTTCCGGCAGGCTGGGCATGATTAGTGTGAAACCGATCTGTCTCTGCCGGGCTTCAAGCAGCCCTGTGCCTGGAGCATTTCCCTAGGGCTCTGGCCATGTTCTTGAAGAGTCAGCATAAGTGGCGTCTGGAAATGCTCAGATAAGATGGGGCTAACCCTACACTTCTCTCCCTCGGGTGATTGCCTAAAGGATCACATCAAAACTGGAGCCTAAAGCTATCTGACCATTACCAACTTTAAATGGATGTGTGAAAAAATGAAACCATTATGCTTGTAACCATGTGATTCCATCAATAAAAGGAGTCTCACCATCTTGAGTGTCTTGTCAGTTTGCCACAGTTCATGAGGGAAAGCCTGGGGATGGGCCAGCTCATGACACAAACTAAGGTTGCCTTGACCACCATGGTGTGATGACAATGCAGTTTAACTTGTTCATAAGGAGAGTGTTGCCTAGTAATTTTTCTCCATGTTTGCCCTCGTCCATTTCCTCAGCAACCCATCTGGTTCCTTGGCTTCCTGACCTCACTGCTTGACGAAAACATGGATTCCTTGATCCTCGGCAACGCTCCTAGACCTCTCTTTTGGAATACCCCTGATCTGCTTCGACACTTGGATTCACGACCAATTGGCAACGGACTACCGGACTGACCTGACCACGCCTCTGCCTCTCATTATGCTACCGGAATTCCCCCGAGATGGCCTCGGCCTGGACTGGCTGCTATACGAACTTCGCTCAGGGCACTTACCATCTGAAAACAGGACAGTGAGTCATAGATGGGGAGATTTGTCGCGAAATGGCCCAGTCAATCTGGAGACTGAGGTTGATGAGGTAGATTGAGTGTGTTTCTCCCTGTTTGTTGATATGGCATACCGTGGAGGTATTGTCTGAGAGGATTTGGATGGTATGGCCCTTTATGTGTCTCTCGAGAGACATAAGGGCTTTGTGAACTGCTAGCAGCTCTAAGAAGTTTGTGAGTTTCTTGCATTCTGATTCTTATTTGCAGGTTGTGCAGGTGGGCACCCCATCCATAGAGGGAGGCATCTGTAGTAATGGTCTGTGTTGGAGTTGCTGGGTGAAAAGGGAAGCCTCAACGCAGGTTGTTCTTGTTCTTCCACCATTCGAGAGTTGCAAGGATGGTCAAGGGAATTTTCAGCTGATGAGCATCTCTCTCACTGGAAAAATGTCTCATGAGTCAGTTTTGAAGCGGCCTCATCTGAAGTTTGGCCCACAGGGTAACCAACACTGTGGATACCATAAGACTGAGAAGTCTCTGTATGAGGAAGGCTGATGTCATTCTTTGTTCTGTGATTTTGGTAGCCAGTCTTACAATGGTGGATGCCCGTTCTCTGGGGAGGTAGGCGGCCCCTCTCTCGGCATCAAGGATGGCACCTATGGATGGGATGACCTGTGTTGGCTGGAGTCTTGATTTTTCCTCATTGACAAGGAGGCCCAGAGAGCCAAGAAGGTTGTAAGTTAGTGATGTGGCCCTCACACTCTCTTGCAGGGACCGTGCAACCAATAGCCAATCGTCGAGATAAGGGTATATTTGGACTTCGAGCTTCCAAAGGTGTCTACAGACCATTGCGATGCATTTGTAAACACCCTTGGAGCTGTGGCTAATCCAAAGGGAAAGGACCTTGAATTCGAAGACTTCGTTCCCTATGGTAAAGCGAAGGTACTTTCTGTAAGAAGGATGGATAGAAACATGGAAGTTAGCATCCTTCAAATCTATTGCTGTGAACCAATAGTCTTTCTTTAGCAGAGGAAGGATGGACGCTATGGTGACCATTCTGAATTTTTTTGTAGTGATGAAATAGTTTAGATTTCTCTGACGTCCCACTTCGGTACCATGAAGTATCTTGAAAAGAAGCCATGTGTCTTGTTGTGATGGATTTTTTGGATGGCTCCTTTCTTGAGAAGAGGTCAATAGGTGGAGGACTTCCGATGACTGGGTTATTTTTACGGTACCAAGGGGAGGGAGACATTGAACTCTATTTTGTATCTGGATAAAATGATGGCTAGGACCCACTTGTCTGTGGTAATCGTTTCAAAATATTGGGAGGAAGAGACGTACGGAGTCTCCGAATCAGGGTTTCTTTGGAGTTGGTCGGTCGGTTTTCGAGGGAGTCGTGTCAAAGGCATTGTTTAGGTGAATGCTCGCTGGACTGCTTGGGCTGGTGGTACTGACCAGAAGTGGTTTTCTTCTGCTGATGAGATGTTTGTTCGTAGCGAAGACAGTGGTCCTGCTTTTTGTCTGGCAAAGAATTTTGTCTGGCAAAGAATTGGGTTGGTTGTCTATACTATTTTCGGCTTTTATAAGGTTGCTAAGTCTGGAAGGATTGGGCAATACCCATTCTTTTCACTGTATTTCTGGCTTTCTGTATGGTGTCCATGGTCTCATCAGGTTTAGAATGAAACAGGCCTTCGCCATTGAAAGGCAGGTCCTCAATACAGGACCTAGTTTTAGGAGTCAGTACCGCTGACCTAAGCCAGGGGTGTCTGCGCATCGCCACTGCTCCTATCATAGCTTTCCCTGTGGCGAGCAGGGGGTTTTGGGGGGAGGGGGGGCAGACGTTTTTTATTATTTCAAAACAACATCAATTTACAAACACAATACACACAAAAATATGTAATCATATCTTCTCTTACTTTATAATTACAAAAATCAAAATTCCCCTCTTTCTTTTCTCTTAAAAATTATCTTCTTAATCATTGAATCCACAGATGAACAAATCATTTTTTCTAGTCCCTGCAAAACGACTATAAGAGGTTTCCATTCAGTTAAAAATATAGATATTGACTTGTCTCTAATTATTGACATAAGTTTTGGATGGCGAGCAGTGTTAAGTTCCTGCCGCAGTAGCTTTAAAGCATCATTGTAGGAGACTTCAGCTACGTCCCATTGTTCGTCTCGGAGGTAGGAGCATAAGGATGTTATCTTCTCCCACAAAAATAACTGGTACCTGGCCATGGTTGCTTGATAGTTGGCTACCTTTAGGCTGAGGGATGCAGAGGAATACACTCGTTGACCAAGTAAATCTAAATCTGAATTGAAGAAACTGGCAAGATAAACTCTTATCGAATAATATTTTAGACCTTTCTGAAACAGGTCGCTCAAAATCAAAAGAATTTGCTCCATTGAACAACTACATGGGTCAAACCCCTTTTCTCCAACAAATTTCGAGAAACTATCCCATTTCTTTGCATAAGAGCTCGAGTAACTGTTTTTTTCACCGCCTCCAAAATTCTTCTTAAAGGAGAAGTCAGGATTGGTGTGTCCATTACCCTATCCTCCATGCCATCATGCACAGTGTCAGAAGATACAGGTGCCTAATCCGACCTCCTGGGACCCCACAGCTATATCTGGCAAAGGTAGAGATGGGTGACACGATGATGGCAACGTCGAGTCGGACACATAGACCTCAGAGACTGGCGATTCTTCCGGCCGTGGGATAGACACCGGTTCTGCCGCTGTTGGCCTCAACCCCAAAGCAACCTCCATTTGTAAACTAGGTGGAGGTAATCTAAGATCCCCTACAGTCAGAACATCAGGAACATTCGAAGGCAAAGACTGCTGTCGCTGAGCAAATCTGTCTTGCCCGACAGCACCAGCAGAATGGCCACCAGTCGTCTCCCTTGCCCTGAACACCGATGCAGGATTTGAATGTTGCTCTTGTATAACAGAAACAGATACACTGTCCTGTCTAGGCGGCCTCGACATTGAGGCTGACAAACGTCCATGACGGTAATCTGAAGGGCAACATCCATATTTGTAATATGAACAATCACTTGGCCATCCCCTATAATCATGCTCCCAGTAACGACGAATATAAGGGCAATCACACATTGACTGTGGGGCCCAACCACGTGGTGATCTAGATCGATCACAAGAATAATAGTACGATGGCGGATATCTTCAGTATGACACAGATAAGAGCATAGAATCAGGATAGCCTCTCTTTCTATTCCTATCTCTTGCCCTCCGTGGAGACACATAATAACTCCATGGAGGTACAGGAGAACCTCTCTTATTTCACCCTCTGACAAAGACAAAGGGTGCCTGGATGGGTCCTGCTCCATAGACACCTGGCGATCCAGTATGGGAGAGAGTAATAAGGGTGGCGGCAGAGGAATAACACTTGTGAGAAAAGGTGAATGGCTCCTCCACGTCAATGGAATCGGCACTGAAGGTTCCCCAGACATCTCTGTCGACACCAACCAAGGCTGCTCTGTAATGCCCCTCTCTGCATTCAACACCGATTGCCCTTGTTTTGACACAGACACTTGCTATGCCTGTCTAATCTCTGAATCTTGACCTCAAGACCTTTCTAAGGTCTCAGGAGCCAAATTTTTCTTCTTCTTTTATGGCTCAGCAACAGGCAGCACCACAGATTTACTTTTTGCCTTTTTGGTCAACTGTCAGCGTTAAAGAATTTCCTGACATTGGGGCAAATCAGGCCCTATTAGGGCGACTTGATGATTCCTCTCACCTCTCTGTTGCCGGAGACGAAGGTTGCTCTTGTTGAGCCACACCTCTATTTGAGACATTGGCGTATCCTGTCCACCAATAGCCTCCAGAGCTTTTTGCCAATGAATGGACTTCAAGCAATCAGAACGCTGCCTCGTCTACTTTGAAAATAAATGACAGTGAGGGCACGACTCTACTGCACGCCCTTCACCCAAACACAATAAACATAAAGAATGGCCGTCAGAGGGCGGTGACTTTCCACCCCACCTCACACACTTTCTAAATGGAGCCCAAAGGGCCGTATGCCCTACTGGATGCCCGCAAAATACAAACAAAAATTCAAACAAAATCCACTAAATTGCAAAACAAAAAGAAAAAAAACTAAACCAATAAATGAAGGAAATATCTTAAAAACACCAAATACTATCTATAACACTAAGAAAGATTCCCTCATGAGGCTGCCACTATGGTAATTAAAAGAGAACTGAGGGAGTCAGGTGGGACCATTAGGACATGCACAGTGGATTATCGGGGATGGTTCCTGTTCAAAAACACTGTTAGCTATGGAGGTTTCCTGAAGAGGCTCCACGCAAGTGCAGCCCATATGTGTGCACAGAGACCATGAAGAAGAACTGAGGGATGGGCGGGAACCCCAGTCAAGCATGTACAGTAGACAGTGGGTGGGCAGGGTTCCCACCCAAAAGTGTTCTCAGCTTTTGGAAGATTCCTGGATCAAGGCTCCAAGCAGGCGCAGAGCCCATAATGTGTGATGCACAGAGACCACGAAGAAGAACCTTGGGTTTTCAAGAAAAAACGCTGCATGGTTAACATGCCTCCCTGCAGAAAACATGCTGCATTCAGACAACACATTAACCCACCCTGTGGAACATGCACTGCGTTCAGACAACACAATAACACATGATGGGTTAGTGTGTTGTGTGAACCCAGACAAAGAGTCTTCATTCACTTGCATGGAGGTTTGGAGAAGGAAAGAAATAACGGGGTTGGGTGGGTGGGTTCTCTACTCTTTCTTACTTCCTCTAAATCTCTGAACAGGAAGGTTTTACCCTTAAAGGCAGCCTAAAAAAACTTTAAATAAATAAAACTAAATAAAGTAAGTCAGGGCTGCCTCTCCTTTTAAGCCTTCTGACAAACACAGAGAATTTGGAAGGATTCTTCTCACTAGTGATGCAGTTTGAAGAATAAACTCCTGCGGTTATTCCCTTTTCCAAACTGCCATGCATGCAAAGTGTCTTTTGGAGGCTTAATAGAGTCCTCATTGCCAGAGAGTCAGGAGCATTTACCCATAGTGAACTGGCAAATGATTCTTTGGATTCCTGACCATAAACAAGCATGCACCGCTGTGTATGGAACAGAACTATGGGAAGCCCTAAGCATCCAAACTTAAAAAAAAAAAAAAACACAGACATGAGGCCTGGGGAAGGCCATATTTTGGCAATACATCTACACTGAGTAACTACCAATAAGGATGTGTACTCCAGTCATGATATATTGTAAGGAGTTACAGGACTCAAGCAAACCAGATGTACACATATTAAATTAAATGCTCTACAAAATCCATTTCTTTTTTTAAAAACTTTTAGAATCACATTTCAGGTGAAATGCTACTAGCCCACAAAGGTCAAATATGAATATAATGAATTATGAAATTATTAAAACTTCTTTTAAAACTTAAAAATAAATTTGGAGAGAAAACTTTATGTGCTTGCTGTTTTTGCATCTTGGCAAAAAGCACTTGTTCTGCTGGGTAACATTTTGCAAGTCACATTCTTTTACTATCATTAGGCTCTGACTACAAGTGCTGCATTACTGACGTTTTCCCACTGTTACATGTATACATACCTATTATATACCTAATCTATAAATCTCATAACTTAATCAAATCCTAAAAACCAAGGATGAGCAGTGGTCATCCCAGAAACATTGGAAGCCTGGAGTCCAGCCCCTTCCCTCACTATCTTAGGCAGGATCTACACTCCTGCTTTAAAATGGTTTATAACAGTATTGACAACTGTTGGGGCCCAGAACACACTCCATAGATAGTTTTCAAAACATTTTCAAAATGTCATATCCTGCCTGGTGTAGATCTGGTTCTTGTTGCTGAGGTAAAAGCACAGATATGCACTGCAGAAGCTAAAATGACACGTGATGAGAGTCTCGTATCTGTTCCCCATGCCACTAATACCCTTGCTACATACGTCTTAAGCCCAGGAATATCAGGCTGCTCCAGGCACACTTAGGATACAGTACCGGGCACAGTATCAAGCTGACAATTTCTTTCAAATAGAAAAGAATCATAATAATAAAATAAAAGACCTTACACATTAGAAACACTTTCAGAATACAATGTCGTAACCAGATGATAACAAGAAAGCAATCCATCACAGCAGGCCAGATTTCCAACCTCAGTATCATACAATTGGTTTTCTAAATTAAAGGATCTAACAGTTAAAGCACAAACACATACTCACATGGGTGTACTTTCTTCTGCATGGTGACCGGGAGGTCGAACTACAGCAAATCCATTCTACCAAAATAAAACAAAAAACACATTAGATATAAAATGTCCATATCTATTTCAAACATGTTAAATAATTGTAGCAGTGTTACTAAATAGTTTCAGAAGTAAAACCTTCTGATTTTCTTAGTAGACAGATGGGGAGGGGAACAAACAAACACACCAAACTACTCCTGTATATTTATAGAAGAATCATTTGCACCTCTGTTGGTTCTTCTAAACAGAAACATTTTTAAGTATGCTACAGAAATCTGGAACTATTTCAGTTAGAAAATACTTTACACTTAATTGATAAGATCAAGTATTTTCTAGAGCTGACAGGTATGCTTATGGGAGTCTGAAAAAAGTTTGAGCGTATCTCCATCTTTACTTCAGGTAACACAAATTTGCATTAACAGGTATGCTGGGGCAACAAGTTGTTCCTATGTTTTCATCATGGCAAGGCACGGTGTGTTCTGTACTTGCAGCAGTTTATCCTTGAAGAGGTTTTAAAAAGCTCTTTCAGACCAATATACTTTTTTAAATTTCACAAATACGGTTTGCCAAAATGAAGGAATGCACATGTGCAATATACAATTTGCAGTAATTTAAAAACTGCCAACATTTAGTCCCTGAATTACTTCTGCTTCAAGGTACTGCCAGAATTAGATTCAAATACCCAATACAGTGTTATATATACCCAATATAGTGTTAGACACCATATCAAGCATCAGCACCCTTAATGCACCACAAATATGGAAGTTTGCATACTCCAAAAATCTGGAATTCTACTAGGTATGGAATAGCAATGTTACCGGAAGGAACCACTTAACAAACCAGATGTAGCAGTCAGAAAAATAATGCTGAGATCTAATTGGGAACAGTGGAGTCTGTCCATCTTACTACACTATAGGGCTCACCTGGGGCTCCCTGGGTAAGAGGTTCCCTAAAGCAGGGTCTCAAGAAAAGGGAGACAAGGTTAGTCTCTCCATAGTCCATCTCATTATTAAGGAAAATTTCATCAAGATATGTATATCAAAACATATCCTGATGAAGGAGAATCAGTATGGCTTCTGCAATGTTAAGTCCTGCATCACTAATCTTTAAGAGTTATTTTAGAGTATTAATAAGCAAGTTGACAGGGGTGATCCAGGGAGGGGCTGCCGCTTAGTGGTAGAGCATATGCCTTGCATACAGAAGATCCCAGGTTCAAGCTCCAACATCTCCAGGTAAGGCTGACAAAAGAATGCCGGAGAGCTGCTGCCCGTCACTGTAGACAATACTGAACTAAATGGACCAATGACCTAGGTACAAAGCAGCTTCCTATATAACAGACTCGTATGATCCTCGGAGTCGAGTGGGTCAATGCGATCTAGTGTAATTGTCTCAGTGATGTCGATCTCTGAAGACAACTCTCTAGGTGCCGGTGACTGAAGTGTTGGGCGAGGAGGCAAGGAAGCTGCCCTATTCGGGACCGTCAGGGACCGTCTCGACTCCTTCGGCACCGACGCAGGCGGCGTCGATGTAGAAGCATGTCTGGCAGATCTCAGTGTCGAGTGGTGCATCAACGCCGACATTGATGGGGTCGACTGCGGTGGCTGTGAAGGCTTGGGTTTCGATTTCGATTTTTCCGGCCCCGAACGTTGAGACGATCTCGATGCCGAAGGGGTCGTCGATGCCGGACGAGCCGATACCGAAGATTTTAGGTGTTTCGACTTTTGCGTCAATGATTTTGAAGATTTATCCTTCCCCTTAGGCTTATGCTTCTTAGCCGCAGGTTTTGCTGCCGACTGGGAAGAGCCCTCATCCAACACTATGGTGTCTGGATCCTCTGCGGTTACCCGTTGAGGGGTGTCACAGGGCGATGCTGGGTTAGAGCGATTTAGCGGCGTTTGCCTACGCTCCCCAGAGGTGGACTGTTCTTCCAGACTCAAGCCGTGGCCCCGAGGGGGAGGAGAACGAGGAGACCTGGCCTGTTCCTTCTGCATTGCACGCGGTTTGTCCACTGCCGAGAAGGCCTTGCTCCAAAGCAGGCTACGAAGTCTATCGGCCCTATTCCGGCCTGTCTGCCGGGAGAAGGTCATACAGTGGGGGCAAGTATCTACTACATGGCCCTCCCCAAGACAGACGAGACACAACGAGTGACCGTCGGTCAGAGTCAATTTTGCCCGGCACTTGAGGCAATGTTTGAAGAGCGCGGATTGCGCCATAGGCCGTAGCAGGCAAAGCCTGATATAGAATTCTTAAGGACTAACTTAGAAAAATCTATCTATTTTTTTTTAAAAAAAAAATAACTACAATAATAAGTAACAACTAACGAACGAACGCTAAGCTAACTAAACTATTCTTCTTTTTCAGAACGATACGAACGATTTCACGTTCCCTGAAGTCTCCCGCGAGGCGATCAGCAGCGCGGTCGAAGAAGAACTGAGGTAGGCGGGAACCAGGAGCATGCGCAATGAGATGGTGGGGGGAGGGGTTCCCGCCAAAAGTGCTAAGCTAGCTATCGAAGTTTCCCGAGCGGGCTCGGCGCTGGCGCAGAGCCCATGTGTGTGATGCACAGAGACCACGAAGAAGAACATATATAGTTCTCTTATGCATCAGTGATTAGTTGAAGAAGAGAATATATTGACATTTCATTCATGGCAGGGAAGAAAGAAGTGGAATTCCCTAAGGATCTGCATTGGACCAGTGCTTTTTAAGTTGTTCATGAATGATCTGGAATTCGGTGTGAACAGTGAGGTAGTCATGTTTAGAAATAACATCAAATTATTCAGAGTCATGAAAACCAAAGGGGCCGGTGAAGAGACCCAAAAGGATCTCTCTAAAGGACTTGAGTGGGCAACAAAGTGGCAAAGTCATGTAATTCAATGTAAGTAAATGTAACATTATTTACACTGGAGTGAAATGAACCTAACTTCTCATGTGTATATGAACGGATCAAAATTGGTAGTGGCTGCTCAGGAAAGAAATGTTTGGGTCATGATAGATACCTACATGAAAAAGTCGACCGAGTGCAGAGCAGCTGTAAAAAAAGGCAAAATCCGTGCAAGGGACACACGTTTTAATAGAATAACATTTCAGAAAAGTAATGCTGTTCTAGACATTTCTGGTCGAACCATACAAAACACTGTGTACCATTCTAGTTGCTATAAAAAGATTGGGGGGGGGGAGAGAAAACTGAACAGTTTCCCTATGAGCAAGAGCTACATTTTGGACTTTTTAGGGCAAACTAGACATTATGCTAAATGTATCTTTGCATTTAACATTCGGTGTTTGTTTGTTTTGTTAAAAAAATACATATTGCATCAGTTGAAAGGGTTGATAATTAAAGATAATTAATGGAATCAGAGCCGGCATGGAGGGGGGCTGTAACCCTTTCCTCCAGTTCAGAGGAAAACCCCTCCTCTAAAGCTAACATTTGCCTTCGAAGAAAGTCTCCCATTGGATTTTCCCTGTCCATGCTGCTCTGATGTTATTATCATCCCCAACTGAGGCAAATTATATTTAATTTAGGTGTAGTCTGAAAAACAGCAATTGAAGGAGCCTCTGACAGACATTTATAAACTTATGCATGACATGGGAGAGAGGTTTTTCTTCCTCTCACTTCCAATAGAGTCAGGACAGACAAAAATAAGTGCGTCACACAATGGCCACAGGATGAGATGGTGGCCATTACTTTAGATGGTTTTAAAAGGGAATTAGACAAGTTCATGGAAGATAATCAATCGTGCTAAACTAGAAAATTGAGAGGCTTGCTTCTAAATACCAATTCCTGGGAAACAACACTGGAGAAAGCTATTGCCTTCATATCCTGATTGTGGGCTTTCCATGGTGAGAAACAGGATGCTGAACTTCATAGACTTTTTATCTGATCCAGCAGGGCTCTTCTTATATTAATAGGGAGGTTCAAATGGGAAGAGATCACCCCTAGAATTCTGAATGAAGAGATTTAGAGAGAAAACCAGCATTCAGACACAAATTGGCAGCTAGTGCAGCTTATGCAAGCTTGTGTTGTATGGTTCCAGTGACTCGTCCCACCGAGAAACATTAGCAATATTTTCCAAATGGTTTTCAAGGGCAGCCTCGTATATATTCAGCACATTACAGTGCTCAAACTCTGAGGCTCCAGAAGCATGAATGAAGGTTTTAATGTACTGATTACAAGAGACTGGGCAGGAATGAGTAAGTAATGCTTCAAATCAAAGGGACCTTTTATCTTCCAATTGTACTATAAAGATCAATTAAAAATAAAATCCTTCATAGTCGTTTCAAGTGGTGCTCCAGTTGTAATTAATAGCATGTAGAACAAGATTCCTGCTCCATAGGTTTTAAAATAGTAAAAAACTGTGAAATCATGTTTTCTGGCGTATTACCTGAACAGACCACAAGAAGTGTCCAAGCCATTCTCACATTCACAACATGAGGATCAATTCATACTGATACCACACTAACCTTCAGTTCTCCTGTAGCCACTTTAAAAACAAGCTCTATGACACAGCCAACAGCAAGGCGAGCCGCACTAAATGAATGTACTTCATTCCAAATTGTATCACTGTCAACCTAAATATGAGAGATTCACAAATACAGTAAAGCCACGGTTGTGAATTCTGAAACAATTTTATTAATACAAAGCAATGTGCACTGAATTCTAGAATAGGCGATGTGTTAACTGTGTAAATGGTTTAATCACAATTCTAGGGTTAATTGCTATGGTCATCAGCATCTGATGCCACAACTCATTCATTTTTAGCAAATGACTGCAGACAAATTACAAGGTAAGGACCAACAAGTAAATCATTAAGATGGATCACAGCAGTAGCCTTACTTTTCACCTCCTTGTTTTTAGTTCTTTCTTTCTTTTTTAAAACCCTCTGGGGTCTCTTTTAAGTTCAAGAGCACAAGAAGTAGACAACTGTGGGAGGTCTGGCAGCCACTTTCGCACACAATCCAGACCCACCCTTCCATGTGAAGGCCACACTCTGCAGGGTGGCATGTAGACCGTTCGTTTACAGGGTTCCTTTAGGAAACACTAGTTCCTGTTGTACTTGCGGTGAATCCTGCAAGTGCAAATGAACCAGTGGAGGCGCAGCAGCAATACTGGATACTGCATAAATTAGAATATATGACTTGTCACAACTAGGCCCACCTCTAGGTATTTTGGTACCCTAAGCAAAATGCTGCCTCTGCCACCCCCTTTTCTTTCCCCAATCTCTTGGCTGCACCTCTACCTCCCCCGCAGCTGCCAACTCCCCACCCACCCTCACATCACTCCAGCGGCTGCCATTTTCCTCCTCCTCCTCCTCCTCCTCCTCCTCTTTACTCTCCCCGCCACCTCTATGCCAAGTTTTGAGGAGTCCTTCCCTAAAGTGAGGTATAGAGAGGGAGCTGGCGCTGGAGAGTGCCTGTGTTGCGGCAGCACGGGCGATCTTCATACCCATCTCACTAAAAAGGACCCTCTCAAAGTGCAGCAGTTGGGCTTGGCTGACCCTTTGGGAGCTGCGGCCAACATAGTCCACTAGAAAGCCCATCCAATCTCTCACTCTGCAAGAGTTTTAAGAGAGAAAGATTGGGTGGGCATGTGTACTTTCTGGGTAGCACGGACAGCTGGGGAGCCGGCATGGGGGGAAAGCACCAAGAGCCACCCTCTTCTGGGGATTGTTCTGGTGCCCCCAAAATTTGGCACCCAAGGCAGTTGCCCTGTTCTCCCCCTCAAAAAGAAAAAGCCCTGCAACTAACCACTTTTGGTTGCTGTTTCCCATCGGAGTTTTTTTTTAATTGACTGGTCAAACACGCCTACCCTATATGATTTGGGTTGTTTCATCAAATGAAACATTGTGTTGGCATAATACATTTTGTACTTGGCTGTGTTAAACTGCTATGGGGATGCCCCTTTTCATTACATTTTCCTTTTTAATGGTGCATGGCTTGCAACAGAAATTTATTTTCAGATTTGAATTAATTACACAACGTGTTACTATGTGTTATTTTATAATAGTTGGGATGGATGTGGTATTAACATCTATTTTTTAAAATCCCAAATGAGGAAAGCAAATCAGAATTCATGTGAACTTATAATAGCAAATCTAATGAAGCAGATCTGTATGTCAAAAACTAAACTGCATGCTTATAATTATACTAATCTGCACTTGCTAGGAACTAAACTCTATTACAGAGTGGAATGTTGATATCAAGTATGTTCCTAAGCCTCAAAGAATTGATATGAAGAAGGCTTTGCGCAATGTGGACATCCCGGTGGAGAAGCAAAGTCTCCAGAACAGAATAATCTCACAACTGAGAACATTTTTACAATTATCAGCATGATTTATTTATAGTGACTATAGCGACAGCGCTGCATATAGGGCTTTCCCCAATGTTGTTATATTTTACTCCACTAGCAATTCTTTTTTTAAAAAAGAATTTAATTTTTTTATTTCAAATCTCATAACTACAATTATACCATTCTTTTCCATTCTTTATACACACCAAGTGCAGCCCTCACCAGGACCAATTCCTCTTCATTACATTTTCCAAAATTGTGATACTTCTTGCACAGGTTTGTGTCCTTTCCCTCTAAACAATACATGCTCTAAAAATAATTTCCATATATTTTCAAATTCATTTCTATTACATATTCCCTTTTCTACTTTAATGTTACACGTTCATTTATCATTAATAGCAATATCCCATACCTCTTTATACCACTCATCCATTTGATAATTATCCTGCATCTTCCACTTCCTTGCTATTATTAATCTTGCTGCAGTTTATAACATAGTAATTAAATCCTTAATATTCTGATTACATTTCATCCCCTCATATATTGATAATAACGCAATCTTTGGGGATGACTCCAAATCAATTCCCATTATCTCCTTTATCTCTTTATATACCATTTGCCAAAACTTTTGTACATATTTACATGACCACCACATGTGAACATACGTGCCAGTTGGTTGACATCCTCACCAACAAAACACCGAATATTTTTTATCTATTTGATTCAATCTAATTGGTGTTAAATACCATAGCCATATTAATTTATAATTTTCTTTTCTCCTTACTGATAACATTTTCAAATTCCTTGCTCCCCATAACTTCACCCAATTCTGATTACTTATTAAAGTTTTCATATCATTTCCCCACACCAATTTGCAACCATCCCCTTGTTCCTCTTTTACCATCAATATTTTATAAATTTCACTTGTTATACCTTTTAATACCATATTTTGTTCCTTCTCTCATCTTTGTGTTATCATTTTTTCAAATATCGTATATTCTGTACATTCTTTATTTTCTTTTACCCACTTCTTTATCCACTGTTCCAGCTGCATACAATTAATCCATGAAACTTTCTCTTCCCTGAGTGATTCTTTTATTTGATTTAAATTATCCATCTTTATCACTCTTTCTAATATATTTATATTTTGTTTTCTTAATATTTTCCCCATTACATTTTTAAGATTTTCTGGGAAATTCTTCATCATTTCTACTGGAGTTAGTGGGGAGACGGCAGGTATTAATTTAACTCCTCTAGCAATTCTGTGGTACAAATGAATACTAGAGTATTCAGTCAGTTTAACCATACTCATAAAATTCTGTTGTTTTACTTGAGATAAACAGACATTACATTAGGGATGGGAGAATGAGCCATGTGGAAGCTCATCCAGGCTTTCCATTTTCCACCTCAATGTTTGTTACACCTTGTTCTCGCTCCTGAATGCAAATGTATTTTCTTTTCTTATTTTTCAAACAAGTGGCTATTTTTGAACACACAAAAAGTGCACCCCAAATGCACACTTTCCCCCCATAGGCTAAAGTGTGAAAATGCTGTTTTGAAGGGGAAATGCGCATTCCCGGAAGTGCACACTTGTGCAAGTGGAAGCTTGCAAATATTTCCCAAGAATTACACTCCTGCTTGTGTTCACATTTAGGGTTGCAAATGGGATTTGTAAACAGGAATGAAATTCTGGTATGTCTCTACACTATATACACATGAGAAAAAATACTTACCCCAACACCACCACACGGGAGCCTGACAAACATTGATGTCAGGGAGCCTGAGGGAGTTAAGAGGAGAACAGAACATTGTTGAAATTATACCATTTATAGGCATTTTAATAGCACTTTAAAAATCTGCAACTGAAAACATTTAATAAACACAACAGTGAACTGCATCTCTAAGTCAGCTGAAGAAGAAATCTACCCATTTAAAGAATTATATTAAATGCTGCATGAATTACTCTGTTCCTCTTTGCCTCTCTCTTCTACTTTCAGTCTTGATTCTCTCATACTACCTGCCATCTTCAGTGTACAATTACATCCCATCTATAAAGTCATCCTACTGACTAAATATATAGGTTGGCCATTGTAGGGTAGAGAGAGTGTGACTGTATACTGCGTGTGAATGGGGCAGTAGCGGGCTAGCTGCTCTGGAATTGTTACAAAACCTTTTCTCAATGTATTTACATCTTATTATATTGTTAGATTGTGTTACTGTTTAGTTTTTAAATAAACAATCTTCAATTCTCCTAAATGGGTTCAAAATCCATTACTGCATATAAATCTTGCTAATATAATTTTGACTTGTTTTGTGAACCATTCATTAGAATCCAAAGAAATATCTTAAAACTTCCACATCAATAGGTGCTCAGAAAAAAAACATCTGAATTATATTCTATATTGGCTTATTGAAATGTTACCAGAGCAATATAATTGCCAAGAAAATTATTCAACATGACTGCAACTACATGTGACTGCATCTGATATCTGGGTTATTGGGGAGATAACCAGATCATATTGCATGAGCCGCTGGTTCACCGAGAGATGTAGCACTAGTGAGGGTACTTACCAAAACATCTGGAAAATCAACCGTGATGCAGCTGTATGGACCCCCAACTATGCAGAAGCAATTTTTCAGTGGCAACAACACTACACTGACATTTGAACAGGTTGGCAAATACATGAAGGGGGGGGGAATCAGGATGCACACATATACTTAACTGTTGTGAAATGCCCAGAGGGCTATTGGGCGCAATGTATGTATTACATAGAAATGTAATACATAAATATGAAACATCTATTTTCCAGAAGGAAAAATAGGGAGTAATGCAAGAGTTCCTGCCATGAACTATTAGCTCACAGTTCATGCTTTCCAATAATTCCTATTAGCATATGGCCTGACTGCTTTGTTCTTAAAATTATGACTTGGCATCATGTTAAAATATATGGCATTTAAAAGAGAACAGTTAACATGTGGTCAATTACTCCACCATTATTCATCATTCTTTGTACCTTCCTCAGCTCTAAGAGCAATTTTGTATTTTCTTTGAAATCATTCAGGAAAATATTTTAATGTTTTCCCAAATCTGATCCAATAATGATTACACCAGAAACATTCTTACTTCCTATTACCAATTAACTGTTGAAATGTCAACCTATTGTTAACAAATGCACTACATCCCTTATTAAAATCACAGTGGCTTTTTGACAGGTACATTAAGCAGTATTAATTCAAATGCCTTACAAGATGAAGTATAAACAGGCTATACCTACCAGCCAAATGTGTCACCTCATAAAAAAGTAATGAGGTCACTATGACAGAAGTAATTGTCCCTAAGACTATGATGTCGGGTATTAATTATATTCCATTATTGTAAAGCATTTAATTGATTAATGCTGCAACCCTATTCAGTAGGACTTGCTTTTGACTGGACATACATAAGATTGGATTGTATAAAGTATTCCAATACTGTATCCAAGATCGTATCAGCTATAACCCTTGCAATTTCTAATATTATCAAACCAAATTTCCAGGACAATATAACTGACGTTTAGCACAACTGTTCCCAATTTCCCTGCTTTCTAAGATCATTAAAATTATTTGTGTGTCTAATATGGAAGTACTAATATATGCAATTTTATCTAGTCAGGGATTTATTAACCAATATTGGGGATAAGTTATTTCAGTCATTGTATCTATATACATATATTAGAGTTTTATTCGGTTGTTAAAATACTGCACACCCACATTTTCCAAATTAATAATTATGATATGGACTGCTTACTTTGTTCTTGCTGTTATAGATTAAAGGCACAAATAAGGGTGAGAAAAGTCCTACAACTGCCAGCTGGCTGGGGAATGCTGGCAGTTGCAGGACTTTTTTTCTGTCTAAACATGCACAGGATTGCAACCTAAGTATTTCATTTGTTAAAAAAAAAATCTGGCTATGATTTTCAAGGCAACTAACTTTCCAAACTACTAATCCGGTTTTAATTTACACAAGCAGAGACGTCCACAGGTCCCTTGAAAATGAAGGAGGTGATATCAATACAAGAAACTCACATACATGCAAGGGCTTTTCCATTCACTTCAGTTGAGGTGGAAGGTCTAGATATTTATATATCCACAGATCACTAGGGTCAAGCTGCATGGACTGATGCTCAAAGACATAGAGAACCCTAAATTCCCTTTTGTACCTAACAGTTTCTTGCTGTCCAGTTTCTGTCTGTTCAGAGGGTTGGTACCATAAAGCAGAGTGTGGGCTTCTGAATGAACAGTCTGTAGCTCTTCTAGGGTTGCTTTTCTTCCACGAATGCACTACAGGAGAAAGGAAAGGAAATCTAATTAAATAAAATCAGCAGCAAAAATAGAAAGGACATTGTACATAGGTTTATGTTCCAAAGAACTGATGTCGGATCTGTGATGATTTGACAGACATCTGTATTTTCATTCAGACCTTTTAAATAATTCTTTTTCCAAGTATAGAATCCGAGGAACATTTGCAAAAACAGATTTTTGCTGTTTTGGATTTTGAAAATAATGAAAACAGTGTACTTTAGCAATTATAAAAAAACCTAGAGCAATAATTCCCTGAATTAATACAATTGCCTCAATAGGGAAGATTGTACTGAAACAATTTAGCAAAACTTGGAATACTTGAATACTAAAGACAGCTGAAATAAAATGGTTCGTATCCAATGGTGTCATTCTGTTGAAAATTGCTAGCTACAGGTCTAATGTACAGAGGTAGAAGACTTACTGGATGCAAACAAGGCCCAGCTCACACTGCAATCAGGTAACAAAATCAACAAGAATGAATTAACAGATTCCAGGCAATTAATAGACTGTGGGTGACACAAACATACCCAAGTTTCATTTACATATGTAATAATCAGGTGGTAGAATCCTGATGTGGTAAAGCCTATGGGAACCATTTTGGGCTCCCTGGACATTTTTAAAAACCTAGAACATCTAGTTCAGTCTTCTCCAAACCTGTGCTACTTTGTGCTGTGGGTGTCCCCATCCCATCCCCCATTCCCACCCCATAATCTGAAGTGATAAAGTCCAGAGTAGGGATGTTGGAGGAATCTGGTTTGGGGGTAAAGCTCTGTGAGCTCTTGTTGACTCGCCAACCCCCACCCCAGCGGACTTTGGTTCATACATCCCTGAGTTTGCCTGACACGTCACACGATGAGTTGGGCAAGGTCACCCTTTCCCGCCTCTGTCAACCCCTTGCACTTTCCTCGCAAGCAGAGTGGAGGGACTGGTGAACAGCAATGGGGACTCCTGCCATGGCCGCCTGCCAACCCCTCGTGCTCTCCATCCTTGTAAGGAGAGTGCAAGTGTTTGACAGGTGGTGGGGGCAGGAGTCCCGTACTGCCCATCAAACCCTCCTTCTCTCCTTGCAAGGAAGAATGGGGGCCTGGTGGCTGGTGACAGGAACACCACGAGCTGCCATTGTGCGCAAAAATGGCAGTTTGTCCTTTTAAGTAAAGGGCCCTTTCGACCAAATAGCAGCTGTAAATAGGGCCATTTACACAACATTACAGACATGAATGGTCTGTAAAATTGTGTAAATGGCAGCTAGGCAGAAGAGCAGTACCCCGCATGCCGCTTGCTGGGCATCTGCGGACCACCCTGTGGCTCACAGCATGCAGCAAGCGGAGTCGGGAGGCTGCTAGGGGTCCGGTGAGCAGTGCGTGAGGTGGGCAAAGATGAGTTCACCCATGCCTAGTCCAGAGTCTCTGCCTTTTCTTACCACCTCACATGTACTATCATGCTTCATTATCTCAAAATCACAAGACATTTTACTCTTCCCCCATTACCTCACACTTGCTACGAAGCCCTGTCTCCTGAAGCCGTGACCAAATGCTCTGGATTCTCCCTGCATGTTCTGGATGGCTGTTTGTGTTTCCACAGGTGCACTGGTGTTTCAGCATCAAGGTGTCGTACACGAGGCCTGCATCAGAGGATACGAAATAGTTCAGACTGCAATCCTGTGCCTACTTAAGAAGAAGTAAGTCCCACTGAACACAATGGGACTTACTTCTGAATAGAAATGTACAAGAATTTGATGTAAATGAATTAATTCCATTTGTATGGGGAAAGTGTTCTTTTAAGTAGGACATTTTGAATTCAGTTTTAAATTTTGTGTAATGTACGACACAACTTTACAAAAAAAAATTAAACTGGACTGCTAAAAGAGGACTAGACAGGTTCTGAAAGGTTTACAACTAACTACTTTATATTTTCCTCAATGCACCAGTACTCTCAGTTATTTAAATAAGGAATATTCCATGCCAATAGAAAGTAAATCACATGATTTTAAAGGTGAAATCAAAAGAAGAAGAAAGTAATATTAAATTCAAGTATCAAAATTGGTATCAAAAATCCCATGGCATGGGTCAGGTATAATGTAAAACCATGTTTTAGCATCATGAGAACTCAGCTGCTCCCCCACATCCCTTTCTTGTCCTTTGCATGCAGGGGAAGTTGATTGAAATCTTCTACCTTTGGGTTTTGACAGTAGCACCTTTACTATGGGACCCTTCAGCTCAGCAGGAGTGTTGCTTCAAGAAACATCCAAGTCAGCAGCAGTGAGCAAGAGTTCACTCATTCATCTGGAGCAAACTGCTGAGAACAGAAGCTCCGCCTCCGCTGCTTTTGCTTTGCTTTGCAGCAAAACTGAGCCCACGCAGCTCAATTACATTGCCAACTCTGCAGCATCTCAACAGCAGCACAGGCTTTGCATGGAAGAGTCCCTTTCCCCATAAGGGCAATCAGCAGCATAATCTCCCATGAGACAAAAAAAGAGCAGGGGGGTTCTGCTATCAGGAAAGTATGTAGCCAACAGCTTTGAAAAATAAACAAAGTAGCAACAAAATTCAAACAGAATGGGCAATACAGATTTCCTTCCCTACCCCAAGGTGAGTGAATGTTTGTTGAGAGAAGACTAATAACCAAGCAGCCCTTAATCTCCTCCTACCAACCCAGATAAAATTGCTTATCTGTAACTGTACTTCTTTGAGACCACCTGTCCATTCACATATATGGGTTCTCTGCGCCTGCCCAGGGCCCAATGTGAGAAACTTTGATAGCTGAGGAATTTTTGACAGAAACTGTTTCCCCCTCCCCCCGTCCCAGTGCATATGTCCCTAGTAGATTTCCGCCTATTCCCTCAGTTCCTTAAGACTGCCTATTGCAGTCTCGGAAATGAGTGGAGCTTTAGCACCAACATCAATATCGGGATCAACACTGAAGCAAAGATGGTGTGAATGACAGATGACCACTCGAATAACTACAGTTCCTGGTAAGCAACTATCTTCTTCGTAGTCTCTGTGTGTCATACATATAGCTGAGTAGCAAGCTGACTTACTGGTAGTGTCCTAATGGTAGCCAGCGGACAGAACTGCACAGCCACAGGAGCAATCTGCTCTGGTCTGCACATTGTCAGTATTAGCTGATGAAAGTCAACTGTTTTGACCATGTGGCCATTATGCAAAGCTCAGGAAGGGAGACTCCTTGTCCAAACGTTTAGCTCGCATTGCACCATAAGGCTGAGGCCAGCTAATTCATATGCCAATTTGATACCGTGGACCACCCAGGACAACAGTCACTGTGATGACACTGGGAATCCTTGCTGCTTGCCATTGTAGCACACAAATAAGCAAAGAGACTGATGAAAGATCTCAGTCCTCAATTTATAAAAAGCCAACACCCTTCGAACGTCCAGAGTATGAAGCGTAAATTCAAACAAAGTAGAAAGTGACGGAACGAAAGCTGAGAGGACGATGTCCTGATTTAAGTGGAACTCATACACTATCCTGGGCAGAAATGTGACATTGGGACAGAGCACCTTATCGGGATGGAAAGTCATGTATGGTTATGCACACAGTTTGCTGGACTGGCAGGCTGATGTAACAGACACTGTAAAGGCAGTTTTCCAAAACAGGAGATGGAAATCTGCTATCGCAAGTGGTTTGAATGGCTTGACAGTAATGATCTGCAGAAGAACCAACAAAGTCTAAGTTGGTACAGGAGATGAACTGGAGGAGTAAGATTCCGTACACCCCAATGAAAATACTTAGCCAGGGGGCATGAAAAAAATAGAAAAACAGTCAAATGAAGTACAACAGGCAGAGGTAGGCGACAGATATACTCTCCTCAGCCACCACAGCATCATCAGGATGCAGTCTTTCCAATCCGCTCTTATCTTTGGTAGCACTTTTGTTATAAATGGGAAAGGCAGAAAAAGATAATTGTTCCCATCCACTGTAAGACAAAAGCATCCCCCGTGAACTTCTTGTCTATGCCCACTCTGATGCAGACATTTGGGCAAAACAGCATTGACTGCCTAGGCAAAAAGTCCACCTCTGGAGCATCCTAAAGGCAAAATCGATCTGCAAGGACTGCTCTGTCCAGTTCCCAGTCATGGGAAGCTGATTAGGTCCAACTCAGTTGGTTGGCTATGGTGTTGTCCACCCTGGCAATGTGCACTGCAACCAGACCAATCTGACAAGAGATGCAGCAGTCGAAGATCTTGAAGGTTAGGACAATCAGAGGGGGAGATTTTGTACTCCCTTGGTTGTGCAAGTAGCAAATGGCGGTGGTATTGTCCAAGACTAATTGAACCAAATGACCACTGAGATTGGTATCAAAAGCTTGAAGAGCCTTCTCAACTACTGGAAACTCCAAGAAATTGATGTATGTGGTATTCCCACCTCTTCCCGGTGAGAATTCCCTTTCTCGAAGACCCTTCTCATCCCCAAGCATTACCATTTCTTTCACACACACTGGGTTTTGCTGCCACCAGGAACTTAAAGGCTTAGGCCCAACCCTTACTCAGTCCTCTCTCAACAAAAACACACAGACTTTACTCTATAACCTTGTAACACTCCATTTATTACCTTCCTCTTATGTAGCCAAGAGCAGTCGGCTTCGAATTTTACAAACAAAGAAAGCTTTATTAATTACAATAAGTTGTTGAATAATAAACAAGCAACTCATAAATGGCTCTATCAAAATAGATTCTTTCATACATAATACTTCAAAATCACTCAAACACTCCTTGCACATTCACCACAGAACTCTCTCACTCTCTCAATTTGAAAATCCTACCTCTGATCTAATCCCTCTGTCATCTTGTCCCTGTTTCATCTCATCTTGTCCCTGTCTGCCTCCCACAGGCACAGCACACAGCTTATACAGCACACACATACACACACACACTTCACCCTCTCCTTCTCACTTTCTCAGCCAATCAGCTCACACATACAAATCCACCATTCTCACCCTAGAGATACTTACCAAACCACTGATCTATAACAAGAATACAGAATTATAAACATAAACTCAGTATGGGAAGACGTGTAATTTAACAATATGATGCTTGGAATCTGCCTTGGTCCACACACCTTACACCTCCAGAGGCCCGCAGTGAGCCCACCATCCTGACAAGGACATATCTGTGGTAATGGTCCAGGATGGCTGGGGAAACAAGAGTCCCACACCCAGGTTGGAAGCATCAATATGTAAGCTACTTCCTGGGATACATGAAGACAGGTGCAATGGGCGTCCCTGGGGGGGCTGAAGACCCAGACAAGCCCATTCTGGAGCACCCTCATTCACAACTGTGTGAAAGGCACTAACTTGGTAGTAACCACCATCATACGTGCACCACATGGGCAGATAACTCTGAATAGATATCTCTCCATATAGCATGTCAATGCTGATGCAGAGTCCAGAGTGAGGAACACTCTGCCCAACGTAGAATCTAATTACTACCTTGATGAATTGGATTCTCTTGTGTTGGCTGTAAGTGGCATTTCTCTATGTTCAGGTAAAAACTGAAGTCCCACAGAAAGTGACACATCAAGGAGATAGCCTGCATGATCTCCTTCCTTATAAATGCCACCAGTAGCCAGTAGGGGCATGTAGGAGTATGCCACCAACTCCAGAACACTAAGGTGAATTCTCTTCACAGCCATGCACTTGGTGAAGACTCTCAGTGTAGTGACAAGCCTGAAGGACAACACCCAAAACTTCTAGGCATTGAACCCAATGGCTAATAAGATGAAATGTAGCAATTTCTGATTGATGGCAATATGGAAATATGCATCTTTCAGATCCACAGATGCGATCCAATCCCGTTTCCGTAGGAGCAGGAGAATAGATGCTAGCATGACAATCCGGAACCACTTGGCAGGGTGGGAGTGGGGACAAAGGTGATCAGATTCCTGAGATCCAGGACCAGTCAAAGCCTTCCATTCTTCTTTGGAACCGTGAAGTGTTAGGAGTAGAAACCCTCATGAAGCTCATGTACCAGGACACACTCTATGGCATCCTTTATTAAGAGGGTCTCTAGTTCCGCCTTTAACACCAGTGAAGGAGACTTAACTTTGATGGAACTGAAAGGAGGAAGGATATCAAAGTTGATCATGTAACCCTCCTGTATAACAGAAATGACCCAGGAGTCCAATGCAATACGTGTCTAAGCCATTAGAAAGGGAGCAAAATGAGTTCTGAAGAAGGGGTAGCAGAAAGAAGGAAGTAGAGATAGTCAAAGACACCATTCACCAGAGGAGTGTCATGGAACTTGGAAGGTGGATACTGCTGCTTCTGTATCGAGGCAGATGGTTGACGAAAGGATTGATTGCTGATAACATGGTTGTCAAAACATCTACAGTGTTTGTAGGAAGTGGGTTGTTGTCCCAATCCCATTTGCCGAGTAGTAATTTTCGCTTTGTGCACAGTCCATGGCTTCATCTGTTTTGTGTCAAACAGACTCATCAAGGGGAAGATCCTCAAACCAGGACCTGACTACCTGAGATAAACCAGAACAGACCCAAGCATGCCTTCTCAACTTGTCATCACAGTCAGCCTGATGACTTGCTGGTGGAGAATTACATGGCCTCAACTTTGTAAAAGCTTTGCCGATTCCCTTTTGTCCTCAAAGAGCACTCTCACTTCTTCCCACAGGAAAAGTTGATAATGTGACATCAAGGCTAGATAATCAGAAACTTGGAAGCCCAGCACCATTGAGGAGTAAATCCTACAATCCATGAGATCCAGGCATCTGCCATTTTTATTCATGGGGGAAGAGTGAGCTCTTTGTGACTTTTCCCTGAGAAGCCTAAATATGATAGCGTTAGGAGGTGGGCATGTTAATAGGAAGCCAGTGTCTTCTTTTGCACCCTATACATATTTTCCAGTGTTTTCAACATTGGATCCATCGAGGAGGGAGCCTTCCAGGATTGCTGGATGGTTTGCAGCAAAATCAGTAATAGCAGGATCATGTGTTGATACTTCTAAGTGTACCACATTGAACACAGGGTCTTTCACTCTCACAATCAATTGCACCGTTTCCAGGCCAAAGGACTCTTCACCATATGAAAAATCTGCCCCCAAAATGGGCCCATCTCCTTCAAAGAGGAAACCAGGTCACTGTCACATCTGGTGAAGAAGTTGATGGAGCCAGAGAAGAGAAGGACGTTGAGCCTAATTGATAATTATCCTTGACTGTGGGGACACCCCTGAAAGCAATTTGGGACGTATATCAGTTGGTTGCGCCAATACCCTAGACATCTGAACCAACGAGGAACTCGGGAGTAGTATAGAGAGCAGTTGAATGGACAACACCACAGTCTGCGTCTGCTACGGTGGCAGCATGGCCGATGGCGGGACAGACATCATTGGTGGTGTCATGGTGTGTGTCACCCACGGCTGCAAGACCAGAGGAAGGGGTAGAAACAATCCTTGTTCTAGTGGAGGCAACAAAACTGTAGCCGATGATGTGTGTTGTTACCAATCAGGGGAGAAAGATCTTGGATAGTGAGGACAATCTCTGTATTATTCATCCAGTGGACCTGTTCAGACAACACACTAAGCCATGGTTAGGCCACTAATTGTTTTGCAGCAAATGGTTAGGGAGCATGTTTAAATTGTGGTTATGTAGCCACCATGGTTAGGAATGGTTAACACTACATGCCAGGTCATGGATCACATGACACACTATGGCATAATGTTTAGCTCAAAATGCTTAACCACCATTGTTTAGAATGTCATCTGAACAGTGTCATTGTCTGCCTTCCATACCCAGACTGCAGCTTGTTCCAAAAGTAGTTGCATCGAGGCGGTAGCTCTAACGCCTATCCCAATGTGAAAGCAACAACCAGAAACTGTATTTGGGATGCTTGTGTAACCTAGAGCTATCATCTGTCTGACTCGATGAGCAGTAACCTCAGAACATGGAATCTAGAGACCCTCTCCAATCTGGAGAACAGTGACCCTGGTGACCAGGAGATTTGCCCTGGTGATCACTCAGCCTGCAAGTTGGTGCCAGGGCTGGCAATACGTCTCTAATCCCACCTTCTGACAAAGATGTAAGAAAGTGGGATTAGGATGTATTTGTAAATCAAAATTCGGTACATGGGGCAGTATTGTCGATGGTACGATCGATACTGAGACAGGCAATTGTGGTGTTGGGTCCGTAACCAATTCCTTCCCTTTTCCTTTTGAAATGCTGCGCCCAAGCTTCCACATGTTGACTCAGATATAAATCCCACTGAATTCTGTAGGACTTAGTTCCATGTAAACACGCAAATGGTTACAGCCAACTTTGTTGTTCTGATGTTCCTCCCTCCCCTTCCTCTCTTGATTTTGCCTTCCTTATTGTTCACATACTCTTGTCTTCATTCTCTTTCATTTTGGCTTCAGTTATAAGCATAGAACTGCAGTTGGGGGCAAGGAGAATTGTTAGTTGTGAGCATGGTCTTCTAAAGGGGGAGCCCTGTAAGACCATTAAACCCAGGTTCTAAAAAAAACAAGCTGTAGCACTGGGTTTTGAATGAACAACAATTTCCTGTTACATCTGAACTTGGGGAACTAGCTCATTTTAACTGTGGTTAGTTCCCAAACCAGAAGGAATAAATCAGTTTTCTAAGTTCAGACATAATGGGAAACTTTGGTTTATTTAAAACCAAAAGTCTACTCCCCACATATAAAAGGAAAGCATGCCATGAACCCAAGGCTCAGTGCTGCTCACTGAATTACCTGGGAGTAAGCTCCATTGAACATAGTGGAATTTACTTCTAAAAAAACATGCATCAGGAAATATCATAAAACTCTCTAGTAATGTTACACTTTAATAAACAGGGCACAATAAGGTCATATCAGGTAGAAATATCACTTTGTGGTACTTTACTATAGAAATAGTTGGCTATATTCCAGGCATCCCTTGAGGGATGGTGTCATTTCCACTTGCTTAAAGGAACAGTGTTGAAGCCACTTTATATCCAATGCTTTCTGATAATTACCGCCCAGTGTCACATTAACCTAGATCTCTCAGCATGCGTTCAACATCATCAACCATAGATAATGGTTAAATATCTGGATCATTTATCTGGATTGGGTTTAGGAGGCATGGTGTTATGATAGTTGCAGTCCTTCCTGGACAAGTGAGCTCAGAAGATGGTGCTGGGGTACCCATGGTCACTGGCTTATAGCAGGAGTGGGCAACATTTTTTTCTGTTCAGGGCCAAAAATCCTTGTGGTTAATCAGTTGGGGGCCACATATCAGTGATGAGCTATGTCACTCTCTTTTCTCTCTCTTATTGCCACCCTCTTTTCTTTCTCTCCCTCTTTATTCCCACAGTGGGTTGCCAGGGAAGTGGAACAATGCTCTTGCCAGAGGTCTGAACTGATCAGATGCAGAGGGCTTTTGAAATTAGGCTGAAGGCCCGTCCCTAATCTACAGGGTTCCATGACGTTCCATCTTATCCCACATGCTTTTCAAAACCAACATGATTCCACTGGTATTCAGGGCTGTGCAGAGGGGGGCCCAGTGGGGCCAGTTGGCCTGGGGCCCACGATTTTGAGGAGGCACTCCGATGAGGAGGTCCCCCCCAGCTTATGCTACTGCTTCCGTAGCATAAGCGGCCCATCGAGAAGCAAGGAGAAACACTTGTTCTCCTTGCAGAAACAGTGCAGTAGCCATCTGTTGTGAATGCCACGGTCAGACTACAAGCTCCAGAGGGCCATGCCACATGCGGGACAGGGATATATGTGCCTAAATTGCGATGGTTGTCCTCAATCTTCTCCATGGCATATAATCTCTGGAGCTGAGGGTGAGGTAATGATTATGATAGTTATTAATAATAATGATGATGATACCATGAGGTTGATGATGATAATATTTGATAATGATGAAGGACTGTTCTATTGTCGTTGCTTCTATTTGTAGAGCAACTAAAAATAAATGTTTATTTCTGATTCAACACTGAGGTGTTGTAGAACAGGTTTAATATGAAGGTGTTATGTAGAATGGACATGTTGGTGAGCATTAAAAAAACATTAAAAAATACTTAACGAGCAGTTTGAAATGGGGAGGCACACACTTCCCATCTGGCCTGCATGGCCCTGCCAGTAGTTTCATGTAGATGTTTGGGCTGAATGCAATGGTAGCTCTACCTTTTATTTCAATCTATTGATCCCAGGGAAGCTGTAGAACTCTTGAACTATAATTTGGAGTCAGTTTTAGGATGGATGGGGACAAACAAGCTGAGACTTAATCCAGACGAGATGGAGATGCTATGGTAGGGAAATTGATTGCTCTGAATAAAGGTTTACAACTAGTCTTAGATGGGTTTGCACTCCCTCTACAGGATCTTAGAAGTGCAGCTTAGGAGTTCTTCTGGACTTGTTGCTAACCACAAAAGCTCAGGTGGCAGCGGCGGCTAGGAGTGCATGCTCAGGCTTGCATGCCAGCTGTGCCCCATCTGAAGAATTTTGGTTTTGCCTCAGTTGTCCATGTACTAGTGACATCTAAGGCTGGACTACTGTAAGGCACTCTATATGGGGCTGCCTTAAAAGACAACTCAGAAATTTCACCTGGAGCAAAATGCATCTGCCCAAATATTGATTGTGGTTAGGTAACGAGATTGTAAGCTATACTACTTGCCAGTTTATTTTTGAGATCAATTTAAGGTGCTAGTTTTAACCTTTAAAGCCTTAAACAGTGGCTGGTTTTGGACGACACAATAATCAACGGAGGGCAGAAGAGGCAACCGTCAGTTGTGTTGCTTATTGTGTCGTGTGTTTACACACCATGCACACACAACTGATGGTACGCTATTCTGCCCAATTAAGCAACGGAGAGAAACAATGGGCTTGCATGTTGTTTAGCCCGAAGCCCATTGTTTAAAGTGTCATCCGAAACCAACCCCCCCTCTCTCCGTGGACTATTCCGTTTGGGAATAGAGTTCTGTCAGCAGGAGCAGCCGAAAACCCCTGGCTGCTCTATACAGCCAGCAGAACTTGCAGTGCATGCTGGGATACGGCTGGGGGCTGGGGGAGGGGGAGGGAGCAGACGTAGCAACCAAGATGGCCACCGGAACTTTCAGCAGCACAAGGACTGGAGTTGCAGCATGTCGTAGGTGGAGCACCGCCTACCTAACGCACAGTCAGTACGCTATTTCCCCCTCCGTTGCCTAATGTGTCATCTGAAACCAGCCAATTTGGGGCCAAGTTACCTGAAAAATTACCTTCGCTCATACCAGCCTGTCCACATTTTGAGATTGGCCATGGACTACAAGGTTGGTCACCAAAAACATTATATCAATGATCTGTCCTATAGTCACATAAATGAGTGATAACAATAGATGAACCTATCCACCCCTGCCACAATTTTCACAGAACTGGTTTGGAATAAGCCCAACTTACAAGCCAATTCAAGTTAAATCAGACTGCACTGGGACAGGGACTAGTACTTTCCCCAACCGTACCATGAACCTCCCCCACCCATGAACCTATCTACAGTCTCTCTTTTTTACTTCTGGACAGAGAAAACGACAATTCTCTCCCTCTTCATTAATTGCATGTTTAGACATTATGCTTCCAAACATGCTCAAGTGTGTCGTTTCAAGCTGTGAAGTCAAGCGGGCAGGACGACCTGCCTCCCTTTTCTGTGGACAAGCAAGCTCTCCCATCACTGGTTACTTCACTCTTCATGAAGGTAAAGGGCGTTTTCTTTGCTTTGTGGGGAGAGGAACTGGGGGTGGGGGAAGTGGCAGGGGAGGGGACAGCTATGAAAACCCTCTGGGTTTTGCAAGTATTCTGGTGTTATAATTTCATTGAAAGACTCCGAAGCCACAAAAAGTAAGTCGGACTTCTAGTAGCAATATTTTGGGGCCTTTGGACTCTACTGCCTTTTTCTTGCCATCTGGTCCTTGTGAGGAGATTCTATAATCTACCAGGATGGTGCTGTTTTCTTTTTGTGGGCAGGGGGAGGAATGGTTTATGGCAACCTGCCCTTAAAAAAGTATATTCTGACCTCTGAAACCGCTATACAGATAGCAAATGTTTAAGACTAAACAATGTGAAGCAACAACAACAACACTGAACATATGGTACTGTGTAATACGATGAAAATAGTTTTTATATCACCTGTTGTGAACTGTGGCTTGCAGGGTGGCTCCTGGACAGACATGGGGAAGTTAGCAGAGGCAGGTGATGACTGGGCTCGAGAAAGTGGCCGATGCCCTCCAAATGTCACTGGGATGCCGGCAGCTTCCATGGATGCCTGGTAGTTCCTCAGCTGGTGAATGCGTTGCTGCTCCAGTAAAAGGGCTTGCTGTTAGGGATGATGGATTGTGTTACTGCTACAAGGATTAATCTTAACTTTGGGTTGGAGTTACTACTTTCTTTCTGACAGTGAACAATTATTTCACACTACACTAACCAACTGCTTTATTTTAATCAATTTCTAGACTGCTAGACTACATTTAAAAAGTCATCTCAATGTGGTTTACAACATTTTTATTTTATTTATTTATTTATTGCATTTGTATACCACCCCATAGCCGTAGCTCTCTGGGCAGTTTTCATAAGATTAAAACATTTAAAAACAATATACAAAAATTAAAACTGCAAAACATACAATATACAAATATATTTACAACAATTATGATAACTTAAAAAGCTATAAGCCTAAAAAACAAAACAAACCCAGGCTCATCAGATATTGCTAAATGCCTGAGAGAAGAGGAAAGTCTTGACCTGGAGCCGAAAAGATAACAGTGTTGGCGCCAGGAGAGCTCCGTCGGGGAGATTGTTCCACAATTGGGGGGACACCACAGAAAAGGCCCTCTCCCTTGTTGCTGACCTCCGAGCTTCTCTCAGAGTAGGCACTTGGAGGAGGGCCTTAGATGTTGAATGTAGTGTTCGGGTAGGTTCATGTCAGGAAAGGCGTTCCGTCAGGTATTGTAGTCCCAAGCCATGTAAGGCTTTATAGGTTAAAATCAGCACCTTGAATCAGGCTCGGAAACATACAGGCAGCCATTGCAATCGGGCCGGAGTAGGTCTTATATGCTCGAACCTTCTGGTCCGTTATCAATCTGCCCACTGCATTTTGCACAAGCTGCAGCTTCTGAACCATCTTCAAAGGCAGCCCCACATAGAGTGCATAGCAGTAATCTAATTTGCAGGTTACCAGAGCATAGACAACTGAAGCCAGGTTATGCTTGTCCAGATAGGGGAGTAGCTGGGCCACCATCCGAAGTTGGTAGAAGAGGCACTCTGTGCCATCGAGGCCACCTGAGCCTCAAGTGACAAGGATGGTTCTAGGAGAACCCCCAAGCTATGAACCTGCTCCTTCAAGGGGAGTGCAACCCCATCCAGAATAGGTTGAAGACCCTCCATTCGGTCAGCAGAACCACCCACTAACAGTATCTCTGTCTTGTCTGGATTAAGTTTCAGTTTATTAGCCCTCATCCAGTCCATTGTCGCAGCCAGGCACTGGTTCAGCACATCCACAGCCTCACCTGATGAAGTTGAAAAGGAGAAGTAGAGCTATGTGTCATCAGCGTAGTGACGACAACGCACTCCAAAACTCCGGATGACTGCACTCAACGGTTTCATGTAGATGTTAAACAGCATGGGGGACAAGACTGACCCCTGCGGAACCCATACTGGAGAATCCACAGGGCCGAGCAATGTTCCCCAAGCACCACCTTCTGCAGCTGACCCGCCAAGTAGGAGCGGAACCACTGCAATGCAGTGCCTCCCACTCCTAACTCAACCAGTCGTGCCAGAAGGATTCCATGGTTGACAGTATCGAACGCCGCTGAGAGATCAAGGAGAATCAACAGTCACACTCCCCCTGTCCTTCTCGCAACATAGGTCATCATACAGGGCGACCAAAGCTGTTTCCGTACCAAAGGCAGGCCTGAAACCCAACTGAAATGGATCCAGATAATCAGTCTCATCCGAGAGTGCCTGGAGCTGGCCAGCAACCACCCGCTCAAGGACCTTGCCCAGGAAGGGAACATTTGCTACTAGCCTGTAGTTATAAAGATTTTCAGGGTCCAGGGAAGATTTCTTAAGAAGTGGTTTCACTACCGACTCTTTCAGGCGGCCTGGGACCACTCCCTCTTGCAAATAGGCATTTATCACTTCCCTGGCCCAGCCAGTTGTTCCATCCCTGCTAGTTTTTATTACCCGAGAGGGGCAAAGATCCAATACAGAGGTGGTTGCACGAACCTGTTCAAGCACCTTGTCAACATCCTCGAGCTGTACCAACTGAAACTCATCCAAGAAAACAGGACAAGCCTATGCTCTGGATACCTCACTTGATTCACCTGTTATAATGCTGGAGTCTAAGTCCTGGCAGATGCCAAAGATTTTATTCTGGAAGTGCTTAGCAAATATGTTACAGTGGGTCTCAGATGGTATGTCGTTGGGGCCGGCGTGTAAAAGCCCTTAGACAACTCTGAAAAGCTCCGCTGGGCAGCAGATTGATGATTTAATATCCTCACTGCCCCGGAATACAGCTTACCATAGGCACTTACCAGTGTTTGACTGCATCTATCAGGAGTTCGTCTCCATCTGCACTCAAGCCGTCTCCTATTTTGTTTCATCACTCTCCGCTCCGGGGTATACCACAGAGCCATACGAGCTCTACACAGTAGAGGGCACTCAGGAGCAATCGTATCAACTGCCCGGGTCATTTCTGCATTCCACAGATCAACCAGGGTTTCGACATGAGAGCCAGCCCTATCAGCCGGAAAACTCCCCAGAGCCCTCTGGAAACCATCCGGATCCATTAGCCTCTGGGGGCGGACCATCTTAATGGGTCACCCACCCTTGCAGAGGAGAAAAGCTGCTGTAAGTCTAAACCTCAGCAGGTGGTGATCTGACCATGACAACGGGACTGATGTTAAGTCCCCACTTTCAGTTCACCATCTCCATGTCCAGTTGAAAAAAACAGGTCTAGAGTATGCCCTGCTACATGCGTTGGGCCGATGGCATGAAATCCTGAAGAACAAAGAATCTGGGGGATCTCAACATTACCACCGAGACTACCTTTGTCAGCTCAGCTAGGGAGTCCGTTGAGCAGCGGGGTGGGCGGTACATCCCTAATCTGTCCTCTTGGCCCAACACAAAGTGCAAACACTCTAGACCAGTAGTCACATGGACAGGGAGCCTGCAGAGGGGAATGGAATTCTTATAGACCACAGCAATCCCCGCTCCCCGGCCCTCAAGTCTACCCTGATGCTGAACCAAGTACCCCGGTGGGCACAGCTGGGAGAGGCTGACGCTTCCCTGCTCACCCACCCAAGTCTCGGTTATACATGCCAGATCGGCTGCCTCTTCCACAATTAAGTCGTGGATGAGGGAGATCTTATTATGCACCGATCTGGCATTTAAAAGCAGCACCCGGAGACCTGAGGGCTGGCTGATAGGGCAACCAGCAAGCCTGTTTGGGGGGGGGGGGGGGGAACAAGGCACAGCCATTAACTGTCTGGGCCGTGTTCCCCTCACCTGGCAAGTCCTCCTCACAATGCCATATCTCCCTTTACCCATCACTACACTAATGGGGGCACCCCTCTGATCCCCCCCCCCACTTGGCCCTGTATCCTCCTTCCCAGGCACAGAACTCAAGCCTGGGAAAAAACAAACAAACAAACAATTTAAAGTGCCAAAACATCCACAGGTAAAACACTTTAAACCAGAAAATACAAAATATCTAAGTGAAAAACATTTAAAATGAAAGAACAATCAACAAACTAGGCAGCACAGTCCGGGAAGGTCTGGGTGAAAAGGTAGGTCTTCAACTGCACCAAAAGATGTCACAGTTGGCACCTCCCACATACCAAGGGAGATGACACTCCACAAAGTGGGCGCAGCCACAGAGAAAACCTGCTTCCAAGTTGCCACCAGATGGCTTTCCACAGGTTGCAATACTCTACTAGCCAGTACATCTTCAAATCTAAATTAAAATGCACTACTGGCCTTTTATGTAGTGTTCTTAATGAAGAAAATGTTATTCTAATAAGCCAGTACAACTAATACATCAACAACAATTTGCCTGAGAAGAGAGCCTTGTTTGTAATTACCTTATCACAAGCCTTTTCAAAGAGAAGGTTGGCATATAATTTTATATGCCTTTCATTCCTTAATATGCCTTAAATTTCAAGGCTGTAATTATTGCTGGACTTCTTGAACTTGAAAATCAGAATTCAGCTTGAAAGATAGGGTTTTAGTACTCAAGTTATAAGATAAAGGGCTACTGAATTTTGACTTAAGTGAAGTTCCTGGGTGAGGCATAACATAAATATCTTCAACAGGTGGGTCACAACCAGGGTGCACTAGTACCACCTCCACCATTTTTTAGGTGACAAAGAGAGGAGGAGACAGGATGGGGAAAGACAAAAACTGTAAAAGAATGGGAAAGAGAAGTGATAGAGAAGAGATCTAGATGGATGGACAGAGAGATAGTGAAGATACAAGCTTTAAAAAATTAAAATCAGTCCCATGCTGCACGTTGAATTAAGGATAATCCTGAATCTGGAAAAAATTCAGACTGCTCTGCTAAGTAAACTTGCATTTGAATGCAAACTAGAGTTCTTTCCTATAACACCAATTTTGATGCTGATAAGATTCAAGGCAGTTCAGACACAAACTCAATTATGCACAAGAATCATTTATAGTATGACAAAGATTTGACTCAATGGGAATGAATTAATTAATAATCCATACACATCCTCAAAAATGGCCTAGCCACCAACTTTTTTTAGAGTAAGGTAAAATCTGGTTCAAATGTTCTGCAGGGGCCAACAGTACAAGTGGGCACATTGTCTGAATAAATACTAGCTATGAATGCCTTGAGATGTAATATATATACAGAGGAAAGATTTCCTACATTTCTCAAAACAAAACAGTCGTATCTCCCCATGCAGGGCCAGATTGCACACCTCTCTTCAGGAAAAGATGTGAAAGTTCTATTTCAGACATGATAGAGAAACACAGGAACAGGAAGTGAAAGACCTGGATCTGGGATTGAGGACAGCATTCTTGCTTCTACAGTAGAAGCATATGAGGTGAGACAAAGCAGGTACTTCCCTTGTGAGCTGTAGTTGTCATGAAAACTGCACAACCCTAGCTAGTTCCACAAGTTCTATCTGATGTATGACCAGGCAAGGAACAGATGGATAACGTTAACTACACAACTGGTATTCCTGTCTCTGTTCATAAAAACAGGAGAGCCATGCAGGATCAGACCAATGGTCCATCTAGTCCTGCATCCTGTTCACATAGAGGCCAATCAGCTCCCCAAGGGAAACCCACAAGCAGGCCGTGAGTGCAACAGTATCCTCCCATCCATGTTCCCCAGCAAATGATGTACATAGGCATAGTGCCTCTGATACTGGAGGTAGCATATAGCCATCAGGACTAGTAGCAGTTGATATCTTTCTCCCCTAGGAATTTCTCTAAACCCCTTTTAAATTGAAATGAGTGGCCATTACTACATCTTCTGATAGAAAATTCCATAGTTTAACTATGCACTCTGTGAAGAAGTCTTTCCTTTCATCTGTCCTGAATCTCCCACCAATCTGCTTCATGGGATGACCCCAAGTGTTGGTATTATGAGAGAGGGAGAAAAATGTCAAAACCAGAGAGCCGGTGCCTGCAGGAGGAGGGGACCACCATCACCCCACCCAGGGAAGAAGGAGAGCTATCTGCTGCTGCTGCTGCTGCTGCTGTTTGTTGCCACCACCGCCCTCTCCCTGTTGGACTGCTGCTGTTCAGTGGACTGCCACGCCCTGCAGGACCAGGCCCCCAGGTACTCACCCAGCTGCTGCTGGCATTCTCCACCTGTCCCTCTCTTGGAAGAGGGATACATAAGCCGGCTGGCTGGGGTGTCCTGGGAGAGCCAGTGCCTGCAGGAGGAGGGGACAACCATCATCCCACCCAGGGAAGAGGGAGAGCTGTCTGCTGCTGCTGCTTGCCTGCCTGTTTGCTGCTGCTCTTTTTTTCTCCTCCCTTTCCTCCCCCCCCTTTTTTTTTCCTGGTTGGCTTTTTCTGGGTCTTGAGCCATGTGCCTGGGAGGGAGGATACAGAGCCAAGTGGGGGGATTTGAGGGGGCCCCCAATCAGTGTAGTGATGGGTAGAGGGAGATATGGCATTGTGAGGAGGACGTGCCAGGTAAGGGGAACGCAGCTCAGACAGTTAACGGCTGTGCCATGTTCCAGTCCTCCTCGCAACCACAGGTTTGTTGGTTGCCCTATCAGCCAGCCCTCGGGACTCCGGATGCTGCTCTTAAATGCCAGATCGGTACATAATAAGACCTCCCTCATCCACGATTTAATTGTGGAAGAGGCAGCCGATCTGGCATGTATAACCGAGACCTGGGTGGGTGAGCAGGGAGGAGTTAGCCTCTCCCAGTTATGCCCACCAGGATACTTGGCTCAGCATCAGGGTAGACCTGAGGGCCGGGGAGGGGGGGTTGCTGTGGTCTATAGGAACTCCATTTCCCTCTGCAGGCTCCCTGTCCATGTGACTACTGGTCTGGAGTGTTTGCACCTTGTGTTGGGTCAGCGGGACAGATTAGGGATTCTGTTGGTGTACCGCCCACCCCGCTGCTCAACGGACTCCCTAGGTGAGCTGACGGAGGTGGTCTCGGGTGTACTGCTGAGATACCCCAGACTGTTGGTTCTGGGGGATGTCAACATTCATGCTGAGGGCACCTTATTCGGGGCAGCTCAGGATTTCATGGTCTCCATGACAACCATGGGACTGTCCCAACATGCCATCGGCCCAACGCATGTAGCAGGGCATACTCTAGACCTGGTTTTTGCAACTGGACATGGAGATGGTGATCTGAAAGTAGAGGACTTTACATCAGTCCCTTTGTCATGGTCAGATCACTGCTTGCTGAGGTTTAGACTTACAGCGGCTTTTCCCCTCTGCAGGGGTGGGGGACCTATTAAGATGGTCCACCCCCGGAGGCTAATGGATCCGGATGGTTTCCAGAGGGCTCTGGGGAGTTTTCCGGCTGATAGGGCTGGCTCTCCTGTCGAAACCCTGGTTGATCTGTGGAATGCAGAAATGACCCGGGCGGTTGACACGATTGCTCCTGAGCGCCCTCTCCTGTGTAGAGCTCATACAGCTCCATGGTATACCCCAGAGCTGAGAGCAATGAAACAAAATAGGAGACGGCTTGAGGGCAGATGGAGATGAACTCCTGATGGATGCAAACAAACACTGGTAAGTGCATATAGTAAGGTATATTCAGGGGCAGTGAGGGCGGCAAAAAAACAATACTTTGCTGTCACCATCAAATCATCTATCTGCTGCCCAGCAGAGCTTTTCAGAGTTTTCCGGGGGCTATTACATGCTGGCCCCAAGGATGTGCTACAACCATCTGAGGCCCGCTGTACTGAATTTGCTAGGCACTTCCAGAATAAAATCTTTGGCATCCGGCAGGACTTAGACTCCAGTGTTATAGCAGGTAAATCTAGTGAGGTGTCCAGAGCACAGGCTTGTCCTGTTTTCTTTGATGAGTTTCAGTTGATACAGCTTGAGGATGTTGACAAGGTGCTTGGACAGGTTCGTGCAACCACCTCTGTATTGGATCCTTGCCCCTCTTGTCTAATAAAAGCTAGCAGGGATGGAACAGCCGGCTGGGCCAGGGAAGTGATTAATGCCTCTCTACGAGAGGGAGTGGTCCCAGGCTGCTTGAAGGAGGCGGTAGTGAGACCACTCCTGAAGAAATCTTCCCTAGACCCCGAAAATCTTAATAACTATAGACCTGTGGCAAATATTCCATTCCTGGGCAAGGTCCTTGAGCGAGTGGTTGCGAGCCAGCTCCAGACACTCTTGGATGAGACTGATTATCTGGATCCATTTCAGTCCGGCTTCAGGCCTGGTTTTGGTACGGAAACAGCCTTGGTCGCCCTGTATGATGACCTATGTCGGGAGAAAGACAGGGGAAGTGTGACTCTGTTGATTCTCCTTGATCTTTCAGCGGCTTTCGATACCATCGACCATGGTATCCTTCTGGGACAACTGGCTGAGTTGGGAGTGGGAGGCACTGCATTGCAGTGGTTCCACTCCTACTTGGCGGGGCGGCTCCAGAAGGTGGTGCTTGGGGGACATTGCTTGGCCCCATGGATTCTCCAGCATGGGGTTCCACAGGAGTCAGTCTTGTCCCCCATGCTGTTCAACATCTACATGAAACTGTTGAGTGCGGTCATCTGGAGTTTTGGGGTGCGTTGTCATCAGTACGCCGATGACACACAACTCTATTTCTCCTTTTCATCTTCATCAGGTGAAGCTGTAGATGTGCTGAACCAGTGCCTGGCTGCGACAATGGACTGGATGAGGGGTAACAAACTGAAACTCAATCCAGACAAGACTGAGATGCTGTTAATGGGTGGTTCTGCTGACCGGATGAAGGGTGTTCAACCTGTTCTGGATGGGGTTGCACTCCCCTTGAAGGAGCGGGTTCGTAGCTTGGGGGTTCTCCTAGAACCATCTCTGTCACTTGAGGCTCAGGTGGCCTCGGTGGCACGGAGTGCCTTCTACCAACTTCGGTTGGTGGCCCAGCTACGCTCCTATCTGGACAGGGATAACCTGGCTTCAGTTGTCTATGCTCTGGTAATCTCTAAATTGGATTACTGCAATGCACTCTATATGTGGGGCTGCCTTTGAAGACGGTTCAGAAGCTGCAGCTTGTGCAAAATGCAGCGGCCAGATTGATAACAGGAACCAGAAGGTTTGAGCAGATAAGACTTACTCTGGCCCGCTTGCACTGGCTGCCTATACATTTCCGAGCTCAATTCAAGGTGCTGGTTTTAACCTATAAAGCCTTACACGGCTTGGGACCACAATACCTGATGGAACGCCTCTCCCGACACGAACCTACCCGTATACTACGATCCATATCGAAGGTCCTCCTCCGGTTGCCTACTCCAAGGGAGGCACGGAAGGTGGCAACAAGGGAAAGGGCCTTTTCAGTGGTGGCCCCCCAATTATGGAATGATCTCCCTGATGAGGCTCGCCTGGCGCCAACATTGTTATCTTTTCAGCGCCAGGTCAAGACTTTCCTCTTCTCCCAGGCATTTAACAGCATATGATGAGGGTTTTTTGTGTTTTTGTGTTGTTGTTGTGCTTTGACCCAGAAGGATATTGTAATTTTAACTTGTTTTTATGCTTTATGTTTTTAAATTTTGTATATTGGTGTTTTAATTGTTCAATGTTTTTAGTTTTTGTAAACCGCCCTGAGAGCTTCGGCTATGGGGCAGTATATAAATGGGGAAGAAAAAACAAAACAAAACAAAATACTGCTGTGCAAAAAACACCTTGGTTTCAAATAGCAAGTAAGGAACATGTTGCCTTTTATGTACTCAGAACAAACAACAAACATACATGGCTCTAGAAAATATTCATTAACTGATATAGGCATGTTGCCCTTTTGCATTCTGTTTTACCTGTCTGAAGAGTAGCTCTTGCTCAGCTTGCCTCTGCCCTGGCTCTAGATCTTGTTGCAATTCTCCATCTTCATCACTCTCAAGAGGTTCTTGCTTCACCTTGACCATACTGGTTAACCCTTGAACTTCTTTTTGATTCAATATCCTGTCAATATATGGGTCTTCTAAAAACGCCTGGTGTTCTCGCAATTCTTCTTCAGTCTCTTCAGGATGGCTTTCATGCTGGCGGGAAGACTCATTTGATTTTGGTATCATCTGAAAACATTCCCAAAATGTACTACTTTAAGTATGAGACTCAAGAATCAAAATACAATCTTATCAAAGAAATAATTTGCAGTTGTGAAGAAAGTAAGAACAATAAAATACATTTTCTTACCATTTCCGTCCTGAACTTGGTTGAATTATTTTAACAAACTTTCTATCTCTGAACCATACATATGAATTAGGTTTATTTTTTAAACAAAAGGAATATAGGACGTTGGCTTGCTCTTTTTAACATTTTGTCTCTACACACCCACTAAAATACACACATTAGGTACTTTGTAAAATGATAAACATGCTCTAAAGTGCTTCTACTAACCAATCTTTGAACTAGTTTTCAGGCATTCATGTTTGGGAATGGGAAAAATTTCAGATTGGGGATGAGATACAGTGAATATTAGAGTCCTCTTAAACACTACTACCAATTAGTGCATACTAAGCATAAAATGTTTAACTACATAGCCAAACTATGCAGAAACTCATAGAAACAGAATAGTAGAGTTGGGAGGGGCTTATGAGGCCATCGAGTCCAACCCCCTGCTCAATGCAGGAATCCACATTAAAACATACCTGGCAGATGGCTGTCCAGCTGCCTCTTGAATGCCTCTAATGTGGGAGAGCCCACCACCTCCCTAGGTCATTGGTTCCATTGTTGTAGTGCTCTAACAGTCAAGAATTTTTTCCTGATGTCCAGCCGGAATCCGGCTTCCTATAACTTCAGCCCATTATTCCACGTCCAGCACTCTGGGATGATCGAGAAGAGATCCTGGCCCTCCTCTGTGTGACAACCTTTCAAGTATTTGAAGAGTGCTATCATGTCTCCCCTCAGTCTTCTTTTCTCAAGGCTAAACATGCCCAGCTCAAGAGTCAAACTTGCCACCATGGGAACTTATAAGAAGATTGCTAAACTTATAAGAACTGGCTTCTTTCCTACATTACTGTGAAGAGTATTTGGAGCCACTATTAAAGCTGTTCTCTCTGTTATAGTGCATAAGCCCTTCATCCATTATTGCCTCCAAGTTCACATCTCCCTCCCCGTAGGATTCAGTTTAAAGCCCTCCTGATGAGGTTCTTCATGCTGTGGCCGAACACATTCTTCCCAGCCCTTGTGAGGTGCAACCCGTCCCTTGCCAGCAGTCCATCTTCCAAGTAGCATAGCCCATGGTCCCAGAATTCAAGCAATTCTAGTCTATGGCAATTTTTCTATAATCAATAATTCATGTTAATCAATATCCCTTTTCCTTTTTTGCCTTCGATCAAGATACTCAAGAGAGCAATAGAATATAAACACTCATTTAAGTATTTCCTTGAGAATGTTCCTGTCTTCTAAAGTATTTACACTAAGACAGGACTATAGGACATACCACAGTTATAATGCATCAGTGATGTAAGAAACACAGGGCAATAGAATTTAAGCTAAATGTAGAGATAATCCAGTCTTGTATAAGCTATACATTTATTTTACAAACTATCACTTCCCTTCCATTCATGTTCTCCTGTGAATTATTTTTTTTCTATAAAACTAACAATGTATTCTTTTGTCTTGGCTCTAATAGTTACATATTCAGCATAACTTTCTTCTCCAGTTTTCCCATCTGAGATCTGAAACACTGTTTGTTGCAGTTATTGCAGTTCCTAAAATATAAATATAATGTTAAAAATTTTGGTCTAATCTTTGGGAACAAGTGTAAAGCAGTGTTGCCACGAGTGCTGGTAGTCTGAGGGCAAAACATACTTCAAATTGCAGTTCTGGGTAGTGCAGGGTGATAAGAAAATCCCTCCCATTGGGAAGCCTGAGAGGAATTGGACTTTTTAAGTCACCGTATCAGGAGGTGATGGGGTGATGCACTTCCAATTCTGTGGAGGAAGCGTCTTGGCTTAGTCAGCCCTGTTCTGCACCTGCTTCCAATAATTGCCCTGAGAGATGTTCAGGAGGCGAGCGAACCAGACATGGCAGGGCTACCATGGCATCACCAGAACACAGGACGCGTGATCCCTTGCAATCTTCACTATTACGCAGGGAATGAGAGGAAAGGGGGGAATGCGTAATACAGGCGTGCTTTCCACGGTATTGCAATGCGTCCCCCATGGACCTCGTCCCGTTGCCGGCTCTGCTGCAAAAGCGGGGAAGGACAGCATTGGAGACAGTGGCAAACAGGTTGACGTCGGGTAGACCCCAATTCCAGAAGAGATGGCAGAGGACTCATCTGTGTAGCTGCCTCTCGTGAGAATCATGCCTGGTCCTGCTGACACTGTCCGCTAAGGTGTTCTGGACTCCTGAAACATGGATGGCAGTGAGCTGGATCTGTTTGTTGAAACACCAAACCAAGAGTTCCAAGGTGAGATCCAAGAGGGCCTGGGATCTGGTCCCTCCCTGTTTGTTTAAATATGCGACTGCGGTAGTGTTGTCTGTCGCTATTTGTAGAAGGACTGACTGAAGATTCGCATCAAAGGCTCTTAGGGCTTCGTAAATCGCCATCAATTCCAACCATTTGATATGGTAGGGCAGCCTCCACGGTTATCAGTGGCCATGGACCTTTAGTTCTTGGTAATGCGCGCCCCATCTGAGAAGGGAAGTGTCTATAGTGAGAATGCCCTGTACGTCGAGACGGCAAAACGGGATTCCGATGCCGAGATTTTTCGATTGCGTCCACCACTGAAGGGATTCCCTGATCAAAGGTGGTATGATTAAATGGGTACTCCTGGGATCCTTGCTGAAGTTGAATGTGTGGATGAACCAGAACTGAAGGCGTCACATCCAAAATCTGGACTGTTGCACCACCGCTGTGGTCAAGGCCATCAATCCCAACAGACATTGGATGTCGAACGCTGTCACGTTGGAGGAACCCTTTAACCTGGTTGTGAGATGGATGATTGTCTGCGCTCAATCGCCTGGAAGGAATGCTCTGGCAACGGTAGAGTCCAAGAGGCCACTGATAAATTGAATGGATTGACTCGGTTGAAGATGGGATTTTTCATAATTTATGCAGAGGCCCAGGCAATGGAGGAGGTCACAGGAGAGATTTATGGCTCTTTGAAGCTGTTACTGTGACGGAACCACTAGGAGCCAGTCGTCAAGGTACGAATTAACCTCGATGTTCTTGAGTCTTAGACTAGCACAAACTATGGCCATACACTTTGAGAAAACCCTGGGAGCGGTGGAAAGTCCAAAAGGAAGCACTGTGTACTGGTAAATTTTGCCTCTGATGACAAAGCGCAGGTATCAGCGGTGGGATCAGTTGATGGAGGTATGAAAATAAGTGTCACGGAGGTCGATGGAGGCAAACCAGTTCTCCCTCCCAAGAAGCGGAAGGATCGAAGCTAGCAAGATCATCCAAAATTTTCTGATGTGTAGGTATGCGTTGAGACCGCGCAAGTTTAGGACTGAACGAAGACCCCATCCTTCTTTTTTACTGTGAAGTACCTTGAATAGAAACCGTTGTGGATGTCCTCGAGAGGTACACGCTCAATAGCGCCCTTGTGTAACAATACCTCTATCTCGGTCGAGAGTGCAGGATTTAACGGGGTATGCATCATGGTGCCGAGAAGAGGGAGGTCTTCAAACTCTAGACAGTAACCCTTCTGGATGATCGAAAGAACCCACTAGTCGTTGGCAAGGGTTTGCCAAGTCCGAAAGAAAGGTAAGAGGCACTCGTCGAAATATCCACGAGTGTTCTCGATGGGTATGTGACTGGAGTCAAAAATCCTTACGGTTGGGAAAGTCAGTTTTCTTTGAAAAGGTATTGGCCTTTGAAGGAGGAAACTGCTTCTTATGGAATGGTTGCTGTCGAAAGGATGACTGGTGTTGCTGGCGTTGTCGATCTTGTGTAAAAAATGTTCAAGGCCGAGACCAGCGTTGCTGAGATGGGGTGTAAGGCTGTTGAAAACCCATCTTTCTTGCAATGGCGCAGGCTTTTTGAACCGCATTGAGCACGTCATCAGTTTTCTTATTAAAGAAACCGAGACCATCGAAAGGTAAATCTTTGATTCTAACTCACATTTCTTGGGAGAGCCCCACCGAATGAAGCCAAGCATGCCGTCGTAAGGCTACAGCTGCGATAAGAGACTTAGAGCCACAATCAACCTCATGCTTCGAGGTGTGGATCTGTTGCCATGAAAGCTTCAGGGCTTCATTGTGAAGTCAATAGGCCAGAGCATGCTTGTCCTCGGAAAGATGATCCAGTACTTTGCCCATCTTCTCCCACAAGAGGAGATGATATCCGGACATTGTGGCCTGGTAGTTAGCCACCCTCAAACCCAAACTAGCAGACAAGAATACTCAGCAACCAAGAAGATCAAGACGGTGGCCCTCTTTGTCCATCAGGGAAGAATGCTGGAGTGTAGTTTTGCCTTGAGCAGCCTCGACAACCACGAAGTTTGGGGCTGGGTGCTGAAAACGAAAAGAAACTCCCTCTTGCTGCACCCTGTACAGACTGTCCAATCGCTTTGATATCGGTGGCATAGAGGATGGGGTGCTCCAGGAATGCTTAATAGTGTACAATAATACTGAAAACATCAGTATCAAGACTGGGAGGGTTGTATCATTCGATATTGAATTAAAGACTGGATCTTGAATCGATGGCTCGGCCTGCTGTACAGTGATCCCAAGGGCCTGAGCCATACGAAGGACCTGATCCGCAAAGTGACCTAGATCTTCTGAAGGAGAAAGTGCACCCTGAGTAGCAAGCTCTGCCTCCGGGAGAAACACCGAGGGATGATTGGACGGTGAAGAAGAGGAAGCGGAGCAATAGTCCTCTGGATCCAAGCTGTTAACCTGTTGTGGTGGATAGGTCCTTGGGGCAGGTTGAATTGCTACAGGCTCCAGAACCAACGTTTGAAGCTGAGTAAGCTGTTCTGCAGGGCGGGGATACTGCTGCGTCTGTTGCTCCCGTGGTTCGTGTCGAGGGTGATCCCTTCATCGAGGGAAGCAGTCAGTACCTGGTTCTCGCCTCGGTGTCAAAGAACACTGTTGTCGTAGCGTCAGAGAACGTAGGTGTCGGGACTGACGACTTGCATAGTGGTGAGACTTGTAAGGATCCCAACCCTGTCGATCATAATATCTGTCCGGTTCATAAGCATAATACGAAGAGTGGCGGGAAGAATGGGCATAATCGGAACGTCTATCCCAGTGTTGAGGAGACCTGGAGCGGTCACGACGGCGAGGAGGCTAATCTTCTCTACTCGAAGCCACAGAAAACATTGAGTCTGGAGAATTACGGTTTCAGTGAGCTCTTGGTAACTCATGCTGACGGGAAGGTGGTCGTGACCGATGTGGAGAATGCTCCCTAATCTCTCCTTCAGACAGAGGGAAGTGGACGGAGGTCTGTTACAACTGTAGCCTGCACCGGTGGACTAGGCGAATTAAGCAAAGAAGGAGAAGGTATCCGCCAAGGTGGTGGTAAGTCAGGTGATCGATGGCGGGCCGATATTGATGCCAACGGTTCTGATGATCAATGGGGGCCCGTTTCCATAGGTGACAGAGAGTCAATAGGTATCGGATCGTTGGTATCGATCATTTCCGTAGTCATGTGATGCCAAGGAGAGCCAGGGTGCTCGGTGTCGACATTGTCCAAGGCCAAAGGATGCGATGGTAACTCTAAAGGTGCCATTTGAGACAACGGGGTCTTGGCAACCTTTTTTGGCTTTTTCGTCTTCCTCTGATCCTCCAGAAATTTAGAAGTGGCCTTGGTGGATTTTGCCCTCATCGACAACTTTTTGGCTATATTTAAAGTTAGAGCACGAGTTGGTGAGGCCGTAGATCCACTAGGTCCCGGTTCTTGCAGAGGTGGAGACATGGGTGAGGCACTATCCGTGGATTAATCCATCATGGTATCGACCGCTTGTAGATTTTGGTCCACCATAATGGCCTTAAGTCTGTCGGAGCGATGTCTCTGAGTTTGCTTAGAAAAAGCCTGGCAAAAGCGACACTTTTTCACGATGTGTCCTTTGCCCATACACAACAGATGGAGGGAATATCCATGAGAAGGTGGAAGTTTGCTCCCACAGGCACAGCATTTCTGAAATGGAGCCCTCAAGGCCATATGACCCGTCCGATGATGTTTGGGCCGCAGCGCAGTCCAAAATGAACAACTACGATCCTAACTATAATACTATATCAATTTTTAATTTTTTTAATTAATTTATTTATTTTTAGAATAACAAACGGCAAAGGAAATTTGAAGAGAAGTCCTCAGAATGGTGTAGCTACGACGGGGGCCAAAAGAGAACTGAGGAGAATGGGCAGGAACCCCTGCTGAGTATGCGCACTGCACCGTGGGGGAGGGGTTGTAGGAACTTTTTATTATCTGCTTTTCTGTGATTATTATAGTGCTGGGGAAGGGGGACATGGGGGAGGGTTAGTGAATGCTGGGGTGGGGGAGAAAAGTGGGCAAGTGGGCATACACACATAGAACATTGTTATCAGGGGTTGGATGCTTCAACTTAGATAAAGAACTGATAAAGAATGATTGGGAAATATGATTTGAAGTTGCTCAAAGATGTTACTCATAAGACTTGTACCAACTATGTTGTTTAAGGACTTGTGACTCATGAAAGATGTGTGATATGGTACTATGCAAAGATACTAGTCATATAAATTTGTGGCTTATATCAACCTTACATATTCCTTTTAAGGGAACTAAGTGAAAGGTCTAGGATCAAGAACAGATGAAGTTGTGGTTAGAAAATCCCTGGGTCCATAAGAACAGAGAAGTAAACCAGACAGTTGAACACAAAGAAAAAGGAATCTGACCTTTGTTGTCACAAACAACTATGTCAGAAGAGGAGGGTATATTCTGGGAAGAAAGAAAGTCTAAATTATGACATAGACCAATAGGTTTGGCCATTTCAGAATAAATTTATATATAATAAGAGGGAGGTCTTTGTCTTTGGAAAGGGTATTTAAGTCTAGTCAGCAGGAACCACAATGTCTTTCCTTTCCCTCAGGCGTGGAATCCAGGTTGTTTCTATGAGCCTAACATGTAGGCCTCAGTGACTCCTTAGTTGCCTGAGAGAAATGGAAGTCCCTCTGTGGAGTAGAGCTCCTTCACAGAGTTGTATGAATGTGAGTGTCAGTGTCTATGTTTGTCTATGTTCTTAAGAAATATGCCAGACATGTGAGTACATTCTTTAATTTGCTTTGCTGAATGGAGAGGTTCGTGTAATTTTAACTTCCTTAAATTGTTTTAATAAATGTTTTAAAGCAATAACAGTTTCATTGAGTTCGTGAGTATGGGTAAAATCAATCATTCTGAGTGTCTATCTTTGTATCCTCCTTTTCACCTACTGGAGTGGGGAATTTAGGGAACATTGATGCAAAGTACCTGTATTCAGTGTCCTTAAATAAAAGTCACCTGAAAAATCCCCCTACAGGGTTCCCGCCCAAAATGTTTTAGCTCTAGAAGTTTCCCGACAGTGTTCCACGCAGGCGCAGAGCCCATGTGTGATGCACAGAGACCACGAAAGATAACTTTGAGTTGAAGGATTTGAAGCTAGCCAGAATCTGTAGAAATCTGAATTAGATTACATCCTAAAGTAAATATAAGGAACCTCAGATGTGGTTGCTGCATAAGCCCCAAAAGCTGTTGAATTTGATCAGCTGTCATACGTGGAATCAATATAATATTTGTAATCAAATATTGAGTGAATGCACTCTACATCCTGTAGAGAAAATATGCCGCCCATGAACAGAGTTGAGGATTGCACTATTAAACTAAACGAGTTGAGGGGGCAAAAGGTGAGACTGTTTGGGTTGATAGGGAGTTGTGCAGATTGACTATGGTGCGAATTCCCCTGAAAAGATCATTATAAGTGTTCCCTGCCGATCTTCTATGTAAAAAAAAATCCCCCCTCTGTACTGCCCATATATAAAAGGTAGGGTGCAATGACTCCCATACATGTGGGTAGGGTATCGTGGTGCCATGGAAATACCAAACCTTTAGGCAGAAGTAATGGTTCACTTTTTTCAAAATGGAAATTGCCTGTATTGAAATATGGAAATAAATTGAAATATAGACATAAACCTACAGATGTGGAACTGACTCATGGATGGAAATGGGAAAGGCTATCTACCAATGAAACCATGTGCAATTTGGGGAGGAGCTTTATTTTTTAAAAAAGAAATTTGACACCTAAAGGTTAAGGACAGGTCAAGGAACTCTAGCCCTTTTTTGGTAGAGTAAAATTCCAGTAGAGGCTTGGTGGCTCTTTTGAAGGAGAGCACCAGCCTTGTTGACATATGTTTGCTAGGGACCTTTGTTCCACTTTGGAGGCTCTACTTCGGACTGTATTGCCATCGAATAAAGCAGGTGGCTACCCAGGAGAGGGACGGTTTGATTGTGGTGACCAGAATTTGGAACAGCTCCTTGAGAGCTGTATGCCTGACCCTTTTACTACCTGTTTTTAGGTGAGCAGTGAAGACAATTATATTTTGGCAGGCATTTTCAGAATGTTGATTTATTATCAGTTCTGCTGACTTTACATGATGTACTTAATCTGTTTAGTTCTTCTTTAGTTTATAGATCAGATGTTATATTTGTTTCTTGTGTTATGCTATTTTTATGTAAGCTGCTTTGTATACTTCAGTAAAAAGACATGGTATACATTAGATTAATGAAACAGCATGCCCCAAACTGACATATATTTAATGAAGAAGGGTAACAAGTTATTGAAATAAAATGTCCATGAGGGACTGGATTAAAAAAGAAAAGAAAAAAGATAATAGTATCAAACAACTCAAAAGCAATAGCATGCTTATAGTAACATAAAGTATAACCATCACAAAACACTGTCTCCATCTGATAATCTGTGATATAAGAACATTAAACAGGTTGCAATTTGCACAAATCGCTATTCACTCAAATTAAAAAATTCAAAAAACAAAAATCCACTAACTGACCCAAAACACAACGCAGATCAAGTCAGGCCAGCTTGCCAGAAAGTGAGCCAAAGTCCAAGCTCATGAAAGCTTGGTAAGCTCTACTCTCTAGAGAAGATTCCTCCGACATCCCTACAAATAGTGTTGTGTTTCCCAAAACCTCTCGTTTTATTGGGAGACAATAAAGAGGTCTGCCACATAATTCACCTGAAGGGACTCTTAACTTCTAGGAACTTCTCTCTAGACAAAATTATGCAAACTAAGCAAGACAATTGTACTTTCAAGAAAAAGGGAAAGCCTTTTCCCAGTACGCTTTAACTTCAAAGAGACTGGTTCTGAAGAAGACTTTGGCGAGAAGCTAGCCGAGCTGACCTTCTCTCACCTTCCTTTAGCTCCGCCCATTTTAGTCTGCAGCGTACTATAGGATCAGTTAGCCTTTCAGTGCGCTCGGAAGAATCCTTAATTCCCAGAGCTTGTGGGTTGCTTACACTTTCAGAGATAAGGTCTGGAGAAAGTTCATTCTCAGCTGGTGAAGAGCCCATGAGAGTCACCTTCCCCACTCCCCGTATAGACTGGTCTGTTTCTGGTGCCGTCTCTTTTTCTTCAGAATCTGATTCTGATTGATCATCTGAAACTCCTTATTCCAGCCTAAGGGGAACAGGTCTAGTCTTGACACATAGCATGTAACGGACTTCCTTGACAGTATCCAGAAGCAAAAAGATACCCACAAGGTAAGTGAAGCAGGAGGCACTCAAGAAGATAAGCTATGAGGGATGGGCAGTTGGAGACCAGGTCTATTTGAGCTTGAGTGACAATTTGCTCATGCCTATAGCCAATCCAGAGTCAGGTGATTTATGGGACCGGGTAAAACCCTATTGCCTTTTGTGGCATTTGATCCTGCTGACCAGGTATCTGCACTGCCACCCTTTGGCTATCTTGGCAACTGTGCTGAAGCAAAGCAGCAAGCAGGACAGCAGTTCCCTCCTTTGACCACAATGCCACAGAGAAAAGGCGCCTGGATTCCATAGCCCAAGTACCCAACTGGAGACCCCTAGCACTATAAAGATGTTTTCCTATCCTCCCTACCACCACTTTGAACAGGTTCTCTGTTAATTTCAGGGCTCTAACCCATACAACCAAGCAACTGCAAACACTTATGACAGCAAGGTTTTAGGGCTGTATTCAATGTTAGTCTAACTTAGGTCCCATTCATTTCAATGTAAGTAGGATTAACATTGGCTACTCCAAATGTTCTTCAATTAATCTTCAAATTGGTAAAGTCTAGCACAGCCTAAATTCAGTTTTTAAGCTACTGAAAAAAGAGACAGTCTGCCTGAAAATATTAAATAGCATCTACAAATCTGATTCCAAGGTGTTTTTTAATACATATTTTGTTCCAATATTGGCAATGGGGAACTTTAAAACTGATACAAATGAGCTGCAAAGAGATTGCATCACCTATTGCTTCTAATAGCCCTAATTTTAAGCTTTACTCCACGAAGTACGTTTGGCAAGCAGCGAGTGACATCTCCATGGAAATAACAGCTCTAAACTACATCAGTATGCTAGTTTGAATGAATTCCAGGTTTGGCACATGCATAGCAGTGGCACATTTCCAGAAGTACAAAAATGACGTCAGTGGCTTGTGTAATCATCTTGTCTTCACTCTGTTGTATAAACAAAGTGCTTCCACCCCCCCACCCCCCCACCCCCAATTGTCTCTCCTTTTCTCTCTGGGGGAAACATCTACATGAGCAGCCAAAGCATTAGGCTAATATAACTTGTAATGGTGTTTGTTTCTTTAATCAGAGAACTAGTCATCTATCTACAATAAACCGAAACCACAGCATTTTGAAGCCAAACACGATTATGGGATTCCTCTCTAACTGTAAGAAGCATACAATAAGGCACGGAGAGAAAAGGAGGAGTGGGGAACAAGGTAGGGAGGAATGGTACTGCCTGATGAACAGAAACACTCCGAAAGTTTGATCCTTTAAGAAAAGCCTTTTGACCCTTTAAGTCTAGAGTGGCCCTCCAGATGTTGTGGCCTACAACTCCCATCATTCCTACCACTGGCTTGGGCTGATGGGAGCGATAGGCTAAAACATCTGGAGGGCCACAAGTTTCCCACTCCTGCTTTAAGATGAATGTGGTCTATATTTCTAAGGACTGTATTGAATTAAAATTATAGACGTTTTGAATGGTTCAATAACAGAGGTAAGATTGTGCGTGCACACCACCCAAGCATGCGCCAACACACACACCCCAGAGCATTCTTCCCTTTGTACAGGAAAACTACTACATTTGTCTATATAAGGAATGGAGCATATCACAGATGATTTAGACATAAGCTAATCACATTGCCCTATCTAAAGGTTCACGGGATATGAGACTTTTAAACATTTACATAATTCTTCCAGCCCTTACATTCTTCATAAATATTAATAAGTAATATTCCGAGTCCTCTGAAAAGGAGAGGCAGAGAAAGTGAGCACGAAAAGCATTAGAGCGAGCCTGCCAGGCTTTCAGCTGTGAATGGAACTCAAGATTCCCAGGTGCCAATCCAGTATTCAGAACTATTCTTCTCACACAGAACAGTATTCTGGTGAATGAATTAAGCAAATATATATCCCTCACTCAAAAAGCGGGTTTTCAATGGAATCCCTCTCGTTTCCAGCTACTCTGCTTTAGGAGGCGATATTTTGCACACATTTCCAATGTATCATTTCCCCCTGCGTTCTCTAAGAACATCCTAACAGTAAACAATTCAAGGATGAAGACAAATTGACATTACATAATTATAAGCTGTGCATATTAGAGTAAAGACAATTTTAAACGGGTGCATTAAAAATGTATGAGCAAGAACCAGCAATTGGCAGGCCTACCTTGTTAATGTGCAGCTGCTGTTGCTGCTGAAATTGCTGCTTGTGTTTTTCCAGGAACTGCTGATGCTGTTGCTGGATCACTAATTGCTGGAGGGCCTGGGCATTCTGGGGAAGAGGAGCAGACTGTGTGCGCCCCAGAGGGCGGTGTTGCCGCAGTTTGTGTATTGAGGGAGAGAGCCGATCCGCACCCACCAGGGACTGTGCATGGAGGGGGAGTGTCCCAAGCCCTGAAAGATACCAGTCTGAAGATAATATGGAGAAAAACAGTGTGGAGAAGAAAGAGGAAGAGAAGAGGAAGGGAGAAAACAGCTTTTGAGTAACTCTCACGGTAACAATGATGTACGTTATTAAGCCAGCCACTGTGTCGTTTTGTCCCGCTGAAAGGTTTTTAAAATAAAACTGCAGTAGATAAAGAATACGGTAACACAGACCTTGGACAAATAATAGTGATAAAGATAAACAATAAGATGCCTTTTGGTACCTGGTTGCGAGTCAAGATGAGCAGGTAACAGAAGTGATAGAGGAGAGCTGTCCAATACAAAATGAGGTCTCACTCATCACACTCAATCACAAATGTCATCAATCTGCAGAGTCCCAGTTTATTCTCTCTATCTTCTCTACAGCATAGGCACTGAATTCCAGAGTGGGGAACTTAGCACTTTCTTTAATATAGGGGGACATGAAAGTGGTCTATAAAATTATGCATGCTACAGAGTAGAAAGAGGGAATTCTCACCATCCTTTATGGCACATCCTTTATGGAAAGAGAGAGATCTGACCATCCACTATGGTCACTCAACATGATTGGCAGTAGAGTGGGTCAGTGTCAAAATGCAGCATTCTCAGACAAATGCTAGAGAGCCAGAGCCCTCACAGGGCCCACCATCGCTGATGCCTGCCTGTACCCGAGGTCAGGTGGGTGCTGAGAGCAATGCATGGCTGCAGTGAAGAGTCATTTTAATTTATCCCCAATGTAGCACTGCTTTAGCACATTACATCAGGGGCATGGGGAGAGGGGATTAAAATAGTAGATTGTTACCTCGGTCACTGTAGCCACACAGGAGTCCTCCCAGTCAATGGGGCTGTTTGCATGACATGACAGCCCACCATGAGTTATAAGGCTGCAACATATACACACCCACCATTTTGAATATGCAATCCTTGCTTGGAGGTTGTCATGGTGTGCAAACCCATCAAATTTAGGTTATGCGAGGCTTAAACAACCCTTGCATGATCTTCTTTTGGGTTATGTGAGGGTTGTTTAAGCCTCGCACAAACCACGCTTGATGGGTTCAACATGACACTACCCATCTAGGGGTTACATATGCAATTGTGCCTGAGGGCACCACAGCTCACTGTGGATTAAATAACGCACAACAAGTCGCTGCGTGTTGTCCGAACCCTGTCAATATCTCTTACGCTCATTCACTATGGCCACAAATTTTCTCGATTTGAATATTCAGCATCTGTACTCCTTTGGGCTATCTTGTTTCAAAGGGAGAGGCAGGTAAGAAATAAATTTGTTGTTGTTGTTATCTCATGTTAGCCTGGTTCACACAAACATATCTCAATTTATTAAGCTGAGAAATGCATGGGCTGTGTGTCTGTACACTCCATCAATTTGTCCCTTCTCTCCACACTTTTCAATGTGCTGCAACTGAAGTCTTCCTGGACAAACTAACCATAGTTTCCTGATTCCTGTCTGAATCAGGAAAATATGGTTTACCAGGAGTAAAACAAAACAGGATCTGAAACCAACTTTAAACTATAGTTTTCTGCTGTGGACAGAATGGGAAAGTAGGCTTAATTAAGTCAAGTAAACTTCAATCACGGTACATTGAGAAGGGAAGGGTTTTGAGTGAAGCACTGTTATCTGTACGTATGAACTGGGCCTTTCATTTTTATCACCAATTCTGAGAAAAACACGCAAACACTTTAAATACAACTCTGGTGACTCTCACCTGGGACTAGGGGGTTTTGTGCAGTTGGTTGTTCCAGTAAGACCATATGTTGAAGAAGAGGGTTGTGTGACGTTCCCCCATCCCTGTCCACCGCAGTACTGCTCAAATAAGGCGTGAGATGTGTGCCAGGAAATATAGAGATTCGTTGTTGTAATGACGGAATAGCAAGTCTTTCAGCATCCTGCTGTCCTGATCCCCCCTGTAAGCATATAACTTGTAATACATTGAGCTCATGAATGCAATTAATGTAACCACAAATCCCCTCAAACTTTACATTAAACAGCACTTACACTGGATGGGGCAGTTGCAGGTAGTCCTAACGTTATATTGGGCAAGGAGGGAGAAGTGTACAAAGGAAGCTGTGTTACTGAGCCTTCACGATTCACAAGTCTATGAGCAAGATTGGTCTGAAAAGAGGGGAGAAATGCTGCTTCAGAAAACAGGACACTTCCATTATACAAGAAAGAAAACATCTCACATATAATCATTCCTTTGTAGCATTGAGCCCAGTTTTTTTCACGGGTTTCAGGAGAGATGGTAAAACAGCCCCTGAAGATTGGAATAAGTTTTAGGGGCTTGCTGAAATTATACACCTTGTGGGAAGGGGCCAAGGAATTTTTTCCCCATTTTGTCCTGAAATAAAAACACTGCTGCTATTTCAAGCAGGGGAGCAACACAGCAGTATTTCATCCCCATTTTGAATGGTATGTCCCAGTAGGAATGGCATCATGTCATGACACAGCATCACCCCCAGGGCTATTCTCCAGGGTGTGGGGGTGCTGCCACCTTTCTGGACACTGGATCAATTAACACCATATGTGCAGGGTCACACGTTCACTGTTCTCACTGATAATCATGGTCCTTGACAAATACATACAATTTCAACAGTGGTCATGGAAGAGGCCATCTACACACACACCCGCCCCCCTGTAAGAATAATGCCCTAGGAAATTATGCCGTCATGACTTAGTATCATTCTCAATGGAGCATTCAATTCAAAATGAAGATAGGACACTACCGGACTGCTCAGCCACCACTTCAAGTGGAGGCAATGTCTTTATTACAGTCAGTGGAAAAAGCGACTTTGACTGCCTCGTTGGAATAAGCTCCCCACATCAATTATTTTGGTAGATCACCAAGAATCCCTCCACTTTGCAGGGATGGTCCTACAAAAGCAGAGGTATTTTGAGCTCCACACTATTAAATGTAAGTGTGCAAATGAAATTAAGATTAAATACTTCTATTTAATGATGCCTAATAGTAACTGGAATTCTTGGTCATCAAACTGTCACAAAGTTCATTCAGCTATAAATGAAAAGACAGCAGGTTTCCTCACAGCAGTAAGTAAGACATGAAGGCGGGTGTGTTACACATATTCACATACGACTACATCTACATTTATATCCTACTTTGTTCCATAGAGATCAGCGTACTTATATGGCTTTCTTCCCACCCACTGTATCCTAACAACAAACCTGTCAGGAAGACTAAGTTAAGGAAACACAACAGGTAAAGGTATTCAAAGAAAACAGTACTATGTTGCTGAAACTAGAGTATGTGATTGTTCAGTAAATGAACAGGTTTTGCCAGGTGATATGAGTATGAGAGACAGCAGTTGTTTTGCTGTTTTAAAAAGGCTTCATTTCTGATACCCAGAGAGTTTAATGTAGCACATGAAATACACCTGCTGAATACCAAGAGAATAACCAGAACATACATTTTTCTATATCAACTTGGAGCACTTATTCCATGCTCTGGTAACCTCCATGTTAGACAACTGCAATTTGTTCTACGTGGGGCTGCCTTTGAAAACTGCTCAGAAACTTCAGTCAGCTTGAATGCAGCAAAGCACACTCTCAATCTTGTATTCTGCTCTGGTAGAGTTGGTGCTCTGAAAATGGAGGAATTATGTGTGACTCTATTGTCATGGACAGATTGCTATCTCGTTAAGTTTTGGACTGGCTGCTAGTATGGACCTCCGCAGAATGGTCCACCCCAGGCACCTGATGGATCCAAATGGTTTCCTGCATGCACTTGGGGATTTTCCAGCCTTGCCTGTTGGTGGCACTGACTAAGCCCTGGCTGAACTGTGGAATACGGAAATGTCCTGGGCCATTGACATTGTTGCTCCTAAGTGCCCTCTCCCTCCTGATGGAGTCAGGTCAGCTCTCTGGTTTAATGAAACAGAAGAGACATCAGTAAGAGCAGTATTGGAGAAAAATGTGGTACTAATCCATCCAAGCACAGCTAAAAGACCATGTAAAGACCTATACTTGGTGGTGAGTGCAGCAAAGGAAACCCACATTTTTGCCACCATTGCATCAGCACAGAATAGACTGGCAATGCTATGCTGGAGAGGGGAGCCAGAGCAGTCAATAGCTCATGGTGAAAAATTTCCTTTGTTCTTTGTAGATAAAGTTGTTCAGATTCACCTTCACCTGGGATCCAATATTGGAGCAGGTCAGAGTGATGTAACCTCTGCAACTGCTTGTCCAGTTGTGTTGGATTCCAGTTCATTTTCATCACATTGCTCTTTTGTCTATAATCTTGATTATTTCTTATAAAAATGCATTAATGTTTGTCTCCTAGCACAACCAGCAGGTGTTACACTCTTAACACCTTTCACAATGATTGCAATTTTATAAAGTATTGTGTGGGGTTTAAGTATATCACCATTTTTAATCTTCAGAAAAAAACTGAAATGCAATCTATAATAGCACCAAATGCTATTTCAGGCGTATGATCTGTTTTAATCTATATTAATTTATCTGTCAGAATTCTAGTAAATAATTTGGTGGAACTGTGTTTTAAAGTTAAGCACTGCAAATAAAATAGCTAAACATTTCCCTAAACATATAAGTCTTACAAAATTGCTTCAGTTTATCTAATACATGGCCATGCTTCCTAACATCTTGAGTTGTACAGTACAGAAACAAGACATGAGCTACACCCAACTGAGTATAACCAAACACAAGTAAGACCTCATTAATAACCATACCCAGCGATGGTGATGGCAGAATGAAATCCAGTGAACTTTTTCTGAACTGTTTGGGTCCTGTTACAATTTGGCCCACAAGAAGAGGCGAAGGAAACCCTCAGAAGCATGCTATGACATGTTTCCTAAACATTCTGAGGATAAAATCACTTATACCCCCCCCTTGAATTAGATGCACCTAATTCCACAGTACAGTCTATTGAGGCATTCAGGGACCCACCTAATCACCTTTTATTCTATTAGTTTCAGTTATTGTGGATGTGGTGAAGTGCTTGGGAGGGGGGCAGTCCACTTCCCATTTGCTTGATACTTGTGCTTCATCTAGCAGGCAGAGGTTGATTTGCTGGGTCCAAAGAATGGTAATTGCCTCTTTACAAGAGAGGAGGGTCCCAGGTGCCTTGAAAGAAGTGGCTGTGAGGCTGTTCCTGAAACAAAAATTCCTGGACCCTGATGGGTATTGGCTGGTTCCCAATATCCCTTTCTTGGGCAAGGAACTCAAGTGGGTGATAGCTGTTCAACTCCAGGCACTTTTGGGTAAGAATGCTTATTTCAATCTATTTCAATCTGAGTTCAGGCCTGGTTTAGGCATAGAATATGCTTTGGCCATCCTGATAAATAACTTATACTGGAAGAAGGCCAAGGGAAGTCTTATGCTGCTCATTCTCCTGGATATTTCAGAAGCCTTCAGTACCATCAACTATGGGCAGACTCTCTGGATTGCAGACTGGAGGCACCGTGTTGGAGTGGTTCCTACCTTGAGCACCATTTCCCAAAGATGGTGGTGGGAGACAATAGTTCAGATCAATGCCAGCTATTTTACGGGATACTGCATTTTGTGTCCAATGCTTTTTAACATCTATATGAAACTGCTGAGGGAGGTAATCTGGGGTTAGGTGTCATCAATAACACCCAATTCTACTGAGATAAGCAAATCAGTGGAAGTGCTGGAACAGTGTTTGGAATCAATTCTTACCTTTTAAAGCCCTTCATGGCTTGGGACCAGAGTACCTGAAGAAATATCTGCCTCCACATCAGCTTGCCTGTGCACCAAGAGCACCCTCTGAGACTTGACTAGGGAGAGGGGTATTCATTTATGATTTTTTTCTCTCCAGTGAAGCCAAGGTATTTCCTACTTTGTTATCTTTTTGGTGCCAGGATAATACTTTCTAAAAATTGTACCAGTACCAGTAATTGCTTAACTGCAATGATTGCATTAGTGCCAGTTTTTATCTGCTCTTTTTCTGCTTTTTAATTCTGTTATTATGTTTGCTGTGATATTTGTTTTATTTTTACTGAGTTGGATTCAAAGTTTTGTTCTACAAACAGAAAAGAGACGCTGTTCACAGAAAGAGTGTTCTGCTCATGAAACAGGGCCTTCCATGAATGGAACAAAATCTTTGGATTGTGTAAATCACACTGAAAATTGTGAAAGTCACACTGAGAATATTGAAAGGTGACATATGACATTGTTGAAATAAAAAACCTGCCAACAAATGAAAGCTGATCACATTATCAACTTGATATTGCATCAGTAAACTTCAAATATTGCAAGCACAGATACTCAATCTGAAACATTCTCATTTTAATTTCAGTGAGTAGAACACTTTGCTTGTACAGACAAAATCTGTAAATATTATTGATCCATTGTAACAGAAATAGAAGCATACTCATGAGCTAAACATTTTCCATTTAAATTCTTAAAAGTTACCGATGTCTGAAGTAATGTACTTTGCTCTCCATAATGTATAATATTATATAGGTTAGCCCTTACAGTGATAAAAGTGAAAACTGCAAGCAAATTTACACCTGTCAGAGTTGGACAAATTGTATCCACACTGAGTGAAGCCATGCTTGTTAGCACCCTTAGGCATGGCCCCTGTACCCCTTAAAGGGGGGTCTATCCACTCCATTCCCCAGAGATGCCTGCCCCCACAGCAGCTTACTAATCTCCCCTATCTTTAAAGTATATGGGCTGCACATTTATGCACTGATTAAGGAAGTCTACCCCTAGTAACTGAAAATACTCCATTCCACTGAGGTGGGGCTGCCCCACAGCAGAGAGGAGAGGCAGGCATATAACTCTGTCCCCTGGCCTACTATTGTTCCCTGGCTTTATTATTGTAGGCTTCAACCACACAGACACATTAAAGTTAATTAATGTGCTATAAAGTTAATTAATGTGCTATAACCCTAGGTGCACACCCCTAGAGTTCCCTTAGTATCCATGCCAAGTTTCAAATGTCTAGGTTTTGCGGTCTTGGTGCTATAGCAGTGATGGACAGATGGCATACACCTTATTTTATTAGATCACCTGTGTGTGTGTGTGTAACTGAGAGAGAGAGAGAGAGAGAGAGAGAGAGAGAGAGAGTATAAATTGGCTCTCCACAATGTATAATATAATTTGAAATACACTGAAACTAAGCAAAGCAACTTGTCTTACCTCCGCTTGAATGTTTGCAACTGATCCAGTAATCCCATTCTCAGCGCTTATATTACTGGAACTATTGTTTGGAGAACTAGGGCCAGATCCTGGAGCACTACTGCATGCAGAGTCTAAAACACATTCAAAGGCATTTATTAAAACCATTGTCATGTGATCATATTTTAAAAAATATCAAAATATATTCCTTGTTGGCTCAACGAAAAAAGTTATATTTAATTCTATGGATGCTTTAAAAGCAACAATTCTACAAGTATAGAAGCTTTCCCCAACCTGGTGCCCTCCAGTTGTTTTGGACTTCAACTCCCATAAGACCCAGTCAGCAGGACCAATGATCAGGAATGCTGCAATTGAAATTTGGAGGGCACCAGGCTGGGGAAGGTCGTGGTATTCCAAAACACTTCAGCCTTTAGTTATCGAATCAGAAGTGAAGAGAGTCACTGATAATCTATACTCAGAATCCACATTATACCCGTATATAACAAAAAAAATTAGCTCAAACAAGGATGTCAAGATGCATAATCTTACAGGGAGCTAAATAATAATAATAAAAAAGGTTACCAATTAAATGCTGCATAATTTGGCCAGCATTATTTTCTAGAAAATTTGCATACACATGGGCAGGGATGGAGGGCAACATTTCCTTTTAGTAGCAGGCCCCTTGTACCTCACAGGATGCCACTCTGGAATCCCCCCGACCCTTTTCAAAGGGCATGGGGGTGTGCTGCTGCAAGGACAGAACTCACAAGGCCTCACGTGTGAGCCAACCATCCTGCTCAAATGGTGATCTTTCATGAACATTACCATACTTCCATAGGGCAGCGTAGGAGATGGGAGCTTGTGACCCTCATGCTCTCTGAAAAGGGCAGGGAACGTAGACCAGGAGATGCCTATACTAGTATGGACCTGGATCCTCAATTGACTCATTTGTGTGGATTTGAAAGAAACTGTCTTTAACATGAAGTATCAACAGTATTTTAAATGAGACGGTCTATGGGGTTGGATCCAGAGTTCCTGTGAGTGGGACTCCACCACTGTGTTGAATGAATGGAACGACATCACTATTCTAAGGGAGAAAGGAGGTGGTTTTCACTATTTCCTCCTTTCTCCTGTAACACAGTGAAAAGCTGTGCTGGAAGGCCAGGAGACCCTGCAGAACCGTGGTGTTGTGGGGGCCTATAGGGGGAGTAGGCAAAAAAAAAACCTCTTCCCCACCCCATCCCCACCCCTACCCCGCCCCCCTCTTCTAGCAGTTGTCTCTGCTGGATCTCAGTCCTTTCTGTAAAAAGAAGGGGCACTCTGGATTCAACCTAACCTGTAATTATACTAACTTTAAGAGATTCAGGGCATTAAAAGGTGGAAATTCCCATTTATTCTAAAAGTTTAAGAGAAAATATTAATTAAAAAATTCAAAACATAACTTGCTAACATAGTGTATAATCTAGTGACTGTTATGGTTGAGAAAACTGAAAGTATCCGTTGAAATTGGAACTCTAGAATTTCATTTATTAACTTCTGCCAAAACCATTATAGTTTACTCAAAACTTTCAAATACTGGCATTGCAGAATTTGTATAATAGCCACAACCTTCAAATAGACTAATTTGAGAGATTAAGGAAAGACAGACATGACAAATTTGCTGAAATCTAGTCATTGCTCATTGGATACTGGAATGAGCATTACAGGAAAAAATTGTGATCATTACAATCACTTTAATCTGATTTAATATTTACAGAGTTTATCTACATATTTTGTAATTTAAAGATACTAAATTAAGAGCTGTCTCTTCAACCTACCTGTGACATCTAATGGACGCTTTTTAAGAGCTGTTACTACAGGACCATCTTTTCGTCGTAACAAGGGGCTGCTGCGCCTTTCAGCAACCTTCTGCTTTAATCTGGATCGCAATTTGAGATTGGGTTCAGATGCTGTAATAAAAAGTGGGGAAGGGACAAAATAAACTTATTCTATGCAAAGGAGCTTTCCAGTTATAATACCTCTCAAAACAAAATACACTGAATATACCAAAAACATGAAAACTAAGAGAGCATACTTACCACTGAACTAGCACGGTATCCCAAAAATATGGATTTACACTAATATTGCAAGCAGGTAGTACTGAGTGGGCCTTTTGCACAATCAGACAACCATAGTTAACAAACTGGCTCACGCCTGAAGCAACCCTGGAGTGCCCCGTTCCAGGGTTGTAACTGTGGCATGCGAACCTGGCACACTGGGTTATTTAGCATAAATAACATTGGTATGTTGTTGGGTTAATATCCTGATTTGTTTAACTCTAAACAATCCTGGCTGCCGGGTTTACACATCATAACAACAACTGAGTATTCCTGAGTTATTTCGGGAAGCTGATTCAAAGTGGAAGTGGTGGCAAGCAGGAGGCAGCACACTTTCATCTCTGCATGACCACGCCAATTGCCAGATTATTTGACCCTGGAATTGGCATTATTTGTGAACTAAGCCAGTGAGTGCTTACATATGAGTTACCAGTGATCTATTAACTGCATCACAAATACTGGAGAAGTCCATTCATATAGGTAGAGGATATGAGATCCAGAATGATTACTAAAGCATATTTTAGTGGCATATTTTTAATGTGATAATGATGGATAAAACTGCAATTCTATAAGAAGAAGAACCATTCTGGGTCAGACCAAAGGCCTATCAAGTTCAACAACCTGTTTCCCACAGTGGCAATCTACATACACCTGGAATGCCCAGAAGCAGGCCGTGAGAGCAACAGTCCTGTCTCACTGTTGCTCCCCAGCAGTTGATATTCAAAGGCATTCTGCCTCTGATCCTGGAGGCAGTATACAGCAACCACGACTTGAAGTGGTTGACAGCCTTTAATCTCCATGAACTGAATAACCCCTCACCCATTTGAAAGCCATCTCAGTTTGTAGCCTTCACCACTTATTGTGGTAGCAAATTTTAACTATGGACTGTATGAACAAGTATTTTCTTTTGTCTGTCTTGAGTATTCCAACGATCAACTTCATTAAATGACCCCCAGGTTCTTATATTTTAAGAAAGGGAGAATAATAGGGGTGTGCGCTCCACACCGAAAAACCGGGGGTCCAACGGACCTTCGACAGAGCCCTGTAATCGAGTTGCGGTTAGGGGGCGGTTTTAAAACCGCTGGATACCGGCAGTGCGGTTAGAAGATTGTTTGGAGCCCTGAATAGATTAGAAGGGATCCGAAGGATTTTTTAGGCTACTTGAGAGCTCATTTCATGTTGATCGATCGACGACTAACTGAACCCTTTTCCATATTAGGAAGATGCTGTCGGTGAGGGGTGAGGGAGGGGGAGTTCTGAGATTGACATCTGTGGCTAACCAATAGCCAGTGTTAATCACACTGCTTAGGGGGAGGGACTGCAAATTATATAACCCATTTGTTCTTGTCCTAGAACTCATTCCTTGGCTAGCTTGTAGAGTTTTCTGAAGGAGGGAGGAGAGAAAAAGAGAGAGCTGTGTTTGTTTAGCTGTGATTTCTCTGTGTCTGCTTGATTTCTCCATCAGAATGACATAGCTCCTGCTTAATTTTTTTGGGGGAGGGGGGGTTTGGTGGGTGGGTGGGTTTTCCTTTCTCTCTCAGTGTCTGTTTTTATTTGCTTCTTGATTGTTCTTCCAAGCATCTTATCGTATCACCCACGCTTGCTCCCTCCTTGTGTGTTATTGAGAGTGCGTGTGCGTATTCTTGTTCTACCCTATTGCCCCCACTGAGAATTTTTTTAAAAAATTAATCCTTTAGCTTTCCAACCCTTCTTTAAATCCCACCCTGTCTGTCTCAGTTAGTGTTTGTTCTTGCACCCCATACTCCCGCTTTGTTGGTGTGTGTGTGTGTTTTACTGTTATCCCCGCTAAAAACTATATAAAAATATTTAAAAACCATTTCATCTTTCCATTCCATTCCAATCCTTTACCTTACATTTCATCCCACAGTGCCTGCTGTTATTGTGTGTGTGTAGTCAACTACTCCCCCCACTAAAATCCATATTAAATAAAATCCAAAAAAATCTTTATCTTTCCATTCCAACTCTTTTATCTTACATTTCACTCCACACACCCAGTGCCTGCTGTTATTGTATGTGTGTTTAGTCTACTATCCCCCTACTAAATATATATAAATATAAAAATACAAAAACAAGAATCCTTTGTGAGTTCTGTGTTGTGTTTTCTACAGTCTGTCTAGGTTGTGGGTGTGTTTCTTTCTTTCTGTGCTGTGTTTGGGTTCTAGTTCAGCACATCACAGCACACATTTTTTTCAAAACTCATGCAGAAGCAGTACACATTATTTCTCGATTAATAAAGCTTTATTCCATTCTGAGGCGTGCAATGAGTGCTGCTGCCGGCTGAGAGGGAGAGGTGTAATTTCCAGTCCCCTCACCCCAGCCCAAAATTACACGCATCCTTTTCTCTGCTGCTTCTGCCACTGCTGCTGTTTTGTGGGGGATGGTTTGAGGGGGATTTTTTTTAAAAAAAACATCCTAAAAATCAAGGGATGAAGTGATCTCCTTCAAACTTGGCATGGCTAAAGCCCTACTTAAGAGCTACCAGAGTGCCAAGTTTCATCTCTTTATCTTTAAAAATGATGGCGATGTAAGCATATTTGTTAATTCCCATTGACGATAATAGCGCAGTCATCCAAAAATGGAGTGGTTTTTCGACGGGTAATCCAATGGTGTGGAAAGACGGAGCCGCGCCAAATATCGAAGTGGCGAATCGCCTTATCGGAGCTCCACCCCAAATTTCAGGGCAGAGAAGACCTGCTCTTTAGACTCTTGGGGATTAACATCTCTATCAATTTTCTCCACACCATACATGTGTAGTTTATAACTCATTTATGTCCACCCTTATTTGCCTTTTTCATTAAAATAAATAGCTCCAAATGTTGATATCTTTTTCACAGAAAAATGGTTTCAACCCCTAATCATTTTGGTTGTTCTTTTTTTGGTACCCTTTTTTGTTATCCTTTTTTGCACCTATTGTAAATAGCTAGAGATGTGAAGACCTGGGAAAATACCGGAAAAAATTGGGGGGAAACCAGGTTTTTTCCTTTTTTTCTGAAAATTTTTGTTTTTTTCCCTTTTTGGGGGGGAAAAAACAGTAATTTTCATGGGAAAAGGGGGGGAAATCAGTTTTTTTCCAAATTTTTCCAGTTTTTTTCCAGGTCTTCACATCTCTATAAATAGCCATTTGGAGATTCAGAAACCAGAATTGTACACAGTATTACAAGTGTGGCTGTATTGTGAGAATACAGATCCATGGGGAACCCACTTCTTATACCCCTCCATTGTAAGAGCTGACAATTTAATCCTGTTCTCTGCTATCTGTTCTTTAAACAGTTACTGACCCATAAGAGGGCTTATCCTCTTATCTCATTAGTGCTACGTTTGCTTGGGAGCCGTTGATGAGGGACCTTGTCAGTTCAGACCATTAACTAAACTATGATTTAGAGAAGGGGTGGCGCACCTTAGGCCTTAGAACCAAATCCAGCCTTTCTGGAGACCCAATCTGGTGCTCCAAAATTCCCAGATGCTCACGTTCCCGTTCCTTGGCCCCAACTCCCTTTTCCTCAATCCCTGATAGTTTGATAGTTTCCTGACCTTTGTGCAATCCCCCCACCCCATTCTAAAAGATTGAAATGCCTCTCCTAAGGTTTAGTTACTGGCAATAAGAAGTTTAAGCTAAAATATGCTGATCTTTTTGGCCTTGCCCGTTTTGCTTAGGCCTCGCCCACCAGTGCAGCCCCTGAAAGCTTCTCCAAAATGGAATTTGGTCCTGGACTGAAAGAGGTTCTGCTCCCCTAGCTTAGGTGATCAGGTACAAGCCATGCCCCCTTTTTTTTAGTTAATGGTGGTGTAAATTATTGTTGTGTATGGATGCATTTTATATGTTCTTCCTTATTTTCCCTTTTTCTTTTGTTGCACCCCTTTTTTGTTGTTTGTTATTGTTATATTTGCAAATTAAAAAAAAAACTTACAAGCTACGAAAAACTTTTTCGCCTGCGCTCCCCCATCCACCCTCTGTGTACCCAAGAAAAAGAAATTGAAATTTCCTCCTTTCACCTTAGAAAGTTATTTCACAAAGGAGAGTCTGAAAACACAATATGATCCTACTTTGTTCTAACCAAGGTTAACAAAACAAAATCACAATTCCTCAAATTTGCACATAAAGTAGAACTGTAGTTGCTTTAAAGTGAAAAGTAAAGATTCACTCTCTTCTCATGCGCAAAAGAGGAGGGGAAGGAAAGGGAGGAACGGTGTGCGAACCTGAGACTTGCCATGCTCATTCCCAATCACCTAAATTATTATTTTCTGAACCAGGCCATTGTGTTCCGGAATGAACAGGGCACTTTTACACCATGATTTTTTACCCCAGTGAGTACAACGTGTTTACAATTATTATTAACTAGTTGAGAGCCCATCAATATAATGGGCAGGTATCTCTGAGACTCCTGCCTTTCGAGATGTGTCAAGAAGTCTGGGCTGCCATTTGGTGTCTGTCAAGGATTAATGTTGATTTTTCTTACATTTACAGCCTGATCCTGAGCATTTTTACTCATAACTGACTTCAATGGAACTTATTTTTGTAGTAAGCATGTTTCAGTTTATTTTGCTAACATTATGTTATACATTAACAATAATGATGCTCAACATTTGTAAAGCATTTTCAAGTGTTCAAAGCACTTCACATGTTAGCTAGTTGGTATCCTTACAACAACTATGTAAGATAACTCAGTATTCTTATCCTCCAAATTGAAGAGAGAGAGGGGGGACTGAGGACTATGATTTGCCTAAAGCCATGTAGTGATAAGATTCCAAGCAGGGATTTTCTGATTTATAGCTCTATCTCTTATCCACTATCCTATACCAGCTCTTAATTTAAATGTAGCTATTTTAATAATGCAATCCTATACATGTCTGCACAGACGTCCCAATGAGTTTAATTAAATTTACTTCCAAGTAAACAGACATAAGAATGCACACTAAGACTGCAATCCTATACATACTTTCTTGGAAGTAAGCCCCACTGAACTCAGTGGGACTTACTCCTGAGTAGACATGTATAGTATTGAACAGCAGTGGAACACAGTCTACCTACAGAGATTGTGGCTTCTCCATCTTTGGAGGTTTTTAAGAAGAGGCTGGACAGCCACCTCTCATGGATGATTTAACTGGTTTTCCTGTACATTGTAGAGGGTTGGACTAGATGATCCTTGAGATCCCTTCCAACTCCACAATTCTATGATTCTATGATTGTTATCTGCCCTGCTTCTGAGATTAGGGAAGCTAAAATATTAAATTAAAATAAAACAAATTATATTTCTAAAAGAGCAATTAAATAACTCTGGCTCCCTTTCATATACTTACAATGGCTATATTGGAGCAATCATATTTTTGCTTAATAAGTCAAAAGTTGAATGAACCTTCATGGCCCCGCACACAGCTGATTTGCTCCTCCCTTCACACAAACCAGGAAGACCTCAATTAACTCTAGTGTCCCATTGGATCCAAACTGGAAAACTACCATTAACAACTTCCAAACAACCTTGGACATTATTGCAATTTTAAACTATGGCTTTGTGTCCTGGCTTGTTCAGAACCCATTAACCAAAATTTCCCGGTTTCAACATACTGGGAAACTTAAATTAACTAAAGACTGCCTGGCTTGTTTCCCAGCTTGAGCTAAGGGAACAGTGAAGTAGTTGCATGTGAAATCACAAAGCTCATTTATATCTCAGGTCATTAAGACAAGATATGATTGTCTGAATGCAGCCAGTCCCTTAGAAGGACAGAGCACTGAGCCCTGCCCTTGAGGAAATGAAACATCTGGCTGCAGGACAGCTGCTAAATGGATTTAGAATCAAGCTTTAAAGCACATAAATCATACCTTAGCCAATCTACTGCAGTACAACAAAGTGAATCAATAGCCATTCCTTACAGACTTGCATCCACCTCCATCCTTGCTATCTGAAATATCCATAGGTTGGAAGGAACCATATCTTTCCTCAATACAACTGCTCAATGGTATGACAATGGTAGGGCTGGGCTGGGCTAAATCACAATGAGCTTGCTAGCAAATCTAGGACTAGGCTGAAGATTTTATTAAGCAGCTACTGCTATTAAATATTTAGATAAAAGATTACGTTTGCCAAGTGCTTTACAATTAAGATTGTAAGATGATTAAAAGTGCAATCCTATGCATGTTTAGACAGAAAAAATCCTACAAATGGGGAAAGCTGGGAATTGTAGGATTTTTTTCTTTCTAAACATGCAAAAGGATTTCATCCTGACTAAAATTTTACTTTTCTGTTAAAATTACGGTCCAATTAATCAGCACACACACACAATATGGGAATATGTGCTTATACACGCCTTAGGCTCCATTGACTTCAAGCACACATATTATTTTTAAATGAATTTTTAAACTAAAAAATAAACAAAATCACATTTTTCACACAAAAGAAGGCCTGAGTTAGAAACAACATGCATTCCTAGCTTTGCAGCTATCTTTTGTTTGGGGACACACACTACTGCCTGATCACAGCTACATTAAAATCTTGGGTTGTTTTTATGGGTAGCTTTTAGTTCTGCCCTGAAGGAGACCAAAAAGATTTTTTAAAGTCACCAAAAAGGTGGGCTATGTTTCGTGGTCTACTATTGCATGTCTACAAGTCTCAAGAACTTAGGCAAGAGAGAAGTAATTAATAGAGTGGAGGTGTTGTGCCTGGCTGTCCATTGTAGGAAACAGACATTTATATGGAAAATTACACTTTGCTAATGGGACCTTGTAACAAAAGAAACCGGAAAATGCAGTTTTACACCCAGATCCTAAAAATCTGAGCTGATGTGACATTTTACACAGATGCTGCACCAAATTCTCTTTATGGCACAGTGGCTGACTTTTCATAAAAAAAAACTATAACACATGCAAGAGGGGATTCTCCACCATAGCAACTCTTCTTAATGGGACTGAAACACCTTTTTAAAGAAAAAGCTTATATAGTAGATATATGGATAAGATTACTTTTTGGAGAAGTTCTTAATTCCTAAACCATAAGTGTTCAGCCAGACTACCGACCTATTATTTTTTCAAATGGAAAGCCAACTTGTCTACCCAATCTAAAGAGATCGAAGAGTGTACACAGATGTTTATCTGCTGCAAGATAGTGTATGAAATAACATTTGAAGTAATTTCCCCCTATATTTAGGGATTTGACAAGATGTTGCATGTTGGAATAAAGAATACAGCACAGGGGAACCAGACATTGGACCATGACAACATTAGGAAGTATAGGGTGGGTGAAGATATTAGCATGAATGATGTTTTATGCATCACAGAGAGTGGAGGCTCTCTCTGAATTGCACACCCACACTGTGTTAAGCACTTTACGCTGCTGAGCAATTTTTGTAATAAGTCACTTAATGCATTCATGAGTTGAGTATCAGCTCACAGAGGAATATTTACTGCAAAAACATTCTGCTAGTTTACAACCCAAACAAATTTGTTTGTAGCAAGAAGTGTTCACAGCAATTTGAGTAGCATACCAATCACAGCAATTTCTCCATAGTTTTACTAAACAAACAAAGAAAAAACCATTATCATGTTGTATATTCTGCATATTAGGCATAATAATGCCCCTAGTTTTCCTGTTTTCCAGAGTTACAGCGTTATGCGATAAAACTGTCTCTTTGTAAAATACTACAGTCAGTGGAAAATAGATAAACATCCAGCAGCAGATACATTTTCTCAGAGAGATCTCAGAATACGGTCTATAAACTAAAAGGACGTGTCTTGAAAACTAGAACAGAGAAAGAGCTACATATAAAGAAAAGAAATTGTATTCTTTACTCCAATAGGTTTTGAAATGTATGTGAACAATGAAAGGTAAGATTTACCTGTTTTTCTGAGTGGAAAATCATCTTTGGAATCATACATCCCTAGTACAGGGTGATTATAAGTGCCTGATACACCGCTTTGTGGTGGAGAGCTCTGATCAAGAGAACTGTGTTGCGTTTTCCTAAGGAAAAAATATTAAAAGAGGTCAAGAATATGTAGACTTAAATATGACAGCCTCCCAATTTACAAGAATGCCTACTGGAAACAAGTTACATTTTGTCTAATTATCACTGGTGGTGCCTGCACACATAATGCTAAGAAGCAAAGTACATGCTTGCACTATCTTCACACAAGATAGTCTACCTGCCCACGCATAAGTGCTTTCCATTTAAGGAAAGTGTAATGTTTGCAAAGCCTCTCAGAAATAATGTATGGTCAATAATTTCTCCGCAATGTTTTTTTTGGCCACTGACTACCTAATTTCCCAACCACTTTCCATTCTACTTTTAAAAAAACACTGTGGAATTCAATGGGTGTTACTCTGTAAGATTGGAATCACAAAAACAAAAGATATAATTTCATTATGTCTTCATCAATCAACAAAAATTGTGGGAAACCTAAGACGAAGCTAGGAACACTTACCCATACCAGAAGCGAGGGTCATTAGAAATGCAGTGGTTGAGATTCCGCTGTGCCAAAGCTTTTTTTTTATTTAAGACAAACTCTTGTAACTTCATTTTTACTTCTGTGCTTGCCACTGCACCTGAAATACCAAACCAAAAGAAAAGAAAATAGATTTAACTGGTACCCACTACATTAAGTTCACGAAATAGGTCTCAAATTACAAAAGGTTATCTAAAGCTTTCAATCAAACCCTTTCAATATTTTAAGCTATCAATAAAGAATTATTCCTTGCAATGAGGAATGCTACACAATTAAAACAAATGCTTGGAAATGGAAATTTAATCAGAGATACATCTTTTTCCTATAAAGGGAGGAGCAGCTGAATGCGATTTTACACACAAAATTATGCTTAGACTAAAGCAGTTATAGAAGTTATCCGAGCCTTCTCTTAATCAAAGGCATTTAGAACAGAAGTTTTATACATACTCAGGGTTTTTTTTAAAGTCACATCTGCATGCAAAGGTTGAGGATATGAATGGCTCATGTGCAGAATATGTCTAGAAAAAAATATTTCAAAAGGGATTTTTGTTCACAATATCTGTGTCAAATAAGATCTATATAATCATTCAATTCATAGTCAATCATCTGTTTTGTCAAACAGAAAATCTGGCATGTAAGAAAGCTATGTATCTTCAAAGTCTAGAATTACATATCCAGTGGCGTAATTTCTAATCACTGTTTACTTCACAAGATACCAGTCTGTCAACGTGCAAACAGATTCTTACACTGTGGTTTTAATGGAGCAACAAATTGAAAATGTGCCTAATCTTGTCATCAGCAAGAGTCTCTTCAATCTCTTGAGTTCTGAATCTCCATGTACCTTTATTTCTAATGTGTAACACTAACTTTCCATATTTAAAAACAGTTCAAGGAGAAAGAATATGACTTGTATCCATTGATTTGACTATTTAGGAAGTTTTGAACAAAGCACATGTATTCTGAAACTATTTTTCCTAGAGACTAAATCAGGAGTCCACAGCTTTTTTGCATCCGTGGGCACATCTGGAATGTTGAGTGAGTGTTTTGGGCATTGTCACAAAATGGTTGACAATGGGAGCCCATTTTATAAAATGGCTACCATGGAGGGCATGGCCGGTCATAAAACTCTAATTTCCCAGAAGGCAAACTGGTGAGGCTAAAATAAAAATCACTTGCCCAAGAACCTAAGTAAAAGGCTGAGGTGGGGTCTCTGAGCACCAAAACTTAAAACCACTCTTTTGAAGCCAAAGAAAGTTGGTGTTGGAAGACAACATTCAGTTCTTAGCCTTCTAGTTACAAAAATATTATTTTATTTTAAAAGTCTTAAGAAATGAAATAAAAATGAGGAGGGGCAAGAAGTCTGGTGGGCACACTGGTGCCTACAGGCACCACATTGGAAAACCCAGGGCTATATAAACCACAGTAGCTATATATTTTTCATTTTTCCTTACACTACGTCATATATGAAGAGATAAGTGTTGTATTATATTTAATCAGATCATTGGACAATCTAGCTCTGAATTGTCTCCTCTGCCTGCCCAAGATCTCAAGTACAGATCTTTCCCAGATGTCAGATATTCTTTAACTGAAGATGCCATGTATTGAATTTGGGACCTCCTGCATGTAAAGTATAGGCTTTTATATTTATTATTTATTTATTGTTTCATTTTTAACATTAACATCCCTACAAGGGATATACACAACACTTTAAAAACAAATGCACCTCTAGTCTGCATCCACACCTTGGGTTCCATAATAACTATATGAAACAGGCATCAGAGATTACTGTGTTTGTAGCAGCTTGTTCTCCACATAACCACACTTTTCCAAGCTATGGTTGCTTGAAATCTGCTTTGTTCAGTATGACCAAAAATATAATTTCACTGAGGTCACTACAGCAAAAATGAGGATCTATTTCTCATTTCAGCAGCAAATATGGGTTCCATAAGCAAAACTGTTTATGAAAATGCCTAATATGCTTGGGAAGGTCCAAAGACCATTTTTTCACAAAGACTTTCAACCATTGTTTGTAAAACTGAAGACCAATTAGTCTGGCATGATAACCACTGAAGAACCAACTTTCCTTTACATTCTTTCTCTCCCATGTATTTCATTATTCCTTCCTCTAATATTTTATAGCCCTTTACATAACCATCAAACTAAGATTTTAAACTTTTAATACGCAGCCCCATCACAGTAGTCTAACCTAGATGTTTTAATGCCTTGGATAACTATTACCTGGTAATGTTTTTACAAGAAGGACTACAGTTGGATGAGGGTTAATGTCTATAGCAGGGGTAGGAAACCTTGTTGAGATGTGTCTGCAAGTACCACCAAAAATGACCACCAGGGTGGCTGCACCTTCCTCCTCCTCTTCCCCCATTATTTCCTCATTCTCTTCCTCCAGGCTCACTATTTCCTTACTCCTCTTTCCCTCTACTCACTCTTTCCTCCTCCTTCCCCCCCCCCCTTGTTATGGTACAGCAGCGGTAAGGAAAACAGAGGCCATAGCAGCGCCGCCGCCACCAGCGGCACCGGCAGCAGGGGGGTTGAGGGGAGGAGAGGAAAGGCCGCAGCGGGATTGGCAGAAAGGAAAGGAAAGGCTGTCACCATGACACCAGCATGAGCTGGGGAAAGAGAGGAAAGGTTGTGGCAGCATCAGCAGGGGTCAAGAAGAGAAGAGGAAAGGCCGCGGCCCGAGTTCCTAATATTATTACTTCACCTGAATATTACACTTTCTTGCCTAAAATGCTCAAAATGGTAATTCCACACTGTAGAAATCGAGATGGGGGCAATGAATGCAAACCCAGGATTTTTCCTGAAACGATTAATCAGCAGGCATTTCATACTGACGGTCCTTTAGTTATGTATTTTAGAATGAAATACATTTCACAATTTTCACTTCCAATGTAGCACTTCGTTTCAAAAGCCAGTTGATTATTACATCATCACATAGATAACCTGTGTATTTACCTTTAATTGGATGACTGGTTGATTGAAAAATGAAAGCTCCCTCATCCTACCAACTCCCCTGTCCCCTATCGAGCCACTGACCTATGTGTTTTGAAAGTGACAGATCTCATTCATGCAGCCAATTACACTTAAAAAGTCGTATGGGGGATTTGATAAACTCATTAGTGAGCACAGAACTACTCTCTTGTACAGGTTAATCAGACCACCCATCATAGTAAATTATAAACATCAAGACAATGGAAAAGAAAACTTACTTCACAGTGGCTACTGAGAACAGAAATATTTTGAATTCATCCCCTCCTGCTTTAGTTGTCTCAAGGACCATATATAAAGGGTCTGACTACGCAACTACGTAAGTAGGAGAGAATTCCTGGGTGCTAACTAACTCAGGGACCGTTTAACCCTCATGTTCCCACTTCCTCCTCAGGAAGAGCACTTTGGGGAGTGTCACATATTCCTGAGATTCATCTCAGCAATAGCTGAAGCAGAGTATTAAGTGTTGCAGCATCCAGTCTCTGGAATTTGCTTCCTATTGATATTAGGCAGGCATTTTCAGTCTTGATCTTTTAGACATTTGCTCAAGACCTACTTCTTCATGCAGGCTTTCCCAGCCAATATGGTTACAGTTGACTAGTAGTTACTTTATTCATTTCATTATTTCATTTATTATATTTCTATACCGCCTCCAGACAGTTCACAAAAATTAAAAACTATTAAAAATACATTACACAAAGAGCAAAACTATCTACATAAAAACAAATAAACAGACACAGCACACACCCAAACAACATATACCTAAAATAAAAACCAATTTCTTTTTCTTAAGAACAATCAACCAAAGGTAATCCAAGACCTGATTAAAAACGCAGTATCTGCTGCCAAATGCCTGAGAGAAGAGGGAAGTTTTAACCAAGCAACAAAAAGATAACAATGTTGGCACCAGGCAAGCCTAATTGGGGACCGATGGATGACAATGACATTAAAGGAGGATAAGCAAATTGTGAAGAAGATAAATGAATTATTTTCATCCGTCTTAACTACAGTAGATATAGGACAGATGCCTGTGCCTCAACTGATGTTTTCAGAAAGGGAGTCTGAGGAACTGAGCCAAATAGTGGTGACAAGAGATGAGGTTCTCGACCTTATTGATAAATTGAACACTAACAAATTACTGGGACCACATTGTTCTTAAATAACTCAAATGAGAAACTGAGTTACCCCTCAGAACAAAAGAACTTGAAAGCCAATTTTTAATGCCAAAAATTTAGTGCCAATCTTTAAAAAAAAATTAGGGAGGATCTGGGAAATTACAGGCTAGTGAACTTAACATCTGTTCTGGGTGGAAAGCATTATTAAGGATAAAATTATTAAAAGATAAAATCAATAAGAATACAGGACAAACCTTGCTGAAAAAGAATCAACATGGCTTCCACAAAGGGAAGTGTCCCTTCAGAGTGTCAATAAACATGTGGATAGGGGTGTTCTAGTAGAATTTTTTACTTGGATTTCGAAAAGGCTTTTGACAAAGTCCCTGACCAAAAACTCTTGAGCAAACTTAGCAATCAGAGGCGAGGTGCTCTTATGGATCAGTAACTGGTTAAAGAACAGAAAGAAGAGAGTAGGAATAAATGGTAAATTGTCCCAACGGAGAGGTGTAAACAGTGGGATCCCACAGGGATCCGTATTGGGAAGAATGCTTTTCAATTTGTTTATAAATGATTAGGAATAAGGAACGAGCAATAAGGTTTGCTAATGACACTAAATTATTTAAGGTGGCTAAAAGAAAAAGGGATTGCAGAGCTCTAAAAGGATCTCTTCAAATGGGAGACTAGGCTTACCTGTAACTGTAGCCCTTCGAGTGATCACCTGTACATTCACAAATATGAGATTTTCACCTGCACAGAGCCCTGTTTGGGAAACTTCTATAGCTGAGGAATTCTTGGCAAGAACCCTCCCCTACCATCTCAGTGTTCATGTCACTAGCAGTTTCCCGCCTATACCCTCAATTCCTTGATGGTATAGGAACACTGGAAATGATCAGAGCCTCAGCACAAACATCAATATTGACATTTGACACAGAAGCGGGGACAGTGGGTGGGTTGCGTAAATGCCCAGATGACCAGTCAAAGAAGGACAGGTTGCTTACCTGTAACTGTAGTTCTTCGAGTGGTCATCTGTGCATTCACACATATGGGCTCTGCGCCTGCGCGGGCCCCTCAATCAGAAAATGTTTTTCTATAGCTGAGGCGTTTGGCCAGGAACCCCTCCCCCACACCGCACTGGGCATGCTCCGGGGTTCCCGCCCAGCCCTCAGTTCCTTGAGGCCGACGTTGTGGCTCAGAAACCGAAGGTAGAAAGTAATAGGAATCATAGCAATTCCACCTTATAACAAAGTAATATTTTTTTTTAAGGTAACAGGAATCATGATTACACAATCAAGTTCAGCAGAATTGACAATGTACTAAAACAATAAAGTTGTATTTATTTTAACCAATTAAACTCATTGCAGACTGAGTCATTCATGTGAAGAAATGCAGGTTGCTTACCTGTAACCATAGTTCTTCGAGTGGTCATCTGTGCATTCACACATATGGGCTCTGCGCCTGCGTGGAGCCTGTCTCGGAAACTTCTATAGCTAAGGCAAACGTTTTTGGCGGGAACCCCTCCCCCACTGTCTACTGACTCCGTGTTCCCGCCTTTCTCCTCAGTTCCAAGAGACTGACTTGCTGGCCCCATAACTAGGAGAGAAACCACTCGGTATCGACAGTACATTTACATCGACACCAAAGCGGGGACGGTGGGTGGGCTGTGTGAATGCACAGATGACCACTCGAAGAACTATGGTTACAGGTAAGCAACCTGCATTTCTTCTTCGTGGTCTCTGTGCATCACACATATGGGCGATTAACAAGCTAAATTCCTGGTGGAGGGTAGGTGTAGATCAATGTTCCCTCACAAAACAAAGAAATTGCTTGCCCCAAATTGCAGTTTGTCCTGGTACAAACAATCAAGTGGTAGCATGTAATGAAATTAAAGGACTTATACCAAATAGCTGCCTTACATAAGTCCAGGATCGACAATCCCCTGCTAAAGATACGGACTTCGATGCACTGCGCATCGACTTAGCTGTTACTGGACCAATGAGTTGCAAGCCCTTCAACTCATAGGGCAGTTTAATAGCATGTACAATCCACTCCGCGAGTCATTGCGACTCTTGCGTCTTATAAAATCTGTCAGTTCTAGCCCTGTGTGGAAGCCCAGGTAGGGTGCATCAATACTGAGGCAGCTAATTCACTCGATCTGCGTAGTGTTGATATAGCCATCAGAAAACAACTTTCTAAGAAAATTAATGTGATATCTGAAGGTGCCATTGGTTTAACTGGTTTCAATGTCAGAGATTGTGGCATGACAGAGAAACTCTATGCCAGAATGAAACTCCTAATTAGAGGAGCCAGATTCATAATGCCCAGAGGAACCCCCTAACAACGGGGTTGGTGCAAAAACAGGTAAAGCAGTCAAATACCCGCATATGGACAACTATTTTAGCCCTATAGTGTATAGGGGGTAAGTGTAAGGACATAGTTAAGGAGGCTGAATGGGGCTTGAGGCCCTAAAGATCCATGTATTTAGAAAAGAATCCCATTGTGCAGTATATGACTTCTTCGTTGCCAGGCTACAGGCTGGATGAAAAAATGGAATCGACCTCATGTCGAAAGTAGTTACGGTATTGGGATACCCCATGCCATGGGTCTGAGCATATGCAGGGGTGTAAACTACGGGGGGAGGGAGGGCAATGCCCCCACCGGGATTTCCTAAAGGGGGCAATGCCCAACCAAGTAACATCAGTAAGCTCACAGCCTGACTGACAGATTCCTCAGTCAGTCTCCAGTTGTCTCTATTCTTATGTGTTTAGAGGCAGTCTAAATTACATCCAAGCACATCCTGCTTCCTCATCAGCTGCCCAGCAGATCTCCTTGCAAGACAAAAGCCGCTCTCCTGTTGTGTCAGGGTCAGGCTTCCCCAGATTCATTTTCTTCTACCCACTCAGGCGTTGTAAAACAAAAGATTGCCCATTTAGGAATTACAGTCTGGGAACATCTTGACGAGAGTTTTGCCCCAGGCCGGGGTGCATCCGGAGTGGCAGCAGGTCATCTATATGATGCAGCTGGCATCCCGAAGCCATCCAGGAGCAAATCCCTGAAACTCCGGTTTTAAAAAGTGGGGTACTTACCACGACTTTTTTATCATCGGAGCTGCAGCGGAGCTGATGGTAACCCGATTGGTCACCATTAGCTGATATCTTCAGAAGTAGAGTGAGCAACACCTGTCTCGGCCACCAAGGGGTGACTATGATGAAGACTGTGTGGACTACACAATATTAATATTATCATACCACAGTACTCATGGAATGAGAGGAAAAATGAGGGCTGCAAAGACATTCCCAGTTGAACAGGAAAGTGTTTGTATGAGGACTTGAGATGGGGGAGGAAGTGGGAAAGTGCATGCCCCGTAGCAAATAGTCTGTGCAAGTACACCGATGTAGGGTTGTTAGATCCAGGGTGAGTCTGGATTCTGTGTTCACTATGAGGCCCAAAGAGCTCAATAAATTGAGTAGTCACCTTGCCTTCGATAGCATTTCCTTCTAGGATGCCACCAGAAGCCAGTTGTCTAAATATGGGTAGATTTCTACCCCTTGAAGGCAAATGAACGGAAGGACCAGTGCCATACATTTTGTAAATATTCTGGGGCAGAGCTTTATGTGTCATCAGAAATTTGTGGTTCTGATGTACGTATGGAGCCGTCTCAATCCAAAACAGGTTGAAGAGATCTGTAGAGGAGTGGACCAAATATTAAATCAGGGAGTGATATAGGTCTTCCAAAGGAGGCTCCACTCTGTACAGCTACCCCATCCACAGGTGAAGCAGAAGAGACTTATGTTGAGTCCGACTGAGAGCTCTCTAAGGATTGAGGGGAATCAGGTTTAGTTCTAAGATTAAACCCATCTTCTCCAAGCTGAACTTTTTGACACCCCACAGAGTGGGGCTGGAAAGGAAAAGAGCTAGGTGGACGTACTGACGCATTCACGATGGTATCATGAGGCAATGGTTGAGCCCTGTGGACAGGTTACAATGACAGTGATCTCGGTAGACCTAGAGGGAGTTGCGAGAAAACTTCCTCCAGTGGCAATCGCGATACCGATGGAGCTGCTCAGTATCGAGAAAGGCATATGTACCAATATAGGGGTTGGTATCGATGCCTGATACGGGAGTTACAGGTCCATTGCAAGAGATGTCCCTCTCATAATTGATGCCAATCTCTGTACTCGTATGGCATTCTCGGGGGAGGCAACCCAGTTGTTCTGTCCCTCTTCTTTTTTAAAAACAACAACAACAGGGACCCAAGAATGATGCCCTTGGACATCACAGGCATAAAAACTCTCTCTGTTGAAATCATAGCACTGTAGCAGCTCTAGGGAGCAGCCTTGTAATTGGCAGCTAGCCTGTAATGGCTGTGCTAATTAACTTGGTGGGGAGATGTCTACTTCAAGCTGTGTCATGAGGCAGTCTGAAGAATCTTCCTCTGAGGAGGAAGAAGTGGCAGAGACTGCAGCTTTACCCATTCCCCAGGACTTACCGGAGGAGTAGGAACAGCAGGGAGATTCCTCTGAAGAGCCCCAGGAAAGCCAACCTCTCCCACCCCCTGTTTCTAATGAGGAAGACTCGGGGCCTGAAGGAGTTTGTCCAGTAACTCCCCAGCAAAGGCGGCAGCTCAAACGGGCAGAGAAAGCTAAGCCCACAAGGCGAAGCATGAGACTGAGAAAACAGAGCACAGCTGATGCAAACCTTAAGTAAGATAACGAAGGAATTGCACGCAGCTGTGAACAGGCTCAAGCAACTATAAAGGAGAAAGAAGTCAGAAGCTAAGATCCGTTGAGAACAACCGTCATTTTCGGCTCTTGACACCCGGCATACTCCTGAATCGGAACCTGTGGACTGAACAACCGGCTTGACTATTTTGGCTCTGGACTTTGGACTGCTCTAATACTTGGTTTGATCCTCGGCTTGACATTCAGACGGACTGAACTTTTGGCGTGACCTTGGCTATTGGTAATTGGATTTTGGAATTGCAAATAAACCCTTTAAACCGTTAAAGGCCTGGCATTTTTTCCAGACATTCTTAGATAAGGGAGTTGGCAGGCTTCCTACACTGTCGTAAATACGACAAGCTGCATGTTAGACGTCTCTTCTTGGTACCAAGAGATTGGTACCAAAAGAGGCAGTTGAATCTCACCCTTTGATGTCGATTCTGCCTGCTAGACATCTCATCTTGACATCAAAGCTGCATGTTAGACATCTCATTTTGGTACCAAGAGCTCTGCACCGAGGAGCTCGGTACCATGGCGCTCGGTACCATGGCGCTCGGTACCAAGGCGCTCGGTACCAAGGCGCTCGGTACCAAGGCGCTCGGTACCAAGGCGCTCGGTACCAAGAAGCTCGGTACCATGGAGCTCGGTACCATGGAGCTCGGTACCAAGGAGCTCGGTACCATGGCGCTCGGTACCATGGCGCTCGGTACCATGGCGCTCAGTACCAAGGAGCTCGGCACCATGGCACTTGGTACCAAGGAGCTCGGTACCATGGCGCTCGGTACCAAAGGAGGCTCTCATCCATAGAATCGCTCGAAGCGATCAGTCCCCAGAAGTCCTATATAACCTGGCCTTCTTAGATATCCCTTTCACTGTAGACACAGCTAGGAAGCGTCCAAACATTGGACGACCGGAATGACTCATGGTCAGAGTCAGGGTCCGAGGACGCAGAGGGGCTCTCCTCCGTAGAATCGCTCCATGCGATCAGCCCCAGAAGGCTCCTGCCTTCTTAGATATCCCTCTTACTGTAGATACAGCCTGGGGAGCATCCAAATGTTGGAAGATCGGAATGACTCTTAATCAGAGTCAGGGTCCGAGGATGCAGAGGGGCTCTCCTCTGTAGAATTGCTCCACGCGATCAGCCCCAGAAGGCTCCAGCCTTCTTAGATATCCCTCTTGCTGTAGATACAGCTAGGGAGCGTCCAAATGTTGGAAGATCGGATGAGGCATGAAGCAGCCATGTCTCCAGTAGATCGAGGAGCCTGTGCCATAAGTGTAACGATTGTCTGGAAGAAACCATGGCTTCTAGAGCTTTTATCCACAGACCTGGTGTCAACACGGTTATCTTTTCAGCGCCAGGTCAAAACTTTTCTCCCAGGCATTTCAACAACTTAAGTTGAGGTTTTAACTGACTTTATAGCCAGGCTTAACAGTTTAAAATGTTTTAAATGTCAGCTGTCTTATGTTTATGGTTCTAAATTTTGTAAACCACCCAGAGAGCTTCGGCTATGGGATGGTGTATAAATGTAATAATAATAAATAATAAATAATAATAATAATACAGTAGCAACAGGTTTCGATGACTTGAGCCTCTCCCAAAACAAATTAAACAGAGAAAAGTCTGTCTGCTGGGGAAGCTTGCTGACGCACTTAACACATTTTGAAAAGGGGCCTTAATGGCTGTGCGATCCCCCTCAACGTGATCCAAGATCGCTGGAGAATAAAATATCTAAGAATATAATAACAATAAATTATATTGTTTTAAATGTATGTGTGTACGTTGTATGTTTTTAATTGCTTTAATCGTACGTAAACCGCCCAGAGAGCTTTGGCTATGGGGCGGTATACTAATGTAATAAAAAAATGAATTAATTAATTAAGACTAAAATTGAACTAAAAACAAAGTAAAATAACTAAAAACCTTAGCACTCTAAAGCTTTCTCCTCAGGAGAAAGACAGAAGTTCCCAACAAGACACCCTTTCAGCAAGGCGGTCGAAAAAGAACTGAGGAGAAAGGCGGGAACACGGAGTCAGTAGACAGTGGGGGAGGGGTTCCCGCCAAAAACGTCTGCCTTAACTATAGAAGTTTCCGAGACAGGCTCCACGCAGGCGCAGAGCCCATATGTGTGATGCACAGAGACCACGAAGAAGAAATGCATTCCACCCTGAACTCCATAGCGGGGTTGGCGGGTGGGTTGTGTGAATGCACAGATGACCACTCAAAGAACTACATTTACAGGTAAGCAACCTGTCCTTCTTCTTCGTGGTCTCTGTGCATCACACATATGGGCAATTAGCGAGCTGACTCACCGGAGGCGGGTATGGAGTCTTAGGCCAGCAAGGAGGAGAGTACCGACCTTCCAAAGTTGGCATCCGCTCGAGAGCGAACATCAATATGGTAGTGCCTCATAAAGGTGGATGGCGTGGACCACGTAGCAGCTCTACAGAGAACTGAGATGGGAATTCCCTGTGAGAAGGCAGTGGATGCGACTACAGCTCGTGTAGAATGAGCTCGAGGAGGCCCTTCTAGAGTAAGCTTATTAAGCTCGTAAGCTAGAGTGATAGCCCTAGTAACCCATTTCGATAAACGTTGGGTAGAAACAGGATTGCCCTTTTTCTGTCCTGCATAGCAAATGAATAGTCTTTGTGAATGGCAGAACGGACAAGTCCTGTCCACATAGAAGGCTAGAGCTCTTCTGATATCCAAGGTATGAAGAGTTCTTTCCAGATCTGTTGTAGGAGAAGGGAAGAAGGTAGGAAGCACAATATCTTGGCCAAGATGGAAACCAGATACAACCTTTGGGAGGAAAGTAGGATCAGGAGGAAGGACGACTTTATCCTTGTGGAAAATCAGGTGTGGTGAATCAGCTTGGAGTGCAGCCAGCTCACTGACTCTCCGGGCAGACGTAATGGCTACTAAGAATGCCAGTTTAATCTAAAGTAAACTGAGGTCGATGGTAGTGAGTGGCTCAAAGGGTTTGAAACACAAACCTTTCAGCACCACTGAGAAAATCCATGTCTGTATAAGGGTAGGTACAGGGGGAGCCAAATTGCAAAGTTCCTTTAGAAATCTCTTAAAAAGGGGGTGTGAAAACACAGTAAACCCATCAACGAGGGGGTGAAATGCTGAAATCGCTGATAAATAGACCCGTAAGGAAGACAACTTAAGTCCGTTTTTAAACAAGGAGTGTAAAAACAACAGAACTTGAGGAACAGTCGCTGTTCGAGGTGTAAACCCGTTAAGAAGGGCAAACTTGGAGAAAGCTCTCCATTTAATTTGGTAAGAATTATGAGTTGCAGGTTTCCTGGATACTGACAAGACATGGAGTAGAGCAGGAGGGAGGTCCACGTCTAGAAAATGTTGATGGCCCAGGCTGTCAAACATAGTGTCTTCAAGTCGGGGTGACGTACTTGGCCTTGACACTGTGTCAGAGGGTCTGGTATGGGTGGTAGGCGACGACAATGATGGCGTGATAGGCGTAGCAGGGTTGCGAACCACGCTTAGCAGGGCCACCACGGGGCAATGAGAATGCAAGTGGTGTCGTCGCATACAATCTTTGCTAGTACTCTGGGGATCAGAGGGAACGGAGGGAACAGGTAGAAGAAGTGTCCCGTCCAGGTGATCATGAAAGCATTGCCCTGGGAGGTGGTTCCCAGACCCGCTCTGCTGAAATACACTGAAGTGACAGCATTGAGCTGAGAGGCAAAGAGGTCCACCGTCGGGGTACCCCAGTGGTGAAACAAGGACCTTAGGGTCTCCTTGTGTAACTCCCACTCGTGACAGGTTTGCATTTTCCTGCTGAGGGAGTCTGCCAGAGTATTGTCGAGTCCCGCGAGATGAAGGGCGGAGACATGGATGTTGCGGTCGCAGCACCACTCCATAATGTCTAGAGTGAGTTGGAGAAGTGGCTGGGATTGAGTTCCTCCCTGTTTGTTGAAGTAAGCAACAACCGTGGAGTTGTCGGAGGTCACCTGAATGGAACGACTGATTAGCTGTGCCTCGAAGGCACGGAGTGCTTTTTGTACAGCTCGCAGCTCTAGGACGTTGATATGGTCCATCTTCTCCAGAGCTGACCAGAGGCCTTGGACCTTGAGGTCTGCACAATGGGCGCCCCATCTGTGTAGCGAAGCGTCCGTTGTGATCACAACTGACGGCTTGGGTGGCCGGAATTCGACGCCTGAAGTGAGGTTGGAGATGGCAATCCACCAGCGGAGAGAACCGTTGTAGGAATGTGTAGTATGGTTCGTGTTGTGTCTATGTCTAACTCCCTGCTTCAAGGGGATGAAATCTCAGACAGCGATTCTGATCCTGGAGAAGGAATGCAACAGGCGGGGGAGTTGGTGCCAGAAGGAGAACTCTTTCCTACGGCGGACGCGGGAGATAATTCTCAAGGAGATGTTCCTAACCAGGCAGAGAATACTTTCTCTTCTGAGACAAAGGGTCTCAAAGATGCTGTGGCTCGGAGAAAGGTAAAGAGAAAGGATTTCAAACTTAAAACTGCCCACCGCTCAGAGAGACCAGCGAACAAAGCCCTACAGGCTAATTCGTCTTAATTATGTGACTCTGCTCTCTTTTTCTCTCTCAGTTAACTCAACTGAATCGCTTGCTTATCTAACAAGCCTCTGGGCAAAAGGACCTTTTGCTAACCTTGTTTCCTCTTACTTGCTGGAGGAGAGAGGAGGATCGTCTTTTGTATAATAAAAGATTGTATTTTCCCTCCAAGGGGTCTCTTTATTGTCCTCACCATTCGTTAGAACTTACAGAGTCACGACAGTTCATCTTGCATTGGCCCGGAGATCGAACGCTCGGAGAAACCACTGTTGGAGGGTTCTCATACGGAATCGAGCGTATCGTATCACAGCCGTAGTCGATGCCATAAGACCTAGCAGGCGTAGGATGATGAACACCGACGTCGACTGACAGCGGAGAACCGTCAAGGCAAGAGATCAGAGCATTTCGCAGCGGTCGAGTGGAAGGAATGCTCGTCCCACAGCGGAATCGATGTGGGCTCCTATGAAGTGAATCGTTGAGGTAGGTAGAAGGACCGATTTCTCCAGACTGATGTGGAGACCTAGGCGTTGGAGAAGGTCTAGCGTTGTTGAGATAGAACGAGACAGTTCGTCTTGGGATGGAGCGACGAGAAGCCAATCGTCCTGGTAAGGGAAAACCTCGATGCCTAAGCGCCGGAGATGAGCGCATACAACTGCCATGCACATGGAGAAAACTCTCAGTGCCGTGGCCAGACCGAATGGAAGGACGCGATACTGGTAGATCATGTTGGTGATGACGAACCGTATTTTCTGTGATTTTTCACAATGGTAACATGGAAGTATGCATCCTTGAGGTCGACCGATGCAAACCAATCTCCCAGTTTTAAAAACGGAAGGATCGACGTGATAGATGTCATTCGGAACTTCTTCGGTCTCAGGTAGGTGTTTAAAATCCTTAAATCTAAAATCGGTCTGACTCCTCCATCTGCTTTCAGTACCATGAAGTACCGGGAGTAGAAACCCCTTTGGAGCAGTTGATGTGGTACTCGCTCTATGGCCCCCTTGCACAAGAGAGTGTTGACTTCTTGCTGTAGGGGAGGAGATGAAGCCATGTGCTGTATAGTACCGAATGGAGGAAGAGAGTCGAACTCGATGTGGTAGCCCCTCCGGATGATGTTGAGGACCCATTTGTCGGTCATTATCCAGGACCAGTTGTTGTAAATGCCTGGTTGAAGTAGTCCAAAAGGGAGTTGTGGAGAAATGTGGAGAGTGGAATCGAAGTCAAAGATGCTGCTTATCTTGGGCATCCGCCCTGCGAAAAGGTTGTCAGGGTCTAGTAGGCTGGTATTGTCATCTTTGAAAACCCTGACGCTGAGTACTCAGGATTGAATATTGCGCTGGTTACTGCTGACGCTGTTGGCTGGAAGAGGGAAGAGCCGGTTGGTATCTATGCCACCTGCGTTGCCTAGATTGTGCAGGTTGGGTGAATCCCATCTTTCTAGCAGTCATGCGTGCCTTGTACACCACATCTACAGAATCATCCGTTTTCGTATTGAAGAGTCCAAGGCCATCGAAATCGAGATTCTCGATCCTATCTTTTGCCTCTTGGGTAATCCCTGCGGATTGTAGCCATGCATGGCGTCAAAGAGCAACAGCCCCAATCATTGCTTTGGATCCACAGTCAAGTAGATGACAAGAAGTATGTATTTGTTGTCTGGACAATTTCAAGGCTTCCTGTTGAAAAAGGGAAGTTAATTTCTTTTTGTCTTCTGGTAGGTAATCAAAAAGGTGACCAACCTTGTCCCAAAGAAGTAGCCGGTATCCCGACATGGCTGCTTGGTAATTTGAGACCTTAATTGCCAAAGCTGAGGAAGAGTAAATACATCTCCCAAACATTTCAAGTCTTCTGCCCTCCTTATCGCGCTGTGTTGGCGTCTGTGACCCATGGAATAAATGCCAGAGCATCCTGTCGATGTTGAGAGCCCTCGGTATCGACTGAAGGTTGTCGGTCATCGACGACTGATCTTCTCGTCAATGGACCCAGAGCTGCTATCGGAAATGTCTGGGAACGGGACAAGTGGAATGAGCTCCTCTGTGCCGAAGGGAGTTGAGAGGTTGGCAGCGTACGATCCTCTGGAGAAGGCTGGCGGCTCTGAGTATGGGAGACATGATGTCTTCTTTCCGGTCTCCTGTCGTCATGGCGGAGTCGTGACCCCCTTGACGAGGTGGAGTATGGACTCCTGTCTCGGGAATAGGAGTGACAGGAATGTTGTCCTGTGGATCTCCTGTTCCAGTCCATCGGTGAGCGAGAACGACGGTATTGAGAAGGAGAGTGAGACTCACGCCAGGAAGAATATCTGCTCGGTGAGCGAGATCGATGTCGAGAAGAATATCGATGCCGAGGAGAAGATTGACGGCTGTACTATCCGTAGGAGGAATATAGACAGACTACCTGACTGTCGTCGACATCCCCATGGGGCAAAAGAGCGCTGCGGTGGGGTAGATTCACGGATCTCACCCTCTGAGATGGATGTGGTTGGACACTCGACATGGCCAGCCCGCGTTGGTATAGGGGACTAAAACATTGGTGGTAATGGCGGTAAATGCCTAACAGTAGCCAGTGACAAAGATCTGTCCCGTGATGGTCCCGTGGAGACAGAACGCAGGGTCACACTCAAAGATTGTTGAGGCGGTGGCGATGGTTCTACGACGATCATAGGTTGAATCTCGATGGCCCATACTGTGGTCGGAGATCTCGATACAGGCGGCTGTATAGATGGATGAAAAGCTATCGGAGGCTCCGTACTGGGAGGCCTAACCGATGCAGCCTGAAGAGAATCGACCGGAGGCTCCGTACTGGGAGGCCGAATCGATTTAGGCAATTTCTTTTTCTTTGAGGAGAATTCTTTGACCGAAAAAGGTCCTTTCTTGAGGAGCTTTTTCTTGGAAGAAAGACACTCTGGACGTCAATGGCAGGGGCGACTTTGAGGAACCCGCCGGAACAGCCACGGGCGAATCCACAGATTGTAAAGTCTTACTCCAGAGGATGGTTTTAAGTCTATCCGCCCTGTGTTTTCGGGTTTGTCTCGAAAACCTGGCAAGGGGGGCAAGACTCCACAATATGGCCTTCTCCTAGGCAAAGGAGGCACAAAGAGTGGCTGTCAGAAGGAGGGAGTTTACTCCCACAACTCGTACACTTATGAAATGGTGCTTTTAAGGCCATCCGCTCATCACAAACAGCTGAGGATGAAGAAAGAATTAAATGAAAAGCGCCTCAGAACAAAGTTCTCTCAGAAGAAATCCGACGAGGTGTTGCCACAATGGCGGACGAAAGAGAACTGAGGGCTGGGCGGGAACCCCGGAGCATGTCCAGTGCGGTGTGGGGGAAGGGTTCCCGCCCAAACGCCTCAGCTACAGATTTTTTTTTTCCTGACTGAGGGGCCCATGCAGGTGCAGAGCCCATATGTGTGATGCACAGAGACTACGAAGAACAACAGTTACATGTAAGTAAACATGTAAGCATAACACATAAGGGTGAGTAGCAAGTTGATTTAACAGTGGCGGACCAGTGTCCTACTATAAGATAGCAGACACACCTGCATGGCTGAAGGAGCAGTCTGCTCTGGCGCACACATCAAGTCGGTAATGGCTGATGAAGATCGGCAGTTTCGACCCAATGGGCACTCTGCAAACCCCACCAAAATAGCCATGGAACGAGTCAAGTGAGCTCAGATTGGACCAGAAAGGTCAAGGCCAGCCAGTTCATACAACAGTTCTTAGCATGGACAGTCTCTGCAACGACACTGGTAGTTCTTGCTACCAGAGCACACAAATAAGTGAGGGGACAGATGACAGGACTCAGCCTTGATATCTAGACAACTAACATCTATCAAACATCCAGGATTGGAAAAGTAGATTCAAGCAGAGTTGAAGCAGATAGGGAAAGTAGAGGCTATGGTATTGGAGAGTCTGGGCTTTTTAGCCATTTGTTGGGCTAAACCTAACAAAGAGGGTGATGGATAATGAATCCTGCCCCCTTTCCTATCATGTGGCTCAGGAGAGAGCAAGTGTTGGCTATTAAAACCTTTAAGGTTGGCCCCTGATCAATAGCTACCTGTGCGCTTACCCCACAGTGGTATGTTAACCCACCATGCGTGCTGGTCATGTGCCAGCCAGGTTTCCCTAATTACTCTCACTGGAACAGCTTGCCATGTCATCCAAACCTGGGTGGCATGGCTCATTTGAGGAGGCAGCAATCTTCAAATAACCATGGGCTGTTGATGGGTTATTTGAGGGTTGCTTCCCCCAGGCAGCAAGTGACCAGCATGTGCTGCAGGGAAAATAAGCCACCATGTCTTATTTCCTTCACTGCAATCGTGCGAATTGGCCCACCATATTTCAAAGATAGAGCGGAAGCCTGATGGCTGCAAAGGTAATCTCTGACTCTACAATAAATAAGGGAGGGAGAGTCTCATCTTTTTTACCATCTATTGCCTGCGTGATCCTGTAATGTTTCAGGTTTCTATAATTAGGATGAGGAGGGGCAGATCTGCAATCATTCCAAAGCAATAAATATGTAACAGTATTTATTTAACTTTAGTATTTTAGTTTGTTTGTTTATTTATTTATTACATTTATATACTGCCCGATAGCCGAAGCTCTCTGGGCAGTTTGCAAAAATAATATCAATTATTTTTTGAAATTAACAGAAATTCCAAATACAGCAGCGGCAATGTTTGGGGTGATGAATTTATTGAATTACTTGAGTTTACAAGTCAGGGGGGCTTCTATTATCCTAATAGGAGATGTAAATGCCCGCATTGTTCCAAATGACGAGTGTCTTCTGGATGAGATCAATTTGCATGACTCACAAGCTCAACTCTCCCCTTTAAATGCAGGTAGGGAATCAAGGGATACTAAGATTAATGACTACGGTAAAGCTTTTTACAGCATAATTATGAAATACATTTTTTATATTCTTAACGGGAATCACCCTTATGATAAACTTGGCAATATAACCTTCTTCTCTAGCTGGGGTGGAAGTGTCATAGACTACGTGGTTGTCCCTATTGACTTGACTCCTCTTATTAGTAATTTTGAGGTATATTGCTATCCTGAGAGTGACCACTACTCGATCCACCTATCATTTATGGTGGCATCTAAGATGCATATTTCACAAGGGGATAATATGAGGAATATGCCAGCTATTAACCTTTCTAAAATAATTAGATGGTCAGCTCAAGTGGAACATCAATTGCTTGAGATTCTGTATAATAAGAAATGCCTTGCGCTACATTGTAATTTTAACCCAGAGAATAAGGATCTGGCTGTGTGATTTTCTAACATTCTACATATACTGAATCCGCTGTTTTCTAAGAAAACCAGCCTAAATCATCTAATTCCACTTCTTCTTTTGGGTGGTACAACAGAGAATGCAAATTGGCTAAAACAAATCGTTAAGCGTTTGCAAAAATAGCTCGTAAGGTTCAAGCCCCCAAACTAATTTCTTATTACAGTCAGTTACGATGCAACTATAAGACATTATTAAGACATAAAAAGTCTCTATATGCTAAGTCCCAATGGAAGGAGCTCCTATTGGCTGCTCAAAGTAAAGATTTACAGACAGTCTGGAAACTTATCAACAAATTGAGTTCCAATGGTCATTTAGTGACAGAACCAAATATCCCTTCACATGTATGGGAGGCTCATTTTCAGGACCTGTTCAATGAACCTATCTCCCAAGACCATCTAATGAAATATGACTCAGATAATACCACACTTACTGCCGTCACAGAGGAAGCACCCCCAGTATGAGATCCTGTCTTTCCTAGTGAAAACTGTGAATTAATTATCACTCTAAAGAATGGGAAGGAACTTGGGGAAGATGGTATTATTGGGGAAGTTTACAAAGCAGTCCCTAATTGCTGAGCCTCTATCCTTGCAGTTTTATTTACAGAAATTAACAATAGCGGTCACTTCCCCCTGCAATGGAATATCAGTATAGTGGTCCCCATATTTTAAAAAGGTGACCCTAGTAAACCAGCCAACTATCGTCCTATTAGTCTGCTGGAACTTTCATCTAAAATTTACTCCAGCTATTTATTAAAGAAATTAAATCATTGGCTTGAGTCCAGCGAACTGATTGCAGATGAACAGGCCGGTTTTCTCTGCACCCGCTCAACAATCGATCATTATTTTGTTCTTTCTCACTTGGTCTACAAATATGCAAAACTGAAGTGCAGATGCTTTTATGTGGCATTTATTGATTTCTCAGCAGCATTCGATTCAATTAATCGTGACCGACTCTGGGATAAACTAAACAAATCCTCAATTGACAAAAGATGACATGATGCTGAAACTTCATTCTGATACTAAAGTTCAGGTTAGGACAGACTTTTCAGGTTCCCTCTCAGACTTGATTCATACTACACAAAGTGTTCATCAAGGATGTTTATTAGCACAAACACTGTTTGATATTTATGTTAATTCTTTAATAACTGATTTAAGTAACAACGATTACCATGTGCCTCCCAATTTGGGATCTAGGAAAGTTACAGTACTTATGTGTGCTGATGACACTATTCTACTATCTCAGACCCAACAACGGCTAAGGAGACTATTAAAATCTTTCAATCAATTGGCCACAAAAGAAAAGCTGAATATCAACTATAAAAAGACAGAAGTGCTGGTTTTCGCCAACAGATTCCAAATATACAAGTGGCAAATTGACGGATGCCCCATAGAACAGGTGAAATCTTTTAAATATTTAGGCTTATGGTTTTCCTCAACTGGAAACTGGAATATTCATATAGATAACATAAAAAATTGGCCACTAACACGGTGAATTCCCTGTTAAGGTTTTACTGGGGCAAAGGTGGTAGACAGACTCTCCCAGCTCTCAAAACCTATAAGTCCAAAGTTATAGCACAGATTTGCTATGGTGCTCAAATATGGGGGTCTATACAGAAAGTGAATCTTGAAACTCCACAAAATAAGTATCAGAGTCCTCTATTCTCCGACTGGAAGCGGGCCTTTGTTCGCTGAAGGCCAAAGTACGTATTCTTGCCCTCAGATATTGGTTAAAACTGAAAAAGGGTATAGGGTCTATATTAATTGCTTTCAGGGAGATGCTGAATTTTAATAATAGAGTGTTTCTATCCTGGAACCAGGAAATACTACAAATTATTGAGATGTATGGACTCTCTCTGGATATTTTGAGTTCTTCAAATTTTGAAATAGCATCTCGATATTTAAAATCTTATCTGCTAAAACAGGATTTCCAAGCTGATCGTGTCTCTGTCTGTCTGTTAAAATGTGCTCCTTGGTATGCCAAATTACACATTCAGACTCCCTACCCACAATATATAATGAATATTACAAATTTCAAATGGAGGAAAGCTTTTACAGCCTTACAAGTTCAGTCTATGAGCTCTGCTATAGTTTCTGGATGCCACCATCAGATTCCCCACAAACAAAGAGTCTGCCCATGCAGGGCCAACATGCCTGAAGACCTCTCTCATTATCTGCTTGTCTGCCCAATTTATTAAGATTTAAGGACAGCCTTGTTTAGAGATTTAGAACTGCCATCAGGCAGATCTGATGGGTATCTGATCAATTTTTTATTGGAGGATTGCTCCAGGTGGCCCACTTTGCTTTCAGAGCAGCAATTCTAAGGAGGAAATTTTGTGACAAGTTGAACTGTCTTGATGAGTAATCCCTCATTGTTAGGCTTTATTATTGTTTTAACATGATGTGTATTTTGCTCTTTTTAATGTGTTTTGTTCATTGTAATGGTTTTTGCTACACAAACTATTTACTTACTTACATGATGGTGGAAGAAAAATGTCTGGAGGAGCGGCACCTCCCCTTCTGAATTCTAAAACCACAGAGTCTGCCTTTGTAGCCCTGAAGGAAGAGCCTAACTCAAAGGTGGCAGCCCTCTTCCAAACAGTATTTAGAAGATCAACAGCAGAGGTTAAATGAAGATGTTGATTTTTTTAACCCTATAACCTCAATTTTTAATGCATTTACAGTTGGTATTTAAATGTTCCTTTTCTTTCTAAGAAGTCTTATTATTCACAATACCAAGAGAGTTAAAAATAGAGTTAAAAGCTAATCGGCTAACAATATCCTGTAACTGGAAAAGAGCATGAGCCCCAACCTTGGATGAATAGTTGATTAAAATATAGAGTTTACGGCAGGGGCACTGCCTGACAGTAGCCATAAGACAACACGTTGCCAGTGAAGGAGGATAGCCAGGGTGTGAAACAGTTCTTCCCCTTCATATCAATCGATCAAGTTTATTACGGTAAATAACCAGCATATCAGGACAAATGCACAACAAAATACAATTAAAAAAGAACAGTAAAATACAGTTAAAATTGAGAGATTAAAAGTCAAACCGTCATATGGAAGAGCATGGCAAAAGCAACACAAGCCATTGACTAGAACATTGACCTATCCCATAGAAAAGCCATCCCCAAACCAGCTCTAAGATGCAAGAGATTTCCTGTAGATGATACAGCATCATGCCTTCTTTAAAAAAAACCCATCTCTGACAAGTGGCAGCAGTGTTTGGAGCAAAGATGAACTATCAACTGTTGCTTATCTCCTTGGCAAATATAGTCTCAAGATAGGAAGAATTCCCGAGCTTGAATCAAAGGAAATAATTTCAAGCAATTTCACAAGTCCAAGCTCTCCCTAGGAATCCCTCTCCCCAACCCCTCTGAGCTCTTCTGCGAGATTATAAAGCAGAAGCAGTTCTCAGGCTTTCCCAGGTCTTTCAACCAGTCATGCCAGTCCACAGATGGTCCCTGGGTGATTCTGAACAGGCTGGAAGTTAACATGGGTTCTCTGCCTTGTTTCCAACACTAGCACAAAATATTTTAGCAAACAAGGAAAATCATCATCACCACTAGATGCAGTACTGAGACTGGCAAATCAAGACCAACCTTCAGATGGTCAAACTGTTTTCTTAGTGTTACGTGAGCAAAATTCACAAACGTGATCCGAGGGAAGGAGTACAAACAGTTATATGATTCTTTTGTTGAAAATTGGACCTTTTTATTATGTAGTGGTCCAAACAAATGCAAGAAAATGCTAATCCACAATCCCTACTAGGAATATTATGAGGTTGTATAGACTGCATTTCATATCTAACAAGTGGACACATTTCTTTTGACTTGTAAAACGGAATATGAATGATTTATAATTTCTTAATTATTTGTACTTCTAGTGGATTTTTTTCTAAATTAAGGGTGCATAGGACAGAAGACTTAACCATCAATTGTCATCTTGTTTAGTATATTGTTTGTTTGTTTGTTTGTTTGAAGTATTCGTATCCCACTGCTTGACCAAAAAGGCTCCCAGAGTGGCTTACATAAAATCAATAGAAACAAGACAGTCCCTGCCTTCAGGTTTACAATCTAAAAAGGAATGGGAACATTGGAAGGAATGTAGGAAGCTGCCTCATACATTGGTCCATTAAGCCTAGTACTGTCAATATTGACTGGCAGCAGTTATCCAGACTTTAAGGCAGGTTTCTTTACTAGACCTATTTGGAGATGACAGGAATTGAACCTGAAAATTTCTGCATGCAAAGGATGTGCTCTACCACTGAGTTACAGCTCCTTGACATGACGGGAAAGGGATGGAGAAGGGAGAAGGGGGAAGGGGGGAAGCCAGTGGTTTTTCTGCAGGGTGGTAGAGTGACTCTATCTCATGTCTCTCTGCTTCAGCCTGGTGGAATGGCTGCTTTTGGTGACCACTAAAGGAGGAGGTGGTCTTTCAGCAGGGCTAAGGGAATGGCTCTACTTCCCATCTTCCCATCCTTGCATGTGACCATAAGCAGACATAAAAGAGCACGCGGGCTGCATAGTCAAAAGTTTTTAATTTAGTGGTTATTTCTGTTAAAACAACGTTGGAATGCCTGCATGCTCAAAAATGAAAGAATTTCAAAATGGGAAACAAATTTTAAATTTATGATTTAAGCAGCAATCTTACACACACTTACCTGGAAGTAAGCCCCACTGAGTTCAATGGAACTTACTTCTGAGTAAGCATATATAGGATTACACATTTTTCCTATAAAATGTTCTTGATTTAAGTCAATCCACTCCCATAGTAACAAAGAGATCTGCTACATTGGCCCAATATTACCTACCACACGATGATGAAATGGCAAGGTATGGTTTGCTGTAAACTAAAAACAAAAGCTTCCAACCTCCCCTAACACACCAAAAAAGTAGTGGAGGAAATGTACAGCAACTACTCCTCAAAGGTAACATGTCAACTTGGCCCAGATATAAAACTAATTCATTCAAAGTTCTCCATTTTAATTTAATGTTGTCCTAATAAGAGAGCATCGGCTTAAATCATCATAGGCCTTGTTCAGAAGACACAAACCATGGCTTTAACCACAGCGAATAAGGCAAAAAGCCTTATTCACCATGGTTAAAGCTGTGGTTTAAGGTGTCTTCTGAACACGGCCGTAGAATCATAGAATAGTAGAGTCGGAAGGGGCCTATAAGGCCATCAAGTCCAACCCCCTGCTCAATGCAGAAATCCACCTTAAAGTATATAAGACAGATGGCTGTCCAGCTGCATATTTAAATTTAGCTGGGTTGTGGACCAGGCAATAAGATCAGGGCTTGAGAAAATGCTGTACTTGCACCCCATTTACGGGTGTTTTCCAAATTACAAGTGTCAAAGATATAGCCAAATTCAAGAGCATTCAGAGTTGCAGCACAAAAGTATCTAGTATATGTAACATGGAAATACTAAGGGCATACATAACCCAATCCGCCATGGACACAGAGCCCATCTGCAGAGGGAGTGCTAAAGTTAAAGGGTTCAATAGAGCTCTGTTCCTCTATGACCACCCTTGGCATGCATGCATGCATGCCAAGGGTGTATGCAACCACCATACAGGCCGGGGGTGGTGGGGAGAGAATAAGTGCCCATATCATAACCTCATCTATTATGAATTCATAAAATCATATAAAATCTTCTGATTATATGCATACGTCAGACAAATTAACATGGTCTAGAAACTTTTAGGTAACTTAGACATCTTTCATATGTGATATCAATTAAAATGTTATAGCCTCTTCAATAAATTATTCCCTTTCTTCAGATTAAAAAAACAGAATAGCAGTTAATAATAATGTATTTGTTTATTTATTTCTCACCCGCCTCTCTCTCTGGATCAAGGCAGGGAACAACATTAAAAGCAAATGATATAAAATACATAAAACTGATTAAAAACATATAAAAACTAATACATTATTAAAATACCAATAAAACTCTTAAAATTCGACTGGGTAGGCCTGCTGGAAGAGAGTCGGAGAGACTGTAAAGTTACCATGGGTTTTTCTTGGAGCCTGCCCTTGCAGAAAGATTCATCTGTATTATAATCAACTTTTGTACAAAGTAACCAGGTACACATTTCTCTCATCACTACTCATGTATCAGTATACTTGTCACTGACATCATCTATCTTAATATTACTTACTTTCTTTTCCTTTCTCTTTGTTTTTAAGCTGCTGTAGTTTCTGTTCTCTGTGCTGTTTTTCTAATTCTTGCTCCTGCCGATGCTGTTCTAACTTTCTCTGGTGTTCCAAGAGCTCCTGCTGATGTTTCATTGCCAGAATCTCCTGTTGCTGCTGTTGAGCCAGGAAAAGGGTGGGGAAAAGTAAATGCATACAATCTTTGACCTTTCAACACCTTAGATGACCATCTCCTAAACATGTCAGAATAAAACTTCTTAAAAGCTAGAACAGAATATTACAGTTCCTTGTAAGAGAGAGGGGAAGGGGCACAGCATTTTAACTAAGTTTACTGCAAGATGTGTCTTTGAAGCATTATAGAGGAATACATATATTACAGTTAGAAAACCATCTGGAACAAATAGGGAGTGCACACAGCTCCAAGTCTGTTCTACTCCTGGATGGAACCTCAAGGAATCCCTTTCCAGTGGGCTTTTAGAGGTGAAGGAGTGGTGGGCTAGAGGTTCCCCTAGATCTAGACTAGTTAGTCTGTTCTAGCTTCTGTGCTTCTTAAAAGTCACTCCAGGGCAGTTTTGCTGTATAGGACATTCAGAGTAGTCTTTGATACCTGGCAGCCCTGTGACTCAAGCTCAACCCTCAAACACATAGCACAGTAATTAGTTAAGTGCCTTTGAGCATTTGAACAGTGCCTCTCTCTCACTACTGAATCTTCATGCATCTCTGGTTAGAAGGACTCCCACAATAGAAAGTTGGGATTCTTACGCAAGCTTGAGCACTGCAACATTTTACTTTAGAAATCAAACAGCAAGAGCTCCCAACATTGAAATATTCAATTGCTTAGGATCAGATTCTTTCAGCTCTAAAAGCAGCACAATATGCACTATCAAAGCCAATACTCACTGAGGCCATATTATGCTAGACTGATCTCATAACACTTGCTCAGAAATGGTCTGCTAGAAATGGAATAAATCAAACCTGAACATCTGATTACATTATTGTCTAGACAGGTGATTTCACCCATCCAGACATGGCTTTGTGGAGGAGGAGGGAAGGGGCCTGGAGACCCAATAGGAAGCAGCATAAAGCAGCTTCCATGGTCTCCTCCTCTCCCTGCCCCCATGTCGTGCAGCATGGATAACGTAGATTGCCTACAGAGCTGATCAGCAAGAGCAGGCAAAAATGCTGCCATCACTCTGCTCTGTTCAAGACATCTCTATTCCCGCTGCAAAGAAAGCTGGGATATCTGCCCAGCTGGGTGAGAGGGCTATAGGAGGATGAGGGGCAAGGAGTGTGTGAAATAAACTATTTTGTGTAGCTTGTTTGCCTGATCATCTGACGGAAGCACAGTACATTGTTTGCATAACCACTTATTTAGCATAACTGACGATGATTTATTTAACCCATGATGGCTCAGCGTGTCATCTGTGAGCTCTCTTCCCACCCATGGTGGGTCATTTACTCCAAATAAGCTACCCATGGAAACCATGGTCTGCAGTAAGGGTTATTTTATCTATGGTGGGTTAGCATATCATCCATCATGCCAGAGTAGCTTATGGAGATCGACTACAGAATTGCTCGGCATGAGCAGCCAAAAATGCCACCACCACTCCTGCCACATTCAGTGCCCCCGCCACCCCGCCACAGTTCCCAAATGATTTCACGTGGGGATAAATCCTCACTTTTCCATGAAAATGAAAAGTCCTGCTTTTATCCAGTAGTGTATGTGGTGGCTCCCCATAAGGCAAACCTGTATTTCAAATTTTGTTCCATTTCTGCAAACTTTCAAGGAGTTAGAGCCCCACCCCTTTTTTTGTTGCACATGGGCAGAGAAAGGAGATCTGGCAAAGGCTTGAAAATCCGCAAAGGAAGCTGACATACCTGCCTGGCAGGGCAGGTGGACTACAGGGGAAGATGGGGTAAAGGGGAGAAAAATAACTACGCTGTGTAATTTATTTGTCTGATCATCTGGCAGGGCACAGTAGGCTGTTTTTCAAAATAAACTCCTGTGCATGACCCCATGGGCTGGTGGTTCCCAGGTCTGGGAATTGGGGTGTTTGCCTGTTCTGGATGAGGTTGCACTCCCTCTGAAGGAGCGGGCCAAAAGTTAGGAGTGCTCCTGGATCCATCCTTGTCACTGGAGGCCTAGGTGATCTCGGTGGCCTGGAGTGCCCATTATCAACTTCAGTTCGTACACCAACTATACCCTTTCCTGGATAGGATATCTTAACCATAGTGATCCATTCACTGGTAAGGACAGGTTGCTTACCTGTAACTGTGGTTCTTCGAGTGGTCATTTGTGCATTCACACATATGGGCTCTGCGCCTGTGCAGGGCCTCGCTTCGGGAACTTTCTATAGCTAACAGAACGAAAAAGTAGGTGGGAATCCCTCCCCCACCATCCTATGTGCATGTCCCTGAGTGTTCCCGCCTATTACCTCAGTTCCCTGAGACCGCCATTATGAGGCAATCTCAGAACCGAAGGAAATAGACACTTTGGTAGGGAATGATTAGAAGTAACACCGAAGCAGGGATGGTGGGTGGGTGTGAATGCACAGATGACCACTCGAAGAACCACAGTTACAGGTAAGCAACCTGTCCTACTTCTTCGTGGTCTCTGTGCATCACACATATGGGCAAATAGCAAGCTGACTTACCGGAGGAGGGTCGGTGTTCATTGAAGGAGCGAAGCCAATACTGCTCTGCCAAAAGCACAGTCCTTTCTTGCTCTGACATCAAGTTTATAATGTCTTACAAAAGTTGATGGCTGGGACCAAGTTACAGCTCTACAGAGATCTGGTAAAGGAATACCTCTGTCAAAGGCAATCGAAGATGCCATGCCATGCTCCTGACAGAATGAGAATGTATTGTAAAGGGTTGTAAATTCGTAAGCTTGTATGCCAATAAAAATCTCTGAGATGAAAGAGGTTGTCCTTTCTTCTTTCCTCTATAACACACAAATAGTCTAGGAGATTGTCTGAAAGACTCTGTTCGTGCCTGGTAAAAAGCTAGCGCCATTCTAACGTCCAGAGTGTAATGTTGTTTCCAAAGGTGAGGATGGTGAACGAAAGAATGCAAGTAATATTATGTCCTGGTTTACATGAAAAGATGAGACAACCTTGGGAAGAAAAGCAATGTCTGGTCTTAACACCACTTTGTCTTTGTGGAAAGTTGTATAAGGGGCATCAATCCACAGAGCACATGGTTTGCTAGATCTGCATGCCGAAGTGACAGCTATGAGGAATGCCACCTTCCAAGAAAGAAGGTGTAAGTCTAAGGATGCCACGGATTCAAAAGGTTTTGACGTTAGGGATTTTAGAACCACTGACAGGCTCCTCCCCAGTACCGGAGAATGTGTAGGAGGAGCTAAATTATTGACTCCTCTAAGAAAACAGTGAACCAATGGATGGGAAAAAATTGAGCATCCATCAAACTGAACATGTTTGTCTGAAATTGCAGTTAAATAAACTTTTAGAGAAGAAAGTTTCAAACCTTTATCAAAAAGTGAACTTAGAAACTTAAGGATTAACGAAAGAGGGCAAGTCATTGGATTTTCACCCTCCAATATAATTAGAGAACATACGATAGTCTGGTTGCTGGGTTTTTTGCTGTCAGTAATATGGATTGTACTCGTGGGGAGAGCTGTGGTGTTATGTCATTGGCATTATTCTCCATCCTGTTAGGCACAAAGTGTTCAGATCTGGGTGTCTTATTTGTCCTCGATCCTGGGGGGCGTGGCTTCTGCTATGGAGTGATCAGTGGAGTTTTTCAGACCTCCCGAAATGGGGAAAGCAAAAGGAAAAATCCCTACCTTCAAAAGGAATGGACTGTAAGTTAAAAACTATATTTGTGTATGGGAAGAGAAGCAGCACAGACATCTGGTGGGAGTTTAATTGAGAACAGCGTATTACAGCTTTGATAAGCCCCGAAAGAATTTGGGCTGGATGCCAATTGTTTCAAGACTCAGTAAAGTTTTTTGAAAACATATCTGCCTTAGCTATTATCCTAAAAAGGGATATTATGGACTTTAAGAACTGATATATGAATCAAGGATAAAACTAAGACAGAGTGACGGGCTCCGGAGTAGCTGGCTGGATGCCAAATGCATAGAGATCGCAGAGAAAGAAGTTGTTCTTCTACGACATGGGCAAGGAAGGCTAAAATACACCCTTCTGCTAAAAATGTGGCACGTTTGACAAGAACGGTGTCGGATAAAGTAAACATGAAAGGGGAAGGAAAAGAAGGAAAAGAAGACAACAAAGCGGGCCCGTCTCAAACCGGAAGCGGTAATCACAAAACTGGAACTAAGCCAGGAGCTGCCAAACCACAGGAATGCCAACAAATGTCTTCAGCGGAGTTACTGGCAAATATCTAAACTATGATGGATAATAGTTTAGACAGGCAGAAGGAAGATATTATGAAAGAGGTCAAAAATGAGATCTTTAAATCTCAGAAGGAGATATTGACAAGCTTTCAAGCTGTTAATGCCAAACTGCCATCTCTGGAACAACAAACGGAAGAGAACAAAGAAAAAAATAAACAGCAAGATATTAAAATTCAAGAAATCGACTTACGTTTAATTGCTATGGAGGACAGAGATCGAAGAGTAAATATTTGAATCAGATCCTTCCAGGAACAGCAGGTGGAAAATCCAAAGATTTTGAGAGCTAAGATAATGGAATGGATCAAGGAGATGGACCCCCAAACGGATTGGGAAGACGCTGATATTGAAAGGATCCACAGAGTTGGATATAAGAAAAGGGGGATGTTCCCAAGGGACGTAATTGTAAAATTTGCGAATTATTATAAAAAAGAAAAGTTAATGCAAGCAATTAGACGTGCCGGTCAACTGATGTTCCAATCAACACTGAAACAGGTTTACAATTATCTTTGTTCTCAAACGATCCTATGGAGGAAAACTGTGAGATTGTGCACAACAACCCTGCGGAACAATGCAATTGCTTACAGCTGGGGTTACCCAGTATTTCTGAGATTTGTACGGCAGGGGAAACAACACAGAATAACATTGTGCGAGCAAGGGATGGAGTTACTGGGGAAGCTGGGTCTGATGGAGAAAGATGCAGATGAAAGGCAAGAACAAGAAGCAGAAGAACAAGGTGCAGGAGGAGGCAGTCTGTGACTGGGTTTTGGATTAAAAAGGGATAGAAGAAGCGAATTAAAGGGAGGAGAAGATCTACTGTGGCTCCAGGGCGGTGAAGTCACCTCCCCCCCACTGAAGGGTTCTAAAAAGGGAATAATGGAGCTACTGCTCAGGAAGTTCCTGGTGATGAGGGGGGAATTGGGGGGTATGTGTGGGAGGGAAGTGGGAGGGAGGGGGGTAAATGTAACACAAATGGAGACCTACAAAGAGAATTAAGGTTGGAAAGATGGAAACTAAATTAAGAATTGGACCTTTACATGTTAAAGAGGATATAATATAATATAATAATATTATAATATAAAAGCAGATATAATATTTTTACAAGAAACTCATCAATCGAAAGATGGAGTAAATGAGCTTAAAATGAGGGATGTGGGCGTATATGAGAAGGCATATGGGACTTCTAAAGCGAGAGGAGTAGCGATAATCATTTCTAAAAAATGTGGTCCCAACATAGTAAAAGTAAAGAGGGATGATATGAGAAGATTTTTTATAATATACTGTACTGTGGGGGAAGAGGAATATGTATTGATTAATGTTTATGCTCCAAATGAAAAGCAGATGGAATTTTATGATAAAGTGTTTAAAGCTATGGGAAATATGGGGAAAGTGAATATTGTAATGGCTGGTGACTTTAATGTGGTGATGGATAAATTGAAGGATAAAGATAATATATTGAGAACTTTAAAAGGTGGTGGTAAAACTGGTTTAAGAAAAGTAATGGATGAAAAAGAATTAGTAGATGTTTGGAGGTTAATAAAAGGGGAAGAAAGGAAGTACACCTTTTACTCACCGAAATATAAGAGTTATTCTAGGATTGACTATATTTTTGTATCAAAGAATTTGATTTCTAAGATTATAGAGTGTGAAATAGGAGTTATTAAAGTCACAGATCATGCATTATTAAGTATGGATATTAAAATGAAGAAAGATTATAGAGAAGCAAAAAGGTGGAGAATGGATACAAAGATTTTAAATTCTAAAAACATTGTTGAGAAAATGAAAAAAGAGATACAGACAATATGGGAAATTAATGAAACAGGCCAAAACTCTCAAGCGATAGTATGGGACACGATGTAAATTAAGAAGACAACAAGAAGCACAAAGTAAAAAGATTGAAAAGGACGTTAGGAATTTAGAGGAATAATTGAGAATAGCTAAAGATAAACGAATATACGCTCAACTTCAAGCTAAAAAGAAGGAACTCGAGGAAGCGGATTTAGAGAGAGTGCAGAAAGATCTGATATATTTGAAAAGGGATTTTTTTTAATATAGTAATAAAAATTCTAAAATGCTGGCCAAGTCCATGCAGTCGAAGAAGGCAAAGAATATGATAGGGAAAAGCTGTAATTTAATGAAAGATAAATTAAACATATTTCAAGAATTTTATCAGAAATTATATGCATCAGAAGTGGGCCCACAGGCAAGGATAGTGGAGTATGTAGAGAGGAATTGGAAAATAAGGTTACAAGGGAAAGGTAGGGATTATATGGAAGGTTTAGTGAGGGAAAATAAAATAGAAGAAATTATTGATAAATTAAAAGGAGGGAAATTTCCGGGTTTACATGGGTTGGGGCCAGAATATTACAAGATATTTAGAGAGTTATTGGTACCGAGACTGAAAGTATTATACAACAATATATTAGAGGGAGGGAAGACCCCACCATCATGGGAACATTCTCTGATTATATTAATCCCAAAACCGGATAAGGACTTAACGGACCCAGCTTCTTATAGACCTATATCTTTAATAAATAAAGATTCAAAAATTTTCACGGCAATTATGGCAACAAGAATGAATACTTTCATAAATAAATATATAATAAAGGATCAATGCGGATTTATTCCAGAGAGGCAAATGCCTAATTTAATTGGGAGAGTATTGAATATAATAAATGTTATTTAAAAAAGGAATATCAAAGCAGGGCTGATAGCATTAGATATTTTTAAAGCCTTTGATTGTGTGGAATGGCCAGCGTTAACAACAATTATAAAAACATTTCGGTTTGGAGATAAATTTATAGGAGTGATTAATCAGTTATATGCAAATAATAAAGCAGTGGTGATTGTTAATGATGGGTTAACACAACAGATTACCCTAGCCTGAGGTACTAGACAAGGGTGTCCACTCTCCCAGATATTATTTGCAATAGTTATAGAAATTTTAGCAAATGTTATTAGGGAAGATGGGAGATTAAAAGGGATAGGAGGAAAAGAAAAAAAAAAAGTATGTCTGCGGATGATACATTAATGACATTAGAAAATCCAATGGAGAGTTCGGAGGAGATAAAGCAACATTTGAGAGAATTTGGGGAGAATACAGGATTACAAGTAAACTGGGGGAAATCGGAAATGATGTTATTTAATTATAAAAAAGAGGAAAGGGAGGAGTGTAGTATAAAATTAGGTTTTAAGATTAAAAATATAGTGCGCTATTTAGGAGTTTATAAAAGATTTAGAAAAGTTAGAAGAAATTAATTTTGATAGCTTGAAGAAACAGATAATGAAAAAATTAGAGGCTTATAGGAAGTTAAAACATTCATGGTTTGGTAGAACAGCGGTTATTAAAATGAAGATATTACCTAAGATAATTTTTTTGTTTAGAATGTTACCAATTAAAATAACGGAAGTAGAAATAAAAAGTTGGCAAAGTATGATAAATAATTATTGTAATGGAGATAAAAAAGCAAGGATTAATAAAGGGAAATTGTATAAGACACAAAAGAAAGGAGGGTTGGGACTTCCAAATATAAAGATGTATTACATAGCTAATCAATTAAATCATGTTATAAATAGTATAGTAGGGAAAGACGATTTAGAATGGTTGGAGACACAGACAGGAGATACAGAGTTAGAATTACAAAATATTTTTTTAGCAAAATACAAAAGAAACAATTGAAGGAAATGGAAAATCCCCTTTTAAAAAACATTGTAGAGATTTGGGGGAAGTATATAAAAAAATTAGCACCAGGAATCTCTCCTCTGACTCCAGTTGTATTATTGGAGAACTTCCCAGGGAATCTAAGAAAAGATATGGAAGGGGTATTGAGGGGACAGAAAATTATTAAAGTGAAAGATTGGTTGAAAAGAATGTCTAATAAGGAGCAAATAGAAGTATTAAGAGGACAAAAGATCTCTTGGTTCAAATGTATACAATTGGAACAATGGACGCAGGATTGGAAAAAGAAAAATAAGGATTGTAGAAATAATACAAGATTTGAGGATTTAATAGAATCAAGAGAAAAGGAGGGGGAAAATAAAAGTAAAATAGGTATGATAAGTGAAATATATAAAATATTGATAGAGGATAGAGACCAACAGGATTCTCTTAAAACAATATGGGAAGATGATTTAACAAAACAAATTAGTGATTATAACTGGGGGAGGATATGGGACTCAAGAATGCTAAAGTTATTATCAGTTAGGATAAAAGAAAATTATTACAAAATAATTCGGAGGTGGTACTTAACACCAGTAAGATTACATGAAATAGATAAGAAAATTTCGAAGATATGTTGGAGGGGATGTCAGGAGGTTGGAACATATTTTCATATGTGGTGGACATGTGAGTACGCACAAAAATGTTGGAAAAGGGGTTTTAAAGAAATAAGTGAAATAATGGAAAGCAGTGTGGAAGCAAGTCCAAATTTGGCTTTACTTTCAATTTTTGATAAAGCATATGGAAATCAAAATATGAAGGATTTGATTAACAACCTCCTGACACCCGCCAGATTAATGATAGCTAAGAATTGGAAAATACAAGGAAATTACAGAATAGAAGAATGGTATAAAGAAGTATGGGATATATCGTTTAATGATAAATTAATATGTAATATAAAAGTAAAGAGGGGATTATCTAAGAAGAATGATTTTGAAAATACATGGGGGCCATTTTTAGAGTTTGTTTTAATAAAGGGGAAAGGTTGTACACCTTAAATAGATACTTTACAATTTTGGAAGACTGTGTAACATAATAGAATAAAAGAAGGTCTCAATGGGTTAGGGGAGCACTGGGGGTTGTTAAGGTTATGTTAGTATATTGTTTTATGATTATGCTGTATTATATGTTGAAAATAATAATAATAATAAAAAAAAATTTTTAAGGATCCTGAGTGATCAGATCCGGTTGATTCGGAAGTCTGACATAGTTGTTCCTCCCCTTCCGTAGGAGCAGGGCAACACCCTGTTGTCATGGCCACCACGGCGTGATCAGTATGCAGTTTGCATCCTCCACAATGATCTTTGCCACAACCTTGTTGAGCAATGGAAAAGGAGGAAACATGTAGGAAAAATCTCTTGTCCATTCCTTGATAAATGCATCTCCTTGCGAGTTCCTGCCTGAACCGAACCAGCTGCAAAACATTTGATAGGTCTTGTTGATATGTGTAGCAAAAAGATCTATCAATGAGGTCCTCCATCGACTGAATAGTCGTTTCACTGTTGTGGAGTGCAGCCGCCATTCATGGCTGTCGGAACGGGCATGACTCAGCATGTCTGCTAAGCTATTCTCCGTCCCAGCAATGTGTGTCGCAATTAACGTAATTCTCTTTGGGACACCCCAATTGTAAAGATCTAGGGTGATGCGATTCAGCGATTGGGATCGTGTCCCTCCTTGTTTGTTTAGGTAGGCTATCACCATAGTGTTGTCTGAAATGACACTACTTGATTTCTGAGTACTTTTTCGAAGGCTCGTAAAGCCTTTAGTACTGTTAACATTTCTAAAAGACTGATGTGATGACTCCTTTCTATTGTCGACCATATGTCTTGAGTCCGAAGATTGCCACAATGGCTCCCCAGCTCATTAGTGAGGTGTCCGTCATCAACGTGATGGTTGGTTGAGGCGGAGTGAAAGGTATGCCCTTGGAGAGGTTCTCTCTTATCGTCCACCAACCTAGGGAGTGTATTATTTCTCTTGGTAGGAAATATGCAGGAATATGTAGGAAATATGCAGGAACCAGAATTGTAGTGGCCTCATACACAGTGATGGCGAGTACTCTGTGTTTGAATTGAACATCTCTTGCTAGTGTCATCAGGGTGTGCATTTTGTCGTCCAGCAGATATGCTCTGGCATCGTTAGAATCCAACACCGCCCCGATGAACTTGATGGTTCGGGTTGGGTTGAGAAGAGATTTTTCTATATTGATGTAGAGTCCCAATGAGCTCAGTAGGTGAAGTGTGGTTTGTACTTCTTCGTTGAATACATTCATTGATGGTGCTACAATTAGCCAATCGTCCAAGTATGGGTATACCTGGACTCCCTGCAGGTGAAGATGGGCACAAATTACTGTCATGCATTTCGTGAATATACGTGGGGCTGTTGATAGGCCAAAGGAACGTACTTGAAATTGGTAGAGTTCGTCTCCTATTGCAAATCAAAAGAATTTCTAGTAGGATTCCTTGATTGTAATATGGAAATACGCGTCTTTCAAGTCCACCGATGCCATCCAGTCGCCCTTCCTTAGGGAAGGATTCCCGTAACGGTGGTCATCCGAAATCTCTGGGGTGTAATAAAGAGGTTCACTTTCCAAAAGACCAGAACAGATCGACACCCTCCATCCCTTTTGGGGACTGTGAAGTACCTTGAGTAAAACCCTTCTTGAATGTTTGTGAGAACTCTTATTATAGTTCCTTTCTGAAGAAGTAAAGATGTTTCCATTAATATAGGTTCTGAAGGGTTGGTGTATTTGATCCCAGAAAAGAGAGGGAAGCTATCGAACTCTATTCTGTAACCTTGGCTGATAACTGAAAGCACTCATTTGTCTGTAGTTATTTCTTTCCATCTGGAAAGGAAGGGTTGGAGTTGATGTCCGAAATGGGGATCCTCGGGATGGATGGATTCAGTGGAGTCAAAGACGACGTTTGTTTGGTGGGTCTCTGTTCCTTCGTTGAGCCCGAGGACAGAAAGATGAGAATTGTTTCTTCCAACCTGTGGATGGTTGTTGGGGTTTTGCCGTTTGATCTCCAGGCGTCCAGCCTTGATACGGTTGTTGATACCATCTTCTTCGTTTGTATCGAGATGAGGCTTGTTGTTGTTGTTGACCAAGTCTCATTTTACGTGCTGTGAGTTTGGCTTTCTGTACATTCTCCATGGACTCTTCAGTCGTTGCACTGAAAAGTCCTATGCCGTCAAAAGTCAGATTTTTTTTAATTCTTTTTTTTATTTCTAAATTAAAACAACATAATACAACATAATACATCATACAATACAATACATAACCTACAAACCCCCCTGTGCTCCCCACCCCCCAGAGACCAACATTTTCCCATTTATTCATCCTTCCAAAATTATAATGATTCTTTTGAAGGTATTTGCCCCTTCCCCGTTCTTAACACATATTCCAAAAATGGACTCCATATATTTCCAAAATCATTCTTCTTGGACATTCCCCTCATTATTTTCATTTTACACGTTAACTTATCATTAAGTGCCAAATCCCATATTTCTTTATACCATTCTTCAATTTTTAGCTATCATTATCCTAACGGGGGCCAGGAGGTTGTTTATCAATTCTCTCCTACTTATATTCACATTCCCTTTATCCCATATTGCTAGTAGAGCCAGCTTTGGGCTTAATTCCAATTTACTTCCCATTATTTCACTTATTTCTTTAAACACCCTTTCCCAAAATTTTTGAACATGTTCACAGCTCCACTACATATAAAAGTAAGTTCCAACCTCCTGACACCCCGTCCAACAATTCTTGGACACTTTTTTATCCATCTGATGAAATCTTACCGGCGTTAAATACCATCTCCATACTGTCTTATAATAGCTCTCCTTTATTCTAATCGACAAAAGCTTTAACATTCTTGCATCCCATATCCTTCCCCAGTCAGATTCATTTATTTGTTCCTTTAAATCATCTTCCCAAATACTTTTAAGAGAGTCTCGATATTCATCATCCTCTATCAAAATTTTATATATTTCACTAATCAAACCTTTTTTAGTTTTATTTTCTTCCTTCTTTCCTCTTGATTCAATTAAATCTTCAAATCTTGTTATTTTTCTACATTCCTTATTTTTCTTTTTCCACTCCTGTGTCCATTGTTCCAATTGCATACATTTGAACCAAGCCATCTTTTGTCCTTTTAAAAACTTTCCAATTTGCTCCTTATTTATCATTCTTTTCAACCAATCTCCTAATTTAATAATTTTCTGATCCCTCAGACCCCTTTCCAACTCAGCTTTTAAGTTCTTTGGGAAGTTCGCCATTACTACCACTGGGATAAGAGGAGAATCCGCTGGTATTAACTTTGCTTTAACTTTCTCCCAGATCTCTATTATATTTTCCAACAACGGGTTGTCCAGTCCCCTCAATTCCTTCTTCTGAATTTTAATTAAAAAAATATTTTGCAATTTATAATCTTGTTCTCCTGTTTGCGATTCTAACCATTCTAAATCATCCTCCCCTAATATACTATTTATAACATATCTTAATTGATTAGCAATATAATACTTCTTTATATTTGGAAGTCCTAAACCTCCTTTCTTTTGTGTCTTATACCATAACACTTTATTAATTCTTTATTAATCATATTTTGCCAACTCTTTAACTCTACTTCCGTTATTTTAATCGGTAACATTCTAAACAAAAAATTAATCTTAGGTAATATCTTCATTTTAATAACCGCTATTCTACCAAACCATGAATGTTTTAACTTCCTATAAGCCTCTAATTTTTTCATTATCTGTTTCTTCAAGCTATCAAAATTAATTTCTTCTAACTTTTCTAAATCTTTCATAAACTCCTAAATAGCGCACTATATTTTTAATCTTAAGACCTAATTTTATACTACACTCCTCCCTTTCCTCTTTTTTATAATTAAATAACATCATTTTTGACTTCCTCCAATTAACTTGTAATCCAGTAATCTCCCCGAATTCTCTCAAATGCTTTTTAATCACATCCCCACTCTCCAGGGGATTTTCTAGAGTCAGTAAGGTGTCATCTGCAAACATATTCATTTTAATCTTTTCTTTCCCTCCTATCCCTTTTAATCTTGTATCCTCCCTTATAACATTCACCAAAATTTCTATCACTATAGCAAATAAGATCTGTGAAAGTGGACATCCTTGTCTAGTGCCTCGGGCTAGTGTAATCTGTTGCATTAACCCATCATTAACCATTATTTCTGCTTTATTATTTGCATACAACTGATCAATCACTCCTATAAATTTATCTCCAAACCCAAAAGTTTTTATAATTGTTTTAAGTGCTGGCCATTCCACACAATCAAAGGCTTTGAATATATCCAATGCTAACAAACCCGCTTTAATATTCCTTTTTTTAATAATATTATTTATATTTAAAACTCTCCCAATTAAATTAGGCATTTGCCTTCCTGAAATAAATCCACATTGGTCTTTCCTAATATATTAACTTATAAAAGTACTCATTCTTTTTGCCATTATTGCCGTAAAAAATTTTGCATCTTGATTTATTAAAGATATTGGTCTATATGAAGCTGGATCCGTCAGGTCCTTATCTGGTTTCGGGATTAATATGATCAAAGAATGATCCCACGATGGCGGGGTCTTTCCTCCCTCTATTATACTATTATTTTCAATCTTGGTATTGGTAAAAAAAAAGAAAAAGAAAAAAAAAGTCAGATCTTTGATATGAGATCTGGCTTCTTGTGAAAATTCCACCGAGCGGCGTCTCAATGCTATGGCTCCTACCATGACATTAGCACTAAAGTCTGTTCGGTGGTGCAAGGTATTAATTTGTTGACGAGAAAGTGTCATCATTTCAGTTTGGAAAATTCTAGCCAATTCTCTTTGGTCATCCGGGAGGTATTTGCAAAGAGAGTCCATTTTCTCCCATAGGAAAAGTTGGTATCTCGCCATGGCTGCTTGGTAGTTCGCTACTTTTAATCCTAAAGCGGAGGAAGAATAGAAACATCTGCCCATGAAGTCTAGTCGTCTACCTTCCTTATCGGCAGGCATGGAGTAGGGTTTTTGAGGTTGTCCTTGCAAAGACTCCACAATGACTGAATTTGGGATTGGGTGAGAGAAGAGGAACTCAACATCTTTCTCTTGAACTCAATACATTCCCTCTAGCCTTTTTCAATGTCGGAATCATAGATGCTGGTGATTTCCATGATTGTTGGACTGTGCTCAACAAAGTTTGGAAATACAGGATGGAAACTGGAGATGTAGTTTCCATTATGACAGCATCAAATATAGGATCCTTCACTTTTTGTACTGGATGTTGTGTTTCGAGGCCGAGAGATTGTGCTATCCTTCCAATTTGCTCTGGAAAATGTCCCATGTCCTCGGATGGTGAAGCTCCATCAGAGGTTCCCACTCTGGCATCGGGGGATGGGATGGATGGTGCCACTGATGAGACAGAAGCTGAATCTGAAAGATAATCCTCTGTATCCGAATGTTGTGACAAAGAGTCCTGATTTATAGTCACAGTCGATATCTCTTGTTGAGTGATTGTAGGTATGACCTCCATTTCTCTTTTTGTAGTAGGTTGTATTACTACTGAGCATATCTGTGTTGTAGGCAGTGTGTGTCTCTGGAAAAGAACACAGTGTCGAGTCTGGTGGTCGATGTGGGTCTCTCAATGGATCGGGTCTATACCTTCTCCTATCGGTATAGTAATGATCACCTTCTAACGTCGATCTCCATTCACTCCTGTACCTTTGTCTAGGGGGTGACCAACGTGAGCATCTCTCCCAGTCAGAATCGGGTGATCTAGAGCGCTCTCTGCAACTCAATGGATGTCGGTACCGATCCCTTCGGTACTGTCCATAATAAGAGGTATAACTAGAAGCTGGAGACCTCTCTAAGTATCTGGGTTCTTCCCTGGGACGGCCTAGTGGTAGTGGGCATGTGAAAACAGGTTGTTCTTGCTGGGTCTGTGGCAGAGAGTGGTCTCGTATCTCCCCTTCTGAAATGGAGGGGATAGATATCCATTCTATTGGTGCTGGTGTTGAAACTACCCTTATTGGGGAGTTTAGGAGTGGTGGCGGCGTCGGTATCGGTACTGTGGCTACATGAGGCTTGGGTGTTTTTGGGCATTCTAAGGTGCCAGCAGAAACTTTCTTCTTCTTCATCTGAACATCAGCCGAGGATTTTGGTGTTTTAGCTTTTTTTGTAAGCTTTTCAGCCGTCACCACAGATAGCGACTTTGATAATGCATCGACAGGCATGGAAGGTGAGCTTTGTGTGACCGGCTCTGTCTGCTCAGAGGATAAGAGTTGGGGTCATTCTGGTTGTTGGATTTGAGCCATCTGACCCGATTTATTCACCGCCTGTAATGCCCGTTTCCAGAGCTCCGCCCGAAGGCAATCTGCTCTATTACATCGGGCTTGTTTGGTGTATTTTAAACAATGTGGGCAAGTTTCTAAGATGTATTCTTCTCCCAAACACAGCAAGCAAAGTGAATGTCCGTCCGTGTGATGAAATTTTCCCGCACACTTAATTACATCTACAAAAAAGGCCTGTTGAGGCCATACACCTCTGATGATGTCGCGATCTCAACAGATCACCATTCCAAACAAATAAACAAATAAAAACTAATATGAAAGGTTGGAAGAGAACAATAGTAAGAGAGACATAGAGAGAATAAAAAGTCTTTTTTTAAAGTTCTTTTCCAAATACTAAGAGTGTGTGTTCCCAGCGAGACTCACACAATGGCAGTTGAAGAAGAACTGAGGTAATAGGCAGGAACACTCAGGGACATGCGCATAGGATGGTGGGGGAGGGATTCCCACCTATTTTTTCATTCCATTAGCTATAGAAAGTTCCCAAAGCGAGGCTCCGCGCAGGTGCAGAGCCCATACGTGTGATGCACAGAGACCACGAAGAAGAACTTCACGATTACACTTCTGCAATGGAATCTATGTGGGGTGCCCTCGTGTATGGTTCAGAAGCTGCAGCTCGTAAGAATGCAAAAGCTAGGGTGCTCATGGAGACACCCAGCTATGTTCACATAACACCTGCGTTAAAATAACTCACTTGCTACCTATTACCTATCAAACCACGTAAAAGGTTATAGTACTATCATATAAGGCCCTAAACAGGATACCCAGCAGACCACCTTCCCTTATATATATCCAGGCAACCTTCAAGATCAGCAGAGGACGTCTTGCTGGTCAGTCCAACATGGATGGAATGTCACCATGTAGTACTTAGACATGACTTCTCTGTAGTGGTACCCACCATTTGGAAACACCTCCTTCGTGTAGTTTGGGAGGCAGAAAATGTGGCATCATTCAAGCGCCTCCTGAAGACTCACTTATTCATCCAGGCTTTCCCTGGCCTGTAAGTTAATCAATTAAGCCATTCCATTTTACTGTTCCTTTATTATAGCTGGATGTGTTTTACTGCTGCATTTTAATACTGTGTTTTAATATTATATTTAACGGTATATAACTGTTACAAATAAATAAGCCACAGCAGGTCAACTTGGCATGTGAACAGGCCCTAACCGTTTAACACATATCAAACACTGCTTAAATGTTCTGTTCCACAACTAAGAGCAACCTTCGTCTGCTGCTCAAACTGAATTTGCATCGCTTACCTTTATGTGTTCATGTAACTGAGCTTCATGCTGACGAGATAGTTGTTCATGTTGTCTCTGGAATTCTGCTATGAGGATCTGTCTCTGGATCTGCTGCTTTTGTTTGAGGGCCAGCAGTTCCTGCTGGAGCTGCTGTTCACGTAAAGTAGGCTCTGCCACTGGCATGGAGAACTGATGGTCCAAGCGGAGATCCATGGGGACTACAGATGGTGCAACTTGCAAGGGTAGTGTTGTGGTCGCATCAACTGCAAAACACAAGAAAAAGGTAATCTCATCTCCAATTATTAGAGAACTTAAACAAGAATGCTGTCTCATATTAAGCAGTATATATTTGAGTATTGGGATTATCATTACATCGCATGCACAATTATAGCACTGCAGCCATATGAAACACTTCAGAATTAAATATTTTTCCTTAAAAACCACATAACACGAAAGAGGTAAAGTTTGTTTTAGCAAACTGCATATGGGCTCACAGCTGTGTAATTCTTAAAAAAATTACACATCTTCCTGTTCATCACTTCAGAATTGATTGCTTTTCATATTAAGCAGTATGTATGTGTTAGTAATAAATAAATAACTACCACATAATAGAAAAGAACGGATGGAACAAACATACCATTGACAACATCAGTATCTTTCTCAGGTATACTGATTTCAAAAATACCATGGATAAGAATTAGGGTTCCAGGGATAAGACATGGTAGACAAACCGACTAAGGGCTGAGATCTGGTGAGGCAGCATACTCTCCCAGCAGCCCCTGCTAAAGATGATGAAGTTTGCTGTAAGCTAGTTAAAACTTGGGATCCACCAGTAGGCCAAAAGGGCAGAGGTCTGGTGAGGTACGACAGAAAACTGGGATGGGTAAATGCTCCCAATGCATTTCAACACTGGTCTTTTATCAAGGGAACAACTCCCTCTCCCTTTCTTCATCCCATAACTAACACCACAGAAGAATAAAATGCCCCCAACAGAAATGCACTGTATAGGATAGAATATCTAGCTTAGCAGCAATCAAAGCCAACACTTCATTTCTGGGGACTCAGTATAAACGTGCAATATGGGCCCTCTCCCACACACATACCACAGTCCCATCCCATACACACAATCTCATAAGTCACAAACGAAAAGTTTCTATTTTAATACTGAAATTACAATTTCTACGTATCTGAAATTACACTATGGACCATACTGGAGCTTTTCAACTGTGCTCAAGTCCTTCCCCTTTTTACTATTTTTGTTTAACATCACATCCAGCCTTGAACATGAGTTCTACAAAGATTGCTGATAATATTGGAACTTTTTGGTTGGTCCTAATAAAGCTATTATCCTGATTTTGTAAATATTGTAATGGACCAACACAACTTTAAACATTTTATAAAAAGACCAATCCCCTTTAAAGCAGCATTTTTCTGGACTTTTATTTTGCAAAATCATTCATTATCTCCCCAAATTCACTCTTGAAAGACAAAATAGCCAAGTGTACAACTTTTCTTGCTCCATGGTAGACAGTTTGCAGTTTTTGATGATTGCTAGTTTACTGAAACTTTTGCCACGTTGCTGGCAGTGTGCTAAATAAATAAAACCCAAAAACCTGTAGGTTATGCTTACTTCACTGAAAGTTAGTTGTAGTTGCTATTTGTAAATCTTATTTAATAAGGTAAGTGGGGTGCATCATATTCTTTTCCAAAAGTAGACTTGAAGCATTTTTCAGATGCAACATTTCCCAAGGAAAATTCTCAGAAAGATTTGCATGATACTTCTAAACCTGACACTGTCTCACATATTTTGGGCCTGTAAATCAGCACTGGCTCCCACTATCCCTGGAATCAACCTCCCTGGTTATTATGGCACTTTGTCTAGGATGACCATATGCAAAGGAGGACAGGGCTCTTGTATCTTTAACAGTTGTATTGAAAAGGGAATTTTAGCAGGTGTTATTTGTATGCATGCAGCACCTGGTGAAATTCCCTCTTCATCACAACAGTTAAAGCTGCAGGAGCCCTGTCTTCTTGACCAGATGCAAAAGAGGGCAGGGCTACTGCAGCTTTAACTGTAGTGATGAAGAGGGAATTTCACCAGATGATGTATACATACAAATGACACCTGCTGAAATTCCCTTTTCAGTACAACTGTTAAAGATACAGGAGCCCTGTCCTTCTTTTCACATGGTCACCCTAACTTTGTCCCTCCTACCAACTGTCTGTTCCTCCTGTCTATGCACAAGGAACTCTGGGACAGATACTTCTTGAAAGAGCATGACACATGGGGAAGTCTAAATATCTGTCTCTGAAACTGCAAGTTCTACTTTAACTGCACAAACACACCATCTCTGTTCTAGAGAAGGGCCTGAAAAGAAGATATCTATTTTATGTAAAGAAATGGATGTCCTAAATTGGTGCCTGAGTGGGGTAATGGATTGGATAAATGCCAATAAACTGAGACTCAATCTAAAACAGAAGAACTGTTGGTGGGCGTTTCAACTGCCCAGTTGTAGCATTCAATTAGTTTTGGAGGGGTTGCATTCCCTTTGAAGAATCAGGTGAACTGTTTAGGGGTGCTCCTGGATCCATCATTGTCATTTGAGGGAGGTGGTTTCAGTGGCGAGGTGCACCTTTTATCAGCTTAGGCTGATATACCAGGCACAACTCTATCTTGACAGAGATAGTCTGGTGAGAGTAATCCATACTCTGGTAATATCCTGGTTGGATTACTGCAATGTGTTGTATGTGGGGCTTCTTTTGAAAATGGTACAAAAACTTCAGTTAGTCCAAAATGCAGCTGCAAAACTGGACTGGCCAATACAATCATGTGAAACAGTGTTTTGTCAACTACACTGCCTTCCAGTCCAATTCCGGGCCCAGTTCAAAATATTGGTATTGACCTTTAAAGCCCTAAACGGATTGGGGCCGGAGTAACTAATGCAGGGATAGGCAACCCAGGGCCCTACAGATGTTTTGGACAACAACTCCCATAGTCCCTTGTCAAACTTTCTCCCAAAGGGGGGGTTATAGAGGCTTTTACTTTTAAGGGGAAAGCCTTAGAGCCCACCACTCATTCTTTTAACTCAGTGTGCGTGCGTGGAGGGGGTCCTTCTCACCTCTCTAGGAGGGTTAAGACACCTGGCTCATCAATGGGGCTTTCCTGCAGCAGTTTTAAAGCATGCTGACTTTAATCTCATTTTCCAAAGTTGGCTCACCACTGGACACCTGAATCCAGAATCTCTCGACTTCTTTCACCTCTTTAAGTACTTACAAACAGGCCAGTGAACTCAACAACTTTTTGACAAATTCTCTTAGCAGCCCCCACCGCTTCCTTGCTGTTTTGCTTAAGCTCCCTTGAAGTGGATAATACTGCTGCTACTTCTACTGGTCAGTGGTCCCTCCTCCTCCTCTTCCTCCTCCTGCTTGCTTTCCTTGGTATTTAAATCCCAGCAGAGGGAGCATGGGAGCACCAGCTGTCCAGCTGCCAAAAGCCCCCCACATCCCAGCTGTACTCACTTCCAGTTGGCCCATCCTTGGTCTGGTGTACAGCATGCCCAAACCTCCACATCCCTGATTATTGGCCATGCTGGCTGGGGCAGATGGGAGCTGTTACCCCAAACATCTGGAGGACCAGGTTCCCTAACCCCGATCTAAAGGAACCCCTATTCCAATATGTAATTGCCCAGACGCTTAGCTCACTCTTGCAGGCCCTTGTTCTGCCAAATAAAGTTAGACAGATGGCTATGAGAGCAAGGAGGTAAACCTGGTTACCCACACTGATCTTTTTGGTACCAGGCAAACATTTTTCTCCCAGGTATTTTAGATTTTTATTATTGTATCTGTTGTTTTAACCAGTTTTATTGTGGGAGCCAACTTGAGAAACATTTTTCTAGGGTGCCATATCCATTACATACACACATACGTAGAAATAAAAAAAATGTATATGCAGAAACCCCAATTTTAGCTGTGGGTAGCCCTATTCCACCGCCCTACTGACAGGCACAAAGCGACCACATATATATATTATTCTATATATACAGAATAATACTTTGCCTTAGGAACATAGGAAGCTGCCTTATATTGAGCCAGGTCATTGGTCTATCCAGCCCAGTATCATCAACACTGACTGGCAGTGGCTCTCCAGGATTTCAAGCAGGAGTTTTTCCAGGCTTATCTAAAAAGGCCAGGAATTGAACCTGGGAACTTCTGCATGCAAAGCATATGCACTACTACCAGAGCCACACAGCCCCTCCAACAACGGTTTTGCTGGAGGAAGGATTGGTTTGGCCTTTGGAAGTAAATAAATACAAATATCAAGTTCCAGTTGTGGTGCTTTTCAAAAACAACAACATGCCTTCCAGAATACTAAAATGAAATCTTCACTTCAAAAATCTTCCACAATCGATTTTATGACAACAATGGTTCACCACCAACCTTCATTAAAACCCCAAGGACCTATGAGATCCAATCAAAAATATATATTGTTATCATTGTGGTAAATCACATGGACGCATGATATGGACAGAATTTTAATTCTAGTATATCAATTACATGTAATCTGAACAGTTATTTTATCACCTGTGACATGAGTTGCAAAAATGTGTATTTTATTTCTTTTTTTCTTTTTTCTTTTTTTTGCATAACTGCTCTTGATGCAGTTATGCTACATGTATTTTTTTAAAAACTGCACAATGTAAGAGTTCAAAGATTAGGGCTGTGTATCGCCTCGGTTCTGAATCCAGATCCCAAACTGAAACAAGCCTATTCAGCCTGCCTCAGTCCAAATCCATATCAGGCCCAGATTGGGCCAAAGCAGTCAAGAGCAGACTGGAAATTACCCTTCAGAAAATGGCCCTTTACGGCCGCTGTAGTTCAAACACCAGATCTAGGAAACAACAGAGCCACCATTTTCCAAAAATGGCAGCTCACATCAAGAAAGGGCAGCTGCCGAATGGGTCAAGTAAGACCCGCGGGTGGGCAGGGCAGCAGTTTGCAGGGTTTGGGGGTGCCCAGACGGCCTTGCAGCTGGGAACAATTCTATCAGATATATAATAAAACTGCCAGCTGAGTATTTTATCATGGCCCCAGCCCACTGAAATGAATAATATGACTTACGTTGGCTGCAACTTGTATCCTATTGACTTCAATGGCACCCAAGCATGACTAACTTTCTCTAGATTCGGGTCTACAAGGACATATGTAGATCACGCAACAGGAAACTATCCTTATATCACATGGAAATCATCAGCAACAAACTAAAACTTTCTTCACTAATATACTTCTGAAATGTGGCCCGTAAAACAAGTTTTTATTATATTGTGGATGAAAACTTACACATTTTCACCATGTTAGAAACAAAATCTACCTCATATGCCTTCATTACTAGACAAGTATGCCAGCTGCAGAGATCATCAACATCATTCCCATTCATTGTATTCACAGACTGGTGCGTCAAACATGACTCATACTATTTCAGTCACAAAAAAATTATCAGACATGCCACGAGTTCCAAACAGAAGCAATGAGTGCATCTGACCCACAGTACTCTTTGGGAAACAATAAAACCTTCTCTACTTAAGAAACATGTCAGCCAAACAGAAAAGGCCTGTATTGTCATGAATATTTTATGGCGAACTAGGAAATTGCTTTTAACAGCTATGTCTTCACAACATATTAGTATGAACAGATTCATGACGTCTACAAAAAATACAAAGGCTATATTCAGAATTTTAATGAGAAATGACAAAGGCACAAATTAGATCTAAATTATGAATAGGTTGTAGTCTTGGTCCAGACTTTTCAATCACCAAGTAGTAGTAGTAGTAGTAGTAGTAATAATAATAATAATAATAATAATAATAATAGAGATTTTGAAGGATTACATTACATTACTGGGCAGATCACTTTCTTACAAGTTAGCATTTTAACACCATTAAAACTGACCATTGTATTTCCAAAACACTGCAAATGTGAAAGACTAATGAATCTTAATTGTTTTATTATTATTCTAAAAACTTCTAAATCATCTATCATCCAAACAGATTTCAAAGTTGCACACAAGACATAAAATTAATAACAAAAATTATAAACATACTATAAAACAAGCTGAGGCAATACAACACTTAAAATGACTGGGCAAATAAAAATGTCTTGACCTTGCACTGAAAGTAATGTAATGCTGATGCTAGTCAAAAGTCATTAGGGAGGGTATTCTGAAGTCAGTTAGAGCAGCACCACACAAAAGGCCCTCATCTTTGAACTTCTCCTACAGATAGTACATGAAGAGGGGCCTTCTTTGAACATCTTAATGCATGGGCAGGCTGGTATGGTACACAGTATTTATTCAGGCGCTGGGGTCCAAAGCCATTTAGGGTTTAAAGGTAAGCATCAGCACTTTGAGTCAGGCTTGGAAGTGAATAGGAAGACCATGTAATTTTTCCAGAATTGGTGTAATATGACTCCACCTATCTAAACCAGTCAGAATTCTAATGGCTTAATTCTGCATTAATTGATGCTTCAAAGTGGACTTCAAGGGAAGGCCTACTTGTAACATATTGCAATAATCCAACTGGGAGGGTACCAGAGCATGGATAACTGTAGGCTGACCATATGAAAAGGAGGACAGGGTTCCTGTAACTTTAACAGTTGTAGAGAAAAGGGAATTTCAGCCAGTGTCATTTGTATGCAATTAGTTCCTGGTGAAATTCCCTCTTCATCACAACAGTTAAAGTTGCAGGCACTATACTAGAGTGACCATATACAAAAGAAGGCAGGGCCCCTGCAACTTTAACTGTTGTGATGAAGAGGGAATTTCACCAGGAACTAATTGCATACAAATGACACTGGCTGAAATTCCCTTTTCTTTACAACTGTTAAAGTTACAGGAGCCCTGTCCTCCTTTTCATATGGTCAGCCTAGATAACTGTAGCCAGGCTATCCCAGTTCAGGAATGGCCACACTGATGAACAAGGCAAAGATGATAAAATGCACTCCAGGCCACCTGTGTCTACAGTGACAATGCTGGGCCTAGGAACTCCCGTCAAGGATAGGGTGACCAGATCGCCCGGGGTTTCCCGGTCCTAACCGGGAAACCTGGGGCGATCAGGGCCAACTGGGGGGCGGCGGGGGCAAACCGGGGCTAACCGGGGCTGCGGGGGTCACGCTGAGGGACAGGCCGCGAAGCCTGTCTCTCAATAGATTCGAGAACCGGAGGAAAGTGGACGCCCCTTGCAGGTAAGGAGCGCGAGGCGGGAGGAGGAGGCCCCCCCCACTTACCTGCATGGGCGGCTGCTTCCCTCCAGTGCTCAAATCTACTGAGAGACAGGCTTTGCGGCCTGTCCCTCAGTAGCGCGCCAGATGATGACATCATCACCCGGCGCTCTACTGAGGGACAGGCCGCGAAGCCTGTTTCTCAGTAGATTCGAGCACCGGAGGGAAGCGGACGCGCCTGCAGATAAGGAGCGCGAGGCGGGAGGAGGAGGGCCCCCCCCACTTACCTGCATGGGCGGCTGCTTCCCTCCGGTGCTCAAATCTACTGAGAGACAGGCTTCATGGCTTGTCCCTCAGTAGTGCGCCGGGTGATGACGTCATCACCCAGCGCTCTACTGAGGGACAGGCCGCGAAGCCTGTTTTTCAGTAGATTCGAGCACTGGAGGGAAGCGGCTGCCCCTGCAGGTAAGGAGCATGAGGCGGGAGGCAGGAGGGCCCCCCCACTTACCTGCATGAGCCTTTAAAAAAATATATTTTATGTTTTTTTGGGGGGGGCAGCCTGTGGGAAAGGGAAGAACTTGGCAGACAAGCTACACTCCGCAAAATTATCATCTTGATCAGGGTACTGATGCTCATCATGATGGGTGCCATAAACACCCCCCCAAGGAGAGGCCAAAAATCCAGGCAGCTGCATTGATCCATATCAATTAACCAATTCTAGCAGGTTTATCTCCACCAGGAGCAGCTGTTTTATCAAAGTATTGGGTCTTAATTGCCCATTCAAGACGTGGCCACCCCAAAATACTTTGCATTACAACAGGGAGAACTCACAACTATCTATTATTGCTGAACAAATTCATTTCCCCCAGCTAAAATCAGAGGGAACAGAGATGTCCCTGTTAATCACAAAGTCCTGGTGCTTCAAACCTGGCAAGACCTGGCTGCACGGCAGGACTGAACGTGACCATTTTGCAGACCCACCTGTGTCAGTGCAATGGTAGGCCTGTCTACTCAGAAGTAAGCCCCATTGAGTTCAATGGGACTTGTTCCCAGCGTGGCAGCTGAAATTACAGAGCTGGCTGCCAGTACAATCTTTAGTCCCTGTATTGTTTTGCGGGGCGGAGCAAGAAGAACGCTTTCTGAAAGAGAATAACTTGGGAATAAATTTGTTCTGCTAATCTTAATGCTTTTTAAAAATAACAATAATAAAGAAGGAAGTTTTGCAAGCGTCCTTAGGGTCCTTAGACACTCAGGCCCTCTTTAATCAAGGACCTACCTTTCATTTACCATGGTTGATTTGGGAGGGGGAAATCTGCCATTGGAAGGCTTGTGGGTGCATCCAATGATACATCCATGTTCTCCTTTGTTGGGATGTTAACCTAGATAATGCCAGGTCATTACCTCGATATGCCCTCCACCTACCCACCCATCCACAATAATGGTACAGGAGACATTTTAAGCGCACACAGGACCACCCCCGGGGTGAAAAAGAAAAGTGTTGTTTTTTTTAAAGGATTCCCTGGAATTGTCAGCCATTCAACCTGAATGTCTCTCTAACCTGTTCCTACATCTGTGCGTCGCTGGCTTGAAGATGCCACCCGGCTGCCTGCTTCTGGGCGCCTGCGCAGTCGAGGCAGCTTTGGCTGTGTGGCTGGCCCTGCAGGAGGTGCGTGAGGCGGCTTGCAAAGACACGCGGCGACGGGGTGGATGCAGGAGCTTGCAATCTCAGGGCAAAGGGTTGCGTGTTTGTGGCGGCGATCCTAGGTGCGCTTAATTTGGGTGCAAGCCTCGTGGAAATCAGGAGGACTTTAATCTACATTAACACCCTGCCTTTCCAGCTGCTAGGCCCCCAAGGCGGAGGACAAAAAGAGTAGATGCGTGCAAGATAAAAGCAAACATCTGGACAAGCTTTTGCAGAGGGTAATATTTTCTTTTCTTTTTTTGTTTTGCAATATGTGGCTTGGCTTCAGGATCTGCCTTTGGCCCTGCTCATGGAAGGGGCCTCCGACCAATTTATTTTGGGTGGTGGCACTGTCCATTCAGCAGGGTTTACTGGACTCTCTGTTTAGCATTTAGAGAGTCTGCTGTGGGAAGGTGGAGGCAAGGAAGTCCACTTCCCTCAGTATCGTTGATCCAGTGTGAATCTGGATCCAACCCCATGAAATTAGGATTGGGTTCCGGGGGGGGGGTACTTATTGCCATATGCGTTACTTCAGGATGTCTTTGAACTATTTGGATTTTGATGTGCTGATGATGAAAGTACAAAAACACAAGTAACTGTGGTTAAAAAAAAAACCTGTTTTCCAGAATATAAAAAATTTAAATGGTAGAAACGCCCCAGGAGAGAGAGGTGATTGAAGTTGCAGGAGCCCTGCTCTCTTTTGTATCTGGTCATGCTGGGAATTGTCCTGTCCCAGCAAGATACAATTATTATTATTATTATTATTATTATTATTATTATTATTATTTATAACCCGCCTCTCCCTCCGGATCGAGGCGGGGAACAACAATAAATATAAAATATAAAGACCACAATGAATGAGATATTAAAAACAAATAAAAACCAATACATCATTAAAAACATCTTAAAATTCAACTGGATAGGCCTGCTGGAAGAGAACAGTGAGTGCACAGTGTGGCTTGTCTTGACTGAGTGTGTCTGGGTCTCCTAGGCTTTGAAAGCATCTTTCTGTAGAGCACCTGCTGGTTGCATGATCCATGAGGCCAGGCTCTGGTGACTGCATAGTTCTCCTTGACCAGAGGGGCTTGCACTTGCTAAAGAAAGGTGAACAGATGTGAAGAGACTGCAATTCTATATTCATTTATCTGGAAGTAAGCTTTATTGAAATCAATGGGACTTGTTTCTGAGGTTTCTTTGGGCAGTTTTCTTTGGGTCCCTGATTGGATTTCTGTTCTCTGCACACTGAGGCAGTGCAAATTCAGGAGATATTTGGATAAAAGGAGGGAAAGATCCTTGTCTAGCGTTGTGATAATGGGTATCCGTTCTGGCCTTTCTTTGTATTGCTATTGGCCATGGTCTTGTTTACATCCTATCTAAACTGCTGAAGCCTAATGAACTGTTTGGCCGTAGGAGCGGTGGATGGAGGGCCTGTGTCTGTGTGTGCGCAACCTCTCAGGGGCTGGCCATGTTGGGGTGTTCTCTTTTTTGGTTTCCAAAATATGGCCACCCTTCACACAGAGTATAGCAAAAGCTTCAAAGTACAGCAAAAGCTACAAAAGTAGGACTGAGCATAGTTAATTTCAGATACATTGAATGTCTTACTTGTTCTTTATTTCTGTGATTTTAATATTAAGGTAGCACGTTTGTCTTAACTGTGTGCTGTGAAATCAGACATGTGACCAAGGCTATGTTTGGGTGGGCATGCCCCTTGGGGCTGGACCCGCCCCCTGGGGGCCGGACATGTTGGTGGGCACGCCCCCTTTGGGTGGCCATTTTGGACCTGGATTTTGGTTTCCAAAATCTGGTCACCCTAGTCAAGGACCCTCAGTCTAGAACCAGTTGAACACCAAGTTCTAGAACTTAAAGAACCACCTAGTCACAGTGTCTGCCTTGTCGCTTCACCCTTGCCTCAAACTTGAGGCTGCAAGGCTTCTTTGGGAACCAGACAGAGTTTTGGAAGAGATGAGGGCTTTTATTTGCTGAAGGAGTCATTGTAGCATCATCTTGATAGGCTGAGCAGTGCCACTCTGTTTGACAAGGGCTTTGCTGAAAAGCCAAAGACCCTGTCTGTCAAGTGGTCTGGAGGAGGCCTACACCTTCCTTTTTAAATTGGAGCAAAAGCATGGAGCCTTTGCTAGGAACATCTTCCCGACATGGCCCCAAATCCCTCCCTGTTTGGATCCATCACCATCTGGGTCTTTGAAAGCACTCTGCACATGGATTGGATTTTGGATTACTAAGGGCTTTGCCATGAAAAGTACTGTGCGGATTTTCATAGACTTGGACTCTCATTTGCTGTGGACTCTACGTTCTTGTTGGTCAATAGCTCAGTGTAGCGGCAGACCGGGCTGGATTTTGACTGTTGGACTTTTCCTCTGCCAAATCAGGCAGCGGGGAGTTCCCAGTGCTAAAGCAGAAACACGGGACACCTTGTACCTGAGGTTTTACTTTCCCTGTGGTCTTGTTTAGGCTTTGACCATGTTCCATCGAGTTACCAACAACTGACCCACGATTGGACTAGCTTCTTTGGGATGGTTTGTTAAGCTTTTCAAGAATTTCCCACCGTGGTTGCCTGAAGGATATCAGAAATTTCCCTCTCCCTTGTCCGGGTTTAAGGCCCGTTTTTGGAATCGTGGAGATGGCAACTGGGAAACCATGTTGCTACTGTAATGATTAGCTTTTGACTGTTGTGGAAATTTGGAAATTTTGGGGAGCCTATTGCTCTGACCATCTGCTATATGAATTTCTGAAGTGTGTAACCATTGATTGGTGTTCTCACTACCACCACTTTCAAGGTGACTGGGACTACTCCCTCTCTCAATGAGACATTATGTCCCGGACTCACCCAATCAATCCCCTCCATCTCGATGTAAATATCCAAGATGGACAAGCAGCAAGAACACAGGACCTCAGCTGAACCTGTCCAAGAACCTTGTCCATATCCTCAGATCATATCAAACTGATACCATGTAACCAGACTAGACGGTGTTCTGGAAGCCTCCATAGGAACTATACTGACATTTGAGTCAAAGCAAATATAAACAACATTTTCCTGACAGTCTCTTTAAAATGTGACACAGCAGGCCTCTAATGGTTCTAATACATCCTTTCCAGGGTCTAGATGTAATAACCCATTAACCACTTGGAAAAGCTCTGCCAGACAGCTACCTGTGATACAGAGCTGATGGTAAAGTTGGATTACTCTGCCATCACTGCCACAAAGTAGGCACAATAATGTGCTCTTATGCTCAGTCATAGTCACTGTGAGATTTGCACCATCTGTGTTCTAGATATCGTCCTGCCGGTTTCACTGTCCTCAGTTTCATGGTAAACCAGCGCTCTATAGGGCTGTTCCAAATAAAAATGAGACCAGGGCTTCAACAGGAAACTCCCTGATGTTGCTCAACAGCACTCCCTAGAGCAGCTGTTACACTGACACCATCCTGAGCCACATGATTAGGCTTTGTCTCACCTTCTTGTTCTCCAATACACATGCAAAAACTGAAAATATTTTTTATAATAGGCTTAGACCATTTAAGTTCTAAGTTTAAGGTCATTAGTAAGGTGGGTCCAAGGACTAAGCAATTTTCTGATTCGCTGGCCAGACAACTGACATCTGAAATGGAGGCTATTCTAGACAAAACAACAAGAGAACCTATACTTTGATTAATGTAGCCCAAAATAGCATTTGCTTTTTTTGCAGCCACATCACACTGTTGGCTCATATTCAGCTTGTGATCTACAACAATTCCAAGATCTTTCTTGCTTGTAATATTGCTGAGCCAAGTATCCTCCATCTTGTAACTGTGCATTTGGTTTCTTTTTCCTAGGTGTAGAACTTGGCATTTATCCCTATTGAATTTCGTTCAGTTGTTTTCAGCCCAACGTTCCAGCCTATCAAGATCACTTTGAAGTTTGTTTCTGTCTTCTAGGGTATTGGCTATCCCACCCAATTTTGTGTCATCTGCAAATCTGATAGGCATTCCCTGCAACCTCCTCATCCAAGTCATTAATAAAAATGTTGAAGGGTACTGGGCCCAGGACTGAGCCCTGTGGTACCACGCTGGTTACCTCCCCCCAGTTTGAGAAAGTACCATTGATAAGCACTCTTTGAGAAGCCAACTGTGGATCCACCTAATACTTGTTCCATCTAGCCCACATTGAGCTAGTTTGCTAATCAGAATGTCTTGGTGTACTCTGTCAAAAGCTTTGCTGAAATCAAGATATATTATGTCCACAGCATTCCCACAGTACACAAGGGAGGTTACCCGATCAAAAAATAAGATCAGATTAGTCTGGCAGGATTTGTTCTTGACAAATCAATGCTGGCTTCTAGTAATCACTGCATTGTTTTGTAAGGTATTTACAGATTGACGTCTTTATAATCTGATCCAAAAAACTCCCAGAGATTGATGTCAGACTGACTGGTCTGTAGCTCTCAGGTTCCTCCTTTTTGCCCTTTTTGAAGTTAGGAACAACATTAGCCCTCCTCCAGTCGTCCGGCACTTGTTGTTCTGAGAGTTCTTTTGCCAGCTCCTTTATTACTCTCAGATGCAGTTCATCGGGCCCTGGAGATTTGGATTCATTCAAAGAAACTAAGTGTTCCTTGACCATTTGTTTATCAGTCTCAAGCTGCAATCCTGCCCCTTCAGCTTGTACTTCATTTTTGCCAGGGAAGTCAGAGACCCCCCCTTTTGGGAGACGACTACGCCAAAGTAGGAATTGAGCACTTCAGCCTTTTCTTTGTCATCTGTTATCAATTTGCCATCCTCATTGAGCAGTTGAACCACCATTTCTTTCCTCTGTCTTTTACAATGTGCATTGCTTTTAGCATCCCTCGTTAACCTCAGCTCATTCTCAGCTTTAGCCTTCCTGATGCCATTCCTGCACTTCTGTGCCAGCTGCCTTTGCTCTATTTTGTAGCCTGGCCTACCTTCCACTTCTTATATGTGTCCTTTTTGTTTTCAGGTCATTGCTAAGCTTTTTGTGGACCCACATTGGCTTCTTCTGTTGTCTTGTATCTAGCTTCGGCTATGGGGCGGTATATAAGTGTAATATAATAATAATAATAATAATAATAATAATAATAATATCATCCTTGTTGGAATTGTTTGTAATTGTGCCTTTAAAATTTCCTTTTTTAACCGCCCCCCCCCCCCCAACCTATCTTGAACTCCTTTTCTCATTAGGGTCACTTGCCATGGGACCTTACTAATCATAGTTTATTTATTTATTTATTTAATTGCATTTGTATACCACCCCATAGCCAAAGCTCTCTGGGCGGTTTACATAGGATTAAAGTTTATTAAAATCAACTTTCCTAAAATGCAGAATACGCATGTGGCTACACTCAGCTTTTGTTTCCTTTAAAATCAAGAACTCAAGTATGACGTTCCTATAACGGCCACTTTATCCACTAAGTCATCCCTATTGGATAAAGTAGCCATGAAGTTCCAAGCTATCTTCCACAAACGTGCCACCGATGTAGACAGTGAAATCCCCCTAGGACAACTATCCTAGGATCTTCCAAAACCATGCTCAAGACATCTAATTGGCTATAGTTAAAAAAGAATAAGAAATCATAATGTACTTTTGTTGATTTATAATTGCTAATATTTGGTATTTTTATGCAGCTTGCAGACTCCTCTTCAGAGGATGACTGAGAGCTCCCTCAGCCAAGCAACACAGAGGACCTGCCTTCGTCTGGGGATCCTGGGCCCATGAGGGAGACAGCCACTGACCCTCACCCTCACCACATAGTTAGCCCCTTCTCAGATTGAGAGGCAGACATCGAGTGACCTACTAGCCCCAGGGAGCATAAGCATGTAAAGACCAAGGCATAGTCAGCTGCCAGATGCAGACATACCTGCCTGAGGAATAGGGACTCATCATGAGGGGTCTTATGAATAAACCTTTCCTTTGGTGGCACTAATGGCCTGCAACTGTGTTCTGAAGTGGGGGGGGGGGGGGTCTGAAGGCTCAGGCTTAAAAGCCTTCAGTTCCAGACACTAGGTGCTAGCACAATGCCTGGGTACCAGCTTCCTAATTTGTATTGCCCTGCTATCCCAGCTCTTCTTTGGATCTCCTTGTGTTTGGCTATGGAATGTATACTGACCTTGCTTTTGGACTTGACCTTGTCTGGATCCCTGGAACTCTGTCCCAGCATCCTTGCTCTAACAACGGTCATATATTTTTAAAAACTACAATTTTAAAATTCCAACTGAAAAGGGAATGTTAGCAGGTATACATGCATTTGTATACATGCAGCATCTGGTGAAATTCCCTCTTTATCACAACAGTTAAAGCTGCAGGAGCTATACTATAGGGCCCAGATACAAAAAAGGGCAGGGCTCCTGCGGCTGTAATTGTTGTGATGAAGAGGGAATTTCTCCAGGTGCTGCATGCATACAAATGACACCTGCTAACATTCCCTTTTCTATACAACTTTAAATATACAGGAGCCCTGTCCTCCTTTCCATATGGTCACCCTATACAGTATGAGGCACAAAATGACAGCTATTTCTATTTTAGAAGGAAAGACAGTAAAAAGCCCTGGCTACTATATGTGACCACGTGGTTTTATTCTTGTATAGTAAAACTCTTGTACAGAATGCTGCTGTTACTATTTTACAGATGATTGTTAAACAGATACAAGTAGCTCCAAATGAACAAAAAATAAAGTATACTGCATCTGGCAATTCTATCTAGTGCTGGGCCGAAAATTTCAACCATTCTATTTTCAGCATTTCATGGGGGTCTGGGAGAAAAACGAAAACTCGGGCAAAAGAAGCTGGGAGATGTGAGAATTACAGAGAATGTTCTCCTTGTGGAGGGGACAGGGTTTCCACATACCTTTTTAAATGTAGCCAGTTGTTATGGGGTTCTTCTTTCTTTTTATTTATTTTTAAAACACCTCCAGCATTTTCAGGCACCCAGTAGTTCTTCCTGAATGCTTACTGGAGTGGGTGAGGTCATATGGTTTCCAATAGGCATCCACTAAGAACTGCTGGGCTCCTCCAAATGCTGAGGGAAGGTTTTTTCGTTTTTTGTTTTTTGAAAAGCTAAAAAACAGGAAGAAGGCCTCTGACTGCTACACTTAAAAAAGGTATATGAAAACCCTGGCCCCCTCCCCAAGGAGGAAATTCTCTGAATTCCCCCCCCCCCCTTGCAAAAGAGGCAGAAAAAACAATGCTTTTTTCACAGGGTGAGAGAAAGTTCCCAAAAATAAGGGGCAGGATTCGGCCCAGCACTAATTCTATCCTGCTTTATCAATAGAAATTCCATTAAATTTCCTATCAAACACAGAGGTAGGCAACCTGTTGCCCTCCAGATGTTTGGACTAGAACTCCCATAAGTCCTTACCATTGGCCATGCTGGCTGGGCTGATAGGAGCTGTAATCCAAAATATATGGAGGGCACCAAGTTGCCTACCTCTGATCAACTGTTAGCGATTTGCCAAGATAGCAGTGTTCATCATGGGAATTAAGAACTTTAAAGTTGCTATCAATAAGGATAAAATAAAATCATTATAAAATAATTTGGAGATGGTATCTCACCCCTGTAAGACTACATCAGATAGATAAGAAAATGTCAAAGCTATGCAGGAGGGGTTGTCAGGATGTGGGGACATATTACCATATATGGTGGTCATGTGAAAATGTAAAAAAAAATTGGAAAATAGTTTTTTAAAAAAATAAGTGAGATATTGGGTAAGAACATGGAAGCAAGTCCAAATATAGCTTTATTGGGGTTGTTTGATAAAGAATATGGTAATAACAATGCAATAGAATTGATAAACAATCTCCTGACACCGGCTAGATTAATGATAGCTAAAAGCTGGAAAATACAAGGGAATTATAGTATAGAAGAATGGTATAAAGGAGTGTGGGATATTGCAATTAATGATAGATTAACGTGTATAATGAAAGTTAGGATGGGATTAACCAAAAAGAATGATTTTGAAAGTATTAGGGGATTATTTTTAGAATATGTTTTAGTAAAGGGGAGAGGACGTACACCTTCAAAAGAATCACAGCAATTTTGGAAAAATGTATAATATAACAGTAATGAAGGTCTCAAGGGTAGGGGAGCACAGGGGGGATGTGGAGGGTTGTTTATGTATTGTGTTTATTTTTGTATTATATGTTGGAAAAAAAAAAAAAAAGATAGCAGTGTTCATGATAGACTAAAAGCATTTAGGACACTGTGCACATCAACCCCAGTCAAAAAAAATTAGTATATTGTGCACATCATGCCTGACTCAAATCACAGATTTGCCTTCTGCACCCAATGTTCCTACTCCTACAGATTTTAGTCCGTAAGGCTGCTCTTACCATTTCAGATTCAAATTCTCCATAGCATACAAGAGAAGCCATTGTTGCTCCTATCATCTAGTGGCTCTGTGAATGCCACTGTTGCTACCTGCTATCATGGAAGAGGGAGGCAAGAGGGGCTGAGTAGCCTCTGTTTCCCCTGCAACTATTGCCATGTCTGTTTCTTGGAAGGCAGACTATTATGATCAGGCAGTAGCCAGTGCAAGAGCCACTCAAAGGGCATTAGCCCTTAATAAGCAGACAGGTCAGATAAAAGCCAGGAGATTGACTTTTTCTCTGTTTACTTCAGGCTCCTTACGGAACCTGGTTTTTTAAGAACTGACTACAAACTTTAAGCTAATAACATTTCCACTTCTTTGGAATCTGCTAACTTTGAGAAGAACAAGCTCTGAGCTCCCTTTTATTAATATAATGAACAAGGCATGTTTAGACATAGTTTGAAATGAATGAAGGAACAACATTAAAGCCTTATTATATTTATTTGTTTGTTTGTTTTAAGTATTTTATACCACCCTTTGATCATATTCCCAGTGCAGTTTATTAAAAACAAAATAACAATAACAAAAAAAACAATTAAGATGTAAATACAAAAAACTAAAAGCCACAAAATTATCAAACAGCTAGCAAGATTAAAACAAAATTCTTCAAAAAAAAACTCAGGACTGCTATTGGCCTGACACCAAAAGGACAATAAAGTCAACATCAGGTGAACTTCTGTTTCACAACTGGGGTGTCACCATCGTGAAGGGCTCTGTGATAGCCATGCATTTCACCTCAGATGATGAGGGACACCCTTCACTGAAGATCTTAATTTAGAGGTAGGTACATATGGAGAAAGGTGGTCCTTCTAGTACTCTAGTCCTAATACACAAAGGGCTTTAAAGGTCAAAACCAACTCTTTGAACTGGGCCCGGAAACAGACTGAGAGTGTTAGTGCAGTTGGCATAACACAGGCATGGTATGATTTTAGCATCCAATCCCAGTTAATAATCTAACAGCAGTTTCTGAACAGTCTTCAAAGGGAGCATGGGTAACTGAAGCTATCTCTGTCAAGGTAAGTTGCAGCTGGCTGACCTGTCTAAGCTGGCTAAAAGCACTCTGTGCCACAGAAGAAATGTGTTGCCTCTACTGACAAAGCTGTATCAAAGAGCACTCCCAACCTGCAAACCTGCTTCAGCAGGGAAAGTGCAACTCCATCTAAAAGAAAGAACTTCACTCCTTTGGGCAGACACACTACCTACCCACAGTAACACTACCTTGTCTGGACCGAGTACCGAGTATCAATTTGCTGGCCCTCATCAATCCCTTAGGGTGTGGCCAGTCACTAATTTGGCACACAGAGCTGGGTGTTAGCCACATGCCAATGACACTTCCCCTAAACTTACAGAATTCAAATAACAGTGAGAAGGTTACTCTTATTTTTTTACTTTCCTTTTAGTTTTTTGCCCAAATGAATTTTAAAAAGACATAAATTAACTTTCTTTTGTGTTCCTTGAATTGATTATGAAAATATATATATATTATTTCTTCTACATATTTTGAATGACTTATAAGGAAAAAGTATGAATGAATTTACATGAGCACTGTTTGAGTGAATTATTAGAGACTGGTTATAAAGTAGAATAATGTGAATCAAGTGTATATAATCTTATGAAGACGTCTTTCAAATTATTAAAAAATTTAAAAACGCCAACACATTGTAGCGTAAAGCTCCTATTGCCTGTAAGTAAGCCTTAGGAGAGGCATTTCAACCTTTTAGAATGGGAAGAAAATGCACAAAAGCCAGGAAAGGACAGATCGCGTCACTGCAACTGTGGTTCTTCACGTTGACATCTGTGCATTTACACATATGGACTCTGCACCTGCGAGAAGCCTCAATTCGGGAACTTTTTATGGCTGAGGAATTTAGGCAAGAACCCCTCTCCCATTGTCCTAGCACACAAGCCCATAACAAGTTCCCATCTATTCCCCCAATTCCCTGAAACTGACATTGCGACCTCGCACTGAAGGAAACTACAGTATCAATTCTAAAATGGAGCCTGACACCGAAGTGGGGATTGGTGGTGTTGCGGGAATATTTCAGGTATGATCATAACAATAGCTAGTGATAACAACATTTAAATGATTGAGAAACTAATATTGATTTCATGCTTCTAATAAAAACATGTATCTGTTCTCCTGTAAGATAGAACCAGCAATGTACTAGCTAGATGTGTTGAGCCTCATCATAATGAACTTTGGTCCACTAGCAACTATATGCATTCTGTATTGTTTTAGTTTATCTTGACCTCCATCATTCATATGTGGCGCCTTTCTCTGTTTTGACTTAGAGACAAATTACATCATTCCTATGTACAACCCTGTATTATTGTAAACTTTCCCCTGGTACAAAGGTGATTCAGTACAAAAGGTTAGATATGCTAATTCTGATGTTTCCAGTTTCCTATATAAGAGTGATACCCTATATACTTAATTCAGTCAGAGGTCTATCTCTGGCTCCCTCAGCTGATGTGTCTTCTTCAATAAACCTATCTTTAAGAAACCAATACGTGAGTATCTTTGGTCTCCACTGTAACTGAGTTTAGTTGCTTGCATGAATATAACTCCTTTGAAGTTATTGGGAGGGAAGTCACTGATCTATGGGAGGTCCCTTCCCATCTTAAGGTTATTCATCCCTAGTCTACATTTAGGCCAGTTACTGTATCAAAGCATTATAAATAATTAGAGTAAAGATCTTTCTCATAAGAGATCTGCGACAATAAATGACCCCTTTCTCATAAGAGGGAGTCATAGGCCTCCCTGGGGGACTCAAATTCCTGCCACAGGTGGACAGGTTGTGCAAATGCACAGATGACCACGCAAAGAACCACAATTACAGTAAGCAACCTGTCCTACTTCTTCGTGGTCTCTGTATATCGCACATATGGGCGAGTAGCAAGCTAGCTTACCAGAAGTGGGTCAGTGTCTCAGCTAAGGAGCAAAGATAATAGCACACATCCAAATGCACCGTCCTTTCGGGCCCTAACTTCCAATTGGTAATGCCATATAAAAGTCAATGGTTGTGACCAGGTTGCTTCTTGGCAGAAGTCGGGCAACTGAGGAGGCAATTCCTTAAGTAGAATGGGCATTCACTGAACCCAAAAGCTGCAGGCCCGACATAGTAGGAGAATGGGGCTTATAAAGTAGATAATATCCCTTACATTCTAAAACATCCTGAGGAAGGACATAAGGATCCAAAACGCATCAGAGTTCTTTTATTGTATCAAACATCCTTTTTTCTATCCCTTTGACTTTGGCTTTTTTTTTGGCATTCTGACAGAGTATATGCCAGCTGTATTGTCTGTACAATCCATGCTGCTAGGCATTGAAGGGAAAGTGGCTGTCCTTTTCTTGTGCCTCCATAAAAGACAAAACATTTCGTGGATTGCCAAAAGGACTCTGTCTTTGCCTTATAATAAGCCAGAGCACGGCAGACATCTAGAGTATGCATCATCAACTCCAACTGAGATGTAGGGGAAGGAAAAATGCAGGCAAAACTATATCTTGGTTGAGGTGAAAAGACGAGATTAGCTTTGGTAAGAAAGCAGTATCAGGTCACCAAATCATTTTGCCCTATGGAAAATAGTATATGGAGGATCAATCCATAGAGCGCAAAGCTTACTGAATTGACAAGCTGATGTAATAGCTACTAGAATTGCCACTTTCCAAGACAACAAACAGAGATCTGTCATTGCCAGAGTTCAAAAGGCTTAGACATCAGGCCTTTAAGGACCACCAAAAGGCTCCAGCAACGTACAGGAGGATCAAAATTCCTTACCCCTTTAAGAGACTGTCACACCAATAGTTGTGAGGAAACTGAAACCCCTTCACATGGGAGAAGCTTGTCTGATACAGCTGCAATTTATATACCTTTAAAAATGGCAACTTCAATTCCTTATCAAAAAGCAACTTTGGAATGACTTTGAGCAAACACAATAAAGCATCTTCTCCATGCATAGTTCCCAAAGTAGTAAAAACAGACCATTTATGGGCACAAGGTTTTCTTGTAGCTGGCTTTTTGGCTACTTCCAATACAGCCGCAACACTTAATGAAAAATGTGGGGCAATCCGAGTCAACACATCTCCATGCCATTAGCCGCAGTGTGTGAAGACTGGGGTGGTGTACTTGGCCTTGGTCCTGCAAGAGGAGAGTTGGTATAGAGGAAAGCCTGAGATATCGACCTTCCACCCTACAGAGCCACAATGGGTTGATCAGAATGCACTTTGTGTTTCCTCCATAATTTTCGTGAAGACCCGTGTGAGCAGAAGGAACAGGGGGAACAGGTAAAAATAATTCCTCATCCGCATCAACATGAAGGCATCGCTGAGAGATCTCCAGCTGACCCTTGCTCGACTACAGAAAACCCGATATACTGTGTTGGCTTCTGTTGGAAAGAGATCAAGGAACAGTCCGCGGAGAATTCCTGGGTATAACTGCCACACATGCATTGCTTGAGACGAATGGCTGAGTGTGTCCCCCAGAGGATCCACAATCACAGGGATTTGATGATGTTATGTGGCAGTTGCATCTGCATCTGCATCTGATGTGCATTCTCTGGTGAACCAATGCTTTCAGAATTCAACTTTGCAGTGGCTGCATCTGAAGGTACACCCACGCAACCACTGATACATTAGCTGTCATGAGTTCTAGAAGCCATTGGATAGTGACAGCGGTGGCTTTCTCTTTGATACAGACTTCCTTCACTAAAGCAACTAAAGCCCATACCCTCTCCAAAAGTAAGTAAGCACAGGTACAAGCAGAATCCAACACTTATATATACACTTATATATTATATACACTTATATATCTTGGAGGTGGAGGCTCACGCACACCATGGCCATACATTTCATAAATATGCAGGTGCCCATGGAGAGGCCAAATGATAGCATTTGAAACTGATATGCATCTGTTCCAATTGCAAACCGAAGGTAATTTTGGTAAGGTTTTTTGATTGCAATGTGGAAGTATGCATCTTTTAAATCCACTGAGTCCCCTTTTCCCAGTAGTGCTAGAATTCCTGATAGAGTAAGTTATGTGGAATCTTCTCATGGTGATGAACGAATTTATATTCCATACGACACTGTGAAGTAGCAGGAGTAAAATCCAATACCAAGGGAACTGCTGTTGATGTTGTCTGATCACCATAAGAGCTATGATTCAGTGGTCAGGTAATTTAGGCTACAATCCTGTACCCACTTGCCTAGGACAAAGACACACTTACCTAGTAACATGAGTTTTTCCTGGGAAATCAGTGATGCAGCTAATGCTACTGATGTTGTGCATGACTAGTGACACTAGAGCAATGTACTTTACATTAGCAATTATGCCCCATTGGATATTGCCCATTTATGTGTTTCAATGATATACGTATTCTCTCACATATTTCCAAGGGATAACAATCCGAAAACATTAATTACAACTTTGAAACTGCCAGGCTTGCCAAATATTGTATTTCCAATTAGCATCCATTCATTATTACTAATGAACTTGTGATATGGAAAAATTTCCATGGAAAAATAAAGCACTGGATTTTTTTCCATGGGAAATCGTCTGCCCCACAACACTGCACTGAACTCACTCGCTGTTGTGCTTCAGTTTGAGGGATTAAGCAGAAAAGAGGAACAGCTGAGCCCATTGGTAAATCTGTGTTTTTGATGTACACATAATGCAGAGCTTTTGTATAAGCAATGGCATACACACTGGGCTAGTTCGCACGATCACCACAGCTCACCATGGCTTAATTAAGCCGTAGCGGGTTGCAGCGCATTTGGAATACTGTGGACATTTTGAATCTTCAATCCCCAGCGGTGGGTTCACATGGTTTATCATGTCAACCAAACCCTGTGTACCCGAAGTGTTTTCAGATACTGAAGTTAATGAGGAAGCCTTGCTCACACAAGAGCTCCACACATATATCACAGGTCCTGCAGTATTTTAGATCACGTTGATGACTGTCAAATAATCTTTTCATGTAAGAAAAATACTGCATACAACTCAGGTTTGTTCAGCACATATTTAACAGAAGGAATAAATTCAAAGTATAAATACTTTGATTTTAAATAACACATTTACAAACCCCTAAACAGGCTTAGAATATGAGCAAACATTCAACTTCTATGTTACCTCTAAAAAAATGTATTTTTGCATCATATTGTCAGAATAAAAAGAATACTTGCTTAACAATGGTATTGTTTAGAATAATATATTGTATATGCAAGGCACTCTTTCCACTTACACTTCAGTAAATGTCAAAACTTGCTGAAACATTAAGAGACAGTGAGATCATAGCTATTTATAGCTTCTGCAGTATCTGACTGCAGTGCCACGATAAAGGAATAGTATTTTTATTTAAGCTGTAACAGGACATACCTCAACATGGAATAACAAGCAAGACATAGCTGAAGATCACTACATATTAATCTATCTACTCTGTTATAAAGGCCTTTTTAGTAACAGATAATTATAAAATGGTGAAATCTACGAAGCTAGACTATTAAGTCCAACTGAAAACAAAAACCAAACAGCTTCAAAACAGCATGTAAGCGTAGTATGGTTTAAGTTACTAGGCAAACTATATTCATACTGGCCTTCATAGTAACATACTAATTATTAGCTCTGTGCAGACAATGTTCTGATCTCAGGTGTTGTGGAGCTGTACACTACTTGCTCCACACTACAATGTGAGTTTCCACACACACCTTCCCTTTTCCGGAGATAACCATGGCTAGTGTTCCCTGTGTATTAACTAATCTCTAAAAACTGAAAGAAACGGAGAACTGTGGGAGTGGGAGGAGCATAAGGGAACCCAGTGCAAAATATGGTGGCCAGGTTGGTCACCGATACACCTAGGGGTGACCATATCACACCAACTTTAAAATCACTCCACCGGCTGCCAATTAGTTTCCGGGCGAAGTACAAAGTGGTGGTTATTACCTTTAAAGCTCTACATGGTTTGGGTCCAAGTTACCTGCGAGATCGCCTTCTCCCATACAATCCGCCCCACACGCTCAGGTCCTCTGGGAAGAATCTACTACAGTCGGCCAAGACTAGGCTGACAACCGTAACCCAGAGGACCTTCTCTTCTGCAGTTCCCAGACTATGGAACGACCTGCTGGGAGAGATCTGCCAACTTACCAATCTTCTAGAATTCAAGAGAGCTATAAAGACTGATCTCTTCCGGCAGGCTTACCCAGTCGAATTTAAGACTTTGTTGATTTTAATAATGTATTAATTTTGTATGTTTTTAATCAGTTTTATATATTTTGTATTGTTTGTTCCTTGATGCTATGTTTCCAAGTAGAATTGCTGGGAATCCAGCAGCACGGCAGAGACAACAGAAATGGCAAAGGACCCATTCGGGGGCACATGCTGGGCTACATATGGCACACACGTTTAATGTGATGTCCGAACACAACCACTATTTCTCTAGTTCAATTGCTTTTTATTTTTTATTTATTCATTATTAGAACCTTAAGGCCCACCAAACTTGCTGACTGCAGTTTCGCCATCATTTTGTATTATTTGTGTAAGTTATTCTTGCCAGACGTATTGGTGTGATATACTATCTGTGTAATATATTCTCTCTGAGAGTTAGTGAAAGTTTTCCTTGATTGTGTCACCCATACTTTTGCTCTACTATCATCTTTCCATATTATTTTCAGCCCATCTGACATATTCATATCCATTTCAACAATTTGTGAACAAATGTTCAAAATCAATTCTTTTGTATTAACCATATGTTCCAATAATATACCTTCAAATTTTGTTATGCTCCTAGTCAGAGTGTGTTTTACTAAAAGATGTGTAAAACAATGATGCATGTGATAAAGGATCATCCCAGTTATTTGCATTCCTTGAAAATTTTCTTCTAATTTTACTACGGTAAGGAGGGATTTTATTTTCATAGAAATCTCATTCTATAAAATCCCTTTTGTTTCCATTTTGCCCATTGCTCTTGTTTATCTATAGAAGAAAAATTTGGATGCAAGAAGAATGGAAGCAATGGAGATATCTTCAGAATTCATTTATTTTTTCATTGAGAAAATGTATTTTTAAAATAAATGAATGAATCTGTAGCAAAATGTCTTTTCATTACCATATTTCTGGGAAACTACAATTTGGCTCTTTCAAACATTTAGAAGCCCACTCCATGGAGGGTTATTTCCAGGGCACCTTTGGGCGACACAGAAGTGCTGCTCTGTGGATTGGATTATTTCCACTCTGTGGAGTTCTCATCTCTCCCCCCCACCTCTCAGCCCTCCCCACTGAATGGTGTTTACCTTACCAGGCACCGCCATTCCATGGGGAGGACCAGAGGGGGGAGGAGAGATGCACCACGTGGAGATGAGGCGCACCCATTGCTGAGTGACAGCTGCAGAGGAAGAGGAATCCCATCTCTTGTCAAGAGGAGAGGGCTCCAACGGGGCTTCTTTCCCCGGCGATGGCCACTGTGAAAGATAAGCCATGGCTCCCACTGGGGAAAGAAGACCTGGTGGAGCTCTCTCTCCTCTTGACAGGAGGTGAGATTCCTCCACCGCCATGGACATTGCTTGGCAACAGGCGCGCCATATCTCCCATCATGGGAGACAACACACTTACCGGTTGTCGCTGTGCCTGGCGTGGAGGGACAGGCAATGGGGACGTTGCTCAGCACTGACGCATCCTTCACCGTGGAGAAACACACGCCATCCCCACCGCAGAAGCAAGGGGCTTCAGAACAGTCTCTTCGTGTGTCAGGGCATGCGATCCAGCCTCTGGTGAAGGACGCATCAGCACTGAGTGCCGTCACCCCTCACAGGGGATCACAGGGCTCAGCACTGATGTGTTCTTCCCCATCAGAGCCATGGCAACAGGGAAATGCAGGTTGCTTACCTGTAACCGTAGTTCTTCGAGTGGTCATCTGTGCAGTCACACACTATGGGCTCGCGCCGGCGCCGAGACTCATTTCGGAAACTTCTAAAGCCTAGACTATTGGCGGAAACCCCTCCCCCACCGTCCTATCGTGCATGCTCGGGTTCCCGCTCACCTCAGTTCTATGAGACCGAATTGCCTCGCGAACAAGATAAGTATGAGACCCATAAACTATGCACGTAAGCAAATATGCATGCATGGCGATAGCTATGTGGACCCGGCCAACAGCGAGGTCTAGAGGGGACGGTGGGTGGGTTGTGTGACTGCACAGATGACCACTCGAAGAACTACGGTTACAGGTAAGCAACCTGCATTTCCTCTTTGTGGTCTCTGTGCATCACACACTATGGGCGAGTAATCAGCAAACCACTTACCGGTGGAGGGTAGACTCGCTGGTGACTCACTGGAGGACAGAGGACAAGACGGCCTGTCCAAAGGAGGAGTCCGCTCTGGCCCAAACATCCAGTTTATAATGCGACACGAAGGTGGATGCATTTGACCATGTAGCTGCTCTACCCAGGTCAGGAATCGCGATTCCATGGTCCAAAGCTGTAGACGTAGACAGAGCCCTTGTGGAATGTGCTTTTAGCCCATCCGGGGGTTCTTTGCCCGCTAATTGGTAAGCCAAAGTGATAGTCTGGACCACCCACTTGGAGAACCTCTGAGAGGACACCAGCTGACCTTTAGTCTTGCCTCCATAGCAGACAAAAAGGTGGTCCGACTTCCAATAAGAAGCTGTCCTGGACCTGTAAAAGGCCAATGCCCGGTGTACGTCGAGAGAGTGGAGCTTGGTGGACAAGGGGTCTGAAGATGGTTGGAAAAATGTAGGGAGTACTATTCTCTGGTTGAGGTGGAAGCCTGAGATGACCTTAGGTCGGAAAGAAGGACCTGGTCTCATGACGACTTTGTCGCGAAAAAACTGGGTGTTAAGGAGGGTCGGCCATAAGGGTGCACAATTCAGAGCTTCTCCTCGCTGACGTTATTGCGACAAGGAAAGCGACCTTAAGCATCAACAGCCTGGTGGAGACAGTGGCCAATGGTTCGAAAGGCTTATTCGTCAAAGCCACGAAGACAACTGACAGACTCCATTGAGGAATTACAGAACGCAGTGGTGGGCGTAAGTTCCTCAAGCCCCTGAGAAATTGTTTTGACAGTGGGTGAGTGAGGGCTAAAAAACCCTGTAGGAAGTCATGATGGGTTGAAACTGCAGCGAGGTAAGCCTTTATAGAGGTAGGTTTCAGACCTGCTGCGTAGAGGGAGTGTAAGAAGGTAAGGATGTCGGCGATGCCGCAAGTCGTAGGGTTTAAGTCCCTGTCAGTGATAAATTTGGCAAACTTGTTCCATTTGCTATCGTAGGATGCCCTCGTAGAGGGCTTTCTGGCCTGAAGCAGGACAGCCTGTATGGAGGGTGGGAGAGCTATGTTTCGCCACAACGCCGGATTCGCCAGGCTGTGAGCCTGAGTTGGGGTAGGTCTGGGTGAAGAATTAGGCCCCGTTCCTTGGAAATTAAGTCTGGAATCGCTGGGAGGCAAAGATACTCCCCTTTGGACAAGTGGAGTAATGGGGTGAACCACAGTTGGCGTGGCCACCACGGAGTTATCAGTATGGTGCTCGTCCACCCGTTGGAGAGTTTGGCGACAACCTTGGCAATTAGTGGGAAGGGGGGGAGTGCGTAGGCTAGACCGTTCCCCCAGGGTGTGTTGAAGGCGTCTCCTAGGGAGTGTTCGCCCATTCCCGCTCTCGTGCAGAAGGCGGGGCAGACTCTGGAGGCGAATAAATCGAGGACTGATGTTCCCCACTTGGTGAACAATAGGTTCAGGGCTTGAGGGGATAAGGCCCACTCGTGTGTGTCTTGAAAGAGCCGACTGAGGGCATCTGCCTGCACGTTGTCTGTTCCTACTATTTGGATAGCTGAGAGAAGCATCCGGTACCTGATTGCCCAATTGAAAATTTCCAACGTTAGTCGCAGGAGGTCCGGTGATCGGGTTCCTCCTTCCTTGTTGATGTACCAGACCACTGTTGTATTGTCGGAGACAATCCGGACGTGGTGGCCTTGGAGGTGTTTTCTGAACGCGCGGAGGGCTTTTTGAACTGCTAGTAGCTCCAGGATGTTTATGTGCGACATCTGCTCGTTGGCAGACCATTTCCCTTGGATTCTCAAGAGGTCGCAGTGTGCGCCCCATCCCGTTAAGGAGGCATCTGACGTGAGAGTCCTGGTTGGCTCTAGTTCCGCAAATGGAAGGCCCACGCCCAGATTGTCAGGCAGCATCCACCATGTGAGAGTTGAGCGTAGGGTGCGATGGAGAGGAAGTTTCACTGAGTTCGAAGTCTCGCAACGGTCGCGATTGGATAGTAGAAATTGCTGAAGTGGTCTCATTCTTAGTCGCGCCCACCGCACGACATATACTGATGAGGCCATGAGTCCTAGCAGCCTCTGGATGAGGCGCACCGAGACGTTTGTGGAGTTGTGGAGTAGGCGAGAGAGGCGACATATCGTGTCCATTCGGTCATGCGGGAGCGTCGCTCTCCCAAGCGTGGAATCCAGGTGGACCCCAATAAATTGGATAGTTTGTGTAGGTGTGAAGATAGATTTTTCGTAGTTGATGACCAGGCCCAGCCGCTGAAGTAGGTCCCTACTTGTAGGCACGAGGGGGAGACTATCAACCAATCGTCCAGGTAAGGATAAAGCTCCACCCCAGATGTTCGAAGAAAAGCGCATACCGCTGCCATACACTTTGTGAATACTCTGTGTGCAGTCTTGAGGCCAAAGGGGAGGATGGTAAATTGATACGCCTGTTGTCCGACCATAAACCTGAGGAAGCGCTGGTGTGCTCTGTGGATGGCGATATGAAAATAACAGTCCTTCAGGTCTATGAGCGTGAACCACTGGTTGAGTCGGAGTAGGGGAAGGATGAGAGCTAGTGTGACCATCCGGAATTTCTTGGCAACGATGAATTCGTTGAGGGATCTCAGATCCTCCGTCTCGCTTTGGTACTGTAAAGTAGCGGGAGTAGAAGCCGTCCCGTAGAGCGCTGTGGTGGACTGGGACAATAGCTCCGTTGAGAAGGAGGGTGGATACCTCCTGATGCAGTGTTTCTGAAGGTTGTGTGATTTTTATAGTCCCGGGAGGGGGAGGGGAGATGAACTCTATCCAATAGCCGTGTCGTATTACGTTGAGGACCCATCTGTCTGAGGTTATTTGAGTCCAAGCTGCGAGATATCCATGGAGGCGATTGAAAAAGGGGTGTGGGGGGGGCAGGTAATAAGTCAAAGGCGCTGCTTCTGGGACGTGTCCTGTCTGGGACGGCTTTGCCTGAAACGACCTGGTTGATAACCTTTTTTCTGTGGAAAAGCAGGTTGCGTTGACTGCTGGAAGCGCTGCTGTTGCTGGCGGCCAGAGAATGGACGTGGCGGGTAGAACTGTTGACGTCCCCATCTCCATGCCTTGTAAGGATATGGGGCAGGCGTTGAATAAAACCCCATCTTCTTAGCCGTGGTCTTCGCTTTTTGTATCGTGTCCATGGTTGTGTCAGTGGTAGAATGGAACAACCCCTCTCCATCGAAAGGAAGATCCTCGATCCTGGCTTTTGACTCCTGCGGTAGGCTGGCAGAGCGGAGCCACGTGTGGCGCCGAAGCGCAATGGCACCGATCATCGTTTTAGACACACAGTCTACTTGGTGCCTGGCTGTAGTTAATTCTTCCTTGGCCAGGGCCACCGCTTCATTTTGAAAAATTTGGGCTGCCTGCCTGATGTCATCTGGGCGGTGCGCGTGGAGCGACGCTATCTTGTCCCACAGGAATAAGTGGTATCTGGCCATCATTGCCTGGTAGTTCGAGACCTTCATAGATAGGGCTAAAGAGGAGTATATCCTACGGCCGAACAAATCGAGTTTGCGGCCCTCTCTATCAGTTGGTGCCAAATGTGATTTTGAGGTCCTGCCCTGGGCTGGTTCCACGATCACGGAGTTCGGCTTCGGGTGCGTGAATAAGAAGCTGACGTCTTTCTCTTGAGTCTTGTACAAAGAGTCTAGGCGTTTCGAGACTGGCCCCAAAGTTCCCGGGTTTTTCCATGACTCCTGGGAAGTAAGCAGCAATGTTGGAATGAAAGGGATAGCTGGCGAGGCCTGTACATACGGGTACATAACATCGTAGATTGTGTCTACACATGTTGCTTGAGTTCCACTCCCAAGGACTCCGCCATCCTTATCATTTGCTCGGTGAAAGATCCGACTTCCATGGATGGTGAGGTTCTCGCCCCGGTACCGACCTCATCCTCTGGGGACGGTGCTGATGGCAGAGCGTCCTCTGACAATGTAGAGTTGGACGCATAGTCCTCCACCGATTGCAGCAACGCGGGGGTTGGAACGTCAACTAAGGGAGGCACAGGTACCAAGATCTCCGGAGGAGATGCCCCAATGGTTGCCGAAGGTGGCCTACGCGGTGGGAGGGGCAGAACGAAGTCCCTTACCGGCTGCAGTCTCTTGCCCGTGTATGGATCAAACAAGTAGGGCTGCTGGGCTCGGTCACCTCCGCCCTGGCTTGAGCGAGAAAATGACGATCTAACAGAGCGCTCAGAGAGACAGTCCCAATCCTGGGACGGTATCGGCGAGCGGGACCGGTATCGAGGGTCTCTCGGTACTGAGAAGAGTGAGCGGGCAGACCGAAGAGAAGCCTGTGTCGATCCCGGCTGGGAGCGGGAGGGAGAGGTGGGGAAGTATTCTTCTCTGTGTGGCGGCGAGGCGGGACGGCTCGGTACCGAGCGGCATTTCGACTCCGATGTCGATCTGAGATGCTTCGGTACCGAATAGGTCGGTACCGAGGGGCGTGCCAGTTTCGTAGGCAGAATGGATACTGACGCCAAAGGAGAAGGAAACGTCTGGCCCATCGGTACCGGTGATCTTGTCGGTACCGATGCCGATCCCGGGGGGAGCGGGGCCGACGGAGCCGGTAGTTTACTCGGCTGCTCCTGAGGCAAGTTCTTATGTTTTGCCTTATCCTTTCCTTTTTTTCTCGAGCCCTCTTCCAGAGTGCGAGCCTTTTTGGGCTTCTTTGCCTTCACTTCTCCCTGTGTTAGGGAAGAGCCATCAGAGGGATGCTTTTTAGGGCATTCCGTCGAGGCCTGGGCCGCCACCGTGCCAGGAGTAGCCGGTGCCGGAGTATCCACAGCTTCCAGAGCTTTTTTCCATAGAAGGGCTCTGAGCCTGTCGGCTCTGTTTTTCCGCGTTTGTCTGGAAAAACTCTTGCAATGGGCACAAGCGTCCACGACGTGGGCCTCACCCAGGCATAGAAGGCAGCGGGAGTGGCCATCCAAAAGAGTTAACTTGGCGCTGCAAGCAGTGCAGGTTTTAAACAACGCCGTTTGCGCCATCGCCTTCCTCTTGAGAGCCCAACCTTCCGAAAGGCCGGGGGGGGGGGGGGAATTGAACAATCTACAATATATATATAAGAAACCAAGAAGTACTAGAAAAATAATAAAAAAAATTTTTTTTTTTTTTAGGAGAAGAGAGAGAGAAAGAGTAAAAGAAAAAGTCTAAGCTAAAAAGGACAAGTAGTCGATTATGAACGATTTAGAACTAATTTCAAGAGAGAAGTCTTCCGCGAGGCAAGCTGCACGGCGGTCGAAAAAGAACTGAGGCAAGCGGGAACCCGAGCATGCGCAATAGGACGGTGGGGGGAGGGGTTTCTGCCAAAAGTCTAGGCTTTAGAAGTTTCCGAAACGAGGCTCGGCGCCGGCCCATAGTGTGTGATGCACAGAGACCACGAAGAAGAAGTGGGAGGTTCTAGCAATGCCACCACCTTCCTTGTTGCCATGGATCCAACAGGGAAGGTCACGTTGGTGCGGACAGAACTTCTCTGCTGAGAGGGCATCATTTGTCTTGGCAAGCTTTTTCTGTCCCCAACTAGTTTCGAGGCAGAGAGCAGGGAAATATGACAATCACAGGTCTCCCCACTCTCTGCCTCGAAACTAACTGGGGATGGAATAGGCACCACCATGACAACTGATGCCCTCTCAGCAGAGTAGTTCTGTCTGCGCCAACGCATCCTTTGCCCTTGTCTCCACAGCAAAAGGGACGGGGGCAGCTACAACGCAGCCACTGTCAAATTGCTATAGAAATGACAGCGACGGAGGGGTATGCAGGGATCCGAGCTGTTGCTATGATGAGCAGGACGGATTCTTCCATGTCGCATCCTGTCCTGATTCACGCAAACAGAAGGGCAAGCCTTTGCTGAGGCAGGAGGGATGCAGAGGAATCGGGCCCTTCTGTTCTCGTGAATCAGGACACGATGCAACATGGAAGAATCTGTCCTGCTCATCACAGCAACAGCTCGGATCCTTGCGCTGCCCCCGCCCCACCCCGATATTGCTGGATGGGTTTCTTCCACGGTTGGATGTTTCACGTACCGCCGCAGGAGGCATCCTTCGCCCCCCACCCCATGATCCATTAGGGGATTGGCTCATGGGAATCGAAAGGGCTCCTTCTATCCCTTCAAGCCTATCTCCAGATGGATAGGGGCAGGGGTGTGGCAAGGAACATACACGTCCCTGGGAACACATGGGGCGCCGCTACTGGCAGCACCCCAACCAAGGACAGCATGTGCCTCTCAGGTATAACTCTCATGCAAGGCCGGGGAGGTCTTGCAGAGCTGTACGTAGATTTAATGAGAATTTGTTTAGAATGTCAATGTCTCTGCAAACTTATCTCTGTCAGAGTTTCTCACGGGAGTAGTTCTCCCACTCCGTCGCGGCCTTGAAGCTCTAAAGGTTTCCCTGGGAAACTGAAAGATGGGGGCCCACTTGTTGAAGGAGTCACTCAGATTGTAGCATCATCTTAGTGGGTTGAGCAGTGCCACCCTGGTGGCACATAAGCATGATTTAGAGGCCACAGGTCCTGTCTGTCAAGTGGCTTTGAACAGGCCATGCCTCCGTTTGTTTGTGAGGGGGGAGACAAAGCTGAAGAACTTTCTAGGTTCATCCTTCGAAGCAAGGCCTGACATCCCTCCCTGTTTGGATCCATCTCCAATTGGGACTCTGAAAGCACACTGCACATGGACTCTCTTCTATTTGGACTTTGGATTTCTAAGGACTGTGCCAAGAAAAGTACTGTGAAGCTTTTCATAGACTTGAACTTGCATTTGCTGTGGATTGTTTATTTTCCTGGCCACCTCAGCATTCAGCAGGCCGGGTTTGACTGTGCGTTATTTTTCTCTGCAGGGAGTTGCTTGTGCTAAGCAGAAGCATGGGACTCCTGTGCCTGAGATTTTATCTTTCCCGTGATCTTATAGACATTAGCCATGTCCCCTGAGTTACCAGCACATGCAACGTTTGGAGAAGCTCCCTTGGGATAGTATGTTAAGCCTTTCAAGAAATGTCCCCCCCTCCCCCCCCGGTGACTGCCTGACGGATAGTATCAAGATTAGACCCTAAATCTTTCTGACCATCAATCAACTTTAAGTGTTTTAGAGTGTGCAACCATTAAGCTTTTTACCGTGGGAGTTTTTCAATAAAAGAAGTTTCACTGATGTGAGTGTCTCGTGTCAGTTTGCCAGCACGTGTGAATGCTGGACGGAATGGGCATGCACACGACAGTACCTGTGCCAGGAAGCACATGAGGAGCCGAGGATCGCGCCACTCCACCCAGGGATAGCACGATTGGGGCTCCCCACGTGCTTCCCGGCACGGGATTGGTGCTCCTGCTGATAGCGCCTCACTGGGCTAGAATGCCCAGGGTTTCTGCCACTCTTGCCTCACAACTCTGTCAGCAGGGGAAACAATTAACGCAGCCTGTCACATGACACGATAACTAATGGTTGTGCAGAAAAACAATTCTGCAAACCTTTGGTTATCTCCGTTAGTTGTTTTTGGGAAATAAACCAACCGTGGCGTGGGTTTTGCCCAACAGATGACACGTTAGTCAATGGGGGACTATTTAATCAACGGCTGATTAAATAGACCACTATTGACTAACATGTCGTCTGAACTGAGCCACTGACAATCTATGTTTCATGCAAGGCGTTTCCATGGATCACCACCTTTTAAAAAAATTTAGAGCTTACATTATTTTCAACGCTTATTTCATATTTTCATGAGATAGCCCATGCATGATACTGAACATTTAAGGTTAATATTACCAGAGATCCCTGTCATCCCAAGCAGGCAGAAATTCTGTGATAACAGAGGACTTGTCAGCATGGCTGGCATTACTGCCTGGAAGTGAAGTGACTTGCAAGACACAGAAGTCATGTTTTCAAGTAATGCTAAGAACAGTATTTGATTTGCTTTTATTTCCCATGAAGGGAAGAGCCACAACAATCAAGACAGACATTATAAATTTAAACTCGGCCTCTTCATTTTCTGTACCACTTTAACCAAATTTAGTAGTGATCCACTAGAGATGAAAAAGTATTCTCTGTGATGTTGCCTTCTCCTAGCTTTCACAATATAAGCGCTTGCCCATTTTACAGTTTAGTTTGAATTCAAAAGCCTAGGCCTTTTTCTTTAGAATGGACTAAAATTGCCAGTAAATGAGCATTTGAAATTGCCTAAAAACTAAGCAGTTCACAGAGGATGCAATCCTATGAAGCCCTAGACAGCATCTGGGGGAGGGCCATCGGATTTTTCAGGCTCCTGTGCTCCAGGTGTCTGAGCTCCTGACCCACACCCACACCCCCTCCCCCTCACAGCCAGCGCAAAGAGAACCACACTGGCTGCCTTGCTGAAGTCATAAAGGTGGCCTCTGAGGAGGGAATGGGGCAGTTCTCTGCGTAGAGAGGGGAGGGCAGCTTATGAAGGATCTTCCAGCCTCCTTACCTCCCACTTTGCAGAGTCCCTAGCTAGACAGGCAAACAAGCCATCTAGCAAAAATGCATGTGGAGGAGCGTGGAGGTGAGTGGAGGTGAATATCCATCCGATAAAATGCTGGATGTGTTATTATTTGTATGTTTTTTAAAATAATAATAATAATAATAATAATAATAATAATAACAACAATTTATTTCTTACCCGCCTCTCCGTCTGGATCAATTTAAAATCAATGAAAAATATTAAAAAGATGAATTTGCCTAAAAACAAGATTGCAAATCCCACTATCACAAACAGCCACTTTATATGTTACATTTTCTAAATAAGAGATTAATCTACTGTAGAAGAATACATAAAGCATTTGTGTTTTCTACCACGATGCACGCAGCGGGGGGTTGCCACATTTACTGTCCACCTGATCTTTGTGCACACAGCAAGAAATACACATTCGTGTCACATGTACTTTTTCCAAATGATAAATACTACATTAAAAAAATCGACACAACGTGACCCTAACCAATGGAAGGAAGCCATATTTGGACAAGCAGGGTCCCACAATAATTTGCAAATAGTGAAGAGAATGGAGCAAAACCAGAAGATTCACAGTTAATATAAAATTATTTAGATCTCACCTTAGCCTTGTTATGCTTACCTTCTTCAATGCTTTTCCCATTGCCATTGTTAATCGTCTTTCTATCTCTAGTACTTAATATAAAGTATTGCTATTCCCACCCCCAGCAATCTACTATTCAAAAGATCTCAAAAGTTTTGAAGTACAAACCTTCTATCCCTCTAGAACAGCTTTCCTCAACCTAGTGCCCTCCAGATGTTGTGGCCTTCAACTCCCATCAGCCCCAGTCAGCATGGCCAGTGGTCACAAATGCTGGGTTGTAGTCCAAAACATCTGGAGGGCACCAGATTGTGGAAGGCTGCTCCAGAGGACAATATTAGATACACTTCTTACATATAGCACAATATTAGGCAACTAAAATGCTTTTTTCTTACCAGAACTTGGCATATGGTTTACCCTTGCTGGATTTAGCAATTCTACTGGCTGGTCCCTGCCAGAAAGTCCATCTGGGAAAAGAAAAAAAAGAAACCCACTTAATGTTAGTAGTTCAATCAGGTTAAAGCTCATCAGAGGTTCGGATAGAGTGACTGAACAATTAGAAAGGGCACAGAGAACAGGCAAGTGAGTCAGGATGTTCAAGAGAAAGATTAATTTTCATGTATAAATACAATTTATAGTTACTGTTTTCAATTTCAATTTTCAGCTATGTTTAACTGAATTGCTTGTGAGAAGGTTGTTGTTTTATATGGCATATTGTTTTTAGATGTTTCTTGTAAGTTGTATTTTGTTTTTGATAAACAGTGTTATGACTAATACTATAAAAAAAATATTTCCAGAGTTTCTGTTTACCTGTTGGTGAATAATAAGTAATATAACGTCTTTAAAAACAACACCAAGCACCCAACATGAACAAGAATATAGGAAGCTTGCACCAGGCAGGGAGAATGCAAGGTGCTGGAAGCCATGTTGTAGGCAAGATCAGGTACATACTGAAGACCAGCAAGAAAGAAACACAATTCCACCAAAGAGCACCAAAACACAGGAGAAATGTCACCAGGACGGAGGAGTAAGCATTTCATGTGGCATTTCATGACTATGTTCACACTGTAAATACGTTACACTAGAGACTCATCGTGACCAGAATGCGATCTCTGCTTGTTAGCACTGCAAGTCAATGCACACAATATCTGACAGGCAGACAGGAGACAGACTGACAAGACCATGAGCGCAATATTTTATTTAAGAGAAATGAAAAGCAGGATTGTGCTCTAATTTTCTTTATGTTGCTAGTCAATTATATTACAAAAGGATTAAGATTATATTATAGAGCTAATAAAAAGATCTAATTACCATTTATTTTTCTATTTACTGACAACAATGTGAACCTTTGAGTGGAAATATGGCCCTGAACAGGCAAGTCCAGAGACAACTGTTGTATGCTGGAAAACAAAAAAAAAATAACATAAAATAAAAACAACAACATAATAAGCAGTTTTTAAAACACACACTTGAAATTTCAAGGAAACCACATTTAAAGAATGCCTTGTTTCACATGGTATATGCAGAAATTCATGTTGCCAAAGCAGTTCCCTGCTTAATTTTTTTCTAAGCACCAATGCACATGAAAGGAAAACTAGAAATTAATACTATGTACAGATTATCAGCCCCAATTTAACTATTTCATGTTCTCAGAAACTGCTCAAGCAGTTTTCACCCACCCAGCTTTCATAGGAAAATACTCTGTATTCAGAAAATGGATATGCCTGAGACCTTTATCTCTAAAGAATTATTTCAAAAATATATTGAGAGAAGCAGGGACTTGGCAATGGATATCGGCCTTAAGTTAACAGCTATACCTTTAACACTATTTTGCAACCACTACTAACTTTTGTCACAAGTTCCTGGGTACACAGCAGTTTGTATTATGTGCTAAAGGATCTAACTTCTTTGATTATAAATTATTTCAAACAAAACACAAATTCTAACTCTACATCCAACAAAATTAGTTTTCATAATGGACTGCACCCCCTCCAACTCAGTAAAGGACAGGCTCCCTAGTAGGCAATCTTGTGCTTGTGCCCCCTAGAATCTAACCACACCTTCCAACTGCTCTGCCTGTATCAGCACTGCCCATTCGGAAGACTTGCATGGAATGTTTCGGGAAGACTATATTCCCTTGTTCTTTCCACCACAGCCACTGTTTTACACCTTGTTCCAGTTGGTGGATCCTCTCCCTCCTCCACCCCGCCACCACCCGCCAAGCTTGAAGTCTCTCCAGCCCTGTCTTTAAGCCGTGCTGTCCCAGCAGATATGTCCTCTGCTCAAGCCAGGGGGCAGGGGCGGGGACAGGGCAGTGCTAACTGCTATACCAGGACAATGTCATTCCATTACTTTACTCCGCTATTCCTCTCACCTTAAAGAGCCAAGGAGAAGAATTCTGCACTATCTTCAGCATGTACTCCATCTACTGAATGTTTTCTTTTCAGAAAAAATGAACACAGGCTGGCAATCCTGACTCAGCAAGTAAGTGAATAAGGTAAGCATCTCTGATTTATGCTGTAAATTAGTCTGAGAAGTGTTAGAAACAGTATTTTCAGAAATCTACATAGTCCAGATCTGCCTTGATCCGTTCAACATTAAACAAATTTAAAAGTTCTCCTTTGAAGTTACAAGGTGTTTGGGATATCTGAAATAGCAAGTGCTGTTTTTGAGGAGGAGGAGGAGGAATTCAGGGCATAGCAGATGCAGCAGAAAAAAGAAAAAGCAGGGGGAACAGACTTGGTACCTCAATGATACAACTATAGATATATCCTGCCAGACTCAGAATGTGATGTGATTCCACTTTAGAAAGATAGGCAGGCTTCTATTGAAAATAAGAATGTCAGCAGCAGGCACAATCCTACCATCACTTTTGAGCTGAATTACCACAAGCTGCATCACACGCTGTTAGAGAAGGCGGGGCTTGATGATCACACCTGTATTTATAGGAAATGCTGCCCACATAGCTGTTCTGTACCACTGAAAATAGGATGGGCTACAATTATTACTGAATTCTCCCCATTAATAAATGTCCTGGTTGTGTCCAAAGCAAGCTTTCGTCTGTGCAACAACTTTTAACTGTATAAACAAAACAACATGTAAAACTAAGTGTGGACCTTAATAATAATTTTAACTTAAGTCAGGCAATGCATATCTTTCCTCTGCTGAAGTAACGGTGTGTAGAGACTAGACAAAACAGAGAGCCGATTTTCTGCTTAGATCTACATGAAAAACCTTGTTCTTGATCGATGCATATCAAGTCTATTTTTTTTATTCTTCACCTGAACTTCAACTTCTGCATTTCATGTTTGTTTCCCTTGCTAATACCTTGCCTCATCTCTGAAATGCTCATGAACATTAAATAGGTTCACTCACCTCAACATTGGTGCTTCTCTTCAAAATTTTCAGAAGTATCATATACTCAGTACCAATAGACCCTTCTCTTCTGAAACAATACAGCTTAAAATGGTACTAAAAGTACTATAAAGAACACAGAAGAATAACTATTGTCATTGGGCAGTAGCCTATTGTTGGTGGGCAGTATCCTGCCTACGCACCAGTGGAATTGACGGCTAGTGCAACACTGGTTTCCAGAATGGAGCAGCACAGCAGAGCTCATAGAAGGGAGCTCCACTGAACTGTCCCAATCCAGAAACATGTGTTTCTACTCATTTCTGGGGTTAATTTAGGAAGCACTAACTTCCCACTGCACTAGCAGTGGGTCCCACTGGATCAACAGTATGTCCAGGAATGCAGTATTGGATACTGCCTTATATTTTCCCTGGCAAAAGTTTACCTAGTCCGCCATTTTGGCAGAAGGAAACCCAGACCAAAGAAGGAAGTCAAGAGACAGTACGCATACTTCACTATGGAATAAAAGAAGTATGTCAAAAGGAAGTAAGAACTCTTCCTGCAGTCAGGCAGGGGCCACTTCCACTTGGCCCTTTCAGTGAGCTGAGATTGTGTGGCTTGGTTGTACATAACTGGGTCTCACCAAAGAGAAGAGAGAAGACATTAGTCCATCTCTTGCCTATGAAAGGCAGCATGCCTATCTGGAAGATTCTGTTCAATTTCCACCACCCACTTTGTTTAAGGAATGCAGGCTGCTTACCTGTAACTGTAGTTCTTCGAGTGGTCATCTGTGCATTCACACATCTGGGCTCTGCGCCTGCGTGGAGCCTGTTCGGGAAAATTCTATAGCTGAGGCATTTGGGGCGGGAACCCCTCTCCTGCACATGACTGAAGGGTTCCAGGCCATTCCCCTCAGTTCTAAGAGACTGACATCGTGGCCCCAGAACCGAGGAAGCAAGTCCCCTCCAGTATCAACCCTATGGTTTCGACACCGATGTGGGGTTGGTGGGTGGGTTGTATGAATGCACAGATGACCACTTGAAGATGTACAGTTACAGGTAAGCAACCTGCATTTCTCTTCGTGGTCCCTGTGATTCACACATATGGGCAATTAGCAAGCTGACTTACCAGGAGGTGGGACGGTGTCTATGCCAGAATGGACGACAGCACTGCTCTCCCAAACACACAGTCAGCTCGGGCCCTGACATCAAGGTGGTAGTGCATGGAGAATGTCGATGGTGTCGACCAGGTCGCCGCCCTGCACAGGTCCAGTATTCTGACTCCCCTTGTCAAATGCTGTCGAGGCAGCTAGGTAAGCCTGCTAGCTCATACACCAAGGTAACAGTCCTGACTATCCAGGCTGACAAGCGCTGCACGGATAATGGCAAGCCCGTGCATGCGCTATCCAGAGTAGCATAGAAAAAGCCTAGGTGGTTTCTGAAAAGAACTCGTTCTGTCCTTGTAAAAGGCCAATGCTCTACGTACATCGAAGACTGGTTTCCAGCTTGGTTGAAGGAGGAAAAAATACGGCAATATTATGTTCTGATTTAAATGAAAATCAGAAATTATCTTAGGAAGAAAAGCAACATCGGGACAAAGAAGAGCCTTATCTTTGTGAAAAGTTAAATGGGGGGGTTCGACATGGAGCACACACAGCTCCCTGGAGCGGCGCGCCAATGTTATAGCAACCAGAAAAGCTGTCTTCCAAGAGAGTAATCTCAGGTCAACTTTAGCTAAAGGTTCAAATGGAGCAGCACAGAGAGCCTTCAAAACCACGGACAAGGTCCATGCCAGTACGATGGAACGAACTGGTGGGGCGAGGATTCTTAGCCCCTTGAGAAACGTTTTCAACAATGGGTATGAAAAAACCGTAAAGCCCCCAACATGGAGATGAACTGAGAAAAGGTAAACTTCTCAAACAGGTTATGGAGAAATAGCAGAATCTGCTGCAATGAAGCAGGCTTGAAACCATGCAAGTTGGCAAAGTCAGCAAAGGCAGACCATTTTCTAACGTAAGATCTCTGCATGGAAGGTTTCCTGGCAGCATTTAAGATCTTTCGCAAGGGAGATGATAGGTCCTTGGAGGACAAATCTAAATCCTCCAAGCTGTCATCCAGAGCATTGCCAAGTCCGGATGTCTGACATGCCCGTGATGCTGAGAGAGCAAGCTGGGATGTACTAGCAGTCTGTAATTTCTGCCTGATGACAGCTTCAGGAGGTGCGGAAACCATATTTGACGGGGCCATCTTCCAGTAGGTCAAGGAGGAAAGATCGAATCCTCATGCTGAACTCTGGTCTTCTCTTGACATTGGGTCTGAAGGGAGGTGGGGGATCGTAGCAGCTGGTGTCGTAATAAGTTCCAACACACGGATCATGTTCCCAATATCTCAGCCTGTCAGAGGAACAACCCCAATTGGGATGTCTATGCCATTCCAGTGGGGATCTGGATCTATCCCTGGATCAAGATCTGGGATAGTAATCACCTCTGGCCGAATGAATGGAGAACATGGAAACTGGCAATCCCCACCTGTACTCCCTGTCATACGAGCCTAAGCTGAGAGGGTAAAGTAGGCAGAGGTGGAGGAGAAGGCTCACGAATCTTTCCAAGGCCAAAGTGGGTGGTCGTTGGTCCTGAGGTGGAGCATCCCTCACCATCACGATCAGTGAATGCAATAAAGGAGGCAGAGGAGCTACCCCTAACGGCACCGTGCAGCCGGATGGAGGCTGAGGAGCATCCACCGGTACCAAGGCAGAGACCATGTCAGTACGACATGGAGAAGCTTCAACGTCAACAAATTCCGTGGGTTGTGGAATCTTGACTGGAGCCTCTGGAGGTGGAGGGGTGGGCAACGTTGGTACAGGAGTTTTCTCAGCCCCTTGAGTCCTTTTCTTTTTCTTTTCTCTTTCCTCCACTGAAACATTTCCCACCTGCTTAGGCATCTTTGCTTTTTTTTGATAACTTTCTCACAAGAGATACGGCAACAGACCAACTCAGTGAAGAGGACTGAATATGTACTTCATCCTCCGCTAGCAAAGGCGAGGGAGGATGGTCGGTGGAGACCATAGCAGGCTGATGCCCCGTGGGAGTATTAACAGAAGGGCCTTAACTCCACAGAATTTCCTTAAGTCTGTCAGATTTGTGCCTTCTAGTCTGCTTCAAAAAGGCTTGGCAGAAATGACAGGATTCAACAACGTGCCCCTCTCCTAAGTAAAGTAAGCACAAGGAATGTCCATCGGACAATGGCAATTTACTGCTACATCTTGTACACTTACTGAAAGGGGCCTGTAGGGCCACACACTCCTGAGGGCAATCTCAGGATCGCCAATGCGAGTCCCGAAAAACAAAAAGGGGGGGGGGAGGAATTGTGCTCCTCCATTTACTCCAACGAAGAATCGAAGAAACGCCTCTATAAGAAGTGTCTCAAAGCAATGAAGAGAAAATCCCAAATAATACTCCATGATGCGGTCAAAAGAGAACTGAGGGGAATGGGCAGGAACCCTTCAGTCATGCGCAGTGCCTCAGCTATAGATTTTTCCCGAATGAGGCTCCGCATAGGCACAGAGCCCATATGTGTGAAACACAGAGACTACGAAGAAGAAGATAGGGTATTGCCTCATACCAAGTAGGACTAGGCATCTATCTAGCTCAGTATTGTCTACACTGACAATAGCAATGTAGATACCATTGAAACAGCTCTCCAGGGATTCAAAGAAGAGGTCTTTCATAGCCCTTACACATGCAAAGTATGTGCTCTACTATTAAGTTTTAGCCTTTTTAATGATAATACAAACCCTCCCTTCCTTTCTAGAAAGATATCTGCATAATTTTATTATTTATTTATTTATTGCACTTATATCCCACCTTTTTTCATCCAAGGAACCCAAGGTGGCAAACATAATCCTCTTCGCCATTTTATCCTCACAACAACAACCCTGAAAGGTAGGTTGGGTTGAGAGTCTGTGACCAGCCCAAAGTCACGCAGTAGATTTCCATGGCTCAATGGGGACTAGAAGCTGGATCTCCCGCTTCCCAGTCCAATACTTTAGATACTACACCACACTGGCACATGTTCAGCAACCACATTTGATGGGATCATTTTAGACTGTTTTGTATATATACACACATCCCTCTAACATGTCAGAGAAGAAGCTAGGCAAGAGGCTTCTTTCAGACATGTTAGCTTTGTATTCTGGAAATTAATATATAGGAACTCATTCAACTATCTGATCCTCACCTGTAATCTAATATGGTATAGCACAAAAACAGCTATCATGCAGCCTGAGCATAAGAAATCAACCAGGATGGAAGGACACATACATGGGCATAGTTGTAGTTATACGGCATACCTGGGCATGTACATGGGATCTTTAGAGCTTCCCTAATGCCTTCACCTGCCCTGCTTCTTCCCTCTGAGCTCAGTGACCTTGCAGTTACCAGAATTTAGGATTCACTCCCTTAGCAGACCAATACAGAGTGTAGCATGAAGGCTTTTAAATTAGAGGGGAGACTGCCACCTTTCCTTCAACAGTCTGATCATTGGTTTCTCTCTCTCTCTCTCTCTCTCTCTCCTTTTCTGCTCTAACATGCCCATTGCTGGAAGCTTGTTTGCAATGACAATTTGAAGAGCGAGGGGAAAGGACAGGAAGAGCACCCTGTGAAAGATTGGTATTTCACACAGCATCTGATTTTAATGCCCCAAACTGGAATCATTGGCTTCTGCAGAAGTTCAGCAGTTTCAGAACAGCATAGGATTTAATCTGCCTCTACAAATTTCTTTCCCCTTCAACTTTAATTTCTCCCATATCGCTACATGCGGCATATTATACCAAAAGGAGGGTTAGGACTATGTGACACCATGATCCAGGTACTGCTGGGGCTTTTCAGAAAACAAGAAAATGTCCTCAGCTACCTCATCTCATTAAGCATATGACACCTTCCGCCCCTCCTAAATTCCTCTGAAGTGCTTCCCTTCCGAAAGGAGCCACTTGGCTTGGGCAATTCTCTCCCCCCCCCCACACACACACTCTACTTCCAATCACCATTCTTGTTTTTCTCTTCTTCCCTCCCCATCCTGGTCTTTCTCTTCTTTATTCCATCCAAAGCACATCTTGGGGAATCCTCAAGAGGGGAGGATAGTGGGAAGGGAAGTTCTGAACTGTATTTGACTTTATACAAACAGAAAAGAGGATTTATTTTTCTCCTTCTCCTCTTCACCCAGGTCTTTGAAAGAAGTGGGTTCACATGGTAGCAGAGAAAGGAATCCAGGCTATTTTGTCAGTTGCTATTATCCAGCAATAGAAAGGGCCACAAGTTAGTGCTAGAGCATATTCTTGGCATGCAGAAGATCTCAGGTTAAATCCCCAGAGAAAGAACTCCTGCCTGAAACCCTGGAGAGCCACTGCCAGGCAGTGTGGACACAACTGGGCTAGATAAACCAAGGGTCTGACACAGTATAAGGCAATTTCCTGGGTTCCTATAAATGGAAAGCTTTTATAAAAAAATAGCAGTTAAATTTTGGAGGTGGAAGAAAGATAAATGCGGCTCACATAAAATCCCACGTATGTCTACTAAGAAGTAAGTCCCATTATGTTCAATGAGGCCTGCTCACAGGAAAGTGTGCACAGGATTCCAGCACGTTACATTTATTGGGGGGGGGGGGGGGGGTTTGCAGCCTGATGTTCTGTGTGTTTACACAGAAATAACTCCAGAGTTGTGAGGGTGGCACAAGAGGCTTAATAAACTTCCCACCCAATTCCAATTGACTACCCTTTCAGCCCAATCCTGCACGCTTTCTCATTTGTGATTTCTTTTTTTGTTGTTTTTTTGCATGGACTCTAGCTTCAGTGGTGAGCGAAAGTCACTTAGTACATGCTCAAAGTTTTTCCATAACTTAGTCCTAATTTTGAAAACAGGCTCCTTGGCTGAATCCTGGTGGGTTCCTGGCAGAAATTAAGTTATGCGGAGTACTACCTCCAGTCTCAGAGGCAGTAAGCCTGTGTGGACCAGTTGCTGGGGAACATGGGTGGGAGGGTGCTGTTGCGTCATGTCCTGCTCTGTTGGTCCTGGTCAACAGTAGGTTGGCCACTGTGTGAACAGAGTGCTGGACTAGATGGACCCTCAGTCTGATCCAGCATAGCACTTCTTATGATCTTAGGAGACAAGGAGAGATTTGCACATAACAAGTGGAGAGTTGCACAAAACAAGGCAAAACATCTGATTTATAAAGAGTTGTAGAGCAGACGGGGAACAGAACAGGGAGAGGGAAGCTGTAAGTGCTCAGTGGTGAGGGGAAAGCATTCTGCATATGCTCAGACACACTCTTTATTTACCTGCTTCACTGGTGAAATGGAAATAAATTCTAGTAATTCTCAATCTGTATGCATGTGCATGCACTTGCACATCTGTTTAGGTCACAGCGAAGCATTCTTCTCTTCCGGACTAGATATATTTCTGAACAAAACATACACATGCTACAGAAGAAGATCTTAACTTAACGAGGTAATGTTCAAAAAGCTAGGTTAAGTTTCACTTATGCAAAATTACTGAAAGGATAACTAGTGAAGTAATTGGTAGGGATGGGTGAATAAGCAAAATTCTAGAGCTGCCTGAACAGGAAACAAACTTGTGCAAATTGAGCAGCCATCGAATGGTAGGTTTGAGCAAGTTTTCCCAAATTCACACAACTTTCCTCCATATACTAAAGTGGGGCTGATTCATTCTACAGAGGTAATTTGCACAAATCAAACTGGGAATCAAGAATGAGATGAACGTGCTTGACAATTTACTAATATTTTCAGGGGACACATGCTCACATTCGAACCTTCAAACAGGGCATGCTAACATGTTTTGTGAGCAAAACCAAAGTCCTCATACATCCCTAGTTGGAGACAATGCTAGCCAAATAATTATTATTATTATCATAATTTTTTTTAAAAACTATTTCTTACCCACCTGTCCCTCTGGATCGAGGCAGGGAACAACATCAAATACATAAAACTGACTAAAACATATAAAACGAATACATTATTAAAATTACAATAAAACTCTAAAAATTCAGCTAGGTGGGCCTGCCAAAGTGATCAGTCTTCATGGCTTTCTTAAAGTCAAAAAGATTGTTAAGATGACGAATCTCTTCAGGCAGGCCATTTCACAGTCTGGGAGCAGCAGAAGAGAAGGTCCTCTGAGTAACACTTGTCAGCCTTGTTTTGGCCGACATTAGTAAATTCTTCCCAGAGGACCTGAGTGTGCGGGGCAGATTGTACGGGGGAAGGGAAACCTAGACCCAAACCATGTAGGGCTTTAAAGATAATGACCAACACTTTGTACTTCGCCCAGAAACTGATTGGCAGCCAGTGGAGTGATTTTAAAGACAATGGAGTGTTCTTCAAACTATTTATTTTTTATATTTCTATACCTCCCAACAGCCAAAGCTCTCTAAGCTCTAAACTAAGAGAAGCAGGATTGAAAGGAAGCAATATAAATTTCATTTCAAGATATTCATCCAAATATAAGGGCATGTTATATCCTTGCACAAAACAAAAAGTATCTTAAATCCCATCCCACCCACCTACCCAGCCCCAGAAACCTGTGTGAAAGTTTTCCACAGAAATACTAAAGTGGGAATACAAATTATCTTTCCATCTCCGTGGTAACTTAGTCAAAAATACCTTTACTTATTAATATATTTTTAAAGCACCTTTCATTGTTACAGATACCAGGGCACTTTATTCTTAAAATAATACACAACATATTAACATTAAAATACATCTTAATAGAAACAGAAAAGGCAGCGAATACAACAAAACAGACAAAATCAACCAATTAAAATGCCTGCACAGACAAAGATTTTGAGCGCTTACACTGAAAGAGTTGCAGTGGTGGCATCAGTCACACCTCCATAAGAAGGGTATCCCTCAAGGCACCACAACCAAGAAGACTCTCTCTGTTGCTGACACATAACATATCCAAGGTAATGGAAGAAGAGCCTTCCTCGATTATTTTTTGCCACAGGCACACTGGTATAGGGAGAGATGCAGCTGCAGATATTTGGGTCCCAAGACATTTAGGATGTTAAGCAAATAGGCAACCAGCACAGCTCCTTCAGAATCAGTGTAACAGGAGTGTGCCTGGCTGTACCAGTTACAATCCTGGCCATCACATTCTGCACTAACTGAAGCCTTTGGGAAGTCTTCAAGGGCAATATAACACATTATAGTGATCCAATCAGGTTACCAGAGTATGCAATGGGTCAGACAGAAACCGTCCAATGTTACCTTCTCAAACAGACCCTACAGGTAGGAGCAGAAACACTGTAGCACTGTGCCTCTCAGCCCTAACACAGAGCTGGTCCAGAAGGATACAATGGTTGATTGTATCAAACGCCACTGAGAAATCAAGGAGAACTAACAAGGTCACATTATCTCTATCCTGACAAGAGGTCATCCATTAGGGTGACCAGTGCTTATTTTGGTACCAAAACTAGGCTGGAAACCAGACTGGAATGTGTCTAGTTAAGCTGTTTCAACCAAGAGTGCTTGAAGTTGAACTGCTACTATTTGCCTGACTCCCTTGCCTGAAAAGCATAGATCTGAGACCAGGTGATAATTTTAAATGAAGTTTTGGGTCCAAAGATAGTTTTGAAAGGACAGGACAACTGCCTCCTTCAAGTTGCGTGACTCCACTCCCTTTCTCATGGAGGCATTAATTGCCTCCTGGTTCCACCTAATCAATATCTAGTCCTTTGGCTAGATATAAGAACCAAGATAGGCAAGGGTCAAGTACTCATGTAATCACTTGAAACTCCCACACCACAGTGAGCACATTGTCTATCTCCTCAGGCCTCTGTAACTGAAACTGGTCCCAAACAAATGGACTATATGGTGCCCGAGATGCCTTCACAAAAACTGCTCCAACGGTGGTGGCGAGGTCCAAATAGATAAGAATAATTTCATCTCAAGTGTTTCAAGCATGTCACAGCAGGTGTCTAAGAGTTCTAATATATCTGTTACAGCAGGGGTGGGCATCTTTGGAGGCTCCAGTGGCCAATTTAACCTCCCAGGGGGGACAGAGAAGTAACTACTTTGTTGCCATTACTACTATAAAGCTGGCCTGATAATGAGTTTTTACTTGTGCTTGGTCATATCTGCTACAAGACTTCTACCACTTGTGTTCTAGTCAACTCCCTGCCTATTTCATCATCCTCAGTTCCCCAGTAAACAATGATCCTTGGATTAGGAGGAGAGAATGGACTGGTTGGACTGAAGAGACAGTCAGTGCCTCCCTGCAAGACGGGTTAGTGCCAGTTGCCTTGAAAGAGGTACTTATTTAATGCCTTAAAATCCCCCAAGTCAAAAGAGGTTTTAACAACCATGGGCCCAGTCAATATCACTCTTGGGCAAAATCTTGAAGATATTCCAGTTGCTTTTGGAGAAAGCAGGTTATATAGATCCATTTAGAGCCCTGGGTTTGATATTGAAACAGCCTTGGCCACCCAGATGGATAATCTTCAGCAGGGAGAGACAGGGAGTGCAGTGCTATTGATACTTTATTTCTCTGTGGCTTTTGATACCATTGACCATGGTGTCTTATTGGACTGTCTTTGCAGGCTGGATGTTAAGAGGCACAATGATACAGTGGTTCTGCTACTACCAGCAAGACTGGCTTCAGAAAGTGGCATTATGGTTCCCCCCACCAACATTATGGCATATGAGCTATGGAGTCCCACAAATATTCCAACAAGGCCCCATGTTCTTTAACATCTATATGAAGCCACGAAGTGACATCATCCAGGGGTTTGGAGTGAGGGGCCATCAATATGCTGATGACACCTAGCTTTATTCCTCTGTGACATCCGAGGAAGGCGAGGTTGTGCAGATGTTTAACCAGTTTCTGGCTGCAGGTCAGTAATTGAATCCTGACAAGAAAGAAGCAGCTGTGACCATTTGTGGACAGTTGTGATATATTATCTGGCCAGTGATTTATCATCTGTTAACTTCCTAGTTGGATTACTACAACATGTTAAATGTGGGGCTTCCCTTGAAGACAACTCAGATGCTTCAATTGGTGCAAAGTATGGCCACCAGAATTTTGAACAGTACAGCAAATTTCAGGCACAGTATGCAATTTTTAAAACTCCACTGCCTACCTATTCACTGCCAGGCCCAGCTGAAGATACTGGTATTTACTTGTACAATCCTAAATAGCTTGGGACTGAAATATCTAAAAGGGCATGTCTTCCCCTATCAACCTGCTCATGCATTAAGATATTCTGCTAAAGCCTTCAAGTACTTTTTGTTCTTCTCAATATTTGTACATTTATTTACTTATTTATTTTATTATTTTTCAAATAATTGCAAGTTTATCAAAATCATTCTACAACTCCAAATAATACAGTCAAAATACAAAGTACATAAATATCAATTCTGTGAGGATATAGCTATAATAGTAATATTACACAAATAAATCAAATATAAACCTTATAACAATTAAACTGCTACCCGATGTACCTTTTCAGGTGATAGCACAACAAGGAGGTTCTGATATCAGTGATAAAAAAGGAAGAGAAGCAGGTTCTCAGAATGCTAAGATACTTTATTGTTCACGCCCAACGCGTTTAGGCCTATGTTGTTTTTTAAGGCTTTCTTCAGGGGGTTGTAACATCAAGAATACATTACATTACATTTATGGGGATAACACATAACATATCAGTTTAGGGGGTTAGTTAGGCATATTGCCTCAAAAGGCCTGTGCCCATATATAGGTTTCTCAGACAATCAGGTCCCAAGTTGTTTAAGGCCTTAGATGCCAATAACATCACATTGAATCTGGCCCAGTAATATAATGGCAGCCAGTGCAGTTCTCTAAGCAAAGGCATAATATACTCAACAGTAGACTGCTCACTCAGCAATCTGCCAAATTGTGCACTAGCTACAGTTACATAGAATGTAATCCAATCTTGAAGTTACGAATGCACTGTTTGTCTTGTTTGACCGACTGCATATAACCCACTCCAGGAGATTTCTTGGCTGAGAAACAGAACAAAATATTTTAATAAAAATAAATGAATGGTTTACAGCAGTCAGATTATCCCTATCCAGGAGCAGGTGTAGCTGGCATATCCACCAAAGCTGACAAAAGGCACTCCAAGTCCACCTGGGCCTCCACTGACAAAGAAGTTTTAAGGAAAACCAGCAATTTATGAACCTTACCCTTCAAAGCGAGTGAAACCCCACCCAGAACAGGTGACCTAATTCCCAGACATGGGGACCACCGCCAGTGTCTGTCTTGTCAGAATTCAGCTCCAACTTATTGTCTCTCATCCAGTCCACCACCATTTCCAGGCACTGAACTGTACTTACAATTCCAGCATATATGTGAATTAATGTGTAAGGCTCCACTGTAGCTTCCATTGTCTTCCCCCTCCCCTGCAGCTCTCCAGTGAAAGTAATGACTTCATCCATGTGATGGGTACCTCGTGCCTCAAAACAGAAGCCAAGAGCTTCCGGAATCCCAAGAAACGCATAGCCTGTCAGCTCTACTCCTGAGCAATCAGCACAGTGGCTTTCTAATTACTATTAAGTACAAGGGACAGTGCATCCTCGCACGTAGAATTTATGGCCTTGTCTGAGAAAACTAGGTTCATTTTCTATTCAAGCCAGAACATTTCCCAGTGCTATGCCTTTTATAACCTACTGCCTGCCTTGCATACCAAGTCAATATTTTAAGACACTTTGTTAAAACTATGTACAAAATACTGAAATGCATGGGAAAGTGTTCTTGTAGTAAATTCTTCAGGAACACAAGATAAGACTCATTTAAAAGTACAAACAATTCATGTGTGTTGAAGGACACAAGTCACCTGCCATTACGAAATCCTTAAGTCATTGCGGCAAGTGGAACATAACGTCATTTTGACAGCTATATCAAAGGAAGTTAGAAGTACTGGATTTACTTAGATGAATTTTTGTTGGAGCAGGAACACATCATGCAAACCAATTAACATTGGCACAAACTTTTCTGCTGCAAATCAGCATTGGAAAGGGGCTATCTGAAAGGAAGAAATATTGGGTAAGAAGAGGGGTGCTTATCCAATCCTCCTGAAACATCCTCAGAGACATACAAACTATATTTCCCCAAGCAAAAGTTCCAGATCTGTTTCCACAGCAAGAATGTAAATGAGAGACATTAGGGGTGTGGAAACATAACTTGGTTATGCAAGGGATCTGCATTTATCTGAACTTCTATTCCTTTGAGTGGCGCTCTAGGCAGTCAGAAATGCAATCTGTGCATGTACAATTGTAATTCTAGAACATGATATAACTTTTGAAGTGTGATTCATTCTTGCCATGCCCTTTAACTAACACTCAGGCCAATAGTCCATCTAGCCCAGCATCCTTTCTCCTGCACTAGCCAGCCAAACGCATCCAGAAACCCAATAAGCAGTTCAGGAAAGCAAAAGCCCTCCCATTTTCCTAATAGCAGACATCAAATTGATATTTTCATTGATTTAGCCACCATAACCAAGATCTTTTTCCAGGTTAATTGCTCTGACACTATGGGCAGGATCCAATGGGGCCCTGTTGGCCCCGGGCACATGCAGCCCTTACCAGTGGAGCCACAATATAGCACTTCCAGGGCCATGTTGAGCTGCTTCCATAAACAAGCATTTCCACTCATTTTGGAGCTTGCCCCTAGAACCAGGGTGGATAAAAATCCATGATTTTTTTTAAAAAAAATTAAATTGGATTTTTTAAATAAAATGCTTTTTGAGGAAAAAATCCATCTAAAAATAGTTTTCTATTTAAGATACATTATAGTCCAAAGGTTATTCATCATAAAATAAGGATTAGTTTTTAATTATGTAGCATGAGACTGTATATTCATGCAATGTTTAAAAAATTTAGAAAATGAATTCCATTAATCCATTCACAATGCCATGCTCTTCCAGAGGTTTCTGTAAGATTACTGGGCAATTTTTCTATCTGGAAGATATTATCACAGATGCTTGGTTTTACAGTTCTCAAAACTGTGAATTTGTGTCTGCAGAGATCACAATCCCATTGTTCTTTTGCAAATCTATGTACACAGAATCAACCCCTTACCTCTTAAGTGCTAAGTTTCAAAAAATTCAATGAATAGAAATAGATTGTTGGGAGTGAAATAGCTAAAATAGTACAAGAAGCTAAAAATGAAACCTGCATCTGCTTGTAAATATTAAGATTATACCAGCAAGAATGAGTCTTTGGTAACTCTTGAGTTGTGTAAAATATGTATTAAGCTTATAGCGAGGAAGAGTGCACTTTATTTGGGGGGGGGGGGGAGGTCACATGATTAAATTGAGTCTTTCTGAGTAGTGATTAAAATCGTGATTTAAATCAAATTTATTTAAATCAAATCCACCCTACCTAGAACTGCTAGATCATAGCCAATAGCAGTGGGGGCTGCGCATGCACTGGAGCTGGCCACACATGGAAGGCTCCCATTGGATCCTGCCCCATGTGCTGTATGTGGGGCTATATTTGAAGATGGCACAAAAACTTCAGTGGTGCAGAAAACGATTGCTCGAGTGTTAGTAGGGATAAGGCGGTCAGATAATTTATCACCTATACTGCTCCAGCTACACTGGTTACCATTGAATTTCCAAGCCCAATTTAAAGTGCGGATTTTGACCAAATTTCTTGAAAGACTATCTTCACTCGCATTTTAAGACTAGCAACAGAGGCCTGTCTCACTTGCCCACGTTTGAGGGAAGTTAGGAGTCAGTACACAAGAGGGGGCCTTTTCTGCAGTGGCCCACATACCTCTGGAGAAGGTTCCCACTGTCAGGCCCCATCATTTCAGGACTTTAGGAAGGCCCTGAAAATCTACTTATTTACTCTGGCCTTCCCCTGAGAATGTGTGTATGTTGTTGTCTTTTAGACTATTTTATGAAATTGTATCAATCTATTTTATTGTTGCAAGCCACTTAGGGAGGGCTCCAGTCCTTAAGGGCAGCAATCAAATGTATTAAATAATAATGTCCCACTCATTAAGTTCAGGTTCCATAGTTGCATTCACCATGATGAGTGTTTCACATCCCTGTAGTAAACAAGGCAGCCATGGCCTTCTTCCCATCCTTGGGGATACAGATGCATAAGATGTCATTGCCACTGACTGTAAGACAGTCCAAGTGCCTCAGACACCCAATACAGTAAGAACAGGCCCAAAAGCTTCTTTCAAGCTTACCAGCAGTTGCTCTGTGCTTTGGAGACACTTAGAACACCCAGTGCAGTACTGAAGATGATCCCCACCCACACCCTTCCACAGCTCAAAGCTTGAGAGAACGTCTAGGGTTCTTCCCTGGTAACATGCTTTTGAGATGGTCTTAGCCGTTCGGAAGTTAGCAACCTCCAGGGCTGGAAAGGGCAGTAATCAATAGTCCAAGAACACATGCTGAGTTTTAGACGTCAAATATAAGGCGTTTGGGGATAGGACAGGATCCTGGCAGACACAAATTTTTGTTTGATTATAGAGGCTAGCCAAAGTTAGTAGGCCCCTGCTGTTAAATGTCTTCATGCTTCCTTGACTTTTCATCAAACTTAATAAGGTGGGATTGTTTACAAATACGGGGACTTCACTTCTAACTGGTGACCCCAGATGATTTTAGACAGCACCAGTCCCAATACACAAACATGGTGGGCTTCACAGCAAGAACTGTCTATTTACATTTTCTTTGTTTCCTGTTATTTAACCAGTTATCATTTTAAAAAAAACTTTTGTACCAGGGTTGGGCATTGTGTGACCGTCCAGATGTTTTGGTCTACAGCTCTAGCCAACATAACTAATGGTGAGGGATGATGGGGATTGTAGGCCAAAATATCTGCCCACCCCATCTTATATAGCAATAGCTAAATTTATATAGAAGCTTTTAGCAGACTTTGTCAAAAGCTTTTTGTAAGTACAAGATAGAATATTTGCCATACCGCCCCTATCCATATGCCTGTTGATACTCTCAAAGAACTCCAAAAGGCCAGAGAAGCAGGATTTCCCTTTGCAGAATCTTCTCTCAGCAAGAGTTGTTCTTCTAAATGCCTAATTCTATTTTATCTTTAAGGCTTTCCATCACTTTACCTGAAACAGACTTTAACTTCCTGGATCCCACCTTGTTTTTTTTTTATTGGTATTCATTGGCTACTTCTCAATCCTTCAGCAAAGAAGCAGATTTTAAATGACAAGTTTATTTTTTTTAATAGGATCAATTTTATATCTGCTTTGTAAGAACTCTTAGGTGAGTACCATCCAGACCCAATGAATTGCAAATTTAATTTGTCTATAAGCCCTAGAACTTTTGTGTCATGTTTTTTTAGAGTGTAAACTGGCTGGCAGAGACTTTCGCGTTGATTACTGATCTAACTAAACTGTCTGGGAGCCTTCTTGGATGAAGAGCAGGGTAATAGATAAATAAATAAAAACTCACTACCTCAATTATTTAGACCACCTGAAAAGGAGTCGGTTCAACTATGGGTATCTGTTCTACATCTTCTGCAATGAAGACACAAATAATTCTGATGGAAGACCGTTTTTCCTTGCTACTGGAAACTTTATTTTGTCCTTGCTATCCATATTTTAGTGATACTCTCATTGGGGGGGGGGGGGGGGGAGATGGAACTGTAGTTTATTTGTATTGTTTAACTAATACAATAAAATATAATTTTTAAAACCCCACACAAATAATTCATTCACCCTCTCTTTAAAAACATTACCATATGCTTCAAATGCCTGGAAGTAGAGGGCAGTCTTAACCTGGGGCCGAAAGGATGACAATGCTGATGCCAGGTGGACCTCAGTGGCAGTGGGGAGAGCGTTCCACAATCCGAAAGTTGCCTCCAAAAAGGCCCTTTCCCTTGTTGCCACCCTCCGAACCTCCATCAGAGGAGGCACCTGAAAAAGGGCCTCAGATGATAGTTGGAGAGCCTTTCCTACTTGTACACTACATCAGGAATCTCAGTCTGAGGAATGTCAGGATTTATAGACCAAAACCAATTCCTTGAATTGGGCTCAGAAACATACAGATAGCCAATGCAAGCAGGCCAGGATTGTTATATGCTCAGCCCTTCTGTCACTGTAATCAATCTGGCTGCCTCATTTTGCACAAGCTGCTAAATTACTTTAGGGACATTGTCCATGCGACTACTGGTCTGGAGTGTTTGCACCTTGTGTTGGGCCAACGGGACAGATTAGGGATTCTGTTAGTGTACCGCCCACCCCGCTGCTCAACAGACTCCCTAGCTGAGCTGACAGAGGTGGTCTCTGGTGTACTGTTGAGGTCCCCCAGACTCTTGGTTCTGGGGGATGTCAACATTCATGCTGAGGGCACTTTATCTGGGGCAGCTCAGGATTTCATGGTCTCCATGACAACCATGGGACTGTCCCAACATACCATCGGCCCAACGCATGTAGCAGGGCACACTCTAGACCTGGTTTTTTCAACTGGACATGGAGATGGGGATCTGAAAGTGGGGGACTTTACATCAACCCCTCTGTCATGGTTAGATCACCACCTGCTGAGGTTTAGACTTACAGCGGCTTTTCCCCTCTGCAAGGGTGGGGGACCCATTAAGATGGTCCGCCCCCGGAGGCTAATGGATCCAGATGGTTTCCAGAGGGCTCTGGGGAGTTTTCCGGCTGATAGGGCTGGCTCTCCTGTCGAAACCCTGGTTGATCTGTGGAATGCAGAAATGACCCGAGCAGTTGACACGATTGCTCCTGAGCGCCCTCTCCTGTGTAGAGCTCAAACGGCTCCGTGGTATACCCCAGAGCTGAGAGTGATGAAACAAAACAGGAGACGGCTTGAGGGCAGATGGAGACGAACTCCTGATGGATGCAATCAAACACTGGTAAGTGCTTATGGTAAGCTGTATTCAGGGGCAGTGAGGGCAGCAAAAAAACACAATACTTTGCTGCCACTATTCAATCATCAACCTGCCGCACAGTGGAGCTTTTCAGAGTTGTCCGGGGGCTTTTACATGCTGGCCCCAAGGACATGGTAGAACCATCTGAGGCCCGCTGTAATACATTTGCTGGGCACTTCCAGAATAAAATCTCTGGCATCCGTCAGGACTTAGACTCCAGTGTTATAGCAGATGAATCTAGTGAGGTATCCAGAGCACTTCCATATTGGATCCTTGCCCCTCTTGGCTAATAAAAGCTAGCAGGGATGGAACAACTGGCTGGGCCAGGGAAGTGATTAATGCCTCTTGGCAAGAGGGAGTGGTCCCAGGCCTCCTGAAAGAGGTGGCAGTGAGACCACTCCTAAAGAAATCTTCCCTGGACCCTGAAAATCTTAATAACTACAGGCCAGTAGCAAATGTTCCATTCCTGGGCAAGGTCCTGGAGCGGGTGGTTGCGAGCCAGCTCCAGGCACTCTTGGATGAGACTGATTATCTGGATCCATTTCAGACGGGTTTCAGGCCTGGTTTTGGTACGGAAACAGCCTTGGTCGCCCTGTATGATGACCTATGTCGGGAGAAAGACAGGGGGAGTGTGACTCTGTTGATTCTCCTTGATCTCTCAGCTGCTTTCGATACCATCGACCATGGTATCCTTCTGGGACGACTGGCTGAGTTGGGAGTGGGAGGCACTGCATTGCAGTGGTTCCGCTCCTACTTGGGGGGTCGGCTCCAGAAGGTGGTGCTTGGGGAGCATTGCTCGGCCCCGTGGATTCTCCAGTATGGGGTTCCGCAGGGGTCAGTTTTGTCCCCCATGCTGTTCAATATCTACATGAAACCGTTGAGTGCAGTCATCCGGAGTTTTGGAGTGCGTTGTCATCAGTACGCTGATGACACGCAGCTCTATTTCTCCTTTTCATCTTCATCAGGTGAGGCTGTGGATGTGCTGAACCAGTGCCTGGCTGCGACAATGGACTGAATGAGGGCTAATAAACTGAAACTCAATCCAGACAAGACTGAGACGCTGTTAGTGGGTGGTTCCGCTGACCGGATGGAGGGTGTTCAAACTGTTCTGGATGGGGTTGCACTCCCCTTGAAGGAGCGGGTTCATAGCTTGGGGGTTCTCCTAGAACCATCTCTGTCACTTGAGGCGCAGGTGGCCTCAGTGGCACGGAGTGCCTTCTACCAACTTCGGTTGGTGGCCCAGCTACGTCCCTATCTGGACAGGGATAACCTGGCTTCAGTTGTCCATGCTCTGGTAACCTCCAAGTTAGATTACTGCAATGCACTCTACGTGGGGCTGCCTTTGAAGGTGGTTCGGAAGCTGCAGCTTGTGCAAAATGCAGCGGCCAGATTGATAACTGGAACCAGTAGGTTCAAACATATAAGACCTACTCTGGCCCGCTTGCATTGGCTGCCTGTATGTTTCCGAGCCCGGTTCAAGGTGCTGGTTTTAACCTATAAAGCCTTACACGGCTTGGGACCACAATACCTGATGGAACGCCTTTCCCGACATGAACCTACCCGAACACTACGTTCAACATCTAAGGCCCTCCTCCGAGTGCCTCCTCCGAGGGAAGCTCGGAGGTCGGCAACAAGAGAGAGGGCCTTCTCTGTGGTGGCTCCCCAATTGTGGAACGATCTCCCCGACGAGGCCCGCCTGGCGCCAACATTGTTATCTTTTCGGCGCCAGGTCAAGACTTTCCTCTTCTCTCAGGCATTTGGCAATATCTGAGGAGCCTGGGTTTGTTTTGTTTTGGTAGTTTTTTGAAGTGTTGAAGTGGTTTTTAAATGTACAGATTGTGTGTATGTTGTATGTTTTTGCTGTTTTAATTTTTGTATATTGTTTTTAATTGTTTTTAATCCCATGTAAACCGCCCAGAGAGCTTTGGCTATGGGGCGGTATACAAATGTAATAAATAAATAAATAAATAAATAAATTTACAAATAACATGAAGCTGGGAGGAATAGCTAATACCACAGGAGACAATCAAAATTCAAAATGATCTTGACAAGGTGGAATGCTGGGCTGAAACCAACAAGTTGAAGTTCAACAGAAATATAATGCATTTAGATACACAATAAAATATATAAATATTGTACAGAAGACACTTGGCTTAGTAACAGTGCATATGAAAATGATTTAGTTGTCTCAGCGGATCACAAGCTCAGTGGATCACAAGCTCAACATGAGCCAACAGTGTGATGTGGCTGATGAAAACCATAATACAATCTTAGGTTGCCTCAACAGAAGCATGTCCAGATCGTGGTAATAGTGTCACTCTATTTTGCACACATCAGGCCACATTGGGAGTACTATGTCCAGTTCTTGAAGACACATTTTAAGAACATTACTGGCATGTCCAGAGGTGGCAACCAGGATGGTGACGGGTCTGGAAACCAAGTCCTATGAAGAATGTCTGAAAGGGTCAGAATCATTCCACCCTTCCCATTTCATTGACAGAAGCAGTTCTTTTGGTGGAAGTCAAAAGTAGATTTTCACACATTTTCCTTTGTAACAATAATATTATATTCCTATGCAGTTGACACATTTTCAATTACAGAAGAAAATCCTTTACAATATTTGGGTAAGTCTTCCAAAATCTAAATCCAGCAATACAAAACGAGGTAGAAAAGCACGTTTAAAGATTTCACAAAAAGGCATGAATGCAACATGTAAACTTTGTTTCATCAATTACATAAGAAACATAGGATGCATAGGATGGAAACTCCTTTACAATGTCTGTACAGATGGAATGACCCCATTCAGATGATCAAATCCTAGTTTGAGAAAATTAACAGCTTTAATTAAACTTTGTGGGCCTACATGTGGTACCTTTGGTTCTACTTTGATCATCCTTTCACACAAATGGGGAAACAAGCCAGGAAGCAGCAAATAACTATAACTTCTTGCTATGTTCAAACCAAGAAACTATGGTTAATTTTTTTGATTGTTTAAACACTGATGACTTACAAATTAGCCAAAAGTTGAAGCCATGGTTTAAACTTAGGTTAGAAATACAGGCTTTTTTGGAAGCCAATAACCACATAATTCCCAGTTCAGACATAACAGGAAGCAAATTAACTGCTACTTCCTGGTTTGTTTCCCTGCTTTGTGAAGGAAGGTCAGACGTAAGAGCAAAGAGCTCCATGAGGGTGTACAAGAAGCTTATGCATATCCTGGCTCATTAACTCAGGATTTGATCATCCAAATACCAGATCCAGTAGCTTGGAACCTAACTTCCATTCTGTGAAAATAAATAGCTCTATCCATAGAATAGGACTTTCCTGCCTACCTCTCCAGCTCCTGTACTACCCAGAATTCAGTTCCTGTGGTTCAGGGACCCTCTGTAACAGAATGAAATGTGACACAGAGGAAGGGAAAGTAGATGAAAAGGGACCCCACCTTGCGCAAGTGGAAATGCCTTCTATTCATGCACCACCACAGTTGGATCCAAGCCAATGTTTTGCATTACAACAAGCTTATTCTGCTTGCTTTCAGGTTGAAAAGGTCATTCAAATCTCAGAAGGCGTACAGATCAATATTCATTTGAAATTGCATTATCTGAGCAACAGCATCTGTGCTTATTCTTCTTCCACATAGTTATTCTTCCACATAGTTACAATGCATGTAAATACTACCAATATACAACCAGATTATGTTTTGCTTCAAATGCCATTAAACACACTATATGTTTAAATTCCAATATTTTCATGATGTAGACCTAATAATATCCTTTACAGAATAGTAGCTGCTACTATAGACTGATTAGGCCAACTTCTTATTAAATATTTTACTACCAACATTGCAATAGATACTACAGAGTACCAGAGTCTACAATATGCTAATATCTTTTCTTCAGCTAATTTTAAGGTTTTAAGCTAAATATTTATTATGGAGCCAAAGGCACAATTAGTCCGAGGGGCGGGGGGTAAAGTAGTGTTTGATCATAAAGCACAGTATATTTATACTCCGGGGGGGACACTTCCAGAATACTTTTATACTTCCACCACAAAATTGAACACACATGAAAAGTCAGAAGCGTTTTTAAAGGCATGCCAAGGGGACTTCATATGTGGTTGTCAATGGGGCCACAAATCTTTTTCAGGCAACCATCTGCCTCTCTTCTTGTCCAAATGATCCGATTACTACAGAGAACTCTGAAGACAGGATGCCTGCGTTACTTTGTACCTGCCAAGAGAACTCTGCCACATCTGCTACCCTTCCAAGTTCTTGGGAGACCTCTTTGAAGGAGATGGCAGAGGTGTTAGAGAAAGGGATTCAATCGCACCAAGTGTTTAAGGCCACTCAGAAGCAGCAAGAATCTCTCACAGCTTCAAAATACCTGCAAAAACCATCATGAAACGATGGACTGGTTCCCCACCTCTTTTGCTCATCGTCTGCATGAGCAAGAGTATTCTGGGAGGGGTGGAGTCAGTGATGACCACAAATGACTGCCTGTTTTATTATTAATGGCTCAGATCCAGAACAGCCCTTCCTCAAATAGAAGAGGACCATCCATGAATGGGTGACTTGATTGGATCACAGCCCACTCTGCAAATCACCCTTCCCCCTGCAGCCCCCTAAACCACCTCCAACATTGTTCCAGGCAGTCCTCCAGAGCGGATTGCAGGGGGCAGGAATCAGCCCCCAAAAGTCATCTCACCTCCTTCCATGAGCAGGAAACTGTTCATGCAATCTCTCAATCCAACCCAATATTCATAACCTATGGAATAGGAGCCTTCGTACAAACGATGAAAGAAATGCCAGCACTACCTGGTTTAACACATACAGAAGAATTCCTCCCTAAAAACAGCTTTGAATTTCAGCTTTCTGTGTGTGTGCTTCACAAAGGACCTACAATCCAAGTATTAGGTTTGAGTGTTCAGATGAAAATATTTTGCAAACTAAATATAATATATAATATCTTGTTCCTATTAACTCCTCCTGCAAAATACACCAACAGTGGGTCAAACATATATTGGGATCTATTGACATAACTTGGAGTGATCTGTAATAGAACAGCAAGTATTTGTCTCCCAGTGGCAACAACTAAAAGACTTTTTCCCCTAAATTAAACTGCTCTAACAATGAAAGCATGCTTGAGGAAAAAACCTGGCAAGAATCTTTGTGTGCGAAAGGGTAGCAAGCTCAATTCTGATATAAATAACCAATTCTTGAGCTGAGCAGGTACTCACAGGCACCCTGGTTCTTAGTTCTAAGTGTACAGAAGCTCCACAGAGTTATGTTTTTGTATCTGATCCTGGCTGTTGACCCTAAGGTTCAAATAAAACATGAAATTGATTAATCAAGCCTGAAATCTGCCTATCTGCAATATACATGATGTCATCTGAGAATAGAACTAGAACAAAAACAGCTAAAAGGAAAAGAAACCATTATGTCTTGTCAAAATGTAGGGATACTTAGGCCTGCCACATGCCTATGCAAAGGTAACACCAATACAGCATCTTTGTTAAGGGATTTTCTAGTAAAGGTGGTTTGGTATAGTAAGAATATGGGACTCTACAACCACCAGTCTGAGACACTTGTTTTCCAGTTCTGGTCTGGGGAAAATTTTCCTTCCATACTACTTTGCGGACTGAATTTCAGGATAACAGCTCTGTTCAATCCAATGTTCAACATAAACTTGCATAGATTAGTTATAAGTAATTTAGAATTTCATTGTTTCATAATCAATTTGTCTTTTTAACTAGCCTTTTCTTCAGTTTTAAAGTGACAATATTTGACTGATTAAACTCCCAAGTCCAGACCACTTTCACAGTAGGCCCACTGTTAAATTGTATTTAGTAACTATTTGGTATCTTTAGTAACTATTTGGTATCTTCTTCAAACTATTGTTCTCCCTCCTCAAAACAATTGTTTCATGGATGTAGGAGAAGACAAAAGCAGAGCTGATGCAGACTATACCAAAGCTGCACATAGACAACTGATGTCTGAACTGGGTAGAGGTTTATTGACAGAAGATGCAAAACCACCTGGTTTAACACACAAGGAAGAGTTGCACTCTAAAAACAGCTTGGAATTTTGAGTAGCTATCTTTACTGGCCCTTAGCCTTTTCCCCACTCTGTTTATTAAAAACAAAAATTGACACCAGCCAATCATGTCCAAAACTCATAAGGATTAAAAGAAATTTTTAAAAATGAGCTAATGGATTTATTCCTAGAAAATGTCTCAGACTCAAAAATCAGAATGAACTAAAATGGCTCTATGCCATTGATATCACTACCTAATCATATGCTTAAACATAAGCCAATGAGATGGAATAGTAGGCCATCCTTAGTGGCCATAGACCACTAAGGAAAGCATCTTGGGATGCTTAATCCTGACAAAAACTAACAAACTCTCCCAAGTATATGAAGATTGGCACACACCTGTCCCAAAAATTTTCAGGAGCTTTTTATTTTTCAGGTTAATGATAACCTTCAAGACACTTCATTTCATTTCATTTATTACATTTCTATACTGCCCAATAGCCAAAGCTCTCTGGTCATTCACAACATGATAAAACATAACACAACACAATTCACATATAAAAATCTAAAACAGTTAAAAACAATTGACAACAAAACTAGCAGAACTCAATAAAAAATAATATTAAAAAGCCCCATCATATGCTGTCAAATGCCTGGAAGTAGAGAAATGTTTTAACCTGGCACTGAAAAGATGACAATGCACCAGGGGGATCTCACTTAAGAGAGCATTCAACGATCAGGTGCCGAGAAGGCACTCTCCCTTGTTTCATTCTCCAAATCTCCCTTGGAGGGGGACCTCACTTACTGATCATAGTGTATGGATCCAAACCAGGAGAGGCATTCTGTCACATATTGTCCAACAGAAATAAGTCTGTAAGTTTAGCTCACAATCTACAAAATTACTTTTCTGGAACAAAACGGCTTTCAGAAATTAAGATAAAAAGCATGGTAACCTCAGGAAAAAATAATATAAGAAAAGCCAAAGAACACTGATATTTCACAGGTAATTTTAAAGCTGCAAAAGAGGGGCCATCATTCAACAATGGTCCTAAAATACAATTAAATTAAAACAAAATAACTACTCAACATTTAACCTAACTTCTAAGTGTGCCATGTTTATTGCACTATGCTGCAGATCCACACCAAGTAAAATAGCATGCATAGCCCTGGAAAAATCTAAAGTTCAAAATAGCAGTACATCAGTCAAAAGTATTTGGATAGGAAAACTAATGCTTCCATACTATTAAAATATTGGAGGGGGCAGGCAGAATAGTTCTTCACTGTTTTTATGATACCACTCATGGTGTTGTTAACAGTTATCTCTGTTAATACACATCGTTACTTTGGCGCATAAAAGTACCTATATCCAACTTTTGATCTTAATATCACCAAGTGAATGCTGCTATAGTCATGTATACACAAGACTCAATTTTCACAAATACCAGCATGCAGGGGCCTGCATCACAGAAAAGACTTGCCACAAGGTACCATCTCTAAAAGCTTGCATTACAAGTACTTAGAAACACTGCTATTTGCATGTGTGAATTAAAGCATAGAGCACACACTGCTGGAAAATAGATTTAGCATAACTGCCACAAACTAAAGTTAGCATAGGTTGTTGATATGCAATACCTTCCTAGCCACACTGATGGAACAGTTATGTCAAGTGACTTACAGTTTAGAGTCTAATTCCAGTTTACTGAAATGAGTATGTGCACACCTGATGAAAGCCTGGAGAGTTCCAAGCTGAGAAATGGGCTGTGAAATACTGACAGTAAAAAGAATCATTTAAGAGCCTGAAGCTGGCACAGGATCAAAGGTGTAGAAAATGAATGTCAAAAGCCACAGTGTACAAAGCAACATTCGGGGGAGCACTCCAGATGGACAATTACCAAGCACCCAGCCCCTTGCCATATGTAATTAAAAGGTGCAGGAGGGAAGATCCCAGCCAGTGAAATCAACCTATCAGGTTGAGGTGCATGTAAGCCTGAAACGCAGGGTGCATTTATTGCTCAATACATTAGGAGCTATTGATTGGGACCACCAGCTCATTTTAAGCAAACTTGCTGAAGCTTGCCCAACCCCTGGAGTTTCTAGGCTTCTTCCTAGATTTCTGCTTGCTAGGTAGCTTTATAAATCCGTATGGAAGACAAACACACACACACACACACACACACACAATCAAAAGAGTTTGGACAGATCTGGCAATTTAAATAGGGACTACAATGACTGACTGTTCCATCTTACCACTTTCCTCCAACCTTTGTCCCACTACTTCAAAACTCTCCACAATTCCTCACCTACTTCCAATCGTCACTTTCAATCACAGTGCTATCTCCTAACAGTTCTCTACTCTGATAGATGTATTCTCTTAAGGCATTCTGGTCCTAGTTGTTGCTGCATATCTATTCCAGCCTTCCCCAATCTGGTGCCCTCCAGATGCATTGGACTACAACTCCCACAATCCTTAGCCAGCATGGTTGGATAGTTCAACATATCTGGAGGGCATCAGGTTGGGGAAGTATACCTTATTTGCTTTTTGTTTTTTGTTTTTTAAATATATATATATATATATATATACTAAATAAATAAATACTAACTCATCCTACAGGTAGAGGAATTACAATATATAAATTGGAACTAATGAAAATGATGAATATGGACAAATGCTATCCTGGAATGTATCATTCCAAAATGTAACCAATTTGTTTCATTTTTCAGTACACCTACTCTCAAACATTTTATGCTCTTGCTTTTTATATAGTAAGTCATTTTCATCATGCTAGCAATGTTCCATATCTTGAAAAAACAATCTGACAATGAAGAGACTGCCTTATTCTATGCCACATACTGAATGTGGCATAGAGAATATAGGTCCAGAGAATATAGGTCACCTAACTTGCTCTGAATTGTATATGTTGCCTTTAAATTCCCATCAACTAGGGTTTCTGCTTTTTCCACAATAACATTTCATTTTTGAAAGAGGGATATTTTTTTACCTTACCTGGATGGCTTTGAGAACTCATTGCTAGCAGAATCTAAACTCTTTAAAGAAGTATGATAGAGAGTCTCGTTTCTGTATAGATAACAGCCCTGAAGACCTTCAGTAGTCCAAAGAAACATAGGAAGTATATCCAGGAAACAGATTCATAGCCACTAGATAAACTCCTAATCAGAAAGGCATTCTATGTTGCAAAGAAATGCAATCCAGCAGGATGGTAGACTATTCAAGTAGTTTTCAAAATGTAAACCTGTAAAAAAAAAGAAAAGAAAAAAAAAGTCTTAAAATTTGTTTTCTTATAGGAAAAAGTGATCATAGTTTTATACTTGACTCCTTATGAATTGCATGAATTTTAACGACACAACCGGTTATTAGATACTAACTAATTGCATATCTTCCCAACTGTATCTTTTGCTGTCTCCTAGTAATTCCCTCTCTCTGGACAGGCCCAGGCTCTGAGCACTGCCTCTCCAAAATCAAGCTGGGATCCTAACGCTCCAAGTCAACATCGCTTGAAAAGTTGGACAACCCCTCCCTTCCTCTCCAATGCCATACTTCTTACTGCTGCCATCTCTACCACATTCTCCTTCGTGGCAAAGAAATCTTTGAGATTGCCAACAGCACTAGTACTGCGGTGAGAACGCAGCAGACTGCTATTAAACAAACACTCCTTTAACCATGATTTAAACAGCCAGATAGTGGCTTCGTCAATTGGTTACACTGGGCTCCTGGAATTCTGCACCCTATCCTCTTCTATGGGTACCGAGACATGAAAGACATTATCAATGCATGGCCTGCCTTTAACAGAAATAGCAGTCTTTTCAAGACAAAGTCATGATGATGATGATGATGATGATGATGATGATAATAATAATTTGTAACCCGCCTCTCCCTCCGGATCATTACCAAGCCTCTATGAAGCAAAGGGGAATTCTAGAGGATTGCTTCTTGGTATTCACTGTACAAGAATCTCCTTATGTGAAAGTGTGGAGAAATAGATTCCTATACAACAGCATCTTAACAGAATTATTTGGAACCAGTGATGCAGGGAGGAAAATTTTCCATAAAAAGTTTTTCAGTGTTTTCTTTTTCTACAGAAAGTTTTCCATTTCATAAGTAACGAATGGATGCCAATTGCAAATACATTATTAGTCAAGCTTGACGATTTCAAAATTGTGATTAATGCTTTCCAGGTGATTCTCCCTAGCAAATATGTGAGAACACATATATGGCATTGAAATGGCTATATGTCTCAGTACGAAATGGTACTAATACAGAGTGACAATGGAAATGAAGATCCCCCAACAACCTCAGTGAAGGAGAGTTGAATTCTTGAAATAGATGAGCGGTTGTCAGCATATCATGCACAATACTTTATCAGTGTGTATCAATTGGCTTTTAGTACGTTTGCTTTTTTTCTTAAGTTTAACAATATAAGGCAGGTACATGCTATTATCCTTTAATGCTTACAAGCATTCCAATAATGATTTCTACATAATATAACATTTAATTTCATGTCTATTATTTCTACATAATATAACATTTAATTTCATGTTAATTTCCCCCCTCAATTATTTTTGGTCAAATATTTGTAGTGGAGACAAAAAATTAACATGGGGATTTTTTTATAGTTTGTTTACTAAATACAAATTAGATCTAACGCATCAGAAAGTTTTCCAATGAAAATTATCCTATGCATCTCATAATTTGCATATTTAGATTTCCCAAAGAAAAATCAAATCACTATTTGGAACAGGTGGCATATTTCTTCTGCACTCACAATTATATAAACTGACTACCTCCACCTCCACCTTCACCCAAGGTCCCGGCTTCTGACCCTGTAGCTGCTGTTGAGGTTAAAGAGATACCAAGTTCTGCCACCAAAGAGCCGAGCAGGACCTTGGAGGTTTAAGATGTTTTTAATGTTGTATTTTTCTCTTGTTTTTTTTTAAAAAAAATTTCACTGTTGTGATTTTTATGTTTTATATTGTTGTTGTTCCCCGCCTCGATCCAGAGGGAGAGGCGGGCTACAAATAAATATTATTATTATTATTATTATTATTATTATTATTATTGGGGCCCTCAGACTTGGTCAAACAAGCAAGCAAAGGCCTTCAAAATGAGCAGAAGAGAAGTCAGCTAGAGGAGCTGTGCAAGTTTGGAGCCCAGTTTAAGCTGCAACCCAGCGCCTCCCCAGAGGCCACACTTGACTCTTTCCGGCCCAAAGAGCCTCTTGAAGGGAAGGCGAAGGAAAAGCCTCCAGAGGTCTTGGTTGGGGCTACCTGTGAGGTGGCTGACGAGTCCCCCAAGCCGAGCCTAGAGCTGTGTGAAGGCAGCAGCAAGGAGGAGAAAGGACCCTGTGAAGGCATGGAACGGCAGACCCAAACAGCTAGCCCTCTAGGCAAAGGTGACACAGATGACAAGGAGGATGGCCCTGTCTCAGAGCAGGTGAAGAAGTCAACGCTGAACCCTAATGCAAAGGAATTCAACCCCTCAAAAACTCTCCTGTCTGTGAACAAGTCAACCAGTACGCTGACGTCACCAGGACCACGCACCCACTCTACACCCTCCATCCCAATGATTACACCAGGGCAAAGCGGCATGTACAGCACGCAATACATTTCTTACATCCCACAGATCCATATGAGCCCAGCTGTGCAGGCACCTCAGATGTATCCCTACCATTTTCAATTCTGTGCCTGGACAGCAGGGCAAATATCGAGGAGCTAAAGGCTCTCTGCCCCCGCAACGTTCAGACCAACACCAGCCAACCTTAGCTCCTCCCATTATGCAGGCTGCAGCAGCTGCAGGGCCCCCTCTGGTGGCTGCTACTCCATACTCCTTGTATATCTCCTACAACCCCCAGCAGTTCAGAGGACAGCCCACCATGATGCAGCCGATGGCCCATTACCCCTCGCAGCCCGTCTTTGCCCCAATGCTGCAGAGCAATCCACGTATGATGACGTCGGGCAGCCACCCTCAGGCCATCGTCTCATCATCTACTGCCCAGTATCCCCCAGCAGAACAGCCGACACCCCAGGCTCTTTATGCCACAGTGCATCAGTCGTATCCCCACCATGCCACACAGCTGCATCCGCATCAACCTCAACCAGCTACCACACCCATGGGCAACCAACAGCAAGCGCAACACGCCGCCCCCAGCCCTGTGCAGCACCAGGCTGGACAGCCACCTCATTTGGCCAGTGCCCAGCAGCAGCAGAACCTCTACCACACAGCCACGCTGACGGCTACACCACATCACATCACACCAGGACCCAGTGCTCAGTCTCCACAGAGCAGTTTCCCCCAGCAGGCAGTCTACGCCATCCATGCCCACCAGCAGCTGCAGCACGGCTACACCAACATGGCCCATGTCACCCAGGCCCATGTCCAGACTGGAATTGCAGCTGCCCCACCACCTCACCCTGGGGCTCCACAGGTCATGCTGCTGCATCCCTCACAGACCCATGGCGGCCCCCCCCAAGGAGGTGTGCCCCAGAGTGGTGTGCCCACCCTCTCAGCCTCCACGCCCTCCCCCTACACTTATATAGGGCACCACCAAGTTCAGTCTCATCCCTCCCAGCAGCTTCCATTCCACACCCCTGGGAACTGATGTCCACGCTTCTCCCTGTGACCTGAGAACCCCAGTCAGCCTTGGCTCTGTTGCTGGCCCCAAGTCTGGGCCAGCCTTCATGCCCATGGCAGAGGCCCCTGGAGGGGTGCAGTCTGGCCCGGCCCCCCTCGCCAAGCACCTTCCTTTCCGTTGGTTTAGTGAAGCCCGCACGGGGCACTGTCAGCCAGCGGGATGGAGCAGGGCCCCTTCCCCTTGCCTGGAGAAGGGCAGGGGTTTCTTTTCTGTTATTTATGACTCCATTCGGGCTCTTAGAGCAAATGCCACTTTCCCACATTAACTTGACAAGGACATGACCAGATGGACAAACCTTGACTTTTTATTAAGTAAAAATATTTAAAAAGTTTTTTTTAAAAAAGTTTATTTGTTCAAAAAGTACATTATAAAAAAAACCATGAGACATCTCTAATCCAAGACTACCACAATCACAATGACTGGGTTCGGACAACACGATAACCAATGGTGGATTAAATAGTGAACAGTGCGTTAAACAGTCAACAGTTGGTTATTGTGTTGTCTGTTGGGACTTTTTCACACAATGGTTGGTTATTCAGAACCAACACTGTGCAGAGTTGATTATTTGAACAACCACTGCTTACTGTGTCGTATGTCGGGCACCATTAACTATTTTGTTGCACAGAGTTGGTTATTTTCGGCGACAACAGAGTCCACTGACAAGAGCAATCAAAGCAGCGGCTGCTGTTCTAGTCCAGCCAGCAGAACTTGCAATGGCTGATGGGATACCAGAGGGAGGACTGAGAGGAGAGAGGGCAGGGGATGTGTCAAACACACCATTAGCTATAGTCAACTCAACGCTGGCCTAAATTCACACCACGGTTGATTATAATCATGTCATCTGGGGCGTGCCCCATCAATAATCAACCATGGAGTTGAGTATTAACCCACCATTGACTACTGTGTTGTCCGAACACAGCCAATGTTTCCTACTGCCAACAAAAAGCTATCCATTTAAAGGAGATATATAGATTTTTTTAAAACTGTCAAACTGTACACTGTCAAATAAAGATTCATCCCAACTTGAATACATTCAGTACTAGAGATTTGACATGAATCAAAAAGTAAGGCTAATTTTAATACCCTCTTGGATTTTGTCTAGTTCTTAGAAACATAGTATTTTGTTTTTACATTTTCATATTTTGCTAGAACTTTCCACAGCGTTTGGGAAAAGGCATACTTTAGTATTTGCTGAAGCAATTCCTTAGCTCTCCATTATTAAATAATTATTTGGAACTTTCGAGGGTTATTTTCAATATCATATAAATACCACATAATACTTTTGCCACTTTTTTCTTGCTCTCGCTTCCCCCTTATGATACTGAACAATCCAGGACTGAAAATAACCACATGGACTTCCAATGAGCTAGTTCAGATGTAATGCCAAACCACAGTATAGTGCTACATGAATGAGCTGGAACAAGCCCAAGCTCTCACACTCCCTACCCATCCTCCTGCGCATCTGGGAGGAGTAATGCAATGTTTCCTTGAATCCTGGCTTGTCATTACATACAAATCAGAAATTGTGGTTTAAAACAAACTATGCCCAGCTTCTAAAAACATCAGCATTAAGGTTTGAAGTCAGTTTAATTAAGCAGAGCTTATAGACCTGGATACTCTCCGCCCTCCCTTTTCTGAAACGTTCCCCCACTGTGCTCTAGTGCTAAAGATTTGGGTTCAGGGCTGAATCCAAGCACTTTATTGGTATATAAAGGGAGGGGGGTGGAGAGAAGAGGAGGGGAAGAGGAGAGTTTAGCCTTATCATTTGTATCTGCTAGCCCTGCTGTTTGCAGTTTTTCCCAAGATTTTAGCAGGAACCATGGAAAACCCATACAGTTTTCATAGAACTACAGAGCGATTTCATTTATCTGTGTCCAGCTAGAGCAGGAAATACAGAAAAAAATGCTCTAAGACAAGAACCGTGGGGTGGTTTATTTATTGAAAGAATCCAATTCAAATTTACAAGGCTGTACACAATATTTATGAATATTTTGCTTTAATCACAATTTGAATATGAAACTCAAAACATAATTACGTAATCCACTGTAGTATCTTATGTGATGAATCCATTTCTATCACCAATGTTATTTAAGTTTGAAGAATCCCGTCCCCCCCCCCCCCCGGCAAAAAAATAGAAGCCAGTTCAGGTGTGATGCACAAGCCATTCCTACCCTACCTTACTATAAAATTATTGCTGATTTTTGGAACTGATTATACTTTGGAATGGAACAGAGCTTGAAGAAATAACCATGATGATCAATTTCCAGAATCTATCTACCCATAAGGTCCCAAATTTTCCAGAAGGAGGAGCTGGATTCTAAGTCAGAGGCAGTGTACACTGCTGTATTACCTGTTTTAAGAATCAGGGTGAAGGGATTCCCTTCAATGACAGAGAGTAAGCCAGTCAGGCAGGTAGTTGAGTTATCAATCATTTACCTGCAGAGGTGGTGACCCAAGTCAGTGTTTGCTTGAGATCCTGCTCCCGCTATGGCTGCAGCATCTGGGACAGCATAGTGCTCAGAATTTCTGCCTGCAGGCTTTTTTACTTATCACTCCACTAATGAGGAATTGGCTTTTCTCTTTACAAGGCATTGCCTAAGTTACAACCAGTAAGTGATGTACCTGGGGAGATGGATTCCCTTTCCCAGACAGATCAGGAAAATGTGGGGTAAGTGTGGCTACTTCACACCAGCTTGCAACTGGTTATGCTAGATTTCTTTTTGTCTGCAAGGCAAGGAATCCAATGGGGCAGCTAGTGGTGTTCAATAGCAAACTGGCCCACCCACAGTCCCCTGTCTTCCACGATTCAATGGGAAAGGGATGTAGGAAGGGTTAGGTGGCTGCAATGCAGCTGAAAACCAGACTGTGGTTGCCTTAAAGTGCCCTAGCAGTTCATTAGATGCTTGATCCACTGGTCCATACTTCATTTACTCTAAGAGGGCAAAAAAAATCATGGACATCTAGCAAACCAGCACATTGACAAGAAAGCAGTTTTTAAACAAGTAATTTTGGGAAAAGATCTCTTACTGCTGAGGTCAAAAATTACAGGTAATTTACTAATTTGTGAATTGCATTTATTATAGGCTTCCTACCAGTGATATGGGGCAGAAAGTTTTCAGCAGAAAAACATTTTGCTATTATATTATTCCACAGTCAATCTTATATTTCAAAATATTGTTTCATAAAGTTTAATATAATGAATAATATAAAAATTGTGCAGTTTCAAAGTTGTAATTAACATTTTCCCTATTCCTAGAAAAGCATATCCTCCTCAAAATCTATTCATTTGTTTGTTTGTTTATTTTTGACACTTGTATACCGCTGAACGTAATAAAATCCCTCAGTAGTTCACAACCTGAAAACAGGATGGTATAGGTAAAGGGGGTATTTAATTAAAATCACAGAACTCAAATATGCCAAATCAGATCCTATCATCATAATCACTGGAAGCTATTCCAATTCATTCCTTTTGGGCAAGAGAGACTAGCAGGTTATCATCAGCATTACAATCCAGGATATGCCATGCCATCTCATCAATTACTAGTATCTCCCAATGAACCCAAATGAATGATCTTGTACTCTTTGTTTATGCCCTCCAAATACCCAAGCTCTGCAGCATTTTCAGTTCTTAAATTATGAATATTAATGACTCAGCCAACCAAACAGTTTAGATATTTACTTTCCATCATGCAGAGAAACACTATTTTCCTAGTTACTACTATCCTCTTGCTTCTGGAATGTACACCGATACTCACTTTTGAGTACACATACAGGATTGGACTGCAAGTCCACTTTGCTCAATCCAACTCCTTCCAAATAAGTATGCACAGAAATAAGTATGCATACTTCCAAATAAGTATGCACCGTAGTTCTTCGAGTGGTCATCTGTGCAGTCACACGTATGGGCTTGCGCTGGCACCGAGCCCAATTCGGGAAACTTCTATAGCTTAGATTTTAGGCGGGAACCCCTCCCCCTCCGTCCTATTGCGTATGCTCCGGGTTTCCACCTACCTCAGTTCTATGAGACCGCTAGGCCTCGCAACCGAAGTAAATGTAACTATGAACTAGTAAATGCATTAGCATGCACAAAACAATCCCCTGACATTCATAAGTAGTGATGCCAAGAGGGGACGGTGGGCAGGTTGTGTGACTGCACAGATGACCACTCGAAGAACTACGGTTACAGGTAAGCAACCTGCATTTCTTCTTCGTGGTCTCTGTACATCACACATATGGGCGAATAACAAGCAAACTTACCGGAGGAGGGTAGGCTCGCTGGAACACTTACTGGAGCACCGCAGAGAGCACAGCTCAACCAAAACTACAGTCTTTTCTGGCTCTCACATCCAAATTGTAGTGTCTCACAAACGTAGAAATATTAGACCATGTAGCAGCCTTACACAGGAATGGAAGCACCACGAATCAAAGCAGTGGATGTGGCTAGACTTCTCGTGGAATGTGCCTTCACCGAAATTGGTGGCTCTCTACCGACTGATAGGCCAGTGAAATAGTCTGCACAATCCAGCTGGATAGGCGCTGTGATGAGACTGGTAGTCTCTTATTTTCCCCCCCCCATAACAGACAAACAGCTGAGGAGATTTACAAAATATTGTTGTCCTAGATTTGTAGAAAGCTAAAAACCCTTCTTACATCCAGAGAGTGCAACTTGGAACACAACAGGTCTGAGGATGCTTGAAAAAATGTGGGCAACACAATGTCCTGGTTAACATGAAAGTTAGAAACTACCTTGGGAATAAACAAGGGACCAGGTCTCAAAACTACCTTATCCCGGAAAAACTGGGTATAGGGAGGATCCACCATGAGTGCAGCAAGTTCAGAGGCTCGTCTTGCTGACGTGATAGCTACTAAAAACACAGTTTTAAAAGTTAAAAGGCGTATATCAATAGTAGCCAAGGGTTCGAAGGGTTTAGAGGTTAGCGCACTCAATACTACAGACACGTTCCACTGCGGTATCACGGAGCGAAAGGGAGGTGAAATGATGCGCAAACTGCGCAAAAAACTCTTAAATAACGGGTGTGAAAAAACAGAAAAACCACCCACCAAGTCATGTCTTACAGAAATAGCGGCCAAGTAGACCTTAATGAAGGTGGCTTTGAGGCCTGATGTGTAAAGGGAGTGGAGGAACGTCAGTATATCTGCTATCGATCCTGATGTGGTATCAAATCCCTTATTCTCAGCAAACTGTACAAATTTAGCCCACTTTCTGCTATAAGACACTCTGGTAGAGGGCTTTCTAGTGGCCTCCAGAATGGCCTCGACATCTTGAGAGTTAAATCTTGCCGTCTGGCCGGATTCTCCATGCTATCAAGTTTTAGGGTTTTGGGGTCTGGGTGGCGTACCATGCCTTTGTTCTTGAACAAGAGATCCGGTAGAACAGGGAGGTGCCATGTCTCCTTGTTGGCCAGCTTGAGAAGTGGCGCGAACCATGCCTGTCATGGCCACCACGGGGCTATCAAGATGGCATCCATTCAATTCCTGTATAGCTTGATTACAACTTTTGCAATTAGAGGAAATGGTGGGAAAATGTACATTAGACCTGGCTTCCAAGTTAGCATGAATGCATCCCCTAGAAATGAGTGTCCTATCCCTGCCCTTGAGCAGAAGGCTTCGCAGACTGCATTATCCTGCGTAGCAAAAAGGTCAATATCCGGGGTGCCCCATCGAGCAAAAAGGCGTCTCAGGATAGTTAGTGACATCTGCCATTCGTGAGTGTCGAGGAAATTTCGACTGAGATCGTCCACCTGAACACTGTCTGATCCAGCAATATGGATAGCAGAAAGTCAAATATTCCTGGGAATTGTCCAATGGAGAATATCCATGGTAAGGTGAAGAAGGCGGGAGGAGCGGGTGCCTCCCTCCTTGTTTAGGTACCAGACAATGGTGGTGTTGTCCAATAGGATCTGAACATGGTGCCCTTGGAGATGTGGTTGGAAAGTGTGCAACGCTTTCTTTACAGCTAAAAGTTCCAACATGTTTATATGTAGGTGTCTCTCCAAAGGTGACTATTTTTTTGGATGGCAAGATCGCCGCAGTGGGCTCCCCACCCTTGCAGAGATGCATCTGCAGTGAGACATCTTGTCGGACCTGGACTCGTGAAGAGCATGCCTAACAAGAGGTTGTGCAGATTTGCCCACCATGTGAGAGAGACTCGTATTGTTGTAGGCATGGTAAGTATGGTCTTTCGAGGATTCATGGTCGGGTCGAAGTTCTGAAGCAGGAACTGCTGCAGAGGATGCATGTGTAGTCTTGCCCATCTGACCACGTAAACGGACGCTGCCATGAGACCCAGTAACCTTTGAATGGTGAATACTGATATCTGGAACAAGTTGAGCAAGCGAAGCAAGAGATCGCGGACGACGAGAGCTCTGTCCTGTGGAAGGAACGCCCTTCCCAATGTAGAGTCCAGCTGGATGCCGATAAACTGTATTATCTGGCAGGGTTGGAAGATGGACTTGTCCATATTTATTTGCAGGCCCAAACGTAACAAGAGGGTTCTCACTGCTTCCACATCCCTGGAAGCTTGAGTTCGAGATTGGGAGACCATCAGTCAGTCATCCAAATAGGGATAAAGTTCTATGCCGGTTGATCGAAGGTGAGTGCACACTGCTCCCATACATTTTGTAAAGACTCTTGGACCTGTTTTGAGGCCAAACGGAAGGACGGAAAATTGATATATGTGTTGCCCTACGATGAATCGGAGATATTTTCGATGAGAGGGGTGGATTGAGATGTGAAAATAGACATCCTTTAAGTCTATTAGTGTAAACCACTGGTTCTTTTTCAAAAGGGGGAGGATCATTGCCAACGTTATCATACGGAATTTTTTTGTTACAATGAATTTGTTGAGGTGTCTAAGATCCATGATAGGGCGAAGTCCCCCATCCCTTTTCAGGACTGTAAAGTAACGGGAATAGAAGCCGGTTTGCACGTTGGAAGGAGGAACGCGTGTAATAGCACCCTTTTGAAGAAGAGACGTAGTCTCTTGACTTAAAGCATCTGATGGTGGTGTTATTTTTACAGTGCCAGTGGGAGGAAGGACTCCGAACTCTATCCTGTACCCCATGTTGACAATGCCTAGGACCCAACTGTCCGATGTAATTGAGGCCCAAGCTCGGTAAAACTGGCTGAGGAGACTCCCGAATCTTGGAATTGGAATGAGAGGAGGGTTGGAGTCAAAGGCGACATTTCTGTGAAGTGTCTTGCTTGTTGCGTGGCTGTCTGAAGCGGTTGGATTGGAATCCCTTTCCTTGTTGGTAAGTTGTGGGATTAGATGACACTTGATAGCGTGGCAAACAATCTTGTGGCTGCCTGGGCTGATATGGCTGAGGACGGTACCACTTCCATGGGCGGAATGAAGGCTGGCTTGGCTGATTGAAACCCATTTTACGGGCAGTCACTTTAGCCTTCTGAATCGTGTCCATTGCAGAGTCGTCGAAGCATTAAATAGTCCCTCCCCATCAAAGGGTAAGTCCTCTATCCAAGACCTGGTCTCCTGGGGAAGGTTAGCTGATCGCAGCCAGGCATGGCAGCGAAGGGCAACTGCCCCAATCATGGCCTTAGAGGCACAGTCAGTCTGGTGCCAGGAAGTTGTAAGTTCCTGTTTGGATAGGCGAACTGTCTCCGCATGAAACATATGAGCAAGCTCACGTTGGTCATCAGGTAGGTAAGTCATAAGGGATGACATCTTATCCCAAAGGAAAAGATGGTATCACGCCATCAAAGCTTGGTAGCTGGCCACCTTCATCCCTAGGGCAGCTGACGAATAGATACGACGGCCGAACATGTCCAACTTCCTTTCCTCCTTATCCCTCCTTATCCGTTGGAGCCGAATGGGTCTTCGAGAATTTGCCTTGTGCCGCCTCAACTATAATTGAGTTGGGTTTTGGGTGCACAAATAAGAAAGGGGTATCAGACTGTTTGACTTTATACAGAGCATCCAAACGCTTTGAAGTTGGCCCTATAGTTGATGGATTTTTCCACGACTGTTGAGCTGTCTTTAAAAGAGTAGGGACGTAAGGAATAGTTAGTTGCGCGACCGGTTCCGTGTCCATGACATCAAAAATAGGATCTGCAATCTTGTCTTCAGGTTGCTGATGCTCGATACCGAGAGATTGCGCCATTCGGAGCATCTGCCCGTTCATTAGTTCCCACGATCTCACCTGGGGACGGTACCGAAGGAGGAGCTGTCGCAACCGACGAGGAGTCAGAAGCATAATCCTCCACAGATTGAGGCGAGGACGGAGTCGGGTACTAGCGTCGGTACCGGGGGTACTTGCGTCGGTACCGAGATTGTTGCAGACGAAGGACGTCGAGGAGGCTGCGGCAGTACGAATGGGAGATTCCCGGACAGTTGCCGGGTCGAAGGCGTAATGGTACCGACGTGGGTCCCTGTCATCGTCTCGGTATCGATATGCATGGGAAGCCGAAGAGTGCGCAGAGCGATCGGAATAACGATCCCAGGCCCGGGATCAAGACCTTGATCGGGAGCGGGAATGGCAGCAGCTGGAGCCGCATCTAGAGCTTCGCGAACTGGCCGTTATTGAACGAACCAAGGGTTGTTGAACCAGTGCACTTAGCAGCGGTGCGTCGAAGATTTCACCCTCCGACATCGATGCCGGGGCCGGTTTCGCTGAAGATACCGAAGTTGGAGGGCCTGGTATCGAAGCGTCCGGTATCGATCCAGCCGAAGCTTGTTCTACAACGCGTACCGAAGGAGGCGCGTGTGTGCCCGGTACCGGGGTCAATCCCAGCGGTGACGGTACCGAAGGCCTCAAAATGGCGGCTGGGCAAGACTTTGAAGGTTTTTCAACGTTTTTTTGTCTTCACCTTCTTTTTACGCCTTGCCTCTTCTGGCAGTTTAGTTCCAGACTTCTTTGTGTGCTTCTTGGGTTTCACCCCAGTTGTAGAAAGGGTGGCCGGTGCTGGGTCAGAACGGTTTTCGGGCAAAGGCCCACGTTCCCCAGAATTAGAGGCGGGCAAAGGCATGGCGAACGGCTGAGGAGTATCCACTGCCTCCAGCGCTTTTTTCCAGAGGAGACCTCTCAATCGATCAGCCCGGTTCCGGCGTACCTGCCTGGAGAAGTTCATACAATGGGCGCAGGCCTCAACAATATGTGACTCCCCTAAACAGAGGAGACACAGAGAGTGCCCATCCATAAGGGCAAGTTTTGCCCTACACTTAGAGCAATTTTTAAATAAAGCTGTCTGCGCCATACAAAGAATTCCTTAAGATGACTAAAAAAAATTTTTTTTAATTATTATTAAACTCTAACAATCCTAAACACTAAGAATAAACTATCTAAGCTAACTATATAACTAATGCTCTATTGTAGAGAAAAAAATACCAACAACGTCCGGAGCGAAGTCTCCCGCGAGGCAAGCAGCACAGCGGTCGAAAAAGAACTAAGGTAGGCGGGAACCCGGAGCATGAGCAATAGGACAGTGGGGGAGGGGTTCCCGCCTAAAATCTAAGCTATAGAAGTTTCCCGAATCAGGCTCGGCGCCGGCGCAAGCCCATATGTGTGATGCAGAGACCACGAAGAAGAACTACAGCCTTAGCTTCCAAATAAATAATCGTGCTTAGTAGTCTTACACATAAAGAGCTAAACAGAAATCACTCTGTACCTTAGGAGAGAATTCTGCAGTTCAAGAGACATGTGGAAGGCCAAAGCTTTTGGATTATGCTCCTAAATTGTATGAAGATTGTTTGGAAACAGTACACTTTCATTCTTATAAGAACCAGTTAGTGTACAATGCAAACTGGAAAAATTCTGTGGTGCCTCTTCATTACCGTCTGCTTGGAGACCATATAACATTTATTTCTATACATCAGATTTAGCCTTATGAAGAAGCCCAGAGTAGTTACTAGCATGTTAAAAAAAAAAAAAAAAGGTCCCAGCCTGCAGTGGGCTAGCAAAGGAAAGATGGTGATCTCCATCCCTCCTCCAGTGATCTACTGCATGTCTAGGGTCCCCTCTACAAGAATTCGGTTTGATGCCCGGTTGTCCGATTATGCGCATCTTCTCACAATCGCTTTTACGCATAATCCCTATACATGGGAGGTGGTGAAGCGCATTACCGGTTGTATGAAACGTGCTTTAAAGGTGTTTACATGCGGAGAATCGCTTGTTTACATGGTCATAAGGCGCTTTAACTCCCGCGGTAAATTAAAACTCGCTATTTAACGTGCATTCAATAATGTGCATAATCGGACAGAAAAAGCGCCTCAATCCCTGATTTGCGCTCCATTCACGTGAAGGTAAAATTGGTAATGTGCTTTGAAAGAGCTTTAAATCGCTCTTGTAGAGGCACCCTAGGATAGGCATAGAGAAGGTGGCCTCTCCTTCTGTAGCAGCCTGCTTGATTTCTATATTAGGCACAGAGAAGCAATGGAGAACTTTGTCCTCCCTTCGCCAGCTCACTCATTTGCCTGCAGGGAATTCTTGTCACCTATGGCTACTTGGAGTATCACCAACAACTGCAAAGCTGCCCCAAATTACGTGGTTCTGTCACCTACCATATGAATTGAGATTTCTAAGAATGTTACTTGCGCCTTTCCTAAAAAGCAGCATGTTGCAGGTCTTCAGGGTTGTAAACATGAGTTTGAATCTCTGATCAGTATCTACTAATAACTCCTTTCAGATTTTAATGAATTGCTAACGTTGAAGCTGACTGAGCTAAACAACATTGAGTATTTCTACATTTCTGACTTTGGTTAAGGACTGCTTCCATCTTTTAAAGCTTCTTCTTTTCCTTCCTTTCAGCCTCTCACTCTATTTCCCCTCCCTCTATTTCCCCTCCCTACTCAAAAACACAATAATAGAAGCTCAGCTAGAATATGTGCAGCAGGTTAGGAAAGGTAGCAAATACTTGAAATGTTGTCACACAGAGGAGGGCCAGGACTTCTTCTCGATCATCCCAGAATGCAGGACATGGAATAATGGGCTCAAGTTACAGAAAGACAGATTCCGGCTGGACATTAGGAAAAACTTCCTTACTGTTAGAGCAGTACAACAATCGAACCAATTACCTATGGAGGTTTTGGGTTCTCCCACACTAGAGGCCTTCAAGATGCTGCTGGAAAGCCATCTGTCAGGTATGCTTTAAGGTGGATTCCCGCATTGAGCAGGGGGTTGGACTCGATGGCTTTATGGGCCCCTTCCAACTCTACTATTCTATGATTCTAGTCCAAGATGTAACCAGCATGGCTAACAAGCAGTGTCAATGAAGGTATTAGAGAGGGGGGAAAGCTTCCTTCAGAAAATAGAAGTCTTGCCTAAATGAGGAGAACATAAAGGAACACAAACTTGCAAATAGTCAATAAGAGCACAGTCTTATAGGAATGACCATAAGCCTCTGAACTCAGAGACTAATGACCATCCAATGCAGAGCTGGAGGAGTGGCGGAGGCTTCTGCACTCCCCCTGCTCTACAATTTAGCTATATGGGCATTAGATGGGAAAGAGGCTCAGGAAGGCTGGGGATAGCTCATATCTCCACTTCTCCGCCCACAGGAACACCCTTAGCAACCTCAGAGAAAACAGTCGGTGTGGTTCTTAGATCCAAGAATCCAAAAAATTCTATTGCCCCTCCTCCAAGACTCCGTCTAAGGAGCAGTAGATTGCTCTCCAAGAGGTGAAAAAAAGGATGTTAAAGTGCTAACAACATCAAAGCCAACAATAACAAATACTTTAACTATACCAGAATCAGGAAACCAGATAGGGAGGCAATTGGACTGATGGATGACAGCAGAGTTAAAGGAGAGGTTAAGAAAGCTAAGAAGACTGCAGAGAATCCAAATGAAGATGTAGGACTAATGTCTTCAGAAAGGGAATCTGAAGAACTGAAGCAAATAGTGGTGGCAAGAAATGAAGTTCTCAAACCTCTTGACAAATTGAAAACTAATAAATCACTAGGCCCCTATGGTATATATCCTACAGTTCTTTTATAAAGTCAAATATGAAAATGCTGATCTTCAAATAGAAGGATCTCTCCAAACTAGGAGAATGGGCATCAAAACACCAAATGCTGTTCAATGTAAGTAAGCCTAAAGCGATGCATGTTGAGGCAAAATAATCCAACTTCAAGTTTATAGTGATAGGATTTAAGATAGCGCTGACTAACGAAAAAAGAACTTGGCGTTGTGGTGGATAGCTTGATGAAAATAACAACCAATTGTGCAGCTGCTGTGAAAAAAGGCAAATTCCATGTTTATTTATTTGAAGCATTTTAACGCTGCTCCTCACCCAAAAAAGGGTTCCATATTATATGATTCTGCTCACATATTGGGAAACTGAGCTTGACTTGGAGCATCCCTAAAATTCTATCAGTGAAACATACATTAGATCAATAATTTTAGTAATGAATGGAAGAAATAACTATGCAGGGAATCTTACAGAGAGGATACAAAAACATTTTTCTTCATGTCTTCATTATTTCCAGACATTTTCCATCTTTGGTCTTTATATAAAAGTACTCTTATTACATAGTTTTTAGAAACCATTTTGGGAGGGGGAAAGGCGGTGTAACAGTATATAAACACTTTGACTGAAATATTTTATTCATCATTCTAACAAAAATTCATAATCCAACATTTTTTAGAAAAACAAAAACAATCCTTGAAAAAACAGAGGGCGAGAAATGCTATTTTTCCCAGTTTTTCCCAGTTTTCCTTCAGGCCTTCACAACTCTAGTCCTCAGATAAAAGGTTCCCAAATCTCTTGAAGTGTGCTTGTGGCAATAATCATACAAGAATAATCTAGTCCAAACACTGGAATTCACACTCAAATGTATCATAAAGTTGATCATTTCACCCCTGTCACATGTTAAGGGGCTCCACAGATATGAATGGGTAGCAATCCTAACATTGAACTTCTCCCCTCTCCCCCCACCTGCATGGATGAAACCTACGTGTGCAGACATCCAGCTTTTCTAGAGGTCTTGACATGTAAGCTCCACCTATAGCAAGACACACTGCTGGGGGTGGAGCTGAAAAGCTGTATGACTTCAGGGCAGAATTTAGCAGCATGGACCTGCTGCCCCTTTGTATATGTGGAATCCCTTAACACAATTAATATGAGATGCAGCTTTGGTCTCCTAAGTCAATAGATAATATACATCCCAAAGCCTTTTGGAAAAGCCCATTTTACAGCTCGGTTATTTTTACTCAAAGCGGAGCTTCATTCTACCTTGCAACAAGTTGAAAATTCAGCATCTTACCTTTCTTTGAAGTCTCTTGCTAAGCTATTCTGAGAGGAGGTATTTGAGGATTGCAATCAATTACATTCCTCATTAATGATCTTTTCTTCAAGAGAAAGTGGCTCAGCTCTCCGCCTCTCATTATAACTTTGTTGTTCTTTGATTATATTTGTTTTTTTCCTTAAATCTAAAGACTCATCACAATATACTGGCAAAGAAGTAATAGGTGAGAAATACAGCATCATAATTACTGTCTTCATTTTTATATAATGCCTGTAATACCACCTAAACCCTTTTTGCCCAGCCAGCTCCTCATTTTAACTGTGCTTGTGTTCATTATGAGAACTGAGAAAGAAGTGATTTCTGATTTTGAATATCTAGCACAATTCTATTTTAGTTTGCTCTGCAATTAAGATACTTAACAAGAAAGCCTTGAAAATCTGGTATTATGCCTGAACAGAAGTTTTATGTGCCTGAACAGAAGTTTATATGCCATTTGTTTGTTAACTGTTTACTTATGCACATACGCAGTCAATGAGACAAAAAGTATTACTTTTCCTCCCGTGTATATAACCAATGGGCTGCCCATGTGCTAGCAGGTCTGACCACTAGTGCAACCACAAGCTAGCAGTTCCTCAAGCATCTGGAAAGAGCAGAAACAGTCTTTTTAAAAAACAAGGCAGGTTAGTGTTGCTCACAGAAGGGAGCTCCGCTGACCACTCCCAATACAGAAACTAGATCGTTCCATTTTTGGGGTTGCTAATGGAAGTGCTAGTGGTGCCTCTCATAGCACAACTAGCAGAGGCAGAGAGTAGCAGTAATGAATACAGCCCAGTAAGTTTCAAGCAAAGCTGAAAAAAATATACCAAGTATCTAGGCACCAGACAGTGAGACCCACTATTGGGTATTGGGTACCATAGCAATTTCATTTTTTCCATAAAATTAATTCCTTGTGTCACCTGACTATTCTTTAAATTTGTTTCTACAGCTCACATTTTGCATTTGTTTACTCTTTCTCCATCAATGCTGTGAAAATGAAACTAGTGAGTGCCATTACCTCAAGCCCATTTACTACCAAGATGTGCCAAGGTTCATCTCTTACATTTTCTTCCACTGTAAACCTGAAAGGCACAATAAAATGTTAAACAAATTTCTGTTTATCAGAATGTCTCTAAAAGTCTTCCTCGGCTATTTCAAAAAAAGATGCTGTACTCAAGCTCTGGCAGAAAGTCAGACCAAGATCTACTGGTAGATCCCTGGATGATTTGTAGTAGATTAGCCAAGGTTTCTCATTTCCAATTTTTAAAACAGTAGCAACCCAAAAAGATTCAACCCCCACCTCTAAATTAAGCATCAAGAAGTGGATTAAATTAAGTGTCCAAAAGTGGCTTTGTTTGGGAAAGGACTCAGAGAACAATTCTGGACTGAAAACAAACTCCTGGGCTGAGCATGAGCTCAAAGAGAACCTGATCCTTAGTTCTAAGCATATGTCCATTCCCAGTCACTATTTTGCACCTGGCTCTGGTCTGTGGAGGTTTCTAGTAAAAAAAAAAAAAAAAAAAAGTAGATTAGCAAGCCTGAAACCTCTCCACACCTGCTCAAATTTATTGGAGGAAACCTGCAGCACCCTTATGACACGCTAAATCAGAAGAGACAATGACAAGCATATTCTCTAAGCAATATAAGCATTTAAAAGAAAGTGCAATTCTAGGTTACTTCATGCTAATTTTGGTTGCACCAAAAACCAGCTAAAACTTAATCTCTTCTTGCTGGGTGGCATTTTAGATTCCAAATGTAGCACAGTGAATGTTGCCATAGCTACAGTAGAATTCTACAATAACTTTACTGCCTTGCAATGGCTTGATGCCTGTATACAAGCCGATGAGCTTACTTAATTCACCACCCTTTTAAGGATCAGGCTGAAGGACAACACCAATATGTGATGCTGAGATCCCCAATACAGGATTCCCCTTGCAATCTTTGTTCTACTGAGAACTCCTACAAATCCAGTGTCAATAAATTCAAAACAAAAAAAAACAGCAATCATTCAGCCCAGAACTCAGCCCAGACAGGCTTAGGTTGTAATTCCAGACCTGCTTACCTGAGAGTAAGATTCACTGAACTCAAAAGGATGTATTGCTAAATAGAAATGTATATGATTGCACTAAACAGAAAAAGAGCAAATAGCACAAAAGCTTAGAGAACACTCCAAGATCCAGGAAATGAGAAATACAGGGAATCAGAAAGCCACTCAAAAAATAAAAGAGGCTGCCTTTAGCCTCCAAGAACCATCACTTAAAAGCAGCACAGATACTCTACCACCTGGCCCAAACATACACACACACATTCTAGGAAGGGAAGGTAGGTCATGCAAAAGATCATTGCTCCTTAGTACCTTGCACTGAAAACAAGTATCAGAATAATGCAGCAGAGAGAGAGAGATTAAAAGCCCAGCCCACTTCACTGGCTCTGCTGAAAGACCAGCTCTATTTGGATTCTCCTCTCCCTGAATTGCTTCACTCCAGCTGGTTATTGTAAGAATTACTGTGTAACCTTAAGAACTGATACATGGATTTCCTTCCTTTCCTCTTCCTTTCTCATCATTTTCCTTTTGTGTTATCTCTTTGAGATTGTGAGGCTGTAGACAGGGGCTGTCTTGCTTTTATTATCTTATGAAAGGTGCTCTGGAAGCCTTTTAGGGTGAAGAGTGAAATAAACATGCTTTAAATAACTGCATCAGTATCAAGTGAGTCAAAAGCAGGTAAGCCTTTGCCCATAAGATTTAAATAGACCATATTTTAAACACACACACACAAAAACACTTTCCACAATGGAACTACAGATGGTGATAACTGGGGAAAAATGCACCACATATCAGATACAGCAATCCTTGTATACTTTGCACCTCTAAGCTCTAAAAATCAATAGGATGTCAATTTAATATCTGCAGTATCTAAGCAATACTACTAAATTTGACCAACACTGCTCACAGATCTTGGAATCCCGGTTGTACTTAGATTTGGGAGATCTTAACACTCTATATTAGGTATGTCTAAATTTTGTTGTAAGATGCCTTGAGTCTCTTTTGAGAAAAGTGTATAAGAAATCTAAGTAAGAATATGAAGAATATGAATGATGCTGACAATGACTAAATTGCCAAGATCCCCTGCAACACTGAAGCAATACAAAGATCTGATTTTAAAGTTTTAAACAGGCTTTTTTAAAAATAAAATCAAATACTAAATTTCTCTAGCTTAAAAATAACATAGTTACAATTAAATTTCATCATAAACATGCTAGCCCTATAATTAAGTCTCATAAAAATGAAGTTACCTACCAATCAAACATGGACATTAATTCCAGTTTTTCATCTGAAAAGCAGATGAAAAAGCAGAATGAGGAAGTTTGATCTTTGCCTCCACACTCCTCCCATTCTGTATTTTAACTAGGCAGATGTTTTCACTTGTCTAACTGAGGTGACATGGAGGGAAGGAGGTTGGAGGTGGCCTGGGGATACAGCGTGAGCAATCGCCTCCCCTCCCCACACACTGGCACGTCCCCTTTTCTTTCCCTCTAATGTCACCTTTACAACCTTGGAGAGGCCAGCTGTGAGGGGGCGATCTCGGACTCTTAGGTGAGTGATTTAAATCAACCTTTTTTTCTTGCTAATTTAAATCAATTGACCCAGATAACAGGAGTGCAGAACAGGACCTTTGCTAGGTTTGCCATAAGCAGACACCAGAAATAAACAGCAAAGCCAACTGAATTGCAATGATTGTTGCCATCAAAGTAAAGTTAGATTCCGGATGGACATCAGGAAAAACTTCCTGACTATTAGAACAGTATGACAATGGAATCAATTACCTAGGGAGTTAGGGGGCTCTCCCACACCACAGGCCTTCAAGATGCAGCTAGGCAGCCATCTGTCAGGGATGCTTTAAGGTGGATTCCTGCATTCAGCCAGACTCATGGCCTTATAGGCCCCTTCCAACTTTACGATTCTATGTTTCTAAGCTGCACTTAAAAGCACCAATGCAAAACCTTACCTTATCAAATCCTGTTGAATAAGTGTAAAGATGTCCCATATATACCTGACTGTGAATAAGTGATTAACAATTCTGATGCTACAAAACCCTGAAAACTTCATCCACCTACTTCATTGATGCAGCTTCAAGGTAAACAAACCTATTGCCAGATTATTTAAAATTTGACACTTTGCACTCTAAAGGTGCAATCCTATGGAGATAAGTCTCCAATCCCCGCCTTCATGCTCCATCCGTCCTGCATTTTTGGCTAGACAAGTGATTGATCCTGTCTAGACAGAGAGTTTTTAAGTGGGGGAAAGAGGAGGAGGCCATGCGGTGCACATGAAGCTGCATAAAGTAGCTCCCCTCCCCTGGGACCACCCTCTTTTTGCCTTCTCTGCACTCCTGAATGCAGAGAAGAGGCCAGCACGGTTCTCCCCGCACTGGCTCCAAAGTTTCTGGGCTCCAAGGTCAGAGCTCTGATTTCAACCTAGGAACCCAGAAATCAAAAAACCTTATGTCTCCCAGACCCTGGCATACAACTGCACCCTAAAGAAATGTGAAGGCCCACAAAAAAAGGATAAAAAATGGGTGGGAGGTTTTTTTTCCTCTTTTTTCCCGTAAGAACCATTTTTGTTTTTTTCTGAAAAATAGAAAAATTGAACAACTTTGGGCCATGAAACATTTTTGTTTAGAATTTAAGATGAAATATTGATATACTGTTACCCAGCCATTACTCCCCACAAAATGATTTCTAAAAACAAAGTAATACAAACACTTCTATAGAAAGACTAGAGAAGTAAAATATCTGGAAATAATGAAACCATGGGGGTGGGAAATTTCATCCTCTCTGTAAGATTCCCAGCATAATAATTCTTTCATTCTTTATTTATTGATCTAAAGTATATTTTACTGACAGACATTTAGATCATTTTCCCAACATGTGAATAGAATCACCATTGTGCATTCTTGACAGTAAATGTGCATTCTTGATTGGGTTGAGGTTTTATTCTGATGCTATAGTTCTAATCTACTCAGACAATTACAAGTATACTACTGTGTTTACTTTTAAAGGTTTAAAATATAATGATAACTTAATGAGCAAACAAAGTTATACATAAATAACTTTAGGAGCAGAATGCAGCCCTGCCCAACCTGGGAGGACTGCTTTCTACTCCTAACGTTATGTATGTGCTCTCCAGATGTTTTGGACTACAGTACCCAACATTCCAGACATTGTCCATGCTGCCTGAGGCTGACGGGAGCTGAAGTACAAAGTATTTGGAGGGCACCAAGCTGGGGAAGACTGTCCTAAAGCAAAGTGACTTTAGATCTGCAAAGAGCTCTAAAAAATAAGTATTGCTTATTTTTCAATTTTCCATTAAATTTCCATTTTTTTCCAGAAAAAAACAGAGGGGGGGGGGGGGTTCTGTAAACCATTATCAGTTCAGAATGAAATTTTAAAAGCGTGTTCAAGCAAAACCTTACCTAATTGTTTACACTAGGACTGGGTTCAGACAATACGATAACCAATGGTGGTTTAAATAGTCAACAGCTGTTTATTTAACCCACCATGTGTTATGTGTAGGGAGTTTTTTAAACAACGGTTAGTTATTTGGCCGAAATAACCAACACAAATAACCAATGCCGTACAGAGTTGGATATCTGAACCACCATTAGTTATAGTGTTGTGTGGAGGGCACCATTGGTTATTTCCTCAGTTACCATTGGTTATTTGTCAGCAACAGAGTGGCAAGGCAAGAGCAGTCAAAGAGGTAGCTGCCGTTCTAGTCCAGCCAGCAGGATAAATTTTCGGCAGCAATGCCTGATGGGATACTAGCAGGAGGACTGAGGGGTGATAAAGGGCAGGGGATGAGTAAGTCAACTCAGCATGGACTAAAAGTCAACTCAATGCTGATCCTAATCCACACCATTGTTGATTATTATCATGTTGTGTGCAGAGTACCCCTTAGATAAGTAACTGCCGAATTCATTAGTACCCCACCGTTGACTATGGTGCTGTCTGAACGCAGCCAGTACCTCCACTAATAAACTCAAAAATGAAGGTCACTGATGTATTTCATATCCTAAAACTTAATTATTCTAACAGATACTTATTTTTTAGAAAACTTCACAAACTAGTAAGATGCCAATTATTCCAAACACACAAAATTGTTAAAAGTTTTGCCATATACTAAAAACAGAACACCCATACTTTTGCCACACAAACCACAATTATTTTAAAAACAAAGTAACAGGGTGAGTATCAGTTTACTGTTGAGTAATGGTTAGGTGTGTTGGATTAGGACTTGGGAGATTCAAATTCAAATCCCCACTCAGCCATGAAGCTCTCTCTCTCAACCTATCCTACATGAAATGGGGAGTGGGGGAGAGCCACATATGTCACCTTGAGCTCCTTGGAGGCAAGGCAGAATATACATGAAATATAGAATAAATAATAGTACAATGTATACACTTGATAGTTGTTTTCTGTTGAAATAACCCATTCTATTGAAATAATCTGTAGACAAACCCAGACTTAAGTATTTTGCTCTTACTATAGTTAATATGTCTTCAGATTAAAAGCTAGCTACTTAACAAAGTTGACAAAGATAATTTTGCACACTAAAGAGTCAATTCACACCATCTCAAGTCCAAAAATACTGTTGGGTAGCAGGGTCATATGTACACTCCCCATACCATCAACAGATACGAAAACCAGCCACAGATGTATTCTCCGCCATGCAAAGTGGATGCAAAGACAGTCTGCTAACTCCACCACATTTACAATACTCCCAAATTTAAAATCGATGAACCATAGGAATTGCATCAAAACAAGGACTAAGATGAAAATTTCAGAAATCATATCTTGCATGTTAAACGAGGTTTTAATTGTGACAGCTAAAATGTAGTTAATTTGTACTTTAAACCAAAGAACAGACTAAAAAAGAACACTTTCCTTGTTATTAACACATCTTTGAAGAAGTCTATCAATATGTTAGCATAGTATTCGGGCAACAAGTACAGTCCATTTTACAAATACTGTACCACACTCAGCTGTATATCTGTGGAATGGGAACAAGTAAATATATTAGAAGATACTTATTTTATTTATTTATTTATTACATTTGTATACCGCCCCATAGCCGAAGCTCTCTGGGCGGTTTACATAGGATTAAAAACAATTAAAAACAATATACAAAAACTAAAACAGCAAAAACATACAACATACACACAATCTGTACATTTAAAAACCACTTCAACACTTCAAAAAACTACAAAAACAAAACAAAACAAACCCAGGCTCCTCAGATATTGCCAAATGCCTGAGAGAAGAGGAAAGTCTTGACCTGGCGCCGAAAAGATAACAATGTTGGCGCCAGGCGGGCCTCGTCGGGGAGATCGTTCCACAATTGGGGAGCCACCACAGAGAAGGCCCTCTCTCTTGTTGCCGACCTCCGAGCTTCCCTCGGAGGAGGGCCTTAGATGTTGAACGTAGTGTTCGGGTAGGTTCATGTCGGGAAAGGCGTTCCATCAGGTATTGTGGTCCCAAGCCATATAAGGCTTTATAGGTTAAAACCAGCACCTTGAACCGGGCTCGGAAACATACAGGCAGCCAATGCAAGCGGGCCAGAGTAGGTCTTATATGTTCGAACCTACTGGTTCCAGTTATCAATCTGGCCGCTGCATTTTGCACAAGCTGCAGCTTCCGAACCACCTTCAAAGGCAGCCCCATGTAGAGTGCATTGCAGTAATCTAACTTGGAGGTTACCAGAGCATGGACAACTGAAGCCAGGTTATCCCTGTCCAGATAGGGACGTAGCTGGGCCACCAACCGAAGTTGGTAGAAGGCACTCCGTGCCACTGAGGCCACCTGCGCCTCAAGTGACAGAGATGGTTCTAGGAGAACCCCCAAGCTACGAACCCGCTCCTTCAAGGGGAGTGCAACCCCATCCAGAACAGGTTGAACACCCTCCATCTGGTCAGCGGAACCACCCACTAACAGCGTCTCAGTCTTGTCTGGATTCAGTTTATTAGCCCTCATCCAGTCCATTGTCGCAGCCAGGCACGGTTCAGCACATCCACAGCCTCACCTGATGAAGATGAAAAGGAGAAATAGAGCTGCGTGTCATCAGCGTACTGATGACAACACACTCCAAAACTCCGGATGACTGCACTCAACGGTTTCATGTAGATATTGAACAGCATGGGGGACAAAACTGACCCCAGCGGAACCCCATACTGGAGAATCCACGGGGCCGAGCAATGTTCCCCAAGCACCACCTTCTGGAGCCGACCCACCAAGTAGGAGTGGAACCACTGCAATGCAGTGCCTCCCACTCCCAACTCAGCCAGTCTTCCCAGAAGGATACCATGGTTGATGGTATCGAAAGCCGCTAAAGATCAAGGAGAATCAACAGAGTCACACTCCCCCTGTCTTTCTCCCGACATAGGTCATCATACAGGGCGACCAAGGCTGTTTCCGTACCAAAACCAGGCCTGAAACCCGACTGAAATGGATCCAGAGTGCCTGGAGCTGGCTCGCAACCACCCGCTCCAGGACCTTGCCCAGGAATGGAACATTTGCTACTGGCCTGTAGTTATTAAGATTTTCAGGGTCCGGGGAAGATTTCTTTAGGAGTGGTCTCACTGCTGCCTCTTTCAGGAGGCCTGGGACCACTCCCTCTTGCAAAGAGGCATTAATCACTTCCCTGGCCCAGCCAGTTGTTCCATCCCTGCTAGCTTTTATTAGCCAAGAGGGGCAAGGATCCAATATGGAAGTGGTTGCACGAACCTGTCCAAGCACCTTGTCAACATCCTCGAGCTGCACCAACTGAAACTCATCCAAGAAAACAGGACAAGCCTGTGCTCTGGATACCTCACTAGATTCATCTGCTATAACACTGGAGTCTAAGTCCTGACGGATGCCAGAGATTTTATTCTGGAAGTGCCCAGCAAATGTATTACAGCGGGCCTCAGATGGTTCTACCATGTCCTTGAGGCCAGCATGTAAAAGCCCCCAGACAACTCTGAAAAGCTCCACTGTGCGGCAGGTTGATGATTGAATAGTGGCAGCAAAGTATTGTGTTTTTTTGCTGCCCTCACTGCCCCTGAATACAGCTTACCATAAGCACTTACCAGTGTTTGACTGCATCCATCAGGAGTTCGTCTCCATCTGCCCTCAAGCCGTCTCCTGTTTTGTTTCATCACTCTCAGCTCTGGGGTATACCACAGAGCCGTTCGAGCTCTACACAGGAGAGGGCGCTCAGGAGCAATCGTGTCAACTGCTCGGGTCATTTCTGCATTCCACAGATCAACCAGGGTTTCAAGAGGAGAGCCAGCCCTATCTGCCAGAAAACTCCCCAGAGCCCTCTGGAAACCATCTGGATCCATTGGCCTCCAGGGGCGGACCATCTTAATGGGTCCCCCACCCTTGCAGAGGGGAAAAGCCGCTGTAAGTCTAAACCTCAGCAGGTGGTGATCTAACCATGACAGAGGGGTTGATGTAAAGTCCCCCACTTTCAGATCCCCATCTCCATGTCCAGTTGAAAAAACCAGGTCTAGAGTGTGCCCTGCTACATGCGTTGGGCCGATGGTATGTTGGGACAGTCCCATGGTTGTCATGGAGACCATGAAATCCTGGGCTGCCCCAGATAAAGTGCCCTCAGCATGAAGGTTGACATCCCCCAGAACCAAGAGTCTGGGGGACCTCAACAGTACACCAGAGACCACCTCTGTCAGCTCAGCTAGGGAGTCTGTTGAGCAGCGGGGTGGGCAGTACACCAACAGAATCCCTAATCTGTCCCGTTGGCCCAACACAAGGTGCAAACACTCCAGACCAGTAGTCGCGCGGACAGGGAGCCTGCAGAGGGGGATGGAATTCCTATAGACCACAGCAACCCCCCCTCTCCGGCACTCAAGTCTACCCTGATGCTGAACCAAGTACCCCGGTGGGCATAACTGGGAGAGACTAACTCCTCCCTGCTCTCCCACCCAGGTCTCGGTTATACATGCCAGATCGGCTGCCTCATCCACAATTAAGTCGTGGATGAGGGAGATCTTATTATGCACTGATCTGGCATTTAAAAGCAGCACCCGGAGGCCTGAGGGCTGGCTGATAAGGCAACCAACAAGCCTGTGGGTGTGAGGGGGACCGGAACAAGGTACAGCCATTAACTGTCTGGGCCTTGTTCCCCTAACCTGGCAAGTCCTCCTCACAACGCCATATCTCCCTCTACCCGTCACTACCCTAATTGTGCTCCCCTCAGATCCCCCCACCTGGCCCTGTATCCTCCCTCCCAGGCACATAGCTCAAGCCTGGGGAAAGGGGAAAAAACAAACAAACAAACAAACAAACCCAAAGACAAAAACAAAAACAAAAAGCCAGCAGGCAGGCAGGCACACTCCTCTCCTCCCCTGGCAGCAGGCCTCCCTCTCCTGCAGGTTGATGCAATAAAGAAGCTTTACTAACCACTGTGAATAACTTGTGAGATATGACCAGCAGCCTAGTCGTTGCACCAAGTACCTCTGCATTCCACTAGACAACCAAAGAGCCTTGTACTTCCTCTATCCCAAATAAGTGAAAGATGTAGCCTGTTGCACAAACACCTCAGGTCAACAACCCTTCAGCCTTTGCCACAGGAGGCAAACCACTGACTTAACATAAAGCAAAAGAAGCAATAATGAGCTTGGAGTAGAACTTCTAGGGTCACCGCCTTTTGATAAAAGCAATTCAAATCAGAAGCAAAAGGTAAACAGCAGATGGAAAAGGAAAACCTCAGAAAGGAACACTTACCAGATCCACAACAGAAACCAGCAAGTTGGACCCACAGGGGAAAAAAGCACCATGGAGGACAGCCCATCTCACTTAGATCAGGGCCAACACAAGATCTGGGGAAGGAACTACTGAAGGCCCAGCAAAAGAGCAGAGAGTGAATGATCTTGTCCCCAAAAAGAACAGAAGAAGATGACACACAAGATTATGGAACAAGTATAAATGAAATAATTATCTGGCTATTAGAAGCCTGGAGCGTTGTAGAGAACCATAGAAGGGATACAAGATCATGGAATATTAGAAACCTCACCTAAACCCCACTTGCTGAAATTACAAGTGGCTAGGGTACATCCGAACAGGCACTTCATTTTAAAGAGTCTTTATTTATTTAAAAGGTTTATGAGTTGCCTTTTAAGATAAACCCACCCAAGGCAACATACAAACCTTAAAACCACAAAACATAATAAAATGAGAATAACAGTTGCAATAAGAATAAGTTATGCTTTGCTCAGCCAGTGTCAGGTTTCCCAGTTCCCAGTCCCTCAGACAAGCACACACTCTGGCAAACTGACACAGGACACTCAAATCAGTGAGGCTTCTATATCGCAGAAAATCTCATAGCAACAGCTAAATGGTTACACACTTCAGAAATCATATAGGTGATGGTCAGTAGCTATAGGCTCCAAGAAATTCTAGAACAGTCAAAAGCTAATCACTACTACCCTAATGAGATCCCCATCAGCATGGTTTCCATGCTGCCATCTCCACAGTTTCAAACACAAGAGAAAGTCAATCTATTCATGAGTTCTAAACTAGAACAACGTAGGGGAATGATTCCTGACAGTCAGATGAGAGAAAATTAAGAGTGGCTATTCTTCCATTCCTTGTGTAATGTGTAGAAACTGCATTGCATTTTTAACCAATACCCAATGAAATCAAGTTGGTATGTTGTAGTAAGTATATTAATTGGTAAATTGATATATTAACTGCCTATCACAGTGTAGGCCATATTGTGCCACACACTAGCCTTGTTAAAAAAGCAAGAAAATTTTAATTAACAACTTGTTTCAAATAATTCATACAGCTTCAAAAGGAGGACAGCATCCAATAGCACTCAGGAATCTGAATAAAGCTTGTAGATCAACATAATCACCCAGAATTGACGCTAAACTTGAAACAAGGAACTGGGTTGAAGTTAGGCCTGCCACACACACAAATAAGGGACGCTCCAATAAGATATGTTTAACAGTAAGGGAACACTACCAAGCATGCACATCAGTATGGAGTTCAGAAGCGTACCAAGTTGCCAACACAGCAACTAGTCCAAGACAGCAAGCTAGAGATCAGTTTCTGGTTTGCTACTTGTCAATCCTATTGAAATGATATGTAAAATAATATTTCAGCAACCTTAGTACAAAAAAGTAATGTTTTGAAAGACAAAAAAAGAGGATGTAAGATTTATAATATGAGTTGCCCATTATAATTCAAACAGGTTTCCTTGCACTGGTTGTGCAATTCTCAGCAGCACTTTCTGTGCATATCTAAGTCTGCCCATGTTATAAGCAGGAATTATTTTTTTGCTCAGATTCTGGCACAGTTCAAGACATATCAATAAGCAACAGCTTGTTGTTACACCTGACCCAGATTGCTATAGGCCAACTTCAAGATGCACTGTGTTGAGAATGGGCAAGTGTTTTCACTATCACGGATTTTCACAGTAAACTCACACTCTACCTCACTCTGTGCTTTCTGTGTTTTCCATCTGGTTTCAGAAGAGTTATGTATGTGCGCGGTAGCAGCCATTCCTCCAGAATTTTTGAGGTGCACGAATTGCACAGTTCTCTCTCTCTATATATATTTTAAAAAACACCAATGAAAAAGTATTTTCTGCAAGGGTTGCAACTAGTTAAACCCTATATAATGGGATGGGATGAAATGACAACAATAAAACTGAAGGACAGCTTTTCTGGCAAAAAACTGTCCAGATACAAGGGAGATTTACTTATAATACAGTAGTTAAAAAGCAAAACTGTTACCCACTCATACAAATGTAAGACATAAAGCAGCATGAACAAGCCATGGATCCTTTAGATTTTCAAGGCCATTAGCCTTCAACCAATTCAGTGTCACCATATATATATATATATGTGTGTGTGTGTGTGTGTAACGGACCAGCAACATACATGAAGCCTTGTAAAGTTACATTTGTACAAATATGCATGTTCTTGCCTTTAAGCAACTTACTATCTAAAATAGACAATGGGGAAACCAAAGGAAATAAAGAATTAATTCCATGTACTTCAAGTTTGGTTGCAGTCAAGAATGAGTATTAAAGGGATAAGTCATAATGTCACATGGAAAAGATGGGGCTTGAGGAGGAATTTGAAGGAAGGGAAAGAGGTGGCTACAGATACATATTCAAGGACTGGGTTCCTCATAAAAAACAACAAGACAAAATGGGCAAAGTTATCAGGGAACAAGAGACCTTTGGATGGCAGAGCTGAAGAACTGGAAGTCAAGGGGACAACAACAGATTGAGAATCTAGATGTCACACGGTCGTCAGGATCTCTAAACACAAAACAAAGTTCCATAGCCATATTAACTTACTACAACAAGGGAAGTTTTGTGGCAGCTTAAATACAATCAAATTTGTGGCATGAGTATTTAAAGCCGAAAATCTACTTCAGACTGGCAGACAGAAGCAGAGTTGAGTATACACACAGATTCAAGTACTGTGTATACCCAACGAAGTAGAACACCCACCAGCAATTCACACAATAATACCAGAAGAGTGAGGCAATTACCCATACACATGAAAATGACAGCTTAACTCAAAGGGAAAGGGACCAGAGGGAATGTACAAACGACTGATAGACCATTCTTTATATTGGGTCAGACCATTCATTCATCTAGCCCATTACTGTCTTTTCCAACTGACAGTGGTTCCCTGGCAGAAGTTGTTCCCAGCCATGCTACCCAATGTTAAACTGGAGATGCCAGGGATTAAATTTGGAGCCTTATACATGCAAAGTATACACTCCATCACTGAGATATAGCCAAGTTATATGGGATGAGAAAAGCAATGGAACAGATCGTGAAATTATTAAACAAAACTCATGTGAGCCCTATTAAATTAAAAGTCACCACCTATTACTCAGTTGTTAAGAAATAGGGTTACTATGGCATCAGCTCTCATTGATTACATCCCAGTTCATCAGATGCACGAACTGTTATCCTCACTTTGCAGATGTACAAACATGCATAAATATGGAAGGGGGGTTGTAAACAGTACAGCAGGCAGACATGAACTGTAAACGTCAACAATTGGTCTACAGAACCTAAGTGTTCATAAGTGTTAGAGCAATTCAACAATGGAACCAATTACCTAAGGTGGATGGCCTTATAGGCCCCTTCCGACTCTCCTGTTCTATGATCCTATGATAATTATGACATTTTTTATCCCACCCTTACTCCAAAGAGTTCAGGTCTCTTCAAGCCCAGCACAGTGGGGGGGGGGGGGCACATTTAGCTGAGAGATGAGATCAAGCCAACGAATCCCAGAACTGAGCAGAAACTTAAATCTTCCCGATCCGAGTCCAATACAAACATCGGGACCCCCTAGGCTGGCTCTCACATACATAACTTAGCCAAGCGGCCACTTCGTACATCCGACCAAAGGAGGTCCCAGTCTCGTAAGAGCTTTTCTTGCCCCCACCCCCAATAAGCCTGTCACTAGACTCTTGCTTACTGCCTGCTGTTTTTCGCTGCAAACAGACCTTCACACGGCCACCCCCGCCTGGGCAAGACAAGACCAGGAGTGACAACCCCCCGTTCACGACAGCTGTCACTCACAATGCCCCCGTTTCGTCTCAAGGAGTAGGGGCTGTCTTTTAATGCGGGGAAGGGGAGATCATGCCCATATCCCTATTACTATTATTATTACTATTAAAGCCATGCAGAGCCATGCAGGGCGCAAGAGGCGCGCTCCTTTCCTCCATCCCTGCCTGGCCTCTCTCTCTCTCTCTCTCTCTGCCCCTCGGAGCGCGGGAGGAGGGAGAGACCCAGGCCAGGCCGCCCCTTCGGTTCTCCGCCGCCGCCCCGGCGGCCCTGCCTCGCCCTCGCCGTGGACTGCCGGGCGGGACACCACCCAGCCTCGCCCCTGATGGGCGGTTTCCACGCTCCACACCGCCTCTCTTCTCTTCTCTCGCGCCCGTTATACGACTCACCCCTCCGGCGCGTCGCTCACCTCGGCCCCAGCAGAGGAGGGGGAGGAGGAGGGGGGAGGAGGAGGAGGGAGGGGGTCGGAGCGCGGAGCGGCTTTCGGACCCCGCCCGCCTCATTCACAAAACGCAGCGGATCCAGAACAGAGGCGCCGCGAAGCACACGCTCCCCTCAGCAGCCGAAAGGGCGGCTCCCTCCGCTCACGGCCAAGGGAGGAGAGGGGGGAGGGCCGGAGAGCAGGTGTCGATCAAGGGCCCAAGTCCCGCCCCACCGCCCTTTCACAGGGACGGGATGCTAATAAAGCCCAGCCCCCCCTCCCGCTCCGACGGGCTCCTCGACGGCTCAAAAGCACCCGCCAAGGCAGCAGACGGGGCCCTGATTGGTGTTCTCAGGCGTCAGTCTCCCCACAGCCCTGGGCGTTCTACTCGCTCGCCCCCCCCCCACGACTCGAGAGCCTCACAAGCAAACGGGACGTGAAAAGCTCCACACGCTTTTTACACCTCGGCAGACGCGCCCGAGAAAGCGTCCCATCCCTTTAAGGGGCCCCGTCAGCCCGCCTAAAAACCGGAGGACAAAAATACCCACCCCCGCCGCCGTTGCTGCTCTGTCGTTTAAAGGAAAAGTGCAGATAACGACGGCGGAATAAGGACAAGCCTCACAGCAAAAATGTGTCGGGAAGGCGCGCCGGGCACTGACCTGCATCTGAAGAGGAAAAGGCTCAGGCCAGGACAGAGAACAAACGACCCTCACGGAAGCCACCGTTGGCGAGGGGGGGAGGAGGGAAGGAGGGGGGACAGAAAAAAGAAGGGCCCTGGGCGCTAGCACAGCGGTGCGCGCGCCGCCAACGGAATCAGCCCGTGACGGGACCCGCCATCTTGGAGCTTTCAGATGGAAAGTCACGTGGTACCAACCGCTCTCCTTTTTTTATTATTATGTTCTGCTTCCTTCAGCCAATCGGGAAGCAGGGCTATTAATAGCATCGTTTCCCTTTTCCCCCCTTCCTCAATCGCCTCCCCGCATTCTCTCTCTTTTTCTCCTCCTCCTTTCCCCTCCCCCCACCGGAAGTGGAGTGGAGGCGAGTTTTGCAGCCGCGGGTTATTTGGCTGATGGGAAGCGGGAGGCGGAGCTGTGCGCGGACTCCGCATCTCTTCGGAGTCCATCTCGCTCACACACACACACACTCGTAGCTACGTTGACGCTACGGAAGACAAAATAGCCTCTTGGCCGTGTCCTCTCCTCCCCCCGTCCCCCCCCCACACAGGGGGTCGCTGTATATCCCTCCTGGGTCGCCCCCGGGCGTGAAATACCCTCGGCAAGTGGCGCCTCTAGAACCTCCTCCTCCCACTGGATCACTGCCGTTAAAACACTAAATATCCAACAGCGCTGTCGTGGCCGCGTTGCACCAAGCGCAGGTCCAATATTGCCAGTCTTTAGGGCGTTTATTCGGAAGCCAGCCCCGCTGACTGCAATGAAACTCACTCCCAAGGTAGGAAGGGTGACCCTATGGAAAGGAGGGCAAGGGCTCCTGCCTTTGCAACACTTGTGTGGAAAAGGGAATCTCAGCAGGTGTGGTTTGTACAAGCATGCAGCACCTGGCGAAATGGCCTCTTCATCACAACAGTTGAAGCTGCGAGGGCCCTGCCCTCTTTTGTATATGGTCACACTAGCAAGGCTCTTTGCAGCTTTAAATGTTGTGATGAAGAGGGGATTTTACCAGGTGCTGCATGCATGCAAATAACGCCTGCTGAAATTCCCCTTTCAATGCAACTGTTAAAGGTACAGGAGCCCTGTCCTCCTTTCCATATGGTCAGCCTACTAAGGTATAGGATTGCATTTGTCCTTATGTGAGATTGAACACAGTGGGACTTACCTCTGAGTCAACATGAGAGCGTGCCCTCACTTTGTGGGTACTTATTGCAAAGCGACAGGTATTGTGTGGCTATCCATGTGTTGTTGTTCAAGTCATGATAAACAAGTGAGTTCCTCCGATGCTTGCATGTTTTTTGTTAATAAAGCTAACAATGCTACTAGGTTTTCTTAAATTTGTCTCCCTACAAATATATTTAATATTTCAAAGCAACATTTCTGATTCCCATTATCATGAGGGGAATAACCACTCCATTTTAAATCATATATTGATTTAAAGAGCAATCCTAATCCACATGTTTACTCAAAAGTAAATCCCACTGCATTAAATAGAGCTTACTCCCAGATAAGTGTATATAGAATTGTGCATACTTACCTGGGATTGGGTAGCAACTGACACATCACCAAAAAAGAGTACTTGCATAATATTTGAATATTCTAATTTATATGTGCAGGTGCAAATTTAGAAATCATTTGCACCTGTAGGGCAGAATAGGACCTGATGACTTGTGTACCTTGCTCAGTCTGCTGTCCAGTTGCTTTTGATGGGAAACTTCAAGAGCCCTGCTCTCCCGTCTTATGGTTCTTTATTTCAAACCAAACTTGAACTAAAGAGTCCTTCAACTAAAGGACTGTCCTCTGACAGTCCTTCAAAAAGAAGAATATCATCTATAAACTATAGGATCCACAGCCACCCTAACGTGGGAGTAAGTCCTATAAATCAATGGGGCTAACTTCTCAGTAGTGATGTGAAGGATTGCCCTGTAACTGAATTCAACATTGGCCCTAGGTTCAGGCTGCACTTTGAATGCAGCAAAATTAAAGGGCAACAAGTTGTTAGTTTATCATTAGTTATTTAGTTTATCATTTTGGATTGTAAGTTCTTGAAGACAGGGAGTTGTGTTACTTTGTAAATGTAAACTGTACATTTTATAGTATTATATAAATTATTTGCCATTGTGGAGATTAAAGACCATCTGGATTTTCCAGCTAAGGTACAAGGTGATGTGGTTTGCACATAACGCTAACCCATGGTTTATTTAATGCATTAGTTATTTAAATCTGGATTGTCATGGTGTGTGAACCCAGCCGCACTAACAAGCCATGGTTTGTTAACCATGAACAGTCCAGAAAAAGTACCCATAATGACCTAGCTTGTATGTAGTGGCTAACTGTGGGTTGTTCAATCCATAGTTAGCTGTGGCCATGTGGCAGTGACCAAATACACTGACTCCCACACATTCATCACTTCCACTTCCTTAAACAGTTCAAGAACACCCATTTCTGGATTATCATCTTTAATGTCCAAACCCAGAAATTCTGGGTGGTTTAGGGATTAAACAACCAAGAGTTAATCCAACAACAGACTACATACTGATTCTGGGTTGTTTAACCCCTAAAGAACAGAGAGTTTCCAAGTTTGAATGGAACCATTGTTCTTTACAACATAACGATTTTATAAGAAAGTATAACCTAGCATCACCACAGTGTTTTGGAAGAGAAGTCCAGCATAATAAACTACAGAAACTGAACAATATTTTTGGGTTAATGGGGTGGAGACTGCAGGGAGAGATGTGCTGTAGCTTAAGAAATAGACTAGATGAAGGTGCTTATTATTTTGTGTTGCCCATGGATCTAGTTGTGCAGAGAACTGCTCTATTTATATGTGCCTGGAATTCCTTACTGGTATCAGTGGACTGGAGCCTTCAGTGGAATTGTTAGGAATATCCTGGAACAGCAATTTGTGGCAAGGATATCCAGCAACTAGCTTCAGGTTGCCCATACGTTTGCAACCTGAACTTTACGAGGGCTGGATCTGTATACAAAGCCATTTTTAATAAAAGTGCTATAACAAAGATTCCTCTTGCACATTGGGAAGAGAAGGAAGACAGAAGGGTTTGCCCTACAAATAATTGCTCAGCAAAAAGAATATAGTATACAAAGTGGTTCTTGCTAAATGTGGGCTTGGAGTTAAGGTAGGCCATTGTAGCTCCCTTTTCCCTTTCACCAGGGCCAGCCCAAGACATTTTGCTACCTGCGACAGAGCAGCAAATGTCACGTCACTTGCCTACCCGAGTCAAGATGCATCATATCCAAAGCCAGGCAACTTATTTTGGCACATGAGGTAGAAAATCCTATGAGCACCACTCCCCATCCCTGGCAGTAGAAATACAATAAAAACAAAATAAATAACCAATAATTTGCTGCTCTTTTATGACACCCAAAATCTGCAGCCTGAAGCAACTGCCTCACGGTACATGTGACAATATTACCAGCTGTCAAAAATAGCACTTCAGGTTCTGCCCCTCCCTCACTCTGACACTCCGCAGGTTTGCCCCAAACTTGCATATACTCAATTACATAACCTGAAGCCAAGGATGAAGTTGTTGTGGAAAGCTTTTGGAATATGTAACCTGGACACAAGTTTTGTCCTGATGTTTTGGAGGAGGGTGTATATCTACAGTGTGCAGAGTTTCATCTATGCCTGCAGAGTGTCTTAATTCATAGATGATTATACTAGTAATAGTACTACTAAAAATCAGTTCCATTCCACAGGGATATGTGCATGTTTCTGATACACAGGGAATCAATGTTAGGCTTTCCCCTGTCAAGCTATCCATGACTATCAGGTACTATATTTGTATCCTGGAAGGAGGGTCCCTAGACTGAGCATTTATCTACTTGTGTCACAAGGCTCTGCTGCCAAAGAGAGAAAATAACCACCACCACCAGCAACTCTAATTAGTATTTTTAGTGAGTTTGGCTTCAGTAAGGGTAAAGTTTGATTTGGTTACTAGGTTCCTGTTTATGCCCCCAAAGCATTTGGCAGGAAATGTAAACTCAATAAATTTAACCAATAAAAAGTTTGATCCAATATTTAAGTGAGCTTGTAAGCATGGAATTTAATAGCCAAGAGATAAATCTACCTATATATTTGACATCATGCCAGGGGGTGTCAGGGGGTACTATGCTTGAACAGGACATGTGTCAGGGGGTACTATGCTTGAATCAGGATCCTACCGCTGTCTGCACATCTGCCCTGTGTAGTGAATAATCAGGACTGCAGTTTTGAACACTTGCCTGATTCCCAGATAAAGATTCTCAGGCAACAGATTGGTTCTACTCACCCAGGCTAACCAATGGCTCTCTTTAACAAGAAGGGCTCAGAAATGCTTCCTTTTAGGCTGCTAATTTGCCTGGGCAACAACTGTCTTCCTATCTCTGGCTTGACTCCAGGTTCCATTTTAACAGCTGCCTGTAGCTCATCCCTGGCAATATTATAGCACATTAGGCAATCTTCTCTTACCATCATAGGTGGGAGAGGTCCCGTTAGAGAGTGGAAATGGTACTTGCTGTGTTTTGTCCCTCTGTGATCTCTCATATCAGAGAAATCTCCACACATTTTGCTTCTTAGGGACTGCAGAGGAGAAAGCCAGAAACAAGAAGATAAGCTGCAATGCCTTTGTGTGGTAGTAAAAGGCACACGTCCTATCTCACTTCTCACAACTCTGTGTAAGTTCCATTTCCCCATCTACCAACAGTGCCAAGCATTCCACTGATTTCACATAGACAGTGCTAATGCCATACACACACATTTTGACACCTAATTTTCCTTTGGGGTTGGGAGGGAGGTGCAGGATTTGGATATTTTTTTTAATTGTAATTTATGGTCTTGGTTAACTAATTCAGATTCTTTTTGTTAATGAGAAGCTCAGCGAGGATGGCTTTGTACACATGTTGTCAATATTTTGGAATTTGATTGGCAGCACCTTGTCTCATAAGTATTGTTCTGAGAAAGCTATCTTTAAAGTTTTGCTCCTGCAGCCTAAGAGTAATAAGATCCTGCTGTGAATATGTTAGGCTATATGCCTTTATTGTCACTGAAGTTCCAAACCTATACGTCCTTTGCACTAACTGAATGAAAGAGGAATTGCTCTCCCGCAGTATGGGTGCAAGATGGATGAGCATTCAAGATGAACAAAATGGGAGAAAATAGTCTCAGAATGCTGTAAACAAATTTATTGATGAAAAGCCCCAAAGCCTTTTCATCCATAAAAGTGTTTATAGCACCTTGAGATGACTCTCTCCCTTTGTGTTCCTCCTGCGGTATGCAAAGCTTGGGAACACCACATACATGCAAATGCCTTCCTGACTACCACATCACCCATCCTGGTCAAGCAACCAATGAGGGTACTTTGAATTTAGTCAGAATAAAGCCTTAACATGCAAGCTTCCATGTGTATGCCAGTAGAGCAGACTCATGCACAGCTTACAGGAGACATTATACATTCCTACCACAACATCACAATGAAGCTTCACATGGGTTTTGGCGTTGCGGAAGGCATAGCTATAAAATCAAGAACAAAAGGGGAGGTGGTTTTTTAAAAAAACTTTCCTTCCTGCCTTGTTAGTCACAACCACACACACACCAAATATCTCAGCCACGGCAATGCACCACTGGGGAAGACCAGCATTCCTCTTTCTGCCTGTAGCCCTCATGGTGGTAGTGGCTTACCTATCACAATGGCCAGCTGCTACATAGGCCAGGCTGAAGTTCAAGTGTATGGGGACAGCCTTAAGCCTCCTGGCACAGATTTACAGCTCCTGGATGGCCTCGTTGCCTGCCTCCCCCTTATTGTGTATCTCCTCTAGAACACCAGATGTTCCTCTTTCCCTTTCCAGCCCTCTGATTCCCATCTGGTTACACACAGACGTAGAATCATTGGACTTTCTGCCCAGTTCATTCCTCACAGTTGTCTTTGTGGATGTGTTTGCAGCCTCTCACCGCCATAATGGTGGGTGGTTCATTGTAGCATTAAAGTCTGTTTGTAGTTTGGAGTGCAATTAGGCCAACTACCCACTGTGTGCCTCATTGTAAGCCCATGTGTAAAATGCTCCCTTTGTGCTAAGTGCTCCTTCTATCAAAAACGGACTGTAACAGAACCTATAAAAAGCACAAAGGCTTCCTTCAGAAAATGGAAGTCCTGCCTAAATTAGGAGGGGAAAATTTGCACAAACTCTGGTAAAGCAAATGTAAGTTGACAACAAGGCAAGCAAAAACAAAAAAAAATCAAGAAACATATTGTTAAAATCATTAAGACCAACAAGAAAATGTTCTTTGCTTATGTCAGAAGTAGAAAACCAACTGGGGAGTTAGTGCCGGAGCTGGACTGTAGGCAGCAGTCAGATGTGAACCAGAAAGGAATCAGAGCTGAGTGACCAAGCCAGGGTCCCCTCTACAAGAATTCGGTTTGACGCCCGGTTGTCCGATTATGCGCATCTTCTTGCAGTCACTTTTACGGCAAATCACTATACGCGGGAGGCAGTTAAGCACATAACAGGTTGCCTTACTGGTTGTATGAAATGCGTTTTAGAGGTGTATAATGCGGAGAATCGCTTGTTTACATGGTCATAAGGCGCTTTAACAGCCACGGTAAATTAAAACTCGCTATTTAACGCGCATTCGATAATGCGCATAATCACATAGAAAATGCGCCTCAACCCCCGATTTGCACTCCACTCTTGTAGAGGTCAAATTTTTAATGCACCTTGAAAGAGCTTTAAATCGCTCTTGTAGAGGCACATCAGGAGTGAAAACTGAAGAATAGATACACTGAAAATTTAAACCAGCACCAGGGAGACTGCTGTTCCTTAGGGTAACTCCCAGCCCAAACATAAAGCCCTTTGTAGCCCCCCTTCCTATCTAGAAAAAACCAATGGCCAGCTCATCATGACATGGAGCAGTGGCACATAGAGCTCATTAGAGGGGTCCTGGTTCTAGCCCAGCTGGTTCCTGATAAGCAGGTGGGACTGTGAGATAATAGAAGGGTTAAAGGAGAATAGGGTAATTGCAGAGAGGTTGAATGAATTAGTAGTATCTATCTTCACTGTTGTAGATGTAGGAAACACACTATACCTGAACTTTGAAAAAAGTTTATTAGAAAGTATAATAGCCCAAAGGAAATGCAAGGCATACAAAAACTCATTAAAATATACAAAATACAACTGCAAAATGGAGGGAAAACTTATAATTGCAACAGACATATTAAGGACCAAACTATTTATTTATTTATTTATTTATTACATTTGTATACCGCCCCATAGCCGAAGCTCTCTGGGTGGTTTACATAGGATTAAAAACAATTAAAAACAATATACAAAAACTAAAACAGCAAAAACATACAACATACACACAATCTGTACATTTAAAAACCACTTCAACACTTCAAAAAACTACCAAAACAAAACAAACCCAGGCTCCTCAGATATTGCCAAATGCCTGAGAGAAGAGGAAAGTCTTGACCTGGCGCCGAAAAGATAACAATGTTGGCGCCAGGCGGGCCTCGTCGGGGAGATCGTTCCACAATTGGGGAGCCACCACAGAGAAGGCCCTCTCTCTTGTTGCCGACCTCCGAGCTTCCCTCGGAGGAGGCACTCGGAGGAGGGCCTTAGATGTTGAACGTAGTGTTCGGGTAGGTTCATGTCGGGAAAGGCGTTCCATCAGGTATTGTGGTCCCAAGCCGTGTAAGGCTTTATAGGTTAAAACCAGCACCTTGAACCGGGCTCGGAAACATACAGGCAGCCAATGCAAGCGGGCCAGAGTAGGTCTTATATGTTTGAACCTACTGGTTCCAGTTATCAATCTGGCCGCTGCATTTTGCACAAGCTGCAGCTTCCGAACCACCTTCAAAGGCAGCCCCACGTAGAGTGCATTGCAGTAATCTAACTTGGAGGTTACCAGAGCATGGACAACTGAAGCCAGGTTATCCCTGTCCAGATAGGGACGTAGCTGGGCCACCAACCGAAGTTGGTAGAAGGCACTCCGTGCCACTGAGGCCACCTGCGCCTCAAGTGACAGAGATGGTTCTAGGAGAACCCCCAAGCTACGAACCCGCTCCTTCAAGGGGAGTGCAACCCCATCCAGAACAGGTTGAACACCCTCCATCCGGTCAGCGGAACCACCCACTAACAGCATCTCAGTCTTGTCTGGATTGAGTTTCAGTTTATTAGCCCTCATCCAGTCCATTGTTGCAGCCAGGCACTGGTTCAGCACATCCACAGCCTCACCTGATGAAGATGAAAAGGAGAAATAGAGCTGCGTGTCATCAGCGTAGTGATGACAACGCACTCCAAAACTCCGGATGACTGCACTCAACGGTTTCATGTAGATGTTGAACAGCATGGGGGACAAAACTGACCCCTGCGGAACCCCATACTGGAGAATCCACGGGGCCGAGCAATGCTCCCCAAGCACCACCTTCTGGAGCCGACCCACCAAGTAGGAGGGTATCTCAGAACATAAAGCAATCAAAAGCATCCCTCACTCAATCAAGGAGAGAAATTGACATGAAGGGCAGTATCCTATGCTGCCCATGTGCTAGCAGGACATACCACTAGCACAATAGGAAGTTAGTGGTTCATAAAACAACCAGAAACAAATGGAAACACTTATTTATGGAATGGGGCTGATCAGCAGAGCTCACAGAAGGGAACTTTTCTGACCTGTCCCATCCCACTCATTTCCAGGGTTGCTTTAGGAAGTGCTGGTTCCTATTGTGCTAGTAGTGGATCCCACAGGTACAATAGAGCTAGCAGAGGCACAGTGTCGATATAGGATCCTGCCTAAAATAAATAACTGGCTTCCACAATGCACAGACAGATCACTAGTCTAAAACTGTTGTGGGTCAGTGAATGAGAGAGATAAGGAGAAACTGAGCCAGGGAGTGTTTGGGGCATGACACTCCATAGAAGCTGGTGGAGACCAGTTGGGCTTCAGGCCAGCTGATACTAATTGCTCATTAATCCCCATCCCATAAAAGTCTGGCCAGAGCTCAACCCCAGGGCTGAAAGCAGCTATCATCTTGGATGTCTGTGCCTTGTTCTGTGTGTTTCAGCTCTGTGCCTTTGAGTCAAGCTTGGATTCTGACCCGACTATTCTCTTGTGTGTTCCTGAAACCTTGGACTTGCTCAGACATATCCTGACCCTGTGGACCGACTTCCTGACTACGATTCAATGTCTTGTGATTCTACTACTGTTATCTGGACTTCAACGGCATCTTCGGCTTTTGACTGACGGACTGGATTACTGACCTTAGACCTGGATATTCCTAAGTGGCATCCTTGAATTACGACAAAAACAGTCCTTTGTTAGGCAGCTAATTTAACTAAGTTAAATAAAATAGATTACATTTCATTTAGCTATTAATTTCTGATAGGCTTAGATTCTGTTTTCCGTGCTTAGCAAATACTTTCCTGACAGTCACTAAAATATAAAGATTAGGAAGGTGAAGGTTGAGCATACAGAATTCAACAGACACTAACCTAGTTCATACAAGATGGCAACCTGCCATGGTTTAATTTACCCATGGGGGCTGTTGCATCATGTTAGGCACCAACGAGTTCCATTTTTGCATGGTGCCCGGCTTGTCTTGTCAGGCAAACTTAGGCAGCAGGGGTTATTTGAGTATAATATAAATGTCAAATAGCCCTTGGCTTGTTTTAGGGTTATTCAAGGATTGTCTAACCCTCAAACAACCTTCCGCCTTGTTTGCATGTCATGACAAGCCATGGCAAGCCAAGCGCCCATGGGTGCCCAGCGCAATGTGACAGCCTCAGTGGGTAAATTAAGCCATGGTGGGTAGTAGTTCATTCTGTTGAAAAGGCTGTCAGCTGTTGAAATGAAAAAATGTTCAGCATTTTCTGACTCTAGCACTATGCTTCCACATATGCAGGAAATCCACTTTGGCTGACCCTTACCTTTGGAAGCATATATATTTTATGGATTTTCCAGTGTGCAATGTATCCTTAGAAATGTCATAACTACTTTCTCTGATCTTCAAAGAAAGTGTGAAGTGAAATCCTTCCATAAAAAGGAAGTACAAACTTCCTTTTCTACATTTACTAGCAAAGTACAAACTTCCTTTTCTACATTTACTATTTCATTGAGTAAGGCATTGACCTTTTTATTGTTACGATGAAGAGAGAATTTCACCAGGTGCTGCATGCATACAAATGACACCTGCTGAAATTCCCCTTTCTATGCAACTGTTAAAAATACAGGAGCCCTGTCCTCCTTTCCATATGGTCACCGTAGGTGGGGGGATTGAGGGTGTGAGAGAGAAGCTTATCTAAGGTCACCCAATGAGTTCTTGGCAGAGGCAAAATTTGAACCAGGGAATTCCTGATTTGTAGCTCAGACCTTTACACACTACACAATACCATCTCTCTATGCTACTTTAGAAACAGGGAACTGAGACCGTGATCCAAGGATCGGGGAGTCCAGATGCAAAGGGCTTCTTGTTTCAGATGGTATAGTTTTTCCCATTCCTTAATAATATGTTGCACCTACCCAAATCCCCTTTTCTCCACAGTTATTGAAGGCAAAGGAGCTCTGCTCTTCTTTGCATCTCATTGCACTATCATGGCTTCCGTGTGAAAGGGTCTCTATTCTTTTTTGGGCCTATGGGCACATTTGGGATTTTTACAAAAGTGCCGCGGGCACTGCCCCTTTGGGTTGCCTTCCCCCCTCCCACACAGCTTTTCCATGGGCTTTTAGGTAAGTAAAAATCAAAGATATGGTGCTTGCCAGCACTGCAATGGCATAAAAACATGGACCCAAGGTACCGATAATCATGACCTTTACATGGGGAGCCAGCAAAACAATAATCAAATCACCTGTGGATACATAGGTGACCTGATTTTCAGGAAGTTTGGGGAGGATCTCTTATAAAAGTCATGAGGATCCATGCCTCAAATCCATGTTTTTGTGAAGTGGCAGTCATTCGCTTGACGGAAACATGTGTGATCTATTATTTGATGGTGGTTTGGGGGCAGGGACAGGGGGAATCCTGCGTAATATCTATGCAAATTCAAGGGGACTTGTTTTGCTGGATCTGACTTTTACCTTCTGTAGGTGCCATGTGTGTGTGTGTCCACCTGCATGTTGCGCGCACCGCACACGTGCATAGACCTATAATCTCTCTCGCTCTTCCTCTCTATGCCCACCCTTCTTCCCAGCACTCCATTTGCTTGCTTTCAACCATAGGCAAATTTTAAAATAGCATACCAAGAAGTGACATATCCAGACAATAAGTGGTTCTTTGTACCATACCCACCCACCCACTTATGTACACACATGGGGGGGATGTTCACATCCTCCTGTTCCAATCTCCAGTAATTTCATTTTATTCCTCCTTCTCACACAGTCATCAATTTTTCCCCTTTCACTCATGCCACTGATTTGTTATGAGGGAGGGTTGAATATTTCCTGTGTGGATGATACAAATGTTTTCCTCAGCATTAATTTTGAATTTCAGCTACAAATACGCTAACCTGAAACAAAATAGGAAAAAAATGTGTAGTTACAAAAAGTCATTAAATTTGTCATTAAATTTGAAACATTTCAGGAAAAAAAATCATCTCTGTAGCATAAATGGGTGAGAAGTTATGCATATTTAAATGTGGCAACTACATAATAGCATGGCAGCCATATTGATGATGTCATCACGCAGCCCCCCCCCCCCACTGGAATATTGTAAGACTCACTTTTCTGAGACACTTATGTCATATATAAACAAAAAAATATCCACAAAGCTTTTGCACTCTTCGGGTAAATAAATCCTGCCCTGGCTCTGGGACTATTAAATTTTCTTTTGGGCAGATGTTTGGTATTCTTCAAATCTCACGGTAACCTATCTCTTGTATGAGTAGTGCAGTTTAGGTTATTTAGGTGCGAGCACAAAGTATTAGGGTCTACATCTCTCTCTCTCTCTGTAATGTTTGGCTGAGCACAATGTGTGTGTGGGAACTAGATTTTCATTTATAAAGAGTTCTGGCAGCGCACAGTAATATCAATTGCAATGGAGAGTTATCTGGAAACTATCTACGGAAATAAGTTTCCCCACCCACATCCCACCCCACCCATTAAAATATATGATTAGGTACTAATGATTGGTTTTAAATGGTGATATTTGAATTTCACTGAATGATAATTACAGAAACTTGATAGTTTGCATAAGGCGTATACAACTGTATATATTACCAAAGTAAGATAAGATTTAGTTTGCTTTTCTTTTAATTCTTTGAAATGACTAATGTTTTAGTGGATTCTACTTTCTCCCTAAAGCATATGCCACTTTATGTGTGTGTGTGTGTGTTGCAAGCTAGATAAGGTTGTTGTCATTTTTGTTACTTTTTTTAATTCTTCAGAATGCCTCTGCTACATTCATGATATGGAGGCTTTTATCTGTCTGGGAGGTGGAGGTGGATTTTTACTGTGTGGCTGAAATTAACTTGTCAAAAGACTTCCAACTTTAGAAGCTTTTACAGCTCAATTGAACCATTATTCAAAACTGAATGAGGAGGCTGTAGACTATAGAAGCTCACAAAAATAAATTTCACAAGAATATATACACGCAGTGGAATGCTCGTATCTGACATTCATGCTGTGTCTTCACTCCATGCCATTACTTTTAACATTCCCTGAATATCTGGACTTTTATTTATAAATCTAAATCTAATATTTTATTTTATTTTATTTTACTTATTGCCCTTGAAACCAGCAATGTACTGTATGCTCCCTCATGGCCTTTATCAATTTCAGTATTTTGTCCCTGTCTGACTTCATTGTCTCCCTGATATTCTGTGCTAATTTGGACTTTGGCTGGAGTCCACACCTCATTTTTTAATCAGCAGTCCATCAGAATGATTATCTGTACAGTGCATCGAGCCGCCCAAATATTCCAGGAGAATGTATTAAAATATAGGGAAAGTGTCCCTCCAGACACCTAACTTTTGGGGTTACCTATCAAGATAACCTCCAACAAGAATGGCATTTCCTGAAGGATTTATCTTTTGATGGTGGATTCCTGCATTGAGCAGGAGGTTGGACTCAATGGCCTTATAGGCCCCTTCCAACTCTACTATTCTACGATGCTATGATTATATACAAAGCATGTTAACAATGCTATGTAGTTAAGCAGAAGAACATTTCATTTCAAAGGATACTGCCATATTGATATTATAAAAGCTGTCAACAAGGATGTTTGAGAGATCGTAGCCTAAAACTGCCTTCCCCAACCTGGTGCCCTCCAGATGTTTTGGATGACAACTTCCAGAATTCCTGGTCACTACCCATGCTGGCTGGGGCTGATGGGGGTTGAAGCCTCAGCTATTGGGCAGGTTAAAAATGTAATAAACGAAAACAAACAAAACATCTGGAGGGAACCAAGTCGGGGAAGGCTGGCCTAAAAATAAAGTGAACATTTTAATTCCCCAGAAGTTGATGGAAGAACCAAGAGCCCAAAGGTTGCAATCCTGTGCACACCTCCTTTAGAGTAAGCACCATGGAAAACATTAGAACTTAATTCTTGATAAACATTGAGATGATGTAGCTTTAAATTCACACTATTTTTTTAAAAAAGAGAGAGAGATGACTGCTAAACCCTGGCTGTGTTAAATCTCTGCTATAAGATCAGCATGATGGATACATTTGAATGGGTTTGGATGAGAGCAGCCCACATTCAAATTTCTACTCAGCCATGAAGCTCACTGGGAAACCTTGATGAAGATGCTTTCTCTTGGCTTCACTCGTCTTGTTGTGAGGTCAAGGTCCAAGATGGCAGCAGTCCTATGTGTTAAACACAGAATGTTTCTCCAGTCATGTGGAAAGGGGACAGTCTGGATAATCCTTCCTCCACCTGTATGTTACCCTCCCCAAAGCTCTGAGCATAAAACACATGAAGCTCTGTGCATCAAGTCAGCCCATTGCACAATCCAGTATTACTCAATATTGTCTACAATGACTGGCAGTGGCTCTCCAAGATCTCTGGAGACGCTGGAAATTGAATCTGGGACTTTCCACATGTAGAGTATGTGCCTCTTTCGAATCATGTTCACCTCAGCTAATACCAGGAGCTCATGGCTGGATGAACAGCGCAGTGGGGATGTCAGTAGGCTGACCAGATAAAATCCAGGTCAGGGCTCCTGTAACTTTAACAGTTGTAGAGAAAAGGGAATTTCGGCCAGTGTCATTTGTATGCAATTAGTTCCTGGTGATATTCCCTCTTCATCACAACCGTTAAAGTTGCAGGACCTATACTAGAGTGACCATATACAAAAGAAGGCAGGGCCCCTGCAACTTTAACGGTTGTGATGAAGAGGGAATTTCACCAGGAACTAATTGCATACAAATGACACTGGCTGAAATTCCCTTTTCTCTACAACTGTTAAAGTTACAGGAGCCCTGACCTGGATTTTATCTGGTCACCCTAGATGTCAGCAGCAGGCAGGATGTGGACTCAGTGCAACCCCCCCACCTGCCTAACACTTTTGCAGTTAAAATTGGACAGCCCGCTTTTCTACATTATTCTGAGTTTCTTGGAAGAATTACAGATAGTGACAGGAATGGCACATAGTAGTTGCTTGAGCATCAAAGCTGACTGCCCATAGCCCTCAAGGTGCTGAGCTATAAAGCCCTGCACAAATTAGGCCTTAAATAACTCAAGAGACACTCCATGCATATGTTCAAATTCACTTTCATGTCAGTTCATTTAATATTTATAACCTACTTTTTCTTCCAATAGGAAGCCCAAAATGGCTGACAACGGGTTGTGTCCAGTGATGGCTTTGCCTTAGGTAGGCTGACCAGATTTTAAAAGTCAAAATCCCGGTCCCCCCCGCCCCCCCAAAACAACCCCCCCACCAAGCCACCCCCCCCCAAAAAAACCAGCCTGGACCTACCGCCGGGTTCCTCCTTCGCCCGCGCGGCAGCGCGGGGTCCTCCGCTGCCGCCCGCACGGCCGCGCCGGGTCCTCCGTCGCCCGCGCGGCCGCGCGGGGTCCTCCGTCGCTGCCCGCGCGGAAGAGGCGGGAGAGGGCCGGATCCGGAAGTAACGTAACCGGCCCTCTCCCGTCTCTTCCGCGCGGCCTCTGGCCTTTCTGGGGCTCGTCGCGATGGCGACGAGCCTCGAGGAGCCCGGAAGCCCGCGCGGAAGAGGCGGGCGTGGGCGTCCGGGCTCCTCAGGGCTCATCGCCATCGCGATTGAGCCCCAAGGAGGCCAGAGGCTGCGCGGAAGAGGCGGGAGAGGGCCGGTTACGTCACTTCCGGATTCGGCCCTCTCCTGCCTGTTCCGCGCGGCCTCTGGCCTTACGAGCCCGGCAGCGGCGGCAAAGGCGGAGGAGGAGCCCGGGAAGCGGCCGCCCCAGCAGGTAAGAGCCCCCCTTCGTGCTTACCTGCAGGGGCGTCCGCTTCCCGGGCTCCTCCACCGCCTCCGGGTCTCACTGCCACCACCGCGTGACCCCCCGCCACCCTGGTTTTCCCCTGGTTGGCCCGGTTGGCCCGGTTGGCCTCTGGATTCCCGGTTAGGACCGGGAAATCCCGAGCCACCTGGTCAGCCTAGCCTTAGGCAGAAAGTGTGTCTGCTCATGCAAGGCTGCAAACCCAATTTTCACCAATCCACCCCCCACCCCACAACTTACTGCAGCTCTCTACATTGTACCCCTAGAGGGTACTTCAAATCTTAGCAGCAGCTTTGTGGGCTAATGATTAAATGAGTAGGTGGAGTGATTGGCAAAACACAGGTTCCCCCCAATTTGCTCAAGCAAAAGTGCTTCCTGTGAAGGCATAGACTTGATTGGATACAACCCAATAAATGCAAGACAATCGGTACAAAAATATCAAAATTACAATAAATATGATTGATATAGATCAACATGATAGGTTTTTAAACAATAGATAAATAGAACGGTTCAACAGCATATCAAATTCATAATGAGAAATAAAGCAACATTTCAATAACGTAATACCAACAATAACTAGCAAAACTCACATCTAACTAACCCACTTACTATATGATAATGACAAATGCAACAAACTCAGACTATTACCCCGCAGAGAGCAATGGCCTCAATATTAAAGTCTAGGATATCTCTCCAGCTGTTCTGGTTGCTGCTCAAACCTGGTTGCTGTTGTGCTGGTGGAAACCACACTGGGCCCAAGAGATATCTTCCATCCCCAGGAAGTATCTTCAGGCCAATATTTCAATTTGTGGCATGCAGGGTGCCCTCAGCTAGGCCAAAGACGGCAGTGGCAGCTCTCTTGATGGGCTGGTCAGCTCATGGCCAATCTTTTCTCAGAGCAGCAGAAAAAGGGGAGCAAGTAATTAGAGATTAAAGATAAGTATGCCTCTTCCTGCTCCCAGCCATTCCGGCTGCTGCTCAAATTGTCTCTTATAGCCAGCTGAGAATGGCCTTCTACGAACCATTTATCAATGAAGAGGCCACACCTAAATGTATTCTGGAGTTACTGCTCCCCAGTTTAGAACCAAAGCCCCAGACCATGCATCTTCCTAATGCAAGGAGACATTATTTGTGCAAGGGTTTATTTGACCAGATAGAAAGAGGGCAGATGAAAGCAATATTGTATTTAATATATTATGGCCTTTTGCATGTTTTTACATCTATATTTTATATCATTTCTGGTTTGTTTGTTTTAGATATGTAAATACCTTTTGGGAATAAGGGTAGGCTAAAAACATATGAAAATAAAATGAGAAAATAGATGGAATGATGAGCAACAAATGGCTGTCCTTTACCCACCTGTTTTCTTGGATGACTCCCATTCAAAAGGTTCCACCACATTTCAGCTCATTGGAATCCTTCTTTGTGCTGGGGTTGAGTTGGTTTTTTGGTTTTTTGTGCGTGCATTTTTTTTAAAAGTTTGAAGAAGGTCTGCCAAGCATAATTAATATTCCTCCTCCTCATTCACATTACCATTTCTCCTGACAGTCAAAATTTAAGCATCCGATTCCATTCATTCAACCCCAGCCCACGGGAATTCAGTCACACAGGAATGCTAATAACGAAGCAAAAGGTTTATAGATCTGCAGTCAGCCCGCCAGTCATGGCGTTGTGCTCATTCAGTTACTTTTGTGGACAAAGTGTCTCGTACTTCATCTGGATTGGCTGTTTGCCAGTGACACTCCTGAGCCTTGCTCAGAGAGAATGGCCAGCCTTGAGAGAGCCCTACATGCACTACTGATTCTGTTCTCTCTCCCTCTTGTGAGGGGAACAGCTGCAGTATTGTTGCAACCAGTGAGCGTTGCTATGGGCACGGGTGCCAAGGAGCACGAAGCGCTGAATAAGAGAGGCTGTCCCCAAACCTTCAAAACTAAAACTGCTTATTATACTGTGTATTTTGTTTCAAATAACCTTTTGCCATGGAAGAAAGTTTTATTCTTGTTCTAAACATTGTTGACAGATGTATAATTCGGCTACTTAAATAGATGTTTAATAACCAGGGAGAAGATGCCGCTAAACATTCTACTTAACATCAGGCTTATTTTCTGTGATTATTAAAACGTCATTCATTGCTCTGCATTATCGGTTTTCACAGGACTTAATTTGTCGAGCATTCAAAAAGGAGATCACACAAACATTTTACAGATGTGTGTGCGCAGTTGTTGAATTCTTGCCAAAGGGAAAGAAAAAGAAAGCACGGATATGTTAAAGACATTTAGCAGATGACACTGAAGCTGCTGCTGTAGCAATCTCAGAACTGTTGGCTAAATAAAAAGTTTATTCAGATGAGCAGTGCCTCCACATGCATTTTACCCTTTGAGAAAACTCCATCCAAATGGAACTTGGGTGCTATTATCAGTTGTATATGTAACGGGGGAGGGTGAGAATAGCTGTTCTATCACCTTTTTAAAAAAGAATATACAGAATAAATAATATCTGCAGCCCTGGGGAGTGGAGTGACATTAAACAACTAAATTAAAAAATATTAAAAGATTCATAGCATAGCAGAACATTGCAACACAGGAAAGGCTGATCATGAGATGGAGAATGGAAACAGAGGTCCCCTCTACAAGATTTCGCTTTGCCCAATTATGCGCACTGACGGACAAGAGCATTTACTCCTAATACCTATTCACAAGAGGAGGTGAAGCACATTACGGGCTGTATGAAACATGCTTTAAGTTGTTTACATGCGGAAAATCGCATGTTTACATGGCCATAAGGAGCTTTAACTCCCGCAGTAAATTTTAAGTCGCTATTTTACGTGCATTCAATACTGCGCATAAGCAGAGATAAAAAGTGCCTCAACCCCCGATTTGCGCACCACTCTTGTAGAGGTAAAATCTGTAATGTGCCTTGAAAGAGCTTTAAATCACTCTTGTAGAGGCACCCAGAGAAAATCTTGAAGTACTAGGTGACTTTAGCCACCTTCACTGGATAAATGCATGTTCTAATCACAGCAAAGAGGTAAAATTTATAGAAACTCCCCCAGCTGAGCCCTAGAACAGTTGATCTTGAAACAGTTGATCATGACCCAGGACTTAATCCTAAGTGGCACCCAGGACCCACTGTGAGATGTAAATGTTGTTGAACTGATTGAAAACAGTGGCCACAGTGCTTTAAATCTAATGTATATTAGATTTAAATGTCGAGGAAATACAGCAGTCACATTTGTCTTCAGAAAAGGAAACTTCTCAAAAATAGGTAAAAAGTATTTTAAAAAGGAAAGTCAAGATGATCAAATCTCCCCATAATGCAATTTATTCAAAACTATAATAATAGACATTCATCTAAAATGTATACTGCAGGTCAGGAAAGGTACTATCAAGTGCAAGAGGTCACCAGCATAATTAATGAGGAGTGTGAAGGAAGCTATTAGATTTTTTAAAAAGCTTCCATCAGAAAATTGGTCTTGCCCGAATGAGGAGAACAAAAGGGAACAAAACTTGTGCAAAAGAAATTAAAGCCGACAATAAGGGGTGCGAAAAGGGGGGTTGAGGGTCAGATCACTAAAAACATTAAGACCAACAATAACAACCTCTTTAAATGCTGCCAAAACAAGATACTGTCTAGGGAGGTGGTTGGGCCATGGGATGACAAGGGAGTTAGAAAAGTGCTAAAAAAGGATAAAGAAATTGTAGGAAAGCTGTATTAATTTTTTACATCTATTCTCACTACTGCTGTAGGATCTCAACTGATATTTTCATGAAGGGCGTCTCAGGTATGGAGGCAAATTGTGGTGACTGGAGATGAAATTCTAGATCATAACGACAAACTGAAAACAAACAAATTATCAGGATGATATACATTCAGTTTCTTAAAAACACACAAATATGAAATTGCTAAACTACTAACAAAAATATGTAACATGTCCCTAAGATTGGCCTCTATAACAGAAGATGGGAAATTGCCAATGTAATGCCAATGGGGGTGGGGGTTTGGTTCCAGAGGGATCCAGAAAATTGCAGCTGATTCAGCTTAACATCTGTTCCATATAAATTGGTGGAAAGCATTGTGAAAGATAAAATTACTAAGCATATGGAGGAGCAAACTCTGCTGAAAAAGAATCAACATGGCTTCTGCAAATGTAAGTCCTGTCTCACTAGCTGTTTAGAGTTCTTTGGGAGTATCAACAAGCATGTGGATAGGTCATATGGTAGACACATTGGCTCAATTCGGACGACATGATAGTCAATGGTGGGTTGACTAACCCTAACCCTAACCCTAGGGGGCACTCCCCACACAACATGGTAATAAATAATCAACTGTGGTGTGGATGAGGATCAGCGCTGAGTTGACTATGGCAGCATTCGGATGACACAATAGTCAAAACAACTGACGATTGTTTCCCCCAGACCAGTTGTTTATTGTGTCGTCCGAATTGAGCCATTGTGTATGTGGATTTTAAAAAGCTTTTGACCAAAAATTCCTGAGCAAATGGGAATTGCAATGGGGTATTATTTGGATTTTCATGACTTCAGCTTTGGTCCACCAGGGACACACAAAGCAAGAAAAGCGGAATATGCAGCACCTTTCACAGGTCACATGAAAGCCCTTCTCATTCCGCATGGGCAGAGTAGAACTGAATGTCATCAACCCCATTAACCCTGCTCAGCGAATGAAAGAGACTTGTTTTTCACACCTCTCCCTGTCCCCACCCCTGCTACTGCACGCTGAAATAAGGCTACATATGGTGAATCGCCAAAATAACCATACATTATAACTTAGGGGAAACACATCACTGCATGATTTTCTGAATGAAAATGTTAGGCTAGATACTCTCCCTGGCAAAAGGAAGTATTGTGCAATTCCAGAGGTGAGAAATAGTGCTTTAGGCTTTCATCAATGGGAACTGTAGGTTAGATAGTCTGGATAAAGAAATGATTGCGGTGGGGAGAAGAAGGAAGGGGGGGAGAGCCAACCCCATCTCTTAACCATGTCACTGCCAGCTCTCAGCCACATCACAGAGGCATGCTGAGGATTTATTGTGGACGGAGGTTGCACGTTGCAACTGATGTTCCTGAAAGCCACTTTAAGTAAAAAAAATACGGGCAAAAAGCACTTTTGGAAAATGTGGCCTTTCAAGAGGGAAGCTGCTGGTTGGCTGCGGATTGGTGACAATGTCATGCAATGCAATGGACCTCAAACTGCTCTCTCTCTCTCTCGCTCTCTGCACTCAATAGCTTGTGTAGAAAAGCGTTATTGTGGAAAGCTCAATGAAAACGTTGACCCAGTGTGTGGCTTCTGTGAAGAGAGGGCAAATTGCATGTTGGGGATCATTAGGAAAAGGATAGAAAATAAAACTGCTAATATTATATTACAACCACACTTGGAATACTATGTACAGTTCTAGTCACTCCACCTTCAAAATGATATCATAAATCTGGAGAAGGTGCAGGAAAGGACAACCAATTAATCAAGGGACTGCAGCAACTCCCCTATGAGGCAAGGTTATAATATTTGGGGGGGGGCAGGTTAGCTTAGAAAAAAATCAGTGGGGGGGGACATAGGAGTGTAAAATTATGTGTAGCAAGGAGAGAGTAGGTAGGGAGAAAAAACTCTCCCTGTCTCATAATACTAGAACCCAGTGGGGGTCATCCAATTAAGCTGAATGGCGGGAGTTTCAGGACAGATAAAAGAAAGTACTTCCTCACACAGTGCATGGTTAAACTATGGAATATGTAGTGATAGCCAACGACATAGATTGCTTTAAAGAGGGATTAGATAAAGCTATCAATGGCTACTAGTCATGGCAGCAATATATTACCATCACTATCAGAGACAGTGGCCTTTTCCACACCAGGCGTTTTTTGCCTGGAATAGCCCCGGGGTGTAGAGGGAGGGACAGAGGGAGGACGATCCCGGAACTACCTGATACACACCATCAGAGCACAGGGACCAGCCAGGGGCCATCCCAGGCAAACAGCCTGGTGTAGAAACAGCCAGTATGCTTCTCAATTCCAGTTACTGAGGAACATGAATGGGAGGTGCTGTCTCATTTATGTCCTGTTTGTGAGCTTCCCATAGGGCATCTGGTTGGCCACAGAATGTTGGACTAGATAGGCCCTCGGTTTGATTCAGCACAACCCTACAGCTCTTCTATGTTCCTATTTTTGTAACAAAAGAGGACAGGTAGAGGTTTATAGTATGAATGGTTTGGAAATAACTCTCTCTCTCTCCCTCTCTCTCTCTCTTTCTCTCTCTCTCTTTCTCTCTCTCTCTCTCTCTCTCTCTCTCTCTCATAGTGCTAGAATTTATATTCCCTCAATGATGCTGATTAGCAGCAGTAGGTTCAGGACTGACACACAGTGGAATTCACTAGCCCAAGAGGTAGTGGTGGCTACTAGCTTTTCTTTTTAAAAAAAGAGTATCTGATTTCAAGGAAGTTTAGTCTATCAATCCCTATCCATGTACAGAAGCAGTATATTTCTAATATCTGATAATAAGGATGGACCATATGAAACAAATGGAGTAGGGTGACCTTATAAAAAGGAGGACAGTGCTCCTGTATCTTTAACAGTTGTACTAAAAGGGAATTTCAGCAGGTGTCATTTGTATGCATGCAGCACCTGGTGAAATTCCCTCTCCTTAGCAACAATTAAAGCTGCAGGAGCCCTGCCCTCTTTTGTATCTGGTCAAGAGGGCAGGGCTCCTGCAGTTTTAACTGTTGTGATGGAGAGGGAATTTCACCAGGTGATGCAAATGACACCTGCTGAAATTCCCTTTTCTATAAAATTGTTAAAGATACAGGAGCCCTGTCCTCCTTTTCATATGGTCACCCTAGTTAAAGAAAACTAAGGGCTAATCCACACCAATAGCCCTTTTGCAACGGAGGAGGGATAATTGTGATGGTTCCCAGCTTCCACGATTGTTGCTCATGCAAGGGAAGGCTGCAAGGTCTGGAGAGTTCTGGGAAGGTTTGCAGACATCAGAAGACTCAGCACCTGAGTCCAGGGAGAGTAGTGGGGAGGAGAAGTCACACAGCTGCATCCATGAAAGCAAGATGGCTCTCGCGTCAGCATTGCACAGACATGCAGAGCCTGTGAATGCAGCCAGGGAAAGGCCCTAAGGATTACAACCCTACTCCGCCTGGTGCATCCCTTCCATCCTTGGAGCCACCTGGGGTTGGTTCAGGGGTCTCTGCAAAGACAAAGGAGGGACTGTTACATAGGGGAATGATACTGTTGTCCTGCAGGGTGCCTTGAGGGAAAGGAGGCTGCAGCACATGCCACTTTGCATTCCCTCCCTCAAGACTCCTGGCTTCTGCATTGAGGCCATTGGGGTGGGGGGTGGGGTTCTGTTTAAGGAATGCACTTCTGGGTGGGTTGGGGCACTGACTTTTCTTCACAGCCTGCCTGCTGCTGCCCTCTCCCTCGTCAGTGCCACCACCGTGATCTCCACTACTTCCCTGGTCTCCATCTGAAGGCAGAGGGGAGAGAACGTTGGAGTGATGTTAAAGGGGGTCCCGTTGTGTGGTTCACGAGACGTCGCCAAGACACTTGCAGAGCTCACAGTGCAGCCCACAGTATGGACAGAAGTGCATTCCTGTGGCAACACACCGTGCAGCAGTGGCCATAGCTGCTGGGGACGAACATACAGTCCATATGCCGTTTCAAAGGCATCTCCTACATGAGATCTCATGCTTCTGCCACATCTGGGCACTGCCTGCACAGGTCCCATGGAATGCCTGGAGGAATGAAGGAACGTCCTCAGACAGGGATGCCAGACAGAGGGGTACGGAGGAATGTGAGGCAAATAACTCGCCAGAAAGACCCTCCTCCTCCTCCTTATCCTGGGGGACACTGTTCTTTTGGCTGCCCTCCCCAAACAGCTCCTGTGAGCCCTCAGAAAGAGAGGGAGCTGGATCAGTGGATCGAGAGGATGGAGTTTGGGCCTATGTCCTGATAATTTTGAGGCTGCTAGCCATGCGTTTGGTGTGAACGGTGGCATCTCCACAGAGAATGCTGTTTAACTACTCAAAGTAAGGGCAGGTGGTGTTGGCATTGCCAGACTTGTCATTATGATTGACAGCGCGACGGTATTCCTGCCCCATACACTCCGTTTTGGAGCACACTACTGCTGATCGCTGGACCTCAGCTGCTCCTGAATCATCTGCTCACTCCAGATGTCCAAAAGGTCAAGGATTTCCTGGTGCCTCCAGGAAATCCCCCTCCCCTTAGAGAGGCCAGCCATGTCAGTCATGTCTCACACCTGTACACGGGTAAAGAATAATGAAAGGAGAGGCTAATGATTTTGTGCACAAGTGAAAGATCAGGACTGCCCCATACCACGCAGGTGAATTCTCTCCCCCCCCCCCACAAAGGTCGGGGCTGTACCACTGAGTGCGGAAAAGCACCACCACAGGGAAAGTGATCCTCGGGGAAGTGCTTCTGCTCCCCCAAACCGCAACCGCCACCATAGGAGAGAGGGAACATGGCTGCCCACCTTCACCTGTTGCGTAGTTAGATGCAAAGTTGTGCAGGACACCAGCTCAGCCCAACAGAAACTCACTCCCTACCCAGAAAGCAAGCACAGTGCCATGACTGTATTCCTAAAGCCAGGAGCGGGGCTGTCTTCCCCAAATATGAGAGGCATCCTGTTGGGGCGAGCCTCGCTCCTCCCCTTCCCCCCCCCCCAACCTACGTGGCTGTGGTGCTGAACCCCATGAAGGACACACAGAGCAGAGCAGAGCCACTCTGGAGTGAAGCTGCTACCCTCAGGTGCAGGGGCAGCCATTGGCGAGAGGGAGATGCTGCAACCACTCTGTCAAGTTCAGTACACAAACTTTTCCCGCAAGTGGTTCCTAAGAAGCACATCCACACATAGCTATACAACTCACCAGGGGCTGATAGGCACTTGATTGAAATTGTAGAGGTGTGCAAATGTATCTTCGCAAGGGGAAAAAAACCACTCACCACTGCAGCATGCAGGTATGAAACCAAAACATGGGGTGCAAATGGCAGCCAGCCCCCACTCCCACACACCTCTGAAAGCGGCACACTCCTGGTTGGCTGTTCGCTTGAGCCATGAACTCACAATGAAGAGCAACAGCTTCACGAGGGCAGCCCACATCAGCCGCAGACCTCAGGATTGTTGTGAAAGAGGGCGGGGGGAAACGTGACAAATCCAGTCAGCGATATCCTGGAATAACTGAGTGGTGGACTTGAGATCACCATGGGAGTAGGTGAAAATCATGTGGCGTGGTAGGGACAACTTTGATATTATCCTGGAATAAACGGCTGGTGCAGACATGGCCTAAGTGAGAAGGTGTCCCTGTTGTAACCAATCTGCTATTACTTTCAGAGGCAAAACAACTGGAATATACAGAGAAGCAACAATTCCTTGACTCAGAATCCTTGGATTTGAATCAGCCTTACTAAACAACAGACCTGATGTTCGACTTTCTAGCATGCAACAAGAAGATCACTAAATAATCTAAGAGGTATGTGTCAGAATATTAGGATGTTAAGTCCTTCACCACTGCAAGGGGAAAATTTCTCTTTAAAAAATGTGAGGTCTCAAAGATAGGGCATACCATTTGAAAACAGATTCTTCAGCAGGCAGGAAATAGCTGAGAATTATATAGTGGCAGAAGAAAGCTGGAATTAATGATCATGAACTGATTGAGATCAGTAAGCCAAGTTAGCTGAACAGGGACAATGAACTTCAAAAGATTTCAACAAACAGAAAGAATGAAGTCTGTGACCATGACCAAAATTACAAAAGCATGGCCTTGACCAGAAAAATGTGTTGTAATCCTTAAGAACCTCTTGTTCCCTTTGTGACTCGCATTATGTTTGATTTACCATTTGTTCTTAATTTACATTTAAATATAACCATGATCAAGTCCACTTTTAAGCATTGGTTTTGTGAGCAAGAAACAACTGAACCTAGTTAGCATACCTAGAAGAAAACTTTAGAATTAGATGATGATGATGATGATGATGATGATGTTTTGAACAAATGGTAGTGAATGGACGTTTGTGTTGGATGAGAAGGCAGGACATTCTCTTAGATTCAGAGAAGAGCCAATCATATAAAACAAGGGGACCATGTGGTCCCTTGTGGGATGTCTGGAGCACAGCTCTTTGTATGGCCGATCAGGGACTAAGGGCTATCTGAGGGATTCTACAAGAGCGATTTAAAGCTCTTTCAAAGTGCATTACCAATTTTACCTCCACATGAAGAGAGCGCAAATCGGGGGTTGAGGTGCTTTTTCTGTCTGATTATGCGCATTATCGAATGCACGTTAAATAGTGAGTTTTAATTTGCAGCAGGAGTTGAAGCGCCTTATGACCATGTAAACAACTTTAACGCGTGTTTCATTCAACCAGTAATGCGCTTCACCGCCTCCCGTGTATAGGGATTAGGCGTAAAAGCAATTGTGAGAAGATGCGCATAATCGGTCAACTGGCCGTCAAACCGAAATCTTGTAGAGGGGACCTTGAAGAGAGAACAGAGGGACTGAAGAGATTACAGGAAGGCAGGAATAAAAAATAACCATCTAAAGAAGACTATGGAATAGAGAGAAGATGCCACCTTCAGCCCTTACACAATATTTATTCAACAGCAGTACCCCTAGTGGGATGGTATCAGAACCTGATGCCTACATCTACAACTCAGGATAGTGTAGTTAGAAACCGGTCTGAGAAACACAGACCCATTATAGCCTATTATAGCCTATGGAAATAAACCAAAATGCTTACAGTTCTGTCATTTTTACAGATAAAGAGATGAAACTTGGCAGCATGGTAGCTCTGAAGTAGGAATTGAGGCATGCCAAATTGGAAGCAGATTGGATCATGCTTTGATTTTTAGGAATTTATTAAAGTTCAAACTCAAAGGTCCTCTTTGGGGTCTAGGATCTTGAGCAGTACACACGTTGTTGTTTTTTAATGAAATTAAAGATAAAGACATGAAACTTGGCAGCATGGTAGCTCTTAAGTAGGGCTTTAGGCATGGCATGTTGGAAGCAGATCGGTTCATGTTTTGATTTTTAGGGGAAAATGTAAATCAAACTTTCTTTAAAAAATCCCTAAAGACCAATCTGCTTCCAACTTGGCATGGCTCAGTTCTTACACAGGCTGCATTTCCATCCCTAGATATTTACCCAAAGGTAAAACCCATTTAATTTCCTTGGTTTTTGAAAAGCAACATACTTGCTTTTAGATTAGCCAGTCTCAGCACTCTATGTGTGCTATGAATGCCTGCTCTGTCTGTCCCTATAGTTTCCTGCAAGGCCCAGCCAGGAGTGGCCAGCAAATTAAACCCAGGGGTGGAGGGTAGGATTCCATCAAGTTCATCTGAGACTGGGTGCTGTAGAACATGGAGTGTTGAGGCTGGATTTCTGGCAGACCCAACCAACTTTATGGCCTGTTACTCCCTCTATTTGGTAGCCTGCAGGAGCATCTGCCTCATAAAGCAAATGGCCACCCATGTAGACATGTTCAGCGAACATCTCCCCTTGTGTCCACCCTTTCTCAGCAGGAAAAGGCTCCTTTGAGGGCAATCAGCCGTTAATATTGTTACGGTAATTTGTAAGAGCAGAGCTTGAAACAAGAGGCTCCTCACTCATGTGCTCAATGAAGTGCAATGGAGGAGAAAGAGTAACTTCCAGGTAGATACGTTTCGCCTACTCTTCTCAGGTCCATCCTTTCATGCCACCACTTTCCCTTTCACCAATCAGTGCTGCTCCCTCCCCCCCAGCCTTCCCTCGAAGGCAGTTTAGGTCACACAGACTCTCAAACTGCACTGAAGCTGCAATGATGGGGAAATCTGTCAGAAAACCAATTTGCAAAAAAAAAAAAAAATGGATTTTGCAGCATTTGCAGTATAAAAAATCGTGCTTGTTTCAAGAGGGGCATGTGTCATGTGCCAGGTGCAATAGGATGGGAGTAAATGCCCCATGTAGATGGGGCCCCAGCCGCTGAGAGGTCCAGGAGTACCAACAGGGACACACTTCCCCTGTCAATACTCAGGCGTAGATCATCCACTAAGGCAACCAAAGTGGTCTCAACTCCGTATCCCGCCCTGAAGCCGGTTTGAAATAGGTCTAGAAAATCTGTATCATCCAAAACTGCTTGGAGTTGGAAGGCAACCGCCCTCTCAACCAAAAGCCTCCTGGAAGTGGTTATGCATTATTAAGAAAGTATTTATTTATATCCAGCCTTTTTCCCAGGGCTGGGACTCAAGGCGGTTTACAAGATTAAAACAACACACACACACACACACACACACACACATATATATATATATATACAAAAGTTAAAACAGAATTAAACCTGCAGTAAAATTAAAAAAACACTTAATTAAAAAAAAACAGTAACAGATTTTTTTAAAAAAACACCAATACTTTAACTCAATGTCATGTGTATGTAAGTTGATGCATTAGAAATAGTTTTAGAAAGTCAATGTCTCTATGAGTTTATCTCTGTCAGAGTTTCTAATTGGCGTAGCTCTCTCACTTTCTTTTGTGCCTTTGCAGCTGTAATAGGTTTCTCTGAGAACTTAGATTTGGTACAGTGGAGGGGGGTACTCTTGGAAGCTGTCACTCAGATTGTAGCATCATCGTAGTGGGTGGAGCAATTTTGCTCTGTTGGCACAAGGGGATGGTTTACAGGTCAGAGGACCTGTCTGTTAAGTGGTTTTGAATAGGCTAGGCCTCTGGTCTATAAGAGGGGGGAGCAAGGCTGAAGAACCTTGCTAGAGATCATCTTTTGACGCAAGGCCTGAAAACTTTCTTGTTGGATTCTATCTCAGTCTGGGACTTTGGAAGCACTCTGCACATGTTCTCTCTCTTGCTATTTGGATTCTGGATTTCTAAGGATTGTGCTATGGAAAGTACTGTGAGGCTTTTCATAGACTTGAACTTGTGTTTGCTGTGGATCGTGTGTTTGTGGCTAGGCTCAGGTAGCAGGGAACTGCTAGTCTTTAGCAGGAGGATGGGATTCTTGTGCTTGAGGTTTTATCTTCTCTGTGATCACGCATATTGTATAAGCTCAGCATTCTGCAGGCTGTGTTTGATGGGGCATGATCTTTCGGCTCTGGTGGCTCAGAGCATAAGTGTTTCTCCCTCCCTGGGATCTTGTTTAGGCTTTGCCTAGGTCTTGAGGTATGCGATACCTAGGTATGCGGTATCTGGAGGAGCTCAAATCAGATGGTGGCAAATTTTAACCTCTCCTCCTGAGTGATTGCTTGAAAGTTCGTATCAGGAAAGGAGCTTAAAACTTCCTAATCATCGTTCAGCTTTAAGTGGTGTTGTTTGGAGAATGTAACCATTATGCTTCCTACCATGTGATTTACTCAATAAAAAGAAGTCTCACCAACATGAGTGTCTCGTGTCAGTTTGCCAGCACGTATGAATGCCAGGGAATGGGCATGCACACAACACACAGGTCCAGAGTAGTTCCAAAAGCCTGCCGGAATAAAAATGTTTTTGCCTGCCTCCAAAAGTGTAGCACAGAGGGAGCCAGCCTGGTCTCCCTAGGAAGGGAGTTCCAGAGCCTTGGAGCAGCCACCGAGAAGGCCCTCTTACATGTACCCATCAGGTGTGTCTGGGATGTTGGTGGGACTGAAAGAAATGCTTCCCCAGAAGATCTCAGAGCACAGGCAGGCTCATGTGGGAGAATATGGTCTTTCAGATAACCTGAGCTCTTTGAATTGTGCCCAGAAACAGACTGGAAGCCAGTGGAGCTGTTGTAACAGGGGAGTTTTATGCTCCCTGTAGCCAGCTCCGGTCAACAATTTGGCTGCAGCTCTTTGAATCAGCTGAAGTTTCCGAACACTCTTTAAAGGCAGCTCCACATAGACCACGTTACAGTAATCCAAATGGGATGTCACTAAGGCATGTCTCACTGTAGCCAGGTCCGACATCTCTGGGAACGGGCACAGCTGGTGCACTAGCTTTAACTGTGGAAATGCACTCCTGGCCATCGCTGAAACCTGGGCATCCAGGCTCAGGACTGAATCCGGAAGTACACCCGAGCTGCAGACCTGTTTCTTCAGGGGGAATGTAACCCCATCCAGCACAAACTGACCCTATTCCCTGATTTGCCTTGTGACTGATCAGGAGCACTTCTGTCTTGTCTGGATTAAGCTTCAATTTGCTTGCCCTCATCCAGTCCATTACTGCCAACCGGCACTGGTTTAGCACCAAAACAGCTTCCTTGGAGTTGGGTGGAAAGGAGTAGTAGAGTTGGGTGTCATCAGTGTATTGTTCCATCTGTCTCACACTATCAGTGGTTTTGGGGCTATGTTATTAGGGAAAGGGTTTTGTCTTGTAGGTCTTTCTTTTTTGTTTAGAAACCAGGGGGCAAAGCTATATGTCTCCAATAATTCCATCAGGGCAGGGTTGCTATGCTGTGCAACATTTGCTGGAAAATTGAGGTGGTTGCCTATTGTAGTTGGTTATAAAAATTACATTTATCTGACAGCTGAATGAAGTGGCAAACTATTTCCTGGGTTATACCACTTCAAACTGCAGGTGGGGGATGTCAGCACATTGGAATGCTCTCCTTCAAGGTGTGTAGGGGGAAACCCCTCCCTCTACACGGAATAATGCCATGCAAGGGTAGCTATATCTCACCAAGACTTTCTGAGAAAAACATTCAAGTGTGCAGTCCTACATTTGCAGCCTGAAGTGGGTCAGCTTTACCACTTGATTCTTCGGATTGATTGTGCAAACAATCTGTCAGTTATGGGCTTGAGAAGGATCTTGGCATTAGGACAGCACCGAAGACTCTTCCAACAAACGCTGAGGTGTGGGACAGCAGGCATGGGGCATTGCAAGCAAAGGAAGGGACAAATTCTAGTCCAGAAAGATGTTTCTCATAAGAGTCAAATGGCCTCAACAGCTTTATTAAAATAGCAATAAATATACAATGATCCCCTTTACAAGGATTCGCTTTTGCGCCTGGTTAGCCGATTATGCGCATAATCGCTGAAGTGCATTTACGCCTAATACCTCTGCACGAGAGGCGGCGAGAAGCGGAGAAGCGCATTAAGGGATGACCAAAATGCGCTTTACAAGTAGTTAATGCGCATAATCGCTTGTTCACATAGTCAAAATGCGCTTTAATGGCCAGAGCAAAATAAAACTCGCTGTTTAACGCGCATTTGATAATGCACATAATCAGAGATATAACGCGCCTCTACGCCCGATTTGTGCTCCGTTCTTGTAGAGGTAATTTTTTTAAAGCACCTTGAAAGAGCTTTAAACCTCTCTTGTAGAGGCAGCCAATGTTAATACGGACAAGCCAAATCAAAGCCCCAGTGTGATGATAATCTTCAAAACATTTTAATTATTTTAATCACCCTGAATCACCTTCTGAGTGCATGTGAGAGAAGTATATGACTTTGAATTAAGTAAAATATTTCCCTCAGGACCTATGAGTAATAAATGGGAAAGCTCTCTTCATTGGGTTCCTTTTCCCATAAATTAGCAAAGAGATTGTTTATCTGTGGGGATTTTATTTTTTTTTGCTCTACTGCTTGCTGGCCAAAGGCACTTCTGTGATTGATAGCATTGGCTGGCACTTATTTCTCTAGTTATAATGTGTGCAGCTCCTGTGACTGTGCAGAATACACACTTTCCTTTGCCAGTATTATTTGACAGCAAGTACTAAGCGGAGAGGCAACAGGTAGCCTCAGCTCAACTTTTAGTAATTAAAAATGTTTTTTAAGATTACTTACTAATCAACTTAATATTTAACCTGTACCAGTTCCAGACAAGAAACAATTTAAACACACAGACCCGGTTTTCACAATCACCGCAGCTTAAACAAGCCAACAACAAGACATGTGTTATTTGAGGGCTGTTTCCCACTCAAATAAGCCATGCCACTCAGATCTGGATGACACAACAAGCTGTGCCTGGGCGGATAATGGGGCAAATGGCGCCTGCCGCAAACCGGTAAATGTCACAGCTTAAACAAACCATTGTGGCTTGTTTAAGCTATGGTGATCATGTGGACCAGGCCAATGTAATCAGTAAATGTGATCAGTTGTTGTGGCCCAGAGGTTTAGTTGTGTTAGTCTCTCTCAGCTTATACCCAGGGGACCAAGGGTTCAAATCCCACCTCTCTTATGCTGGGAGACTGCCCAGGCATCTATGTTGAATAAAATGAGCTGGCAGACACCATGCATTTCACTTCTGCAGCAATTCTAGCTCCTGTTACACTCACCTGGTCAGAAAGGAGAACTGCACATTCAATAAGACTACACCAAGGATCCATCTAATCCGCCGTGTTTTGTTTCTAATAGTGGCTTCCAGATGCTTCCAAGAAGCTCACAAGCAGCGCACCCATCTTTTAGACTGACCCAAGACATTTTGCTACTTGAGGCACAGGACAAGCTTAGCATGGAAAAAAACCCCTCCCTTACTCAGTGCTTTGCAAGGGAAAGCACTTTCCTCTGATCAGCTACTGATAGGAGATATGAAGTGGATGGGGGCAGGGGAGGAAGCTATTGATTGATTCAGAGCCTTGTCCTTCGGAGGCTTTGTGAGCCACAGCTCTGAGAATAACCCAGGGTCCAATTGACTTTCAATATTATTCCCTGTGACTCTTTCCTAGCCTGTTTCCCCACGCTGGTGTCTATTCCACATTTTGGCCAGAGTTCCCCTGTTCTTCTACCTTGTTTGCCCCAGACAGATCCATTTGCCTGGTATAACCATAGAGACAAAGTTTGGACCCCACTGCATCCAAACCCAGCATCCACATATAGCACATTCCATCTAACTGCCATTCCAGAGCCTGGTAGGGGAACAGTGCCCGTTGCATGAGCTGTTGGTCCTGAGTCGGAAGGTGGCATTGGTCCGGACAGGGAGCTCAGATCACTGGGAAGCAGCTACCAAAATGTTTCAAGATGAATGCACAATTTCGGTTCCGGTTTCCGGTTAACATGATTAGCAGCGTATTTTTCGGCTCCACGGTTTGTTTGTTTTAAAATGAAAGTTTAGCTGATTTTAATGGCCATAGAGTGTTTTAAATTGCTTTGTCTAAATTTACAGTTTTAGCTAAAGTGTGAGTCAGGTCCCCTCCACAAGGATTCACTTTTGCGCCCAGTTAGGAGATTATGCACACTATCCCTGAAGCTCCTTTACGCCTAATACCTCTGCACGAGAGGCGGCGACAAAAGGCGCTCCCCTTCTCTCTGGCAGGCTGTGGGCAGCAGGCGAGCGCTCCTCCTTCTCGCCTTCCTTTACCCCCTCTTCTTCCTCCTCCTCCTCTCGCCGGGCCATCGCCGCGGGTGCTGGGGATCACAGAGAGCCCGCCGCCGCCGCCGGCACCGCCACCTCCGTCCCCGAATGCTCGCGCCCCATGCAACGCGTGCAGCGGCAAGAGCAGGAGGCGCCCCTTTGGCATTCCCGCTCCCCACCCCTCGGTTTCACCGGAGAGAAATAGTCAAGTGCGCCTTTCGTGGGGGTCCGTTTCCCAGCCTCTCCTCCCCCTTCCCCAAGGAAAACGTTCTCCCACGGCCCCTTCTCATCCCCTCCCCCAAGAGTTGCTCCCCGTACCTGCGTGGCTCATCTTCCAGAGTCTCCCCCTGCGCAGCTCGCCCTCTCTTGCTCTCCCCCTTCTCGCCTCGACGGCTTCAAATCATGTTCCCGGCAGCCAGGCGCTTAGACTAGCTCCCTCCGCCGGAGCCCCCGGGGTTGCTGAAGTTCAGGTCGGGGCATGGAGCGATCAGAAAGGGGGTGAGGAAGGAAATCTGCGCCGTTGCAGCCGGGGGAGGCTTTTGACAGCGGCGGCAGCAGTCAAAATGCGCTTTAATGGACGGAGCAAAATAAAACTCGCTAATTAACGCGCATTCAATAATGCGCACAATCGGGGAGATAACGCGCCCCTACGCCCCATTTGCGCTCCTCTCTTGTAGAGGTAATTTTTTAATGAGACTTGAAAGAGCTTTAAATCGCTCTTCTTGTAGAGGTAAATTTTTTAATGCGCCTTGACAGAGCTTTAAATGCCTCTTGTAGAGGCAGCCTCAGGAAAGCTGTAAATGTTTTGGCTGCTTCAAGGTCAAATCTGCTCAAGTTCTAATCAGCTGTGAGGAGGCTCAGTGAGAGCTCTCGGCGTTTGGACTGTGTTTGGAATTCTTCTGATAGACTTTACAAATACACATACACAAGCTGCAGCATCTTATGTGTACTCCTGTCTCATTGCTTTGTGAATTTCGTGGACTTCTACTATTGTTTATCGAGTGGAGGACGTTGCAGAGTGGCGTTGTTTGATTTTTACCATCTACCTGCCAGAGTCCCCACCATTCTGCTGTGAAGGCTGCATACCAACGTATTTGATTCAGAGGAAGAAATAATTGTCTATAAAACTATATCCTGGTTGCAAGAAACAGCACAAACAGCCCATCAAAAGCATCATGAAAGAATTTAAAAGAGCCAGGAATACCGATACTGACGAGGAGCTCGAATTACCAACCCCCAAGCAAAGCAAACTGGACCACTATTTTTTGCCATCGACTAAAAAACAAAACGTCTCCGAGTTTACAGTTCCGGTGGCAAATCGCTTTGAACCATTGCTTTCAATTGAAGATGAGGAGACACACTGTGAGTCCAAAAAAGCAGGGACAAACAATGGGGACAATCTTGCCAGCGGAATCAAATACATCTGTCATGGGGAAATGAATCTATGGGATGTGTTAGAAAAGCAAACTATGCTAATCAGTCAGACAGTTCAGAACATATATAAACAAATAGATTTTGTTATCAGGAAGCTGGATATTATAGCCCAGGAGGATAGTGGCATTCAGACACATACCAGAGGAGGCTGTCAGCCTAAGAATGACGATAGAACTATGGTTTCCACAGCTAGATCAGCTACAAACAAGGGAGCAATGTCTCTGAATACCATGAGTACTGTAGTATTTCAACCTTGTGATTTGATTATTGATGTTTATCCCCTTACAGGATTCTCACCCAAATGGAACTCTGTGTTTTGGGCCAAGCATCATTTGCAATTACTGCTGGGTTTATCAGCAGTAAAATCTAAAATCGGTGCAGAAAATCTTAGATAATGGTCACTCACAGAGAATGATTCTTTCCTTTGAATCCAAAAGGATTCCATCTCTAATGATGGGAACAAAGCCCAAGTTAACTCACTCAGGAGTGTTTCCTAATCGGTACTTTGTAGATACAGCAATAAAATCCCTATTACCATTAGGGAAGGGGGACAGTAAGAAAGCAATATCCCCATTACAGTCTTTATTGCCTTCTAAATATTCCCCAATACCCTGTGAGGATCTCACCCAAGGGAAAGGCTTAATCCAAATATCTGCCAAAAATATCCCAAATGATCATAAGACTTTAGAGTCAGCTGCCCAATTAATTAATAAGGAAACTGCCTTAGGCAGTAAAAGTGGAAACACCCAGCTGACAGACTGGTCAGAGACTGTTGAATATAATCTTCCACTCTTATTTGCTGATTCACCTAAAAGAAATAATCAAGGGGAAATACACAGATTAACCAAGTTACAGGTTAGCTTGGACTGCATCGCACAGCTGAGCCATCCCAACGATGCTGCAACTGATCAGAATCAATCCCATGCTAAAGTGATTGAACCAGATTGCATAGTCAAAAGAATGGCTAACACTGGCAAGTTCCAACTTGTTGATGCAGATCTGCAAATCCAGTCTCCTCTAGAATTTGAGCTATCAAACTCAAATAACTCAGATGATATAACCAATACCAATTGGCTAAATTACCAAATCCTCAATACATCAGAGCTAGGCACCTCCCTGACAACACCCATGGTTACAGGTAGCCCAAAACAAGTTCCACCAACAAAGGAAAATGGATGTGTGTTTTTCGACATAGACTCACTAAACAGCGTGGAAGTTCTAGCTGTAACACCTTAAGTAATACAAGTCTAAAACTACTATCTTGGAACATCGTAGGATGGACCTCTAAGCAAAACAATGATCAATGCTTGAACTTTTTGGGCCAATTTGATATCATTTTATTGCAAGAAACTTGGCAAAAGGAACCTATACAGTTGAATGGATATGAGTGCCACTGTTTGGCAGCAGTGCCCTCTGATAAAGGGGGTAGGGCCAAGGGTGGACTAGCATGTTTTGTTTCTACAAACATTAAGGTAGATATAACTTTTATAACTCCTTGTAAGCCATTAGCAGTTGCTGTGCTAATCAAGTGTGCAGAAATACATCTAATAATAGTTAACATTTACTTCCCTCTCTGCCCAACTAAACTGGCTGTGGATAATATGTGGATGAGCTTAGATAAATATATAGAGTATCTAGGATCTTTGTATCCTGCTGCAGTATTTGTAATAGCAGAGGATTTTAATGCACGAATTGGAACAAATGATCTAAAATTATATGCCTCCTTTTGTCGTGTCCTAGACTTGGACACATTAGAGGGTCAGGACACTTTTTGTGTTTCTAAAGACAACAAGTTTAACTACGCAGGATTCAAATTGGTCCAATTCATAAGACAGAGAGATTTGCAGCTACTAAATGGCACAGCCAAAGGGGATCAGAGAGGGGAGTATACCCATTTCTCAAATCAGGGTGGAAGCGTAATCGATTATATACTGATTTCAAGACTAATTTCCAGGTTCCTTGCCCACTTTGAGGTTGGCACCTACACAGAAAGTGATCATTTACTATTAACTATGACATTGGCAAATATAATAGAGAATAATACACGTTTACAATCCCAATATATTACCAACAGAGACTTAGGAGTGACTGGTAATAAGAGAATAAAGTGGACTCCCAAAACAGATCTAGCTCTGTCCCAACTTTTGCAATCAAAGGATTTCAGTACTTTACATGCTGCAATCCTTTCTGAAAAATCATCCACTGAAGCCATATGGGGATTTCAGGATCTGATTGATGGATTACAAGTATATTTAAAAACAGAAGCTAATCCAGGGCCGAGAAATACAGTCGTGAACTCAAGTTGGTATGATAACGAATGCAGAATGGCCAATAGCCATATGATTAGAACTTATTGAAAATATAGAAATACCAATTCTGTTTCTTGGTTGAGGGAGTACATAATAAGTCGGCAGAAATACAAAGCATTTATCAAAAAGAAAAAATGGCAGGATGGAACAACTGCCTGGCAATCACTGGTGAAAGCCTCTCATGCTAAAGATAGTTGTCTTTTTTGGCGCACCATGACAGGACTACTTGACAGGGCTTGCACCTATCCGCTATGTGTAATTAGACCAGATGAATGGACATTTTACTACCAGGCACTGTTCTCCGATAGTGACATGTGCAAGGGGAAGGCCTATCAGTCTAGGGAAGCCCCAAATAATCTACCACAATGGCCCCCTGTATCAACAAATGAGGCTAAGGATCTTATCTCCCAATTAAAGATAAATAAAGCACCCGGAATAGACTTCATACCACCAGAATTATTAAAATCTAATATCAGTTGGTGGGCCCCAATGCTGACCGCTGTATTCACTCATATTGATTCAACAGGAATAATACCCAAGGCATGGGATACAGCTATAATTGTCCCCTTACACAAGAAAGGTCCTAAAACTGAACCAGCAAATTACCATCCAATTCGTTTGCTGAGTGTAATTAGTAAATTGTATGCAAAACATCTATACAATAAGTTAATTAATTGGATGGATGAGGAGAATATCCTGTCAGATGCACAAGCCGGATTTCAACAAGGTAGATCAACTATAGACCATTGCTTGGTTTTGAACCATCTAATTGACAAATATGCAAAAAAAACCAAAGGAGTGCTATACGCTGCTTTTATTGATTTAAAAGCAGCATTTGACTCAATCTCCCGCTCAAGACTTTGGGAAAAACTGGCATCTACATCTATAGATAAAAGACTAGCATTTCTGATCAGATGTCTGTACAACAATACATGGCTGAGAATACGTTGCACAACGGATGGTGGTCTCACAGACTCAGTCCCATCCTCTAAAGGGGTCAAGCAAGGCTGTATTCTGGCCCCTGTTTTGTTCAATTTTTATATTAATGATATTGTTGAATCTTTATCATCTTCAAACTTTCATGCCCCAAAAATAGCCACAAAGGAGATCTCTATCTTAATGTATGCAGACGATGCAGTAATCCTATCGCAGACCAAAGTGGGATTAAGGAGGTTGTTAAGGGCATTCTCTATGTACTGCCAAAAAGAACATCTCATAATTAATTATGATAAAACGAAGGTAATGGTATTTGCCAGGTGCTACAAACCACATAAATGGCACCTGAATGGGCACCTTATTGAGCAAGTTAAAGTATTTAAATATCTGGGAATAGTATTCCAATATTCTGGAATATGGACAGCTCAGCAAGATTACGCAACTGAAAAAGCCACAAGAAGCACTAGAATTTTATTGAGATTTTATCGAACAAAGGGACGTAACTTTATTCCAGCGGCTCTTGAAGTTTTCAAAGCCAAGCCGACAGCTCAACTGCTCTTTGGGATTCCAATTTGGGCCGAAACCAATCTAAAAATATTGGAGGTAGTGCAGTCCAAATTTCTTAGGCAAATTTTTGCAGTACCCAATTGTGTTCCTAATGCCGCTTTAAGGCTCGAAGCTGGTGTTAATTCCATTTACACACAGGTCTGGACGAGGACACTTATTTATTGGGTGCGGCTGCATTTAACTGCCACTGGTCTACTCCCTTTGTTATTGAGAGATTCCCATAAAAGCAGCTGGATGAAAGCTGTGAATAAGAGGCTAAATTTAGCAGGCTTTTCAGCTCAATACTTATTAGGACTAGGTTTCTTTAAAGCTAAGGAAGTATTGAAACAACGGTTATCAGACATTGAATTACAAAATAGCTTGTCCATTATGAGGAAATTGTGCCCTTACCTCAAACATTCTACATTCAGTTCCTCAGATAAGACACCAGTCTACTTACAGCAGCTTACATACCCTAAACATAGAGCGGCTTTCTCAAAAGCACGTTTTAATGTACTTCCTTCGGCAGTTCTCAAAGGTCGTTATAAGAGAATCCCATATCAAAACCGGGTCTGTGTTTGTGGAGATGGAAATATTGAAACCGTTGCCCATGTGCTGCTATTTTGTTCTTTGTATAGAAGAACAAAATAGCAGCATTACTACTGCCATATCCAGGTCGTTCAACTGATTATTATGTGAACTTCCTCCTTGAGGATTCTAATAGATTGGTCACAGCACAAACTGCAAAATTTTTAGCAACTGCTATTAAAACGAGGGAAGCAATCACATCCGGAGCTCCGAATTGAATAAATCCAGTTCCACCTGCATTTAATGCTTTTATTTGCTTGGTGCCACCGAGTATATTTATGTTGAGGATTCCCACCCCTGAATATGGGACATTTTACTGTATGCTTTTTTGAATGCACAATTTCTGAATCTAATTTGATTCTCTACTTGCCACCAAAATATCTGTTCTTAACTGCAATTATTATGGTTCCAGAGACCCTAAGAATGGGCTAGCCTTCATTAAGTTTCTCCATCACCACTGTGAGCACTAAATTATCAAAGCCATTATTCTGGCCGTTTCTTAATAATTTAGAACTTCATAGCACCATCAGCCCCTTGAGGCTAATGGTCCATTTCTGCCTGCCTCTCTGCCTGCTCACTCCACCAGTGATCTTTCCCAACTGCACTGACCATGCCACATTCCAAGAAGGCAGCTAGGAGAGAGTCAGTCAGTCAGTCATCAGGCCAGGCCAGCAACAAGCAGCCATTGCCCTTGCTGGGGTGCCAGCTCAAGAGAATATGAATGGTCAAGGAATAGGGCTTCTGCCCCCACCCCAGCCACAGCATCCATTACATGAGAAATCTGTCTCACTCTATCCAATGGTAGGGCCAGCCTAGCCCTGCAGTTGGTATTCATCACTATGCCAACACTCTGAACTGTGCTCAGAAGGCGGTGCAGAGGAGGGCATGCTAACACCAGGGAACTAGCATAATGAGCTCTCCTTGACAATTAGCAGGAGCCAGGCTGCCACATCAGACAGCAGCTGGAGCTGAAAAACATGGTATGAGATTTGGTGCCACGTCATTCTGCCACAGTGAGAAGTGGTTGTTTTCTGCAATTTTCCAGTCATTTCTGAATAATAATAATAATAATAATAATAATAACGATTTATTTCTTACCCGCCTCTCCGTCTAGATCGAGGCGGGGAACAACAACATGATAAAATACATAAAACTAATTAAAACATGACAAATATTATTAAAACTGCATTAAACTCAACTGGCAAGCAAAGCAATATCTCCAGATGGTATCCAAAGACCTCAAGCCACCAGTGGAAGCTTGAGGACCAGTTCCTCAAAGTGTGTATCTGAATATTCGGAAAACCAATTGTAATTTTGCAAGGAAGAAGATTGCTTTTGACTGTCCCTTTCATATTTCTAATTCTCTGGCTTGGGATAGAAAAATAATATTGAGGAATTGATTGTTTGTGGGCAAGGATATAACACAGTCTCTGCTCCCAGGGTTATAACTAAGTCATCAAGACGAGCAAGTCAGTTTGTGTATAGGAGAAGGGAGAGAGATGTGGTGAGGAAGAGCAGGTAAAACCAGATAGCATCTTAAAGATTTGGGGGGAAATAATTTGACTGGAACAAATCACTCCTTGTGCCTGTAAAATGGTGTGCATTCAGTTTATTGGGACAGCAGGGGGTAAAACCTGCCAATTTTGAGTAAGAGGGCCATTCCAATAGTAAAAAATAGAAATAACGGGTATTTGTTAACCAAGTAGCTCTGATACCACATTGTGGCATTTTTTTTGAGCACTGCAGGATGTCTACTGACGAAAATGAATCAGAAAAAGGAGGAGGTAATTACTGGCTTCATAACGTTGTATGATTTCAAAGAGCTCTAGCAAGGTTGGGATTGCCAAGGAAACCCAGTCCTGGCTGTACAAAGCTCCAGCTAAACTAAAGAGAGAGTAGCTGCACATTTATTTCATTTGGAACAGAGCCAGTAAAATATCGAGCATGTGCTGTATCACATCTATCCTAAAAAAACAAATGCCAACACCACCACCCCAAAAAGCACCATTGTAATAGTGACTCTGTACTGTCTTAGGGGTGCATGTCTCTTAACTATAATGTTACAGAAGCCCAAGTTCATCTTCTGGGAGTCCTGATGTAAATAGGAACCAGACCCCAAGAAGATCAAGGGAATGTTTGATATTCAACACATACTTTCGCATAAACAGCTAACAACCCTGCCATTTCAGAAATATACTAAAGTTAACACAAAATGGATCCATCCACTGCAGTAGCCTCTGACTTGTGTTCTAGTCACATTCTCTTTTTCCTCATTACCTTAATGCTGACTTTGTGCTGGACAATTTTGTGAATGAGCACTGTGCTTGTCTTGTATGCATGCTAATATTTAAAAACCTCCCATTTAAGACAGGGGAGAGCAAACTGTGCTGGATTCCCTCAGGGGCAATGTGTTAGGGGTCCAGCATCTCCATATGCTAGGGGCAGAAGTTTTTATTTTCTTGTCGAGGGTCCGGATTGCCCCCCTGCACCAAATCCAGCAGGCCAATGGGGTGACCATATGTCAGGAAAAAACAAGACATGTCAGGATTTTTGGCGACAAATCCGGGAAGGGGGGAAATTATAAAATTGGAAGAAAAATCTGGATTTTTCCCATCCTCCCACCACCTAAAGGGCAGCTCTACTTTATAGTCAATGGGAATTAACAAAAATGCTTATAACTCTGGCATTTTTAAGGATAGATAAAAACTTGGCATGATGATAGCCCTTAGGAATGGCTTTAGCCATGACAAATTTGAAGCAGATATGTTCATCAGTTGATTTTTAGGTTTTTTTTTTTAAGTTTGAGGTTTTAATTTTTTAAAAAAAAAATGTAATTTTTAAAGAAAAAGAAATAAAACTTGGCACTTTGTTAGCTCTTTAGTAGGGCTTTAACCATGCAAAGTTTGAAGCAGATCCGTTCATCCATTAATTTTTAGGATTTTTTTTTAAATTGAGGTTTTAAAATCAATTTTTATAAAACCATTATTTTTAAAGAAAAGGATATGAAACTTGGCATCGTGATAGCTCTTATGTAGGGCTTTAGCCATGCCAAGTTTCAAGCAGGTCTGTTCATCTGTTGAGTTTTAGCAATTTTTGTAAAGTTTGAGGTTTTTAAATTATTAAAAACAACAACAACACTGAAGCCATACCCTTCAAAATCAGGTTGTCAAACCTCCTTTTTTGGGTCTTGCACTTTGAGCAATTTCAGCCCTTGGCATCAAGGGGATCTTGAGTTTTTAGCTAATAAGTGCTGGGCGAGCACAGCACCTTTCCTGTTGCAGATTTGGTGGGTATTCAGGCACCTGTACCTCAGCAGAGGCGAGGCATCCACAGATCAAAATGTGGGAAAGGAGAGGTCAGTCAGAACAGTCACGTGTTTGTGCAGGAAGTAGACAGGAGTTCAAAGTCTGGGTGTGAAAAGTGGTGCCAACACACAAGCCTTGAGAAGCTAATGTATATAAGTGAGAAGCGTGAATGGGCGAAGTAGTGTCCACTGCCCACAACACCCACCCTAATATAGAAGGGGGGGAATTGAACTTTAAAAATAAAAAAGCCAGCCAGCCAGCAGCAAGCCTTGTTAAGCAGCAGCTTGCAGTGGAGTGAGTATAGAATCAGAAAAGATATTTGAGGGAAGGGGAGGATGTATCACACAGAGTATGGCAACAAAGTACAGCAAAAGCTACAAAAGTAGGAGTGAGTGAAGTTAATTTCAGATACATTGGATGTCTCACTTGTAAATTCAGTGATTTTAAGATTAAGATGTTATGTAGAACAGATTTGTCTTAATTGTGTGCTGTAAAATCAGACATGTGGCCAAGGCTATGTTCAGGTGCCCCCCCCCCTTGGTGCTGGACATGCCCCCTGGGGGCAGACATATTGGTGGGGAAGCCCCCTTGGAGGCTGACCATGTTGTCCTCCTTTTCAGTTTCCAAAATAGGGTCACTCTAATATGCCACTTTATTGGCTACATAGACCATGGGAGGAGCAAACCTGAATACACGAAAATCAGGATTTAAACGGAATCTCCGCAGAAAGTGGCTTCTTTATAGATGGATCCCCCCCACTGGCAATTTGTGAAAAATAACCTTGCATTCAAGGGCAGAACTTTGTGATGATGGTCACTTTTAGTTTGGCCGCTGCTGGCTCCAGCTCCACTAATGTGAACAGCCTTCTAGTTTCTTGACAGTGAATAGTGATGAAGTATGTTGTGTTGTCCTTGATTACTGTGAGTCTCAATGGAAATCCTCACCTCCAATCCCTGCCTCACAAAGCTTTTCAGGGTAAGATCAGAAAGGTCTGTGGGCCCAAGTCTTGAAAAACCATGACCTGCTGCTCTCCTTCACACTTGAGAGATTCCAGGGCATGTAGGTAGTTCACATAATATTTCCTTTTTGATTGGAAAGAACACAAATCTCTTTAGAATGTCCTGAGGCCATGAAGTGCCCAGGGACTTTGAGGCCAAGGGTCTATGAGCCCACTCAAAATTGGATACTCTGAGCCTTACTGTTTAAAATGGTTTATAACAGTTTAAAAACAGTTAATAGCAGTTATTAACCAGTTTAAAACTGTTATAAACCATTTTAAAGCAGTAGTGTAGATAGGCTCTCTAATACTTAGATCTGGTGAAATATTTGTGAATCAGCTCACTAGGAAGCTAACCATAGGTTGACCATATGGAAAGGAGGACAGGGCTCCTGTATCTTTAACAGTTGTATAGAAAAGGGCATTTCAGCAGATGTCATTTGTATGCATGTAGCACCTGATGAAATTTCTTCTTCATCACAACTAGAGTGACCAGATACAAAAGAGGGCAGGGCTCCTGCATCTTTAACTGTTGTGATGAAGAGGGAATTGCACCAGGTGCTACATGCATACAAATAACACTTGCTGAAATTCTCTTTTCTATGCAACTGTTAAAGATACAGGAGCTCTGTCCTCCTTTCCATATGGTCAGCCTAGCTAACCATGTCCTGACCCTCCACTGACTCCTGAAAGCCATGGGCAAAGGAATTTCGCCAGTGACTGCAGCTCTCCAAATCTGTAACCTTAAGTATAGTATAGGGTGACCAGATAAAATCCAGGTCAGGGTTCATGTAACTTTAACAGTTGTAGAGAAAAGGGAATTTCAGCCAATGTCATTTGTATGTAATTAGTTCCTGGTGAAATTCCCTCTTCATCACAACTGTTAAAGTTGCAGGGGCCCTGCCTTCTGTTGTATGTGGTCACTCTAGTATAGTGCATGCATCTTTAACTGTTGTGATGCAGAAGGAATTTCACCAGGAACTAATTGCATACAAATGACACTGGCTGAAATTCCCTTTTCTCTACAACTGTTAAAGTTACATGAGCCCTGACCTGGATTTTATCTGGTCACCCTAGTATAGTATGCTCTTAGATAAGGTTAGTATTTTCTTCTGGCACTCAAAGCTAAACTCCCCTGCTTCATTGGCCATACCTATTTCCATTAGTGTATCTGAAATGTTACTCTCTGGCAACTTAATAGGAGAAACCCATGCTGTAGCTAGATCAGGTCCATGTTGCTTCAATTGATTAACTATTTGAGCCATGGGCTCCTAGTTTGCGCTCACCCTCTCCTTCCGAGGCCTAGCAGCTTTGTGCACCATTGTGGGGCAGTTGTCTTCCAACAGGGCCACATTTGCCAGGCTTCACAGGACAGTAAAGAACCCTGCTTCATGCCCCATCTTAGGCTCACCCTCTCATCGCTCTTTCTGTTTTTAGACACCATTTAGTTTAGTTTTTATGTATCAGGCAGGGAGATCTTAGACTCGTTTGCCATGGACTCGTCTGCCATCTTCAGTCAGTGATGCCACCACCACGAGACCAAGTTTCTGAACAGTATAGTGGATAGTAGAGAGAAGACATTACAATCAATCAATTATTTATTACAGTCACAGACCAGCAAAATCAATATAAAACATACAAAAGATAGTTAAAAAGTGACATGAAAATAAGATACAGCTTTGTAGACTTCCTTCTCTCAGAACGATTGCAACATTTCCCCCCCTAATTTGCATTGATGTCATAAAAAACTTAAGCGACCATTTCAGCAATACAGGAGGACACATCCCTTAAACAAATTAATACCAAAGTTGTGGGGTTACTTCCAGAAGAGGCTCTTAATAATGGAAAGATTAGCTTCTTTCTGCATTCCTTGTTCGTGTTGCAATGTAAAAAGGACATGTTCCACAGATTCTATGGTTCCAGCACCACAGGGACAAATCCACTCATTAACCGGGATTTTACTAAAACGTCCTTCTAGTAGTGCTGATGGCAACACATTAAAGCGAGCGAGGGTAGATACTCTTCTGTACTTTGGAATAGTTAACGTATGCAGATATGAAGCTGCAGTGAGTCTGTAGTTATTAAAGTTATTATAGAGTACTAATGGAGAACAAGATTTGTTAGCAGCAGTTCTTAAATGCTGTAGATCTAGGTCTATTAATCTTTGAACAACAAGAGATTGGGCCTTCTGAAGCTCATAGTTGCCCACAGCTTCCACAGAGAAGCCTAGCCTAAGTAACTTCTTCTCCATCTCTCTCATCCAACAAGTGACATAGGAATTTGAGAGCAGTAAGAAGAGATAACTACCAGGAATTGCCACCATTTAAAGGTATCGATCCATGCCTTGCATTCAATTGGTCGAATGCCCACTTCCAGGTAAATAGCTGCATTCCCCGCACAGGAAGGAAGGCCCAGTAATTTCCGAAGAAATACAGACTGGATTCTTTCAATTTGGGCATTAAATCCCAATATACAATTAGAAATACCACAGGTAAGTTGGACAGAGTCTTAGCTTTGTACATTTGGATTGCAGAAGGGATGAATTGACCACCTTGCAAAAAAAAAAAAAATCTTAGGATCAGCTGCTGACTAGAATTTGCTGAATCAATTGCCTGCCTTCTTTGTTCAGACCGAGCTCCAGTGCTCTGCATTTGTATGCCTAGATATTTTATATGGGCAACTTGCTTAATGATATTACCATTTAAAGACCATTTGTATTTCTTCTGAGCTTTAGAGAACACCAGGACTTTTGACTTACTATTACTATTACTATTACTTACTATTCTCAGAGCAATAGGTCCCAAATGCAGAGAGTGATAACAGTACCGCATCATCAGCATGCAAAAGTAAAGGTATCTTGATACTGAACAATTTGGAAGCATGGGAATCGACCACTACAAAGATAAGAAGCCAGATGATTTAAAAATAAATTAAAAAGAAAAGGAGCTAAAATACACCCCTGTCTTACATCTCTTGTAGCCAGGATTGAGTTGGAAACTTGTCCCTGCTGACTACATCTGACTTGACTTGAGGCCTGATTATACAGTCATCTAATGAGAAACAGTAGGCGCTTGTCCATGGAACTTTTGTGTAATTTGGACAAAAGCAGTTCCCTTGAGACTAAGTCAAAGGCAGACTTAAGATCAATAAAGGCAGTAAAAAGTTTACCACCAGGAAATGAGGTCTATTTCTGTGCCAGGTGACCTAACACACAACAATGATCTAAGGTTGAGCGGCCAGCTTTAAACCCAATCTGTTCCTCACCTATTATATTATTGTCCTCCATCCAAGTTAGAAGCTTGCATTTTAAATACCTGGCTTAAAGTTTCCCAATAACTGAGAGAAGGCTGATAGGATAATATAATTTGCTGGATTGATCTTGTCACCTTTTTTAAAAATAGGAACTATAATCGCTTTACTCCAAATATCTGGACTCTTTCCAGAGTTATTAATAAAAGTAAAGTTCTAGGGTGACCAGATTGCCAGGGGTTTCCCAGTCCTAACTGGGAAAACTGGGGCGATCCGGGCTGACCGGGCCCTGGGGGCAAATCTCCGGGGAAACGGTCAGCTTGATCTGGAGCCCTACACCATTTTTTAGAGTGGGGCATCAGGCTGCCCAAGGAGCAAAAAGCTTCCGCCACAGCGCTCGCTTGTTCCCCCTCCTCCCTGTTCAAAGCACCACCCCGCCAAGCCCCTCGCGGGCGACACTCACCTGGGCTCATGTCGCTCACTCGCGCTGCTGCTGCTGCCCCGCGTCGCCTCGCAGGAGTAAGTGAGGACGCCCAGCTCAGGTGTCCCATCGTCCCTCCCAAACCAGCCCTGGAGCCGGCGTGCTTGGGACGGCGCTGAGGAAACTTCCCCCTGGGCGGCGAGGCAGACTGTCGCCCCTCCTCAGCACACTTCCTCCAGCCCCTCTCCCGGGCGATCCGAGGCTTCTTCTAGGCCAGAGCGATGGCGCAGGACTAGAAACTGCTCAGCTCAGCCTGGACAAAGTGCCATCGCTCTGTCCTCGGCGAGGGGCTTGGCAGGGTGGTGCTTTGAACAGGGAGGAGGGGGAGCGAGCAAGCGAGTGCTGTGGCGGAAGCTTTTTGCTCCTTGGGCAGCCTGATGCCCCGCTCTAAAAAATGGTGTAGGGCTAGGGTTGTCATACGTCCTGGAAAACCGTGAATGTCACGGATTCCAAGACATTCTGAAATGTCCCGGCCGGTCAGTCAAAAATCACAGATTCCTGGTCCGGCTGGGCAAGACAGAGAGGAGAACAGAACACACTGGTGCACTAGGACCCAGACTGTCGTGACTCTGGCTAACTCTCTAAAGTTCTTGCTCACGACTTCAGGTACACTGATACACAACAATAACAGTGAGATTTCTTTTATTGTAATCACACGGAATTCAAAGCATAACGGTTTCATTTCTGCAAACACACACTTGAAGCTGAAGACAGACCACACAGCTTTCAGGTAGAACGGCTTAATGAGAACAGCACTCACTCAGGGACTGACATTTAGAGATTAACTCTAGTCCTTAGAGGGCAGGAGCGGCCACGCTGCACTGGAATCCTCTGGAACATAGAGAGACTCTAGGATTAGGCCTCCTAACAGTAGTATATCGGTCAACTGGCAACTAAATCTTCACTCAGCCTGTCAGGGAACGCTGAGCTGACCACGGAAGCCAGAAGCCAGGGAATGAACCTCTTCGACCTAGGGAGCCTTCCCAATTCACGTAGCTTTAGCTCTGAGGAAGGTCCTCTCACAGGTCTCACACACACACGAGTTTCAGAACAGCAACGATCAGCTTCTGCCTCCCTCTGCCCGTAACTTTGGCTCCATGGAGGGAGACAGCAAGCTATAGAACACGAATCCAGAACAGTAATCTCAAGTCCAAATCTATGAAAAGCCACAGTGCACTTTTCATGGCAGAGTTCTTTAGAAGTAACAAGTCCAAACAGCAACAGAACATGTATAGAGTGCATCTCACAATTCCAAATCAGATAGTAACTCACAGCAGCAGCAGAGCAGCAAGAGGATAGACGAGATAATTCCTAGCAAAGGAATTACTCTCAGGACAAAGCTAATATAGTGTGGAGGCTGGGCAATTCTAAGCTACTTTGATAGACAGGGCTTCAGGCCTGTAATCTAAACTCACGTGCCAACAGGGCGGCACGGTTCAACCTCTTCTGATGACGCCACAGTGTGAGGAAGATAGCCCCCACCTTTGCAAAACATAGTTTAGTTCCCAGAGACTTTCAAGGCCTTCGGCCTACCATTTGAGATAAGCACATAACAGAGAAGCAGAGATACATTTTCTCATGACAAATTGCCAAGTCTTCAGTCTACAATTCACAGGGCCAGCCCTGTGAATTGTCTACGAAGCACCTGACACTCAACACAGACCAAGAGAAGCGCCTGAGTTATTCTTCCTCCTCCTCCCCCCTTCAGAGAAGGGGACGGTGCTCGGCTTCCTCAGCCACCCGACCCATGAGGAGGAGCCATGGCCGCAACCAGCACGCCTTCTTCCACAACCCGCCTTTTCCCAAAGCAACAGGTGCATGCTGGGTTCCCGCGCACCTTGTCCAGAGGTTTGGCACAAGATTCCTGCCTCTTCCTCCCTCGGTTCAGCCAAGGACTTAAGGTTGGTTGAGTTTTTCCCTTCCTTCCTTTGCTCTGGGAAAATGTGGCCGACTGCCCAGCGCCTCCTTTTTTAATCCACCAAGCTAACATGTTTAAAAGGCATTTCCCTCCTCCCTTTTCCCCCTTCCAGATGGATAGCCCTCCCGTAGTTTGTTGTAGCTAAACAATAACAAAAATAAACCTGTTAATCTTCACAATAACAAAGACTCTTGTAGCACCTTAGGCTACACATACTTGGGAGTAAACCCCATTAAACTCAAGGACACTTATTTATGAGTAGATGTGCATAGGGTTGTATTTCTAAAAACAAAAGGTGCAATCCTGTGCATGTTTAGATAAAAAAGTCCTACATCTCCTAGCTTCCACCAGCCAGCATGACTGGCTAGGGCATACTGGGAGTTGTAGGCCTTTTTTTTGTCTAAACATGCATAGGTTTGCGCCCTAATAGATTTATGTTGGTATAAGCTTTCGGGAACTTAAGCATTCTAGTGTCCACAAAAGCATATGCCACAATACCATTCAGGTAGCCAGATTTTATGCAGGTTTGCTTGTAAATTCAGTGGGGCTTACACCCAAGTTAGGGGTGCCAAGGGCCTATATGGTAACTGTTTTGAGTTAATAGGTAGGTGGATTTTATATTTTCAAAAATGGAGAGTCAACAATTGTCTATTTTCTTGTTCTCTGTAGTCCTGTGGGCACTGAAGCCATCACATCACCAGGCAGAGACCAAGCTGAATGTATGCACACCCTCCTCTTCCATGCACTGAACAGGGGGTTGGACTCGATGGCCTTGTAGGCCCCTTCCAACTCTACTATTCTATATCATTTTATGATTAACAACACATACGTCCTGACTATAACATCCAGTTAGCTCCCCCACTACCGTTCATATTACCACCACTGCCCTGCTTTTTGTCGCATCTTGCCTGATGAAGAGATCTGAAGATCTCAAAAACGTGTACATTTTTGTGATCTTTGAGTTGGCCTAATGAAAGTGTTATGTTATATGGATTTCGATCTTTTCCCCTTATGGTCAACATGGCTGCCTTTGTTTTTGTTCTTTAGGGCACAATCCTATGCATGTTTAGATAGAAAAACATGTATTTTAAATGCAAATATAAATAAATAAAATTTGTCCTGGTTTTGTGAATGCAGAATATAGCAAACCTAATGTGCAGGAAAAAGCAGGCATTTGACATTCTCCCATTGAAACCAATGAGATCGTAGAATCCTATGCATATTTGCTCAGACATAAGTCCCACTGTGTTCAATGAGTCTTACTCCCAAATAAGCATGCATGGAATTGCAGCCTTAAAAGTACTTAACTTTGGTTGGATCATGCCTTAAGTTTAATTTGGGCTGTGGGGGGGTGGGGGGGTGTTGCCTTTTAAATATGTCTAAGAAAATCAACATTATTATCATTGTTATTGTTATTTACAATTCATTTTTATCTTGTCAGCTAGTGGCACCGAACAGTCCATATTCTGCTAGAGTCACCACTTGAACATGAAGTAGATGGCTACTTTGGGGTTAAACAATATATTTTAATATTAATATTGGGCAATTGGGGTCAGGTAAGTCTACATATTGAATTCTCTAGCTTTTCAGAACTAGTGGAGAAATGAAATTTAGTGTCATTTTTCTGTTTGATTGCTTAAATTGTTCTTTGCCTATTATTTATTTGCAGATGCTTAAGTACTTTAGGCAGCAATCCTATACATACTTACCTGGGAATAAGTCCTATTTAACTCAATAGGATTTATTTCTCAGTAGACACGCATAGGATCGTTAGATAACTAAAGCTTAGATAGTGTTTTTTCTTTCCCTAGACCTTTACATATATATATTTTTAAAATCTTAGCCCCTCCCCCCCCAAATTGTCTCAGTTTTGTGGATCCAAAATATGGCAACCCTATGTAGGGCTCCAATACCATCATCCCCAAGGATGATGGGGGTTGTAGTCCAAAACCAACTGGGGCAGTTTGGGCACGTTGCTGGGGATGATGGGACTTGAAGTCCCAACACAATCTTGTGAGCACCGCACGCCCCCTTTGGGCGGCCATTTTGGACCTGGATTTTGGTTTCCAAAATCTGGTCACCCTAAAGTAAACAGAGCTGCTAATGGGGGAGCCCGCCATTCTGGATTAGATTTTAAAAGATCAGGCGGTGTAGAATCTGGGCCTGGAGCTTTGCCAGTTTTAAGTTCAATAATCAAACCAACAATTTCACCATGAGTAACAGACTGCCACTCTGGGACATCAGGGGACAATTGGAAACCAGACACTAAGAAATTGTTTGGATCCTGAAGAATTGCAGAAAAGTAGAGAAGATATTACAAATACGTCTACAAACACAAATGGAAAACTATGAAAATGTGAATTGTTACAGCAGCAGGTGAAAAAAGGACTGCTGGATTTCAACCTGGAGATCCTTCTTTTAATCACTGTTATGCCTCCAAGGAAGCAAGAGGAAATGCAGCAGTGATGTTTCCTAGCCTGCTGTTTCAATATCCTATTTATACACTTTTCTCTCCCACCTGTAGGAGCGAGTGGAATTCCTGCCAAATATCTTCAACAGTGACAGGGAGAGTCTCTGGGCTGTAATCTGGTAGCTCAAAGATAGATAGATAGATAGATATAGATAGATAGATAGATAGATAGATAGATAGATAGATAGAGATTAAACAGATACCTGGTGTTTCATGCACAAATACTTGAAAACAACACATCAGAAGGGGAATATTCATAATCATGCAAGATACCCAAAGTTTCAAAATGTAATTATGAATCACAGAAATCTTACAACTGTCTATTTTTTATGCTTTCCCCAAAGGATTGCATATAATAATGCCTCACTCATAAATCAATGGCAGTCATTCAGACTTGTGGAGGAAATGTTTAAGTGCTCCACTGTTGTTAGAATGAGGGCAAAACTGGTTGTGTCCCCCACCCACAAAGGAAAACTTCAGGGGTGCCATGTGTAGCATGCAGACAGAGACAACTTCCACTCACCTCTCTCCATTAGAGCCCTCCATTATAACCCCCTTGACACAGTTTTACTGTATGTTCTAGAATGCACAGTTTCCTAGTTTTTTAAAAAAATGTATTTTCAAAAGAATTCTTACTTGGATATAGGTAGAGATGCACCAGGGAAGAACAGTTAGGCAGCACTACCAGAATATAAAACGGTGAAGGAGTTTGGAGTGGGCCACCTCTGTCTTCACAGCTTCTGCATTGCCTGCATACAAATGTCATCCAGGGGATGAAATACCCTCTGCTGCATTAGAGGGTGCACAAGAGTTTGAAAATGAGCTTTACAACCTTTATTGAACCAAAGTGCAGCAATGCCGCCATCACGTGGCAACACAAAGACAAGCAGGCAGAATGAAAAGGCAAAATTATCTCAACAGAGCACTGTTTGAAGTAGGGCCATGCACGGACCCCCCGATCCGATCCGGATTACGATCTGTTATCACCCACTGCAAGTGGGAAAGCGGCGGCCAACATTGAGGAGGGAGGGTGATGCCAAGAACTACATGGAGGAGGCAGAAGGTAAGCAGGGCAATTGGGGGGGAGCGAGGGAGGGCTCTGCACGGATCCAGTGTTGTTTTTTAATGAATTTTAAAATTTCAAACTTTAAAAAATTGGTAAAACTCAACAGATGAACAGATCTGCTTCAAACTTGGCATGGCTAAAGCCCTACTTAAGAGCTATCATGATGCCAAGTTTCATCTCTTTATCTTTAAAAATGATGTTTTTTTAAAAAAAATTGAAACCTCAAACTTTAAAAAAATCTAAAAATTAATAATAATAATAATAATTATTATTATTATTCATAACCCGCCTCTCCCTACAGATGAACAGATCTGCTTCAAATTTGGCATGGCTAAAGCCCTATGTAAAGGCTATCATAGTGCCAAGTTTCATCACTTTATCTTTAAAAATGACAGAGCTGTAAACATTTTTGTTAATTCCCATTGATTATAAATTAGAGCTGCCCTTTGGGTGGGAGGAAGATGGGGAAAATATGAATTTTTCTTCAAATTTTATAATTTATCACCAAAAATCCTGACATGTCCTGGTTTTTCCTGACATATGGTCACCCTACACAGACACTTTTCGGGTGTTGACATACAAACACTATTGAAGCTCGCTATGGAATGGAGGGGGAAGTCATGCAGATGCTGAGCTGTAGTTACAGAGAAGTGGAGGTTAAACCATTTGCACATCTAATAAGAAGCACGAGAACAGGCCCGCTAGTACCAACCTATGGAAAGGACTGAAGACCCAGAGGTAAGGTATCCAGACAGTCCGTTACTGGGCACTCATGGATTTTTTCGGGCCTCTCTCATGATGGTGTCTGCATCCCTTGTGCCTCCTGCTCCTTCTAGCCTTCTTTGTGCCACAAAATAACACCCAGTAAGTCCGACTTATTTTTAAAGGCCAAAGTTGCTGCTATCTCCTGCTATGTACAGGAGAAGAAATGGGATCAAAACGGCCCACTGAATGGGCCACGTGCAAGTTGTTTACTTCTTCTTTTGAAAGAGGAAGTAATAAGGGACAAATGCGTGGGAGGAGAAGTAACAGTAAGGAAACACGATTTCCCCCTGTGCGATGATGCTCTTCAGCAGCAGGACATTTTTTCCAATGAGAAAAATGGGTTCGTGGTTTTTTTTGGAGATCTCACATTGTTGTTCCCCAATTCTATGAGCTTCTCTAACTAAGTGATTTATATCATGCTCGTGACTAGCCAGTCGTGGAAGTTTGCAGGTCATTTTGACTACGTCACGAACCTCCTGGGTATCTCCCGCTCCTCCCGCCAGTTTTTTTTTAAAAAAAACTTGGATATCCTGATTCTTCTGAAATATTTTGGGATTTTCTACCACGTTCAGCAGAAGTTGTGCTACAAAACACCCTCTAGAGGGCGCTGTTCCATTCAAAACTATGAGGAGGGGAAATTTTCAGTTACAGACCACTTGGTTGCCCTTCTCCTCCCATGTAATTCAGCTCATTACAATTGTGGAAAAGAAGCAAGAAGCAAAGTACCAGTAAGCAAACATGATTTCATTTTAATCTAAAGAAGCCCTTTGTTTTAGTCAGTCTAGCCCATGACTTGTCTTTTGAAGAAGCTCTCAGCCTCCAGAGAGGTTTTTTAAAAACTTGGTGAAGCCATTTGGGGTGTGTTTGTATGCGTGTGGGTGGGGAAGGTCTTATCAGTAGTGATGTCATAGATCACCCTTCCCCAACCTAGTGCCCTCCAAATGCATTGGCTTACAATTCTCATCATCCCCAGCCAGCATGGCCAGTGGTCATAGATCAGCCTTCCCCAACCTGGTACCCTCCAACTGTATATCACTTTCTCTTCGGTAAAACTCCAGCTTTGCTAGGCCCTTTCCGCACTGTAGGGGTAGAGAGGGCGGAAAGCAGGCAAACCCAGAAGTAGCCACTTCTAGGTTCGGCACGCTGAAGCTGCATCACGAATGGGACGGCTTGGGTTTTTCCCATGTGACGCCCTGCCTGTACCTGTGCCACTCACCAGGCTACACAACAGGGCTGTCCACGCCACTCGCACTCAGGGCTTACTTCAACCCCCCCCCCCCCCCGTGCTTATGATGTGTTTGAGAATTTAGGGCTACTGCCGCTGCTCCCATCCCGCCTTTATTCTTCTAAGCCCCACGGCTCCACAGCCCAGCACCCTAGCCCTCAAATCCCCCTTCTTATGTCCGCTGCCACCAGTACCTTACTCAGGTACCATTCCAATGATCACACCAGTTGTAAATAAACAAGATTTATTAACAGAAGTATATGCAAGTCAATAAGCGTGATGGTTTCCTCAGGTATAGACTCGTATTGGTTACAGGCACAATGCTTTATGGTTTCAGTACTTTCTTCTTATAACATTGACAATAGAAACTCTAACGTTCTAATTATCCTGCCTACTCTACCCACTCTACACTACTCTCCACTCTCTCCCACAAACCAGTTCCCCCAAAATAACAAAACACATTGGTCCTTCCTATCTGCTAATCACTCTCTTCTACTCACTCTCCTCTTGTCCCACACTCTCCTTCACTAACTCCCTGTCAGCTCTTGTCAGCTCTCTCAATATATCCACAGACACTCTCACACAGCCAGCCAATCCAGGCACTCCCCCGCCACCATCCAATCAGCACTCCCCCCCCTTATTCTTACCTAGTTACAACATAACTGTTCTCATATTTACCTTCTTTTATGGCCTTTTATATACCACTACTTACAATTGTTGATATAAACAGTTCTCCCAGCAGCTGAACATCACACCCAGGCCGTTGCAAGTCGCGGCGGCCATTTCCCCCCCAAAGATTAATGGAAGAGCGCACGAGTGCTCCTCCACAACTGTGGGTATTTTTTTAAAAAATACCCACACGTGATCGCGCCCCCTCCCCCCCACCATCCTGGGGATGGCGAAATCGGGTCCCCCCGCTCCTGGTGGCCTCAGAGCCGCACGGTGTGGTTCCGTGGCCATCGGTGCAGCCATGCTTACTCATGAGTAAGCACGGCTGCACCAGGATGGGCAGGCACACCAGCCGTCCATCTAGCTGCTGTCCTGGGAGCAGGGAACAAACTGGGATAATAGTGTTCCCTGCTCCCCCGCAAAAATGGGGCTGGCCCCAGCCTGCTTGCGGGATGCTCTATGCATCATCTGAACTCTCCGCGAGCAGGCAGGGGCAGCCCTGGGAAAAATGGCTGGTGCGGAAAGGCCCCCGTTGGATTTCATGCCTGTTTTCATATAACTTTCATAGTGCTCCAAGAAGCAGCAGCAGCAGCTTTAAATTGTAAAACAGCTAGAGAAATTTATATATGAGATATTTAATAAAATAAATAAACACAGTTTTGGCAGCTTTGTCAAAACTTACTTTTTTATGGGTTTCACAGGATTTGCAACAAAGGCAATCAGATTCCTGCCCAATAAACGCATAAAATCCAGAAGCATGGCTCCTGAAAAAGAGCACTAAGCAAAATACTCTCAAATCACAATCACTTTCCTTGTAAAGGGGGGAAAAAAGGGTATCTTCATTTATGAGGACTTTTTTCAACCCTTTCAAGATTATTGCCTGCAGTCCAAAAAAAACATTCACTGGCTCCAATGCCATTTCAATTGGGCACTTTTAGTTCTCAATGCAGCAAAAGGCTCAACAAGTTGCACATCTTCAAAAACTGGACCAGATACTTTTATCCTCCTAGGAAATATAATCAGGTCTATTCTTTTCTAAACATGAACAGCAGCTGTGGTGGCCTGACAGCACAGTAGTGAAGAAGGAAAAGACCCCACTTCCCCCCAAGTCTATGGGAGGTCAGTGTATTTTTGTCACTTTGACACATTTTTGTCACTAATGACAAGTTTGATAATGGTAGATTCTAACGATAAAACCACCAAATAACTCTCAAAAGTTGACAACAGATTGCTCCTGCCACCTACTTTCTTCCATCACAATAAGGTCTCCTTAAATTCAGTTGTGGTTATCTGTGGTTAGCTACTCTTGATTGTTGCCCTGCAAAAAAGCAGTGTTTCATGTCAGCTGTAGGGCTGGATTATAATCAACTATACAGCAGGCCACCATTTTCACTAAGTCAACAACCAAAAGGCAAAAATGGTACATTGCAGTTGCAATCCTATACAAATTTAGTTGAGAATAAGCTCCATTGACCATCGTGGGCCTTACTTCACAGTAAACATGCGTAGGATTGCACTACACAACTGTCTTTATGATTTTAGCAGCCTTCCCCAAGCTGGTGCCCTCCAGATATTTTGGACTACAGCTTCCAGCATTGCTGACCATTAGCCATGGGGGCTGGGGCTGATGGGAGTTGAAGTCCAAAACTTCTGCATGGCACTAGGTTGGGGAAGGCTAGGTTTTTAGGAACAGCCCTAGCAAAAGGCCCTAAAAAAGAGTGGAAAATATTCAAGATTTCTGCCCAAGCTGGCCTGGAAAAAATCCCCCCTGACCCCAGTACATCAGATACTGCTTTCCTGTGATTTGGGCAAGAGATCACAAAAGGTAAAGTGCTAGTGCTTACCCCACTCATACCACATGCAATACAATCCTATACACATCTGTTCAGAACTAAGTCCAACTGGGCTCAATGGGACTTACTCCCAGTAAGTGTGTACAGCATGCAGCCTTCTAGACAAATACCAAAATGATTGTGCCATATCCATTAGGTAAAGAACATCTCCTGCTTCTCATTTATTTTACTACATTCCTCTCTGGAACCTGCATTCCTTGCTTCCCCATCTGAAAAGTTATGCAAGAAAGCTGACAACTAAAACTTAAGTGCATTACTTAGCTCTTAGTGAAAACAAACTTCGTTTGATTCCTTGTGTGTTTATATTTCCCCCTGGAAAAGTTTAACTCCACTGATCACTTCTATATATGGAAAGAACAGGCATTTAACATCCATCCCACAACTATGGTTAACTGCAGAACACTTTGTGATTATGTCAATATTGTCTCTGCTTAGCTTAGAAAGAGCCACTATCAAGAGGTTTCCTAACCAAAACTCCTTCTGGAATCTACGGATCATCCCAAAGAATAAGACTTTAGCTACAATTTCTTTTCTTTCTTTTTCATTTTAAGACAAACACAACACAGATGCCAAAGTTCATAAAAATAACACTTGACATGTGAATTCCATTGCAGAGCCTAGTAAAAAATATGTTATCTAACTCATATGCTCTTACAATTGGGCTCCAAACCTGGTGGCCAGTTTGAAGCCTTTACCAAGATTACTTTTGTCTACTCAGAAGGAAATTCTATTGAGTTCAATGGGACGTGCTCACAGGTAAATGTGTATAGGTGTTATTAACTTAATTAACTATAGTTTCCCAAACTTTTAATAACAACTCTTTATTTTTAAGTCTCTGCACTATCTTTCCAGTGTTTCCATAAGCAAGTCTGATTGTTATTAACAGGCATACTCACATCATAATGCATAATGTATAAACAATAAAGTGACATCATAATACTCCCCTGATATAACTAGTTTCATTTTTTTACAAAAGCCAAGTCTATAGATATTAGGAAAGTGAGAACATTTCATCATACCATTTGAATATTTTAATGCCGCACCATTAATCCTCACTTCGAATAGAAAAATGTTGAATGTTGGCATTATTGATACTACCATTCTTAATCTAACATCTGTGCAACAACCCAAACATATTGCTTCATACCTCAATTACAATAAAAAAGTATGTGTGTATGTGGGGAGGGGGAGGAGAAATTGTTTTGCTAAGTAGACTCATCTCCCTGGCACATTTAGAAAAACTGATGGGTGTAATAATTTTCTTTCAAAGCCATATATATTGCTGCACTTCCATTTTATGCCATGAGGTGGCAGAATCTCTAAAGACATGGACAATTTAAGTCCAGGAACACTTTTGTCGCTGGTGAATAGGGAAATCCCTCTTCTTGGCCACCTGTCTCCGCACTTCTGGAAATCTCACCTGCAAAAAGAATAAAACACACTGATTTAAAAGAGCTACATGCTATGAGACATATACCTTAATATATGAAATATCTATTTTCTTTATGTGGTTTTGGATGCAACAGGGGCTCAAGAAGTTTACATTTCCAGAATCTGGAGCACAGAGACTTCTCTCTTCTAATAAAGCACTGAAAAACTGCATACAACAGCTATAGGCATGCTATATCCCATGATTAGGTAAGACATGCTGTAATTCCATATGTTATAATTGAGCCACATGACTTCACAACTACCAATTTTACTGGAGAAGTTACCTTCCCAAGACACTTACTTTAGTGTAGCATGAGTGAGTTGATTGGCCTGTGCAGTGCATTGGGTGGTGGTGGGGGGGAACTCCTGTTTCATAGCATGTCCGTAGTCATCAAAAGGCTGTCAAATTAGGACAGCACGTTCCAAATGTGTCATTTCTCCCTACCTTGTTTATATCTTTTATATATTTTAAAGTGTTTTATTGGTGTTTTATTGGTATTTTAATGATGTATTGGTTTTAAGTGTTTTAATCAGTTTTGTATTTTATGTTTGATGCTGTTCCCCGCCTCGATCCGTTGGGAGAGGCGGGTAATAAATAAATAAATTTATTATTATTATTATTATTATTATTATTATTATCTGTTTTTGCCCTGATGGATGCTAAAAGCAATAAACCTATGAATGGAAAGGTCATAGCCAGCACTTTAACATTACAAATTCACACATTAAAGTCCATTCTTCCTGATCTTGCCCATAATTACATCACACCCAAACATGTGGAATATACTCCTCTCCAATTTATTCATTTCAGAAAAATAGATATATCTTTTTTCATTAAATCAAACAAACCCAAAGTGGTCCACAAAGTAAAATCATAACAAAATCCAGAGCATTAGGAGCGTCATCACATGGGAGATTTAATGCACACCTGCCGTGACTTTGATCCACTTTTTCAGCACTGGACTGGCACAGCGTCGTCCCCGTCGTGGCTGTTCTCTCGCCCTGAGCAAGTCTTTGTAGAGAGCTGTTTCCAGGCAGAGGGCTCCTAGCGCTTCCAGCAAGAAGGCATTGTGCAGCTTCTCTGTCCTTCTTTTCTTAAAGCTGTACCTGTGGTAAGATAAAGATGGCAGCAGCAATGGGAAAACATGGGAAGGTTATGAGTAGAAGAAGAGAGTAGCTACAACCCACCCACCACTCCCCTAAAATGAAGCAGGGAGATGGTGCCATGAAAGCCTAGTATGGACACACCTGGATTAGTATTTCCAGTCCACAAATTTCCAACCACATTGGCTTCTACCCTTGCTTTATAACCCCTTTGAACGCAATAAGACAGATGGTGATTGGTTCCACAATTTTCCTCATGACATAAATGGAAAATGTTGCCTAGGGCTGCCTAGAACACACCCCATTTTTTCCCTTTCCCGTGTCATCCTTGGGCTTTCTGACACTAAGGGGAATTTGAAAAGAGAATTTCAGCAGGTGTCATTTGTATGCATGCAGCATCTGGTGAAGTTCCCTCTTCATCACAACAGTTAAAGCTGCAGGAGCCCTGCCCTCTTTTGTAGCAGGTCAAGAGGGCAGGGCTCCTGCAGCTTTAACTGTTGTGAGGAAGAGGGAATTTCTCCAGGTGCGGCATGCATACAAATGACACCTGCTGAAATTCCCTTTTCTCTACAACTGTTAACAATACAGGAGCCCTGTCTTCCTTTCCATATAGTCACCCTATTTAATAGGAATCAGCCTGTATTACTTTCAGAGATGAGCTGTGTGGCTATGTCTACAGAGTTAAGAATGATTGCAGTAAATGTGTATCCAAGGTTCATCTATGGATGAAGAACTGGGGGTAGGGGGTCTATATATTGCATTGAAAGGTAAGATGCTTCTTGCAGGTCCTAATTAGTGGGTACTATTTACATTTGAAAGTGAAAGAAAACCTTCAGGTCTTGAAAGACAAGACATGAAGGAAAGCAGGAAATGTTCCATGCAAGGAAGTAAGAGAAGCATAATCCCCATTCAATTTTTTTCTTAGGGTGACCAGATGGCCCAGGGTTTCCTGGTCCTAACCGGGAAAACTGGGGCGATCTGGGCTGACCGGGGGGCAGCGGAGACAAACAGGGGAAACGATGCCCGCGCAGAAGAGGCGGGAGAGAGCCGATTATGGGCTCGTGCCGCTGCCTCCACTGCCGGGCTCATGCTGCTGCCGTGCCGCCACCACCGGGTTCGTGGAGCCGCCGCCGGGCTCGCACCTCCACCGGCGGCACTGCAGGGCTCGTGCCAGAGGCTGCGAGGAAGAGGGCCGATTCCGGAAATGATGAAATCGGCCCTCTCCCGCTTCTTCTGTGTGGCATCTGGCCTCCTCAGGGTTTGTCGTGATGGCGAGGAGCCCAGATGCCCGTGGGGGAGGCCGATTACATTAGGGTGACCAGATTTTGGAACCCAAAATCCCGGTCCAAAATGGCCACTCAAAGGGGGCGTGCCCACCCCTCCAAAAAACATAAAATATATATTTTTAAAAGGCCCATGCAGGTAAGGGGGGGCCCTCCTGCCTCCCACCTCCCGCTCCTTACTTGCAGGGGCAGCCGCTTCCCTCCAGTGCTCGAATCTACTGAGAAACAGGCTTCGCGGCCTGTCCCTCAGTAGCACGCCGGGTGATGCGTCATCACCCGGCGCACTACTGAGGGACAGGCCGCGAAGCCTGTTTCTCAGTAGATTTGAGCACCGGAGGGAAACGGACGCCCATGCAGGTAAGTGGGGGGGCCCTCCTGCCTCCCGCCTCGCGCTCCTTACCTGCAGGGGCAGCCGCTTCCCTCCGGTGCTTGAATCTACTGAGAAACAGGCTTCGCGGCCTGACCCTCTGTAGAGCACCGGGTGATGATGTCATCACCTGGCATGCTACTAAGGGACAGGCCGCGAAGCCTGTTTCTCAGTAGATTCGAGCACCGGAGGGAAGTGGACGCCCCGGCAGGTGGTGGTGGGAGAGTCCCCCCACCCGAAACCCCACCACCAAGCCACCCCCCCAAAAAACCCAGCCTGGACCTACCGGGTCTGACGCCGCTCTCTGCTGCCGCCGCGTGACCCCCCCCCACAGCCCCGGTTTGCCCCCGCTGCCCCCCGGTTGGCCCTGATCGCCCCAGGTTTCCCAGTTAGGACCGGGAAATCCCGGGCGATCTGGTCACCCTAGATTACATCACTTCTGAAATTGCCCTCTTCATCACAGCCTCTGGCCCGAGCCTGGCGGTGTGAGCCCGGCGGCAGCAGAGGACCTGGTAGGTCCGGGCTAGGTTTTTTAGGGAGTAAGTGGCTTGTTGGGGGGGGTTGTTTTGGGTGGGGGGGTGGCAGGGGGGACCGGGATTTTGGTTTCCAAAATCTGGTCACCCTAATTTAGCTTGTGTGCCATTTTTTTAGATTATTAGAGCCTAATAATAATAATAATAATAATTTATTTCTTACCCGCCTCTCTGTCTGGATCAAGGCGGGGAACAACAACATGTCAAAATACATAAAACTGATTAAAACATGACACATTATTAAAACTACATTAAAACATCCTAAAACATCCTAAAAACATCCTTAAAACATTCTAAAATTCCACTGGATATGCCCGCCAGAAGATAACAGTCTTTATGGCTTTCTTAAATTCTAAAAGATTGTTAAGTTGACGAGTCTCCTCTGGCAGGTCATTCCACAGTCTGGGAGCGGCAGAAGAGAAGGTCCTCTGGGTAACGGTTGTCAGCCTAGTCTTGGCCAACTGCAGTAAGTGGTAAGTACTGCATCTTGGTAAGCTTTCTTATTGCTAATGTATTTATAAATATGCAAGCCAGGAGGACAAAAATAACAGAATTAACCTTAACAGAATTAACCAGGTTATCTCAAATTTGCATTTGTGATTTGTTTGTACTTACTCCCTGTAGTAAGGGATAAGCTTGAGAAAAGCCTCATTCTTGGATATATATAAGAATGTGGAAAACCTTGCCTTAGATGGATGCTTTCATCTTGCATGAGATGGACTTTGAGCCAATGACAGGACAATCCTATACATGTCTCCTCAGAAGTAAGCCTATTGAGTTCAATGTACTCACTCCCAAGAAAGTGCAATTTTAGGATTGTGTGGACTCTGGAAATAATGAAAAGCTGTCCCACCTCCAGCTGCCACCCCAAAGAGACTAATACGTTTCTGCACCCCTAGAATTTAGGCAGGAACACAATGAACAAATGCAGGTTGCTTACCTGTAACCATAGTTCTTCGAGTGGTCATCTGTGCATTCACACATATGGCTCTGCGCCTGCGTGGAGCCTGTCTCGGAAACTTCTATAGCTAAGGCAAACGTTTTTGGCGTGAACCTCTCCCCCACTGTCTACTGACTCCGTGTTCCCACCTTTTTCCTCAGTTCCAAGAGACTGACTTGCTGGCCCCATAACTAGGAGAAAAACCGCTCGGTATCGACAGTACATTTGCATCGACACCAAAGCGGGGACGGTGGGTGGGTTGTGTGAATGCACAGATGACCGCTCGAAGAACTATGGTTACAGGTAAGCAACCTGCATTTCTTCTTCGTGGTCTCTGTGCATCACACATATGGGGGATTAACAAGATAAATTCCTGGTGGAGGGTAGGTGTAGATCAATGTTCCCTCGCAAGACAATGAAATTGCTTGCCCCAAATTACAGTTTGTCCTGGTACAAACAATCAAGTGGTAGCATGTAATGAAGTTAAAGGACTTATGCCAAATAGCTGCCTTACATAAGTCCGGGATCGACAATCCCCTGCTAAAGATACGGACTTCGATGCACCGCGCATCGACTTAGCTGTTACCAGACCAATGAGTTGCAAGCCCTCAACTCGTAGGGCAGTTTAATAGTATGTACAATCCACTCCACTGTTGCATCTTATGAAATTTGTCAGTTCTAGCCCTGTGTGAAAGCCCAGGTAGGGTGCATCAATACTGAGGCAGCTAATTCACTCGATCTGTGTAGTGTTGATATAGCCATCAGAAAACAACTTTCTAAGAAAATTAATGTGATATCTGAAGGTGCCATTGGTTTAACTGGTTTCAATGTCAGAGATTGTGGCATGACAGAGAAACTCCATACCAGAATGAAACTCCTAATTAGAGGAGCCAGATTCGTAATGCCCAGAGGAGCCCCCTAACAACGGGGTTGGTGCAAAAACAGGTAAAGCAGTCAAATACCCACATATCGACAACTATTTTAGCCCTATAGTGTATAGGGGGTGTAAAGTGTAAAGATGGGGCTTGAGGCCCTGAAGATCCATGTATTTAGAAAAAAATCCCATTGTGCAGTATATGACTTCTTCGTTGCCAGGCTACAGGCTGGATGAAAAAATGGAATCGACCTCATGTCGAAAATTGTTACGGTATTGGGATACCCCATGCCATGGGTCTGAGCATATGCAGGGGCATAAACTATGGGGGGCGGGGGGGCAATGCCCCCTCTGGGATTTCCCAAAGGGGGCAATGCCCAACAAAGTAACATCAGTAAGCTCACAGCTTGACTGACAGATTCCTCAGTCAGTCTCCAGTTGTTTGTATTCTTATGTGTTTGGAGGCAGTCTAAATTACATCCAAGCACATCCTGCTTCCTCATCAGCTGCCCAGCAGATCTCCTTGCAAGACAAAGGCCACTCTCCTGTTGTGTCAGGGTCAGTCTTCCCCAGATTCATTTTTTTCTACCCATTTTCTTCTACCCACTACCCACTACCATCGAAGTCTTGTGTGGAACCAGATTCCTATTTCCAAGGGTCCCAGGTCAGTGGACACAACACTGGCGAAGAGAGTGAAAAAGAAACCCAATATAAAGAAAGAAAACAAAACAAAATGGACAGAAACAAAGAGCTATTCACACAGCCAGGTATTTCTTCCTATTTCCCCCCCAATAAAATACAGATCTATCTAAGACAAATGAGCAGTTTCCTCAAAAAGATCATCGTCTGTTTTCAAAAGGAGGGGAGAAAATAAAATAAATCCATTTTATTCACCCCAACAAGCAGCAGAACCACCACAAGAGCTGTTTTTAAAAGGGTTTGGGTCCAGTGTACTAGCATAGAACAGCTTGATTTTCCTCTCTTGCTTGTTTGTTTGTTTGTTTGTTCTCTTGCCCACAAATTCTCTTGCCCAGAATAGTTTTTTTTAAATGATATTGTATTTATAACATCTTTGTATGCTTTTTATGCTTTTAAATTTTGTATATCGGTTTTTTAATGCTTAATGTTTTTAATTTTTGTAAACCGCTCAGAGAGCTTTGGCTATGGGACAGTATATAAATGGAATAAATAAATAAAATAAATAAGAGGCACCTGGTCCTTTCAAGAACAGTAACCATTTTATAAATTGCATAATCATAGCCCTGCATGAAGAAGGGTAGCAGCAGCCATTTTGTTTCCTGTCCAAAAAAGAGAAAGAAAAAAGAACAAAACCGTCAGTCAGAAGTAAAAGATATCTTCCTAGTTCTTCAGAATTCTGTCAGTTTTTCATAATTCTGACCCTGATTTCAAAATGTTTCCTTCCTTCCCTGAATTTCCTATACGTGAGTCTCACAGCACATTAGGGCCTAGATGGGAACTTTGGCTTGAACGTTTGGAAAATTTATTTCTTGCAATGAAAGAAGATGACCCTACTACCAGAAGGGCAATGTTACTACATTTTGCAGGCAGTGAAGTACACCAAATTTTCAAAACATTATCTGAGACTGGAGACAGTGATGATTATGAAAGGGCAAAGCTAGCTCTTACCAAGTACTTTAAACCATACAAAAATATAGACTTTGAACAGTACACCTTTCAGCAAGCACACCAAAAGGAAGGAGAGAACACTGATGAATATCACACCCATTTATTTCATCTGGTGCGATCCTGTGAATTTGCAAACATAGATCATGAGATCAGGGCACAAATAATACAAGGATGCTCTCCAGCCAAACTTCGAAGGCAAATTTTATGAGAACCCCAGGTAACTCTCACCAAAATACTGGGCACTGCTCGAGCAAATGAAATGTCAGAAACACATGCTCAGCTAATAGAACAAGGAAGTCATTCTGCACAAATAGAAACTGCACATGCACTCCAGAAGCGTTTCAACAGGAATCAGCGAACACATCCTCAAGGTGGCAATGGCAATCAATCTCCTAAAGCCCAGCAAATGCCCACGAAGACAGCACAGGCAACCTGCTATAACTGTAGAGGATCATTTCCTCACCGAGGGAATTGCCCTGCCAGAGGTACAATTTGCCACAGCTGTGGAAAAAGAAATCACTATGCAAGAATCTGCAGATCACCACAGCCTACACCAAACGTTCACAACCATGGCCAAAACCAAGCAAATGCTCTTCAGGGTGACCCTTCAGAGGAAGACAATGCATATGTTTACACAGTATACTCTACACAAACAAGTGTTTCCAAACAGAATTGCCTACTACGTTGCCACATTTGTATACAAGGACATAAGACTCAAGTTTTGATTGATGCTGGTGCGTTTGTGAATGTAATGGCTCAGTGTGTATATGATGCATTCCCTCAGAAACCACACTTCAGAACACGGCAGTAAAGATATAAGCCTGTGATACCGCAGAACCATTATCAGTGTGTGGCATGTTTAGAGCCAGTTTTGCTTTCAGGGCCATAACTGTTACAAGGCCAATGTATGTGGCGGCCTAAGGCAGTGATATACTGCTTAGTTACAAGACAGCTAGTGTACTCGGACTGATTCAAGTAATACAATAAATACATCTTGATAAAATGACTCAAAGCCTCCAAACCTATGAAGAAATGTTTCAAGGGATTGGAAAGCTAAAAAGAAAGCAAGTAAGACTTCACATTGATGAGTGTGTACAACCAGACGTATTCCTTTCTACATCAGAAAACTAGTTGAAGAAGAACTAGCACATCTAGAAGAGCTTGACTGAGCGAGTAGAAGGTCCTACTCCTTGGGTGTCTCCAATAGTAGTTGTCCAGAAGCCTAAGCAACCAGGCAAAATCCAGATTTGTGTGGACATGTGCCTACTCAATCAAGCCATCAAGAGAGAGATACACATTACTCCCACTGTGGATGACATCATTGCAGATTTAAATGGGGCAAAATTCTTCTCCAAATTTGACCTTACAGCTGGTTACCAGCAGTTGGAGCTCTATCCAGAGTCCGGGTATATCACAACCTTTTCAACTCATGTTGGTCTTTGATGCTACAAGCACCTCAATTTTGGCATTTCTTCAGCTGCAGAGATATTTCAGAATATTATCCATGATGTTCTAGCTGGAGTCCCCGGAGTTCTTAATTTAAGTGATGATATCCTGGTTTTTGGTACTACATCAACTGAACATTATATTTGACTTGAAGCAGTCTTAAAACGACTGCATGAGGAACACCTGACATTAAATCAAAGTAAATGTGAGTTCAAAAAACCTGTTTTAGAATTCTTTGGATATGTCTTCTCCAAAGATGGTATTTCAGCAGATCCCAAAAAAGTAATGGCTATACATAATGCTGCTGTACCTACTAATTCTACTGAAGTTTGCAGTTTGCTAGGCCTTGCAATCTATTGTGGCCGATTTATACCAAGATTAGCCACAATCTCACAGCCTCTTCGGGATCTCACTAAAAAAGATCAAACATGGGAATGGTCAGAAAAATACCAGATTGTTTTTACTGAGTTAAAGAATGCACTTGCAAGTGACGTAGTCATGTCATACTTTGATCCAGGCAAGAAGACAGAACTTGTGGTGGATACCAGCCCTGTTGGACTAGGAGCTGTTCTCACACAGCTTGATCAAGATGGCCACATTTCTACTATTGCATATGCCAGCAAAGCTCTTTCACCTACAGAACAACAATATTCTCAGACAGAGAGAGAAGCTCTTGCAGTGGCCTGGGCATGCTCTCATTTTCATTTATACATATATGGGTGCCCATTCACAGTTATAACTGAGCACAAGCCTCTTGGGCCATCTTTAATAATCCATCCTTTCAACCACCAGTTTGTATTGAGCGATGGATGCTCAAATTGCAAGGCTATAACTACAGAATTGTGTATCAACCAGGTAAAGACAATCCAGCTGACTATTTTTCCAGGCACCCCATATCTAAAACAGCTGCCAATCACACAGCTACAAATTAAGCAGAGGCACATGTCAACTTCCTTGTCTCCCATGCTGTTCCTAAAGCTCTTTCTCTACAGGAAATAGAGACTGCTACACAAGCTGACATGTGTATACAAACAATCATCCAGACTGTCTGCAATGGTCGGTGGGAAGATCTGAATAATCTAGCACATCTGACATGTGAAGCACAAGCAGTCATCCAATCATTTGCTAATACAAAGGGTGAACCTTACTGAACAGCATGTAAAATCCTGTACACTGTGCCAAGCAGCAATCCCACAGAACCACTGTACACCATTGCATGTTTCTCCTCTTCCTCCAACACAATGGATGGAAGTCAGTGTTGATTTCTGTGATCTCCCTGCTGGAGGACATCTTTTAGTTGTTATTGATGATTTTGTCTTTGTCTGAACCAGCATGGCACTTATGTTCTAAATAAAGTAAAAAATAAAAATAAAGGAGCAATACAATGGAGCGCTACAATTAATTTATTTAAAGCCCAGGGAAAACCTGGATGGACAAGCATGTTTTCAGAAGGTGTTTAAAAGATGTTACACTTTCTGCCTTCCAAACTACATGAGGGAAGAGTTTCCAGATTGTGGGTTCCTGTCATATTTTAATAGTTCTTGGTCTGGGAAGCCAGCCAATCCCCTTATCTAAGAATGTCTGGGAAAGATGCCAGCACTTATTTGTTTGAAGGGTTTTTATTTGTATTCAAAAGTCCATTTACCAAAGCCAGGGTCACGCCAGAAGTTCAGTCAGTCCAAATGTCAAAGCCGAAGGTCAAATCAGGTATTATAGCAGTCCAGGGTCCAGAGCAAACAGTCAAGCCGGGTGTTCAGTCCACAGGTTCCGATCCAGAAGTACGCTGGGTGTCACGAGCCGAATACGTCGGTTGTTCTCAACGAATCTTTGCTTATGCCTTCACCCTTTTATCCTCGCTTGAGCCTGTCCACAGCTGTGTGCTATTCCTTCGTTATCTTATTTAAGGCTTGCGTCAGCTGTGCTCTGTTTTTGTAATCTCATGCTGCATCTTGTGGGACGAGCTTGCTCCGCATGCTTGAGCCACCGCCTTTGCTGAGGAGTTACCGGACAAACCCCTTCAGGCCCAGAATCTTCCTCGTTAGAAACAGGGGGTGGGAGAGGGTGGCTTTCCTGGGGCTCTTCTGAGGAACCTCCCTGCCGTTCCTCCTCCTCCGGTAAGTCCTGGGGAATGGGTGAAGCTGCAGTCTCTGCCCCTTCTTGCTCCTCGGAGGAAGATTCTTCAGACTGCCTCATGACAGTTCCACTACAGAGGGTTCCACAAGGGAGGGTTTCACAAGGGAGGGTTTTCTAGACTTCTGGAAAATATGGTTCTTGCCAATCTCTGCTTTGGACCATACATCTGCTTCTTGCCCAGCTGGACAGACAGCTGCCCACATCCAAGAATTTGATGGGCCGATGCCTGGCACTAAGGCGGGCAAGGGATGGTCTCCAGCGCTGATTGAAGAATCATAACGTCTTTATTTTAAAGAACACCTGAAGACTTGAAGCAACATTTTTCTTACCCCCTGCCCCCCATTTCATAACAATCCTGCAAGATGGGCCACCATTATATCCACTTTACTCATGGAGCAAGTGAAGCCAGTGACAGCAGTTTGGGCTTGTAGTCATCATGGTTGTGTTTCAGCCTGTCTTTTCTGCAACACTGAAAGTAGTTTCAGAAGACACACATGACACACAGTCTAGACTTCAAAATACTTTTGCATGCTCCCCACTTCCTGAGAAGGATGTTTCAGAGGCAGTGGTGAGACACTTCTGGGGCAGTGCTTTGGGGGTTTGGTTTTCTTTGGGAGAGAGAGCATAGGTGGGCATTTTTCTAATATTTGTTTTGTTTACAAAGAACAGAAGTAGAGACAAGGAGCCTGCACTCTTTCAAGGCATCAGATCCACTCATCAGATCCCCAGAGAGAGGAGTTGCACTCTCAAGGTGTCATCAGCCAACTTACAGGGATTTCTGTGTCTCTGCCTCTTCCAAAAGACAAGCTGTTGCTTTGTCCAGGTGCACATCCACAAATCTGCTGCCTCTCCTTAGTTGGGCTGTGTCACCTTTCCTCACCTGTGATGGGCATTGCATTCAAACAGAAAGATATCCTTCCATCAGACACTCATCCTGGAGTATTAACCAGCAATCTGCCTAACAAAGGAATGGTTGGCTAGAATCATAGAATCATAGAATAGTAGAGTTGGAAGGGGCCTATAAGGCCATCTACCTTAAAGCATCCCTGACAGATGGTTATCCAGCTGCCTCTAGAATGCCTCTAATGTGGGAGAGCCCACGACCTCCCTAGGTAATTGGTTCCAGTGTTGTATTGCTCTAACAGTCAGGAAGTTTTTCCTGATGTCTTCCTGTAACTGGGGCCTGCTGGATCATAACTGCCAATTTGAGGGCAGTTTTGACAAGTTTTTTTCCTTACTGCTAGTTGAGACATGGGTTTATCTTGATGTGCCTATTACTATATTACCTTAAGGGCCAAGAGCTGCCTACTGGAAAGCTGTCCAGGATGTTGATTTCATAGACTGCCATTTGACTTGCTGTATTTACCTTTATCCCCATTGCCTTGGATGCAGCTCTGGTTTTGTAATTGGTCTTGGGTGGTCGGAAAATGCTGCACTTGTTCTTGCAGCTGCAGAACACATCTTCCAGCCCTCTTTGCTGTAGTTGTGAGTCTCTGTGCAAGCAATGGAAGTTGCCTGGCTCTTTCCTCATAATGAGAAAGCAGAAAAATTACAAATGTCCCTTTTCTGTCCTCCCTGTTGACTCATGCCACAGAGCTGTTACTGAACAGAACTTACCTTGACCTAATAGGGCAGTAACGAAGGACAAGAATTTGGCTTGCATCTGGTTCACATGCTGAATCATCCAGAGGGACTTAACACAGCTAATTAAAAGCTCACAAAACATTGTCCAATTTATTTATTTGTAATTAATAAAGCAGGGGCTAGGTTAAAATAGAGATGATTATGGTTTATTTGAAGTCTCTCAATTCCTTTACTATTTATTACATAATTACGGATTAGAGTCAGCTCACTCTCTCACACACACACCCATTTTAATGGTGGAGTCATTATATTGACCTTTGCAGAGAAATCTGGTGTACAGAAGTGCAAACTGCTTAAAAGTTAGATCAGATGTGTTAATTTTTTTAATGTAAGGACTTAATAGGCTAAGAAAAGTCTGGAACTTTATAATCCCAATGTGCAATTTATTCCCATGTTATGTTTATTCAGAAATAAGACCCACTTTGTTCAATGGGGCTTACTCTCAGGTAAGTATGCATTGGATTTCAGTCTAACAGAGAATTTATATTATCAGCATTACAGCAAAAGAAGTCAGCAATACTTCCTTTCCCCATTTAACCATTATTTTTTCTGAAGAGCTATTTCAGCTTGAAACACTGGAGGTTTAAAGCACCACTTCCTGAACTCACTATCCCATTTTGTTTGTTTTGGCTCTGTGTGTGTGTGTGTGTGTGTGTAGGGAAAATTATAGACCTCTGCCATTCTCTGCAGTATCAATATATTTCTAACTCAGTTCAGTTGAGGCTTGAGCACATAGACTCTCATTCAACCCTCGGTCATCTAGATCCTGACAAAGCAAAACTGTCAATTATTATCCAGTATAACATCTAGGGCTTGCTGCTTTTAATTCAAGCTTTTATTCAGATACAATTCTTGCAAATTGCTGTTTTCCCTTGCAACATGTGGAGAGTTATTTGTTTTCTGTGGTGTTGTCATGGTACAATCGTAAGCTTTTGGAAACTGTTAAGCATTGGCATTTCTCCCCACCTGTATTCATATTGGTTTCCTGAGCTTGTGAAACTCACAGCTATTACTCAGAGAGGACGGGGAGGAGGCTACTCAGCAAAGCTCCATGACTTACAGCTTGTTCTAGTATTGGGGTAAAAGGCCATGCACATGACTGTGCAGAGGATTAGACTGTCAGATTTTTGCATTTTAAAATGCAGTCCTCAAGAATTCTTCATTCAGATTTCTGCTGACTTAAATTCTTTAGATGCCTATTAAATAGAAAGGTAGAGAAACAGCTAGTATTGACTGATACAAGTTTAAATCCTATATATTGTACAAAGTTTGAAAACAGTGATCACAATCCAGCCAGTCATTCCAAGTCCTGTTGGTTTCTAATGGAGAGTTAAGTTTGTGCTTAAATATTTTTTCACTGAAAGCCATGGGACTTTAAAATGCTTGCTTTTGCTCACATCAAGTTCTAATCCCATCCCTAAAATCACTCCAGTGAAAGTCTGTGTGACTACAATCATGATGTATGAAGGCAGCGCAGTTCCATGCAAAAAAATAGTTGTGTATTTTTATCCAAATTGAATTGTTTTACATCATATTGCTTATTCTCTTTTTTAAAATGCAACAATGCCATTGACTAGCAGAAGCTGGACCATTGTTTAGTGCCTTTGAGGACAGTTTCTGTTGGACAGCTGAAGACATCAAACATGAGACAGGGCAGAAAATGCCTACTTTTGGCTCAATCAAACCCAGAATGCAGGATATGGAATAATGGGCTCAAGTTACAGGAAGCCAGATTCCGGCTGGACATCAGGAAAAACTTCCTGAATGTTAGAGCAATACGACAATGGAACCAATGACTTAGGGAGGTGGTGGGCTGTCCCACATTAGAGGCATTCAAGAGGCAGCTGGACAGCCATCTGCCAGGGATGCTTTAAGGTGGATTCCTGCATTGAGCAGGGGATTGGACTCGATGGCCTTATAGGCCCCTTCCAACTCTACTATTCTAAATATATTGAAACTTTGGTGTGATGCAAGTAGGAGTGTTTTGTATCCAGACCAAAGATGGTCCTGCAATGTGGGGAGATGAGGCACCCATCAGATGGCGGGTGACTGAGTGGAAGATAAAGACATTTGATGTATGGGGGCACAATCTGCTAGTAAATTCTCCTGCACACAACCCACTGAAATGAATGGGAGCTGTTCAGAAGCACTATTATGGGATTTATGCAGGAGAACTTCCTGGTAGACTGTGTCTTATGTTAATTATCCAGAGCATGGTTACCATTTGGGTTTCTCACTTCTGGCAGCAAAATATCATGGGCCTATGGATGATATATGCTAAAAGTCCATGAATTTCCTGTGATAGAAGGGGGAGATATTTTAGTGGATCTGGAAGGATAATTCAGGGACAGGATGTGAACTGGGCCATGTTGTGTAATTCATCTAAATACATTGCACAGTCACCTTTTCCTCTTGCTCACACTTTCTTCATATCCATTCAGGCAACATTGTTGGGCCTGAATAACATCAGCCATACTACTAAGGGCTCATTCACTTGCTCACTCTCCAACATGATACACGCCATCATCTGCCAGCAATCCCCTTCTGCTCTCTACATAGGACAGACAAATCAACCTCTATAAAAAATAATAAACGGACACAATTAGACATTAAAAATGGCAACATTCAGAAAAAAGTGAGAGAACATTTAAATCTCCCAGGCCATTCAGATGATGTTCTATAAGTCAACAAAGGAAACAATTACCATTGTTGTAAATGATCAGTTATTTGCTTATATACACCTGAGTTTTGCATAGAAAAGTCTACTTTACATCTTGCATTTGACAGCCTTTGCTCCAGTGTTAACTTTTTTTCTTTATACCCATGCAATAGGTATGTATATATATACACCATACATCTGATGAAATGTGCTCTACTCTATGAACATTTATGGACTAGAATCCACAAAAAAAATCTGAGCCTAAGATGCCACTAAACCTATAGTTGTTGTCCCTTGGAATGGGTTCTATTTACTAGATCACTTGCAGCTAACAGAAATAGAAAAGGAGACAACTTGACATGCAAAATTAATGCGCAAAATTACATGCAAAATTAAGTTCCACTAGAATCAATGGGGCTCCCAAATAAATGGGATTAGCATGGTGATGTGAAACCATTTATGAGGGCAGCTAGTGCAAAGATTTGCCCTTGCATACTTCAACTGCCATAAATAGGATTCTAGGCAAAGAAGTGTTGAGCTAAACTGCTGAGGGATATTGTGATTTCCATGCATGTTCCCTAGGGACTGAAATAAGGCTAGAGGCATTAATTAATCTTATCACATACTGTAGGTTATAATTTTATTATTGTAGATCTCCAGCAGAAACGTTTATTGATCTTCTTTGTTGCTTTCCTTTTTGTAATGAATCATTATCTTTAATACACAGCTAGTTCAACAAACCTTGCTCATGACCTGGCTTGACTCTAGTATTCTAATCCTGTGCCTGATTGTGCCAAGTTATTTAGTGGTTCTGTGATAGAGGCAAATATTTTCTTAGAACAAGGTTAAGACAAACAATTTGTCTGTGATCAGAGATATTTTTGGATTTCAACTTCCAGACCTTTTATGGATGCAAAAGTAAGGAGGGGGAGAAGTATGTTAATAAAATTAAATAGCATGCTAAAATAAATTAAATAATGCTTCTTATACATTTACTTCAGGCTTAGTACAAGGTAGACTGCATTTGTGTGCATTGAACAAGTTTAAGGAATGTTTAATGTATAAAAATGTTGAATTACGCCAGTTGTACAAAGACCGAGCGAGTACAATTGCTTCTGAGGGTGCTCTGTATTATTTATCATTCCCTAGATAGGGAAATAAGGCAAGATAAGAGATGAGGCTGAGGAAATAGACGGTTCTGTGTTCTTTTTGGGTGCGTGTTTTCCTTAGGGAGCAATCCTATTCATGTTTAGACAGAAAAACGTCCTACCACTCCGAGTATGCCCCAGCCATGGCTAGCTGAGAATTGTAGGGCTTTCCCCCCCTGTCTAAACATGAATAAGATTACACCTTTCATGTATTTACCAGAGGGGGGTTGTGGGAATTTAAAGACTTAACAAATTTATTGTACCATAAACTTTCATGGACTAAAGCGCAGCTCGTCAGATTCGTAGTGTCTGTAGGCTCTGGGACTTCAAAAGCCTATGCCCAAAAGTTGTAAGTTCCTCTTTAGTAAAGGTGCCACGGGATCCTTTGTTATTCTTATCTTTTAAAAGCCTTCTCTAAATCAGCCCTGCTAGGGCAAGACTTGCTCTATGAGGTTTGCATGCCGAGGAGACTTGTTGTTCTTAAATGGATTATATGCTGAGAAACCACTTCTCGAAGTTGGTTAATCACATTCAAAAGAGAGAGAAAGCGGATGTCCTCCCCACCCCCCGTGCACGCAGACGGTGATTTCCCCAGTTCTCGCCCCTCCCGCCAGGTGAATATTTGGCTCCGCCTCTTGCGGAGGTCTCTCGCGGAGGCCGTGCCCCCTCCCCCTCCCCGCTCAGTCTCGCCCCTCCCGTGCGCCATGCCGCCGGCCTGCCCACTCGCGCGTGCGCAGTGAGCGGTCTCGTGTCCGACTGCTCACGCCAGTGGAGTCTTGTCAGCGGCAGGGGCGAGATCTGCCTGGAAGGGCCGCGCGCAATGGAGATCGTGGGGACGCAGCAGCAGCAGGGGCCCGCCGGGCGGAAGAGGGTGCCTACTCGCGAGAGGTCCACGGCCGAGGAAGATGCCCTGAACCAGATCGCTCGCGAGGTAGGAGGGCGACGATGGGCGGGGCCGCTGCGCTCCCTCCGCCTGAGTGAGTGAGAGAGACAGAGAGAGCGCGCGCCTCTCCTGAGTACCTCAGCCGCTGCTCTCCTCGCGGCGGCGCCTCGTCCGTTGCGCTGCGGAGCTTTCTCCAAGGGCGCTGGAGGAGGGAGGGGATGTCGCCTTGTGGCGGCCACTTGGTGAACTTCCCCCACCACACACACGCTGTGGACGCGCCCAACTGTCACCTCAGCCCCCCTCCCCCCCCTCGGTGTGGAAGCTGTCAGGTGTTACTGCCCCTCCCCCATATTGACTTCCGGGGAACAGGCAGCGCAACACATCACATCGGGCGGGGCGGGGTCCAATCCAGCCGAAGTTAAGCGCATTCACGCCCCATTAATTTCAGTGGCAGAGGGTTAAGTACCTATCCCGTTGGATCATGCCTGCATGTCGTGGGATATGTATTATGGATATAAAAATCTGTACCGTTGCCAGTTACTGCTGTTGTGAATTGTTCTTGTCTTGTATATATCTGGGCTCTGCAGATCTACTTGCCTTTTGGGGGTCCACTTTGCCCCACTGATTGCATTTCTCTTTGTACCTGTTTATATATAATCTGCCAACTGATGATGATACTTCATCTGATAAAACCTGGTCTTGTTTACAAAAGCCTATACCACAATAAATTTGTAGATTTTTAAAATAATGCATTTTGTTTTATGTACATATAAAGTATTTTTGTCATGGACACAACTTAGTTTTGCGTTTCAAAGAAAAGAATAGATGCAAGAGTGAGGTGGCCAACTTTTGAACTCTTTCTTTAGCTGTTCCTTTAACAGCAGTTTGATCTGCAGTAAGCAGCAGGTGAACATGTTTAGTTCTATGCCAAGAAAACCTTCAGTTGCTGATTTACCTATATCAAACTGCTGTGAAAGAACAAGCATTTTCTGGTGAGTTGACAACCTCAGGAGGAAGGTAACAGATGAGGAAACCTATCTATTCTATCAGTAGTGAGATCCTTCTGCTTTTTAAAAACTAGCCCCTCCTTCCTTCAACAAACCACCAAGCATCCAGATGGCCTAACGTTATTTGCTACCCTTGCTTATCCTTTCCCTGTTCTCACCTCCACTTTGTACATACTGTAGGTGTGGAAAGATGGAAACTCCCTCTCTGGCCTGTTTCCCAAAAGTGGTTATGCCCATCTCCTTCTAATTGAGAATTATTGTAATGTACCCGATAGGAAAGTGATCATTTCTAAGCTTTCTGTGTTATGTGCTGATATGCCATTGCCTATAGCCCCCTATCTCTTCAATGGAGGATCTTATCTGTTTATTAGGATTATAATAGGATATTTGTCCGATATTGCATATATAAATAGCCACAAACACTTGGTTCTTGAGCTTGGATACTTTCTCTTATAAGATCTGTCTTACTGTCTCCAGGAATCTTCTGTAATGGAGTGGTAAGAGCCAATTGTTTATAATTGGAGTAGCACTTATGGTAAAAACACATGTAGCATGTCAATTTGGTTGTTTTTAGAAACTTTGAATTAAGATGCTTTGGTTACTTTTCTTTGTTGATTAGTAGTGAACTACAAGTAATTATAGGGCTTCAGATAAAAGAGCGGGCCCCTTCTAGTTAAGCTGTGGTAAAGAAAAACAAACACATTTAATCAGTATTTTTTTCTCTTAATGATAATGATGCATTAGTGTACATGTGAATACTGTGATGAATATATCCTATTCTGGGTAGCAATGTAATTGCAGGAAAAGCTGTTAAGGCAAAGTTTATAGAATTCTTCAGCATTGGATAATTGAGGATCTTCCAATTTAAATTGTATCTGGAATTGTAAATCTTTCAAGAACAGAGAACTTTGGGGGTTTGCTTTTAAATAGTGTTCAAAGAGGCTTTTATTATGGAACTTTTAAGAGGTATAATTAAATTTAGAGATATTAGTTATGTTCAAATATAACACCAAATGGTTGTTTGGTGTTAGGAGGATGAGTAGCTTCTACTTCCTCTACGTGTAAGATTAGAATCTTCTATTTGTGGTTTGTGTAAAGCTTTGTTTGCCCACAAACCAAGATCCCAAACCAATATTTGATCTTGGTTTTCTGGCAAGTTATGGCTTATGCAAAGCATAGCTTACCAGGTCTGGGAAAAAAATGGGAAACTATGATTCGGAGTCACATCCTATTTAAGAGTCCTAGAAGCCAGGGAGGCGAATGTTAATTTGAGGGTCTGCCTTACGTCTTACCGCACTGTGTGTCAATGCCATTTTCTTCCTCAACTGGAAAAAACAAACAAACAACATATGCATAGAATCTTTTCAAAAGCCATCTATATTTGACAACAGAAGCAGTATGTTAAGGTTTTATGTCTCTAAAATTGAAAGCCAAAAAAAAATATGCTGGGTTGGATTCAGATGTAGTGTACAGCATTCATTCAGTCTTTCTGCATATGGGATCCTCTTTCATGTTTCATATAAACATCAATAAAGTTTAAGAAATGTTTACATTCAATACCAAACTATATTTAGTTTTTTGTAGAAGTTATCTTTTCCCCACTTTTCTGGGCAGCAAATTCAAATATGAAATTATCAAAACTAATTTATCTCAGAAGATGCCATTCTGTAGAGAGATTAGTTGACTGCAGCATTGTTGACTGTAATTTTTTTTAATAAAATATAATTTGGAAAATTAAGTGGATATAATGAGGTAAAGTTGGAACATCATGGTGACATTTGGAAAAGCTTCAACAAATTTATTGTAAATTATCTTCAAAATATTGTGTGTAATAGTCTCAGATCCATCACTTATCTCTGTAATATCTAAGATGGAGATGAAATGTATGAGTTCAGAGGACAGAGAATCCTGAATATTGTTTGGGAAAGCTCTCACTAAAGCTTCTGTATCTCCCTTCTAGTGTACCTTGATTTTGGGAAGAATGGGGCCAAGAAACCAAATAAAGTCATAATATCTGCGTAAGCACAGAAGTTTATGTAAGATACTGTGGAATGTTTCCAAATGTGTCTGTCGGTTAGTTTGCAGTCACTTTTGCCATCTGGGAAAATTGTTTTTGTGTCTCCATGCTTTTGATTTTTCTAAGGTGTGTCTAATTTAGTCAGTTCGTGGGAAAAGTCATTAGAATTCTGTAGTGGAGTTCGTTTTGTGATTTTTCCCATTAATTTTAAGAAATTCAAGTGGGTTCTGATAAATGGCAACAATGTGGCAATCCCTCTCACTCATTGTTCATTATCAGTGTTGATGTGGCCCCCTCCATATGTGGGGACTAGGGTAATAGCCCCGATTGCACCACTTAAAAAGGGACCTATTTGATGCGCTTACCTTTACGTTTAATTTGCTTTTTTGTTATGGCTGTGCTTGATATAAACAAAAAACAAAATTCAGTTAAAATATTGATAATTTAAAAACTAATGGTTTGACATGAATCAGAACTGGAAGCTCGTGGAGGAAGGGAAAGAAGGAGCACATATGCCTGAGGCTGTTTCTGTTTATAATACCAAACCATGGTTTGGTATTAATATCTGAATGCAGCCAGTGTGGGCTTGTTTTCATGGCTGTGAACAGTTTTGAACAGTATGTAGGTTCTCTAGCATGGTGAAATCATATGTTTTTCTGATTTTGACATGTCATGTAATAAGTGATCAGTTTTAGTTACTCAGAAGTCACTTTAACACTATGTTGGCTGTTTTTCCCTCGAGAGAGTATAAGTTTCCAATTTCCAACTATTTTGAGCAAGTGTAATAATAGCTATGGTGAGGCAATGATAATCTGAATGCATTATTCCCAAATGTAGCTGCTCTCCATGGGTTAGTGATAGGTCAGGAAATGATAGTGTACTGTAACATGTGGATATGTTCTCAATATTTGTCTATGAGAAATGATTAAAAATTGCCATAATTCAAAATCCTCATATTTATTAATGCTGAGATTTAATCCTGGCATTGTTTCTACCAGTATGAAAAAGAAGTACTTGAATTGTCCTTTAGACAGTAATCATAACCAAGTTTACATAGAAGTACATCTTATTTATTTGAAATATTTATATGCTACCTTTCTATAGATAGTATCCAGTGCAGCTAACAAAAATAGCTTAAACAATAAAATAGATTAATACATTTACTAAAATATCAAAACAGCAGCAAAATGGTACCCTAACAAAATAACAAATGCTTTAACTGGATATTGGAAGAAGCAGGTGGAAATTATTTTGAGATATGCATGCCTAGGGTTAAAATTTTTATGTGACTACTATACTGCAAAATTCAGTTTTAAAACATTCTGGCTGTTTGGATGTGACATTAAACCACAGTTTAGTGCTACATGAATAAGCATCAGGCTTGTACACTCCCTTTGTCCTTCACTTCTCTGGTACTGCTGTGGAGTAGTGATCAGAAGCATCTGTTTTCAACAAACTGCAGTTTTCTATTTTGTCGCATCTGGGTACTGCCATAAAATTTAAGTATCATTTTTCTAAACAAACCAGGTTCATAAAGCATGGTTTGAAGTTGGTTTGTTCAGACAAGCAATTGTCATGAGGTGTGAAGGAAAGGGCAAAAGATACTGAGGAGACTCTGAAGAAACCTCACAATTGACAAAGCCTGGAGGGGCTGTGGGCAGAGGTTGCATGGGAAACAGCATGGAAACACATGCCTCTGCAGCCAGCATGGAAATGTGGGTTACTACCTTTTTAGCAGGTCAGTAACTTTTGAGGGCCTATTCAGAAGGATGGTTAAATCTAAGCAGCTTGTCCTAGGGCCTGTCTATATGTGGAGAAAGCCCCGGAGTGACTCCACAGTGGTGCTGTGTTGTTTATATGATGCAGAAGCCATTGCGGAGTCATCCCAGGGCTTTCCCATGAAGCTCCAAAATAAAAAAGTTGGGGACTTACCCTGACTTTTTCTGTAGAGTGGGGCGACGATGGCACATCTGCCATCTGTCGCTGCTCTGGAGTCACACCAGAGACATGGCCGGGCAGATGGTGACCCCTGTTTGGTCACCATCTGCCTGGAAGGAGGGGAGTGGCGGGCCAGCAAGCTGAATGGCCACTGGAATGCATCTGTGCAGTTCCTTCAGCGGCGTCAGGAGAAAGAAACTTTTGGTGGGGAAAGCCCAGGTGAGGAAAAAACGAGAGGAGGGATGCGCAGATGCGCAGCAGCATGGCAGAGCGTGGAGCGGTGATGGCTCCTCCTCCTCTGATTGATGCAAACCCTGCGCTTGCACCTTGTCATGGGGACAATCCCGCAGGAGCTCAAGTGCTGGGTTTTGGGGGCTCCTGGCACCAATATGGTGTCGCATAGACACTCCCCTGGTTTAGATGAAATAATAAGTGTACTTGGTTGAAAGCAGATACTTCTTATTCCTTCCATGCAGATGCATTGGATGAGGAGAAGGCAAGGGGGTAGCAAGCTTGTGCACAAAACCCAAACAATAGATTAGGGCAGGGTTAAGAAGCTCCCTTCATCACATCCCCTTGTGACTAACCTCGTGAGGGCCACATGCCCGCAGGGGATGGGGCCAAAACCACATACAAATCCATTCACACAACCCACCAGCCTTCACATATACTCAAACATGCTAATTTTCTCCCTCACAACCAGATACTCCTCTTGGTGCAGCAATTAGGCTTGAGAAAAACCTCCCATTACAACCAATGGAAGGTTTTTTCAAGCCGAATTGAAAGATCCAATTTGTGTGAGGGTAAGGGAGGTTGCAGCATGCAGGGAGGGGTTAACTCTCATCCTCAACTGCAACCCCACCCCATTGTTCCCTCTTGGTGCTGCCGTTAGTTGAAAAAGCCTCCCGTTGGCTCCAGTGGAAGGCTTTTCTCAACTCTAACTCCTTTGGGTGGAGGGGTGGGGGCTGAGAAGCGGGATGTAGTCTGATCCGGGATGCTCCATGGGCTGCTATCTCCATGTATCAGTCTTGAACTCTTTGAAATGATCAGATATTCACGTAATAAATGAGGTCTAAACTGACCTCCTATACAAGTGTTAACTTTTACTGTGGTAATGTTTTTCGTAAGACATAGAATAAATTTAGTAAACTCTATACAGATGTTTCATGAAAATAAGCCATGTTGTGCTATAAAGAGTTGTGCACAAAGAGGACACACTCTGACAAAGAACATGAACTTGTGAAAAATATCAACCCATTACTAATACGGTGGTAATTAACCTTCCCAGTGTGAAAGCAAAACTCATTCACTGAACCTCCTGACGAACATATTTTCTTCACTCTGTAGAAAGGCCTGATATCATATTTCTCATATCTAAAGGTTAAGAGTAGAAGCATAAGAAGCCAGTGTTTCATGTGATTATGAAGAATCTTTTCTCATACAGTTGATTTAAAAATAGATCAAAATGTTCCATCAGTCACACTTATAGCCTTGTGTACACTGAAGAACTTGGGTTGAATCCAGGTTCTGCTTTCCATGGAGAGGTCTCTCCACCCAATTTTGGGGATCTTCCCTTCCCCCTGCCTTACAGCTTATTCCATTCAGCTCTCTCCAACCCTCCTGTGAAATGTTTTCACAGGGCTGGAGGGGCTGCCATGGAGAGTGACACCAGCCTAATTGCATGTGCCTGAATCTGGATCCAGCCCATTGGTTGAAATAAATGAGGAGTTATTCACCATTAAGTTTGTCTGATTGTTATACTGAACAAGACCTCCGTTACCACAAACAGTTCACATTCTCATGTTTCTTAAAGGCTGGGGCTCAGCTAATCACGGTTCTTTTTGTTGTGTGAAATATGTACTACACATTTTACCTTCTTCTAAAACGCCAACTGACTATTTCAATTAACAGTAGCACATAGCTCATAGCATTGCAAACTGTATTGTTTCCTTTGCTAGGTTTATCACAGAGAACCGCGAGGTTTGTAACTTCTGGAGTGTTTGTGTGAAAAATTTATATTCTTCCAGCTGTTTATCCTAACTTGCTCTGAAACTTCAGAGGTCTAAGTTTACAACTATTAGAATTGCTATGTTTAGAGAATGCTGGTGGCTTTGACAGGATATGTTAGTATTGGTCCAAGCCTGTATTAAAACACAGTTTTTCACTGAAGTTTTGAAACTTCCATATAGGGTTTTCTTCTGAATGCATGATGCATATAAATGAACTGGCTAAATCCTAGGCTTTTCATAATATATTGTTATGTACATTGCACATAAATATAATTGTTGAAATGACTGGTACCAAAAAAAATCGTATAGAGTTTAGGTGCTTCTGGTCCTGATATGTTTCTTAGCTACAGGATATGAGAGCAGTTTAAAAAAGGAAATAACTATGAACAAATAAGAGGAAACTGTACACACTATTCATGTTGCATAAAGTCTTACTGCAGCAAGTTCCAACACTTAATATTCAGAAATTGTCTTAACGTGGGGAATTTCTATCTTTTCAATTTATTCTGATATTAATGTGTAAAAATCAGAGCAAACACAATTGAAGGACCTTTTTGTGATATAAATGAATTAGTTTCAGAATCCCTGTAAAATGAGAAAACATTAGCATATTTGTTTTTAGAGTATTTCTTGGTGTATCTATGTGACGTATGTGGCTGAACATTAGAAGAAAACAGAAGTTAGATGACATTGTAATTTCTTCTTAACAATTTTGTGTTTATATTATTGCATTGTTGTAGTCTTAACACTTGCCTTTCCATTTGTTAGGGTTAAATACTAGAAATGGATACTATTGGGTTTATCCGCTTTTATATTCCGTCACAAACCAATAGTGATATTCATTATTGGGAAGGGACTCAAACTCTCTGATAGAGCACATGCTTTGCATCTGCGAGGTCTCAGGCTTAGTCTCCAAAGTCTCCAGTTGTAAGGATCTCAGGTAACAGTGCTGGGAAAGCGTGAGACCCTTGAGAGCTACTGCCAGTCTAAGAACTACTGGTCTAATGCAGTATAAGTAAGTTTCATATGTTCATAGAGCTATCTGCATATGCTTGTACTGTTCCCTTTGGGCCTGCAACTCAGTTTAGTTAACAGTGTCTTCATGTATATTCTGCCTACTTCCAACAGTTTGCTGTCATGACTATCATTTGTAAAAACTGGATTGTGCAGTAAAATGAAACGTTATAATGAAAAAAAATATTTTGAGCAACTGGTTGCTGGGTGATAACAGCCAGTCATAGTATGACTTTGTGGCACATAGAGCTGAAACAATAGTGATAAAAAAAAGTTGGGCAGTGTTTCCAGTTCATCCTCCCTGTCTTTTAAAATTAGAAATCGTGTACAATGATGTATTTATGTTGTTACACACACCCTCCACCCCATCCTCACTTAAGTATCTTAATGTCTCTCACACACACGCATGAGGGACAGAGTACACTTCTTGAGGCTAGCTTCATGTTCTTATGCATAGCAGTACAAAACATTTTGTTCTGCGAGGGCTTTTGGTGCAGTTTAGTAAAGTGGTGGTACCCTAGCATTTTTTTCTTTGCTTACTTGAGGTCTCCTTTATTTCCACTAAGGGGATCAACTGCCCAAATGATGGTTCCTGGAGGAGTAATAGTTATCTTCATTTGTCTTCAGGTACAGCTCAGACAGGGTGCTGAGCGCCCTATTCTGGCATAATTGACACATGCTAGGTCCAGATCTGATGTAGTATCTGTTATCTTTTTTTTTTTTTTTTTTACTTCCAAGGTAAGATTCACAGAGTTGGATGATAGGGTAGAGGCCAGATCCAAAAACCCTGAGCTAGGCCTGTTCTACCCGTGCATGAGTTAGTGGAATGGAATGCACCACTTGAGACTACAGGTGATGGATCACATTCTTGAATGCTCCACCAAGTTAAACATTCTCTGAAACTAGAAAATTGACATAGCAAGTAAAAGGCTGGCTTGTTTTGCTGGGAGGTCTTTGTTTCTTTTTACATGGGAGAGCATTCACAGTGGTATCTTACATTCTACCAGTTCAGTCTATTGTAAGTGTAGAACAGACCTTAATATTTCAGCTTTCTGCGATTGGCTTATGAGCCTCTTGTTCAGCATTATGTGTCTCTGCGGAAATACATTCTTAGTTGCAGTTCTTTGTCTCTCTCTGAACATCTTATTTATACACAATTAACCTTGTCTTTCATGTTTTGCATGTCTTATGCAGACATCTGTCCACAGCTAGAGAACATTCTCAAGCCCTTCTCTGATCCCATTTGTATGATTTCCTATGTTATGCTGAAGTGGTAGCTCTTGGGATTACACTTGGCTAATTAAGACCTCATCAGTGTTCACCCATCAGCATACAAGAAAGATGAATGAATGTGCTGTCTGGATACATTTTGGTGTGTTGCTGTAAGATCACGCATTTTAACCTATCCAAAGGTTCAGTTTCAGCAGGAATTGTTATTGCTTCACAAATCTTATGCTACTTCATATGACTTGTGCATGTTAAACTCCTTGCCCTGAATGACATTTCATTTCCATGTTACAATTCCTGGGGTGTTGGGAACTCTGACAAACTACTTTCTTTACCAACTGCGTGTTCCAGTCAGTGACTGTGGCATATGCCTAATATCATAAGATCCCAATGATCACAGTCATGATATAAGATTTAGAAATTTGAAAATATAATAGGTTGGATCCAGGCTACATTAGTTGTATGTGGGTTCCATTGAAATTAATGTGAAAAGTGATGAAGGCTGCAATCCTGTCTGCCTTTACCTGGGTATTTGTTCCATTGAACCTGGTGTGACTTACTTCTGAGTAGACATGTATATTTGTCCTGTAAACTGAGAACCGGTTAATTTCAATTGGGCCTAAGTTCAACAAACTTAAAGTGCAATCTTCAGTAGGGTTGAGGAGGAGCAAAGTAGCAGATCTACCCAAGCCTTGCTGGTGTGCACTGGCGAGGGTAGAAGGGGTGGGATTGGGGTAAAGTTTTGCCAGACTTGTCAGTTGACGGATCATTCTATTTTAAATTTTTGCCTCCATTGGAAGTATGGAATTGGCATAGCTGAGGGGTCTGATCTTGGTCTGTCTTGGAGGAATGGAGTGTTTTTGGATTCAGCAGAACCAGAGCTGGCTCTCACCAGCCCCAGCCTTGGAGCACCCTGTTTTGTGGCTTTATACTTGTTACTGCTAGTGGGAACAGAAATGCCAAGAGTTTTCCATCTGGGAAGTTTTCCACAGGGCAGACAGAACTCTTCTCCCCAGGCAGAAGAGTGGCTCCATTTTATCCTAACCACCCCAGTTGGTGGATCTGGTAGTTAAGATTACTGTTTAAGTCTGGATGCAATCTACTGTATTTAGAGTTGACTTTAGGAACTGCATAGGTCCAGTGAATGATATTTATGAGATATAGGATGTAATCTCCTGGAATTTAGCACCCAGAATGTTTGTTAAAACCTGGTACAATAGGAATCCCACATTAAGAAATAATACAAGGTTTATTGTTTCACATTTATAATGCTTAACTCAAGAGTCAGATATTTTACTCCATATTTTTTTAAATAGCAAATGCTCTTTATCTTAACATGTTTAGTACCAGGCCATATATTAAGTTTGTAGAAACTGTTAAATGCAGACATAAGCATATATGTATTCGACTTCAGTTTCTTTATAAACAAGCTTATTGATAGAAAGAGACAAGAACTGGAATTCTAAAACCATGGAATGTATGCATTCTTCCCCTCCCTTGCATACTTAGCATTTCAATTTTACATGAAACAGTATCACTTTTATGGAGAAATTTGTGACTTTTAACCATAGTGATAAGGCACTACAAGCAATCTTGATATTTAGAACAATTCTGTGGGGTGTAATAGTCTATCTACCAGTCCCATTCTCATTCCTCCCAGTGTCCCACATCTCTGTGGAACAACCTCCCCTCGGTAAACTTTATGGTCATCCAACTTTTCTTCATCAGTTGAGGCCTTATTATTATTATTATTATTATTATTATTATTTTAATAACTTTACCACCCCATTACTGAAACTCTCTGTGCGGTTTACAACAATTCATAAAAAGTCAAAATAAAACATAATAAAAATAGTCAAAATTTCTTAATATAGAAAAATTAAAACAATTTAAACAGCTAAAAATAATTTAAATGAACAATGTTTTTCTTAATAGACCTATTCTAAAACAACAGGCATGTTACTCCAACTGCCAAGTTTATCTCCTTAAGTCCAGCCTAGTTTGGGGAGATGGGGGACAGACAAGATATGACAGATGAGAAGAGCTTGATAGTTGGCTTTTGCCTATAAAATACCAACTAAATCATAAAGAAATCCTCATGATTGTACTTGTGTTAGAATGTGAAATGTGCTAGAAATAATAGCTTAAATAAAAATACACCATCCCTCACTCAATGTATAGAATATTTTTAAAATTCTCACCAGAGCAAATTAAAACCATAATCCCCTTCTTTTACTATTATCAGAGCAGGGGTGGGTAACACGTAGCCCCTACTGCACTTACAAAATTCATATAGGTGGCAGAAAAATCATGCCTATGGAGCAGTAAAAAGGCTTAATAACAAGTTAAATTGGACCCTTTTACTGCTCCATAGTGGTTTGCTGTCAAAAATCCTCTCTCTCTCTCTCTCTCTCTGCGCCACTGATTTTTGTTTTGCCTTTGACAAAGTCAGTGGTGAGGAGGCAGGAGTTCAACCCACCAGTGGTAGTGAGTTGAAAGTGGCCCCTGGACCCCTGAAGTTGCCAAGCTCTGAGTTAGAGAATTAAAACAATTAGTGACTTGCTTGCCCGTACTTAACTAGTAACAGAGGACCAATTTAAAAATTACAGTGGATGTGTTTTTCTTTTTTCTTTTAAAATTTGAGCAGGGTTACATGGGGCTAGTGGTAACACATGTTTTCTCCACAAACATGTATGTCCATACACACATTCCAAGATGCGCAGGTATGAGGGATCTTTTAAATTTGGCAGTAGTACATCTTAGCAGCTTTGTCCCAGTGATACATACACAGGTCTATTCTAGAGGGGTGGATTGGTTTATCTGTTGCCAAAAAATTGAAAATAGTACACAATGATCAATCGTGGGGTATTGTGATAATTGCTTGTTGTAATAGTAAGGCATTATATGAATTCTAATATGGATTCAGTCAGTTCATACGTGCCAAACAGTCCAAAGGGATACTAGGCATATGAGGCAGAAGATCAAATGAACGCTCTAGAAATCCATGCCCAGGACTCAAAGTGGGTAAATTAGCTGAAAAACTGTCTAAGGCCCCTCCTCTATGATAGAATCAGGGAGTTGGAGAGAGTGAAGCCTTATTCATAAAATGAGGAACAAGGCCAAACCTGATAGTGAAAATGACTTTTTAACTTTCAAGGCTTTAGTTCGTGCGTGTGCTTTAAAGTTTTTTAGAGCAGCTTGCCTGATAGATTAATATTTCTTTAATGTTGCCTTCTAAGAGTGTTAGTGGCTTTCAAATACTTTGAAAATCTGTGTGTGTATGAAATCCAAAATCCACAGTTAGGCAATACCTTTATTAGGACCAACCAAAATGCCACAAAAGATTGTGCAGTCTTTTGAGTACTACAGAACTCTTCATCAGGCTTGGTGATGTAAGAGGCTGGGGATGGGGAAAGAAACAGAAATGTTCAAAAATTAGACCAGATCTTGTGGTTGTGAGGCGGCAATATGGGCTCAGTTTCAAATATTTGTGATTTGCAAATTTAACTTATGCGTCTGTATTATCCTTTACTGTACACTACATTGTGAGGGTGTGGCTCTGAAAAGTAGCTAGAAATACCTTAAATAATGAAATAAAACTCTTCAGAACACTTGCCCTTGCTTCTGAGGAGATTTCTTAGGCATAAATCTGGCTAATGATTTTTTTTAAAAAAAACACCAATCTAACAGAGGTTGTGTGATTTGTTCTTTTGTCCTTCACAACCTCATGAGAAATCTGTTACACAATATAGTTCTGTGAATACATTGGCTTGTGCTTTATGAAGTCTTTTAAATGCATTTTGTTACTTATTCTTGGACCAAAAACCGAAATAAAAAAAAAACCCAATACAGAAATTTCACCAGTCCACAAAAAAGGAGAAACACTGGTCTCTCCCTGACGTAGAGCAGCAGAGGCTATCAGGCACAGTATATAATCTGTGCTAGATAGACATAGTAACAGAACCTTAAAATAGCTTCTCTGAAATAGCAGCTACTATCTATCTTCTCATAAACAACTTTTGAGAGAATGGTGGTTAGTTGTAGCAGGACGTTAAATAGAATTTACCTTGAAAATCATGTTGAAGTCTTTGGTGCTTTTTATCGCAAATACTGAAATCTGGATCACAGGAGAAAAACAATTTATGGAATTGGCATTCTGACTTGGGACATTCATACTTGTGACTTCATGTGAAACCTGAAGTCCCTGGGTATGAATGGCTGGCTTCAGTCATGACATAGACAGATACAGAGAATTATATCCAAGTCTGTTTTGGATATATACATAGAATATATTGGGGGGGGGGGGGATAAAAATTATCCTGTTGCAGAAATACTGCTTGGTAACATTTCTCTCCTCACTTACAAAAGTTGCAGTACTTTTGAAGGCTGTTTTTGAAGGTCGGCTCTCAGTCTTGCTTTCTTGTCCTGCTAAACTACCAGCATTGACTTCAATAAAGAAATTGGTAAATACAGCTGTTGGAATGTGAACCAGAAAATGGTACGTAGAATTTTTTCTTGCTCAAGAAAAATGTATGTATATTATGTATGAAAACAGGCTTTAATTTTTTTTAAAGCATACTGCATTTGGAGATGGTTTACAAACATAAACTGATTTTTCAAAAGCAAAAATAGCAAAATCTAATGTATTTTAAATAAGCTAGAAATATAAAGACTACACAAAATTAAATGCAAAGACTAGGGGACAATATAACAAATAACACAGTGCCCATTTGGGCAGTACAACCTCACTCAGCAGTTTCATTCATGCCATGGAGCTGAACAATAGTCTTCAAGCACAACCTTTTGGAAATGACCATCAAGATAGGCATGGCCTTTATTCCCACCCTAGGCAATCCGTCCCAAAGGATAGTGTGGTGAAATCCACCAAGAGGTGAACCAGAGCAAGCACAGTTGCGCTACCCCTGACTTTCTGCCAAGATAGGTCATACAAAGCGACCAAAGCTGTTTTGGTGCATAGTGAAATATCAGCATCATCCAAGAATCCTGGACATTGCATGGTGACTACCTGCTTAAGCCACTTGTTCCTGAAGGGAATATTTACAACTAGGTAGTAGTTAAAGCAATCTCCTGGGTCCAGGATTTAGGAGTGGTCTGCCATTGCCTCCTTTGGGGGAGTTAGGATCTTCCTTTCTCACAAAGAGACATTAACCAGCTGGTCATTTCTCTCTTGTTAGGTGTTGTAATCCAGGAGAGGTTAATGTTGAGTAAGCAGGTGGCCACACTCCTCCAAGAACCTTGTGTATTTTCTATATCTCACCATATCTCACTATGTCAACTGGAAACTCCCCAAAGGCTCTCAGGAAATCCTCTGGATGCATCTGCCTCTAGAGATGGATCGTTCTAATAAGTCTGTTCCCCTCTGCAAGGCGTCCTCTGTAACTAGTTGTAATTAAGAAACAATGTTATAACTGTCATCTTGCTTTTAGTCTGATCTCACAGTGATCTAGTTTAATGTCTAGAACAAGAAGAGGAAAGACAGAAAGATGCTTCAAAATATTCTGATGCTGCAGGACTTGTTAAAGAGAATGAAGAGGTTTGTAGGGAACATCTCCTTTCCCCCCCTTTACTCTCGTTCCATTACCTGAAAGGAGCAGTGACTGTCAGTTGTTTCTGCAGAATTTATGAAGAGAAGAGGAGCCTATTCTCAGCAATAGTGGGTGTAATGTCTGGCTCTTCAAGGGTTCCGAAGAGAAAGGTTCAAAATGATTAAAGCGCCCCCACAGTAGACAAACGTTTTTATTTCTTCATCCATATCCAAGCAGGTACCAGCATATACTCTCACTAGAATGTGACTAACCCCTAAACCGTAATTAATTAAATACTTTTCAGCTATGCTGGGAAAACTTTATCGTAAAGGGACATTACACCACAGTGGGAATGTCACTTAAAAAAAAAAAGCTCCCCTTGCTGCTGTATATCTGAAAGTAGATTTTGGGCTTTGCTGAAAGATTGTCTGGGATGGATGCATGAGTGTGTGCACATTCAGCACTTGGAAGGAAGCTGCTTGATATGGACATTCTTCCATGCCTGCCTCAGCTTGCGTGCCACTGCTCTCAGGAGGCAAACTTGAGAGGACTTTTAGCTGCCAAGTGCTGATCAAGGAATGGGTGTAGGAAATACATCTGAAGCTGGATCATCTTAAAACTGCATTTCTATATATAATTATCTAGAATTATGAATGCTCTAGAACTGGAAGTAAAAATGTCTTCCTCCAGTCCACAGAATCGAAAAGTACTCCCCAGACCTGGAGACATGCAAATCATAGAACCCAGCCTGCAGAATATGACTTCTTTTGTTATACTTTCCTTGCTGACAAGGAAAGGGGAATAGTCTAGAATCTCCAGTTGTTAATAGCTCAAATAACAAATTCCAAAGGGACAACTGTGTTGGTCTCTTGCTATAAAAGCAAGGAAGAAGGTTCTTATGGCTCCTTAAGACCAACATATTTGGCGTAAGCTTCATTGGTCCAGCCACCACTTTGTCAAATGCATGAATTATAACATGTGGCTTATGACTCATGATAGCTTCTACCAAATCATTCTGGAAGCAGGCTAACACTGCTTCCTCTTTGGCTGTTGTCATTTGAGATATTAGCAAAGGAAGGAGAAGTCAGTCAGTAGGCTGAGTCCCAAACAGGCATACATTAATGGTTGCATGAAGAGTTAAGAAGCAGCACCAGTATAATTGTACACCTAGAACAGTGTGGCTGACTTTTTTCAACCCAAAGGCCACAATTCAAAGGCAGAGTTGGCAGGGCCAGATGTGAATATTACTCTTTAAAGACAAAGTAAGCAAGTCAAGGCTTCTGTATGTCTACACAGAAGGACTAAACCACTCTGCAGCACTTTCAAAAAGCATCCCAAATAGCAAACCTTTGTATGTCTGTTCACAATTGAGCTGGTATCATGCCTGCAAAATGCACACCACAAAGACTTCGCAACAGCTTGATTCTTTGCAGGGGATTTAAAGGTTAATTGCCTTTAAATACCCTCTTACCTCTGATCAGAAAAAAGCTTATATTCCAGGAGGGGAACCTCTGCTCCTTGCCAGCTGTCAGTGTCAGGGGGCAGGGTTTTGATGATGTGTCAAGTGCCTCCTGAGCAGAGGAGGATGTGTATGATGGACCCTTGATCTGATCCGGCATGGTTCTTCTTATGTTTGTGGCACAAATAAGCCCTTGGAAGTTTGCAGGATCGGTACAAATGTTCATAGGCAGCCTCCCTTAGTTAGGAAGCTCCCAATGCACTAACAAAACCCTGCGTCCCTTTTTATTTTGCACAGTTTTGAGATTGGGCTATTTATAATGCTCAGTGTAGAGATTGCCCGATAGGTTCAAACAGCACAATAACCCATGTCGTGTTAATGAAGCCATGATGACTAATTTACTCCTCATGGTGTTGTGTTTTCCAAAACCTCCTGCCTTTTGACAATACAGAGGTCTGCCACGCAATTCACAAAGCTTTATTCAGGCAATAAACATCTCTTCCCACCTGAAGAGAGTCTAACTTCTAGGAACTTCTTTCTAGGCAAAACTATGCGAACTAAGAAAGACAATTGTCCTTTCAAGAAAAAGGGAAAGCCTTTTCCGAGAACGCTTTACCTTCACGAAGGCTGGTTCTGAAGAAGCCTTTGGCGAGAAGCTAGCTGGGCCGATCTTCTCTCGCCTTCCTTTATCTCCGTCCGTTTGAGTCTGTGGTGAACTCTAGAATCAGTTAGCCTTGAAGTGCCCTCCCCTTCTGAAGAATAATGATTTCCCAGAGACTTAGTGTTGTTAACGTTTTCAGTGATAAGATCTGTTGGCAGGTACATCGCCAGCTGGTGAAGGGCCCATGAGAATCACCTCCCCCAATTCATGTGTAGGCTGGTATGTTTCTGGTGCTGTCTCTTCTGCTTCAGAATCTGATTCCGATTGATCTCCAGAAACTCCTTCCCCCAGCCTAAGGGGAACAGGCCTCGTCATGACACATGGGTTATCATATCTCTTTTTAACCCACAATTGCTTATTTGGCCAAAATAACCCCCTCTAATAACCATGGGTTATTTGGGTTGGCTACAGAACTGTGTGGCAAGAGCACTCAAAACACTCTTCACTGGCTTACTGCTTAGGATCATGTTGAGCAACTAAGCCAGCAGTTTAGAAGAGGCAGGGTATGAGGTTTGGTCTTGATCCTGTAAACACCCAAGGTATTATTCACATCTCCCACTTTTCCGTGCCCTGATCCTGTAAACACCCAAGGTATTATTCGCAGCTCCCGCTTTTCGGTGCACCTGGGATTTTTGGTGCTTTCAGAGTTAGGATGCTGGGTTTTCATAATGCATCAGGTGCCTCCTTAGTAGAGGAGGCTGACTGTGAGGTTTGGTCCTGATCCTGCAAACCCCCATGCCATGTGCCCGTTTTTGGTGCACTTGGGATTTTTCTTCCTCTGGAGTAAATGCGCAGGGGTTTGATGGTAGACTGAGTGCCTCCCAACTAGGAGAGGGTGTGTGTGGTGTTTGGTTCTGATCCTGCAAACTCCCATGATTTTCTAGCTACTTCCCCTTTCTAGTGTACTCGGGATTTCCCCTCCTTGGTGAGTTATCGTGCAGGGGTTTGATGGTGGATTGGTGGATTGGGTGCCTCCTGACTTGCGGAGGCTGGGTATGAAGTTTTGATCTGATCCTGCAAATGTCCAGCACTTCAGAAATGAAACAGCACCCCTGGAGAAGGCTATCAATGGCTACTAGTCCTGATGGCTATCTGCTACCTCCAGTATACACCAGTTGCTGGGGAACATGGGTGGGGTGGTGCTGTTGTACCATGTGCTGCTTGTGGGTTCCTGGTCGACAGCTGGTTGGCCACAGTATGAACGAGTCCTGGACTAGTTGGACCCTTGGTCTAAGCTAGCAGGGCTCTTCCTATGTTCTTACTGCTTGGGCGGGAGGACTACAGCAGGTCAGGGGTGGGGGGGAGTCAAATTACACACAGTAGCTTAATAAACTACTCACAGTAGTTTATTAGCCTGTTTGTTTGGTAGGGGATCATGGGCGATTTAAAAAATAAGCTGCTGTGAGTAGCTTATTAACCCATTGTGTGCTATTGTGACGTCCGAACACGGCTGGTTTCTGTTTACTGTTGAAAAATATATCAAAGGAATGCAGTATAATGGTGCTTTTGTTGATAGGCATAGACAAAGGTGTTGCTTTGTCAGGATGAATTTTAGTTTCACAACCCTAGGAGCAAACATATTTCAAACACTTTCTCTGTCTTCACCTCTGCACTGTTAACATGTAATCTTTTATGGGATAAACTTGACTGGAATCCAACTGTTTGAGGAATTCTATTAATTACAGTCTATTGGCAAATAAGAAAAAGAACTGCCATCAAAAGTAAAAATGAGTCAGGATTTTGCTTTTTCAAGGCTTTATGAATGTGCAAAGATATAATTCTCTCCTCCACAGAGCAGAAGAAAAATAAATTGAAAACGTTTTTCATAGGATCTGGAGCAAACTTTTAATGGGCCTATAACTTCCAGAGTTAAAAGAGCACAAACTCTTTAAAAAAAGAAGTTACATTTGTTAATCCATTGAAGTTCATGCCCAGTTTGGATGTTGTAATCCCATCCCACACACACAAGCTGTCCTGTCTTTTCTGTTTCTTGGCTTTGGCAATCTGATGGCTGCGTCATTCAACATGGCTAGTTGGAGAGTCGCGACACAAGAGTTTTCTTTTCAAGTGACTTGCTGCTGCATAACAGGATAAATGAAGACTTTATTTAAATAAAATGCCAGAGAAGAATTAAGAGTGGGTTGTGGACTGTTGCCAATCCTTGGTGATGGTCTAGCCTTAAACAGGTAGGCTCTTACCTATGAGTAAATAGCTGATTTGGTCGGAAGGGCCAGGCTTCAAGCAAGAGCTCTCTTACATGTGTGTGTTTTTATAGCTGTAATATATAGGATATATATACTAGTTAATATATAGTGTTGAACAATGTTTAAACTTAAGTATTTAGAATGACGGCCTTATATATTGTTTTGCATTTGGGGTTGGTCTGTATAGTTCCTTTAATATGCATAGTGCCTCTCACTACAAAGAGATTCAGAATCCTTTTCAACTAAGTAATCCTTAAGATTTCTGTAAGTAGAGCTATAAATGTCAGTGCCTTCAATCCATATTTCCTAAAACAGTTGATTCCAGTTTACATTCTGGTGTTGTGTTTTAATGGGAACTAAGATGTCCAAGAAGGCCTAGGTAATGGACAGAGATTAGTAATCTTTCTCCCTCTTTCCCCAATAGACAATGGAAGGGGACAAGTGAGGTGTGTGTGCATATATGTATGTAGCAGGAAGTCAGTGTGTGTTGGAGAAAATCCTATGGCGCTGTTGGTATATAAATTCATCTAAACATTGGAAAACCTCTTTAAGTCTATGGAGGATGGTCTGAGTTAGATGGACTGAATTGAAATTATATATGATTTCTATGATAGCTAGGAGAGAATTCTGTTTAGCACATTACACTAAGCATTGTTGCGCCAGCACAAATGCATGGGATCCATGGTTTTAGTACTTTCAGATGTATTAGTTATATTTTATGGTGCTTTCTTTCTGTAAGCTGCCCAGAGGGTCTAGTTCAGGCCAAAGGGGGCATAATGTGATCATTCCTTGATTTTGGCACTAGCTGACCCATTTCACATTGTTCCTCTATAAATAGTTGAATTCCATTGCACCTTCAGTAGTGATGACAATCTGCAGACAATGTGCATCTACACTCCACATGTATAGTTCAGAAGTGGTATACTTCTAGTAAAAAACAAAAACAAAACATAGGGCTATGAATGGAATATTTGCATTTTTAATATAGCTTTTGCTTTCTTTGACTGCTTTAATTAACCTGAGATGTTAATGTTTATGCTTTCAGTTTACAAGTATTGTAGAACATGCTCTACAGAAAATGATTTTTTTTGAAGCTTATGTTTCTTCAAGAAATTGAGATAAAATAAACGTAAAGTTGTTGATAGTATTGCAGACTGCTTTAAGTAATCCCGGAAATTATGGACTGCGTTGTTTTCAGTCATAATCTAATTTGTAGGGATTACAAAGCTGGGCTCTCCAGATGCACAGCCTCTTGTTTCTTTTGTATGTATTTGCTGATGTTGGATTTGATGGCAAATATGCCAAACACCATCTTGCATAAAAAATTGTGACCCTTAAATGTTTATTTGTTTCACTGACCTATTAGATTTCTGTATATTGATTGGTTTTGGAAACCTCTTCCAACGTTATTTGTATTACCTAGCCATATTGTGCTAAATCCAACTTTACACAAATGGGCAGGAGTTTCCCTTCTCCTCGCTCTTGCACCCCTGTACATACACCCCAAACCTGTTATGGAGGGTCAGGGGAATGCGGGAGGGGAATTCAGTCCTCCAGCAGTGTTTATTCTGCGAAACGAAGGTCACTATTGGATACAACCCTTGTACAGTTGCTTTCTAAAGAAAAAAAACGTACCCTAATTGAATCTGGATCTGTGTGCAGTTTTATTTACATTACTGCCTATACACTAAATTGCTACATTTCTCATATTCGAGAATGAGGGCACAATTGGAAGAAGGGTTCACCATCTATTTGAAAGACCTAGGTAGGATCTACACACATTTTAAAATACAGGTACTCTCCCGTTGCATACTTTCTACAACCAAGTGTAAACATAAATCTCAACAAATCCAGTAATTCAGGGTGTATTTCTTGGACAGAAAAGAAAAGAAGGAACATCAATCATTAGCTAGAATGGGAAATGAAGTGGGAGCAATCAGGAATTGGAAACCCTATCTGGAAGGAAGTGATAACCAGAGCTGGCATTGTTTGGGGTTTTGTGTTTATTGACACTCTCAAAGAACTCTTAAAAGTTTAGTGAGACAAGACTTGCTTTGCTGAGCCATGCTGATTCTTTTTCAGAAGGATTTTTCCTTCTATATGCTTACTAATTTTATCATTAGTAATGCTTTCAACTGATGTTAAGCTAACCAGTTTCTAATTTCTCAATTCTTCCTGGATCTCTCTTTTAACAGCTTTACTCTCTTATGCACATCATCATCAATATTATTATTACTACTTTTACTATTGTTATTGTTATTATTGCTGTTATTATTATTATTATGTATCTCTTTCTCGCTTGTGGCAGTTTTTCTAGACAGACATGATGGGCTATGCCAAGTCATGCTGTCTTTTATTGATTCAGGAATTTCCTATGATTGAGCATGTTTTAATTATGACTGCTTTCTGGATGTTGGTGTGGATGTATTCTGGTAGGCCCAGTTTCTGGAGGTTTTGTGTATAGTTTTTTGATGTGATGCCGGTGACTGATGTGACTAATGGAATAATTGTGACTTTTTCCTGTTGCCATAGTTCTTTGACTTCCATGGCCAGTGGTGTATATTTGTCTCTCTTTTCTTCTTCCTTTTCAACAACATTTTTGTCATTCGGTATTGCTATGTCAATGAAGTATGTGTGTTTTTCTTTTTTGTCTATGACTGTTATGTCTGCTCGGTTGCAAGGTATTGTTTTGTCTGTATGAATTGTTCTGTCCCAGTATATTTTATGATCTGCATTTTCCAAGATTGTTTCAGGTGAGTATATATAGTATGGTGTAGGTTGTTTGATAAGGTTGAATTTGCTGGCCACTTGTTGGTGAATTATTTTTGCAGCTGTATTGTGTCTGTCCGTATAGTCCATTCCTGCCAGAATTTTACAACCTCCTGTAATATGGTCTATTGTTTCTTGGAACTGATGGCATTTCCTGCATAGGTCTGTTGTTACACTGTTATCTTTTATGATGTATTTTTGGTAGTTCTTGGTTGCTATAACGTGATCCTGTATAGCTATTAGGAATCCTTTGGTTTCTGGAAATAGCTCACACTTCCTGAGCCATTTGTATGATTGTTCTTTGTTTATTTGTGGTTTCTGTATTATATTGTAGTGCTTTCCATGTAGTACTTTTTGTGCCCTTTTTTCATTTTTCTCTGCGAGTGTGAGTGGTCGTGTTTGATCTTCATTTTGTAGTGCTAGGTTGAGTGGAGTGTAGTTTTTATCTGCTTTTACTATGTCTTTATGAATGGTGGTGTTTTTGATGTGGAAGAATTCTCTTTTATCTGTTTAGCAAGAGTTCTGTTAATGTCCAGCAGACCTTTTCCTCCTCCTTTCCTGCTGATTGTTATTCTTTCAATGAGTGAGTTGGGATGGAGCATGCAGTGTTTTGTGAGTTCGGTGGGATTGAGTCTGTTTATTTCCTTGAGTTCAGTGTATGACCAGTGTATGATTCTGAATGAGTATGTGAGAATAGGTATTGCGTAGGTGTTGATGGCTTTGAAAATGTTTTTCAAGTTGAGTTTAGATTTTAGGATTTGTGATAGGCAAGTTTTATATTGCACTCTTTGTGGAGTGATGATTTTTGAGTTTTGTTGGAATCCTAAGTATCTGTATGTTTCATTTTCTTCCATGTTACCTAATATGTCGTTATTTAGTGTTTCTGATGTTTCTTCTTTCCATTTTCCTCTTTCTAGGTGTAGCGTCTTGCATTTTCCTATCCCAAATTCCATTTTCATGTCTGTCGTCAGTTCTTCAGTGATTTGCAGGAGGATTTTTATCTATGTTAAAGTTGAAGCATAGATTTTGATGTCATCCATATACAGGAGGTGATTGATTCTGTGCTTTGCTTATTTTGGTGTTTTATGTCGATGCCGTATGTGGTGCTGTTAACGGTGTTGGATAGTGGATTGAGACACAGGCAGAACCATAGGGCGCTGAATACGTCACCATGGAATAGGCCACGTTTGATATTTATTTTTTCTGTCTGTATATGGTCCTTGTCTGTTGTTAGGTGTATTGTTGTTCTCCATGTCTCCATGATTCTTGTCAGAAAATTTTGGATCGAGGGATGTATTTTGTATATTTCTAGTACTTTTTTCAGCCAACTTTGTGGGATGGAGTCAAAAGCCTTTTTATAGTCTATGTAGCAGGTGTGGAGGTTTCTTTTCTGTTTTTCTATTATTATTAAATATTAGACTTTCTGTCCAACCAGCTTCTACTGCCACACCTGTCTGTGCGGTGTACATGCTGCCGCCATGGCACACAGCAGTTAAGCAAAGAGGCACTGACCAATCCAAGCACTGAGACCCACCTGAAGGTTGGCTGAAGATGATTCAGAAACTGCAACTGGTACAGGATGTGACAGTTAGCACACTTGTGGGAGCTAGGCCCTTGGAACATATTACTTCTGTTTTGTATCAGTTACACTGACTGCCTTTTAGTTTCTGGGTGAAATTCAAGGTGCTGGTTTTGGTCTTTAAAGCCCTTACTGGTTTGGGACCACAGTATTCAAAGGGCTGTTTGAGCCTGCCTGAGCTTTAAGAACAGCATCAGAGTCCCTACCTTTGGCTCACCAGCAAGAGCCATTAGGATGGTAAGTACTAGGGATAGGGCTTTCTTAATGGTGGCCCCACATCTTTGTAATGCCCTCCGGTAGGATCTGTATGGCCTCCTCACTGCTGGCTTAAAAACAAGCCCAACTCTTTGAAGACACATTTCCAGTCTGCATTTGGTATAAAAACCATTAACTGTGTGTTAAGTTGTAGTCATATATTCATGTTTTATAATGTATTATAAAGTGTGTCCTGAAAGGCGGGTGAAGGAACTATCCTAGGAAAAAGTATTGTAGGGCACACCCTGGTGCTTTCTCCTACCTGGGTCTTTCTATCTGTTATCTCTTTCCTGCTACATGCAAGATGTCCTAGCTACATACAGACTGTTCTAGTTTCAGCTTGTCAGCATCAGGCTAGGAACAAATGTTGCAATAATGATGTAGCATTCTTATTCTGAGGTCTATTGTTTTGCTTTATGACAAGCTATTATGTGTGTGTGTTCTATTGTGTGGAAAGATGCTGTGTCTTTACAAACAGCACTGTAAAAGATCTATATAAGCCAAGCTAACAGATAATAAACAAGCTTCCTGCCTAGAACATCTCGGTGTGTGTGTCTTCACTCCTTCAGGCGGGTTAAAACATGTATAAATAAATAAAGTGCTGGTAGGCTTTAAAGCTCTAAACAGTTTGAGGCCAGGTTACTTGAAGTCTTCACCCATATCAATCTGCCCACACTTTGAGATTAGCATTAGAGGCCCTGCTTGTGTATATAGCAATTAGGCTAGCAGGCACAAAGGGATTGGACTGTCTTGGTAGTGTTCCAATTGTTATCTGTAGGCCCCATCATTACAGGCCTTCAAGTGGGTCCTATAGACTCAACTGTTTACATTGGCTCATAATTGAGTTAGGACTTTACTTGGGATGTGATTTATATTGTGCTATCTGGTTTTAACTATTTATTTTGATTTTATCACCATGTTATGATTTTTAATTGTTTTATTACGTTTTGTATGCCACATTTGGAGGGGTTTACCCTAAAAGGCAGTCTATAAATCTTTTAAATAAATAAATCGCAAGTAAGCCGTACAATGAACCAAACACATTTAGAGTTTAAGGGATTATCGATTTTAGAGCACAAAAAGGCTTAAGTGTTAAGTGTTTTATGAAATGTCTCTATTGGTGGTATTAATTACTAAAAATTAAATTGAAACATTGATTTTATTGCTGCATTAAGGAATAATTGCTGCAATTGAATATAGAAGTAATGTCTCTAGGGAACTAAGAAAATAAAGATTTTTTGTTGATTTTTGAATGATTTTCTTTAAGTATTCATGTAATATGTCTTGAACTTTAAACTGTATTTCATAAATACTTAGGTTGTTTACTGTTGCAGTATCATTTCTGTAATGCTTGCTATAAGCATGACTTTGTGTATTCTATGGTAAAAAATAAGGTACCCAAATCTATGTCCATATTCAGTACAAATTCTGCAACAAGCAAAGCTGAACAGAATTTCATAGCTTCTCTTCTGCATAAGTCTGATTTTGGTAGTTAAGGAGAGGGCAAGGAGCTATGCAAATCTCTCTGAAGCCCCACTACCAAAGACTGTTGTTGTTGTTTTTTATTCAGTCACCTCTTTAACTTCTAAATCTTTAGCAGATATTGCACTTATACTTTCAAGCATATCTTTGCAGGTCATAAGGCCTAGAAACTTGCTTTTAAAAAAGGAACTCTGGGGAGTTGTAATTCTCAGGGCTAAACTAGACATGGGCTGCATTTGGGAATGTGATAGCTCCCCTGCAAGTAACCATGCAGTGTGGGTTGTTCATCAGGTGACTGGGCTCACTGTGGGTTGTTCTCCCACTCCTAACCTGTGAATCCTTTAGCTGGTACCCCAGCATCCTTCACAGTAGAACCTGTCTTGCCTGTCTGTCCCATCCCACTCCCTGCTCTGATCGCGAGCCCTTTTTGTTTCCCAGCATTTAAAATTATTATTTTTTGCCCCTTAAATTTGTGCAGACAGGGTTGTAATATGTTTTTAAAATTTTCAGTCCCAGAAATTTGCAGAAATGGAGCATTATTTTTTACAGACCGCACACAAATTATTCTCTCCCCCATCCCTGCACCCAATGAGTTGGAATCCTTATCCAAACCATATCAAGAAAGAAATTTTCTATAGGTGGTTTTTCAGATTGTGTGGTTATCATGTTGGCGCATCAGTTAGAACATACTTCAGAAATTGGTGAGTGTCATATGTCAACTGCCTTCAGAAAGCATCCCTTTTAGGAATCATTTTAAAAGTCTTTCTTGAATGGGCATTGCTTTACTGCCTAAATTACTTGCCAGAGCAAATCATTTTTACTTGAATTGTTTTGGTGATGTGTGAGGGTGGGAGCTGTGATAATCTTCATCAGCTGGTGAAATGGGGCCCAAGTGTCACATTAATGGAAATTGTGAATTATGTGTAAAAAATACATGAGCTGGAGGCTTTCAGCAAATACTCATAAGGTTATAATGCCATACCTTTTGTGTGATATTTGCTGCTCCTGCTCTAAATGATCACACATAACATATGCACTGGATCAACCCATGTTAATCTAAACTAAAGCATGTTGGTATGTATTTATAATCACCAGTGCATATTTGAATTTCTATAAGCATGCACTGAAAGAGTGGGGAAAACCCACAGTTTTGCCACTCTAACTGTCAAATATGGTAATTAAAGGGCATTGATAACATCTAGTTTTGATGTTTTTAGTATGTTCTTTGAATCTTTTTAAATACCTAGGGTTGAATCTAATGATGACCTTCAACCATCAGAATGAACACTTTCGGTGAATCAATCCCTCCCCCCACAGCCCCCCTGTACACACACTCTTATTCCAGAAACACTGCAGTATATCATGTCACAAGCATGGGAAATCTTAATACATGTTTCCTGAGTGGCACCAGCTTAGACAGAAAGCTCTACGTTTGTCAAATGAAAAATAAGTGTGCATAAAGAGCTTAGATACTATGGCTTATGCTGTGCAGGGTTGAGCTTCTTCCACATCCTCCCATCGAAGTTACTGATCATATCTGTTGTTAAAGTAGGTGCTGGTGACTGGCTCCATTTAGCACACAAACGTATTGTATAAAGCGTGTAAGCCAGTTTTTATCTTACCACCACGACCTCACTTCAGCTTGAAAAGCTTGAAAAGCTTTAAATATTCCTCTATCCTTGGTGAGCAAGCCATCCATCCAGCATGATACTGTTAAAATGCAGGAATAAGAATCATGTGTATCTATGGTGTACAAGGAGGGAGGCAGAATTTAAAAACTGGGTTAAGCTGATGCTGTCCTCCTGGGAAGGCCAGACTGGAAGAGAATGAATGAGGTTGAGAAGTTCACTGTACCATCAGTTCTGGTTTGTGGATTAGCAGAGGTGTCTAATCCCTGGCTTGCTCCAGTATGAGCAGATAAAGGTCAAAAGCAAAAGGACTGATTCAGTTTTGAGTAGCCTTCTGGCACGGGCACTTTCAGTGCTTTTTGTTTGGCATCCTTTTATATATAGAGTGTGTATGATTCAACTTCAACTGGATGTGCTTTACAAAATAACTAGAAGTATGCAGGCAAAGAATGTCCAGTTGGTTTAAAGCAATGTGTCAGATTCAGTACCCACTCCACTGTCTCTTCTTCCCCTCATCTAACCAGTTTACAATGCTGCAGGGTTAAAAGAAATGACTTTCCCTTCTATTTCATTCTTAGAGGGGAAAGAGCCTTTTCAGAGTCTGGAGGTGGCAATTCCTTGTCCTCCTGGTTCCCTTGCCCATTTTGGACAAACCCTTACTTCAGGTTCTGCCTTTTCCCACTAATGTTCCTTCAGTCTCTTGTAGTATCTTACTCCGTTGCTTGCTCTGGCCCTTTTCTTTGGGCACCCTGCTTGTAGGCCCTTAGCACCCTTTTAGATTCTCTACCATTGGAGACCCTTTCCGTCTTCTACCCTACACAGCTATTCCTTCCATGGGGCCTGCATGGGACTTTAATCCCAGACAGACTGACAGCTACCCTTTCTCTGGACCACCACCCTTTTCTTTGCTGGCAGTTCTGCTTTCTGAGTAGTTGAAGTGTTTTGGATCATCACATCAATTCAGCCATTCAGTGCTTCACCACCATATAAGCATCACAATATAGCTAGAAAATGCTGTGTTTCCACCATCTTCATTAGTTTTTACAAAGTTATTTTTGTGTTGATAGCAAAGTCTTAAGGGAAGAAGTAATACTTGTCCTTTTCAAACACTTACACCTAATAACGTTTCATTCTAAAAAAATTTCAAAACTGCCTTAAATAAATGTATTTTAATCAATAAATAAAGAGTACAATTCTGTAACTGATAGGTGTAATACTATCAGATTGGAGTTTGTGTGTGTTGTCTTAAACAGGAAGCTTTCTGTTTGCTGATGTGTGAATAAACATTAGCTGATTGTTTAATAAGGACAAAGACAAGAATCTCATTACAACATTAGCTAAGTGTAACTCCAGAGAAATGTCATTAAGCTAAGATGAGGCTTGACACTTTTTAGAATGTTGTGGGAGAGTTGTATAGTTAAAGTTGCTGGGTTTTTCAGAATTCTAAAATTAAAAAGCCTAAAAATTCTATTAAACATAAAATTGAGATGATTTGCTCCATCTCTGTGGAAACATCTACCTGGTGAGGGTGGGAAAAAAAAGGCAAAATTACAGAAACATCTGATCAACAACAACTGAGTTCAAAACACTTGCTTTCAGGTATTTCTGACTACTTCTGTGCCAACCTAAAACAGAAATTCATTTTCTCATTTTACTCTTTTAGATAATGTTAAAAGTTCAAGGCCATTGTAGGGCTTTCCCTTTTGTTGATCAGATGAAAATCAGTTGTGTATTCCCAGATGAGTTTTTATAGGTCCTATTTAAACTGAGAAGTAATATATGGGCCAGTTCTTAATTTTTGATTTCTGGGGGCAAGGTGCTTGAGAAGGTGGTAGCTCTATGCACTCCTGGTGAAGCTGGTTAACTAGTTCCATTTTATCCTAGCTTCAGCCCTGGGTTTGGAACTGCAATTGGCGTAACTGTCATTATGGATGACCTGCACTGAGAGAAGGACAGAAGTGTAATGCTGAGAATTTTCCTGAAGCTCTGAATGGTTTTCGATACCATCAACCAAATAAAAAACTTAGAACACAGTCTGGCCTATTCTGAGCCAAAATAGTCAAATTGGACTGCTTGATGACATGGTCAAGAGCATGACTGGGTCCTATCTCCAAATCCCCTTACACACTTACCAAGCTGCTTGTCTGGAAGGAGGAAAGGAGGGTGTCTCTTTCCCTGCCCTATAATGGCTGGACTGTAGCAGTAGTTTTCTTAGACCTGTTAGTTCCTCAGTTGCTCTGCCATATTGCAGTGTGCATAGTCATGCACTGAGACTCAATTTTGCATACATATAACTATCTTCATGTACTTCCTTCAAAATTATCTTTGCACCTACTATATAACCTGACTCTCTGAAAATGAGAATCTACACAAGTGAGTCTCATGTTCTGAAAAGCTATGTTGAGAATCTGCACATAACTGATTTATTTCTAAAACAATATATGTGTGTTTAGAGAAACCAGGAAAATGAACTTTAAAGGCTAATGGAATGAAGCAAGCGTGTTGATTGGGGTTGGTATGGATATGAGCAATAAGGTATTGAATGAATACGGCCTGATTGTGATATTAACAAGGTGATAATCAAGACTGAAATGCCTATAGGCTATGTGCCTTTTCCTGTGGAATTTTGTTTAGGGAATGGTTGTCACTAGCCAATTCTTTATATATATTTTGGTTTGCCCACAATATTCCTGGAGGATAAGGCTGTTAATGGCTACTAGTCCTGATAGTACCTCCAGTAGCAGAGGCCGAAAGTCAATGTACAGCAGTTGCTGGGGAATATGTGTGGGAGGTTATTGTTGCACTAGTGTTCTACTTGGGGGTCTCTGGTCAACAACTGGTTGGCCAGTGTGTGAATAGAATGCTGGACTAGATAGACCCTTGGTCTGATCCAGCATGGCTTTTCTTATGTTCTCATATATTTCTATGTGGAAGTAAAATCGACGTGCCAGTTGCACTTGGAAGCTGCATTAAGTACTCTTCCTTTCAGTGAACTTTACAGCTGCCCGTGTGTTAATTGGTACTTGCATTATATGTTATTTCAGGATTAAATGATTTTTATTTTACTTAATGTAAGTGGACTCTCGCTTCCAGCAGCTTTCTATTAATTATAGGTAGTAACCTCTTCTATATTGAGATGCATCTGTGTTTATGAGGTTTTGCAATACATTCTTTAGTGAGCCAAATAATTAACTATTTGGCAGGCATTGCTTTTCAGTAGTTTAGTAATTGCACAAGTACTCCCCTTAAAAGGGTGTGCTTATTTGTTTGTAGGCTGTAATTGATGTTGAGAAATCAGAGTCATTCTGAATGTTCAGTTCTAAGTCTTTTGTCTGAATTGCAGCATGTATAGATGTTGCAATTCTTCGTGCTTCCTTCCTGTTTATCCCTTAAAGTTCCCATAAGTGCCCATTACAAAAAATTAAAACATACATAACTTTGCAAATGCCTTAATAACTAATAATTTCATATTTTCTTTCATTAATAACTTGCAGATAGGCACAGCTTTGCATGGATTGGAATAACCCTTGCTTTGATACACCAAAATCTTTAAACAAAGTTAAGCAGCTCTCAGAATTATACACATTGTGCCTACCCTGGTTGAATGAAATCTGGGCTTTTGGTATCCCTAGGCATGGTGCACCCCAGAAGGAGGGATCTATCCACTCCATTCCCTCTGGTGCTGCCCCACAACAGGGAGGATGGGGCAGCCTCATAATTGTATCCCCCAAACTACTTCCCTCTGGCTTCAAAGTATATCAAATGTAAAGCCATGTGCTGGTTAGGGATGTCTGCCACCTAGTGATTGAAGCTGGTACTGCTTCAAATACATGGACACATTAAAATTAATGCATTTTAAAACCCAAATAACTCAAAGGTGCACATCTGCTGGATCCTCTTGTTATGCATAACAAGTATCAGTTGTCTCAGTTTCATTACCTTTGTGCTGTGCTGTGTGCGTGATAGGCGCGCACACATCCTCTATTACTGTTATTGTTATTATAGATAGATAACTATTTTGTATAGCACTTTCATGTGTTCAAAGTGCTTCAGATGCATTATCTAGTTGTACTGTCTGTGCCACTATGAGTTATTGTGTTTACTTTGAAAAGTATTCCTGTGGAGAAATGTATGCTAACATTTTATTCTGTTTTTGGAAACAATTGGATTGTGGATTTGAGATTTGATTTAGATTTTCTATGCTGGTTAGAGATGGAAGGTCACTGGGGTTAAAATGGGTGGGGATCAGCAAATATCATGGGACCTAAAATGGAAGGGCTGCAGAGAACTTATAACATTTCTTCCACCTGGGAAGACGCCAGGAAAATATATGGTACCACCTGAATTATATCAGTGTTATCCTGACAGGTGGCTCTTTTATTGGCAAGATTTTCCACACACATAAATAGAACAAAAGTTTTCCTCAATGGTCAAAACAAAGTATTATTTCCCCTATATTTAAAAAGGGTGATAGACGAGATCCTGGAAATTACTGTGCAATCTGCTGTTTAGATATAGACTCTTAAATTGTATGGTAAACATCTATTATATAAACTTGAAGTCTGGGAAGAATGGAACAACATTCATCTTGAACAAGCTGATTTTAGGAAAGGGCTAAACACTATAGTATCTTGCAAGGAAAAGCATAGAGGGCCTTACAATGCATCATTATGCCTATTTTGTAGATTTGGCGGCTGCTTTTGAATCTATGGGCAGATACAAGTTATGGTATAAATTGGCTAGTAGAAATATAGTTAAGTACCTGTTGTTTTTCTTCCAAGAGCTCCATGCAGACATTACAGCAAGAGTAAGAATAGGGATCTTAGGTTCTTTGACTGAACCTATTACAATAAACCAAGGGGTCAAACAGGGTTGTCTTTTGGCCTTTTTCTTTTTAACTTTTACATAAATGATTTAGTATCTAAAGTAACTGGTTCAGAGTTTCTCTCTCCCTCAATTATTATCCACAACATTTGGGCTTTTCTGTACACTGATGACATGGTGTTAGTATCCTTCACCCGTGTTGGATTGAGAAGAGCTTGGGGTACTTTTTAGGGAGACTCTCTTGGAATGCTCAGGTGCTGGTAGATATGACCCTATGTCCACTAGCTGCCATTTTGAAGTTCTGTTATACAAAGGGGGAGGCTTTCTTATTGGTCCAGTGTTAAAACTTTTTAAAGGTAAGGCTATTGTCCAAATTTTTTATGGTGTATGGGGCTGGGATGATTTTCATGTTGCCAAATTGGAAACAATTCAAAATTCCTTCTTTTGGAAAATATTGGCATTACCTTTAGGCATCCCAGTGGCTTTGGTCTGGGCGGAAGTGGGTTTCCTCTCAATTAGAGCTCGAGTAAACTATGCTATTTTTAATTGCTTGAGAACATTGAAAAACTCATCTGACAAGTTTTTATCTAAGTTATGTTTTATCAGTCTCCAGTCTTGCACACCATAGTTCTCTAGATTTAATTGTCTTCTCTGATTCTATCTCATTTCTGAGGACTTCATTGTTTCACTTTCTAAGAGTGAGCTGCAGAAACGGATTTATGATCAAAATATTATGTTGGACTTCTAAATTTCCAAGTTTTTATGGATTTTATAAATGTATTCATTCGAGGGCTTTGTATCTCCTGGCCCTCCTCACACAGGGGGGGGGGGGGCAGGACCTTTTGTTGATCATTCCAGAGTACAGGTCATGGAATAATGGACTTGTTACAGGAAGGCAGATCCCCGCTGAACATCAGAAAAAAACTTTTTGACTGTTAGAGCAGTATGATAATGGAACCAATGACCTAGGGAGGTGGTGGGCTCTCCCACCCTAGAGGCATTCAAGATGCAGCTGAAGAGCCATCTGTCAGGTATGCTTTAAGGTGGATTCCTGCATTGAGCAGGGGGTTGGACTCAATGGCCTTATAGGCCCCTTCCAATTCTACTATGATTCTATGTTTCTGTTATCTGGTAGATCTGACCTTTCCCAGATTTAGACAAGCTTTCACAGCTCTATGTTTTCAAATCATGCAGACAGCAATATTTCTGTGACAGATAACATCCAATACCTTATAACCAGCAATATGTATTTGTGGTTCTTCTTCGTGGTCTCTGTGCATCACACACTATGGGCTCATGTGCCGGCGCCGAACCTCATCCGGGAAACTTCTATAGCCTAGACTTCTGGCGGGAACCCCTCCCCCCATCGTCCCATCGTGCATGCTTGGGTTCCTGCCTACCTCGGTTCTTTTTCGACCGCCGTGCTGTTTGCCTCGCGGGAGACTTCTATTAGAATGTTTGTTCGTATTAGCTGTTTCTTAAACCTAGTTTTTGCTTAGACTTCTTCTCTTTCTTTCTTTTTTCTCTCTTTGTTTCTTCTCTATAGCTTAACAAAAATTATATCTATCTATCTAGTTTCTCTCTCTTGTTTTTCTGACCTGTTGGAGCGCCTTATGGCGCAAATGACCCTATTTAAGAACTGCACTTCGTGCCGGGCCAAACTAACTCTGTCCGATGGACACTCGCGGTGCCTCCTCTCCCTAGGGGAAGCGCACGTGGTCGATGCCTGTGTTCATTGTATGAGCTTCTCCCGTCAAACACGGAAGAACAGGGCAGACAGGTTACAGGCGTTGCTTTGGAAGAAGGCGCTGGAGGCGGTCGATGTTCCTTCTCGCCCGATAACCACGGTGATGGCCACCGCCGCGGAGCAGGCTCCCATAGAGCGATCGAAGACTCGCCTGCTTTCGACTGAGCCTACTCCTACTGTTGAGGGAGTTAAGGCTAAGAAGCCTAAAAAGGCGACAGCTACTCAGGAGGAAGTGCATCGTAAGAAGAAAGCAAAGGCAAAGCACTCTGAGAGGCCTGACAAAATCTCTTAGGATCGCCAGAGGGCGAAATTGGCTTCCTCAGTACCGCCTTCATCGGGGCCGGCCTCGGTACCGATGAGATCTCCGGTACCAATGGCGCGACCGATACCGTCACCTTTGGCTTCTGTCTCCATACCGCTGATGTGGCCTGTGCAGTCTCCTTTGGCGGCTCCTTCAATACCAATGGCACGACCGATATCGTCGCCCCCGGCGTCTCTCTCGCTGCCGAGCCGACACCGGCCTTCGACTTCACTACGCGAAGAGAGATTCTCCCCCTCGCCATTTTGTTCAAGCCCAACGGGATTGGTGCACCATCTGTTGGGGTCGCCCCCAGGACCGAGGTCAGAAGGACATGTTTTTGACCCAGCTTCCCCTCAAGCTTCACCACGCTCGGTACCATCTCTCGCTCTGGGATCGAGAGGCGCCTCTGTAGACCGTCGATACCGTTCGCGATCGGCCACTCCTTCCCGAGACTGGGATCGTTTTTCGGATCGTTCGGCTCGCTCTTGGACTTCCCAGTCGAATCCTTCTGGGGACATGTACTCCCGCCACCGAGTTGCAGAAGATACTTCGGGACGGTACCGTTACGCCTTCGACCCATACACGAGACAATGGTTGAGGGACGACAAAGTCTTTGTGCCTCCGGTGTCTCCCAGACGTCCACCGTCGGCCACGATCTCGGCACCCCCACCGGACCCACCGGTACCAACGCCTCCGCCGATACCAACGCAGTTGACCAACATTCTGACCCCGTCTTCTCCACAGTCCACGGAGGATTATGCTTCGGATTCGTCATCTTCAGATACGGCTCCACCATCAGTTCCATCCCCCGATGATGCGGTGGGGACTGAGAAACGGGCCTCTCCTTCCGCAGAAGTGGGGACTTTCACAGAGCAAATTCTCCACATAGCGCAATCCTTGGGGGTAGAACGTCAGCAACCCGTGGAGAAATGCATTGACTCTATATACGATGTCATGTACACGGACTCGTCAGCACCGCTAGCCATACCTTTGATCCCCACCTTATTGCATACAGTCCAGGAATCGTGGAAGAACCTGTCCACCATGGGACCAGTCTCCAAACGCTTGGATTCCCTTTATAAGATTCGGGAGAAGGATGCAGGGGTTTTATTTATGCATCCGAAACCCAACTCAGTGATAGTCGAGTCAGCACAGGGGAAGTCATCCAAGTCCCATTCTGCACCGACAGATAAAGAGGGCAGGAAGCTGGACATGTTCGGCCGTAGGATCTACTCATCCACCACGCTGTCCATGAAGGTGGCGAATTATCAGGCCATGATGGCCAGATACCATTTGTTCCTATGGGACAAGATGTCATCCCTCATCACACACCTACCAGACGAAAAGAAGGAGGCAGCACAGGTTTTCCAAACGGAGGCTACCCGCTTAGCCAAACAGGAACTAACAACTGCCAGGCACCAAATGGACTGCGTGTCCAAGGCCATGATCGGAGCAATCGCTCTCAGACGGCATGCGTGGCTCCATTCTTCTAATTTACCACAAGAGTCCAAGGCTAGAATAGAGGAGCTTCCATTTGATGGTGAAGGCTTATTTCATTCCACAATGGACACAACGATGGATACAATTCAAAAGGCTAAAACTACGGCAAAGAAGATGGGTTTTTACCCTACTACGACATCGCAATCGTACCGTTCACGCAGGTGGGTGCGACAACAGCCCTACCACCTGCGCCAATTTCTTGGTTGGCAGCAGCGATCCCAGCCGCCTGCACCTCAGTCATCCTTTCAACATAAGAAGGGCTACCAACAGAGTCGGTACCGTCAACAGCGCAACAGGCCTGACACTTCTCAAAAACAGCGTCTTTGACACGATCCCGGTCACTCTCCCTCTGCACTCCAACGACATCGGCTTAAAAATTTTCACAGATCTTGGGAGAAAATTACATCGGACAAATGGATTTTGAATATCATCAAAAATGGATATCAAATAGAGTTCACCTCTCACCCTCCCACCCGCCTAGTCAAAGTCACTCCACCGTCGGACGTGCTGCTTCACGAAGTAGTCATTCTTCTCCAAAAGGGTGCTGTTACTCCCGTCGACCACTCGGACTTACCAGCCGGTTTCTACTCCCATTATTTTACAGTCCCAAAATAGGATGGTGGTCTCCGCCCCATCATGGACCTGAGAAGCCTCAACAAATTCATTTCAACCAAAAAATTCCGTATGGTCACGCTAGCAATAATTCTACCACTGCTCAAGCGCAACCATTGGTTCACCCTCATAGATTTGAAAGTTGCGTATTTTCATATCGCCATCCACAGTTCACACCAGAGGTTTCTCAGGTTCATGATCGGTCCGAACGCCTATCAGTTCACAGTCCTTCCATTCGGCCTAAAGACAGCCCCCAGGGTGTTTACAAAATGCATGGGAGCAGTCTGCGCTTTCTTGCGAATGGCCGGCGTAGAACTCTACCCATATTTGGACGACTGGCTGATAGTGTCCCCCTCTCAACTTCAGGCAGAGAGAGATGTGATGGTTACAAAGGAACTCCTGCAAAGACTGGGCCTATTGATTAATCAAGAAAAATCAGTGTTTATACCTACCCAATCCATCCAGTTTATTGGAGTTCTCCTAGACTCTACGCTGGGAAAGGCTTTTCTTCCAGGGGATCGAGCAGTTACCATCCGACGGCTTACACTGCGCATCTTAGACTCCATACGGGTCACCACTTTCGTCCTACAGAGACTGCTGGGACTCATGGCCTCTTCAGTGTATGTGGTCAGATGGGCAAGGATGTGTATGAGACCATTACAACAGTTCTTTCTGGCCAACTACGACCTGTCCAGAAACCCGAACAAGGTCAAGCTCGTCATACCACAACATCTACGTTTCGCTCTCAGGTGGTGGACACTGTTGCGCAACCTGGTGGACGGGCTCCCCTTTGTGGACCCTGGCCCAACATGCACCCTTACTTTGGACGCGTCACTGTTGGGATGGGGGGCACATTGTGATCACCTGTCGATTCAAGGGAAATGGTCGCCCAAGGAGAAGACCTTTCACAAATTAGAGCTCCTGGCCATAAAGAAGGCTCTGTGTGCCTTCAATATGCATCTCAGGGGCCATCATGTTCGGATTGTATCAGACAACACAACGGTTGTCTGGTACCTCAACAAGGAAAGGGGTACTCGATCCCCGATTCTTCTTCAACTAACACTAGAGATCCTTCACTGGGCGGTCAGACACGAGATCCGCCTCTCTGCCATCCACATAGCGGGAACAGACAATATTGAAGCAGATGCTCTCAGTTGTCATTTTCAGGACACTCACGAGTGGGAACTGTCTCCATCTGTGTTACATTTCCTGTTCGCTCGGTGGGGAAAACCAGTCATAGACCTGTTTACAACCCTGGACAATGCTGTCTGCGACGCCTTCTGCACAAGAGCGGGGATCTGCAAGCGATCTCTAGGAGATGCCTTAAACACGCATTGGGGGAGAGACCTGGTGTATGCCTTCCCCCCATTCCCATTGGTGGCCAAAGTGGTCACGAGTCTATCGTGGTACCAGACGAATGCCATTCTGATAGCCCCATGGTGGCCACGTCAAGCGTGGTTCGCCCCATTGTTCCATCTGGCCAAGGGAGAGTTCTTTCGTCTGCCAACAACTCCAGATTTGATCTCCAAGAACCACTGCTTAGTTCTTCACCCAGACCTCTGCCAGCTGCAGCTCACCGCTTGGTGAATCCGGCCAGGTGGCAGGACTTAGATCTCCCACTCCCAGTAAGGGCTATTCTGCGGGAGGCTAGAAAACCCTCTACGAGAGCTTCTTATAATAGAAAATGGAACAAATTTGTCCAATTTGCTACTTCCAGAGGACTTGACCCTAGGTCTTGCCAGATTTGGGATGTCTTGGTTTTTTTGCATTCCCTCTATGAAGTTGACCTGAAAACGGCTTCCATTAAAGTTTATTTAGCGGCCATTTCAGCTAACCATGACTTGGTCCAGCAGTTTTCTGTTTTTAATCACCCTTTATCCAAGTGCTTCCTCAAAGGTCTGCGCAACATGCACCCTCCATTTCGTTCTATTGTTCCCCAATGGAGCCTATCTCTCGTCCTAGCAGCATTAACTATAAGGCCCTTTGAGCTGTTGGCCACAATTGACATTAGGTTGCTAACCTTTAAAGTTGTGTTTCTGGTTGCCATTACTTCGGCGAGGAGAAGCTCAGAGCTATGTGCTCTTATGATTGACCCTCCCTACATTCAGTTTTTTCGGGATAAGGTGGTCCTAAGGCTGGGCCCCTCCTTTCTCCCTAAAGTTGTGTCCAATTTTCACATTAACCAGGACATTGTGTTGCCTACCTTTTTTCAGGCATCCTCAGACCCATTAAGCGCAAAACTCCATTCCCTGGATGTGCGGTGTGCTCTGGCTTTTTACAAGTCTAGATCTGCCAGTTTTTGGAAATCTAACCGCCTATTTGTATGTTATGGTGGTAAGTCTAAAGGCCATCCTGTTTCTGCTCAAAGATTCGCTAAATGGATCGTACAGACTATCTCATTAGCTTACCAACTAGCGGGGAAGGAACCTCCAGATTCTTTGAAGGCGCATTCCACTTGGGCCCTCTCCACTTCTACCGCTCTGGATCGTGGAGTGTCAATCCCGGATCTATGTAGAGTGGCAGTGTGGTCTAATGCTTCTACCTTTGTGTCCCACTATAAGTTGGACATTAGAGCCAGAAAGGGCTCTACCTTTGGTCGGGCTGTCCTAGCCTCAGTCCTTCAGTGATGTCCCATCGAGTCTACCCTCCTCCGGTAAATGTTGGCTGGTTATTTGCCCATAGTGTGATGCACAGAAACCACGAAGAAGAAATGCAGGTTGCTTACCTGTAACTGTAGTTCTTCGAGTAGGCATCTGTGCATTCACGCAACCCACCCACCATCCCCTCTTGACCTCGCTGGTTGTTGCCTGGTCAGAGAGTATCGATTGTGCATGCAGACTATCGCTTTGTATATGTTCCATTAGTATTTCACATCTATCTCGTTCGCGAGGCAATTCGGTCTCATAGAACTGAGGTAGGCGGGACCCCGAGCATGCGTGATAGGACGGTGGGGGGAGGGGTTCCCGCCAGAAGTCTAGGCTATAGAAGTTTCCCGGATGAGGCTCGGTGCCAGCGCACGATCCCATAGTGTGTGAATGCACAGATGACCACTCGAAGAACTACAGTTACAGGTAAGCAACCTGCATATCTCCAGAAATTGAAGATTTGATACACTATCTAGGGTGTGTCCCTAATATTCATTACTGCATTCAAATTTCCTTGGTAATATTATATCTGAATTGCAACCTGAATTTGCTTTAAGGAATACATATTATCTGCTGTCTGATCATGATAGTCCAGTGACCCAGCAGGTTCCATTTTTCCCCTTAGGGTAAAGCACTAACCCCAATTTCTGGTAAAGCACTAACTGCTGTCACAGTTTATTGTAAACTTAATTCTGCGGTGTAAAGGCCTAGATGTACTTTAGTACAGATTCATTATGCTCTTTTTATTCATTTAATTATTCCTACGTTTTATTTCTGTCATACATTTTATATAGTTTTATTAATGGCCTTTAGCTTGCAAACAAATGACATGACACAACTGCACCTGAAATTAAACATTTCTTATCTGTTGCATTTGGATCAATTGGTCTACTTTTTTTGTTTTCAACACTGTACTACTTTGGATGATCATATTTCCCTTCTCAGCCATGAAGGTCATTGAGTGACGTTGGGAAAGTCTCTCTTTCAGCCAAACCTACTTCACTGGTTTGTTTTGAAGAAAAAATGGGGGAGGGGGTGAACCATGAATACCACCCAGAGCTTCTTGATGGAAAGGCAGGATTTACATATACTAAATAAATAAAACAAAAATAGTTGCAACTGTTGTTCATTACTTGAACTGTGCTGACGCGCACATCTTTAGCTGCCTTATCGCATGGGATGCTGTGTCTGGTGTTAAGAAGCAAGGTGTAATGTGACAAAAATAACTTAATTACTACTTCATCCAGTCATGTGGACATATGTGGTGTCTGCCTTTTGACGGAAACATTTCAATGAGGAAAATAGATGCTTAATAGAACCCACGTATTTGTGCCTCCCTGAGAATTTGTACTGAATATGTATTTACTATTTGGTTAATCAACAACAACTTTATTATTGAGAGTCCACAGACCATATAACAGCAAATTAAAACATGAGAAACTTTTAAGTTAAAATACAAGCGTGATAAGTTTTAGATACTCAGCAAATCCCTATAGCATAAGTAATGCTGTCCCACGAGCCCTGAAAATTCCATTAGCTCAACACTTACTCAATTGAATTCTGTTCCTCATCGCAACACAGAGAATTTTGCTACTTGCAGGGTTATATACTTGTTTAAGCCCTGAAGAAGGTTAGCCAGCAGGGTTTCCCTGGTACACCCTAGCCTTGTTATAGAAGTTGCAGAAAAACAGTACATGTTCCACATTCTCTACCTCACAGTTATTACATGGATAGCATCGATTGACTACTGGAATTTTTTAAAATCTGCCCTCCAGCAGCTTAGATGGAAGGACATTAAATCTGGCCAGCGTAAAGGCCCTTCTATATTTAAATACAGTAAGCCAATTTAAATATGGCAGTGCCCCTTTAAGAGCAGAATCTAAAAGGCCCAAAGATTGAGGAGAGCAGGGGCTTCGAGCCATTCCCCGGAGCTCCTGGAGGTCCATATCCATTAGTCTCTGCCTAATGATCTGTTTGGCCTCTTCCTGGTCCATTGTTAACAAATACCTGGGAGGAATACCTGACATACAAACTTTGGATATCACTGTTTTTGTCCAGGGTGATTCATATGAATCAAGCAAAACCTGGGATACTAAAGAATTGTAAGAGAGTAGATGATACTTTTGGAACCAGAATTGCAGAGTTTGGGTCCAGGCATGGCAATTTAGGGTACACATTGCAGCTTCTAAGTTCAAAGCTGAGCCCGCCACACATTTTGGCACTCCGAAAATTGACCTTAAAAACAAAGATTGGACTCCCTCAATGGAGACTTTTAGTAATGGAAACCAAATTGGTGCTCCGTACAGCATCTGGGGGATCAACTTTGCTTTATATACCTTCAAAGCTGCAGGTATAATTTTTCCTCCCTTTGAGAAATAGAATCTCAAGAGAGCCCCCACTGTTTGGTCAGCTTTCCTTTTGATATATTTAACATGGGTGTTCCATGGGTGTTAATCTATTATTATTATTATTATTATTATTATTTATTATTATTATTATTATTATCATCCCGCCTTTTCCCCAATACTGGGACTCAAGGTGGCTTACAAATTAAAACATGTACAGTTAAAAATAGATGGAAATATACAAAAATTAAAAATATCATTAAACATAGTACAATTTTAAAATATTTTAAACATTTAAAAACATTTGGAGCGTTAGAGTCCCCTCACCCCCTGGGCTGACATCCATGGCTCCATGGGTAAGAAGAAGGAGCAAGGGAGACAGGGGCAGGCAAAGGAAACACATTAACTTCACTGTTTTCCTTTATTGAAGCACTTTAAAAATTGTTTGGATAAAATTGCCACCATGCCATATTATTTCATATTTGGGAGTGGGGGTCCAACTGGAGCAGTCCCTGCTGTTTTTAACTTATACAGTTTTATTTATTTTTATATAAAGCCTAGCATTACTGTTTAATACACGGTAGTTTTCAGTTCGTCCCATTTATTTGAATAATGTTTGGACTCCTAAACCTATTAAAGCCTAGCATTACTGTTTAATACACGGTAGTTTTCAGTTCGTCCCATTTATTTGAATAATGTTTGGACTCCTAAACCTATTGTGTTGCGAGGATGGTGGTATAGTACTGATAAGCTATTTTGAGAGAAAATGTGATTTGAAGAAGTGTGTGGTTAGCTGATATATCATTGTTTTTTTAATAGATGCAGAAATAACATGGTAACCCAAGAAGATGAAAGCAAAAAGGATTGTATATGGTGAATGTTCTTTTCTGGAGTTGTGTGCCTGAATATATGTAGCATTATCAATCCCTTAGCCTTTAAGAAAAAGAACTTCTCAAGGTGCTTTTGTGATAGCTTAATGTTAGAGCAGATGCTTTTCATGTTAAAGGTTTTAGGTGCAATCCAACCAAGACATCTCCAGGTAGGGCTGGGAAAGACTTCTGTCTGAGGCCCCCTCCACAAGGATGCGCTTTTGCGCCCGGTTCGGGGATTATGCGCATTTTCGCGGAGGCGCATTTAGTCCTAATCCCTCTGCACGGGAGGCGGCGAGAGGCGGCGAAGCGCATTAATTGATGTCCAAAAAGCGCTTTACAAGAAGTTAACGCGCATAATCGCTTGTTCACACCGCGAAAATGCGCTTTAACGGCCGGAGCAAAATAAAAGTCGCTATTTAACACGCATTCGAAAATGCGCATTATCGGGGAGATAGCGCGCCTGTACGCCCGTTTTGCGCTCCGCTGGTGTGGAGGTAAAATTTATAATGAGCCTTCAAGGCTCATTAAACGTCTCGTGTGGAGGAGGCCCAAGACTCTGGAGAGTAGACAATACTGAGCTAGCTGGTTCAATAGACTGGCTTGATATAAGGCAGCTTCCCATTTTTCTTCCTACACTGTTAATGTGCATCCCAGATAGCTACCACTTCTGCAAAAGTTGCACATACTTTCTCTGTGTTCTTGTCTCAGCTTAGTGTAGTTGTGCAACTGATCAAACTGCTTATCAATATTCAGTTGCTATTTTGGATCAAAATTCAGTCTGCGTTTCCCCCAGCTATATAAACAAAGGCCTCATTTGGACACAGTGCTAAAGAAGGGAGGGGGAGCGCGAGCGCGAGCGCATGAGCCTAAGACTCATTCTCAGAACACAGCCATTGTATCAGCTTTATTGCTCAAGATTAGTGCCATGTAAGAAATTAAAAATTATGTAGTCGGAGAACACCAATTTGGTGTCCTGTATAAATTTTCATGCATAACTTCATACTTTTTTGGTAGTGCTGCTGGATAAAGTGCTACACAGAGTAGTAAAGCTCAATTTCCACTGGAAATTGTACTCTGCCATCTTTTTGATTAAGATTTAATCAGTCTTTGCCCAGATAGCAAGGGCTTTAAGCCTATCTTCAAATACTAGAAATCTGTTGTGTTCAAAATTAAGCTACCCTGAGCCCAGTATATTAACAGTTTGTAAAGGCCTTCGCCTAGTCATGGCCCCTTAGTGTAAATGGAGATCTGTGGGGGAAAGGAGCCATATATGCCACCTTGAGCTCCTTGGTGAAAGGGCAAGGTAAAAAATAATTTTAAGACAAGATCGTTCTTGAATGCAACTTGTCCCACATTCAAAGTGATTTCATCCAAATGAAATGAATCCTCTTTATATCTGTCTGTACCATATGTTCTATTCGTTTTCCTCGGTAATGTAATAATTCTTCCCTGCCAGGGCTGTGTCTTCTGTTTTTTGCTGGTTATCATTCTCCGGTGGGATGATGCTCTGATTGTGAAACATTATCTTGCCCGATAGCCATCATAGAGGGATTTCCTTGTAGTGTTTTAATTATTTGGTGGGCTTAGTGAAATCTTTAAGACCAGTTTGTTCTCTCTGGTAGTGTGTTGGGCAGGGAAAGTAATATATGGTGGATTGTTGCAACTCCTATCAAATGTTACAATCTTTTGTAATTACAAACAGGAATGAAAAAGCCATATTATCTTTAAGAATTGGGTTTGTAACTTCTCCATTGCGGTTATTCTGAGGCCTTATTCCAGATATCACTTCGGACAGTTATAAGAAGCATGGCCTTTTTTGGGGGGTGGGGAGGGATAACCTGTTTTGTTACAGCAATATGAATGTATTCCCCCCCCCCCCCGAAACTGTTAATACAAGTAAGAAAGGGGATAATTGTGGGTGGTAAATGGGGAATAGTGTTAGGGAAAAATACTAAGTCTAAGTTGATTGGTCAAAAGTTTTAGTGTCCAGAAGGACAGAACAGCCAGCTGAATTCAATAAGCAGGGAAAGAATTTTTTCTAGTCTGAAATTGTAAAGGTCAATCTGATAGTGGTAATGTTTCTGCTATGATAAGGTAATTGATCTGTGCTGAGCTAGAGTCCAGAAATGTATAAAGACAGCTCTAACTTTAATGGCTGTGTGGGGAGTCAGGCTGGAGTATTTTGGACGGAGACTGTGTATGAGAGATTTGGACGGAGGACTGTATATATTTGGAGCCTGTGTATATATCTGGAGGAACCAATTGTGCCTTGTATATATTTCTATATTGGAACACAAGTAAACGACTTGTGTTATACACAACTTACTTTGTGTGAGTATTTCTTCAACTTCTGGATTTTACTGAACTTATTGCTTACACAAGCGCAGGCAGCGTTTGTTTGCTTCCCCAACAAATAGTGTGTGATTGGCTGGTTTGATATTACCTGGGGGACGCAGGGCCGTGCAGGGGGGGGGGCAGTTGGCCTGGGGCCCACGGTTTTGAGGGGGGCTCTCCAATGAGGAGGTCCCCCCAGCTTACGCTACTGCTTCTGTAGCGTAAGCGGCCCATCGAGAAGCAAGGAGCCCACCTTGAGGAAACAGCGCAAAAGTCGTCCATCGTAAATACCACGGTCAGACTACAAGCTCCAGAGGGCCATGCCGCCTGCAGGGCGGGGAGATATGTGCCTTGAGGTGTTGTAGAATAGGTTTAATATGAAGGTGTTATGTAGAACGGACATGTTGGTGGGCACGCCCCCTTGGGCCGGCCATGTTGTCCTCCTTTTTTGAAATGGGGGGGCACACACATCTGGCCTGGGCATATGACCAGCTCTGCACGGCCCTGGAGGTGGAAGGTGGGGAATGACTATGAGGAGGAGGGTTTTTCAGTTTGATCAGTTTCGTGTTTTGTTTTTGGGAGATAGAATTTGTGGTTTGGCGAAGCATCATCTTAGTTTGAGGGAGGATTTAGAGGGGGTAGTGAGGTAGGCTTAGACTATTTGTTAAGCGTCTAAGTAAATAATATTTATAGCACTGAAACTTCATTTTGTATACAGTAAACTTTTCTTTTGTGTTATTGAGTTAATCTGTGTGGTAGTTTGGTCTCTGTTTATGCTGCCACATACAATAGCACTTTACAGCCACCGCCCATTTCCCCAAACAAGAAATTATAGTAACAGTGATAGTTTTGACACACTTTCGGTGTTGACTGAGGTGGATTAGTAGGTTAGCCAGGTCAGTATGTACAAATGACTTGGCAGTGATGGCCCACTCCTTGAGCTTGTTGCCCCAGGTTCGAGGGGATGACAGGTGAAAGCCCAGGTAAAGGAAGGGCATCACACACCCACTTTGTGAAACAGCCTCCCAAGGGAATTTCATCAGGCATCACCAGTTGATTTTGTAGACTCCTGACAAAGACATGGCCGTTCCAGAAGGCTTTTAATTGAGAATTCTCTTGGCTATTTTAGTGATGCTTACCTCCTTGATTGATCTTTCGTTTGATGTTATTTGATGTTGTTATAACTTTTTTGTTTACTTATTTTATGATGTTTATGATGTGCCTTTCTGTAAGCCAACTTGAATTCACTGTGTCAGTATTTCGAATAAATAATCCATATTTAGCCATAGTGTAACCAGTCCATAAATGCAGTACTTGTGAATTTGTACAGTTGAGCATATTAATCTGGACTCTGAAACTTTGTCTGTGAGAAATTCTAGGGTTTTATCATGGGAATAGTCTTTTTAGATGGATAGTTGTATGGTAGGGTGGAGTTTTGCAGATTCTATATTCAGTTTTAATCCATTCAGAGCAGGGAACATTGTCTCTTTAAATTTAAAATGTAGGAGAGTTAAAATGGTTTATGATGATTTTCTGAGGTCATGGAAGGTCAAATTGATGCCTGGGTTCTAGTTCTGTATTTACAGATTTTTACTAAACTCAGTGGTGTATGTAAATGCCACAAACAAACAAACACAATGTTTCAAACCCTGTTTTGCTACTATTGTTTAACTAGCCTTCCTGCCCATGCATATCTCCGATAATTGTTTGTGGATGGAAGTCACTAAGGACTGGTGTTTTTTTTAAAAAAATATTAGTACTCATTCCATCTCTCATAGATCACATGTGTATGGAGACTTGGATCTGTACACGTGTACTTGACTGACAAAGAAATAGAAGTTTCTTAGGCTGAAGTGTGGCATTCACACAACACTATGCTAGACAGAGTGGGGAAATTAGCTCAAGTATACCAATAAAACATAAGTGTGTAAAGCATGCATGTTTATTTTGACATTAATATTTTATAGAAAAAGAGAGGATTAGTTAGTTTGCACTGGACTGGCAGACTATTCCCTTAGGATTCCTACCAGCAGTGACAGAGCAATATGGTTTGCTAAATAAGGAGCAGGAAGGATTGTAGGGTAATGGTGGTGCAGTGTGTGGAGGCCTAGACACAATGGGGGAAATTTGAATGGCACAGGGTTGTCCATGTGAGGGGCAGAAAGAGCAGTTTCAGAGTGATATCAGGAAAGAGAGAGAGAGAAAGAAAACAATTCAGAGTGGGTATATTTACGTAGTACAGAGAAGTGTTGTTGACAGTCCCTTAGAAGTTAAAATGTCAGTGGCTACCCTGGTCATGAATTCACAATGGGGTACCTGCTCAATCTCAGTGATAATGTTTGTGTTCAAACAAACATGCAAAGGAAAGGGAATGATGAGGAACTGACAGCAGGCTAAATCATACTTAGGAGCTCCTGAGCCCCACCAGGTGTGAAACGTGGTTGCAAAAATAGACTTGTCAGTAGAGAGCACTGAAGCAGAACATCTGCTGATTAATCCAAACACTTGGTTTAAATCATTCTGCCCTGGGGAGGGATAGTGCTAGGAGAGGATCATGAGGAATAGACAGGGTGCCAGGTGTCCCACATGCCCATGCAACAGATCTGTATCTGTTAGGTCCTGTGATCACACTGAGGTTTGGAATCAAGGGCACTTATAGGATACAGGCAAGGAGTACAAAGGGGACAAGAACATTGGGCATGCTTGGGTTGGGGTTAAACAAAAGATTCAGTAGCTTGGCTTCTGGGCTGAATGGCTTTCTGTAGACTCCTGGTTCTAGGACTGAGTTTGGGCTGGTCAATTCAGCATTGCAAGGGACAGCCTAATGGTCTACCTGAAGGTGATGATGCTTCAGGATTGGATAATATTTTCTGCCAGAGCTTTAAAATGGCTGATTCAGATTATTCTTTGAATGGGCTCCTTATGGTAGTGACTTGGTAATTAGATGGGCAGCTGCATCATGTATCTGGATTCCCACACCTTGGATGGCAACACTTGCTGATTCAATTGAAGTAGAGAACACCAGGTTATGAAGTTTAAGTACATCAGGTGTGAGTAGCTCACACATTACCATTAGGAACCTTTTGCTCCTAGCTGCCATGAACCTCTTGCTTAAGCAACCTTCCAAAAAATAAATGTCTAAGTGCTGCAATGATACTTCCAAAAATAACATGTGAAAGCCAATATGGCTGAGCTTCTGAGTAACGGGTAGGGGAGCCAAAACTTTCAGTTTACAAAAGTGTCCTTGCCTGGCCATTCGGAAGCTGCTTTGATTGTTGCAAAGTGAGAAGTAACTATTTGCAAGCATGGCCTTCCATTCCTAAGCTTCCATCTGCTAAATTCCATAAAGGGAAATAGTACTCACTCTGAATTCTGCATCCAAAGAGCTAGCTGGTCTAGTAATTCCCCAACTCTAAAACAGCTGCTGCTTGGAAGGATAATTGATTAGCATTAGCAAAATTCCCGCATCTGCAACAGGAATTGTCTTTCATGTGATGCTTGGAGCCGACGCCAATCAGATGTTTGGAGTCCATAGTCTATCCAAATATAAAGCACTGTCTCTACTTTGCTTTCCACTTGATGAAATCTGTTCTTGATTTTACTTTTAATAGTTAGCCTGCATTTCATTTTTCTGTAATGTAAAGACATTCTTCCTCCTCTATCTTACTTTTTGAGCATGGTATAAGCATCTTATTGCTTATGCCAGTAAATAAATGTTTAAGGTGAGGCTGTCAAGTGTTGTACCCACTGAATATCCCAGAATAAAGCATTACACTCACTGTTGTGATGAGAGCTCACCCCAGGCTTCTGCTCATGAACTTTAGGCAAACTGACCCACTCTAAAAATGGTGAGACTTCTTTTATTGTGAAATCACACGGAATTCAAGCATAATGGTTTCATTTCTGCATACACACACTTGAAGCTGAAGACGGACCAGATAGCTTTCAGGTATAACGGCTTAATGCGAACAGCAAATCACTCAGGGGGAGACATTTGGAGTTAGCCCCTGTCCCATGCGGTCAGGAGTGGCCACACATACTGACTCATCAGGAACACGAACAAAACTCAAAGGAGAAACCCCAGCACAGAAGTGCATGAAGTCTGACAGTAGACAAGATCATCTTGTACCAAACCAAACTCAGCCTGCCAGGAACACTGAGCTGATCACGTAAGCAAGATGTCAGGGGACGAACCTCTTTGACCTAGGAAACCTTCCCTGCTCGTAGCTTTGGCTCTGAGGAAGGCTCTCTCGCAGGTCACACACACACACAATTCCAGAACAGCAACAATCAGCCTCAGAGTTACCCTGTGCCCGTACTTTGGCTCCATGCAGGGAAAACAGGCTATAGAACACGAATCCAGAACAGTAATCTGCAAGTCCAAATCCATGAAAAGCCACAGAGCACTTTTCATGGCATAGTTCTTAGAAATTCCAAGTCCAAATAGCAACAGAACATGCTATGTTCTCCAAACTAGATAGAATACCAAACACAAGGAGTTTCATGGCAAGCATAGAACAGATGAACAGACAAACAGATGATTCCTAGCAAAGGGCCTCCTCTTTGCTTGTAGCTATATAGGATGGAGGCTGGCTAATTCCAAGCCACTTTGACAGACAGGACTTCAGGCCTGTAATCCAAACTCATGTGCCAACAGGGCAGCACAGTTCAACCTCCTCTTGATGACAACACTATGTGAGAGACAGCTTGCAAGATCTCCCCCACCTTTTGTAAACATACATTTGTTCTCAAGGAAACTCAAGGCCTCGGCTAGCAGCCACAGATAAGCACAGAACTGAGACAGACTTTCTCACAACAATTGCCAAGCTTTCAACTGACAATTCACTAGGCCAGCCTAGTGAATTGTTCATGAAGCACCTGACGTCCGACACTCACATTGTACACTGATATTGCCATGCAGATCCTTATGTCTGAGACTTCACATCTAATGCTGGATCCTGTCTCAGTTTCTTTTCATCATCTACGAAATATGGACGTGACCTACATTGTCACAGAGATGCAATTTGTCAGTGATCTAGTAGGAGAGACAGTGGCTCAATTCGGACGACACGATAGTCAATGGTGGGGTAATAATCAACTTTACAGTTGTTCAACTAGGGGGTACTCCCAACACAACATGGTAATAAATAATCAACTGTGGTGTGGATTAGGATCAGCGCTGAGTTGACTATGGCAGCATTCGGATGACACAATAGTCAAAACGACTGACGATTGTTTCCCCCACACCAGTTGTTTATTGTGTCGTCCGAATTGAGCCAGTGTTTCCAGGTGAATGGGAAAGCAGCACACCTTCTGCTATAGCTGTTGTGGTGTTCTTTCTTAGTGTCAGAAGGAATGGTGCAGGGCTAGTACCTCTCTGACCCTTTAAGTCAAGTGTGGGGAATGTGTGGTCCTTCAGATGTGGTTAGGCTGCAACTTTAATCAGCCCTAGCCAGCATGGTGAGGGATGCTGGGGGTTGCAGTTCAGCAACATCTGGGGGGGGGCACACATTCCCCATCTCTGTTTAGGTTATAAGATGGAAGCATGAATGTGGCTTAGCTCTTCTAGATCCATTTCCCAGCCCTTTAAAGTAATTGGTGCCAGACTGTAGATAGCGCCATCGTGTTTTTATAGCTTGGAAAAGAGAATTGCTGGGGCTGGAGGGGCAGAGAAGTGGTGGTAAAAGAGGGAAGGCAGAGGTTGGAGCAGCCATGCTCTCCTTATTTGCTTACAAGGTGGTTTTTAGTGAATTATGATGAGAAAATATAAATACTGCTATGAATCTTAAGAGAAGATGGATTCTAAATTGTATAAAGTTCATAAAATCTTCAGTCAGCATGGTAGTTGGACTGAAGGAGAACTTTTTAAGGCTAGGTTCTTTTCCACTTGCAAATCAGCAATAATCCATGATTATCTAACCATTTCTGTTTGAACTGATAAAATAAGGCCCACCTATGTTATCAACAAGCTGGCAGACAACGTTACATTGTTTTGCTTGAAAAACGAGGCATCTGGACAATGATGTTTAAGACTTTCAATGCGCAATAAGATTTGGCATTTCTTGTGCAGTATGCATGGAATCAATTGAATCACTAATTATTAAAAGATTGGTCTGATTTTGAGCCAAGCCTGTCGCTAGCAAACCTTTCTCCAGCAATTCTTATAGGCTGTTGCCAGTGCATACAGAAAGAAGAGCTGTTTTTCTGTTTAGGCTTTCTCCTCAGAAGTTACTCCTATTTTCTAACAGCTAGGGCATAGTCAGCCAAAATGGGAAACTTGCTTGCTTGCTTGCTTTTGGTGAAGTTGTGAAGTGCTGAATAGCTTTCAGCAGGCCCCTTGTCTGGGCCATCTGTTTCACAATACATAAACTGTCCATCCTAATAATGATGACAACAGGACACTTGTTTCCCATGCCATAATTAGGCCTGTGTTTTTTTTAGAGAGTACATTTTGTTTGGTTAAAAGATTTCAAGGAGCCATTGTAATTGCTGGCAACAAATCAGCATGGACATTGAACTTGACATACTAGACACTAGAGAGTGAAAATGAAGTAGAAAAAAAAAGAATCTGCCACATCCCTGCATAGGCAGACTCTTGCATCTCTGGCAGGGCTTACTAACACATGACAGAGGTCTTACTCAGTACTGTAAGCCAGGTCCTAAACATTGCAAGGACGGGATACTTGAACCAAAAGATGGGTTACTTCCGCAATAGACTCCATTTAGCATTGATAGCTAAAGAAGAAATTATCAGGTTGAAAAATGTAAAGAACATCCAAATACAGAGTGCTAGATCAGCATCTATGCACTTAAAAAGCCATTTTGCTAGTGTGTTTCATTAATGAATGCAAAGAATGGAATCCTAGACACAGATGGGCACAGGTTCGATTTTGAATGCCACAGTAGCGCCATAGAAGCCTTGCACACTAGTCCAACCAGTGAGTAGATAGGCCTCCACTGAGTGCAATATGAAAAAGATGCATTGTGTTCCTTATGGATACAATATGCAGTCTCTCCTAGTTTGTAAGAAGTATATTATAAATTTTCTTTATAAACTATGTTTTCCAGGAGTCATGAAAACTTTTTGGGTACTTTGTGAAATCTTAAACACATTTTAATAAGTCAGTGAGCTAGAGGTATGAATTCCCTATATGTGAATCAAAATTTGTAATTAGGGTGTTGCTGCTGATAATTTAGAACAAGCAACATAGTTTTAGCAAACCTTTTCCTGTCTGACTTTGTCATGGAATCTGAGCAGGATGATACTAATCTCCCCTTTTGGGGTGATAGAAATCCCAAGAGTTGCAGTTACCTTTGTAGATTGTGCCTCTAGAAGGAGGCCTATCAGGTTGCTCTTGTTTGTGTACCTTCTGAGCCAGATTATCACCTGTTGAGTCAGGAACTGCAGTTTCCAGATGGTTTGGTATAACGCATTATCACTTCCCTCTCTTTCTCAGCAAACATTCTGCTGAGGAGCCTTGAAGGTAAGCTGTGGAGGCTAAGAGGAAGTGCCTGTTATAGATTTAAACATGAAGACCGAAAGTTTTGTCCGAGTATTGTCCTTCAGGTGTTGTGAGGAAAATTACCCAATAGCACTGTGACCAACTCCCACAAGCTGAATCGCCAGCAAATGATCTGTTTGCGTTTGACAAATGTAGGAGGATTTTAAAGAGAGACAGATAAATCTTTCTTCTGGATGAATAGGCTTTGAGAAAAACTCTGGATATTTAATAAAGGTGTTTGTTTTGTTTTTAGCTGGTGTCTGTGTAGCTAGCTATATACTTGTGTTCTCTCTGTTTTTGTGTGTGTGAGGATTTTGAGTCTAGAACCTGAACAAGAATTTCTGCAGCCATGCAAACACAAGCAGAGTGCCCGAATCCATACACTCATATACTGGTAAGGGGGGAAAATACATTGCTCCCCCTCCTACTCCACTCAGCACCCAGTCTTCCAATCTTGCAAAATATATCTTGTCTAATCTTTTTGGCAATTTGTAGCAGGATTACATTTAATATAGTTGTCTCACTGTTTTGTATGTTTAAATAGTACCCACAAACATTTGAGCCCTTTACTTTGATTCACGTAAAGTGTTGGAAGGATTGACTGCTCTTTTTAAGTAAAGATTGTCTTTGGGTGATTTTGGGTAATGGAGAACTTGCTGACTTAGTCTGACAGATACTAATTATGTTGCTGTATATACATCAAATCAACACTAAAATTCAGATGTGCATCCAGAATGGGGATACGCAGCTGAATCACATCTTATTGAAAAAATGCCATGGATGTAAACCACATCTGCATTCAGGAAGCGATGCTTCTGATCCAAGAAATGATATACATGCAAATGCCGGCTTCCATGTGTTGATCTCCTTATTTAGGTTGTAGTGTCTGGCTCAGCCATGGCAGTCCCTCTGCTTGAAATGCTAGTGGTTTATGTTCAAAATAACTAAAGATGAAGAGTTTGAACCATGGTATCTGGGTATTTAGTACTGAGTGTACTATTGTGAGGTCAGCCATAAGAATATCCTGCCATATGCAGAACCATGTATAGTTTGTTTTTAGATATTACTACAATTTTAAACTATGAAATTTAGCATTATTCCTTCTTTTGGTAGGCTGAAGCAAGACTCGCGGCAAAGCGTGCAGCTCGAGCTGAAGCACGAGAAATCCGAATGAAGGAACTTGAGAGGCAGCAAAAGGAGGTATGTGATGGTTAAGTGTGTGTGTTGTCTTTCTTCATTTACCTTAAAGCCTCTGGTCACTTATTCATCTTTTGAATAAGGCAGAAACTGTCCTTTAAGAGCTACAGGTAGTGATTGTAAGAATTCTGTTTAAAGATCTGAAAAACATGAAATGTGTGGCAAGTGTTGAAACTCTTCTTCTCATTGTAATAATCTAAAATAGAATTGGATGAGGCCAGAATTAAAGTGCATATATAACTATTATTGTTTCTTTTAATGTCATAAAACGGTAGCAATGTTTTGTTCCTTTATATAGAAAAAATACTCAAGGAAAGCACTGGTTTGGTTGCTGTTTCTTGATCACCCATCTGTGAACTCAAATGGAATAAAAACAGTGTTTGTAATTTAGAAGTGGAATGGTTCTAGTCCTTTCGCCTTGACAGTTGGAGAACTATTATTACTTTAGCTTATCAGCTCTTTCTCCCTCTGATGAATTCAGGGTCAGTACTTGCACACTTACTTAGCCATTGAAGGCTAGAGCAGCATCTGTTGGGCATGTGCCCAAAATTGGCACAGACTTCTAGGTCAATGCTGACAGTGGCTACAATAGTGCTGAGAGTGGCTACATTGTACTGTTCATTGTTTGTTTGCCTCTTGTATTTCTCAGTGGACAGTATTTGGAAAAGGTGCTCTTTTAAGACTAGGCCCAAACAGAATGTATAACTTTCTCATTGGTGTCTTTCTGTTATAGCTCTTGCTTCTGTTTGAGTAGAATACTCCTTTGTAGATTCAGCAAGAAGGTTTACATGTCTAGCAGAGTCATTATATCCGCCTGCTGTGCCAGTTCTGAGTAACAGGATTTCCTAAACAGCATTAGAACAAACCATAGTAAATAAATATCATGACTCTAATTGTGAAAATGTCTGTTCACATAACGTAAGCATATGATTTTGTTGCACAGACTAATAGCTTCCAACTTTCTAAGTTCAGAGACTATTTCCAGTGGTTTGACTATCCCAACCTGTTTTAAAGTTTAAAGTTTTTTTTAAAAACACCTTAGAATTTATTAAATGTCTTGAATTTTCATTGTGCCAGTAGCAACAAAATGAGAATCTCTACCTATAAAGCTGAATGTACGTGTGTGAGATGTATGTCTGGAAATGTTTACCCACTTCCAGATAAGTTAGAAACGTGAAATTTGGCACACTGATAGGTCTGGCTGTACAATATACCAGAAAAATATAAAAACATGAAATTTTTAAAGGATTTAATAAAAAACCTAGGCTTACGCCTACAATTCCCAGCATGCCTTGGGCAGGAGGCCAGCCTTACCAGCCTTGGGCAGCCATTGTGAGTGCACGGGCTGGTGGCTGCTGTTTGCCTTTCACAATCCAGACTCCTAAGGTCAGTCTCAAGCAGTCAACCCAGTTCCACATAAAAGGAAACAACCCACATAAATGGGTTGTGTCCATTTGCAGTGCCTCCTCCTGCCCTCTGCATGGTTTTAAAATTGTAACTAGATACAACAGCGTGACTTTGAGGGGCCAAACATGCTCAAAGGCACCGTATCCTGATATCACTGTTTTTTCAGAATCTGGGGGAACTGCATGCATGGCTTTTGCTCTTTGGAGGGAGGAAAGGGAGGCACTCTGTGCATGCCCAGAAATAGGCCGGATGAAGGGGAGAAGCACATATCAAGCCCTTGGCCCTTCAGTACAGGCTCCTGATTGAGCACTTGGTGGGTGAAAAGCACAGGCTGAGGCAGTCCCAGCAGGTTTTAGCCAGAGCTGGGCATGTCCACTGACAGCCGCTTACCTCCCCTCCTCTGTGATACTACTCTTCAGTGCTGTATTGAGGAGCAGCATTGGCAACAAGAGGAAGAAGTGCCTCTCAGAGGACACGGACACCTGTAGGCCACCAAAGGCATGCTGGGAGGTGTAGTACTGGCACGTAGAGTGGCTTATTTTAAATAAAGCATTGGTTTGCAAACCAGGTCACTATCTCTCAATACTAACTCTATCTCCCACTTTCCTGACCTCTCTTCTACCTGACTTTCTCCAACTGCCACTCACCCTGCCCATCATTCCATTCTAGCCTCAGCTTACATCTACAGTAGGACTGTGAAAAGATTCGGCTCCGGATGTCCGAAGCCGAATCAGGGAGGGGCTATTGGGCCGGATCTGTCATTTTAGGCTGGATCTGCCATTTCGCGGCAAAGCCCCGGGGGCCCCATGTAGCCTACAACTCCCAGGAAGCAGTGCCTGGGAGGGCTGTCAGTAGCGGGGCTCAGGAACGAACAGAGGACCAGTACTCACCCCCGCCATCGCCAGCTCCGCCAGGCGATTGCCAGCTCCGCTGGGCAATCGGCCGCAGCTTCCCGGCCCAGCACCTCCCACGATCCCCAGGCAGGCAGGTCCGGTGCCTGAGCTCCTTCCTTGATTGCAAGGCAGGTCCGGCGCCTGAGCTCCTCCGCGCATGTGCACCAGCTTCCCGCCACGATCGGCAGCTTCCGATCCAGAATTGTGTATTTTTCATAATGATACGATGGTACTTCATGCCAGGCTTTCCTTCATCCCTAAGGTTAATTCTGCTTTCCATAGATCCCAGGAAATTCATGTCCCAAAGTGAAGGAAAACCTTCTGTGGAGCTCTGGAGAAAACGGAAACTTCCTTACCATGAATTTTTATTCTCAAAGCTCCACGGAGGGCATTCTGCCTGCCTTGCGAGGGACCCAGTGTATTATTCTGTTAAGGAGGAAGGGTTTGGGGTGGTTGCGGCTTTTCCTGGGCTACTTCGCATTGCTGCCTATCATGTTTGCCTTTGTTTGTGTTTTAAAACTTGTTTCAAGATGAACATGTTCATGATTTTATGCCACTGGCATAGCTTTACTTTTTCTCCCTTTAGTTGTGTGGTTGAGGGGTTTTTCTATGCTCTACCAGTCTGGTCTGTGAGGGCAATATAGCTCCTCCCCCTGAAGAAGCAATAAATCAACTCTGCCTACATGGTCCAGAAGGAGGCACCATCCCAGAGGGAAAGAATGCCCTCCATAGAGCTCTAAGAACAAACGTTTATGTGAAGGAAATTTCAGTTTTTCTGCCTATCTGATGCCCGGAGTTACTTTTTTTGGTGATTTCTAGGGTGTAGTATTGCATTTTCATTTTGTAAAGTCTTCTTTATACTGCATTCTTGTTTCTCACAAAGTTTCTGAGTTGCAAATCTGAAATAATTTGTAAATTAAGTATGATAGTTTATTCTTTTTTAAAAAAGTTTTTTATTGATTTTATATACTATGCATACACATAAAAAACCACATCACTTACAAATCATATATCCCCATACTGTGCACCCCTACACTGGGATCAGCTGCAAGACTTATTATTTTTTATATTCTTTTACTCTTTTTCCCAAAATTGCATAGATTCCCTTGACGGTCAGCACCCCTTCCCTTTTTCTAATACATAGTCCACAAAGAATCCCCATATATTCCCAAAATCATTCCTTGACCTTTTTTCTCCCGCTGACTCGAACCTTCTTCAGCCAGTAATCCCAGTTGGTTCAGCAACTCCATTCCTTGTTCCAAAGATGTTATTTTGTAAAATTTTCTCTGAAATGTAAATTTCAAAAAAACTGGATACCCCCAACTGTTATTAATTCCATGCTTAATAAGGATTTATGTGCAGGTCTTAACTTCTCTTCTCCAATTAATTGTTTGTGAGCATAAGTCATTATAAACTTGTATTGGAGTTCCTTGATAATTCAGTTGCCCAGTCAGTCTTGTTTTTATCATGATCTGCTCTTTTTTGTAGTAATTTGCAAGTTTCACCACGATATCCCTTGGTCCGTAGGAAATCCTGTGCACACGTTCAATATGTTGTTCCTTCCACTCCATATCTGGTGCCAATTGTTTAATCCAATCCATAATTTTCCCTCTCAAGATCCTTGGGTTCTCTGCAGCAGCTTCTGGGGAAAAATTAATCCTAATATTGGTTCTTCTTTCTTGATCTTGAAGTGCTATCAATCTTAAATCCATTTGCTGGGTTTTTATAATTTGATCCTGCAGTTTTCCCTGTACACTGTTCAGTTGCAGCCTGCACTTGTTTAATCTTTTAATCCATTATTTTAAGATCTTCTCTGACCGCTTTAAACTCTGTCTCAATTTTCTTAGTCAGTTTATCAAGCTCCCCTGTCATCTCCTGCTTCAAGTCTTTAACCAAAGCTTGGTTATTTTGAGTCATCATATTTTGGAAGGCTTCGAGCATCTCCCCCACAGGCAGCTGTGAATCTCCAGACACAGTTTTCGTCTCCTTAGGAACAGCTCCCACCTTCTCTGCATACTATTTCCTGTTTGTAAAGATTCTGTACTTCCTTTATTTTTGCCCCCACCTTTCTGAGGACTGAGTTTTGTAGCCATTTTTCCTTTTTCCAAAGCAATCCTGCTTAAACGGTTTAACGAATTATCAGATGGATGCTTTTTTGCTCTAGTCCATGCTGGCAAATCCTTCTGCTTAAATTCTTTATCGCTCTTCGACATTTGGCATCCAGCCAAATTTTTTACTCGATCGCTGGGCCAAGCTTATCTTTTCTGCAAATAGCCCAATTATCAGCTAGCCTTACGCTGTCATGTTTCCAACATAAATCAGAGTTTTTTACTTACAGATCCGATTCCATTTCAAAGGGATTTCTACTTTTAAAAGCTTCTCAGACCGGGAGCCGAGACAGTCCACTCCCTATTCCATCAGCCAGAAGCTCCGCCCCCCGATAGTTTATTCTTAAAAGCACAATGTTCTGCAGCTGTGGTACAAGTAATTAAATCTGGAATATTTCTAGTATTTACATTGTTACCTTTAAGATGTGCCAATGTATGCTTAGTAAGTGTACATTGATAAATATTCCTATGGTAAGAATTTAAATCTTCTTGTTATAATGGGAAAAAACATCGAGTCATTGTTTCAAAGGACAATAATCTCAAATGAAAGGGAAATAGTAATGCAATCCACTCTATAAGATCCTACCATGCAGGCATATCCAGTGGAATTTTAGAATGTTTTAAGGATGTTTTTAGAATGTTTTAGGATTTTTTATGCAGTTTTAATAATATGTGTCATGTTTTAATCAGTTTTATGTATTTTATCATGTTGTTGTTCCCTGCCTCGATCCAGACAGAGAGGTGGGTAAGAAATAAATTGTTGTTATTATTATTATTATTATTATTATTACCATGTAAGTCCCTATAGCAAAAGCCTGTATTCTTCAAAGCATCTGCCTTTAGGTAATCACCTCCTGTCTTTATGGGTGAAGAGAAGTCTACTGCTGAAGTATCAAAAAGGTGTGTGTGTGTTTTCTGACAGGAGAAATTAGATATACTTGACACTTTTTTATAGAGAGTATCACAAAGTATGTATTTGATTCTCTAGTTAAGGGCAAGCTATCATTAGACTTTCAGGGGGTCCTTTCCTGATGTATCGTACTTCAAAATGTGTTTTTATTAATAGATCAAGGTAGCAGTTCCCTGACTGTGTTGAGTATGTTCCGAATATTTGAAGCCTGCACAAACCCTAATGTAGAAGTCATGCAAATATTCTTCTGTTGTTGATAAAAAATGGAATGGAGCACAGTTTTCTGTCCTCTGGGTATCTGTAAGTCATGTCAGTATCGCATGATGACACAGTTATGGCTGGGACCTGGACCTCTCAGCGGCTTTCGATACCATCGACCATGGTATCCTTCTGGAGCGCCTGGGGGAATTGGGAATCGGGGGCACTGTGCTTCAGTGGTTCCGATCCTGTCTCTTGGGCAGGTTCCAGATGGTGATGCTTGGGCATAGCTGCTCTTCAAAAAAGGAGTTGCTATGTGGTGTACCACAAGGTGCCATCCTTTCCCCAATGCTGTTTAACATTTACATGAAACCGCTGGGAGAGATCATCCGGAGGCATGGGGCGGGGTGCTATCAATATGCTGATGACACCCAAATATATTTCTCTATGCCTTCAACAACATCGTCAGCTAAGGATAGTGTGTTTCCTCTGAATGAATGCTTGGAGGCGGTAATGGGCTGGATGAGGAAAAACAAACTGAAGCTGAATCCAGACAAGACGGAGGTGCTTGCTGTCACAGGCCCCAACCTGGGTTTGGAAGTGTGTCAACCAGTTCTGGATGGGGTTACACCCCCCCTGAAAGACTGCGTTCGCAGCTTGGGGGTACTCCTGGATCCGTTGCTCCAGATGACAGCTCAGATTGATGCGACGGCCAGGAGTGCCTACTATCAGCTTCGGCTGATACGCCAGCTGCGCCCCTTCCTAGAGTTGGAAAACCTAAAGACGGTAGTGCATGCGCTGGTAACTTTGAGGCTCGACTTCTGCAATGCGCTGTACATAGGGCTACCTTTGTGCCTAGTCCGGAAACTTCAACTTGTTCAAAATATGGCAGCCAGGTTGGTCACCGGTACACCTAGGGGTGACCACATTTCACCAGTTTTAAAATCACTTCACTGGCTACCGGTCAGTTTCTGGGCAAAGTATAAAGGGTTGGTTATTACCTTTAAAGCCCTACATGGTTTGGGCCCAGGCTACCTACGGGATCGCCTTCTCCTGTACAATCCGCCCCGCACTCTTAGGTCCTCTGGGAAGAACGTACTCAAGCCAGCCAGAACTAGGCTGACGAGTGTTACCCAGAGGACCTTCTCTTCCATGGCTCCCAGACTATGGAATGGTCTGCCGGAGGAGGTTAGACAAATTAGCAGTCTTCATGAATTCAAGAGAGTCATGAAGACTGTTCTCTTCTGGCAGGCCTATCCAGATGAATTTTAAAATGTTTTAATGATGTGTTTTCTCTTGTGTTTTTTTTTGTTTTTTTTAACTTTGTGATGCTTGTATTTTGCATTGTGTTCCCCGCCTCGATACGTAGGGAGAGGCGGGTTATAAATAATAATAATAATAATAATAATTATTATTATTATTATTATTATTATAAATAAGATTTCCCTGGGCGACCATCTACGGTAGAAGATGGGAGAGACCTGGAAGTACATCATTTTAATTGGCTACTATTGTCAGCCAATTGCCTTCAAGCCCTGGTAAAACTCTTTCAGGACTGAACTTGTTAGACCCTACTCCCTTTTCCTTCCATGAAGGTTTGTGTTCACTGATAAGATTGCACAACCGTTAAAAATGCATTATTCTATTCTACAGCTATTAGAGCGAGAAAATCTTGTCTATATTCATTAAGTAGCAGAACTAGTCATTTCAGTTAAACACAAATTCCTTTTGATAGGGTTGGGGAGGGTACAATATTATAACATGGACGAACATCTTAAATTCTTAGTGCAACATTCTTTGTATTCATGATAATTAGCTTCTCAGGCAGTGGTTAACTTTGGCTGTGACTCACTTTGCATAGAGGGCGATCGAAAACCAGATCTGATCCTCTCGAGACCACTTTCAAGCCATTCTACTCATCTAAAGTGCCTGAAGTCACTAGGTTTTGTACAAAAATTAAAAATAAATCAGGCTTTTCTAATATGCGAAGTTGGCGTATGCCCCAGAGTTCCCTGTACTATCCCAGAGGTGCATTGTCACTTTGCACAGGCGGCAAGCTGGCTGGGTTGAAGGGTGACACTTACTTGTAGGTTGCGTTTGTTTTGTCTCTTGTCACTGCTCTCCACAAAGTAGAATTCCAACTTTGTGGTGGGCAGCACTATCAGCCTGGACAAAAGAAGCATGTGGGGACTACTGCACACCACTTCTGACCCAGCTGGCTACCACAGACAAACTGACAGCCCCTCCCCCCAGTTCTCAGCAATGTTACATGGTACACACTGGCACATTCCAACTTCACACCTCCCTGCCCCCGCCCCCAGCCATCTCTTGCTTTCCTCTTCCAAAGCTCCACCACCCATTGAGGAGGGAGGAGGAAGTGGTGGACACTGGTGGTGGGGAGCAGATGGCATCTGCCAAAGGACCAGATTTTGCCCCTAGGCTGCCAGTTTTTAAGCTTGTTTTGATATTGGGCGGGTTTGCATGTCACTATAAGCCACCTTGCAAATGAGCCACCATGGGTTGTTTGTTTGCTGAACACCCCACAGTACTCCTAACAGACAATCAGGCCTGCCGTGCTTGTTCTCCCCTTTATTCCCCCTTCAGTCTTCTTGCTAACTCTGGCATGTATCCCACAGGTCTTTGTAGCAGAGGTCATTGTCTGGGTCCCTACATCAGCAACCTTTCTGCAATTGGTCCACTGGGATTGCTGGCTACTGAGGGAAATTCTGCAACCCCCCCCCCCCCATCAGCTTGCCAAATGGAATTAATTTTCTGAGCCCTTATGAATGTTCAGTAGTGTATTTTTTTAAAAAAAAAATCAGGGAGTTTTGCTGTTGTACAAGAACACAACTCCACTCCTCCACTTGGGCACTTGCATTGCTAGCTAGCCAAAACCTTTTTTTGGAATATTTTTTTAAAAGTCTGCTAACGTTACACTAAAGTAAGCACACCCACTCCCAAAGTGAAAACACCCGCTGACAAAGTATCTTCTCTCCTGCCACTTTTGGCTCTCTCCCCTCCACCCCACCCCAGCCTTCCTGCTTGTCACTTTACTCTGTTGTTAGCTGTCACATCTTGATATGGATTACAGACCCATGGCAAACAGTAACTTTGCTTAAACATTTGCTCATTCTAATAGAGCACTTTCCTACTGAAGTAATTTTCCATAAATATATGTTTGAATGTATGATCTCAGGACTCATTGTTAGCTATCTAAATGTAGCATGATGAATATAGTCAACAGTATGTTTTACACAGAGGTATGGATGGCATGCTTTGGATATAATAATGTTGTAACTAGAGGAACTGCTGAGACTGGCAAATGGATTTTTTGTCATTTAGTTTGTATCATCAGGAAATGGGAGACCGCTCCCGCATGTCCTGAAAACCACTGCAGAATAAAAAATCTATTTCTTTAAAGGAAAAAAAAGAGGGTGGGGGAGGAGCTACATGCTATTTTAACAGTTTTGTTATCTGTCTTGGTGAATGCAAAGACTGACAATACGTATTTTGTGCTGTGCCCATCCCGTCTATTTGTTCTGTAAGCCTTACCAATCTACATGTTTTTGGTTTCACACTACAGTGAATTTGAAGTCAGACTATAATTTGCTAATTATTAATTGTAGTTCTCAGAACGTGGCTTCATTGATGAATCACAAGGAAGTTGTGTAGGAAATCATGTACTTATGTATTGCCAGAGGTCCCAATTGGACCACTATATATGTAGAGCTGATAGCTACATCTATGCGGATCTGGAGATCTGTTCCAACCTAAATTACTAGGCCAGCCCTTAAAGAACAGAAGAGAACTGGCATGTTGCTGGGTCCTCTGGTGGGGTATTTATACATCCAGGAGCCATTCTATGTCCCTTAAACTGATCTCTGTCCAAAATAAAGGATCCTTTTCAATTTTCCTTCACCTCTTACTTAAATCCTGCATTTTTTTGGTAAATAAAAATAAATGGCAAGGAAAAGTGATTTATTCCTGTATTCTAATTTACTTGTGTATTGGAAGAACTGTCCTTTGTATATTGTACATGATGAACACTCTTTCTTGCCCTTACACGCTCCTTCTTTCTTTCCTTTCCCTACTGTAGATCTATCAAGTTCAAAAGGTAGGGTTTGCTTGGCTCCTTGCATGATTGCATGCACTTTTCTCTTGCATCAGGAATCTTGATGGCACTTGAGAAATAAATCCACTTATATGTCAGGTATGCGGCAGGATTTACTTGGAAATTTATATTTAACTCCCTCTCACTTATTTCTGCTACCCAACTTACCCTTAACTAAGAAGAGTGAGCTTGATCTCCTTGTGGTTTGTTCAACTAACAGCTTCTCCCACGACTGATTTACTGTAAAAGTGCTAAAAAGAAACCGAGAGAAGTATCCATCAAAGAAGAAGCAATATGCAGCACAGCACAAATTCTGCCCGCAACTGTTGCTCTTTTTGACTGGTTCTTATGCTGATTCTGCTAGTCTCTGATCTGTCATTTAGATATGCAAGGACCAGCATGGAAACTGGAAAAGTATCTAAGTGACTTATGGATGTCAGCCTGCCTGAGATTCTCAGCGTCTGGAGGCACCCTACCTCAAATACATAAATACCACATGCCAAAACAGCACCAGTGTAATGCTGACTTGCTTTTGTTTGTAGAGTCATGATTACTTTGCATTCTCTCTTAACTGATTGGAACAGTCCAAAAAATAAATACTTCCAATAAAACATTAGGTACGAGAACATTATAGGGTGGGTAGTACAAAATTACCACTCTGTGTTGTTGTTTTTAAACAAGAGCTAGTGTGTTGCATCTTGGCTTGCACTGGAACAGCAGAATATAGCAGTGGAATAAATGCTGCAAATAACCTGGAGCTTTGAGACTATGAGTGATTACTTTCTTTTAATATGTGAAAAAGCTGCAGTACAAAAAGACCACATTTGGGAATCTCAAGTGTTTTACTAGTGTATTAAATGAAGTAGTCCTTAATACAGTTGAAGGTTTATATATCCCCCTTTCAAGATACATAATTGTATTGAAGAGAGAAGAGAGAATCCTAAAATATCTTCATTGATAAGCCTGCTATTATTTACTTCATTTTTCATAAGTCACAGAGGATTCTGGCAATCAGGCTCCTTTTCCTAGGGTGACGTTCTGTTCTTCTTTTGCATGTTTCCACTGGATGATTGTGCTTACTAATGCTTCTTGAAAGTGACAGAATGGCAGTGCAAATTAAGCTGCTTCTGAAATGGGTTACTTGTGTGCATTGTCTTGCTTGACTGCTTTAGTCTTGAGTTGTGTACAGGAGATACCTTTTCAGAGATTTGGAAGAGATATTGAAGTGCTATCATGGCTTGCAGTATACATGTTCATTTTTCTGACTCACCACAGTCTCCGATCAAATCAGTTTTGCAGTCTTCTGTAGTGCTTCAGTCACACCTGGAAAAAAGCTGAAATCCATTAAGTGAATGCTTGTGCAAAAGATGAGACACAGGGTATATTAGATAATGTTTAGACCTTGTGACCAGTAACATCCACCCCTAACTGTCCCTCTCCTGCATACAGAGTGGCCTTAAATATTTTCTCTTTAAAAATGAGTGTGTGTTGAACTGCGTGTGGCACATCTTATCCATGCAAACAGTCATGTAGACCTTTAAAAAGAAGAAAACTAATGCCACTAATGGACTTGGTTTGCATGGCATGACTGTCCATCGTGCCTTAATTTACTTGCGGGGGCTGACGTGTTGTGCCAGGTACCTAAAACAAGCCATGCGTTATTTCAGGGTTGTCTAATCCTCAAACAGGCCATGCTGGTAGGGTTCACACAGTACAACAAGGGACAGCAAGCTGGGCGCCCGCAGGTGCCCAGTATGATGCCACAGTCCCTATGCGTAAATTACCAAGTTGTGTGAACATGGTCATAGCTTCCCTGCAGTAGTGTTTTGCCATTTCAAGAACATTTCCTAAAAATATAATCCACGTTTCTTTAACCAGCATGAATTCATTTCCACCAAATTCAATAACAATTTATGGCTGCTTGCCTTCTGGCCTAGTATTTCACTTCTCTGTTGATTTGTGTTGATCAATACTGTGATTGGAAATTATGAAACAAAGCAAACAAGACTTCACCTTTTGCAATGTCTTTTCTTCATCCCATCATATTTGAACTGTTATCAGACTATTGATGCTGGATCATGACTAGTCTCATGGTAGTTCAAAGGGTGAAGTTGTTTCAGACATTTTACAGACATGATTATCTATACACACCCATAAAGAAAGCTTTACAAAGTCAGTGCGGGACAGGGGAGCATGTAGTGTGTTGGATCGGTTCTCCTCTTACCAGATTATTAGAAGTTCAATATTAAATGTTATATTTCTGACAGCTACACAGACACGAATGTACCTATTTTCACTTCTATGCCATCTTTGTTAGAGAAAAGGATGTGCTCACATACAGGAAGAAGCTATTAAGACAAAAGCTGATTGGATGTAATGTGATCTGACAAAGACCAAATTTGATGCCATGTGACATAATGTACTAATGTCAGGATATCTCACCAGTAATTTTAATAAAGTACTGAATTAACAGCGCCACAGTGCCATTTTATCCTTATATCCATATAAGGACAACATACAGCTGAATAGGATAAAAATCTTTTTACATTCTGAGTATTGTCTTTGAAGACCAAAATATTAATGGTGCTTTGGCAAGTCTTCAACAAAGAATTGTTTCTGTTAATATACTTCCATCTCTTCCAGCTAGGAAAGTATTACAGAAACCGTGGACCACAATACACTGTTGCATTTTGGAGTTTTGTTCTGTTTTTAAACAAAAACCTTGCAGTATTTATTTACAGGTTTTATTTTTTTACAGAATTTGGACTTTGTGTACTGGTTAAATGTACTATTCCACTGTTTAGTTCATAGTTGATTTTACCCATGTAAGAAACAGAACATTTGGAAATATGTACAGTTGCTGAAAAGAACAAATGCGTTTTAAGGGTAGCCATCTCTCTCTCTTTAAAAAGCAAACACTACTACTATGCATGCAGTGTTAATTACCAAGTACTGCACAGCCATATTTTATCCCATTTCAGCAAGCCAACAGGGTGACTACTCTTAAGTAGTGTTTCAGGAAGAAGTAGAAACCGCTTACATACTTGAGATATTAGGTACCTATTTAATATCTGGGCTAGGGCTGGTACCTTCATTCCCATATGCAAAATAATTAACCAGGAAGTGTCTCTTCTCGGCAGCTGTGTGTTTAATATTAGAGCACTGCTGTTGCTGTATCCACCTGTCATGGAGTTGCTTGTCTTGATTTCAGCAACAGTTATTATGACACTAGTCCACTTTCATGAGAGCTGTAGGAAGCTCTTGAAAATGTATACTCATATGATATGGGAAGAGCTTTTTAACAGGCTGCTCCCTCCATTTGTAAGAGTCCTGATAGGTTGCTTCCATATCAGTCCGTTCCTACTCCTGAAGGATCTATCAGACACAATAACCTAGTTTGCATGATCACTGCAGCCCACTTGTTTAAGAAATGGTGGACTGGTTCTTGAGTATTCAAGCTGCAACTTGTCATGTGGCCAGATCTAGAAAGCGTGGGTTGTGCAATAGTTAAGAACCCTCACATAAACCTAGAACATCATCCTAGAACCCTTGTATAACTGACACCACCCAGATTCAGACGACATGACAAGCTGCAGCCATGGCTTGAATGTTCAAAATGACTGCTGGCACGCACCACAGTCTACCGTGGCTTAAATAAGCCACAGTGGTTTATTTGATCATGCAAACTGGCCAATGTGATGCCACTGTTGAGCCTTAAAAATCCTTCATGATTGTACTGGGTTGGAGATTTGGCCCATTGCACCATTGCACCATTCTCCATTTCTTTTTCTGTGGCATGATATGCCCTTCTAAAAATTCTCAGAGATTCATTACTATTCGACTGTCTTGAAACAGCACTGCCCTCTGCTCTGAGAAGCTTGCTTGTGAAAAGTAATGTATGCCTCAGTGGCTTCAAAACGTATTGAACATTTGCAATGGCTTGCTGCTTTGCATGAGCATGTTTGCCTGATCCTTAGTTTATGTGAGAGAGTATATAATGCTGTAGAAATTACTAGTAATGCAGGAGTGGGCAACATATGGCTTGCAGGTGATCTGCAGCATCAGACTTGCTTTATTAGGGGGCGGGAAGCAAACTGGCCTTGTCTCTCCATTGGCTATTTTGCAGGGGGAGAGGGGGAGAAGTCAACTTCCTCTGGACTGAAAGATCATTCAAATGTGCAGAAAAAGAATGCAGCACCCTCTTTCCTGAACTTATGCTTTTTCAGACAGCCTGATGGCCCTGGTTTCACGTGAACAAAAATCCTCTAATATGAAAGCTAGCTATTTACAACAAACTTCGTGTTGCAATCTGCAAATCTCTTCATTGTTGCCCCTTTGTATTTGTCTTGTAACATCTCTCTGTAATCCTCGTTCTTTGTGCTTCACACATTCTAACCTATTTGTGTCAGGTCTCCCGGTCCCTATGGCAAGCACACATTTTGGCAAACTGATATATAGGATACTAAAATCAGTGAGAATCCTTTATTGGAGGAAATCCTACAGCAAAGCTTAATGGTTACACACTTCAGAAATCATGTACCTGATGGTTAATAGCTGTACGCTCTAGGAAATTCTAGAACAGTTAAAAGGTAATCACCACTACTGTGATGAGATTTCCATCAACGTGGTTTCCCCTTTGCTATCTCTACAGTTCTGAACACAAGGGAAGGTTAATCTATATACGGGTCTCAAACCCAGACAAGGGAGGGGTGTGATTCCTGACATGATCCTTCAGGCAATCAAAGGAGCAAATTCTTGAAAAGCTTAACAAACCACCCAAAGAGAGCCTGTCCAATTTCGGATCATATGTTGGTAACTCAAAGCCAACACTGTTAAGACTTAAACAAGATCACGGGGAAGGTAAACCCTCAAACACCAGGAGTTCTGTGCCACGGCTTTCACACAGGCAACTCCTCATCGCATGAGTTTAGGCAGAGGAGAGAAGAATTAACAGTTATAAATCACACCCAGTCTGCCAGTGCACTGAGCTGATGGCAGACACACAATCCACAGGAAATGAGAGTTCAAGTTTATAAAAAGATCCACAGTACCTTTCATGGCAAGTTCTTAGGAGGGAGCATTTGCAGAGTGCCCCCAGTCTCAGATGATGGATCTAAACAGGAAGGTTTTCTGGGAATGCAGAGTAGATGTTCCTAGCAAAAGCTCCTTGCTTTTGTGCCAGCTTAAAAAGGGAGATGTAAGTTTCTTCCAGACCACTTGACAGACAGATGCTTTGGCCATTCAACAATGCCCCTGTACAAACAGGGCGACATTGCTCAGCCCACCAAGATAACGCTTCAATCTGAGCAAACCCCTACCCTTTTCTCTATCAATTTCTCATAAACAGCTTCTCTACCAAAGCTAAAGCAAGCAAGTAGCTTGCAAAGAGTAGAAGCATTCCTGCAACTCTGCTCTTGAGAACACTGACAAATATCAATTCACATAGATTGTAATATTCTAGAAGCTAACCAAACCCAAAGCTTTCCAAACTACTTCTAATTAAATCTTACCTAAAATGTACAAAACCCCACAGCTGTTGCTTTAACTATCCTTAACAATTGGTTAAACCCAGTCTCCTCAGTCTTTTCTTGTGTGCCCATTTTTTAAAAAATTATTGTGACACTCTACTATTGGATTTTCTCGCTTCTCAATATTTATGCTGGTCTTTCTGTCTAAAAAACAGAAATGTGTCTTTTTATCGTGATGCTTTTGGCAGCTGACGTTTCATGCTTTGGACTTGGTTATCACACCCTCTGTTTCATTTCCCTCTTATCCTCATGTCTTATCTAATTTAGATTGTGAGCCTTTTAAGTGTGGACTTCCTGAATTATAATTACATGTGTACAGTGCCTAATCTTTTGAATTTTTGATATATTATGCATCGTTGGGACTCACTGTATGTGTGCTTTTCCTGCATATTTGAATCTGAGTAGTAAAGTGTTAAAATGACATCAGGCAAAAGAACTTGACCTGATTCTGCCTTGGTAGGAGAAACATGCTCACTACAAAGTCCCCACTTTCTGAATCATTGAAGGACTTTCATCCTCTTTAACCTCTGGCTGAGAGTAAGTAGGTTGTCCTTAGCTTGCGAGGAGGATACAGTGCACATTCTAGCTGGTGCTGAATAAGTTGCTCACCCCTGTACTAATACTTTTATAAAGGGCATGCCTATGCTACAGAGGAGACTGTGGCCATTTTAAGCTTAGTTGCCAGATTGGTGTGTTGAACACTCCTCTGAACTTCCCTCTAAATTAACATGTTCCTTTCAAATCCTATTCTTGTCAGACTTATTCTGGCCCTAGAAGGATTTCACCCTTGGTCTTCCCTTTTGCCTTGGTTGGAAGGCAGTACATGCTAATTCCAGTAGACTCAAGTTATCACAATAGTATTTGCAGATTAAGTCCAGTTTAGAGATTTTCATGGTCTTGGTGGATCTGTATTGTACTTAAGTGAGGTTGCGCTAAACTCCAAGTTGGGAGTAATGCTTTCTTAAAACTTGTTACAGTTCAAAGCAACATGTTTTATTAAGGCAAAATCTCTAGTGTAGGCATGCCTTAAAACTTGTGTATTCTATACTTTTCACCCTAAATACTTTTCCTCTCCTCTTCTATCTATAGAAATATTATGGTCTGGACACAAAGTTTGGTGACATCGAGCAGTGGATGGTAGGCTTTGTCTAAGAATACAGTATTGTATAAAAACTGCTAACATCTTGGATGAACTACATATCATAGCTGTTTTCATAGCTGAAGATGTCTATTTGCATTCCTGAACTCGTTATTATATTAACACATTTTTTCATAGTTGAAAAGACTGATGTAGTTTGGTATATTGTCTCTCAGAAAGCACCTGTGCCTTTTTAAAAACCAAAAACATTTTTTCTGGGATGTCCTGTTATATTGCTGTAGTGTAGAATAACTAACAAGGGTTTTACAGCACAATATTCTTTAACGTCTTGCCAATCTGCACAATGAGTGCATAGGCTTTCAAGAAATACCTCCTCTTGAGAGGGGGGAGAATAACTCAAGGTAGACAACTCAACTTGTTGGAGACCATGTCACTGCTAACAATTTAAGTAGTTAAGAAAAATTAAGAGCTTCAGTGTGAAGGTGAAACATACATTGCTATGTACATCTGAGACTTGAGTATGTTTCACCTTCACACTGAAGCTCTTAATTTTTCTTCACTATTTAAGTCTCAGGTGTATGTAGCAATGTATACACATTGGGTATGTAGCCACATAATTAGCTTTCCATTATGGCCCATTATCGGAGATTTGACACATTTACAAAAAAGTGCAAATTTATATGCTGAAATGGCCCACATTCTCCATTAAATGGAGTTTTAAATTATATGGTAAATTTATAAACAAAATACTAGTTACAATGGTGTACTCTAACTACTCCAAAATAAAAGTATCTATGTCTTTTAATAATACTGTCAGAACGTAAAATACCCATGAAGATTCTTGTACAAAGTCACTTTGTACATGTTCAGTGCCTTATTTTTCAGAGCTCTGAAAACTTCATTTGTATTTCTTAGGCTTACATGCTTGGCCATATTGTCTTCCTCCCTTCAATCCATTAGTGAATGTCCCTGCCTCTTTTTACTACTTTTTTGCCGTTGTGGTCACAGTGGAACAGCTTCCACTTAACCATGTGCAATCCTAGATGCACTCACCATTCACTTGAAGTGGGATTACTGTTGTAAGTGTGAAGAAAAAAGGAGTATGGCATGAAGTACTCTTTAGGCATATAGGACAGCAATAGGGGCTTCAATTCAGAGCACTATAGTCTAGCCTCCAAACTGTTTCCCAGCTTTCCTCCATTCAATAATAGTTTGAGTTACATGGTGGTTGTTTGAGAAGTGTCCTAATGCACATAAAACAAAATAGTTTCAGAAAATAATGGCAATTTTGACAGACAGCCATTTTGCTGTTCTGTCCTCCAATCATTCTTGTATTTTTTTCCCCCTCCTGGGACATCTCTAGGCTTAACTGTATGAATTGTGCTGGTCACAGTTACTTCTGTGGATGGCAAAAAGCTAGCTTACGTTGAAGTGTACTCCACATATCTGGACTGTGTGAATCAGAAGTAATAAAACAAATTTCTCAGTCCTGAAATTAGAGTGGTTTGAACTCTACAAGAGTACAAGAAAGAGACTTGGGCTTGGGAAGAGAATTATGATGTTGTGTGATTTCGTATACACATTAGATTACAGAGTCTGGGACAATAATGATATGGTGAAATATCTATTACCACTTTTCTCCTTCATATAACTTTGAAAAGCCTTTTCATTATCCAGGGCAATCTTGCTAAATCTGTCTATGCTTTCAACCCTAACTTTTACTTTTAAAGATCTGTAATAGTGTTTCTCATTTCCAACATTTCATCTTTCCTCCTGCCTTGATAGGAAGACAGTGAGCGTTACGCCCATAAATCCAGAAGAAATGCCTCGGTCAGTATTGTTTGTGCTTTGTGTTAAAATTTTCATTTTTAAATTAATGAATAAAAATAAATAAATTATATTCCTCTTCTTTGTGAGAGAGCTATGGAGAATCCCTGCAAATTTACCAGAAACAAAAATCTCAAATTATTTCTTTTTAAATTAAAAAAAAAAACTGGGAAAGAGGGTGGGAACACCCACTCCTTACTCTCATGCACAAGATCCCTCTGTTCTTCTCCTACTGATCTTAACCATAATTATGTCTGTCTGCACTGACCCTAACTATGGTTAATGCTACCAGTGGTTCACACTTAACCCAGAATAGTACGAGAATGCTGTTGAAACATGCTTTCAAATTCAAGCTTTTACTTGCACCCTGGACAGCATTAAGCGTAGTTATTGTCTGAAGGTGTATGCATGATGATAAATAATAGTTAAGAGTAGGAGAATTTGTGCAGAAGAGGGAACATGGCTAAATGTGATGTCTGTGTTTGCAAAACCTAAGTAATTGGCCGCAAGAGCACTAGCAGAAACCACACATAGGTATAACTTCTATTTATCTATCTCACATAAAGTGAGATTCTTTAGATGACCTGCAAAAGAACAACAACAACAATAATAATAATAATAATAATAATAATGCTTGAGAAGTGTCTCTTTTGGACTTCATTTTTTGATATTTTTGTTTTTCTGTATTTTTCATTTAATATATATGTATATATCATTCAGTAGTACATTCTGTGATGATTTGGGGACTTTTTTGTATTTCATCTTAAGAACTTCTTCCTGGATTATATCTAAATTGATGGCTGACATTTGCATCTTTTAAATTTGTCTCTGGTGTCGTCTTCACTTGCTTCTCCATAGGCTTCGGATGAAGATGAGCACATGTCAGTGGGTAGCCGTGGAAGTCTAAGGGTTAGTAACAAGTGATTAAACATACATAATCATTTCTAACATTATTTTCTCCCCCTCCCCCCCAATTTCCTTAGAATGGGTGGTTTCCCTTACCCTGCATTAGTAATTTGATAATTGCCTACTTCTCATTGCCTCCCAGGTTTAGCTATTTTAGGTTATAAGATTCCCCACCCCCCGCCTGAGCATTGTATTAAAATGAAATTTTTGAGATGGGGGAAGCCATGGAGGCCTGGCACGCTCTCGAAGTATGATGTGTAGTAAAGCCAATAATTTGATAGAGAACTGTTAACAAAAGCTGTGATCCTGTGAACAGTTACATTGCAAGATGATTTATGCACATGTAACATCTCATATTTTGCAGCATTTAGCTTTTTCTAGTCTTGCACAACCAACCTTCCTTTGACTGATTATCTTAACTTTATACAGATTATAACTAAAAGAAATACATCTGTTTGATATTACTGTAAACTCAAAATACATAGCTTTTCACTAAAAGGTTTGTGGGTACTGTTTCAGCCAGGAGCGCGTACACAGTAAAAGAATGTTGTTGACATAAAGCTGTTCATTTTTTTCCTTACAAAATTATCAAACCTGCATGGCTTGTCACTGGATTAGATCTATCCATTCCAAAGACTGCTGTACTGGAAAAATCTGGAATTTAATTACAATGGGTTTTCCCTTCTGGCAATTTATACATGAGGCAACTATGCATAATGCAAGTTGTGTATATCCATTCTTAGGCTATCCTAGCCTTTAATCCATTTTGTAACTACCTCTGTCAAGTTGATTGGACTGTTGTAACAGACTTCATTTTCTAGCCTGTTAGAAAAGGAAAATTGGGCTGACTTAATGAACAGCACTAAATGGGGTGTGGAAAGTTTTTTTGGGAGCTATGTTCATCATGTTCTATTGACAGCAAGGCAAGTAGGCACCTTACCAACAAGCAGGGAGAACCTGTTTGGTTCTAGCACCTTGTGATTCTGGTGTTCTGGATGGGGTCTTTTCTGCATCAGTTGTTATAATTATCAGAGTGTTCACTGAATATACACAAGCATTAACAATTAGATAAAGTAGAGTTTATGTTCCAGATCTGTTCTTTCAGTTGAACTGGTATCAGGGGTAGGCATCGCAGGGCACTTGCCAACGTCTGCATCCCTACAGGAGATTGACTGCCAGCGTCCAGAACTTCCTAGCACTGCTGCTGCTTGCTGTCTCTACCTATTCTCTTGCCTTGTACAACTCCTTCTGGGTGGTTGTAAAAATTGGGTCCAGAGAGAGAAGGCAAATGAAAAGGCAGTGGGGATAGAACTGAGGGGGAAGCGAAACCCACCCAGGGAGGGGGACATACTGAGGGCATCTTACCCAAGGGCCCTCCAAATCCTGGAGCCAGGACTAGTTTTCAACAGTTGTTTTTGTCTTGAATCCTAAAACAAATGAGATTGCTAAATACTGCCTTTATCAGAAGCAGTAATCTTAATTCCAATGATATATGACACATGCTTTAGTCTACTGGTCCCCTCAGAATAGTTTAAATAGGAACAGCTAGGCAGGTTACAATGGTGTTTATGCACAGGTGAGCATATCTATATTAAACACACATGAAAGGCAGTATTAAAATATTTTGGGCAAATAAGTTAGTGCAAAGCCACTACGTCTAGGAGGATGAACCTTCATCCTACACAAGAAATATTTTTATGCTGAAAAAATGGTTTCTGAACAACATTTTTCTGGAGTTGACTCAAACCCTGATTTTGAGAGCCACCAGTTGTGATAAGGTACTCATGGACTGGGGCAATGGCAAAATTTAAATTCTGTTTAGTATTTCACTGTGCCTTTAGCTGAGGCTAAAGTACTTCAGATCTTTAGAACTTAAAACTTCAACCTAATTGTGTAAAATAATGGTTAGTAACTGATGATAGTCCCTTGGGTTAATCTGTCTGCTCCCTCTCCTGTTGCCCACCCAGACTTGATCCAACGTGCTGCAACAGAATGAGAACTGTTACCTTGGGTGTTAGTTCCATGGTATTCGTGTAATGTGTCTGTTGGAACCAAATGGTTCATTTGAATATATCCCTATGTGGTGGTGAGAAAGATCCTCCACCATGTAAGACTAGACAGTGGTGGTTACTAACTTTCTCAGGTAATGCAAATATCAAATCCCCCTCTTTCATGGTACATAACATAGAAATATTCATGAAATCAATTTAATAAAAGTTATGTGAGAATCAAACTCTATGCTCTGCTGTTCTGCTTTAAGAAATTTTCAGCAGATTCAGTTTCTTCGTCTAAGTCCATAAATTGTACCATCCTCAAGCAGTAAGGGCAATTTATGCCATATTAGGCTTTATATCAAGGACATAAAGCCTGACATAGTTCCTTGCTTATACAAGGAATTAGAACTTTTGGATTGATCTTTGTTCTGTCCTTTTGTCTGGCTATTTGTGTTCTTACAGAGTGACTTGGATTATGCCAGTGCCTATCCAGTGGTGAGAAAAAGCTGACAGGCTGTACATTGCAATAGTCAGAATACATGTTACATTAGTAATATTATAAAAGTTATAACCACTATTAGTTGCCCAAATAGAGTTTAGCATTGCTCTGGGATCATCAGGGGGCTTGCATAGCTTGTATGCCTTCTTTCTGTGCGTGTGTGCTTTGATGGAACTAAAGGATGTCCTTGCTCATCTAGTCTTTTGTCTTTGACATGGACAAGTTTTTGCTTATTTTTTGAAACTCGTGTTTAACCATCTTGGGACTATTTTTTTTAAGGAAAGGTGGGGTATCATTTTAAATAAATAAATAAATGAATACCATGTCTCTTTATGAAAGGGTCCAGAAGAGATTTGATACTTAAAGAGGATAAACAGTATATATTGAACATAATTTATTAATTTTTATTAAGACATATTAGGTGGGAAATGTTTTATAAATTTGTTAAAAGTCAGTTGCCATAATATCTGAATGCATTTATTAGGACTAACAAAAATGTTATGACGTTAAGAGCAATCTTTCATTTTGAGTTCTCCAGAACTCTTCATCAAGCAAGATGTTAAACAAAACAAAAGGTGGTGGGGTGGGGAAGAGAAATGTAGGAAATCATGTTTTGGCCCCAAGTCCAGTATGAGTATCAGAGGCAGGAAGCCTGTATACACCAGTTGCTGGGGAACATGGGTGGGAGGGTGCTGTTGTACCGTGTCTTGCTTGTGGGTCCTTGGTTGACAGCTGGTTGGCCACTGTGTGAACAGAGTGCTGGACTAGATGGACCCTTGGTCTGATCCAACAGGGCTCTTCTTATGTTCTTAAGTCTACAGTCCTTAAAATAGAGTGAAAGAAAGTCAGTCATAATTGGATGGGCTTTGCTGGGTGCAAGGCACATTGCAGGATGCATCCAGGGCTAATGGGATAATAAAAGTATTAACAATTGTTCCCCCATTTTTGAAAGTATGAAGTCTAGTAGTTACTCAGTCCTGTCTCCAGCCATAATCCAAACACACCGGTCCCTTGGGAGGCCAGAAACTAAAGACAAACCTAGTATTCTTTATGTTAGTGAAGCTGGTGATAAAATTTTAGGTGGTACATGAGATGCAAAGTCAATATCTAATTGGGTAAAAAATCTTAGTGGTCCAAGGACTTGTAACCTCATCTCCTTCCTCCCCTCAAAAAAGTAAGGTCCCATTTTCAGATGGTAGAAGATAATTTCAGTCAGTTCAAAGAATACTGTCCTAGACAACTAACTGTGGTATAGAAGGTTGGTTCATAAGAAAAGCATTTAAAAGCCACTGTATTGTTGTATTACTTGAAATTATTGTCAGAGTTTTCTGTATTAAATTTCCAAAATATTTATATTTTACTTTTTTTGTGGTAAAAGTTGCTTTTTAGTGAAATACTACTCTGGGACTGGACTCATAGTTCCATAGTGGTGTAATTGCTATTAGAACATAAAGCAGCACAGATACAGTACAACATGGAAAATAGCCTCCCATCTAGATATGGTAATTTATTTTCTGGGCTCTTTCAATTGGGTGGTAGATCTAACCATGAAAAATATGAATATCTCTGTATATCACTTTCTATCCCATATGTTCTCAGAGTCTCCTAGAGTTTAATAAGTGAAAAAGCAATATAACCAATTAAATATACAAATAGAAATTAAAATTGACCTTTCATGATTTTTATCCTGTTGTATTCTGACTTGGTTCCCCTTTTTTTTAAAGCTGTGTTCATTTTATTAATTGGATTTTATTGGGTGTTAAAATAAATCTTGCCTTGTGAGAAGATTTTCTAAAAGGTGGGGATATAAATCCACAAAATAAATAATAAATGTTCCCCCACTTGACTAACACTTGCTGTGAGGCCCAGCCCAAGCAAAGTCTTACAGTGCTTCTGGAAGGATTATACACACCTTCACCTTTATAATCATCAGATATAGATCAGAGCCATTTTCCTTTATGTGCCTGTGTATAACTATTTGTGCATATAATATATTAGTCTTGCAGTTCACTACATCATCATTGTCATTATTAACCATAGACAATTATTTAAATTTATTTTTAAGAATGTACTATTATGAAATTCCTAATTAAAACAACAAGGTGGCATACTGCAATCTCAGGGGGGCTTGAGCAGTAGTTCTGGCATGCTACTTACCTGGATGGAATTATTACTTTCCCTGAGAACTTACCTCCTGGCTGCATTAGCTTGATCAGATGGTTTGAGCTACCTTTCAGGCATAACTAATTGAATTTTACCTGCTAATTTTTAAGAATATTCCCCTCATTCTTGTATTTTTAAAAAGTCTACCTTTGCAAAAGGGAAGTTCTACTCAGTTTATGTTGTTTCTGAATCCTTTGTTAAAGGTACATAAATTCCTAAACAATAAGATTTCACAGAGACCCAAACTTGATTGCACTTGTGGATATGGGAGAAGTGGGAATCTGCCAGCCTTTTCATCCTGCATTTTTGCTCTTGCTTCAGGCTGGATTAGAGAAAGAGAGGACCAAAAGGATGAACGTCAAAACTGTATGTATTTAAAGATTCTATATTCTCATGGGAACCGTAACATACAATCATATGGAAAGTTGAGGGAGATTGTATAAAATGGCTGCATTTTAGAAGTAGTGATGCTGATAACATGTTTGAGCTGTGGATATATGAAGAATACTAAACATTAATTCCAAAACATATATTTCCAGAACACCCTGAGATGAAAAATATGATACCATATTGTTTTAAGATGGGGGAAAGGAAAGAGCAATTCATGTTAATATACAGTAGTCAGTTTGGAGGGAGAAGGGGCTGTTGTCGTAAACCTAAGTGCTAATATACTGACATTTTGCCTTGAAATGGTTACAGCATGACTATTATATAATGAGTAGAATCGGTGATTACTACCCCATAGCTTTTTCACCCACTCTTCTTGGTGTGCAACACAGCAGGATCCAATTCCTTTTCCTATCTAGAAAATGGTTATGTATCCCTTGAATTCTTCTCTCACCTACCACCCAAGGTGCTACTGCTTTTGAGGGAAGGTTTCCTCTGTGGGTGATGCTTGTTTCATTTTCTGAGGGAGGCGCATTGCTCAAATTCTGGGTTGCCTTTGTGATAGAGAGAAGAGTTGAAGGGACAGTTTCATATATCTCCCCAACCCCCCATTTGAGGCCTCTGTAAGCTTCCTCAGTGCCCTGTGTACGTGTGTGTATGTGTATGACGGGTGGGGAAGGAGAGCTCAGGCAGGCCGGTATGGATTGGGCAGCAAAATCCTGTATGATAATGTAGACAATGAAAGTCTTCTGCAGTTGGGACTGCTGGATCCTCTTCACCCAGTGAGCTTCGTGAATCAACTTCTCTCCACCCTTAGTCTGACACTCTAACCTCTACACCATATTGGGTTTATTGCAAGGCTGTAAATGAATTTGGGTCTCTTTCATGCATTTTTATTTTGTTTTATTTGCAGTATTTGTATACCCCCAAGATGGTTTCAGCAATAATAGTAGCTTTCAGATTAATGACTGCTGTTTTGCATGATGGTGGAAGGTTTCTTTTATACTTAATAAATGGTAGTTGGCGTTCTGTAATTTTGAGACTAATAATCCCTGTAAATGGTCATAGTTCCATGTGAAGCCAATGAAAAATAAAACTTTATCAATAATCATAGTTATTTGTATTGAAATAGTTTAAAACATTTCAAATTGGCTTAATGTCTCTGGTTTAATATTGAATTATTAATATATTTAAATTGATAACAAATTGATAACAAATGTCTTCTTCCTAGACAGATACGCATTCTGCATCCAGTGCTGATTAAACTTGAAATGTCTAGGTTTTGATTGTTATCGCCTCCCCTCCCATATTCCATCTCTTTGTCACACCCCTCAGTGATCCTGACACAGACTGTTCTTTCCTCACTGCTAGCAGTAATGGGGAAAGTGATCTGTATCAGGATCTCTTGGGAAGGGAGTGGAAAGTATAGGCAGTGAGGAAATTGACAGGTGGGGAGATTTTGCTGCAGTTGGGAGTTGGGGCGCTCTTGGGGACCACAGTAAAGGCCTCTGCTGCGTGCCTTAGCTTTAAAGTTTGGAGCATGGGAAATCATCACTCTCTGCTGCAACAGCCTCTTACCCTCTCTTTTTCCTACTCTGGGATCCAACTAGAGTCTTGTTTGCTCCAGCAGATGGTAAAAGTTAGGAAAATAAATGTTGCATCTATACCCACGATTGGATCTCCTGCATTTCAATAGATAGATAGTTGTAAATGCTGCATGGCACTGGGGAGGGGGGAAGGGGCCCTGTTCCCTATGCAATTTTTCTGATTAAAATACCTCTGCTTTCGAGAGCTGCTATTTACCCTAATGGGGAAAATACACAGAAATGGTACTTATTTAGTGGCCGTTAGGGCAAACGTCCTTCCATTACAGTTGATACCAGATTTCACAGAGGTGGGCTGCAATTTCCAGGGTGTGTGGGATATTCTCTCTCCCAATCTCTCTCAGCATTGTGTAGTGGATAGGGTTCTGGACTTAGGGATGTATGAGAATTTCGTTTCTATTCACAAATCATGCAAACTCCCATTTGTGAGTAGGTGTTTAATCCTCAGGACATTTTTGCAATTTCTTGAGCTTGTGTTCATGTTCAAGTGTGTGCACTTGTGAAAATGCATAGTTTTGCCACAAACCTCCATTTTCACGCTTTAGGTGCACATTTGTGGTGCATGCTTGGAAAAGTGCACATTCCTTGTGTTTGAAAATGTGCGCTTTTGCTGTTTGGAAAAAAAGGGTGTTTGCGTTCAGGAGTGAGACCAAGGCAAGACAACCATTGAGGTGGAACACTTGACAAGCTCGAACATTGCTTGTTCTTCAGTCCCTAGCTGGACTTGGATCAAGGCAACTGAGGTTCAAACCCCCATTTGGCTCTGATACTTACTGCATGACTTAAGCAGTAAGTGATTGCACTATCTGTTAAAATCTATTGAAAGGGAGGAGGCTTGGTATGCCACCTTGAGCAACTTGGAGAAAGGGCAGGAAAACTGCAATTAAAAATGTGCATGACCAACTACCACAGATAGTTTTCTGCAGTGTCATTCATCCAAGTTATAATGCATAACTATGGTTTAGACCTTTATTGCTAATGACAATAACTATGACAAATAAAAGGCATTGGCTACTGTGGTGTTGGGGCACCCTTTTAATCATGGTCACATATCTTTGTTCAGTACAGTGTAGAGATGGATATTCCCTGCTTGGGTCCTAGAAAACCAAGAAAGCCTAGTCTTTATGCTGTAATCAGCACAGAAGATGAGACCCTTCCTATGGTTGTATATAGTGGTGTAATTCTGTTGATGGAAACAGTTCCATTACAGGAACTAGAAGGGGTTGGTTTCCCACCCCCCAACCCCACAGGTGTGCCCTTAAAGACATTCAGAACATGTAGAGCTAAACAGAGTTTTAGTCGGGACTCCCATCTACCTCCCCAGCGCATGCTCTGCTTGTGACTTCTGCCTGCCTCTCAGTCCCTTTTTGTCTGCTGCAGCAACCACCAAGATTTTGGATGTTTTTTCATCCTAAGACAAAATTCTTCAAAATTTTGTCCCCACCTGGGATGCTGAATAGAGTTCTCCTTTCCATCTTTCTCTCTTCTCCTCCTTTCCTATTTTCTTTGAGTTTTCTTCCTTTTTATTTCATTGTCTCTTTTGGGATGTGTGGCCTCCAAAGCCTTCTTCAGAAATTGCACCCGTTGTGTGGGAAGATACCATTGACTGACGGACACTCCAGTTGCCTTCTCTGTCTTGGAGAGGTACACAAGGTAGACTTGTTGTACCACGGCCAGACCTTTACGAAGCAGGCTAGGAAAAACAGAATACCTTCGTGCTCTGTTGTGGGAACAAGCCCTCAAGGCAGCAGACACAGGCGTGTCTGCATACTGCCTCAGCCTCCATTTGCAAGAAGCATGCTCTGGCTCTTTCTCAGCTTCTTGTAGCACATACTGTGAAAAGTACTTCAGGGTAACCGTCCCTGGTGCCAGGAGTACCAACTCCTGCTGTACCAACTGCTTTGGGCATTCCCTTGGACCAGCAAATTGAAACCAGCCCTTTAGTACCGACTGTTGAGACTGGCCAGGTCAAATAGGCCAAGTCCTGTAATAAATGGCCTTCTAACCCTTAGGCACCAGCACCAAAAAAAAAAAGACAGCTCATAGGATAGAGTCCAACAACAAACCCAAGCCCACAACAGTTTCAAGCCAGTTGCTATTGGTACAGTTGGCACTTCAAACTCTTATGCAATTGCTGATACTGATCGTAGAGAAGCTACAACTCCCACTGGGCCATAAATCCCCAGATGATATCCAGTACCTGACATGATATCAGGGGAGGAATTCAGGAGACTTTTATTGCCAGAACTGTACTATCAACTGCCTTGAGACCTTTCCCCAAGAAAATATAGGTGTCCTCAGTTTCTTTAGGAGGTTTTCTCTGTCATCACAATGATATGCCATGGGAAAGCCATAGGCACCCTGCTTTTACAGGTCTTCTTCCCATTATTATGAAGACTGTTCATCACCAAGACAATAGCATTATTAGTGTAGGGATACAGATAACCTGCGTCACCATTCCGTTCTCATTCCCTCACTTTCTCGAACGACTTGAGATCTATCTCTTTCCTCCATCAAAATTTATTTAGCAGTTTTATGACAATATTGATTTTTTTTCTCTCCTCACACCCTCCCATTACATGGTTCCTTAAAGGACTTACTAACGTCTGTCCACCAACTTCTCCAGCAGTCCTGGCCTAAATTGGTCAGTGGTACTGGCTCAATTAACGATCAGTCTCTTTGAACATATGGCCATGCCCAATCTTTGGCTTCTCATGATGAAAGTGATTTTCCTCACTGCTATTACTTCAGCATGAATAGCAAGCGAACTATCTGCTCCAAGGTCAACCGGTCCTTACTTTCATAGGAATAAAGTAGTGCTATGCCCAGACTGCCTCTTTCTTCCAAAGTTGTTTCATAATTCCATTCAACTCAGGATATTGTACTACCAATGTTTCTTCATCAATTTACCTCCCCGATGGAGGTCAAGTTTAATTTCTTAGATGTCAGAAGGGCATTTTTGTTCTATGCACATAAAACATCCTTTAGAAAATCTATCCATTTATTTGTTTTCCACTTGGGACACAAAAAGTGTCAACGAGTGTCATCACAACTCTTTGTCAAGTGGGTGGTTTCAGCCATTCTTCTTACCTATCAACTAGCATGCTTTCAGCTCTGGCTCTGGGTCACTTGACTAGCATCTTCTGCCACTTTCCTCAGAAGTATTCTGTTTCGGCAACTGTGTAGCCCAGGACCTTCATCAAACATTACTTCCTGGATATCAGAGCTCACACCAATGCAGCTTTTGACAGAGCAGTCCTTTCTTAATTTCAGTTCTGGTGTGACATCTTTCTCCTCCAGGAAGCCTCTTGCTTTTTAATTACCTATATGTGTGAGTCACAGAGACCACAAAGAAGGATAGGTTGCTTATCTGTAACTGTGGTTCTTAAAAAGGTCATCTGTGAACTCACATATCCCATCCTCCTCCCCACTTCAATGCCTTGCCTTCTTTATTTATCCACTGCAGCGGACTTGGAACTGAGAGGCAGGTGGGAGCCATGCCCAGAACATGAATAGAAGAGGTGGGTGGAATTCCCACCTAAAACTCTGTTTAGCTCTAGAACGTTCTGAATGACAGTTCTGCGTCGTCGCAGAACCCATATATGAGAATACATAGATGACCACTGGAAAAACAACTGTTACAGGTAAGCAACCTGTCCTTCTTTGCTATTATGTTGCCTTTATTAAAACATTCTTAACTACTTTCTTTAATTATAGGAATTCCCAGAGTATAAAACTGTCCACTGTTTTCAAGGTCTCCCTGTGAGCCTCAGCAGCATCTATCTGGCTTGCTTCCCAAGTTTGCTTTAATATTCTTATGGTCGAATACATTCTACCATGCTCCTTCAGAAAATACTTCCGTTATACATTTTGATGATTGCTTTGGTTCTCCCCTCCCCCCTTTTCTCTCTCTTTCTCTCCCCTCCCCCCTCATAACAGACAAATGGTTATGAAGAAGACATGCATGGTTCGTCCCAGAATAGAAAATCTAGTAGGGTTAGTAGAATTTTTTAATTCTAAAGAAGTTTTGTTCATGCTGAAAGTAGGTTTCTAGGCATGTTTCTCAACAAGCAATGTACACAGTCCTATTTTTCACTGACAGCATCTATGAGGAATAAACAAAAACGACAAAGTCTTGTTAGTCTTTAAAATGAAATAAATTTATCATGGCATAAACGTTCATGGACCAAAGTTCTCTTTGTCAGATGTATGAAGTAGTCAACCAAGTGGAGTAGATATACCTTGAGTACAAAAAGTAGTGGGAAAAGTAAGGTCAACCTATGCAGGAGATAATTATAAGAGTATCACAGTACTTTGTAGAGCACAAATGAATACAGAATCCAATCAAATAAATGCAAGATTCAATCAATGCAGATGTGACCCGTTCCTGGCTATCATATAGTAGTCCATATTTGATGCCAGTTGAAAAAGCAAAAGATTATACACCTGCTGTTTTGCACCCATACAGCCAATAAGGAAATATTGTAAATGTGATGAGTCAGACTTTGAGTTGGTGTCTGTTCTCAGCTGGACTGTGCAGTGTAGTTGGGCGGGTTTTGTGGAACCAAAACAATCTTTGTTGATGTTGCATTACTCAGTGTTTGCCTTGCACCATGCACTACTGCAAGAAAATCCTTCTAGCTGAGGAGGAAAAATTCTACAGCAAGGAAGGAAAGTATCACAGGGCCATGTCACATCTATATATTGAATAACATTTCCCCCCTTCAGGGCAATTAACAGCTACTTCTTGACAAGTAACCAGTTGGCACCCAGGCTCATTGGCAGATTCACAGGCACACCTTGTGGAGATAAGGCTAAAGTGTTTTCACTGCAAAGCTGAGATAAATGATGATGGAATACTTAATACTAATTTGTCCTTTACTCTAAAATTGTCAAATCTTTTGAGATGTGACGTAGATCAGATATACTGTTGGTCAACCAGATTTACCAGAGTTTTTATGGGAATTGATATGGACGACTATTTACCAAAACTTCTTTATCTCAGCCAAATACAATTACAGCACTATAACAGTAGTTGTAATAGAAGCTTACATTTCTTGTCTTTGCTTCAAAGCTTCCTTAAACCAAGATCATGGGAAATTATTATAAACAAGAATCAGAAAAGGGAAACCAATGTGCAATAAGTGCATTTAACTTAGAAATATATTTTATTAGAATTAGTGGATTTATACCCCATTAATTGTTTTCTCTCTCCCATTTCTTTTGGAAAGAGATTATGCTGAAAGAACCCATGAGAAAAATTCTTCAAGGCAGACTGTTCTTAACCATGATCTACAAATGTATTACCTCACCCCAAACAAGTGTAATAAGAGAAGCCCTAGATTTTTTTTTTTAAAAAAAAAATCCAAACTGCCCCAGTACTGAAGACTGGTTTTTCCTGTTCAGTGCTTAAACAGTGTTTCAAGAATAAGTCTGCAGTCCAAAACACACTAAAGAGTGTGAATACAGTGAGACATTGCTAAGTAAATATATATAGGATTGCACGGTAAAGACCCCAAAGTAATATTAGATAGTCTATACAGTATAAACCTGTACATTTTATGTGCCAACACCTTTTCATATGAATGAACCCACTATTGGATTTGAGCAAGGCATATTTTCTATAGAATCTTAATGGAGAAGGACAAAAAAAAACTTTTTGACCAAAGTGGGTCGAAGATGTCTTGGAGGTTTCTCAAGTAATGAATTCATCGATTATTCTGGCAACAGAAATTTTGAGATCCATCCAGTCTTTTTATACGCCTTTTTTGAGATCTACTCTGCCTTTTTGTATAGAAAAAGATGTATGCCTGCTCTCGAAGCGAGGCTTTTTGATGACTCTTGTTTTCTTCTCTAAACTGTGTGGGTGGGTGTGTTAGACTCATCCCAATATTCTGGTTTGGCCTTCCCACTTAAAGGAGTGTTCAGGTAGTAGAGGTAAGCCTCTTTCCTTACCAGTCTAGTTCTGTCTCGTAGCCAGAAACGTAATGGCAACTCAGTGCCTGGAAAGGGCAAGGCTTCTTTTTTAGAGGAAAGTTGGTAAGTAACAATAATGCTTAGATTATTGAATTAATGACTAAACAGTTTTGGCCTATACATAGATGCATTTCTAATAAAGAACAAGTTATTGTTATTTGCTTTCTACTTCCTGTATACTGTGTCAGAAATACATCTTGAAATAAACTAAACGTTCAGGGAGGGTGTGGATAGCAAAGTAAATTATAGGTGTTTCCTATACTGAAGACTGCAATATAGACTAAATCTTTTAGGATTCTTTAATGTGGAAAGACATTCAGACATCTTTCCTTTATAAAATAGACAATACTTTACCAAAAAGAATGATGGTTATTTACTTCACAAGAGTAGGTGATTGTGATTTTTTCTTCCGCTGTTTTGTTGTTCAGATAGTAGTTTCTATCGCTGTTTTGTTGTTCAAATACTAGTTTAGTTCTCTTTGAAATATTGTTTTTACCCTTTCTCTAAAGGAGACAGGATGAGGATCTTAGAATACATATACATCATTTATTAGACGTGGGGAAGATATTGCTTGAGATAACTTTTCAAACCTATAGCTTTGGGTATATCAGGGAGGGCACTCACTGTTGTGTGAGGACTCTGCTTTGGAATAAATGCCATTGTTTCCTCGTTTTTAAAACTTACTTTATATTTATGCAGGCTTCCTGCTACTCTGACCTTAGTCTTCATTGCAGTGATTTTCCTTCCCAATCCCAACCTTCATCCCAAAATGGAAATCGGGTCTGTCAATTTTCCTCCCTGTCATTTTCTTGTTGAATACTCTGCTTGCACGTGGGCAGTGCAACCTGAACCATTAGTGTTACGAGGCTTTAATAAATGAGTGATTCTCTTTATTTTTATTGACCTCCAAGAAACTCCAGCTTAGTGGTTTATTTGTTTTTCTTTAAATTGTTGTTTTCACTGCTGTTTGGGAGAGGTAAAATATTATACTACTTTTCAGATAGTTGAAGACTCCAATCTACATCTAGCCTAAATCTTACTCATTTATTCATCTTTTTGGTCTTATCATTTTTGCCTTAGCAGTTCTGAAAACATTAAAGAAGAAGGAGCTATTTGTTATTATTGACATGTGTATTTGTACTCAATTTGCTGATCCTACTTCGTTGACAATCAACAGATTGTACTTTGATCTTCTATTGTAGAGTGTACAGTTCAAATTATTCCTGCTATGGCCATGGAGAATCACTAATTTAAAAGCCTTTCAACCTTCACTGTGGTTGAATTTGCCCTCTTTTGCATGCAGAACATGCCATGCATTCAGCACGATCAGAAGTGGGATTTTCTCCCCTTCCAGATGTGGTGTGTTTGGGGCTTTTCTGCAGTTTCATATTTTCTATTAGAAATGTCTACATGTCATCAAGCCTATGTTACTAAAAGGAATGTCTTCCCTAATGTTCTAATCTAGCTCCTATTGCATTCTGATTTTATAACCAGATTTGTTAGTTTCATTCCTAACAACAGTTTAGTGGTAACATAGATTTGCACTACTTACAATTGTTCTATTATTTATGAAGATGCTTCCTAATAAGTTGTCATGGTGTCTTGTTCTAGATATTGCCTAAGCATCTTCCTTTGCCAGTATGGTGGTTGCGGCTGAAGCAAGAACGGTCATAGGTCCATTTCTGTCTCCTGTACCTAGATGTTTTGAAATCATGCCCTTCAGCTTACCTTCCTGTAGGAAATATGCATAAATGTGCTATCCTTGCTGTCTGATTCTCTATTTGTATTTGCATTTTTCAGCCATTTAAGCAAAAATGGCTAGCTTTTTAAATGACCTGTCACACTCAAAGTCACACTATCTAACCAACATAAGACATCCCACTGTGAACAAACTTTATGTCTACTCGCTTCATTTTTTAAAATGTATTAAAAACAGATTGTGCTCCTTGTCCCTTGTCTTTCCCAGCCATCCTTGTTGTACAGTGATGCTCTGCCGGCTAGAAGCTACAGGGTTGGTTCTCTCTCCCTTTGCCACATGTGTGGCGTATGCTTCACATATCACATAAATTCTGTCGTGTATCAAGAATATCTTGTTGGTCCAGTTCATTTCACTTTTATTGTGTCATTATGTATGTGATCTATAAGAATGGAATGCACATTTGCCTTCAGTGTGTCTGTCAGCTATGTTCTGCTAGCCCCGCCTTTTCCTTAGAAACCTGCAGTTGTTGCTTGTGGAGCTGTAACAATCCTGCAGACTGCTAGTTGCCATAAGTCATGCTTGTCTTCCTGTTACTGGATGATACATTACAAGGAAATGTAGTTTGAGAAAGAGAGAACATCAGAGCTTTCTGCAATTTTTAATAAAGTGGTTAAATGTTCTTGGCATTGCCACAGTGTGTGTTTGGTTTCTACACACACAAAAGAACAAAAAAGACTTTTCTTCCCTGCCATTCTAAATCTTTGCTGTTCCATCGCATTACGCTTTAAACAAAACTTTGTACACAGCTTCACTGTCAGGCATATACACCAATAATAGGAAACTAGCAAATGTTTCCTGAGTGACATAAGAGTTTAATAGTTGGGATTTAAAGTGTATTTACCAGGCAGTAATACAATCTGGACAATCATAGTACTACAACGGCTGTAATAGTTCTTTAGGTTTGCTCAGCCAGGAGCATATTTTTTTTTCTTTGAGTGCAATCCCATACATGCCTACTCAGAAGTAAGTCCCATTTCATTCAATTGGACTTACTCCCAGTATACTATGGGATTGCAGCCGTTGTTTCCTTTGAATGGGTTCAAACAACATTTTACTTTCCCAGCTAAAACTTGATGTCACTTGTTATAGCTAATTTAAAGTTATAGATTTAATGGTTTAAGGATGTATGAATGAGTGGTACAGACATGATTTGGAGCAGTATGCCTCAAGCAGCTGCTGCCATTGCTTCTCCTAGAGAAGTGCAGCATTTCTTATGCTAGAAGTCTCCTAGGGAAAGGCAATGAATAAAATCCAAAATATATATGTAGTGTATATTTAATTGCTTCCTAGATCAAGAGCAAACATCAATTTAGAACAAATATACAATTCAGTTCATAGGAGAGAACATCTGTATTCAATAGTCTTTCACCTACTATCTCTGTTTTATGAATTATCAATGATTTCATTGTCTCTGTTCATGTCACACATGGGTTCTGCACCCGTGCAGAGCTTTCTCAGAACTTTCAAGAGCTGAGACTTTTCGGCAGGAAGCCCACCCCACCTTCCTCCCATGCATGCCTATGGAAGTACAGAAGTGGGCTCTGACAACATGGACACCACCTGTTTGTCAGACCTCACCTACTTCTCCAGCAGTTGTGCCAAAAGGAATGCTGAATCCACCAATGCAACCAGAATTTGACCCCAATGATTATCATTCGGACTCATACGAATCTGAATCAGCCCCACCCCATCAGCATCTTCTCCAGATCAAGGAGTTGGAGGTCACTCACCACCATTATCAGTGGAAGATGATTTCCCCTATACAGAACACTCTTAAGATTAGAGGTACAGCAAGTAGATACCCTAGTCTATGACTCAGTCATGGATTTTGTCTAAACTGAAACCACTAGCCCTAACAAAGCATCCTGAAAGCCTCACATGGCACTGACAAATCAGTAAGGCCATAACCTGGATGCAATGGGATGCAATAAACTGCATGTGTCTTCCAGAATACTTTGGCCAAGCAACACAGCTGACTTTGGAGCAATATCTATGGCATTGTATTCATTCTCTGGAGACATGTATGGCTATGGTTCATAGACCTCACCAAAGAATCTTGATTCTGTATAGAAGATATATCCTTTGACTAACAGGGCAAGTTTCACTCTACAACACCCTAGCTCATGTCTACGAAATAAAAACGTCAACAAAGAAGATGGGTATGGGTAATTATTCATACTCCAGGCCTTGGAATAGGCCACAACATCATCGGCAATTTACTCCGCAAGTGCTCCTTTCAAAAGGTGGGATCCCAGCAGACCAAAATATTCCTTCTCTGCTTGATATAAACAACAATAGCATTAGAAGCAGGGTGACAGATGGAAGCAGTGTCTTTGACCCATGGGACCTGAGGGCACCAATTCCCCAATATTCAGCACCTGTTTAAGCAGGTATTATGAGGCTTGGCACCGTATTGACACTAACAAAGAGGTTCTTGCCATTTTACAATACGGTAATCAGTGGAATTCCACTCCACTCCACTCTTAGATCTTCTGTGATTCAAAGCCTCTACTCCCCTTCTGGAAGAGGGGATAGCCTTGTTGCCCTTCAAAGGAGTCACTGAGGAGGCTGATTCTCTATATAAAAACATATGTTTCATGTCCCATTACTTTAAGGTCCAGGAAAAAAGATAGAGGCCCATTCTAGATTTAAGCACCTAAACTCCTTTATCTGATCAAAAAAGTTTGGTATGGTGACTCTGATGGCCATTCTCTCTGTACTCCAAGAGGGGGATTGGTTTACTTCATTGGATCTTAAGGATGCCGATTTCCTCATTTTCATTTTGCCCTTGTCACCATTGATATTTGTGTTTTACCACTGATGCATGGTACTGTTAATTCCAACTCCTGCCCTTTGGTCTTGCTACCACTTCTAAAGTATTCTCTAAGTATATGGCAGTTATTGGTGTCATCTTTACTTGGACCTTACAGTATTTTCATATATCAATGAATAGCGCATAGTAATCCCATCTCATTTGCTACTTATTGTCCACCTTCACTCCGCCCTTCTTCTTTCACATCTAATTTACCAAAATCCCATTTCATCCCAATCATTCAAATTCAGTACATTGGAGCCATTTTGATTTGGAACAAACAATATCATTCCTACCCTTGGACGGGACTCACACCCTGTATCGATCACTTGCTTCATCGTCACCTAGAGTTCGGTCTCTGGTTTTGCGATCTATTACCTGCTTGGTCTTATGGCTTATATTATTTGCAAGGTTTCTGTCATTCCATTTGCAAGGCTCCAAATGCACGTACTCCAGGTGTGTTTTCTCACCACTTTTTGTCCAGAACAGGACCCACTACAAGCCCGATTACCACTACCTGTATTGGTCCATCATTCCCTTCACTGGTGGTCAGTTCCATCCCATCTCTGGTGTGGATTTCCGTTCCAACAAAGGCAACCATCCCCAATAGTGACCACTGATGCCTCAACCTCGAGTTGGGGAGGACATCACAGCACATATCAAATCCATGCTAAATGGTCTTCAGAAGAGAAAAGGTATCACATCAATAGTCTCAAGCTATTAGACATTCAGAAAGTGTTAACTGCCTTTGAAACTGTTTTCTGCAACCAAGTTGTGCAGATCACATTGGACAACACTGCCACTGTTTAGTATATAAACAAATGGGTACCCAGTTGAATACTCTGCTTTAGCTTACTCTGGATCCCTATTTATCACATCCATTTCCTCCTGACATTTTACAAGAAAGGATTAGCTTTGTTGTCGCTTAGAATTTATTTAGCAGCCCTGTCTATGTTCCACTGTTGGGTTCAGGGGTATACTTTTTTTCCTCACCTTATGGCTTAGAGATCATTCAAGGGACTCAAGAATCTATACAGTTTCCAGACCAATTCCTATCTTGAGTCTCTCTGTCATTTAACCACTTTGATGTCCAAACCTTTTGAACCATTGCTATGTCTGATATCCATCTACTTACCTTTAAAACACTTTTACTTGTTGCCTTAACTTCTGGACAAAGAGTAGGTGAACTGGCCACCCTCCGCTCCAATTCTTCATTTACCAAAGGTGGTTTCTTTCTTCCATCTGAACCAGGACATCATCCTTCCTGTTTTCTTTCCAGATCATCCTTTTACTCCTTGGATGTTTGAAGGGCCCTAGCTTCCTATCTATACTGGACAGCTTCCTCTTGATTTGCTATGGGGGAAAACTAAAGTTTCCTCAGTTTTGACACATAACACTCTGTTTGGTCTTCAACACAAACATTGTTATGTCCTTGCTCAGCTCCTGGTACTGACATTGGTATAGGCTCATTCCAGCAGGGCTGTTGTTTCTACAGTTGCTTTTTCGGGAGGTGTTTCTCTCCAAGAGTTATGCAGGGCTACCATGTGGTCCTGGCCCATGAAGTTCATTAAGCGCTACTTGCCTTGATGTTTGAGCAAGCAGTGCTTTCATCTGTATCGACTTGATCACCTGTTCTCCTTTCGTAAGTCAATTACCCATACGTGTAATGCACAGAGACCATGAAAAAGGGCAGGTTGCTTACCTGTAACTGTACTTCTTTGAGTGGTCATCTGTGCAGTCACACAACCCACCCTCCTACCCCACTATAGGTGTTCTGGTATGTCCTCATTGTCCTCTTGGTATGGGGCTGCCGCTGGGCACTAAAGTCTCAGCTCTAGAAAGTTCTGATGGAGCTCTATGCAGACGTAGAACCCGTATGTGTGACTGCACAGATGACCACCTGAAAAACTACAGTTGTAGGTCAAAAAAGGAATTAACAAACAATGGAGTTAAAATAGCAGCAGGGTGAGCTTGGCTCACCCTGCAAATATACAGTACCAGTTTCATGATGTGTAAATTTAACCTAATAGCAACTCAAACCCCTGAGTTATGTAACCCCAAAGTCTAATTCTGCAGATTTACTACAAAGAGACTGAAATATGTAAAGTAGCTGCTATTTTATCTAGATAATGGAATTGGTATATTTAAATATCTTAAGGATTAGTAGAAGTAATACTTTTTATTAAGAATACATTGTTTAATTGATTAGCTTAATTGACTAATGCCTTTGGGTTGTATCCAATTGTGCGCTTCTGTTCAAGAAAACCAATCCAGCATTGATCTCAAGGAACAGAAAGGGAGAATGCAATTTTTGCTGATTTCCCCTTCTCTCTGCAGCCCCTCATGCCCTCCAAATCTGATCCAGAAGGTTAAAGAACCCTTTGGAATAATGTGGGCCATGGCGTAGGGACTGCAATAGAAAAAGGGATGTTTGTGAAAAATACCTTTGCCACCTGAAGACTTCACTGGAAGAAAGAGCCTTCCATGAGTGGAGGGAATAACTGGATATAACTTCTTTTGATTTACAAAAAAATGCCCAATTAACTGGGTAGCAGATTTATTTTTAAAAAATCATTTTAAAAATACAAGTATTTATAAAGACGGCGGATGAGAAGTGTCATCTTAGAAGAGTTATTCCCATGTCTGACACACACAGGAGGAAATGCCTCTTCTAAGATGATGCCTCCTGTGATACACCGATACATCTTTTTAAATAAAGTATTTTGTTTTGTTTTGCTTCACAACTGTAATTATTAGTCATTAGCTAAGCTGAGATTTCTTTGAACAGGTGACAGCTCTACTTTTGACACTGTGCTGTCCAAACTATTTTAGATTTTCAGTCTAATTACAAAATAGTGGAATTAACAGTAGTTGGGAATAGAATAATAGTCCTGAAAGGGGCCTTAGCAGATCCCTCAGTCTTTAACAAGGCTTTACATTTTAAGGTTATAGGCTATAAGGATTTTAGAAACTTGCTGCTATTTTGTATGTTGCATGTGTTTGATTTAAGTTTGAACACTACAGAAACTGAACTCTCCAATTCCTAGTGTATTTACCATCCACAGGACTTGTGTTCTTCACTAAAGATTACCCTTCACTATTTATGCACTGTTTTTCTCTAGGAATGGAGGTTGTGAGTTCTACTTTCTTAATTTACTTTCACCGCCAGCATAAACAAGTTGAGATGGCAGCCACTTGAAGGAGTAGATGTAATGGTTTTGTGTACTTACTGTTGCTGTTACGATCTAGCATTTCAAATGCATAAGCCCATTTTACCTTAGAATGGGGGCAGGCTTTAATTAAATTACAATATTCTTGATTGACAGTGATATTATCTTGAAGGTATGAATTGAAAGTGGCCAGTCTGAAAATGCTTGAAACAAGGCATCTCTAATAGTCTGGCTTCCACTTAGCTTAGTCTCCTCAGTGAAGGTTGTAGTCAGGATCCTACCTCTGCTTTTATGTCCCTTCTTAGTGCCCTTTTCGGCCTTTATTTTTATGCTGCTCTCTGCCCCCCATCTGTTTGGTTCCCTGCAGGAAGTTCTGCCAGAGAGGCAAGCAGTCTTTGCTTCTTCCAATTTGAAACCATTTCAAAACCTGCAAATGCATGAAAAGATTTCCATTCCTTCAGGCATCATTGTGCAATAGATTCAGGCTACTGAGGGTAAGAGCCACTAGGGCACAAGGTGCCTAGCAACACCCCTGACGCGAAGGGTCTGATTTCATTTGAACTCTGCATGCATTCTGAACAGGGGTTGTTGTTTTTAATCCTTGAGTTGCATGCAGCTTGCACTACATTATAGGAGATACAGCTGTTTTATTTATTCATTTGTTTCCTCTTCACTTGATTTATTCTGCACCTTGCTGCATTTTGAGTCTCCCAATAAAGTCTACCAATCCTGCTCTGACTCTGTTTTTTAATTGTAGGCATCTCTGTATGATGAGAACATTAACAGTGGGAATCGTCGGTATAGTGCCTCTAGTTCACGTCCTGTAAGATGGTTTCCACATTTTTGTGCTGGCTTCATTTTTGTCTATTCAAACATTGCTCTTGTATAACCCTGGTTGCCCATGATTTCTGAAAAGACCACATTTGTGGCCATGTGTGAATTGTGAATTCCTGTTTAGAATTCTAGTATTGTTCTTTGTTTCACAAATAGTACCAATAAGATACAATGGGCTCTTCCAGATGTATCAGTCCTGACTTAACTTAAGCCATGGTTTAGCAAGCCAGGAATGAGTGTTGGAGCCACACATTCCTCCCTTTGTAGACTGGCTTTGGCACTAGAGTTCCCCATTTCATCTAGTGTCAGTTTACCAACCAGGATATTTAAAATATGTCCCCCCCCCCCCGTTTAAGATCCTAGCAACTAAATTGTCATTTCTGACACAGTGGAGAGTGCTCCCAAAGCAAGGGAGGACTGCATGGGCTTGATGCTTGTTCTTGGTTTGCAAATGAAGATCTTTATGAATAAACACTGTTATCAAACACTCCCTCCCCCTCTCATATGTGGGCTTTATTGCTTAATTCCTGTTTTATTCAAATCAGAATTTACTCATGCCTGAATGAGCAAACTATGGTTTGGGCAAATGTTCTGAAACTATAATTACAAACCAGGATCAAACTGTAGTTTGCACTATTGGTTTGGGTACTCAAACTATAGTTTGCTCATTTGATATCATGTCAAACTGTGGTTTGATGAAAACAGAAAATAATGAATTAGGAAATTGGGACATGAGGGGGTTTGGAAAATCAACTGAATGTAACCAATGTGAACTACTTTCTGTTTTGATTTGTAAATCCAAATGACTTTATTTATTTATTTATTTATTTTATTTCTAACCTGCCTCTCCATCCAGATCGAGGCGGGGAACAGTTCAGGTCCAGGTCATCATCTTTGTTCTCCCACCATCTTTCCCCTCTATGCAGTCACTCTGTGGAAGTGCAGATCATTTTAATGATGCAATTGTATTTAATGCTTGAATACATTTTAATAATGCAATTGTATTTAATGCTTCAGTACTACATTGGTGGAATGTAAAAATCCTTCTCCCTCCCTCCCCCCAATAATTTTTATTAATTAATGGAAAATGCAGACTTTCTAAAATTAACTTTTGATTACCAATTTGATTTTTTATCTTAAAATAACTTAAAATGAAGATAGTTTGTTGATTCATTTGTTAAATTTATGTGCAGATGCCCTCAGGGCAGTTTACAGTCATAATAATAAAATACCAATTACAACAATAAATGCAATCATTGAAATGATCTCTCTCATTTTCTCAGTTTATTTTCTTATTTTGTGCATAGTTCAATTAATGCCAATATGGTCACCTGGCTTGTTCCATTCTTAAGCACCTTGTTGATGAATTTCTGCTTATCACTGAATCATATTAAATGCTTTTTAAAGATAATCAAGATTCTTAGTGGAGTTCATAAATAAACAATAGAGTCCTTAAGCATGTTTTCTATGTCTAAACCTCTGTTAAATTCATAGTTGGTGTTGGGGTAGGAAGAATATTTCACTTTATAGAAAGCAACAAAAGTGTGGCGTTTGGGATTTAGAGGGAACTTAATGTATGTGATGTGTGTTAACTTCCACAGCTGATGTTTTGCATCCATAATGTTATGATCCTATAGGGTAGAACACAAAAGGACCTATTTTATTTACTTACCTTGATTACTGCTCTGCTTAATGAGAAATTGCTTATATTTGGGAATACTATTTGAAAATTCACATTGTAAATCTAATCTCCCCTACCCCAATTGATAGAAGAAACTAGGCTATATGTATTTTCCAGTCTCGTCTTCAGAATAGTAAATTCAGGCAAAGTTGTTAATAGTTCAGAAGCTAGTTATTTTTGCAGTTTGTCATCTTGGATGGCAAATACCTTTTCCCCCTTAATTTACAGTTCATAAAATAGATGTGCGACTTGATACTTTGACAAGAAGAATATTTAGAAGATTGACAAGAATGTTTAAGTAAAACTTCCATTGCAATGAACTTTATTAATTACATATTTATGATACATTTTGGAAGTGTATATATCCTTACTATGAAAAACAATTGATAATTATCCTTGCTCCACTACAAATTTTGCTAGTTACTATAATTCAGACCAACCTATCTCACAGCATTCTTCTGGGCATAAAGTTACTATCATGCACTCTTTGGACCAAGGGCAAGATAAAAATATAATAAATAAAACACCAGATAAATAATATTTCATTGTTAACGTTACTTTAGTTAACTTTCAAAAGTGTTAATGTCAAAGCAGCTACTAATCACGAACCAACGAATCAAGCAACCCGTTCTGTTTAGCTTTATGGATCGTATTTGTGATTTTCCCATGGGCTAGTTAGCAAGCTACTTTTGAAATGTCTGAGGAGGGGGGCTATTCAAACCAAGTGACATATGCCCAAGTGTTTATGTGGGCCCAGTGGGATTTGTCGAATTGCTCTTGGGGTCCTTGAACTGGGAAAAAATCGTTAGCTAAAAAATTGATAAATTTGATATCCCTTGTTTGTACTTTTATTTTCCACCTGAGAGCTAATTGGCAGAATCTGTTATCTGGATCATAGTTAAGAATAACATTACACAATTTTAAAGGTAGTCTCTGAACTTCACGGTTCTGGGCATTTTCAAAGGTATCTCCAGATAAAATATGCAAAATGTTTCAGTGATTATTGAGACAGGAAAGAAGTCTGATTTTACCTTAGTGTGAATGTACCAATGATCAGATGTCTAAATTGGTACCTGCCATTTAACTATATGGGCAATGTCTCATAGAACTGGGCTGCTAGTCCTGAAACCCTTTTGCTGCATTTTTTTTAAAAATCTGAATCCATTGTTTAAGTATCTTATGTTGATTTTGCAGCATGAACCAACTACTAACACTTTTGGTAGCCTCATGTCATCATATTCTTAATTAGAAAGCTATCAATCTATCTGACCTCTACTATTCTAATGCTTCTCCCCCCCCCCCCCCCCCAATCTCTGTTTGATGCATTCTTTGGGTATATATGGGCAGGCTTCCGAGTACAGTTGCTACCTGGGCTCAGGATCTCGAGCTTCTTCTAGAGCTAGTTCTGCTCGTGCAAGTCCTGTGGTGAGCATGACTTTCTGCTTTCTCTTTACTGTATTGAATTTCTTTTCCTCTATTTCCCAAGCCTGTTTCTGCAGTGCATGCTTACTTAAATGAATTCATATTAAATCACAAATTTGAAATATGACTGGCCACCTGCTAAACTCTAATGGACCACTAGGTCATTCATACTGTAAATGGGGCTCTGCTCCTAATGTGCAATGTGATATTATTTTTGTTATTGTAAGGGGAATTCTACTTGGATAAGGTGATCATCTGTCTATGTGTTCTTTGTTGCTTAACCCCTGTCCTTGTTTTTAAAAAAACACCTTTGGGCTGGTTTGGGTTTGTTAGTTGTTGCTGTTTTTCTCCCATTAGTTTTTTTTCTTATCTTCCCCTCCCCCTGGTTTCTGCAAACCTTGGAATTTCCCAAGCCTGCTGATACCCCCAGTTTGTTTCTTAGTAGGCTTGTTTTGGCTACATAGCTATTATAACTCAGCACATGAGTTCATGCTCTCTCTCTCTCTCTCTCTCTCTCACACACACACACACACACACACACACACACATATGGGGCCTACAACAAAATGTTGCAGTATGGCTTTAGCTACATAAGGATTCTCACTCTGAGTATGAAGTTGCTATTGGTGTATGGGATGGTCTACAAAGCTTTAAGCCTGAAAAATGTTGCATTCTTACTAATGTTTTCCAATCCAATTGGAATTGGGTGTGTATTTATGATGCTTTATAGAAGAATAAAAGTCAGATTTAAAACCACTCACTAGCTTGCAAAGGCACTCCTCCTCTGTGTGTGTGTGTGTGTGTGTGTGTTTCTCATAGAGAGAGAGAGAGAGAGAGAGAGAGAAGTTCTCACTGGACTTTTGCAAGAACCACCCGCTGCAGTGAGCTGTTACTGCCATCTTCTGAAAAAGCCGAGCAAAAGGGAGAGAAACCACTCCAAAGAGGGAGGGATCTATGGCAACCCCAAATGATATCTGGCTAGCTTCATGCTTATACTTTGTAGTCTTCACTGACTTGACTTAAATGTACTATATAATTCAAGGTAAATTAAGGTACAAAGAGTTCCATCTGCTGGAAGGTAGCAGGTGCTTGGTCTGTAAACAATAAACCTGTTGTAAAAACAGGATCTCAGAAGTAGTGCCTGATTCATAGAGGCTGTGGGTAGAGACAAAAGGTAGGAAGCCTGAGGCAAAGGCATGTAGGAGAAAATAATTGTCTCTGCCTGGCCTACTTGCAATGCTTAAAAGTCATACTGAAAATATTTGGCAGGTAAACTCAATGACAAAATAGCTGAGTGCAGAGCCCCTAAGTTATTTTGGGTTGATGAGATCAGGATGTGATAGGATGAGTCCCTCTCCAAGTAAGTTGAGGAAAGGGGCAGTGTACAAGAAGAGAGGTTAAACCTCTGAAGTGAAGCTTGGCCTAAGCCTCCCCTCCCCCCAAAACAGATTTCCCTTTGTTAAGGTGAGCAATCTATTTACTGGATTTCAGTCTGACACATAACACCAGAATGCATCATCATCACCACCACAGCAGCCAACCAACTGTTGACCAGGGAACCACAAGCAGGCACGGTACAACAACACCCTCCCACCCATGTTCCCCAGCAACTACTGTATACAAGCTTACTGCCTCTGATACTGGAGGTTGCACTTAGCCATCAGGACTAGTTGCCATTGATAGTCTTCTCCTCCAAGAATTTATCCAACCCCCTTTTAAAGCCATCCAGATTGGTGGCCCTCACCACATCTTGTTGCAGTGAATTCCATAGTTTGACTATAAGCTGTGTGAAGAAGTACTTCCTTTTGTCTGTCCTGAATCTCCCACCAATCAGCTTCATGGGATTACCATGGGTTATAGTATTATGAGAGAGGGAGAATTTTTTTTCCTTATCTACATTCTACACATCATGCATAATTTTGTACACCTCTATCAGGTCCCCCCCTTAGCCTCCTTTTTTCCAAGTTAATCCCAGCTGTTGTAACCTTCTCTCCTAGGGGAAATGATTGATTTTTGATCATTTTAGTTGCCCTTTTCTGCACTTTTTCCAGCTCTTCAATATATTTTTTTAGCTGTGGTGACCAAAACTGTGCACAGTATTCTAAGTGTGGTCACAACATAGATTTGTATAAAGGCAGTATGATCCTAACAGTTTTATTCTCAATTCCTTTTCTAACAATGCCTAAGATGGAGGTTGCCTTCTTTCCATCGAGCTGTCCACCACAACCCCGATATCTTTTTCTTGGTCGGTAACTGCCAACAGGTTAAACTTGAAGTTGGGATATTTTGTACCAACATGCATCAATTTACACTTGCTTACACTGAACCTCATCTGCCATTTGGATGCCACTCTCCCAGCTTGGAGAGCTCCTTTTGGAGCTCCTCACAATCCTTTTTTATTTTAACCAACGTAAATAATTTGGTATCATCAGCAAACTGGCCACTTCACTGCTCACTCTTAATTCTAGATCATTTATGAACAAGTTAAAAAGAATTGGGACCCCACTATTTACTTCCCTCCACTGGGAGAATTTACCTTTTATTCCTACTCTCTGCTTTCTGTTCTTTAACCAGTTGCTGATCCATTAGAGGACCTCTCCCCTTATTCCATGACTGCTAAGATTGCTCAGGAACCTTTGCTGAGGGACTTTATCAAAAGCCTTTTGGAAGTCCAAGTAAACAATGTCCACTGCATCACCCCTGTCTACATGTCTGTTGACAGTCTCCAAGAACTTTAACAGATTAGTGAGACAGGACTTACCTTTGCGGAAGCCATATTGATTCTTTTTGAGAAGGACTTGTCCTTCTTATGTTTACTAATTTTGTCTTTAATAATGCTTTCAACCAGTTTACCTGGAACAGGCGTTAAACTAATCGGCCTTTAATTTTCCGGATCCCCCCTGCATCCCTTTTTAAAAATTGGTGTTACATTGGCCAGCTTCCAGTCCTCTGGTACAGAGGCTGAACTTAGGGACATGTTGCATATTTTGGTTGGAAGATCAGCAATTTCATATTTGAGTTCCTTGAGAACTCGAGGATAAATACAATCCGGGCCTGGTGATTTATTTGCTTTTAATTTGTCAATAAGGTTAAGAACTTCATCATTTGTCACCGCTATTTGCCTCAATTCCTCAGACTCCCTTTGCCTCTGTTCCTCAGACTCCCTTCAGTTCAGGCACAGGTATCTGTCCTATTTCTTCTGCAGTGAACACTGATGCGAAGAATTCAGTCGCCTTCTCTGCAGTCTCCATGCCCTCATTTAGTACTCCCTTAACTCCATTGCCATGCAGCGGTCCAACTGCTTCCCTAGCTGGTTTCCTGCTTCTGATATATTTAAAGAATTATTTATTGTTGTCATTAATATTGTTGACAATGTTCTCTTCAAAATGCTTTTTTGCATCTCTTATTGTCTGCTTGTATTGCCTTTGTGCAAGCTTGTGTTTCCTTATATTTTCCTGACTTGGGCAAGACTTCCATTTTCTGAAGAAAGCCCTCTTTTCTACAATAGCTCCCTTGACACTGCTTGTTAACCATGCTGGTGACCTCTTAGACTTTGACTTTCCTAACCTGTGGTATATTTTTTTAGCTGAGCTTCTGTTATTGTGATTTTGAGTAACTTCCACACATTTTGAAGGGACAACATTTATATCCCACCTTCTTAACACAGCTGCAAAAATAATTCACCAACAGCTGGCCATTAAATTCAACCTTGTCAAACAATGTACACCATACTATACATACTCACCCAAAACAATCTTGGAAAAGGAACATCATAAAATATACTGGGACAGAACAATTCATACGGTCAAGACAATATCTTGCAACCGACCAGACATAACGGTCATAGACAAAAAAGAAAAAAACACATACCTCATCGACATAGCAATACTGAATGACAAACATATTTTAGAAAAAGAAGAGGAAAAGAAAGAAAAATATACACTACTGGCCATGGAAGTCAAAGAACTGTGGCAACAGGAAAAGGTCACAATTATTCTGTTAATCACATCAAAAAACTATACAGAAGATCTTCAGAAACTGGGCCTACCAAAATACATCCACACCAACATCCAGAAAGCAGTCATAATTAAAACATGCTCAATTGTCAGGAAATTTCTGAATCTGTAAAAGACGGCATGACTTGGCAACGCCCATCATGTTGGTTTAGAAAAACTGCCATGAGCGAAGAAGAGATACATAATAACAGAACAGTAAAATGCTATATTAAAACCATCCATCAACTATTCTAGAAAGTCTCAACAAATCCAAAAAAAATCCTCACACTGAAGGATATCAAACTTGGCAGCAGAAGAGCCTCTCTAATGAGAACATTTCAGAATTTGGGAGCCAGAAGTACAAAGGCACTCAGCATAATCACTATCAGCCTAACTTCAGAAAGCAGAGGGATGTGGTAGAAGGCCTCAAAGATAAAGAACATAGGGTTTGGAAAGATTACATTCTGTAGGTAAAACTTTTTTTTAGGAGACCTCCTTTGTTAGGATGTAGTTCTGTAAATTATTCCTGAACAGGGTACAGGATCCCGCCCACTGGGTACATTTTGGAATTTAGTCATACTGAGCCTCTTCTCTCTCACATGCCTATTGGCACTATCTGTTAACACCCCACTGCCATTTCTGTCTATATGTTAAGCTTACTGTTGAGAACTACCCAGACCTACCCAGACAGCTTCGGCTATTGAGTGGTATAAAATGAAATAATTAAGCTTTTAGTACTTATTCAGTTACAGAAGCAAAGTGACCTATTTCAAATTTAAGTTTGTTTGGTTCGAACTCCAGGTTATTTTCCCCTGTACACTTTAAATTTTCAAGTTAATATATACAATTTCACAACACAAGCGTATTTACAAAGGGGTAAAAAAGTAAAAGCTTTAAACTGAATTAAAGAGCAGAAGTTTTGATTTAAGAGGTATTTTTTGATCCCTAACCTGAAATAAACAAAAAAGTGAATGTCCAGGACTGATCAAATGTGCCCATTGATAATATTCAAGTGCTGACTAGGATAGTAACTAAATCTGGTCACATTTGTGCATAATGGGTAGTAAATAAATAATCTTTTCTCCAAGTTTGCAGGTTGCCAATGGAATCACATTGAACAGGTTTGAGGGGAATCTGTTGATGAGAAAATGGCTCCTTAACATCTCATATTGTTGCATTGCCATGTACTCATGGTGTGTTTTTTCTCCCTCACTCTAGGTTGAAGAAAGGCCTGAAAAAGACTTTGAGAAGGTAAGAGAGAATGTGTGGCATGGCTGTGTGTGATTGAAAAGTTAAATGATACACGATTTTAAATTATAGATAAAAACTGAGACTGATTTGAAAACTATGAAGGTTAGAACGCAATGCATTGAATATTGAAACTGCAAATGAATGTGCTTTGTTTTCAGCTCCTTTAATTTTCTGCTTTTGATTTTTTTTTTTACTGACTTTATGTAGATACAATATTTTAATACCAAGTTACAATTGCTAGATTCAGTAATCCAAGTCATAATATTTTGACATATATTCCCAATTTTTTTTGCTGGAAAAATGAACTCTGATGATATGGGCAATATCCATGTTGGTAGTTCCTGAAACAACCCAGGAAATGTTGTTTCTGGTTTGGGCTTGTTTCCAGAGTTGCTTCAAAAATCACTAGCTTCCCACTGCACTAACAATAGGTCCTGTGGGTGCAATAGAATGACTGGAGGCACAATGGTAGTATTGGATACTGTCTGTATTTTGTAGGCTATACTTTCAGAGTTAGGTAATCTGACATAAGTATTTGTTGCTGAGGGGTGTATGCATTATATATGACCCAAAAGTGAAGAGGCACAAGTGTTAGAAGTGAAACAGAGTAGTTTGCACCAGGAGTGGTTTGAAATTCATTAAATCTGGTTTCTAGGAAGTGTGAAAACCACAGATTCTCCATTCAAATGTCCTGATTTAACCAACCAGGAAGTTGCTTCTCAGCCAGATGCATGAGAGGAGGGACTGGGAGAGGAAGGGCTTGAGCTTGTTTCTTGTTCCAATTCCAAAAAAACCCCCACATCTGTTGCAACAGCAGTATTGTATCTAAACCAGATCTCTACATGCAGTTAAAATGAATGAACACTTGGTATAGCTTTCTTGGTTTTTTTTTAAGACATGATGAATAGTTTTGTGAATAGTACGATTTATTGATGATATTACAACTATTTTTGATTTTGCACTGAACAGTATCCTGGCATTAAGCTTCCTATTTATTATATGGTCAGTATCCAATGCTACCTATGCACTAGCAGGTCCCACAGCTAATGTAACAGAAAGCTAGTGGTTCTGAAAACAACCAGAAACAAGTCAAAGCCATAGTTTCTGAAATGTTAGAGATTAGTGGAGCTTGCAGAAAGGAGCTCTGCTGACCTGTCCTGTTCTTGAAATGAGAGTTTTGCTCATTTCCAGGGTTATTTAAAGAAGTGCTAGCTTCCTGTTGCTCCTGTGGGACTCGCTGGCTCAGTTCGGACGACATATTAAGCAATGGAGGGGTAAATAATGTATTGACCGTGCGTTAGGCAGGAGGAGCTCCACAGACGACACACTGCAGCCAGCACTGCTCAGAATCGGCAAATGCCCCGGCTGCAAGGAACGTGCAGCGGCCATTTTGGTTGCAGCTTCTCCTCCTTGTGTCCCCCAGCCGTATCCCAGCATGCACCGTGAGTTCTGCCAGCTGCATAGAGCGGCTGGGTTTTTTTTTGGCTGCTCTAGGCAGCAGAATTATATTCCGAAACGGAATAGTCCACGGAGAGAGGGGGGGCTGAATTCGGACGACACTTTAAACAACAGGACTTCGGGCTAAACAATGTGCAAGCCAGTTGTTTCGCTCCGTTGTTTAAAGTGCCTAATTAACGTACTGTCAGTTGTGTGTGCGTTGTGTGCTGCCCTCCAGACGACACAATAAGCAACACAACTGACTATTGTTCCCCCCCTCCTCCGTTGCCTAATGTGTCGTTCGAACTGAGCCACTGTGAGTGCATGAAAAGAGTGGAGGCTCAGCAGCACTATTGGATACTGCCCTATGAAAAGCAAAATTCTCCATCTTCCCCATTTCATATTCCACTCATCCCCTTTTTAATGTGGTATTGGGTAATGTAGGGTAACCATATTTTGGAAACCAAAATGGAAGAAAACATGCCCGGTGCTTAAGGAGGCGTGCCCACTGCAACATGTCCAGCCCCCAAGGGGGTAAGGCCTTGGGCACATGTCTGATTCCACAGCTCACAATTAAGACAAACCTGTTCTACGCAATATCTTAATGTTAAAATCACTGACATAAGGAACAAGTGAGACAATCAATGTATTTGAAATTAACATTTGATGGACTGGTTTTGGATTACAATTCCCATCAGCCCCAGCTAGTGTGGCCAATAGTCAGAAATTATGGGAGTTGTATTCCAAAACATGTGGAGGGCACCAGGCTGCCTATCCCTGGTCTAAAATATCACAGACTAAGGCATCATCTCCATGTGGGCCCGCATCTTGGGTCGCCCCCCCCCAAAAAATCCTTCCTGCAAGTAAAAACCTAGACATCGTAGAGAGGACTGTGCTAAACCTTTGTCCCTGCTGTGCTAGCTTTCTGTTTGCAGTGAGTAAAGCACCTCCTCTTTAGCCTGAAGTGGCACAGTCCAGAATTCTGTCACTTCAGGAATTTACTATTACTACAGCCTCTTCCAAGGCCTATGCCAGGTGTGTGTGTGTGTGTGTGTGTGTGTGTGTGTGTGTGAAGAGGCAAGTGAGAGATGCAGGACCTCCCCCCCCCCAACCCCGCCAATGCTCCACAACCAGGTACAACTTGACTAGGCAATGGGACAATAACCAGAAGAGAAGCAATGGAACAAATGTCTCAGAGGAAAGAAATACACAGGACTAAGATGAGCTGCTGCTCTCACACATCTACAAATTATATACTTACCATATGAAAAGTGTTGGGAGTGGGCCTGTCCTCAGAGTCTTCAATTAACACAAACTTCCAAACATCAAACTTTCAAACTAAGGCCTAGAGAAGAGTCACTTTGGCCCAATTACAACCTCGCAGTCTAACCTACACCACAGGATTGTTGTGAAGATAAAAAGTGGGGGGGGGGAGCTTGTTTACCTCCTTTAGTTCTTGGAGAAAAGGTGGAATATGAGTGCAATCAGATATAGTAGAAAAGACATGACTTTTACAATATGCTATAAATAACTCAAAAGAAGTCACCCTAGCATGAGAAATGACCATCAGCATATTGCATGATTTGTTATAATATGCATGTATGGACATACATGAACTAAGATAAGATGCATCAAACAATGTTAATGGCCTTGATGGCAATGTGTATTCTATTATTATTATTATTATTATTATTATTATTATGTGTTATCTTAAGTAGCAGCACCATACATTGAAAAGTATTTATATTAAGGATAGAATCCACCCCTACCAAGCGCTCTCTCTCTCCACACGCACACACTCATAAGAATTTCTCAAACTGCAAATCCTCCCCGCATTTTTACACAACATGGCAGCACACACTTAAATGCATTCCCTTTCAATCACAACCCCATGAAAAGATTTTTGCATGAATTTATTGGACTGTGATGGGAATGGATTTTGTTAAAACAAAAGTATTTGTGCTGAGAGAAATGATCCCCTACCCACCCAGAAATGAACAGATGAGATCAGCAACCACCAGCAGCAAGAAACATAAAAAATAGCAATAAGATCATACCAGGATGATGATATTTTTGAAATTGTCTCTGAACCTCTCCCACAAAACACAATGAGCCTCAAGGAGACAACACACGCTGCTGCTGCTGCTCCCGTCATGCTCTCACACAATTCCTGCTCAGAAGGAGCTGGCCAGGCAGTCAAGGGTTGTGAGCCAGGTAACTGGTACTACATTAACACTTTCCTTGCCCAGAAGGGCTCCTACCTCCTCCATTTTAGAGGGCTCAAGTTATTTTTCTTCCTTTTTTTGTAAACTGGCAGCAGAGAACAGCCAGGAAAGAGAGTGAGTGGAGAGATACAGATTGCTGAGAGGGAAAGGAAGGGAGAATGAATGAATGAATGAATGAATAAATGAATAGAATGATCTGTATGTGCAGGTCTCAATCGGGGCGGGGTGGTGGTGGAGCAGTCATCTTCCTTTCCTGTCTTCCCAGAAATCTCAAGTCTCATGAGACTTTCTGGAATGAGGTGCCTGAAGTCTCATGAGACTTGAGACTGCTGGGAAAGGCAGGGAAAGAAGATGACTCCTCCCCCACTCCACGCCAATCGAAGCCTGGAAACGGCCTCTTAAAGTTTGTATTAAGAGGCCCAAGCCTCAATTGGGACAGGTGGTGGTGGATGGCAGCAGCATGTGTGTTTTCTGGGCTTCTGGAAAGCATGCAGATTGGGCACAAACCATTAGCATGGCTGGGAGGACAAATGGGTGGCCGATCTGCCCAGAAACGCACTCCCTGCCCCCACACCTTTTCCGGACATTTATGAACAAATTACAAATCCCCCCACCCCCCGAGTGCACAGAAAGCCGGACATGTCCAGGCAAAACTAGACAGTTAGGTACCCTAAGTAATGGAATATCCTTGGACTTTCAAAGGCATAGTCCTTGTGTTCTGGGACTGAGGTCCAATGGAAACTAGTTCCATCAACCTTCTTGACTCAAGAGCACATCTGAAGATGTAATTTCACTGTTTTGTAAACCATCACTTAATTCCAGGGAGGTCGCACAGTTTCAAGTTTGTCAGCAGCTACGCTGGCCTCTCTAGGTGGAACTTCTTCCCGACGAGGAAGTGGGGATACCTCCATCTCAGTTGATACTGAAGCATCTATTAGAGAAATTAAGGTAAGATGCTTGTTGGTGGAAGCTGATAGTGTTTGCAGATATTGCAAATGCCTGTGCCATATGACTCTGAGCAGCACAATGGTCACAGATATCAATAATATTTTGCTAGCTTAAAATAATTAGTACAGGATACACAGTTCATCATGGTAAATGAATCCTGAAAATAAGGAAGAGAAAATCCGCTTTTTTGTAATAGGTAATTTCTATGTCCATTATTACTCAAGAGTTACCCAGTGGTTTTCTTGTCACAATGTTTTGCCATTTTCTTCAGGATATCCATGAGTTAAAGGACCAGATTCAGGATGTAGAAGGAAAATACATGCAGGGATTGAAGGAAATGAAGGTACAAGTTTACTGTAGAGTGAGCTTGTGGTTTTAATCTTGGCTAAACAACCAGAGAGGGAACAAGAGCTTAACCCGCATGTTTTCTTTTAGAGTTATGAAATTACATACTAAATTTAAAATGTAGAATGTGTTGCATATTTTGTAATGCTTGATAACTTCTAATTGTTCAATTCAGAACATAAGTTTATAAAGCATATTAACAGATGCACCAAATACATCAATCACGTTCTTCTTCGTGGTCTCTGTGCATCACACATATGGGCTCGCGCCGTTACTGAGCCCGCTCCGGAAACTTCCCTAGCTAGCTTAGATTTTTTGGCGGGAACCCCTCCCCCCACGTGCTATCGCGCATGCTCCGGGTTCCTGCCTACCTTAGTTCTTCTTCGACCGCCTTGCTGATCGCCTCGCGGGAGACTTCCTCTCGACACGTTCGTATATTCTGTGGAGAAAAAGATAGTTTTAGTTAGCTTAGATAGTTTAATAGTTTAGATGGTTTAATACTTGTAGTATTGTTTTTTTTTAAAAAAAGATATATATATATATATATATATATATATATATATAATTTAGTTGTTGCTTCTGCGGGTGCTCGGCCTATGGCGCAGACTGCCCTTTTTAAGTGTTGTGTGCGGTGCAGGGCTAAGCTCGCCCTCACTGACGGACATTCACTTTGTGTTGCTTGTCTGGGGGAATCCTACATCGTTGACGCATGTACCCTATGCATGAGTTTTTCCCGGCAAACTAGACGGAACAGGGCAGACCGCCTCAGGAGCATACTTTGGAGTAGGGCCTTAGAAGCAGTTGACGTCCCGAGGCCCATGGATCCTCAATCCTCGACTTCTGGGGAGCGCAGGTCCTCGACCGTCTCGTGCTCGAGCCCAGCAACCCCTCGCTCCCCCTCTCCGGAGGCGGCAGTACAGGGTCCCCCGGCGAAGATCGCCAAATCGTCAAAGGCAGATCGCCTAAAAGCAAAAAGACCGAAGCCGACAAAGTCTTCGGTAATGGTGCCTAAGCGCTCGACAAAAGGGGCGGCCTCGACTTCTACCTCGACACCGACGGCAGCCAAAGTTTCGGCATCAGGGCTATCGGCGTCGAAAAAAGCTTCGACATCAACAGACACTCCAGCACCGACAGAACCACCGGCATCGAAGAAATCTTCGACACCGCATGTAACATCGGTATCGAGACGGTCCCCATCGCTGTCGGAGCCGACTGCGAGACCCTCATTGTTATCGGTACCGAAGACATCAACATTACCAAAGAAATCCTCTTCGGCATCGGCCATACCATCGTTACCGACTACTTCACCGCCGGTACAGAAGCAAGCCTTGTTACCGGGGGCCAGGTCTACCTCGCAGTCTCTGTTATCGAGGTCGCAGTTTACGCCACCGGTACCGACAACTCTTCCATCGATAGCGCTCATGCATGATCTACCGGGATTGGCTCCGCTGTCGCCACCAATAGAAGTGCTGTCTGATGTGGAGATCCTGGCTGATGACCATAGTGCGTTTCAGGTACCGCAGTCGCCTGCGCGTTCCCAGTTATCGCGCCAGGCGTCTAGCTCTCGACACCGCTCTCGGTCTCGTTCACAATCCCGCGACTGGGATAAGTACTCAGACCAGTCGAGGCATTCTTCTAGGTCATCGTTAGCGTCGCATCACTCGGCGCCGCATTACCGGTTCGATCCATATACCGGACAGAGATTGGGGGAGCAAACGCAGCCATCTAGACCGTCCCACTCACGACCTAGATCAGAGAGAGCATCTTCTACACGTTGAGCATCGGCCACAGTCACATCAGCTGCAGTGCAGGAGCTATCCACGCCGTTGTCACCTCAATCTATTGAGGACTACGCCTCTGATACATCTTCAGTGGTGTCAGCGGCTCCTTCAGTGCCTTCCCCCTCTGATGGGGTAGGTAAATCGGATCGGGCGTCTCCGTCTATGGAAATCGGCAACTTTTCTGAGCAAATGCTACGGATGGCTCAGTCACTAGGTATTGAGCACCAACAGCCAGAGGACGACGTGGAAGATAAAATATTTGATGTGATATATATGGAGCCTGCGCCACAACTTACACTTCCAATGGTGCCGACGCTTCTCAAAACTCTTAAACAAGCCTGGCCGAACCCATCAGCCTTAGGACAGGCCCTAAAACACCTCGAGGCGCTGTATAAGGTCAAGGAGTCGGATGCACCTTTCCTCTTTGTTCATCCCAAACCGAACTCAATTGTTGTGGAGGCCTCTCAAGGTCGCTCCAATAAGAGTCATTCGACCCCTACGGATAAAGAGGGTCATAAATTAGATACTGTGGGCAGAAGAGTATACTCATCAGCAGCGTTGGTGGCCAAGATTTCAAATTACCAGGCTATGATGGCCCGTTACCAACTTTTCTTATGGCAGAAAGTGTCAGCTCTGACGGACTATCTCCCAGATGACAAAAGGGAACTGGCACGGGTCTTTCAGGCTGAGGCTATGTGCCTTTCGAAGCAGGAGCTCACCACATCGCGACATCAAGCAGATGCTGCATCAAAAGCGCTTATGGCTGCTGTGACACTTCATCGACATGCGTGGCTTCGATCGTCTTCGCTGCCACATGAAACTAGGGTGAGAATCGAAGATCTTCCCTTTGATGGGGAAGGTCTCTTTAACTCGACAACTGACACCACAATGGATACTATCCACAAGGCCAAAGTAACTGCCCATAAGATGGGTTTCAGCACCGTGGTGCAGCCTTCCTTCCGACTACGTAAGTGGTATAGGCCGGTGAATTATCAGCCACGCCAACACAATGACCATCAGCAACGGTCACAACAGCCGCAGGCCACGTCACAGTACCAGACTAGGAAGCCTTCCTCGTGTTTTCGTCAGTCCCACCCTAGGGGGGATCAAGGACCTAAGTGGCGCCTTTGACTTTGCCCATGTTCCAACAGGCCACCTGCGTTTTGGAAACATCCTTTCGCATTTCTGCGATGCATGGGGGGCAATTACAACAGACAGATGGGTACTGCCTATCATAACTGAAGGCTACAAAATAGAGTTTCGAGTCCCTCCCCCTCTGGGCACCGTAAGGGTGACTCCAACATCACTGCCTCTGCTACAGGAGGTGAAGGCCCTACTACAAAAGGGAGCGATTGTACGGGTGCCACCATCCTGCCTATACAGGGGCTTGTACTCCAAGTACTTTACGGTTCCGAAGAAGGACAGGGGACTCCGCCCTATTATGGATCTCAGGCGTCTCAACAAATATGTAAAGACAAAGAAGTTTCGGATGGTGACGCTGGCTTCCATCCTCCCGTTACTCAGGAAGAACCGATGGTTCACATTAATCGACCTCAAGGATGCCTATTTCCACATCGCCATCCACCCATCACACCAAAAATTCCTAAGGTTCATGATAGGCAGTCAAGCCTACCAGTTCACCGTCCTGCCGTTTGGATTGAAAACGGCCCCCAGGGTATTCACCAAGTGCATGGCGGTTGTCTGCGCCCATCTCCGGGCGTCAGGCCTAGAGTTGTTCCCTTACCTGGACGACTGGTTGATAGTCTCCCCCTCCAGAAGTCAGGCGTTCGCAGACATCCGTCAGGTGATGAGGACACTCAACTCGTTGGGCCTCCAAATCAACATGGAGAAGTCGATTTTACAGCCCTCCCAGACAATGCAATTTATCGGGGTTCTGCTGGACTCCAGAATTGGCATAGCATATCTCCCCCAAGACAGGACAATCGCCCTCAGAGCTCAAGCATTAAGACTGCGGAGTGTCTCGTCTATGACAGCACTCACTATCCTGAAGTTGTTGGGTCTCATGGCAGCTTCGGTTTTTGTGGTTCGTTGGGCGAGACTCCGCATGCGCCCACTTCAGCAGCTACTCCTCCAGTTTTACGACCCGACTATGAACCCACACAGACTGTATATCACCATTCCTCTGGTGGTTCAGGCTTCCCTGCGATGGTGGACGGACCTTCACAATCTCACTGGGGGCATGCCATTTGTCAGTCAAGTACCCTCTCGCATAGTCACAACAGATGCTTCGCTGCTAGGTTGGGGAGCCCACTACGCAGACTTGATAATTCAAGAGAGATGGTCGCCAGTAGAAAAGCGTCTCCATATCAACCTTCTTGAGCTTCTGGCGGTAAAGAAGGCCCTGCATGCCTTTCAATATCACCTGCGGGGCCATCATGTCCAAATCCTAACGGACAATACCGCAACAGTGTGGTATCTCAACAAGGAGGGAAGAACGCGTTCACCACCATTGCTACGCCTGACCACGGACATATTACTATGGGCGATTAGCAAACGGATTCATCTCTCTGCCCTACACATAGTGGGCACAGACAACACCAAAGCGGATGCTCTCAGTCGAACATTTGCGGACACCCATGAGTGGCAGCTGGCGCCACAAGTGTTGGATCTCCTCTTTGCTCGTTGGGGAGTCCCGAACCTTGATCTGTTTGCGATGCAGGACAACGCAGTCTGCCCGGCTTTTTGCTCCAGGGCGGGCATAGGAGCGACATCACTGGGGGATGCGTTCACCTACAATTGGTCCAACGGTCTGATGTACATCTTTCCTCCGTTCCCTCTGATCGGCTGCGTTATAACCAGGATAGTACGCCACAAGACCAACGCCATCCTGATAGCTCCCTGGTGGCCGAGACAACCTTGGTTCACCACCCTGCTGAGACTAGCCAATCAACAACTATGGCGTCTACCAGCTGTTCCACACATTGTGTCACGGGCGAATGGCATGATACTCCACCCGGACCCGTCCATGCTAAAACTCACAGCATGGAGAATCCTGCCCGGTGGCATGACTTAGAGGTATCACCAGGCATTCAATCTATCCTGGAAGCGGCCAGAAAGCCGGCCACCAGAATGTCTTATCAAAGAAAATGGGATAAATACAAGCGGTTCGCACTAGCTAATGGGTTTGATCAGTCCTCAGGGACAATCCCCAACATTCTCAGTTTCCTGTATTCGTTACATGCCTCAGGTTTAAAGCCAGCGTCCATTAAACTTTACCTGGCAGCTATTTCTGTAAACCATGACTTCGTTAATGGATTCTCAGTGTTCACGCACCCACTGTCCAAGGGCTTTCTTAAAGGGCTCCATAATGTTTCCTCCTTTTTGTCCATTGGTTCCGCAATGGTCACTTTCCCTAGTTCTGGGTGCATTAATGACTAAACCATTTGAACCTTTAGCCACAGTGGATGTTCATCTTTTGACCCTTAAGACAGTGTTTTTGGTAGCCATTACTTCTGCCAGACGGGCTTCAGAACTCGCCGCACTGGTTGTGGACCCTCCGTTTACTCAATTTTTCAAGCACAAGGTTGTCCTACGAACAGGACCGGCGTTTACCCCGAAGGTGACATCCAGCTTTCACCTTAATCAGGATATTGTCCTGCCCACCTTTTTTGCCTCCGCTACTGACCCGTTGTCTTCAACGTTACACACCCTGGATGTTCGTCGTGCCCTGGCCTTTTATAAGTCCCGGTCAGAGGAATATCGTAGGTCCAGACAGCTTTTTGTCTGCTATGGTGGAAAGAATAAAGGCCTGCTGGTCTCTGCCCAACGCCTGGCGGGATGGATTGTTGACACAATTCTGCTGGCATACCGACTCGTTGGGAAAGAGACTCCGCCTGCCGTAAAAGCGCACTCCACTCGAGGTCAAGCAGCCTCCACGGCTTCGTTACACGGCGCCTCTATTCCTGACCTATGTAAGGCAGCAACTTGGTCTAATACCTCTACTTTCGTAAGGCATTATAAACTGGACGTCTGAGCTCGCCAGGACTCTTTCTTCGGCAGAGCTGTTCTATCGTCCATCTGTCAATGACACACCAGCGTGCCTACCCTCTTCCGGTAAGTAGCTTGTTATTCGCCCATATGTGTGATGCACAGAGACCACGAAGAAGAAATGCAGGTTGCTTACCTGTAACCGTAGTTCTTCGAGTGGTCATCTGTGCAGTCACACAACCCACCCACCATCCCCTCTGGCATCGCTTTTGTGATTGTCAAGAGGCCTTTCGAGCATGCTCTTCTAAATTGGCTATTCTAAAATGCTTATAGCTTTACTTTAGTTGTGAGGCCAAGCGGTCTCATAGAACTGAGGTAGGCGGGAACCCGGAGCATGCGCGATAGCACGGTGGTTTTGGTTCCCGCCAAAAAATCTAAGCTAGCTAGGGAAGTTTCCGGAGCGGGCTCGGTAACGGCACGAGCCCATATGTGTGACTGCACAGATGACCACTCGAAGAACCACGGTTACAGGTAAGCAACCTGAATTTTTTGCTTTTGCATGCTTTATAGTACTTCTTCAGAACATATATCTAATCTTGTAAAACTATACATTTTAAAATATTATACAATTTAAAATTGGTCAGTTTCAGTAAAACATAGGACAGTCTGAACTGGAGAAGATATTAAAATTAGATTGAAGCATGTATGCCACTTTTGAAATTCTATGCCACAGAATTTCCAGAGCTTAAAAAGAAAAAGGTTTCAGCATGTGCTCTTGTGGAATGCTGCTCACTTTTCTACTAGTCATTAAAATAAAAGAATAAACTTGCAACATACCTCAGAAATCTAGGTTAATTATATTGTGTAATGCCCAAGGTGTGAATGATGATCTAGAGAGTTACTACTTCAAATCATACCTCTGTCACAAACCCACTAGGTGGCCTTCAGCAATACTCCCAATTTGTAATCTGTAAAAAGTCATATTGGCTAGTTTTCTGGGATTATTGTACGAATTAGTGGAGATAGTAAACATGAAGTGTTTTGAACACTTGGAAAGCACTTTTTTTATATAAAAAATTTATTTTTCAACATAATACAACATAAAACACAATACATAACCACATACCCCCCCGTGCTCCCCTCCCCCCAGGAGACCTTCAATTATACATTATTCTTCTTTCCAAAATTGTAAAGACTCTTTTGAAGGTATTTGCCCCTTCCCCGTTCTTAATACATATTCCAAAAATGGGCTCCATATATCTCCAAAATCATTCTTACTGGACATTCCCCTCTTTATTTTCATTTTACACGTTAGCTTATCGTTAAGTGCCATGTCCCATATTTCTTTATACCATTCTTCTATAGTATATATCCCTTGCCCTTTCCAGTTTTTAGCAATCATTATTCTGACGGGAGCCAGGAGGTTGTTTATCAATTCTCTCGTTTATATTCTCATTTCCTTTATCCCATATTGCTAGTAGAGCCAGCTTTGGGCTTAATTCCAGTTTACTTCCAATTATTTCACTTATTTCTTTGAACACCCTTTCCCAAATTTTTTGTTCGTGTTCACAGCTCCACCACATATGAAAATAAGTTCCAACCTCCTGACACCCCCTCCAACAATTCTTGGACACTTTTTTATCTATCTGATGAAATCTTACCGGCGTTAAATACCATCTCCATACTGTCTTATAATAATTCTCCTTAATTCTAATCGACAAAAGCTTTAACATTCTTGCATCCCATATCCTCCCCCAGTCATGTTCATTAATTTGTTCCTTTAAATCATCTTCCCAAATCCTTTTAAGAGAGTCTCGATATTCATCATCCTCTATCAGAATTCTATATATTTCGCTAGTCAAACCTTTTCTAGTTTTAATTACTTCCTTCTTTCCTCTTGATTCAATTAAATCTTCAAATCTTGTATTATTTCTACATTTCTTATTTATCTTTTTCCATTCCTGTGTCCATTTTTCCAATTGTAAACATTTGAACCAAGCTATCTTTTGTCCTTTTAACAACTCTGTAATTTGCACCTTATCTATCATTCTTTCCATCCAATTCCTTAACTTAATAATTTCCTGATCCTTCAGACTCCCTTCCAACTCTACTTTTAGATTCCTTGGGAAGTTTCCCACTACTACCACTGGGGCGAGTGGAGAGTCTCCTGGTATTAACTTTCCTTTAACTTTCCCCCAGATCTCTAGAATATTTTTCAGCAACGGGTTGTCCAGTTCCCTCAAATCTTTCTTTTGAATTTTAATTTAAAAAATATTTTGCAATTTAAAATCTAGTTTCCCTGTTTGCGTTTCTAACCATTCTAAGTCTTCCTCCCCTAATATACTATTTATAACATATCTTAACTGATTAGCAATATAATAACTCTTTATATTTGGAAGTGCCAAACCACCTTTCTTTTGTGTCTTATACCATAACCCTTTATTAATCCTAGCTCTCTTATCTCCATTGCAATAAGCATTAATCATATTTTGCCAACTCTTTAACTCTACTTCCGATATTTTAATCGGCAGCATTCTAAACAAAAAATTAAGCTTAGGTAATATCTTCATTTTAATAACCGCTATTCTACCAAACCAAGAATGTTTTAATTTTCTATATGCCTCTAACTTTTCCCCTACCTGTTTTTTCAAACTTGCAAAATTAATTTCTTCTAACCTATCTAAATCTTTTGCAATATTAATTCCTAAATAATGTACTATATTTTTAAGCCTAAAACCTAACTTAACTTTACCTTCCTCCATCTCCTCTTTGTTATAATTAAATAACATCATTTCTGACTTCCCCCAATTAACTTGTAGACCGGCAATCTCCCCAAATTCTCTCAAATGCTTCTTAATCAACTCCCCAGTCTTCAGGGGATCTTCTAATGTCAGTAATGTATCATCCGCAAACATATTCATTTTAATCTTCTCCTTCCCTCCTATCCCCTTCAATCTTACATCCTCATAACATTTGCCAAAATTTCTATCACTATCACAAATAAGATCGGTGAAAGTGGGCAGCCTTGTCTAGTTCCTCGAGCTAGTGTAATCTGTTGCGTTAACCCATCATTAACCACTATTTCTGCTTTATTATTTTTATACAATTGATCTACAGTTGATCCATCACTCCCATAAATTTTTCTCCAAGCCCAAATGTTTTCAAAATTGTTTTAAGTGCTGGCCATTCCACGCAGTCAAAGGCTTTGAATATATCCAGTGCTAACAAACCTGCTTTTAAATTCCTTTTTTAAATAATATTAATTATATTTAAGACTCTTCCAATTAAATTAGGCATTTACCTTCCTGAAATAAATCCACATTTTATAATATATTTATATATAAACATACCCATCCTTTTTGCCATTATTGCCGTAACATTTTTTGAGTCTTGATTTATTAAAGATATTGGTCTGTAAGATGCTGGATCCGTCAGATCCTTTCCTGGTTTCGGGATTAATATAATCAAGGAATGATCCCACGATGGCGGGGTCTTTCCTCCTTCTATTATACTATTAAATAATTTTTTCAATCTTGGTATTAAAATTCCTCTAAAAATCTTATAATATTCCGGCCCCAAACCATCCATTCCCGGAGATTTTCCTCCCTTTAATTTATCAATAATTCCTTCTATTTCTTTCTCAGTAACTAATCCTTCCATATAATCCCTATCTTGCCCCTGTAGTCTTATTTTCCAATTCCTCTTTACATATTCCAATACCTTCACCTGTGACCCCATATCTGATGAATACAATTCTCTATAAAATTCCTGAAATATATTTAATTTATCCTTCATTAAAGTACAACTTTTCCCTGTCTTATCTCTAATTGTCCCTGTCATATTCTTAGCCTTTTTTGACTGTGTGGACCTAGCCAGCATCTTCGAATTTTTATTACTATATTCAAAAAAATCCCTCCTTAAATATAGCAAATCCCTTTGGACTTGTTCTAACTCTTCTTTCTCTAATTCCTTTTTCTTAGCTTGAATTTGGGCAAATAGGCGTTTATCTTTTGTCTCTCTTAGCTTCTCCTCTAAATCCCTTACCTCCTTTTCAATCTTTTTATTTTGTGCTTCCTGTTGTTTTCTTAGGGTACACATTTCCCTCTTACCACAGCCTTCATAGTGTCCCATATTAACCCATGCGAGTTTGAGTCCTTTTCATTAATTTCCCATATTTCCTGCATTTCTTTTTTAATTTTCCCCACTATATTTTTATTATTTAATAACCTTGTATCCATTCTCCATCTCTTAGCTTGTTTATAATCCTTCTTCATTTTAATATCCATCGTCAATAATGCGTGATCGGTGACTTTAATTACCCCTATAGCACAATCTATAAGTTTAGACATCATATTCTTTGACACAAAAATATAATCAATCCTGGAATAACTCTTAAACCTTGGTGAGTAGAAAGTGTATTTCCTTTCTTCCCCTTTTAATACCCTCCAAACATGCATTAGTTCTTTTCTCTCCATTAATTTGCTTAACCCAGTCCTCCCACCACTTTTAAGATCTCTTAATATATTATCCCTTTCTTTCCCTTTGTCTAATACCATATTAAAATCACCTGCCATCACAATGTTCTTTTTACCCACTTCTCCCACCGCATTAAAAACTTCATCGAAAAATTCCATTTGTTTCCCATTTGGAGCATATACATTAATCAATATATATTCCTCCTCCCCCACCATGCAAGAAATTATCAGAAATCTTCCCGCTTCATCCTTCTTCACCCTTTGTATTGTAATACCACATTTTTTTGAAATTATTATCGCTACACCTCTTGCTTTAGAAGTACCAAAAGACTTTTCATAAACGCCCACTTCCCTCATCCGAAGCTCATTTACGCCCTCCTTTGTTTGATGTGTTTCCTGCAAAAAAATTACATCTGCTTTCTCTTTTTTTAATAACATTTCTATTCTCTTCCTTTTTATAACAGTTCCTAGCCCTTTAACATTTAAAGTTGCAATCCTTAATTTATTTTCCATCTCTCTCTTTCCCACAAATCTCTATATTGGTCTCCCTCTGTGACACACTTACCCCCCTCCCTCCCCCTCCCCCCCACACTCACCCCCCATCTTCACCCCCCTCCTCACCAGACCTTCCTGGGCAATGGCCCCAATTATTTTAGGAACTCTTCGGGGGGGGGGGGGGGAGAAGCAACCCAACATTCCCGGAGCAAAAATCCGACCCTCCCCTCATAATCTTTTCTTATCCCTATTACAATAATATTTCTTCATTGACTACTTCCTCCTACAGCACCTTCATCCTGCTTTGTTTCTCCAACATCCGTGGGATCAACTAAGCCCAGCTTCTCCAAAAGATCCATCCCTTGCTCACTTGATGTTATTCTATGTTGTTTCCCTTTCCACATAAATCTCAGAAAGACTGGATACCCCCAACTATATGTTATCGATCTCTTCCGCAAAGCCACTGTACACAGTCTAACACTCTTCCGCCACTGCACTGTTTGAGGGCATAGATCCTGGTAAACCTCGATTGGTGTTGCTTGTAACATCAGCTGGCCTTGACGTCTAATTGCTTGCATCAACTTTTCTTTCTTGTAGTAGTTGGCAAATTTAACAATTATATCCCTTGGGAGCATCCCCTTCTTCTTATAACCCACTCTATGGATCCTCTTGATATCCGCCATCTCCCAAGTTTCCTGAGGTTCGACTTCCTTAATCCATGCCAAAATTGTATCTCTTAAATCCTTAGGGTTCTCCCCCTCTCTCTCTCCAAAAGATCTAATTCGAATGTTGACTCTCCTGTCTCGATCTTCCAAGGCAATTAAACGCAAGTCCATCTCCTTCAAATTCTCCCCCTGCTGCTTGCTATCTTCCTGCAGCTTCTCAGTCTCCCTCTCCAATTTCTCGACATTTTCCACCACAGTTTGAAGGTCCAACATAAGTTCAAGCTGTGAGTCCTTAATTCTTTGCATTAATCTTTCCTCCTGCATCAGCAAGGCCGCCTCTAACACTTTCTGAAATTTGTCCATTAAATCATCTGATGTCTCTGCTTGACTCTCTTTGGGCACTTTAGGAACTGCACCTGCCACTTTAAGAACTACGCCAGATTTAGTGCTTCCGGGGTGACTTGGAGATGTTTTTCCGGCCTTGTCAAAATGCTGCGTCTTGTCCGGCATTTTGTCTGGCAAGATTCCAGAAACTCTCGTGAGCCGATGCCAGTTCCTATCTGACGGATGATCTTTCGACAACCTGCTCCAGGCGGGGGCACTGGATTTTTCACCTTTTTGCTTTCTTTTCATAAAGCTAAACTCATAAATCCGGACCCCTCACCTAAATCTTCGCTGTCCGCTTCGGCTCTTATCAAACAAGTACGTTTTGGCTTCTAACACTTTCGGCTGGAGGTTAAATGTCTCTTTTCCCTCTTAAATCACTTCCGTCTCTCCCTCCAGTCTTATCAGTCAGTCTTACTTCTCTCAATTAAAATCCATTAATTACCGTTACTGATCGCCTGCCAGAGTTCTCTCTCTGCTGATATCGCAGCAATCCAGCAGTTTCGTTCTCCACAGATACAGCAGAGCTTCCGGACCCGTAATCAGATCTTTGATCATTCTCTCCAAATAGGGATTTTATAGTTATTTCGATTGCTTCTTAACGAGAGCGAGAGAGTTCCGACTTCACTCCATGCCCGTTAGGCCACTCCCCCAGAAAGCACTTTTAAAAATAATAATATTATGTTTATCAAACAACTTGCTTACTTGTCTGTCTTTTCTTGCCCAGCAATCTCTTTCGCATCGTATATCCATAAAAAAAATGCTGATGTCCACCCTTGTTATACACGGTTCATTTAATATCTAAAATCTCTCTGGTATACTAAAATCTTAGTACAATTCTGTTGCCTCTAAGTGATGGCATTTTGCCCTTCATATCTTCACTTGACAGGCATGATTAGATTATTTAAGTGTGCCACAGCCCTCCTCACTTTTGTTTCCATGCAGTTAAATGTGAAATCATCCAGAAAAAAAACTTAATACAACAATTTATTTTTATTTTATTTCATTTCTATACCACCCAATAGCCAAAGCTCTTTGGATAGTTCACAAAAATTGCCCGTCATTCCTCTACAACATCCCTATTTGATACTACTATAATACCCCAGACAAATAATAACTTAGAAATGGTATATCTGGCAACAGCTTCCTAAGGTTCCTTGTAAAATGTCATGTGGCTAAAGACATATTGAAGTTACTAAAATAGGTCTTGCTACAGTAGATAAAAACCTGGACTTTTTTAAAAAAAGGAACAAAAACCTACAATCCTGACATCTTATGGGGTTTTAGCTGTAGGCATTTCCAAGCCTGCTCTTTTGATTTAGTTCAAAGAGTCTTTCAGCATAGGCTGATTTTTTTTTTACAGCATTTGGACTTAGTTGGTAAACTGAAAATGCTTCTTAATCTTGAAATTATTTCTTGTCTTTAGGACTCGCTAGCTGAAGTTGAAGAGAAATATAAGAAGGCTATGGTGTCAAATGCTCAACTGGATAATGAAAAGACCAATTTCATGTATCAAGTGGACACTCTAAAGGATGCATTGTTGGAACTGGAAGAACAGCTTGCAGAATCTAAGAGACAATATGAAGAGAAAAGCAAAGTAAGTAGCAGCAAGTGAGAAGTCTTACGTGACGTTCTCATAAGCTATAAGAAACCAAAGTGAAACATTTTCTTAACCCTACTGATATATAGAGAAAGCATTCCTCATGGTGGCTGTAGATTTTTTTGAGATCTCAGACAACTTTCTTTAAAAGGGACTTTCTTCAACAGATACAGTAATAACTTATGGTGGGTTCACACATGGTCTAGGGATGTAGACTAAATATGTACATAATGTAGAAGTAAGCCTTGGCTTTTTTATGCAATCTCATACCTGGTGTTAAAACCTGAACCTGAGTCAGAGCCTATATAGGCGCTACTGCATTATTACACCACATGAATCACATGCGTGGGGCCTAGCCACACAAGCATTTATGCAGGTAGAATGAAAGGCACTATGAATGGTGGAGGATAGCTCTCGAGCCCCCAAAGCTTGCTTACATGACCAACCATGTGCATAACGTACATACTGTGTCAATATGTGGCTTAGCATGTAGATGTGCAACCTGTAAAAGGAAGAAGATTACTAAATGGGAACATTTGGAATGCTTAGAGGGAATAATAAAACATCCTTTGCAAAATTAATTTTATTTGTATAAATAAGTTCACAAGCTAACTGTAAAATCCTTACTTTGTAGGATTTTGAGAGGGAAAAACATGCTCACACTACATTGCAGTTTCAGTTCATGGAAGTCAAAGAGGCTTTGAAGCAAAGAGAAGAACTACTTGCAGTAAGTGAATTCTTAGTATTAAGGAAATAAGCTTTCGTCAATATGTCATACTTTGGCTGATGAAACACAGCGAATCAACTTTCTAGCTTCAGATTTTCAACAAAAATGTTAATTCTTCAGGAATTAATTACAGTAGCTAACGTTTAAGCCTCCTGGAGCAATAGAAGCAAGAACATTTCAGTGCACTGTTCTAGGTTAAATTCTCATTACTGCCATCAAAAAACCCACAAATGGTAATATCTAATAGGAGCCCATCCATGTGCAGTTGCAGTACAGCGCCTCTGGGGACAGGCCTACATATGAGCAAAAATGCTGATTTCTGGCAGGGGTTTGACCTGGCCTTTCCAGAGACCAGTGTTGTTGCCTGCGTGGAGGTTTACCCTCGGAAGTGCTATATCGTGGCTGTGCGTGGACCCCTGTGGATATTACCTAAACTACGTACAAGTTTTCACAGGTAGAGCTCTTGCTTTTACTTTTCACATTTACATGGCATTTCCCTTTTTTAAACATTTTAAATTATTGCTGGAGACACAAAATACTTGGAGGGAACTTTCACTCAAGTGTCAGGGGGTTCTGAATTAAAACCCTATCCACAGAAACACGCTTCCCGGGGCCTAAAAAGAGCTGGTTCTCTCCACTGCTTCAAACGTTGGAGATGATTACTATAATTTGAGACAGAAATGGGAAACGTAAGCCCTTTCCCCACTACTAGGATGAAAACACGGGTGGAGGAATATGGAATGGAAATAGCTTACAACTATTATTTTCATTTCTCTGGAGCTACCTGATCCTTTTGAGGTGGAATAGGACAGTGAGAAGAGAATGCTGGTAATGGCTATGGAAAGGGAAGATCCACTTGCTCTTCCAGTCAGATGTTAGCACGGTTGGTTCTGCAGTTTAAGAAACTGCAATAGCTCTGATTTTCCCCCCTTAGTCAGAGTCGTATTTTATCTTAAGAGGAATTTGTTTTGGATTTCAAGGTAGAGCTATGAAAGTTGTGTAAACAGGTAGGTTTCTTTGTCTTAGTTCATGTATCTTTTTATTTCATTTTTCTTTGTAAATAATGCAACCTTGAATTTTTCTTCTGATTAACTCTCTTGACTGCTTTCTGTCTTCTTGTTTTCTCCTGCACCTCAGGAAATCCGACAACTACAACAGAAACAAGAGGGCTATGTCAGGGAAATGTCTGATCTTCAGGAGACAATAGATTGGAAAGAAAAAAAGATAGGGGTAGGATTCATAACCATATCCCCCCCCCCAATTGTTCAGATTACCAGTGCTCTTTTAAATTAGATAAGGTCATGAGTGCAGTCATCTCAGTTAATGACATGGTTAGGATTTAAAATGTTTTTTATACCTTCTGAAGTGCTTCTGCCTGCTAGTTCTCCCATTCTGAATACAGAACCATGTGCTGCTTTGGAAATGTTCTGGAGACCCGAGCAGTTAAATCAGGGGGCCCCTAACCATAGCTTCTCATTTTACTGAAACTGTTAAAACTATGTTTACCAGTTTTGGAACAATCCAGGGTGAAACGGAAAACTATTTGAGGCTTGCTGGTTTGATTACTCACATGGCAAAGGGAGAAGTGAAAAGGCAGTGCACCTGGACAAAAGACTCATATCTCAGCTTATTAAGCCAAGTTGTGATCATCCAAACACAGTCAATGTTTGGACACCATGATGTCTGTTCTGATCACTACCGCGCATTGCCCTGTTTATTCAGAAGGAATTTTGATTGTAAATGGCTTCAGCAGGGTGCCATGTTAAACAGTTACTTACCACCCCTACTAGCTGGTAAACTTGCTTATGAGTAGCTACACCATTGTGCCACTTCAAAAATAATAATTCTGCCCCCATTTTGCTATTTTTTAAAACAGTTGCCCATTCATTCAAGTGATGGTTGTGCTTTTAATAATAATAATAATAATAATAATAATTATTATTATTATTATTATTATTATTACGGTCAACAAGACCAGCAAATTGTGTTTTTAATTTAAACTTCGACCTTCACTAGAAATGTATTAATAGTAGTTTCAAACCAAAGAACATTCTAAGAAATGTATCAATCAATTCATTTGCTTTGATTTAATGAAAAGATTTTTATAATGCTATTCATAAAATGTCACAGTAACATCCAATAATACAGAAAAAAACCAATCAATAAAACAAATTCAATAACCAGCAGTGGCTATCAGCATAAGAAGCTGAACAATGGCATCACAATTAAAATGTCAAAATCTGCACTTTGATTTCAGCCCAAAAGTGAACTGGCAGCCAGTGCAGCTGCTTTCTAACAGCTGAAGTATGAGAAAACAGTGCCACACCTGTCAACAGGCAGGCCACTGAATTCTGTACTAGCTGAGGCTTCTATACTGATTTCAAAGACAACCCTACATAATCTATTCTGGAAGTCACCAAAGCATGCATAACGCCTAGGGTATTTTGTAGATAGGTGGGGTATAAATTGAATAAATAAATAAATAGAAAAAAATAGTAATATCTTCCCATAGAAGGAGAAGCTGATAAATGACACTCAAGGTCATGGCTGCCACCTGGAAAACCAGGAGCAATATCCTCACACTTTGACCCTGGTCCTTACAGAGGAGTGAGGAAGCCACTCCACTGAGTCTCTCACTCTCATTAACTGTTTTGACTTTGAGTTTATTCACCCTAATGCAGTCCACCACTGATTACATCAAATCTTGAAAAGCTTGAGGGACAAGGCTGAATCCTGAAGGATCCCACAGGACAGTTCCCATGGGCAGGAACAAGTGTTCCCAGCACCATCTTCAGTAATCTATCCTCCAGGAAGGAATTGAATCACCACAATGTGGTGCTCCAAAGCCTCTATCTCAAAAGGAAGTCATAGTTGATGATGCAGAGAGATCCAGGAAAATAAGAGAGCACATTCCCTGTCTTTCCTAGCAAAAGTTGTTGACCAGGGCAATCAAGGCAATTTCAGGCCTGAAATCATTCTGAAAAGGATCTGGATTCTCAATCTAATTAAAGAGAGTTGGCCAGCTGCTACTCTTCCTCAGAAATGGCAGATCGGAAACCAGTCAATAATTGCCCAGCTTAAAGAAGGATCTAATGACTGTCTTCTTTAAGGTGGCCAAAAGAAAATGTTCAGCTAAAGATGCATTATCAGTCTTACTATGCTGGCCAGAGTCTCATGATTGGCCATCACTAATCAATATAAGCAAGAGTCAAAGGGGGACTGCGTTGTGGAACAAATTTCCTCAAGTACTTTCTCTTCATCCTCAGATGAAATCATTTAAGCAACTACTATAGAAGAGGCACTAAGCAGACTTCCACAGGCTCTGTCATTGGACAACACTATTGTCCATTAGCTTTCAGCAGGAACTACCAGAATAGTTTCTCCTTACAGAAATGCAACTAGAAATTTGCCCCTTAAAAAAAATCACAAAACCCTGCAATATTCCTTGTCAGAGCTCATCTTACTTGTTCCCTATTACAATAGGAGAGATTTAAACCTCTTTATCATTGTGGTTTCAGTAAAGAACTAAACATGTTTAATACTCAAAGTATTGCAATTTATTTTCAGTAATGTTGTGATAGAGTAAAACTTAACCACTAAATGGACTGTGAGGGGCTTTAAGATTCTAGTAAGAAAAACATTAGCTTGTCATTGCAATTCTGTATGGTACTGTTAAATCCCTTGATTTAACCCTAAAACTAACCATAAAGCCATATAAACAAAAAAAGGGGAAACCAGGAAAGTTGGGACAAAACCATATTTGTGGTTATAGGCTAGTGATGTGGAGCATATGTGAAACCAAAAATTGTAAGGGCCAAGCTCAACTTAACAACACAAGCTTGTTACATGCCTATGTGGCATGTACATTTTAAGTATTGCTTAGGCTGTTTAAACATGGCATATTTATGCAAATGGAAACATCTGTAAGGGATAATACTCACAAATCCTGAAATAAAATTCTTTCCTCTTCTTGTCTGCAAATTCCATTATTCTTTGCATTCCTGAAACCTGCTTTTTGCTAATTTTCCTTATCTTTATTTTTCTCCTCCCTCCTTTCCTCTTCTTGTTGTCACTTTATCTTCCACTTATTCCTTGAAAGGCTTTAGAGAGGCAGAAAGAGTTCTTTGATTCCATAAGAAGTGAGCGAGATGATCTTAGAGAGGAGGTGATTGTGCTGAAGGAACAATTGAAGGTATGCAGAAACAACAAAAGAAACAGTGTAAAAAGAATTAAATATTTCTTTCTGTGTGCCAGAGAAAAAGCTAGCTAGTAGTAGGGAGGTGATTGTTTAAGTGGTGGCAGAGTGGGCACATCTTTATTTTCTTACTTAGTTTTATCCTTTCATTGTACTGTTCTGTTAAATCCATACAGCTACATTTGATAATCTGTAAAGCATAAAAGCATGTACTCAAACATTTCCTATTTGACAGAATACATAGGCTGTGCCACCTCTGAAAACCAAAGCCGTATTTTGAACTGTTTTCCCTTATACCAGTAGCACAATCTATTAGGAACATCACATGCTTCAAACTGTATTAAAACAAATAAGTGTTGCAAAGCAGCATACACAGTGGGTTGGGTTCAGAGTTAACATGGAAGTTCGTGTGGTGTAGTTGCTGGATGTTGGGTTTGGGAATTCATTTGTTTGGCTATAAAATTCATTCTAGATAGCTTTGGTCAAGTCAATCACCTTAACTCACCTCATGGCCTTTTTTAGAAGATAAAATCCTGCTATGAATTCCTTGAAGGAGCAAGGATTAAAAAGGAATTATTATTTTTTGCAGAGCCCAAGACATCTGCTGTTCAACCAATCTGTTAATCTAAATACTATATAACCTCTTTTATCAAGACGTTTCTTCTGTGTACCAAATCTTTGATTTGGGTATGTGTAAACACATTTCATGTTCTAGTACATAATGTTATAATGTTATTTTATTATTTCACTCACAGCAACATGGACTAATACCCAACTCAGAAGTAGCTACCAATGGAGAAACCTGTAGTGGTCTTAATAATGATGGACTATCAAGTTCTTCCAAGATTGTTCCAGGGATAAGTCATGACTCTAAGGTAGCTGGAGATGGTACACTAGGTAAGTGTTTGCACTCCACTAAGATTTGTTCCTACCTTTGCATGAAAAATTATAATCTGAACAATTTACTAATCACCAGCATGCTGCTCATACAATCACTTCTGTGCATTTTTTTTTTTTGCTAAATGCCAATTATCACTTCAAGCACAATTCATTGCCATTCACAGGGGATGTTAAAAGTAATTCCTTTTATTCCCCAGGTCCAGGGAAACAAATGACTTAAAGACATAACAGAGCCATGCATACATTTTATATAGACTTGTGCAATCATAAACGTCCAGAGCAACTCAAGTTGCTCTGGCCCCCAGCAACACATGGGGAAAAGATGAAGATTAGGAGCACTTGAAACTTTGTAAGGTTAGGATAGTAATATAGAATTATTACTTTTATTTATGCTGATGTTTATGTCAGAGCAAATGATTGTAGTACTATATAGTACTATAATAGTACATTTGAAATGGCCACATTCATGATCAGCAGCTTTTGACCCCTAATACTTTCCTAGAGCAATAAAACATAACTTTGCCTCAAAAATATTTATAGCAAACAGGCAGGTCAGAAGGGCAAAGTAAAATATTAAATCTACAAAGCCTTTTATTACTTACCTTTATGAAGAAAATGGAGATGATAAATTTGAATCATTGCTGTCATACAATTGTGAACACAATAGGGAACCAAATAATTGCTGTCAAGGTATGGCTCAAGTTCTCTTTATGAGGTGCAAAATAATTCCTTCCCCCATTTTTGTAATCCTAAACCAGTGTATAGTACATTTCATTAAAACTGATTCAACAATTTTATATAGCTATATTTAGAGCACCAGTTGATGGTGCTAGTTAAAATATAGTATTAAAACTAGGGCTTTTGTAAAACTTTTCATCTTCAATTATGTTTACAAATGCAGTATAGTTGATATGAGGGATGGGGATGCATTTTGCTGATCAGACAACTTACTAATTCAATTGCTGCTTTGCCTTCACATAATTGGCAAAGGCTGATCTTTCTTAACCAGTTGTTTTGATTCATTCTCTCTTCTGGGTTTTAAGCGGGGAGGTAAGTGTTAAACTAGTCTCCCTACAATGTGGTCCCTTCAACTTTCTTAATGATCTTTTAGGCAGAGCCAATGAAGTGGAGATGAAAAATGAGATTTTGGAGAATGTGGGGAAAAGAGAAATCTTACAGAATACTGAGCATGAGGAACACACAGAGGAGACTAAGGAGCAGGAAATTGTACAGGAATGTTCGGAGATAAAGACGTTGCATGCTGATGAAAATGCGGAGGCAAAGAAAATCAATGAAGGCAAAGTTGCATCAACATTGATATTAAATAGTGGACCTGAGGAGTCAGATAAAAGTCATTCAGAGCATGTTCCAGGAATTGCTTATTCCCTTGAAAGCAGTGATACAGTTGAATTTAGGGGTGAAGGGGGGTCACTTGATGATTGCACAGAAGTGAAAGAGTCTGATGGAAATGTTGTAAATACAGTTGGTAATCAGAATAAAATAGCAGGTCCAAGCATTGAGGTTAATCAAAAAATAAACACAGATATAGAAATAATTCCCCAAGAGCACAGTAAAGAAAATCAAACAGATATTGTTATTGATGAGACAGAAGGCAATAATAATGAAGTATTTGAGGAAGCTTTGGATTTTGTGAGTAACAGCCACATGACAACTGCTAGTCAGTCAGAATCACCAGAACTGATGTCAGGTATTGACCCTAATGTTAAACAAAACAAAATGGTTGAGAGTGATTTGGATGGACAGCTTGATAAAAATCAAAGAGTTATTACAATAACTGATGAAGCTGAATGGGGTAAAAATGAAGCAGGTGGCATTAATAAAGAGAATGAGACAGAAAATGTAGTCCAGCAGCAGGTGAACAAAGTAGTAGCTTCTGCAGTAGAACTTTCAGGAACACTGTGTACTCGGGAACAAAAACAAGTTGAAATTGAAGAAATTCAGGCCCTATTTTCAAAACAGGGTATATTTGCTGAAGAGGAACAAAACAAGCAAGGGATGGAAGCAAGAGAAGATAATGCTGAAGGGAGTCCTGCTAAAGTGATGAATCAAAGAGAAGCTTTGTTCAAAGCACTGGAAGCCCGTTTAGATTCTGAGAAATATGAGCAAAATGCCATAAAACAGCTTCTTACAGAGGAAACTGTTGAAGACAATTTAAGTCAGAGTGAATGCCAGACTCATGAGGAATGGAAGGTAGACCTAGAAGATGATTCAGGAGAAAGCAAATCAGAATTCATAGATGATGGCAAAGCTTTGGCAGATATAGCAACACTACATGAAGACATTGCTGATAACAGCCATGATGAAGACTACAGCATGACACAAGTTAACGACTGGCCTACAGAAAAACAGACTGCAGACAAACAAGACAAAACTATTCGGGACTCTACTACAATCGCAAGTATAAAAACTGAAGATGTTAAAGGGAATGAAGGAGACAGGAACCATGGAAAGGCTGAGGAAAAAATTCTTGAAGTTTTGACTGATAGGGAAGAGGATGTTTGTCTCATATCACAGAAGACTGAATTCAGTGACCAAGACAGAGAGCCTGACAGTGAAGAATATCATGAAGCATTTGATTTTGATGAATCATCTTTTGGAGAACTTAAGACTACTGAAAGGAGTAATAATCAGAGTAATGAATCAGAGAAATATATTTACCAAACACAAGAGAAAGATGTGATTGCAGAAAGTGGAGAGCAGAATGTAAGCAAAGAGGTCTATGAAAAAGAATGCATAGATAAAGAAAATCTTGCTGATGAAGATAAAAAGGAGGAAATATACCAAAGCTCAACAGATGAGGTGGTAGATGAGGCCATGTTGACTGAAAGTGAAAATAATCAGCAGCAAAGAAAGGAATTTGAAGAAGCTGAACATTTGCAAACTGATCCTTCTGTTTCCTGTTCTTCAAAGGCACAATGTGAAATATTGGAAGACACAAACACAAAGGTATTAGATGAAATTAATTCAAAACAAATTGCTGAATGTACACCAGAGCAGTTGGCAAAACTAGAGAGTTCTGTGGATGAAGACCAAGAGGAAGCCCTAGTGAGTAGGAAGGGTAAAGGTAAATCTCGGGAAGATTGTGTTATATCGTAACCTCAGGTCATTGTTGCATGTTACACACCAGCTATCTGATAAGTTACAAAGCAAAAAGGTGTGCGCGCACACACACACACAAACACACACACACACACACACACACACATATATATATACATATATATATTAAAAAGTAAGAAAAAATGTCTAACTTCTGATTCATTTGGAAGGAAGAGTTCACACTCTAAATCAGGGAAATCTGGTGCCCTACAGATGTTTTAGGTTACATCTTCCAGAATCCTTTACCGTTGGCCGTACTGGCTGGGATTGATAGGAGTTGTAGTCCCAAACATCTGTAGGGTACTAGGTTGCCTATTTCTGCTCTAAATACATGCATATAACTCATTATCTGTATCAATAATGAAAGTATATGAAGATTTTCTTACCTCTCAGATTTAATTGCTGTTTATCATAACGAAACAAAACTATTAATTATACTAATATCTAACAACGTGCTTCCACTAAGCATACAATATGGTATGTGATCTTTTCAGTATTTTAATGAAAGCTAAGATCTGAACACCTTTATAATACATACTAGCTAACAACTGTCAGACACATTTATATTTGATTCAAATTTGAATAAAGCACTGTAGCTTCAGTATCCTTTTAAAAAGGCATGTAATTTGCAGGAGAGTGATAAAATTGCGCTTTGAACACATTTATTGTTGAAACATTCCAAATTAATGTCACTTCTATTGCCAAAAGATAGCTAGATCAATATAGGAATGTTGCGTAATGTAGAATTAATGAAAAGAACTTGTAAGTGAAGAACTGTTGGTGGTTAATAGGAGTAAGTGTACGCCTCAACCATTTCATACCAAATCACTGGGTTGGATCCAGAACAAGTTAGTTGCACTTACATTCCATTGAAATCAGCGGGACGTAAGCATGACAAACTTTTCATACTGATTTCAATATGTGACTGACTTGCACTGGATCCAACCGACTGTATATATATATTTATGTTTAAGAATGTTTCAGTTCACATTGTGCTTAACCTTTCTATCAAGTAATATTTACTGTGAATTATAACAAATCTGTTTTCTTAAAAATTTATATTATATGCTCTATTCAACCCCAACCCCCAGCAATACATGTAAATGAATATTTTGTAACATTCCTCTCTGCTGGAATAGGCAAATTTTAATGTCTTTATGAATGCCTTAATAACTGTTTAAAACTAAAAATCACTGGTAATGGCAACTGCTGTTGAATGCATTAAATGCCTTCTTAAACTTGCTGTCTTTAAAAAAACAACAACCAATGTATAAGATGATTTGAATAATGGAGACAATAAAGATGTTTCTCAGTGTTTAGTAACTAGGAGTATTTTTATTGCATAAAGAAATATTCTATGTGTTGTTTTAGGCTATTAAAATTAAGGGAAGATGCAAATTCTGAACATTGTAGAGCTATAATGGTATAACAAATAATAAATGTATTTCTTGTATGCAAGTAATAAAACACAAAAACAAAATATATGTCACATCGAGATGTATATAATAAAATTTTTATATTGTAAAACGTCTTCACCCTGTGTTTATAAAGCTGCTTAAAATTAAACTGCTACTACTCCTAATATTTTTATACAAATTTATCATAGAATCATAAAATAGTGGAGTTGGAGGCCATTGAGTCCAACCCCCTGCTCAATGCAGGAATCTGCCTCAAAGCCTACCTGACAGATGGCTGTCCAGCTGCATCTTGAATGTCTCTAGTCTGGGAAAGCCCACGACATCTCTAGGCATTTGGTTTCATTGTCGTATTGCTCTAACAGTCAAGAATTTTTTTCCTGATGTCCAGCCAGATTCTGGCTTCCTTTAACTTGAGCCCATTCTTCCGTGTCCTGCATTCTGCGATAATCGAGAAGAGACCCTGGCCCTCCTCTGTGTGACAACCTTTCAAGTATTTGAAGAGTGCTATCATGTCTCCCTTCAGTCTTCTCAAGGCTAAACATGCCCAGTTCTTTCAGTCTGTTCTCATAGGGCTTTGTTTCCAGACCCCTGATCATCCTCGTTGCCCTCCTCCGAACCCACTCCAGCTTGTCTGCATCCTTCTTGAAGTGTGGTGCCCAGAACTAGACATACTACTCAAGATGAGGCCTAACCAGTACCTCTCACAATTTGGAAGCTATACTTCTATTAGTGCAGCCCAAAATAGCATTTGCTTTTTTTGCAGCCACATCACACTGTTGGCTCATTTTCAGCTTGTGATCTACAACCATTCCAAGATCCTTCTCGCTTGTAGTATTGCTGAGCCAAGTATCCTCCATCTTGTAACTGTGCATTTGGTTTCTTTTTCCTAGGTGTAGAACTTGGCATTTATCTCTTATTAAATTTCATTCTGTTGTTTTCAGCCCAACGTTCCAGTCTATCAAGATCACTTTGAAGTTTATTACTGTCTTCTAGAGTATTAGCTATCCCACCCAGTTTTGTGTCATCTGCAAATTTGATAAGCATTCCCTGCACCTCCTCATCCAAGTCATTAATAAAAATATTGAAGAGTACTAGGCCCAGGACTGAGCCCTGCCGTATCCCGCTCGTTACTTCCCCCCAGTTTGAGAAGGTACCATTGATAAGCAGTCTTTGAGTCCGATTCTGTAGCCAACTGTGCATCCACCAAATAGTTGTTCCATCTAGCCCACTTTGAGCTAGTTTGCTAATCAGAATGTCATGGGGCACTTTGTCAAAAGCTTTGCTGAAGTCAAGATATACTATATCCACAGCATTCCCACAGTCCACAAGGGAAGTTACCTGATCCAAGAATGAGATCAGATTAATCTGGCAGGATTTGTTCTTGACAAATCCATGCTGACTTCTAGTAATCACTGCATTGTCTTCAAGATTGACTTCTTAATAATCTGCTCCAAAATTTTCTGAGGGATTGATGTCAGACTACCTGGTCTGTAGTTCCCAGGTTCCTCCTTTTTGCCCTTTTTAAACATTTATTCAGCTGGTATCTACCTACTTTTATTTGTTATGTTGTTGTTTTAGATGTGGCAGTTCTTCACAAAAGCAAAGTATCTGTTCTATGCCAGCAGTATAGAAAGCTTTAAAATCAGTAACTTCAAAGTTACATAAAATAGATATTTTCTCTGAGAAAAGGATTCCCAGACTATGAGCAGTAAAGTCATGAAATAGTATTTGAAATCTTGGTACACATGATCTACAGGTTTGAATGCCTAGGAAGATTTCAAGCATCAGTTTGCAAAAAGGACAGGATTGAGCACTGATACCCTCATTTCCAAAGAGTTGCTATCTCTTCATTCCTTGAACATCAGCAAAGCTACAGTTTCTCATATTTCTTGGTGCCTGCATTGAGAATATGCCTGAACTGTAGGGAAAGTGGTAACTTTGAATGCAGCAGACAAGCTCTTGGGACTGATTGCATGGCCTGGAGGAATGTGACTGTATAGACTTCACTCACCCTGTGTTCACAGAGTTCTATATAATGGAAGAAACACATTTCTCATTTAATGCTTGTTTATACATTCTACTCATGGATGTGGAATTAATGGTAGCAGGTGTTTGCCTTCTTCTGACAAACTAGGGATATATAAGTAAAAGTGGTTATAATGCATTTTGTATGTCAGATATGTAGCTTGTCTATGGCGTGAACTAGGTATAGCCTAGCTTTGATCGAACAACTTGATCAGCGATGATGACAAAGACAGTTATTTAGCTTTGATACGAACAAATACATCTAGAGTTGTAGTAATTTATTACAAAACTAGAGATGATTTACATTGTTGATGGAGTTGCGGCTTTCATATGAGGGTTCTCTTTGGGGTTTCAATGGGTGGCAACCTAAGTGGTACGTTTATCCCTTGGTAACTGCCATTTCAATTAATCCTATATGAATTAACACTTAAAGTTTTGATTAATGGTATGTAAGGAATAGATTGGTGACACACTGTTCATCCTTACTGCTGCTCTGAGATAATTTCCTGTTGAATAACCACCCTATATCTTGATTTATGATTCATCTATATTTTGAAAGAAGTGTGTTGGGTGGGGGGGATACAGGAGAACAGGAAGGATGCTAGGGAAAAGGATAGTATTTCCACTGTTATAGAAAATGAGAGAATACTGTCCAATTGCTTTCCTTTAATTTGTTTATCTTGTATAGGCCTATCAAACTGGCATGATAATGACCATCCTGCACTTTCCAGAAATGTACAAAGATGATTCTGCCCTCTGTAAATCCTCAACATAATTCCTGAGAAATCCTAATGTTACTGCACTTTAATAATATTTAGTTTTCTTTCTAATGTTTATTTTAAAAGACGGTTATACAACAGACTTTTAATACTCAGATGGTTTGGAGAAGGTGAATAAACTGATATTGTCCAATTTAGTTCTCATTGGATTTACCACAATATCACCAGGTCAGAAAAGCAGTTCTAAAGCCTAAAGAAATGATTGTCTAATTATCACAAAAGTTACCTTTTCTTTTTTGCAAGGGGCTTAGCGCTGTTTTCATTTTTTTATGAAAATTGCCATGTAGTTACAGCTTCCTAAATTGTATTGAGCTGTTTAATCATTTTTTTTTACAAACAACGAATTTCAGATTTAGAAACTTTGCAAACCCTATGTAAGCTTTATATTTATACTAACGTCATGGTTGTCCCAAATAAAATGTTTATAACATAGAAAAGATACATGGAGTGCAACACAGCTATATAGACTCAATAGGTCTGTTGGAATGAGACTCCTCAGGTTGTAATGAACACCACTGACAGAACAGATTTCCCCTTCCCATCCTTAATTCTGCTCCAGAGATTTGGAAGAAATTGCCGGGGGGAGGGGCAGGGTAGAGGAAAGTGGTCCCTGTCGTGCACTCACAATGTTAATTGTTCACATTCCTTCTGTGGTAAGCATACTGTTTGATTTCTGGGAAAATGTGCAGTAAGATCTACACAACCAGTAGCACTTCTTTGTGAACGTCCCCATGCAGTAGCCCATTAAATATCCCTTGTGTATTTTAGAAAGTAACTTGAAGTTAGTTGATGGACGAGCAAAGAATTTGGGCAAGAGTCAGTTAGTGGTTGAGGTAAAGAAAGGGAAAGGGGAGAAACCCCTGTGGGTGTTGATAAAGCGGCTTGTGAAATCATTGCCAGAGTTTATATTAGTATGTTTATTCAAGTCAAACACAGGAAGCTTATTGATCATTGGATTACTTCATAATTACCTTCTGGAATGTGTGAATCTGTATTATATGGGGAAATAAAATGCATGCTTTTAGAATTCTAAACATTTAAGAATTGATTTGTTTTTCAAGTTCAAGAATACACTAGAAAATTGGGGTGTGAGTCTTCCTACATTGAGAAATATTTCAAGGTGAATTTTTCAATTTGGAAAAATCTGAAGCCACCCATATAACTTCATAGATATCAGATGACAACCTTATAAAGAGTAGTACCGTTTTTAAAATGTGTGGCTAATTGTAATAGTGTATTGACGTTTTTGTGATGCTGTTAAAGTGTAAAGATTTGTGAGATTTTTGTATTCCAGTGTTTGACCCTAGAATTCTTGCATGCTACCCTATAGTAGAAGATTAGCCGCTTTGCATGCAGCTGGGTGCTTCTACTGAAGTGACAAGCATGCTTTGTGAGGCTGGCATAACCTCCCTTGGCTGAAACCCATTCCCTGTCCTGTTTGTGACCTCATTTCCTGTGGTACGTGCATAACAACATTTATCATCAGTTCCACTAACCTTCATTATTCTCTCTTTTTAAAATTAAATACATTCCTTGACATCTTCCACTTAACAATATCAACACAGAGTACTTCATATCTCTTTTTTTCTTGTAGACATTAGATTGAAAAATCTTGTTGATGAACGAGAATCTTTACTTGAACAGGTAATCAGAAATTTTCTACTTGCTCTTTGTTAGTCTCTTTGAGTATTGCCAGTTGATTCCCTACAAATTAGAGCTGATTTAGAAGGTCATATTTTCCACATAATGATTGGAATTAAATGAAATGGCTTCACAGAGACAATCTACAAAACAGTATACAAGAGATTTCCGCACTTAGTGTGATGGGAGTGTCAATGTCATGTCATATACATCAAGTGTGAAAACACTTTGTTGTCATCTGGTACTTGTCTTTAAAAGCACACACATGCAAGCAGATATTGGGAAAAGGGTTGGGTCACCTTTAAAGGAACAGACCCCAAAATACATGTGTACTTCACATCTGATGAATTGCTTGGGTATTCTATGTAGTCAGACCTGAGTACAGAAATACAGGTTTGAAGCAGCCCTCTTGACAATTAAAAAGTGCAAATTCTCTTTCCACTGCATTCTCTAAAATGTAGCATAAGATACAATAGTATAGACCTGTTCGGGGGGTGGATAGTAGCATGCTTGGAGCTGTGCTCTCTCTCATCCTTAGTATCTTGAACATCACAGGCCGTTAATCAACTGTTAAGTAAAAAACAACAACTATGCTTTCATGATACCACAATCTGTAGTTAGTGTAATAATTTGGCTTCCACAAAATCTTAGCAGGGTGTTTTGTTGTCATAGTTATTTGAAAAGAATGCCAGCAGTGTCTGCAACTTTTATTTCCTGCATGACCAATAAACCTTTTCTGTTTTTCACTTTACCTATAATCTCTTCTCCTGACATCACATCATTCCTTACAAAAATAATTCAAATCCTACAGGAATGCAAATATCAGAAAATGTCAGCTGGGCAAGCTTATGGGAAAAAGTGGATTTGCACAAAATATTGTAGTTCTAATTATCCTTTTTCATATAGTTTGGCTTATTTTTCAGTAAGTTGATTTTTCTTGTGTGACTTTCAGATTAAAAAATTAAAAGCACAACTGGAAGAAAAACAGAATAGTAAAATTCAAACTTTACATTTGGAAGATGGAGTCATAGAAAACGGCACAGAGATGCATGTGATTGATCTCCAAAGTAAGGTTCATCTACGGGCTGAAGAATCTATGTTCAACTGTCAGTGACACTCACTCATTTTGTCCACTTACATGGTGAAAATATACCAAATAGAATTAAACTGGACTCCCCATTTGTTACACATTACTTCAGCATACCTCATGTACCCATTACGTGAGCAAGGCTATTGCAAGCTGAGCCAAGGAATGGAACACCTCCAATAACGTGAAATTGAATAGGTGGCCTTTGTCTTTTCTTCTGTTATCAACAGATGTGGACAGGAGTGCTGTTTGCAGGCTAATAATTCTGTTTATGGTGCGATCAAAGGTAGTCAGGTATTCACATTATGGAGACAGTTGAATAAATGTTTACCAACTTGAAAGAAAATAGCATTTTTTAGTTGGTGACTCTAGGATCTATCACTGAGTCCCAGTGGAGGGGCTTGTTAGGCTTCCAGCAATGAGTATTTCTCTTTTTTTGGCTCATAGCTTTTTAAGTTATTATAGTGGTTTTAAATGTATGTGTGTATTGTATGTTTTTGCAGTTTTAATTTTTGTATATATATTTTAAGTGTTTTAATCGTATGTAAACCGCCCAGAGAGCTTCGGCTATGGGGCAGTATACAAATGCAATAATAATAATAATAATGATAATGATGCAACAAAAAGGACAGAGGTTTTGCTTCTAGGATCAAAATCAGAAGTTACCAGCGATTATATGGAAATTAAAATCAAGAGATGTGTTCTGCTGGTGGGAGCGGGGGAGTATGAACCCTAAGCATGAGAAACATCAGAATATTATCGTTGGGGAGAATGGCATTTGAACAGACACATACATTTTTTATAAGTTACACTGTATTTATTTTAATGCCCTTGGATATTTTGGGATAGAACCTCATACTGAACTGTTTTGATGGTGGACAATTTTTAAAAAATTTCTTTAGGAGATGCAACTAGACAAATTGGTGACCTCAAATTTAAGCTTGCAAAGTCTGAACAAGAGATTACAGCACTGGAACAGAATGTAAGTTTATGCCATATTTATAACTTTCTTGAGCTCTGGATTTATGTTTTTATTTTCTTATTTTAAAGGGTTGGTTAGCAAAACCCAGGCAGTAATCCTAAGATTCAAAGCAAATTCCCCTGAAATTAGTGGAAGTTGTTCATATTCTAAACATACATACTTTGAAGTAGAAGATCACTGTTGGCATTTGGCCCAGTGAGTGTCACTGCTCTAGATTCACTGCAAGTTGATGGTGGATTCCCATGTTTTAGGCAATGACTGCTGCAAGGGTATAAGGAGCTAATGGGGCAAGAAGTCAGAAGGGTTATTGAGAGTCCAATGGACTTGGATTGCTTCAAAATATATAGCGAAAGCATTCCTTCAGAGTGTACTACATGTAAATACTAGCTCGTAGGGCACCGTTTGGTTGGCGTATTCATATTGTGTAAGTAAGGCTTTGTCATATGATTTACTCTTGCCCTGGTCGGAGTATATATGTTAGGATCTCTGACAAAGATTCTAAACATATTTCCTCACTCAAATACATTGAACTGCTTGACCCTGATTATGGGATCAGGTTTATGATCCTATTATGCCTGTGCTTCACCAACTGCATTGATTCCTGTATTTCTCTATTCAATTTAAAGTGTCTTTAATGCCTTTCATAGCTTATGGCTAGGGTATCTGTCTGTGTATCTGCCTGTACTTTGAGATCATCATCAGAAGCTCTTCTGATGCCACCAGAAGGGTCTTTTCAGTGGTGGCTTCCCAGTTTTGGAAACCTTTCCCTAGAAAACTAGCCTGGGGCTCACTCTGATGTCTCACATCAGACAAATATCTTATTATTTCCCCAGGCTTTAAACTTTTATATCCCTATTTTTGTTGTGGCTTGTATATTACTTTAATGGTATTTATACATTTGCTACCGTACTTCTATTTAATAGTTAAGTTTCTTTCATATTAGGTAATACGACTGGAAGGTCAAGTTGCTCGCTATAAAACAGCTGCCGAAAATTCTGAAAGAATAGAAGATGAATTGAAAGCAGAGAAACGTAAACTACAAAGAGAGGTAGTTACTAAATAAAGTAAAGTTATTAAATAAAGTAAAGTAGTAGTAAAGTTACTACTACTAAATTATTCTCAATAAAATATTCAGTATCAAAGGTATGCACTAAAAATATTTTTTACAAGATTAACTGTGTCTCTGTGCTGAAGAAAAACAACTTTAATAGTTTCTAGGTAGAAATAAAATCCAAATGATGTTAGTGTTTTCTCAGCTGAAAAACAAATGGAAATAATCTTCAGTACTTGACTATTTAAGGCTGGTACTGTGGGGACAGAACCTACAAACAGCTTGCACCTGGTGATAGAGCAATAACTGGCCTTTCGTTTCCATACTAGAATTGCAGCTCTTGAAGGAAACAGAAGGCTATTTATTCCCATTTGCCGAAGGAAGGCTCAGCTATGTTCCAGACATCCCAGAAACTTAAGCCCTTTAAACACATGAACACTATTTGTGGGGAGGAGTGTTAGCTCAGTGGTAGACAACATCCAGTTTTTTAAAAAGGACATTTTAAAAGCACAATTACAAACTCCCAACAAGGAAAAAAGATAGAAGACAATAGAAGAAACCAATGTGGTTCCACAAAAAGCTTATAGATGGCCTGAAAACAAAAAAGACACATGTAGGAAGTGGAAGGAAAGCCAGGCTACAAAAGAAGAGTACAGACAGGTAGCATAGGAGTGCAGGAATGACATCAGGAAGACTAAAGCTGAGAATGAGCAGAGGCTAGCAAGGAATGCTAAAAGCAACAAAAAAGCTTTATTCAGGTAAGTGCATAGTAAAAGACAGAGGAAAGAAATGGTGGTTCAACTGCTTATTGAAAATGGCAAATTGATAATAGATGATAAAGAAAAGGCCGAAGTTGCTTACCTGTAACTGTAGTTCTTCAACTGGTCATCTGTGCAATCACACTTACGGGGCTCTGCACCAGCGTGGAGCCTCGCTCGGAAACTTCCAATAGCTGACAAAGGGCTCTTTGGCCGGGAACCCCTCCCCCACCATTGTATCGCACATGTCTACTGCATTCCAACTTTATCCCTCAGTTCCTTGAGACCGTTGTTTGATCTTGAACTTCAGGATAACCAAACTCTAGGTATCAACACCAGAGTGGGGACAGTGGGAGGGTCATGGGGAAATTTTGGAGCAGATTATTAAGAAGTCAATCTGTAAGCAACTTGAAAACAATGCAGTGATTACTAGAAGCCAGCATGGGGTTGTCAAGAACAAATCCTGCCAGACTAATCTGATGTCACTCTTTGATCGGGTAACCTCCCTTGTGGACTGTGGGAATGCTGTGGACATAATATAACTTGACTTCAGAAAAGCCTTTGACAAAGTACCACATTGATCAGCAAGCTAGCTCAAAGTGGGATAGATGGAACAACTATTAGGTGGATCCACAGTTGGCTACAGAATTGGACTCCAAGAGTGCTTATCAATGGTACCTTCTCAAACTGGAGGGAGGTACGAGTGGGGTACTGCAGGGTTCAGTCCTGGGCCCAGTGCTCTTAAACATTTTTATTAATGATTTGGACAAGGAGGTGCAGGGAATGCTTATCATATTGCAGACAACACAAAATTGGGTGGGATCGCTAATACCCTGGATGACAGAAACAAACTCCAAAGTGATTTTGATAGACTGGAGCGCTGGGCTGAAAACAACAGAATGAAATTTAATAGGGATAAATGCCAAGTTCTACACCTAGGAAAAAGAAACCAAATGCACAGTTACAAGATGGGGGATACTTGGCTCAGCAATATGACAAACAAGAAGGAACTTGGAATTGTTGTAGATCACAAGCTGAATATGAACCAACAGTGTGATGTGGCTGCAAAAGGAGCAAATTCTATTTTGGATTGCATTAATAGAAGTATAGCTTCCAAATCGTGCAAGGTACTGGTTCCCCTCTATTTGGCACTGGTTAGGCCTCATCTTCAGTATTGCGTCCAGTTCTGGGCACCACACTTCAGTTGGTGACAAGTTGGAGAGGGTTCAGAGGAGGGCAACGAGGAAGATCATGGGTCTGGAAACAAAGCCCTATGAGGAGAGACTGAAAGAACTGGGCATGTTTAGCCTTGAAAAGAGAAGATTGAGGGGAGACATACCATAAGACGCCATTGATTGTAAGATGCACCTTAATTTCAGGGTCACCAACAGGGAAAAAGCTTTGCGTCGATTCTAAGACACACCTTAATTTCGGCACCTCTTCTGCCCTTCTCCCTCTCCTCCATCACCGTCGCCCGTCCTCGCTGCCGCTCCGCGCCGCTGCCAGCGCTCACCTCTGCCTGGCAAGGAGTCGTTCCCAGTAATGAGGCAAGCATTGCCAGTGGCGCGGAGCAGCGGCGGTGGCAGCAAGGATGGGCAATGGCGATGGAGGGGAGAGGGTTAGGGCCCCACAAGTCCCCCCTCCCCACTTACCTTGATTGCTGCTGCCTCAGCCTGGGAAGGCTTCAGTACTGGGAAAGAGGCCAAGATCTCCCGAGATTGTGGCCTCCTTCCCAGTACTGAAGCCTTCCCAGGCTGAGGCAGCAGCGATCAAGGTAAGTGGGGAGGGGACTTCTGACCGGCCTTGTGGGGTCCCTTGGGACCCACTAGGGCAAGTCGCAGGGAAGGGGCATGCAGAGCCCTAGTGCCTTCTGCAAAACGCGGGAGAAATCCTGCGATTGCAAGACACCATCGATTCTAAGACGCACCCTGTTTTTACAGATGTAGACATGGGAGAAAAGATGCGTCTTAGAATCGATGAAATACAGTAGCACTCTTCAAATACTTGAAAGGTTGTCACACAGAGGAGGGCCAGGATCTCTTCTCAATCAACCCAGAATGCAGGACATGGAATAATGGGCTGAAGTTACAGGAAGCCAGATTCCAGCTGGACATCAGGAAAAACCTCCTGTTAGAGTACCAATTACCTAGGGAGGTCATGGGCTCTCCTACATTAGAGGCATTCAAGATGCAGCTAGACAGCCATCTGCCAGGTATGTTTTTCCTGGCATTGCACAGGGGGTTGGACTCGATGGCCTTATAGGCCTGTTCCAACACTACTATTCTATGATGGGAAAAGTCCCTGGAGAGCTGCTGCCAGATTAGACAACAGTGAGTTAGATAGTAAGCTTCATATGTTCATATACGTTCATTTATTCTTTTTTTTCCCTATTTCGTGGGGAGCAGGGAAGTATCAGCATAATATCAGCATAGACCTAGAAGACCTTGGCTTTACCTTGGATTCACTAACTAGACTTGAGCAATCCACTCTAATTTTAACCTTAGTTGTTCCTCATGTTTTCTGTGCATACATGTGGGGTGTGTACGTGCGAAGAGTAACATCTCAGAAACATTGACAGATTAAAAAGACTTCTCTAGAACTCAAATATCTTGATCTGCGTAGGCACAGATCCCATCTGCACTGCCCAGATCTCTTAAATAATGTCAGTTACAGGTAGCGTCTTTTCTCATCTTTAAATTTTTAATAGTCACTGGGCTCTTGTAAGGATAAATGAAGGGACGTTACTCGTTCCTATTCCTCAACTTGAATATAATTTCTCTTTTTATTTATTTTCAGCTTCGTTCAGCATTAGACAAAACAGAAGAGCTTGAAGTAAGCAATGGCCATCTAGTTAAACGGCTAGAAAAGATGAAAGCCAATCGAAGTGCTTTACTATCCCAGCAATAGATGCCAGATTTTGTTAGAGTGCTTGACAATGACAACAATGCTGCAGAGGCTTATGCCTGTACCTGTTTGGGATGCTTTGTTTCATGCCTTCTGAGAGCAACAAAACTCCAAACACATGAACCCATTTGTCGTGCCACCATACTGAGGTTCCGTCTACGCAGATCTGACCTGCTGCATTATATGCATAATAATAGCTGCTCCAAATGCCTGTTCTTGTAGGTGCCCTTCCACACTGTACTCTTGAAACGCATGCAGTACAGTATCTGTTTGCCATTTAACAAGCACAGTGGGCAATTTGTAAGCTCCTCAAGCTGAAAGGCACAGCAGCTGGCTGTCGGCATTTTGAAAATGACATTGAAAGTCAAGAAAAAAAATTAAACGAACTTGAGTTTTCTTTATTTCTGAACATTAGTGGTGAAAATGACTATAATTTTCAGACTTCCTCTTATGGCAGTTTCTGCAACTGTAGCAACAGCGATAGTGTTTTCATAGCAGCCCCTTCATTTACAAAACACTGTGAAACCATAAGCCATTATGAAGCAAAAGTCCACTGGAAATCAAGGAAGAAGATGGTCTTGGAAGCAAAAGTGACCTTAAATGACTTTGCCAATAAAAATAAAAGGTTATGGAGGGATTTTTTGCGCCTGTTCAATCATAAGACTATTTTATTCAGGGTCAATAGGCAATAGCTTCAACGTTAAATAAAAGAACAGCTTTTAATTTGTATTTAATCCTCCTATTTGGAATTTAAATAAATGACTTCTTATAAAGGATGTTAACATTGCAAGAATAAAACTGTGATCCCACATTTTAAAAATCTGCATCTTATTTTATGTCCTAATTACTATACACACTAGTCAATACTAAATATAAATCAAACGTGTTATTGATTATCAGCTGGCCTGCAGAGGCCCAAATCATTTTCTGAAAACTCTATTTCTCTCTTCTTGAATAAGTGTATCAGCACAGTGCCCAATTGTCCAGGATTAGTGAGATAATGCACAAGGTCTCCATAACATGAGAAGATAGCTCCAGTAACAGATTGAGACTAATGTTTCAAAAACAAAACAAAACCCAGAAGTGGTAACAGGAAACAGGTTTCATGCCCTCACCCTAACTAGAACCTACCCAAATTGAGGGATGGTGGAAGCTTCCTGTCCAGTTTGGCTGCTTAATTGCTGCTGTAAGGACAGGAGGAAAAATTAAAGGAGAGTTGATTAGCTTCAACTAGATAATAAATAAAAGGGGCTGGATCCAGATTTTGCTCCTGTTTAAGAAGATATACCTGCTGGTAGAAGGTGAGAGGCCACTTTTTCTGATTTCTCCCACTCCCTTTAGCCCTTGCATCCTCTGAAATTCTGTTTTGAAGGGTTGGGGAACTTTCCAGAACAGTGGGGGATGCAGCACTGATGATTGCAGGGGGAGCTGGAAAAAGTTGCCTCTCCTGCCTTCTGATATCAGGATTCCTCCACTGGATCAGATTTCCATGGATGGTTTTCATTCACATATGGCAAAGTCTGGATCTACAAGAACCTGACTCCACATCCATGAAGAATGAGTAAGAAACCTAGATTTTGAGCAGCAGAATCTAGTATCACAAAACTACCTGAATTGTATTTTTTCCCATTAATCTTTTTAATATAATTTGGGGCTACTTTAAAATCCTCATTTTTTAAAATTCAAATGTACTAGATACTAGAATATATACAACTGAATAGTACAGATGTGCCCACTAGGAGATTATTATTTATTCAGGGTACGATCCTTTGGGAGGAATTCTGGGTGTTGTAGGACTTTTTTTCTGCTTAGACGCATAGAATTATGCCCTTAGACATTTAAAACTGAGTAATGCATTGACACAACTGGCCACAAAATTGTCTGTGTACTACAGTACTATATGAATGAGTGTGTGTGTGCACACATGCCTATATGTTTATCAATTCTACTTATTTGGCGTTAGCACTCTACCTTTGAATCTTTTTCTGAAATACTGGGGAATTAATTGTTTAAAAGAATGCAGCAACAGCTGCACTCACATTTCTCCTTGTTATGGGATGGTTATAGGGATCATTTGTGGTATAAAAATTGTTTGTGTTTAATATACCCATGCCTGAAAAGAATATGTGGTAGAATTTAATATTAAAGAACTAGAATCTGTATTAGACAATGCCTTGCCCAGGCATATTAGTATGCCTTGGAATTACTGGAAAGCTTTGCAAGGAAGATAACAGGGAAAAGCCTAATTCTCTATTTATAAATAGAAGGTAAAATGCAATAGTATATGTTTTTATTTCAGTTGGACCAAAATAAACTTTAAAGAGCTCAAAGCACTATATATGTCAAGCTTTAAAAATCCTAATAAATGGAGAGTAGGACCATGTAAGCAGCCTTTGATTCCTTGCAAAGATATAATTGAGAAGACCATGTAACCACTTTGGGTTTCTTGCAAGAGGAAAAGACTGTATATATGTAGTGTATACACCCACACACACAGTGTGGAATTGTAAGCAGTAAATGACAGGTTACATGCAAAAGGTGTAAGGGTAGCCTGATAGCATGTTCACAATAGGAAAAGCTGCTTCTGATGAGGCTGGTGAGCAGCGAAGCAGTAGGGGACAGCCATTAACTCTTTTCCCTGCCCACAATTTTCCTGCTTCAAATCCTCACAGTGAGTTCACCACCATTGGCATTTCAAATGCACATTTGCAATCTGTATGGGTATAGACCCTTAAAGTTGATCAAGTACGCTATAGGCCTGCAACAGAAATGCAATTTTTCCTGAAGAGTAGAATCACCCACCCAGAAAATCTTAAAGATATTGGTATGGTTTCAAAACGGAAATTAAATCTCCGATATAACTTTGCAGAGCTTATAATTTCCAGAAAGAATTCAAGTATCATGAACAATGTTGTTTACCACACCCGTGCATAATTGACTATTTACTAACTTAAAGTCAGTAATTAACTTGTTTTTAATCACATGATCTCCCAAACAATAAATAAATGTTAGTATTTTTACTACATAAATGTAGTAATATACCTCTTTTGCTAATGTTGAACATCTATTGGAGCCTTATTTGAGCAGGGGATTCTGGGCCCAGTACACTTTCAAACCAAACCTTCCTAAATGTTTTAGCATAATTTAAGATTAGTTTGGGGGGCCCAGCTTGTCTCCACTAGAGATACTGTTGATGAGTACCAGAAATAAGGCTTCTCCACGATGGCATGATTATGGTATACTGCCACAGTAATGATTTGACTCTCCCTCCCCTCCTACTTTTAGATAAGCTGTAAAGACGTTTTTATTCATCTCTGTCACTTGAGGCTCAGGTGGCACGGAGTGCCTTCTACCAGCTTCAGTTGGTGGCCCAGCTACGCCCCTATCTGGTCACGGATAACCTGGCTTCAGTTGTCTATGCTCTGGTAATCTCCAAATTGGATTACTGCAACGCGCTCTACGTGGAGCTGCCTTTGAAAACGGTTCAAAAGCTGCAGCTTGTGCAAAATGCAGCGGCCAGATTGATAACAGGAACCAGAAGGTTCAAACATATAAGACCGACTCTGGCCCGCTTGCATTGGCTGCCTATACGTTTCCGAGCCCGATTCAAGGTGCTGGTTTTAACCTATAAAGCCTTACATGGCTTGGGTCCACAATACCTGATGGAACGCCTCTCTCGACACGAACCTACCTGTACACTACGATCCACATCTAAGGTCCTCCTCTGATTGCCTACTCCGAGGGAAGCACGGAGGGTGGCAACAAGGGAGAGGGCCTTTTTGGTGGTGGCCCCCCAATTATGGAATTATCTCTCCGATGAGGCTCGCCTGGCGCCAACATTGTTATCTTTTCGGTGCCAGGTCAAGACTCTCCTCCCAGGCATTTAACAGCATATGTTGAGGATTTTGTTGTTGTTGTTTGACCCAGAATAGTTGTTTTTAAACAGATATTGTATTTATAACCTGTTTTTATGCTTTTAATGGTTTTAAATTTTGTGTATCTTTTCTTAATGTTCAATGTTTTCAATTTTTGTAAACCGCCCAGTGAGCTTCGGCTATGAGGCGGTATATAAATGCAATAAATAATAATAATAATATTCAGGCAAGCATTTGATTAATACTTTTAGGCTTGCAATCATATGCACACTTTTCTGGGAATAAGCTCCAATAATACAAGTGGAATTTACTGCTAAGTATACATTGATCGGATTGCACTGTAACTGTTTTCACTTGTTTTGTGTATATTACTGCTGCTTTTCGTGGAATTATTATTTACTTATAATGGTTTTCAGAATTTGTATTAATGTTTTTATTGGATGGTGCTTTGAATTATTTTTGTTTGTTTAAAAGTGGAATTAAAATAAGTGTATGTGTGATTTCCCAGATAATACTACATCTGGTAACCACTGGAGGAGGCTCTGATGTGTGTATTGCAAATGTATCTGAAGAACAAAGGGTTAGTTTTGACTTGAAGTGACATGCTGGAATGTTTACTTGCAAAGAATTGTTGTTTTGAACATGTGAATTTCAAAGAATGGCACAGGAACAACATGGAAGAAAGATAAAAGTGAGAGCATCATGCAGCCTTAGTTTAACGCAGAAATAAAGCACGATTTTAGAGCAATTTAAGAAACTCCTGGGCATCCCGCACAAAATGGCTGACATGGGAGGCATGGCTAGTAAACAAAGGGTAAGTCACCCACCCAAAAGACAGAGTACAAGGCAGAGGTGAGGTCTATGTCTAGTCCCCTTAATTCCTTTAAACTCAATTTTCAGCACCAACAGAAACCTATTTCACAGAAGGCAAACTCCCCCCGCACTGCCAGCCAATTCATTTCCCCATACGTTTCTCTCTAGACCACCCCACACATTCTCTCTCACCCTGGCTTCACCACCCGTGAACAGACTCTCAACCTCACATGCCCCAAGCCAGCCATCTTCCATCTTTTCTTACGCACACAAGACCCCATTTATCCATTATGTATGGATAGACACACAAATGTCCCCTCTTTCTCAGTCCAACATGTGAAAACCCACACTCTTTTTCAGGATCCCTCTTTTTAAAAAGTTCTAAATCCCTTCTCTCTCTCTTTTTCTCACACATTAAGTCCCCATCCATTCAGACATACAACCCCACCACCTTAGCAAGTATGTTGGAGCAGCAAGAATCCTGCAATCTGATACATGCATTCTTCTTTCAACGCGTTTTTCCTTTCTCTATGTATCTGTATAATGCATAGAAATATCTATAACACACCTCTGTGTACTTTTAAATAAGAAAATGTTGATATCCTACCTTTCTCTGCAAAATGCCAACTTGAAATAAATTACTTGAAGAATGCAAATGCTTCTTATGCCCGCTACACTAAACTATTTTTGTTAGCACCTTTTGTGCTAGTGAACCATACAGCTATATCTTTCTCCAAAGATGCAATGGCAAAGAAAAAACTGCCACTGTTAAAAAACACACACGAGTAAGCGTTAAAAAGGCAATAATCTATGAGCTGCTACCGTACATGTCACCCATCCTGCAGGTCCCCTGCACATCAACATTTAATGTTGTAGCAGGTGCACAGTGCCAGTGTGAGCTTTCTCCCTGTCAAGCTGCGGCAGCTTCTCTCTGTCTCCCCTAGTTCAAATAGGGTGACCATATGAAAAGGAGGACAGCGCTCCTGCATCTTTATCAGTTGTGTTGAAAAGTGAATTTCAGCAGGTGTCATTTGTAGCATTCAGCACCTAGTGAAATTCCCTCATCACAGCAGTTAAAGCTGCAGGAGCTATACTAGAGTGACCAGATACAGAAGAGGGCAGGGCTCCTGCAGCTTTAACTGTTGTGAGGAAGAGGGAATTTCACCAGTTGCTGCATGCATACAAATGACACCTACTGAAATTCCCTTTTCTATACAACTGTTAAAGATACAGGAGCCCTGTCCTCCTTTCCATAGGGTCACCCTAGAACTTCAAAGAACCAACTTGTTGCAGCTTCTCTCTTTCTGCTTCTTCTCAGCTCCGTGTTTCCGGAACCACAGGGCCAAGCTCTGAACACTCCCAAAGGTGACCGGTTTTCCAAGCGGCGTTGCTTTTAAATCCCTTGCAAAGCTTGTTTGCAAATACGCTCTGCCTTTTATCCCGCGCCAACCCCCCTTCTGAGGTAAACCTGGGACGCTGAGCTTGCGAAGCTTAGTAATATTTATTTATTTAATTACATGTATATACTGCCCCATAGCCAAAGCTCTCTGGGCAGTTTATAGAAGATTAAAACAATTAAAAACAAATATACCAAAATTAAAACAGCAAAAACATACAATGCACAGCTATAAGCCTATAATCAAAACTCTACAGGAGTGCATTTAAATGTGCACAACAGACCATGGCCCTGTCCTTGCTCTTTGGACAGGGCTGCCTCCCCTTCCCCTTGAGGGTGAAGGAAGCAGTCTCGGGGGTTCGGCGGCTTCTTCCCGAAGCTCTTGGCCTCGGCCAGGGGCGGCCCTGACTCACTGCTAGCGCGGGAAGGAACGGCAGCGAGCGAAACACAGGTACGCACTCTTCTGCCAAGTCTCGCCAACTGCCGCTCCACCCGCGCCCGGTTTCATTTTGCGCGCGACCCCAGCTCTGCTCCAATCGGCGGGCAGATCCTGCGGATCGGCCAATGGCGTCTGGCCTGGGAGCGCGCGCCCTCTATAAAAAAAGGAGCCGCAGGGTCACGTGGGTGCCAGTTTCAGGAAGTCTTTTGGGGGTGGCGGTTGCTGCCGTCGTTGCGGGCGGGGCCTGGCTGTTGCTTTTTTTTTTGTCCGCGAGCTTTTTTCCCCCTCACGGATCTCGAAGCGTTTCTTTGATCCGCGGTAATTTGACGCGGGGGCGGAGGTGCCGCCCAAGGTGCGCGAAGGGTCCGGCGGGGGCGGGGCGTAGCTCCGGAGGAGAAAAGAGGCTCTTCTTTCTGAGAGCCCCGGATTGGATTTAGCCTAGAGCGGCCCCGTCCTTTCCCGGTGGGGGGGGGGGGGACATTCCTGCGAAAGAGACAGCCGCTCTGCAGCCGATGAGTACACGGAGCAACTGTACTAACCGCTCTCTCCGGCTCTCTCGAGCGTAGCTAGGATCCGGCCTCCTACTAGGCCCCCCACCCCGCCTCACACTGTCGGGCTCCACCCCCTGGTCAGTCGCCCGCCCGCCCTTCCTTGTCCGGCTCCGTCCTGTGAGTTTCACGGGAGCTGCGCAGCGGCAGCCGCAGCCCCTGGTCAAGATCTGTACGTGGGTCATACCAGAGACGCCGCTGGCCTTTTTTTTTTATTATTATTTTAGCAAAAGGGCGAGAATGGTGGGAAGACGCCTAGGCAGCGGGGCAAAGTGAGGCCCGTTTTGTAGTTTGGGGCAAATCTGGGTGCCGGTGAAAACGTGCCTCCCAGGGCCGGTGTCTTAATCCGACAGCTGCGTTTAAACGTGGAGGGAAGTCTTAACTTGGTGCTGAAATGATGGCAAAGTTAGGGCTAAGTGGGCCTCACTGGAGAGAGAGCATTCCACGTGGGGTGGGGGCAAGCCTAGAGGGCCTTCCCTTGTTGCCGTCCTCCGAAACTTCCTTGGAGGAGGGCTTCAAATGTTGTGGGGTAGGTTCCTACTGGGAGATGTGTTTGAGTTGATTGGCAGCGGGTGGGATCCAAAGAAATTGCCCAGCCAGGGGAAGTTTGGGACCTGTGTTTCTTGCGATCCAGCTCCCATGGTACAAGTAAGCGGCTTCTGAAATAGCATTTCTACTAAGGCATGGAGAGGGTTGGGAGGAGTGGGGTAGATAATCAAACTTCTACTAATTATGCAGTAGCCTTGAGTTTACCTAAAGTAGTTTTCGACGGCAGCCATAAGTCTTATTTACAAAGCGGAAATTTAGGCTGCAATCCTGTACACACTTGCTTGGGAGTATTATTGAATTTAATGGAGCTTATTTTATGCATAGGATTGCATTGTTAAAGTACTGTATTTCCTTGATTCTAAGACACACTTTCCCCCCATATTTACGTCTGTAAAAATGGAGCGCGTCTTCGAATCGATGACATTTAAGAATTGCTGGATTTCTCCAGAGCTGCCCCAGTCCACGCTGCCTCAGTCTGCCAGCGCCGGGGAGGCCGCTGCCAGGGAGGAGCTGCCGCCACAGCAGCAAGGAATGGCCTTCCCCACTCACCTCCATTGCTGCCCTGGTCCTCACCGCCAATGCAGCTTGCAGCAGCCTCCCCGGCTCATCCACTGCCACCGCAGCCGTCGCCTCAGGCCAAGATCTGCCTCCCTCCCCCCTTCGCCGCTGTGTCGCGGGCGACCCTTCTCAGACCCCCCGTCGTCGTCATTGGTCCCTCAGTCCAGGGGTGGGGGCAGGCAACGTTGAGGAGGAGGAAGAAACGGAGGGGCTGAGGAGAAAGGAATCAACCAAGGGGAGACCGCCACCGCCCTGCCGCCTGTCCTGCGCTACGCGTAGTACCCGCTCCGTTTCCTCACCAACACACCACAAAAAAAGGGCGGCGGCTGCACCAACCACAGCAACGGCGACCTTGAAGGAAAAGAGCCCCTGAGGAGAGACGCTCAGGCGGGCAGGTTTGTTTCTACTTTGTAGTAACACTGCGTTTCCAGGCCGGGGAGGCCGCTGCAAGCGAGGAGCCGCTGCAAGCGAGGACCGGCCTTCCCCCATCGCCGCCCTGGTCCTCACCTCCAACGCCACTTGCAGCGGCCTCACCGTTACTACAAAGTAGAAACAAACCTGCCCGCCCAAACGTCTCTCCTCAGGGGCTCTTTTCCTTCAAGGTCGCCGTTGCTGTGGTTGGTGCAGCCGCTGCTCTCCTTTTTTTGTGGTGTGTTGGTGAGGATATGGAGCGGATGCTACGCGCAGCACAGGGCAGGCGACGCGGCGGTGGCCTCCCCTCGGTTGATTCCTTTCTCTTCAGCCCCTTCGTTTCTTCCTCCTCCTCAACGTTGCCTACCCCCACCCCTGGACAGACTGAGGGACCGACAACAACGACGAAAGCAGCGCCTTGCCGGGGGTCTGAGGAGGATTGCCCATGACGGGGCAGCGAAGAGGGGAGGGGGGGCGGATCTTGGCCCGGGGACGAAGGCTGTGGTGGCAGTGGATGAGCCGGAGAGGCTGCTGCAAGCTGTGTTGGTGGTGAGGACCAGGGTGGCAATGGAGGTGAGTGGGGTAGGCTGTTCCTTGCTGCCACGGTGGCAGCTCGTTGCTGGCAGCGGCCTCCCTGGTGCTGGCGGACCGGGCTGACGCTGGCGGTGAGTGGGGAAGGGAGGAGGGGGACTCATGCCTGGGCCAGCCAGGCCCAGCAAGTCCCTGGGTGGCGAGTCGAGGGGGGCATGCACAGCCCTACTGTATTTCTTCAAATCTAAGATGCACTTATCCCCAATATTAACGTGTCTGAAAATGGGGCGCATCTTAGAATCGACGCAACGCTTTTTTCCAGTGGTGGCCCTAAAATTAAGTTGCGTCTTAGAATCGATAGCATCTTAGATTCAGCGAAATACGGTAGTATTTAACTTTCAACAGTATGAAATATGTGTATGTGTACGTAACTTATTAAATACTGCTTAGGGTTAGATTATACATTTCAGGGCTGAATTTTTCACTCAATTGTTAACTATTCGTTTTTATATATGCACGTCTATTTTCCTTGCTTTCCAGGACTTTTAATTGGCATATTCTTACCCAGTCACACACATGTCTAAAATATGTCATGCCCACCTTATTTTAATGAAAATTCATACGCTCGTCCACTATTGTATACAAGGCTGTGGTTTCTAAGAGATTGTTCACTTTATGAACCAGTCCCTTATTCAGTGGTGCCTTTCTATTTTCACCCAAGACTATATTTACCTACACCTGAAGTCTATAGACATGAGACTATAGATACATCAAACCCTTTTGCGGCAGTGCCTTCCTTGCCTGTTACTTTTAATCATCATCAAACGGAAAGTAGTTACTGTAGATATGCTACTGCTCAATCGAATGCCTGCAGAGTAGAAGTTCTAGAGAAGCCTAATACTATTCATAGCTCTTCAGGTGAGTTAGTTTTAATTTTAGTAGCTTGGCAACATTTTGTAATAATTTTGCAGTTACAATTTGTGTTATGAGTAATTTTAATTATAAAATACTTTTTACTTTTATTTGATTTATATTAGGGTATTATTATTATTATTATTAACCTGCCTTTCAGGGTGCACTGCCCTTACAAGGTGGCTTACAATGCTACAAAACCATGAGCATACAATTGCAACGATCACAGACATACATGTATCCGTATCAGTAGCAGCAGCATCTATTACTTACAAAAATAACAGAGGTAGGAAATTCTGTGCAGTTCATTTTTAATTAGTCTCATCAGTTTTAAAAAGCGATTTTATTATGTTTGCATCACTTAGGGGGTGTCTTCACGGCACTGGGTTGGCATCGGGTAATCTCGATGCCAAGGAGGGAACGCAGGGTTTCTGGGCAGCCATCCAGGGACCGGAGCCACCCCCACTCTCTTCCTGGTGGAACGTGACCCAAACACAGGTTGCCTTCCACCAGGCAATGTCCAGCCACACCTCCGCTACGATTCCATAGTGAGGTGAGGGACTGTCTTGAGGTCGTCTTGTGAATCCTCACCTTGCTCCGGAGAAAAAAGTCAGGAAAAGTCCCCTACTTCTTTTCTCTGCAGCTAGGTGTGCAATTGCAGCTACGTCGTATAATTGACACCACGCCTCCGCACACCCACCCCAGGGCTTTCTGAGTGTTTAGACAGCCCTTTAGTTGACCTGCAAAGAGAAGGATTTTTAGACCCGCGGAGATCCTTTTTTCCTCTGTCTGTCAAAAAAGGGAAGTTCTTGTTTGTAATGTTGGGTAACAAATGCATCTACTTATCTTTGAAGGAGGAAAAACGTGCTGTTATATAGTGGTTCAGTAGTCCAGTGGTTCTCAAACTGTTTGGTGGGTCCTTCTTGGGGGGCACAAGAGACCTGAAAATCTAGCACAACGTTCCAGAAAAGGATAGGATCATGAAACTTGAGACTTTTGCCCTTCCCTGTTTAAGACCCACGAGTTGTTTGAATGCCCATTAGCAGAGAATCCTCATTCATTCACATAGATTTGTGGGGGTGATGCCTCCCTCACTGGCCCCATCATTCCAATCTCATTTGAGTAGAACCACTGCTTTGTCCCACTGGTATTTCTTTGTGTGAGGCTTTAGAAGGTGATTTGTTCTGTTTCCTTTCCCGACTGTGCAAAAATCTCTGCACACTTTTGGAACAGGAAGTTGATGCTGAGCTTGGTGGGAGACAAGATAGACTAAATTTAGAATGAGGGGCACAGTTCAAAATGCTTGAGACATCCACAACGTTTTCTATGGTAAACATGTTTACTATGAAGCAGGTGGTCTGTATCTGCTTTCTTACCTTGCAAAACCACGTTGAGGGAATTTTAATGATATTCTGCATACTGTGTTCTTAAAGCAGGAGATCTGTTGAAGTTCTACTTTCTAATTTTTATCTTAATGTTTCTGTGGACAATTATTGAAAGAGGATAAAAGAATATGGAGATCTATGGGAACATACACAGATTTTCTTCGTTTCTCTTTTCTGCAATTTTGCAACAACAACAGAACCAACTGCATAGTTTCAAACAGATCTTTTGTGGGGATATGAAATAAGGTTTACTTGTGAAGTGTGAACTTAACTGGTATGCCTTTGAAGGATTCGTGAGTGATCTATCAGCCTTTAGAGAACTCCATTTAACAATCATGTTCTTTTTTTTTTTTTTTACAGTGACCTGATTCACACATAATGGCCCTCTTCACATATAATGCTAAGTGACCATGGTTCGTATTGTGAAGTGAACTTTGGTGGCCTTGCATGTCATATGGAAGGAGAAAAGTCTGACAACAAGGGCTAATTAACCACCCTGGGTAATACTCGCTGCAGTGGGGTCAAGGTGACCTGGAATGGCTTACGGTGTCATCTGTCAAGCTCACCATGGTTAAAAATGAATGTTCCACATGAAATCATGGTGACTATAGAGTCAACTGCCACTTTTGGTAACACTATAGGCAATCAGGCTAGACTCTGGATGTTGTTAAATAGTGATGGACAGAGCACCCAACGTGTGTATTTTCACAGCATGAAGGTTGCAACAGTGGGAGGCCGGGGGACTAACTATGATGCAGGGAAGAGTGAATAAACCATGCTGAGCGGTTCCCAGTTCTGTGATGGGCACATGCTATGTGGTTTAAATAACCCCCACTTGTAGTTGCTCTAACCACTCTTCCCTCAATTGCGTCCAATTAGGCCCATTGACAAATCATAGTTTAATCATGGTTTAAAAAAGTTTAATCATGGTTGCTACATATGAACCTGGCACTATGGGTTAACTATGGGTTTTTAACCATGAACAACCCACAAAGAGAACCCATGATTTGTTGTTGGATTGTGAACTTTGTTGTTGGGCTGTGAACTTCGGGTTGCTTAAATTATTATATGTGAACCCAGAACCGTGGGTTGTTGTTTTGCTTGGCTAAAGAGGCAGCGGGCAAGAGTAAAAAAAACCAGCCTTTTTATATGCTAGTGCTGCAAAAGCATTTGGGATATAGGGAGGGAGCGTGCAAAAGAGGAGGGAAACAAGCAGATCAGTGACTGAAAAAGCCATGGTTTGATCATCTGCTGGGTAGGGCAACAAAACATGAGTTAGCGTTATGTGTGAATCAGGTCTAATTGCAGACTATCCTGGGAATTCTGTTTATGTATGATAAATAATATGTGAAGAGGTTCTAATAATGCAAGCAATGACTCTTAAAAGCTCAAAAAAAGAACCAGACTTTTCCTGATCTTTACTGTTTATTTACTTACAACAATCAAATCACATTCCTCGTTTTTTCATAATATAGAAAGAGCCTATATTGAAATGGCTATCCTGAATATAATGTCTTTTCTTTAAACAGGTGAAAAGGCAATAATCAAATCCCATCAACTGTCATCAAATAGTTCTGAGAAAAGTAGATTCAATAAAGCTGTGGTTAAGCTAATTGATTCAAGTGACCGTTCTGATGCTAGGACCATGGAACAGAGAGAAAATGGAGTCTTGAGTGCACACCATGAGCCAGAACATTCTAAAACAAGTGAGATCAATATCTCTAGTGAATTTCAAACAGGAACTAATTGCTCCATTTCAAGCCAGTCAGGTTCGTTAAGTGCTTTTCAATTAAAGTCGTCAAAAGAAAACATAACTAATTTTAGTTCATCACTTGATGAAGAACTTGAATCTGCATGTAAAAAGCAACAAAGCAATTCCATAGCACTGAAAGATGCCAGTGAAACAGATATTATTAACTTAGATAGTGATGCATATTTTTCCTACTTCAGAGATAATCATAATGATGTGAACAAATGCAGTGACTTAGATGATGATTCGCAACTAGAATATCACAGTGCTGAAGAACAAGATTATGTTGGCCATAACTCATATAGGCAAGAAACAGAGACTTCTGAAATGTTTCAGGACAAGGAACTGACAAATGAAGATAGGCTTACAGAAAGCCAACAACCTTTTAAGAACTTGGATGATGAGTCTTCTACTTCAGGTTACAGTATTGCCGGTGACTGTTACAGTGAAATACCAGAATTCCCCCAGATGTTTCATGATGGCAAATGTACAGAGGGCGAGTGTTCAAATTTTGATGATCAAGAAAAAGATGAGACAATCAGTATGTTTTATAGTATTGTTAATGAGGATTCATTTAGCACTAGTAAAAAGAGAAATGATTCAAAATCATTCTCAATGAGCAAGTCTGGGATTGATGAAAAAGTGAAAGTAAATTCTCGTACGAATATCACACTGACATCTCTAATGGCTACTAATAAAGGATTATGTAAAAAAATTGATTACAACAGTGCACGTGTTTTTCAAAAAACTGGGAATCCACATGTGTTGAAGCAGGAGAGAACAGGATCACATATCCACCTTTCTAATGGCGATTCAGAAGTTTCAAATTCCTGTGTTCATGAACAATCAGTTGTAGTTAATGCAAATAAGAATTGCATCTACAAAGGTGGAAGATGCCAAGTTAATTTTCCTAATTCAACGTTAAAGTGCATGACATACTTGAATAACGTAGCTGGTAACCATCAAAGTAAAGTTAACCAAGCTGTCGATGCAAGTTCTGACTTTAGAGCTTGTTTTACAACAAGTCGTGCCACTAATGTCAAGGTTTCAGTGGTGTCTAGGGCACAAAACACAGTGATAACGATGATGAGCAAACGTAGGCCCAAGGAGTGGCTGACAGATACCCAAAGAAGTGTTGCCTGCAATACAGATTGGTCATGCATATCTGGCAACGTGGAGATGACCAATTCGCAAATTGTAATGGCCAATAAGTTGGAAAACTGTATCGGTAGTGATACTGCAAAAGATGGATGGACATCAAACATTGAGGTAACCTTGAAAACATTGGAGAGCTTGTTAAACTGTGTTCAATGACTTGTGATTATTTGATACTTCCTAACTAAATATTAAATGTGCTTGTAACAACTCTGGGTGAAATTGGATGTGCTATTACAATGGAAATCTTGTTTCTTCTCCTTGAAGCTCCCATTCACCCCAAAACCTGCTCTAGGGGGGCCCTCAACCCTCAAGAACAGATTGTGGGAGCTGTGGGATGAGACAATTCACTGACAGAAGTCTTCAATCGGCAGAGGGAGACTAGTGCGATTTTACCCTCTGTGAGGAGGTACACCATAATTACATCTATTGTACAGATGAAGGGTTATGTAGTTGAGGTGGTAGATGTGTGGAAACATGTTTCTGTGGGCTACATCCACTGTCACATAAGTGGAGTCATACCCTTGCTTTCCTCTGCTTCCCCCCGCTAGTCTTCTATAACAGATTTTGGAAGCCTAGGGGGCTGTAGGGTTGCGGGGTGCATGTTTCCGCCATTTTGAATAAGCAAGGCCCGCTTGGCAGCTGTCATGTTATGCAAACCCAGGGAGTGTGGGTTATGTGAGGGTTTAACTCACATAACCTGGGCTTGCTGGGTTCACATAACACAACGCCTGAGTGGGGATTGCATATGCACCACGGCTCATCAGGAGTTAAATAACCCATGAAAACCCATCCAAACCCAGTGTTAGTGTACAGCCCACATGTAGATTCTAATGTGAGTTTTCTGCATGTAGAAGCAGGGTATACCTGCTGCAGGTTGACATCCAACTCAACTCCTCACCTGAAAATGTTATATGTGGGATGTATGCTGATTCTTATAGGGTAAAGAGTTTTCTCTGTTGGATGAAGCAGATATCATATGGTTACGTATACAGTGTGTGTATAGGGGGGCAGGTTCTATCTTAAGCTCTGCATTCCCACATTCAAACAAAGGTACTCTTGGAACTCTAAAGGGGAATGTTCCATGTTGTGCAACTAGCATGTTGTAACATGCTAGTTCAATCTGCAGTACAACTTCAGTTGATTAACCACACTAAGTTTGCCATTAAAGCTTCTTAAAAATTAACTTTTCAGGATCCCTTGGAATGGAAAAATAGCACTAGTACAGAGTTAAATGAAATCCCAAACAGGTATGATATGCTTTTTAAAGTTTATGTGCAATGATTGGGTTCAGATGACACGATAAGCAGTGGTGGATTACATAGTCAACAGTTGGTTATCATATCGTGTGTCAGGCACTGCTGACTATTTCGTCGCACGCAGAGTTCCCTGGCAAGAGCGACTAAAGCAGCAGCTGCTACTTTAGTCCTGCCAGCAGAACTTGCAATGGCTGTTGGGATACCAGCAGGAGGACTCTGGGGGAGAAGGGGATGTGTCAATCAAACCCTCAGTCCACATCATGGCTGATTATAATCATATTGTATGGGAAGTACTACCTCGATAATCGACTGTAGAGTTGACTATTAAACCAACGTTGACTATTGTGTTATCCGAACGCAGCCAATATCTTATAGCTTACTTTTCTTTTAAGAATCTTGAAAAGCCACATGAGAGGGATCCTGAGATCCTGTAAGTGATGTTTGACTCACAGAAAGAGGAATTGGAAGCTCTATAACAGCACGAGAGGTAGTGCAGGAGGCTGCAGGGGAAGGAGGAGTCAGTGACAATTGCCCCCTTCCCCTTTTCATGAGTGGCAGCCTTCTCTTTTTTTATATATAATAATTTTATTAATTTCAACATATAACACAAAAAATAACACAATACTTATAACCCCTCGACAACCCCCCGTGCTCCCCTACCCCCGAGACCTTCTTACTCTATTACTTATAGATTTTTCCAAAATTGCATTGATTCTTTAGACAGTGTACAACCTCTCCCCTTTTCTAAAACATATTCTAGAAACATACCCCAAATACTTCCAAAATCATTCTTTTTAGTTAATCCCATCTTAACTTTCATTATACAGGTTAATCTATCATTAATTGCAATATCCCACACTCCTTTATACCACTCTTCCATACTATAATTCCCTTGTATTTTCCAATTTTTAGCTATCATTAGTCTCGCCGGTGTCAGGAGATTATTTATTAATTCTTTACTATTATTATTACCATATTACCATTTTCTTTTATCCTTATTGAAAATAACTTTAAATTTCTTAATTTCCATATCTTTCCCCAACTGTCCCCAGTGATCTGAATTTTCAAATCCTTTTCCCAGATTGTTTTCAAACTATCTTGAACCATATCCTCCTCCAATAATATCTTGTAGAACTCACTCATTAAACCTTTTTTACTTTTACTTTTATTTCTTCCCGCCTCCTCTCTCACCTCAATTAACTTTTCAAAACTTGTTTCCTTTCTACACTCCTTATTTTTCTTCTTCCATTTTAATATCCACTGTTCCAATTGCATACTCTTGAACCATAAGTTTTCCTGACCCGTTAAAACCTCTTCTATTTGTTTTTTATTAGTCATTTTCATTACCCAATCTTTCAATTTAATTAATTTTTTTCCCCTCAATAACCCCTCTAATTCTCCTCTCAAGTTACCTGGGAAGTTTTCCATCAAAACCACTGGTGACAGAGGGGAAATTCTTGGCATTAATTTCTTCTTATATTTTTCCCAAACTTCTCTAATATTTCTTAAGATGGGATTTTCTATGCCTTTCAGTTGAGTCTTTTGTATATTACTAAAAAAAACATTTTGTAGCTTTAACTCTATTTTTCTTGTCTGCGGTTTTAAACATTCTAAATCCTCTTCCCCTACTATGCTATTTATAACATGCCTTAATTGATTAGCAATATAATACATCTTTATATTCGGTAAACCTAAGCCTCCTTCCCTTTGATTCTTATACCATTTTGTTTTATTTATTCTTGACTTCTTATCCCCATTACAATAATTATTTATCATACACTGCCAACTTTTAATTTCTACATCCGTTATCTTAATTGGTAACATCCTAAACAAAAAATTAATCATTGGTAATATCTTCATTTTAATTACCGCTATTCTACCTTTAATTACCGCTATTCTACTTTATTCTATTCTACCTTTATTCTATTCTACCTTTAATTACCGCTATTCTACTTTATCATAGTTAAAAAGCATCATATTGGATTTTCCCCAGTTTACCTGCAACCCTGTAACTTCTCCAAATTCCCTCAATTTTTTTTTAATTTCTTCTATATTCCCCCCCGGATTTTCTAATGTCAGTAAGGTATCATCCGCAAACATATTAATTTTTATTTTATCCTGTTCTCCTATCCCTTTTAATCTCTCATCCTCCCTAATAACATTTGCTAACATTTCAATCACAATTGCAAATAATATTGGGGAGAGAGGACACCCTTGTCTAGTACCTCGGGCTAGGGTAATTTGTTGTGTTAAGCCATCATTTATCATCACCTCGGCCTTGTTATTTGCATACAATTGATTAATCACTCCCACAAATCTTTCTCCAAAGCCGAATATTTTTATAATAGTTTTTAACGCCGGCCATTCAACGCAATCAAAAGCTTTAAAAATATCCAATGCTATCAATCCTGCTTTTAAGTTTCTTCTTTTAATAATATTTATTATATTTAATACCCTCCCTATTAAATTTGGCATTTGCCTCCCTGGAATAAATCCGCATTGATCATTTTTTATATATTCATTTATAAAAGTATTTAATCTTGTTGCCATAATCGCTGTAAAACTCTTAGCATCCTGATTAATTAGAGAAATTGGTCTATATTAGGCTGGATCCATCAAATCCTTGTCCACTTTCGGAATTAAGATTATCAACGAATGTTCCCACGATGGCAGGGTCTTCTCTCCCTTTATTATATTATTATATAATTTCTCCATTTTTGGTAATAAAATTTCTTTAAATATCTTATAATATTCCTGCCCCAATCCATCCACTCCTGGAGATTTCCCTCCTTTCAATTTGTCAATAATCCCCTCTATTTCTTTTTCCGTCACTAAAGCTTCCATATGATCCCTGTCCTTATCTTTTAATTTTACCTTCCAATTTTTCTCTACATATTCTTGTATTCTCATTTGTGGAATCGCCTCTGAGGTATATAATTCCTGATAAAATCCCTCAAAATTTTTTAATTTATCCTTCATTAAATTACATTTTCCCCATTTTATCTTTAATTGTCCCTATTATATTTTTTTCCTTCTTTGATTGCGTTGATCTCGCCAGCATTTTAGAATTTCTATTACTATACTCAAAAAAATTCCTTTTCAAATATATTAATTCTTTTTGAACTCTTTCTATATCCTCCCCCTCTAATTCCTTTTTTTTTGCTTGGATTTGGGCATATATATGCATATCCTTAGTATTCCTAAATTGTTGCTCTAATTCCTTAATTTCTTCTTCAATCTTTTTACTATGTGCCTCTTGTTGTCTTCTTAATTTACACATTTCTCTAATGCAAATACCTCTCACTACTGCTTTCATCATGTCCCATACTATCTCCTGCGAGATTGTCCCTGTTTCATTTATTTCCCATATATTCTTAATCTCCTTTTTCATTTTCTCCACAATATTTTTATAAGTTAAAATTTTAGTGTCTAATCTCCATCTTTTTGCTTCTCTATAATCCTTCTTCACTTTAATATCCATACTCATTGCTGCGTGATTTGAAACTTTAATTACATCTATTTCACAATCCATAATCTTAGAAAGCAAGTTCTTTGACACAAATATATAATCAATCCTAGAAAAACTCTTATATTTTGGTGAGTAGAAAGTATATTTTGTTTCATCCCCCTTTATTACTCTCCAAATATCCTTTAATTCTTTATGCTCCATTACTCTTGCTAACCCCGTTTTCCCTAAACCTTTTAAATTGTCTTTATCTTTCATTCTATCCATCACCATATTGAAATCCCCCGCCATTACAATATTTGCATTCCCTACATTCCCAATATTACTGAACACTTTATCATAAAATTCCACTTGCTTTACGTTTGGCGCATATACATTAACCAAAATATATTTTTCTTCCCCCAGAAGACCATGTAATATAATAAATCTTCCCTCCGCGTCCTTTACCACCTTAACAACATTAAATGCACATTTTTTAGAAATTATTATCGCAACCCCTCTTGCTTTAGAAGTCCCATATGCTTTCTCATATATGCCCATGTCCCCCAATTTTAATTGATTTCTTCCATCTTCTTTTTGATGCGTTTCTTGTAAGAATATTATATCAGCTTTCTTTTTTCTCAATAGCCCTTCAATTCTCTTCCTTTTCATAACACTACCCAGCCCATTTACATTTAAAGTTACTAATCTTAATTTGCTTCCCATACCTCCGTTTTTGGTTTTCCCTTTAGGTCTCGTACTGTGACACATGTAACCCCGCTTCCCTCCCCCCTCCCCCACATATACCCCCCCTTCCCCCCTTCCAATCCTGGGTTGCCCCAGGCAATGGTTCTTCTTCCCCTCTTCTTAGAACCCTCCGGGGGGGGGGGGTCGGCAAACACCCGACATGGAACCCAAACAGAACCCCCTCTCTCTTTCTTCCGTTGTTATCCTTCTTTAGAACATATCTCAGTCACAAACCGCTTCCTCCAGCTGCCCCTCCTTCATCTGTATCTTTATCTTCCTCCATCAGCCCCAGGGTCTTCAGCAACTCCAGCCCTTGCTCACAAGAATTTATTCTCTGTTGTTGCCCCTTGTAAATGAATCTCAAGAAGACGGGATACCCCCAGCTATAGACAATTGAGTTCTTGCGTAAAATAGTTGTACATAGCTTCACATTCTTCCTCCACTGGATGGTCTGAAAACAAAGATCCTGGTAAATCTGTATTGGTGAAGATTGGAACATCACTTGCCCAGCACTTCTGATAATCTGCATCAGTTTCTCTTTTTTGTAAAAGCTGGCAAATCTCACAATTATATCTCTTGGAAGCGTCCCAATTCTTTTGGGGCCCACTCTATGGACGCTTTCAACATCCTCTTCAACCCAAGATCCCTGGGGGTCTAATTCCATAATCCATTACATGACATTTCCTCTCAGACTCTTTAAGTTTTCTGCTTGCTGTTCAGGAAAAAATCTTATGCGTATATTCCTCCTCCTATCTCTATCCTCCATAGAGATTAGCCGTAGATCCAAATCTTGTACCAGCTCATCATGCTGCTCCAGCTTATCCTTGTTTTGCACAATTTGTTGCTCCAACAATTCATATCTGTAATTTATCTTTTGAAAACTCGTTTGCAATTCCACTTGAGAGGACCGAATCTTTTTCACCTCAATCATCATTTCCTGCTTGTGCTTCTCCATCATGCCTAGAAGATTGGCCTGAAACGCTTCCAGGGACAGTGCTTCTGTTTGTTGTTTCGTTGCCTTAGGAACCGCTCCTGGCTTAGAGCCATCTTTAATGTTCCCAGCAGCAGAAGTCTGCTGACCAGCCTTGCCGTTCGCCATATCTGCGGCCGAATTCTCTGAATTCCTTCTACACAGGTGAGCCCAATTCCGGTCAGAGGGGTGTTTTCTTTCTCTCATCCACTTTTTAGAATAGATTCCTTTCTTATCCACCCCTCTGTCTGACATCAGACATTCAGCTTGCAGTACAGCTTAACGGCTATCTATTAGCTTTATCCAAGCGTTTGCTAATTATTTATTTAGCATATAATGTCTCGAAGCCTCCGTGAGTAGCAATTCTTTTAAATTTATTTCAGCTTATAACAGCAAAACGAAGATCTGGTCCCATCTTGACTAGACTCCCAAAACATTAAAACGCCAAGCAGATGATTTATTCACCTCCCCTCCACTGTCTTGTCTTATTCTTTATTAGTTCCCATTGCCGGCACTTACCTTGACTTACGGTTTGAAGATCTCTTAATTAGGATAGTACGCTTTTTCATTAAAGTCATCCGGGAGAGAGTCAAAGCCCGTCTGCTCACTCCATGACCGACGCTCCGCCAGTGGCAGCCTTCTCTGAATTGTCAGCCTTTCTATTCATTGAGGGACTATTCTGAATCCAAGCCCATGAGATTTAGCAAGGTTACAAGTTAGGCCAGGAAAATAGCTATTAGAATGCTTATACTTGAAGGCTAATTGGGTATAAAACGTAGTTTAACTAGTAGCTATTAATATTGCTATTAATACTGCATTAAAAATGGAAACGTAGCTCATTTGCCTATAGTTGATGGGGGAATGGGTTTTCAGTTGATCACCGTTTTCTTAATATAAACTTTAAGAAGAGTTCTCTAGTTCACATTTGTTAATAATACTCTCAATAATATTTCTATTGAAAGGATGATGCAGCTGTCACAAGAAATAACTGATCATTTGCCAAACTGCTGTAGGGAGATATTGCAGAGAGCCATAAAGGCTGACATGCAGCTTCTAAAAGAGCGCTATCAGATGTATCATCAGCACTGCTGGCAGACTTGTAAGTCTGTTACGGAAGAAAAGGGGCACGTAGAGCGGTACGTATGGAATTCCTCCTGAACGAAATAACTTGGTGTGAAAGGCACAATACTGGGCTATAACTGGCAATGGGTGAAGCACCTGATTTGGTAATTTCTAATACAGATGTGTAGAGTACAGTCCTAAATTGTATATCAGAAACTCCCATTGCATTCATTGGGGCTTCTTTCCAGGTGTTTGTATATAGGATTGCAGCCTCAGATCATATCGGCACAATCTTATTAGCTCAGTCTTGCAATATATTAAAGCGGTGTAGCAATTAAGTTGTTAATGTAACTATAGTATTGGGAAGAAGGAAAAGTCAGGAAGAAGGAAAAACAGAATATATGCGTAAATGAATCTAAAGAAAAGGACAAACCAATTCACAAAGTTAGTGTTGCTACATTTTCAGAGAAGGAGTTGGAAGAACCATATGTTCAGTCAGAAAGTAAACTTGAGGGATTTCCTTATTTAAATTCAAATAAGTGTGTGTGTTTCCTAAACACAAAATGTAATACTTTAGGTCCTAATATTTGCTACCCTAACCCATAGTGAGTGGCAAGCTAGGCTGAGTAGGTGGTTATGCAAACAGCCTACTGTGCTCCCTTCAGACGATCTGACAAACCAGTAGCACAGCATAGTGTATTTCCCCCTCCTCCCGTTGTAGTCCTCCTGCCCGGCCAGCTGGTATCCCAGTATCCTTTGCAGTGGAAAACATATCCTGCTGTCCCTTGTGCTCTTGCGATTTCAAAGCCTGATTCCCAATCCTTCAGCAGCTACCTTTCTTTTTCGTGGTCTCTGTGCATCACATATATGGGCTTAGCACCTGCGCCGAGCTCGTTTCGGGAATATCCTTTAGCTGAGAAAAACAATTAGAGGTGGGAACCCCTCCCCCACAGTGTAGTGCGCATGCTCCTGTGTGTTCCCGCCTTTCCCCTCAGTTCCTTTTCGACCGCCATAGCTGGCGCCTCGTAAGAAAGTTCTCAGTGCGTCCGTGTTTTTCCCTTGGACGCGAAGCTGAGAGTTTTTGTAGGGTTAGTTGTTTAATACTGTTCGTTGTAGTTGATAGTGTATATATCAAAAAACAAAACATTGTTTTATGGCCTTTAAGGCCCCTTTTCGCAAGTGCGTCCGTTGCGGCAGTAAACTACCGGCTGCTGACGGCCACTCTATTTGCCTGTTCTGTCTGGGTGAATCTCACGTTGTAGAAACTTGCCCCCACTGCCAGTCTTTCTCTAAGCAGACTAGACGCCATAAGGTAGATCCCAGGACCGGGCATCCCTGTCCGAGGAAATGGGGTCCTTCTCTGAGCAAATCCTGCGAATGGCCAAAGCGCTGGGCGTGGAAACAACAGCCCACGGAACACGTGTCTGACCCAGTCTTTGATGCAGTGTATACGGAAAACGCTACACCGGTGGCAGTCCCATATTTACCTACTCTTCTACAGACGGTTAAACAGTCTTGGCTCCTGCCATCCTCAGCTCCCCCAACTTCCAGGCGACTGGAATCTATGTATAAGGTGCAGAATAAGGACGTTGAGTTCCTGTTTTGTCACCCGTACCCGAATTCTATAATTGTGGAATCAGCACACTCTAGACCGCAAAAGGCTCACTCATCTCCAGTGGACAAGGAGGGTTGGAGACTCGATTACCTGGGATGACGCCTGTACTCCTCCGTGGTGCTGGGTCTTCGGATTACGAATTACCAAGCCTTAATGGCTTGATTCCAGATGTTTCTTTGGGACAAGATGGGATCGCTCTGTGATAATCTTTCAGAAGATAATCGCGAGCTTGCTAGGGTTTTTCAAGCTGAGGCAACCCACTTGTCAAAACTCCAAATTAACGCCACACGGCACGAGACTGACTGTTACTCAAAGTTGATGACAGGTACAATCATTCTGCGCCGTTTTGCCTGGTTGCGATCTGCGGGCCTGACACCGCATATTGAGAATCTGCCTTTCGATGGCGAAGGCCTCTTTAATACTAAAACTGATGAGCAGATGGACTCTGTACAGAAAGCAAAAATGACTGCAAAGAAAATGGGGATCGGCCAACAACAGTAACAACAACAGTCTTTCAAATCCTGCAAGTGGCCTAGACAACAACAGTCCACTTTCCACCGCCAGAGCTTTGATAGGTCCCGTTTTCAGCCCAGCCAGAACCAGCAACGGAAGACCCCCCCCCCCAAGATTCAAGCAGTCTCGCAAACCTGAGAGCTACACAAAACGTCGTCTTTGACTCTGCCATCACCTCAGTGACCAACCAGTCCCATCCTCCGTTCGAAGATTATTTGGCTCATTTTCTACCGGCCTAGAAGTCTATAACAACAGACTCTTGGGTACTTTTTGTCATTCGAGATGGATACAAGATAGACTTCAAGAGTCTACCTCCCGTCGGTACTGTAAAGACTACCACTCCTTCAGAACCTCTTCTTCTAGAGGTTCGAGAACTTTTGCGAAAAGGAGCTATCCGCCACGTCTCTCCCCATCATTGCCACCTAGGATTCTTCTCCCGCTACTTTACAGTACCAAAGCGAGACGGGACCTGCTGCCCTATTTTGGATCTCCGGGAATTGAACACGTTCGTCAAGCCAACCAAAGTCAGAATGTCCATACTCCAAACGATTCTTCCCCTTCTAAGAAGGTCCGCTTGGTTCGCGTCAGTAGACCTGAAGGATGCCTATTTCCATGTCACCATTCACCCAGATCACCGTCGTTTCCTCTGTTTTGCTGTCGGCCGTTCCGCATACGAATTCCAGGTTCTCCCGTTTGGCCTCTCCACAGCACCACGAGTGTTTACCAAGTGTACGGCCGTCGTGTGCTCTCATCTACGGACCATCAGAGTCGAGGTATATCCCTACCTCGACGACTGGCTACTGGTGGCCGACTCGGCAGCACGCTTAGCACACAATGTCCATCGGGTACTCCACGTCCTCAAAACCCTCAGCCTTTGTGTCAACGTAGAGAAGTCGTCCTTAATTCCAACCCGTTCCATCCTTTTTCTTGGAGCCCTACTCGACGCGAGCTCAGCGAAGGCTTTCCTCCCTCGCCCACGAGCGCTTGTGTTGGCTCGAAACGCACAGTCCGTCCAGTTGCACCGCTCGACGACCGCACTCAAGATCAAACAGCTCCTGGGACATATGGTTTCCACGGTACCCATCGTGGATTGGGCTCGTCTCCATTTGCGGCCCCTTCAATCTTGGTTCCTCAATCACTTTGATATGAAACGACACAGCAAACACTGCCGCCTTACCTTACCGGGATACGTCCGCAACACTCTTCGCTGGTGGACTTGTCTCCCTCACCTCCTAGAGGGTATGCCCTTCCTACAGGCCCCTCCGTCAAGGGTCCTTACCTCGGACGCATCAAAGGAAGGCTGGGGTGCACATTGCGAGCACCTCCAGATTCAAGGCCACTGGTCACCCAAAGATGCAGCACGCCACATCAATTATTTGGAACTCCTCGCCGTGAAGAAGGCCCTCTTGTCCTTCGAACCCTACCTTCGCAATCACCATATTCAACTCATGACAGACAATACTGCCGTCCTATGATATATCAACAAATAGGGAGGTACTCGATCTGCCACCCTGCTGGGTCTTACCATAGACATTTTCCACTGGATTATCCTGAAAGGCATGCGCTTGACTGCACTGCACATCACAGGGATCGACAACACGATAGCGGACACCTTAAGCAGGAAGTTCCACACCTCCCACGAGTGGCAGCTATCGTCAAGGATTGTACGCCGTCTATTTTGCAGATGGGGAACCCCACAGATAGACCTCTTTGCCACAATGGAAAACTCCAGATGCAAATTCCACTGCTCCAGGGCCGGGATCGGCCAGAGCTCGTTGGGGGACGCGTTCGCCCGTACGTGGCACGAGCAGCTATTCTACCTCTTCCCCCCGATACCACTGTTGACAAGAGTGGTGTCCAAAATAGTGCAGGACAGAACCAGTTGCATTCTGATTGCCCCCTGGTGGCTGAGTCAAACATGATTTGCTCTCCTCCACCGCTTGGCTCAAAGACATTGTTACAGACTTCCGCCCACACTGTCACTTATCTCCCGGGGTGATGGTCATGTCCACCACCTGGACCTTCAAACTCTGAACCTGACTGCGTGGATAATACTGAACCCTCGTTTTTGACCACTTCAGTGCAGGACATTATTGCTGCAGCTAGAAAGCCGTCTACAGAAGCCTCATACTTGAGGAAATGGTTGCTTTTTTCTGCCTTTGCTGAGTCACATTCGTTTCAATCAGTGTCAGCTACGATACCGAACATCCTCTGCTTTCTTCGCCACCTCTACGACAAGGGTCTGAAGTATGCCTCCATATGGGTTTACCTGGCAGTTATCTCAGCCTATCAGGGAACGATTGAGGGTCGTACCCTGTTTTCAAACCACCTAGTGGAACAGTTTCTACGGGGATACAAGAACTTGATACCACCAGTATGTCCCTTAGCCCCAGAATGGAGTCTTTCGGTTGTTTTGATTGCACTGTCGACCAAGTCCTTTGAGCCATTGGCTACAACTGACCTCCGCTTGCTTACGTGGAAGGTGGCCTTCCTTGTTGCTATAACTACGGTAAGACGAGTGAGTGAATTGAGAGCCCCACGAGCAGATCCTCCTTACAGCCGTTCTTCATTGACACCGCCCCACCTCCGGTAAGTGTCACTTTCGTTGGGTTATTCACTAACTAATCACCCATATGTGTGATGCACAGAGACCACGAAGAAGAAGAACAGGTTGCTTACCTGTAACTTGAAGTTCTTCAAGTGGTCATCTGTGCAGTCACACAACCCTCCCACCATCCCCTCTTCGGTGTCAAGTATACCGATCGGTGTCTTTGATACCGATGAGTATTTTTTCCCTTCGGTCTTTGAGGCAACAATAGCGATCTCAAAGAACTGAGGGGAAAGGCGGGAACACGCAGGAGCGTGCGCACTACACCGTGGGATAGGGGTTCCCGCCTTTAATTGTTTTTCTCAGCTAAAGAATATTCCTGAAACGAGCTCAGCACAGGCGCTAAGCCCATATGTGTGACTGCACAGATGACCACTCGAAGAACTTCAGTTACAGGTAAGCAACCTGTTCTTTCTCTGCCTGCTTGCACCAAAAAAGCAGGGGCCTACAACTCCTTGAAACTTTTCAGGAATGCAACAAATTTAATATGCACACTCCCCATATGGGGAGCTACTTGATGATCTATTAGCCACACATGAAATTGCTTGGGAACCATGTGGGAGGGAGTTTTGAAGACCTTTTTATTTTCCCAGGCATTTTAGCATTCCAGTCTCTTAGCTCTGTTTTAAATCTGTTGCATTTTAAATCTCTGCATTGCTGCTAGGTTTTATTCTGGTTGTAGTTTTATACTGTAGTTTTAAGCTATTGTATTCTATGACGTATTTTGTGGTCTTAATTTTTGTGAACTACCCAGAGAGCCTCGGCTATTGGGCAGTATAGAAATGTATTAAAAAAGTAAATAAATATTGTTTTGGAGTTGGAGACAGAACTGAATGCAGCAGGAAAAGAAGCTTGCACAAGGTCACTCTGCCAATTAGACTCGTTTGAGAGCGAAAGTAACTTTGCATCTTTGCAGAGGAGGTAGGTAGGAAGGAGGAAGGAAGGAAGGAGTCAGGTGGCAGAAGGGTTGGAGTGCTGGTGGCAAGCACTATCTGTTCTATGCAGATATCGGGAACAGAGATCACTCGGGAGTAGCAGAGCAGCAGTAGCATTTTGGCTGCTCTGTAGGTTATCACCATAACCTACACTGGCACGCCAGACAATATGCTAATCAACCATCGGTAAAACAACCCATACTGCAGACCATGGATTCTCAGGGTGAATTGTTCGGGGAAAACAGCTCACAGGCAACTCACCCATCATGGGTTGCTCAAGAAAACAAACCATTATTGGTTACGCAAGAAAACAAACCATTATTGGTTGGTGTGTCGTGCAAACCCAGTTCATCATTCTAGTTGGGGTAGATTTCAAAAACACACGAAATAAGTAGAAAGTCAGAGGAAGATGTTTGAAATAAAGCTTATATTGGAGCTCCCCAAAATTTAGTTTTTTAACTATGCTTTTTAAGAGTGCAACTTGGGTGTTCCACAGGGATCGTTACACTGTTTTATCCAGTGTTGCAGCTTTTACTGTTGAGACCCTGGGCCATTTTACCACATTTTAATCTGTGGATGGGTACAAACTGCAAGAGGAATTCCTGGAGGTATGCAGGACTTTTGCATTTATAAGTATCGCCAGCACTTTTAATTCCATATACAAGCTAAACTAGAGCCAGTATAGTTGTTTAAGGGCTGGATGAATGTTATCCTAACTATCAAAACCTGGTTGGAGACAGGCTGCCATAACTTGCAGGAGCTTGAAGCTTCTGACAATTTTTCAGTAGCCCTGGGCAGAATGTGTTACATGTCCATCCTAGAGGCAGGGATACCGATTGTCAAGTCCCTTCTTTTCAAAAAAGGCTGCGGTTTCTTACTAAGATGTCATTGGTAAAAAACACTCCTGGATGAAAGAACTCATTTAAACTTACAACTAGATTAGTGTGTGATATAATATGACAACTGCTGTATATGGCTTTAAATCAGTCTATAAAAGGCAAGATGGTTTCTCCAGATGCACCATGGAAAAGAAAGACTGTAATCAAAATTACTCTGTGAAGATGAGCAAAGCAATGGATGGAAAGTACTTACAAACTGCTATAGAAATAGATAATACACCTTTGCTTTATTTTTCAGTTCTACTCTTGGAACAGGAAAGTCTGCGTCACAGGTGTCATTGCCACAGAATTTGAAAGACTCAATCCCTTTAGTAAGACTTCTGCATATTTATTTCATTAACTTGTGAATTGAGAACTTTTGAAAATGGTTGATTTTGAAGACAGATTCTACACTGTAAATTATCTTTTAATTGGCCCACACCAAAAAGCAATATTTATGTTCACTTGTTCCAGTGCTAGGATATAATATGCTTAATATTGTGACAACTTCTATATTAGCCTTGACAATATCTCAGGTTGTTTTCCCTTGGCAAATTTTAAATGTGTGTATGTCCTGTTTTCAATCAAGTTTCGATTCAAAAAGCTGAATTCCCCCAACTAAACTTCCTGCTTGAAAATTTAAAAAGTAGTTTATGATTCCTGTTCTAGCATCTCTGAGGGAAACTCTTCAGGGGAGGGAGGGAGGGGGAGACAAGCGTATGGTAATCATGGTAATCTGAACTGCAAGCTAAAGAATACATTTTTCTGAAACTGATCTGTGTAGGAAAAAGCTGGAACTAGGAAGTTGTCTATTGAGCAAAAGTTCAAACGAAACAAAACTGAATATAGGTTTTTAATAGGTTACACCTCAAATGAGTGAAAACGTTGATCATCAGCTGTGGCCTTCCAACAAGAAATATAAGGAGAGGAAAAATGATCTTGTGGAAAATAGTAAGTTCAACATCTGGCTAAAAACATTATATTACCAGTTCAACATTATTAAAAACCAGTTCAACATTATTATAGTGTAACATTATACCAAAACTGCTTGTTTTCTGAACTGCAACTATCAAATATTAAATATGGTATGCAAGTACTTAAATCTATCGATTCACAATGTTTCAAATGTTAATAAAACATTTTAAAATGGATCGAATATCAACAACAACAACTTTATTCGCATCCAATAGGCCAAACATCAGCAAATAGCATTTAAACATTGATACAATGTTCATTTACACTCATTAAAATTAATAATAAAAATAAAATATATAACTATCATAAAAGGGGAAGAGGTACCTAAAATCTATAAAGGCTGGCTGTTAAATATTTGAGTTCTACAGACTATTATACAATGAACAAATTTTGCCACTTGCAGAGTAAGTGTCTTATCCTTACCCTGTAATAAAGTGCTTATCAGAGTTTGCTGCCCATTCATACCTAGTTTTTGAATTATTGGGCCTAACATGGAATTTCTTATTTCTTTGTAAAAACTGCAATCTAACAGCATATGTTCAACTGTTTCTACATCCAGATCGTTACAGGGGTATCGTCTGGCTTCTAATGGAATTTTCTTGTATCTCCCTTCCGTCAGTTTAGAGGGGAGAACATTGAGTCTGGCTAGTGTAAAAGCTCTCCTATATTTAGGTACAAAGAGCCAGCTCAAGTATAGCATTCCATTTCTACCATTGTACTCAGTTAGGCCCAATGAGAAAGGAGAGCATGGGCCCCGAGCTTTTGTCAACTGTTCTTGAAAATCGATATCTAATATCCTTTGCCCTATCGTCCTTTTAGCAGTATCTGCATCCATAAATAGTAGATGGGATGGAGAAAGTCCTAGCGAGTTAACCTTCTGTACTATTGCTTTAGTCCATGGTGATATGTAAGAATCTAATAAGGCCTGGGATACCAGGGAGCTTGGAGCCAGGCCATGGTATAATCTGAACCAGAAGTGTACAGTGTGTTTCCTGGCCAAACTGCTCAGAGAGGGCAGACCACCCTCTAGAGCAAGAGTAGCCCCAGATACACATCTAGGGACTGCAAATAGCAGTCGTAGATAAGTCGTTTGGATGCTCTCGAGTGTTCCTTTGGCCAAAGGGAACCAAACTGGGGCTCCAAAAAGAATCTGAGATACCAGTTTAGACTTAAACACTCTAATAACTGCAGGCAGAAATTTGCTGTCATTATAAAGAAAAAAAACGGCAGAGAGCCCCCATTGTTTTTTCTGCCCTATTTTTAATATATTTATGATGTTCCTGCCATTTGAGGTTCTCCAGAAAACAGATCCCTAGATATTTATATGAGTTAACCTGGTTAATATTATGACCACCCATAGACCACTTGAATCTTACTTTTTTCTTTGCAAAAACTAGGACTTTGGACTTTTGGTTAGATCATTATTAGTACAGTAATCTGAGAAACCATTGAGAAGTCTCCTAAGCCCCAATCTAGTCTGAGATAACAGAACCGCATCGTCCGCATAAAGAAGTATTTGGACTTTTGATTGTCCAATTCTAGGAGGATGGGTTTGCAGTGTTGACAGTGAGGAGGGAAGATCGGCCAGGAACAAGTTGAACAGGGATGGCGCAAGAACGTAGCCCTGTCTAACGCCCTGAGAAATGACGAATTCACTGGAGAGATGGCCCTGTTTGCTACAGCGAACCTGTGCTGTGGTGTTGTGATACATGGACTGTATCAAAAATAGCAGTCTGCTGTCTATATGAAGTTGTTCCAACTTCCTCCATAATCGGGGGCGGGATATAGAGTCAAAAGCTGACCTAAGATCTATAAAAGCACAGTACAATTTGGTTCTTTTTGTTGCAGTGTATTTATGGGCCAGATGGTATAAGACCAAACAATGATCGTTAGTTGAACTCCCGACTTGAAATCCGATTTGTTCCTGTCCCAAAATGTTATTTTTGCTGATCCACTTGCTAAGTTTAATATTCAAAAAACTGGCATAAATCTTGCCAACGATTGACAGCAGGCTAATGGGTCTATAATTACTCAGGTCATTTCTCGGGCCCTTCTTATAGATTGGAATCACCAATGCCTTCTGCCATGTGGTGGGAATTTGCCCTGAATTGTTAATTATTGTAAAGAGAGATGCTAGTACTGGTGCCCACCGACTTGGGTTGTTTTTTAACAGTTCTGGGATGATTCCATCTGGGCCGGGGGCTTTGCCCACCCTTAATTTTAATAATAAGTCTTCTATAAGGCATGGGTCTACATCTGGCCAGGTGGGGAAATCTGACCTTAACACTGGGGCAGAATCAGATATCGAAGCCTCATTCTGTATTGCTCTATAATGTTGTTCCCAAACGTCGGCAGAAATAAAACTCCCTGCATCACCAGTTCTGACCCTAGTTATCCCTGATACTATTTCCCAAAAGGTTCTGGTATTATTAAGAGACGAGGCTCCGATCAATTGGTGCCAGATCTTACGGTCTGCCTCGTACTTTTTCCGACGGAGTAATTTCTTGTAGGTTTTCTTTAATTTGAAATAAGAAACTGGGATTTGTCGTTCGTTATTTTTACGATAGGCGCAATAAACAGCATAGAGTTCTCTTCTTGCTTTTATGCATTCACTATCAAACCAATTTTTATTTGAAACCCTGTGCTCTTTAGAGTTATTAGAATTATTTTGTAGAGCAGAATTTATAACTTCAATTAGAGCATTATAAGCACCTAGGGCCAGTTCTGGGGACTGTGAGTCATGAATCCGGTTAACAAGCTCAAGATAGACATCCGACACAAACAGCTGTTCAAAAGTGTTAGCAGTCTTTGGTGTCCATCTTAGTCTTTTAGGATTAACTTTTAGATGGCCACTGGATAGAACCAGGGACTAACATAACAAGTTCTAAAGGACGGTGATCGCTTTCCAGACGATTGGCCACCGAAAAACTTCTAACAATATTTGTCTTAGATCTCTGAATTATAATATAATCTATCACACTTGAACCTTGATTTGAGGTAAAAGTGAATTCTCCCCATCTGTCATTGATCATAGAGCCATTCAGGATAAGGAAATCATTCCTGGCAATCATCTGGAGGAGACATTGCCCTGCATAGTTAGTAATACGATCTTTGGAGTGGCGTAAGCTCCCTCCACTCAGCTCCAAGCTTGCCCCAGAATCTTTATTTGCTATCAGTGAGGGATTCGTATTCGAGCCTGTCCTTGCATTTAAATCCCCTCCCAAGATCAAATAAGCTGAGGAGAATTTAGCTATTGACTCCACAATGAAGCATTCAGCTTTCATCCAATATTCCCGAGTCAGCTCTTTGTGCAAAGATGGTGTAAAATATGCATTGAATATTATGAAGGTTAGCTTATTCGGGCTCATTTCTAGAACCAGAGCCTGAATCGAGGAGTCATGGCTGGGCAGTTTGGTAATTCTGACATTTAACAACAATGAGACTAATACAGTCAAACCCTGTCGGTTCCTGCCTTTTCCTTTAGAAGGGAGCGCAGGGAGACTAAAAGTAGCAAAACCGTCTACATATATTTCATCGCAGCACCATGTCTCTTGAAGTAGGACTATATCAAATTTCTCTAGGTACCTAAGGAAGCCAGGGTCTCTATTTTTTTCGCCCCACCCAGCAATGTTCCATGATAGTAAGTTTAAATTGGTAAATGTTTCATGACCGGACAGTCAGTCTGTTTCAACAATGGAATCTGATAATCCTTCATTGTTGTTGAAAATGCAGCAATTGGAGGGTTTAGTATTATAACTGGGGAGTCCCTTAGTTGTCTCAGTTACTCTTGAGTGGGATGATATAGAAGTTCGAGGGCTCTTGTTTCTTCCCTCTGTTTGATGGTGAGGAGACCTTGTGGAAGACTGTGATTTAGAGATTTCGGGGCTCCGTCCCTCGTCAGTTCTGTCTTTACAGAAGTTGATCAAGACGTCGTGAGTCCACGTGAGTCCACGGTCTCTAGTTTGGACTCTAAAATTCCTCTCAAGCAGGAAGTACGCTCCGCATGTGATGGTCGTTTGGAGTTAATCACGGAATTAGTATCCTTGGCAAATAAGCCGTTTAAGTTCTGATGTATTTGCACATGTTGTGGTTGCTTAGAGGTGGAGGCAAGTCTAGTATCTTTATTAGATCGTCCATCTGTCTCCTGCTGATGATCTTGGGGCCTGGTTTCAATCGTTGGACATGGACTGCTATTAAGATTACTGTCTGATTTGAGTTTAGAGTACAAGGTTTCTCTAAGTACTAGCAGCCTTTTTAGGATCACTTGTTGGTCCGGTGTGGGAAGATCCTCAAAGCTTTCCTCAGGCAGTTCGTCCACATCACCTGTGTTATTACTTCCAGACTTTAGCCCACACCCTTCTTTGCTTCTGCAAAGTCCATACCATCCATCAGGGGAGCTAAGAGGAAAGGGGGGTGGTTTAGAGGAAATATCAGCACCAGTCACGGTGCTTAGTATAGGAACCTTTTGCCCCTGGATGGATAGGCTGCGTGTAATTAGTTGCATCGGCAAGGCTGTGTTTTTGAAATATCTACTGACCACCAGCCCGCTGCTCCTAAGACAATCTCTGCTGTTATATATATATGTAGACGTTGCTATAGAATCAAAGGTTACTATTGCTCGTGCTGAGGTCTGATTATAATAAACATACTCTATTTCTTGAACCGCAGAGTTATTTAAGTAAATCCTGGCAGAGCCTTCTATAAGTGAAATAAAATGTTCAATTCGGGCTCTCTGAGACAGCATCCCTTTAGGTTTGGGATAATTTGACACAACTAGGATTCGTGGGAGTAGTTGCATCTGCCAGTGGTTTGCTCCCATGCTGGTGGATTCTTTCAGGTCTATTTCTTTTGTTTTAAAAGTTTGGGCAGTTTATGTTTAGATAAAAGCCCCTGACTTTGGGGAGCAACCCCAGCTTTGGATGCTTCATTTTGACTGGAATCGCATATGCTCTTTACCGGCATGGCGTTGGATGATGTGATTTGTTTTGCCCCTTTATCACTTAGTCTCTCAGGTTTTTTCTCATTCCTTGATTTCTCTAAAATTGAGAATAGCTTTCCAAAATTCATTTTGGTAGATTTTCTTATGTTCGACCGGGTTGTTAAATTTTTTGATTTCTTTTTCATAGGTAATGTAGTTTTCTTGAGCTTGTGCTTGCCAATACTATTTCGTGATCTACGATTATTTTGAGTAGTTGTTTGGACTGGGATTTGGATGACATCTTCATGGTCAATCTTACCACTTCTCTCCTTGATAGAGGATACGGTAGCCGTCTTTGCCCTGGGTTCGCCATGCTGAGTCCCCCTAACCTTTTGAGGAGGGGGATTAGTTTTTGAATCTGTTTTTGATGCATCAAGATATTTTATCTCCTCTCCCCTGCCTAGTGCAAATATTGTCAAAGTTGACAGAAGATCCTTGCACTCTGTTAAGAAGCTCTTAATTAAGACAATGTCGTCCAGCAGGTTCTGAATCATTCTCCCATTGTTCCCATGATGTGAGTCAAGGCGCTGGCTCAGGGCTTGTAAATAATGAATTAAATCCTCTGATTTCGGCAAAACAAGCCCTGTCAGCTCTGGAATTACTCCCTCCGTCAGAGGGGACGTAGGAAGTGCAAGGGGGAGTAGTATCAAGATGATTTAATAGCTTGACATTTCTTCTCTGAACAAGCTGTGCTTCAGCAAATTCAGCCGCCAGGCTGCTACTGTTTTCGGGGTTTTCGGATTCTCCCAACCTCATTAGACAGTGGGGGCCCAATGACCAATCCAGGGTTGAGCTACTCATATTCAAAATCTCTGGAGAGGAGACTGCAGAAGGACTAAGGCTGCACACAGGTTCTCTGGACATAAACTCAGTAATTTTTAGTTGTTTGAAGGCCTTGAGATGATCTGACACATCCCCAGCTACTGCGAGCAGCCCCTTCTCTTTATATCCTTCCCTTGTAAGGACCATGTTGTTTTCGTAGTCCCACACTCACAGTAAACAAGAGACTTGAAACTTAGACTGAGATAGTATATGAAAGGGAGTCTATTACAACGAATACTCCCTTATGAGGCAAACACCTATATATTATCACACTCTTCCTACAGTTCACTCTAATCTTTGACCAAAATTGCAAATAATTCTGTGATACATCCTTATGAAGCAGAGCCTGAGGTAGGTTAATGTCTTACAAACCAGGCTTTAAGCATAGTAGTAAACCAAAGGAGGCTGAGGTAAAAAATTTAACGATTTCCTGACTTCTTCTCAGGGGTTTTAAAAAGTCTCACAGCAACGCCCTCTTCCAAATTTATAATCGAAGATAGTTTTAGCTTGTTGTCAACTTTGTAGATTTGTGGAAATACAGCTGACATTAGTTTACAGTTTGCAGTTTGCAGCTGGCGTTTGCTGCTGGCATTGACTTACAGTTTGGAAGATAAGGGGAATAAAGTTGATAAAAGTAGAAAGCGAGAAGAGAGCAACAACCAAACAAACTCCACTTTGCTTCAAATATCTTCAGCCAAACCCAACCAATTCAGAGTGGAATTGAGCTTTGAAACTTTAAAGTTAAAAGTTAAAAAATAAGGAGCTACCAAGACTCTGCAAACGCTGCCGTCGCCATCTTCTCCGTATATAACACGTTCCAGCGCAAATACTTAAATCTATCGATTCACAATGTTTCAAATGTTAATAAAACATTTTAAAATGGATCGAATATCTATTCCTAACACATATCAAATTTAATATATCGTAAAATTCTTCCTTTCTTAGTAAAAAAAAATCTTCATCTTATTATTATTATCTTTATTTATATCCCGCCTTTTGCCCAATCCTGGATTGAACTGGTGTCTTGCATCCCATTGTTTTAAAATGTATTCTGTGGAGCTGCAAAATCTAAACTTGTTTCTATCTAAATGCCAACATGCTTTAGTTCTCCTTTCAGGTACTCTTATATTTGTAAAATGGTTTCTTGAAGCTAGTTTCAGTGCACTGTTGTCAAATAGGTTAGAATTTAGGGGCTGGTTGGATGTTATCCCCAGCATATCTAGTGAGATCTACTTTTCCCATTCAACTTCTCTCAGCCCTGGAAGACTGCATAGCTATTGGAATGTGGGACCTCTGTTATTCTAGGTAAGAGACATACTATCCCCCAACAACAATCGCAGAATAATGCTATTTGAATATGAACTTGTATACATACTGAGGGGACTATGGAAAGGCGGAGAATGAGTTTAGAGGACGTGTGAGACAAGGACATGTATGAAACAAGCAGCATTTGTTGGGGAATAATGTGTATAATTCCACAGTCTGATCTGATTCATTTTACCCCATGATCTGGGTCTGGGTCTGATCTGGGTCTGATCTGGTTTACCCCAATTCGGACCCATCCAAAAAGGAGATACATGGCTGAAACTGGTCCATTTGGCAGAGATCACCTTCCATGAACTTAAAATATCCAATCTGACCACTTTACATTGTTAAAACAATTAACTTGTTTCATTCATGTATCTTATGATGTAATTATTGACCCCAAAAAGGGATTGGGGGGCTGCAAGTTTAAGATATTCTGCAACTTTTTAAGTTGTCCATATAGTGAAATCTTTTGTAACTGATGATGCAGGTATTTTGACATGATCTCCTGGACTATTAGATACATTTGATACAATTATCTTTTTTAAAAAAAACAATTTTTTAAAAAAAAATCTTATCAATTTTTAATCAAGCCTGCTTCATCTGGTATAGCTATTTGTTTGTGCTTTCCTGAACCCCTTTGTTACGTGCTGATGCAAACAACGTTAGGGACAGGACTAACGATAGAAACAAAGTGCAGGGTTTTCCTCCTCTTTCCAATATTCAATATTTATGATATATTAAGGTTCTTCAAATACTCAAGAAATCAGCGAAGACTGGTTTGATGCCACAGAGAGCCTGACAGTGCCTGATTCTTCACGGTCACTTACAGATCAGTCAAAGTTAATTGGTACAACAGGTGAGTTTTGACTTTGTATTGGTTGCCTTTGTTCCAGTTAGCATAGGAAAGGTCGGTCTACATGGTCTTTGTGCAGCTCCTCACATAGATCTGATCCTGCACAGATCTGGTTATGGAATTTTCTATAGAGTTAGCTAAGGAGCTAGTCCTCATCCCCTCATGAGGCAGAGTGAGCATTCTCCTGCTAGTTCCTGTGTAAATTTATCCACCCTACCCCACCCTCCGCTTTAGTAGTTCTTCATTACTTTTTCAGTTACAAAGCTTTCATTTTCTATATTTTTGTACGGGTTTACTGGAGCATTCTCATTTTGTATTTTCTCAAGTTCTTCTCTCATATTCTAAACATTCCATTGCATCCATTGCATCTCTTCTCACCAGGGAGAAAGGCAGGATCGGGTACCTAAATCTATTACTTTTGCACATGACAGCGTGGAATCAGGTGATAGACGCTGCGGTGGCCCCTGCTGGGGTTAAAAGGACCTTTTGATGCTTGCACATAAGCCTTCTAGGCAGCATTTCTATTCAAGAAAATGGATTGCATTTTCTGCTTTTGCCAAGGTGCAGCGGTTCCATCATGTCCTTCAGTTTCTTCTGTCCCTGTTTGAGAAAAAACTCACACTGTCATCTTTGAGAGTTTGCCTCTTTGCTGTTTTGGCTCTTCATCCTGATGTCGAAGGTTTTTCTGTCGCATCTGACTGCAAAAAGATTCCAGAAAGGGATTAGGAATTTAGCGCCCCATTCTACGGGACTGTATTGGAGCCCTTCTGTGGTGCTTAAGGCACTTTCTTCTAAGCCCTTTGAGCTGCTGGCAGCTCGAATTTCATAGAAGGTGGTGGTGTTCTTTGTGGTCTCTGTGCATCACACATATGGGCTCTGCGCCTGCGTGGAGCCTGTCTCAGAAACTTCTATAGCTAAGCCAAACGTTTTTGGCGGGAACCCCTCCCCCACTGTCTACTGACTCCATGTTCCCGCCTTTCTCCTCAGTTCTTTTTCGACCGCCTTGCTGAAAGGATGTCTTGTTGGAAACTTCTGTCTTTCTCCTGAGGAGAAAGCTTTAGTGCTAAGGTTTTTAGTTATTTTACTTTGTTTTAGTTCATTTTTAGTCTTTATTTATTTATTTATTTATTACATTTGTATACCGGCTCATAGCCGAAGCTTTCTGGGTGGTTTACATGCGATTAAAACAATTAAAAACAATGTACACATAATACACACATACATTTAAAACAATATAATTTATTGTTATTATATTCTTAGATATTTTATTCTCCAGCGATCTTGGATCGCGTTGAGGGGGATTGCACAGCCATTAAGGCCCCCTTTTCAGAATGTGTTAAATGCGTCAGCAAGCTTCCCCAGCAGACAGACTTTCTCTGTTTGATTTGTTTTGGGAGAGGCTCAGGTCATCAAAACCTGTCGCTACATTATTATTATTATTATTATTATTATTATTTACATTTATATACCACCCCATAGCCGAAGCTCTCTGGGTGGTTTACAAAATTTAAAACCATAAACAGCTGACATTTAAAACATTTTAAACTGTTAAGTCTGGCTACAAAGTCAGTTAAAACCTCAACTTAAGCTGTTGAAATGCCTGGGAGAAAAGAAAAGTTTTGACCTGGTGCGGAAAAGATAACCGTGTTGGTGCCAGGTCTGTGGATAAAAGCTCTAGAAGCCATGGTTTCTTCCAGACAATCGTTAAACTTATGACACAGGCTCCTCGATCTACTGGAGACATGGCCGCTTCATGCCTCATCCGATCTTCCAACATTTGGACGCTCCCCAGGCTGTATCTACAGCAAGAGGGATATCTAAGAAGGCAGGAGCCTTCTGGGGCTGATCGCATGGAGCGATTCTACAGAAGAGAGCCCCTCTGCGTCCTAGGACCCTGACCCTGACCATGGGTCATTCCGATCGTCCAGCATTTGGACGCTCCCTAACTGTCTCTACAGTGGAAAGGATATCTAAGAAGGCAGGAGCCTTCTGGGAACTTATCGCTTGGAGCGATTCTATGGATGAGAGCCCCTCAGTGTCTTCGGACTCCCACCCTAACCATAGGTTGTTTCGATCTTCCAACATCTGGATACTCTGTACCTGTGTTTGTACAGCTAGAGAGAGACCGGGTTCCAACTCCTCTGCAGCTGTTAGGAACCCCCCCCCCCCCCGATACCGAGGGTGGCCCCTTTGGTGGCAATGACTTAACTGGCTCCTTCGGTACCGAGGTCTAAGCTCTCGATACTGGAGCTTCTAATATGCATCTTCGACGTCAAGATGAGATGTCTAGCAGGCAGAATCGACATCACAGGGTGAGACTGCTTCCTTTGGTGCCGAGCTCCTCGGTGCCGAGCTCTTGGTACCAAGATGAGATATCTAACATGCAGCTTTGATGTCAAGATGAGATGTCTAGCAGGCAGAATCGACATCAAAGGGTACCAATCTCTTGGTACCAAGAAGAGACATCTAACATGCAGCTTGAAGTAGACATCTCTCCACCAAGTTAATTAGCACAGCCATTACAGGCTAGCTGCCAATTACAGGTCTGCTCCCTAGAGCTGCTACAATTGGAGTGCTATGATTTCAACAGAGAGAGTGTTTATGCCTGTGGTGTCTAGGGGCATTATTCTCGGGTCCCTGTTAAAAAAAAAAAAAGAGGAACAGAACTTCAACTGGGTTGCCTCAGTACAGAGATTGGCATAAATTATGAGGGGGACACCTCTTGCAATGGACCCGTAACTCCCGTACCAGGCATCAATACCAACCCCTACATTGGTACATATGCCTTTCTCGATACTGAGCAGCTCCATCAGTATCGCGATTGCCACTGGAGGAAGTTTTCTTGCAGCTCCCTCCAGCTCTACCGAGATCACTGTCATTGTGACCTGTCCACAGGGCTCAACCATTGACTCATGATACCGTCGTGAATGCGTCAGTACGTCCACCTAGCTCTTCTCCTTTCCAGCCCCACTCTGTGGGTTGTCAAAAAGTTCAGCTTGGAGAAGATGGGTTTAATCATAGAACTAAACCTGATTCCCCTCAATCCTTAGAGAGCTCTCAGTCAGACCCAACATTGCTCTCTTCTGCATCGCCTGTTGATGGGGTAGCTGTACAGAGTGGAGCCTCCTTCCGAAGACCTATATCACTCTCTGATTTAATATTTGGTCCACTCCTCTTCAACCTGTTCTGGATTTGAGACGGCTCCATACGTACGTCAGAACCACAAATTCCTGATGACACATAAAGCCCTGCCCCAGAATATTTACAAAATATTTACAATATTTCATTTGCCTTCAAGGGGTAAAAATCTACCCATATTTAGACAACTGGCTTCTGGTGGCATCCTCGAAGGAAATGCTATCAAAGGCAGAGTGACTACTCAATTTATTGAGCTCTTTGGGCCTCATAGTGAACACAGAATCCAGACTCACCCTGGATCTAACAACCCTACATCGGTGTACTTGCACAGACTATTTGCAATGAGGCATGCGCTTTCCCACTTCCTCCCCCATCTCAAGTCCTCATACAAACACTTTCCTGTTCAACTGGGAATGTCTTTGCAGCCCTCATTTTTCCTCTCATTCCATGAGTATTGTGGTATGATAATATTGTGTAGTCCACACAGTCTCCATCATAGTCACCCCTTGGTGGCTGAGACAGGTGTGGCTCACTCTATTTCTGAAGATATCAGCCAATGGCGACCAATCGGGTTACCATCAGCTCCGCTGCAGCTCCGAAGATAAAAAAAAAAGTCGTGGTAAGTACCCGACTTTTTAAAACCGGAGCTTCAGGGATTTGCCCTGGCCTGGGGCAAAACCCTCATCAAGATGTACCCAGACTGTAATTCCTAAATGGGCAATCTTTTGTCTTACAACGCCTGAGTGGGTAGAAGAAAATGAATCTGGGGAAGCCTGACCCTGACACAACAGGAGAGTGGCTTTTGTCTTGCAAGGAGATCTGCTGGGCAGCTGATGAGGAAGCAGGATGTGCTTGGATGTAATTTAGACTGCCTCCAAACACATAAGAATAGAGACAACTGGAGACTGACTGAGGAATCTGTCAGTCAGGCTGTGAGCTTACTGATGTTACTTGGTGGGCATTGCCCCCTTTGGGAAATCCTGGTGGGGTCATTGCCCCCCCCCGCCTCCTCCCCGTAGTTTCCCCCCTGCATATGCTCAGACCCATGGCATGGGGTATCCCAATACCATAACTACTTTCGACATGAGGTCGATTCCATTTTTTCATCCAGCCTGTAGCCTGGCAACGAAGAAGTCATATACTGCACAATGGGATTCTTTTCTAAATACATGGATCTTCAGGGCCTCAAGCCCCATTCAGCCTCCTTAACGATGTCCTTACACTTTACACCCCATATACACTATAAGGCTAAAATAGTTGTCAATATGCAGGTATTTGACTGCTTTACCTGTTTTTGCACCAACCCTGTTGTTCGGGGGTTTCTCTGGGCACTACAAATCTGGCTGCTCTAATTAGGAGTTTCATTCTGGCATGGAGTTTCTCTGTCATGCCGCAATCTCTGACATTGAAACCAGTTAAACCAATGGCACCTTCAGATATCACATTAATTTTCTTAGAAAGTTGTTTTCTGATGGCTATGTCAACACTACGCGGATCGAGTGAATTAGCTGCCTCAGTATTAATGCACCCTATCTGGGCTTCCACACAGGGCTAGAACTGACAAATTTCATAAGACGCAAGAGTTGCAATGACTCGCGGAGTGGATTGTACATGCTATTAAACTGCCCTACGAGTTGAAGGGCTTGCAACTCGTGGGTCTGGTAACAGCTAAGTCAATGTGCAGTGCATCGAAGTCTGTATCTTTAGGCAGGGGATTGTCGATCCAGAACTTATGTAAGGCAGCTATTTGGTATAAGTCCTTTAACTTCATTACATGCTACCACTTGGTTGTTTGTACCAGGACAAACTGCAATTTGGGGCAAGCAATTTCTTTGTCTTGCGAGGGAACATTGATCTACACCAGGAATTTAGTTTGTTAATCGCCCATATGTGTGATGCACAGAGACCACAAAGAAGAAATGCAGGTTGCTTACCTGTAACCGTAGTTCTTCGAGTGGTCATCTGTGCAGTCACACAACCCACCCACCGTCCCCGCTTTGGTGTCGATGTAAATGTACTGTCGATACCGAGCGGTTTCTCTCCTAGTTATGGGGCCAGCAAGTCAGTCTCTTAGAACTGAGAAGAAAGGCGGGAACATGGAGTCAGTAGACAGTGGGGGAGGGGTTCCCACCAAAAACATTTGCCTTAGCTATAGAAGTTTCCGAGACAGGCTCCACACAGGCGCAGAGCCCATATGTGTGAATGCACAGATGACCACTCAAAGAACTACGGTTACAGGTAAGCAACCTGCATTTTCTGGTGGCCATTACATCTACATGGCGTGCCAGTGAGCTCTGTGCGCTCAGAGTGAACCAGCCCTATCTCACCTTTCATCAAGTTAAAGTGATGCCCAGACCTGACCCTGCCTTTCTGTGTAAAGTTATGTCAATCCACAACCCATATATATAAGTATTTAGTAGCAGTAAATAAATATGATACCCATCGTTTAAGAATGGATTGGAATAGAGAATTGGAGTGCCCTATCTTGCCTAATCGATGGATGGTTGCCCTAGCATCTGTATCTGAAGCTTCTGTGGACTTTAGACGATGTCTTATTCAGCAAAAAAAATTGTTTCAGATTTATTGGACCCCACAATGCCTTTTCAATAAGAATCTGTCTAACTTGCACAGTTGTTGGAGATGCTTCTTTAACTCATGTTTTTTCAATGCCCTATAGTCGCCCCTTTTTGGGAGGAGGTTATAATAAGGATAAACTTTGCACTGAAACAATTATAATATGGAATGATGTGCATGTCCTCCTAAATTACTTACTGGCTTCTTGGAAGTGAACACTTGGTCAGCTCAAATGGATCTTCAGAGCTCTTATGACAGCTAAAAGGCTTACATTATCACGTTGGAAGGACAAAATGCTCACCTCCCATAATGCAATGGATTGAGGACTTAATAACACTATCAACATTTGAACGGATGTTAGGAACAACTTGTGAGTGGATAAATATACGGATATTGGTCTTCTTTTCTTGAAATCTATGTATAACTCTTCCTTTTTTAAAAAAACGAGCGGTACACTTGATGGAAAAATGTGGGTTTGTAATGTGGGTTTTTTTCTTTTTTTTCTTTTTCACAATTTATTTTATTTTCTGTTTTGTTGCTATTCACAATAAAAAGGGGAAATGTCTTAGTTTCATTTAAATCAGGACATTGTTTTGCCTGTTTTCTTCACCTGTCCATGTACACAGCTAGAGCTGACCCTGCGTACACTCAGTGTTCGTTGTGCCCTGGGTTTTTATAAGTTGAGGACTAAACAATTTGGGTTGTTGATTCGCTGCTTAGCTACAGTGAAAGACACAAGGCCCCCCCCTTCCAACTCAGTACGTCGCATCCTGGATCATGAAGACAATCAAGCTATCATACAAACTGGTAGGGATCGAATTGTCTGCCCAAGTGCAAACTCACTCTATCTGTGCGGTAGCAACATTGGTCACATTCAACAGAAGGGTTTCCATCCCTGAACTGTGTCGAACAGCAACCTGGTTACTAGACATTACAGACTAGATATTCAGGCTGTGTTTTTGGTCATGCCATCTGTGTTGTAGTAGGACATCTACCCGCCTCCTTGTAAGTCAGCTTGTTACTTGCCTATATGTGTGTTGCACAGAGACCACGAAGAAGAAAGACAGGTTGCTAATGTGCAGCTGTAGTTCTTTGAGTACTCATCTGTGCGTTCACCCAACCCAACCCGATGCTGGGTACTGAAAGTATTTTGTCTGTATTTTCTCTCGGTTACAAGCCATCATGAAATCAGCTAGTTGACAACCAGTGTGACTGGGGCTGTGCAAAATTGCCTGTACCCTAACCTCAGCAGATGCTCGCCCTTTGCTACACGAGACTCTTTTGAGGCTCAGCTTGGCCTAGTGAATGCTTGGCAGCTGCCCACTCTGGCTGGCAATGTTGTGCACTTCCCTCCGCTGCGTTAATGGCAGGATTAAGTGCACGGTTTTGGCAGCCGGGACGCTAGATGCGGAGGGGGTGTTCCATCGGCCTCCTGGACCCAGTCAGATGCTTGCAGCAACCCTAAGTCTGACCAATTCATTGATTAAATCAGACCAAGTGGAGGATCTCGTGCAAGTTTTCCTCAGTGGCACCTATGTCTTTTCACTTGGAGAGCATGTACAGAAGTTGCTCCTTGCTTCCCAACAGATAAGAAAATACATTTATTTCATAGCTGCTGACCTTGAGAATCTGCAAACATCAAGTGTGCGTGACTCTTTTCTTGAAGGTCTTGTGGAAACAGCTGGTTTTGTATGTTTTTTAAAACGTTCTGGAGAACTAACATCTCCTTCAGTGCATGTTTTGGTCAGAGGCCTTCAGGCTGGTGAAGAAGCAGCCAGTCTATACAACACAATAGAGTGTGGGTTGACAATCATGGCACCACAGTGATACTCGGAAGTGAAGTGATTTATGATGCAAGAAAATTGTTAAAGTCTGAAAGAGAAAAGGCCAGGTTGGGGAGATTTTGCTAAGTGACTTCGGAAAACTCTTAACATGTGGCAACCTCCTGAGACTTCGAGAGAGAACTGGAAAAAGTAGTTGTATCACTTGGTCAAGCTGGCCCCAGCTTAGTATAGGCATTCCCCATGTCTTTCCTACTAAACTATAGCTCCACTTATTTAAGGAGATATCAAGATCAAGGCAAGATCTGTTACAAAGGTCACTTGTACAACGTGGCAGAGCATAGCATGATGGTGCAGCCTATGATTGATTAGGGGTCTGCTGACCATTGACATTGCATTGATTCTCCCTCCATTTGCCTTTTGTAACATCTTGCCTACTGATGAAGAGATTTGGAGATTGCAAAAGTTTTCACATTTTTTGTTAGCTTTGAGTTGGCCTAATAGATTTTTGGCTTATCTGAAGAGATCTGATCCATCTCAGTGTTCTGGTACTTGGGTGAATGGGGTGGCCACTTGATTACTGGAATAAATAACACATTTATATAATCAGTTGGCTACTTGTTAACTAACTGGTCCTTTTGCCCTATCCTGCATCCATGCAGGACTCATATCAATATTTTTATAATAAAAGATTAGTTTGCGCGAGAGCTGGTATAATGTTCTAATATGTGTTTATTATTTTTTCTAGCAGATCTTGACCTAATGTTTTAAGCCTTATTGCTTAGATATCAATTGTAAAAGTAGGGCTAGAAAAGACATTTACTATTTCTCTAAGCTTCTGTGAAAGTTCTGTGAAACTGATATCTAGTATTTTCCCCCTCAAAAAACATTCCATATAAGGATTTTTTTAATGGCTGCTTAATTTTTTTCTGTCTTCAGTATTGAGGCTTTGTGTAGGTGGTATTTCTTAATGTTTACTTTTTTGCACCCTTCTAGAAACACAAACTATAGAAGACAGAAAAAGGGAATTAAAGAACATCTATTTTGTTCATGTTGGTGGTTTAAGTCCTTTAGTATCAGAAGTGAGTCAACATCTCTTTACATATAATAGTGTTTAATTTGATGCTTTTTAATGCGCTACAATCAAAATCTTGTTGTATATTTTAGATTGACCTGTGGCTTCATTTCCAGAAGTATAATGTTTCTGAGATTTCAATTTGTGAGTATTCTGATGATTACAGGTATGTATATGATACTGTGGGTATTTTACTTGTAACGTAGAAATACATTTAGAGAAATACTTCTGCTTGCATGATTTGTAGAATCCTAGGACACAATCCATCATGATAGGGGTAAGTCAAGCCTTTTTTCCACCCTCCCCTGCTGGCACATCCATATTGCTCTTATACACCTGTATGGCTTTTCTGTATGTTAATCCAACCACTTATGAACTGAGTCTAGTTCCTTGACAGGGCAGTACATACAAGCTACTCCCACTCAGAACACAAATGTATTTATTTATTTATTTGTGTGTGTCTGTCGCCTTGGAGCAGAGGAGGATAGCTGGTCCTCTTGGAAGGTTCAAACAAGTCTTCCATTGTAGGTAATGGCTGTGCATCATGCCAAGTTAATCCCTGTGAATAGGAGGATGAATCACACCACCTAACTTTCTGGCAAGGATTAGTAGCTCTATGTTGAATGAATCATTTTGCATATATATATATATATATATATATATATATATACACACACACACACCTATATTGAAATAACTAATGGGATGTCTGTGTTGTATATTAATACTGAATTTTGGCACATTTTTACATTTTAGATATGCATCCCTTAGTTTTAAAACAGCTTGTGATGCAAAGATGGCAGTGGAAGAAAAGAATCAGAGACAAATAAAAGGGAAAGAAGTGAAGGTTAGACTTGTAAAGACCCTAAGAGAAAATGGAATCCAAGATCATCAGAGTTTGGTGAAACAAGAGCATGAAAACCAAAGACCAAATAATAGTTCTAACAAGGATATTGAATATAGAAATAATTGTAATGTAGCCTCAAAAGTGCCTCCTCCTGCCTCAGCTACTCCAAAAGTTTCTGCTGGTGGTCCTATCTCCTCTTCAAATATCTCTAGTGTCTCTAAAAGTTCCCTAAAGTCATCCTTGCCTAATGGTCCCAGGCCTCTCTCAGCCACTTCAAAAGTACCTCTTAGTGATTCAGCCCTTTCCAAAGTACCTGATTTCAAATCTTCATCAAGTAATGCATGCTTTGAAATAGATCAGGTAACTTTTTCTTTCTCTCTTTCTTTGAATGTCAAAACATCTTTTAAAAGTTTTGAGTGCACATTATTCTGTTGTAATGATCAGCATGATGATCATTATAATGATCATCATGCTTATTCTGTGAACATCATTATACTTCTGATTGTTTAATTGATGCTTAAGTGGTCAGGTGTTGGCTGTGGGATTGTGTGCCAATGGTTAACTAAGTCATCACACTTGGGGATAACCAGGATTGGTGTTTAGTAAGTTTCAGTGATCTAGGATTGAAAGGACCTTGATTAGCTCTAATTACATTTAATAGTGCCAATGTGGCAGTTACCATGGCTAGACCTATTGGGGAAAAAATATTCTCTAGAAAAAACAGATTAAGGAGGATTAAGCAGTTGAGGCTTAATCCTCAACTTCTTAAAAGCCCTCTTTTTAGCAGTACTATTGTGCACATGAGTTTCTTTGTGAGCAGAGGTTCCCACATCTATGTCTGCAAAATTCTGCACATGCAATGGGAATGTTTGCACAAAGCTTTCCCTATAATTTTATTATGGCATGTGTTTCTGTTTTAGCTTTCCATAGTGAAAATAGTTGGGTGTCCATATCCTTAAATATTAGCACAGTTCAAATTTTTCCTTTCTTTGTTGAATAGTTCATTTAATGTCTACCTAGGATATTGGAGAGGGTCTCTTGCCATTGGGCCCCGTACAGTTTGCACCAAATCCATCCACCACCTTTATACCTCCAAACACATTAAACTTGAGAAGCTTCCGCAAAGTAGTGAAGAAACTGGAAGAGCTACATCCAGAGGTTAGCAGGTAAGTAGGTGGAATTCTTAGGAATGTATTTATTGAGCTTCTCTTGGAGTCCCTCATCTCACTCTCTCTCTTCTTTTTTAGAGACAATATTTTGGATACTTTGGTAGAGATAAAAAACAATAAGGGATTGCTTAGTGGGTTACCCCTTAGTACAATTGTGGAAATGACATCATCACTTCTGAATAAAAAAATTGCATGCCAATCCAAGAAAAATCAAGAGAATAATCTAAGGACTAAGCAGGTGAATATCTAAAATACCCTGAAGCTGAAACAATATACTGTAGACTAACACATCTTCCTCTTAATAGTAATTAATTTTTAATTTCTAGATCTGTCTTTTAAACTGGTGCCTTTATTCTAAACATATTCAGCAAATGCTTTTGAATTCAAGCTAATGTAATGCTATGAAAGTAATTTAGCATCAGGGTGTAAGCCTATAGTCGTGACCACAATTACATTTGTGAGATTTTTATGGAACTTTTACTCGTGATCTCATCAACGTCATATGATATGTTATGTTAAACATAGATTTTAAAAAGTGTGCATAGTACTGGTCATTTTCCTGTTTCAGAAATAACAACCATACAGGGCCCTGATCTGGATTGAGACAATGGGAGGGGTTTTGATCTCTTCCTTCCCCCACTGTGCTTTTCTGTCAACAGGTACCTTTCCTAAAGCAGGGAGGAGAGAATCATTAAGGCTCAAGCTCATCCATGTTCTCTAAGCTCCACCTCAAAATTCAATCTGGTTTATTATTTAGCTTTGTAGTTCTGATGAGGAAAGTGTGCATTGAGGTGTGCATTTTAAAATGTGAACTTCCCCGTATTGATTAAAGTGTGAAAATGTCTTTTTTAAAATGAGTATTTTTCAAGAGTTTTTCTAACAAATGCATTTTGTGATCACAAGATCAGGAATATGCGAATAGGGGAAGTGTTGATGTTTAACAAAGTGAAAAGAAATTCTTATACATCCCTACTCAAAGGTGCTATTTGCAGTAAACAGCCTTTGGGAGCAATAGGAGCATGGTGGGTTAATTTCTGATGTGAAGATTGCACAATTAAAACTTCTCCTATTGTGCCATAGTTCTGATCTGGGTTCTTCTTCGTGGTCTCTGTGCATCACACATACGGGCTTCTGCGCCTGCACGGAGACTCGACTCGGGAAACTTCCATAGCTATTAGTTACTTTTGGGCGGGAACCCCTCCCCCGCTGCCGAGTGCGCATGCGTAGAAGGGTTCCTGCCCGATACCTCAGTTCTTCTTCGACCGCCATCGCGGCTGCATCGTCGGGAACATCGCCTTCAGACTTCTGTAGGAAAAAAATTGAGAATAGTGTTTAAAATCTTCGAATCTTCAGGAATCTTCGAACTGAGTAAGAACTTACCGTCGGGGGTTTTCTTATGGCCCTCCGGGCCCCCTTCAAAAAGTGCTCCCATTGCAGTAGCAAACTACCGCCATCCGACGGGCATAATCTTTGCCTTTTCTGCCTCGGTGAAAGCCATAAGGTCGCGTCGTGTTCCAGTTGCCAAGCCTTTTCACGGCAAACAAGGAAGCACTGAGCGGGCAAGCTCCAGGTGGAGCTTTGGTCAAAGGCCTTGGCAGCCACAGATTCCCAAGCAATGGGATCTCCCTCGGCTACTTTGACTCGCGACCTGGTCTTCCTTTCGGTGCCAGGATTGCCAGCTAGCTCCCAGCACAGTGGAGCTCAACGAGATGCACCCACCTTACCGGGTAAATCTCATTCGACCGCGGTGGCAAAGACTCTCCCTAAAATAGGTCTGGGGCCAAAACTGCAGGAAGATCAGCAAATGAAAAAGAAAAAGCGTAAGCACGATGCCAGGAAGACCCGTCCACCATCGGGACCATCGACACCGAGGCTCGATACCGTGGAAACTCATCGACCAACATCGGCTGCGCCGACACCAAGGCTCGATACCGAGCCGAGAACCCCACTGGTGCCCAGCCATGCGTCGACACCGACACGCCGCTTAGTGGCACCAGGGAAGGCGCGCTCTGTAGCATCCTCGACGCCGAAGACCACTTCCCCACTGTCAAAGCGGACGCCTTCCTCGTCCTCTTCGGGACCCGGCAAGGAGCATCGTCGGTCAACATCGAACCTAGCCATCGACACCGGATGTATGTCGACACCGAGGATCAATGTCGATACCGTGCACCGCTCGCAGCCACCACAGTCCCCCGTGGTCGCTTCAGAAATCGACATCCCGGATTCGCCTAGATCCTATTTGGAGCCTAGACAAACCTTGTTGATTCCGCCAACTCTGTCATCGCCAGTCCAGCACAGACAACCGCAGGACTACTATAGAGGCCGCCCTCGACATCGAGAGCCTTCTTATCGCTCACGCTCTCCAGCATTGGACTCCAACAGATGCTCACAGGCGTCCCATTCATCCAGACACGACTCTGAACGGGAGTATCGTTAGCCTTCCACCTTGGGCCGTACCCACAGAGACATGCCGCCTCGCTACCATCCCAGGCAGGTTCAGCTGGCCATAGAAAGCAATGCACCTTCTGCGTTTCCATCGGGCCCATCTTCCACGGTGTCGAGGGCCATACCCTCCCCATCTCATCTTTCCTCGTCTGGAGGAGATATACAACAGTATCGCTCAGAGTCGGACTCAGATGGCTACCGTTCCGACTCCTCGTCCTTTGGTTCAGTGGCACCAACCGCACCATCACCAGATGCTTTAGTAGCATCTCAAGAACCAGTCTCACCCTCAGACGACTATAGCTCTTTCTCTGACCTTATACAACGCATGACGAAGTCCCTGGGGCTGGAGACATACCGACCTGAACAACGGGTCATCGACACCATATATGAAGTCCTCCAGGCCGACGCCACATCGACGGTAGCCATCCCTTTTGTTCCGACCCTTCTGCACACGGTACATCAGGCCTGGAAAACCCCGGCCTCACTGGCGCCAACATCAAAATGCCTGGAAAATATGTATAGGGTCCTGGACAAGGACACGGAGTTCCTAGCCACTCATCCTCCGCCAAACTCAGTTGTCGTGGAAGCTTCACAGGGACGCTCCCAAAAGACACATTCGGCACCAGTTGACAAAGAGGGGCGAAAGTTAGACTTAATAGGACGCCGGATTTATTCCACCGTGGCGCTCAGTTTGAATGTCTCCAATTATCAAGTGACCATGGCACGCTACCATCTCTTCCTATGGGAGAAGATGGGATCCCTCTGTAACCAGCTTGCAAGAGTTTTCCAAACTGAGGCAGTACGCCTGGCTAAGCAGGAGCTACATACTGCACGGCATCAAACCGACTGTGGCACCAAGCTGCTCGTTAGCACCGTCACCTTGCAAAGGCATGCTTGGCTCCGCTCCACGGGCCTCTCCCAGGAGGCTCGCACGCGAATCGACAACTTACCATTTGACGGCATTGGCTTGTTCCACTCCACAACAGACGATGCCATGGATATGGTCCAAAAGGCCAAGATGACAGCCAAGAAGATGGGTCTTACCACCTTCCCTCAGCATTCCAGAGCAAAACGCTGGGTGCGTCAGCCATTTCCATCTTCAAACAGATACCAAGGCGAACGTACATCGTACAAACAGCAGCCTCAACAGCAGCAACAATCTTCACGGCAATTCAAGAGACAATCCTTCTCGTCCTCTAAACCTCGCCTTCAGCGCAAACAGAGTGACTACGGGGACAGGTGGCGACTTTGACTCCTCCTCCCACACAACCTTCGGAAACCATCTTGCTCCGTTTTTGTCAATGTGGGAAAACATAACATCAGACACTTGGGTTCTTTCTATCATAAGGAATGGCTATTATATCGAATTCAACACCCTACCACCATCTGGGGTCTTCCAAACAACAGGTCCTTCCGAATCCCTCCTAGCAGAGGTTGCAACTCTTTTGGACAAGGGCGCCATTGTACCTGTCCCACCGTCACAGAAATATCAAGGGTTTTATTCCCGTTATTTCATCGTTCCAAAACCCGACGGAGGACACCGCCCGATTTTGGACCTCAGAGATGTCAATGCGTTCATCACCACCAAGAAATTTTGCATGGCATCAATCGCCACAATTCTTCCCCTGATAACACGTCATGCCTGGTTCGCCTCCATCAATCTCCAGGACGCTTTCTTCCACATCAACATTCACGAAGCAAGTCAACGTTTTCTCAGGTTTGCCATCGGCCCCCACCCTTTTCAGTTCAGAGTGCTCCCATTCGGCCTCTCAAAGGCGCCTCGAGTCTTCACCAAATGCATGGTCGTTGTCTGTGCCTTTCTCAGAAAGCAGGGAATTCAGGTGCACCCGTATCTGGACGACTGGCTCCTGGTGGGTCCATCTCATTCCCAGCTCGCCAAGGACGTCGCCTATGTCATCACACTTTTGAACCAATCAACCTAAAAAAGTCCTCGCTCGAGCCACAAAGAACTATAACCTTCATAGGCTCATTCCTCAATGCAACAGAAGGGAAAGCTTATCTCCCAAGGGACAGGGCAAACACTCTACGATCCCTGGCCATTCATTTCACACACCAATCACGACTGCCAGCTATCAAGGTTCAGCGCCTACTAGGCCATATGGCAGCAACAACCATGGTCATCCCTTTTGCCCGCCTCAGAATGCGCCGGCTGCAACTCTGGTTCACCAGAGCCTTCCACCCGCAAGTAGATTCCAGGCGCACCCCTCTTCGGCCTCCGCCTGCCGTCATAAGGTCAGTCCGATGGTGGACTCACCTCTCCAACCTCCTTTGCGGTGTCCCATTCCTGCCCCCAACACCAACCAGGATAGTGACTATGGATGCCTCCCTCCTGGGTTGGGGAGCCCACTGCAACACTCTCCAGGTACAAGGCATTTGTTCAGGCAGAGAGAAAACGGCGCACATCAATCTCCTGGAACTTCTGGCAGTACAAAAAGCGCTCAAAGCTTTCGAACAATATCTGAACAGCTCTCATGTCCAGATTACGTCAGACAACACCACAGTAGTTTACTACATCAACAAACACGGCGGCACCAGGTCACTGGCCCTGGCAAAGCTCACCATCAACATCCTGACCTGGTGTTTACGCAGGAACATCATGTTGACAGCCATCCATATTGCAAGTCACCACATTCACCTTGCCGACCAACTCAGTCGACAACTTTCTCTAACCCAAGAGTGGCAAATCCACTCCCACGCTCTCCAGTGCAACCACTGGGGTCGCCCCACGTTCGATCTATTCGCAACGGCAGACAATGCCATATGCCATCTCTTTTGCAGCAGAGCGGGTTACGGTCAGGGCTCCCAAGGAGATGCATTCCTCAGAACCTGGTCAGACCATCTCTTCTTTATTTTTCCGCCGATCGCGCTCATACCACGGAGCTTAGCCAAGATCCAAGCAGACCAAACGACCTGCATCCTACTGACTCCCTGGTGGCCCAGGCAAGGCTGGTTCGCTCTTCTCCTAAACATATCCAAGGGTCACTACTTCCGCTTTCCGACCACACCGGATCTCCTATCACAACAACATGGACAGGTGATCCACCCAGATCTGGACTCCATCCACCTCACAGCATGGAGGCTCACACCCCCCTACTAAATTCCAGAATCCAGGACGTCTTAAATGCAGCTCTCAGGCCATCCACTAGAGCCTCATATGCCAGAAAATGGAAGGCCTTTTCTGCTTTCGCCTCACAGAACAGTTTTCCTCCCACCACTTGTTCAATTTCGCAGATCATGTCCTTTTTAATTCAGTTGGTTGACAAGGGTCTGCAGTTATCTTCAATTAAACTCTACCTGGCTGCCATTTTGGCCTCACACGACCAAGTTGAAGGGTCAACAGTTTTTTCTCATCACTTAGTTAAACGTTTTCTTAAAGGCCTCCTTAACCTCACTCCACCTAGGCAACCCCTCCATCCCGCATGGAGTCTATCGGTTGTGCTCCAAGCCTTGACTTCAAAGCCTTTCGAACCGCTCGCCACCACCGACCTCAGACTCCTTACCCTGAAGGTACTCTTTCTGGTCGCGATCACATCCGCGCTACGGATTGACAAACCTTTCCTCATCTTTCATCGGGACAAGGTCATCCTCCAGCCGGACATTCAATTCCTCCCGAAAGTTATTTCCACTTTCCATGTCAATCAATATATCATCCAGCGTTCTTTTCGGCCCCTGTAACAGTCCTGGAATGGACACTTCACACATTGGACGTGCGGAGAGCATTGACCTTCTACAAAGCTCGCACCGAGTCATTTCGCCTCTCCAAGCGCCTATTTCTTTGCTACGGCACAGCAAGAAAAGGACATCCAGCCTCTTCTCAGCGTTTGGCAGCCTGGCTGGTCCAGTGTATCATTCTAGCTTACCAACTGGCGAAGCTTGAACTACCAGCTCCAGTATGAGCTCATGCTACACGGGCAATCGCCACATCTTCTGCGTTCCAACGAGGTGTGTCGATCCCGGAGATCTGCCGCACAGCCACCTGGTCCACACCGCTTACTTTTGCCCAGCACTATCGTCTGGATGTTAAGTCTTGAGCGGACTGTTCTTTTGGCAGAGCTGTGCTCTCGTCTATTTGCACCTCGGACCAACCTCCCGATCTCTAGGTAAGTGAGCTTGCTAATCGCCCATATGTGTGATACACAGAGACCATGAAGAAGAAGGACAGGTTGCTTACCTGTAACTGTTGTTCTTCGAGTGGTCATCTGTGCAGTCACACAACCCACCTGCCATCCCCTCTGGAGGGTGTCATACCTAGCATGGGATATCATAATGGTTTACTTCAGCCTGAACCTCTTATGGGGGTCTCAGAAGAACTGAGGTATCGGGCGGGAACCCCTCTACGCATGTGAACTTGGCAGCGGGGGAGGGGTTCACGCCCAAAAGTAACTAATAGCTATGGAAGTTTCCCGAGTCGAGCCTCCGCGCAGGCACAGATGACCACTCAAAGAACAACAGTTACAGGTAAGCAACCTGTCCTTCCCATGGAGCTGCTTTGTCTGAAAAAAAAAGGAAGTGGCCCCTAAGACTGCTGTCAATGATGTTTGCTAAAAGCTGTACTACAAATTAATTGGTATAAGAGTTAAATCTGCTTACAGGACTCAAGCCAACAACTGCACATAGTTCCAGTCTGGGTTCAGGCCTGGTTTTGGGACAAAATCGGCCTTGGTCACCCTGATGGATGACCTTCTTCAGGAGAGGGACAGGGGGAGTGCGACCCTATTACTACTTCTTGATCTCTCAGCGGCTTTTGATACTGTTGACCATGGTATCCTGGAACGTCTCCGTGAATTGGGGGTTAGAGGCACTATTTTACAGTGGTTCAGCTCATACTTGCAGGGAATGTACTTCTATCCCATGGCAATTGAATTGTGGGGTGTGCCACAGGGCATCATCCTTTCCCCAATGTTGTTTAATATCTATACGAAGCCATTGGGAGCAGTCATCAGATTTGGGGCAAGGTGTCACACCACTATGCTGATGACACCAAACTCTATTTCTCCGTAACATCTGAATCGGGAGAGGCCGTGAACGTTCCGAACCAGTGCCTGGTTACAGTTATGGCCAACAAACTGAAGGTGAATTCTTTATAAGACAGAGGCCTTGTGGGTTGGTGGTTCCCAGGTCCAGGAATTGGGGTGTTTGCCTGTTCTGGATGGGGTTGCACTCCCTCTGAAGGAGCAAGTCCATAGTTTGGGGGTGCTCCTGGATCCATCTTTGTCACTAGAGGCCTCCGTTGCCCGGAGCAACCATTATCAACTTCAGTTGGTATGCTAACTACACTTGTTCCTGGATAGGGATAGCCTAGCCTCGGTCATTCATGCACTGGTAACTTTACATTAGACTACTGCAATGCATTCTATATGGGGCTACCCACGTGTGTGGTTCGGAAGCTGCAGCTAGTGCAGAATGCAGCAGCTAGTGTGCTCACATGGACCCCAAGCTCTGCTCATATAAAACCTGTGTTAAAAGAACTGCACTAGCTGCTTGTTTGCTACTGAGCCACATACATGGTTATGCTGTTATCCTACAAAACCCTGAACAACTTGGGGTCAGCATAGCTAGCAGACCACATTCCCTTATGTAGTTGTTGTCTCGGTGCATACCCAGACAACAGCTACGATCCTCAGAGGAGGTCCTACTGGCCATTCCGAAACGAACGGAACACCACCATGAAGAACCCACCCACTAGAAAACTCTTGTGTGGTTCGTGTCATGGAAAACGTAACCTCTTTTAAACACCTCCTGAAAACATACCTTTTCACAGAGGCTTTCCCTGGATTTTAACTTAGCTGGTTTTATATTGCCTTTTTAACTTTTAATGTTTTAAATTTGCCTATACTTGTTATATTTTATGATTTTAAATTGTGTACTGCCTAGAGAACTTTGGCTGATTGTCAGTATAAACATGTAATAAATAAATAATAAACATAGTTCTCAATAGTTTGCAAATGCAAGCAGCATCTAATAGATGCTTCTCAAAATGGGTCACTCTTTCCCAGTGACTGGATACTAAAATATTTTCAATTTCCTTTATACAGTGACTCTGTACCCATTTGTGGATTTCATGATACGACTTTGTATTCTGCAATAATTTTGTGTGTAGCAATGGCAATGTGACTGAAAAGAGAAGCCACCTTTGCAGGCCTGAAATGAAAACACACTTTCAGTTGAAGAGTTGCAAAAGCCACAAGTCTTTGAGAGCATGTGAATTTAAAGAGAAACAAAACCTTAGTTTAAGGAAGTCCATAACTTGGTTGGAAGATACTGTTGTTTGCAAATATTTATAGTCATGTTTTTGTTACTGAGAACAAGTTTCCAAAGTACTGATGATCTAATCTTTAACTCTGCAAACATCAACAATCCTTGCCTTAAGCAACTACAAAGCATAAACTTTCATCAGTTCTTCTGTTACCCATATTTTGCATTTATCTGCTACTGTAATGTGAAACTATATTAGAAATATTATGTAATGTCTCATAGCTGAAGTTTGTAATTGCAATTTCAATAAATGGTGGTTGGTTGTATTTTAATTGACAAAATGTTCATATCTAATTTTAAGTGGTAAAGATGGTGAGTGCAAGCTAGAGCAAAGGGTAAGTCACTATTGCTAAGAATATATAATTTAGTCATTGATACAAAGCCACGGTTCCACTAGAGAGCAAGGCCTTATCCCCAGGCTATAGCATAAGCGCGGTGCTGTAAGCTATTCCGGGAGTCCTTCCAGCCAAAGAGTGGCATATAAAAGTGTTAATTAAATACACAGTTAAATTTTAGGGCAGGTTTATGGAGCAAGATCTTCCATTTCTTTTGGAGAAAATCTTGGCTATATCCTGCCTTAGAATTCTCTTCTCTGAAACATATGGGTCTAACCGAGCTGTCTTATTGCCAAATTAAACCCCATCCTTATAATCCCCCCAGAAGCTCACAGTGGGACATGAAAACATAAGGGAAGCTGGAAGAAAGTAGGATAAAAGTGTACGAGTTGCTGACGTCGGCTTGAACAAAGCTGGAAGCATTTCAAACTCAACTCTCTAAAATAAGTTGTATCCAATGGTGTCCATCTGCCTGCAGAATGAATTCCCCTCCTTTCAGCTTCCTGCGTGCTCCCTCTCTGCTCCAGAGGGGGAACCAGAGTTGGGGTGCCTCTACAAGAATGATTTAAATCTCTTTCAAGTTGCATTAAAAAAATTACCTCTACAAGAGTGGAACACAAATCGGGGGTTGAGGTGCTTTATCTGTCTGATTATGCACATTATCGAACTCGCGTTAAATAGCGAGTTTTAATTCTCCACGGCCATTAGAGTGCATTTTGACCATGTAAACAAGCGATTCTCCATATTTTAGCCACTTTAAAGCGCGTTTCATACTGCCAGTTATGCGCTTCACATGTCGTTTACAGGATTTAGGCGTAAACGCGATTGTGAGACGATGCGCATACTGCCAGGCAGGAGGGTTCTCTCGCCCACTTTTAAATGACCAACCGTGCCAGAGCCTCAAGACTACTTAGCATAAGTGATGCAGTTTCTTGTCTTCCCACCATGGAGCAGTTTGGAAGGGAGGAAGCGAGCGCTCATGCTAAGCCCCTTTTCCCTTCCTCAGCCCCACTTCTCACTGCCACCCACTCACCGCTGCCTCCTGGCCTCGCCTCAGGTGGCTCCCTCCTTGGCATTTCCACGGCATGCATGCTCGACTCCTCGTAAGTCATCGCTTGGAGTGGCCTCTCTTATGGCACCAAACAATCACGCCTCACAGCTGGGGAGGGGGCTCTCCTGCCATGATGCTTTGTTCTGGCTTTGTTCCTAGCTCAAAGCCTTGAGGGCATCCCAAAGCTAAGCAGGATTGAGCCTAGGCAGTAACTGGATGGGAGACAGCTCCTGAATTTTCTTCCCAAACAATCAATATAGCACAGTGGGGAAATGAACCCAGCTATGCAGTCAAACTGGCAGTTTGAATTCCCTCTGGGGAAGAAGCTTTCACTTGTCGCTCCGGCCTTGTATTAGGCTTTAGCTTGTCAGATGCACACACACATGCTTTTGGGGGTCACCCCAAATCAACTGAACAACAGGGAACATGGGTCCAACTCAGGATGACATCACCCCAGCCTGGCCTGCCTCTCACTACAGTTACAACCCCTTTTAAAGGGTCGTGGTATAGCACCTACCTCTCATGCAGAATATCCTGGGTTCAATCCCCAGTCTCTCCATGTAGGGTTAGAAAGGTCTTCCGCTTCTCAAGTCCCTCTCCTTCAGATCTCTCTAAAGACTCTTGGAGAAATCTGAGAAATGGGACAAGCAGGACTGGTCCCCGTCCCAATTTAGGGCATTCCAGGCAGAGGCCAAGGTCTCGCAAGCATCCCCCCGGACAGGGATGGGACTCAATCCCAACCAAGAGAATGGACCCTCCATGCCCAAAGTGGCAAACACACCTTTAAAACACCAAGAGGTGCTGGCTAAAGCATCCTGATTGGAAGAGGGAAAGATGATGTCTCTTCAACTGAGCAGGGAGAGCTCTCAGGTTCTGACAGTGAAGCCATTCCCGACTCCCATCAGCCTCTCTTTCCCTAGATGGTCCTCTAGCACACGTTCACCAGTGTGCTAGATACCACATTTTTCAGCAGACATTGGGGCCTAGGGGCAAGTCACACACACTTAAATCCATTTATGTAATAAGATTAGGAGAGAATTGTGGAGAATCTTGTATTGCAAATAGGTGAAAATCTTGTAAGGGCCAAAAATTGAATTTCTGAATTGATTAAATTATCCTTGTGTTCTATGCCTGACTTCTTATTCATGCAGTGTTTAATGTAATTGTCCATAGTGTACAACAGATGGCAGCAAAAGAAAACATCTTGCTGGGTAGGTGGAAAAATAGATCAACATAGGATTCAATCATTAGAAAACCAGTATAATTGTGAAACTATATTCTATGGCCTCCATCGCACCAGCGATTTACTGCATTCTGGCCATGCCTGGTGTGTGGATTTGCAGCATAGTACTCACATGATGCCGTGCCTGTCCTTCTGATACCTCGCCTCTTCCCCAGCCTTTCCTGGAACGCTAAAAGTCTGGATTATTTTTCCTAAATGCATTAAATCCGCAGTAAGCCTCCGTGTAGTATTAAAGGAACAGGAGCTTGAATGGATTGCATCAGGTCCTGGCAATGAAAAGTTATCCCTCCCAGCAGCTGTCTCCAAGCCTCAACATAAAACCCAAACCTTGCATCCCAGGCTCCAAAGCATTTTTAAAACCATACATGCCTGAATCTCTGCACAGACAGGATTGTACTCCCTCAATGCCCCCAAAGAACCAGACTAAAGGGTCGTTCAATTTTTTCCCAGCAGAAAGGCGGTCTGGTTGAAGTACTCATCTGACAGGACCTGACTGGAGGGAGAAAGAGAAGGGGAGGGGTGGAGTGGAGTGGAGCGGAGCGGAGCGGAGCAGAAGAGCTAACAGGCATAGGAGCGAGAGAGCAGCTATTCAGGTGAAAGGGATCATAAACTGGACCATGTTTGCCTCAGAGTTAAAAAAAAAACATGGGGAGATTAGGTGTGATGGAGGTCAAAGTCTCTAAGAGTTACTGCTGCATTTCATATCTAAAACTGTATACCAAATAAGGTTATTTAAAATATAATGGTTTTAGCTGCAAACTGGCTTGCGTCAATTCTTCTGAAAGTGAAATTTAAGACAATATGTCTTAGCCTGTAAAGAGAAAATAAAAACTAATGGAATGTCTTCCAGTTAGGTGATAATTTGTGTACCATTAAACAGGGCACTTGTTAGTGATTCAATAGCAAGTGCCCAGTTAAAAAGCTGAGCATGTCATTCATCTTTCTGCAGTGTATGAGAACGTCTGAGGAATAAAATAAAATCCTCTGCCAGAATAACTATTCGCTAGCATTGTATACATGTTACAAATGGCTGCTAATTACAACTGCATACATTTATTTTTAGAAACATCCTATTGCTTTGAACTGGAGGTAATTTTCCGTGGTTATTTTTTTACCAGCAAATTTGGATTTCAAATCTGTCATTGTAAAAGTGCAAAGAAAAATACTGAACACTTGTACTCAGATAGGATAGCGAATAATGGGCTAATTTGGTTTTCTTCTTCCCAACCTAGTGAAAGGTCTCCTGCTTTCTTGGAACATCAGTAAGAATAGCTTTTCACATAAAAACTAAATAGAGAACAAGCCACCTTCTCTATTTCCCAGTGTTTTGAAGACCAAGACTGTGCCTTCCCTCCTGCATCAAGTCATCCTCAGCCCTGAATACATGTTTCCTGTATTTTTATTCTCTGATACTCCTCTTGCCTTTTCCCCCCTCATACCTCCAAATTTGCCTGAGTACACAATTCTAACAGGCTTAAGATGGAGTACAGGTGGTGTAAAGTAGACTTGCAGCCCTGTACTATGCATGTTCATTCAGATAGTGTTCAATGGGGCTGACTTTTAAGTAAGTGTGCATAGGATTTCCACCTTGATTAGACTGCTATGTGCGAGAGAGATTCCATGTTGTGCCAAGGGGAAGTGACACAAACATCAATGGCTGTTCTCCAATTCCTTTGAAAACAACAACAAAACCCTGACATTTACTTGGCTCTGGCGCCAGCATTGAGCACAACACCCGGTGCTCTTGCGAGGCAGAGTGCAGAAGATTAAAAAACAACCACAACAACCATAACATACATATTGCTGAAATTAACAACATGGGAGATTGATTTTAGGTGTTGCACCAGGGAAATAGTCAATAGGAGCCACATTGCATGGTATTACCTATAGTGCAGGGGAGGGCAACCTCCACCCTAGGGCTGCACATGGATCTGAGCCTAGTTTCAAAAGCCCTCTCAAAGGCTTCTCTGAAGAGAAAGGAAAGTGACACTGAGCGAAAGGGTGAGAAAAGGGAGTGACTGCCCGCTGGTGGCGTGTCGTCCTACACATAACCCCTGACAGAATGGGCCTCCAACTGCAAAAAGGCTCCCCACCCCTGAGCTAGGGAGCTGTATAACTTACACATAAACACAAGCACGTTTAGATGCTTCCAGATGAGGGTTTTTTTAGGCTCTTCCAGATGAGGCTTTTATGGTGCCGATACCTCACCTCATTCACAGAATTTCATGGGGGTTTCAAATGACATCTGCTTCTACCAGTGATATTCCTGTAATTTCTTACTGCTTCATCCATCTTTCTTCCTATGGTAGAAAAACTGAAAAGGAGAGAGCTGCATGATGCCTTCTAGTGCTCAGTCATAAGAACATAAGAAGAGCCATGTTGGATCAGACCAAGTGTCCATCTAGTCCAGCACTCTGTTCACACAGTGGCCAACCAGCTGTCAACCAGGGAATCACCCACCCATGTTCCCCAACAACTAGTGTACTACTAGTGCTTGCTGCCTCTGATACTGGAGGTTGCACTTAACCATCAGGACTCGTAACCATTGATAGTCTCCTCCAGGAATTTATCCAACCCTCTTTTAAAGCCATCCAAATTGGTGGCCATCACTACATCTTGTGGCAGTGAATTCCATACTTTAACTATGCACTGTGTGAAGAAGTACTTCCATTTATTTGTCCTGAATCTCCCACCAATCAGCTTCATGGGATGACCCTGTGGTCTAGTATTACGAGAGAGGGAGAAAAATATCTCCTTTTCCACAACCTCCACACCATGTAGAATTTTGTACACCTGTATCATGTCTCCCCTTAGCTTCCTTTTTTCCAAGTTAATCTCAGCTGTTGTAACCTTCTCTCATAGGGGAGATTATCCCATCCCTTGATCATTTTAGTTGCCCTTTTCTACACATTTTCCAGCTCTTTGATATCTTTTTTAGGTGTCGTTACCAGCAATGTACACAGTATTGTTGTAAAAATCTGATCTGTAATTTTCACCCCAAAACATGTCCATTTCCCCTGACACACATCCTACATGTGTCCGCTGACACGCACATCCAAACCATCCACCCACTGCCTGTCCATTGTATCCATTTCTGCAAAAGTCAAGCTGCTTGCAAGTGATGTAGCAGTGCAAGAACTAGGAGCTTGTCAAAATCGCCATTGCTCCTTCTTCTCCAGGTCAGGCTCCATTATGCACAATCAGAAACGCATGTAGACTACTTGACTTAGAGGAACCAGGAGTGTGACTCATCCAGATGTGACCATCACACACCTGGAGAGGGACAAAATGACCATATAAGGGAACGATAGAAATGAAGAGATGTTGCAAAGCATCTCTGGGTACAAGTAAAATAGCACATGGCAATGCAACGCCACATATGGCCACTACTCAGGACTACTCGAGAGTAAAATAGAGTTGGCCAAATGATGTCACTGGGGCTATAAACCAATGGGATGAGGGCTGATGACATGTAACTTTTGGAGTATAAAAGCATTGTTTGAACCTTGGTGTGGTGTGACTCTGGAAAGCAGCGTTAGTGTCCAGAGGTCACCTATTCTGCGCAGAATAAAATCAGTTTCCAAAGCTTCAAGAGGTCTTTCATCAAGTGTTTCATATCTGGACTTTGGACACTTGGAAACAGAATAATTTATGCAACATAAGTATGGTTGCACCTTTTGTATAAAAGCAGTATGATACTAGCAGTTTTATTCTCAATTCCTTTTCTAAGAATGTGTAACATGGAGTTTGCCAACATGCCCCAGCCCACCTGCGGAGAGGCGGAGAGGGAGAACATCAGCTGGAGAGGGGGAGAGAAAGAGCTGCGAGTAGGGACTCCCGGCGTCTCCTCCAGCGCAGCCCCAGCCCACCTGCGGAGAGGTGGAGAGGGAGAACATCAGCTGGAGAGGGGGAGAGAAAGAGCTGCACGTAGGGACTCCCGGCGTCTCCTCCAGCGCAGCCCCAGCCCACCTGCGGAGAGGCGGAGAGGCGAGAACATCGGCTGGAGAGGGGGAGAGAAAGAGCTGCGCGTGGGGACTCCCTGCGTCTCCTCCAGCGCAGCCCCAGCCCACCTGCGGAGAGGCGGAGAGGCAAGAACATCTGCTGGAGAGGGGGAGAGAGAGAGCTACGCGTAGGGGCTCCCTGCGTCTCCTCCAGCGCAACCCCAGCCCACCTGCAGAGAGGCGGAGAGGCGAGAACATCGGCTGGAGAGGGGGAGAGAAAGAGCTGCGCGTAGGGACTCCCTGCGTTTCCTCCGGCGCAGCCCCGGCCCACCTGCGGAGAGGCAGAGAGGGAGAACGTCGGCTGGAGAGGGAGAGAGAGAGAGAGCTTCGCGTGGGGGCTCCCTGCGTCTCCTCCAGCGCAGCCCCAGCCCACCTGCGGAGAGGCGGAGAACACTGGTCTAGTCCACCCCTCTGACACGCTTGAGGTGGCTGGGAGTGCAGTTGAATTGAAATGTGTCTGGGAGTGGCAATATCTGTTGTGCAGGGCAAGGGGAGATATGGCGATAGCAGGGCGATGTGCCATTATAGGGGAAGGAGAGATAGATATTTAACACCCATCTTACCTTCCAGTCGCCCTGCTATCCCGGGGATCTTGGAGAACGAACCAGGCCACCCACAGAACCTCTCCTTGCTCCTATGCAATGCCAGGTCGGTTAAAAGTAAAACAAATATCATCTATGACCTCCTTATAGATGAGGAGGCCGACCTGGCATGCTTCACAGAAACCTGGCTGGGAGATGATAGTGGGCCGACATGGGCTCAGGCTCTCCCAGCTGGGTACTGTGTCAGTGAGCAGGTGAGGGAAAGTGGGCGGGGGGGCGGAGTAGCTGTGGTCTACAAAGACAATCTTAACCTGACCAGACTTCCTGTCCGGCAATTGAAGCACATCGAGTGTGTGTACCTGAGACTGAAGGCCAGGGATAGACTAGGGATTCTGTTAGTGTACCGGCCACCCCGCTGCCTATCGGACTCCCTGGCCGAGCTCACGGAACTGGTCTCGGAGTTGGTGTTGGATTCGCCCAGGCTTTTGGTCCTGGGCGATTTCAACATCCCATTCGAGGCTGGTTTGTCAGGTGCAGCTCGGGAGTTCATGGCATCCATGACAACCATGGGCCTATCCCAATTGGTCTCTGGACCTACACATTCAGCAGGTCACACCCTCGATGCTGTCTTCAGCTCCGAACAGACAGATCTGTGGGCGGAGGTAACAAATACCTCTGCATTGTCATGGACAGACCACTTTCTGGTCAGGGTTAGTATCACAGCTACCACCCGCCCCTGCAGGGGTGGCGGACCTATTAAGATGGTCCGCCCTCGAAGGCTGATGGATCCTGCTGGATTCCAGAAGGCCTTAGAGGGATCTATGGCTGGTATCGTCGACGATCCTGTAGAAGCCCTGGTCAATAGATGGAATCAAGACCTAACTAGGGCTATCGACACGATCGCCCCCAAACGTCCTCTCCGACCCGCTTCTAATCGGGCGCCCTGGTATACAGAAGATCTCAGGGAGTTGAAGCGGAAAGGATGACGACTGGAGCGCCGATGGCGGAAAACTCGACTTATATCCGACAAGACACGACATAGAGAACATCTTCGTTCCTATGGGGTGGCAATACGTGCAGCGAAGAAAGCTTACTTCTCTGCACGCATTGCGTCTGCGAATTCGCGTCCAGCAGAACTGTTCAGGGTGGTGAGGGGTCTAACTCGGGCACCCTCCCCCCTGAACCCAATGTTAGAGCCTTCGGTAGTTCGCTGTGATGCCTTTAACAATCATTTCACAGATAAAATCTCTCGGATAAGAGCCGACTTAGATGCTGTCGTTATAGCAGAGGCTGATAATGGAGTGTCCAGCGACTCCGCGAGTAGAATTACACTGGATCAGTTTCAGTTGGTGAGTACCGAGGATGTGGACAAGCTGCTTGGTCGAGTGAGGAGGACGACTTGCCCTCTCGATCCCTGTCCTTCTTGGCTGGTCGCCCAGGGAGGAGATGCAGTTAGATCACAACTACAATATATTATTAATGCATCTCTCAGGGAGGGGAGTTTTCCATCATGTTTAAAAGAAGCGATAGTACGGCCGCTTCTAAAAAAGCCCCCCTGGATCCCCTGGACTTTAATAACTATAGGCCAGTATCAAATCTTCCATTTTTGGGCAAGGTGATCGAGAGGGCGGTTGCCTTCCAACTGCAAGCAGTTTTGGATGATACAGATTTTCTAGACCCATTTCAAACTGGCTTCAGAGCAGGATACGGAGTTGAGACTGCTATGGTCGCCTTAGTGGATGATCTACGCCTGAGTATTGACAGGGGGAGTGTGTCCCTGTTGGTACTCCTGGACCTCTCAGCGGCTTTCGATACCATCGACCATGGTATCCTTCTGGATCGCCTGAGGGAATTGGGACTCGGGGGCACTGTGCTTCAGTGGTTCCGGTCCTACCTCTCGGGCAGGTTCCAGATGGTGATGCTTGGGGATAGCTGCTCTTCAAAAAAGGAGTTGCTATGTGGTGTACCACAAGGTGCCATCCTTTCCCCAATGCTGTTTAACATTTACATGAAACCGCTGGGAGAGATCATCCGGAGGCATGGGGCGGGGTGCTATCAGTATGCTGATGACACCCAAATATATTTCTCTATGCCTTCGACAACAGCATCAGCTAAGGATAGTGTGTCTCCTCTGAATGAATGCTTGGAGGCGGTAATGGGCTGGATGAGGAAAAACAAACTGAAGCTGAATCCAGACAAGACGGAGGTGCTTACTGTCAAGGGCCACAACCTGGGGTTGGAGGTATGTCAACCAGTTCTGGATGGGGTTACACTCCCCCTGAAAGACTGTGTTCGCAGCTTGGGGGTGCTCCTGGATCCGTCGCTCCAAATGACAGCTCAGATAGATGCGACTGCCAGGAGTGCCTACTATCAGCTTCGGCTGATACGCCAGCTGCGCCCCTTCCTAGAGTTGGAAGACCTAAAATCAGTAGTGCACGCACTGGTAACTTCGAGGCTCGACTTCTGCAATGCGCTGTACATAGGGCTACCTCTGTGCCTAGTCCGGAAACTTCAATTAGTTCAAAATATGGCAGCCAGGTTGGTCACCGGTACATCTAGGGGTGACCACATTACACCAGTTTTAAAATCTCTTCACTGGCTGCCAATCAGTTTCCGGGCGAAGTACAAAGTGTTGGTTATTACCTTTAAAGCCCTACATGGTTTGGGTCCAGGTTACCTACGGGATCGCCTTCTCCCATACAATCCGCCCCGCACGCTCAGGTCCTCTGGGAAGAATTTATTACAGTCAACAAGAACTAGACTGACAACCGTTACCCAGAGGACCTTCTCTTCTGCCGCTCCCAGATTATGGAATGACCTGCCGGGAGAGATTCGCCAACTCACTAGTCTTCCGGAATTTAAAAGATCTATAAAGACTTATCTCTTCCGGCAGGCCTACCCAGATGAATTTTAAAGTGTTTTATTGGTGTTTTATTGGTGTTTTAATGATGTACTGGTTTTATCTGCTTTTAATCAGTTTTTGTATTTTGTGTTTGGTGTTGTTCCCCGCCTCGATCCGTTGGGAGAGGCGGGTGATAAATAAATATATTATTATTATTATTATTATTATTATTATTATTTACAGCGGCAGTTTTCATACAGCTGTTTACCAGAAACCCAAGACCTGTTTCTTGCTACGTCATTACACTGGAGGTTTAATGTCCATCTGCTGCGACTTTGATCCACTTTTTCGGCGCTGGACTAGCATGACATCGTCCCTGTCATGCTATTCTCTCGCCCTGAGCGAGTCCAGCTCTGAAAAAGTGGATCAGAGTCGCGGCAGATGTGCATTAAATCTCCCGTGTGATGACGCTCTTGTTCTGTCACCACCAGCTCAGATCCCATCAGGTTATACTTGAAGTTGGGGGGGGGGGGGCTTTGCCCCAAAGTGCATCACCTTACACTTGCTTACACTGAACTGCATGTGCTATTTGGATGCTCACTCTCCCATCTTGGAGAGACCTCTTTGGAGCTTCTCACAATCCCTTTTTGATTTCACCACCTGAAATAATTTGGTGTCATCAGCAAATGTGGCTACTTCATTGCTCACTCCTAATTCCAGATCATTTATTGAAGAAGTTGAAAAGAATTGGTCCCAATACTGATCCCTGTGGGAACCCAACTCCTTTCTTCCCTCCATTGGGAGAATTTATCATTTATCCCTACTCTCTGTTTTCTGTTCTTTAACCGGTTACTGATCCATAAGAGAACCTCTCCCCTTATTCCATGACTGCTAAGTTTGCTCAGGAGTCTTTGGTGAGGGACTTTATCAAAGGCCTTTTGGAAGGCCAAGTAAACAATGTCCACCACATCTCCCCTGTCTACATGTCTACTGACATTCTCAAAGAACCCTGGAAGTCTGGAAGCATCCCCCCACCCCCACAGCTAAAGCTGTTCCAGACTTCAGGGCCTTTTCCATCACCCCTGTCCTTTCCCTCCCTCTGAAACAGAGTTTGCTGGAAAGCTTGATCATGATCCTGTGATACTGGAGTTAGTCCCCCTTCCTCTGGCTTTCGGATTTCTCACCAGGTCAAGGCTGTTGGATTTCTCACTAGGCTGTTCTTTAAATATAGCGATCGGAAGCCGACCTCGTCCATAGGCTGACCGATTCCCAAATCCTGCCGGCACCGCTGGGTGTGTTTTTGAAACTCCAAGGCTGATTTTGGACAACACAATAATCAACGGAGGGGTGGTGGTGGTGGAAACAACCGTCAGTTGCGTTGATTATCATGTCATGTGGAGGGTTACACATCACGCACGGTATGCTATTCTGCCCAATTAAGCATCGGAGAGAAACAACAGGCTTGCACGTTGTTTAGCCCAAAGCCCATTGTTTAAAGTGTTGTCCGAAACCAACCTCCCCTCTCTCCACACACTATTCTGTTTAGGCATAGAATTCTGCTGGCCGGAGCAGCCGAACCCCCCCCCCCCCCCCCGCTGCTCCTATACAGCTGGCAGAATGTGCAGTGCATGCTGGGATAAGGCTGGAGGACTGAGGGGGGGTGGGAGGATGCCAAGATGGATGCCGGAACTTTCAGCCGTGTGACAGTGGGAGGGGCAACATGTCGTGTGGGGAGCACCGCCTACCTAAGGCATGGTCAGTACGCTATCTCCCCCTCGGTTGCTTAATGTGTTGTCCAAAACTAGCCAATGGCTGTTTTCCGACAACTGTTTAAGCAACGGGCTTCAGGCTAAACAACGGTGGAATAGCATACTGTCAGCTGTGTGCGCGTGGTGTGTTGCCCTCCATACCACACAATAAGCAACACAACTGACGGTTGCTCCCCCCCCCCTCCGTTGCCTAATGTGTATTGGAGAAAAACAGGGGGCTTGCACGTTGCTTCTCCCGAACCCGTTGATTAAAGTGCAAAAGCACCCTAATAATTTTCTGCTTCCTCTCCAGCCCCCTTACGCCCGCTGCTGGCGCCCGGCCGGAGCGCCGGAGTTGTGGGGGGGAGGTGGGAAGGGATTGCGCCGCCCTTAGCAACCAGGACCAGGAACTTGCCTGTGCGCCGGAGGCGGGCATGATGTCGTTCAGCTGGGCGATCCAATCAGAGGTTGTGTTTCCCCCCCCCCCCCCACGCACGTGGCCCCTCAAGGAGCCGGCGGTGCTCGCCAGAGTTCTGCCCCTGGGGAGCGCAAAGGGACCGTCATCTCTGCGCTCTCGTGCAAGCGTAGCTCCGAAAACCCGAGCTCCTCTTGGCTGCGCTCGGGTGGCCGCCGCCGCCACCGCCGCCGCCTGGCTTCCTCCCTCCCTGCCTCCCACTCCCCTCGGGTAGGGCAGCGTCCTTGGGATGGGTGGCTCGCCAGCGTCTCCCGTCCCCGCGGCTTGAAAGGCAGAGAGCAGCGCCGATGCCAGTGGCTTTGGGGATGGCCGTCCTGCTGAGGCGGTTCTTCTGGCTGAGCCTGGGTGAGTGGGCGCTGCTGCTGCTGCTGCTGCTGCTGCTGCTGATCCTGGGTGCCTGGGGCCAACGCGGGCGGGCGGAGTTGGGTGGGAGGGTGCGACCCCCCCCTTTGCGGAGAAGGGCTCTTGAGAAGAGGGGGGCGGGCTGCGTTTGCTCACCAAGAGGGGCGACCCATGTAGAGATTGGAACGTCTCGCTCAGTTCCAACGATCCGGCTGATTCTCACACGGAAGGCTACTGCCGCCGCCGCCACCGCGGGGTGTTCATATAAACGCGTCGCCCGTTGAATCCTGATGAAGGCGATGCGGAGCAGCCCAGGCGATTCCCCACTCCAAGAAGCCTCTGCTTTTTTTTCACTGGCGCGTTGACCGCGGTTTCCTTGACTCTCTAAAGGTCCCCTCTACAAGGATTCGCTTTTGCGCCTGGTTAAGTGATTATGCACACAATTGCAGAAGCGCATTTACGCCTAATACCTCTGCATGAGAGGCGGCGAGAGGCAGCGAAGCGCATTAATGGATTTCCAAAGTGTGGTTTTCAAGTAGTTAATGCGCATAAGCGCATATTCACACAGTCAAAATGCGCTTTAACGGCCGGAGCAAAATAAAACTCGCGATTTAATGCGCATTCGATTTAATGTGCCCCATTTGCGCTCCGCTGGTGTGGAGGTAAAAAATTTTAAGCGCCTTGAAAGAGCTTTAAACCTCTCTTGTAGAGGCAGCCTTAACAACAGCAACCACCGTGAACCGTGAGCCGTGCTAGGGACGCCGGACTCCTTCCGTTGGCCCGAAGCGCGGCTGGAATGCGCACATCCCTGCCTTTCTCTGGCCGTTGCATAGAGCTTCTGCTTTGGTCGCTTGACCTGCGCAGTGATTCGGATGCCAGGCTTCCGTGGGAGCTTAGCCTTGGCTGCGGTGCCATCCCAAGGCGCCCTAGCTAGCAGCCACCCGGAGCACCCAAAGGCAGGCTGCTGGAGACAAGTTTGAGGCAGCGGTTGGGCTGGGTTTGAACAGGAGGACAGCCTCTGTTTGCTCACCCTTTTTGGGCAGCGTGGCGAGGAGGATTGCCGCCACCTCCAAGCAAGACATGAGCCGCCCCCACTGCCCACTGACTTGCTGGCTCACCCTCCTTCGCTCCCTCAGGATAACAAAACACAGAGGGTCAGCCATTGCTAAAGCAGCCACCTCGTCCTCTCACGCACTCCCCTACGCTCTTTCTTGAGTCCTGTCCTATGGAAAGGAGGACAGGACTCCTGTCTCTTTAACAGTTGCATAGAAAAGGGGATTTCAGGTGGTGTCCTTTGTACGCATACAGCACCTGGTGAAAATCCCTCTTCATCGCAACACGAAAAGCTGCAGGGGCCCTGCCCTCTTCTGTATCAGGACACTCTACAAAAGAGGGCAGGGCTCCTGCAGCTTTTAACTGTTGTGATGGAGAGGGGATTTCGCCAGGTGCTGCATGTGTACAAAGGCCACCTGCTGAAATTCCCTTTTCTATGAAACTGTTAAAGATACAGGAGCCCTGTCCTCCTTTCCATAGGGTCCCTCTAGGTATGATGGTGGGGATTGTGCTCAGTCCTCCACTTTTTGGGTCATGCAGCCTGTGAGTGCAGGTAAAGGAGTGGCTCTGAGTGGCTAAGCCCAACTCCTCTGGCGGCATCAACCAGGGAGGTGAGATGTGCAAGCATGGAGAGCATTATAGAGGAAGAAGTGGCAGCCATCACTTGCCCACCCTTCCTGAAGAGAGAAAGAAAAACCGGACAGTTGTGTGGAAGCAGCGTCCTCTTGGTTATACCCTCTCACTCACCGCTTTGTCTAGATCTCTCTCTCTCTCTCTCTCTGTCTTGGTAGCATGCTCCCAGTTACTCTTTTTTGCTCACCCTTTATTGTGTTCCCCAGAGAGGAAGCCTGAGAGGGAAAATGCTCCTTGCTCCAGTGCCCAGAGAGCGTGAGCATGAGAAAGGAGATCAGAGCAGCTGCTGCCATCACTTCTATGCACACTTCTCTGCCCCCCCCCCCCCAGTGGAAAGCTCAGAGGAGGAGACCCTGCACAGGAGGGACCAGGGAGCTTCCTGACTGGGGAGTCCCTCCCTCATGTTCTTTTCCGGCCAGGAGAAGTGGGGAAAGGAGGAGAAATCGCTTTGTACTCTCCTCACCCAAAGGCTTTGCTTTCCCTTCAAAGTGTCAGGGTTAAACAGGCGCCCTTTTCCCCCAAATATGTGGTTAACTCCTGATGTAGTTCAGTCCTTAGTGCTAGCACCTGCTTTGCATGCAGAATGTCGAGTTGTAGTCTCTGGCCTCACCAGCTGGGATGGGAAAAGTCCTCCCTGAAAACTTGGGGAGCTGCTGCCTGTCAGGAAAGTCAGTAGTGAGCTAGATGGACCATAAAGCAGCTTCCTATGTTCCTATGGTGGCCATTTTACATCCACAACAAATCCTGGTTCGCCACTTGACAGGCAGGCAGGCTCTTACCTGTGTAATACCTGTGATTTCATCAAACACTTTACATTTTGAGAACATTTTCAACTTTACATTCCTACTCCAGCATTCTAACTATTATACCCTCTCTCTCTCTCTTTGGTTAAGGGAAAGGCGGGATTTTACGGTCTATTATTTTACATTGGTTCAGTTTTTTAAAACATGCTGCCCATCATCACATGGGTCTTCCAATGTTCCTGTCACATGTAACCAGCACTTAAGTTCACAACTTCCTTTACCTCTTCCCATTATTCCTACCTTTAAAGTTTGAGATCAAATATTTTCATTCTTAAAATAATATTAGATATACTTTCAGGCTTTTTGACGTGATGCTTCAGTTACTGAGTTGAAAAAAATGAACATTCTTATGTAGATTATGGATTTGTTTGAAGAAGGATCAATTTCCTTCCCTCCTGTTTCTTTCGTGCACTGTCCTCTACAGAAGGACTCTAATGAATAATGCATTGGGTTGTGCTATATATAATGGTCTTATTGGTACAACATAATTAACTATTTACTACAGTTTATCTTGTAACTCTTCACTAGGAAACAGAAGGCAGCAGAAGGCAGACAATCTTTGCTTTACCAGGTATATTTATTGTCCAAGAAATTACAAATTGATCATACGTTAGTTGCATACAGCTGTTTCAAAATGCACAAGATCCATCTTTATTGCAAAAATGTGACATATTTCTTTCCTCTCATAAAGAGGCTGATCTTATGTTTCTTCAGTTGCAATCTCAAAACTGAAGAGAGAGGGATTTAGTTCTGAGTAAATAGGCATAGGATTGCACTGCACTTTTTAAAAACGTCTTTCTTTATGAGCAAAGCCTATTTCAGAGCTAAAACAATTATTTTAGAGGGAAGGGGAACCATTACAAAACTTAATAAAGTTTATAATCTGACATAATCTGTCCCTTTTTGCAAATTGAAGCTCTTCTAGGAACCAATATAGGAATCAATCTAATCTATTGGCTCCTATACATTTAAGGCAGGGAAACTACAGGACTTTTCTTTTCTCCCAGGCATTTTAATAGCTCAATTTGAGGTTTTGATTGACACTGTGGCCAGGCTTAATAGTTAAAATGTTTTAAAGTGTTTTAATGACAGCTGTTTTGTGGTTTTAAAATTTGTATATTGTCTTTTTAATGCTCAATCTTTTTAATTTTTGTAAACCACCCAGAGAGCTTCAGCTATGGGCGGTATATAAGTGTAATAAATAAAATAATAAAATAAAAAAAATATATGGTGGCTTAGTTCAGATGAGTCAAAAACTATGGTTTCTTGCTTTGGTAGGCAAGCTTTGATCTGGTGTGCAGTTCCTTCTTCTTTTCCTTTTTCATGCACATGAAGAGAAAAAATTCAGTTTACTCTAACCATGGCGACAGAACATAGAAAACTCCCCCATAACATCCATATTTGTGGTTTGTTTAAACTATGGGTTGAGAACACACCAGGATCTGAAACTACCATTTTATTTTGGCTAGTTCTCACTAAGCATAGTTCACAGTTACTTGAATTCAAGCATCATAGGGAACTGGTCATTTAAAACTGAAAACTGACTTTTTTGACTTCTAATGGACATGAAAGAGGAGAGTGGGTAGTGTGTGAGTTTGCGACTCAAAACCGCCCCTTTTTGTGGCAGGGTTCTGCCTCAGAGTTTAAAAAAACGTGGAGACAAACAAGGGGGGAGGGAATTAGGTGTGATGGAGGTCATAGTACCTCTGAACCATGTTGGTAGATTGCCAGCCCTTGCTGTTGTGGACCTTGCATTCATGTTTCCCCCCTCCTTAGTGAAAAAAGATGACTTAGATCTCCATCACACCTAATTCCCCCCCCCCAGTTTGCCTCCACATTTTTTTTACCTCTGAGGCAGAAGCACGTCAAGCTTATGATCCCTTTCACCCAAATAGCTGCTCTTTCGCTCCTTTGCTCTTCCACTCCACTCCATCCCTCCCCTTCTCTTTCTCCCTCCAATCAGGTCCTGCCAGATGAGTACTTCAACCAGAATGCCTTTCTGCCTGGCAAAAATGGAATGACCCTTTAGTCTGGCTCTTTGGGGGCATTGAGGGAGTACAATCCTGTCTCTGCAGAGATTCAGGCATTGTATGATTAAAAAAAAACACTTTTCATCCTGGGATGCAAGGTTTGGGTATTCTATTGAGGCTTGGAGCCAGCTGCTGGGAGAGATTGCTTTTCCCTGCCTGGACCTGATACAATCCATTCAAGCGCCTGTTCCTTTAATACTACACGGAGGCTTAGGGTGCATTAAATGCGCTTAGGGAAAATAATCCAGACCTTTAGCATTCTAGGAAAGGCTGGGGAAGAGGCAGGGGTGTCAGCAGGACAAGCACAGCATTATTTGAGTACCGTGCTGCAAAGCTGCACACCAGGTATGGTGAGAGTGCAGTAAATCACTGGTGTGATGGAGCTCTTAGAATGGCTAAAGAAGGTAAAAACATAGTTCACATCATATCCAGGTTTATTTAAAGGTCATGTGAAGAATTCTTTTCTGACATATAATACTTAATTACTATTTAAGAAGATTCTGTTATCATATGGCTGAATGTTATCTAACTTGGTTTGATTAGAATCCGATATCAGACCTTCAGATAACTTTGGAAATGAATGGGGGCTTTATTTTCAATTGAAGCAGCATAAACGGGACTCTTTATTCTTTCATCAGGGCCATTATTATCCTGACTTAATTTTCTGTACAGAAGTCATGTGCTAGCAGTCAAAATGTGTAGCACCAAAGAAATGAATCATTCTACCACCGTTGTGATTATGACCAGATCTCAAAAGACAAATGGTGCTTGCTGTAAATTGAAGTTGCAGTAAAAGCATTTACTTTTGACTTGGGCATTTTTTAAATTAAAGCCCATATTTACTATAGGCTTCCTCTACAAGGATTCGCTTTTGCGCCCGGTTAGGCGATTATGCGCATAATCGCTGAAGCGCATTTACACCTAATACCTCTGCACAAGAGGCGGCGAAAGGCGGCGAAGCGCATTAACGGATGACCAAAATGCACTTTACAAGTAGTTAATGCGCATAAGCACTTGTTCACATAGTCAAAATGCGCTTTAACAGCCGGAGCAAAATAAAACTCGCGATTTAACGCGTATTCGATAATGCGCATAATCGGAGAGATAACGCGCCTCTACGCCTGATTTGCGCTCCGTTCTTGTAGAGGTAATTTTTTTTAAGTGCCTTGAAAGAGCTTTAAACCTCTTTTGTAGAGGCAGCCTCAGTTACTGTTACTCAAGTAACCTATCCAGTAAGAAAATAAACACACAAAACAAGCCACAAATATAAAATATACCATAAACCTAGGGGTGCACTTTAACAGAACTGAGTAAACCTTTTGGAGTGGATAAGGACAGTATCTCTAACTGAGCTCTCTGCTATTACAAATATATATTTACTTAGAGCACAATCCTATACATGTTTGGACAGAAAAAAGCCCTATAACTCTTAGAATTTCCCAACCAGCCTGGGCACAATCCTATCCGGTTAGTTGGCAGCCTCCAAACTCAGAGGCGGCCAAGTATCCAATACAGGGTAGGAGGAGAGCGGAGACGTTGGTCATCTCCGTGCTCTAGCAATTCTGCATTTCTGCTAGATGGGCGATTTTGCCCATCTAGCGGCAGTGCCTCAGAGATGGAGGAAAGGAGGCTGGGGCAGCCATAGGATATGTTATACAGCCACCGCCCCAGTCTCCTCCTCTCCCCCCCTCCCAGGATTGCCCCATTTTCTCATCTCCGTGCTACATTTTCTGAGTTCAGAGAGGTAGCTGGTGCATTTCTTTCCACAGTGGCCATAGGGCAAGGAGAGCATGGTTTCCGGGCTCCAAGCTCAAATCCAGGAAACCAAACTATTTCTGGGATGGTATAGGATCACTTTCCCCATGATTTTTAGGGTTACAGGATGAATAAAGATCCAATTTTATAAATGCTTACATTAGAGGAAGCCCCACTAAACTCAATGGGATTTACTTTGGTGTGAGGGCATAGGATTGCACTGTAAATTTATTTTTTTATTTACTTATATATTAGCATTAGTTTTAAACCACCTTTCTTCCAAAGATATCAGGGTGATCTACAAACTATTAAAAAATGATGAAATCATAACATGATTAAAGACAAGGAAGCAGCTAAAAGGAATACAGAGACTAAAACCATAAAATAATTTTAAAACGCCTAAGCAAGTCTTGAGCTGGCACCAAAATGCTAGTATTGTTGGCATGCATTCACTGTAAATGTGTAAATTACACATGGTGGAATCAGTACATTGATTATTGCTGAAACTAACTTTGGTGAATTTCTGTTCATGAAAACGTTAAACTTCCAAATGTCAAGTTTTAGGCTTCGATCCAACTGGGTCTGCATGGAGCAGAGAGAACTGCACACACAGAGAGACCTTTCCAAAAAGATAACATCCCATACCTGAGATCCTGATTTTAAAGGAAGCAAAAGCTGAGTGTAGCCAAAAGCATACTCTGGATTTTAGGAAAGTTGATTTTAATAAACTCAGAACTATGATAAGAAAGGTCCTGTGGCAAGTGACCCTAATGAGAAAAGGAGTCCAATCTGGGTGGGAGTTTTTAAAAAAGGAAATTTTAAATTAAACAATTTAAATTAATTTTAAATTAAACAATCCCAACAAGGAAAAAGGATAGAAGACAACAGAAGAAATCAATGTGGCTCCACAAAAAGCTTAAAGATGATATGAAAATAAAAAAGGATACATGTAGGAAGTGGAAGGAAGGCCAGGCTACAAAAGAAGAGTACAGACAGGTAGCACAAGAGTGCAAGAATGGCATCAGGAAGGCTAAAGCTGAGACTGAGCAGAGGCTAGCAAGGGATGCTAAAAGCAATAAAAAGGCTTTCTTCAGGTATGTGCATAGTAAAAGACAGAGGAAAGAAATGGCGGTTCAACTGCTTAATGAGGATGGCAAATTGATAACAGATGACAAAGAAAAGGCCCAAGTGCTCAATTCCTACTTTGGCACAGGCTTCTTCCAAAAGCGCATCTATGACCCCCCTGGGAAAAGTGAAGTACAAGCTGAAGGCGCAGGACTGCAGCTTGAGACTGATAAACAAATGGTCAAGGAACTCCTAATTTCTTTGAATGGGTTCAAATCTGCATGGCCTGATGAACTGCATCCTAGAGTAACAAAGGAGCTGGCAGAAGAACTCTTAGAACCGCTGCCTATTATCTTTGCAAAATCATAGAAGACGGGTGAAGTGCCAGATGACTGGAGAAAGGCTAATGTTGTCCCTATCTTCAAAAAGGAGGAACCTGGGACCTACAGACCAGTTAGTCTGACATCAATCCCTGGGAAAATTTTGGAGCAATTATCAAGAAGTCAATCTGTAAACACCTTGATGACAACTCAGTGATTATTAGGAACCAGCATGGATTTGTCAAGAACAAATCCTGCCAGACTAATCTGATCTCATTCTTTTTACAAAGTACTCGATGACATTCTGATCATCAAACTAGCTAAAAGTAGGCTAGATGGAACAACTATTTGGTGGATCCACAGTTGGCTACAGAATCGGACTCAAAGAGTGCTTATCAATGGTACCTTCTCAAACTGGGGGGAAGTAACGAGCGGATACTGCAGGGCTCAGTCTTGGGCTCAGTGCTCTTCAAAAATTTTATTAACAACTTGGATGAGGAGGTGCAGGGAATGCTTATCAAATTTGCAGATGACAGAAAAATGGGTGGCATAGCTAAGCTAACAGAAACAAACTCCAAAGTGATCTCAATAGACTGGAGTGCTGGGCTGAAAACAACAGAATGAAATTTAATAGGGATAAATGTCAAGGAAAAAGATAACAAATGCACAGTTATAAGATGGGGGATACTTGGCTCAACAATACTACAAGCGAGAAGGATCTTGGAATTGTTATAGATCACAAGTTGAATATGAACCAACAGTGTGATGTGGCTGCAAAAAAAGCAAATGCTATTTTGGGCTGCACTAATAGAAGTATAGCTTCCAAGTCGCGTGAGATACTGGTTCCCCTCTATTCGGCACTGGTTAGGTCTCATCTTGAGTATTGCATCCAATTCTGGGCACTACACTTCAAGGATGCATGAGGATGATCAGGGGTCTGGAAACAAAGCCCTATGAGGAGAGATTGAAAGAACTAGGCATGTTTAGCCTTGAGAAGAGGAGGCCAGGATCTCTTCTCAATCATCCCAGAGTGCAGAACACAGAATAATGGGCTCAAGTTACAGGAAACCAGATTCCGGCTGGACATCAGGAATAATTTCCTGACTATTAGAGCAGCATAACAATGGAACCAATTACTTGGGAGGTCGTGGGCATTCAAGAGGCAGCTGGACAACCATCTGTCAGGGATGCTTTAAGGTGGATTCCTGCATTGAACAGGGGGTTGGACTCGATGGCCTTATAGGCACCTTTCAACTCTACTATTCTATGATTCTGTGATTCTTCCTTGCAGAAGGGTTGATGAAGGAATTGAATCTGGCTCCCATTCCTAGCTCATCAGTTGGATTTTAGCTCTTTGTAAATGGCTCCCTGTGAGCAGCCCCACCTGTTGGTCTGGGAGATGTCCAGCTAGGGATATGCACATGAATGCCCTGCTTCCACATGAGTGCTCTCCCTTGCTGGATCAGGGTATTGGATTTTTAAAATTATGCTCTGCTTCGGAATTTGGTAGCAAGCTAAGCTCTTGCATGCAGAATATGGGGCCTATTCATATTGGTGAAAAGATTCAAATTTCAGCATTGGATTGTAACATAGTATAAATTCTGAATTTCAGTTGTTGAATTTCAACTATAAAATTCCAAATTGGGGATTCCCCCCCCAAAAAAAACTTATTTGCAAGAGGGAATGGTCCCAGGCCTCCTGAAAGAGGTGGCAGTGAGACCACTCCTAAAGAAATCTTCCTTGGACCCTGAAAATCTTAATAGCTACAGGCCAGTAGCAAATGTTCCATTCCTGGGCAAGGTCCTGGAGCGGGTGGTTGAAGCCAGCTCCAGGCACTCTTGGATGAGACTGATTATCTGGATCCATTTCAGTCGGGTTTCAGGCCTGGCTTTGGTACGGAAACAGCCTTGGTTGCCCTGTATGATGACCTATGTCAGGAGAAAGACATTCTCCTTGATCTCTCAGTGGCTTTCGATACCATCGACCATGGTATCCTTCTGGGACGACTGGCTGAGTTGGGAGTGGGAGGCACTGCATTGCAGTGGTTCTGCTCCTACTTGGTGGGGCGGCTTCAGAAGGTGGAACTTGGGGAACATTGCTTGGCCCCGTGGATTCTCCAGTATGGGGTTCCGCAGGGGTCAGTTTTGTCCCCCATGCTGTTCAATATCTACATGAAACCGTTGAGTGCAGTCATCCGGAGTTTTGGAGTGCGTTGTCATCAGTATGCTGATGACACACAGCTCTATTTCTCCTTTTCATCTTCATCAGGTGAGGCTGTGGATGTGCTAAACCAGTGCCTGGCTGCGACAATGGACTGGATGAGGGCTAACAAACTGAAACTCAATCCAGACAAGACTGAGACGCTGTTAGTGGGTGGTTCTGCTCTGACCGGATGGAGGGTCTTCAACCAGTTATGGATGGGGTTGCACTCCCCTTGAAGGAGCAGGTTCGTAGCTTGGGGATTCTCCTAGAACCATCCCTGTCACTTGAGGCTTAGGTGGCCTCGGTGGCACGGAGTGCCTTCTACCAACTTCGGCTGGTGGCCCAGCTATGCCCCTATCTAGACAGGGATAACCTGGCTTCAGTTTTCCATTCTCTGGTAACCTCCAAGTTAGATTACTGCAATGCATTCTACATGGAGCTGCCTTTGAAGATGGTTCGGAAGCTGCAGCTTGTGCAAAATGCAGCGGCCAGATTGATAACTGGGACCAGAAGGTTCGAGCATATAAGACCTACTCTGGCCCACTTGCATTGGCTGCCGGTATGTTTCCGAGCCCGATTCAAGGTGCTGGTTTTAACCTATAAAGCCTTACATGGCTTGGGACCACAATACCTGACGGAACGCCTTTCCTGACATGAACCTACCCGAACACTACGTTCAACATCTAAGGCCCTTCTCTGAGTGCTTACTCTGAGGGAAGCTCGGAGGTAAGCAACAAGGGAGAGGGCCTTCTCTGTGGTGGCCCCCCAATTGTGGAACGATCTCCCGGACGAGGCCTGCCTGGCGCCAACATTGTTATCTTTTTGGTGCCAGGTCAAGACTTTCCTCTTCTCTCAGTCATTTAGCAATATCTGATGAGCCTGGGTTTGTTTTGTTTTTAGGTTTATAGCTTTTTAAAGTTATTACAGTGGTTTTAAATGTATGTGTATATTATGTGTACATTGTATGTTTTTGCTGTTTAAATTTTTGTATCTTGTTTTTAATTGTTTTAATCTTATGTAAACCACCCAGAGAGCTTCAGCTATGGGGTGGTATACAAATGTAATTAATTAAATAAATAAATAAATTCAAAATTCAATTTCAGAACAAAAAAGAGCACAAATCTTTATAATAAGTCCCTACCTATACCAGCTCAGCACTTCATGACTTTAGTCTTCGTAGAGCCCTTTGAGCTAGAAGAATCCAACAGCCCAAAGTCTCAGCACCACCCCTCAGATTGAGGGGATATTTCTAATTGCCCATTCTCTTTCCATACTAAGTCATAAAATTCTCCTGGACTCAATCAGTAAATTCAGACAAACCTATTATCACATGTTCACTTTCATCACATGGTACATAAGAATATAAGCAGAACCATCTAGTCCAGCACTTTGTTCACACAGTGGCCAACCAGCTGTATACTAGAGGTAGCGCTTAGCCATCAGGACTAGTGGCCATTGATAGCTGTCTCCTACAAGAATTCATCCAGCTCCCTTTTAAAGCCATCCAAATTGGTGGCCATCACTATATCTTGTGGTGATAAATGTCATAGTTTAACTCTGTGCTGTGTGAAGAAGTACTTCCTCCACCAACTTTGTTACAAAGTTCTAATTTCATGCTGCAGTTATATTTCATGGGAGAGAACCAGCCCACATAGCATTTGTGAACTGATGAAGAGGATGATCTGCTCTCCCTGCCTAATTTGAATCAAAACCATATGCTCACAATTATAACCAAGCAGGGGAGACCACTCTTGTGGTCAGATCAATTTAGTTTAAGTGTTCCTTACTGGAAATGGTTCTACTACTTTCCAAGAATATATATATATATATATATATATGTGTGTGTGTGTGTGTGTGCGTGTGTGTGTGCGTGCGTGTGTATCTATCTATTTATAATCCAATGTTTTGCTCTGCTCAATTTAAAGAGTAACAGAGGGTGAGAAACAGGCACAGGAAGTGCAGAGTCAGTCTTTCAGATTAGGTCTGTGCTTGTAAACCAATCCGGATTTTCCTAGTAGCTCAGTTTCACATTTGGATACAAAGGAAATGAGTAGATCAGCCTTTCCCATCCTGATGCCCTCCAAATGTTTTGGATTTGAACTCCCATTGGCCCCAGCCAGCATCGCCAGTCGGCAGAAATGCTGGGAGTTATAGTCTAAAACATCTGGAGGGCTTCATGTTAGGGGAGTCTGGTGTAGAGGATCTTAACATGCAGAGGTGGTTTTTTTTTGTACTTTAGATTACATTTGCATGCTTTAGTAAACTTTGAACTCTGTTAAAACTGATATCTAATCACTGAAAACTGGTTTGCCAACTATTGTTTGCCAACATGATACCTGATTAGGGATGTCAGAGATTTCTGAAACAGACTCAATTGAGCTTGGATTTCAATGAACCCGACCAGTGGATTCCGCAGCAGACTGGATTTTTGCAAGTCACACAGATTCTGTGGACTTGCAGACCATTTTTTTGGGGGGGGGGGGATTTGCGCTAATCTGCATTAGCAGCAGTGCGCATGTGCCAATCTGCATTAGCGCTAATTCTCATAAACTGTTGTGGATGAATGCATTTTGAATTAGGATGAAATTCTGATTAAAATATTCCAATTCCGTCAATGACTAGGTGGTGGAATGAAAGACGCCTGACAGTTCACAAAACACAGACAGGATGGATTTAACAAAGCCCATCCACCATCCCTATGCCTGATAGGAGTTAGAGCCTTTCCTAAACAAATATGAACCTTTGTAATGACTTGGATGTTTCTTAAATATGCAATTCACCTGTGGAAGGGGAGTCCAAGATGAGTGCTTGGCAAATGGTCCATGTGAGAAGTTGAGGTATGACTGTACAAAATACAGAGAAACTGACAGAAAAGAACAGAGAGGACTTTGTGTGGGCTGAAACTGAAGCGCCTTTGGGTGCAAGAACTCTGAGGAACTGAGGCAGAATGGCAGAACTGCTGTCCTCTGAGTGTTCCCGTTTCCCTCCTTTAATGCTCTGCTTCTATATTTGTAAATAACACAAAAATTACAAAAACTCTGTAAGTCTCCAGTGTTCTGGAGTCAAAGCTGACCCAGAAATCCATTTTGATTACTCAGGGGTGGCTGAGAAGATCCGTTGTTGTCGTTGTTATTATTTATTTATTTATTTATTTGTATCCCGCCTTTTGCCCAATGCTAGGCCTCACATTGGCTTTACAAAATTAAAACATATCCAGTTAAAACCTATAAAAAGAAATATACAAAAGTTAAAATTTAATATTGAAATGTATTTAATTATAATATTTAAAATATTTAAAATACAGAACAATTTTAAGAATCTTAGGCATAGACGGAGGTCCAGATTATTTGCCAAAGGCCTGCCAGAACAAAAACGCTTTTGCCAGCCTCTGAAAGTACATCAAGGAGGGAGCCAGTCTAGCTTTCCTGGGAAGAGAGTTCCAGAGCACTGGAGCAGCCACCGAGAAGGCCCTCTCCCACGTTCCCACCAGGCATGCCTGTGATGGTGGAGGGACCGAGAGAAGATCCTCCCTTGAAGATCTCAAAGCACGGGCAGGCTCATAAGGGAGAATACTGTGTTTCAGATAACTTGGACCCAAGCCGTGTAGGGCTTTATAGGTCATAACCAGCTCTTTGAATTGTGCCCAGAAACAGACTGGAAGCCGGTGGAGCCGTTGTAACAGGGGAGTTGTATGTTCCCTGTAGCCAGTCCTGGTCAACAATCTGGCTGCAGCTCTTTGAACCAGCTGAAGTTTCCGAACACCCTTTAAAGGCAGCTCCACGTAGAGTGTGTTACAGTAATCCAATCAGGATGTAACGAAGGCATGTGTCACCGTGGCCAGGTCCGACATCTCTAGGAACATGCGCAGCGGGCGCACTAGCTTTAATGTGCAAATGCACTCCTCGCCACCACTGAAACCCGGGCATCCAGACTCAGGGCTGAATCCAGAAGTACACCCAAGCTGCGGACCTGTGCCTTCAGGGAGAGTGTAACCCCATCCAGCACAAGCTGAATCCCTATTCTACCTTTTGACTGACCAGGAGCACCTCTGTCGTGTTTGGATTTAGCTTCAGTTTGCCCTCATCCAGTCCATTAGTGCTGACAGGCACCGGTTTAGCACTGAAACAGCTTCCTTGGAATTGGGTGGAAAGGAGTAGTAGAGTTGGGTGTCATCAGCGTACAGATGGCACCGCACCCCAAAACTCCAGACAACCTCTCCCAATGGTTTCATGTATATGTTAAATAGCGTGGGGGACAAAATAGAACCCTGAGGGACTCCAGTGGCCAAGAAGTTGGACAGAATTCCCCCAGCTCCAGCTTCTGGGTCTGCTCCTCCAGCAAGGTGGCCAAGAAGGATACCATGGTTGATGGTATTGAACACCACTGAGAGGTCCAGCAGAACCAACAGAGACACACTCCCCCTATCCAGTTCCCAGTGTAGGTCATCCACCAGGGTGACCAAAGCTGTTTCTGTCCCACAACCAGGTCTGAAGCCAGATTGAAATGGATCTAGATAATCTGTCTCATCCAGGAATCCCTGGAGTTAGGAGGCCACCATGAGCATGGATGAGCTGGGGCTGTGAAGGTTAGTAGTTGAGAGCATAAAAGCTTTGATGGATCTGATAAAAGCCTCAGCCACTTGCCTCCAGAAAACCCACAGGCAGGTCTTGAAAGTAACCAAGGGACTTTGTTTATTGAGAAGCCTGCCAGCAATGAGAAGAGTAAAAAGCTTGAGGAACAGCCCCAGCAGTTGGTAAGAGGCTAGAGAAACAATTTCCAGGAGTTGAAGCAGGAGAAAATGCAATCCACATTGGAAGTCCCCATTAGTCTCCAGTGTTGACTTATCCAAAGGATATTAAATCCAACAAGCTTGAGAAAAGACTAGCTGAAGCCTATAGCCATTAATGAGAAACAACCTCTTATAGACTTCCTTCATTTCATTTCATTTATTATTTTTCTATACCACCCCATAACCAAAGCTTTCTAGGAGGTTAACAAAAAATAAAAATAAAATAAAATCCATTACATAAAGTATAAAAAACACACCATTCACATAAGGTCATACATGAGTTTAAATAAGCATCCATGGAAAGAAGAGTCCAGCAGGAACACGTGGGCTAGAAAGAAATTGGCCATAACATGGAGGCATCGGTGAGGAAATAATCCTTTATAGAATTCTTTGCCCCAAGTGTATTTCATGTGTGCTTTAATGGGTGGGATCAAATTTGTCACTGAGGTGCATTTTTATCGACACTTTCCTTTTAGATCTCCTTGGAAATAGGCCTTGAGATCCCTTACCAAGAAGTAGGAATCCTTGTAGACATGAGATTCTGCTCAACCCTTGAACAAAGAGGACTATAGCTCATCATGGGAAATGTGTGTGCAAAGAGGATGGGAGATGGGTGTTGCTGGAACTGAGTGTTCTGAAAACTTCTGTTTAGTAGGAGGTTTGGAATATTTGGAATAAGTAGGAATAAGTGGCTTTACAAAGGAATAAGCTGCCAAAGCTTTGTGCATTGGGGACGACGATGTAGCAAGTGGTGGTGGGGGGACAGAAAGCTGTGTAGTTCAGGTAAAGAAGTAAACATTGCCTTATTAGGTTGTCATTTTTATTTTGGTCTCTGTGTAATGTTTGAGCCACATGTGGCAAGTAACGGTATATGAGCTGATGCTGAACTGATTTTCATTGGGCCCATGGTATCCTGATAATGTCAATAAAAACCAGTTCAAAAGGGCACTACACTTTAAGAAGGATGCAGACAATCTGGAGCGTGTTTAGAGGAGGGCAACGAGGATAATTAGGGGTCTGGAACAAAGCCCTATGAGGAGAGACTGAAGGAACTGGGCATGTTTACCCTGGAGAAGAGAAGATTGAGGGGAGATATGATAGCCCTCTTCAAATACTTGGAAGGTTGTCACATGGAGGAGGGCCAGGATCTCTTCTCGATCGGACACGGAATAATGGGCTCAAGTTACAGGAAGCCAGATTCCGGCTGGACATTAGGAAAAACTTCTTGACTGTTAGAGCAATACGACAATGGAACCAATTGCTTAGGTAGGTGGTGGGCTCTCTCACATTAGAGGCATTCAAGAGGCAGCTGGACAACCATCTGTCAGGGATGCTTTAAAGTAGATTCCTGCACTGAGCAGGGGGTTGGACTCTATGGCCTTATAGGCCCCTTCCAACTCTACTATTCTATGATTCAATGTAATATTTTCATACAGACAGCGCAGTACAATCAAAGCAAATGGACATGAGTATACAGGACACTATTTAACATGGTGATGAATTCTTTGATCAAAAACACATAATGTATTGGTACACAGAAAAGACAAAGGAGAGAATCTAGATAGACATCAAATCCAAGGGAGGCATAATCATTGCCTGCCTCGCTGTGGAAATGGACATCAGCTACAACCCATCTATCTACCCACCCAACCTAGCTAGTAACTTGGAGCTTACCCCTCTCACCCGGGCCACGTACTGACAGCTGGACAGCCTTTTGACATTTGCTAGGGGCTGATCAAACCCCTCCATCAAGGCTTTTGGACGCCAGACCTAGGTTCCATAATAAAGTAGAAAAACAGGTGGGCTTTTCTTGGTTTTAGATTTCATCACAAATATTTTGTGCAATCCTGCCACTGCTGAGGGAGAAACTTCTTAGGACTAATATATCAGCAGTCCAAGGCTGTGAATATTTCTAATCCTAGCAATGCATTGCTTTTCTGCTGTGGGAGAGAGCTTTGCAGCCCTGGAAGGTTATAAGGAGTTGGAAGTATATAAAGTAAGCCTGTAAGCTTACTTGCTGGCTAGTTTTTTAGACACCTTGCTTTGCTCTTGGGTTAGACTTCATATTTGGAAATAATGTTTACAAAGCAACATGATCATGAAAGTTTTGGCCTTTTATGAGCTGAACGTGAGCAGAAAAGTTCAGTTAGCATTACCTGGGCCTGTTCAGCCAATACATAAGCCATGGTTAGGTTGCTTACCCTTTTGCAGCAAATGGTTAGTGAGCATGTTTAAACTGTGGTTATATGTTTCACAAAACATGCTAAGCCATGGTTCACACAACACAGTAAGCCATAATGGTTAGCTCAAAATGCTTAACCACTGTGGCTTAGCATATCATCAGAACAGGATCACTGTTCTTTATGGAGATGAGGTAATTTTGGACATTCCCATATAATGGCTTGGATTGTATCACCAGAACAGAAGTAATGATCACAGAATGATACTTGCCTATTTCCACCTTCCCTCTGTATCCCTCTGTGCCCCTATTTATGCCATTCTGAATTGCGCCTGGATTGTGGCTTTTAGAAGAGTACATTGCTAGCTTCTTTTTGATGGCTGAAGGCAAGACCCATATGGCAACTCTCTAAGGACTTGGCTACAGTACCACTAGTAGATCTGTTAGTACAGGGGTCTCCAACCATTTTGAACTCATGGGCACAATTGGGAATTTGAGAAACTGCTGTAGGTGCCACCACAAAATGGCTCCCATGGTGAATGTGGGTAGTTGCATAATGACTGTTGTGGGTGGGGGCAGGATAGACAAAAGTAAGCTAAAGAGGTAGTTGTGGGGGAGAAATAGCATGGCTAGAGGATGGGAGGTAGAGAGGAATAGAAAGGCAAAGACATAGAGAAGAGAGAGAGAGAGCAAGACTAGAGGCTAGAAAGGGAGAGAATGGAGACTGCCCTAACATTTTTCAAGGTGTTTCTTAAAACAATTATTTTAAGAGGGCAAGGAGGAGAGACCCTCATGGGTACCATTGGAGGTCCCTGTGGGTGCCATGGCACTTGTGGGTGCTAATTTGGGGACCCCTGTACTAATAAGTAGGGATGGTTGGATAGATAGATCTGTTTCTGAAGTGTGCCACTTTCACATGTGTCCCATCCCATTTCCACATTAATCTGATTTTTTAAAAAAACTCCACACAAAACTCCCCATTTAAAATATTTTCCCAAAATACATGTATCTAAACTTGTTTTCTGCCAAAATATCTGTTTTAAACAAATTTTGATACTTTTTTTTGAGTGGGGAACTGTTTTCCAACCATTGCAGAGGTGCAAAATCTGATGCTTAGTGACATTCCAAATCAGACATGTGTGGATAAGGTTGGTTTGTGTTGGAATTCGCAAAGATCAGATATCCTAAGCATCCCTACATGTAAGTGGCTTGAAATATTTATTAATGAGCTCAAGTACATTAGACATGATGGTGTCAAATCTCAGAGCTCTTGATGAAGTTAGTCTTATGAAGAAGGTTGGGCTGCTTATTTTGATCTCAATGGAATTTGCTTTCAAGTATTTAGTCACACCTGCAATTTTTTTTGTTTTATTGTTGAAACTTTAAAAATTGGTTTAAAAAATCAAGTAAGCATATTTTCTCAAAACAGGAAACTTTTGCAGACTTTGCCTGCACATTTCAACACCGCAAGAGCAGATAGTCTTGGGAAGCCTGTTCGAGAAACCCAGCTCTCAAAGCCCTTGTATTTCACAAGGTCAAACTAGATGTGGTATTATTTGCATCTTTAGCCCCCCAGCTATTCATTATTGTTCTTTTAAAATCAGCCATAGAAGGGCTAAATGCATGGATAATGTTTTGTTTAATTTGTCCCACAGAAAGCAAAGAGACACAGCTATAGTCCTTTGGGCTATGCTATTCAATCATGTAAATTAGAAAATGTGAGCCTGCTATGCAGTGACAAAGTTCCACATATACATATACATACTACAATTCCATTTAGTAGACATTAACAGCACTCTAGATCTGGGCACAGAATGCTGGCAAGGCTTTGCTTCCTCCAGGGACATCCTGGATACAAAAACAGCCTGTGAAGTCCATGAAGACATATGATAGTGTGTCAACCAAAATAGTTCACCAGCCTATCTAGGCTGGTAAACACTCAGGACACCAGCTTATTGCTTTAAAATATGATATAAATACATTACTGCCCCCCATATATCCAGTGTACAGCAGTAGCATAGGATTATTTCTATATCCACCTAGGGTGCTAAGACTGGAATATTGATTATAACTAAGATAACTTATTATAACTAAGCTAAAATAACAGAAGCTAGGGTGTCCAGATCGCCCGGGGTTTCCCGGTCGTAACCGGGAAACCTAGGCCGATCCGGACCAACCGGGGGGCGGCGGAGGGAAACCGGGGTGGTGGGGGATCACGCGGTGGTGGCAGCGAGCAGCGACGAGCGGCGGTAGACCCGGCGGCGGTGGCGGCGGAGGAGCCTGGGAAGCGGCCGCCCCAGCAGGTAAGTGCCCCCCCTTGCGCCTCAAGCTCCTTACCTGCAGGGGCGTCCGCTTTCCTCCGGAGCGCGCCGGGTCCACTGCCGCCGGGTCCTCCACCGCCGGGTCCTCCACCACCGCCAGGTCCTTTGCCGCCACTGCTGGGCTCGTGAGGCCAGAGGCCGCGCGGAAGAGACGGGAGAGGGCCGGATCCGGAATTGATGTAATTGGCCCTCTCCCGCCTCTTCCGCACGGCCTCTGGCCTTACGAGCCCGGCAGCGGCGGCAAAGGACCTGGCGGTCGTGGAGGAAGACCCGGTGGCGGCGGCTGACCCGGCGGGGGCGGCAGTAGAGGACCCGGCGCAGGCGGCAGCGGAGGACCTGGCGCGGGCGGCGGAGGAAGAGAACCCGGTAGGTCCAGGCTCGATCCGTAAGGAAAGGCGGGTTATGGGGGGGGCTTGGTGGGGGGGATTGTTTTGGGTGGGGGGGTGGCGGGGGGGACTGGGATTTTGGTTTCCAAAATCTGGTCACCCTAACAGAAGCTGATCTGCTTACATGAATATGCTTCAGGTATATGCTTCAAGAATTAATTTCGTGTATTCTCAGCTATCTAATGCTGCTTTGCATTATCTTCCCTTATCTATTGCTTCTGCATAGGCTCCAACTGTTTCTATCTACCAGGGACAGACATCACTTCATGCCATCAGTCCCTGGTGACGCACTGTGCCTATTCTGTCTTTGGGGAGAAAGATTTTAGTGATGCCTCTCCTTTCCTTCGCTGTTCTTTCTTTCTTTCTTTCCTCCCCACCCCCACCCAATAAATGACCATGCTGACAGTCAGTGTTGCTGACTGTGAGAAGAAACATTCTATTAAACATTCTTGAGGGCTGTAAAGCTGTGTATGAATGTTTAAATAACACAAAAAGGAATAAAAGGAAACCATGTTGGTGACTTTACTAACTCACCTACTTCAGAAATTGGTGCAGGACAGGCTGTTGCAGAATAAATGCCAGGTGAAGAAGAGTCATGTGCGTGGGTCTGCACCTGCTTGCTCAGGCAGGGATTGGGGTACAAGAATAGCAACATCTTAAATTTACCAGAGTGTCTTTATTTTCATCCTTGAAATCTTGGAGGGGCTTCCTTCCACTCTTCTGTGGACTGGCCTATGAATCCACATTATGCCAGTACTTTTCCAGTTTCACTGGCTGTTAATCCATGTCTGAGCCCAATGCGATCCAAACTGCTGGTATCACTCAAAGCCTGGAGCCACGTTATCTGAAGAAACGCTTCCTCCCATATGTACCTGCCCAGACCCTAAGATCATGATCAGGGGTCCTTCTCTGGAAGCTTTTTCTGCTATGGCACAGCGGCTAGACTGACCATACGTCTGGTTTCCCCCAGACAAGTCCAGAAACTGGGTGCCAAAATGGCGTCTGGGGGGAAATCGGCGTATTTTGTCAAAAGTCCGGGAATTGCCGCCTTCCTAGGGGCCATCCCAGGCTTGTCCTTGGCTGGAACAGTCGCACAGGCCAAGAAAATCCCCAAATCGCCCTGGGGGAGGGGCTTGAAGTTGCATCGATATTCCTATTTACGGAAAATAAATTTGAGTGAATTAATTTTCTAAGAATATATTTAGAGATGATTTGAGGAAATTGGTTTAGCTTTCTGGAAAACAGGTGTTTAGCTGGAACAGAAAACTGGCTTCAAAGCAGTGCCTTTGTCTGGTTATCTCACCCGTTTGCTTTTCTTTGATCGTTTTGTTGGAGGAGAACATTGTAATATATTTATGTATGAATTGACTTATTAACAATATTTATTTACCACTCCTTTGAATAAATCATGAATCAATTTAGAAAAAGAATATAAAACTGCAGTGGTATCATATTGGAGGTTCTTTTCAAAACAGCTCATGGCTGTGTGAAAGGCAAAGGAAATGGATGCAACTTCAATGGGTCTTTTAAACATCACGATAACATTATCCATCTCTTTTGAAGGATGATTGTTACTAGCCATGGTGTTTTTACCTTATTTCTGTGATATTTACTAGTGCTGGCATTTGTTTTATCCTTTTAGTAAATGTACAGAAACAGACGATTCTTGTTAAATATAGTATCCTCCTCCAAGCTGGTTCTCTCCAGATGTGTTGGATAAAACTCCCAATGCCCAGTCAGCATGACCAGATGGGGTCATAGTCAAAGACATAGTCAAAGTTTAAACCATTTTTAGTTGTTGTTGTTGCTGTTTTAAAATAGGTTGATCCAACTATGGATCTCTACAAATACCTCAAGTATTAACTCACCATAAATATCAAGTTAATTATATACATTTTTATTATTAATCCCAGAACATATTTAGCATAATAAATGTGTCACAAGTGAAGTATTGTTGTTGTTCTTCATAGGACCTATTCACACATAACAGTGGGTAATCTTGGGTTAACCTAAGATTTGCCAGGTGGCATGCTGCATGCATGCTACTATTCTGAATATACAATATCTGATTGGCCCAGCTATGATTTGCAAACCCGGACACTACGTGTTATTTGTGGATTAAACAACCTAAAATTAACCTAACAACTAATAGTTAATTAACCCATTGTTTGCCACTGTTACATGCGAATCAGGTCATCGAGTATTAAAGAAAGCCTTTAACAAAATAAATAAATAAATTGTGATGTAACTTTACATATTAAGCAATTTGCTGCAGTTATTGGGACCTGTTTCCCTTTTTGTTTCCACCCATATCTGCCATGGATTTATTTTATAAAAATTAGGGAACACCACCCTTCATTTCTATGCTCTGTTTAAATTGGTAAGTATTACAATTTGTACCTTTAATATTTTGCTTAAGCTATATATTTACTGTGCAATAACACATGTACTTTTTTTGTTTGTGCTGTAGTTTAATTTGCAAGCTATCATTTTGTAGTACTTATGTTTCTATATTTTTGTGCAGGGGTGTGGTGGTCCCTTTTATATTTACTGCTAACTCTGGCAAAGTATTAAGTCCTTTAGCATGTGGATGAGACTTGTTTATTTATAGATTTTGTGTAGTGCCCTGTGATTTTAAGTGATTAATAAATGAAACAAAATCCTATGGCATCTCAGTCCTGGTCAATCTATACAAACTATGTATAGACAGCCTTCAAACTAAGGAAGTGTAAAATCTATTTATTAAACCTAACTAAAACATTTAAGGATACAGAGCACATATTAAGTGCTTAATTTTCCAGTGATTGCTTTGCTCAAGAGCAAGGAAAGATTCTCTGAGATGTTGATGAGGGAAAGGAATCTAGCATCCACCTCATATCGATAACGCTTGAAGTCTGTTAAAATGAACCAAGCCTCACAATCCTATCCTTTCAGGGTTTTTTAAAATCTCTCCTCCCCTCTCCCAATTTCAGCCCATCACTTTATTGTGGTCACTGCATGCCGTGAAGCCACCTATGGGCAATTCATCCAGGACATTTGCTTCAGCAAGTTTAAATCTGACATGGAAACCCTCAGGCAGACGCTATGGTGTGATTGGGATAAGACTTTCGGGTAAGTGTCAAATAATCAATATTATCTTATCCAGTGGGAAGAGAAGGGGTATGTAAATGTCTAAGAAATAGCATACTGGATTTCAGGGATTCTGGCGTGCAACCCATTGTCTGCACCAATGTTAGGAGCCTTTTTCTACTAGTTGTGCTACTCAAAGAGAATCTATATCTACCCTTGCTTCTGTTGGTGATATGAAATCTTCATGGTTGACCTAAAATACTGCTATGGTCATGAGAGATAATTTGAGCAGCACTATAGAGCCCCTTTAGCAAGCTCAATCTTCCAACATTTACAGAGTAAAATAGGGAGACTCGTTTTAATTTGTCTACATGATTTTACCTGATCCAATGGTATGTATACCAAGGAATTTTTAATAGACTTTTACAATATATATATTTCCCTGAAAATATGTGCACATGTGTTTGTTCTTAGATGTCTTGAATAATCTATTTGAAAATTTAATTGAGAAATTGTGACTTCTAGAGGCATTTTTAATATTAGGCAGACATTTCTTATATATTTTTGGATGTGATGAGCCTGAATTAACTAGATACCAGGCTGCATTTCAACTCCTTTGGCCTGAGATCTCTAAAAAATGAAATGCCCAATTTTCCAGGCACATCCATTTATATAAGAGCCCTACTAGCTCAAACCAAAGGCCTATTTAGTCTAGCATAGGGTGACCAGATAAAATCCAGGTCAGGGCTCATGTAACTTTAACAGTTGTAGAGAAAAGGGAATTTCAGCCAGTGTCATTTGTATGCAGTTAGTTCCTGGTGAAATTCCCTCTTCATCACAACTGTTAAAGTTGCAGGGGCCCTGTCTTCTTTTGTATATGGTCACTCTAGTATAGTGCCTGCCACCTTTAACTGTTGTGATGAAGAGGGAATTTCACCAGGAACTAATTGCATACAAATGACACTGGCTGAAATTCCCTTTTCTCTACAACTGTTAAAGTTACATGAGCCCTGACCTGGATTTTATCTGGTCACCCTAGTCTAGCATCCTGTCTCCCACAGGAGCTAACCAGATTCTTTTGGGAAGCTCTCAACTGCAACTAGTATCCATAAGTATGCTGCCACTGATCCCAGAGGTAGCATATAGCCTTCATGACTTGTAGCCATAGGTCTTTGTGATCGTCTTTTAAAGCCCTCTAAGATAGTGCATATCACCCTATCCTGTGGAAGCAAATTCCATAGTTTAACTATGTGCTGTATAAAGAAGTACTTCCTTTTGTTTGCCCTTTCACTAAGTTTCCCAGGATCATTGCCCCTATCTTATGGTCTATATGTAGGCTGACCATATGAAAAGGAGGACAGGGCTCATGTAACTTTAACAGTTGTAGAGAAAAGGGAATTTTAGCCAGTGTCATTTGTATGGAATTAGTTCCTGGTGAAATTCCCTCTTCATCACAACAGTTAAAGTTGCAGGGGCCCTGCCTCCTTTTGTATATGATCACTCTAGTATAGTGCCTGCACCTTTAACTGTTGTGATGAAGAGGGGATTTCACCAGGAACTAACTGCATACAAATGACACTGGCTGAAATTCCCATTTCTCTACAGCTGTCGGATGTCAGGTGCATCATAAACAATTCACTAGGCTGGCCTAGTGAATTGTGAGTTGAAGGCTTGGCAATTGTTATGAGAACATCTGTCTCTGTTCGGTGCTTATCTGTAATTGCAGGCCGAGACCTTGAATAGTTCCTGGGAACAGGAGTTTGTTTAGAAAAGGTTGGGGCTATCTTGCAAGATGTCTCTCACATAGTGTCATCATCAAGAGGAGGTTGAACTGTGCCGCCCTGTTGGCACATGAGTTTGGATTACAGGCCTGAAGCCCTGTCTGTCAAAGTAGCTTAGAATTAGCCAGCCTCCATCCTATATAGCTACGAGAAAAGAGTAGATTCTTTTCTAGAAATTATCTGTTCGACTGTTTGCTGTTCGACTGTTTGCTATTCACTTGTCATCTGTTCTACGCTTGCCAAGAAACTCATGTTTGGGATTCTATCTAGTCTAGAGACTTTAAATGCACTCTGTACATGTTCTGTTGCTATTTAGACTTAGAATTTGTAAGAACTATGCCATGAAAAGTGCTCTGTGGCTTTTCATAGATTTAGACTTGCAGATTACTGTTCTGGATTCGTGTTCTGTAGCCTGTTTTTCCCTGCATAGAGCCAAAGTACGGGCACAGAGAATCTCAGAGGCTGATCGTTGCTGTTCTAGAATTGTGTGTGTGTGTGACCTGTGAGAGAACCTTCCTCAGAGCCAAAGCTACGAGCAGGGAAGGCTTCCTAGGTCGAAGAAGTTCGTCCCCTGACATCTTGCTTCGTGATCAGCTCAGTGTTCCCTGACAAGCTGAGTTTGATTTAGTTCAAGATAATCTTATCCACTGTCAGACCTCGTGCGCTCCTGCTGAAGTTTCGCCTTTGAGTCTCCCCGTGTTCCTGATGAGTCAGTGTGTGTGGCCACTCCTGACCTGAAGGGACTGGGGTTAACTCTAAATGTCTCCCCCTGAGTGAGTTGCTGTTCGCATTAAGCCATTGTACCTGAAAGCTATCTGGTCCGGCTTCAGCTTCAAGTGTGTGTATGCAGAAACGAAACCGTTATGCCTTGATTTCCGTGTGATTTACAATAAAAGAAGTCTCACAGTTGTTAGAATGTGTCAGTTTGCCTAAAGTTCGTGAGCAGAAACCTGGGGGTGAGCTCGCATCACGACAACATCTGTTAAAGTTACATGAGCCCTGTCCTCCTTTTCATATGGTCAGCCTAGGGTTATGTCTCTACTTGTTGTATCAGTTTCCAAGAAACAGATGAAACAGATGCACTCCTTCAAACCAGTTGCCTGATTATTATTATTATTATTATTATACCACCTCATAGCCGAAGCTCTCTGGGCGGTTTACAAAAATTAAAAGATAGAACACTAAAAAGACAATATGCAAAATTTAAAAACATAAACATAAAACAGCTGATATTTAAAACATTTTAAAACATTTTAATTGTTAAGCCTGGCCACAATGTCAATCAAACCTCAACTTGAGCTGTTAAAATTCCTGGGAGAAAATAAAAGTTTTAACCAGGCGCTGAAAAGATAACAGTGTCAGCGCCAGGCGGTCCTCATCAGGGAGATCATTCCAAAATTGGGGGGCCACCACAGAGAAGGCCCTCTCCCTTGTTGCCGTCCTCCGAGCTTCCCTCAGAGCAGGCACCCGGAGGAGGACCTTTGATGTTCAGCGTAGTGTACGGGTCAGTTCATGTCGGGAAAGGCGTTCCATCAGGTATTGTGGTCCCAAACCATGTAAGGCTTTATAGGTTAAAACCAGCACCTTGAATCGGGCTTGGAAACATTCAGGCAGCCAATGCAAGCGGGCCAGAATTGGTCTTATATGTTCGAACCTTCTGGTTCCTGTTATCACTCTGGCCACTGCATTCTGCACAAGCTGCAGCTTCCGAACCATCTTCAAAGGCAGCCCCACGTAGAGCGCATTGCAGTAATCTAACTTGGAGGTTACCAGAGCATAGACAACTGGAGCCAGGTTATCCCTGTCCAGATAGGGGCGTAGCTGGGCCACCAGCCGAAGTTGGTAGAAGGCACTCTGTGCCACCGAGGCCACCTGAGCCTCAAGTGACAGAGATGGTTCTAGGAGAACCCCCAAGCTACGAACCTGCTCCTTCAGAGGGAGTGCAACCAGAACAGGTTGAACACCCTCCATCCGGTCAGAGGAACCCCCCACTAACAGCATCTCAGTCTGGATTGAGTTTCAGTTTATTAGGTCTCATCCAGTCCATTGTCGCAGCCAAGCACCGGTTCAACACATCCACAGCCTCACCTGATGAAGATGAAAAGGAGAAGTAGAGTTGCGTGTCATCAGCGTACTGATGACAACGCACTCCACAACTCTGGATGACCGCACCCAACGGTTTCATGTAGATGTTGAACAGCATGGGGGACAAAACTGACCCCTGCGGAACTCCATACTGGAGAATCCACGGGGCCGAGCAATGTCCCCCAAGCACCACCTTCTGCAGCCAACCTGTCAAGTCTCATCCAAGAATGTCTGGAGCTGGCCAGCAACCACCTGCTCAAGGACCTTGCCCAGGAATGGAACGTTTGCCACCGGCCTAAAGTTATTAAGATTTTCTGGGTTCTGGGAAGCTTTCTTCAGGAGTGGTCTTACTACTGCCTCTTTCAGACGGTCTGGGACCACTCCCTCTCGTAGAGAGGCATTAATCACTTCCCTGGCCCAGCCAGCTGTTCCATCCCTGCTAGCTTTTATAAGCCAAGAGGGGCAAGGATCCAATACAGAGGTGGCTGCACGAACCTGTCCAAGCACCTTGTCCACGTCATCGAGCTGTACCAACTGAAACTCATCCAAGAAAACAGGACAAACCTGTGCTTTTTTTTAAAAAAAATATTTTTTTATTAATTTTTCAACAAACAAACAAACATACACATAATACATAATATAAAACAAACTAATACCCTCGACTACCCCCATGCACCCCCCCCCGAGACCTACTCATCCTTCCAAAATTGTAATGATTCTTTTGAAGGCGATTGTCCCTTCCCCGATCTTAAAACATATTCCAAAAAGGGAGACCATATATCTCCAAAATCACTCTTACTGGACATTCCCCTCATTATTTTCATTTTACATGTCAACATATCATTCAATGCTATATCCCAAATTTCTTTATACCAATCTTCTATTTTATAACTTTGTTGCCCTTTCCAATTTTTTGCAATCATTATTCTAACGGGTGTCAGGAGGTTGTTTACCAATTCTCTATTAATTATATGCTTATTCCTACTATCCCATATTGCTAGTAGAGCTAACTTTGGGTTTAATTCCAATTTACTTCCAATTATATCACTTATTTCTTTAAAAACCCTTTCCCAAAATTTTTGTACTTGTTCACAGCTCCACCACATATGAAAATAGGTCCCAACCTCCTGACATCCCCTCCAACAGTTCTTGGACACTTTTTTATCAATCTGGTGAAATCTTACAGGTGTTAGATACCATCTCCAAACTGTCTTATAATAATTCTCCTTAATTCTAATCAACAATAACTTCAACATTCTTGCATTCCATATCCTCCCCCAGTTATCTTCATTATTTTTTTCCCTTAGATCTTCTTCCCATACCTCTTTTATAATCTTAAGTGAGTCCTGATATTCCTCCTCTATTAATATTTTATATATCTCACTAGTGAGTCCTTTCTTAGCTCTGACCTCATCTTTTTTTTCTATTTGTTCAATTAAATCTTCAAATCTTGTATTGTTTCTACATTTCTTATTTTTCATCCTCCATTCCTCTGTCCATTTTACCAATTGCAGACACTTGAACCACGCTATCTTGTCCTTTAAACAATTCTTTAATATGCTCACTATCCTTCATCTTTCCCATCCAATTCCTTAACTTAAGGACAAACCTGTGCTCTGGATACCTCACTAGATTCACCTGCTATAACACTGGAGTCTAAGTCCCGGCGGATGCCAGAGATTTTATCCTGGAAGTGCCTAGCAAATATATTACAGCGGGCCTCAGATGATTCTACCATGTCCTTGGGGCCAGCATGTAGAAGCCCCCGGACAACTCTGAAAAGCTCCACTGGGCGGCAGATTGATGAATTAATAGTGGCATCAAAGTACTGGGTTTTTTGCTGCCCTCACTGCCCCTGAATACAGTTCACACTTACCAGTGTTTCATTGCATCCACTAGGAGTTTGTCTCCATCTGCCCTCAAGCCGTCTCCTACTTTGTTTCATCACTCTCAGCTCCGGGGTATACCATGGAGCTGTACGAGCTCTACACAGGAGAGGGCGCTCAGGAGCAATTGTGTCAGCCGCCGGGGTCATTTCTACATTCCACAGATCAACCAGGGTTTCGACATGAGAGGCAGCCCTATCAGCCAGAAAACTCCTCAGAGCCCTCTGGAAACCATCCGAATTCATTAGCCTCCGGGGGTGGACCATCTTAATGGGTCCCCCACCCTTGCAGAGGGGAAAAGCTGCTGTAACTCTAAACCTCAGCAGGTGGTGATGACAGATGACAGATCACCATCTCCATGTCCAATGGAAAAAATCAGGTCTAGAGTGTGCCCTGCTACATGCGTTGGGCCAGTAGCATGTTGGGACAGTCCCATGGTTGTCATGGAAACCATGAAATCCTGAGCTGACCTAGATAATGTGCCCTCGGCGTGAATGTTGACATCCCCCAGAAACAACAGTCTGGGGACCTCAACCGTACTCCCAAGACCACCTCTGTCAGCTCACCTAGGGAGCCTGTTGAGCAGCAGGGTGGGCAGTACACCAACAGAGTCCCTAATCTGTCCCGTTGGCCCAACACAAGGTGCAAACACTCCAGACCAGTAGTCACATAGACAGGGAGCACGCAGAGGGGGATGGAATTCCTATAGACCACAGCAACCCCCCCTCCCCAAATCTCAAGTCTACCCTGATGCTGAACCAAGTACCCCAGTGGGCATAACTGGGAGAGACTAACTCCTCCCTGCTCTCCCACCCAGGTCTCGGTAATGCAAGCCAGATCGGCTGCCTCATCCACTGTTAGATCATGGGTGAGGGAGGTCTTATTTTGCACCGATCTGGCATTTAAAAGCAGCATCCGGAGACCCGAGGGTTGACTGATAGGGCAACCAACAGACCTGTGGATGTGAGGGGGACTGGAACAAGGCACAGGCATTAACTGTCTGGACCGTGTTCCCCTCACAATGGCATATCTCCCTCTACCCGTCACTACACCGATTGGGGCCCCCTCAGATCCCCCCACTTGGCCCTGAATCCTCCCTCCCAGGCACATCTTACAAGCAACAGGCAGCAGGTGGCACCCTCTCCTCCCCTGGCAGTAAGCCTCCCTCTCCTGCAGGTGGTGGTTCTCCCAGGCCCCCTCAGCCAACCAGCTTATATATCCCTCCCAAGAAGGGAGGGGGACAGATGGAACAGTCCACAGCAGCTGGCTCAGACCTGGGGGCCTGGTCCTGCAGGGAGTGGCAGTCTGCCAGGCAAAAGTCCTCAGGAGGGTGGTGGTGGCAGCAACAGCAGCAAGGCAATGCGGTAGGTAGGCAGGCAGGGCAGCAAGCAGCAGGCGGCACACTCCTGTCCTCCCCTGGCAGTAGGCCTCCCTCTCCTGCAGGTGGTGATTAGTTGGTGTCCAGTGTTTTTCTCCAGTAACATTGTACTCAAGATGTTGGCATCCATTATTTTCTGTTTTCTCATTTTCATATCATCATGACATTAACTTCCATTTTGGATCCAATATGGCGACTGTCTGTTCACTGGGCTACTTTAAAACATTACACATATTACTGAAGGGCAATACGTTAGTGAGTTCAGTATCTCCCTGTATAGAAATTACTTTGCATGATCAACCCAAAGTTACCAGCAGTGGCTAGTCAGATGCCTCTCAGTGCTCATAGGGAGGACGTGATGGGTGAGGGCCATCCTTTGTTGTTTGTCCTCATCAGCATCTGGTATTGAGGTCTGTTTAGTTATCATGGCTAATAGCTGTTGATTGATTTTTTCTTGTTTTTTTTAAAAAATCCTCAAAACTAGTTACCATTAACTAGTTATCCCAGAAGTCTGAGCCAGCATGGCCAATGCTCAGGGATTATGGGAGTTGTAATCCAAAGCATCTGGAGGGTACCAAGCCTTCCAGATAAGCCTTCCTTTGTAGCTATAACTATGACAGTTCTTTCCAGTAAATTCCATGTCTGTACTTTCTGGCTATTTTTAGATTTATAATTGTGCCCTTGCAAACATTCTTTGAGCACTTGAGCATAGTTTAAAAACAAACACACATACCACGCTGACTGTCTCCAAGGGGAAAACATGTCCTCTTACACCTGCCTTCCAGCAGGCAGACAGCTGTCTTAGTACCACTAAGAGTCCTATGATCAACCTTCCTTTAGAATCCCATTACATCGCATCATGGGTATAGTAGCGTTTGCGGGGATAAATACACCAAGAGTGAAATGTGCAGTGGGCATGAACTAGGGCCCCCACAATAGGTTAGCTCAGTAGGTCAGAGCAGCACAGGGTTTTAAGTCCTGTCCCGGCCATCCTGACGTGGGCGAGGGCCGCCTTCTCACTGGGGTAGAGTTCAGTGGTAGGTCTCGGCTTTAATCTCTGGCATCTCCATTCCAAGAACCTTAACCTCCCACTTAAGTCCCTGGAGAGCCTGCCAGTCAGGGTGGACAGTCCTGGGCTAGGTGGACTTGTCTCTGTGTAAGGCCCCCAGCACATTCCCACTATGTACCCAAGGTGTTTGGGAAGGACATCTCCCCTTCAAACTTTTAACACGTTTTCCAGATCAAATATGAAAAAGTGCTTAGTCGTCAGATGAATCCAGGTCTGCTAGACTTGTTGTCTTTGAGATAAGAGCAGCCAGCCTGTGGATGTCCTTGCCAAGGGCAGACAGACTAACTCCATATTTGCTATCTTTCTATTGGCAAACATGGACATTTTTATTCAGATAGGCTTTTCAGGTTTACTGAAGTAGGTTTTAATTGGCGGTGTGAATAATCCATAGCAGACAACATCCACATTTGCTCAGCTGGAAAGGCTTTGGCCTGCAGCAGGATGGGTGACTACATGTGGATGTTGTCTGCTATGGACTATTCACAGTGGGTGCTGTTTATTTCTTTTTTATTGATGTAACACCTCTCCCAACATGAACGTACCCATATACTATGCTCAACATCAAAGGTCCTCCTCCGGGTGCCTACTCCGGGGGAAGCTCAGAGGACTGCAACAAGGGAGAGGGCCTTCTCTGTGGTGGCCCCCCCAATTATGGAATGATCTCCCCGATGAGGCCCGCCTGGCACCAACGCTGTTATCTTTTAGGTGCCAGGTCAAAACTTTTCTTTTCTCCCAGGCATTTTTAACAGCTTAAGTTGAAGTTTTAACTGACTCTTTTGGCCAGGCTTAAATGTTTTAAATGTTTTAAATATTAGCTGTTTTATGTTCAATCTTTTTATTTTTGTAAACTGCCCAGAGAGCTTTGGCTATGGGGTGGTATATAAATGCAATGAATAAGAATAAGAATAAGAATATTGTTGCATGTATGCAGCCCACTTCCAACCCCTGAGGCCTTCTTCAGTTGGCCAGAGACACAATACCAGGCAATATGATGGCAATCACAGGACCCAACTTGAAGAAACTAGAGAAACCTGGCAAAGATTGTGAAATGCTTATGTAACTGGGCCACTTTCCAAGCAGGTTAGCTGGAATCAGAGAGGACTTGTCTGATTTTGCAGAAATGCTGATGCACGTGATCTGCTTTCAAATATGAGTTGTCCAATGAAGAGCCTTTCCTATAATAATTGACTAAGTGAAGTTCTAAGTCAATGCTTGTGTAGGCTTTTGCTGGCTCTTGTGAGCAGGTTTGCAGGATCATGTCCAGAATGTTTGATCTCAAGTTGCTGTGTAAAATGTAAAGTTCTGTTCCTTGTCTAATTGTGGGGCTTTGCTCCTAGGGGTGAGAGTGAGGTTTGGGAATCTCTTAAGGGTTTGAGAAAAGAATTTGGGTTTATTCAGCCCCTACCAACAGCAGGAGAAATGGAACAGGATGGGGAGCTTGTGGTTCTTCACAGCTGTGCAATGAGCTGGTGGTTGCTTTAAAATGCAAGCAAGGTGGGGATGACATCTTGTACTTGACACCTAGGATTAGTGCTTGCATCTCAGGTGTCTGATCTCAGATATACAGTACTGGAGTGTGAAATACATGGTGATCTCTTTTTCTTTGTGTCTTGGCTGATTACAGTTTGCTAGACCCGAGGGAAGGCATGGTTGGTTTTGTATTTTCTCTTGCTTGCTTTAATGGTGGTGCATTAACATTTGCTCCTGCACTGAGCTAATAATCCAGACAAACTGGACATGCTCAGAATCTAACACTGCTCTTTTTCCAGTTAATTATTATCACCACATATATATCCCACCTTTCTCCCAAGGAGCCAATGAGGCATACATGGGATTGCACAGTAGTGTCAGAGCCCCTTTAGCGCTGAATGATTATTCCTACACCATGGTCCCTGGACAATTGTGGGTCCTATTTCTGTCTGCAGAATGGAACATCAAGAGCTATGACTCAAGCATGATCCACTCAGGCCCCTGGCAATCTTTGTGGCGTATTACTGCAGTGATTCCTCACCTATTGCTGAGCAGCACCAAGGTGTTCCTACAGCCCAAAATGGTGGAGTTAATTTTTCAGTTTTGGGGAACAGAACTTGTGAGTTCTTTGAGCAACAATTGGCTAACTGCAGACTTATCCAAGTTCCACAATGAATCATAGAATCATAGAATTGTAGAGTTGGAAGGGGGTCCAACCCCCTGCTCAATGCAGGAATCCACCTTAAAGCATCCCTGACAGATGGTTGTCCAGCTGCCTCTTGAATGCCTCTAATGTGGGAGAGCCCACCACCTCCCTAGGTAATTGGTTCCATTGTCGTATTCCATTGTTGTATTCCATTGTCGTATTGCTCTGACAGTCAGGAGGTGTAGTACTCCAAAATGGTAGTGCTTGCATGCTATAACATATACCATTGAAGCACTCTGATTACAAAAATGGGAAGCTAGGGCAAGAACTTACCTAGTACCGTCTCTTGCCAGGAGCGAATGTTTTTTTGATGGTGATTGGGATCATGAATATCTTAGCTGATGTTGGGTATCATCCAGTCATCTCCTCCCCTGGATATATTCCCCCCCCCCCCCCTTGACTATAATCCCTTGTGATTTGTTTCTCCATGAGAAGCTGAACTCTTTTTTGGTCCGGTCTGGTCTCTTCAGACGTGCAATAGATGTCAATGACGACATTCACTATTTTTATCGGAATCTAGCTAAAGCAAGTGAGGCTTTGGTTGAACTGGCCCATGCTGGGTTAGCCTTGTGTGATTGCATCATGTTGCTGCAACTCACACCATTCTAAGTTGGACAAGGCTAAAAATACCCTCAGTGTGTCGAGGATGACTGTGCATCATCACATAACATTTCACCATTGTAATTCAGCAGAGGACTGTGGGTCTCTTTTTGCAGTTTCTTTCTTTTCAGTACTGTTGAGAAAGTAAGTCAGCAGGCCATCTATGACACATCATACAAGCAATGAAGGACAGCATATATTTTTGTGAGAATGTATAAACTGAAGATTTCCCTCTTCTCCTTGCACCCTAAAATAAAATGATTTGATTAAACACAAAAACAAAACCTCTCACAATATCAGGTACGATCATCAACTCTAAGGAAAAACATAAGCATTGGTGCTTGCTTCCCCTCTTTCTTTCTATTTTTTAAAAAAACATTTATCATAAGAGGATATTTATTTGCTCACAGAACCCCTTGCTTCATGTTATTGCGTTCCCTAATTTAGAGTTTGGGAATCTCCCTCAGTAAATTAATAATCCCCTATTTTTTCTAGCAAGGAAGGACAAATGGAATTTGTCTAATGGGGAAATCCCTACTAATGTGTTGGCTCTGAAACACTACTGAAGGAAAACTTAGGTTAACTTTTAGGCAGCTACCCTAACATTGAAGAACTGATTTGACTGTATCAGATGGCTTTTGCACACTGCATATCTCAAGAACATGTATTCACAGAAATTTTATGTTGGAATTATTTGTCCAAATAATTATTTTCAATAATAAATCTATGAGCAGAACCAGACAAGAATCTAGTATCTTGCTTCTGCAAAACTTTCACATGGAGAATCAATTTTGATTGAATTGGTTTGCATGACATGCTATTATCAGAGTGGGTTGTTTGAGAAAAACAACCCACCCTGATAACCAATGATCTGCAGTACGGGTTGTTTTAACCATGATATGCCATGCAAGCCCCTCAGCAAGTGCAGGATGAACCCCTGCCTCTCTTGCTAAGTGGGGCTATGATCATGGCCATGATGCTGTTCATGCCCCCTTCCCAGTGACAGTCCCTCCAAAGGTGCCATCATCCCCCCTTCACCCCCACTGATCTCCCCTTCCTGGCTCCAATCACAATCTTGATTGCAGTCAGAACCCTCTTTTTTATTATTTTCCAAGGCCTGTTTTTGCACAGGGTGCTGGGTACATCATTCACCTTCCCCAATAAAGATCCCTCAGGGTTTTGAGAGGGACACACTTTCCCTCCTATTATAAGCCACACTCTAGAATACAACCAGAGTCTGGGGAAAAGATGATCAAAATCAGATATCCAATTTACTGATCTCCTGCTCTGTGTTCTGTATTATCAACGTGTAGGAGTCACCTTTCTCAGAATTGACAAACAGACCTAAGGGCATCCCCTCCCCCTACCCAATAATGTAGACCTGGAGAACAGCAGAAGCTACAGACATCAATCTGTAAACCCATAACTATGGTTTTAAGCATAATTCAAACTATGCTTGGTATGTTGGTGTTCAGAAATGAATTATCACCCCAGAGTGATTTCCAATTTAGAATTTATTGCATCGAAATAATGAAGGCAATCTATCCTTCTGCCAGTCTTTATCCAACTTGATGAACGGAAAGTTGCATTTTGCTAAATAGTAACTAACTTGAAATTAATCCAATTTATGCAAAGAACTTGGAAATTATATTTTCTCTCTCCCTTTTTCCAATGCTGGACCCAGATTTTGTTTTGGAGGGGCTGGGGAGGGGAGCTCTGGGCAAGATGCCAGCAGTGGACTCCCCCATCTTCTTTGTCATTGTTACAGCTGCCCGTTTGGCTGCCATCTTCCCCCAGGGCTGATCTTGTACAACCACCAACAGCAGGGGTGGGCAACTTGTGACCCTCCAGATGTTTTGGCCTACAACTCCCATCAGCCCTCACCATTGACTATGCTGGCTATGGCTAATTGGAATTGTAGGCCAAAATGCCTGGAGCACCACAAGTTGGGCTTTCCTTATAGGCCCTAACCTATACGGAAAGCCCAAAGCAAATGGAGAACGTTGTTCCATCTTCACAATCTTGTTGCTGCTTCAGGTGGCTTCAGAGGGCAGCAGATGCCCCTGCTGCAGATGCCCGGGTCTCAACATTAAGCTGCCTTGACATGGGTCCCCCTAGTCTAACCAATCCGGCATGGGATGGGAACAGAGAAATTTAATTATGTGCATGTATCATCACTGGGTCAGAGCTCTTTACAGTTTTTGCCTCTAAAAACGTAGTATTGCCTTGGCACAATCCATTTTGAACTATTACCTATCTCTAGTTTGCAGATTGCAAATGCTTTCATTTATTCATGAGGTAGCATTTGCAAATATACTTTTTTGTACATATGTGTTCAGTAGGAGCAGAACCCATTTAAGTGAGCTGGTTCATTATGCTGTTTGTTTTTGTGGTAGCATGACAGCTGTTTAAAAAGGGAGTTCAGATGAATAATTATTCCAGCATGGCTGTTTAGATTCCATTTAAAATGGATCAATATGATTAATATGGAAAGGTTTCTGGGAGGCTATTTCAGGAGAAACCAAACATTTTAAAATAGTTGCAGTTAGGAGAAGGTGGCCAGTTAGTAGAGATTTTAGTGCTTCAGCCTGTTTGCAAATCATGTCAGCCCACGGTGGGGACTGTTGTATCGTGCTGGGAACCTGTCACCATTTTTGTATGATGTCCAGCTAGTCGTAGTTTGTCATGCCTTGTGAACCCAGCAGCAGGGGTTATTTGAGGGTTGTCGAACCCTGAAACAATCCTTTGTCTCTGGGTTTGAATAACTTGACAAGCCACAGCAAACCGGGCCCCCGTGGGCTCCATGGAAAAATGGTACCTGGTATGATCTGACAGCCCCTGTGGGTAAGTTAAACCATGGTGGGCTATCGTGACACATGAACAGGTCCATTCTCTCCTGTTATGCAAACCTTCCCTACCCTTTAGGTTTGCTCTGGCTACTGATGAGGCATCTATAGCCAACTAGGCTGCCCTTTGTCCAAAGCTCCTTTGCAGTAGACCCATCTGTAAGGTTGGAAAGGTCTGGGTTGGCCAGATTGAGTGTGTTTGTGTGGGTGGCGGTGGTACATATATGGTATTTTTAAGCTGACTAACAAAGAGACAAAACATGAATGAATGTTAACATTTTAAGTCGACTAACAAAGAGACAAAACATGGACTGACTGAATGTTAACAAACTGAAGAACGGTTGGTGAGGGCAGTTCATCTTCCCAAGGAGGTGATATTCAATCTGTTTTCAGTGGGTTGTACTCCCACTAATATGTCAGATTCATAGTTTGGAAGTGCTCATTCACCCAGATTTGTCTCTAAAGACCCAAGTAGCCTCAGTAGCATACAGCATCTTTTAGCAGTTGAGGCTGGTGCACCACCAATGACCCCTCCAGAAGGAGCTCACAGTTACCCATAGTCTGGTAATATCCAAACTAGATGACTGCAATGCATTGTATGTGGAGCTGCCTTTGAAGGTGTGTCAAAATGATGTTGCTCTGTACATCAAAGAGTGCATAGCGCCAAACTACAACCTCACTGTCGGTGACAATACCAGGTCTCCGTTGTAATATACTTACTGGGGACAGGCTATTATCCCCTGACCAAAATGCTCAGAGTGATCTTGAGATGGAAAATGAAATCAGGGAGGATGCCAAAGGAGAAGTCTTATACTCAGGGTTGATAAAAACCCAATGATTAAAAAAAAACACCTGGATTTTTAAAATTTTTAATCAGATTTTGAAATTTTCTTAAAACAATAAGTAAAAAAAAGAGCCTACGTCAATGATATCATCATGAATACTAATTACACAACTTCTAAGTACATTCTATGAATATGTTAACGGCAGTTTATGAAGATTGGAAATAACCCGATTAGTCCTATTCTGCTCTGCAGTGGTGTACAAAAGTGCATGTTCTCTCTCTCTCTCTCTCTGTCTCTCTGACCTTGCCTCTCTCGAAGTGCAAAGATAGAGAAGGTCAATGAATAGAGAATTTAGGGAGATGGAGTAGATCTGAACAATGAGGAGCAGTCTGGATATAAATTCAAGGAACAGGGGATGGGAACAGAAAGTGAAATCAAAAGTAAACAGAACAAATTCACGCAGTCGAAGAAGACAACTAACTAGAAGAATAAACAATCTTATTAGTACAATTTAAAAGCTTGTTTGTTGTTGGTGATTCTGGCACACCGTGACAAAATATCATGTTTTATTGAACAGTTGGAGCTGGTTCACAAGTTCATTCTGCTTTAATACTAAAATGATCAAATTATCTCCCCATTTTGGATAAAAATTAATCTGAAAAAAAATCAGAATTGCTTAGTATATACCTACCTTCTAATGAAGCCTACATCTCTGGATATGTATTGAAGTTATATGAAACAATAATGTACTTCTATTAAAAATGGTAATTAATTAGTATCTTCTTCACTAGTGATTTAACCTGCAATTTAAATCATCAAAATAGAGAAGCAATTTAAATCATGATTTATATCCATTTGATTTAAATCAAATCAACCCTGTTTGTACTCCCTTAAACTGGATAAATGTGTGTACTTGCCACAATAAAGAGATAGAATTTCTAGATATCCTAAATGGCTGTGCACTCAAACAGTTAGTCATGACACTGGCCAGAGGAGAGGCAACCCCTGGGCTCTGCCCAGGACTTAGTGCAAAATGTGAAATGGAAAATTGTCAGGGATGTCCAGTGTAGTCACATTTGTCTTCAGGAGAGGGAACTTCACTAAAATGAGGAAAATCACACAAAGGAAATAGAAAAAAAAGAGGGTCAAAGCTCTCAAGAATGCTCAAGGGTTACTTAAAACCACAATAATACTGTAGAAATTCTGCTATAATGCATACTGCAGGTCTGGAAAGATACCACCAAGTCCAAGAGGTCTTGCATGGTCAAGGGTTTCTCACATTTCCCTAAAGGCAAGGAAAAGAGCTTCCATGCTGCTAAGGTAATGTAAAGAGTAAGAACTCCACCTGATCGCTGGTCTTCCTCTTTCTTTCTTTCTTTCTTTCTTCCTCTCCTTTGCAGCAAGTAGAAGGAGAACTCCTTTATAGAACCACAATATCAGTTTAACAGAGGCTGGCAGGTGCACGTGTCCATTGAGTATTTTACCAGCCCGTATCAAGGGCAACTGGAGCAATGAGTTACTGTCTTAGCAAGGAATGATCTCTTGCCCTGGGTAAGCTCACATGTGAATAACTGTAAATTAAAGTATATGTTCTAGAGTATAGCAGACTAGTCGCTGGGGTCTTATCCTTCAGATACATGAATTGTAAAAGACAGAGGAAAGAAATGGTGGTTCAACTGCCTCATGAGGATGGCAAATTGGTAACAGATGACAAAGAAAACGCCAAAGTGCTCAATTCCTACTTTGGCTCAGTCTTCTCTCAAAAGCGGGTCTATGACCCCCCTGGAAAAAGTGAAGTAGAAGGATTGCAGTTTGAGATTGGTAAACAAATGGTCAAGTAACACCTAATTTCTTTGAACAAGTTCAAATCTCCTGGGCCCAACGAATTGCATCCTAGAGTAATAAAGGAGCTGGCAGAAGAACTCTTAGAACCACTTGCTATTATCCTTGCGAAATCTTAGAAGACGAGTGAAGTGCCAGATGACTGGAGGAGGGCTAATGTTGTCCCTAGCTTCAAAAAGGGCAAAAAGGAGGAACCTGGGAGCTACAGACCAGTCAGACTGACATCCATCCCTGGGAAAATTTTGGAGCAATTATAAAGAAGTCAATCTGTAAACACCTTGATGACAACGCAGTGATTATTAAAAATCAGCATGGATTTGTCAAGAACAAATCCTGCCAGACTAATCTGATCTCATTTTTTGATCGGGTAACCTTCCTTGTGGACTGTGGGAATGCTGTGGTCATGATATATCTTGATTTCAGCAAAGCTTTTGACAAAGTGCCCCATGACGTTCTGATTAAGAAACTAGTGAAAAGTGGGCTAGATAGAACAACTATTAGGTGGATCCACAGTTTGCTACAGAATCGGACTCAAAGAGTCTGATTCACACTGGGGGGAGGTAACAAGCAGGGTACTGCAGGGCTCAGTCCTGGGCCCAGTGCTCTTCAACATTTTTATTAATGATTTGGATGAGGAGGTGCAGGGAATGCTTATCAAATTTGCAGATGACACAAAATTGGGTGAGATCACTAATACCCTGGAAGACAGAAAGAAACTCCAAAGTGATCTTGATAGACTGGAGTGCTGGGCTGAAAACAACAGAATGAAATTTAATAGGGATAAATGCCAAGTTCTACACCTAGGAAAAAGAAACCAAATGCACAGTTACAAGATGAGGGATACTTGGCTAATCAATATGACAAACGAGAACGATCTTGGAATTGTTGTAGATCACAAGCTGAATATGAATCAACAGTGTGATGTGGCTGCAAATAAAGCAAATGCTATTTTGGGCTGCATTAATAGAAGTATAGCTTCCAAATCACGCGAGGTACTGGTTCCCCTCTATTCGGCACTGGTTAGGCCCCATCTTGAGTATTGCATCCATTTCTGGGTGCCACACTTCAAGAACCATGCAGACAATCTGGAGCGTGTTTTCAGAGGAGGGCAACGAGGATGATTAGGGGTCTGGAAACAAAGCCCTATGAGGAGAGATTGAAAGAACTAGGCATGTTTAGCCTGGAGAAGAGAAGATCAACCCAGAATGCAGGACACGGAATAATGGGCTCAAGTTACAGGAAGCCAGATTCTGGCTGGACATCAGGAAAAAACTTCCTGACGGTTAGAGCAATACGACAATGGAACCAATTACCTAGGGAGGTGGTGGGCTCTCCCACATTAGAGGCATTCAAGAGGCAGCTGGACAACCATCTGTCAGGGATTCTTTAAGGTAGATTCCTGCATTGAACAGGGGGTTGGACTTGATGGCCTTATAGGCCCCTTCCAACTCTACTATTCTTTGATTCTTTGATTCTGTTTTATGTCAATGCTATAATGCTAAATATGGCAATCACAATGCAATTTCTAAAGCAAAGCCACATTTTGATTCATTCCTGCCAACTATTTGTTTCTCTGGGCTGGATACTCGATATATAGTTATATTTTGATGCTTAGTTGTGTTTATAAATAGATCTTTATATTAAATACATAATAAAATATTTGTGTGAATGCATTCTTGTTGAGAGCTAAATGTTACCGTTTCCAGCATTTTGGGGTCATGCCCGAATCATCTGGACTTATGCCCTTAACTGGCTCCAAGGAACTGCTATTAAACTATGCTTGTTGCTCTAAGTAGTGTAACTCTTAGCTCTGAATCCCATTGCCAAGGAGCTTTCTTAGGATAATATAGATTTGAGTTCATCATGTTTACTAGAAAAAGCAACCTTAAAAACATTGGCTGCAACCTTTTCTCAACAAATGTCCTTCCTTAGCCCCTGAATAGGTGACAAAGAAGAAGCTAAGCCAAAGGATCAGGGCAGGCCAATACCAGAGAGTCATGGTGTCCATCAGCTGTCAGGGCCATCTGCAAATGCAGATGCTTGAGGAGAATCTGGGATCAAACAGGGTGAAGTGGTCCAAAAATAGGTACAGTCCAATAACAAAATTGTTATGCAAAACGGAGGTCAAACAGACTAAAGGAAAGACAGCTAGAGTTCCATGAGTGAGGTAACTGCTGAGATCCAGAGGTCTCAGCAGAGGAGAGCCATCAGTGTAAGAAGGAGGATGAAGGACTTATGTTGATCCAGCAACTAACAGACCTCAACTAACAGTGTGTGTAGTGTCTTCCAGATCCTGCCCAGGCCCAGCTGTAGCCAGTTAGCCAGCGTTCAATGCTCCCTACTCCTGGGGAACCCCTTGCTACCGAGGATACCTACTCAGAAGGAGCCTGATTTTTCTGGGCCTCTGTCAACAGGAGACTGCCTGTGTCTTCCCTGCCTGGGGCTGGGAGTCAGTTTGACCTCCCACTCTGACTCCGCAGGTGAATTGGGGATATCCTGCTTGGTCTAGCCTCTTAAGAGATGCTAGGCGGGTGCCTGGGGTAGTGCTGGACTTAACGTGCCCCATAGGTTCTTCAGAGGTTGTCATTTCAGAGTCTTCATCTGAACTGAAATCGTGCCCCCTGATTAATTAAATGATTTGCTTTTTTGTTTTTAAATGGCAACAATATTTGGATACGAGAACTTATAAAAACTGTGGGTAGATGACGCCATCTTAAAAGTGGCATTCCACCACCCTCCCATGCACCCAGCAATATGTCAGTGCATCATACCAGACCTTTTTCTTCAATTGTAACAGCAAAGAAAGATGCATTGCCAGCTGAAGGAGGGAGAGAAGGCAGTGGGAAAAAATGAGGGAGAGAAGCTAGAGAAATGGACCCATCCTTGGCTCTAGCCCTAGTTCAGGAGCTGGAAGGAAAAGACTTTCTGCCTCCATGCTCATCCATTCCCTTGGACACCTCTTTCCCATGATCTTGGATAAAAGCCCTCCTGAAAGAACAGAGGAAGGATTTGCATGTTGTTGGTGTTTCCAAATGCAGGAAGCTGCCTTATATCAAGTCAGGTGATTTGTCCTGCCAACCCAGTGTTGCCTACTTGGATTGGCAGTAATGCTCCAGAGTCTTAGGCAGACAGAGGACTTTCCCATCTTCACCTGCTGCGTGATTCCTTAACTGGAGATGCCAGGGATTGAACCTGGAAGCTTATGGATGCTCTGCTTTTCGCTTCCCCTGCTTTCAGTGTCCTTGGGCCCCAACTTCAGTTTGTATTTGAATTTCCTGTGTCTCATTTGGCTCTGGATGGTTTCCTGAATGGGATGCAGGTTTTCCTAAGGCAGTCCAAGTCACTATTAGATATCCTTCTCCTGCATCTTTCCTTGTTAAGTTATTTATGTTTGGTTTCTTGTTCTTGCACGAGCTTATAGCTTGACTTCAGCTGAAGGATGAACCAACACATCCTTCAAAATAGGGGCCAAAGTAGCTCTGGCAACCAGTAAGATACTGTCCCTTTTCCACTTTTGGCAATGGCATAATAGCAAACCATCCAACGGGGACAGTCTGTTTTTAGGTTTCAAGGAATCTCATCTCACTCACTTAACTCTGATCCTGGAAGAGTCTCATTGACAAGTAGAACTAGATAGTGGGGGCTGTTTAGAATCCTGGCTGAAATGCAGTAGTAAAATATACTACTCAATTTTTTGGGGGGGAAATATATTTCCAAAGCACTTTTAATAAAAGTCTTCCCGATTTGTTTTTCTCTCTTCTAATTTCTAATAATAATAATAATAATAATAATAAGAACAACAATAATAATACGGACAGACACAATACAGCTGCAAAAATAATTCACCAACAACTGGCCATCAAATTCAACCTTTTTTTTTTTTTTTTTAGTATAATTTTTATTCATTTTTCAACAAAACAAACAAACATACACATGTTATATATAAACAAACTAACTCCCTCGACTACCCCCGTGCACCCCCCCCCGAGACCTACTCCCATTCATTCATCTTCCTTCCAGAATTTTAATGATTCTTTTGAAGGCGAATGTCCCTTTCCCGATCTTAAAACATATTCCAAAAAGGGATTCCATATATCTCCAAAATCACTCTTACTGGACATTCCCCTCATTATTTTCATTTTACATGTCAACATATCATTCAATGCTATATCCCAAATTTCTTTATACAAATCTTCTATTTTATAACTTCGTTGCCCTTTCCAATTTTTAGCAATCATTATTCTGACGGGCGCCAGGAGGTTGTTTACCAATTCTCTATTAATTATATGCTTATTACTAGGGATGTGCACTGACCCCCCGGATCGGATCAGATAGCGGATCGGAATCGGACCTGGGGGGTCGGATCGGATCGGATCGGATCGGAGGCTGGTCGGATCGGATCGGACCAGATGTCCGATCCGGATCGGACGCCATTTTGAATGCTTTTTCCCATAGCCAAGTATTGTTTTACAAAAACGCCTATAACTTTTTCATTTTTAAAGATAGAAGGATGAAACTTGGGCACATTGTAGACTGGTTAGGGGTAGTTATCTGTGAGAAATTTCAGAAAGATTGGTGCATGCATTTTGTGGCAATTAATTTTTTAATAAATACCCAGGAATGCCTATAACTTTGTCATTTTTAAAGTTACACACATGAAACTTTGCCACATTGTAGGGGGTACCTTGGGACCTATGTGTGTGAAATTTCAGAAACGTAGGTGCTTGTCTTGTGTGGCAATTAATTTTTAGAAAAATGGGTAGTAGTGGGGTAAATACAGTTACGCCTCCCATTTTTTTATTTTTGAAGATACAAACAGGAAACTTGGGCACATTACAGGTACCACTTGCCTTGATATGTGTGTGAAATTTCAGAAACATTGGAGCTTTCCTTGTGTGGCAATTAATTTTTGAAACAATGAGGAAAGAAACACCTATAACTTTGTCATTTTTAAAGTTACACACATGAAACTTTGCCACATTGTAGGTGGTACCTTGGGACCCATGTGTGTGAAATTTCGGAAACGTAGGTGCTTGCCTTGTGTGGCAATTAATTTTTTAATAAATACCCAGGAATGCCTATAACTTTGTCATTTTTAAAGTTACACACATGAAACTTTGCCACATTGTAGGCGGTACCTTGGGACCTATGTGTGTGAAATTTCGGAAACGTAGGTGCTTGCCTTGTGTGGCAATTAATTTTAGAAAAATGGGTAGTGGTGGGGTAAATACAGTTACGCCTCCCACTTTTTTATTTTTGAAGATACAAACAGGAAACATGGGCACATTACAGGTACCACTTGGCTTGATATGTGTGTAAAATTTCAGACAGCTGGGTCCAGGCATGTGGTGGCAAGGTATTTTTGAAACAATGAGGAAAGAAACGCCTATAACTTTTTTATTTTAAAAGTTAGAAGTCTGAACATTGCTCACTTTGTAGATGGGTTAGGGGTAGATATGTGTCAGAAATTTCAGAATTATAGGTCCAGGCATTTGATGGCTATGGAATTTTTAAATTACATGTTTCAAAAAAATTTCTACAGAGGCCAGGTCTTCCCCTCCCGCTTCCCGCGAAGAAAAGGAAACACTCTCTCGTCTCGATCCCTTTGATCCTTGCTAGTAGTATCCATTACAGGGCTCGTGTTTCCTTTCCTACTTTCACTTTTCAAGCAGAACGGCTGAGCCTAGCTGAGTTTTGCAGCCATGCGTGCAAGGAAGGATCACTCTGGTCTCGATCCCTTTGATCCTTGGTAGTATCCATTACAGGGCTCGTGTCTGCTTGAGTACAAAGTGAAAGGTCCCAAGGTACCGCCTACAATGTGGCAAAGTTTCATGTGTGTAACTTTAAAAATGACAAAGTTATAGGCATTCCTGGGTATTTATTAAAAAATTAATTGCCACACAAGGCAAGCACCTACGTTTCTGAAATTTCACACACATAGGTCCCAAGGTACCCCCTACAATGTGGCAAAGTTTCATGTGTGTAACTTTAAAAATGACAAAGTTATAGGCATTCCTGGGTATTTATTAAAAAATTAATTGCCACAAAATGCATGCACCAATCTTTCTGAAATTTCTCACAGATAACTACCCCTAACCAGTCTACAATGTGCCCAAGTTTCATCCTTCTATCTTTAAAAATGAAAAAGTTATAGGCGTTTTTGTAAAACAATACTTGGCTATGGGAAAAAGCATTCAAAATGGCGTCCGATCCGGATCGGACCTCATCGGATCGGATCGGATCGGAGGTTGTCCGGATCGGATCGGATCGGATTTTCCCGATTTTGGGTCGGATCGGATTCGGATCGTGGATCGGATCCGATCCGAACACCCCTACTTATTACTGCTATCCCATATTGCTAGTAGAGCTAGCTTTGGGTTTAATTCCAATTTACTTCCAATTATATCACTTATTTCTTTAAAAACCTTTTCCCAGAATTTTTGTATTTGTTCACAGCTCCACCACATATGAAAATAGGTCCCAACCTCCTGACATCCCCTCCAACAATTCTTAGACACTTTTTTATCAATCTGATGAAATCTTACAGGTGTTAGATACCATCTCCAAACTGTCTTATAATAATTCTCCTTAATTCTAATCGACAATAATTTCAACATTCTTACATTCCACATCCTCCCCCAATTATCTTCATTAATTTTTTCCCTAATATCTACTTCCCATACCTCTTTTATAACATTAAGTGAGTCCTGAAATTCCCCCTCTATTAAAATTTTATATATCTCGCTAGTGAGTCGTTTTTTAGCTCTGGCTTCATCTTTTTTTTCTATTTGTTCAATTAAATCTTCAAATCTGGTATTATTTCTACATTTCTTATTTTTTTCCCTCCATTCCTCTGTCCATTTTACCAGTTGCAGTGACTTAAACCACACTATCTTCTGTCCTTTAAACAACTCTTTAATGTGCTCACTATCTTTCATCTTTCCCATCCAATTCCTTAGCTTAAGAATATCTTGTTCTTTCAGTCTCACTTCCATCTCTGATTTTAATGCTCTTGGGAAGTTTCCCACTACCACAACTGGGGCTAGCGGAGAATCTTCTGGTATCAACTTCCCCCTATACTTCTTCCATATCGATATTATATTTTCCAATAATGGGTTGTCCAGTACCTTCCATTCTTTCTTCTGCATTTTGGTAAAAAATATATTTCGCAATTTACATTCTATCTCTACTGTTTGCGATTCCAGCCAATCCATATCTTGCTCCCCTAAAATAGCATGAATAACATATCTTAACTGATTAGCAATATAATAATTCTTAATATTAGGAAGTCCTAAACCTCCTTTCTTTTGAGTCTTATACCATAACCCCTTATTTATCCTAGCTCTTTTATCCCCATTACAATATGCATTAATCATATTTTGCCAATTTTTAAGCTCAGCTGCTGAAATTCTAATAGGTAGCATTCTAAACAAAAAATTAACCTTAGGTAATATCTTCATTTTAATAACCGCTATTCTACCAAACCAAGAATGTTTTAATTTTCTATAAATCTGTAATTTCTCCCCTACCTCTTTTCTTAAGCTTACAAAATTAAGTTCCTCTATTCTTTCTAATTCTTTATCTATATTAACTCCTAAATATCGTATTATATTTTTATATCTTAATCCTAACTTAGCTTTACATTTCTCCATCTCTTCCTTGTTATAATTATACAACATCATTTCAGACTTCCCCCAGTTAACTTGTAATCCTGTAATTTCCCCAAATTCCCTCACATGTTTCTGAATCATCTCCCCACTTTCTAGGGGATCTTCTATTGTCAATAACGTATCATCCGCAAACATATTTACTTTAATCTTATTTTTTCCCCCTATCCCCTTTAATATTTCATCTTCCCTAATTACATTTGCTAAAATTTCTATAACTATTGCAAATAAAATCGGTGAAAGTGGACATCCTTGCCTAGTTCCTCGGGCTAGTATTATTTGTTGCGTTAACCCATCATTAACCATTATTTCCGCTTTATTATTTTTATACATCTGATTTATCACTCCCATAAATTTATGTCCAAACCCAAATGTTTTTAATATTATTTTTAACGCTGGCCATTCCACGCAATCAAAGGCTTTGAAAATATCTAAAGCTAATAATCCTGCTTTTAAGTTTCTTTTTTTTATAATATTTATTATATTTATAACTCTCCCAATTAAATTCGGCATTTTCCTACCTAAAATAAATCCGCATTGATCATTTTTAATATATTTAAATATAAATGTACCCATTCTTTTAGCCATAATTGCTGAAAATATTTTTGCATCCTGATTTATTAAAGATATTGGTCTATATGACGCTGGATCTGTCAAGTCCTTACCTGGCTTCTGTATTAATACTACCAGGGACTGGTCCCACGATGGCGGGGTCATTCCTCCTTCTATTATATTATTGAATAATTTTTTTAATCTTGGTATTAAAATATCTTTAAATATTTTATAAAATTCCGGCCCCAGACCATCAATCCCCGGAGACTTACCTCCTTTTAGTTTTCCAATAATTCCCTCAATTTCTTTGTCAGTAACCAAGGCTTCCATACACTCCCTATCTTGATCATCCAGTCTTATTTTCCAATTCCTTTCTACATATTCCCGAATCTTCTCTTGTGAAAGCGCCTCTGAAGTATATAAATCTTTATAAAATTCCTGAAAAATCCTTAATTTATCTTTCATTACATTACATCTATTCCCTAACTTATCTCTTATTGTCCCTATCATATTCTTAGCCTTCTCTGACTGCGTGGATCTAGCCAGCAATCTGGAATTTCTATTACTAAATTCAAAAAAATCTCTCTTTAAATATAATAAATTCTTTTGGACCTGTTCTATTTCTTCTTTCTCCAATTCCTTTTTTTTAGCCTGAATTAGGGCATATAATCGCTTATCTTTTGACTGTCTCAGTCTCTCCTCTAGACTCCTTATCTCTTCTTCAACCTTTTTATTAAGTACTTCCTGTTGCTTTTTAAGTGTGGACATTTCCCTAATACAGATCCCTCTTATTACTGCTTTCATCGTATCCCATAATAATCCTTGCGAATTAACTCCTTTTTCATTTAACTGCCATATTTCCTGCAATTCCTTTTTTAATTTATCAACTATGTTTTTATTTTTAAAAATTCTTCCGTCCATTCTCCATCTCTTTGCTTGTTTATAATCCTTCTTTAACTTAATATCCATCATCATTAAAGCATGGTCTGTGATCTTTATTACTCCAATATCACAATCTATTAATTTAGGTACCATATTCTTTGATATAAAAATATAATCAATCCTTGAATAGCTCTTAAATCTAGGTGAGTAAAATGTATATTTTCTTTCTTGCCCTTTTACAACTCTCCATACATCCATTAATTCTTTCCTCTCCATTAATTTAGCTAATTCTGTCTTACCCTCTCCTCTACTATCTCTTATTATATTATCTCTATCTTTCCCTTTATCTAGTACCATATTAAAATCTCCAGCCATCACAATATTCTTTTTCCCTAAATCTCCCACCATATTAAATACTTCTTTAATAAAATCAATTTGTTTCCCATTTGGAGCATAGACATTTATCAGCACAAATTCTTCCTCTTCCAACGTACAGTGAATTATAAGGATCCTTCCATTCTTATCTTTCTTTATATTTTGAATATTAACACCACATTTCTTCGATATTATTATTGCCACACCTCTTGCTTTAGAAGTACCAAATGACTTTTCATAAACTCCAACTTCCCTCATTCTTAACTCATTAGCCCCCTCCTTTATCTGATGGGTTTCCTGTAAAAAGATTATATCTATTTTTTTTCTTTTCAACAATGTTTCAATTCGTCGTCTTTTAACCACCGTTCCTAGCCCCTTAACATTTAGAGTTGCACATCTCAATCTATTCTCCATTTCTTACTTCCAGCCACATCATTAAATTGGTCTCGGTCAGTGATACACATACCCCCCCTTCCCCCCCCCACACCCATTTTTACCCCCCTCCTCACCAGTCATCTGGGCTCTGGTCCCAATTATTTTAGAACTCTTCAGGGGGGGGGGACACGGCCCAACCCACAGAGCAAAGTCCGATCCTCCCCTCCTTTTTTTTTTTTTTTTTTTTTTTCTTTCCCCTCTAATCCCTTTCATTGACTGGAACCTCCAACCGCTCCTTCTAGTTGATCTCTGGAACCTCCAACTGCTCCTTCCACTTGGACTATTTCTCCCAGATCCTTGGCATCAATTATGCCCAGCTTCTCCAACAACTCGATTCCCTGCTCGCACGATGTTATTCTTTCTTGCTTCCCTTGCCAGAAGAATCTCAAAAATACTGGGTATCCCCAGTTGTAGGTTATCGATTTCTTCCTCAATGCTGCTGTACAAATTTTGACACTCTTCCTCCACTGGACAGTGTGCGCCGATAAATCCTGATAAATTTCTATTGCTGTTGCTTGAATCTTTGGTTGAGCTTGTCGTCTGATTGCCTGCATAAATTTTTCTTTTTTATAATAATTTGCAAATTTAACAATTATGTCCCTTGGAAGCACTCCTTTACGCTTAGAACCAACTCTATGCGCCCGTTCAAGATCAGCTTCCTCCCAGGCCTCATCTGGAAGTTGTTCTCTTATCCATGTCAAAATAGTATCTCTTAAATCTTTTAAAGTCTCTCCTTCTTGTTCTGGGTATTTTCTAATGCGAATATTAGCCCGTTTGTCTCGATCCTCCATAGCGATAAGGCGTAGTTCATGTTGAGAGAGCTGGACTTCCTGTTTCTTACAAACTCCCTCCAGAGCTTTAGTATCTGCCTGGAGCACTCCAACATCCATCACCACTTGCTTTAAACCCTCCATGAGTTCGGTCTGCGTATCTGAAATGCGCTTCGCCAAACGTTGTTCCAATCCAATAAGCATGTTTTTTATGTCATCCTTTAATTCATCCATTGGGTCTGGCTGCCCTCCTCTGGGTATCTTCGGAATTGCAGCTGGCTCTGAAGAAACAGAGCCCTTAACGGGAGATTTTTTTCCCAGTCTGCTTGTCCGGCATTTCCACTCGGGTCAGCCTATGCCACAATCGATCTGATCCTCTCTCTCTTACAGGTCTTACCCAGGCGGGGGTGGGAATAGAGGGCTTCTGCCGTCTCTGCTTCTTCATAAAATTCCCTCCTCCCTCTTCTGCCTGGAGGCCTCTCACTTATGTCTCTACGTTGCAGCCAATACTTCAGTTCACTGGGAGTTAACTTAACTTCTTCTCAAACTCCCTCCAAGTGTGCCATAAACAGGCTATCTGCCGATTATAGTCCATAAATCAATCCACTAATGGCGTCTCGCTCCTTAGACCCCTTTTGCATCCAGCCGGAACAAAGGGAACAGCCGGAACAGCCAACAATCAGCAATTTCTTGCTACTCTCAAATCCCCCTTCAAAGATTGTTCACTTCCAGTCTATATATAATGCCTGTTAATCCTTTAAGTCAAGCAAGCTGTGTTATTATAAGTCCATAAATTACCTCATTAATGGCGACTCTCCTTCTCCGTAATCACGTAGTCACTTTCACTTTTACTGCAGCAATCAGTAAACAACCTCCGGCCAGCTCTCGCTCGTTTCCAGATCGCCTTCAGCAATTATTCAGTTCCAGACAATATTTCATGCCTTTTATTAGTCTTTACGATAAGGAATTAGTGCTTAATTCATAGCTTTTTTAAGGAGGACAGAAGATCTGCGACTTTACCCTGACTCGATCATAGCCACGCCCCCTCAAATTCAACCTTATCAAACAACCTACACCACACTATACATATTCACCCGAAACAATCTTGGAAAATGCAGATCATAAAATATACTGGAACAGAACAATTCATACAGGCAAGACAATACCTTGTGACTGACCAGACATAACGTTCATAGATAAAAAAGAAAAACACACATACCTCATCGACATAGCAATACCAAATGACAAAAATGTTGTTGAAAGGGAAGAAGAAACGAGAGACAAATATACACCACTGGCCATGGAAGTCAAAGAACTATGGCAACAGGAAAAGGTCACAATAATTCCATTAGTCACACCAGTCACCGGCATCGCATCAAAAAACTATACACAAAACCTCCAGAAACTGGGCCTACCAGAATACATCCACACCAACATCCAGAAAGCAGTCATAATTAAAACATGCTCAATCGTCAGGAAATTCCTGAATCAATAAAAGACAGCATGACTTGGCAAAGCCCGTCATGTCCATCTAGAAAAATCGCCATGAGAGAGAAACAGATAAATAATAATAATATAATAGATTACATAACTATGGAACATAATAATAATCAAATATGTGACAGTGAAGTCATTTATTAATCAAAAAGAATAATAAATACCATATTGGGATGAGAATAAGCTGTTATAAAGCTTTGGAATTTCAATGTATTCCTAGCTTTGACTTCATGCTAGAATTAAAGAAGATTTAAGCATCTATTCTTTCTGAAATACATTCCTTTGAACTTTGATTATGCAAAGAAATAAGATTTTAGTATAAAAAATGAGAAGGGAATACTATCCTCAGCATGAAATGGTTTTGTCCTATTTAAATCCTCCAATAAAATCTTACAAATTTTGTGCTAGGCATGAATACTTTTTCCAGTAGTAAAAATGATGCATTATCAAATACCCTGAAAAAGGCTGGACAGAAGTGAGTGGATCAATGCTTTTTAAGTCCAAATCAAAAAACAAGGTAATAACAAGATATGAAGTGAAACAAAGAGCAATAGATAATACAAGAGTAGAATTAAGTACTTTCCCTCTTCGGTGGTAACTGCCTTCCTTCCATTTTAGTGTCAAGATGCCTTTTGAATTTTTAGCCATTTCCCAGCTTTCTTTGTTTTGTTTCGTTCTCGACACCCCTTCTTCTGCATAGTGTTATGACTCACTCTTACTAACAGGCCGCAGGAGAGTGATACGTACATACAATTTATTTCTCACAACCCCAGCTTTTAGTCATGTTTTGTGATTTGACTGTGTTGGCATAATAATAACGAAGTAATTTAGTTTATAACATGCTTCCTTCGTCATCATAGAACTTTGCTGGAGTTTCAACTCCATCCGTGGACATCATAGTGAGGAGAGGATTTGCCCCTCCCGCCAAGAATGTTGGCATCATCCTTGGGAAATGCAGAGAGAAAAAGTACAATTGTCTTCTACAAGGCCATAGCATTCATGCATGGAACGAAGCCCTTTCCCCCTCTTGCTGTCTTGCCCAGCATTACTCATGGCTCACTATGACTATCGAGTGATTGGTTCACTGGTTCATTGCATGGTTCATTAATGCTTTCCTAAAAGACAGTATTGTGTTTAATTAGAAGAGAGTACTACTGTATTCATTGGGCCATACTCATAAATAAATGGGAATAGGGTTGCATTTAAAAGGTATGCCAACATATATTCAGTATTCTGATTTTCCAGGGATTCCGAATGGCATGGATAGATAGAGGGGGGGGGGGTCTCCACTTCAGCAAGTTGCCTTCTACATGTAGATGGTGATGGAGGGGGGCAGGCCTGGCACACTCCTAGTCATTGTACATTTAGAATGGCCGGTGTTTATCCCTTGCTGCACTGTTCTAAGAAACTGATCAGACATGAGCTCTGTAGATGAATTCTTCTATAAAAGATTTAGAGGGTGCCATGCCTCTCTACCAGGACAGAGGCAAGGCTAGAGGCACAGGCATCCCTCGTTCACAGTTACACCATTTCTTTGTTTGTTGCTCTCTCCTTTCTGCAGTCTGTGGGAACTTTGTGTTTTGTCCCCATAGCTCAGAAAGCAATTTTGAGAAATAATATAGCTGAAAGGGAAAAGACTCCCCCCCTCCTGCTGCATTTCAATAAAAATAATAACATTGGTAGTCTGTTTAGATTTCCTTGCCATTCATGTCTACTAATTTGTTTTAATTTTAAGACCCTTTATCCTACCTTATTACTAAAAAAGGAACTTAAGGTAGCTAACAGAAACAAGAACAGAAACAAGAACACTGCATAATATTTAACATTCCTAACAATCAAAATCTTTTTAAACTTCCAAAAATAGCAGCATTTTGGAGTACAATCCCACCCCCCATATAAAAAACACACACCTAAAAGTTTTATAAGCTTTTTTAAAGCCATTTTTTAACCAGCTCCTGAAAACAGCAGAGTGTTGGGGCCCTGGCAGATCTCAAAAAGCAAAGCATTTTACGGCATAGGTGCCACTACAGAAAAAGCCCTAACCCCAGTCACACTTGCAAAATGGGGATCTGAACAAGTGCTTGGATGACAGTCAGAGTGTGCAGGGAGGAACCTATGGAGGAATGTGATCCTTCGGTTAACCAGGCTTCAAGCTGTTTAGGGCTTTAAAGATTGAAACCAGGACCTGGAAATAAACTGGCAGCCAGTGGAAATCAAACAACATTTCTGAAGCGTTAAAAATATTTCTCTCCAGTCAGCACTGTAGTCACTGCATTATGCACCAGTTTCTGCTTTTGAACATTTTTCCAGGGCAGTCCCACATAAAGCACATTACTGCAGTCTAGTCTGGAGGAAAATCGGTCATGAATGGCCATGCCAAGGTCATAGTTAGCGAACCAGTTTAAGCTGGAGAAAGGTGCTTCTCACCATTGACAGCCCCTATGAGTCTAACAGGAGCATCAGGAGAAGGAACTTCCCCTAAATTAGAGATCTGATATTTTAGTGGGGGAGTGCCTACCCCACCCAGAACATGCATATCAAAACTCCAAGTCAAATGATCCACCCACCTGGGTACTTCTGTTTCATTTGGGTTAAGTTTCAGCAGTCAACCATTTAGTATTTCTTCTGCCCCCCTAGGATCAGATGAAAATGAGACATAGAGCTGAGTGTCATCCGCATACTGATGGCTCTGCTGTCCAGATGTTCAGGTAACTTCATCCAGTTTCCTGTAGATGAAAAGGATGGGGGGTGAGATAGAATCCTGTGGACCCCACAGGCCACTGGACATGGAGAAGTGCACTAGTCTTGCAGCAGCATCTTCCACAAATGAGCAGAGACAATTCAACACAGTGTCCCCCAATCCCCATCCCCCCAAGATGGCCCCAGAAGGAGTCCATGGTATCCAGTGCTGCTGAGAGGTCCAGGAGAATGAACAGGGTTGCACACGTCCCAAGTCCATCTCCTTCCCTCTGTTAGGGTGAGCAAGGCAACTTCTGTACCAAAACCAAGTTTAAACCCCCCCCCCCCAGCCTGCAATGGATCCAGATAATCAGCTTAATCTAGAAACACTGGAGTTGTTAGGAACTTAGGAAGCTGCCTATTCTGAGTGAGACCATTGGTCCATCTAGTCCAGTATTGTCAACATCTACTGGCAGCAATGGATCTCCAGGATTTCAGGCTGGAATTTTTCCAGCCCTACCTGGAGATGCCAGGGATCGAACCTGGGACCTTCTATATGCAAAGCAGGTGCTTGCCACTGAGCTATGGCCCCTAGTTGTTCACACCCTTTGCCACATCCTCAGGGCTAACAAGATGAAAGGTATCCAATAAAACCAGTGGGCTTCCGAACAACCCTGTATTTCTATCTATGGAACAGACCCTTCACTGCACATGACAGACTTATCAACTGCCCACTGTCATTTCTTTTCCTCCTTAAATGCCACCATGATCCATTAGATCCCCTGCAACCAAAGAGTTTGCGCACCCTCAGTAGCTGACACCTGAATTTCTAAGAAACAGGATTCAGGAGTTCTGCACAAGGATTCAGAAGAACTCCAACCATCTCATATGGAAATTACGAATTAGCTAGAGTCTACTTACCTTGCATAAAATCCTCCCTCGTGAAAAGGAAAGGAAAGATGGGCAAAATTTGGATTACTTCCACTAGAGGGACAAACTTCGTGGAAAGTAGTTGCTGTGGGTGTGGGAATGGGAATGGAATCAAGGGTGATTTCTCTATGGGAAAGGGTGAAAGTCAAACACCCTTGAAGCTCAAATCAAAACGTTTAAGTCCAGCTCTGTTCCATGGGATTTTACATCTCAGTAAATAAACTTAGTAAAGGATTTCAGCCTGGCAAGCTAATCTTATACATCTTTGCCAAGTCTCGCTGAGCTCAATGAGACCTTTTCCCTAATAAGTCCTAATAAGAGATGCAGGCTCACCCATGTGTCTTGAGAGCTGGCAACAATGTAGGTTTTTTTTCCCTTGGGAATGCTAAATTGTGTTTTGGTGTTGTTTTAAAAATTCTATCCAAAAGTATATTCATCAGAATGTTGGAAATGTTTTTCAAATTGGCATGAGTTGCAAGTATGATGATAACAACAACACTTTTGGAGGGAAAGTGTAGACTTCATACTGTGGGAATAGCTATTTCTGTATCTATCTAAGGTGTCTATTTGGGAGAGCTCCATGTGAAACTTGGTAAAGGAAAGGGAGCACTCTGGGAATTTTTCCTGGTAACTATTTAACAATGTCAAGGGAGCTGAAATGAGCCAGCACTGTTTTATGGAAAGAGGTTCCAAATTATTCCTTAAAAGCCTTGTTCCATAGTGGCATGAAGGTGCTACCTTTTTTGCTTTTAAAGAAACATTTACTACTTTTAATACGACTTTCGGCTGAGGCTAATGTAGCCAGAATGGTGGTTTTGAATGTCTTACAGGAGAAGATGGCACAGCTTAGGAAAACACATTTCAGACATCATGGATCTGAGCACCGTGGAATTGCATGCTCCCCCACCCCCCATGGGCATATGGACTTCCCAACTCCTTTTCATGGTATGAGTTAGCCACAATTTTTTGTGGTGTTTTAACCAGATATACCGTGGCTAATGTTAACTGCTTCCAAGCTAGGAATTAAAACACATTTCAGTCTGTGATTTAATTCCAGTTTTGGAGAACAACCATATTCAGTAGCAAGCACAGTTTGTCTGATTCAGGCCTCGTTCAGAAGACATCTTAAATCATGGCTTTAACCAAAGCGACTAAGGTATGTATTAATTTGTGTTTACCTTGCACTTTTCAAGTCATCAGAGATTTACTTTAATTTCCTGCACCAGTTGAACCATTCCGGAACTAACACGACAATTTTAGATTTTGGCACCCATGTTGCTCTTTTCTCTGTCTCCTACTAATGACCTTGACAGCTTCCACGCAGGATAAATTGACACCACAAACATAAATATTACATGATTAGTTTTCATTTTCCTTAATAAGCAGGGCCCAAAAAGAATTTGGGACTGCTGGGGGACCATGAAACCCCCAGTTACTTTGAAATTATGCAAGAAGATACCTTTCACAACAAGAAAACATTAGCTACTCTATTATCCAAGCAGCATCAATAAACTCACAGCATGGACCTGTTTGTCCATCTGGTGTTCAGTCAGCAACTGTGGCCCTACTACACATGCCCACTCAGAAATAAGTCCCACTTGTTTTAGTAGGAATTACTTCCAGGTAAGTGCATATAGCATGGCAGCTTAGCAGTGCAATGGCGCCTCAAAAACAAGCCTCACTGAGTTCAATGGGATTTACTCCCAAGTAAGTAAAAGATACATAGGATTGCACTCTTAAAATGCAATGCAAGTACGATTACAGCCTAAGGGTGCAATCCTATGCATATGTAGACAGAAATAAGGCCTACAATTTCCAGCATTCTCCAGCCAGCGATGCTTTGGAATTATCTGACCTTTTTCTGGCTAAACATGCATAGGATTGTGCCTTAAATGTGTTAACAGGCATGACTCAGATTGCACTTTCATCAAAGCAGGAAATAGTTGAATAAAATAATCAGATTTTAAAACCTTGGAACAATGACGTTTCCCTTAAATAGAAAGAATTGCTTGGGCTTTATATAGTAGAAATTATTTCTGAAAGTATTTTGGGTGAAAACAGGTGGGTGAGTGTTATGTGCAGAAGATGACATTCAATCTGAAATGCATCTGTTCATAAATCTTCTTTTCATCAAAGTATAATGTCTCAGTAGAACAAATGTGACGTGCTTTTTGCTAGAGTGAGATAAACAGAAAAGAGTTGACTCTGGGTAAAGAGTATTTTGGAAACTCTTTGGCATCATATAACCCTGCCATAACCGACATGGTTGCTGAGACACAGTCTTTTGAAAACATGTGCAGTGGATGATAAAAGGGTTAGTATTGGTTCAGTAGTTTTTGTCAAAGTAAAATTTAGGGAAGTATTTTTGTGGGGTAGCAGAGTCATTTGTACTTTGGAAAAAAGAGAAGTTTAAAAGAACTGATTGTGGTTAATGTACTTTTTTTTAGATATGTTGCCATCCACAAGTTACAGAGACAGGATGTTAAGGAGAAGTTACAGATTTTCTGAATTTCTCTCAAATTAGTCAAAAGTCTGTAATGATGTTTTCAGAAGGGAGGCAACTTAGATTTAGCGTAAGGAAGGGGCTTAAATGAGGCCAGACCACTTCATAATATCCAATCAATAAAATTATTATATTACGGATACCAAATATCCACATCTTCTGTAAATCATTCAGAAAGCTTTGGCTATGGGGTGGTATAGAAATGTAATGAATAAATTATTTATTTTATTTTATTTTATTTATTGTATTTTTATACCGCCCTGTAGCTGAAGCTCTCTGGGCGGTTCACAATACTGGTTGGGATGAGAGCATTTGTCTCAAGGACCACTTGCTTCTTTGCAAACCTGACTGAGGGCTGTCTAGAAGGATGCTGAGAGTTGTAGGACATTTTTCTATTTAAACATGCATACAATTGCACTTTTAGTGGTGTTTCAACCAGTATTTCCCCCCCACCAAAGAGCGGGTTTTAACTAACAGTTTTGAATTTTTATTTTCATTTAAATGGGATTTTAACCACACCTTTAAATTTGCTGCTGTGTTGTTCTTGCTTTTGTATGTGTTTTTCATTATTGCACTATTTTTATATTTTTCTCTTGTAAGCCACCTTGGACAATTTTGAAGAAGCAGAATATAAATCCTTGTAATAGATGTATCCATTGGAGTCTACTGGTGGACCACTAGGCAATTTTGGATGGGACATCTAATAATGACTAGGTGTCCCTTGATCTGATACAACAAGGGAGTCCTTATGTTCTTAAGCAAGAGTGCATATTCAGGATCACTTAATGCAGATTGGTTATGCCTTAACTGTCAACATATCCTGATAACCACTTTTACTTTGTACATTAGCACACATTCAGTTGTATCCAATGGTTTCCTTTCACCAGCAGAAAGGGCAACTCTGACAGATCCTGCTGCACCCCTAAATCTGTTCCAGTGTTTGAGGGACCCTACCAAGGCAGGTTTGGGTGGGAATAGAGGGGTGCAGGAAGAGGAGGGGCAGGGAAATGTCCATTACAATGAGCAGACATCCACTCATATCACACTGGATTTAGCCCATGGTCTGCCCAACAGGAACCCTTTTTTCTTAATAGTAAAAATTGCGTAAGACAGGTCAGGCCACCTCTTCTGTTCCATTTTTTTCTGGTAATGACAAAGCACATCTGGTAAAGATTTTAAAAATCCCAAATATTTCTACATTTTCCAAACTACTTTTAAGAATGGCAAACACGGTGGGTTGGATACAGATTTAGTCTTACCAAGAATAAATCCATTTAAATCAATGTGACTGGCAGGAGTCATATAGATTTCAGTGGGTGTACTATAACTATGACTAAATATTTACAGTACATCCAGGGCTGTACAGAGCCCTTCAAGAACCTTCTGTGTTCACTTGTGAAGTGCTGATGGCATGAATCCAAAAGTTATCCTCCTTGAAGAGCACAGGTGGACCCTTCAAGGAGGGTGCTGGACAGGTGTTCTTGGTTATTTGTAGCATGTATTAGAAGAGTCACATAATAAGACCTACATATAGCATCACACGTTTTAAAGACCCTCTACTTAATGTGAAGAGATTTAGACTGACTGGAGTCATTAAACATTAGGATTTCTTGGGACAGATTCTGGAGCAATTTCTTATCCCCTTGTAAATTATTTTGTGTGTGGTATTTCATTCTCTGGATCTGTGGGGGATTCAGGCGCATGCAGCTGCTTCTGCTTTCTTTTTAATATCTCTGTAGCACAATGCAGTTGCATGTGTGAAAATCTTTGTTCTGCAGGATATATTAATCTCTCTGCCAAGTTTTATTGTGAAGCGATTTCCCTGAAGAGAACTATTCAGCCACCTTTCCCACTGCCTACATTAAGAGCTTCAAAAAGCTTTTGCCTGCTAGTCAGTATTCATACAACATTCATATATTACCAACTAGAAAATGTATCTTTTAAGACAAGTCACTTCATAAACAGCTGCTGGTAAATGTATCTTTTAGGGCAGTTCCCTCAATAGAATAAAGAAGTGCCGCTTAACTTCTAAAAAATATTGGTCATAACAAAATAGAATTTTATGAACTCCATGATAGTAGTAAACAGGGAATAGTAGCATTTTCTCTGCAACTTTGCAAAATATGACTGTTTCTGCTGTTGTCATATTGTTATGATAAGGATGCCGTTATGCCAAGTACTTTATAGCTTTGGAAGAAGTTACCACCAAATTTAGGAAGACTCTTAAAGACCATCTAGGTAGTGATTCATTTTTAGTTCTAGTTTTAATTTTTTAACAATCCCTACCACCACATCTTTGTTCCCCATCCTTCAGCTAAGCCAAACCAGCAAGAGCACAATTAGACATGATGGCAGCAGGATGCAGCTTAGGCCTCGCCAATTTCCTATAAAGCAAAGATTGTCGGGGGGGGGGGGGGGAGAGAGAAATTGTAAAGCAAAGTAGGTGGGAGGGAAATGTAGGGATTCAGCTTTCCCACCTGCCTGCCTTGTTTTGTTTTAATGTCCCTCAAAGCTGAACCTCCTCCCTGGGGTGGGTGGGTGTGGGTGTGGGTGGGTGCGTGTGTTTGTTTAATATCTCTTCCACAAAAATGTTGTTTCTGGTCTCCAAGCCCCATCTGGAAGAAAACAGCTTTACAAAGTGGTTTCAGAGAAACAGTATGCAGGGAATGGGTCCACTCTCTTCTCCTGCCCAGCTATGCTTTATTAATGGAGGCACGGTAGTGCCTCCATTGTTAAGGGCCGTCAGTAGAAAACACGTTCCACAATGTTAAAGTGATAATTGGGGGGGGGGGGTCATTCTAACAGCCATAAAATCGAAAATATTTCACCAATCTTTCTGAAATTTACAGATGCCAGAAAGAAATGTTTGTTTTACATTACCTGAAAATTTCAAGAAGATTGGTGAAAGACTGAGGGAAGGAGAGCAGTTTAAGATAGAAAGGGAACACAAACCCATCTCCCTGCTTTTGTCAAATTTACTTCCTGGTTGCGACTATCTGTGCCCATGATTTCCAGGGGGATTATAGATTTCCTGCTTAATCCATTGACGGGGTCTTCTTCTCCCTTCAGTCTAGTTGGTGGAATGCTTTTCCTTTTTAACAAATTCCCTACCGTTGATTTTTAATGAATATTTATTCAATCCATAATGCAACGCATGCGTACAAGGCACCACGGAGCTTATTATCAGAAGGGAGGGGGGAGGGGGGAACTCCGGCTCTTTTCACCGCGGACGAGAGGGTAGGGCAGCAGCAGCAGCAAGTGCTGAGGCACTCCCCGTCTTTCCGTCGTCGCTTGCAAGCCTTCCTCGCAGGAGGCTCGCGGGGACTCTCCAGCCTTCCTGTCTCTAAGGGAGGCAGAAGGATGACGAATGCCCAGCCAGGAGATGGCGTGGGCAATTGCTGAGCCGCCCAGCGGCACTTGAAGAAGACCAAGAAGCAAACAAGCTCGCCTTAGAAGAGAGACGGGAACGCCGGGAGCCCACCAGCTGCGGCTCTTCCCACCCGCCCGGCCCTCGCGCCCTCCCAAAACCCGCCTGGTCTCTCTTGTCTCCCCCTTGGCATGTGCGCACTCCTCCTCCACCTCCTCCACCTCAGTCCCAGCCTCGTCGTTTTCCCTCCCGCCTGGCACATGGCTGGCTGATCCATGTGGGCGCACAGGGACAGCCTCCCGCAGGATGAAGAGCTCAGCTGGTAGCAGGAGACTGGAACCTCTCAGTGCCAAAGCACAGTCTGAGAGCAGTAAGTTAGGGAGCCCTGGCAGCGCCCCCGCGGATTCTTCTCAGGGGTTGACCAAGAGGGAACCAGCCTCTGCCCTATTCCAAATCTTTTTTCTTTTTTTTATTTGCTTAAAGGCGGGAAGAGTGGCTGCATAGTAATAGAACACACACTCTCTTTTACACACACAGTATCCCCGTTTTCATTTAAAAAACAAAAACTGTCATGATGAACACATCACTTTTCACAAGAGAAGTGCTGGACTGGACCTCAAACCTGCCTAGAAAACTCATGCTCATACACTCTGTGCATGCTCCAGGATATTTTTTTATTTAAAAGTTCATGTGAGATCAGGCATCCAAACCAGGCACTGGGACTGCAAATGGGTGAGCAATGGCTAAAATAAATTCAGGCAATGATTGGTCATAAAAGCACTTAGGGACTCCAATAAATCTGGAGCGAGCACTCTGAACTTTACAGGATAGCATGTTCTGGAGCTTAAATGCTTGAGAAGCAGGTTTTTAAAAACACACACGCACACACAACCTTGTCTTGCTTTTATATGGGCAGAAGATAGATGTATCTTACATTGGCTCAGCTGAGTGCTGGTGAGAATTCTGCAGAACTTGATTTTGGAACAAGACAGTAGAGCATAAGAGGAGTCCGTTTCAGAACCCACTATTTCTGACATGTGAGCTAGAGATAATAAGAACAAGGGATGTCTGTTATTTTACTACAAGGTTTCCTACTCCTTATTATTTTACTGATGATGTATACAAGTAATCACATATTGAGGAAGTTAAAGTGGTATGACATCTGTTTAGAGAATGACTCTTTCTGGTTTAGTGGGATTTTTAAGGCTGTTGTTTGTGATACCTAACACAAGACAATTTGCATATAAACCTACCATAACCCCAAATGGGTTATTTAAAAGTTATAGAGATGCAGCTCAGTGTGTCCTTGTTTTAAAATGCCTTTCCCCCCTGTTCATTGCTAGAAGTGTTTCCCCAGAAAGTAACTTCGGGGTTTGTTTGTTTTTAAGGTCAGGCTGAAGATTTTTAAACTGTATAAAACAGTAACATTTCGTGATGATCATATGGCAGTAGGGTCTCCTTGGTGCTACTAACAGTGCTTTTTTATTATTAAAGACAGATATTTTGACATGGAACTAAGTGGAATGCTTCAGTCAGAGCCAGAGATTGCTGGGCTATTTTGTTTTAAAAGAAGAATTTACAATTTACATTAATTTACAGTTACTGTGCTTTTCTCATTACACTGTCAGGTTGTGAAAGATATACAAATGGATCAAGCATTAAGTGGCTGCTCTGAGGAAATAACTAAGCACAAAATGCAATCCAATGCAAAAAAAATACACATTGAAAGGAAAGACACATCTAAATCTTTCTTAGCTACAGTATTTCTTAATTTGTATTAACCGAGATCAGAGAGATAAATGATATTGCGTGATAAAATTTGTTCATATCTGAACACCTGAGGACAGTGGGTCACCTAGGGTTAAATCCAGTGCTGTGCTAGCAGATGTTTGCTACTGTGACACAACTTTCTCTCTCCCTGCTCCCCTCATAGCCCTCTGTGCCACCCATAAATCTCCTCGGGAGCAGATTTTGAGTGCTGCTGGGGTGGGGTGGGGGTTCTCATGTCAGTCCATCAGGAGAATGACACCCACTGCTATAAAGCTGTGTTCTTGCATGGTGAAATGAATTCTATTAAGGGAGGCACGGCAGTGCAAGCAATTCTACAGCATGGATTGGTGGGGCAGGGGTGGGAACTTGTTCCTTTATTCCAAAGCCTGCTTTTTGGTGTGCCTTTCTGAATATCACATGTTATTTTAATATCATTATAATTGTTAGTACGGCTGTGTGGATTCTTTGCTCCCACTCATCATCTTAAAGTCATTTTATTCTCTGTAGAATGGGAGAATGTAGGTCAATAGGAGTAATTTTGTGTGGTAGTTATTCCTGTGCATCCTTTGTTACATACTGACAATGTTCAGATGACACGCTAAGCCACAGTGGTTAAGCATTTAGAGCGAAACACTATTAGGCTGATCAGATAAAATCCAGGTCAGGGCTCATGTAGCTTTAACAGTTGTAGAGCAAAGGGAATTTCAGCCAGTGTCATTTGTATGCAGTTAGTTCCTGGTGATATTCCCTCTTCGTCACAACAGTTAAAGGTGCATGCACTATACCAGAGTGACCATATACAAAAGAAGGCAGGGCCCCTGCAACTTTAACTGTTGTGATGAAGAAGGAATATCACCAGGAACTAATTGCATACAAATGACACTGGCTGAAATTCCCTTTGCTCTACAACTGTTAAAGTTACATGAGCCCTGACCTGGATTTTATCTGGTCACCCTAAACACTATGGCTTAGTGTGTCATGTGAACCATGACTTAGAGTGTCTTGTGAACCATTCTTAACCATGGTGTCTAGATCACCATGGTTTAAACACGCTTACTGGCCATTTGCTGCAAAACATATATATTTTGTGAACATGAGAGTAAGGTTAATTGATACCTCTAATCAAGTTTCACAGCATTATCTCAAGTCAAGTAACATTTCTTTATCATAGAATTATAGAATAGTAGAGTTGGAAGGGGCCTATAAAGCCATCGAGTTGTACTGAAAATGCTGTTGTGTAATATCAAGTGAAAAGATAATGCCCTGTAGGCAACATCACCCTCACTAATAGTGAACTGAGGTGGTGAGTGTGACGCCTTGCCTGCACCCGTGACACTCACTGGGCTACACAACAGGGCTGTCCACGCCACTTGCACTCAGGGCTTACTTCAACCCCTCCTGTGCTTATGACATGTTTGAGGGTTTAGGCTTACTGCTGCTGCTCCTGTCTCGCCTTTACTCTTTTAGGCCCCACAGCTCTACAGCCGAGCACTCTAGCCCTCAAATCCCCTTTCGTTCTATCTGCTGCCACCAGTACTTCTTCAAGTACACTTCTAATGACCACACCAGTTGTAATGAACAGAATTTATTAACAGAAGTATATGTATGTCAATAAGCACGATGGTTTCCTCAGTTCAACAGTTCACAAACAAAAGAGGGCAGGGCTCCTGCAGCTTTAACTGTTGTGATGAAGAGGATACTTCACCAGATGCTGCATGTATAGAAATTACACCTGCTGAAATTCTCTTTTCTATACAGCTGTTAAAAATACAGAAGTCCTGTCCTTTTTTCCATATGGTCACCATATACAACTTAAATTTGTCAGATTTGTTAAGGAGATTGTGACAATGCAATTTGATATTTTACACAAAACATATTGCACTGGGTGAAATCTGGTGCAGTTCATTCTGTCTAAGCCAATAAACTTTAATGACTTTCTTATGCACGTTTAGACAGAAAAAGTCCTACAACTCCCAGCATTCCACAGCCAGCAATGCTGTCTAAAAAAAATTTTCCCCCTGTCTAAACCTGCATTAGATTGTGCCCTAAATCTGTTCAGTCACAGCTAACTCTACATTGGGTAGAGTTCACTTAGTTCCATAGCTCTAGAGTTCCATAGCTCTTACTTTTGAATAAATATCCACAGATGAAAATGCAGCCTGTGCAGCCTTGAAACTTGACCACAATCTGCTACTTTTAGATCGAAACAGTGGGGGAAGCATGTAGCATAAAATGAGCTATACTAATTAACATAGTAAACTGTAACTTCTTGTAACATAGCATATTTTCCTGTATCATCTTGTGTGCTTCCAAAATTAATCAGGGATTTTTTATTCCAGTAGCACAATCTTTCAAATTTTCTCCAAATACAGAGACAAAACATGAAATGCTTCCTTTTCATGAGGCAGTCATAAAAATATTATTATCTCTGGACACTGGCTATAGAAAAGTTTTTTGAATTTATATCGGACATCAACATGGTGTAACATCCTGGCTGATACTGGCTTGGTTGCCAACTGTATAATATCTGGTCATCCGTTACAAAAAGCCATGTGTCCCTGTTGGTACTCTTGGACCTCTCAGCGGCATTCGATACCATCGACCATGGTATCCTTCTGGAACGCCTGAGGGGATTGGGAATCGGGGGCACTGTGCTTCAGTGGTTCCGGTCCTACCTCTCGGGCAGGTTCCAGAAGGTGATGCTTGGGGATAGCTGCTCTGCAAAGAAGGAGCTGCTGTGTGGCGTACCGCAAGGTGCCATCCTTTCCCCAATGCTCTCCCGTTGGGAGAGATCATCCGGAGGCATGGGGCAGGGTGCTATCAGTATGCTGATGACACCCAAATATATTTCTCTATGCCTTTGATAACAGCGTCTACTAAGGATAGTGTGTCTCCTCTGAATGAATGCTTGGAGGCGGTAATGGGCTGGATGAGGAAAAACAAACTGAAGCTGAATCCAGACAAGACGGAGGTGCTTGCTGTCAAAGGCCGCAACCTGGGTTTGGAGGTGTGTCAACCGGTTCTGGATGGGGTTACACTCCCCCTGAAAGACTGTGTTCGCAGCTTGGGGGTGCTCCTGGATCCGTCGCTCCAAATGACAGCCCAGATAGATGCGACGGCCAGGAGTGCCTACTATCAGCTTCGGCTGATACGCCAGCTGCGCCCCTTCCTAGAGTTGGAAGACCTAAAAAGATCAGTGTGGATTTATTCCGGGTAGGCAAATGTCTAACTTAATGGGAAGAGTACTAAATATAATTAATATTATAAAAAAAAGGAATTTAAAAGCAGGCTTGCTAGCATTGGACATATTCAAAGCCTTTGATTGTGTGGAATGGCCAGCACTTAAAACAATATTAAAAACATTTGGATTTGGAGACAAATTTATGGGAGTGATGGATAAGTTGTATAAAAACAATAAAGCCGAAATAATGGTTAATGATGGGTTAACGCAACAGATTACACTAGCCCGAGGAACTAGGCAGGGATGTCCTCTTTCACCGATCTTATTTGCAATAGTAATAGAAATTTTGGCAAATGTAATAAGGGAAGATGAAAGAGTGAAGGGGATAGGTAGAAAAGAGAAGATTAAAATGAATATGTTTGCGGACGATACTTTATTGACCGTAGAAGATCCCCTAGGGAGTGCAGAGGTGATTAAGAAACATTTAAGAGAATTCGGAGAAATTACGGGATTAAAAGTAAATTGGGGGAAGTCAGAAATGATGTTATTTAATTATAATAAGGAAGAGCTGGAAGAAGGTAAGGTTAAGTTGGGTCTTAGACTTAAAAATATAGTACGTTACTTAGGGATTAATATCGATAGAGATTTAGAAAGGCTAGAGGAACTTAATTTGGTAGCTTTAAAAAAACAAGTAGGGGAGAAATTAGAAGTATATAAGAAATTAAAACATTCTTGGTTTGGTAGAATAGCAATTATTAAAATGAAGATTTTACCTAAGATAATTTTTTGTTTAGAATGTTACCAATTAAAATATCAGATGCAGAGTTGAAAAGCTGGCAAAATATAATTAATGTATATTGTAATGGGGATAAGAAAGCTAGGATTAATAAAGGGTTATGGTATAAGGCTCAAAAGAAGGGAGGTTTAGGACTTCCAAATATTAAGTATTATTATATAGCTAATCAGTTAAGATATGTTATAAGTGGTATTCTAGGGGAGGAAGATTTGGAGTGGTTGGAGACGCAAACTAGGGAAATAGATTATAAATTGAAAAATATTTTTTTAAAAAAAATTCAAAAGAAAGAATTAAAGGGACTGGACAACCCTTTGTTGGTAAATATAGTGGAGATCTGGGAGAAATTTAGAGGGAAGTTGATACCAGGAGATTCACCACTTGCCCCAGTGGTAGTAGTGGAGAATTTCCCAAGAGTGTTAAAAGTGGAGATTGAAGCGAGATTGAAAGATAAGGAAATAATTAAGTTAAGGAAGTGGATGGAAAATTTGAAGGATAATGAGCAAATTAAAGAGCTACTGATAGGTCAAAAATCAGCATGGTTTAAATGTATACAATTAGGGAAATGGACTCAGGAATGGAAACTGAAAAATAACAAGTGTAGAAATAATACAAGATTTGAAGATTTAATAGAGTTAAAAGGTAGGAAAGAAGAAAAGAAAATTAAGAAAGGGTTGACTAGTGAGATATATAAATTATTGATAGAGGAGGAGTTTCAAAATTCACTTAAAGCAATAAAAAAGGTTTGGGAAGAGGATGTGAATGGAGAAATTAAGGAATACAACTGGGAGAGGTTGTGGAATGCAAGAATGTTAAAATTGTTATCGATCAGAATTAAGGAGAATTTTTATAAGGTATTGTGGAGATGGTATCTAACACCGGTTAGATTTCACCAGATAGATAAAAAAATATCTAAAAATTGTTGGAGGGGATGCCAGGAGGTTGGAACTTATTACCATATGTGGTGGAGCTGTGAATATGTACAAAAATTTTGGAAAAGGGTATTTAAAGAAATAAGTGAAATAATTGGAAGTAAAGTGGAATTAAACCCGAAGCTTGCTCTAATAGCAATATGGGATAGAGGGGAAGAGGACAAAAATAAGAGAGAATTGATAAACAACCTCCTGACACCTGTTAGACTAATGATTGCAAAAAATTGGAAAGGACAAGGAAGCTATACAATAGAAGAATGGTATAAAGAAATATGGGATATGGCTTTGAATGATATGCTGACTTGTAAAATGAAATTAAAGAGGGGAATGTCCGGTAAAAATGATTTTGGGGAAATATGGAGTCCCCTATTGGAATATGTATTAAGATTGGGGAAGGGACAAACACCTTCAAAAGAGTCGATAAATTTCTGGATAGAATAAAAGATTAAGAGAAGGTCTCATGGTGTGGGGGTGCACGGGGGGGATTGTCGTGGATTATGTATGTATTTTATGTTATTATTATGTTGAAATTAATAAAATTATTTCAAAAAAAAATAAAAAAAAGATGGTAGTGCACGCGCTGGTAACTTCAAGGCTCGACTTCTGCAATGCGTTGTACATAGGGCTACTTTTGTGCCTAGTCCGGAAACTTCAACTAGTTCAAAATATGGCAGCCAGGTTGGTCACCGGTACATCTAGGAGTGACCATATTACGCCAGCTTTAAAATTGCTCCACTGGCTGCCAATTAGTTTCCGGGCGAAGTATAAAGTGTTGGTCATTACCTTTAAAGCCCTACATGGTTTGGGTCCAGGTTACCTGCGGGATCGCCTGCTCCCGTACAATCCGCCCCGCACGCTCAGGTCCTCTGGGAAAAACTTACTGCGGTCGGCCAAGACTAGGCTGACAACTGTTACCCAGAGGACCTTCTCTTCTGCCGCTCCCAGACTGTGGAATGACCTGCCGGAGGAGACTCGTCAACTTAACAGTCTTTTAGAATTTAAGAAAGCTATAAAGACTGTTCTCTTCTGGCAGGCATATCCAGTGTAATTTTTAGAATGTTTTTAGGATGTTTTAGGATGTTTTAATGCAGTTTTAATAATATTTGTCATGTTTTTAATTAGTTTTATGTATTTTATCATGTTGTTGTTCCCCGCCTCGATCCAGACGGAGAGGCGGGTAAGAAATAAATTGTTATTATTATTATTATTATTATTATTATAATATCTGGTCATCCGTTACAAAAAGCCATGAAATTCATTAAACAAAAAACCTATGGTTTACAAAACCAACTTTAAGGCTCTACAGTTTCCAACCAACCACCAAAAAGCAGGGAAATTGGGAGTTAAGGCTCCCAAGCCTTAATGCCACATCCTCCCTAAGGAGGCAGAAAGTGCAAGTGAAATTCTCATTCTTCCAAAGCAAATAAACCATGAGGACAGGATGGAGAATATGATATGCAGAGGTGACTGTGGGGTTGTGGAAAACTGATGACAAACAACTTAGGGCCACCTACTTCTCTTTTTTTGTTTAGAGCAGCCCTTCCCTGCAAAGGTGTTGGACTACAACTCCCATCATTGCAAGTCAGTATGTCCCATGGTCAGGAATGCTGGGACTTGTCATCTCAAACATCTGGAGGGTAGCAGGATGGGGGAACGCTATTCCATATCCTTACCAAATACAGGGTCTGCCCAATACTTTTCTCTCAAACATATCTTGCATGTAGCAACATGACTGATAACAAAAGGGGAACTATTTGTTGCAAATGTTGAACCAGAGCATGAGCCAGGCACTTTCAACTTTTGGTCAATATCCCTTCAAAGAAACAATGTTTTCTTAAAATGTGTTTATACAAAATATACTGTTCACTTCCCACAATCCCTCCACAGTACATCATCTCATCAAAGCAACAGAGGAGCAGAACAGGTTTAGTTTGGCTGTCTTGAACTACTTTCAGATGAGATTACTTTGCAATCCTGTACCACTTGGGGGTAAGCCATAATTAATTCAGTGGCACTGACTTCTGAGAAGCCATGTATAGGATTCAAGTGTAAACCAACCTTCTCCAGTCTGTTGCTCTCCAGATGTGTTGCACTATAACTCCCATGTTAGGGGGAAGACAAAAATCATTTGATCATTAATTTAAAAATCATACTTACATAGGTGGTAGCTCTACCTTTGATCTCAGAATGCTGAACACGTAAGAGAAATCTTCTGTGTTAGTCCCCCCAAACCATATCATATATAGTTTTGGGGGACATCTTATGCCATGTGTTGAAAACTAATGTTGACGTCTGAAAGACTATCTGGATTAGGTATTCAAGATCCATTCATTGTCGCTTCATTTGGTTTACACAGTTTAGATATGGGCAGAAAATAGATCCACCTTGATGTTTTGGACATCAACTCGCACCATTCCTGCTCACTGCCCATGCTATAGGGGCTTTTACGAGTTGAATTCCAAAACATCTGGAGATCTATATTCTGCCTGCCCTTGCTCTAGAACTGCATTCCCCAACCTGGTGCCCATCAGATGTGTTGGACTGCAACTCTCAACATGAGGGGATGCTCTAAAAAAAGAGAAGTAGGTGGTCTTAAGTTGTTCATCATCATTTCCCACAACCCCACAGTCACCTCTGCATATCATATTGCATATCCAGATGTCTGAGATGACAAGTCCCAGCATTCCTGACCATGGGACATACTGACTTGCAATGATGGGAGTTGTAGTCCAACACCTTTGCAGGGAAGGGCTGCTCTAAACAAAAAAAAAGAAGTAGGTGGCCCTAAGTTGTTTGTCATCAGTTTTCCACAACCCCACAGTCACCTCTGCATATCATATTCTCCATCCTGTCCTCATGGTTTATCTGCTTTGGGAGAATGAGAATTTCACTTGCACTTTCTGCCTCCTTAGGGAGGATGTGGCGTTAAGGCTTGGGAGCCTTAACTCCCAATTTCCCTGCTTTTTGGTGGTTGGTTGGAAACTGTAGAGCCTTAACGTTGGTTTTGTAAACCGTAGGTTTTTTGTTTAATGAATAGGAATTTGCCTGCTGCCACAATTCTGTATCACATTTGGTCCTGAGAGACTGGCCACATTTGGATGATAAAATCCTGGCTTAGTAAATTAAACAAGCTGGGTTTAAAATTCCAACAAATTATGGTTTAAAACTGACTTCTGAATGATAATAATAATAATAATAATAATAATAATAATAATAACTCAGTGAACCCAGACGTAGAGTGGGTCCACCTAATTTACATTTTATTTTGACCAGAACTACAAGAAGGGACCATTCTTTTGGCCCCTTTCCCATGGTTATGCTGGTGAATAACTGTGCCAAATTTTGTTCAGAAAATGTATGTCCTTCAATGTAGGACATCTCAGGTTGTTTTCTAGAAATGCAGAGATAGAATAACACAATACTTGAATAAGAGACCAACTTGTGTATTTAATATTTAAAGATATCTATTGTTTATTTAATATCTAAACATTCAATGTTACCTACATAAAATTTTTGCATATTGCCCAGCTGGACTGGTTTAAATATCTTGCTCTTTAAATACTTTTACATTTTAAATAGCTTTAAGTGCTAAAGATATTTAAAGAGTAAGACATTCAAACTGTCTCTTTGATCATAGCACCCTCAAGGGAATTCCCAGCTCTTATCTTTCTGCTAAGGCTGGAGGGAGAAGGGGTGGGGCCTGCAGAATTAGCTCACAGGCCAGAGCTTCCCCATCCTTGATATAAAATCAAACACAAATACAGTAAGAGAAAGATAAAACACAACTACTTAAAATATTTAAAAGTAGAGACAGATTAAAACTACACACTGAAGCCCATCCTAAAAAGGTCTTCACCAAGTCCTGGAACGCTGGGGGGGGGGGGGGGCAGGGCAGGGCACAGGACTCCTGTTGGATGCCTTGGCCATTGGGCCTATGGTGTGTCCTCAGAGTTCTGTCTTGTCCCTATGGCATTTAACATCTCCCCGGGATCTCTGGGTAGGGTAAGAAAACCCTTTTCTGAAAGCTTGGAGAGCCATTGCTGCCAGCCAGTGTCGCCAATACTGTGCAAGATAGGCCAGTGGTCTGACTCAGTATAAGGCAGCTTCCTATATGTTCCTATGTGCCATTGAAAGAGGTCATTTGAGGTTTAGGGATTTGGTGTCACCAATATGCAGATGACACCCAAAGCTCTCATTCCAGGGAAACTACCAAGGAAATATTTTGCAAATATAAAGTATCATTTACATATTAAGTCTGTTTTGGGGAATGGAGGGTTTAAGCATAGTGATGCTTAAACTTCCAATTTTCAAAATTAAATGGCTTAAAGTTTATTTCGACTTACAATTATTATAAACTTGGATTGCCATTTAAAGCATCAGTGTTGCTTAATGAGGGCAGTTTTTCAATCATGCCAACTTGGAAAAGCTGTTATGTGGTTACTCCTCAGTGTGATTCAGTAGTGGAGATGGGAGCCTACTTTTAAGTAAGGTAGGCAAATGCTGAATGCTGTGTGAACTTTTTTTGGGGGGGGGGGAGATTTTCATTAGAGGCCGATGATCCTGTGGATCTCCTCGTTTGATTTGGCTGAAGGTGGAAATTAGTTCCAAGGGATATGTCAGGAGGTTTTGGAATGGCACTTCAGAGCAAGTGGGATATCAGCACCTCATTAACTGCTCTTTGATATCTGTCTCTGACCATTTTTGAGTTTAGTGGGCCATATATATCAAGGTCGAAATAGGTTCCAACCACCAGGAGGAAAATTGTGAAGAAGTTATTTTAATACAGGTAGTGTTTTTGCTATTACTTTTCAGATCTGTAAAGGCTTTATTATACCGCATAGTTTGAAATCCTATTCAACTTTTCAGTTTTTCAACATAATAAATATGCAGGATAATGTGTGTAGCCAACTCTCTATGTTGAGCCTTATGTTTAAGCTCGAGCAGGGGTGGACAATATGCAATTCACACTGCGCTGCTGAATTCAGCCGAGGCAAAAGAACAAAACCAAAAAAAACTTATTTTAGCTGTACTGAGCAATAAAAGATCAAATGAAGCTTGATCTCAAGTATAGTTGACCCTTTTAGCACCCTTTTAGAGTACCTTTTTAGTGCTCCATAGTCACTCTGTAGTGCTAAAAGCTAAAAAGGTTAAGCTATATTTTACCTTTTTAGCAGACCATCATAGTTTACCACTAAATTGTGGGTGGCAGACTGCAACTTCTTCTCCCAGCGCCCTGCAGACTCCAAAGTACCCAGGGGGTGAAAATGGCTTCTGCCTTCCCAAGGTCGCCACCTCCTGAACTAAGGTGATATTTTAAAAATAATGATCAGATGAGAAAATTCCAAGTCGCTCGAATAACTCACTAAAATAGCTTCATTTTAGTGAGTTATTCATATGTCTTCATTCATATGTCTTAAATTATGTCTGGCTTAAGGATTATTCTTAAGGGCCGGTATCCAATGTTGCTCATGTTGCGCCCGTAGGACCTGCTGTCCGTGGAACAGGAAGCTAGCACTAGGGCTAGCACTTCCCTCCCATGAAGCAGAGAGAGATGCCTGCAATTGTCCCGCCCCTCCCCAACCCCCAGGAGGGCCTGCTGCCACCATTTCGTTGCCCCGCCACACCTCCAGGGGGTGTTCTGGAGAGCCCCTCCAGTGCTCTCCCCCTGTGGCATTTGCTGCAGCAAGACGGCGACCGCCCACCCTCTGTTTGCCACATGGCCGGAAGCAGCAGCTGCAGGGCTCTTGCGGGATCTGGACAAGCTTTTACAAGAGCCCCGCAACCGCTTCTTTCAGCCACGTGGCTCTCTGTGCAGCAAGATAAACAGCAGGAGGGCAGCAGTGGATGTTCTCTTCCATCTCAGACGGCAAGAGAGCTTGCACCGGGACTGGATAGCATTTCCTAGAGGAACTCTGGAAATGAGCCAAAATATTTGTTTCTGGAATGGGACAAATCAGCAGAATGCCCTTCTGTGACCTGTTCCATTCCAGAAACTAGTATTTCGGTTCATTTCTGGTTACTTCAGGAACCACTAGTTTCTTGTTGTGCTCACCGAGTGTTCTGCTGGCCTTGGTATGCCTTTTAGCATGTGAGTCAGCTACATGGTCAATACCAAAAGCCAAAACTGAAAAGTTTAGAATTCTGTATTTTAAGAAATGGGCACCCTCTCTTATAAGAAGCAAGGTGAAGGGCTCTGAAGCCACATAATTGATCTGCAGCTGCAAGGTGTATTCAGACTGTATGGCATACGTATTATTATTATTATTATTATTATTATTATTATTATTATTATTTGTTTTTCACCCACCAAATAACAGGTGAATAGGGTCATTTTATATAGCTCAGAAGTTTGTGGACCTCAGAACTGAGAATCAACGGTCTGCAAGGCCTTCTGTGACATCATGGCAGCAGAGCCAAAGCCCCTTGGCCCACTGTGTTCTTGTCTGTTCAATATACAGTCTTTGTAATACACTTCCAACAGACACGTGAACTGCCCTGAAGCAAAGCAATCTTACAGTAATTAAATTGAGGCAGGCTAGCCTTGTCTGTTTTCCATACCGTGTCAGTTTAATCCAATGACAAGCATATGCGCGATTAACAAGCTCAATTCCTGGTGAAGGGTAGGTGTAGATCCTGTCTGGAATGCACTGAAGTGCCAGCCAACTTTTTAAATGGATTTTACACATCCATTGTTTGCTTGTGTGTGATGCGAAAGCTTCAGAAACCCACTTTACTTTTCTCTGGGCAACAATTGAAGAACCTGCTGAAAAATCTAAACAGTGCCTGCATGTTGAAATGTCATTTAGTCCAAACATCAGCAAGACATCTGTGCAAGTCTAACATGAATTCTTGTCATCTATCACAGCATGCATGAAATAATGCTATCAATATGTACTATGGTACTGTAGACACACGGGCCAGGATCTACCATATTTCTAACATATATGCTAGAGGTTGAACTTGAGTAATTAGGTTTTATCTTATTAGTCAGAGCAAGAAAGACAACTCACTCTTAAATTATCCTACAGTTGTGTGTACACAGCTGTAGGATAGGTTTTTTCTGGATTTGCACTTGTTCTCTAATGAAAAGTCTCTGACTTTATTTCCCCACGCAGCCTAAAAGGGGGGAATCTAATCAGACTACTACCACTCGCTGCACAAATTATCACTCTTCAGAGCTAGGAAATGATGTCCTTTCCACCAATGGCTACCATTGGCAAGGAGTATGGGGGAGAGTGGAGTTTGGCTACTAATACTGGCAAATTCCAAAGGTAGAAGAATATGGATTGGGTGGTCAGGGTAGGGTTGTGGCATTTGGTCTGCAGACTTGGATAACAGGGATGTTTAGTTTGATAGGATTGCAGGGGGAGAGTTGTCTGGCATGTCAGCAGAGGTGGGAGCAACCAGTGGCCCATGGGAAGGGGGCTTAGATGGTACAGAGACCCAGTGGAAAGGATATTGGTAGGTTAGATAAGGATAGATGGTAATAAATTTTTAGACAGTAAGCATCAGTCCAACTACTGGCTCACTCCTACACCAAATCCATAAAACTTTTTCTGGGGTGAGGCACATATGTAGTATATATCTTGCAATATCAGTAAGATATTGGTTCCGTTTTTGTTTTCCCACCAACTGCCTTCCCATCTTGTCCACAGAGGCAGGCAGGACTTTGAGAAAAGAACATTCCAACTGTCATAACTTCAATGAGAAACAGCTACAGAAAATGGTGCCAATATTTTGTGTGGAGAAAAACATTTCCTCAAATTAAAAACTGGGGACATTTTGACCCTTCATTTGATGCCCTGTGATTACAACTTGCTCAAACATAGCTGTGAGCTAAATTAATTAACAGAGTGGGGAAAATATGTAGATAAATACAGAGTAGGAGATAAAGGAATGATAACACAAATATATAGAATCTTGATAAGACAAGAGACTGGAGGAAAGCAGATAGTAAGGCAGGTATGGGAAGGAGATTTGGAAGAGGGAATAGAAGATAAGGAATGGGGAGATATATTGGAGAAATTCCCCTTCCAAACAACCTCAACAAGGATAAGGGAAGGTGCTTTAAAAATAGCACAAAAATGGTACATGACACCTGTGAAGATGGCAAAAATAAACAGAAATCTGACATCAATGTGCTGGAGAGGATGCAAAGAAAAGGGGACCCAAATACATATGTGGTGGGAATGTAAAAGGGTTAAGAAATTTTGGAAAAAGGTATTTCAAAAAATAGAGGAAGTTACGGATCAGGAGATAAAAATAAAGCCAGAATATGTATATTAAAGAAAATAGAGGGTTAGAAGATAAAAATTTTATTGGGTTCATGTTGACAGCAGCAAGACATCTGATAGCATCCAAATGGAAGACAGCTAGGATGTTGACAATTAAAATGTGGGGGGGGGGGAATTATGAAACATTGCAATAAATGAAAAATTGACACAGAAACTCAGAGTTTACCGGGGGGGGGGGGAGAAAAGAGATACTTTCAGAATGGACTGGAAAGCATATATAGAGTATATGAAAAAAGAACCAAATAGGGAAAATATGGTGGAAGCATATAAAAAGTTATGGGACTTATGAAAATAAAAGAAAGAAAAAAAAGAAGAGAGAGCTGTGAGCTAAATTCTGGTGCTTTTTCTTTTTTTCTGATTCTGAGAAAATTCTCTTGGAGAATCCCCTCCCCCCACTCCTCTACATAAGAACATTGTAGAGCCATGATGGATCAGACCAGGGATCCATCTAGTCCAGTATTGGCCAACCAGCTGTTGACCAGGAACCCACAAGCAGGACATGGGTGAAACAACACCTTCCCACCCATGTTCCCCAGCAACTGATATATATAGGGTTACTGCCTCTGATATTGGAAGAAGCACATAGCCATCTTCCAGGAAATTGTCCAGTCCCTATTTAAAGCTGCCCAATTTAGTGCCTGTCACTACATCTTGTGGAAAAGAATTCCATAGATCAATTATGCATTGTGTGAAGAAATACTTCCTTTTATCTATCCGGAATCTCCCACCAATCAGCTTTATCATCATCATATTTATTTCATACCCGCCTCTCCCTCCAGATTGAGGCGGGGAACAACATCAATACCAATCATATAAAATACAATATACAATACATAAACTGATTAAAAGCATATAAAATTAATACATTATTAAAATCAACAAAGTCTTAAAATTCGACTGGGTAGGCCTACTGGAACAGATCAGTCTTTATAGCGCTTTTAAATTCTTGAAGACTGGTAAGTTGGCGGATCTCTCCCAGCAGGTGGTTCCACAGTCTGGGAGCAGCAGAAGAGAAGGTCCTCTGGGTAACAGTTGTCAGCCTAGTCTTGGCTGACTGTAGTAAATTCTTCCCAGACCTGAGTGTGCCAGGCGGATTGTATGGGAGAAGGGTAACCAGGACCCAAACCATATAGGGCTTTAAAGGTAATGACCAACACTTTGTACTTCGCCCAGAAACTAATTGGCAGCCAGTGGAGTGATTTTAAAACTGGTGTGCTATGGTCACCCCTAAGTGTACCGGTGACCAACCTGGCCATCATGGGGTGACCCCGGGTTCTAGTATTTTGAGAGTGGGAGAATGTTTTCCCCCCAATTCACTTTTCTACACCATGCATCATTAACTTACTCACTTCTTTTCTAAGCTAAACAATCCCCAATGACATAACCTTTCATCATAGAGGAGTTGCTCCAGCCCCTTGATCATTTTAGTTGTCCCTTCCTGTACTTTTTCCAACTCTACGATACCATTTTTGAGGTGCGGAAACCTGAATTGTATGCAGTATTCCAAGTGTGGCCACACCATAGATTCGTACATAGGCAGTATGATCTTGGCAGTTTTATTTTCAATTCCTTTTATAATTATACCTAAAATGGAATTTAGCTTTTTTACAGTAGCTGCACCCTGGGGGGGGCTCTCTTCACGGCGCCGGGTTGGCACCCTCTGCTGCCAAACCCTGCACTATCCCTGGTGCATGGTGATAGCATGTTGCTCTAACGAGGGGAGGCAGTGTGGGCTGCCTGGCAGCCATTAGGCTTGCTGGGCCTGTCCCCTCCCCCTCTGTCAGCTTCTGGTGATCAATAGTGGTGCTGCACAAGGGTAGACCAGCAGAAGGCTAAGTCCCCGACTTTTCAGCTGCGCCTCGTTGCCTCTTCGATTCTGCGGCTGTGTCATCTAACTAACACAGTGCGGATTCGGAGCCACCCCAGGGCAAAGACAACGTCAAGAAAGCCCCCGAGTTGACATTTTCATCGAGCACCTTGTATGTGTTACACTGATTCAAACAGGTCTGGCCACTAGCATCAGCCTTCCTTTTTACAGAAGACTGAAAGAAGGAACCTTAACAAACAAATTCATTTAGAACATTAGAATTCCAAGTCATAGTACAAAGCATATCCAGATCTCTCCTCTCTTTTATATATATTTAGGGTGACCATATGGAAAGGAGGACAGATAAATAGGGTGACCAGATAAAATCCAGGTCAGGGCTCATGTAACTTTAACAGTTGTAGAGAAAAGGGAATTTCAGCCAGTGTCATTTGTATGCAATTAGTTCCTGGTGAAATTCCCTCTTCATCACAACAGTTAAAGATTCAGGCACTATACTAGAGTGACCATATACAAAAGAAGGTAGGGCCCCTGCAACTTTAACTGTTGTGATGAAGAGGGAATTTCACCAGGAACTAATTGCATACAGATGACACTGGCTGAAATTCCCTTTTCTCTACAACTGTTAAAGTTACATGAGCCCTGTCCTCCTTTTCATACGGTCAGCCTACTTAAAACTAGACCGAATACCCCAAAGGATATATACAGTACAATCCCATGCATGTTGGAAGTAATTACTTGGAAGTAATTCCCATTGAGTTCAGTAAAGCTTACTTCCAAGGTTGCAATCCAATATGCACTTTCCTGGAAGTAAGTCCCATTATTCAATGAAGCTTACTTCTGAGTAGATGTGTAGGATTGCACCATGTATTTTATTGATAATAGTTGTTGGTAGTTTCTCTATGGAATACCCAAGGCAACAAACAGTAAAACCAAATATTAAAATGATAGATACTAAAACCAAACCAACATTTAAAGTTGTTTGGAACGGTTGTTTAGAAACAGCAGCAATAAAATAAATGCCCATTAGTCATCAAACCTCACAGAGCCATTCTGTTCTGATTTTTAATTAACTATTTAAATAGAATGTTTTAACATGTAGGCAAAACAGGTGCAAGGATTGAGCCTGTTATATTTTCTGGGGCACTAAATAGCAACGAGAGGGAGATATTATTATTTCTTACCCGCCTCTCCCTCCAGATCGAGGCAGGGAACAACATTGGTACAGAAAATATAAAATACATAAAACTTATTAAAAACATATAAAATTAATACATTATTAAAATCAACCAAGTCTTAAAATTCGACTGGGTAGGCCTGCCGGAAGAGATCAGTCTTTATAGCTCTCTTGAATTTTAGAAGACTGGTAAGTTGGCAGATCTCTCCCGGCAGGTCATTCCATAGTCTGGGAGCGGCAGAAGAGGCAGGCTCCACTCCACTCACACCCTTCTTGTTTGATCTGCAGCAAAGGAAGGAGGGTATGCAAAGTAAAGCTCCACCTACGGATCTAACCATGGTGCACTTTAATCCCAACTTCAGAAGCCAGAGGTGTAGTGGAGCCAGGGTTCATATTTTCTATTAATAGGAATGCTGACATCATCTGCCACCTCCCTCATAATTAGGGTGACCATATGAATAGGAGAGCAGGGCTCCTGTATCTTTAAGAGTTGCATAGAAAAGGGAATTTCCGCAGGTGTCATTTGTATGCATGCAGCACCTGGTGAAATCCCCTCTTCATTACAACTCTTAAAGATACAGGAGCCCTGTCCTCCTTTTCATATGGTTAGAATTCCCTGTTTCCTCTGAGCTGAACTACAATTCACACAGCAACTGGTGGTGATGGGGAGGGAATTTTCCCAGGAACAATATATTGTTCCCCATTTTAATTTGAAGTGCTTTGGGGTGGCCTGGTCTTGAAGGGGCAATTAAGATCCAATAGCTTTGCAAGAGACCTGTTCCTGGTGGGGATGGGAACCGCTAGATAATGGTTTGTTCATATGGATCAATGCACTTGCATTTCAACATTTACCACCACACCACTGTCAGAAACAGAAATCTATTTGTTCCCCCCGTGTAGATTATCTCCAGTGATTGCTAAGATGCAAGGAGATGATGTGGTTTCTTTTTCCATCGAAGGAAAGAACGTAGTTTTCAAGCAACGAACAACGCATGGCAATTCCCAGAATTAATTGTAGCCTTCAGACTACATCCATTCACCAGCATTCACCAGCACGCCAGTCTCTGCACATGCCATCAAAATGTGAAGCAAAACACACCTGTACCTTAGTTTCGAGTGGCAAGGTTACACATCAATGGAGGACTTAAACTGACATACCCGCTGATGTTTTTGGTCTAGGTGCCATTTATTTTTTTTAAGTGGGAGGACTTTGGCATTTTGGATATGCAGCATTGGTGTGGATGTTCTAATGTGCAGTGTACTCTAATATTGAATCCTGCTTTCATTTGAGCTCCACTTGCATGCTTATTTAATTTTGTGAGGTATCATTCTGTAACAGCTGCTTTGTCCCTTGTTTGTTTTTTTTATATATTAAAAACAAACAAATAGTTGGCCCACCACAGGCCCTCACTGTGGCTCATAAGGATGAAAAAGCACATTTAAAATGTCTAAAAATTTTAAACAAAACAGCATCAGAGCCACAATTGAACCCAACAACCCAACACAGAAGCAGTGATAAATACAGCAATAATTTTCTCTTAATCCTAGGCTGACCATCTGAAAAGGAGGACAGGGCTCATGTAACTTTAACAGTTGTAGAGAAAGGGGAATTTCAGCAGGTGTTATTTGTATTCAATTAGTTCCTGGTGAAATTCCCTCTTCATCACAACAGTTAAAGTTACAGGCACTATACTAGAGTGACCATATATAAAAGAAGGCAGCCCCCCTGCAACTTTAACTGTTGTTAAATGACATACAAATGACATTGGCTGAAATTCCCTTTTCTCTACAACTGTTAAAGTTACATGAGCCCTGTCCTCCTTTTCATATGGTCAGCCTACTTAATCTGCCATTTCAAATGCCAGGCAAAACAACAACATTTGTGCCACTTTGGGCCTTTGGGGACTCTTTTGGAAAGAGGTTCTGCAAGTTTTGCACCACTACAGAAAAGACCCTGCTCTTTGTGCCCACCAACTTTGCCTCTGATGAGAGAAGAATGAAAAGCAGGCCCTCCCTAACTAATTGCAGTGTATAGCAAGGCTAATACAAAAGGAGGCGTTCTCTGGAGCCCAGACTTTGGTGCTAGCAATGGTCACTTGGACAAAACTTTCACCCCTCATTCCTCCCCCGGCTGCTGTTCTCTTCCCCCACAGTTCCTATGACCTTTATCTGGTTTTTTTCTTTCTGTGTGTTATTGCCTATTTGCCTAGGCTGACCAGATGAAAAGGAGGACAGGGCTCATGTAACTTTAACAGTTGTAGAGAAAAGGGAATTTCAGCTGGCATCATTTGTATGCAATTCGTACCTGGTGAAATTCCCTCTTCATTACAACAGTTAAAGCTGCAGGGCCCTGCCCTCTTGTGTATCTGGTCACTCTAGTATAGTGCCTGCAACTTTAATTGTTGCGATGAAGAGAGGATTTCACCAGGTACGAATTGCATACAAATGACGCCTGCTGAAATTCCCTTTTCTCTGCAACTGTTAAAGACACAGGAGCCCTGTCCTCCTTTTCATATGGTCAGCCTATATTTGCCAACGTTCAATAGTAAGGCATTTGCATAAATTGACAAGGGGACACACACTCCCACCTGTCTTGCGAGGGAGGATAGGAGGCACCCTCTGTGTTATTTACTTATGTATATGTGCAACCATGCACATGTGGTTACCTTTATTCCGAGGTGTAGGAATTCCATATCTTTGAGGGAAAGAGACTGACCAAACAAGCTCCCTTCTGTTAGCCACCTAGCTTCATTCAAAGCACCCAGCCCGTTGGTGGGACTGTGTGCAGGCAAAGCTCTTTAGGGTGCATGTTTAGACAGAAAAAAGTCCTACAACTCCCAGCATTTCTCAGCTAACATGGAAGCCATATTATCCATAGGCTTAGGTAACTTGACACTGCACAGGGGATCCCTGCCAGCACCAGGACATAGCAGTTGCACCATGGAAGTGCAGAGTTGCTGAAGGGGTGATTGCCCCTTCTGATGCCAGTAGCCTGGGCTCACGCCACTCAACAAATGTGCCCGTGCATGGTGCTGGCTGCAGCACTCCTGCCCCACCTCCACCTCCCCACACTGAAGGGTAAGAGCAGCAACGGCCTTCCCACCCGCATCCCCGTACCATGGGGTTCACCAAACAACATGCCTCACCAGACATTGCTGATGGCTCTCTGTCCCTTTCCTTCAGAATTCTCCAAAGGGATCTGCCAGATACCACCTTTATTTAGATTTCATTGTTTTAAAACGAACAACAACCAAAACCCAGAGAGGCCTGATGATTTCAAACCATCATTAATTGGTCGATAGCCTATGCAATTCACATCAATTCTTGCAAGGCAGCTAGGTAGCTAATAGGCAGAGCTACCTAGCAGGACCCTCACTTCTGCCATGAGCTCTCGACCTGCCACCTCCCAGCAGACTTCGCATTCTTAACATGGGGCCCATAATGTCCACCGAGCTTATGGAGTTATTTTACAAGGTATTTTACATGTACAACAAATTGAAAACTGGAAGAGTGCTATACAAATAGTAGGTATTTCATACCAGTTTCTGAGAATTCCTTTTCTACCTTTGATGTTGGGCTGTGTTACTTGGCCAAGTTGCAAAGGGGCTGGGGCTGGGCTCAGGATGTAATCCTTTGTCTGTTGCGTTCCTCAAAGTACTTAAATTTTCCTTGGCCCTGTCAAGGATAATTCACAGCTCTTTTCTGGTTTATTCTTTGAGCTCTGGTGTGTGTGTGTGTGTGTGTGTGCGCGTGCACGTGCGCGTGTGCGCGTGTGTTTGTATTTTGCAATTTTGGCCTGAACTAAATGGCACATACAGAGATAGAGATGGAGGTGACCTATTTAACATTGTGCATTTTACATATGATGGCTTGTTCCTTTCCCCAGAATTCTACATGATTTGTGGTTCTCCCCACTATTGTTATTTCAATGACAACATTTCTTGCTCCTGACTATTTTTTATTTGCAAACTATGTAAATCAGTCCTCTGGACTCTCTTCAACCGACACAGTACCAGTGCATTTCCCCACACTTGTGTTGTTACTATGAGCTCATTTACATGATCAGCACTGGTTGATGTGAGCTTCTAAGTCTTACCCAATTATTACCTATGCAAGAAGACAAGGATGTATCAACCACATCCTCCAAGATCACTTGGACCACTTCAGGGTCCAAAAACTGACTGATTGATATGGCATTGGTCACTTATTCTCAGATGAAACAGAAATACTCTAATTAAATCTATGAAGCATCAGTTTTATCTTGCTTTTACTCACCCTGAGCACATGCTTAATGTATGCAATGAGAGGTTGTTAGCCCTGCCCCAAACCTACTCTGCTTTCACATTTGGATCACTAGGTCTGTGTAGGGGACTATATGCATAGTTTCCAATAAGCACAAACAGTATGTCATAATTAGTGTATAAATCATGAAGTTGGAGCTGATGCACTTAGGTCCCTATGCAGCTGTTACAATCATCACATAGACATTGGGCATCTGGAAGGATGGAGATTGTATGGGCGTGGGTGACCATGATCCTACCCATGCCCACACATCCACAGAATGTCTGTCCTGGACTTTTGCCTTTAAGAAAAAAAATTGGGATAATGATGCTTGTCCCAGGATCACAAATCCAGGGTAATTTGAGAGCAGAAATCATCATGTTGTGCAAGAAGTGTATCTGTCTAATTTTATCTAGACATTGTGACTTTTTAGAGATGCTAAAAGCAAACTTGTTAGCAGGCATTCTAAATGCTCAGCATCTTAAAAATGATTTAATCCTATTTAGTTTTAGCGTGAATTATTCTCAGGTCCACTTCACACACTTTTAGATGTACACATAAGGATTTGTACATCTAATATGAAAAACGCAATGACCCAGTTAACATGTTGTAACAACCCCATGGTTAACAAACTGTGGGTTGATGAAAACGAAGCAGGAGAATGAGAGCATACTGTTTCCCAGCTGTTTGCCCACTCCAGCTGCAGCCAGGCTAAACTGAACAATCTAGGGACACTCTGTCACTGGGTCATATGCTATGGTGTCCAAAACTGGAACTCTGGGTTGTTGGGGGAGTGACAACCCAGAATTGGAACACCTGGTTTTACCTGTTGAATGTATTATACTCAATGGCAATTCAAGCATTGCCTCTCTGTAATCTATGAAGTTGCCGTCAATGACTTCATCAACAGACGTTCTTTTAACACGTGTTTTTTTTCCTTCTCTTTTTCAGCTGGTATGGAGAGCTTACCAATTGTACCTTTCTGGTAGCTACAAAACTGAATTGCTTTTGGCCAAACCGGCTAGTGGATGAGTTCTTCACAGCGATCCACAAGCACTACTTCAAAAGCTGTTCTGTCTCAGGAAGGTCTTTGAGAGACCCTCCTAACACCGTTTTGTGCCCATTCATCGTGGTGCCCATTTTTGTCACTCTGCTTGTGACGGCGCTGGTCGTGTGGCGGAGCAAACGCAGTGAAGGCATTGTCTAAACTTCTTCTGTACCTGTAGCCAGAGGACAAGGCTTGCTTTAGACCGTGAAGAAGTACCCACATGCGAGGGACCTGGGACACTGAAATTGGATGCCTAGCAAGCTGTAATGAGAACAGTTTTGCTGCAGACACCAAAAAAGAAAATAGTACTTCTAGCCAATATTCAATGGGAGAAAACATTCTGCTACCCAGAGAAAATATTATAACCATCCACATTCTCTAGATGAAAAACATATTCTTAAAGCCAAGAAAATGAACCAAGGACTAAATTACTTTTCTCAGTATCTGAAGCCCTGTCATGTATCCATGTTTTAGTCTTGTTAGAAGCATTTTTGCACTATTGTCTCCTCACTATGAGTTCTCCAAATTTACTTTCGCTTTTGGGTTATCCCTAGTTTTGTCTTAATAACCTTTCTAGTGTTCTTTGGTCATTACCTACCCATATATAAACTTCCTTTAGGACTGTAAACTGTTCTTTAGGTCAAGAAATTTGGGGGGGAAACTTTGTTGGATACACACATAGGCAACTGTGCATCTTTAGGAGCATGGCCATTCACATACCCCAATAACGTTTCTGGAGTGTACGTAAGAGGAACACGCCTCCATCTGTATGAGACTGAGAGGTGACCGGAGCTCACAAAATTGGAACACAACATTTATTTTATACAGGTGGAAATGTGTATTTTCAGCATTATTTTTTAAGGAAGGAGGGGAAAGGTTCAGTACAAGAATAGCATAGCAATGGCCAGAATGAGACACTTGCAGGATATTTGTCTAAACAAGTCTGGTTGGATCCAGACTAAGTTATACTTAGAATAAACCCATTGAAATTGAAGGAACTTAAGTTAGTCATGACTATAAGTCTCGTTGATTTCAATGGATCTACTCTAAGTATGGCTAAGTCTGGATCCAACCCAGAGTACACAACATGAAGGTTGGTGTCTCATTTCTAACTTTCAAATTAGGAGGAGTGGGGTACTAATTAAGACGGAGTCAGGATGAGTTATAGACTGCACAAGTTATTTGCAGTACATTCCGGTGTAAAACACATACAAAAACATCTGGTGCAGGCATTAACTGATTTACATATATTTGCCAATAGTCAGCCATTCTACAGAAATATTCTTAATTAAATCATAACTTAGAGCTTGGAGAAGTTTGGCTTGAATGTTTCTTAACTCCAGTAATTAGTAAAAAAAAGTTTGGCTACTTTGGGTGCAACAGTTAATGGCTGGTTAACTTTGGTGGAATTCCCTACGAAGGGGGCTCCTTGAGAATTGGTAAGAAGCAATCAGCTGTGAACTAAAGGACCGTGCAGTTCACACACAGGCACAACTTCTGCGTCACACATGTGAATAAATATAGGAGAATGAAATCAGATGCCAAGCAACCGTTTTTGTTGTAGTGGGAATCCAGTCTGGTATCTGAGAAAGACTTGCTATTACTCTTATAACAGATACCACTTTAAAAAAAACATAGTAAAACTCAACCAAAACATAAGGGGGGGGGGGGTGTCTGAATAAAACAAAGACACTTTGAACACTTTCTATTTTTTTATGTTTCATTTTACCCCTTCACTTAAGCAGTCTCAAATTTCCCATGGGGAAACATGCCCTTCCCCTCTCATGGGGAAGGGCAACATTCTGAACTTAAGAGAGTAATGGATACAATCAGCAGAAATTCCTATGACTGCAGGAATCCCCAGGCTCTCAGGAGGGTTGTGTTTGATGGGCCATACGTATAGTAGAACCAATAGTGCAAGCACTCAGGGCAAGCTTGGGGGGTTGGGCAGCTGAGGAAGGGAAGGTCATGCTTGTGGCTGATTGGGAGGGGAGGCAGGGAGCAGCCACTGCTGGCTTTCCCCCTTCCCACTTCATGCCGTTTCAATAATATGAACTCCAAAATATCTTCGTCCAGATGTAGGGCAGAAGAACCAAACAGTCTTCTGGAGTTGTAACTGCCGTTTTTGGAAGGGAAGGGAACAAATGCACAAAGGTCGGCAGGAAAAGAACATCCCTATATATGCTTACTTGAAAGCAAGGCCTCCTCCACACGAGACGTTTAATGAGCCTTAGAGGCTCATTATAAATTTTACCTCCACACCAGCGGAGCGCAAAACGGGCGTACAGGCGCGTTATTTCCCCGATAATGCGCATTTTCGAATGCGCGTTAAATAGCGACTTTTATTTTTCTCCGGCCGTTAAAGCGCATTATCGCGGTGTGAACAAGCGATTATGCGCGTTAACGTCTTCTAAAGCGCTTTTTGGACATGAATTAATGCGCTTCGCCGCCTCTCGCCGCCTCCCGTGCAGAGGGATTAGGCGTAAATGCGCCTCCGCGATAATGCGCATAATCCCGGAACTGGGCGCAAAAGCGCATCCTTGTAGAGGGGGCCCAAGTCCCACTGAGTTTGGTGGTGGTTTCTCCCAAGTAAATGTGCCTAGGATTGTAGCCTGAGACTTAATATGCTGGTACACATAAAAAGCCCTTTTCTTTTCAGTCCCTTGCAGACATGTACAGCTTGCAGAATACACCTTTGTCATAAACAAATCTGAGCACTCCTGCACTCCTGTCTGGCAGGGGGAAGAGCATAGAGCAGTCCTCCATGTCTTGGCAAAAGAAGGGGAATAAGTGGGGAATGCCTCTGCAGAAGGCTTAAGATCAGTGCTCACGCATGCTTTTCATAATGTTTATGCTGTAATTCCTAGGTGCGTGTTTTCAACACCAATGCACAAAATGTGACATCTCCATCTTGCACACGGATGATTCCTAGCAGCATATAAGTCTTGTGTAAGAAGGAAAAAGGCAGATATAGCAACTGGAATCTTATGTTGCTAGTTTCCTTCCAGTGATGCAATTTTGCTACTGCTGTTGACTAGCATGGGATTCTGCTTGCGCGAGTGGGAACTTGCACTGGCTAGAGAAACGTGGTGGAGAAAGCAGTGGGAATGCCACAGGTCTGCCCAGGAAGAGCTACTTTTTCCCAAGTCCCAGCTAAATAGAGAGTGGCACAGAATGCAGCAGCACCAAAGGATCCAGGGCAAAAAAATTGGCGCTTCTTGTCACAAATACAACTTGCCTGCTCTAATATCATCCAGTGAAAGTAACTCTCACTGGCCAAACCTCTGGTGGCACCAGCGCATTCTTCACCCCACATCCAGTGCATGTTTTCCTAGCTATAACCTTCCCCCCACTTGGTTAGAATTGGATGGTATCTGCAGACATAGTAGCCCCTTAGGAGGATATTACGCTTGTCAAATTCCAGAAAAATAGTGCAGGGGTCATTTTGCTCTATGCCTTTATATTTTGATGTTGTAAAGGGATTTTAAAAAATTTCCTGGCAGACTGCATGAAAATTTCAGGGATAGTTCCCCCTTCAGAGGGATCAAGCCTGACAAATGACAGAATTATAGCTGGGGGTGGGGTTTACAAGAGCAGCCCTGACATTGAGGGTCTCCAAAAGAGACATGCTTATGCCTAGCCTGATCATATGAAAAGGAGGACAGGGCTCATGTAACTTTAACAGTTGTAGAGAAAAGGGAATTTCAGCCAGTGTCATTTGTATGCAATATGTTCCTGGTGAAATTCCCTCTTCATCACAACTGTTAAAGTTGCAGGGGCCCTGCCTTCTTTTGTATATGGTCACTCTAGTATAGTGCCTGCAACTTTAACTGTTGTGATGAAGAGGGAATATCACCAGGAACTAATTGCATACAAATGACACTGGCTGAAATTCCCTTTTCTCTACAACTGTTAAAGTTAGGTCCCCTCTACAAGGATTCGCTTTTGCGCCCGGTTAGGCGATTATGCGCATAATCGCTGAAGCACATTTACACCTAATCCCTCTGCGGCGAGAGGCGGCGAAGCGCATTAACAGATGACCAAAATGCGCCTTACAAGTAGTTAATGCGCATAAGCGCTTGTTCACATAGTCAAAAAGCGCTTTAATGGCCGGAGCAAAATAAAACCCGCGATTTAACGCGCATTCGATAATGTGCATAATCGGAGAGATAACGCGCCTCTATGCCCGATTTGCGCTCCGTTCTTGTAGAGGTAAAAAATTTTAAGCGCCTTGAAAGAGCTTTAAACCTCTCTTGTAGAGGCAGCCTTACATGAGCCCTGTCCTCCTTTTCATATGGTCAGCTTACTTATCCCCCTATGTTCTTTGCGGAACATATCTGAAAATAACACAACCTAGAGGTGGCCCTAAGTAAGATACCTGCAAAGTTTCAGAAGGATAGGTGGAGCAGTTCAGATGTGTAAGATAAATCCTCAAATTTAGGGGCAGGATGTGATTTGCTTCCATTTCCTCTCCAGGGTTTTTTGGGGGGCAATTTGTATGAAAATGGCATATATCATAGCAGTGTCACCAGGCAAGAAACTGCAAACTTTTATAAGGACAGGTGCAGGGGCTAGGAAGCTTATTTATTAAATTTCTATACTGCCTGATAGCCAAAGTTCTTTGATGCTTGAATACCACTTTAAGGCTTATTTGGGAATGCTGGGAGTTGTGGGACTTTTTCCATGTCTAAACTTGCATAGTGAAGGCTGCTCTCATTGGAAGACTAGCCATCTCAGGATCCTAACTTTTCCCTACCATGTTGAACTGAAATCACACCAAACAGGGAATATCAGGAGGAAGTTTAATACATAAAAATAATGTAATATCAATTATAATTAATAAGCATGGATGTGATGCAAAATGTAATGAATGAAACTAAGAACAAAAGAAAAATGCAACCAAAATGATGGGTGGGATATGTGTGACTAAACAAAAAACTCTTTTTTCAAATTCAATAAGGAGAAAGAAGAAGAAAAGGAAGAGGAATTATTTAATTTCATTTAGGGGAAGAGAAAATGGATTCAGTACCTAATTCTACACAAAGACTCACACAGAAAACCATACAGAACCACTGAGAAATCAAAGTGTATCTCAAAGACAAAGATTTTTTTTGGGGGGGGGGGGAAATGAAAGGATGGAATTAAAGCAAAAAGAATGAAATCAGGAACAAAACTTGATGCCAAGCAAACCCAAACCCAATTCCATCCCAATATGCAAGACCCTACCACTTCATGTCCTAATCCCAAGCTGTTACACTGTATAACTGAGAGAAAACATCTAAGAGCTTCTTCACACAAGCAAAATAAGGCATGCTCATGACTGGCCACTCGTGGTAATTCAGTTAAAAAACAAGAAACCTCCTGCGATATCCTGACTCTGCTGAAATACCATGTACAGGGGAAGTTGCACTAGAGGGCACTGTGCCATTCAGGCTATGAGCAGCAAGAGGAGCGGAAGCTTTCCATTATAGACCACGTGGTCACCCCTCTCCGGCCATGTAATGTAGCCCCGTTATGATTTCTCAAGAGAAGCAGGAAGCAAAGCCCTGGTAAGGAAACACTGTTTCCTTTTAATCTAAAGAAGCCCTAAAACACCAAGAATGTTATTTATTTATTTATTTATTTATTTATTTATTTATTTATTCATTTCGTTTCTATACTGCCCAATACTCAAAGCTCTCTGGGAAGTTCACAAAAATTAAAACCATGAAGTACAATTCAAAGTATAAAACTTAAACCACAATATAAAAGTACAACCAGAATAAAACCAAGCAGCAATGCAGAGAAGCTCCTCTGTTATTAACTCAGAGTCCATTTTTCTAACATCATGAGCATTTTAATGTATCACTGCCATCAACACCTGCGCTCCCCCAAGTCATTGAAACATTGGAAAGCAGAGGGAGATTTAAAGCAACCTTGGCTGGAAATCAATTCTCATCTGATTTTTTAAAATTACTGACAGTGTGGCTGTATTCTAGGATGTTAATCTGCCAGACAATCTAGTGCGAAATGCAAAGTTGTTTTGCTGCTACCCGAATTGATCAAATTTCCTTCGTAAATGTGATGCATTGAGACAGAGGAACTCACAACATCGCAACCAGTCTCTGTTTAGTTTAGGTGGAGGTTGTGCTGGCAGTCTGCCATACGCTAAGCACTGGAAGTACCAAGGGAGGTGCTCTATCTGTGTATCCCTGATGCAGTTTGGCATTGCAACAGTTTTGATTAACGGGGGAACATTGCCATCGTTATATTGCCATAGTGAAGGAGAGTGGGGGAGGAGAAGAAATATAACCTGTGCCTTCAACAGCAACTTGATGAGCCGACATTAGGATATGATCATGCTTCTTCCATGCTATATGCAGCACAGAAGCGGGCTAGGAGGTCATTAGTTTTGTCAGTTGGTAAATTTATGAGACAATTATTTAGTCCCCTTGATTTCTTTTCTTACAGAAATATTTATTTATTTATTACATATTTATACTGCCCAACAGCCAAGGCTCTCTAGGCAGTTCACAAAACCATAATATACAAAGATCAAAATTTCAAACTTAAAAAAAAATTAAAATGTCATATAAAACCAGAATAAGTTATAATCCAGGGAAAGCTTGTCTAGAAAGATGTGTTTTCAGGAGGCGTTTGAAAGATATTTTCTGCCTCCCAAATCTACAATGACCTATAGAAGTTCCTCATCAGAAGCAAGCTGAATCTCTATGCACCACTCAGGAGAGTTGCATTCCACAAGCAAAGGTCAAATATATTCTCAAAGTGTCTGAGAATCTATGCAATTCACAGGCTGTAATCTACACACTAGATATATTTGGCAGGCACAGGGGAACCTCCAGCCCATGAGCCAGATGCCAGGGCTTCCTCATCCGACCTGACAGCTTCTCCTCAGATCCTGCCCCCCTCTCCTAGCTATGGAAAAGTAGCTAACAAATGAAACCACAATAAGGAATAAACGCATGCCAATTCACATTGAAAGTAGGTAAATCAAGATGAAACTCTGCTAGCCAATGTTAAAATGCAAAGCAGAATGACCATGAAAATGGTTACTCCTGTGAACAACTTTTTATATACTGGATTGATCCTGAATGTATACTTCTCTCTACCTTCCTTCCCCTCCTGTTTTCTGAAGGGCAGATATGGATGTCTCCAATATTTTTATGAATTTTCTGTGGATGAAGACAGAAAAAATGAAAGGAAGATTAGTCCTTTTAAGTACCTAGGCGCCTCTGATTCAAGTAACAACACATCGTTCAATCTACTCTTCTGCTGCAAATTTCTGTGCCTTCTGCTTCATCTGCATTCCATACTTGCTCTCTGGGTACGTAATCTTTCTGCTAGACCTGTCTTGCATGTCACCAGTCCAGTAATGACCAGGGCTGTTGCATTCGTTTCTAAGTGGGGCTATCTTTACGGCACCAAGTTGGGGCAGCATTCCCCCAAACCCCACGCTTTCGCTCCTGTGGGGTTGCACCAGATAATCCCCAAGCCAAGGAACAAGCATGGAGTTTAGAATATAAGAAGTGCCATGCTGAATCAGACCAAGGGTCCATCTAGTCCAGCACTCTATTCACAGAATGGCCAGGCAGCCATGGTTGCACCAACAAAGCGGGACACAGTGCAGCAGCACCCTCCCACCCATGTTCCCCAGCAACTGGGGCACACAGGCTTACAGCCTCAGATACTGGAGGTAGCACATAACCATCAGGGCTAGTCTCCATTGATAGCCTTCTCCAGGAATTTATCCAACCCTGTTTTAAAGCCATCCAAATTGGTGACCATCACTACATCTTGTGGCAGTGAATTCCATAGTACTTCCGTTTATTTGTCCTAAATCCATAGTACTTCCGTTTATTTGTCCTAAATCTCCCACCAATCAGCTTCATGGGATGACCCTGGGTTCTAGTATTTTGAGATAGGGAGAAACATGTCTCCCTATCTACAATCTCCATACCATGCATAATTTTGTACACCTGTATCATGTTTCCCCTTCGCCTCCTTTTTCCAAGCTAAAGAATCCCAGCTGTTGTAATCTTCCCTCATAGGAGAGATGCTCCAGCCCCTTAATCATTTTAGTTGCCGATTCTGCACTTTTTCCAGCTCTAGAATATATATTTTTAGGTGTGGTGACCAGAACCTTTTGTATAAAGACAGTAGGATACTGACAGTTTTATTCTCAGTTCCTTTTCTTATAATGCCTAACATGGAGTTTGCCTTCTTTACAGCAGACACTCACTGGGTTGACATTTTCATCAAGCTGTCCACCACAACCCCAAAGTCTGTAGCACAACAATTCAAGCCCAAAGCAGGATGAGCTGATGAAACATTGGCTCAATTCGGACAACATGCTAAGCAATGGTTGTTTAATTAAACAACCGTCAGTTGAGTTGTTTAACGTGTCGTCTGGAGGGAGACACACAACCCACAGTACGCTAATCGGGAGAATTAAACAACTGAGAGAAACAACTCACTTGCGAGTTGTTTAGGGATTAGTCAATTGACTAAAGTGTCATCTGGAGGGGAGCGTGGGTTAAACAACTGTGGTGAGTACGTTATCTCAAAAGACCAGAGAGGAGAGCGGCAAGAGCGGCAGAATGCGGGCAGCCACTCAAATAAGCACACAACAGATCGCTGGTATCGCCGCCATAGCAACCAGGAACGCCCACCTCCCCCACCAGGCAGCTGGCAGGGAGCACAACCAATGGGGTTTGGGAGGCGTGTCCTGCATCGGCTTCAATGGCGGCGGCCATGGTTTTTGCCACAGTGTGTTCTGGGATACCTGCTGGAGGACCAACGGAGGTCAGTAAGCAGAGAACACGGCGGCTGAGCTGTCAGTCACAGCCGAGTATGCTATTAACCACCAGGGTGTTTGTCGGTTCCCTGCAGCGCCTGCTGCAGCGTGTTGTCTGTGGAGCTCCACCTCTTTAACACACCGTCAGTATGCTATTAACCCACCATTGCTTAACGTGTTGTCCGAATTGAGCCATTGTTTCCAGCAACTAGCAAGCTGTGACTACAGGCTTTTAATCACAAAGTCTGTTCAGCTCCACCCAGGCTCAGCTGCTCTCCATTAGAGCTCTCTGGCCAGAGCCCTACTCAAGAGGAGTCACTTTGTGAGGGAACACTCCTTCTTACAGGAGGCCTATTGGCTTGTCACTTGAGACAACCATGTTTCTGTGGGTCAGCATTTGCTTGGGTCAGAGTCCCCTCCCCGACAGGAAAGGTCCTGCAGCGGTCTACCCCAAAGGCCCAGGCTCCTTCTGGTCTAGTGCTAGTGACCAACCTAGTGTGCCCCTGGTTTCTGGAGGCAATAGTTCTTCCTCTGAGGAGGATTCCTCTTATGAGGGCATGACATCAATACTATGATCAGATGCAAGGTTAAGCTTCTTCTATTGGACAAGGACTTGGAATCTGTTTTAGTCCTCTCCAAAACAGGGAGGAAGACAATGGTGGATGAAGTCATTGGAGAGCTAGTGGCTGCTCAATTCCAGATATATCTTGCAGAAGGCTCAGGCATTCTTCTTGAATTGAAGACCACCATAGAATGTCTGATAGAGCATACCTAATTGAAGATAGTTTGGAACAGGGGATGACTTTACCAGGCCAAGTTTCCAAAAGGGATGGGGTATTGTGTGAACAACCACTAGCGGCAGTGAACACTTACACATATAAGGTGTCTTTGCAGTGGAGACTGGTGGCTGTAATTCCAATCCAGGTTTCACTCAGAATCAGCCAGAACCCTAAAGAAGCTATCCAAGGTGATGGACCTATTATGAGGATATGATTCTGCATATTGGATAGCATCTTTAGGGTTCTGGTTGATTCTGACTGAAACTCGAAATGGATTCACAGCCCCTCCAAAATCAGAGCCGCCAGCCTTCACTGGCTCTTTGTATTCTGCACAGTAGACAAACCACTAAGCTATGGCCACACAACCAGTGTTACACCCATTTCCCATTTCCCGGCTGCTGAAATGATAAAGATTCTTCATACTCACCAAGTTAATTTCTAAATGGCTTCCATATGGGTGGGAAAGTCAATATCAGCAACCAATAAAATGTTTATTCCATTTTTATTGCCATGTGGGTTGCCATGTGGGTTTTTATTGCCATTATGGGAAATCAGAGCAACTTGTTCCAGTGCTAAGCCTTGAACTTTTAATTTTTCCCATAAAGGCAATTGCTTATCTAGTTTATTGGCTTGGGACAGCCCAATAAAACCAATACCGAAGTGAAAGACTTGCCAAAGTCAACACCTTTCAGGCTGGCTGCAATCAAGAGGACATGGGTGTTAGCAGTTGCGTCACTGTAGCCTTAAAGCAGGTTCAGAACTAAAGATCTGTTTTCCATTGTCTTGATTTGGTACTATAGCACAATTATCTTCCTCTTCGGGCTGTTGTTAGCATAGCCTGCAGCAGGGACTGCAGCAACCATAAAGAGGTGGACAGTAATATTGGATTTAACTATGGCCACAACCTTCATTATATACAACTACATAACAAACAACTGGGATTTGCTAAAAAGTTGTTGGGAGGCCCATTCCTTACTCTTTACACCTGAGGAACTTGCCTGGTGGTCTGTACCATGTATCCCTCGGGTGCTTGAGCCTGTCACAGTAAAGCCTAAAGCATCTTGTGACAGATGGTAAGTCAGTATCAGAATCACCCTGCTGGTCTTGTTCCACTGCTCCACCCACTAGTCGCCCCCTACCTGGGGTAGCTCCTCCTATCCCTCCATTACTAGGAAAGGAGAACATCTCCAGTCCCTACTCTTCCTGCCCCACCAGCCAAAGGAAGGGCAATGCTTTGATTGGTTCTCTTCACACCCTCACATTACTAGTAACGGAGGCTGCCAAATTAATTAAATAAAGGTCACTCACAAAGAATGCGCACCCTCTTGAAGTCAAAGCTTTTATAATTTCAGCCCAAGTTTCACTGAGAAACCTCGCAATATCGCCAAGTTACCAGGCCTCACAAGATATCGGCTGGTTTCAGACAACACGATAACCAAGGCAGTTTAAGTAATCAGCCATCAGCTGAGTGGTCAATGGTTGGTTATTGTTTTTGGCTCAGTTCGGACAACACGATAATCAACGGAGGGGGTAAGAGGCAACCGTCAGTTGTGTTGCTTATTGTGTTGCGTGGAGGGCAACGCACAATGCATACACAACTGACGGTACACTATTTGGGGCACTTAAACAATGGAGAAAAAAAAACAACCTTGCACGTTATTTATCCCAACCTCCGTTGTTTAAAGTGTAGTGTGGAGGGGACCCCTCCTCTCTCCGTGTACTATTCCGTTTGGTCATAGAGTTTGCTGACTGGAGCAGCCGACCCCCCCTCCCCCGGCTGCTCTGATACAGCCGGCAGAACTTGCAGTGCATGATGGGATATGGCCAGAAAACTGAGGGAGGGAGGAGATGCAGCAACACCAAAAGATGCCAGGGCTTTTAGCCGCGTGATGGGGGAAGGGGAAACATGTCATGTGGGGGGTGCCGCGCTGCCGATGCCAAAATAACACACGGTCAGTACACTATTTCCCCTTCCGTTGGCTAAAGTGTCATCCGAATTCACCCACTGGCTGCATTTGGACAACACATGAAACAACTGAGGTGGGGGGAAACAATAATCTGTTGTGTTGCTTATTGTGTTGTGTGGAGGGTAACACGCTGCTCACAAACTACTGGCGGTATGCTATTCCACCCAAATAAGCAACTGAGAGAAACAATTGACTTACAAGTTGTTTAGCTCGAAGCCAGTTGTTTAAAGAGGTGTGTGGAGGGGTGAGTGTGTTAATGGTGTGTAGTGAGTGGGTTAAAACACAAGCCCATAGAGGCAGGCGGCAAGAGCGACCAAAGCGGCAGCTGCCACTCTGCTACAACTGGTGCAACTTGCAGAGGCTGTTGGGATAGAACTGGGAGGACTGAGGGAGGGTGGGGAGAGGGGCGGGGGCTGTGTCAGTCAAAATCTGGGTTGACTATTAGTCCACTCAATGCCAGCCTCAAACACCCACAGTTGTGTAGGAATATGTTGTGTGGGGCGTACCCACAAAATAACCAACTGTGAGTTGGCTACTTAACCCACCATTGACTAATGTGTTGTCCGAATGCAGCTATTGTGTTGTCTATCAGGCAAAAACCACCCCATGGTTGACTATTTTCCCAAAATAACCAACTGAGAGAACCAACACTCTGCAAAATTGATTATCTGCACAACCGTTGGTTAGTGTGTTGTCTGTCGGGCTCAGTGAACTATTTTGCAGGGTTACGTGAACTACTTCAGCTGGCTACAGAGTTCCCAGGCAAGAGTGGCCAAATCTGTGCTGGCCACTCTGCTACAGCCAGCATAATTTGCAGAGACTGCTGGGACAGCACAGGGAGGACTGAGAGAGGAGAGGGGTGAGGAGAGGGGCTGGAGTTGTGTGTGTCAAATGCCGGGTTGACTATTAGTCTGTTCAAAGCCAGTCCCAACCACTCCACAGTTGTGTAGGAACATGTTGGCCTGTTTCGGATGACATGCTAATCAATGGAGTGGGGGGAAAACAATCGTCCGCTGTGTTGCTCATCGGCAGCATTCAGACAACATTTTAGGCAACAGAGGCAGCATTCGGACGTCACGATAATCAACATAACTGATGATTGTTTCCCCCCCACTCCGTTGATTAGCATGTCTTCCGAAACAGGCCGTTGTGTGGGGAGTACCCACAAAATAACCAACTGTGAGTTAATTATTAACCCCACCCGGAAGTTTTTTTTTCCTGGCACTGAAAACACATGTTTTAGGACTGGCTGGCTCTGCCATGTGACATTGATGGAGCAGAGCCAATTTCAGCATACTTTGGAGAATTACAACAAAGCATACTCTCCCTGTGCTTGTGAAGATGGGAGCAAAGCCTTGTCTTTTGCATGTAACAGAGGATACCATAAAACCCATTCTGGTTCAACAATGTTTCACACTAACAGAACATTGGGTGGTGTTTTTTGGGGGGAGGAGGTGTTTTGTTTTTTGGCAATTTAGAGAGATTGGGAGCCAGTTTCAAATTCTTACGTAATGTTAGTTCTGGGAACAGCAAACTTTCTGACTGGAGCTTGATTGTTGGGCAGCCAAATTTTGAACAGCATTACTTGCATGGAGTTATTTATGATGGCATTACTCAGGATTCAAGATTTCGCTGTGACTGATTAATTACTTTTACACCCTGCCCTTCTTCAAAGGAAGTGGTTTTCTCCAAATTGGGTTGGAGGTAAGATGTGTGTGGCCTGTTTCGGACGACACATTAATCAACGGAGGGTGGGAAACAATCGTCTGTTGTGTTGCTCATCGGCAGCATTCGGATGAAATTTTAGGCAACGAAGGCAGCATTTGGATGACACGATAATCAGCACAACAGATGATTGTTCCCTCCCCTCCGTTGATTAGTGTGTCATCCGAAACAGGCCTATGTGTTCACCATCACACATACCCAAAGGAGAAAATAATTCAAGGAAAAATGCTGCTTATATCTCATTGACCTGTTTCAGACAACACGATAATCAACGGAGGGGGGTGGGGAAACAATCGTCCGTTGTGTTGCTGGTCGGCAGCATTCGGACGAAATTTTAGGCAACAGAGGGGGGAAGAGGCAACGGATAGTAAGTTATTGGCAGTGTTCGGACGACAAGATAATCAACACAGCTGACGATTGTTTCCTCGTGGCGAATGAAACAGGCCATTAAGTGCTTCGTCAGTTAATAAAATCCTGCTTCATTATGTCATCTTAGTATTGAAGGAGAAGAGGTTATATTTTTAATATTTACATTTTAAAGACTGTCATTTTCCAGCCCAAATGTGAACTAAAAATATTGAAATCACAGTTTCATAGGACTAGCTCATTTGTAAGGACAGAGCTAATTTCTGCAGGGCAGTGAAAAAGATTACTGGAGATATTGATAATAAGTGTTGTCACCAATCTAATGAAGAGAGCTCTGATTTCCTAGTTACCTTCTAAAAGTGTAATCCTTTGTGTGTCTTCTTGGAAATAAAACCGATTGAGTTCAACTGGAATTGCTCCCAGGTAAGCGTGTATAGAATTGTAAACTTCCATAAACAGATATAACAATTGCTTATTTTCTCCCAACCCTAAAACTCGAGGAGACCCTCCCTTTGCTTTGTAACTCAAAGGCATTCCCTTCCCATGCAACAAACTACCCCCTCTAGATAACTGGATGCTCAAGTTCGCTCGTTTAATGTCAGCTCTTGATTAATGCCATATGGGTGCCAAATTGTGGGTTACAAAGTAGATCCTGATGCTCAAGAAATTAACTTTTTTCCAGTTAAAATATTTCTAAATTGGTGGTAACATACTGCATAAAGATGAATCAATGAATGTTACTGTGACGAAATGTTTACAAGTAGCACAAAGACCATCCTTTAAGGTTTATTTGTTTTTACAAGTAAAATTATTTGCAGTTTTTATTTATTTATTGAACAGGATCCAGACAGTTTCCTGTGCATAGAAGATGTTTCTATTGGAAAAATACCATATCTCCCCCCCCCCCCCGTCTCAAATTACAATATTTTATCAATGGGAAAATCAGATTCCCCCTCCCTACCCCAAAATACACATAAGTAATTTGTAATTTGCTACTGTTCAGGCTTTCATGGATCCAGAGTAGGCTGACCAGATAAAATCCAGGTCAGGGCTCATATAACTTTAACAGTTGTAGAGAAAAGGGAATTTCAGCCAGTGTCATTTGTATGCTATTAGTTCCTGGTGATATTCCCTCTTCATCACAACAGTTAAAGGTGCAGGCACTATACTAGAGTGACCATATACAAAAGAAGACAGGGCCCCTGCAACTTTAACGGTTGTGATGAAGAGGAAATTTCACCAGGAACTAATTGCATACAAATTACACTGGCTGAAATTCTCTTTTCTCTACAACTGTTAAAGTTACAGGAGCCCTGACCTGGATTTTATCTGGTCACCCTAATCCAGAGGAAGGTTGAAAGAGATCTCTCCTAGAATCCAGAGTGTAGAACTCAGCAAAGTCCAGGTAAGGAAAATTAATTCAGGTAGAGAATGAAGAAAATATTTTAAAATGAAAAGTTCTGTGAAGCCCAACATTTTACTAGTGAGCAAAATCAAATAGGGGGCAAAAACGACACCAAACTGCTCAGGAGCCAGGTGCCTGACTCAGCTAAATTGAGCTTGGGGAAAGATAGCCCCAAATAGTCTCAATACAAGAGGAACATGTTCAAAGTGAGAAAAGAGGGCTCATCTTCTGCGAAAAGGGAGGCAAGACCCAGGCTGAGCTTGCTCGTCAGACTTCAGGCAGCAAAACTCTCTGCCCTCAAGGAAAGACAGGCCTGCTTATGAACCAAAGTTTAACTCCCATTAGATTCCATAGCTTCCTTGTGGTAGGGTCCAGTAACGCATATACGTACACACATACACACACACACACACACAGGTTACAGAAATTCACTACTGCTACTGCTTGCTGCTGCTGCTTTGGCAGTTATCCCCGCCTTCCCCCCTCCCGCCAGCTATCCAAGTGCCACATTATGAACTTCCACAGGCTTTTATTAGGAATAGGCTGACCATATGAAAAGGAGGACAGGGCTCATGTAACTTTAACAGTTGTAGAGAAAAGGGGATTTCAGCCAGTATCATTTGTATGCAATTAGTTCCTGGTGAAATTCCCTCTTCATCACATCAGTTAAAGTTGCAGGGGCCCTGCCTTCTTTTGTATATGGTCATTCTAGTATAGTGCCTGCAACTTTAACTGTTGTGATGAAGAGGGAATTTCACCAGGAACTAATTGCATACAAATGACACTGGCTGAAATTCCCATTTCTCTACAACTGTTAAAGTTACATGAGCCCTGTCATCCTTTTCATTTGGTCAGCCTAAATAGGAAATAACAATTATTTTTTTTAAAATGTGCAAATTGAATTCCACCAACTACAGTTAAAAGGGGATAAGAAAACAGGAATTGTTAGAAGATGGCATCCATACTGGCTTCACAACAGATGGGCAGAAATGGTTGCCAACACATTTTCAGAAATGTTTGCATGACTGAAAGTTTTTCCTTTTTTTCTGTTAACTGCCTGTTCACCATCAATCTTTAACCAAATAATTCTAAAAAATTCAGGTTATGCAAAATAGGCATTTCTTTCTGTCATGTGCTATTTTCAGAAAGATTGGTAAAACCCTTTCAATTCCAGTAAGGTTATTATAACAACCCACCCACCCTGATTTCCATTTAACCTTATGGAATGCTTATTTTGTTGATTACCTTTATCTATTGGAGGTATGATTGTGACTACAATAATAGATGCCTACTGAGTCTATTAATGATCACAGCTCTGTTCTGGGTTAGCAGAGTTAGCCATTTCTGTCACTCCCTGTGAAGAGAATGGTAACTAAGCATTAACTTCTTCTCTCTAAGAATGTTCCATATAAAGCACTGAGAATTCACAAAGATCTGGGAAAAGGAAAGAGAATCTAGCCCTAGATTATCCTAATTTAATTCTGAAATTTAGTGCAGGAAAGAAGAGGGTTGAAATTGGTTGGTAACTCTTTGATATTCAGTCAGGTCACTGGTTTAAATTGCTCTTTGATATTGGAAAACATATATAATTACTTTAGACCAGAGACTTCTTCCCCGGAGCTTGAAATTCTTGTCCATTCTAGCACTAAATGGTGAGGAGCTGGTTACTAATTATTAGAAACCTTCACTTTAAAAACCCGTCTGGAAGAAAAATGGCCATATTTCTCTGCCTGGGAGTGCTGCCTGGGATACCCTCTGGACACCATGCTGTGTTGCTCTACATACTTCAGCTGGGTTTTCTCCCTGCTGGGCTAAACTGCTAGCATCTTTCACTTGGCGTTCAGCTTCTGTTCTTAGAATATTTCAGTCCCTGACTGTACATCCTTTGGTATCACATTGGAATGAGACAACTGCTATTGGCTTTAGCAAAGCATAACAACTGCATTTCTGACTTTACTCCAGGGCATATTTAGATTTGTCATTCCATGCCCAGCACAGCTCACCACATGTGCGGCTATCACATTTTTCATATTGAGGTCATCATGAAAAAAAGCAGGTTCAAGAGTAATAAAAATAATAATGTACGCAGAGCTGTCCCTTGCTTGGAAGGAATCAAGACTGGAGTCAGTGTAGAGTTTATTTATATGACTATCCCACTATCCATACAGGTATGCAATGAATCTACGGCGGGCGGTCAAACTACATGTGATGCTAAATATGTCAGTGGGAGTTGAAATCATATATATATATGATTTCACATCAGCTGCTGGCAGCTGTGAGAGCTTCCCTTCTGAGCCAAATGGCTGCTGGGGAGGGGCATACAGTTTTTATCAGGACTGTGACATGAGAGGAAAGCGTGAACCCTGCTCCCTGCCTATTGCAGCCCTGACCCCAATCTGACCCCACCACCCCAGTGGATAGTATTTTTAAGTAAAACAAAAAGTTACACACAATTTCAAGTAATGCGTTTAGAGTCAGGTTTAGCTTGACACTACGATACAACTGAATTCAAGGACCAACCCACCCCCCTCCGGCTATTGTAACACCTGGCTCACTTGCGTGGCACATGATGCACTCCCCAAACCAGTCCCCTCACACTCTATCTGCCCTTACATCTTAGATTGCTTCAGACTATCTTAATCATTATTAAAAATGTTGTGTGGTTCCTGTGCAGTATAAATGTGCAGTATAAATTCTGGTATGTGCTAACCTCACAGTACTGTAACGTATCCTGGCGGGAGTGGCTTCAGCCTCCAGAACTGGCTCAGCATCCTTTCTGACTGCCTTCATCTTTCACCTTCAGTGGGAAAAAGGAGTGGTTCTTTGGGGAGGATGTCAGGGGCCTATTCTCCTTCTGCTGACCATCATCAGCCTTTTTAAATGTTTTTTAAAAAGTATTTGCCAATGCACACCTACAGAAGTCTGCATCTGCAAAAAACAAAAACACAACAAAACCCAACCCTATTAAATTGTTCCTGCACAGATATGGAGCTCTGTAAGTAGGCATGCAAATATTGTTTAAAAAGAAGAGAACAGCAGCAATCAGCCTTTCTTGAAGGCTTTCCCGTTTCCATCCCTCTGAAGGACTTCTCCACCTTCTCTCTCTCTGCTCTTTGCCTAGTGAAACAGAGTGAGGTCACTAATGCTTCCCCACTAGGGTGACCATATTTTGGCAACCAAAAAGGAGGACACCCCAACATGGCCAGCCCCCAAGGGGTGTCCCCACCCCAACATGACCTTGGTCATATGTCTGATTCCCTAGCTCACAATTAAGACAAACCTGTTCTACATAATATCTTAATGTTAGAATCACTGAAATAAAGAACATGTGTGACATTAAAAGTATCTGAAATTAACTTCACTCACTCCTACTTTTGTAGCTTTTGCTGTACTTTGAAGCTTTTGCTATAATATGTGTGGTACAGTCTCCTCTTTCTTCAAATATATTTTCTTAGTGCAAATCCTTCACTGGATGATCATGTCCAGGGTGACCATAAGCCTGGTTTTCCTCAAGATTCATCTGGGTGTTTGCCCCTTCCTGGGATGTCCAGGTTTTTTTTTAAAAAAATTAAATATTGTCCAATAAAAATCCTGTCTCAGCTGCACCAAAAAGCTCATGTCTCGTGAGACTTCTGGGATAGGTGGAGAAGCCACCGCTTGCTTGCTGGCTGGCTTTCCTGCCTCTCCTGGAAGCCATAGAGTGATGTGTCTGCCTAGCACTCTGACCGGCTGCCACTTGAGCCAGTTCAGGAGCCAGTGGGATGCAGGGCTAGGAAGATGCATTGCTCCTGGAAGTTCCCCTTTTTGCGAGACCTCCAGGAGAGGCAAGGAAGCTACCACTTGCTCGCTGGCTTCCCAGACTCTCCTGGAAGTCTCCCATCTCATGAGACTTCCAGGAGAGGCTAGGAAGTCACCACTCGTTCACTGTCTCTCCTGCCTATCCCAGAAGCCACCGAGGATGCATCTGCCTAGGGCTCCAATCAGCTGCTTCCTGAGCTGGCCCAGGAGAAAGCGGGACACAGTGCTAGGCAGATGTGGCCTTCATGACTTCCCAGCTTCTCCCAGAAGTCCCCCATCTCATGAGAGTTCTGGGATGACCAAGGAGAGGGTGGCAATGGCAATGGCAGTGGCTTCAGTGCAGGCATGTTCCTCAGCAGAGCCAAGACTGGGCTGAGCTGTGTGACCCTGGTGGACATTTCAGCAGGCAGCGAGAGGATGGGTAGCCCATTTGGTGGCTGCTGCTGCTACTGCTGGAAGTATGGGTGGCAGCTCAAACTTGGATCTGGGGATCTGGGATGCAAACGATGGCAGCAAGCGGAAGCAGCAGCAGCAGCAGGCTGCTGCCCAGTGAGGCAAAGGGGCACAAGTTGTCAAAGCTTTATCCCAGAAGTCTCACAAGACATGAGATTTGCAGCCTTGCTGGGGTGTTGGAAGCCCAGACATTATTTAAAAATATTTTTTAAAAATATTTTTTAAAAAAATCCCAGGAGGGAGCAAAAACCCAGACAAATCTGGGGAAAACTGGGCATATGGTCACCCTATTCCCTATCCCACCACCCTTCTACCTCTAAAATAAATAATGTTTGGAATGTCTTTTCAAGCTTTAGCAATTATTCCCCCTTTTATTTTAATTTCCTTGCCTCAGACAATTAGTCTTGGGTAGAGGAGGAGAAGGAAGCATAAGGTTTATATTACACAGTCACTGGATGGGTTCAGATGTCACTTTAAGCTATGATGGCTTAATAAGCTACTCATAGTAGCTTATTGTAAAAAATTAATTAGTTATCCCCAACATGCTTGGACAAATAAGCTACTGAGCGTAGTTTATTAAGCTACTGTGTGTAATCTGAGTCATTCTCCTCCCCCCTATAATGCTGCAGTCACCCCGCCCCAGCAGTGGCGGTTTCACCCATTGACAACATCACAGTGGCCTGTTTTAACCTTCCACAATATCCCAATGAGAGGGGAGAGGTGTGGGGCAAAGTACAGGGGCTTTATTCAGTGCTTCCAGAAAGGACAGGCAAGGAAACTTTGGAGACTGGATACCATGAGTGAGTACCCTGGGCTTGGGAGAGCAAAGAAAGAAAGAAGTTGTTGGCCAAGGGCAAGAGAGCTCAATTTCAGAATCTGGTGGTTTGAATTAAGCAGACTGTGGCATTATCCAGATTCCCTGCTTTGTATACTGCAGATGAAATGCAGACATAAGCATGGCGAATCAGCTCAAAAATATATGTAGAGGAAAGAAGTGGAGTACCGTAGATTGAGGATGCAAGGTCAATTCCATTTTATTGTTTATAACTCTACATCATCGCAATATGAGATTGCAAGCTTCTTTCTTTCAGAATGAGAGTTTCCTATAACCGTGCTGCAAAATTTAGTGCAATCTTATGCAAATTTAGATGAAAAAAAAGGCCTACAACTCCCAGCATTTGTCAGTTTTTCACAGGGATGTGCTGGAGATTGTAGGCCTTTTTGCTGCCTGAACTTGATGGTGATGATGATGATGATGATGATTTATTACATTTATATACCGCCCCATAGCCGAAGGATATAATGAGCTGTCTTGGGCTGAGCAAGTCTATTGGTTCATCTAGCCTCAACTAGTCTATTCTGGCTGGCAGCAGCTCTACAGAGCCTTAGGCAGAGGTTACTCCCAGCCTTGTTGCCAAAGGCTTTTGAGTGGGACGTTGCCCCTCGGACCTTAACGACATTCCCTCTGTACGTGCACATGAATTGAAATAATGACATCTTCGTTATTTTATTTGTATTGTTTAGTCCCACTCACCCTGACGACTACCTAGTTCGCCTATATGGACTGGCAGCTCCAGTGGAAAATCTGACACAGATGGAGCATATATAGAAGGCATGCAAAGCAGCTGCGACAGTTGACAAACTGGACAACTTTTATTAAATTATGATAATAAGCAATAGAAATGTTACTACAGAGCCTCCTATTTAAAGAGCCATTTAAATTCTGGTGACAAGAGATGGAATCTTGTGAATTCAGGGGAAATTAGCACAACAGAAGAGGGATACACATCTGACAGACAGGTCTGTCATGGCAGGCATATCTTCTCCTTTGTATTAATCTAGTTATGACTTGTTGAAAGAATTCAGGAGTGACGCATGTGGAAAACAGCCTGAAATTGCTTTTCTTTCCTTGCCTTAGAAAAATGAGAGCCAAAATGGTGACTTTAAATAAGCCTTAACTTGCAGGTTTTAAAAAAGCAAATTGTATCACCTGTGTTGTGGTGGTGGTGATATGGCATCAGAGCAGGGCACAGAGAAGAAATTTAACCCTTTCCTCCTCTGCTACAGTTCAAAGGAAAAGCCCTCCTCTGAAGCTGATGTCAGAAATTTTTTTTCATTGGTGCCAATGGGGGATTTATCCTATTGATTTATTCTGCTTGGCTACTCTGAACCCATTAATTACAAACACTCCTGCAGCTATGCAGTTTTCTTTTTGATAAAAATCCTGAGTTAGATGCAAATACACATTTAAAGTTACATCTAGTATGTCCCTCAAATACTTTATTGACTTCCAGGTACTAAATTGCTCTTAGGGACCTTGGCTTCCCTCACAATGTCACAAAACATGCTAAGTCATGGGTGTGTAAGGCTTATACCCATGAATTGGCATTTTTGGTTACTTTTCAGGGGCTATGAGATTTGTCTTTGATTGGCTTAATACTGTGCTACCCTGAACAGACAACTGAGTTATATAGCTTGAATAATTTGTCAGTGAAACCAAGGAGTGAACTTAAGCATCTGCCTAGAATCCAAATAACAAAACTTGCTTAGGTATATCACAATGAGCTTCCTATATGACATCTTGTATGCCAGAGTCCAATAGAGATATAACACCATTGATTGAATTTGCATTCAAAGGAGCCACTTCACCCATTCAGCTACTTATTGAATGTAGAGGTGTTCCTAAATACGTATATGGAATAGGATTTAGGTTGCAGTTAGGGTGACTAGAAAAAATCCAGGTCAGGGCTCATGTAACTTTAACGGTTGTAGAGAAAAAGGAATTTCAGCCAGAGTCATTTGTATGCAATTAGTTCCTGGTGAAATTCCCTCTTCATCACAACAGTTAAAGTTGCAGGCACTGTACTATATACAAAAGAAGGCAGGGCCCCTGCAACTTTAACTGTTGTGATGAAGAGGCAATTTCAACAAGCACTAATTGCATACAAATGACACTGGCTGAAATTCCCTTTTCTCTAGAACTGTTAAAGTTACATGAGCCCTGACCTGGATTTTATCTGGTCACCCTAGTTGCAGTCCTGTGGTCCCTGGGAGTCTCACAAGCCATAGGGTAGATTGGCTCTCCCTCTCAGAAGGCAAAAAGGGAGATCCACCCGCAGAAATGGGAGTTCTGGCCTCTGTGGTAGCCAGTGGATACCTCAGAGGCAAGATGGAGGTACATTCTGGCAAATTGGGTGAGGGGCATTGTGGACAGGTCTTCAGAATCCCAAGGCCTCTGACATTGGCTCAGGGATGTAGGGATGCAATTGAGTTGACATACATAATGTCGTCCTATTGGTTGCAATGGGAAGAAAATAGTTCAAACAATACAATTATAAAACCGGAACAAAAAGGGAGTATGCTACTACTTTTATTTTGACCTGCTGGTGCAAGCCCAGAAGAGATGTGGATGAGGTACCTTTTGTCCTTGATTTGTTAAGGCAGCAATATTAGTCACACATTTCTGAGTAAGTCCTAGTGAAGTCACTGGAATTTATTTCTCCGCAGACATGCCTAGAATTGTACTATAATATGGTTACAGTGGGCTTGTACAGCAGCCAAAGTCATGCTGATCAGTATCTCTGTGTTCTGAAGCTCTCTTACGTTTCCATCTATTCCTTGCAAGGCATTCCCAACCTGCCAGACTGGCAACAGCTACTGTTCTACATGGATATCACTTGGAACTTGGCTGGTTTCTGGGGAACAACTATGGCAAAAGACTGTTACCTTAACACTCTGCTTGTGGGCTTTCCTGGGGCATCAGTGTAGGAAGCAGGAAGCTAGACAAATTGTCCCTTTGGCCTGAGCCAGCAGGATGTATGGAAAAATACTTGCTTTCTAATAAGCCACAAACTCAGCTGCTGCTCTGAAGCAACTTTGCCTTTTCCCAGGGCACATTCCAGAGATCACATTAAGATTTTAAGTGCCCCTAGAATCCATTGTTTAGAAGCAGTTCATATTCATAAATGGTACTGGTTGGGGCCTACATGACCTACATTAAAAACATTTGGCTTCCTACACTAGGAGCTTCTCTACATGAGTGATTTATTACATGCTTATGATTGGCTACTCACAGAGGTTTGTGGGTCCTTTAAATGAAGTTGTCAACCTCCAGGACATCACCTGCATTTTCCCGCCATAACTTCACTGTTAAAAACAATGGAGATAATGCAGTATTTAAAATAATTGTGGGATTAATTCTGCCACTAGAAATTTCCAGAGAGGAAATTTTCAGTTACAAATCACGTTGTTGCCATTGGTCACCATCTAAAGAAGCCCATAATGAACATGGAAAGACCCAAGAAAAAAGTCTGATAATGATGCAGGCTTTTTCCTTAATGTAGAGATGTCCTAATTATAGCTATGTAATGCAAAAGGGGAAGGATAAACCAAGCTGTGGCTGAATCTAGTTAAGGTGTGATTTACTTCTTTCCGGGAAGAACTAAAGAGTAATTACTGTTTAAGAAATTCCATTTCTGTTGTGCAACAGAGTGAACAAAAACAGTTATAACAAGTTGGTGGTAATGAGGGGGCTCAATTCTGTTGTAAGAAATCTTTATTTTCACAGTGGTTTGTTAGATAATGCAAACAGATTGTACCCTATCATATTTTGCAACCATTCAGTATGCAAAGACATTTTATCAGATAACCTATGGTTGAAAGCAAGTTCCTTAATTTCAGTTCCCTCCAAATCTATAGAACACACACAATCTCTGAAATATGCAGCTAAAATATGCAAAACTAGACATTAATAACTGTAGTTATTTCCATCACATGCACAGATGTCAATTTGCATTTTTGTAAGTTCTAATTGTAACCATAATCATAACAAGTTAATTTCATTGGTTTCAAGTTATACGGATTGATTACATGATGACAATCACTGATATTTTATACTACTTACTGCCCACTACACTTTATGAGAACTTGCAAGCACTGGCAGATTTTTTAAAAGTCCAGTTAATATGTAGTTGAAGAAAAACATATGTAATGCAGTATTTACTGCTGCATAAACATGTATAGGATCAGTTTGTGAACTAGTCCAAAGAATAAAAGCATTAATTTTTTTTTAATGCACTTGGCCTTTTATTTATTGATGTTGAAACAACAGGTTATGAAATTCTGTTCTAAGACATATATTGCTGCTTCAATGTGTGTTGATTGCATCTCCCTTTGACACAGCCTTATAAGTGTATCTTACTCATGATTGACTCTGCATTTATAAAAGCATTCCAAGAGCATCGTCTTTAAGACCCCCCTCATCTTTATTCCTTATTAACTACTAAAATGTTGGTCATCTACTTACTATTATTTTCCTCACATTTTCCTCACAGTCCAGAGTCCAGACATAGTCAATTTATAGTCACTTAGTTTGTAATGTTGGTTTCCCCCCACTCTTAAGATCAGGATAAGACAAGTGTCTCAGAGAGTTGTTTTGCTAAGCTACTCCATATCTTGTAAAAACATGTGAATCCTGTTTAGCATGCATTCTTACTGAGCCATATATATATTATAGCATAAAGTCTAATATCTAGAAAACAAAAATTTATGAACAATTTTGCTATCAGCACAAAATGGGATGATGTATGTTTTCTTTAAAAGAACACAATGAATTTAAAGGCAGCTATTTTTCTTTAAAGATTTCTGACTGATTTATTCTACATCTACTGAGGGTTAAAGCAATATCACTGTTTCCAATATTCGTTTGAGTAACCCAACAGTTTATTTAGCTTTGAAAATTCTCTTAAGGATTAGATTAATCAACATTCCTTATCAAAGCCAAAAGTTTCATACTTTTCTTGTTATCCCAAGAGGGATGATAATAACAAAACACTTTTCAATTGGATAACATCCCTCTTGGATAACAGGGAAAAAATGAAATCTTTGCTTCTAAATAACAATATGACTTAAGAGGAAACTTAGGAGGAAAATATTAATACATGAAATTCCTGTTCTACTCTCACTATATTGAGAGCAATGGAAGATAATTTGTTCGAGTTTTATTCTCCTTCTCTACCTTTGAAACAGTGGGTGCATAGCAATGATGATTTCTGCAACTACAAATGATGACTGAAATTATAACTTCAAAGCACTCATACAATGCAATTCTTCTTTTCTTGCTGATCTTATTTTGCTATTGCAAGAACATGAAATGTATAATGTTACACATACAGTTGCACGATTTAGTAAGTTTATGAAATGTAAAAGTATAAATGCCTTGGTTTTATTCAAGCAATAATTACAAATGTACCCAGTGTTCATGAAGGAACTGCAAGTGGCTGCAATGTAAGGCATCAAAATATTTTATGTTTTGACATTTTGGAAAATCGGAAGAACACAACAGTTGAACATTAAAATGAGCAAAATTGCATTAAACAAAAGCTTTTATTCTCTGAGCTTGAAAACATGAAGATCTTAGCATTATCATATGTAAAACTCCTTTTAAAAAGAAAAAGAAAAACCTTAGAAAATAAACATTGCTACCCCTCCAATAATACTTGCAGAGGTGTCCCCTGGACCAAAAACCATTACACTACACTCAACATCAAAGGTCCTCCTCTGGGTGCCTATTCCGAGGGAAGCTTGGAGGACGGCAACAAGGGAGAGGGCCTTCTCTGTGGTGGCCCCCCAATATGGAACGATCTCCCCGATGAGGCCCACCTGAGGTTTTGACCCCGATGAGGCCCACCTGAGGTTTTGACCTCAGGTCAAAACTTTTATTTTCTCCCAGGCATTTTAACAGCTTAAGTTAAGGTTTTAACTGACTTTGTGGCCAGGCTTAACAGTTTAAAATATTTTAAATGTCAGCTGTTTTATGTTTATGGTTTTAAATTTTGTATATTGTCTTTTTAGTGTTCAGTCTTTTAATTTTTGTAACCCCCCCCCCCCCCCCAGAGAGCTTCAGCTATGGGGCGGTATATAAATGTAAAATAATAATAATAATAATAATAATAATAATAATAATAAGAATAAGAATAATGTGAGCAGAATGGCAGCATTGGATTTCACCGTATATTCGGCAAGTTTTAAAATTTAGGAATTCTACAGCAGAGTAACTGGCTATAACAATATTATTTCACACCATTCCTTTACAAAGTTTTAAAACTCATTACTCTGGAAAATATTACCTTTTTCTTTCTCATTTTCTCTAAAATTCCTCAGAAGAAAGTTATTTCCCATTTTCTTGCCCAGGCCTGTCCACCCAGTTTTATCCTTTTCTCCAATGATGTGGAGCTTAACGTTGTGGTTTTGCTAGCAATATACACCAAGCAGCTGATCAGCTCTGATATTTATGGATGCTTGACTGTAACAAGCCAAAATATAAACACAAATTAAACATCTCTTGAGACCAGTTTATTTTCATGAAAACATAACAGCTCATCTTTGAAGACAGACATGAGAGAATGAAGAGAGACTCGTTCATCTCAACCCTTTGCTCAACTGTTTCCAGCTTTCTCTTTAAAGGGTTGAGATTGGCTTGGATCCAAACCTTGCTTTCCACAAATCTGTCCGTGGAAGATTTCTGATCCAGCAGTGCATTTCTGCTGGTGAAACACCCCCAACCCCTCCTACGGCCCCCCACATCTCTTGGATATCTGCTCTGGAACATTGAGGGACCATCTGAAGCAGCATGAAAGGTGGCACTGGGAGCTCTAAGGGGATGCAGAATTGGCAAGAAATGCCTCTGCTTAAAATGATATATTTACCATAGCAATAAGAATAGAATGGTATTTTGTTTCAAGCTTAGTGACCATTGCACATGACCTTTACAGTGTGGGAGCTGCCGGAGTGCCAGACGCTCCAGTTGAAACATGAGGATTCCACACTGGGGTTCTTCCCATTTGGCTTCGGTCTTCTAACAGGTCCTTTGTAGCATGGGAAGGAGCCATGCTGCACTAGCTCCACAACCACAAACGTAATGTAGAAAGAAGCCCTTGGGGAATGTGTTGAGTTGTACAAGGTTAGCGAGCTCCAAGGGGCTAGCATTATACAGCAAGTAAAGCACTGGCTCTACCCAAGGGGTTGAATAAAACTGACATCATTGAATTACTGAGCACCAATAGTAGCAGATGCAGGGGGCAGGGAAGGTAGAAATCGCCTTCCATATACATGATTTCATAATCACTTATTTAACAAACAAACAGATGGCAAAACTATGAATAATTTTAATCAGAACATAAATAAACTTATTTCCACATTATACATTTTAATGGGGGGGGGGAACATTCCTTCAAGCTATATTCATGTTATTACGTAGGCGAATGTGCAGTGAGCCAAAGAACCATGTGCAGTGACTTTTCCGTCTGTATTTCAGTATTTAAAGGGAGAAAACACTTTTGATTAAAACTGTCCTGATTGGGAATGAAATCTTTATATCTTGTAATATATCGTACCACAGGGCACCAAACCTGTGGCCTTCCAGATGTTGTTCGATTCCAACTCTCATCAGCCTGACAGCATGGCCACTGAGCACAGCCCAACATCCTTTGGAGAGCTGGAGGTTTACCATTCCAGTATTATAGGAACATTTGCGAGTAACTATTTCCTACAGGCCCCACTCTGCAAAGCCAATGGCTGTCTGACCTTTTAAGAAAAATGTTAATCTCTAGGTACTGCCTAGAGAAGAACATTGTTCTCATAAGGTCAAACAGCAGCTTGTAAATTGGAAAACCTTTATGTGTTTTGTGACAAATCTCTACAACAAATTAGGTACAACCTAGCAAAATATAAGCACGTCTAAATCCCACTGACTGTATTGGGAAAGTTAAGTACATGCTTAATCTTTCCCATTAAAAGCAGTAGGACCTAAACATGCTTAACTTTTACTGGATTGCACACATTATCCAGCCATTTGGGTTACACTATTAGAATCTATCAGTATCATGGTGCAATTTCAGGGCTTTCATTATCAAAGTTTAAAATCATATCTTACTGGCAAATCACAGTGGTATCTGATGAATTAAACAAATCCTTCCATATGGCATAGGTAATTGTCAAAGCAGAAATGTTATGCACACAATATTTATGAAAGTACACAAACATTTATTCATCTCTGGCTTTGGTGGTAATTTATCATAGTAATCTAAACACACTTATCTTCTGCTGTATGAACCCTAAATACAATTATTTGATGACTATGGCTCTCTCTCTTCACTGATTCCCGGTCCAAGCACAGTATCCACATTAGGCATTAGTTATGATCAACATGTCAGGAAGAACTAGGGGAAAATAATAATTTTGTGTAGAATTTGCTTCTAACTAGTTCCTGAGGTACATGCACCCCTGTCCCCAAAGGGATTTTGCAGTCTCATATATACATTCTTTGATATAGAGCTAGCTAAGTAGGCTTTAAAACCACTTTCATACACTGTATCTTTATCACAAAAGGTTTGGTTTCCAACGGTGTCATAACGAGATCGCAACGTGCATACAATTGCTCTCATGGATTAACTTCTAGAACTTCGGGTACTTCTCCCAAGTTATTACTTGAAACGTCAAGTTACATAACAGTCCGAAATATCAACTTCCTATAACAAAATCTGAAAGTTTAAAGGCATTATTTAAAATATTCACTTTTCCTTTCATTGCACCTGCATGTAAAATATTGTTTTTTTTAAAAAAATTAATACACTGCATTTATAAAATTATAGAATCAGCCTTGTTTCAGTAAGTGCTCTGCACAATAAATGCAAACTAAAACACCATAGGCAAAAGATTAACAGAGAGTAGATTTTTTTAAAAAAAATTAAATAGAAAAACTTCAATAGTAGGTATAACTGGCTTTCTGCAGTTATCTTCATTCAGTGCAGGGCATGTTTTTATTCTATTTCCAATTTCATTGCAAATTATGTCATTTGCAAAGGTGAATGTTTCTGTGACTCAGTTGACACAGCAATCACTTTTATTGCCATTTTAAAGTAAACATTCTATTAATTTTTACTAGCCATGAAGAAAATTTTAAAATGTGTAAATAATCCTAACAGGTTTTTTTTAATGTCCCAAGCATATTTCAATTCTGCACATACAGTACAATTTCAGAAAAGAAAACATTAAGGGTTAAGCAAACAACTTTTTTTCCAACCAACATACACTACTGCATTGACAGTGAACGCTCCAATTCATATGGACTATTATGAAGTGTGTTTTCTTCTTCAGAACAACATGGACACAGGACAAGTACATTCCAGGTTTTTTGTTGTTTATCAAGTTATCAAGTCAATATTGCGTGTGCAATCCATGGTCTTGCCATCCATCTCCCTTCATCATCTTGCATAGCGCTTAATGTAATCTTCAACTTTAGTTCGGAAGTCCTCCTATACAGGAGGGGAAAATCAAAGAAATTTTAGATTTGACTGCAGAAATATTGTAGTTTTCTTTTTATTTTATTTTTTTAAAGAAAAATGGTAAATGTATAACTGCATTTAGGAATACACAAAATTTCACCTCTTTGTACGTATAAAGAACAATATAATTGCCACTATTAGACTATAAAGAGAGATATTAAGTGTTAAACCTATTGTGTTCCTGTGAAGGTTCACTGTATGTAAAGAGTTAACAGTTGTGAAGTAGAGTGATTAAGAGATAACAGTTGGGAAGTAGAGTTATTAGGAAATAACAATAGGAGCGAATCACCCCAGGGCTAAAATGGTAATTTCTCTAATGCTCCGGTAATGGCTTTCTGATCGGTCTACAGTTCAGGACAAGTGTATAGCCAATCACTCTAACAAAGGGCTAGCCAGGGTGATTAGGAAAAGGAGGGGCGAAGCGGGAGTCAAAAACTAGGAGAAGGGTGTGACCCTGGGAGAGTGAGGAGACATTGCCTTCGTTAGGAATGGAAGTAAGATCTATTCCGGAGGATACGTTAGGGGAAAATATCAGGAGTAGTTAGACAAGAGATGGACCTGCGTTTTTACTCTTGTCTGTTTGTTTTCTTGCCTTTGTAACATCAGTTCTATGTGTGTAATATCTTAAGCAAAGCATGCCTTACTATGCCAAGAATAGTAAAGAGTTTTGATTTAAAACTTGTATTGTTGGAAATTCCTTTTCGCACCTGCCTACAGCTCGAACCCCCATGCTACTGAAAAGGGGAAAAGAGAAAGATGGAAGCTTGAGTCCCAGAAAAGGGACAAGGTTGCTCTTAAAGAGGCAGGATATCTTTAAAGAGCAGAAGCAGAGTGTCCAGCCAGGAAGGTGGAATTCTGAACGTCCAGGAGCGGAACCTGGACAGTTCCCCTGAATTGTCATGTTTTATGTAAAGTAAGTGTACGTTGATTTTGATTTTTCATCTAGGAATACTATCATTTCACTTTTTATTGACAACAGCCACTTCTGGAATGCTAATTAGTTTCAAATTTCCCTTGCAGGTAGTTCTAGATAAGAGTATGGGGGAACCAAATAGTTATTGCTTCTTCGCATTGGTGAAGCAATGAGTAGATATGCACAATGCATACATTTCTGGACTGAGACAATTAGGTTGTCATCACATAAGTTTTGTGTAGCTTTAGTCCCCATTGATAAAATGGCACTGTAAGAAAGGAATAAGGGATGGGATGCAATCCTATACGAGAGGAAGTAAGTGGAACTGTAGGGATGACATTTCCTCTCATCAGCAGGCTCTTGATCCTTGTATGAAGACTTGGAGCTCAGTGACAGAGCACATGTGCGGCATTCTGTCCCAGACATCTCCAAGTAGGGGTGGAATATATTCCTGTCTGAAATTGTGGAGAACCACTGCCATTAGGATACACAAGACTGGGTTAGATGAACGAATGGTCTCACTTGCTAAGGGCAGCATCCTAGGTTTGTGTGATGCTCCAGAGGGAAAGGTAAAGAGGTTGCAGCTAGCAGGGAGAAGATGAAGAGCACCTGAGCAGACCATCCTGTACTCTGCTTTGGAGCCTGGCTAAGATAGACATTCTACATCACTTTGCTAATTCACTGTTTTTAGCAATAAGGAGACTCAGCTATTAAAATATAACACACAGTTTCGGCTGATGTCATCTGGCAAATAAGAACGTACAAAGAACTGTAGTGTTACGTTTGTATCTAGTCTGTAGAGCAGCCTTAACTTAACAAAATACAACTTGCCAACTTACTATATTTTGGTAAATTATGCATCTGCTACAAGCACCAGATCAATTAATATTGGGAAGAAAAACGATTTTATGCCTAGCGGTATTAATTCATTAAGCATTCCAGCTCATACTCCCTGAGTCAGGTAGTTTTAAGAGAATGGCAGAATTTCATCGTTTCTAGACTCTGAAAGGATAATGAATTACTAAACAGCTGAGAAAGACATTCGAAATCCTTCTCTTCTTCATTCTAACCTTTAGGGATGCTCACAGTAAATTGATATACAGATGTAATCTCCTTCTGTAAAGATACATGTATCTCTCGCAATCCAGAAATTACTTATCACTTTGACAGAATGTTAGCACATGCTGGCCTGAGTACAGGTTTGGCGTTACATGCAACACAGACCAGCTCACTCCACATAGACTGCTTGCATTCAGTATTAAAATCAAACTTCTGTTAAGACAACCCTGACAAATGTATCTTGCCCCTGGAAGATCTACACGTTCTGCAGTTAAAGCAATCTCACCCTTTTAAAATAAACAGGAAACTCCAGCTACCAGTCCTATCCCTGTAACAGCCTTCTGGAGGAAAGTAATAAATGCAGGTTGCTTACCTGTAACTGTAGTTCTTCGAGTGGTCATCTGTGCAGTCACACATATGGGCTCGCGCCGGCGCCGAGCCCGCATCGGGAAACTTCTAGCTAGCTAGGATTTTAGGCGGGAACCCCTCCCCCCACCGCCCTACCGCGTATGCTCAGGGTCCCCGCCTACCTCAGTTCCCTGAGACCGCTAGGCCTCGCGACTAAGACAATCAGATTTAAATAGTAAGACTTAAACTATTCGAGCATGCCGGAGTCAACTTGACAATCAGAAAAGCGATGCCAAGAGGGGACGGCAGGTGGGTTGTGTGACTGCACAGATGACCACTCGAAGAACTACAGTTACAGGTAAACAACCTGCATTTCTTCTTCGTGGTCTCTGTGCATCACACATATGGGCGAGTAATAAGCCAACTTACCGGAGGTGGGAAGGCACGCTGCCTGATTATTGACATATCGATGACAGGACCGCTCTACCAAACGAGGAGTCCTGGCGTGCTCTAACGTCCAAGCGGTAGTGCTTCACAAAAGTGGAGGCATTCGCCCAAGTGGCCGCCTTGCACAGGTCTGGAATAGTTGCGCCATGGAGGAGTGCCGTTGAGGTGGCCTGTCCCCTGGTGGAGTGTGCAGTTAACGCAAGGGGTACTTCCTTGCCAAGAAGCTGGTACGACAGGGCAATAGTGCTGACAATCCATTTGGAAAGACGTTGCGAGGACACCGGTAAGCCTTTATTCTTTCCACCAAAACAAATAACGAGTTGGCGAGATTTGCGAAACTCTTCTGAACGAGACTTGTAGAAGGCTAACGCCCTTCTAACATCCAGAGCGTGTAACGTGGAACACAACGGATTGGACGATGCTTTGAAAAAGGTAGGTAGCACAATGTCCTGGTTTATATGAAAACTAGAAGCAACTTTGGGAAGAAAGGAAGGAGGAGGACGGAGGACGACCTTGTCACAAAAAAACTGTGTGTATGGGGGGTCAACAAGTAGTGCTGCAAGTTCTGACGCTCGTCTTGCGGACGTAATGGCAACAAGGAAAACAGTCTTGAGCGTTAACAAACGAAGATTAGTTGTAGCCAACGGTTCAAACGGCTTAGTGGACAATGCACTCAGCACCAGCGAGAGGCTCCACTGTGGGACTAGTGGGCGAGCAGGCGGGAAGAGATTGTGTAGCCCTCTAAGAAAGGCCTTGGCAAGGGGGTGAGTAAATGCCGAGAACCCATCAATTAGGGGATGGTGGACTGCAATAGCCGCTAGATAAACACGGATAGAGGATAACTTTAGGCCCGTGGTATGTAGAGAATGTAGAAAAGCAATAACATTAGTAACAGTAGCCGAAGCGCCATCAAAACCGTTGGCTAAGGCAAAAGCTTGGAAACGCTTCCATTTAGCCAAGTAGGAAGTCCTAGTAGACGGCTTTCTAGACGCGTCCAAAAACGTCCTTACGCCCTGAGGTAGTACTAGTCCTTGCCACAGGGCAGGAGTCTCCAAGCCGTGAGACGTAAAGTTCGCACGTCCGGGTGTAGTATCCTGCCGCTGTCTCTGGACAGAAGGTCCGGAGAGACTGGGAGACGCCACACTCGATGAGCAGCTAGTCTGCGTAGAGGCGTGAACCACGCTTGTCGTGGCCACCATGGTGCTATCAGAATAGCATCGGCCTGATAGCGTTGCACTCGTATGATCGTCCGTGCTATCAAGGGGATCGGAGGAAACATGTATAGAAGGCCCTGCGACCAATCCCATAGGAAGGCGTCCCCGAGGGACCCCTGTCCTATCCCTGCCCTGGAGCAGTAAGCTTGGCAAACTCTGTTGGTTGGAGTTGCAAACAGGTCAATTTGTGGTGTGCCCCTCCAGCACCTGGGGAGCTAGCTCCCACTCGTGGGTTTCTCTGAAGGAACGGCTCAGTTCGTCTGCTTTGATATTGGCGGTCCCTGCTATGTGCAGGGCTGACAGCCACATGTTTTCTGTGATCGCCCAGAGTAAAATGTCCATGGTAAGATGAAGCAGACGCGAGGAGCGAGTGCCCCCTTCTTTGTTGATATACCACACTACTGATGTGTTGTCCAAGAGTACCCTCACATGGTGGCCCCGTAGTTGAGGAAGGAAAGCCTGCAGAGCTTTCTTTACTGCGAGAAGCTCTAGTTTGTTTATGTGTAGGGAACTCTCTGAAGGTGACCATCTTCCTTGTATGAACAGATCATCTAGGTGTGCCCCCCAGCCTTGCAGTGATGCGTTGGTCGTGACGACCCTGGAAGGACTGGAATCGACAAAGGGCATTCCTTGCGACAGATTCGATGGATCTGACCACCACAGGAGCGAGCGTTGCACATGGTGCGGGATGGTGAGTATTAACCTGCGCGGATCTTTTAATGGAGTATAGCGACTTAATAGGAGTTGTTGGAGAGGACGCATTCTTAGTCGCGCCCATCTGACCACGAAAACTGCCGCCGCCATTAGCCCTAGGAGCCGCAAGATGACGAGCGCTGTTGCCCGGGGGCGGGCACTTAGTCTGGTTGCTAAGTGTTGTAGAACCTCCAACCTGTCTCGGGGGAGAAAGGCTCTTGCGGCAGAGGAGTCCAGGTGAACTCCGATGAACTGAAGCGCTGTGGCAGGCTGGAAAACTGACTTCTCGTAATTTATCTGTAGGCCTAGAGACGAGAGGATGGACTCCACCGTGCGGACGTCGGTGGTTGCTTGGTGTCGAGTGGGAGAAACGACTAGCCAGTCGTCCAGGTAGGGATAGACTTCAATGTTGATGGACCGGAGGTGGGCACAAACTGCTGCCATACATTTGGTAAAAACCCTCGGGGCTGTCTTTAACCCAAAGGGGAGGACTGAGAATTGGTAGATTTGAGATCCTATGGCGAAGCGAAGGTATTTTTGGTGTTCGGCGAGGATGGCTATGTGAAAATACGCATCCTTGAGGTCGATCAGCGTAAACCAACTGCCCCGTCTTAGGAGTGGCAGGATCATAGAAAGCGTGATCATGCGGAACTTCTGGGGCCTGACAAATTTGTTTAGAGCCCGGAGATCCATAATAGGACGAAGTCCCCCATCCTTTTTGTGCACTGTAAAATAACGGGAGTAAAACCCGCTGTTTAACTGAGATGTTGGCACGGCTACGATCGCACCTTTGCTTAGCAGAGCTTGTGTTTCCTGAAGCAGGGTTTTCGATGGAGGCGTGATTTTGACAGTGCCTAAAGGAGGAAGGGCTTCGAAATCTATTGTATAGCCGTGTTAGATGATTTGAAGAACCCACCGGTCGGTGGTGATGGATGCCCAGGTGTGGTAAAAGGGCTGGAGTCTGTTGAGTGACAGAATGGGACTCCGTGGGGAGAAGTCAAAGACGGCGTTTCTGCGCCTGGGGTTGTTTGGAACGAGATTGCGCATACCGAGGGGCGGACTTGCGCTGTTGGTAGGAGGATGTGGCAGCTGGCTGTTGGTAACGCTGGCCACGATCCTGACCCTGCCGCGGCTGGTAGGGGAGAGGCCTGTACCACTTACGGGGTCGGAAGGTCTGTGCCGGAAGCTGACTTTTTGGCGGTCATCTTGGCCTTATGGATCGTGTCCATTGTGGTATCCGTTTGCGCGTTAAATAAGCCCTCTCCGTCAAAGGGCAAGTCCTCTATCTTGTTCTTTGTCTCGACTGGGAGAGTTGCCGAGCATAGCCACGCATGTCGGCGGAGAGCAACAGCTCCGATCATGGCCTTTGATCCTGAGTCTGTCTGGTGTCGAGCAGTAGTCATTTGCTGTTTTGACAGTCGGATAGCCTCAGCCTGGAAAACACGTGCAAGTTCACGCTGATCATCTGGCAGGTAATCCGTGAGGTTGGAGATCTTCTGCCATAAGAATAGTTGATACCTGGCCATCATGGCCTGGTAATTCGATGTCTTCATCACCAAGGCCACTGAGGAGTAAATACGCCTCCCAAAAGAGTCAAGTTTGCGACCCTCCTTGTCAACAGGGGCGGCATGGGACTGACCCGACTTCCCTTGGGAAGCCTCTACAACGATGGAGTTTGGCTTTGGATGTGTAGCCAGAAAAGGTGCTTCCGTTTCCTTCACTTTATAGAGGGCGTCTAGTCGCTTCGACGTGGGGCCCAAAGTGGCAGGATTGGACCAGGATTGTTTGGCGGTCTTCAGCAAAGTCGGGACCAGCGGAAGCGTCAACTGAGGAGTCGGTTCCGTCTGCATGACGTCATAGATGTCCCCTTCCTCCTCCTCGGGTTGTTGTACGTCTATGCCAAGGGATTGGGCCAGACGCAGCATTTGTTCATTGAACCCACCCAACTCCATGGATGGGGAGGCCCCCTCTTCGGTACTGACCTCTTCTATAGGAGATGGTATTGATGGAACCGGCGATGGAGCCGACGAAGTGTCCGACGCATAATCGTCCACTGAGGGAGACGGTACCGATCGTCGGTGCTGCACCGCGATGGACCGTTCCGGTACCGACTGGGCTCGGGAGCGATGTTTGTGGCACGCCAACGCCGGAAGGAGCGAGGTGGAACGACGAGGTGGTACAGGTGGAGGCACCATGGACGGGGTCGCCAAATGTTGTCCGGTAGAGACGCGGTAAGACAGATCCGAAGAGCGATCCCAGTCCTGGGAGACAGAGCGCGATCTTGATCGTGGTCGACGAGGCTCGTGCTGGCGTTGGTGGTGCATCGGTATCGAGGCCTCGATACCGGTGGGGTCCGAGTGCTCCTCGTCGATAACAAGGACGTCCGAATCAAGAGGGAGAGTGTCCAGTAGCTCATCTCCCGAAGGTAGGTCCGTCGGTACCGGGGACGGTAGCGAAGGGAGACGGACAGGTGACTCCAGCAAAGGAGTTGTTGGAAGCTGCAAGGGGCCTCGAAACTGGGGAGCATTTCCTGGTCCTCGGTGAGCTCTGCCGGGCTGGAATGTTTATTTAACTCCGCCTGAGGCAGTTGAGGCAATGATTTTCCCTCCTGCTGCTGTAATTGTTGTTGTAATTGTTGCTGTGCCATACTGACAGGCTTATGTGTTGCCTGCAGTGCTTGCCGATAGAGCTCCGCCCGAAGGCGGTCTGCTCTGTGTTGCCTTGCCTGTTTGGTGAATTTGAGGCAAAAGGGACAAGATTTCACTTGGTGCTGTTCCCCAAGGCAAAAAAGGCACAGAGAGTGTCCGTCTGTGTGTGGAAACTTCGCCCCACAGCTGACACAGTTTTTAAACGGACTCGAAGAGGCCATACACGACCTCAGCGGACACACCTGAGGTGATCACAACACCAGAGAAATAAAGAAAATATAAAAGAAAAGGTAGAATTTAAACACATTTGAATAATGTCTTAGTAAGCTAGTTAGTAATAGCGAGACTCGCACCATGGCGGTCGAAGAAGAACTGAGGGAAATAGGCGGGAACGTCATGTAGATATGCTAATCGGATGGTGGGGGAGGGGTTCCCGCCTATTTCAGTTTACTTTAGCTATAGAAGTTCCGAGCGAGGCTCCACGCAGGCGCAGAGCCCATATGTGTGATGCACAGACACCACGAAGAAGAACGCTGCTTCGGTCCCGAAGACTGGTCCATCGGTATCGAGGAGGGCCGTTTCGGCGGCTTGGGAGGCTTAGGAGCCGACGGTAGCAAGGACGGTACCGACAATGATTTTTTCGGTACCGAGGTGCTCGCTGATTTCTTCGATACCGAGGATCTCGATGGCGATGGCGCGGCCTTCGACATCGTCGTCGAAGTCGACGATTTCTTTGACTTTTTTGCCGTTTTCCCCTTCTGTCGTTTAGGAGGGGGAGGAGATGGCGACAACGAAGCCTGAGCTGTGGCCCTATAGGAGGGCAAGTCAGGAGTTGCTGGGCGTTAGCGTTGTTTGGGCGACAGCCCCCGCTCCCCAGAAGATGATGGGCCCGACTCCATGTGACCCAAACTCGGGCGGTCAACCGCAGAAAGGGCCCTGCTCCAGAGTAGGCTGCGCAGGCGGTCGGCTCTGTTCCTTCGAGTCTGGCGCGAGAAGCTCATACAATGAGGGCAGGAATCAGTGATATGCCCTTCTCCCAAACAACCCAGGCACAAAGAGTGTCCGTCTGTAAGGGCTAGCTTGGCGCGGCAGCGAGAGCAGTGCTTGAAGAGCGCTGTCTGCGCCATAAGCCGCTGAGAAAAAACTAACTACTATAACTAACTAATCTAAATATATATTAAACTTCTAATAACTAGAACCTAAGCTAACTAACAATGGACAATTCTTGTCCTTCTTACAGATTTCCGATGACGGAGGAAGTCTCCCGCGAGGCGTTCAGCGAAGCGGTCGAAGAAGAACTGAGTTAGGCGGGGACCCTGAGCATGCGCGGTAGGACGGTGGGGGGAGGGGTTCCCGCCTAAAATCCTAGCTAGCTAGAAGTTTCCTAATGCGGGCTTGGCGCCGGCGCGAGCCCATATGTGTGATGCACAGAGACCACGAAGAAGAACTGATGGCTGTTTCTACTTGAATGATATAGATTTGGTCTGGAATTTATAAAAATGGGTAGCATGAGCCGGTTAACATAAATTTTCCAAAATGGCTACCAGCCATCCTCCTGTAACACCTGTCACATGAACCATGGCACCTATACCCATATAATTTATATCAAACTATAGATTTCCTGGTGTAATAAAGCCAATGGTAATACCACAGAACTGTATAATCCTTTGAAGTTTTATTGCAAAGAATATATATATATATATATATATATATGTAATTCCAAGTCTGTGAATGTGAAATCTGGGATCTCTACTGTCTTCTCCAGTTCTGATAACAGAACACGTTTAACTGGTTCTGTTTGAAGCCATTGTGAATAAACTGCTGGCTGGCAATACATCAAACTTTAGAATGTGTGCATATGATTCTCCTCTTGCTGCTGCAATGTTAATTATTTGCAGGGTACTTGAGATGTTCTTCATATTTATTTTGCTTGAAGAAGATTCACTGAGTGATGGAATATATGAAGTGAAAGTGGGCAGCTTCACCTTCTTGACCGGGTCACTGAGTTTTCTTTATTTGACCAGCCTGTCATTTTGGAATTCAATGTAACCTGCAGTGCCATTTTCCATGAAATGTAAGAGTTGCATTTGAATCCTCTTGTTGCTTAACAACAGAATTATTCAGTTTGGCTATACTGAATAAGGATTTATTCAGTATAAGGATTTCCTCTTTATACCATGTACTGATTAACCTTAACTACACTTGCATGCAACTCTTGGTTCGAATTCTCTGACATCTTGTGATAGTGCAGTTCCCACTGGGAAATGTATTTAAACTATCATCCTTGTCTAACATAAACTTTACACTCTTGTGTATCATTTGCTCCAACTTGATGTCAGGAGCAACTGCACTGAGAAGTCCTCAGTTCTGCTTCACAGTAAAATGGCCGGCTTGAAATGTTTTGTATGTATCTGATCAGTTTTAAGTTACCACATTTTCTCAATGTACCAGGAAACATACCCTAGATAATTAATGCTGTCACATTCATGGGAGACTGGAAAAATATACTGCATTATATGAAGATGACCTTCTCAGTCATCTTCTTTGTCTGAAGCAGAGATGTGGCTCAGAAAAATTTCAGAACAAAACATTTTTTTCCAAGGATGATCTTTGTTCCCCCCCCACCCCCCCGAAAGATTGAATAGATTTGGATTATGAAATATTTTCTTTTAAAATTTAAGACAAAGTATTTATATATTGTTACCCAGCCTTTATTCTCCCCAAAATAATTTCTAAAAACTATGTAATGAGAACACTTTTATAGAAAGACTAGAGATATAAAATTTCTGGAAATAATAAAGCCATGGGGGGAAATGTATTTTTAATTTTGTCTAACTTTCCCAGCATAGCTATTTCTTTCATTCCTTATTATTAAAAGTATTGATCTAAAGTATATTTTACTGATAGACATTTATACTCAGTTTACCAACATGTGAGTACAATCACCATTGTGCATTCTTGACAGTAAATGTGCATTCTTGACAGTTTAGATTTTGTTCTATAGTGATGTGTTTCTGATGCTGTAGCAGTCATTTAATATAGTTCTAATCTAATCAGACAATATTTACAAATTTACTGAGTTTACTTTTAAAAGCTTTAAAATATAATGATAATTTCATGAGCAAAATAAGATATACATAAATATGTTTAGGCACAGAAAGGCTACTTTATGTTCCTAAAGCAGCCTTCCTCAACCTGGTGCCCTCCAGATATCTTGGACTGCAATACCCAGCACTCCTGATCACTGGCCATGCTTCCTGATGCGGATGGCAGCTGAGGTCCAAAATATCTGGAGGGCACCAGGTTGGGGAAGGCTATCTCAAAGTAACAAGTATTGCTTATTTTCAATTTTTCAAAATTTTTCATCCCTCCCCCAAACTCTCCCACCGACAACCCCTGGAAATTTTACATCCCTAGTCTGGAGCATGTAGGTTTTTCACAAGTCGAACAAAATCAGGAAACTGATCCCTTGTGAGTTCTCTTGACAAGCCTTTGAGAATTCTTGGAAAACATGTTTTAGTTCAATTGTTATAGAAAGAGACACATCAACATTGGGCAGAATTGCTTTTCTTAAATAGTATGAAGGACAGCCAAATATTTACTATCTGTCACCATCCATAACTCATCCTATTCCATGCACTGTTTATGCAAGTACCTCCATGGAAGTTGGGTTACTGATGCTTTTGTCAAAACAGGAGTCTTTGGCAAAGATGTGATGGAGTCAGCAATGAATGGTACACTTTATATGAAGTCTCTGTGGAATGCTAATCCTAGCTAAAGCAATATTCTTGTCGAGATATGTACAATTCACAAGGCCTATTGGAAAATATGTCTTGATTGGAGGAAATGTTACAGAATATTCTGATTATAGCACTGCACAGTCTTTTACGAAAATTAGCCACTAACGGCAGTATTCTATAATCACTTTTGCAATTTTCTTTGCATTTATGGTTCTCTGGCTTCATTTTGAGGAATTTCCTATAAAACGTTTGAGTTCATAGTATAATCATGATGGCTTGGATACAGAGATCATGCTGCATGATTTGAACATACTTCTTGTTCATATTTCTGCCAATCCCCCCCCCCCAACATTCACACTCCCAAGACACTATGGAGAGTCACCTGACATCCTAAAATAGCCTTCCCCCACCTGGTGCCCTCCATATGTTTGAGACTACACTGCTACTCACCTTGTCACGTAAATGATGTTCTGCTGCTTCAATGTTCAAAGGATCATCAAAATTCAAGAGATCCTGAAAAGGGCAAAATCAGGGACTTTTAAGGAAAAGGTTTGCTACTTTTGTCAAGAGCATGAACTTTGATAAAATGTGACAAGGCGCAAAGGCCAAGATCCAAAGAACCATGCAACCAGTTCTGTAAGCATTGGGTTAGTATTTCTTGAAAAGCAGTCCAGCATTCCACATGGCAAGCTGTTTTTGAAATTGAAGGGAGAATTGAAAAGCTGTTTACAAATATAACTTAATAGGCTGATGTTCACAGAAATAAAAAGTTAGAAATCCCTTTGGGCAAGCACAAGGCATTGGACTGGCAAATATAACTCTTTGGACCTCATCTATATGAAAATTCATTTTAACATCTAATGGAAAACCCAGTGAAATGGTAAATTCAGGCTTATTTAGTAACATCGGAACTGATCCAAATAACCTGAATGTAGGTCAGGTGGAACATAGAGCTCAGCCCCAGAAACAATAACTGGCTGATATCCAAAGAGCAATTTTAGGCAAATCAAAAGCCTTATGCATGTCCAGTGGAATTTTTTTACTTTCCCCCCTTTGAACAACAGGTCCTTACCCTTCATCACAAACTGTTTATGAAACTCTCCTTAGTTTCAACAGAGGTTTGCCATACAGTAGAGAGGTTGTGTGACCATGTACATGTATATGCATGACGCTATCTGAGAAGCATGTTCAAATCTCACTTGGGTGCTTGGAACCTGTTACATCATACTTTGAAGTTAGGCTAGTACTCAGGGCAACTTTAATTTGCCACAACGTCATATTTCAGGAATATGTTCATTTGCCATAAATCCAGAAACTTTGCATTGAAGAAAAGCAATTGTTAAGCTAGCCCATCATATAAGAACAATGGTCCCAACCCAGCTACAGTTAGTTGTGATAAGGCTGTAATTCTATACACACATAGCAGCGAGTAAATCTTATTGATGGGGCTTACTTCTGAGTGGACATTCATACAATTGCACTATAAATCCTACTGAAAGCAATGTGGTTTAAGTCAACCAAACTGACTTAACATAGTTTCAATGATTTTCTCATATATTTTTGAGAATTATGTCCATGGGGCTGTGTACAGAATTGCAGCTATAACATATCTAATTCTAGTTAGATTTTTTAGATTAGTAGCGAGGTCCAAAATTCCTAAACACTTCACTCTAACAATAAACACTGCTCCCCATTTGTATGAAGGCTAAAATCCAACCTTATTTAAATTAATGCAGGCAGACAGTTGACAAGCTGATGTGTTAATTAAGTGACCGTGGGGAGGAGCGGGGAAGAAATGGTCACTATGGAAACAAGATATTCTCTAGCAAATGTTTGGATTAGTTTCTCTTAAATTTTTTTTTACAGTGGTTGATGCTGGAAGTGATATAAAATCATAGTATTATATTCTGACTTTGTCGCTATCACAACTAAACACTACTGGTGTTTTTTGGTGTGTGTTTTTTTCATTTTCCTAAAACAAAAAACCATGGAAGCTGGTAGCATTAATGCTAGCTTTTTAAAAAAACATGCTAGCTTTTTAAAAAAAACTTAGAACTAAATTACATATAATGCTATATATGTTACCAGATCAACTGACATTGGTACTTGTTCTTAAAAGTTGCCAGATGGACTCCAAATTGCATTGTAGCAGGAGCACCGAGGGAAGAATATTTAGCTCCTTGTCCCTGAGCTTTGTCATGATCTGAAACCTCTCCCACCCCAAGCAGAAGTTTGCCCTGCTGGGGGGAAAATACAGCAACTCCGGAATAGTTTGGACCTTAAGTATTAGAAAATACTAATCTTCTAAAGGTACATATATGGGCAATATTGAAGAGGTCTGAGCCTGTTGGTTGTAGACAATTTTACAAATCCCTATAGTTTTGTGAGGGTTCCATCATTGAGGCAGCCTAAAAATAATTAAGATAAAGTGTGTCAAGCATGATGTTTTCCAATGTTCCATGTGATTCTTCTCAATTTGTACTGCAGAATGTGCTTCAACTGGAAGGGACAACTCATTTAGGAATCTTACAAATCAAGGAGGGATTTGAAGGACTTTTTATCTGTCTAAACATGCATAGGATTGTGTCCTTGATTATCAAAAACAAATCACAGAGCCTGGTTTTGAAGTAGAAATATCTAAAGCCACAGAAAGAGGTATGAGCTGCATTTGGATGCCACGACAGTCAACGGTGGGTTAATAGTCAACTCATAGTTGATTATTTTGCAGGTACTCCCCACACGATCAGAGAAACAATCAACTGTGGCTCAGTTCAGACGACATATTAAGCAATGGAGGGGTAAATAACGTACTGATCATGCGTTAGGCAGGAGGAGCTCCACAGACGACACGCTGCAGCCGGCGCTGCTTGGAACCGGCAAACGCCCCGGCTGCAAGGAACTTGCGGCGGCCATTTTGGTTGTAGCCTCTCCTTCATGTGTCCCCCAGCCGTATCCCAGCATGCACTGTGAGTTCTGCCGGCTGCATAGAGCGGCTGAGGTTTTTGGCTGCTCTAGGCAGCAGAACTCTATTCCGAAACGGAATAGTCCACAGAGAGAGGGGGGGCTGAATTCGGACGACACTTTAAACAATGGGGCTTCGGGCTAAACAACGTACAAGCCCATTGTTTCGCTCCATTGTTTAAAGTGCCTGATTAACGTACTGCCAGTTGTGTGTGCGTTGTGTGCTGCCCTCCAGACGACACAATAAGCAACACAACTGACGATTGTTCCCCCCCTCCTCCATTGCCTAACGTGTCGTCCAAACTGAGCCTGTGAGTTGGTTATAACTGTGAGTGGATTCACGGTGCGTTAACTAATTCTCTCCCCATCCTTCCTCCTCCTCTGAGTCCTCCCATTTGTATCCCATCATCCTTTGCTGCTGAAATCCCTTGCTCTGCCAGCTTGAGCAGAGCAGGAGCCACCACTTTGACTACAGTTGCCTAGCTCTGTAGCCAATGAACTAACCAATGGTGCCCACCACACGACTTGATAACCAATGGTGGTTTAAATAATCCACTTTGTACATCATTGGTTATTTGGTGGGTTATTCTGGCATAATAACCAACGGTAGCTTCAAAACATCCTGCCACATGATACAATAACCAACGGTTATCGTGTCATCTAAACCCAGTCATGGTCTTGGGTTACACCACTTGACTTTTGTTTAATAGCTGTAATCTGCTAGAGGTTACATGAAATGAAGTAATGTAAGTCTGCGCAGGTAACTTACAGTAGGGCTCTTTTTGTACAACTCAACAGTCCTCCATGGGTTATGTAAACCACGGTGGGGCTGCAGCATACGTGGCCGCCAGTTGATTATCGTTGGATAATCAACGATATATCCCACACTTGCCGGGTTTGCAAAACATGACAATTCACAAGCGGAGGTTGCATATATAATCTCGCGCCTGTTGGTACTGTGGCTCATCATGGGTTAAAATAACCAACAACAAGCTGCACAACTAGGGTATGGAGTACGGGACAAAGGAACAGTGGTAATTGATAGAGGTACTGGCAAAGGAAGTATCCATAATAAGAGGCTATGGTGAAGCAGAAAAGGCCTTGTTCAAAAGAGTATATTCTATACGGACTTTGGAAGGTACAGCTTTTCTAGGATTAGGTAGCAGCAGAGCAGAAGGAGTCTAGAGTTGCTGATCGTAGATAAGCTTCAACTGAAGAGAGAAAGGGTGTAAAGTGCAAAAGGACTAGATACCTGAGGTTGATGTGGAAAAGTGACAGTGCAGAGACTTAAAAGTCTTGGTGAGAAAAAAAAGCAATGGTGAGGGGGGAAAAAAGAGATATTGGGAGGAACAAATTCTGACAAGGTTACAGTAGTCTGGATGAGATAAACAAATCATGGACACGGACTCCATCATTACTTATAGAGCAAAAAGAGCAAATCTGCTCTACAACTAGTAATTAACTGTGGGATGTTTGGACATCACACGCATCCATGTTGGGACACCATGTAACCAACCCCAATTTGCTTTTGAATATTAAAAAAAGGCTGCAGAATGTGCTGTGGGAAATCGTGGGTTAATTAAGTCATGATTTGCTGTCATTACATGCGAACAGGCCCACCGTATCAGAATGTCCTTTTCAAACACAGGAGAGTTTAAAAAAGCAGCTTTGCATTATGCCCAGAAATATGGTATCTGGGAGAAAAACAAAGACAAATCTCTTCCTTATAAGCTATTATCTGCAGATAAACTGGATCACTAGATTTCAGCTTAATATAGACTGCACATATATTCCCAACTTTCCTCCTGTTACTATAGCATTTTAAAGGAAAAAACAGTAAGAATTCATCTACCCTTCCCAGAATTATTATTTTAGGGAGCAACGGATGTAAAAAGGACAAGTACATACTTTTTCGCATTGTCAATATGATATATTTTTTACGTTGCTGGGAGTAGTGGGCTCCTTATACGTGCAAGGACTACAAAGAGCCTTGGAGCACCTTCAAGACTAACAATTTATTGTGGCAAAAAACTTCCATAGACTAGGGTCCAGTTCATCAGAAAGTTTGTGCCATGAGAAATTGCTTACAGCTGTACCCAACAGGATATTGTGTTCTCCACCAATTCTGTTGTGCCCCACTACTTGCGCAATGGTTATTTAACGCTTCTGGGAACAACTAGAAATACTCATTTCTGGAACAGGGTAGGTCAGTAGAGCTTGCATGACGGATCTCTGCCAACTTGCCCCAATCCAGAAACGAGCATTTCTGCATGTTTTGAGATTCCTATGGGATGTGTTAAATCTCCATTGTGCAAGTGGTGGGCCCTGCTCGGGCAAGAGAATCTGTAGGAGGAGCCACTTGTGCAGCGGGACTGGGAGGAGGTGCTGCTTGCACAACATCCCTGTTGGATACTACCCAATGTCTTTAAAGTATTGGAAACATCTTTGCTGGTTTTCCTGCAACAGACTAACATGACTACCCCTTTGGAAGCTGTAAAGCTTCATCTGTTTTGTGAGGGGCAATTTTTAGAACTATAAGGTCAAACAAAAAAGATATATAGCTCAGTCAGTGTGGCTGTTACTTACAGTAAATAAAGAGTTTAATCCCCAAACAACATCCTGAAAAGGAAAGGAAGTGGATTCAGCCAAAGAAGTCAAACACTTCAAACTTCTACACACCAGAGGAACATTCTCATTTCTTTTTACCAAAAGCAAAATATCAAAGTATTGAACAAATTCCAATATAAAACATTAAGTAAAAACAAAAGGTGTGTGGAAATTGAAATTCTTAATTTCAAGTTAACAACATAAGACTATGCTGAAGACATGCTTGGCATCTAAATACCCTGAAATGGAGGACAATTTAAAATGTAAGCAAAGGAATAAAACTTTGCTCGGGATTTCACAATTTTAAAACATTTAGGACAAAAAGTAAGTGCCTAGCAGATTTTTGGAATGAAATGTAAAACCTTTGGTATTTGAATACCTTCCTTTATGCCCTCTATTTTAAAGAGTATTTTCTTCTATTATTTTTCACTGTAAGATAGGAGTTTTGATCTTCAATTGCATTTGTGGTTTATACCATTTTCACAAACATGTCTAGGTATATGAATGGTATCTAAATGAAGTAAAAATATATTGGATTATATCCAACTGGTGTCACTCCCCCAACAGAAGGCTCTTTGATACAAGCCAAGGCTTCCATATGTGAAATGAGGTGATTTTCAGCTATTCCCCTTCCTTTTTGCTCTCTCATCCCCTAGTTGGGGAACTGTTGAGAATGGCAGCATGGGAGGTGGTGTGGAAGCTTGCAGTCTTCATTGAATCAAAGACTCTTTTGTCAGTAGAATTACACCAATTAGATATAGCCCACTGTGAATTATTTTTAGGCAAAATTGGGTGTCAAAAATATCTATTATCTATTTAACTATTTATTTCTCTCCCTAAAGCGGCATGTAAGAGACGCAAATAGCAGGCTGAATAATCTATCAAATAAAGTCTCTTTGGCTCTTATTTGCTTGGTGCCCATCTCCAAGAATTGCATTACTGAACAAAATACAACCAGTGGTTTGAAAATATAATTTCATTTTTATACCGATGAACATAAAATAGAGAAATATTGATCAATTATAAAACAGACATGAAATAAACCTTCCTACGACCTTGATACTGTACTTGCACAGTTTGACAGTTTATTATTTGTTATTTTTTTTAAAAAAATTATAGGCCGTATTTCAGAGCAGAAGCTCTCCCAAAAACAATATTGTACATTTAACAGACAGCGACTTGATCCAATAGTAGACTTGCAGATTGCAGTCTCGGTTTGATTATGATCTCACAGGGCAGCTATGAGCAAATAATTTTCTAATCACAGTCTGATCTTTAAAAATGGAAGTCCTGATCTCCCTCATTTTTGTAAGGACGGACAAGATAATGATGATCATTTGGAAATGCAATAGATAAAACAAGTAATACATTGTCAACTGATGTAATCTCATGCATTAAGATGAAACTGTCCTAAAGAATAGGAACAAAAGGAAGTGAAAAATTGTTCCTTCTCTTTAATAGGAAAACTATGCTGCTCAAAATGATTGCAAGCATCTGTGGGATAACTGAAACTGGCAATTCTTATTTCAAGCAACAATGGTACTCAAGTTAACCCTTAACCCTTATTCCTTATTTGAAAGCAAAAAAATCAGGATAATATAGATGACAGGCAATTTTTATAATAGAGTAATCTTAACATTAGATTTTGACTCACCAGCATTTTGAATTCATTGAAAAGCATCAATAAGTGCATAAATAAGAAGTGGTCTAATATACATTAAATACTTGTCCTTGCAAAAAGCTTCTGATGAAGTACTTCACCAGAGACTCCTATGTATTTGTTTAAATTTGTACTAGCTGCTAAAAAGAGGATATGGCACTTCAAAATCCTGGGGCTCTTTAGAGCCAAATTAAATACATGAAGCAATCATGTGCTTGCCCTATTAAACACACAAAAACGACACACAGTGAGGGGAAGCATTCCTTCTCTGCCTTAACTTGCTCTGCAATTTTATCCCAGCCTGACTCACTTCGAATATCACAGCCAGGCTGGGTAAATATTGCTTAAAATCTATGTAGCGCCATGAAGTAAGGAGGGGGAAGGGGTGAGTTTCGTTTCCCTCCACTACACACTACCTTTTGTGTAATCATTAGACTCCTCCCTTGACGTGAACTGAGAAATGGTTAGACTCAGACAATTGTCCTGTACATCTACTTAGACCAGAATGACTCACCATGGATAGGCTAGAAACCTGAATTTTCAGGTTTCTAGTTTAAGTTAGTTTAAATTGTGCAGCCTGTTGTGGAACTCCCTTCCAAGAAAGGTCAAGTTGGCTTCATCCTGACTTAGTTTTAGACAGGCAGTAGAAACTGTCCTGTGTCAACAGACCTTTCGTTTTAAAGAATGTCTTGTTTCTATTTTTATTTGTTGTAATTCTAGTGTATTGTTCTAATGTTTGAAATTGCGCATTGCTTTGAGGGCCTGCTGTGGGGAAATGGTACTAATACATAAACGTAGAACTTAACCTTAAGACTCAAATGGGACCAAGTCTACAATTTATTTTAAAAGCCATCTATGATATAACTCCAGACCTTTTTAAACTTGAACCTTCTAACAGTGTAATCCTATACACATCTTCTCAGAATTAAGCTCCACTGAGTTCAGTGAGACTCATTCTCACTGCTTACTAACAAGAGAAAACTAGTTTTATGTGCTAAATCTAGAATTAGAAATGCCCTCTACACATCAATTTCACAGAAAACCCTTTTAATGATCTCACAAACATACATATGTTTTGAGTCCTTTAAATTTTGCCGGGCTTGGAGAGGACATGTTTAATCCTTTCCCTAATCAAAAAAGAAAGAAAAAAAGAAAGAAAAGACAGGAACTGGCCCTGCTTTTTCCTCTCACTATAGCTAAGAGTAGCTTCAGGGAGTTTGGACTGAGAAAAATGGCGGCGGGGGGAGAGAATTAAACCCCCCTCCTTTAACACTGCTCTTCTGAGCTGATTTAGTCCACCCTCATCTGCCTTTAAGCTTTAGAAAAAAGATGCTGGAAGATCTAATTACGGATCTTGTGTGTCATGTCTAGTTTGCCCCTACATCTAGGTGCACTTGTGATAATTTCTTCATCCAATCTACGCAGAATAACCAAACTCCAAACAACAGCAAAATAATCAAACTCCAAACAATTGCACAGATTGAAAACAAGCTGTCTTAATCATGTATGTTCAAGGCAACATGTGTAGAACACAGCCATAAATAAACATATTATAATTAGTTTTGTAACTGAAGGAGAATCTATAAAAGTCAAAGGATTTTCAGAAGCCTCAGAAAAACATAATAAAGCCTAAAGCTAGCATGATTTCTATGCCATTGAGTGATTTTAAATGAATCTAGCACAAAATACAACTCATGTCAACATATTCTTCCTTTCTATTTGGTGATCTCTGCTGCCAGAATAAATGCAGGTTGCTTACCTGTAACTGTAGTTCTTCGAGTGGTCATCTGTGCAGTCACACATATGGGTTCGCGCCGACGCCAAGCCCGCTTCCGGGAAATTTCATTAGCTAGCTTAGATTTTAGGCGGGAACCCCTCCCCCCACCATCCTACCGCGCATGCTCCAGGTTCCCACTCCCTGCTTACCTCAGTTCCCTGAGACCGCTTGGCCTCGCGACTAAGGTACAGTAATTTAATCAAAGATGAGCACGCACGAACCGCTTGACAATCACAACAGCGATGCCAAGAGGGGATGGTGGGTGGGTTGTGTGACTGCACAGATGACCACTCGAAGAACTACAGTTACAGGTAAGCAACCTGCATTTCTTCTTCGTGGTCTCTGTGCATCACACATATGGGCGAATAATAAGCAATAACTTACCGGAGGAGGGTAGGCATGCTGGTGGCTTATTGACATATTGAAGAGAGGACCGCTCTGCCAAAAGAGGAATCCTGTCTCGCTCTCACATCCAGGCGGTAATGCTTTACAAAGGTGGAAGCATTAGACCAGGTAGCCGCCTTACAGAGGTCAGAGATGGAAGCTCCATGGAGGAGAGCCGAAGAGGTTGCTTGCGCTCTAGTGGAGTGTGCTGTCAGGTGAAAAGGAGGCTCTTTTCCAACAATCTGGTAGGCTAGGGCAATTGTGCCCACAATCCATTTGGAAATACGCTGTGGGGAAACAGCCATGCCTTTATTTTGCCCCCCATAGCATACAAAAAGTTTGCGAGATTTGCGAAACGAGGCTGATCTTGACTTATAGAAGGCCAAAGCTCTCCAAACGTCTAGCGCATGTAACGATGAAGACAATGGATCTGAAGAAGGTTTGAAGAACGTAGGCAATGTAAGATCTTGGTTTATGTGAAACGCAGAGGAGATCTTCGGAACAAACGTTGGGTCAGGACGCAACACAACTTTATCACGAAAAAACTGCAAGTAGGGAGGATCCACAAGCAGTGCCGCAAGCTCTGAAGCGCGCCTGGCAGACGTGATAGCTACCAGAAAAATGGTCTTGAACGTTAACAAACGAATATTAGCTGTTGCTAAAGGTTCAAACGGTTTTGAGGTGAGGGTAGAGAGAACAACCGAGAGGCTCCATTGTGGGACGACTGGTCGAATGGAGGGGAACAGATTTCGCAAGCCCTTTAAAAACGCCCTTGCGAGTGAGTGAGTAAACACTGAAAAACCGTCAATTAAACAATGGTTGGCTGCAATGGCGGCCAGATAAACACGAATGGACGCCGGTTTAAGTCCCGTGGTGTGTAGGGAATAAAGGAATGAGATAATGTTGGGCATATCAGATTCGTAGCAGTCAAAGGAATTCGCGGTTGCATAATCTTGGAAACGTTTCCATTTCTTGCAGTACGATAGCCTGGTAGAAGGCTTTCGCGATGCGTCCAGAATGGATCTTACACCGTCTGAGAGGGAGAGATGGTGCCAACACGCCGGATTCTCCATGCCGTGAGTTGTAATGTCTGGATATCCGGGTGAAGGATTCTTCCGTTCCTCCTGGACAGAAGATCGGGTGAGTGAGGCAGACGCCAAGTCCCCGAGCGCGCTAGTCTGAGTAGCGGCGTGAACCAAGGTTGCCTTGGCCACCATGGAGCAATTAGTATGGCGTCTGAGTTGTAACGCTGAATTCGTGCTACTGCTCGGGGTATCATCGGGAACGGGGGAAACAGGTAGAGGAACCCCCGTGACCAGTCCCATTGGAGGGCATCCCCCAAGGACGCATGTCTGATTCCCGCCCTTGAACAATAGGCAGGGCAAATTGCGTTGGCAGCTGTGGCAAACAGGTCGATGTCGGGGTTCCCCCAATGCGCAAAGAGATGAGATACTATGCACGGGGAAAGTTCCCACTCGTGTGTGTCCCGGAATGACCTGCTGAGGTCGTCTGCTTTGGCATTGTCCGTCCCTGCAATATGTAGTGCGGACAGGAGTATGTTGCGGGAAATGGCCCAAGACAGGATGTCCACCGTAAGACGAAGGAGAGAAGGAGAGCGTGTGCCCCCTTCCTTGTTTAGATACCACACTACAGTGGTATTGTCGGAAAGTATCCGGACATGGTGGCCCTGTAGACGAGGGAGGAACGCTTGCAACGCTTTCTTCACTGATAGCAGTTCTAAGATGTTGCTATGAAGGCATGTCTCTGAAGGTGACCACTTTCCTTGTGTTGACAGGTTGCCTTGGTGAGCTCCCCATCCTTCCAGTGATGCATCCGTCGTCACAATCCGAGAGGGGCCTGGAGTTGCAAATGGCATGCCCTGGGAGAGGTTGCGGGGATTAGACCACCATTTTAGTGACACCAACACGGAGCGCGGAACGGTAAGTATGATCTTGTGTGGGTTTTGCATGGGGGAAAAATGCCGGATGATGAATTGTTGGAGAGGCCGCATATGCAGTCGAGCCCATCGTACTACGAAGACTGAGGCTGCCATCAACCCAAGGAGTCTCAAAATCACGAACGCAGAGACGTGACGATCGGTCTGTAGTTTTGTTGACAGCTGTATTATGACGTTTATTCTGTCTACGGGGAGAAAGGCCCTCCCTATGGGAGAGTCGAGTGCGACTCCTATAAACTGTATTCGTTGTAACGGTTGGGTGATAGATTTTTCGTAATTTATTTGTAGCCCAAGCGATGACAGAAGAGAGATGACCTCGTGGACGTCGGCCAATGCCTGGCTTCTAGATGGAGAGACGATCAGCCAATCGTCTAGGTACGGATAAAGGTCTATGTTGTTTGATCGAAGGTATGCGCACACTGCCGACATGCACTTGGTGAATACCCTTGGCGCAGATTTTAGGCCGAAGGGAAGGACGGAGAACTGGTACACCTGGTGGCCGATCACAAAACGTAGATAACGGCGGTGGGAAGGATGAATGGCGATGTGAAAGTAGGCGTCCTTCAGATCGATTAGAGTGAACCAGCTGCTCCTTTTTAGCATGGGTAGGATTGCCGCTAAAGTAATCATTCGAAACTTCTTGGGTTTTATAAACTTGTTCAGAACTCTGAGATCCATAATAGGACGAAGTCCCCCGTCCTTTTTCGGTACCGTAAAATAATGGGAGTAGAAGCCTGTGTGTAGATGTGAGCTGTGGACCTTTGTAATAGCCCATTTCCGAAGAAGAGCGGCGGTCTCCTGTGCCAATGTCACTGATGGTGGGGTGATTTTGACAAGACCGACAGGAGGAGGGACTTCGAAGTCTATTTTGTAGCCTTCCGCCACTATATTGAGAACCCAAGAGTCCGATGTTATGGACTCCCACGCATGAAGAAAAGGGCTCAGCCTGTTCCCTGACCAGCCGGGCAGAGGTAGTGGCAAGTCAAAGCCGATGTTTCTGACCCTGGGATTGCTTGGCGTGAGATGGAGCGTAATGCGATGATGACTTGTGCGGCTGATAAGCTGACTGGCTCATGGCGGGTTGATAGCGCTGAGCACGGTCCTGCTGCTGCCTGGGCTGGTATGGCACTGGCCGATACCATTTTCTTGGGCGATAAGATTGCTGCTGAGGCTGGGTGAATCCCATCTTCTTGGCCGTCATTTTGGCCTTGTGAATAGTGTCCATAGTTGTGTCTGTGGACGCATTGAACAGACCTTCCCCGTCAACGGGAAGATCCTCAATCCTATTCTTTGTCTCCTGCGGGAGAGTTGCCGAGCGCAACCATGCATGACATCGTAAGGCAACAGTGCCAATCATCGCCTTGGCGACACAGTCCGTCTGATGACGAGCCGTAGTCAACTCTTGTTTAGACAATCTCATAGCCTCCGCTTGAAAAACACGAGCTAACTCCCTCTGATCCTCTGGCAAATAATCTGTAAGTGCAGCAATCTTTTCCCAAAGGAACAGCTGGTAACGGGCCATCATGCCCTGATAGTTAGTGACCTTGATGCCCATCATGCCCTGATAGTTAGTGACCTTGATGCGGCGTCCGTAAGAGTCGAGCTTGCGGCCTTCTTTATCTGTTGGGGCTGAATGTGTTTTGCCTGACTTCCCCTGCGCCGCCTCCACCACTATGGAATTAGGCTTCGGGTGCTGGAAAAGAAAAGGTGCCTCAGCCTCCTTCACTTTATAAAGTGCATCAAGACGTTTTGACTTGGCGCCAATGGTAGCCGGATTAGCCCAAGACTGCTTAACTGTCTTGAGGAGAGTTGGTACAAGAGGCAAGGTAAGTTGCGGAGAGGGATCTGTATACATTACGTCGTATATACGATCCTCCACATCTTCCACTGGCTGTTGGCACTCGATGCCGAGGGATTGCGCCAACCTCATCATTTGGTCCGAAAAACCGCCCAGCTCCATTGATGGGGAAGCCCTATCCCCGGTACCGACATCATCCGACGGCGATGGTTCCGACGGGCGAGGAGAAGGAACAGACGAGGTGTCCGAGACATAGTCTTCGAAAGACTGCGAAGACTGACAACTCCATGCCGGTACCGAGACCGGCCGATCCTGAAGCCGGCGAGAGGACTGGGTGATCGATGTCGATCGACGCGGCGGAACTGGTGGCACCCTCGAAGATGTCCCCAGGATGCGTTGCCCAGTATATGGGTCGAATCGGTACCGACTAGCCCTCCGAGAAGAGCGATGAGAATACTCAGAAAAAACATCCCAATCTCGAGATCGAGACCGAGAAGGTGACGACCGGTAGCGGCGCGATCGTGATCGATGCTCGAGGTCGATGGGACGCTGGACTGGATGTGGTGGTGCGAGCTCAACAGGGACTGTGTCCCCCTCATCCGATGCAATCTCGATCAGTATCGGAATCTCCATCGGTACCGGTGATGGTAGCGAACGAGTCGGGGATACTAAAGTTGGTGTTCTTGGTAGCGATGGATCCTGTAAAACAGGCGACGTCGACGGCGAACAGCGCCTCGGTATCGGGGCCGTCGGAGTCGAAGCTGCTTGTTGAAAAGACGGCGACGGCGAGCGAGTCGACTGCGCACGTTGCCTCGGTAACGATATCGACGTCGGTACCGAGGAAGATTTGTGGACAGTAACCGCTACTCTCGTCGATGTCGAAGATGGCATCGATAGCGGTAACGAGGCCGACTTTTTCAAAGTCGAAGCTGAAGACGACGGAGCAGACTTCTTGGACTTTTTAGACTTCTCACGAGGCTTTGCCTTAGCCCGCTTCACAGTCAGGGGAGGCGATGAAGGAGGAGAAGCCGATCTCGATGCCTGAGCTGCAACCCTCAACAAGGGCGAGCCAGGAGGTGCTGGGCTCGAGCGACCAGAGGGCAAAGGCCCACGCTTCCCAGAGGTAGACGGGGCAGCCTGCATAGTGGGCAAGCGGGGTCTTTCCACGGCCGACAGAGTCTTGCTCCACAGCAAACTACGAAGGCAGTCTGCTCTATTTCTCCTCGTCTGTCTCGAAAAACGCATACAATGCGTGCATGCCTCAACAATATGGGACTCCCCGAGGCAAGTGAGGCACAACGAGTGACCGTCGGTGAGGGCCAACTTAGCCCTACACCGCGAACAAAGTTTAAAGAGGGCAGTCTGCGCCATAAGACGGAAAGACGCCCTTAAAAAGGCTAAATTACTACTAAAAACTAACACTATATTATTATTATTATTATTATTATTATTATTATTATTAATACTAGTAAAAAAGAGAACAGTTGAAGAGACAAACAGATGAAACACCTAAGCTAACTAAACACTATTTCTTTTCTAATAGATAAGACCGTATCCAGACGAAGTCTCCCGCGAGGCGATCAGCGAAGCGGTCGAAGAAGAACTGAGGTAAGCAGGGAGCAGGAACCCGGAGCATGCACGGTAGGATGGGGGGGGGAGGGGTTCCCGCCTAAAATCTAAGCTAGCTAATGAAGTTTCCCGGAAGCGGGCTCGGCGTCGGCGCGAGCCCATATGTGTGATGCACAGAAACCACGAAGAAGAATTTAGATTAAATAAGGCAACATAGTGGTTCAGTTATACTCTGTAGGAAGATAGTAGAATACAACAACCTCAACTGCTATTAGCTACAGAGAGGGAAAAATTGGTACATGGCCCCTATAGGTTTTCCACTCTGGAGCTAGCAGCAGCTCAGGGAAGGAGAGATTTGGATCAGGGTCACAGTATGCAGGGAAAGGGCTAGACACACACATCCAATCCAAACTGGGTCCTCTCGAGTGTGTTTTTAAGAGAAGAAAATTATGTGGTGGACCAATCACTGACTTGGAACTAAGCAGGTGTGGACCTAATCTGCAATCTGGATGGGAGACAACTGGAAGCTCCATGTACAACCAGTATATAGAAGGTGGCAACCAATTAATCTCTCTTGTAGACAGAACAGCTTTTATTAGTGGAATGAGAAGGGGAGTGATTACAGCCTCAGGGGAGAAATCTTGTTATTGGGTTTCACGTTAGCATAGGATAATCCAGTTCAGACAGCAATTCCTTCTACAACTAGCCAGCTTAAAATGAGAGGCCATGTAACCACATATACCATTCACCAATAATTGTCACCCCAACCAAAGGTTATTTTCATATAGCCAACAGCTAAGCTTTTGACTTCTTAGTTTTAGATTCCTTTTCCACTGTCACAGTACAGTATTAAGGTTTCTGCGGCTTCCGTAGCACAAGGGCTACTTTCTGATTTGCATTCCAACGATAAGCTTTGGTCTGCAGAAATAAACAAATTTACCTTTCCTGATCTTTGGCATTAATGCTGCACTTAAAGAGTTATTTTGCAATTTCACCTGAAAGCATAGTAAAGTCCCATCTATTTTAAAGGAAGAGAATTAAGCACACACGTAACTCCCCACTGAAATCAATGTAATTTAAATATTCTTCACTTTGCCTGGATTGTGATTCCTGTTTCTAAACATGCTCAGCTGATCAAGACTACACCAAACACACATTAGTTACCTTTAAGGTTCTAGTTGGAGCCCAGCCAGTGCCATCAATCGAATGTTCTCTCAATAAACTGAAAGAGACATGCACACATACATTATATACTCTGTAATTTGTATGTTCTTTCTTATTTTGGGTTTTAAAAAGTGCCACAGATGCAGGGACTGCTCCCCTTAAGCAGTGACAATAGAAATTTCTCCACAAGTGGCTGGAAAAGTTATTTATGTTTGTTGGTTGCATGTGTGTATACACACACACATACACACACACCCCTTCACAAAAATAGCGAATTCACATTACTATTTTGCAAGTACTGTCGAAATCATACTTACAGAGTTATACAAAGCTCTGAGAAATACACTAACTATGTTTGCAACACAAACCTTGATTTCCCTTTGAGTCTATACTCTATTTTGAATAGACGTAAAAGTACCATTTATGTTTTAAACTTCTATGAAATTAAATGTTTGATCTCCCTTTGCAGTTCCTTAGCACTCAGGGGTTTTGCTGAAGCTACGATTTTAAACTTGCATTCTAGAAATGCTTTGTCAAAAAATTAATGGGTCCCCTTCCCCAAGGAGTCTAGTCAGCAACTCCACTCACCAGCCCACCCTGTCCCTTCCTTTATATTGGAAGGGAGACAGAGTGGAAGGGTCTAGAGTAGGGATGGTGAATTGCCCGACCCCTCCCTTTTTATACTTCCTGGAAAGGAGACCGCCCAGATTCTTCCCCCACTCCCATTGGTGGAGGGGCAGGCTTTCTCTAGCCCTAAGGAGGAAACTAAATATCAGTCTTATCTCTTCTATCACTGATTGGAGCTAAGAGCAGGGTTTCACCACCTAGTGCTAGATAAAGGAACTTTTCAGCACTAGAAAAATGCTGCTGGGACAAGAACTGACCTCCCCCTCAGCGCAATAGAAAGCCAGCATTTCTCTAGAAGAGGTGCTTCTACATGCTGAGATCTCCATCTCCCCTTCTATAAGCTGTTTCAAGAAGTGCAGTAAGGAAGAAGGAAGATAATAGCTGACAACCAGTATATTTCAAAGGACTAGATTTAGCCTGTGGGCCACCAATGCTCTTCTTTAGGAAATCAGAGTACAATACACTTTTCAGGTATTGGCATAACCTGGAGTGGATTACTGGATCTATTGCACTTAATTACACTTTTTGACCAGATCTTCTGTATCTCTTTTGAAAAAAAAGAAATGAACCTATTTGGACCACTGATCTGATAGGAGGACTGTCACTTGAACTGTGACTTATAAGCATTAAATTTCCATCTGAGTGTGTTTAGATAAAGGCATTTAAAAGTGATGCTCTGTCTGTCTGTCTCTCTCTCTCTCACACAGACACACCGGTAGATCACACCAGTTGATCTACTGGTATTTAAATGCAACTGCAACACAAGGAAAATGAGCTATAAAATTCATGCATTACCTTAAACAAATTTCCCCTGTTTCAGTGATGTTTGGATGCCAAATTCTAGTCAAACATTTCACTTTTGGAGGCTGCCAAAAAACAAAACAGTTTATAATGTTACCCTACCTAAAAGACAAATCAGGAATTCCCAGACATTATTTTGGACATTTCCTCTCCACCAGTCTGTCGGTGTGCAATCTATCCCCCTCCCATCCCAAGCCTGTCCCATTTTACAAATGACAGGCACTGCACATCCCAATCTGCATCTTACCAAGTATGCATCTATGAGTTAAACATATAGTCTGGATTTGGACAATCAGTGGTGGAAACAACACACCGTTGGTTATTCCCTCTGCATATGCCATTTATGCGACCAGGATTACCCATGTCCGAACCCAGCACACGGCGCGGGTGAAGTGTATTTTCACCCACCCTACAACCCATGACTTGTATAGGGTGGGTTAAAATGCACTACGCCCATGTTGCATTTGGACAACACGACAACCTGCAATGCCGTACAGGTAATTAGAGTAATCCCGGTGTGTGTGTGGGGGGAACGATCGTGTGTATGTGGGGGGGGGAACAATCGTCACTGTGTTCCCCCCCGCTGATCATCTGAACATGAAACAGAGCTATGTATGTGCGTGTGATCATCACATAACTATCCACAAGCAATCTGCTTTACTCTCTGCCCCTTGATTTTATAACTGATTTAAGTGCAGACAACTGAAATAGGTCTTTTCAAGATACAAAAGAAGAAGGTTCCAGGATAAATAACAAAACAGCATCTAGAAGGAGGAGTGAACCAGTGGGAAGGACAGAAATTTAATCTGAAGGGGCTAGCTACATATTAATCCTCCTTACAGTGCTTTTAAGGAGGATTAAAAGGATGGGCCATACCTTGGTACTAATTTTTACATGCAGAAAATCCTAGGTTCTATTCCAAGAACCTTCACCTAGGGCTGGGACAGACTGTTGACTGAAACCACTGCCAGTCAGCATAGAACACACAGAGCTAAATGGACCAACTGATCTGACTTGGTATAAGTCTGCTTCATATGTTCACATACCATAAGGAAGCCTCCCCCAACCAAGTGCTCTCCAGATGGGTTGGATTCCTACTATCCATTATGGCCAGTGGTCAGGACTGATGGAAGCTGTAGCCCAACACATCTGGAGGGTGCCAAGTTGGGGAAGACCACCATGCGGTGAATCAGTAGAAGGGTCCACCAGCCAGTCTAACATTATCTTTATAACAGAGACCAGCTAAATGCCTGTTGCACAGAACATCTTCACTGTCACTGTGCTACATTTCATTCTTTATCTTGGAAAGTACATCTTAATACAGCTTTAACAACTTTCCGTTGCACGGCGGGGGTTATTCGAAAATTCTTCTTTTGTAAGGCAGCCCAATTAATAGACCCTTAAAATATTTCAAAGTAAAGTAATCATGCAGCTGCTGTATGGGGTAGAAATTTGGGCTTGGAATGAGAAGGCTCTTGCCCAGCAGGAAACAATTTCTTCAGGAAAATCTTTGGTCTCCCTCAGGAAATCCCTGTCACCTATTTAAGGATGGAGGCATAGCTGACCTCAATTTCTGTAAGAGCTTATCTGACATTGCTAAATTATTTTAAGAAACTTGTCAATCTTCTGGATTGGGAGGGCAACCAGTGGGCAAATATGCTGTCCTATATTCTGCAAATGTATTCTTTGCCCTTGTTAGATGACATTAAGTCCTGAGACACACAAAAAAAACTTTGTCATTGGCTCCCTGAGCGGGATGCCAGCTGAGATGTTGGTTTGATTCAGCAAAGGTCTCCCTCTGGTACCCCCACTTTAAGAAAAATAAATTTACTTCTTTAACCTTACAGATAAACCACTAAGGAAGGCATTTACAAGCCTGCACTTCCAATCCACGCCCTCAGCATATCTTGAGGGCAGATTCACAACGTTCCTGTGGAACAGTGGAGGACGTTAAACATTATGTTCTACGTTGCCTTCTTTATGAAGCCGTTAGACAGAAAACAATGGGCCAGATTGTTGCTAAATTCATGGGCTCGGAAGTATGTTAGCTACCAAGTGGCCATCTTTACTCTACTGACTCTTAAAATCAGAAAGAGAACTACTGTATATCTACTAATCCTGTTAGACAGTTTGCCAGACTACAGTTTAGGATTAGGTTTAGTATTAGATTTGCCTTCATTATAGCTGTAACCACAGTTAGATATTTAAGAATTTATAATTTTACTTGCATTTTAGTAATTAATTGTTGTTGCTTTTATGTATAATGCTTTTATGTCGCATTATTTTTATGTGTATGTTTGATTTACCATGTTACGACCTGTAGTTACAACAATATACTACTATTACACTTCGTAGCAGTCATCTACAAGGCATTGAGGCGGCACTCTATTGACTGAGGAAGAGCCAATACAGCTAAAGAATTAAGATCTAGAAAGGTGCAATGGCAAAATGTTGCTTTTAGCTTTTAATTTTAAGAATGTGACGGAGAAGAAAATATTCAATTTATTATGGTTCTGAGGTTTATATCTGATTTATTATTTACACAAAAGGATCAACATGTTTTGTAAAGCTTCACAATGCGATTAAAAGCCTGAAATCTATATGGCTATTTGATTAGGATTGTTCAAACCTGCTCCTGTTGGCTGAAACAGTGTGGGAGATGGTATACGGCAGCTCAGGGGAGACATTGTTTCTCCCCCTGCTATGTGAGAGCCTCTGCTGGATCTCATTTGTTTCTATTCACAAAAGGGACCCTGGATCCAACCCAGCTTATTGAGCCTTTCATGTATACATGGGTGCTCATCAGATATAAATAAAAAACCTCACAGAGAATGGATTTTGATAAGAAAGTGCAAGGAGTGAGGGTGTTCTGGAAGACAAGTTTAAAATATGTCTCACTTTTTAATAACAATAAAATTGACTTGTGGGGAGGGGTTTTGAAAGGAAAAGCCAGTTATAATAAATAGTCGTCTGTGGGATGTGCTACTATGCTTTGTAGATTCTTTTCTGACAGAGAAGTTTCTAAGGAAAATCCATTTACAAATAAAAAGCATAATTTCATGAGAGATGAGAAATACAATTGATGTTGAGTCATTTCATCTATCTCTTTTTTAAAGCTTTTTTTAGAATTTGTAGATTGCTGCTACTTATCAACGAAACATATCGCCAACAAAACTGGCAGACATTAGGCAACTTTTATAGCCAGTTCTGAAAAAACAATGTGCTATGCTAAATATGTTCTAAGAGTCATTTGCCATTTTGCACCCGAAAATATGAACTGCTGATCAAATTTAAGGGCAACTAGTATTAGTCCAGGTCCTAAAGAGTCTTTAAAAGTTATACTCCACCCACTTCATCTTGTATTTAAAAAAAACATATTAAAAGTTTAGCAAGGCCCTCTTTTGTCCTTACATAGGGTTCTTTTTTATGTTGTTTGAACAGGTGTGAATTCCCACTTACACCCCCCACTAAAAATACAGGGATGGAGAACCCCACACATACATCATCTTCCCAACCTGCAGTTCGCTTGGAAAGCTCTTCAAAGTTCAAAATTAACTTTGAATGTTTTGTTTTTCAAAATATTTCCATTTTATTAACTCAATTACAACATACTAGCCATCTCACCGAACCCTACCTTGGCACTTCCCTCTTAATTAAAATCAAAGATTTTAAGTTCATCAAAATGCTCAAGAAATTTCAGAGAGGGCAGTCTAATCACAGAAACCATTAAATCATTAGAGTTACAACTTTGCTTTATGTGTGAAAAAGAGATATGGCGTCATAGCTATTTTGTTCTGTTTAGACAGATATGTTAGCCTCTTCCATAGGAAAACAGTTTATTGTAGGGATATGCCTATCCCAAGATGCCCATGTTAGAGAGTCAGTATGCAACTCACGATTAACTGAAGTTTCTGTCTATTTGGCTAAAAAGTTTCACCACTGAAAAATACTCAGTGTTGCTCTTCTGTAACATCATCACTGCTGAAATCAGTGAGGTCAGTTTTGCTGAATCCAAGGCCCTATCAAATCTTTCCACTTCTGACAGCCTTTTCATCTTAGCATATCAGCCAAAATGCATTTTTATAAATGTGTGCAAGCTGCTGCAAATAATCCCTGTCCAATCAGGCATTTTTCCTCCAATGAGATTAAAACAATTTAGATTTTCATTTGGCTGTAGCTTAGGTGAAGCCTAAGTTGCTGCCTATACAGCTTTAAAATCACTCCACTGGCTGCCAATTAGTTTCCGGGCAAAGTACAAAGTGTTGGTCATCACCTTTAAAGCCCTACATGGTTTGGGTCCAGGTTACCTGTGGGATCGCCTTTTCCCATACAATCTGCCCCGCGCACTCAGGTCCTCTGGGAAGAATTTGTTACAGTCAGCCAAAACTAGGCTGACAACAGTTACCCAGAGGACCTTCTCTTCTGCCGCTCCCAGACTGTGGAATGGCCTGCCGGAGGAGATTCGTCAACTTAATAGTCTTTTTGACTTTAAGAAAGCCATAAAGACTGATCTCTTCTGGCAGGCCTACCCAGTTGAATTTTAAGAGTTTTATTGGTATTTTAATAATGTGTTAGTTTTATGTGCTTTTAATCAGTTTTATGTATTTTATATTTGATGTTGTTTCCCGCCTCGATCCAGAGGGAGAGGCTGGTAAGAAATAAAATTATTATTATTATTATTATTATTATTATACATCCATAAGCACATTCAGGCCCTGTACAAAGAGAACACAAGAATTGCATGATGCTGGACTTTGATGAGCATAACTACAGGAGGACTGAGAGGAAACAAAAAAGCATTTGGAAGGGTTCTGCAAATAATAACTAATAGTCCATGTGATCAGACATCAATTCAGATGATCCTCCAAACAATGGTTTGTAAGACTGAATGACCTGTGAGCTTGCACATCCTTCCTCCCTGTGAGAGAAGAGATTAAGCTTGCACTCTGGGTGGGCCATGGACAAGAAGGGGCACATCCTTAACAATATGGGCAAAAATTTAAATAGGGGGGGCACTCAGCCAACTGGGTGACCTTGAGCACTTTCCTCAGCTGAGAAGCACTCAATATCACCCAATTAGCCAAGAGACCTCAGGGATTTAAAGTGCACCACAGCTTTAGGGGATCCCCTCCTTCTAATGCACCATTCCCTGAGTTTGCAGGACCCTGTTTTCATATAAAAGTGCATGCCACCCCAATTTTTCTACCACAAAGGGAATAACTGCTTCTACTTTGACAGCTGGGAAAACAGAAGTGCTTACAGCAATTGAAGAGAAAAAGAGGGTGGTGCTTCAGGTACCCTTAAAAACAGTTGCTGGGGACTTGGGCAAGTGACGTTCCTAGCAGGGCAGCACCAAGGTTCAGGACAATGCAAACAACATTTGGAATACTCTTGCTATGTGTGTGATCTACATCCTATTTCCTCACCTGTCAACTGTGCAAGGCCATCAAAACAGCCTTGCTACAATTGAGCCTTGACTGTTCCCTTATTTGTTTGACATACAAGGGAGCAGCCAAGGCAAGCCCCGATATTTTGGATATTCACAGTTGCAAAAGTGTGCAACAGGAAATAACTAATTTTTTTTTAAAAAGGGGACACAAAATGGAGCTCGGAAAATGTAAAAATAAAAAAATCCCAGTGCCATTTCTTCAAAAAAATTTAAAATAAAGGCTCTGACTGTGATCAGGTTCACAGTTGGAGTGGGGATGGGAGCTTGGCAGCAGACAAGATGGGTTCTGCCCCCAAGCGCCCTGGGCGGAGACAGAATGGTGGGAAACAAGCAAAGCACTATGGGTGGTGTGTCCAATAGTCTGTCAGGCATACCAACCATGTACTGTGGTTTGTTCACAAAACAACCCACAGTGCGCCAATTGTGGGTTAGTGTGTTATGCAAACACACCCATTGTGTTCCTTTTCCCAGTAGGAAACTTACAGCAGTGATCAACATACTTACATTATTCTTAGTTACATTTGATCTCTGGCAGGAACTCCATGTTTACTTTGGCTTCAGGTGGCTCCAAAAAGTTGTTCTACAGCAGTTATGGTGTCAGCTGAGAGATGATCAGCTGAGTCCTGGTTTAATATATTTCACACCTTAAAATGTCTTCCACTATTATTTTATAACCTCTGGATTATAAAATAACAAATGAAAGAGTGCAATATATTAAAAACCAAGCTTACCCGACCCTCTATGGGCCAGCAACATGCTTCAGCAAGGGTCCATGACAATAATGATGCAAAAGCATAGTATTATGGAAAAGTCTCTTATCAGAATGAGAGCTATTTGGTTGCAAGTGTGGTATGAATGCCCTAAAGACTGGGAAGAAAAGCAAAGTCTCTTCAGCTGCGTTAAATGCCTCTTTCTAGTTCTGAAGTAATCGGTTGACAGATACTGAGTCTTATATCTCCATTGACATTATCTTTCCTTCACCCTCAGGGATTTTAATATTTCACCCTTAATATTAAAGAAATGCAGATTATTTATAAATATTGGAAGGTAAAGTTACAGTGTGGCAAACTAAGAAATCATTGAAACAGCATCCTTGCTGATAATAGAAAAATTCGTCTTCCTTCAAATTAAAGCTTCGTGCAAGGAAACTCTCCCCAAACTTGATTTCATTGTTCTTCTAATCACATATACATATTCAAACGAAGCTATCTGTGTATTTTGTTACAATTCTCCAATTATTTTCTCACCAACAAGAAATGAGAAAAACCTTAATAAGAATATTATTTTCCCATGTAAAATAATGACTTTGTATGACACATCTAGAATAAATATGAGATGATATAATGGGAACTGCATTTGTATAGCGTAGTCTTTTTAAATGATCTTGTACTAGGAAAGTTTAAACTAGGAGCATATATGTATAGTTTCCCGGTGAGAATAATCCAAGAAGTTAACATTTGATTTCATCTTTTATTTACAATTTTACTTTTGCTTTCAAAATGGAAAAAAAAATAGTCTTAAGACATTATCATGCAAAATGTCTAATGGTTGAAAATAGGCAGACCTAATATCCAATTAACAGCCAATTAAAGCAGCCTGAGACACGGATTAGTATCTGGTGAAGATTTTGACCTTCACATTTTTCTTGCATAAGCAGGAAGGTACTTGCAAGGCAAGCAGCTTTGCCTCTCATATTATCCTGTTCCCCTGTCAGTCCACCTAGCACTTCCGCCCCCCACCCCCAGCTTACTATAATTACCAGATCTGACATAAAGGTTCTGTTGAGTAGATCTGATATATTAAATAGTTTTCAAAATTAAATTTAGAACAGTAGCTTATTTGCCTTTAAGTAATATAATTCTCTCTAAGGAGTGTATAAGTAAGTGCACTTTATGCAAAATATTTATCCTAATAACTACAAGATCACATCTAAATCTGAAGAGATTTGATTTTAAAGAATTGCTTTCAGAAATAAAATTAGTCCAAGTGTAAGAGCACAACATACAAAATGGAACTTTTCTTTTGCAAGCTGCATTTCTAACACAAGGGGAATGTGAATATGATCTGTTACAATATGGCTACATATCAAATACAGCTGTAACATACAGCTAAAAACTACCCGCTTTTTGAAATTGGGTATAGAAGTAAACTCAGTTACTACTACACATTTTAATTACTTACCACCATATTATAGGCATCAGGAACCTCAATTTCAAACTGAAATGTTCCATTTTGATAATAACCTTCATCTGTTAAATGAAACAGTAGAACTTAAAACAAAATATGCAATATTTATTTATGTGTTTAATTTCTTAGCTTCCTTTCAATATTTTCTCAAGGTGGTTTACACTATAATACATACAATTCTAGATCAATAATAAAAACCATAAATTCATAAATAATATTTAAAACCAATTTAAAAACAGTATCAAAGCAGCATTTATAATAAAGACATTCAACTGAAAGCTTAAGAAAACAAACCCTCTTAAAAACAGTAACAGATAGGGCTAGCTGTGTATCTCCGGGGGGGGGGGGGAGCAGATTTCACAGAGCAGGGGCCACCACTGAGGAGGCCTTATTTCTAGTGCCTGTCAACCTTACAGGTCTTACTGGAGGACCAATACCATAGGGACTTTGATGATGATCTTAACACATGGGCAAGTTCATACAATTGTGGGAGGCCCCTGAAGTAACCTGGACCCAGCTATTAAAGCTTTAAAGATCAAAACCAGCACTGCCACTTTTAGGGTATAAATACAATTCCTTCACTCAAAGAAGCATTTATCATTTCTGAAATCCAAACTTCCAGCCCTGCCCTAGCCGATTATAAAGGTCAAGAGCAAGGCTCTAGAATGCAGGTGGACCAGATATGGTCCTCAGTCCATATCAGGACCAGATACTGTCAAAAGTATGGCATCGAAGTCAGCACAGATGAGAGTAATTTTAGCAGCAAAATGCAACATACATGGGGCACAGCAAGCCTTAAAGGGTTCCACTACCTGAGCCCCATGATCTACATTCAACAGGTGTCTCATCACTCAAAAAAGCTCTAGTGGACAGTATTGTGCAGATCCAATGGTGGCAGAAAATATTTCTTTTCATTTGCATGAATTTGTACCTGTGCAAATGTGCACTTTAGGTTATGGGGGAAATGCACATTTTTGGATGTTTTCTTTAATTTTACTCATTTTCCAAAGGTTTATTTGTGATACCCCTATTTGGTGCATCTGGGATTTTCCCTCCCCTGGGTGAAATTGTGCAGGGTCTTGAAGGTGGAGGTGGGGGGGGGGGGGGCTGCCCATGATGTATGGTCCCAATCCTGCAAATTTTCATGGTTTTATAAAGCGGCGGCAGCAATATGATGCCATCTTTACAAGCAACTTTATATGGCAGCACATTAACACACGGTGCCCAACAGATGCCACAATAATCCATGGCGGGTTAAATAACACCTACTGTAGACCGTGGGTTATCAGAGTTGGTTATTTCGGACAAATAATCCATTCTGGGTTAAAAAATTCCTGACAGATAACACAATAACCCACAAAATGTTAAATAATCCATGACGGGTACCCATCATGGGTTAGTGTTTTGTCTGAACCCAGTTTATATGATAAATATAAAGAAAGGAACAGTCTGGCTAAAGCCCCAATTGCAGCCACATATGATTCAAATTTCAGTAAGAATATGCTATTAGGAAATTGTGATATTTGGAAACGAAAAGGCATGTGTGTATATATATGCTTATTCAAAAAGAAATATTTTTGATCACATGAGGAAATGAAACAAGTAGTGGAAGTAGACTATTTGCCATGCTATGAATATCTTCAATTAAGGGAATACTAAAGGAAAATAAGATGAAACTGATATTACTTAAGAGGCTGTACAAACTTTGAAAGTCTATCTTTTGGGGTGTCAGGTTTTCTTGGTGGAGTGGGAATGGACAGGCATGGAAACTTTGGAGACAGTGTCACTGTGGATCAGGGAGCTGAATAGTTGAATTTCACATACTGATCCAGAATCATCATCCAAATTTGTGTCATCAATTTCTAGTTCTGTTTGTTTGCTCTGTCTTAAAACTTTTAAGACTAAGGGAGAGGGAGGGAGTGCAAAAAGCATCAAGGTTTTTTTTAAAATGCAAACTGAGCTTTATTATAATGTCCAAGCTCTAACAGTGCCATCTAGTGCCTACAAATATGCAATACAACATTCCAAAGTTACCAAAACAAGTAAAAACAGTTCACTAGTTCATTTCACAAAGTGCTGGCTAACACAGATTCAAAGGGAGCATTGAAACGACACGACCACATTGGCATGGTAGCAAACAGAATTCTTTTTCATTCAAGTAGAAAAGCTTGCAACTTACCCCAGCACAACTGAGTCAATAAAATTTATTTTCAACCATAATGATATGGCCAACATGACAATACTAATTACATTTCAAAGTCCATGTTTTGTATATAAAAACAGCATATTGTTTTTTGTGTGTGTGTAAAAGTGTAATTTAATGTTATATGAGAAATATAGCGCTGAATCTAATTGTGCCATTCCACTGATAGAACCAGCTCCCCCTGCCTGTGCATGCTCTCAAAATCTACTCTGGATGCAAAGGAAACCCTCTAGAGCAGATTTTCAGGAAGCATGGAAGAGAAAGCCCTGTTGTGGTAGTGGAAGTCGGCTACATGATGTTGGATTTAACCCACAAATGGTAATTCATTTGTTAACTGCAGCAAGGTTGGCCATAAGCCATGATGGAAAAAGGTGAAACTACCATCTATCAATGATTGTTTGCTGACATGGTTGAATTAATATTGCGTTAGACAATGAAGATGAGTGGACAACCAACTTGAGAAGTTGAGCATATTTACAGTGCTTTGAAATAATGGAGTACAAGATGCAATCCAACATTATTCTCTATTAGCGATTTGATAGAATAATTGTATGTTAGGAGTTTTATGGTGTGTGTATGTGTGTTATACAGTTTGAACTATTTTGATGTTACTTTAATCAATGTATTCTTTAATTTAATGTATTCCTAATTCTTTAAAATATGTTTATATCTGCATGTAAGTTTCTGAATGTAAATTCATATTTCTTGATATTTATATTAAGAACCTATCTTCTTATATTGATTCTAATTTATTACTTAATGTATTCTATATCTAGTATATTTTATTTGGCTTAAAAATATAACATTTTTTTTCCAAATAATTTTTGTTTTAGTACCTTTATGATTTGCCACTCATTTTTTTTCTTAATTGGTGCAGCCTTTTTTGAATAACATAACTTTGATGGCCAAGTATGGCTGTAAGTTAACCATCATAATATAAATATCTTTTTACCCACTTAATCTCTATTTCTGCTCAATTGACAAGCTTTTAATTTAAGTTTATCAACTAATTTAGCATAAGACATAAAACCATGTGCATTCTGCGCTCACGGTCACTTAAAAGTTAACATCATTTCAATATGTGTTTTAAAAAGATTACCTGGGTTTACTGTTAGGAGAAAATAATGGAGTTTATTTGGGTCAGGGAAGTTCACTTCACACGTACCTGAAAATGAAAATAAAAATCTGAAAATAACGGAAAACTGTGGTGTTTCTGATTGGAGCCACATGGGAAAGAAAGGGGAAGAGACCCAAAAAGGTGCATAGAAGGTAATGTGTTGCCCAACATGTTTTGAGTATTATAACTCTTCCTCAGGTGTGACTGAATCAGTTTTTTCTAACAAAAACCAATACCATCTTCAATCTCTTTGAAAAAACAAAGGATCTCCTCTCTCAAATTGCTTGTTTATTTTTTAACCCACTCTTTACAGTGATATTTCTTAGAACAGCAAACTATTTTGAAATCAAGAACTGCAATAAATACAATGACAATTCCAGCAGGCTGAACAGAAGGAAATGAAAGAAAGAAAGGAAGAGCAAGGCCATTCCATCAGGCCTGAAGAATTTCAGACAAGTTCATATATAAATCTATGTAGCATCTCTCAGCTATCTGAAAATGTATTATATAAAGTTGGAAAACAAGGTTTTGAACATTCCCCAAAAATATGCTGAATAGTGTACTTACAAGGTAAATTTACTTCAAGTTCTGCAACTTCTGTTAAAAATAAAAACATCAGTCAGTGTCCATTTTATTTATTTATCATCTTTCCCTATCCAATTTATAAAATTGCTACAATAAAAAATCAAGGACAAAAATGATATATAGAATTTTACACACTGACTCTTAATTTATGGAACCATGCAACAATTCATAATAAGGCAACACAAATATTAGCAATCCATAAGATTTCATTAAAACACAACTAAGCAAAAAACAACAACTTAGTAAAGACAGACAACAAATCAGTATATAATTACAAAAACATAACAGAATTGTCAAAACGAACGATTTTTCCTACATTAAGGATTCATGTTTAGAAAGAAAAATGTCCTACAACTACCAACATTCCCTAGCTCATTATCAATCCAGAAAAATGTGTTTTACATTCTCTAGAAAATGGCATACAAACCGTATGTTTACCTATTAGAAGACTTGGAATGATTTCGCTTTGAAAAGGTGAAATTCATCACGCTGGCTGTAATCATAGTACTTCTTTGGTCAAGCCCTACTTACACCAAACTACAACTATAGTTGCAATTCTGTGTAGTGTGGATAGGGTGCTATATTTTTTGTATAAAATGGGAGAATAAACCTTGCTTAAATAAGGCACTGGTCTGATCCAGATGTCACAATCAAACCATGGGTTGGTTGTTGGGAATGTGCAATTTAGCAAACTTTAGGAGAATACTGATACTTTATGCATGAAATGGTGTTACCTTTAACAAGCAATTTATCTCTAACTGACACTCTTCGAGTAGAATCAGAAGCTGGGTTGGATGTACGGGGGCCCTTGACACCATCATCCCGTTTTAGTTTGCTTGCCAGTGTTAGCATTACTGCTATCTTCAGTCTAAAATAAAGGTATTGAATTAAAAGTGAATCAGTTATTTTGTCCAAGATTTTACCTCTCTTTTCTTCCAAAAGTAAGGTTCAATTACACGGAAGCATTTTTTTCATGCTTAGCTTTTCCAGTATGACTTATGCATCACAATAGGCTCAATACACAGAATTTTTATCTTTTAAAAAGAAAATCCTTGGTATGAACACATGATGCTTCACTACACTGAGTTAGACCAATGGTCCATTTAGCCCAGTACTATTTACTTTGAATGGAAGCAGCTTTCAGGTTACCTGAGACTTTTTACTGGAGACTGAACTTGGGGCTTTCTGTATGAAAAGCATGGGCTCTACCACTAAGCTACAGTCCCTTCCCATAATCATCTTAATTATTGTGGCCCTTGCTGTCAAAGCAGTATAATTACTGACTAATAGGAAAGCCAGGGAAATGTACAAATTAAATATAAAATATAGCACCTAGTAAGTGAATAAGTAACTTAAATTAGACCCCCTAGAAGGATTCGCTTTGGCGCCTGACTGCCCGATTATGTGCATATTCGCAGAAGCGCATTTACTCCTTATACCTCTGTACGAGAGGCGGTGAAGCGCATTACGGGACGACCGAAACGCGCTTTAAACTTGTTGACATGCGGAAAATCGCATGTTTACATGGCGGTAAGGCGCTTTAACTGCCGCCGTAAATTAAAACTCGCGGTTTAACGCACATTTGATAATGCACATAATCGGAAGTTTAAAGCCCCTCAGCCCCCAAGTTGCACTCCTCTCTTATAGAGGTAAAAAATTTAATCAGCCTTGAAAGAGCTTTAAACCTCTCTTGTAGAGGCAGCCTCAGAGAAGAGAAACAAGATAGTCTAACAGTGCAAGTCTACTTAGAACAGAGTACTGTGTAGTTCAATGGGACTTACTCATGAGTTATGTACACTTGCAGTGAAGGAAGCTCCATTGAACAGTGGGATGTAAGTCCAAGTAAACACAAAAAATCAGAGTAATTCCAGTATCAGAGGCAGTTAGCCTATGTACATCAGTTGCTGGGGGACATGGCCAGGAGGGTATCCTGCTTGTGTCCAGCTTGTGGGTTCCCAGTCAAAGCTGGTTGGCCACTTTGTGAACGGAATGCTGGACTAGATGGACCTTTGTTCTGATCCAGCACGGCTCTTCTAATGTTCTTAAAATAACAGTATGAAACCAAGAAGGTGAAACCACTATGTCAGATAAGATATTAATAGTTTTTTGCTCCAACGTTCCAAATTTGAGAAAATGAAACAGAAACAATTCTACAAAATCACCACAAGTATATGATTCCCCATCAAACATTTTAAAGGAAAAACTGTGCTCAATCTTGGAAGACAAGAAAGATGGTACACAAGAGCGATGCTGGATCAGACCAAAGGTCTATCTTGTCCACTATTCTGTGTGAAGAGTGATCAATCAGACCCCATGGGAACCCCACGAGCAGGACATGAGTACAGCAGCATCCTCACGCTCAAGTTCTCAGCAACTGCCATACAAAGACATACTGGAGGTAATATGTAAGCCATCAGGACTAGTAGCCATTGATAGCCTTATCCTCCATGAATTTGTCTAATCCCCTTTTAAAGCTATCCATGTCAGTGGCCATCACTACATCTTGTGGAAACAAATTCTATAGTTTAATGTGCTATGTGAAATATCCCCCACCATTCAGCTTAATGAGATGGTTTCAGGTTCTAGTATTGTGTGTGAAAGAGGAAAACTTCTATCTACTTTCTCCACACCATACATATTTTTACACCTCTATCATCTTTCCCCTTACTTGCCTTTTTCCTAAGCTAAACAGCTCTAATCCTTTCCTCACAGGGGAGATGCTCCAGCCTCTTGATAATTTTGGTTGCCATCCTTTGGTAGAACAAAAATAAATTGTGCAGATGCCCAAGCAGGATTGGAAAAAGATGAGCAAGGACCTCCAACACCAATCACTATTTCTAAAACTCTTTGGTAGGACAACAGGTTCCCACATTTTATTCTTCCTGCAAGATACTCTAACACATCTACCTTATCTGTTGGGCATTTGTTAATATGCACTCTGTTGCTTTTTCTCCTCTCCCCACATTCTGTAGAATTTAGGAGTGTATCCCTTTATGCTATGGAGATTCACATGTCTTAACAAAAACAAAAAAACAAAGCTCATGGCATGGGCAAGGGCCCCCTTTAACTTTGCAACAAGACAGAGTACTCTGGGTAACTGGTTTATTGCAGCAAGTGCTTTTGCAAGCAAGAACACACCTGCAGGGATAAGCAACTGGATCCTCTCCAATGTTTTGGACTACAACTTCCATAAACACCAGCTAGCACAGTCAAGAATTAGGTGACTTGCAGTCCAAAACAACTGGAACACATTTGGTTGTCTACTTTTGGCCTATTTCATTGTATGTATGATTTGTAAATCTGCATGCATTTAAACGAAGGCATGTAACATATAGGAAGGCATTTTAGAGCTAGAAGAGTGCAAAGAAAGGCATTCCAAATTGCCATATAGCTGGAGCACTTTCCCTTATGAGGAAAGGCTGACACGTTTCAGGCTTTTCAGTGGCGTGTTTTTAAGGCAACGTGGGATGCTGCAAAGGTTAATAAAATCATGGATGTTGTGGGAAGAGAGAAGTTTGTCTCATTTATTACTAACACTTAAAGTTATGGGATGGGAAGTAAGATTAAAGACAGCCAAAAATCAATACTCCCACACAATGCATTGTTGATTGATAGAATTGTCTGTCATAGTATGTGATGGAAACTTAAATAGCCATTAGATCAAGTTATAAAAGATAGCTATCCTGAATAACAACCATTAAGTCTTCTTTTATCTTTTTATTGTTCACTGCTCTGGAGTCCATTCAGATTTGGTCTATAAATGCTGTAAATAAATAAATAAAGTCTAAACAAAACCTCCAGATTCAGAGGCAGTCGGCTGTTTTCATGTCCTGCATGTGGGCTTCCCAGAGACCATCCAGTTGGGAATACGACGCTGGACTAGACTGATCTTCCAAAGGTAAGATAAGAAGACATCTGTTGAAGTCTAGCTCTGCTAGATCAGACCAAGTATCCATCTTCCCCATCCTTCCCCATCCTGTTGCCCTTAAAAAAAAAGTTAATAAAAATAAAATAAAAATGAACGAAATGAAGTAAATGTATAGGATGCTAGATATCCTAGCTATCTCCTTTAAAGCGCTTGGTCTGATCTAGCAGGGCTCTTGTATTTTCAAAAGACTTCTCTGCCTAGCCATGGCAGCTGAGAATTATGGGAGTTGCAGTCCAACACATGGCGGTTGGACTCCAGGAAGGCCACCGGTGAGGCAGGACGACCAGGACAGCAGCAGGCGCCTCAGGTGGCACCCTCCCGCTGGCCCTTCAGAACATCTAGAGCCCCTCACCGCCTCTACGAATTTCTCCAGCCAGTGTGAGACCCACCTAAGCCAGGGACCGTCACCATCGCCTCTAGTGTCAGTGAAACCCAGTTAAGTTGGCCGTACAGCCTTGGCGAGCCCGAACCGACGGAGGAACCGGGAGCGGGGAAAGGAGCCTGACCGGGGGGGGGGGGGGGGAGGCTCACCTGCTCGAAAGGTGGGGGGAGGGGAGAAGGGGAAAGAGAAGTTGGCGGGAGGGATCATGAGGTAACGGGGCCGGTTAACGGGGCCTCCCACTCCGCTCGCGCGGGAGCTCCGGGGGGGAGAGGCGGAGAAGGGGGATCCCGTCACGCGCAGCAGCGCCGCTCACCTGGAGGAGACGGCTGTCAAGTCGCGAGCCCCACGCCAGAAGCTGGAACCGCCGCCAGGACCATCCCCGGCGAACTCCCGCTTCCTCCTCCTCCCCTTCTCCAGCAGCGGCAGCGCCGCCCGCCCACGACCCACCGAACCGGAAGTGAAAGGAATGAGCAAAGCTTCCTAACGGATCACTCGAACGCAGAAAGGAAAGAAAAAAACCCGCCCCCAACACAAACTTTTGAGACGCGGCGAGGGAGTTTGCGCGTGCGCGTTGTAAGGAACAGCCCTTCACAGAGGAGGGAGGAAGGTTTTCTAGCCTCTCGCGAGAGTACAACCCGGCCCGAGAGAGGAGATTTTGTTGTCGCTTTCCTCGCGGTCGCCATTTTAGGAGAGGAGGGGGGCTTGCGGTTAGTTTGTGCCGCTACGGGAGCCTCTGGTTCTCCTTAAAAGGGCAAATGACAGCCGGGGGGGGGGATTTACTTCGGGGAAACGGCAGGTGGGGGGGCAGAATTATGTTCTCCGTCATGCCGTTGCCCTCATTCAATTCTGTCCAAAAAAAAAGTTAGGGGGGAGAGAGAAGCGGTTCTCAGGATCCTGAGGTACTTTATTAGTATAATACGCCCAACGCGTTTCGGCCTGTAAGGTTTTATGTCGGAGGCCTCCTTCGAGGGGTTGGTAAGGTAAGTCAGTTGCCGGCGAACATCACGAGAGAAATTTCTTCAAACTTATTTTACCAACCCCCTGAAGAAGGCTTCCTAAATAAAACCTTACAGGCCGAAACGCGTTGGGCGTACTATAATAATAAAGTACCTCAGCATCCCGAGAACCGCTTTCTCCTTTTTTTTTTTTTTACGTTAGTGGGTGCTCTCCTCCCCTTGGTTTTTCTAATTCTATTCTGCCCGCAAGCGGGGAGCTGGTTGCTTTTCGAAGTCCTCCAAAGAGATAGCAGAGACTCTCCAGTCTACTTCAGCTCAGTCCTCCGCATACTTATCTTTAGCCCCCTTCCAAATTCTGCCAACAAATTGCAGTTCATGTCCATGTCCAAAGTAAACGGGGTGCCGGAAAATTGTGCCTGGGGGGAGTGTGCCGCAGATCTTCCCCTGTCCCTCCGTAGAAAGAAAGAAATGTGAATAATAATAATAATAATATATTTATTTATTTCTTATCCACCTTGAGGTGGGGAACAACATCAAATCCAAATACATAAAACTGATTAAAAACATATAAAACGAATACATTTTAAAATTAGACAAGGTAGGCCTGCTGGAAGAGATTACTCTTTATCGCCATTCCACAGTCTGGGAGCGGCAGAAGAGAAGGTCCTCTGGGTAACAGTTGTCAGCCTAGTTTTGGCTGATTTAAATAAATTCTTCCCAGGGGATCTGAGTGTGAGGGGCGGATTGTATGGGAGAAGGTGATCCTGCAGGTAACCTGGACCCAAACCATGTAGGGCTTTAAACGTAATGACCAACACTTTGTACTTCACCTGGAAACTAATTGGCAGCCAGTGGAGCGATTTTAAAACTGGTGTAATGTCACCCCTAGGTGTACCGGTGACCAACCTGGCTGCCATATTTTGAAGTAGTTGAAGTTTCCAGACTAGGCACAGAAGTTGCCCTATGTACAGCGCATTGCGGAAGTCGAGCCTCAAAGTTACCAGTGCATGCACTACTGTCTTTAGGCCTTCCAATAGCAGAGTTGCTAGCTTTTTCTTTCTGGCCCTTTGCCTGTACCTTCAAAGCCTGTTCAAAGTTTTTATAAAAACTTGACAAATTTTTACTTAAGGCTTTCCCTGGCAAGGAAGTAAAGGTGGTTGCGAAATGGAGCCTCCATGCACAGATGCAGTATATGGAGTGAGTGAGAGAGAAAATTGATTAATGTGTGTTACAGGAGTGAGCGTGACAGAGAATGTCCAAAGCCAGGGTTAACCTCAACCACTCTTGACTTTCACCCAGTGATACCATATGTCACCCAATACATTGCCACCAAAAAGTCTCCCCACCTGTGCTTTAAATAATGTGTGCTAGAACTAATAAGGGGATGGCTGTTCCCTTTGTGTCCTCCTTATGAGTTACAGAGGATTATCTGGCTAGCCACAGATGGAAACAACATACTAGTAGGTCATTGATTATGCCATTGCATCTGAAGTAGATCCATGGAATTATATCTGTTCACTACACCAGTCAGGCATTTGGGAAATATTTGTTATTGTAGAGCTCTCCTTAAAGTCTGAGGCCTTAATTTTATATGTACAAGAAAGGCCAGCCCTTTACAACAATCTCAATTAAGCATCAAACGTCCATTTGTTTTCATGTGTGTTCATTTTAATTTAGAAAAAAAGAGTGTGTTGTTACGATCAAGCGTTTGGGAAACACTGGTTTAGCAATTAGAGTAACCTCCAAGAATTCACAGGCTGGTCATCGCTAAGCTAAGGCATTAGACTTGGAAGTAGAACTCAGTTTAAAGTGACTTTGGTCATGAAATATATTGGGTAACCTTAGGCAAGTCAGTGGCAGCATTTGGAAGACACGATAATCAACGGGGGTGGGAGGGACAATCATCAGTTGTGTTGATTATCGTGTCGTCCGAATGCTGCCAATAACTTACTGTCCATTGCCTCTTCCCCCCTCCGTTGCCTAAAATGTCCGAATGCTGCCGATCAGCAATACAACAGACAATTGTCCCCCCCCCCACCCGTTGTTTATTGTGTTGTCCGTAACAGGCCATTCACTCTCAGGCAAACTAATCTCACAGAGTTGCTATAAGAACCAAATGCGAATGCCCATTTATGCCCTTCATATTGGGGGATTCATATCGGCTGATATGGCTGATATGGCAGCTGCTCAAGGCCATTTCACACGTGTATATTCTACAGTATTAAATAGTCAATACGTCAATACGATGTAGCAACCGCTGGGCCGACCCATTTTCAAGGGGCCAGGAGAGGACGGAACAGAAGTTAGTAGTAAATTTGTCCTCTAGAATTCTTTCTCATGATGAATGCAACACTCTCAATTTAGGCTTGAGTTTTGTTCCAACTGTCCACTACAATGCCTTTCAAACTAGAGTGGATTTATTTCGATTTACACGTTTAATCAAGTTACGTGATTTATTTGGCTGGACTACCTACATGGGATCGCCCTTTAAACCTAGATCAACTTTCATCCTGGTGACGTCCAATCCCAATATCAAAGTGTTTGAACAAGTTGTGGAATGGGACATACAGGAACTCGAAAAATCACAGAGAAGAACCTGGTTTAATCTCACTAAAAAACAAAAAGACATAGTTACTAACTCAGGCTCCTTCTCCCCTGAATCTGATTTTAGAGCCTTCGGTAGTTCGCTGTGATGCTTTTAACGATCATTTCTCAGATAAAATCTCTCAGATAAGAGCCGACTTAGATGCCATTGTTATAGCAGAGGCTGACAGTGGAGTGTCCAGTGACTCCGCAAGTAGGATTACACTTGATCAGTTTCAGTTGATCAGTTTCCAAGGATGTGGACAAGGTGCTTGGATGTGTGAGGAAGACGACTTGCCCTCTCGATCCCTGTCCTTCCTGGCTGGTCGTCCAGGGAGGAGATGCAGTTAGATCACATTTACAACATATTATTAATGCATCTCTCAGGGAGGGCAGCTTTCCATCATGTTTAAAAGAGGCGGTGGTAAGGCCGCTTCTAAAAAAGCCCTCCCTGGATCCCCTGGACCTTAATAACTACAGGCCAGTATCAAATCTTCCATTTTTGGGCAAGGTGATCGAGAGAGCGGTTGCCTTTCAACTCCAGGCAGTCTTGGATGACACTGATTTTCTAGACCCATTTCAAACTGGCTTCAGAGCAGGATACGGAGTTGAGACCGCTTTGGTCGCCTTAGTAGATGATCTACGCCTTAGTATCGACAGGGGGAGTGTGTCCCTGCTGGTACTCCTGGACCTCTCAGCAGCTTTCGATACCATCGACCATGGTATCCTTCTGGACCCTGTGGGGGAATTGGGAATCGGGGGCACTGTGCTTCAGTGGTTCCGATCCTATCTCTTGGGCAGGCTCCAGATGGTGATGCTTGGGGATAGCTGCTCTTCAAAAAAGGAGTTGCTATGTGGTATACCGCAAGGTGCCATCCTTTCCCCAATGCTGTTTAACATTTACATGAAACCGCTGGGAGAGATCATCCGGAGGCATGGGGCGGGGTGCTATCAATATGCTGATGACACCCAAATATATTTCTCTATGCCTTCAACAACATCGTCAGCTAAGGATAGTGTGTCTCCTCTGAACGAATGCTTGGAGGCGGTAATGGGCTGGATGAGGAAAAACAAACTGAAGCTGAATCCAGACAAGACGGAGGTGCTTGCTGTCAAAGGCCCCAACCTGGGTTTGGAGGTGTGTCAACCAGTTCTGGATGGGGTTACACCCCCCCTGAAAGACTGTGTTCGCAGCTTGGGAGTACTCCTGGATCCGTCGCTCCAGATGACAGCTCAGATTGATGCGACGGCCAGGAGTGCCTACTATCAGCTTCGGCTGATACGCCAGCTGCGCCCCTTCCTAGAGTTGGAAGACCTAAAGACGGTAGTGCACGCACTGGTAACTTCGAGGCTCGACTTCTGCAATGTGCTGTACATAGGGCTACCTTTGTGCCTAGTCCGGAAACTTCAACTTGTTCAAAATATGGCAGCCAGGTTGGTCACCGGTACACCTAGGGGTGACCACATTACACCAGTTTTAAAATCACTTCACTGGCTGCCGGTCAGTTTCCGGGCGAAGTATAAAGTGTTGGTTATTACCTTTAAAGCCCTACATGGTTTGGGCCCAGGCTACCTACGGGATTGCCTTCTCCCGTACAATCCGCCCCGCACTCCTAGGTCCTCTGGGAAGAACGTACTCAAGCCAGCCAGAACTAGGCTGGTGAGTGTTACCCCGAAGACCTTCTCTTCTATGGCTCCCAGACTATGGAATGGTCTGCCGGAGGAGGTTAGACAAACTGACAGTCTTCATGAATTCAAGAGAGTCGTGAAGACTGTTCTTTTCCGGCAGGCCTATCCGGATGAATTTTAAATGTTTTAATGATGTGTTTCTCTTGTTTTAATTTTTTAACTTTGTCATGCTTGTATGTGTATTGTGTTCCGTAGGGAGAGGCAGGTTATAAATAATAATAATAATAATAATAATAATAATTAGCTAACGATGAATCAGTTGTGATCAAGGAAGCTGACAAAGGGGGTGCTGTTGTGGTTATGAATATGGAAGACTATATCCAGGAGGCACTTAGATTATTGAATGATATGTCTAGCTATTCACCCATTACTATGGATCCTACTAAACACATTTCTTCAATGATCAGGACCACTGTAACTGAAGCATGGGTGATGGGCATTATCACGGAACCTATAAGTCAATTTTTATTGAATACTTTTCCTCGTGTACCAGTTTTCTATATCTTACCCAAAATTCACAAAACTGGGTTTCCACCTCCGGGACGTCCAATTGTATCAGGTTCAAATTCAATTTTGGAACCACTTTCGCAATATTTGGACCACTTTTTACGTCCATTTGTACAACAAATTCCAGCATATTTAAAGGATACCAAAGATTTCATCAACAAAGTCATGCCCCCTGATGCCATTATGGTAACTCTGGATGTGGGTGCTTTATACACTAATATCCTGCACGAAGAAGCACATATGGTAATAGAAGCAGTGCTGAACAGAAGGGAGGAATTGTTTCCGCCCACGCCCTTTCTAATGGAATTGACAGACATGGTCTTAGAGAAAAATTATTTCAGATTTAAAGATCAGTTCTATATGCAGATCAAGGGAGTAGCCATGGGCAGCTCTTTTGCACAGAATGTGGCTAACTTATTCATGGCACATCTGGAAGAATCTCTGATCTGTAATCCATTACTTAATCCTTTTTTCACTGCAATCATATTTTATAAACGTTTCATTGATGATATATTTTTAGTCTTTAAGGGTAAAGAAGCCCTATTGGATTTTGTCACATGGATTAATTCGATCCATGATACTATTAAATTTACGTTCCAATCTGACAGCAGCAGGCTAGCATTTCTTGATACATACGTTAATAAGATCATGGGCAGACTATTAGTAAGTGTATATAGAAAAAGTACAGACAAGAATTCCCTGTTACATTATACGTCTTTCCACACGCCTCAACTACGCCAGATGTTACCGTATGGACAATATTTATGGTTAAAACACAATTCCTCCTATAGCATGGACTATCATGCAGCTAGGACACATCTAAGACACCAATTATTGGACAGAAAGTATCCAAGTGCCATTATCAAACAAGCAGAATTTAGGGCTGATATGGTCGCACGTGACCAGTTATTACGGAACAAGACCAACATAGATGACAATAGATTAACATGTTCATTTACATATACACACCTTGCATTTCAGATAAGTAGTATAGTTAAGAAACATTGGCACCTGTTACAAGGTATTCCGGGATGTAGGGAAACTCCCAAAATTGGTTGGAGAAGAACCAGCAACTTAAGAGATAAATTGGTACATTCTGATCTGGAAAAACCCTTTCGATCTCCTTTGTCCACTAGGGGGCACTATCGGTGCCATGGTTGCACCATATGCCCATTAGCTTTAGTGACTAGAGAGTATGAAGATCCTATTACTCACTTCGTGTATCAACTTAGACATTTTTCTAACTGTGCCACAAAATTGGCCATATATGTTATTATATGCGCTTGTGGCCTCTTATATATAGGAAAGACCAACCGCCAGGTTCGCACGAGAATCAGTGAACATAGTTCCAAATTAAAGCATAGAATCCTGGAAGCACCTTTTGAGGCCAAACAGCATAGGTTTGATGACTTCAGGTTCTTTGTAATAGACATTGTTCAGTCACATAAATACAACTGGAATTACTATGACAAATTGTTGTTACAACTTGAAGCCAGATGGATTTTTAAACTCAATACAATGGCACCAGAGGGGTTAAATCAGAGTCTTGATTTAGCCCCGTTCCTTTAATCAGTTTATAGTATGGGCTGTTGGCAGGCAATCACTAATTAAGCCAGGGAGGCTTGACAACTAGTATTTATTAAGAACAGCTGGACCTAGCCAACACCCAGGAGCAATTCTAACCAGTATTCTATGGGAGACAGGTCTGTATGGCTGTTTTTATGAATAATCCTGACAAGGTATGCAATATGGGCTTAGGTACTGAATATTTTTTCTCTAATTGAGCAGATAACTGGTAATAAGAACCTGTATATGAAGGTCCCAGTATCTGAAACGTACCCTGGAAAGTCTGGTGCCTACATGGGGGTGAGTGTACTCACTATAAAATTTATGAGTGGGGAGGACTCGAGGTTTCGTTAACGTGTGTTTGATATTATATTAAAGCATGTTCATTATGTTTACAGAATGCTCAATAATTAAAGAAATGTTTCTGAAGAAGAGTCGAAACGAGATAAATACCAGATACTCGTTAAATTAATTGCTGTATACCAAGTGCGATAAACCAATTGCTGTATACCAAGTGCGATTAACAAACTTGTAATAGAAAAACTTCTGTTATCAGACTGGTGATATCAAAAAATGATTACTGTAAACAAATTACTGTTTGAAACTAAACAAATTGTGGTTATCAAACTGTGGTTATCACATGTAATGAAAAAAATTCTGTTATAAAACTGGTGATATCAAATATTATGAGAATTTAAGTTATAAACAAATTTGTTTTTTGAACTGCTGTTAGCACATGTAATGAAAGAATTGCTGTTTTCAAGCTGTTGTTATGATACTTCATGAAAGAAATTAATTATTGTATATTTAAGTAGCAATATTATCTGTGCAGTAAAAACAGACAAGAAAGTGAAACCTACTGTGTGTTGGGAGTCTCAGACGGTGTTTGCAATTTGCATTTAACTGAGCTATTAGCATTATTTCATAACAATTAGTTGCAACCCTTAGCCTTTTTGAGTATTATAATTCATAAATATGGCCCATAATGTTAACGGACAAACTAACAAAACAAATTCATACCTGCAATAATTGAGATGGTTTGGTTTATTGTATGGCTACTCATCTCATTTACAAATAATGAGCTATTGGTTAAATGTTTTCCCAAGAAACGTATGCTATTCTGGTCAAATTATACTTATGGTATGAGGAAATTGAGTCCCATTATAATGACATACTGACTGACTCTTTATCTTTCCTATCATCTTTCAGTTGTTACATTTTGTATATCATTTTTTTCTCTAAAAATTTGATAATTTCCCTATATGTGTGTGTGTAGTTACGCTGACAACACTAACAACAACAACATGTCTGTGTATCTTTATCTGCCATCTGGGGACAGCTTTTCATGCATCTGACAAAGTAGTTATGAGGGTAGCATCCAGCCACTCTTGGCCCAGTGAGACCAGACCACTTTTCCTTGCCACTCAGCAGATGTTCAGCCGGATGGTGAGGAACAGATTGCTGCTAATAGCAGTGAAGAAATCTTGACCAGGGTTACAGCTTTAACCTCTCCCCCTATTAATAGGAGCAGGAGAACTGCAACCTTGATCAGATGGCTGGTGGGGTGGGGAGAGAGAGGTTTTAACCTTGTCCCCCCAGCAATCACTTTCACAGGTAGGCTGTATGCTGGGCTGGGGGAGCACAATTTCTACCTGCTGGGGTGAAGTGGGTCTGACCTCCACTCCAGCAGGGAGATCCTGATCACACTGCACAGGGAGGCTGAGGTTTAAACCTTCCCATTCCTGCACTATGAGACATGGGCTAAAAGAAGTGTGTGTTCACTTTGGTATTTTATTAATATATTAGTTTAATGTGCTTTTAATCAGTTTTATGTATTTTATATTTGATGTTGTTCCCCGCCTCGATCCAGAGGGAGAGGAGGGTAAGAAATAAATGTATCATCATGATGATGATGAGCATGTGTGCAGCCTTCAATCCACTGCCCATCATGCATGTGGGGTGGGGCAAATAAGGTTGCCCAGCCTTGCTCTAATCCTTGAAAGGATCCCCCCAACTGCCACCATAGGGGCTTGCAAGAAATCATCTTGCCCCCAGGGGACAATCCGTTTCCAACAGCGGTGAGCATCCAGGCGCTTCCTACGCTGCAGTGATTTCTTTGGACTGGTTCTGCGTCCAGTAGGTGGCGTTCACCGGGGTATGCTTCGCTCAGCATTCAATCCCCGCTGCTGACGACCGGGTCTCAAAGAGTCTTTCAGCTGCTCATGCGCGGAGTGAACTCCCGTTGCTGGGGGTGAGAGGAGGAGGAGGAGCAGGCGGCAGGCACGTCGCGTCGCAGGCGGCAAAGGGGATTTCGGTTATGGCCATGCAGGCATCGCAGAAGCCGTGCGGGGCTCGGTTGCAGGGACGGGCCGCCGGCGTTTTGTAGGCCGCTCTGATTACCGCTGCAGTGTGCGGGGGCAAAGCGGGCGTCCTCCTCCATGGGGCTAAGCGAGTGGCTGGATGTCTGGTGCTGCTGCTGCCGCCGAGGGAGATGCCTGGGGGATACTGCGCTTCCGGAGAAGGAGCCCCTGGTCAGGTGAGAAGCGCCATCTGTCAAGGATGCCTTAAGGTGGATTCCTGCATTGGACTCGATGGCCTTATAGGCCCCTTTCAACTCTGCTATTCTATGATTCTATGATTCTTCCTCCAAGCCAAGGTTTATCTTTAGCTTCCTCCGAGCCAGGGGCTGAATTTTTAAACTTCAAGAGAGGAGCTGGCGGGCGAGCCTGCCAAGGATGTCCGACACCTTGACCAAATAGCTGTCCTACCACCTGCTAAAGGCAGAGGGGCATGAGGGGTTCGGGGCTGCCCAGGGCAATTCGTGATCCCGAACTGTCCAGTGCTGCTCCTCGAAATCCCCTGCGCTACGGGGTGCGAGTACACAAGAGCAGCCCTGCTGGGTCGGAGGTGGGTCCATCGAGTCCAACATCCTGTTCCCGACACTGGCCTGCCAGACAGTTGCCTCTGGGAAGCCACACTCATCATGTGAACGCAACACCCCTCCACGCCCGTTTGTAGCATTCAGAGGTATAGTGCCTCTGAACATGGAGGATCCATTGAGCTATCATGACATGGCTCGGGACGTCTCTATGCATGTTATTAATCTTCCTGCAAAGTCAAGAATTGGGAACAAGAATTGGGCTCTAGTTACAGAAAGCCAGATTCCGGCTGGACATCAGGGAAAACTTCCTGACTATGAGCAGTACGACAATGGAACCAATTACCTAGGGAGGTGGTGGGCTCTCCCACATTAGAGGCATTCAAGAGGCAGCTGGACAACCATCTGTCAGGGATGCTTTAAGGTAGCTTCCTGCACTGAGCAGGGGGTTGGACTTGATGGCCTTCTAGGCTCCTTCCAACTCTACTATTCTATGATTCTATGAACAACAGGAGAGAATATAAGGGCCCATCCCTTCCAGCATCCTTTCTCCTAACAGTGGCCCTCCAGAGGACGTTGAGGTGTAATTCTCCGCACTGGTGACGTCCAGCAAGACATTCTACACCAAATGACTTCTAGGGTTGCATGGACAGGGCTGGCCTTAGGGATGGGTGAATTTGGGAGGCTGGCAGGGGCACCAAGCTAAGCTGAAGACAAGGTGAGCTGGGTGTGTGTGTGTGTGTGTGCGCGCCGAAGCCCTAGTTAAGCTCAGTGGCTGTTTTTTTAAATGTACTGTCTGCAGTGAGCTAGGGTGGCAAAAAGGAAGTGTCTGTACCCTTTTTTCAAGGCTCTACAGGTTGTTCGGGTGATAATTACAAAAAGGATCTTCCTTCAATTAGCTTTAAAGTATGTTTCTTTTTCAATTTCCACTTTGATGTTATTTGCGCTAGGTAAAAATTAGTGGAACACAAGGGTTACTTTGAGGCAACATTACTAAACACGTCAAATACTGTAAACACTAAGCATTATACGATGAAGATGATGATGATGATGATTAGGGATGTGCACTGGATCGGACCCGATCCACGATCCGAGTCCGGTCCAGTGGGAAATCGGATAAATTATCCGATTTCCGATCCCGCAGCTGGATCGGCCGATCCAATCCGAACCGGTCCGAAAAAGCTCCGAACCGGTTCGGCGGATCGGTGGATCGGCGGGCGCCCACTGGCGCCCACCGCCGCTTCCATTGGCGGGCGCCAGCGGGCGCCCGCCGATGAAAGTGGACAGCGGGGGGGGGGGGAGGAGGGGGGCACTTACCTTCTCGGCCCGGCGGCTCCCGTCCGGCGCCGGCGCCTACTACTACTAGCAGGCTCCGCGGCCTGCTCTAGGGTGGCGCGCCGGGTGATGTCATCACCCGGCGCGCTACTCTAGAGCAGGCCGCGGAGCCTGCTGGTAGTAGTAGGCGCCGGCGCCGGACGGGAGCCGCCGGGCCGGAAAGGTAAGGAGGGGGTGCGTGGAGGGGAGGAGGGGGCGCGCGGAGGGGGGAGGGGGGAGGGGGGCCCTTACCTTTCCGGCCCGGCGGCTCCCGTCCGGCGCCGGCGCCTACTATTCCCAGCAGGCTCCGCGGCCTGCTCTAGGGTGGCGCGCCGGGTGATGTCATCACCCGGCGCGCTACTCTAGAGCAGGCCGCGGAGCCTGCTGGTAGTAGTAGGCGCCGGCGCCGGACGGGAGCCGCCGGGCCGGAAAGGTAAGGAGGGGGTGCGTGGAGGGGAGGAAGGGGCGCGCGGAGGGGGGAGGGGGGCCCTTACCTTTCCGGCCCGGCGGCTCCCGTCCGGCGCCGGCGCCTACTATTCCCAGCAGGCTCCGCGGCCTGCTCTAGGATGGCGCGCCGGGTGATGTCATCACCCGGCGCGCTACTCTAGAGCAGGCCGCGGAGCCTGCTGGAAGTAGTAGGCGCCGGCGCCGGACGGGAGCCGCCGGGCCGGAAAGGTAAGGAGGGGGTGCGTGGAGGGGAGGAGGGGGCGCGCGGAGGGGGGAGGGGGGCCCTTACCTTTCCGGCCCGGCAGCTCCCGTCCGGCGCCGGCGCCTACTATTCCCAGCAGGCTCCGCGGCCTGCTCTAGGATGGCGCGCCGGGTGATGTCATCACCCGGCGCGCTACTCTAGAGCAGGCCGCGGAGCCTGCTGGAAGTAGTAGGCGCCGGCGCCGGACGGGAGCCGCCGGGCCGGAAAGGTAAGGAGGGGGTGCGTGGAGGGGAGGAGGGGGCGCGCGGAGGGGGGAGGGGGGAGGAGGGGGCGCGCGGAGGGGGGAGGGGGGAGGAGGGGGCGCGCGGAGGGGGGAGGGGGGAGGGGGGCCCTTACCTGCCCGGCCCGGCGGCTCCCGTCCGGCGCCGGCGCCTACTACTACCAGCAGGCTCCGCGGCCTGCTCCAGGGTGGCGCGCCGGGTGATGTCATCACCCGGCGCGCTACTCGAGAGTAGGCCGCGGAGCCCGCTGGTAGTAGCCGCCGGCGCCGGACGTGCCGAGAAGGTAAGTGGCGGGGAAGGGGGCTTACCCCCCCCCCGGAGCCGTCCGCTTCTATCCGCTGGCGCCCGCGGGCGCCAGCGGATGGAAGCAGGCGGCCCCAGGGGGGGTAGGGAGCGCGGGGGAGGGGGTTTACCTGCCGGGGCCGTCCACAGCGGACGGCCCCGGGGGGGGGGAGGGAGTTAGGCCCCCCCTTACCCACCCGCCGCCATTTTTTCCTCATAGACTTGCATTGCAATGCAAGTCTATGGGGAAAAAAATGGCGGCCGATCCAAAAATTTCCGATTTTTGGATCGGGATCGGACTCGATCCGGTCCGGGGGGCCTCCGATTTTGTCCGAACCGGTCCGGGACAAAATTGGAGGTCCCGATCCGGGTCCCGATCCGATCCGGGGGGTCCGTGCACACCCCTAATGATGATAATAATAATAATATAAGCCTGTAAGTTGTAAGAGGTCAGCTGGATAGCTTTTTCATTTATAACTTTTCTTTGTTATTCCTAAAGATAAAGATAATATTCTAAAATAAAGAATGCTGACCAAAAGATAGGAACTACTATATATATATATAACCTGTAAGAGCTCTGCTGTGTTGCCTAGTGGCCATTGCCACTTCTTAGAACTTTGTCTTGTGCAAACTGTAGCACTGTGGCTGAGAGATCAAAGTTGTGAGCAATGTTGTTCTCAATGGACATTTCACCTGCCCCAGGCCCCCTAAATCCTCTGGGTGGCCCTGTAGAACTGACTACTGGGTGGGGGGGCACCAAAGGCACTCCTTACTTAGGGCACTATTTATCCTAGGGTTGCTCTTGTGCATGGGTGGGCATGACGTGTGATTAACTAATGGGAAGGACAAGGTATATGCTTAGATGCCCTTCATATGGCCTTAAAAACAAACTCTTACTCTCATGATTTTTTTTAAAGTACTTTTCATCTTCTCCTGTTGGATGCGCAGAGCTCACCAAACGAAGTCACTCTGAGCATACTTGTTCAATCTTCTCCTTAAAAATCTGTCTTTCCAATTATGCTGAGCAGAGGATTGATAGGCTTGCCTAGGCCATCTGTTTTAAAGGCTCTTGAGTGGCCAATATGAGAGGGCTGGGAGGGGCGGTCATCATTGTTCAGTAGCAGCTGCTTACTTACATCTGGAGCAGTTCCAGCACAAGTAATAGCCATCATGAGGAGGTGTTCTAAATTGCTTCATGTGACAAGTTGTACAATAGCAGCTGTATGTGTCTGTGTACTCCCCATGAGAATCAGGTGGGTTTCACCCTGCAAGTTTGACTGTGCTAATGTTTGAAAAGGAACATCTGCACTGGCGTGGCGAAAATAGCTTGAACTCTATGATGAATTGCTGTACCAAAGCAGCTTACTACAATGCTATTAACAGCTACCCCATGAACCTATTTTGATCGCCCCCTATGTAGTGGCTATAATGTGTAGATCAATCCTTGGTTAACAGGCATGAGAATGTCCTTTCTCTGTTGCAGAATTGGGTCTGCGAATGACAATCACATGTTGAAAGTATTGGACCAGAGGGACATTGGCTTACTTGCTTGCTATTTGTTCTGCTGCCAACTTTCTAGGATGACTTGCTATGGCACAGATTGGTGTAGGTCAGGTGTTGGGCAGAAAGTAGATCTCCAGATGTTTTTCGGCTTCATCGCCCAGCATTCTTGACCTTTGATTGTGCTGGCAGGGATTTCTGGAAGGTGGTTGAACTGTCAGAAGTATTGCTTGTTATGATTGATCAGTGTTGGCCGTAAGTATCTTTGCACCTGAAGTGAACATGATTTGCACCAATTTTTAAAATGATGCACAAAAGTGCAATTGAGGGCAGGAAAATGGGGTCACCTTCTGGAATGTCCCTTGGAATCATCTTCTTTTACCTTATCACTTTGTGAAATGATAGCACTGCCACCAACCACTGTGTTGTATTCACTGAGGTGGTAAACCTGTGTTTGGGCTGTTCACACTGTACATATTGAAAAGTAGCAGGCACATAGAATCCATACAAATATTTTACCTGCCATACTAGTCCCTATGTATAGAAATGTATGTTTTCATGGGTGAGCCGCTGTCTATCTGTAAAGCAATACAGGCCTGAAACTTGGGAGACACTCTCAGGGGTGGAGTGTATTGGTGGAGCCCCTGTAGACTTTTAATTTATGTGTCAATAACTATGTGTAGATTGGTGCAGCTGTCAGGATTGTTCACTTCATAAAAGCACAACATTTGGTATAGGAGACAATGTGAAGCTCAAATTTAGATAGGGAGACATCCTTAATATTCTCAAGTTCAAAATTATGGTAAACCTGAGCTAAGCTGCTGTACTACATCTGTTTCTAGAGTTAGGATATGACTTCCTCACTTTAACAAATTCACTTGGGCTACAATCTTAATTCATTGACTAGGGAGTAAGTCTCATTGGGCAAAGTGATACAGTCTAAACAGGATGACAGTGTTAGTGTTGAGGACCTAAACTCCTCTCTGTGTGAATAGAATGAACAGAATCTTTATGCATCTGTTTGTGTGAATTGGGCAGATGTTATCAAGAGGCCGCATTACTTTTCCTTGTTTTTGTAAAGTGAAAATGATCAAGAATGAGCAGAATTAGAATTGTCATTGTAACTCCAGGTTGTATTCTTTCTGAAAGCTTAGAATTGCAAACAACAATTCGGTTCACCTTACTGAGGGCTTATTATGCTCATTCCCTGATCCTTGATTCACTAAGACTCCATCCAAGCAAGTATGCCTTGCATTGAAGCTTGTATGAGGCTGTTCTGTAGCTGCACGTTGTGGCTTAATCGTTAAGCAGCTCAGTCTAAAATGAGATGCAAATGGTCAGACACCCCAGTATGGGTTCACTGACAAGAGCCTCCAGGAGTTCCTCCTTCTCTTTGCATTTTATTTATTTATTTATTTATTTATTTATTTTACATCTATACCGCCCAATAGCTGAAGCTGTCTGGGCAGATCACAAAAATTAATACTACAAGATACAGCATAAAATATAAAATATGGAAGCTGGAAACCACAATATAAAAGTACAACCAGAATAAAATCTAGCAGCAATGCAGAGGTTTAAAATACAGCAGAGCTGAAAGACTAGGATGCTAAAATACTGGGAAAATTAAAAGGTCTTCACCTAGCACCAAAAGGAGTATGACTTGGACGCCAGGCAAACATATCTAGGGAGCTCATTCCACAGCTGGGGTGCCACAGCAGAGAAGGCCCTCTCCCTGGTAGCCCCCCGCTTCACTTTCTTTGGCAGAGGCTTAAGGAGAAGGAGCCCTGAAGATGATCTTAGGGTCCAGGCAGATGCATATGGGAGGAAGCGATCCTTCTGTCTCTTGCTCTGGCCCAGACAATGGTGGTGGTGAGAAGAAGGAGCGGTAGATGCTACCGCCTACTCACTCATTGGCTCTCTGCCTGTCAAGCAAACAAGTGGTGGCAATGATGAGAGGGCGGAGAAGCAATAGCAGCTAGTGACAATGTTGGTTAGAAGGTAGACTCAAAGCTGTTCTCTGCTTTAATTTTGTAAGTCAAAGATGGTGTGACAGTTGTAATGATGGTTTGGGAATTCATACATCCCAAACCATGGCTAAGTTTTTTTAATGGTTGTTGAGTGTGATGTCTGAATTGAATGTATGAGTTGTTGTGCTGTGGCAGTGCTTCCTAGGATTGGGTATATAGATTGTAGCATTAGTGCAAGGGAATATAGTAACTTTAATCCAAACGTTGGTCCGTATTTGTTTTTATTTATTACTTTTATATCCTGCCTTCTTCCCACATTAGAGGCATTCAAGAGGCAGCTGGACAACCATCTGTCAGAGGTGTTTTAAGGTGGATTCCTGCATTGAGCAGGGGGTTGGACTCGATGGCCTTATAGGCCCCTTCTAACTCCACTATTCTATGATTCTATGATCTATGATTTAATTTAAGATGGTGTACATGGGCTTCCCAGCTGGGTTTCCATCCAGACCCACATGAGCTAAGCTTCAGTACGGCGGCTACATCATTTGCCCTCAGATTTTGTCCTGGGACCTGTAGCAGATGTCAGCTGTGAACTGCAAGGCAACTACGTGCCACTTCTGTAATCAGGAGAGTTTACAGCAAATGTGACAGAGCAAGACTTCTATCTTATTTGCTATGTATAGGGTGGTGAGCCCAGCTTCTGCAGGACAGGCTACTATTTGTGCCATAGGCATCAGCTAAAGCCCACCCATAGTATATAGTTGTAAATGGTCTTTTGTGAAGTTCAAAGACTGTTTATTGTTTTTTTGGGGGGAGTGGTTGGTGCTTTAACTGAGTAAAGAAGCAACTAACAAAACAAAGTAGTTTGGCACTGGGAGGTGGGGTTGTGTGTTTTGGTTTGTTTTGCTATGTTTGGCTTTTATTTTTCATATGAAATCCTGCAGCTTTCAGAAGTGTTAATGATGCCGTTCCAGACACCCAAGTGTTAATTCCATTCTGTAACTGATTTTTTGGATTAAAGATTTTTATTCTGTTTCAATATTAAAAAACATAGAAACATAGAAACACAAAAACAAAACTTACAAAACAAACAACAATTAAAAGGACCCCCTACCTTTCCCACAACCATTTTATAGATTCTTTTAAAGTAAAAATACAAAGAAGAGAGAAGAAACAAAACCCATCCTCCCCTTTTAACACTACTAAATATTGACATTCATATTCCCCTAATATTAAAAGTTATTAAAACAAATTTCAAGGAAAATAGACCCCCCTATACTTAGAAAAACCCTCTTCTCTTAAACAAACCTTTCTCCCTTTCTCCCCCTTGTTTCTTCCTTGTTACAGCATAAGACCGCATATTTTCTTAACTACTTCAAATAATTCCATATTTCATTATTTTCTCTTATAAAAGTTGTTAAACTTATCCCAAATAACACCTTCAGAACTATTTTAAACTTACGGCTTCCACAAAGTTTTCAATCTAAGTCTGCAATTATTTCAATCCTGTTATACAAATACACAATACTTATTGCTTCATTATTATTATTACTTCTCTTATACAATATTTTCATTCAACCATAGAAAAACACTCTTCCCTTAAACAAACTTTTCTCCCTTTCTCCCCCTTGTTTCTTCCATTCTGTAACTGATTTGAAATGTCAGCATGCAGCTTCTCCCAGCTCAGACCTTGGCACTCCTTAAACAATAGACATTAAAGGCTAAGTCAGTTGCATAAATCCTTCTTAGTATGTGGTTTAAAGCCATTTGGTTAATGGTGTCGATCTACTAATTGAGCATATGTATTGTATGTATTTGCTTAGTCTTGCATTTTAAAGTATTGCAATTTAATGTGTCTATTCTAGTCTTCTATAAAAGACACAGAGCATCTATTTGTTATGGACTTGCTCAGTCCTAAGTCTGACCAGCCATCATTAATGTCTATCTAGCAACTGATGAACTCTTATCTATGGGCTGTCTCGGACATTATTAATTTCCCACATGGAAAGCAATTGTGTACAGGACACCCCCCCCCCCAAAAAAATATGTAATTCTCACATGTGTGCCAGTTACATACAGTGAAATAGATGTGTGGATGGTTGTTGTACTTTGTACTGAATTATTTTTCCTACGCAAACGTTTGTCGCGTTTGAAAGATTTAGTGGCACGATCTTACAGTTCCTTCAACTAGAACTCATTCCCAAGAATAAAGAAGTAACTATATCATAATTTATATTGCAACATAATCCAAAAGATTTACCAGCATGTGATGCCCTGTATTGCTGCTGCTCTACCAGAAAGATTTGCACCGGATATTTGCCATAATACCAGTTTTGTTTGTAAAGTGCTATGACTATTTAATATATCTTTGAGCTGCAGTAACCCTCCATCCGCATCCTACCCATGCTATCCTATTTGTACTGTGGCAGAAGAGATAAGGGCAGGAGCAGCAGGTTATGTTTTTTATACATTTGAAGAATGCTGCACTGTTTCTATTGAATTGTGGGGCAAAAGAAGTTGCTTATGTATTTTAGAAGTCTTGCTAGCTCATTCAGTAGATTTATGCAGAACATTTTTCTTTACTAGCTCTTCAAAGTACTGATCCAGTTACCTAATAATGGCTTTAGACAGGAAATCCTATAGAGGAATTGTAATATAAGTGGCTGCCGCAAGTGGTATTTAAAATTAAGCTGGTGTCAAATAGGGGACAAAATTACTAAAAGCCATTGATTGGCTTTTAAAATACATAAGCACTCTACAGTTAAACATATTTTTTCAGGCAAGCATGTTTGTTCAAATCTTAAACTTAAAAATGGTAGTAGAAAATAACATTTGTTGAGTGAGTGGTCATAGAGATGGCTTTAGCCAACCCTATGACTAAGCATTGAGGTTGCAAAGCCTAGTCAATCAGTTTGATTTTTTTTTAAAAGATGCTGATTAAAATGTAATTACTTCAGTATTAGTACACATGGTTCCTGCTCCTAACAGTTTTTATCTTGGAAACATTATTCTCTCTTGTGTGACTTGAAGGAGGAAGGAATGCTTCTCTAAGATGGTGTCTGCCCCACTAAAAATCTACTTCTTTTCTTCATCTTTATTCATATACAGAATTATGTAGATTTAATTAATAAAATAATTGTAGAGATCAGACTAATCAACCAGGATTTCTTTAACGGGGTGACACTCCTGCTAAGAATCTGGCTGGGTACAAATATTTTATGTACCTTATTCACCCATGCAGTTATACTACTAAGAGGTAGGTTTCTGTCATTCCTTTTAAGTGAGTGAGTCTTTGTGAGATCAGCTTCTTATAACTAGTTTTTTTAAAAAAATAGTTCATGGTCCTGCCTAATAGAAGTGTCCCATTAAAGAATAAGTGCTTCATGACTTCATTCCTACTACAGTCTGATGTTTCGCAACATCAGTGGAACCTAAATGAATTGTTTAGCATTTAATTGAGTCTCTGTAAATGGTATGTGCTAATCCAAACCCATTATGTCTAAAGGCACTGTCAATATCTTACTGTGGAAATGCCACTCTCTGTTGTTTAATATTCTCAGAGCGGCCACAAATAGAGAGTATTCATGCTTCTAATTGCAGAATATCTTTAAATATGTAGGAAAGCAAAACACCAGTGTTCAGCAGTGAAAAAGGCCAGCTGTCCAGGGTATCAAATAGCTTCCATTTTCTACTATTCTCTGTGGGATAGGGAGACCTAAGCATGTTATGTTTTGTGAGAGGTGTGTCCTTAATGGACTGAAAAAGCATCTTGTTACAATAGTATTGATTAAAGGTAAACCTTGCCAGTTGTTTTATGTGAGTATAGCACTATGAAGCACTAGTAGCCATTGATAGTCTTCTCCTCCAGGAATTTATCCAACCCCCTTTGCAAACCGTCTAAATTGGTGGCCATCACCACATCTTGTGGTAGTGAATTCCATAGTTTAACTATATGCTGTGTGAAGAAATACTTCCTTTTATCTGTCCTGAATCTCCTGCCAGTCAGATTCATGAAGTGACCCCTTTGGGTTCTAGTATTATGGGAGAGGGAGAAAAATGTCTCCCTATCCACATTCTCCACACTATGTATGCCTCTATCATGTCTCCCCTTAGCCTCCTTTTTTCGAAGCTGAACAATCCCAGCTGTTGTAACTTTCCTTCATAGGGGAGATGCTCCAGTCCTTTGATCATTTTAGCTGCCCTTTTCTGCACCTTTTCCAGCTCTGCAGTATCTTTTTTTTTGGTGTGGTGACCAGAACCGTACAAAGTATATCCTAAGTGTGGTCACACAATAGATTTTTATAAAGGCAGCATGATAGTGGCAATTTTATTCTCAATTCCTTTTCTAATAATGCCTAACTTGACATTGCTTGACATTTTCATTGAGCTGTCCATCACAACTCCAAGATCTTTTTCTTGGTCAGTCACTGCCAGCTCAGATCCCATCAGGTTATACTTAAGTTGAGGATTTTTTAATCCTATTCGCAGACTTGCTGTATCACATCTAGTTTTGTCCTTACCAGCCCCATTCCATGGGCTGAGATAGGGCAGCTCTTTAAGAATATAGACTGCTGCTATAAAGGAGTGTGTCTCAACTTTTGGAACCGATACCTCATTCTTTCCAATTCGTCTCGCTGGCAAATAACTACCTGCAGCTATCTCTTCAGAATGCTAATAGATGCAAAGAATCTTTACACATAGCCACAAGCATGCGGCCCACTCCTGTCTGCATAAGGGGGCCTGTAGCTTGGGTTGGACACTTGTCCATTAAAGGGGAGGGCTAAAACAGATAATCTTGGACAAGTTCCTGAAGGCTGGGGGACAGCTGAAGATATGATGTTGCCAGAGATCCCCCCCCCCCATGTTCCCTCCCTGTTGGCAGTCTCCATGTTTAGCATAGCAGTTTTAGTAGCTGCAGTGCTTCAGCCTCTGTCTTGATCATTCCACCACGCTGTAGCTTTGCAGTCTTCCCCCCCCCACTTCTTTGGTATCTTGTGCCGTCCCAGGGATCTTATTTATATATTTTATTTATTTATTTATTACATTTATATCCCGCCTTTTTTCATCCAAGAACCCAAGGCGGCATACATAATCCTCCTCCTCTCCATTTTATCCTCACAACAACCCTGTGAGGTAGGTTGGGCTGAGAGTCTGTGACTGGCCCAAAGTCACCCAGTGGGTTTCCATGGCTGAGTGGGGACTAGAACCCAGATCTCCCAACTCCCAGTCCAACACTTTAGTCACTACACCACACTGACTCTCTCCCAAGATTAAAAACTACAGATATTAGGGCTTTTCTACATGAAACTTTTAACCTGCATCTTTACTGAGGTTTCTGCTTTCGGGTTCTTTGAAGGATTAAGATAGTCTCCTTTACACAATTTTTTTCTTAAGGGTTTTTCTGTCTCTGCCTTTCTATGTGTACCATTATAGAACCACTAGGTGGCGCTGTGGTATAGCAGAATTGCAAAATCACACAGGATTCCTAGGGCGTTAAAGAGTTCATTCAGATAATGGTCACAAAGTTCGGGAGAGGTCCTGGAGGACTACAACATCATGTAAAGGACTCGCAAAGTATTGTGAGTGAGCAATCATGAACTTACAATAACAGTCACATGTAAAAAGGCTGTTAGGTAAAGCAGGCTGCATGAAACAATGCAGCTTCATATTATTGTTGACCTGAGTTTGTTTCTACATGTTTCAAGTTGTTCCAGAAAGAAAGCTCCTTGGCAAAGATGGGCTGTGCACATGTTATCCTAGCACTCTTTCATTCCCTTAACAAACTTGCTGCATCAATTTGTTGAGCATCTTTATTCATGCTGAGAACAAACCAATACGTATAGCGGGGGGTGAAGGGAAGAAGAAGCAACTTTAAAACATTACATCTCTAGTTCAGTATGTAAAGGCTTAATTTTCTTCCCTTTGCATGTAAATAGCTAAAATCCTTTGAACCACAACAGGAAGAATACATCTTTTGTGTAGTTCACCCAGACTAGTGTTTCAAACGTCATTTTCTAAGGGTGTAACCCTATGCATGTTTGGTCAGAAAAAAAAACCCTAGAATTCCCGGCATCCCTGGCTGGGGCATGCTGGGAATTGTTGGACTTTTTTCCATGTAAACATGCATAAGATTGGACCATGAGCTTTTTCCTTTGCTAGTTTTAAGTTTATAAACCCTGTACTCAAAGTCCATGCTGTTTCTTTAAGATAAATATGGCCTAGTGATAACCTCTCATTTCAGTTTGAAGAAAGTTTGAAGAAAGATACATAGGATTTACCTGCTGCTTTGGCTCATCTTGTTGTCCACTATATAATAATTTCTTGATAATTTGGCCCCCACCTTGCTTGTGTGGGTTCCATCTATGCTTAGCAGTTCCATTATGAGCCATTCATGAGGAGTGTAGATAGTCCAGGCATGGGTGGTAGAGGAGGAAGAGGCTGGCTGGCTGTAAAGGCTGAAGCTGGTATTGATAATGGATTTGCACCGATGAAGGGTTTTTTTCTGTTTGTGGATGGCTTTTCAATTCAGGGCACTAGGCAATTTAACATAAGCTACATGATTTGAGACCGAAAGGAGTCTATGGTTCTTCTCTAGAATTGCAAATGCTGATCTATTCACTTCTAAGCAATACCCAAGTAACTGTAATCCAGTTCAGACATCATGGCCAAACGTGGTTTGTGCTAACTATAGTTTAGAACTGAAAGCATGGCTTGGGCTTCCAAATGTATAGGAGAATCCTGATTTATTATCTTCCTGCATTTTCTACCTGTCTATGGCTTGTCAGTTCAGTTATCATGGAAAACCATAGATTGCAAATTATGTGAAACCATGGTTTTATTCTGGTTTAATGGATGAATGAAAACCATGATTTGTTAACTTAGATATTGCAGAAAATGTCAGCTTCCTTAACTATGGTTTGGAATGATGCCCAATGTGAGCTGGAATGTGCCTCCACTTTTGATCACCTGCGCTGCCATTAATGGAACCATCCCCCTACACTTACTTGGGTCCCCCTTCCAGGGATTCTAATTGGCTCTTCAAACTTGCATTGGTTACCTGCATGCAGTGCAGATCCAGGGTGATAGCACTCAAATAAGTAACCACATGTTACATTTATTATGAACAGTTTGCTCTGGGTAAGCTGTTTCCTACAAGCAATTGTTGTACTGTTGTGCCCCATGGCTTATTTTTTCCATATTTCTCAGATGAAAATAGGGATGCATGCATTTGTACTACCTGTTCTTATACCATGGAGCAATCCTCTCCCACATTACACACTGTGAAAAGTTTTCTCTGCATGTTGCATTCAGTTAACCTTCAATCACCTGTTCTGCACTGGGTTCTAAACCAGGGAGTGCTAGTGAACTGGCCAGAACTCTTTCCTAAGAACAGATCAAACAGAATATTGAATAGATCTGGTTGCAGCTTTTATGGGAAAACTACAATTCAGATGCACACAGCAACATTTACTATTGAATTTGCCCCACTTATGGGACAGATGAAAGAGAAGAACTGTGTTCATGTTCATGCATGTTCATTTGAAGGTGGCATCCAGAACTAAGCACTATTTAAGTTTCGGAGACCTGGAGAAGCAGGTTGAAACTTGAAGAGTTTTACCATACATGTTGTTCACAAACAGCATTCCTAAAAGGCACCCTCTCAATATCCCACCATAATCAAAATAGGAGCAGATGGTACTTATGCCATGGTAGAAAAAGCTGTATGTTAGCAGTACTACAGTCTTTGTCCCTGAAAGTTAGAAGCATTTGGTAAGAGTAAAATTTAAGGAACTGCTCAGTGAGAAAATGGTTTTGGGCTATTTGTTTACCTCCCCCTTCAACCAACGTCAAGATGATTCACAGTTATGAACGTGCTTGAGCAACAGAAAATTGCTTTGTACCTGTCTTATAGTTTTGTACCTCTCATAGTTCCTTTGTAGGAGATGTGTGTGACCACTTTGGTACAAGAAGCAGCTGTAAGTTTGAGGACTTTCCAAAGGGTTCCAGTAAGAATGAAACAAATGTATTGTTGCCTGGTATACTGAAGCATAATCTCTCTCTCCTCCTTCAGCCAAATAAAGATAACATTTGTCTTCATTCCTAGGACTTAATAGTGTCAGCAGCATGATTATGATTTGAAGAAATGAAATTGCTTTTTCCCACAAAAGGGATGAAGCAAAAATTGTGGTTTTGCAATGCAAAGCTCTTATATAGTGCTATGAGAAGTGAATACTGCTTGGAGATATTCCCTTTCCCTTGTGCCTTTGGTTCCTTTCATCCAGATCCTATAGTAGGAGGTGGGGAATTTGTGACCCTTCAGATGTTTTGACTTAAAACTCCCATCAGCCCTTGCCAGCATAATCAGTGGCGAAGGATGGTGAGAATTGTAGGCCAAAACATCCGGAAGGCCACAAATTACTCACCTCTGCCCTATTGGTTCATGAGACGATACTAAAATAATTTCTAAAGTAAAATAATGCAGTTCTGGGAGGCCCTGGTTTAGATTGCGGTTTCAGCTCTGGGGATAATGCTTAACAATGACCCCCTTGCTGTTTTTCCAATAACATCTTGAGAGGTGGGAGTGGGTAGATCAGATACTGAATTTCCTGTGTAATACATAGTTTCCACTGCAGAGTGAATTCTTCCTGTGGCCAGTCCTTTCTAGTAGCTCTCTGACCACTGGTGAGCCATAGTCAGGTCTACCATGAAAGCAGGCAAGTAATTTCAGCTAAGCATTTTCCCTTTTTGTAGGGTAGACGCCTAACTCACCCCCACAAATTCCCCCAGCAACTAATGATGCTAGCAATTCATATGGTTTGCACCATTATTCCAAAGCTGTATTGCTAATACAGTTTTCAACTTCTTTTTCTTTATTGCACTTCAGTAATAACAACCCCTATGCTTCATTTGGAGCAACGCAGGCATGGGATGAAGAGAAGAACTTGTGGAGCGTCCCTCATGACATCTCCCACACAGAAGCAGATGATGACCGGATACTATATAACCTAATTGTGGTTAGAGATAAGCTGGACAAAGATTCTGAGGTAAGGCCTATACACGGACCTTGAACTTCCTTTGAATGGTTGGTCATCATTTAAAGACATTAATGTTAATCTGCTGATGGACTTCATACACTGTCACTAGCTAGTTCTGTCACTTGCTCTAGGAAAACTGAACGTTGCATTTTAAAACTTTAATTTGCATGTATAACTCTTCAGTAATAAACCATATGGAATAATTAAAATGTCTAATTAGATTAAGCAAAAGAGCTGCTTAGGGAAGGAGGGGCAATGAATAATGTTTGATTAATGATCCCTACCTCCAGACTGTGATGAAACCAAGTATTCCGTGAGGTTGTTTATGTGCAGCCTCTCCATCAAAATCAATCTACGAGGAGGCTCATAGGGATTAACCCCATCACCACCAATAAAACACTACAAACGCAGTAACTAAGCAGTATGAAGAAACAATGCACTGCAGTGTGTGTGTATCACACTGTCTCTGTGTGTGTGTGTGTGAAAGATAGATCAATGCCATACAACACCCTAACAAAACAAGTAAATATTGTCTGCTTCCTTCCCCTAAAATTTGACAGAAAAATTTAGCCTTAAGGTCTCATCTAAAACTGAAAAGGCAAGAAGCCAACTGAGTCTGCTTAGATTCTAACGCCTGGGTGCTATAAAAGAGAAAGCTCCAACTCTAAGCTACCCATCATACCTCCAACCATGAGGGTCCAAAACAGCCTGGGCAGTCGGTCTGGTTCATATGGGAATGAAGCAGTGTTAAAGGCTCAACAGCTGTGTAAAAGCAATTCTGTTTACAGTCTTCATGATGATTTATTTATTTATTTACAATATTTATATACTGCTCCATATCTAAAATAGATTCCTGAGCAGTGAACATAGCAATAAAACAGTAAAAAGATTGAAACAGCATATTAATTCAGTTTAAACAATACTGTTAAAAATGGTGGCTGGTTAATTGAAGAATGCTTCTTCAAAAAGAGCTGTTTTCAGGAGGTGACAGAAGTAGCACAGTGTTGGCGCCTGGGGCAGAGAATTCCAAAGAAAAGGGGCCATCACACTAAAGGCTCTTCACCTGGTGGACTCCATAGGTCCATGTGGAACCACTTGAAGCATGCTCTCTGATGACCTCAGTGACAGTTTCAGTCTTGAGACTGAAATCATGAAATCTGCCAATGTTATAACCAGTTACTGGTGCCTGATGAATTACTTCAGCTACACCAAATAGTAGGTGTGGTGGTGGCCAGCTGTCCTTCATGAGCATCTGGAAAGTGAGGAAAAGGTAAAGTGCAGTAAAATGCTCCAGTAGCAAAAGTATATAGGCCAAGGGCAAATTTGCTGTATGCTCCACTCTTCCCGAAGCATCAACATCTTCCAAGTGTAGCACAGACTAGGATCAATTTCAATTTTGAGAACAAAGCGCCAATGGAATCTACATAATATTTGCTTCATTTTCAACTGAACCAAAATGTCTGCCCCCAATTTAGCCACCCTCTTCACAGGTGGAAAAGTTGGGATTGTCGTGGAGAGTAAAGGGGTGGGGGGTGGGGGCGAAAATCAGGGCAAACTGGCTGCTTCCAGCTGTGGTTCTTCTCTGTGACTGGTGAAGGGCATTTCCCCACTCACCACCCACCTCAGGCAAACAGTGAGGACAAGAAGCATTACAAGATGAAATATCATTACCCTGAAGCCAATTGGGAGAAAAATGCTTCCTGCCTTTACTCTGCGTGCTGAAGCGGGGGCGGGGGGTGGGAATGGTGGCTAGGACTGTAAAATATGTAGTGTCAGGAAAGATGAGTCATGGGGGAAGTTCAGGAATCTCAGCAATTTAAACTGAACTCAGCTTTGTTTTATTTACAAATAGACAAGTAGAGCATAAATGTAGAGAAAGAGTATGCACTGGTATTACACGTCGGATCTCTGCACTCCAAGATGCCCTCAGCCAATTCAGTGGCATTTTTCTACTGTCCAAAGCTGCAAATCTGCTGCTTGTCTCCCTCCCTCCCTCCCACCCTGCCCCGCCCTATCCTAGCGCTTCTGCTCCCTTTGAGAAAAGATCAAATAACCATCTTGGGCTCCCTAACAAAGGCTGCCTCTACACGAGAAGTTTAAAGCTCTTTCAAGTCTCATGAAAAATTTTACCTCTACATGAGCGGGGCGCAAATCGGGCGTTGAGGCGCGTTACCTATTCGATTATGCGCATTATCGAATGCGTGTTAAATAGCGAGTTTTATTTTGCTGCCGCCCGTTAAAGCGCATTTTGACTATGTAAACAAGCAATTTTCTGCATTAACTACTTCTAAAGCGCATTTCAAACAACCGGTAAGGCCACCAGTTGTGCGCTCAATTACCTCCCGCATACAGTCATTTACCATAAAGCGCTTCCAAGAAGATGCGCATAATCGGAGAACCAGGCGTCAAAATGAATTCTTGTAGAAGGGGTCAAAGGGATTTGTTGGCCAGCAATAAAAGTACATGTGAACTGTTTGGCCTTATCCAAACTCTACTGCACTTGGACTAACCTTACTTGATTGCTCCCTCTGTATCCTTATATCATGGGATTTGGCAGTATTGTAGCCTCTCAAGCATGCTGTGAAGTCTGGAAGTCTGTAGCCTCTCAAGCATGCTGTGAAGCCACCCAATGAGCTTTACAACTGAACAAGGATTAGTACCCAAGCTTTTTGCCTCAAAACCCTTCATTCTGACCACAGTTCATATAGTATGTTGTGACTAAAGTAACTTTTTCAGTGTTGCCTGGATTAGAGACGCACACATTGAGGGCAATAGCTTTAATACTCTATTTTCCTGTATGGTGCCATAATCTGGAAACTAGTTTTGGTACTCCTTTTTAATTTATCTTTATGCCTTAGTTTAAAATTGGCATGGATTTATTTTGATAGCCACTTTTTCCATGAACTAAAATCTTAATTATACTTGTCATCCTTGCTTGTCAAAAGAGGGAAACACCTGCAGTCACAGAGTTGTTTCCCTTAGAGTTGAAGGACAAACTTTATTTTGGGGGTATTGTGAGTGATAAACAAAATCAGGCAGAAACAACATGATGACTATTGTTGGAACAGAGTGGTTTGAACTAAGCTTTTTGTCTCTTAGTTGATTAAAGACACAGTTTTGTAATGGAGGGCCTTCCCGTGACTAAATTCTACAAAGGAGGGATCTACAATTTGAAAATCATTTTAAGTATTACATTCAAGGACAAATGTACAACATCCTCAATATAGAGAGGTTTACAACAACAAACCTCACCCTACTGTGGTGATAATATAGGATTGGCCCTATCCTTATAATATGAATGTTTAAAATCTCATATTCAGAACAATCAGTTGGACCTTTTGCTTTCATGAAATTGCATCCATTTCCTCAACTGCAGTCAGCATACGTTGAAAGCAATCCTCCTTAAAAATTTTATTTTTTTAAAAAAAACATAATACAACATAAAACAATATAAAATACAATACATAACACCCTCCCCCCCATGCTCCCCTCCCCCAGGAGACCTTGAATTATACATTATTCTTCTTTCCAAAATTGTAAAGACTCTTTTGAAGGTAATCGCCCCTTCCCCGTTCTTAATACATATTCCAAAAATGGGCTCCATATATCTCCAAAATCATTCTTACTGGACATTCCCCTCTTTATTTTCATTTTACACGTTAGCTTATCGTTAAGAGCCATGTCCCATATTTCTTTATACCATTCTTCTATAGTATATATCCCTTGCCCTTTCCAGTTTTTAGTAATCATTATTCTGACGGGAGCCAGGAGGTTGTTTATCAATTCTCTCTTGTTTATATTCTCATTCCCTTTATCCCATATTGCTAGTAGAGCCAGCTTTGGGCTTAATTCCAGTTTACTTCCAATTATTTCACTTATTTCTTTAAACAGCCTTTCCCAATTTTTTTGTACATGTTCACAGCTCCACCACATATGAAAATAAGTTCCAACCTCCTGATTCTTGGACACTTTTTTATCTATCTGATGAAATCTGATGAAATCTATCTGATGAAATCTTACCGGCGTTAAATACCATCTCCATACTGTCTTACCGGCGTTAAATACCATCTCCATACTGTCTTATAATAATTCTCCTTAATTCTAACCGACAAAAGCTTTAACATTCTTGCTTCCCATATCCTCCCCCAGTCATATTCATTAATTTGTTCCTTTAAATCGTCTTCCCAAATCTTTTTGAGAGAGTCTCGATATTCATCATCCTCTATCAGAATTCTATATATTTCGCTAGTCAAACCTTTTCTAGTTTTAATTACTTCCTTCTTTCCTCTTGATTCAATTAAATCTTCAAATCTTGTATTATTTCTACATTTCTTGTTTATCTTTTTCCATTCCTGTGTCCATTTTTCCAATTGTAAGCATTTGAACCAAGCTATCTTTTGTCCTTTTAACAACTCTCTAAATTGCTCCTTATCTATCATTCTTTCCATCCAATTCCTTAACTTAATAATTTCCTGATCCTTCAGACTCCCTTCCAACTCTGCTTTTAAATTCCTTGGGAAGTTTCCCACTACTACCACTGGGGCGAGTGGAGAGTCTCCTGGTATTAACTTTCCTCTAACTTTCTCCCAGATCTCTAGAATATTTTTCAGCAACGGGTTGTCCAGTCCCCTCAAATCTTTCTTTTGAGTTTTAATAAAAAATATATTTTGCAATTTAAAATCTAGTTCCCCTATTTGCGTTTCTAACCATTCTAAATCTTCCTCTCCTAATATACTATTTATAACATATCTTAACTGATTAGCAATATAATAACTCTTTATGTTTGGAAGTCCCAAACCACCTTTCTTTTGTGTCTTATACCATAACCCTTTATTAATCCTAGCTCTCTTATCTCCATTGCAGTAAGCATTAATCATATTTTGCCAACTCTTTAACTCTACTTCCGATATTTTAATCGGCAGCATTCTAAACAAAAAATTAAGCTTAGGTAATATCTTCATTTTAATAACCGCTATTCTACCAAACCAAGAATGTTTTAATTTTCTATATGCCTCTAACTTTTCCCCTACCTGTTTTTTCAAACTTGCAAAATTAATTTCTTCTAACCTATCTAAATCTTTTGCAATATTAATTCTAAATAACGTACTATATTTTTAAGCCTAAGACCTAACTTAACTTTACCTTCCTCCATCTCCTCTTTGTTATAATTAAATAACATCATTTCTGACTTCCCCCAATTAACTTGTAGACCGGTAATCTCCCCAAACTCTCTCAAATGCTTCTTAATCAACTCCCCAGTCTTCAGGGGATCTCCTAATGTCAGTAATGTATTATCCGCAAACATATTCATTTTAATCTTCTCCTTCCCTCCTATCCCCTTCAATCTTACATCCTCCCTTATAACATTTGCCAAAATTTCTATCACTATCACAAATAAAATCGGTGAAAGTGGGCAACCTTGTCTAGTTCCTCGAACTAGTGTAATCTGTTGTGTTAACCCAGCATTAACCATTATTTCTGCTTTATTATTTTTATACAGTTGATCCATCACTCCCATAAATTTTTCTCTAAGCCCAAATGTTTTCAAAATTGTTTTAAGTGCTGGCCATTCCACGCAATCAAAGGCTTTGAATATATCCAATGCTAACAAACCTGCTTTTAAATTGCTTTTTTTATAATATTAATTATATTTAAGACTCTTCCAATTAAATTAGGCATTTGCCTTCCTGAAATAAATCCACATTGATCTTTTCTAATACTTTTATATATAAACGTACCCATCCTTTTTGCCATTATTGCCGTAAAAATTTTTGAGTCTTGATTTATTAAAGATATTGGTCTGTAAGATGCTGGATCCGTCAGGTCCTTTCCTGGTTTCGGGATTAATATAATCAAGGAATGATCCCACGATGGCGGGGTCTTTCCTCCTTCTATTATACTATTAAATAGTTTTTTCAATCTTGGTATTAAAATTCCTCTAAAAGTCTGATAATATTCCGGCCCCAAACCATCCATTCCCGGAGATTTCCCTCCTTTTAATTTATCAATAATTCCTTCTATTTCTTTCTCAGTAACTAATCCTTCCATATAATCCCTATCTTGCCTTTGTAATCTTATTTTCCAATTCCTCTCTACATATTCCAATACCTTAACCTGTGACCCCATATCTGATGTATACAGTTCCCTATAAAATTCCTGAAATATATTTAATTTATCCTTCATTAAATTACAACTTTTCCCTGTCTTATCTCTAATTGTCCCTATCATAGCCTTTTTTGACTGAGTGGACCTAGCCAGCATCTTTGAATTTTTATTACTATATTCAAAAAAATCCCTCCTTAAATATAGCAAATCCCTTTGGACTTATTCTAACTCTTCTTTCTCTAATTCCTTTTTCTTAGCTTGAATTTGGGCAAATAGGCGTTTATCTTTTGTCTCTCTTAGCTTCTCCTCTAAATCTCTTACCTCCTTTTCAATCTTTTTATTTTGTACTTCTTGTTGTTTTCTTAGGGTACACATTTCCCTAATACAAATCCCTCTTACCACAGCCTTCATAGTGTCCCATATTAACCCATGCGAGTTTAAGTCCTTTTCATTAATTTCCCATATTTCCTGCATTTCTTTTTTAATTTTCCCCACTATATTTTTATTATTTAATAACCTTGTATCTATTCTCCATCTCTTAGCTTGTTTATAATCCTTCTTCAATTTAATATCCATCGTCAATAATGCGTGATCAGTGACTTTAATTACCCCTATAGCACAATCTATAAGTTTAGACATCATATTCTTTGACACAAATATATAATCAATCCTGGAATAACTCTTAAACCTTGGTGAGTAGAAAGTATAATTCCTTTCTTCCCCTTTTAATACTCTCCAAACATCCATTAGTTCTTTTCTCTCCATTAATTTGCTTAACCTCATCCTCCCACCACTCTTAAGATCTCTTAATATATTATCCCTTTCTTTCCCTTTGTCTAAATACCATATTAAAATCACCTGCCATCACAATGTTCTTTTTACCCACTTCTCCCACCGCATTAAAAACTTCATCGAAAAATTCCATTTGTTTCCCATTTGGAGCATATACATTGATCAATATATATTCCTCCTCCCCCACCATGCAAGAAATTATCAGAAATCTTCCCATTTCATCCTTCACCCCTTGTATTGTAATACCACATTTTTTTGAAATTATTGTCGCTACACCTCTTGCTTTAGAAGTACCAAAAGACTTTTCATAAACGCCCACTTCCCTCATCCGAAGCTCATTTACGCCCTCCTTTGTTTGATGAGTTTCCTGCAAAAAAATTACATCTGCTTTCTCTTTTTTTAATAACATTTCTATTCTCTTCCTTTTTATAACAGTTCCTAGCCCTTTAACGTTTAAAGTTGCAACACTTAATTTATTTTCCATCTCTCTCTTTCCCACAAATCTCTATATTGGTCTCCCTCTGTGACACACTTACCCCCCTCCCTCCCCCTCCCCCCCACACTCACCCCCACACTCACCCCCCATCTTCACCCCCCTCTTCACCAGACCTTCCTGGGCAATGGCCCCAATTATTTTAGGAACTCTTCAGGGGGGGGGAGAAGTAACCCAACATTCCCGAAGCAAAAATCCGACCCCCCTTCCCATATATCTCTTCTTATCCCTGTTACAATAATATTTCTTCATTGATTGTTTCCTCCTGCAGCACCTTCATCCTGTAGACACTCAGGACAGACTTCCTTTACAGCACCTTCATCCTGCTTTGTTTCTCCAACATCCGTGGGATCAACTAAGCCCAGCTTCTCCAAAAGATCCATCCCTTGCTCACTTGATGTTATTCTATATTGTTTCCCTTTCCACATAAATCTCAAAAAGACTGGATACCCCCAACTATATGTTATCGATCTCTTCCGCAAAGCCACTGTACACAGTCTAACACTCTTCCGCCACTGCACTGTTTGAGGGCATAGATCCTGGTAAACCTCGATTGATGTTGCTTGTAGCTTCAGCTGGCCTTGACGCCTAATTGCTTGCATCAACTTTTCTTTCTTGTAGTATTTGGCAAATTTAACAATTATATCCCTTGGGAGCATCCCCTTCTTCTTATAACCCACTCTATGGATCCTCTCGATATCCACCATCTCCCAAGTTTCCTGAGGTTCAACTTCCTTAATCCATGTCAAAATTGTATCTCTTAAAATCTTAGGGTTCTCCCCCTCTCTTTCTCCAAAAGATCTAATTCGAATGTTGACTCTCCTCTCTCGATCTTCCAAGGCAATTAAACGCAAGTCCATCTCCTTCAAATTCTCCCTCTGCTGCTTGCTATCTTCCTGCAGCTTCTCAGTCTCCCTCTGCAAGTTCTCCACACTTTCCACCACAGTTTGAAGGTCCAGCAAAAGCTCAAGCTGTGAGTCCTTAATTCTTTGTATTAATCTGTCCTCCTGCGCCAGCAAGGCCGCCTCTAACATCTTCTGAAATTTGTCTATTAAATCATCTGGTGTCTCTGCTTGACTCTCTTTGGGCACTTTAGGAACTGCACCTGTCACTTTAAGAACTACTCCAGATTTACTGCTTCCAGAGTGACTTGGAGATGTTTTTCCGGCCTTTTCAGAAAGCTGCATCTTGTCTGGCATCTTGTCTGGCAAGCTTCCAGAAACTCTCATGAGCCGATGCCAGTTCCTATCAGAAGGATGATCTTTCGGTAATCTGCTCCAGGCGGGGGCACTGGACTTATCACCTTTTTGCTTTCTTTCCATAAAGCTAAACTCATAAATCCGCACCCCTCACCTATATCTTCGCTTTCCGGCTTGGCTCTTTATCCAACAAGTACATTTCGGCTTCTATCCCTTTCAGCTGGAGGTTAAATGTCTCTTTTCCCTCTTAAATCACTGCCGTCTCCCCCTCCAGTCTTATCAGTCAGTCTCACTTCTCCCAATTAAAATTCATTAATTACCGTTACTGGTCGCTTGCCAGAGTTCTCTGTCTGCTGAAATCACAGCAATCCAGCAGTTTCGTTCTCCACAGATACAGCAAAGCTTCCGGACTCGTAATCAGATCTTTTATTTACAATCCATTCTCTCCAAATAGAGATTTTTTAGTTATTTCGATCACTTCTTAATGAGCGCGAGAGAGTTCCGACTTCACTCCATGCCCGTTAGGCCACTCCCCCCCAAAAGCAATCCTCAACTAAAAAAACAAGGCTAATTTAAGAACCTCAGACTTTGCACCTAATTCAGCATGAATCACACTAATCGAGGCTGGAACTGAAAGTGATCTACACACACACACAAACACACACACACGGGTCCCTTCTAGCAAGTCCAAATTAACCATGACCCATAAAGGGGCTTCGTAAATTAATTGTGGCGGAAGCCTGACCGTATACACTTCTAAGATTAGTTGAACCTGAGTACCCCTTCTACATGATAGAACACAACAGATTATTGTGTTTCTATCAGCTAAGAAAGGTACTCGTTTATATTTTAGAAGACCATTCACCTGATCGCTGGAAAACAATTCTGTAGTACTTAAAAAGAAAAAAATAGTTTAAACTGTACCCATCCAGTATCCAATTGTAGTGTACTAATCATTAGCTTAATTTTATCATAATTGGTGAAAAGCTGTTCATTCTGATAGTATAGACTAAACTGCCTTAACAATATGGGTATATGAAATTAGAATAACATCATCCACAAGGATTGCAGTCTTATTATTGTTGGCTTTATTTGGAAATAACTATTACTTTTAAGGAACCCCACTACGTAATTTAAAAATAAATGAAAAAGAAGCGCAAGTAAACATCCTTGTCCCACACTCAGAGACATTCTTAAAATGTCTCCGAGTATAAACTCATAATACAATTTAATAGCTTTTTGAATCAACACTAGGCTGACCATATGAAAAGGAGGACAGGGCTCCTGTAACTTTAACAGTTGTAGAGAAAAGGGAATTTCAGCCAGTGTCATTTGTATGCAATTAGTTCCTGGTAATGCTCCCTCTTCATCACACAGTTAAAGGTGCAGGCACTATACTAGAGTGACCATATACAAAGGAAGGCAGGGCCCCTGCAACTTTAACTGTTGTGATGAAGAGGGAATTTCACCAGGAACTAATTGCATACAAATGACACTGGCTGAAATTCCCTTTTCTTTACAACTGTTAAAGTTACATGAGCCCTGTCCTCCTTTTCATATGGTCAGCCTAATCAACACCCAGGACTTGCAATTTCTTCAAGAAATGTTGCCAAAAGGCAGCCATGATAAAAGAATGAAGTCAAGAAACTAAACCAACAAGATTACAAAGGAACTCCTGGATAGAAGCTACAAAACCTTCTTTCCTGTTTCCAGAAATGGCTCCATAATCCTGCTTGTCACCATATTATAGTGTCAATGTGGCCAAATAAATCCCTCTTTGCAATGAAGAAGACTGAGGTACTCCCTGATTAGTGAGTGCTCTAGGAAAGCAGATCACAAGGAAAGTAAAAGTCCAGGGAAGGGGGAGAGTGTGGCGCTTAAAGGCGTCTGAGAAGGTGGACAGGGAAAGCAAGCACAAATTTCAAACGCCTTCCCCACCAGAGTCAAGTGCAAAATTCCATTTCTCCGCTTTCCCTAAAGCTGTCTCTGAAAGGCAAAGGTTTTAATTAAGAACTATAAGGGCATGTGACTGGGCATAATCCTCTTAGTGCTGCTGTTACATTCCTGCTCTCCAAAGGTATCAATATAGCTGGTAGCATTTTAGCACCAGATTCCCTGGAATGTTTCTCAGTGAGTGGCTTGAATTTATGCTATCACTTTGCCAAGTGAAAGTTTGAGTGAAGGGCAATCCTTATGGTTGATTCCGCAGCACAGTTGATCCTGAATATTCTACTCAATGGGATTCTTTGAGACTTAAACCTCCATTTCTGCAATAATCTCGCTGTACTGCAAAGTTAGCTACTCAGAATGATACAATAGCTCACAACGTGTATGATGGTCAGCTATCTTTTGTGTGCTATCCATAGCTGGGGTCTAAAAAGGACTCTGGCCTATGTTATAGGGCCAGATAAAGAACACCGGGGTGCTGTCTTATTCTCCCTGGAGCTTTAGCTGATGAGGGCCAGATTCACAGTGACTCAGAACAACTCAAATTGAGGTAAACTGTTTTACTTCCGGCAGGGAGGTTTTAAAACCTATTGTGTGACTGTCCTGATAGGATGTATTAAGATTTTCTGGAGGCTGTACATACAAGCTCAGAAGTGGTGGCTCAAGGAATCTGACCTTAGACTTGAGCATCTTGTGTCAGAATCTTGAATCTGAGGCTAGGCGGGCTCTGCTTGTATGTTCAGGGTTGGCTGGGCTGCTTTTGCTTCTGACATGGAACCTTGTATCACCTGTCCTTTCCCCCCTGGTTGTACACTTCTAAATCTTGCACTCAGGCACAATAAGCCCCTGTGCTATTTCCTCCAAAGAAACTGACCCTGCATTGCTTTCCTACTCCTGCTCTGGTAAGGTGGAGTAGAACAATTCTGTCAGTCTCAGCTAAATTCATAGAATTATAGAATAGTAGCGTTGGAAGGGACCTATAAGACCATCGAGTCCAACCCAACGCTTAATGCAGGAATCCACCTTAAAGCATACCTTGCAGATGGCTGTCCTGCTGCCTCTTGAATGCCTCTAGTGTGGCAGAGCCCACAACCTCCCTAGGTAATTGGTTCCATTGTCATACTGCTCTAACGGTTAGGAAGTTTTTCCTGATGTCCAGCTGGAATCTGGCTTCCTGTCCTGCACTCTGGGATGATCAAGACGAGATTCTGGCCCTCCTCTCTGTGACAACAACATTCCAAGTATTTGAAGAGTGCTATCATGTCTCCCCTCAGTTTTCTTTTCTCCAGGCTAAACATGCCCAGTTCTTTCAGTCTCTCCTCATAGGGCTTTGTTTCCAGACCCCTGATCATTCTCATTGTCCTCCTCTGAACCCCCTCCAGCTTATCTGCATTCTTCTTGAAGTGTGGTGCCCAGAACTGGATGCGATACTCAAGATGGGGCCTAACCAGTGCCAAATAGAGGGAACCAGTACCTCACGTGATTTACAAGCTATATTTCTATTAATGCAGCCCAAAATAGCATTTTCTTTTTTTGCAGCCACATCACACTGTTGTCTCATATTCAGCTTGTGATCTACAAAAATTCCAAGATACTTATAAATTGTAGTATTGTTGAGCCAAGTATTACCCATCTTGTAACTGTGCATTTGGTTTCTTTTTCTTAGGTGTAGAACTTTGCATTTATCCCTATGAAATTTAATTCTCTTATTTTCAGCCCAGCACTCCAGCCTATCAAGATCACTTTGAAGTTTGTTTAAGTCTTCCAGGGTATTAGCTACCCACCCAATTTTGTGTCATCTGTAAATCTGATAAGCATACCCTGCACCTCCTCATCCAAGTCATTAACAAAAGTGTTGAAGAGCATTGGTTCCAGGACTGAGCCCTGCAGTACCCCGCTCATTACCTCCCCCAAGTTTGAGAAGGTATAATTGATAAGCACTCTTTGAGGATGATTCTGTAACCAACTGTAACCAACTGTTGTTCCATCTAGACCACTTTTAGCTAGCTTGCAGATCAGAATGTTGTGTGGTACTTTGTCAAAGGCTTTGTTGAAGTCAAGATATATTATGTCCATAGCATGCCCACAGTCCACAAGGGAGGTTACCCAATCAAAGAATGAGATCAGTTTAGTCTGGCAGGATTTGTTCTTGACAAATCTATGATGTCTTCTAGTAATTAAAGCATCGCTTTCAAGGTGCTTACAGATTGACATCTTCATAATCTGCTCCAAAATTTCCCCAGAGATTGATGTCAGACTAACTGGTCTGTAGTTCCCAGGTTCCTCGTTTTTGCCCTTTTTGAAGATAGGGACAACATTAGCCCTCCTCCAGTCATCCGGCACTTCACCCATCTTTCATGATTTCGCAAAGATGAGAGTTCTTCTGCCAGCTCCTTTATTACTCTTGGATGTAGTTCATCAGGCCCTGGAGATTTGAACTCATTCAAAGAAATTAGGTGTTCGTTGACCATTTGTTATCAATCTCAAGCTGCAATCCTTCCCCTTCAGCATGTACTTCACTTTTTTCAAGAGGGTCATAGAGCAGCTTTTGGGAGAAGACTGAGCCAAAGTAGGAATTGAGCACTTTGGCCTTTCTTTGTCATCTGTTATCAATTTGCCATCCTCATTAAGCAGTTGAACCACAATTTCTTTCCTCTGTCTTTTACTATGCACATACCTAAAGAAAGCTTTTTTGTTGCTTTTAGCATTCCTTGCTAGCCTCTGCTCATTCTCAGCTTTAGCCTTCCTGATGCCATTCCTGCACTCTTGTGCTACCTGTCTGTACTCTTCTTTTGTAGCCTGGCTTTCCTTCCACTTCCTTATATGTGTCCTTTTTGTTTTCAGGTTATCTCTAAGCTTTTTGTGGAGCCACATTGGCTTCTGTTGTCTTCTATCTTTTTTCCTTGTTGGGATTGTTTGTAATTGTACCTTTTAAATTTCCTTTTAAAACAACAACTCCCACCTATCTTGGACTCCTTTTCTTATTAAGGCCACTTGCCATGGGACCTTACTTACATTGTTCTGAGTTTATTAAAATCAGCTTTCCTAAAATCCAGAGTATGCAGATGACTACACTTAGCTTTTGTTTCCTTTAAAATCAAGAACCCAAGTATGACTTGTTCACTTTCCCCCAGAGTTCCCATAACTGCCACTTTATTCACTAAGTCATCCCTATTGGTCAGTATCAAGTCAAGGATAGCCAATCCTCTAGTTCCGTCCTCCTTTTTCTGTAGGAGAAAGTTATCAGCCACATATGTCAGGCATTTCTTGGAAGGGCCACTTTTGGCAGAATTTGTCTCCCAACAGATATCGAGGTAATTGAAGTCCCCCATTACTACGATAGCACACTTCCTTGAAACACTGGCAATTTGTTTTTCAAAAAAACCATCCTTGTCTTCTCCTTGATTGGGTGGTCTGTAAGTAGATTCCGACTCCACCTTCCTTTCTATTTGTTCCGTTCTATTTGAACAAATTATACCCTTCAGTTGCTGTATTCCATTCATGGGAGTCATCCCATCAAGTTCAGTTAGACCTATCAAGTCATATTTGCCTTCATGTATTAAAAGTTCAGGTTCGTTCTGTTTGTTTCCCATACTCTAGGCATTAATATATAAACACTTTATAGTCTGGCTTTTTTCCTATGTTATTGTGAAGATTATTTGGGGCACTGTTAGAGCTGTTCTCTCATAAGCCTTCATTCATTGTTGCCTCCAAGTTTACGTTTCCCCTCCCCCGTAGGATTCAGTTTAAAGCCCTCCTAATGAAGTTCTTCATGCTGTGGCCAAACACATTATTCCCAGCCCTTGTGAGGTACAACCTGTTCCTTGCCAGCAGTCCATCTTCCAAGTAGCGTAGCCCATGGTCCCAGAATCCGAATGAGCACAAGAACTCCTAAACGCCACAGGACTGGTATTCCACATTTAGATGGCACTGTGTACTGCTTCAAAGGAGCTCCACCCCCAGGGTAGGGAACCTTTTTCAGTCCCAGGGCCCAATTGGTTCTGGGCAAGCATATTGGGAGCCATCCACTGCTGCCATACGGCCACCACATGATTGCTCAGGCCCCTGTTCACTCACTCACTTGCTCTTTCAAACCCGTATATTCTCTCTGTATATCATGATCGAAAAAGCCACTAATAAATACAAACACACAGATGTACACGAAATCCAATGGAGGTTCTTTTAAAGCCTAAATGTAGCGAGAAATGGGCATTTTGTTGGTGGTGGAGGTACGATGAAGTGACTTGAGTTAACCTTCTACAAGGTCAGTTTGTCTACAGCCACTTAGGCCTCACTGAGGTGACAAATCTGTGACTAGGGTTTATCATTCCAGACTACAGGCAAAGACTCACAAGACTGAATGCTACTCCACACAAAACTATTCCCTCCACATAGAAACCTAGGTACCTGAAATGCTCATATTTATATATGTCGGAGTGTGTGTCTCTCTAAGAATTTTGTCATGTGACATACCTTAAAGCAGAGGTAGGCAACCTGGTGCCTTCCAGACATTTTTGACTATAACTCCTATCAGCCCCAGCCAGCATTATGGGAGTTGTAGTCCAAAAATTAGGAGGGCACTTGTTTGCCTACCACTGGCCTGAGGTGCAGTAGTGAAAACTAGGCCTGAGTTAAAGCTGTTATTTTTAAGGTCCTTTGATTTGAGAGAAAGCTGGTGGAGTTTAACAACATATATGTATAAGAGACTAGGGTAATCGGAAACGTTTAGGAAGCTTTCTTTATCTATAAATGTATATCTGTTTATAGTACAATGATTTTCCTTGCCAAAGATTTGGGGGAGTAGAAGTTTCTAATAGGTACTTTGTAATAGACGCTTTGATCGTAGGTATCCTTTAATTTGTCATTGCATTTGATGTTCCAAGACATACAAATTGAAAGGGAATTGTGTCTCCACATAGCCTTCAGTCCTGTTATACTGTGAGGAAAGTAGCACCAGTCTCATATACAATCTTTAATCTGTTTTCAGAAGGTGCCATTTATATAGTTTATTCTTTTTAGAAAAAAATAATTGCAAGGAATTTGGCTTTCCTCACTTACATATGCTGGAATTTTACTTGAAATGAACAACACCTGACTGTTGTTAAAAATCCAATGTTAAAATATATTACAAATCAAACTCATTTCTACAGCAAGTTTTGGCATGCAAAATGATTTATATAGTCTGTTCATTATAGTGGCTTAAATCATGCAAAGACTTAAGTTTGATATACTCGATTATTCACATCTTAAGCAAAAGAGGAGTGATTCTTTCACCCACAGTATGCTGAGTGTGTACAAACCAATCACAGGAAAAAGGAAATACCATGCAGACCACCAAGTAACTTGGCTCATGTTCTTTGAAAAAAATCCAGAATTAGTGTCCTAATTATTGAGAGAATTGTACTGGACAGAAGAACACTGCAAAATAAATTTCATAGAATAATGAGGCTGCTCTGATGGAGTGTTAGACCTGCAGCACAAAGGAAACCAGCCTTCCAATGAGAGAGATGCTTTGAGAACTCTTATGTGCAGTCTCCTGGCATGATGTTTATTTAAGCCCTGTTTTAATTTAGTTTACATGTAACAGGAAGCCCTCTTTTCTATGCTTGGCTCACTGAGCTAAATATCTTGAAGGAACTGGAAAATACATATTGAAATAATTGAGTGCTTGGTGTTGACGAGAACTGGTGTCACATTGTGAACAGCATCTTAAGAACTGAGATGGAAGGAGCATAATTCTCCATCCATTTTCCTTACTACTCAAACCAACTGTCCAAGCTTTTCTAAGGCAGTGTTGCAATTCCTTTTTATTTCAGGATTTTGTAGCATCTGCTGCATGTCCCATAGCACTGAATTTTAATTTCCAGGCATTTTAAAACGTTCTACAGATCTTTCTGTGAACAAAAAGGGAATTTGGTGTTAGAAGAACTAGTTTCATTGAACAAGTTGCAGGGTGGATAAAAAAACAATGAATTTTAAAACATATTAAAAATGTTTTTTTAAATATTGATTTTTAATTTAAAACAGATTTCATCTTTTTAAAAAACCGTAAAGAACTAAATTTCTCGATTTTAAAAAATAGCATAGTTAAGATTAAGTAAAATCTCATCATAATCATGATAAATCTACATTAACAGTCTCATAAATGTGAAATAAAATCATTTTTGGTTTTCAACTCATGAAAATGGTACTGTCCAAACTAACCACCAGCTCTTGCTTCTTGAAGTTCTGGGCTTTTGGTTTCTGTTTATCTGACTAAAGTCACATGTGTAAACACAAGGTAAAAAGGAATTTTGCTGTTCTGTTCCTATGTGGTGGTGGATCTGAGTCAAGCGAGGCAGCAGAATTAGTTAAGACAGAATAATATATATATATATATATATATATATATATACTAAATTTCTCTTAATTAATAACTTAACGTTAAATAATCTGGATTTTATCATGTTAGTCATACAGCTCATCTCTAAACTGAATCAGCACCTCCCACAGATACATTGAGTTAAAGGAGGCTTTTCTATCTAAATGAAGAACCAATCAATCATGTGCTGGGCCAAGACAGGGGCAAGAACTACACTACTGCTTTAAAACAGATTATAACAGTATTGACAACTATTGGGGCCCAGGACACACTCCATATACTGTTTTCAAACTGTTTTCAAAGTGGCATATACTGCTTGGTCCAGGGAGAAGGAGAAAGAAGCAGCACTGGAAAGGAAAAAAAGTGTGCATCTGCTTGTATTCCCATACTTAGGCTCCAATCCTATGACAGTTAACCACTCACCTGGAATTAAGCCCCGTTGAACTCAGTGGAACATATTTTTGAGTAGACATGTATAGAATTGTGCTGTTAACCTCAAAATGTCATGGGTGATAGTCATAAGGAAGGATCTTATGGGAATATTTTAAAGATATTCCTTCCACAAGTAAAAAAAAAGAAAAAAGGAAAGCATGCAAAATGTCTACCATGAGACAAAGAGATGCAAAGCTGGTTTGTAAGAATTGAAAGTGTGTAAATAATATGCCATTTATTTAATTGTTTGTTCAGGAAATATATGAAACAGTGTCAATGGGAAACTTGCTTTAAATCAGAAGTATATTGGGTAAAATAACTGTGTAAAATATTCTTTGCATATTTATCACTGGATACCTGAGCATGGTAATTAAACAATATCACATAATATGCCTAGTATGTTTTCCCTTTTGTATTCTGAATTATTTATGGCAGGCATCCAAATACTGTGACTGAGAAGCTTCTTGAAGGAACTGGAAAATACATATTGAAATAATTGAGTGCAGGAAGCTGCTTAGTAGTTTCCCAACTTATCAGTTTGTTACTTGCCAGCATTTCCACTTCGATGTGCACTGAAGCAAGTTCCTCTACAATGCCAATTTTGGTTACCAGCTAAGCAGGTCTGGTCAGTGACTGGATAGGGAAGCCACCTCAGAACCCAATCTATGCCATCTGGAGTTTTGGGAGGTGGTTGTATTAAGTAGTGTGTGAAATTCCTTTTATGATGTAACTTCTGGGTGTGTTGATTCCCTGTTACATAATATCTGATAGGATGGAGGCAGCTGATGCTATACCAGGACTTGCATTTATATTTTTCTCCTTATTATATTTTTATTTGATCAACTGAACTCTTTTTAAAGGGTCTATCTTTTTTTGCAAATGTAAAATCAAGTCTTTAAAGGAGCATCCTATAAAGCGTAAACATTTATTTTGAAAACCTTTGACAGCTAAAGTGAACTGTGAACCTGCTTCAGCTGCAGTGGCATAATCTATGATCTGCAGCACCACACAAACCTATCCTGGGAAGAGGGAAGGTGCACATTGACTTAGGACGCTTCCTAGCAAGTTCCTACACTATGCAGTCTTTGCTTTTTCACTATAAGCAGAATAGTTGACATTGCACCCCCAAAGCGCCATATCCCTTGGAGTGTGGAGTGGTATGTGCATACACGCATCCAGGGATGATCTGTCCATACAGTCGGTGGGATAGAGTTCAGGTGAAGATACTGCTTGTGAAATTGTGGAAAATGCTCTCTTACTGGGGCTTCACAAAATGGGTTCTTATCTCTGCTCGGGGCCAGCTGTTAGCTTTGACCTCTGCCTTTACCTCTAAGTGACAATTTTGACCCCGATAGACGATGTGACATTTTAGGACTGTACCCAAGAATATTGGTTTTCAGTAAATATTTATTAAAAGTTTTGATTCCTGTATTTGCCCTCCTGGCATTTTTGTTCTTTTGAAGAAGGAGGAGGATGTCACCTTAGTGCTCATCTCCTTTTGTTTTTTGTTGGAAAACAGAAGCTTTTTGTTAAGCTAGAGATCTTAAATAGGTGCTTTCTTGAGGGTGTATTTTTTGTACATATTTTTCCCTGCACAGCACCAATATTATGCCATTATAAACTTTCCATACCCAAGGAGACTTTGAAGTGGGCCCTTCCACAATTTCTAGTGGGGCAGCCATGTTAATCTCTTGCAGAACAAAAACAACAAAGAGGCTTGTTTCACCTGAAATACTTACAAATTTATTATGACATAAGATTTCATGGACTCTATTCACTTCATCACATTCATGAAAGCTCATGACCAAAAAAATGTGTTCATCTTTAAGGTGCCACAAGACTCTTTGTAAATTCTGGCAACAGACCTCTGAATGGAGATAAGCTGATCAAGTTGGAGTTAAGGAAAGCCATGAGAAGACGGCTGCAGTGAGGAGAATTGGAAATGAACAGATTTTGGCAATATTGTGGAGGATAAAACAGGTGTTGACAGATAATTGAATACAATAAGTATTGTGTTGGGAGGTATTGGGGATGAAGCACAGACAGCAGAACTATATTGATTTTATTTTATTCAGTGGCATTTAGGTAGGCAAGGCAGGACCTTTTTTCAAGGAGCTCAGAATGGCATACGTGGTTCTTGCTTCTTTCCCTATTTTCTCCTCAGCAGCAGTCCTGTGATGGAGGTTAGAGAGTGCCCAGCCTAAAGTCATTCTGTGAGCTTGCTGGCTGACTAGGAAGTAGGGCAGGAGTGGGGAACTTGTGGCTGTCCAGCTGTTTTGGCCTACATGTTCCATCAGCCTTAGTCAGCATAGCCAATGGAGAGAGATATTGGCAACTGTAGAGCAAAATATCTTGAGGACCACAAGTTGCCCACCACTGGAGTAGAGTGTGATGGAGATGGAAGAAAGCTCAGTAAGGAAGATTAAATGATCCGATTTTTAAAAGTTGTTTAGTTTGAGTTGATAATAAAGGGGAGACTGGTCTGGGTTGAAATGTCTGAAAGGGATTTGTCAATTCACGCTTGGTATAAGGGCAGGGATGGACAGATGTGAAGTAAATGTGGAATGAAATTTTCCTGTAAGGGGGTTCTTATTACTCTGGCTTGGTTCTCTGCAAGGAGGTTGGAGATCTACAGCTGAGGTAAATTGATGGAAAAAATAAACAGCTTTGATTAATTCCATTTTCAAGGTTCGCAGAATGAAGTATTAATAGATATTCGCCAAGATGCCAAAAATCAGCAAGGGGAGATTTTCAGTCCCTCTGGAATTCTCAACAGCCAGTTTCGGATCTTAGGGTGACTGAACACAATTGCAACATAAAGCTTCATTAACCATTTTTTATGTTTCTTGGGGTCTTGAACAAGAATTCTGGGTAGCTCTTATTGTACCCACAGTAAATTGTTTCCCATGCAATTACCATCTGTCTGCCTCATGCCTGTGCTGAAGTTGGGTGTTGACTGACTACAGAAGCACATGCCATAAGAAATAGGATTGTCTACGGTACCACAGCCTGTGTTAAGATATGTGGCTGCCACGTTAAGGATTAAACAAGCAATGTATTTAGAGAGTGGACAAATACACATCCTTGGCAGGTAGGCAGAAAATGCTAATATGTGCTCATGTAACTTTTATGGTTACACATGGTTTTCACTTCCTTCAAGATCCACACAAATTTAAAAGACATTTCAGGAACCTACCCTTGAAAATTGCAAGGGAAAGTATTGTGTGTGTGTCTATAATACAACTTTTTATATTAATAATTTAATTTATTACTTAATTTCTTAGAAGTATAAGCCTGCTAAAACAGGTCAGCCACTGTAGACCAGTATTTTTATAACATTAATTACTCTTTTAAATGATTACTCCAATCTACAGTTTGCCTTGTGATTTTATTGTGCCCTCTAGTGGGGAATTCACACAGATGGATCCCCTTTGAAATTCAAAGGGGATTTTGCACAAGTCATTGAGAGAGAAATTACTGATGTGTCTTAAAGAGAGTATCTTGGGGTCATGCAGAATGTCAAGTTTTTGTTTGGTAAAATGTCCAATAAGAAGTTTTTTCTGGAACTAAGAAAGTAAGAACCATTTGAGATTGCCATCTCAAGGTTTTGTAAAGTTGCCAAATAGAGTGCAGCTGGATAGCTCTCTGACCAAGGTCGTTTTTTTTCTTCCTCTGGACTCTCAGGCATAGCAACACACAAGGGGATATGCAATCGACACTGTGATAAGTTCACAATGCTATAAATGTATGACATGTGATGATGAAACTTTGTTGAGACTGTGAGAGAGAGTTTGTGTCCAGTTGGTGTGTCTATAGAAAACGTTTCTTCTCTTGCTCTGTATATACTTGTATAGTAAACTTAACCTAGTAGTTTAAAACACTACTGTGTCTGAGTATTTCTTGCTACCAGGACATCTGCCTGCTACCAGTGGCCTCTGTTGTTTTCCGCTGATGTGTGCTTGCACTCCATGCATGCTCAGAGAGAGCAGTGCATCAAAATCCTAACTGCTGAATAAAGCAACGTTCCTTAACAGGCAGCTCTTTAAAATGGTTTAAAATGGTTTAAAATGGTTTATAACAGTAGTGACAACTGTTGGGGCCCATATACAGTTTTCAAAACGTTTTCAAAGTGTCGTATCCTGCTTGATGTAGATAGGTCCTGTGTTAAATTTGGGCAAAAGACCCAAAATTTGTGAAGACCATCTGGAGATAAGAAAGAGCTGAGTTAAGATGTTTAGAAGTAAAGATGGTGGACCTCTTTCTTCCTTTGCAGGAATGGCAAAAACTGAACTATGACATCTATACTTTACGTCATTTGCGAAGGGCAGTGAGAAATAGATGGAAACACATTTTGGAAGATTTGGGTAAATATATATATATATATATATATATGTATTCACATGGCTTCAAATTATAAGTAAGTCACTAGATAACTGTAGGAGTCTATTTGTAAAGGCCATCTGCAATGTGGTAGTAAAGCTGCCTTCTCCATCCTAATGCCCTCCTAATGTTTTGTATTTCAATTCCAATCAGCCCTAGATAACATGGACAAGATCGAGGATGCTGGAAGTTGTAGTTGAGAACATCTGGAGGGCACCAGGTTGGGGAAAGCTGATGTATGTTTTGGTCTAGCCCCTTTTTGTTCCAAGAGAATGATAGATACCAGGGTGTAGGAGAGTCATATGATTGAGAGGGAGGGAGGCAGTGTTTCAGCTTTCAGGGGCTATATGGCTAATTGAGAAGGTCTTGTGTGCTCTGCAGGGAACAATAAATGAGAAGATTCAGGGGGAAGTCTCAGTAATCAATAAAACAAGTGTTATGACCAGCATCCCATTCATCATAAAGTGTTTCTGGTGCCCTTGTTGTTCTATGCATGTCAAAGAATTCATATGATGTTGACCCGGCAAAGTTGGGGGTACCATTTCATATTTCAGGGTTGCGGGTGGGAGTTCAGAAGGAAGGATAATACTCTCATTTAGGTTTAAAGGCCTAACGTTGGATATATTCTAGATCAAATTGTAATAAGGAAAAAGGTATATATTAAGAGCAATTGCTATAGTTTTTTTTTAAAAGTTGTGTTAGAGACACAGAATTTTACATCGTTGCTGTAATAATACACTAATCACAGTTTACCTATCCTTTGTTGTAAGCGAGGGGACTTGTGCCTTCAGCATGCATACCCAGTACACAGGCCCATTTAATAGCTTAGAATAACAATAGTCATTCAGTGTGTAGGACCAGGAAGTTCTCCAGAATTCTAAGTGCTCCTGAGGGATCATTACATGTTGTCTGAAATTATTCCTGTACCTCTCCAAATGGCTTACTTAAGTAATGCCAGTGAGCGTTGGACTTCAAAAGTCTCTTAAACCTATCATGTTAACCGAGTGAGACATTTCACCCATTGCCCTCATTGCTCAATACTTTGTCCCATGTTTCAGCAAAGTTTTGCCTAGATTTGGGGCTACTTCTCCCCTTTTGCAGCAGTGTTTGCTGCAATGAACATTCTAGGAGAGTATAGAGAGTATGGAGTGGAGTATTTGCTAAGACCTTTCTGCCTTAGGTTTTCAGAAGGAAGCAGATACCTTGTTGTCAGTAACCAAACGAAGCATTGTTAGTGACTCTCAGAACATGAGCAAAGCCCGAGAGATCCTCTTGAAGCTATCTGAGGAGACAACAATTTTCCCAACAAGCTGGGAGCTTTCAGAGAGGTACCTCTTTGTGGTGGTAAGTCGCTACTTTTCTCTTTCCATAATTGCTTTCACGTGCTGTGTCATGAAACTGCCCTCAAAAGAGGCATCTAACTTCAAATTCAGTATTAAAAGAATATCCACAAAAGAAGAATGGCACTTGGATAATAGACCTATGATTGTTTAATTTCTGTTAAATTAAAAAAAATGGCTTGTTCAGGCCTGAAAAGCAACATTGGCTTCTCAGGAGGGCTATGCTCCATTTGCCCACTTACCCCAACAAACATATTTGCAATTCCCAGTCTGAAAAATTATAAATGTTGTTGAAATCTCTCACTTTAAAAGCTGAATGAATACGTGCACACAAATTTAAACAGTTGTGGTGTAGTGGCTAAAATGCTGGACTGGGAGTCGGGAGATCTGGGTTCTAGTCCCCACTCGGCCATGGAAACCCACTGGGTGACTTTGGGCCAGTCACAGAGGCTCAGTTCAGACGACACGCTAAGCAACTGTGGGTTGATGAAGCAACAACCCGTTGAGTTGTTAAACATGTCGTCTGGAGGTAGCCACACAACGCAGTAACAACCCACAGTAGGCAAAGTAGCAAAATTCAATAACTGAGAGAAACAACTCACTTGCGAGTTGTTAAGGGAATTGTCAATTGACAAACGTGTCGTCTGGAGCGGTGCGTGGGTGAAACAACAATGGTGAGTTGTTGAGCACGGAAGATCAGAGAGTGGAGCGGCAAGAGCGGCAGTATGCGGGTGGCCGCTCAAGCACGCTCAAAACAGATCCCCGGCATTGCCGCCATAGCAACCAAGGACGCCCGCCTCCCCTCAAAAAGGGGCCAGCTCCTGCAAGCGCGCACGACAGAAGCCCAGGCAGCCACCCAAACGGAAAGGGAAGCGCACCAGAAGAGAGCCATGCCCAAGGGGGGGAGGGGGAAACGGAAGAAGCAACAAGCCCAGGCGCCCAGGAAGAAGGGGTAGCCCCGCCACTCCAACAGGAAGAACAGTAACCCACCCGAAGCATACCCCCACCGCACCACCACCACCACCACCCTCACTTCACCCAGAAGGACGAGGGCCGGGGAAGCGGCGGCCAGCGAGCCCCCCTCGAGGCTGTGCTCGAGGAGGAGATCGAGAGGCCTCCACAGCTGGAGAACGAGCCGATGGAAGGAGCGCCCCTCCTGGAGGAGGAGCCGCCGCCGCGCGCAGGCAAGCACGGTGCAGCCGCGGCTGAAGAAGCCCATCCCCTGACCAACACGCAGAGGTGTGTCCGTATGCGCAACAGGCGCAGGGCAGACCGGCTACAGGTGGCGAGGGAGTTGTTCATGGTCACGGAGACAACTGGGGAGCGCATCCACGACCTGTTCACACGCATGGCGGGCAAGGAGGAGGCCAGGCACACCAAGGAGCGCGTCTTTATCGTTGTGGGCTATGCGCACGGCCAGTCAAGCCGTGGAAGATTGCGCCCAAGCCATACGGGAGGCGGGGAGGGACGTGCATCAAGGTCTGGAGCGCCATGTCACTGGGATGACCGAGGCCATGGCGGGCACCGATGCCATCATCGACCAAGGCATGTGGGAGTGCACAGCAGCCATCGACCGCCAAACCGAGGTGCTCAAGGAGCTCACCCAATCATTCCGCAGCACCTACCATGGACCCCCGCAGCCCGCACCCTACATGGGGCCGTACGGATACATGGCACCACCGCAGCAGCAGCAGTACTTGCCTCCGCCAGTGGCCGCAGCATATCGGGCCCCACATGTGGCACCGTCAGCAGCAGGTGCCTCAGGGAGGGCAGGGGGGGTGGCCGGAGGGCAGGAGCAGTGGCGCATAGGCAGCCGGCCGAAGAGGGGCCGCGACGAAGAGGGAGGGGAGGAGGGGGATGAGGAGGGGGCGGAAAGACCCTCCCAGGACGACATGGCCTAAGCCCACCCACCAACAAATAGCCCCCAGCCCTAGAATAGCCCCCAGCCCTAGATTCGATAAGGCCCCTTTCCATTCCCATCCCTCCGTCCGGCGCCTCCCTTGGCCCAGTCTGGATGCCCAAGGCCATGTCCATCGGCATCCCTTTGTAACATTGTTGCATGCACTGGATGCCTCTCGTTCCCGGTCCCATCTCCCCTCATTGCAGCCTATTCCAGCTGAGATGGCATCACCATACAGGTCGGAGGGGTTCCGCGCAGGCCACATTGTTTGATGCCCACAGTGGCCACTTCCGTTCACTCCCCTCTCTTGCAGGTGCGCTTCAGCCACAACAAATCCTCCTGCCCTCCCATTCTCACGCTACTGTAGTTGACATTCCCATGCTGTCAGCCTTGTCCCACCTCCTTCCGCCCTCCTGCTCCATCACGCCCGCCGCTCCTCCCGTCCTGCCTGCCCCCCCTCTGGGTGCCCCCCCTGTGTCCCGGAGCGAGCTCGCCATTGCCTGCTTGCAGGGGGCGATCCAGGCGGCCACGCAGAACCACGCCAACGCCGACGAGGAGGACTTGTTCCGGGCCCGCCTGAGGCGCCTGAGTGGGGCCTTGCCCGCGACGCCGGGGTGCTGGGCCAGTAACACGTCCCCATTGGACTCGCAGATGTTGTGCAGGATGCAGCAGCACACCATCACGTTCGGAATGATGTCGGACTGTGTCATGAGGCAGGCTGAAGAATCTTCCTCTGAGGAGGAAGAAGGGGCAGAAACTGCAGCCCCACCCCTTCCCCAGGACTTACCGGAGGAGGAGGAACAGCAGGCAGGGTCCTCAGAAGAGCCCCAGGAAAGCCACCCTCCCCCACCCCCTGTTTCTAATGAGGAAGACTCGGGGCCTGAAGGAGTTTGTCCAGTAACTCCCCAGCAAAGGCGGCAGCTCAAACGGGCGGAGAAAGCTAAGCCCACAAGGCGAAGTATGAGACTAAGAAAACAGAGCACAGCTGACGCAAGCCTTAAGTAAGATAACGAGGGAATTGCATGCAGCTGTGAGCAGGCTCAAACAGAGTATAAAGAGGGAGGCACGCAGAAGCTAAGGTTCATTGAGAACAACTGACGTTTTCGGCTCTTGACCTCCTCCGTGATCTTGGATCAGAATCTGTGGACTGGACACCTGGCTGACTGTTGCTTTGGAATCTGGAATTCGGAAACCTGGTTTGACCTTCGGCTTAGATGACTGGACTGATGGAACTAATGGCATGACCTTGGCAATTTGTAATTGGATTCACGAACCGTAAATAAACCTCTGTAAACAAGTAAGGCCTGGCATTTTTCCCGGACATTCGTAGATAAGGAAATTGGCTGGCTTTCTGGGTTCTGTATAGTAAACACGTCAGACTGCAAGTCCAGCAAGCTAAACAGGGAGCGCCAGCACTCCTTCAGATGCCCAAAGGCACGCTCCATGGGCAGGCGGGCACGGCAATGGTAGTAGTTGTATTTACGCTGGACGTTGGTGCGGGGGTAGCGGTACGGGGCCATCAGCCACGGCTGCAGGACGAACGCCTGGTCGGCCAGGAGGAGCGGACCCACCACACAGCTGCACACGGAAGTGGGGCCAGACGTCAGGAAGCGCCCCGATGTCAGCTTGGCAGCCAGGGGGGAGTTCCAGAAGACGGCTGTGTCGTGGCTCCGCCCAGACACGCCCGCATACACGTCCATGAAGCAGCCCTTGGCATCCCCCACCACCTGGAGAACCATGCTATAGAAATGCTTGCGGTTGCAGTACTCCTTGCCACGGGAGGGGGATGCGCACGTGAGTAGAGTCCATCGCCCCCACTGCCCACAGGAAGCCCAGGGCATGGAAGCCACATATGTTCTCCTTCTCGTCCCCCACCCGGATGATGTCGGCCAGGTACAGCTCATTCAGCACGCTCACTGTCTTACGGAAGATCTCATATGCGGTGGACACGCCCACCCCGAAGATGGTCGACAGCGGCAGGTAGCCCACATTGAACGCCAGCTTGTACAGCGTCAGGCCAAGCCGACGGGACACTGGAATGCACATATTTGTACACTCCTGCTGCAGGACAGGTGTCACCTCAGCCACCAGCACCTCGTAAGTTACACGGGACATGTCGAAGCTCCCACGGAAGCGCTTGTTGTCCCAGTCCTCCAGGTCTTGCATCTCATTCCACACGACATCCATCCGGGGAAGCAGCCAGCGGCGGACGGTCTCACGCTCGGCCAGAAGCTTGGCCGACGTGGGGGGGGAGGGCATTGCAGGGCTCCCTCGGCCGCACCTTCGACCAACTTCTCCGCAATCATTGTGGTCGCCTCACGACATCGAATCAGTGGCAGGATGGTAGCCTGGAGACAAGGTACGGCCTCCGCTGCGCCAAGGGCCAGCAGAGGGTCTCCTCTCTGCCACATCCCCTTTGCACGTTCCGTGCTTGGCTTCCTGGGGGGTGTGGCCTCGGCCGTCCCCTCTTCACCGCTGTGCCTTCCAGCCGCCTCCTCCCTTCCCAGGGGCAACTGTCCTCTCCGTAGGTTCTGCCCTGGCTTAGTGGTGCCCATGTGCCTTATTGCCCATGTCTGGTCTCCCTGCTGAATAAAGTTTTCTACGGCACCCCACTCTTGTCTTCTTTCCTGTGTGTGCGGAAGATACTCTAGGCGGGAGGTGGGGGGGTTGGGGGCTGGGGCTGGGGGCCGTGGGTCTTCCTCGCGACTGCCATGTCTCCCATGTAGAGTGGGTGGTGGGTGCCTCCCTGGGGCGTGGGTGCCAACTTTGGAATTGCAGTGCTGGGCGTGGGGTGCGACTGTTGTATTGGTGCTGCCGTTCCTCCTGGCTGCCTCTTTGCCCGAGGCTGCTGAGTTCCGCCCACTGACTGTAACAGCCAATGGGGTTTGGGAGGTGTGTCCTGCATCAGCTTCAATGGCGGCGCCCATGGTTTTCGACCGCAGTGTGTTCTGAGATACCTGCTGGAGGACTAACAGAGTTTGGTAAGCGGGGAAAATGGCGGCCGAGCTGTCAGTCAGAGCCGAGTACGCTATTAGCAACCGGGGTGGTTGCTGATTCCTTGCAGCGCCTGCTGCAGCGTGTTGTCTATGGATCACCACCTTTTCCACACACCGTCAGTAGGTAATTAAACAACCATTGCTTAGCGTGTCGTCCGAATTGAGCCAGAGTCTCAGCCCAATTTACCTCACAGGGTTGTTGTTGTGAGGATTAAATGGAGAGGAGGAGGATTATGTACGCTGCCTTGGGTTCCTTGGAGGAAAAAAAAAGGCGGGATATAAATGAAATAAATAAATAAATAATAATGTATTCTGAGGCAGAACTTTCTGCCCAAGAGTATATACAGTCCCGAATCAATATTTATTTATTAAGATGATTTATTCCCAACACTTCTGTTGCAATCACAATAATGAGAAAAAAGAGGGGGAAAGCATCAATTTGCGTAGGCAGGAAATAGATTACAAAATAAAAAATTATCTTAATAAATACAGAACATTGTTTTTTTTTAAAAGAAACAGGAATATTTACAACACCAGAGCTCATCTCTCTTTCGTGGGCAGCTTACAACATTAAAATTATAAAGTTCATAACGTCAGCAAAATAATACATTTAAACAGAGACACATGTGCAGCAGGAAAAATAACTTAGATAGTCTACAACTGCATTAAAATGTGTGATTTGGAAATCTCATTGGCTTATGAGACCCTGGCTAGCTACATACAGTCCTACTCATGATTGGTCCCATCCAGGCTTGTCTGCCGTAAATAGAAATATTTGATTTCTGTGCCCCATCCAGCACCAGACTTTGCATCGCTTGTTATCGAAGTGTAAAAATGGACTGAAGGAAATGGACTGGAGAGCCTTTTCGTTATGAGAGAGACAGACAGCATTATTGATAGTTGACTCTGTGCATCCCCCTTTTGCCATTGTAATAATGTAGCTTCTTCTCTTGTGCAGGATCGCCTCATTGCCCTTGATGCTGCTGATGAATTCTTTCGAATTGCTAGTGTAACCTATCCGAAAACAATCTGTACAGTGAACGATGAAGACAATCGGAAAATGGCCTGGTGCAATTCTTCTCTGTTGTAACGCTCTGTTTGGTAGACGTTGGTGATTCACAATCTTTACAACATTCTATCAGTGTTGTTGCATGAATATCAACAATGGAAGTGACTTCCCAGCAGCAAGAGTGTCATATACTGGGACTGTTCACATGACACAACAGTCCACAGTGAGGTGGAGCATGCATGCAGACACCATTTTGAATATGCAACTCCTGCTCAGGGACAGTCATGTCGTGCAAGCCCGGAAAGCATGGGCTATTCAAGGTTAAATAAACCTCACATAACCCATGGTCTGTTTTAGGGTTGTGTGAGGGTTGCTTAACCCTTGCATAGCCCACGCGTGCTAGTTTCGCATGACATGGTAACCTGCAAGTGGGGTTGCAAATGCAATCTGGCGACCATGTGTGCTGTGACTCCTCATGGGTTAAATAACCCATGATGAGCTGCAGCATGTCATCTGAACTTGATCATTGTCTTGAGTAGTATTTTTAGTGAGCAAAGAAGCAGAAAATCAAATTCTGTTCTTTCAAGCTGATATTTTGCCCCAAGACTTTTAAAAAATCCACCATAGCTCTTTCATAGTGATCTTCCCCCACCGAGCATGAATCCATTGTTCCACTGTGAAAGATTATTGTGTAAGTATCTATTTTCAGATATTGTACTGGGAAACAAATATAAGCCTTTCTTCATGGGAAAACTCTGTGTAGAAATTGTCCTGTGTCTTGTGAAATGAGTCCAGGCACTTCCTGTGCTCCTGTTACTTGAACATTCCAGTCTCCTTAAGGCTTGATGAAACTTGGGGCCAAAATAGACATTACTTTAAATCCAGATCTAGCAGTAACGTCTTTTTCATTTTTACTCCAGTGTAGACGCAGGGCCCCCAATCTAGATTGGGTCCATAGTAGGGGGAAAGGATTAAAGCCCCCCATCCTCTCTTTAGGGTCCCAATCTAGATTGAGGTCCTTGTGCCTACTCTGGAGTAAAAAAGGGGGGAACCCATAGCTGCTAGATTTAAAATACTGCCTATTTTGGTCCTAATCATTCAGTCACTGAGAGGCTCAAAATATTTTGGCATTTCTATTTTTCACTATCTTAACTGTATGAACAAATATGTGTTTACGTTACAGAAACCATATTGTGTTTGCGAATGATACAAAAAATGAATGATACAAAATGTTTTAATATGTCTATGGCAGTGAGCAATAATTTTAAACTCCAGAGTGGTGGTGGCTCATCACTTTTTTTTAAAGCAAAAAAGCTGCTGCACTCACGAGATGGTGTTTGATTTTTGTGGATGCAACACAGTTAACAAAATGGCAAGAGAGGTTTTTTTTTAGTGTTTATGCCAATGATGTTCATATACTTGTTGAATTATAAGTGTGTTTTGTTGCTTTTCCTAGTAAAAAAAAAGGTTTTGTATCAATTGTTTACATTGATACCTTAATTTAATAAATAAAAAGGCCCTTTGTGATTATTCTCTCCCTGCACCTTTTCTGAAGAATGTGTTATTTCTGGATTCACAGTAAAACAGACCAGTGAGTATCAGACTTCGAAAATATGAGACATGACATAACTTCAACCATTTCTCTAATGATACTGAGGGAGCATTGGAAACTTAAAACTTCCTGGCCCTTTTGTATTATTTTGTGAGACTGACAGCACAATCCTATGCATATTTTACCCAGAAGCAAGTCCTATTGTATTCAGTAGCACTTACTCTCTAGTAAGCATGTTTAGGATTACAGTAGACCTGCTATGCATATTGTTCCATTTCAGGGTTTAGATCGAAATTAGCAATGTTTTGGTGAGACAGAAAATTTCCCCGAAAGCATTTCAGTTGTGCAGCTATATATTCCAATCATAGAAGCCCTCGGCATGAATATTAGGAGTGCCTGCTTCAAATGGCAAATTACAATACTCAGCTGCCTGGAATCAATGTTAGGGGCTAACTAAGAATCTGACCAAGAAATGACCCACTACATGGGGCAGGTATAGTAAATCACTTATTATTTGAAGCACTGTACATTTAGATTGCCCTTTTCTTCCATCCTGGAACTCAAGGTGGTGTACAAGGGGGCTTCCAGGCTATCTTCCATCAAGGCATCTGGCCCACACCTGTGTGGCTTCAGCAAGGTGCTTGCATGAAGGGCCCTCAGACTGTGCCTCTTTTGGCCAAAAACTGTTTCCCAAAGGGGAGACCCTTTTTTACCTGGTAACATGGGGAGTAGGGTGGGACATGTTATAGCAGTAGCATCCCATTGGTGGTGGGGAAACATTTACCAAAGCAGGAAACCCCATAGGTGCAGTCTTCATTTGTTGCAAGGTAGCTCAGGAATCCTCATGTGAGGAAGAACCGAGTAGTGCCCTGTCCATCTCAGCAAGAGGCACTTATGAATGATTTGATCACAGGCCATCATTTCTGTCCAAACTCCCACCACCACATTCCAGGTATGTGAAGTTGTTTACCTGGTTGCATAACGTGGCACATTACACAGTACACAGGTAATCATTTCCTACTGAATGGGAAGCAGTATGAGTGTGGGCGTGGGGAGGGAATTAGTGAAATCATTTGGTATAATCCTTTGTTGCCCACTGCATCCTGCATTGTCTCTTAACTACAGTGTGGACAAGACTGTAATAAAGTACTTGACCGGTACAAACATAGCAGAATTTACCTCAGTGCACGAGGCACTGTTTCATTTTAAGCATTTCTTAAGGATGTAAAAGAAATGTAAATGTGCCTTGGAGACAGCTACTTACACAGAGCTTGTAAGCCCTCCTGTCAAAATCTGCTTATACTCAGAGTGGTTTATGTCCTTCTGCAAGACTAAATACTCCAAGAGTTTGTGTAAGTCATTGGTGAAAGCGTACAGTTTACAAATAATTTCAAACTACCTCAAAAGCTGTATAGCAATCTCTTACTATACTTAAGAACAAACAGGTTAAATATCACATGCAAGTAAAGTGTCTGACCACTAAGTGGCAATGTTGCCTCATTCAATGTTGCCTATAAATTGTAGGTAAGTGCAAGAATTTCATTGCTGTTCAAAAAATAGATGGATATTCTCTGCTTGCAACCCCAAATGCAAATGTGATCTCATATTTTGAGAACAGCTAGCAGGAGTTTATGGTAATAAATTTTTCAGCTGTTTGTATGCCTATGACAGAATGTTTCTCATAGCTTTGCAACTATTTTTTATTAGTTTAAATATGTATGTTCTAATGAACAAATCCTGGACCTTCTCTTTAGAATCTAAAGCCTAGATGCACAAAATTAATGAAGAACAAAGACAAAAAAGAGAACAAGAAAACACTGCTTTGCATAAAATGTGTATATGGTGATTTATACATATAGATGCAAATGTATAAATAATTACTGTAATTTAAATAGGAATGCAGTCCAGCTCAAGATAGTGGGGAAGACTGTGACCAGGTGACCTGTGTGTGTCTGCTCAGTCTGCAGTCCAGGGGTGAAAGGTTCATGGGCAACTTCAAGGCCCCTGCTGCTCTGTTGCTGTATGGTTCTTTAAACTGCAGTTGGACTGGACTCCAAGCAGAGGATGCCTTCAAATAGAGAACTCTCTTTTTAAAAGTGGGACACCCGACCAATGTATGGTTGCATTCCATCACTTGCTGATGGTGGTGACACCTGTTCCCAAGATTGCACAAACCCATTTCTCTCATTTTGGGCCTTTAAGGCTAGAAACGGTTCCTGAATAGCGAGGGTTCAGTGAAAATACACAAAGATGTCAGAAACAAGTGAAATCACTGGAAACAAGAGTACATGCTTGTAACTAATACAAAATAGGTCATTTGCTGCTGATCTGCACGGTTCCTGTACATTTTACCCAATTCTCTCATTTTGGGTTTTTAAGGCTAGAACACGCGCCTAACTAGCGAGTGTTCAGTAAAAATACACAAAGTTGTCATGAACAAGTGAAATCACTGGAAATAGAGTAAATGCTTGTAACTAGTTCATAATAGGTCATTTGCTAATCTGCACGGTTCCTGTACATTTTACCCAATTCTCTCATTTTGGGCTTTTCAGGCTAGAATACGGGCCTAACTACCGAGTGCTCAGTAAAAATACACAAAGATTTCACACACAAGTAAAATCACTGGAACTAGAGTAAATGCTTCTACCTACTTCAAAATAGGTCATTTGCTGCTAATCTGGACTGTTACTGTCCATTTTATCCAATTTTCTCATTTTGGGCTATTAAGGCTAGAAAAGGTTCCTGAATACCAACGATTCAAGACGAATACACAAAGCTGTCACAAACAAGCGAAATCACTGGAAATAAATGCTTGTAAATAGTTCAAAACGGGTCATTTGCTGGTAATCTGCACGGTGACTGTACATGTAACCCAATTCTCTTGTTTTGGACTATTAAGTCTACAAAAGGTTCCTGAATATCGACGGTTCAAGACGAATACACAAAGCTGTCACAAAAAAGTGAAATCACTGGAAATAAGAGTACATGCTTGTAACTAATACAAAATAGGTCATTTGCTGCTGATCTACACGGTTCCTGTACAATTTACCCAATTCACAAATTTTGGGGTTTTAAGGCTAGAACACGCGCCTAACTAGCGAGTGTTCAGCAAAAATATGCAAAGATGTCACAAACAAGGGAAATCACTGGAAATAGAGTAAATGCTTGTTATTAGTTCACGATAGGTCATTTGCTGCTGATCTGCACGGTTCCTGTACAATTCACCCAATTTACCATTTTGGGATTTTAAGGCTAGAACACGCGCCTAACTAGCGAGTGTTTGTGACATCTTTGTGTATTTTTACTGAACACTCGCTAGTTAGGCGCGTGTTCTAGCCTTAAAAGCCCAAAATGAGAGAATTGGGTACAATGTACAGGAACCGTGCAGATCAGCAGCAAATGCTATTTTGTATTAGTTACAAGCATGTACTCTTGTTTCCAGTGATTTCACTTGTTTCTGACATCTTTGTGTATTTTCACTGAACACTCGCTATTCAGAAACCTTTTCTATCCTTAAAAGCTCAAAATGACAGAATGGGGAAAAATATACAGTCACAGTGCAGATATGAACGTTTACTATATATTTTACCCAATTCTCTCATTTTGGGCTGTAAAGGCTAGAAAAGGGTCGTCAATAGCGAGGGTTCAATAAAAAGACAGAAAGCTGTCACAAAGAAGTGACATGACTGGAAATAACAGTAAACGCTTGCATGGTTACTGTATTTTTTTAACCCATTCTCTCATTTCGGGCTTTTAAGGCTAGAACACGCGTCTTACTTGCGAGTGTTCAGTAAAAATACACAAAGATGTCACAAAGAAGCTAAATCACCGGAAATAGAGCAAATGCTTGTTAGTAGTTCAAGATAGGTCGTTTGCTGCTGATCTGCACGGTTCCTGTACATTTTAACCAATTCACTCATTTTGGGCTATTAAGGCTAGAAACGGTTCCTGAAAATAGTGGGTTTAATAAATATACACAAAGATGTCACACACAAGTAAAATCACTAGAAATAGAGCAAATGCTTGTAACTAATACAAAATAGGTCATTTGCTGCTAATCTGCAGGGTTCGTGTATATTTCACCCATAGCTCTAATTTTGGGCTTTTCTGGCTAGAAAACGCGCCATAGTAGTGAGTGTTCAGTAAAATGCTTGTAACTAGTTCCAGATAGGTCATGTGCTCCTGATCTGCGCGGTTCCTGTACATTTCAAACAATTCTCTCATGTTGGGTTTTTAAGGCTACAAAAGGTCCCTGAATAGCGAGTGCTTCGTAAAAATTGAAAAAGATATCACAAACAAGTGAAATCACTGGAAATAAATGCTTGTAAATAGTTCAAAACGGGTCATTTGCTGATAATCTGCACGGTGACTGTACATTTAACCCAATTATCTCGTTTTGGACTATTAAGTCTACAAAAGGTTCCTGAATATCGACGGTTCAAGACGAATACACAAAGCTGTCACAAACAAGAGAAATCACTGAAACTAGAGTAAATGCTTGTAACTAGTTCAAAATAGGTCATTTGCTGCTGAGCTGCACGGTTCCTGTACAATTTACCCAATTTACCATTTTGGGAGTTTAAGGCTAGAACACGCGCCTAACTAGCGAGTGTTCAGTAAAAATACACAAAGGTGTCAGAAACAAGTGAACTCACTGAAACTAGAGTAAATGCTTGTAACTAGTTCAAAATAGGTCATTTGCTGCTGATCTGCACGGTTCCTGTACAATTTACCCAATTCTCTCATTTTGGGCTTTTCAGGCTAGAATACGGGCCTAACTAGCGAGTGTTCAGTAAAAATACACAAAGGTGTCAGAAACAAGTGAACTCACTGAAACTAGAGTAAATGCTTGTAACTAGTTCAAAATAGGTCATTTGCTGCTGATCTGCACGGTTCCTGTACAATTTACCCAATTCTCTCATTTTGGGCTTTTCAGGCTAGAATACGGGCCTAACTACCGACTGCTCAGTAAAAATACACAAAGATTTCACACACAAGTAAAATCACTGGAACTAGAGGAAATGCTTCTACCTACTTCAAAATAGGTCATTTGCTGCTAATCTGCACTGTTACTGTCCATTTTATCCAATTTTCTCATTTTAGGCTATTAAGGCTAGAAAAGGTTCCTGAGTACCAACGATTCAAGACGAATACACAAAGCTGTCACAAACAAGCGAAATCACTGGAAATAAATGCTTGTAACTAGTTCAAAACAGGTCATTTGTTGGTAATCTGCACGGTGACTGTACAATTTACCCAATTTACCATTTTGGGAGTTTAAGGCTAGAACAATCGCCTAGCGAGTGTTCAGTAAAAATACACAAAGGTGTCAGAAACAAGTGAACTCACTGAAACTAGAGTAAATGCTTGTAACTAGTTCAAAATAGGTCATTTGAAGCTGATCTGCACGGTTTCTGTACAATTTACCCAATTTACCATTTTGGGAGTTTAAGGCTAGAACATACGCCTAACTAGCGAGTGTTCAGTAAAAATACACAAAGGTGTCAGAAACAAGTGAACTCCTGAAACTAGAGTAAGTGCTTGTAACTAGTTCAAAATAGGTCATTTGCTGCTGATCTGCACGGTTCCTGTACAATTTACCCAATTCTCTCATTATGTGCTTTTAAAGCTTGAACACGTGCCTAACTAGAGAGTGTTCAGTAAAATACACAAAGGTGTCAGAAACAAGTGAACTCACTGAAACTAGAGTAAATGCTTGTAACTAGTTCAAAATAGGTCATTTGCTGCTGATCTGCACGGTTCCTGTACAATTTTTCCAATTTACCTTTTTCGGAGTTTAAGGCTAGAACACCGGCCTAACTAGCGAATGTTCAGTAAATATACACAAAGGTGTCAGAAACAAGTGAACTCACTGAAACTAGAGTAAATGCTTGTAACTAGTTCAAAATAGGTCATTTGCTGCTGATCTGCACGATTCCTGTACAATTTACCCAATTCTCTCATTATGTGCTTTTAAAGCTTGAACACGCGCTTAACTAGCGAGTATTCAGTAAAAATACACAAAGGTGTCAGAAACAAGTGAACTCACTGAAACTAGAGTAAATGCTTGTAACTAGTTCAAAATAGGTCATTTGCTGCTGATCTGCACGGTTTCTGTACAATTTACCCAATTTACCATTTTGGGAGTTTAAGGCTAGAACATACGCCTAACTAGCGAGTGTTCAGTAAAAATACACAAAGGTGTCAGAAACAAGTGAACTCCTGAAACTAGAGTAAGTGCTTGTAACTAGTTCAAAATAGGTCATTTGCTGCTGATCTGCACGGTTCCTGTACAATTTACCCAATTCTCTCATTATGTGCTTTTAAAGCTTGAACACGTGCCTAACTAGAGAGTGTTCAGTAAAATACACAAAGGTGTCAGAAACAAGTGAACTCACTGAAACTAGAGTAAATGCTTGTAACTAGTTCAAAATAGGTCATTTGCTGCTGATCTGCACGGTTCCTGTACAATTTAGCCAATTCTCTCATTATGTGCTTTTAAAGCTTGAAAACGCGCCTAACTAGCGAGTGTTCAGTAAAAATACACAAAGGTGTCAGAAACAAGTGAACTCACTGAAACTAGAGTAAATGCTTGTAACTAGTTCAAAATAGATCATTTGCTGCTGACCTGCACGGTTCCTGTACAATTTACCCAATTTACCATTTTGGGATTTTAAGGCTAGAACACCCGCCTAACTAGCGAGTGTTCAGTAAAAATACACAATGGTGTCAGAAACAAGTGAACTCACTGAAACTAGAGTAAATGCTTGTAACTAGTTCAAAATAGGTCATTTGCTGCTGACCTGCACGGTTCCTGTACAATTTACCCAATTTACCATTTTGGGATTTTAAGGCTAGAACACGCGCCTAACTAGCGAGTGTTCAGTAAAAATACACAAAGGTGTCAGAAACAAGTGAACTCACTGAAACTAGAGTAAATGCTTGTAACTAGTTCAAAATAGGTCATTTGCTGCTGATCTGGACGGTTAATTTTACAATTTACCCAATTTACCATTTTGGGAGTTTCAGGCTAGGACACGCGCTTAACTAGCGAGTGTTCAGTAAAAATACACAAAGGTGTCAGAAACAAGTGAACTCACTGAAACTAGAGTAAATGCTTGTAACTAGTTCAAAAGAGGGCATTTGCTACTGATCTGGACAGTTAACTTTACATTTTACCCAATTCTCTCATTATGGGCTTTTAAGGCTTGAACACGCGCCTAACTAGCGAGTGTTCAGTAAAAATACACAAAGGTGTCAGAAACAAGTGAACTCACTGAAACTAGAGTAAATGCTTGTAACTAGTTCAAAATAGGTCACTTGCTGCTGATCTGGACGGTTAATTTTACAATTTACCCAATTTACCATTTTGGGAGTTTCAGGCTAGAACACGCGCCTAACTAGCGAGTGTTCAGTAAAAATACACAAAGGTGTCAGAAACAAGTGAACTCACTGAAACTAGAGTAAATGCTTTTAACTAGAACAAAATAGGTGATTTGCTGCTGATCTGCACGGTTCCTGTACAATTTACCCAATTTACCATTTTGGGAGTTTAAGGCTAGAACACGCGCCTAACTAGCGAGTGTTCAGTAAAAATACACAAAGGTGTCAGAAACAAGTGAACTCACTGAAACTAGAGTAAATGCTTGTAACTAGTTCAAAATAGGTCATTTGCTGCTGACCTGCACGGTTCCTGTACAATTTACCCAATTTACCATTTTGGGATTTTAAGGCTAGAACACGCGCCTAACTAGCGAGTGTTCAGTAAAAATACACAAAGGTGTCAGAAACAAGTGAACTCACTGAAACTAGAGTAAATGCTTGTAACTAGTTCAAAAGAGGTCATTGGCTGCTGATCTGGACAGTTACCTTTACATTTTACCCAATTTACCATTTTGGGATTTTAGGGCTAGAACACGCGCCTAACTAGCGAGTGTTCAGTAAAAATAAACAAAGGTGTCAGAAACAAGTGAACTCACTGAAACTAGAGTAAATGCTTGTAACTAGTTCAAAAGAGGGCATTTGCTACTGATCTGGACAGTTAACTTTACATTTTACCCAATTCTTTCATTAAGGGCTTTTAAGGCTTGAACACGCGCCTAACTAGCGAGTGTTCAGTAAAAATACACAAAGGTGTCAGAAACAAGTGAACTCACTGAAACTAGAGTAAATGCTTGTAACTAGTTCAAAATAGGTCATTTGCTGCTGACCTGCACGGTTCCTGTACAATTTACCCAATTTACCATTTTGGGATTTTAAGGCTAGAACACGCGCCTAACTAGCGAGTGTTCAGTAAAAATACACAAAGGTGTCAGAAACAAGTGAACTCACTGAAACTAGAGTAAATGCTTGTAAGTAGTTCAAAAGAGGTCATTTGCTGCTGATCTGGACGGTTAATTTTACAATTTACCCAATTTACCATTTTGGGAGTTTCAGGCTAGAACACGCGCCTAACTAGCGAGTGTTCAGTAAAAATACACAAAGGTGTCAGAAACAAGTGAACTCACTGAAACTAGAGTAAATGCTTGTAACTAGTTCAAAAGAGGGCATTTGCTACTGATCTGGACAGTTAACTTTACATTTTACCCAATTCTCTCATTATGGGCTTTTAAGTCTTGAACACGCGCCTAACTAGCGAGTGTTCAGTAAAAATACACAAAGGTGTCAGAAACAAGTGAACTCACTGAAACTAGAGTAAATGCTTGTAACTAGTTCAAAATAGGTCACTTGCTGCTGATCTGGACGGTTAATTTTACAATTTACCCAATTTACCATTTTGGGAGTTTCAGGCTAGAACACGCGCCTAACTAGCGAGTGTTCAGTAAAAATACACAAAGGTGTCAGAAACAAGTGAACTCACTGAAACTAGAGTAAATGCTTTTAACTAGAACAAAATAGGTGATTTGCTGCTGATCTGCACGGTTCCTGTACAATTTACCCAATTTACCATTTTGGGAGTTTAAGGCTAGAACACGCGCCTAACTAGCGAGTGTTCAGTAAAAATACACAAAGGTGTCAGAAACAAGTGAACTCACTGAAACTAGAGTAAATGCTTGTAACTAGTTCAAAATAGGTCATTTGCTGCTGACCTGCACGGTTCCTGTACAATTTACCCAATTTACCATTTTGGGATTTTAAGGCTAGAACACGCGCCTAACTAGCGAGTGTTCAGTAAAAATACACAAAGGTGTCAGAAACAAGTGAACTCACTTAAACTAGAGTAAATGCTTGTAACTAGTTCAAAATAGATCATTTGCTGCTGACCTGCACGGTTCCTGTACAATTTACCCAATTTACCATTTTGGGATTTTAAGGCTAGAACACCCGCCTAACTAGCGAGTGTCAGTAAAAATACACAATGGTGTCAGAAACAAGTGAACTCACTGAAACTAGAGTAAATGCTTGTAACTAGTTCAAAATAGGTCATTTGCTGCTGACCTGCACGGTTCCTGTAGAATTCACCCAATTTACCATTTTGGGATTTTAAGGCTACAATACGTGCCTAACTAGCGAGTGTTCAGTAAAAATACACAAAGGTGTCAGAAACAAGTGAACTCACTGAAACTAGAGTAAATGCTTGTAACTAGTTCAAAAGAGGTCATTGGCTGCTGATCTGGACAGTTACCTTTACATTTTACCCAATTTACCATTTTGGGATTTTAAGGCTAGAACACGCGCCTAACTAGCGAGTGTTCAGTAAAAATAAACAAAGGTGTCAGAAACAAGTGAACTCACTGAAACTAGAGTAAATGCTTGTAACTAGTTCAAAAGAGGGCATTTGCTACTGATCTGGACAGTTAACTTTACATTTTACCCAATTCTCTCATTATGGGCTTTTAAGGCTTGAACACGCGCCTAACTAGCGAGTGTTCAGTAAAAATACACAAAGGTGTCAGAAACAAGTGAACTCACTGAAACTAGAGTAAATGCTTGTAACTAGTTCAAAATAGGTCATTTGCTGCTGATCTGGACGGTTAATTTTACAATTTACCCAATTTACCATTTTGGGAGTTTCAGGCTAGAACACGCGCCTAACTAGCGAGTGTTCAGTAAAAATACACAAAGGTGTCAGAAACAAGTGAACTCACTGAAACTAGAGTAAATGCTTGTAACTAGTTCAAAATAGGTCATTTGCTGCTGACCTGCACGGTTCCTGTACAATTTACCCAATTTACCATTTTGGGAGTTTAAGGCTAGAACACGCGCCTAACTAGCGAGTGTTCAGTAAAAATACACAAAGGTGTCAGAAACAAGTGAACTCACTGAAACTAGAGTAAATGCTTGTAACTAGTTCAAAATAGGTCATTTGCTGCTGACCTGCACGGTTCCTGTACAATTTACCCAATTTACCATTTTGGGAGTTTAAGGCTAGAACACGCGCCTAACTAGCGAGTGTTCAGTAAAAATACATAAAGGTGTCAGAAAGAAGTGAACTCACTGAAACTAGAGTAAATGCTTGTAACTAGTTCAAAATAGGTCATTTGCTGCTGACCTGCACGGTTCCTGTAGAATTCACCCAATTTACCATTTTGGGATTTGAAGGCTAGAATACGTGCCTAACTAGCGAGTGTTCAGTAAAAATACACAAAGGTGTCAGAAACAAGTGAACTCACTGAAACTAGAGTAAATGCTTGTAACTAGTTCAAAAGAGGTCATTGGCTGCTGATCTGGACAGTTACCTTTACATTTTACCCAATTTACCATTTTGGGAGTTTAAGGCTAGAACACGCGCCTAACTAGCGAGTGTTCAGTAAAAATACACAAAGGTGTCAGAAACAAGTGAACTCACTTAAACTAGAGTAAATGCTTGTAACTAGTTCAAAATAGGTCATTTGCTGCTGACCTGCACGGTTCCTGTACAATTTACCCAATTTACCATTTTGGGATTTTAAGGCTAGAACACGCGCCTAACTAGCGAGTGTTCAGTAAAAATACACAAAGGTGTCAGAAACAAGTGAACTCACTGAAACTAGAGTAAATGCTTGTAACTAGTTCAAAATAGGTCATTTGCTGCTGACCTGCACGGTTCCTGTACAATTTACCCAATTTACCATTTTGGGATTTTAAGGCTAGAACACGCGCCTAACTAGCGAGTGTTCAGTAAAAATACACAAAGGTGTCAGAAACAAGTGAACTCACTTAAACTAGAGTAAATGCTTGTAACTAGTTCAAAAGAGGGCATTTGCTACTGATCTGGACAGTTAACTTTACATTTTACCCAATTCTCTCATTATGGGCTTTTAAGGCTTGAACACGCGCCTAACTAGCGAGTGTTCAGTAAAAATACACAAAGGTGTCAGAAACAAGTGAACTCACTGAAACTAGAGTAAATGCTTGTAACTAGTTCAAAATAGGTCATTTGCTGCTGACCTGCACGGTTCCTGTACAATTTACCCAATTTACCATTTTGGGATTTTAAGGCTAGAACACGCGCCTAACTAGCGAGTGTTCAGTAAAAATACACAAAGGTGTCAGAAACAAGTGAACTCACTTAAACTAGAGTAAATGCCTGTAACTAGTTCAAAAGAGGGCATTTGCTACTGATCTGGACAGTTAACTTTACATTTTACCCAATTCTCTCATTATGGGCTTTTAAGGCTTGAACACGCGCCTAACTAGCGAGTGTTCAGTAAAAATACACAAAGGTGTCAGAAACAAGTGAACTCACTGAAACTAGAGTAAATGCTTTTAACTAGAACAAAATAGGTGATTTGCTGCTGATCTGCACGGTTCCTGTACAATTTACCCAATTTACCATTTTGGGAGTTTAAGGCTAGAACACGCGCCTAACTAGCGAGTGTTCAGTAAAAATACACAAAGGTGTCAGAAACAAGTGAACTCACTGAAACTAGAGTAAATGCTTGTAACTAGTTCAAAATAGGTCATTTGCTGCTGACCTGCACGGTTCCTGTACAATTTACCCAATTTACCATTTTGGGATTTTAAGGCTAGAACACGCGCCTAACTAGCGAGTGTTCAGTAAAAATACACAAAGGTGTCAGAAACAAGTGAACTCACTTAAACTAGAGTAAATGCTTGTAACTAGTTCAAAATAGGTCATTTGCTGCTGACCTGCACGGTTCCTGTACAATTTACCCAATTTACCATTTTGGGATTTTAAGGCTAGAACACGCGCCTAACTAGCGAGTGTTCAGTAAAAATACACAAAGGTGTCAGAAACAAGTGAACTCACTGAAACTAGAGTAAATGCTTGTAACTAGTTCAAAAGAGGGCATTTGCTACTGATCTGGACAGTTAACTTTACATTTTACCCAATTCTCTCATTATGGGCTTTTAAGTCTTGAACACGCGCCTAACTAGCGAGTGTTCAGTAAAAATACACAAAGGTGTCAGAAACAAGTGAACTCACTGAAACTAGAGTAAATGCTTGTAACTAGTTCAAAATAGGTCACTTGCTGCTGATCTGGACGGTTAATTTTACAATTTACCCAATTTACCATTTTGGGAGTTTCAGGCTAGAACACGCGCCTAACTAGCGAGTGTTCAGTAAAAATACACAAAGGTGTCAGAAACAAGTGAACTCACTGAAACTAGAGTAAATGCTTTTAACTAGAACAAAATAGGTGATTTGCTGCTGATCTGCACGGTTCCTGTACAATTTACCCAATTTACCATTTTGGGAGTTTAAGGCTAGAACACGCGCCTAACTAGCGAGTGTTCAGTAAAAATACACAAAGGTGTCAGAAACAAGTGAACTCACTGAAACTAGAGTAAATGCTTGTAACTAGTTCAAAATAGGTCATTTGCTGCTGACCTGCACGGTTCCTGTACAATTTACCCAATTTACCATTTTGGGATTTTAAGGCTAGAACACGCGCCTAACTAGCGAGTGTTCAGTAAAAATACACAAAGGTGTCAGAAACAAGTGAACTCACTTAAACTAGAGTAAATGCTTGTAACTAGTTCAAAATAGATCATTTGCTGCTGACCTGCACGGTTCCTGTACAATTTACCCAATTTACCATTTTGGGATTTTAAGGCTAGAACACCCGCCTAACTAGCGAGTGTCAGTAAAAATACACAATGGTGTCAGAAACAAGTGAACTCACTGAAACTAGAGTAAATGCTTGTAACTAGTTCAAAATAGGTCATTTGCTGCTGACCTGCACGGTTCCTGTAGAATTCACCCAATTTACCATTTTGGGATTTTAAGGCTACAATACGTGCCTAACTAGCGAGTGTTCAGTAAAAATACACAAAGGTGTCAGAAACAAGTGAACTCACTGAAACTAGAGTAAATGCTTGTAACTAGTTCAAAAGAGGTCATTGGCTGCTGATCTGGACAGTTACCTTTACATTTTACCCAATTTACCATTTTGGGATTTTAAGGCTAGAACACGCGCCTAACTAGCGAGTGTTCAGTAAAAATAAACAAAGGTGTCAGAAACAAGTGAACTCACTGAAACTAGAGTAAATGCTTGTAACTAGTTCAAAAGAGGGCATTTGCTACTGATCTGGACAGTTAACTTTACATTTTACCCAATTCTCTCATTATGGGCTTTTAAGGCTTGAACACGCGCCTAACTAGCGAGTGTTCAGTAAAAATACACAAAGGTGTCAGAAACAAGTGAACTCACTGAAACTAGAGTAAATGCTTGTAACTAGTTCAAAATAGGTCATTTGCTGCTGATCTGGACGGTTAATTTTACAATTTACCCAATTTACCATTTTGGGAGTTTCAGGCTAGAACACGCGCCTAACTAGCGAGTGTTCAGTAAAAATACACAAAGGTGTCAGAAACAAGTGAACTCACTGAAACTAGAGTAAATGCTTGTAACTAGTTCAAAATAGGTCATTTGCTGCTGACCTGCACGGTTCCTGTACAATTTACCCAATTTACCATTTTGGGAGTTTAAGGCTAGAACACGCGCCTAACTAGCGAGTGTTCAGTAAAAATACACAAAGGTGTCAGAAACAAGTGAACTCACTGAAACTAGAGTAAATGCTTGTAACTAGTTCAAAATAGGTCATTTGCTGCTGACCTGCACGGTTCCTGTACAATTTACCCAATTTACCATTTTGGGAGTTTAAGGCTAGAACACGCGCCTAACTAGCGAGTGTTCAGTAAAAATACACAAAGGTGTCAGAAACAAGTGAACTCACTGAAACTAGAGTAAATGCTTGTAACTAGTTCAAAATAGGTCATTTGCTGCTGACCTGCACGGTTCCTGTACAATTTACCCAATTTACCATTTTGGGAGTTTAAGGCTAGAACACGCGCCTAACTAGCGAGTGTTCAGTAAAAATACATAAAGGTGTCAGAAAGAAGTGAACTCACTGAAACTAGAGTAAATGCTTGTAACTAGTTCAAAATAGGTCATTTGCTGCTGACCTGCACGGTTCCTGTAGAATTCACCCAATTTACCATTTTGGGATTTGAAGGCTAGAATACGTGCCTAACTAGCGAGTGTTCAGTAAAAATACACAAAGGTGTCAGAAACAAGTGAACTCACTGAAACTAGAGTAAATGCTTGTAACTAGTTCAAAAGAGGTCATTGGCTGCTGATCTGGACAGTTACCTTTACATTTTACCCAATTTACCATTTTGGGAGTTTAAGGCTAGAACACGCGCCTAACTAGCGAGTGTTCAGTAAAAATACACAAAGGTGTCAGAAACAAGTGAACTCACTTAAACTAGAGTAAATGCTTGTAACTAGTTCAAAATAGGTCATTTGCTGCTGACCTGCACGGTTCCTGTACAATTTACCCAATTTACCATTTTGGGATTTTAAGGCTAGAACACGCGCCTAACTAGCGAGTGTTCAGTAAAAATACACAAAGGTGTCAGAAACAAGTGAACTCACTGAAACTAGAGTAAATGCTTGTAACTAGTTCAAAATAGGTCATTTGCTGCTGACCTGCACGGTTCCTGTACAATTTACCCAATTTACCATTTTGGGATTTTAAGGCTAGAACACGCGCCTAACTAGCGAGTGTTCAGTAAAAATACACAAAGGTGTCAGAAACAAGTGAACTCACTTAAACTAGAGTAAATGCTTGTAACTAGTTCAAAAGAGGGCATTTGCTACTGATCTGGACAGTTAACTTTACATTTTACCCAATTCTCTCATTATGGGCTTTTAAGGCTTGAACACGCGCCTAACTAGCGAGTGTTCAGTAAAAATACACAAAGGTGTCAGAAACAAGTGAACTCACTGAAACTAGAGTAAATGCTTGTAACTAGTTCAAAATAGGTCATTTGCTGCTGACCTGCACGGTTCCTGTACAATTTACCCAATTTACCATTTTGGGATTTTAAGGCTAGAACACGCGCCTAACTAGCGAGTGTTCAGTAAAAATACACAAAGGTGTCAGAAACAAGTGAACTCACTTAAACTAGAGTAAATGCCTGTAACTAGTTCAAAAGAGGGCATTTGCTACTGATCTGGACAGTTAACTTTACATTTTACCCAATTCTCTCATTATGGGCTTTTAAGGCTTGAACACGCGCCTAACTAGCGAGTGTTCAGTAAAAATACACAAAGGTGTCAGAAACAAGTGAACTCACTGAAACTAGAGTAAATGCTTTTAACTAGAACAAAATAGGTGATTTGCTGCTGATCTGCACGGTTCCTGTACAATTTACCCAATTTACCATTTTGGGAGTTTAAGGCTAGAACACGCGCCTAACTAGCGAGTGTTCAGTAAAAATACACAAAGGTGTCAGAAACAAGTGAACTCACTGAAACTAGAGTAAATGCTTGTAACTAGTTCAAAATAGGTCATTTGCTGCTGACCTGCACGGTTCCTGTACAATTTACCCAATTTACCATTTTGGGATTTTAAGGCTAGAACACGCGCCTAACTAGCGAGTGTTCAGTAAAAATACACAAAGGTGTCAGAAACAAGTGAACTCACTTAAACTAGAGTAAATGCTTGTAACTAGTTCAAAATAGGTCATTTGCTGCTGACCTGCACGGTTCCTGTACAATTTACCCAATTTACCATTTTGGGATTTTAAGGCTAGAACACGCGCCTAACTAGCGAGTGTTCAGTAAAAATACACAAAGGTGTCAGAAACAAGTGAACTCACTGAAACTAGAGTAAATGCTTGTAACTAGTTCAAAAGAGGGCATTTGCTACTGATCTGGACAGTTAACTTTACATTTTACCCAATTCTCTCATTATGGGCTTTTAAGTCTTGAACACGCGCCTAACTAGCGAGTGTTCAGTAAAAATACACAAAGGTGTCAGAAACAAGTGAACTCACTGAAACTAGAGTAAATGCTTGTAACTAGTTCAAAATAGGTCACTTGCTGCTGATCTGGACGGTTAATTTTACAATTTACCCAATTTACCATTTTGGGAGTTTCAGGCTAGAACACGCGCCTAACTAGCGAGTGTTCAGTAAAAATACACAAAGGTGTCAGAAACAAGTGAACTCACTGAAACTAGAGTAAATGCTTTTAACTAGAACAAAATAGGTGATTTGCTGCTGATCTGCACGGTTCCTGTACAATTTACCCAATTTACCATTTTGGGAGTTTAAGGCTAGAACACGCGCCTAACTAGCGAGTGTTCAGTAAAAATACACAAAGGTGTCAGAAACAAGTGAACTCACTGAAACTAGAGTAAATGCTTGTAACTAGTTCAAAATAGGTCATTTGCTGCTGACCTGCACGGTTCCTGTACAATTTACCCAATTTACCATTTTGGGATTTTAAGGCTAGAACACGCGCCTAACTAGCGAGTGTTCAGTAAAAATACACAAAGGTGTCAGAAACAAGTGAACTCACTTAAACTAGAGTAAATGCTTGTAACTAGTTCAAAATAGATCATTTGCTGCTGACCTGCACGGTTCCTGTACAATTTACCCAATTTACCATTTTGGGATTTTAAGGCTAGAACACCCGCCTAACTAGCGAGTGTCAGTAAAAATACACAATGGTGTCAGAAACAAGTGAACTCACTGAAACTAGAGTAAATGCTTGTAACTAGTTCAAAATAGGTAATTTGCTGCTGACCTGCACGGTTCCTGTAGAATTCACCCAATTTACCATTTTGGGATTTTAAGGCTACAATACGTGCCTAACTAGCGAGTGTTCAGTAAAAATACACAAAGGTGTCAGAAACAAGTGAACTCACTGAAACTAGAGTAAATGCTTGTAACTAGTTCAAAAGAGGTCATTGGCTGCTGATCTGGACAGTTACCTTTACATTTTACCCAATTTACCATTTTGGGATTTTAAGGCTAGAACACGCGCCTAACTAGCGAGTGTTCAGTAAAAATAAACAAAGGTGTCAGAAACAAGTGAACTCACTGAAACTAGAGTAAATGCTTGTAACTAGTTCAAAAGAGGGCATTTGCTACTAATCTGGACAGTTAACTTTACATTTTACCCAATTCTCTCATTATGGGCTTTTAAGGCTTGAACACGCGCCTAACTAGCGAGTGTTCAGTAAAAATACACAAAGGTGTCAGAAACAAGTGAACTCACTGAAACTAGAGTAAATGCTTGTAACTAGTTCAAAATAGGTCATTTGCTGCTGATCTGGACGGTTAATTTTACAATTTACCCAATTTACCATTTTGGGAGTTTCAGGCTAGAACACGCGCCTAACTAGCGAGTGTTCAGTAAAAATACACAAAGGTGTCAGAAACAAGTGAACTCACTGAAACTAGAGTAAATGCTTGTAACTAGTTCAAAATAGGTCATTTGCTGCTGACCTGCACGGTTCCTGTACAATTTACCCAATTTACCATTTTGGGAGTTTAAGGCTAGAACACGCGCCTAACTAGCGAGTGTTCAGTAAAAATACACAAAGGTGTCAGAAACAAGTGAACTCACTGAAACTAGAGTAAATGCTTGTAACTAGTTCAAAATAGGTCATTTGCTGCTGACCTGCACGGTTCCTGTACAATTTACCCAATTTACCATTTTGGGAGTTTAAGGCTAGAACACGCGCCTAACTAGCGAGTGTTCAGTAAAAATACATAAAGGTGTCAGAAAGAAGTGAACTCACTGAAACTAGAGTAAATGCTTGTAACTAGTTCAAAATAGGTCATTTGCTGCTGACCTGCACGGTTCCTGTAGAATTCACCCAATTTACCATTTTGGGATTTGAAGGCTAGAATACGTGCCTAACTAGCGAGTGTTCAGTAAAAATACACAAAGGTGTCAGAAACAAGTGAACTCACTGAAACTAGAGTAAATGCTTGTAACTAGTTCAAAAGAGGTCATTGGCTGCTGATCTGGACAGTTACCTTTACATTTTACCCAATTTACCATTTTGGGAGTTTAAGGCTAGAACACGCGCCTAACTAGCGAGTGTTCAGTAAAAATACACAAAGGTGTCAGAAACAAGTGAACTCACTTAAACTAGAGTAAATGCTTGTAACTAGTTCAAAATAGGTCATTTGCTGCTGACCTGCACGGTTCCTGTACAATTTACCCAATTTACCATTTTGGGATTTTAAGGCTAGAACACGCGCCTAACTAGCGAGTGTTCAGTAAAAATACACAAAGGTGTCAGAAACAAGTGAACTCACTGAAACTAGAGTAAATGCTTGTAACTAGTTCAAAATAGGTCATTTGCTGCTGACCTGCACGGTTCCTGTACAATTTACCCAATTTACCATTTTGGGATTTTAAGGCTAGAACACGCGCCTAACTAGCGAGTGTTCAGTAAAAATACACAAAGGTGTCAGAAACAAGTGAACTCACTTAAACTAGAGTAAATGCTTGTAACTAGTTCAAAAGAGGGCATTTGCTACTGATCTGGACAGTTAACTTTACATTTTACCCAATTCTCTCATTATGGGCTTTTAAGGCTTGAACACGCGCCTAACTAGCGAGTGTTCAGTAAAAATACACAAAGGTGTCAGAAACAAGTGAACTCACTGAAACTAGAGTAAATGCTTGTAACTAGTTCAAAATAGGTCATTTGCTGCTGACCTGCACGGTTCCTGTACAATTTACCCAATTTACCATTTTGGGATTTTAAGGCTAGAACACGCGCCTAACTAGCGAGTGTTCAGTAAAAATACACAAAGGTGTCAGAAACAAGTGAACTCACTTAAACTAGAGTAAATGCTTGTAACTAGTTCAAAAGAGGGCATTTGCTACTGATCTGGACAGTTAACTTTACATTTTACCCAATTCTCTCATTATGGGCTTTTAAGGCTTGAACACGCGCCTAACTAGCGAGTGTTCAGTAAAAATACACAAAGGTGTCAGAAACAAGTGAACTCACTGAAACTAGAGTAAATGCTTTTAACTAGAACAAAATAGGTGATTTGCTGCTGATCTGCACGGTTCCTGTACAATTTACCCAATTTACCATTTTGGGAGTTTAAGGCTAGAACACGCGCCTAACTAGCGAGTGTTCAGTAAAAATACACAAAGGTGTCAGAAACAAGTGAACTCACTGAAACTAGAGTAAATGCTTGTAACTAGTTCAAAATAGGTCATTTGCTGCTGACCTGCACGGTTCCTGTACAATTTACCCAATTTACCATTTTGGGATTTTAAGGCTAGAACACGCGCCTAACTAGCGAGTGTTCAGTAAAAATACACAAAGGTGTCAGAAACAAGTGAACTCACTTAAACTAGAGTAAATGCTTGTAACTAGTTCAAAATAGATCATTTGCTGCTGACCTGCACGGTTCCTGTACAATTTACCCAATTTACCATTTTGGGATTTTAAGGCTAGAACACGCGCCTAACTAGCGAGTGTTCAGTAAAAATACACAATGGTGTCAGAAACAAGTGAACTCACTTAAACTAGAGTAAATGCTTGTAACTAGTTCAAAATAGGTCATTTGCTGCTGACCTGCACGGTTCCTGTAGAATTCACCCAATTTACCATTTTGGGATTTTAAGGCTACAATACGTGCCTAACTAGCGAGTGTTCAGTAAAAATACACAAAGGTGTCAGAAACAAGTGAACTCACTGAAACTAGAGTAAATGCTTGTAACTAGTTCAAAAGAGGTCATTGGCTGCTGATCTGGACAGTTACCTTTACATTTTACCCAATTTACCATTTTGGGATTTTAAGGCTAGAACACGCGCCTAACTAGCGAGTGTTCAGTAAAAATAAACAAAGGTGTCAGAAACAAGTGAACTCACTGAAACTAGAGTAAATGCTTGTAACTAGTTCAAAAGAGGGCATTTGCTACTGATCTGGACAGTTAACTTTACATTTTACCCAATTCTCTCATTATGGGCTTTTAAGGCTTGAACACGCGCCTAACTAGCGAGTGTTCAGTAAAAATACACAAAGGTGTCAGAAACAAGTGAACTCACTGAAACTAGAGTAAATGCTTGTAACTAGTTCAAAATAGGTCATTTGCTGCTGATCTGGACGGTTAATTTTACAATTTACCCAATTTACCATTTTGGGAGTTTCAGGCTAGAACACGCGCCTAACTAGCGAGTGTTCAGTAAAAATACACAAAGGTGTCAGTAACAAGTGAACTCACTGAAACTAGAGTAAATGCTTGTAACTAGTTCAAAATAGGTCATTTGCTGCTGACCTGCACGGTTCCTGTACAATTTACCCAATTTACCATTTTGGGATTTTAAGGCTAGAACACGAGCCTAACTAGCGAGTGTTCAGTAAAAATACACAAAGGTGTCAGAAACAAGTGAACTCACTTAAACTAGAGTAAATGCTTGTAACTAGTTCAAAATAGATCATTTGCTGCTGACCTGCACGGTTCCTGTACAATTTACCCAATTTACCATTTTGGGATTTTAAGGCTAGAACACGCGCCTAACTAGCGAGTGTTCAGTAAAAATACACAATGGTGTCAGAAACAAGTGAACTCACTTAAACTAGAGTAAATGCTTGTAACTAGTTCAAAATAGGTCATTTGCTGCTGACCTGCACGGTTCCTGTAGAATTCACCCAATTTACCATTTTGGGATTTTAAGGCTACAATACGTGCCTAACTAGCGAGTGTTCAGTAAAAATACACAAAGGTGTCAGAAACAAGTGAACTCACTGAAACTAGAGTAAATGCTTGTAACTAGTTCAAAAGAGGTCATTGGCTGCTGATCTGGACAGTTACCTTTACATTTTACCCAATTTACCATTTTGGGATTTTAAGGCTAGAACACGCGCCTAACTAGCGAGTGTTCAGTAAAAATAAACAAAGGTGTCAGAAACAAGTGAACTCACTGAAACTAGAGTAAATGCTTGTAACTAGTTCAAAAGAGGGCATTTGCTACTGATCTGGACAGTTAACTTTACATTTTACCCAATTCTCTCATTATGGGCTTTTAAGGCTTGAACACGCGCCTAACTAGCGAGTGTTCAGTAAAAATACACAAAGGTGTCAGAAACAAGTGAACTCACTGAAACTAGAGTAAATGCTTGTAACTAGTTCAAAATAGGTCATTTGCTGCTGATCTGGACGGTTAATTTTACAATTTACCCAATTTACCATTTTGGGAGTTTCAGGCTAGAACACGCGCCTAACTAGCGAGTGTTCAGTAAAAATACACAAAGGTGTCAGTAACAAGTGAACTCACTGAAACTAGAGTAAATGCTTGTAACTAGTTCAAAATAGGTCATTTGCTGCTGACCTGCACGGTTCCTGTACAATTTACCCAATTTACCATTTTGGGATTTTAAGGCTAGAACACGCGCCTAACTAGCGAGTGTTCAGTAAAAATACACAAAGGTGTCAGAAACAAGTGAACTCACTTAAACTAGAGTAAATGCTTGTAACTAGTTCAAAATAGATCATTTGCTGCTGACCTGCACGGTTCCTGTACAATTTACCCAATTTACCATTTTGGGATTTTAAGGCTAGAACACGCGCCTAACTAGCGAGTGTTCAGTAAAAATACACAATGGTGTCAGAAACAAGTGAACTCACTGAAACTAGAGTAAATGCTTGTAACTAGTTCAAAATAGGTCATTTGCTGCTGACCTGCACGGTTCCTGTAGAATTCACCCAATTTACCATTTTGGGATTTTAAGGCTACAATACGTGCCTAACTAGCGAGTGTTCAGTAAAAATACACAAAGGTGTCAGAAACAAGTGAACTCACTGAAACTAGAGTAAATGCTTGTAACTAGTTCAAAAGAGGTTATTGGCTGCTGATCTGGACAGTTACCTTTACATTTTACCCAATTTACCATTTTGGGATTTTAAGGCTAGAACACGCGCCTAACTAGCGAGTGTTCAGTAAAAATAAACAAAGGTGTCAGAAACAAGTGAACTCACTGAAACTAGAGTAAATGCTTGTAACTAGTTCAAAAGAGGGCATTTGCTACTGATCTGGACAGTTAACTTTACATTTTACCCAATTCTCTCATTATGGGCTTTTAAGGCTTGAACACGCGCCTAACTAGCGAGTGTTCAGTAAAAATACACAAAGGTGTCAGAAACAAGTGAACTCACTGAAACTAGAGTAAATGCTTGTAACTAGTTCAAAATAGGTCATTTGCTGCTGACCTGCACGGTTCCTGTACAATTTACCCAATTTACCATTTTGGGAGTTTAAGGCTAGAACACGCGCCTAACTAGCGAGTGTTCAGTAAAAATACATAAAGGTGTCAGAAACAAGTGAACTCACTGAAACTAGAGTAAATGCTTGTAACTAGTTCAAAATAGATCATTTGCTGCTGACCTGCACGGTTCCTGTACAATTTACCCAATTTACCATTTTGGGAGTTTAAGGCTAGAACACGCGCCTAACTAGCGAGTGTTCAGTAAAAATACACAAAGGTGTCAGAAACAAGTGAACTCACTTAAACTAGAGTAAATGCTTGTAACTAGTTCAAAATAGGTCATTTGCTGCTGACCTGCACGGTTCCTGTACAATTTACCCAATTTACCATTTTGGGATTTTAAGGCTAGAACACGCGCCTAACTAGCGAGTGTTCAGTAAAAATACACAAAGGTGTCAGAAACAAGTGAACTCACTGAAACTAGAGTAAATGCTTTTAACTAGAACAAAATAGGTGATTTGCTGCTGATCTGCACGGTTCCTGTACAATTTACCCAATTTACCATTTTGGGATTTTAAGGCTAGAACACGAGCCTAACTAGCGAGTGTTCAGTAAAAATACACAAAGGTGTCAGAAACAAGTGAACTCACTTAAACTAGAGTAAATGCTTGTAACTAGTTCAAAATAGATCATTTGCTGCTGACCTGCACGGTTCCTGTACAATTTACCCAATTTACCATTTTGGGATTTTAAGGCTAGAACACGCGCCTAACTAGCGAGTGTTCAGTAAAAATACACAATGGTGTCAGAAACAAGTGAACTCACTTAAACTAGAGTAAATGCTTGTAACTAGTTCAAAATAGGTCATTTGCTGCTGACCTGCACGGTTCCTGTAGAATTCACCCAATTTACCATTTTGGGATTTTAAGGCTACAATACGTGCCTAACTAGCGAGTGTTCAGTAAAAATACACAAAGGTGTCAGAAACAAGTGAACTCACTGAAACTAGAGTAAATGCTTGTAACTAGTTCAAAAGAGGTCATTGGCTGCTGATCTGGACAGTTACCTTTACATTTTACCCAATTTACCATTTTGGGATTTTAAGGCTAGAACACGCGCCTAACTAGCGAGTGTTCAGTAAAAATAAACAAAGGTGTCAGAAACAAGTGAACTCACTGAAACTAGAGTAAATGCTTGTAACTAGTTCAAAAGAGGGCATTTGCTACTGATCTGGACAGTTAACTTTACATTTTACCCAATTCTCTCATTATGGGCTTTTAAGGCTTGAACACGCGCCTAACTAGCGAGTGTTCAGTAAAAATACACAAAGGTGTCAGAAACAAGTGAACTCACTGAAACTAGAGTAAATGCTTGTAACTAGTTCAAAATAGATCATTTGCTGCTGACCTGCACGGTTCCTGTACAATTTACCCAATTTACCATTTTGGGAGTTTAAGGCTAGAACACGCGCCTAACTAGCGAGTGTTCAGTAAAAATACACAAAGGTGTCAGAAACAAGTGAACTCACTGAAACTAGAGTAAATGCTTGTAACTAGTTCAAAATAGGTCATTTGCTGCTGACCTGCACGGTTCCTGTACAATTTACCCAATTTACCATTTTGGGATTTTAAGGCTAGAACACGCGCCTAACTAGCGAGTGTTCAGTAAAAATACACAAAGGTGTCAGAAACAAGTGAACTCACTGAAACTAGAGTAAATGCTTTTAACTAGAACAAAATAGGTGATTTGCTGCTGATCTGCACGGTTCCTGTACAATTTACCCAATTTACCATTTTGGGATTTTAAGGCTAGAACACGCGCCTAACTAGCGAGTGTTCAGTAAAAATACACAAAGGTGTCAGAAACAAGTGAACTCACTTAAACTAGAGTAAATGCTTGTAACTAGTTCAAAATAGATCATTTGCTGCTGACCTGCACGGTTCCTGTACAATTTACCCAATTTACCATTTTGGGATTTTAAGGCTAGAACACGCGCCTAACTAGCGAGTGTTCAGTAAAAATACACAATGGTGTCAGAAACAAGTGAACTCACTTAAACTAGAGTAAATGCTTGTAACTAGTTCAAAATAGGTCATTTGCTGCTGACCTGCACGGTTCCTGTAGAATTCACCCAATTTACCATTTTGGGATTTTAAGGCTACAATACGTGCCTAACTAGCGAGTGTTCAGTAAAAATACACAAAGGTGTCAGAAACAAGTGAACTCACTGAAACTAGAGTAAATGCTTGTAACTAGTTCAAAAGAGGTCATTGGCTGCTGATCTGGACAGTTACCTTTACATTTTACCCAATTTACCATTTTGGGATTTTAAGGCTAGAACACGCGCCTAACTAGCGAGTGTTCAGTAAAAATACACAAAGGTGTCAGAAACAAGTGAACTCACTGAAACTAGAGTAAATGCTTGTAACTAGTTCAAAAGAGGTCATTGGCTGCTGATCTGGACAGTTACCTTTACATTTTACCCAATTTACCATTTTGGGATTTTAAGGCTAGAACACGCGCCTAACTAGCGAGTGTTCAGTAAAAATAAACAAAGGTGTCAGAAACAAGTGAACTCACTGAAACTAGAGTAAATGCTTGTAACTAGTTCAAAAGAGGGCATTTGCTACTGATCTGGACAGTTAACTTTACATTTTACCCAATTCTCTCATTATGGGCTTTTAAGGCTTGAACACGCGCCTAACTAGCGAGTGTTCAGTAAAAATACACAAAGGTGTCAGAAACAAGTGAACTCACTGAAACTAGAGTAAATGCTTGTAACTAGTTCAAAATAGGTCATTTGCTGCTGACCTGCACGGTTCCTGTACAATTTACCCAATTTACCATTTTGGGAGTTTAAGGCTAGAACACGCGCCTAACTAGCGAGTGTTCAGTAAAAATACATAAAGGTGTCAGAAACAAGTGAACTCACTGAAACTAGAGTAAATGCTTGTAACTAGTTCAAAATAGATCATTTGCTGCTGACCTGCACGGTTCCTGTACAATTTACCCAATTTACCATTTTGGGAGTTTAAGGCTAGAACACGCGCCTAACTAGCGAGTGTTCAGTAAAAATACACAAAGGTGTCAGAAACAAGTGAACTCACTGAAACTAGAGTAAATGCTTGTAACTAGTTCAAAAGAGGGCATTTGCTACTGATCTGGACAGTTAACTTTACATTTTACCCAATTCTCTCATTATGGGCTTTTAAGGCTTGAACACGCGCCTAACTAGCGAGTGTTCAGTAAAAATACACAAAGGTGTCAGAAACAAGTGAACTCACTGAAACTAGAGTAAATGCTTGTAACTAGTTCAAAATAGGTCATTTGCTGCTGATCTGGACGGTTAATTTTACAATTTACCCAATTTACCATTTTGGGAGTTTCAGGCTAGAACACGCGCCTAACTAGCGAGTGTTCAGTAAAAATACATAAAGGTGTCAGAAACAAGTGAACTCACTGAAACTAGAGTAAATGCTTGTAACTAGTTCAAAATAGATCATTTGCTGCTGACCTGCACGGTTCCTGTACAATTTACCCAATTTACCATTTTGGGAGTTTAAGGCTAGAACACGCGCCTAACTAGCGAGTGTTCAGTAAAAATACACAAAGGTGTCAGAAACAAGTGAACTCACTTAAACTAGAGTAAATGCTTGTAACTAGTTCAAAATAGGTCATTTGCTGCTGACCTGCACGGTTCCTGTACAATTTACCCAATTTACCATTTTGGGATTTTAAGGCTAGAACACGCGCCTAACTAGCGAGTGTTCAGTAAAAATACACAAAGGTGTCAGAAACAAGTGAACTCACTGAAACTAGAGTAAATGCTTTTAACTAGAACAAAATAGGTGATTTGCTGCTGATCTGCACGGTTCCTGTACAATTTACCCAATTTACCATTTTGGGATTTTAAGGCTAGAACACGAGCCTAACTAGCGAGTGTTCAGTAAAAATACACAAAGGTGTCAGAAACAAGTGAACTCACTTAAACTAGAGTAAATGCTTGTAACTAGTTCAAAATAGATCATTTGCTGCTGACCTGCACGGTTCCTGTACAATTTACCCAATTTACCATTTTGGGATTTTAAGGCTAGAACACGCGCCTAACTAGCGAGTGTTCAGTAAAAATACACAATGGTGTCAGAAACAAGTGAACTCACTTAAACTAGAGTAAATGCTTGTAACTAGTTCAAAATAGGTCATTTGCTGCTGACCTGCACGGTTCCTGTAGAATTCACCCAATTTACCATTTTGGGATTTTAAGGCTACAATACGTGCCTAACTAGCGAGTGTTCAGTAAAAATACACAAAGGTGTCAGAAACAAGTGAACTCACTGAAACTAGAGTAAATGCTTGTAACTAGTTCAAAAGAGGTCATTGGCTGCTGATCTGGACAGTTACCTTTACATTTTACCCAATTTACCATTTTGGGATTTTAAGGCTAGAACACGGGCCTAACTAGCGAGTGTTCAGTAAAAATAAACAAAGGTGTCAGAAACAAGTGAACTCACTGAAACTAGAGTAAATGCTTGTAACTAGTTCAAAAGAGGGCATTTGCTACTGATCTGGACAGTTAACTTTACATTTTACCCAATTCTCTCATTATGGGCTTTTAAGGCTTGAACACGCGCCTAACTAGCGAGTGTTCAGTAAAAATACACAAAGGTGTCAGAAACAAGTGAACTCACTGAAACTAGAGTAAATGCTTGTAACTAGTTCAAAATAGATCATTTGCTGCTGACCTGCACGGTTCCTGTACAATTTACCCAATTTACCATTTTGGGAGTTTAAGGCTAGAACACGCGCCTAACTAGCGAGTGTTCAGTAAAAATACACAAAGGTGTCAGAAACAAGTGAACTCACTGAAACTAGAGTAAATGCTTGTAACTAGTTCAAAATAGGTCATTTGCTGCTGACCTGCACGGTTCCTGTACAATTTACCCAATTTACCATTTTGGGATTTTAAGGCTAGAACACGCGCCTAACTAGCGAGTGTTCAGTAAAAATACACAAAGGTGTCAGAAACAAGTGAACTCACTGAAACTAGAGTAAATGCTTTTAACTAGAACAAAATAGGTGATTTGCTGCTGATCTGCACGGTTCCTGTACAATTTACCCAATTTACCATTTTGGGATTTTAAGGCTAGAACACGCGCCTAACTAGCGAGTGTTCAGTAAAAATACACAAAGGTGTCAGAAACAAGTGAACTCACTTAAACTAGAGTAAATGCTTGTAACTAGTTCAAAATAGATCATTTGCTGCTGACCTGCACGGTTCCTGTACAATTTACCCAATTTACCATTTTGGGATTTTAAGGCTAGAACACGCGCCTAACTAGCGAGTGTTCAGTAAAAATACACAATGGTGTCAGAAACAAGTGAACTCACTTAAACTAGAGTAAATGCTTGTAACTAGTTCAAAATAGGTCATTTGCTGCTGACCTGCACGGTTCCTGTAGAATTCACCCAATTTACCATTTTGGGATTTTAAGGCTACAATACGTGCCTAACTAGCGAGTGTTCAGTAAAAATACACAAAGGTGTCAGAAACAAGTGAACTCACTGAAACTAGAGTAAATGCTTGTAACTAGTTCAAAAGAGGTCATTGGCTGCTGATCTGGACAGTTACCTTTACATTTTACCCAATTTACCATTTTGGGATTTTAAGGCTAGAACACGCGCCTAACTAGCGAGTGTTCAGTAAAAATACACAAAGGTGTCAGAAACAAGTGAACTCACTGAAACTAGAGTAAATGCTTGTAACTAGTTCAAAAGAGGTCATTGGCTGCTGATCTGGACAGTTACCTTTACATTTTACCCAATTTACCATTTTGGGATTTTAAGGCTAGAACACGCGCCTAACTAGCGAGTGTTCAGTAAAAATAAACAAAGGTGTCAGAAACAAGTGAACTCACTGAAACTAGAGTAAATGCTTGTAACTAGTTCAAAAGAGGGCATTTGCTACTGATCTGGACAGTTAACTTTACATTTTACCCAATTCTCTCATTATGGGCTTTTAAGGCTTGAACACGCGCCTAACTAGCGAGTGTTCAGTAAAAATACACAAAGGTGTCAGAAACAAGTGAACTCACTGAAACTAGAGTAAATGCTTGTAACTAGTTCAAAATAGGTCATTTGCTGCTGACCTGCACGGTTCCTGTACAATTTACCCAATTTACCATTTTGGGAGTTTAAGGCTAGAACACGCGCCTAACTAGCGAGTGTTCAGTAAAAATACATAAAGGTGTCAGAAACAAGTGAACTCACTGAAACTAGAGTAAATGCTTGTAACTAGTTCAAAATAGATCATTTGCTGCTGACCTGCACGGTTCCTGTACAATTTACCCAATTTACCATTTTGGGAGTTTAAGGCTAGAACACGCGCCTAACTAGCGAGTGTTCAGTAAAAATACACAAAGGTGTCAGAAACAAGTGAACTCACTGAAACTAGAGTAAATGCTTGTAACTAGTTCAAAAGAGGGCATTTGCTACTGATCTGGACAGTTAACTTTACATTTTACCCAATTCTCTCATTATGGGCTTTTAAGGCTTGAACACGCGCCTAACTAGCGAGTGTTCAGTAAAAATACACAAAGGTGTCAGAAACAAGTGAACTCACTGAAACTAGAGTAAATGCTTGTAACTAGTTCAAAATAGGTCATTTGCTGCTGATCTGGACGGTTAATTTTACAATTTACCCAATTTACCATTTTGGGAGTTTCAGGCTAGAACACGCGCCTAACTAGCGAGTGTTCAGTAAAAATACACAAAGGTGTCAGAAACAAGTGAACTCACTGAAACTAGAGTAAATGCTTGTAACTAGTTCAAAATAGGTCATTTGCTGCTGACCTGCACGGTTCCTGTACAATTTACCAAATTTACCATTTTGGGAGTTTAAGGCTAGAACACGCGCCTAACTAGCGAGTGTTCAGTAAAAATACACAAAGGTGTCAGAAACAAGTGAACTCACTGAAACTAGAGTAAATGCTTGTAACTAGTTCAAAATAGGTCATTTGCTGCTGACCTGCACGGTTCCTGTACAATTTACCCAATTTACCATTTTGGGAGTTTAAGGCTAGAACACGCGCCTAACTAGCGAGTGTTCAGTAAAAATACATAAAGGTGTCAGAAACAAGTGAACTCACTGAAACTAGAGTAAATGCTTGTAACTAGTTCAAAATAGGTCATTTGCTGCTGACGTGCACGGTTCCTGTAGAATTCACCCAATTTACCATTTTGGGATTTGAAGGCTAGAATACGTGCCTAACTAGCGAGTGTTCAGTAAAAATACACAAAGGTGTCAGAAACAAGTGAACTCACTGAAACTAGAGTAAATGCTTGTAACTAGTTCAAAAGAGGTCATTGGCTGCTGATCTGGACAGTTACCTTTACATTTTACCCAATTTACCATTTTGGGAGTTTAAGGCTAGAACACGCGCCTAACTAGCGAGTGTTCAGTAAAAATACACAAAGGTGTCAGAAACAAGTGAACTCACTTAAACTAGAGTAAATGCTTGTAACTAGTTCAAAATAGGTCATTTGCTGCTGACCTGCACGGTTCCTGTACAATTTACCCAATTTACCATTTTGGGATTTTAAGGCTAGAACACGCGCCTAACTAGCGAGTGTTCAGTAAAAATACACAAAGGTGTCAGAAACAAGTGAACTCACTGAAACTAGAGTAAATGCTTGTAACTAGTTCAAAATAGGTCATTTGCTGCTGACCTGCACGGTTCCTGTACAATTTACCCAATTTACCATTTTGGGATTTTAAGGCTAGAACACGCGCCTAACTAGCGAGTGTTCAGTAAAAATACACAAAGGTGTCAGAAACAAGTGAACTCACTGAAACTAGAGTAAATGCTTGTAACTAGTTCAAAAGAGGGCATTTGCTACTGATCTGGACAGTTAACTTTACATTTTACCCAATTCTCTCATTATGGGCTTTTAAGGCTTGAACACGCGCCTAACTAGCGAGTGTTCAGTAAAAATACACAAAGGTGTCAGAAACAAGTGAACTCACTGAAACTAGAGTAAATGCTTTTAACTAGAACAAAATAGGTGATTTGCTGCTGATCTGCACGGTTCCTGTACAATTTACCCAATTTACCATTTTGGGATTTTAAGGCTAGAACACGCGCCTAACTAGCGAGTGTTCAGTAAAAATACACAAAGGTGTCAGAAACAAGTGAACTCACTTAAACTAGAGTAAATGCTTGTAACTAGTTCAAAATAGATCATTTGCTGCTGACCTGCACGGTTCCTGTACAATTTACCCAATTTACCATTTTGGGATTTTAAGGCTAGAACACGCGCCTAACTAGCGAGTGTTCAGTAAAAATACACAATGGTGTCAGAAACAAGTGAACTCACTTAAACTAGAGTAAATGCTTGTAACTAGTTCAAAATAGGTCATTTGCTGCTGACCTGCACGGTTCCTGTAGAATTCACCCAATTTACCATTTTGGGATTTTAAGGCTACAATACGTGCCTAACTAGCGAGTGTTCAGTAAAAATACACAAAGGTGTCAGAAACAAGTGAACTCACTGAAACTAGAGTAAATGCTTGTAACTAGTTCAAAAGAGGTCATTGGCTGCTGATCTGGACAGTTACCTTTACATTTTATCCAATTTACCATTTTGGGATTTTAAGGCTAGAACACGCGCCTAACTAGCGAGTGTTCAGTAAAAATAAACAAAGGTGTCAGAAACAAGTGAACTCACTGAAACTAGAGTAAATGCTTGTAACTAGTTCAAAAGAGGGCATTTGCTACTGATCTGGACAGTTAACTTTACATTTTACCCAATTCTCTCATTATGGGCTTTTAAGGCTTGAACACGCGCCTAACTAGCGAGTGTTCAGTAAAAATACACAAAGGTGTCAGAAACAAGTGAACTCACTGAAACTAGAGTAAATGCTTGTAACTAGTTCAAAATAGGTCATTTGCTGCTGACCTGCACGGTTCCTGTACAATTTACCCAATTTACCATTTTGGGAGTTTAAGGCTAGAACACGCGCCTAACTAGCGAGTGTTCAGTAAAAATACATAAAGGTGTCAGAAACAAGTGAACTCACTGAAACTAGAGTAAATGCTTGTAACTCGTTCAAAATAGATCATTTGCTGCTGACCTGCACGGTTCCTGTACAATTTACCCAATTTACCATTTTGGGAGTTTAAGGCTAGAACACGCGCCTAACTAGCCAGTGTTCAGTAAAAATACACAAAGGTGTCAGAAACAAGTGAACTCACTGAAACTAGAGTAAATGCTTGTAACTAGTTCAAAATAGGTCATTTGCTGCTGACCTGCACGGTTCCTGTACAATTTACCCAATTCACCATTTTGTGATTTTAAGGCTAGAACACGCGCCTAACTAGCGAGTGTTCAGTAAAAATACACAAAGGTGTCAGAAACAAGTGAACTCACTTAAACTAGAGTAAATGCTTGTAACTAGTTCAAAATAGATCATTTGCTGCTGACCTGCACGGTTCCTGTACAATTTACCCAATTTACCATTTTGGGATTTTAAGGCTAGAACACGGGCCTAACTAGCGAGTGTTCAGTAAAAATACACAATGGTGTCAGAAACAAGTGAACTCACTTAAACTAGAGTAAATGCTTGTAACTAGTTCAAAATAGGTCATTTGCTGCTGACCTGCACGGTTCCTGTAGAATTCACCCAATTTACCATTTCGGGATTTTAAGGCTACAATACGTGCCTAACTAGCGAGTGTTCAGTAAAAATACACAAAGGTGTCAGAAACAAGTGAACTCACTGAAACTAGAGTAAATGCTTGTAACTAGTTCAAAAGAGGTCATTGGCTGCTGATCTGGACAGTTACCTTTACATTTTACCCAATTTACCATTTTGGGATTTTAAGGCTAGAACACGCGCCTAACTAGCGAGTGTTCAGTAAAAATAAACAAAGGTGTCAGAAACAAGTGAACTCACTGAAACTAGAGTAAATGCTTGTAACTAGTTCAAAATAGGTCATTTGCTACTGATCTGGACAGTTAACTTTACATTTTACCCAATTCTCTCATTATGGGCTTTTAAGGCTTGAAGACGCGCCTAACTAGCGAGTGTTCAGTAAAAATACACAAAGGTGTCAGAAACAAGTGAACTCACTGAAACTAGAGTAAATGCTTGTAACTAGTTCAAAATAGGTCATTTGCTGCTGACCTGCACGGTTCCTGTACAATTTACCCAATTTACCATTTTGGGATTTTAAGGCTAGAACACGCGCCTAACTAGCGAGTGTTCAGTAAAAATACACAAAGGTGTCAGAAACAAGTCAACTCACTGAAACTAGAGTAAATGCTTGTAACTAGTTCAAAATAGGTCATTTGCTGCTGATCTGGACGGTTAATTTTACAATTTACCCAATTTACCATTTTGGGAGTTTCAGGCTAGGACACGCGCCTAACTAGCGAGTGTTCAGTAAAAATACACAAAGGTGTCAGAAACAAGTGAACTCACTGAAACTAGAGTAAATGCTTGTAACTAGTTCAAAAGAGGGCATTTGCTACTGATCTGGACAGTTAACTTTACATTTTACCCAATTCTCTCATTATGGGCTTTTAAGGCTTGAACACGCGCCTAACTAGCGAGTGTTCAGTAAAAATACACAAAGGTGTCAGAAACAAGTGAACTCACTGAAACTAGAGTAAATGCTTGTAACTAGTTCAAAATAGGTCATTTGCTGCTGATCTGGACGGTTAATTTTACAATTTACCCAATTTACCATTTTGGGAGTTTCAGGCTAGAACACGCGCCTAACTAGCGAGTGTTCAGTAAAAATACACAAAGGTGTCAGAAACAAGTGAACTCACTGAAACTAGAGTAAATGCTTTTAACTAGAACAAAATAGGTGATTTGCTGCTGATCTGCACGGTTCCTGTACAATTTACCCAATTTACCATTTTGGGAGTTTAAGGCTAGAACACGCGCCTAACTAGCGAGTGTTCAGTAAAAATACACAAAGGTGTCAGAAACAAGTGAACTCACTGAAACTAGAGTAAATGCTTGTAACTAGTTCAAAATAGGTCATTTGCTGCTGACCTGCACGGTTCCTGTACAATTTACCCAATTTACCATTTTGGGAGTTTCAGGCTAGAACACGCGCCTAACTAGCGAGTGTTCAGTAAAAATACACAAAGGTGTCAGAAACAAGTGAACTCACTGAAACTAGAGTAAATGCTTTTAACTAGAACAAAATAGGTGATTTGCTGCTGATCTGCACGGTTCCTGTACAATTTACCCAATTTACCATTTTGGGAGTTTAAGGCTAGAACACGCGCCTAACTAGCGAGTGTTCAGTAAAAATACACAAAGGTGTCAGAAACAAGTGAACTCACTGAAACTAGAGTAAATGCTTGTAACTAGTTCAAAATAGGTCATTTGCTGCTGACCTGCACGGTTCCTGTACAATTTACCCAATTTACCATTTTGGGATTTTAAGGCTAGAACACGCGCCTAACTAGCGAGTGTTCAGTAAAAATACACAAAGGTGTCAGAAACAAGTGAACTCACTTAAACTAGAGTAAATGCTTGTAACTAGTTCAAAATAGATCATTTGCTGCTGACCTGCACGGTTCCTGTACAATTTACCCAATTTACCATTTTGGGATTTTAAGGCTAGAACACGCGCCTAACTAGCGAGTGTTCAGTAAAAATACACAATGGTGTCAGAAACAAGTGAACTCACTTAAACTAGAGTAAATGCTTGTAACTAGTTCAAAATAGGTCATTTGCTGCTGACCTGCACGGTTCCTGTAGAATTCACCCAATTTACCATTTTGGGATTTTAAGGCTACAATACGTGCCTAACTAGCGAGTGTTCAGTAAAAATACACAAAGGTGTCAGAAACAAGTGAACTCACTGAAACTAGAGTAAATGCTTGTAACTAGTTCAAAAGAGGTCATTGGCTGCTGATCTGGACAGTTACCTTTACATTTTACCCAATTTACCATTTTGGGATTTTAAGGCTAGAACACGCGCCTAACTAGCGAGTGTTCAGTAAAAATAAACAAAGGTGTCAGAAACAAGTGAACTCACTGAAACTAGAGTAAATGCTTGTAACTTGTTCAAAAGAGGGCATTTGCTACTGATCTGGACAGTTAACTTTACATTTTACCCAATTCTCTCATTATGGGCTTTTAAGGCTTGAACACGCGCCTAACTAGCGAGTGTTCAGTAAAAATACACAAAGGTGTCAGAAACAAGTGAACTCACTGAAACTAGAGTAAATGCTTGTAACTAGTTCAAAATAGGTCATTTGCTGCTGACCTGCACGGTTCCTGTACAATTTACCCAATTTACCATTTTGGGAGTTTAAGGCTAGAACACGCGCCTAACTAGCGAGTGTTCAGTAAAAATACACAAAGGTGTCAGAAACAAGTGAACTCACTGAAACTAGAGTAAATGCTTGTAACTAGTTCAAAATAGGTCATTTGCTGCTGACCTGCACGGTTCCTGTACAATTTACCCAATTTACCATTTTGGGATTTTAAGGCTAGAACACGCGCCTAACTAGCGAGTGTTCAGTAAAAATACACAAAGGTGTCAGAAACAAGTGAACTCACTTAAACTAGAGTAAATGCTTGTAACTAGTTCAAAATAGATCATTTGCTGCTGACCTGCACGGTTCCTGTACAATTTACCCAATTTACCATTTTGGGATTTTAAGGCTAGAACACGGGCCTAACTAGCGAGTGTTCAGTAAAAATACACAATGGTGTCAGAAACAAGTGAACTCACTTAAACTAGAGTAAATGCTTGTAACTAGTTCAAAATAGGTCATTTGCTGCTGACCTGCACGGTTCCTGTAGAATTCACCCAATTTACCATTTTGGGATTTTAAGGCTACAATACGTGCCTAACTAGCGAGTGTTCAGTAAAAATACACAAAGGTGTCAGAAACAAGTGAACTCACTGAAACTAGAGTAAATGCTTGTAACTAGTTCAAAAGAGGTCATTGGCTGCTGATCTGGACAGTTACCTTTACATTTTACCCAATTTACCATTTTGGGATTTTAAGGCTAGAACACGCGCCTAACTAGCGAGTGTTCAGTAAAAATAAACAAAGGTGTCAGAAACAAGTGAACTCACTGAAACTAGAGTAAATGCTTGTAACTAGTTCAAAATAGGTCATTTGCTACTGATCTGGACAGTTAACTTTACATTTTACCCAATTCTCTCATTATGGGCTTTTAAGGCTTGAACACGCGCCTAACTAGCGAGTGTTCAGTAAAAATACACAAAGGTGTCAGAAACAAGTGAACTCACTGAAACTAGAGTAAATGCTTGTAACTAGTTCAAAAGAGGGCATTTGCTACTGATCTGGACAGTTAACTTTACATTTTACCCAATTCTCTCATTATGGGCTTTTAAGGCTTGAACACGCGCCTAACTAGCGAGTGTTCAGTAAAAATACACAAAGGTGTCAGAAACAAGTGAACTCACTGAAACTAGAGTAAATGCTTGTAACTAGTTCAAAATAGGTCATTGGCTGCTGACCTGCACGGTTCCTGTACAATTTACCCAATTTACCATTTTGGGATTTTAAGGCTAGAACACGCGCCTAACTAGCGAGTGTTCAGTAAAAATACACAAAGGTGTCAGAAACAAGTGAACTCACTTAAACTAGAGTAAATGCTTGTAACTAGTTCAAAATAGATCATTTGCTGCTGACCTGCACGGTTCCTGTACAATTTACCCAATTTACCATTTTGGGATTTTAAGGCTAGAACACGGGCCTAACTAGCGAGTGTTCAGTAAAAATACACAATGGTGTCAGAAACAAGTGAACTCACTTAAACTAGAGTAAATGCTTGTAACTAGTTCAAAATAGGTCATTTGCTGCTGACCTGCACGGTTCCTGTAGAATTCACCCAATTTACCATTTCGGGATTTTAAGGCTACAATACGTGCCTAACTAGCGAGTGTTCAGTAAAAATACACAAAGGTGTCAGAAACAAGTGAACTCACTGAAACTAGAGTAAATGCTTGTAACTAGTTCAAAAGAGGTCATTGGCTGCTGATCTGGACAGTTACCTTTACATTTTACCCAATTTACCATTTTGGGATTTTAAGGCTAGAACACGCGCCTAACTAGCGAGTGTTCAGTAAAAATAAACAAAGGTGTCAGAAACAAGTGAACTCACTGAAACTAGAGTAAATGCTTGTAACTAGTTCAAAATAGGTCATTTGCTACTGATCTGGACAGTTAACTTTACATTTTACCCAATTCTCTCATTATGGGCTTTTAAGGCTTGAAGACGCGCCTAACTAGCGAGTGTTCAGTAAAAATACACAAAGGTGTCAGAAACAAGTGAACTCACTGAAACTAGAGTAAATGCTTGTAACTAGTTCAAAATAGGTCATTTGCTGCTGACCTGCACGGTTCCTGTACAATTTACCCAATTTACCATTTTGGGATTTTAAGGCTAGAACACGCGCCTAACTAGCGAGTGTTCAGTAAAAATACACAAAGGTGTCAGAAACAAGTCAACTCACTGAAACTAGAGTAAATGCTTGTAACTAGTTCAAAATAGGTCATTTGCTGCTGATCTGGACGGTTAATTTTACAATTTACCCAATTTACCATTTTGGGAGTTTCAGGCTAGGACACGCGCCTAACTAGCGAGTGTTCAGTAAAAATACACAAAGGTGTCAGAAACAAGTGAACTCACTGAAACTAGAGTAAATGCTTGTAACTAGTTCAAAAGAGGGCATTTGCTACTGATCTGGACAGTTAACTTTACATTTTACCCAATTCTCTCATTATGGGCTTTTAAGGCTTGAACACGCGCCTAACTAGCGAGTGTTCAGTAAAAATACACAAAGGTGTCAGAAACAAGTGAACTCACTGAAACTAGAGTAAATGCTTGTAACTAGTTCAAAATAGGTCATTTGCTGCTGATCTGGACGGTTAATTTTACAATTTACCCAATTTACCATTTTGGGAGTTTCAGGCTAGAACACGCGCCTAACTAGCGAGTGTTCAGTAAAAATACACAAAGGTGTCAGAAACAAGTGAACTCACTGAAACTAGAGTAAATGCTTTTAACTAGAACAAAATAGGTGATTTGCTGCTGATCTGCACGGTTCCTGTACAATTTACCCAATTTACCATTTTGGGAGTTTAAGGCTAGAACACGCGCCTAACTAGCGAGTGTTCAGTAAAAATACACAAAGGTGTCAGAAACAAGTGAACTCACTTAAACTAGAGTAAATGCTTGTAACTAGTTCAAAATAGGTCATTTGCTGCTGACCTGCACGGTTCCTGTAGAATTCACCCAATTTACCATTTCGGGATTTTAAGGCTACAATACGTGCCTAACTAGCGAGTGTTCAGTAAAAATACACAAAGGTGTCAGAAACAAGTGAACTCACTGAAACTAGAGTAAATGCTTGTAACTAGTTCAAAAGAGGTCATTGGCTGCTGATCTGGACAGTTACCTTTACATTTTACCCAATTTACCATTTTGGGATTTTAAGGCTAGAACACGCGCCTAACTAGCGAGTGTTCAGTAAAAATAAACAAAGGTGTCAGAAACAAGTGAACTCACTGAAACTAGAGTAAATGCTTGTAACTAGTTCAAAATAGGTCATTTGCTACTGATCTGGACAGTTAACTTTACATTTTACCCAATTCTCTCATTATGGGCTTTTAAGGCTTGAAGACGCGCCTAACTAGCGAGTGTTCAGTAAAAATACACAAAGGTGTCAGAAACAAGTGAACTCACTGAAACTAGAGTAAATGCTTGTAACTAGTTCAAAATAGGTCATTTGCTGCTGACCTGCACGGTTCCTGTACAATTTACCCAATTTACCATTTTGGGATTTTAAGGCTAGAACACGCGCCTAACTAGCGAGTGTTCAGTAAAAATACACAAAGGTGTCAGAAACAAGTCAACTCACTGAAACTAGAGTAAATGCTTGTAACTAGTTCAAAATAGGTCATTTGCTGCTGATCTGGACGGTTAATTTTACAATTTACCCAATTTACCATTTTGGGAGTTTCAGGCTAGGACACGCGCCTAACTAGCGAGTGTTCAGTAAAAATACACAAAGGTGTCAGAAACAAGTGAACTCACTGAAACTAGAGTAAATGCTTGTAACTAGTTCAAAAGAGGGCATTTGCTACTGATCTGGACAGTTAACTTTACATTTTACCCAATTCTCTCATTATGGGCTTTTAAGGCTTGAACACGCGCCTAACTAGCGAGTGTTCAGTAAAAATACACAAAGGTGTCAGAAACAAGTGAACTCACTGAAACTAGAGTAAATGCTTGTAACTAGTTCAAAATAGGTCATTTGCTGCTGATCTGGACGGTTAATTTTACAATTTACCCAATTTACCATTTTGGGAGTTTCAGGCTAGAACACGCGCCTAACTAGCGAGTGTTCAGTAAAAATACACAAAGGTGTCAGAAACAAGTGAACTCACTGAAACTAGAGTAAATGCTTTTAACTAGAACAAAATAGGTGATTTGCTGCTGATCTGCACGGTTCCTGTACAATTTACCCAATTTACCATTTTGGGAGTTTAAGGCTAGAACACGCGCCTAACTAGCGAGTGTTCAGTAAAAATACACAAAGGTGTCAGAAACAAGTGAACTCACTGAAACTAGAGTAAATGCTTGTAACTAGTTCAAAATAGGTCATTTGCTGCTGACCTGCACGGTTCCTGTACAATTTACCCAATTTACCATTTTGGGAGTTTCAGGCTAGAACACGCGCCTAACTAGCGAGTGTTCAGTAAAAATACACAAAGGTGTCAGAAACAAGTGAACTCACTGAAACTAGAGTAAATGCTTTTAACTAGAACAAAATAGGTGATTTGCTGCTGATCTGCACGGTTCCTGTACAATTTACCCAATTTACCATTTTGGGAGTTTAAGGCTAGAACACGCGCCTAACTAGCGAGTGTTCAGTAAAAATACACAAAGGTGTCAGAAACAAGTGAACTCACTGAAACTAGAGTAAATGCTTGTAACTAGTTCAAAATAGGTCATTTGCTGCTGACCTGCACGGTTCCTGTAGAATTCACCCAATTTACCATTTTGGGATTTTAAGGCTACAATACGTGCCTAACTAGCGAGTGTTCAGTAAAAATACACAAAGGTGTCAGAAACAAGTGAACTCACTGAAACTAGAGTAAATGCTTGTAACTAGTTCAAAAGAGGTCATTGGCTGCTGATCTGGACGGTTACCTTTACATTTTACCCAATTTACCATTTTGGGATTTTAAGGCTAGAACACGCGCCTAACTAGCGAGTGTTCAGTAAAAATAAACAAAGGTGTCAGAAACAAGTGAACTCACTGAAACTAGAGTAAATGCTTGTAACTTGTTCAAAAGAGGGCATTTGCTACTGATCTGGACAGTTAACTTTACATTTTACCCAATTCTCTCATTATGGGCTTTTAAGGCTTGAACACGCGCCTAACTAGCGAGTGTTCAGTAAAAATACACAAAGGTGTCAGAAACAAGTGAACTCACTGAAACTAGAGTAAATGCTTGTAACTAGTTCAAAATAGGTCATTTGCTGCTGACCTGCACGGTTCCTGTACAATTTACCCAATTTACCATTTTGGGAGTTTAAGGCTAGAACACGCGCCTAACTAGCGAGTGTTCAGTAAAAATACATAAAGGTGTCAGAAACAAGTGAACTCACTGAAACTAGAGTAAATGCTTGTAACTAGTTCAAAATAGATCATTTGCTGCTGACCTGCACGGTTCCTGTACAATTTACCCAATTTACCATTTTGGGAGTTTAAGGCTAGAACACGCGCCTAACTAGCGAGTGTTCAGTAAAAATACACAAAGGTGTCAGAAACAAGTGAACTCACTGAAACTAGAGTAAATGCTTGTAACTAGTTCAAAATAGGTCATTTGCTGCTGACCTGCACGGTTCCTGTACAATTTACCCAATTTACCATTTTGGGATTTTAAGGCTAGAACACGCGCCTAACTAGCGAGTGTTCAGTAAAAATACACAAAGGTGTCAGAAACAAGTGAACTCACTTAAACTAGAGTAAATGCTTGTAACTAGTTCAAAATAGATCATTTGCTGCTGACCTGCACGGTTCCTGTACAATTTACCCAATTTACCATTTTGGGATTTTAAGGCTAGAACACGGGCCTAACTAGCGAGTGTTCAGTAAAAATACACAATGGTGTCAGAAACAAGTGAACTCACTTAAACTAGAGTAAATGCTTGTAACTAGTTCAAAATAGGTCATTTGCTGCTGACCTGCACGGTTCCTGTAGAATTCACCCAATTTACCATTTTGGGATTTTAAGGCTACAATACGTGCCTAACTAGCGAGTGTTCAGTAAAAATACACAAAGGTGTCAGAAACAAGTGAACTCACTGAAACTAGAGTAAATGCTTGTAACTAGTTCAAAAGAGGTCATTGGCTGCTGATCTGGACAGTTACCTTTACATTTTACCCAATTTACCATTTTGGGATTTTAAGGCTAGAACACGCGCCTAACTAGCGAGTGTTCAGTAAAAATAAACAAAGGTGTCAGAAACAAGTGAACTCACTGAAACTAGAGTAAATGCTTGTAACTAGTTCAAAATAGGTCATTTGCTACTGATCTGGACAGTTAACTTTACATTTTACCCAATTCTCTCATTATGGGCTTTTAAGGCTTGAACACGCGCCTAACTAGCGAGTGTTCAGTAAAAATACACAAAGGTGTCAGAAACAAGTGAACTCACTGAAACTAGAGTAAATGCTTGTAACTAGTTCAAAATAGGTCATTTGCTGCTGACCTGCACGGTTCCTGTACAATTTACCCAATTTACCATTTTGGGATTTTAAGGCTAGAACACGCGCCTAACTAGCGAGTGTTCAGTAAAAATACACAAAGGTGTCAGAAACAAGTGAACTCACTGAAACTAGAGTAAATGCTTGCAACTAGTTCAAAATAGGTCATTTGCTGCTGACCTGCACGGTTCCTGTACAATTTACCCAATTTACCATTTTGGGATTTTAAGGCTAGAACACGCGCCTAACTAGCGAGTGTTCAGTAAAAATACACAAAGGTTTCAGAAACAAGTGAACTCACTGAAACTAGAGTAAATGCTTGTGACTAGTTCAAAATAGGTCATGTGCTGCTATCTGGACGGTTAACTTTACAATTTACCCAATTCTCTCATTATGGGCTTTTAAGGCTTGAACACGCGCCTAACTAGCGAGTGTTCAGTAAAAATACACAAAGGTGTCAGAAACAAGTGAACTCACTGAAACTAGAGTAAATGCTTGTAACTAGTTCAAATGAGGTCATTGGCTGCTGCACGGTTCCTGTACAATTTACCCAATACTCTCATTATGTGCTTTTAAGGCTTGAACAAAAGGTGTCAGAAACAAGTGAACTTACTGAAACTAGAGTAAATGCTTGTAACTAGTTCAAAATAGGTGATTTGCTGCTGATTTGCACGGTTCCTGTACAATTTACCTAATTTACCATTTTGGGAGTTTAAGGCTAGAACACGGGCCTAACTAGCGAGTGTTCAGTAAATATACACAAAGGTGTCAGAAACAAGTGAACTCACTGAAACTAGAGTAAATGCTTGTAACTAGTTCTAAATAGGTCATTTGCTGCTGATCTGCACGGTTCCTGTACAATTTACCCAATTCTCTCATTATGTGCTTTTAAGGCTTGAACAAGTGCCTAACTAGCGAGTGTTCAGTAAAAATACACAAAGGAACAAGTGAACTCACTGAAACTAGAGTAAATGCTTGCAACTAGTTCAAAATAGGTCATTTGCTGCTGATCTGCATGGTTTCTGTACAATTTACCCTATTTACCATTTTGGGAGTATAAGGCTAGAACATGTGCCAAACTAGCGAGTGTTCAGTAAAAATACACAAAGGAACAAGTGAACTCACTGAAACTAGAGTAAATGCTTGCAACTAGTTCAAAATAGGTCATTTGCTGCTGATCTGCATGGTTTCTGTACAATTTACCCTATTTACCATTTTGGGAGTATAAGGCTAGAACATGTGCCAAACTAGCGAGTGTTCAGTAAAAATACACAAAGGTGTCAGAAACAAGTGAACTCACTGAAATTAGAGTAAATGCTTGCGACTAGTTCAAAATAGGTCATTTGCTGCTGATCTGGACGGTTAATTTTACAATTTACCCAATTTACCATTTTGGGAGTTTCAGGCTAGGACACGCGCCTAACTAGCGAGTGTTCAGTAAAAATACACAAAGGTGTCAGAAACAAGTGAACTCACTGAAACTAGAGTAAATGCTTGTAACTAGTTCAAAAGAGGGCATTTGCTACTGATCTGGACAATTAACTTTACATTTTACCCAATTCTCTCATTATGGGCTTTTAAGGCTTGAACACGCGCCTAACTAGCGAGTGTTCAGTAAAAATACACAAAGGTGTCAGAAACAAGTGAACTCACTGAAACTAGAGTAAATGCTTTTAACTAGAACAAAATAGGTGATTTGCTGCTGATCTGCACGGTTCCTGTACAATTTACCCAATTTACCATTTTGGGAGTTTAAGGCTAGAACACGCGCCTAACTAGCGAGTGTTCAGTAAAAATACACAAAGGTGTCAGAAACAAGTGAACTCACTGAAACTAGAGTAAATGCTTGTAACTAGTTCAAAATAGGTCATTTGCTGCTGACCTGCACGGTTCCTGTACAATTTACCCAATTTACCATTTTGGGATTTTAAGGCTAGAACACGCGCCTAACTAGCGAGTGTTCAGTAAAAATACACAAAGGTGTCAGAAACAAGTGAACTCACTTAAACTAGAGTAAATGCTTGTAACTAGTTCAAAATAGATCATTTGCTGCTGACCTGCACGGTTCCTGTACAATTTACCCAATTTACCATTTTGGGATTTTAAGGCTAGAACACGCGCCTAACTAGCGAGTGTTCAGTAAAAATACACAAAGGTGTCAGAAACAAGTGAACTCACTGAAACTAGAGTAAATGCTTGTAACTAGTTCAAAATAGGTCATTTGCTGCTGACCTGCACGGTTCCTGTACAATTTACCCAATTTACCATTTTGGGATTTTAAGGCTAGAACACGCGCCTAACTAGCGAGTGTTCAGTAAAAATACACAAAGGTTTCAGAAACAAGTGAACTCACTGAAACTAGAGTAAATGCTTGTGACTAGTTCAAAATAGGTCATGTGCTGCTATCTGGACGGTTAACTTTACAATTTACCCAATTCTCTCATTATGGGCTTTTAAGGCTTGAACACGCGCCTAACTAGCGAGTGTTCAGTAAAAATACACAAAGGTGTCAGAAACAAGTGAACTCACTGAAACTAGAGTAAATGCTTGTAACTAGTTCAAATGAGGTCATTGGCTGCTGCACGGTTCCTGTACAATTTACCCAATACTCTCATTATGTGCTTTTAAGGCTTGAACAAAAGGTGTCAGAAACAAGTGAACTTACTGAAACTAGAGTAAATGCTTGTAACTAGTTCAAAATAGGTGATTTGCTGCTGATTTGCACGGTTCCTGTACAATTTACCTAATTTACCATTTTGGGAGTTTAAGGCTAGAACACGGGCCTAACTAGCGAGTGTTCAGTAAATATACACAAAGGTGTCAGAAACAAGTGAACTCACTGAAACTAGAGTAAATGCTTGTAACTAGTTCTAAATAGGTCATTTGCTGCTGATCTGCACGGTTCCTGTACAATTTACCCAATTCTCTCATTATGTGCTTTTAAGGCTTGAACAAGTGCCTAACTAGCGAGTGTTCAGTAAAAATACACAAAGGAACAAGTGAACTCACTGAAACTAGAGTAAATGCTTGCAACTAGTTCAAAATAGGTCATTTGCTGCTGATCTGCATGGTTTCTGTACAATTTACCGTATTTACCATTTTGGGAGTATAAGGCTAGAACATGTGCCAAACTAGCGAGTGTTCAGTAAAAATACACAAAGGTGTCAGAAACAAGTGAACTCACTGAAATTAGAGTAAATGCTTGCAACTAGTTCAAAATAGGTCATTTGCTGCTGATCTGGACGGTTAATTTTACAATTTACCCAATTTACCATTTTGGGAGTTTCAGGCTAGGACACGCGCCTAACTAGCGAGTGTTCAGTAAAAATACACAAAGGTGTCAGAAACAAGTGAACTCACTGAAACTAGAGTAAATGCTTGTAACTAGTTCAAAAGAGGGCATTTGCTACTGATCTGGACAATTAACTTTACATTTTACCCAATTCTCTCATTATGGGCTTTTAAGGCTTGAACACGCGCCTAACTAGCGAGTGTTCAGTAAAAATACACAAAGGTGTCAGAAACAAGTGAACTCACTGAAACTAGAGTAAATGCTTTTAACTAGAACAAAATAGGTGATTTGCTGCTGATCTGCACGGTTCCTGTACAATTTACCCAATTTACCATTTTGGGAGTTTAAGGCTAGAACACGCGCCTAACTAGCGAGTGTTCAGTAAAAATACACAAAGGTGTCAGAAACAAGTGAACTCACTGAAACTAGAGTAAATGCTTGTAACTAGTTCAAAATAGGTCATTTGCTGCTGACCTGCACGGTTCCTGTACAATTTACCCAATTTACCATTTTGGGATTTTAAGGCTAGAACACGCGCCTAACTAGCGAGTGTTCAGTAAAAATAAAGGTGTCAGAAACAAGTGAACTCACTTAAACTAGAGTAAATGCTTGTAACTAGTTCAAAATAGATCATTTGCTGCTGACCTGCACGGTTCCTGTACAATTTACCCAATTTACCATTTTGGGATTTTAAGGCTAGAACACGCGCCTAACTAGCGAGTGTTCAGTAAAAATACACAATGGTGTCAGAAACAAGTGAACTCACTTAAACTAGAGTAAATGCTTGTAACTAGTTCAAAATAGGTCATTTGCTGCTGACCTGCACGGTTCCTGTAGAATTCACCCAATTTACCATTTTGGGATTTTAAGGCTACAATACGTGCCTAACTAGCGAGTGTTCAGTAAAAATACACAAAGGTGTCAGAAACAAGTGAACTCACTGAAACTAGAGTAAATGCTTGTAACTAGTTCAAAAGAGGTCATTGGCTGCTGATCTGGACGGTTACCTTTACATTTTACCCAATTTACCATTTTGGGATTTTAAGGCTAGAACACGCGCCTAACTAGCGAGTGTTCAGTAAAAATACACAAAGGTGTCAGAAACAAGTGAACTCACTGAAACTAGAGTAAATGCTTGTAACTAGTTCAAAAGAGGTCATTGGCTGCTGATCTGGACAGTTACCTTTACATTTTACCCAATTTACCATTTTGGGATTTTAAGGCTAGAACACGCGCCTAACTAGCGAGTGTTCAGTAAAAATAAACAAAGGTGTCAGAAACAAGTGAACTCACTGAAACTAGAGTAAATGCTTGTAACTAGTTCAAAATAGGTCATTTGCTACTGATCTGGACAGTTAACTTTACATTTTACCCAATTCTCTCATTATGGGCTTTTAAGGCTTGAACACGCGCCTAACTAGCGAGTGTTCAGTAAAAATACACAAAGGTGTCAGAAACAAGTGAACTCACTGAAACTAGAGTAAATGCTTGTAACTAGTTCAAAATAGGTCATTTGCTGCTGACCTGCACGGTTCCTGTACAATTTACCCAATTTACCATTTTGGGATTTTAAGGCTAGAACACGCGCCTAACTAGCGAGTGTTCAGTAAAAATACACAAAGGTGTCAGAAACAAGTGAACTCACTGAAACTAGAGTAAATGCTTGTAACTAGTTCAAAATAGGTCATTTGCTGCTGATCTGGACGGTTAATTTTACAATTTACCCAATTTACCATTTTGGGAGTTTCAGGCTAGGACACGCGCCTAACTAGCGAGTGTTCAGTAAAAATACACAAAGGTGTCAGAAACAAGTGAACTCACTGAAACTAGAGTAAATGCTTGTGACTAGTTCAAAATAGGTCATGTGCTGCTATCTGGACGGTTAACTTTACAATTTACCCAATTCTCTCATTATGGGCTTTTAAGGCTTGAACACGCGCCTAACTAGCGAGTGTTCAGTAAAAATACACAAAGGTGTCAGAAACAAGTGAACTCACTGAAACTAGAGTAAATGCTTGTAACTAGTTCAAATGAGGTCATTGGCTGCTGCACGGTTCCTGTACAATTTACCCAATACTCTCATTATGTGCTTTTAAGGCTTGAACAAAAGGTGTCAGAAACAAGTGAACTTACTGAAACTAGAGTAAATGCTTGTAACTAGTTCAAAATAGGTGATTTGCTGCTGATTTGCACGGTTCCTGTACAATTTACCTAATTTACCATTTTGGGAGTTTAAGGCTAGAACACGGGCCTAACTAGCGAGTGTTCAGTAAATATACACAAAGGTGTCAGAAACAAGTGAACTCACTGAAACTAGAGTAAATGCTTGTAACTAGTTCTAAATAGGTCATTTGCTGCTGATCTGCACGGTTCCTGTACAATTTACCCAATTCTCTCATTATGTGCTTTTAAGGCTTGAACAAGTGCCTAACTAGCGAGTGTTCAGTAAAAATACACAAAGGAACAAGTGAACTCACTGAAACTAGAGTAAATGCTTGCAACTAGTTCAAAATAGGTCATTTGCTGCTGATCTGCATGGTTTCTGTACAATTTACCTTATTTACCATTTTGGGAGTATAAGGCTAGAACATGTGCCAAACTAGCGAGTGTTCAGTAAAAATACACAAAGGTGTCAGAAACAAGTGAACTCACTGAAATTAGAGTAAATGCTTGCAACTAGTTCAAAATAGGTCATTTGCTGCTGATCTGGACGGTTAATTTTACAATTTACCCAATTTACCATTTTGGGAGTTTCAGGCTAGGACACGCGCCTAACTAGCGAGTGTTCAGTAAAAATACACAAAGGTGTCAGAAACAAGTGAACTCACTGAAACTAGAGTAAATGCTTGTAACTAGTTCAAAAGAGGGCATTTGCTACTGATCTGGACAATTAACTTTACATTTTACCCAATTCTCTCATTATGGGCTTTTAAGGCTTGAACACGCGCCTAACTAGCGAGTGTTCAGTAAAAATACACAAAGGTGTCAGAAACAAGTGAACTCACTGAAACTAGAGTAAATGCTTTTAACTAGAACAAAATAGGTGATTTGCTGCTGATCTGCACGGTTCCTGTACAATTTACCCAATTTACCATTTTGGGAGTTTAAGGCTAGAACACGCGCCTAACTAGCGAGTGTTCAGTAAAAATACACAAAGGTGTCAGAAACAAGTGAACTCACTGAAACTAGAGTAAATGCTTGTAACTAGTTCAAAATAGGTCATTTGCTGCTGACCTGCACGGTTCCTGTACAATTTACCCAATTTACCATTTTGGGATTTTAAGGCTAGAACACGCGCCTAACTAGCGAGTGTTCAGTAAAAATACACAAAGGTGTCAGAAACAAGTGAACTCACTTAAACTAGAGTAAATGCTTGTAACTAGTTCAAAATAGATCATTTGCTGCTGACCTGCACGGTTCCTGTACAATTTACCCAATTTACCATTTTGGGATTTTAAGGCTAGAACACGCGCCTAACTAGCGAGTGTTCAGTAAAAATACACAATGGTGTCAGAAACAAGTGAACTCACTTAAACTAGAGTAAATGCTTGTAACTAGTTCAAAATAGGTCATTTGCTGCTGACCTGCACGGTTCCTGTAGAATTCACCCAATTTACCATTTTGGGATTTTAAGGCTACAATACGTGCCTAACTAGCGAGTGTTCAGTAAAAATACACAAAGGTGTCAGAAACAAGTGAACTCACTGAAACTAGAGTAAATGCTTGTAACTAGTTCAAAAGAGGTCATTGGCTGCTGATCTGGACGGTTACCTTTACATTTTACCCAATTTACCATTTTGGGATTTTAAGGCTAGAACACGCGCCTAACTAGCGAGTGTTCAGTAAAAATACACAAAGGTGTCAGAAACAAGTGAACTCACTGAAACTAGAGTAAATGCTTGTAACTAGTTCAAAAGAGGTCATTGGCTGCTGATCTGGACAGTTACCTTTACATTTTACCCAATTTACCATTTTGGGATTTTAAGGCTAGAACACGCGCCTAACTAGCGAGTGTTCAGTAAAAATAAACAAAGGTGTCAGAAACAAGTGAACTCACTGAAACTAGAGTAAATGCTTGTAACTAGTTCAAAATAGGTCATTTGCTACTGATCTGGACAGTTAACTTTACATTTTACCCAATTCTCTCATTATGGGCTTTTAAGGCTTGAACACGCGCCTAACTAGCGAGTGTTCAGTAAAAATACACAAAGGTGTCAGAAACAAGTGAACTCACTGAAACTAGAGTAAATGCTTGTAACTAGTTCAAAATAGGTCATTTGCTGCTGACCTGCACGGTTCCTGTACAATTTACCCAATTTACCATTTTGGGATTTTAAGGCTAGAACACGCGCCTAACTAGCGAGTGTTCAGTAAAAATACACAAAGGAACAAGTGAACTCACTGAAACTAGAGTAAATGCTTGCAACTAGTTCAAAATAGGTCATTTGCTGCTGATCTGCATGGTTTCTGTACAATTTACCCTATTTACCATTTTGGGAGTATAAGGCTAGAACATGTGCCAAACTAGCGAGTGTTCAGTAAAAATACACAAAGGTGTCAGAAACAAGTGAACTCACTGAAATTAGAGTAAATGCTTGCAACTAGTTCAAAATAGGTCATTTGCTGCTGATCTGGACGGTTAATTTTACAATTTACCCAATTTACCATTTTGGGAGTTTCAGGCTAGGACACGCGCCTAACTAGCGAGTGTTCAGTAAAAATACACAAAGGTGTCAGAAACAAGTGAACTCACTGAAACTAGAGTAAATGCTTGTAACTAGTTCAAAAGAGGGCATTTGCTACTGATCTGGACAATTAACTTTACATTTTACCCAATTCTCTCATTATGGGCTTTTAAGGCTTGAACACGCGCCTAACTAGCGAGTGTTCAGTAAAAATACACAAAGGTGTCAGAAACAAGTGAACTCACTGAAACTAGAGTAAATGCTTTTAACTAGAACAAAATAGGTGATTTGCTGCTGATCTGCACGGTTCCTGTACAATTTACCCAATTTACCATTTTGGGAGTTTAAGGCTAGAACACGCGCCTAACTAGCGAGTGTTCAGTAAAAATACACAAAGGTGTCAGAAACAAGTGAACTCACTGAAACTAGAGTAAATGCTTGTAACTAGTTCAAAATAGGTCATTTGCTGCTGACTTGCACGGTTCCTGTACAATTTACCCAATTTACCATTTTGGGATTTTAAGGCTAGAACACGCGCCTAACTAGCGAGTGTTCAGTAAAAATACACAAAGGTGTCAGAAACAAGTGAACTCACTTAAACTAGAGTAAATGCTTGTAACTAGTTCAAAATAGATCATTTGCTGCTGACCTGCACGGTTCCTGTACAATTTACCCAATTTACCATTTTGGGATTTTAAGGCTAGAACACGCGCCTAACTAGCGAGTGTTCAGTAAAAATACACAAAGGTGTCAGAAACAAGTGAACTCACTGAAACTAGAGTAAATGCTTGTAACTAGTTCAAAATAGGTCATTTGCTGCTGACCTGCACGGTTCCTGTACAATTTACCCAATTTACCATTTTGGGATTTTAAGGCTAGAACACGCGCCTAACTAGCGAGTGTTCAGTAAAAATACACAAAGGTTTCAGAAACAAGTGAACTCACTGAAACTAGAGTAAATGCTTGTGACTAGTTCAAAATAGGTCATGTGCTGCTATCTGGACGGTTAACTTTACAATTTACCCAATTCTCTCATTATGGGCTTTTAAGGCTTGAACACGCGCCTAACTAGCGAGTGTTCAGTAAAAATACACAAAGGTGTCAGAAACAAGTGAACTCACTGAAACTAGAGTAAATGCTTGTAACTAGTTCAAATGAGGTCATTGGCTGCTGCACGGTTCCTGTACAATTTACCCAATACTCTCATTATGTGCTTTTAAGGCTTGAACAAAAGGTGTCAGAAACAAGTGAACTTACTGAAACTAGAGTAAATGCTTGTAACTAGTTCAAAATAGGTGATTTGCTGCTGATTTGCACGGTTCCTGTACAATTTACCTAATTTACCATTTTGGGAGTTTAAGGCTAGAACACGGGCCTAACTAGCGAGTGTTCAGTAAATATACACAAAGGTGTCAGAAACAAGTGAACTCACTGAAACTAGAGTAAATGCTTGTAACTAGTTCTAAATAGGTCATTTGCTGCTGATCTGCACGGTTCCTGTACAATTTACCCAATTCTCTCATTATGTGCTTTTAAGGCTTGAACAAGTGCCTAACTAGCGAGTGTTCAGTAAAAATACACAAAGGAACAAGTGAACTCACTGAAACTAGAGTAAATGCTTGCAACTAGTTCAAAATAGGTCATTTGCTGCTGATCTGCATGGTTTCTGTACAATTTACCCTATTTACCATTTTGGGAGTATAAGGCTAGAACATGTGCCAAACTAGCGAGTGTTCAGTAAAAATACACAAAGGTGTCAGAAACAAGTGAACTCACTGAAATTAGAGTAAATGCTTGCAACTAGTTCAAAATAGGTCATTTGCTGCTGATCTGGACGGTTAATTTTACAATTTACCCAATTTACCATTTTGGGAGTTTCAGGCTAGGACACGCGCCTAACTAGCGAGTGTTCAGTAAAAATACACAAAGGTGTCAGAAACAAGTGAACTCACTGAAACTAGAGTAAATGCTTGTAACTAGTTCAAAAGAGGGCATTTGCTACTGATCTGGACAATTAACTTTACATTTTACCCAATTCTCTCATTATGGGCTTTTAAGGCTTGAACACGCGCCTAACTAGCGAGTGTTCAGTAAAAATACACAAAGGTGTCAGAAACAAGTGAACTCACTGAAACTAGAGTAAATGCTTTTAACTAGAACAAAATAGGTGATTTGCTGCTGATCTGCACGGTTCCTGTACAATTTACCCAATTTACCATTTTGGGAGTTTAAGGCTAGAACACGCGCCTAACTAGCGAGTGTTCAGTAAAAATACACAAAGGTGTCAGAAACAAGTGAACTCACTGAAACTAGAGTAAATGCTTGTAACTAGTTCAAAATAGGTCATTTGCTGCTGACCTGCACGGTTCCTGTACAATTTACCCAATTTACCATTTTGGGATTTTAAGGCTAGAACACGCGCCTAACTAGCGAGTGTTCAGTAAAAATACACAAAGGTGTCAGAAACAAGTGAACTCACTTAAACTAGAGTAAATGCTTGTAACTAGTTCAAAATAGATCATTTGCTGCTGACCTGCACGGTTCCTGTACAATTTACCCAATTTACCATTTTGGGATTTTAAGGCTAGAACACGCGCCTAACTAGCGAGTGTTCAGTAAAAATACACAATGGTGTCAGAAACAAGTGAACTCACTTAAACTAGAGTAAATGCTTGTAACTAGTTCAAAATAGGTCATTTGCTGCTGACCTGCACGGTTCCTGTAGAATTCACCCAATTTACCATTTTGGGATTTTAAGGCTACAATACGTGCCTAACTAGCGAGTGTTCAGTAAAAATACACAAAGGTGTCAGAAACAAGTGAACTCACTGAAACTAGAGTAAATGCTTGTAACTAGTTCAAAAGAGGTCATTGGCTGCTGATCTGGACGGTTACCTTTACATTTTACCCAATTTACCATTTTGGGATTTTAAGGCTAGAACACGCGCCTAACTAGCGAGTGTTCAGTAAAAATACACAAAGGTGTCAGAAACAAGTGAACTCACTGAAACTAGAGTAAATGCTTGTAACTAGTTCAAAAGAGGTCATTGGCTGCTGATCTGGACAGTTACCTTTACATTTTACCCAATTTACCATTTTGGGATTTTAAGGCTAGAACACGCGCCTAACTAGCGAGTGTTCAGTAAAAATAAACAAAGGTGTCAGAAACAAGTGAACTCACTGAAACTAGAGTAAATGCTTGTAACTAGTTCAAAATAGGTCATTTGCTACTGATCTGGACAGTTAACTTTACATTTTACCCAATTCTCTCATTATGGGCTTTTAAGGCTTGAACACGCGCCTAACTAGCGAGTGTTCAGTAAAAATACACAAAGGTGTCAGAAACAAGTGAACTCACTGAAACTAGAGTAAATGCTTGTAACTAGTTCAAAATAGGTCATTTGCTGCTGACCTGCACGGTTCCTGTACAATTTACCCAATTTACCATTTTGGGATTTTAAGGCTAGAACACGCGCCTAACTAGCGAGTGTTCAGTAAAAATACACAAAGGTGTCAGAAACAAGTGAACTCACTGAAACTAGAGTAAATGCTTGTAACTAGTTCAAAATAGGTCATTTGCTGCTGATCTGGACGGTTAATTTTACAATTTACCCAATTTACCATTTTGGGAGTTTCAGGCTAGGACACGCGCCTAACTAGCGAGTGTTCAGTAAAAATACACAAAGGTGTCAGAAACAAGTGAACTCACTGAAACTAGAGTAAATGCTTGTGACTAGTTCAAAATAGGTCATGTGCTGCTATCTGGACGGTTAACTTTACAATTTACCCAATTCTCTCATTATGGGCTTTTAAGGCTTGAACACGCGCCTAACTAGCGAGTGTTCAGTAAAAATACACAAAGGTGTCAGAAACAAGTGAACTCACTGAAACTAGAGTAAATGCTTGTAACTAGTTCAAATGAGGTCATTGGCTGCTGCACGGTTCCTGTACAATTTACCCAATACTCTCATTATGTGCTTTTAAGGCTTGAACAAAAGGTGTCAGAAACAAGTGAACTTACTGAAACTAGAGTAAATGCTTGTAACTAGTTCAAAATAGGTGATTTGCTGCTGATTTGCACGGTTCCTGTACAATTTACCTAATTTACCATTTTGGGAGTTTAAGGCTAGAACACGGGCCTAACTAGCGAGTGTTCAGTAAATATACACAAAGGTGTCAGAAACAAGTGAACTCACTGAAACTAGAGTAAATGCTTGTAACTAGTTCTAAATAGGTCATTTGCTGCTGATCTGCACGGTTCCTGTACAATTTACCCAATTCTCTCATTATGTGCTTTTAAGGCTTGAACAAGTGCCTAACTAGCGAGTGTTCAGTAAAAATACACAAAGGAACAAGTGAACTCACTGAAACTAGAGTAAATGCTTGCAACTAGTTCAAAATAGGTCATTTGCTGCTGATCTGCATGGTTTCTGTACAATTTACCCTATTTACCATTTTGGGAGTATAAGGCTAGAACATGTGCCAAACTAGCGAGTGTTCAGTAAAAATACACAAAGGTGTCAGAAACAAGTGAACTCACTGAAATTAGAGTAAATGCTTGCAACTAGTTCAAAATAGGTCATTTGCTGCTGATCTGGACGGTTAATTTTACAATTTACCCAATTTACCATTTTGGGAGTTTCAGGCTAGGACACGCGCCTAACTAGCGAGTGTTCAGTAAAAATACACAAAGGTGTCAGAAACAAGTGAACTCACTGAAACTAGAGTAAATGCTTGTAACTAGTTCAAAAGAGGGCATTTGCTACTGATCTGGACAATTAACTTTACATTTTACCCAATTCTCTCATTATGGGCTTTTAAGGCTTGAACACGCGCCTAACTAGCGAGTGTTCAGTAAAAATACACAAAGGTGTCAGAAACAAGTGAACTCACTGAAACTAGAGTAAATGCTTTTAACTAGAACAAAATAGGTGATTTGCTGCTGATCTGCACGGTTCCTGTACAATTTACCCAATTTACCATTTTGGGAGTTTAAGGCTAGAACACGCGCCTAACTAGCGAGTGTTCAGTAAAAATACACAAAGGTGTCAGAAACAAGTGAACTCACTGAAACTAGAGTAAATGCTTGTAACTAGTTCAAAATAGATCATTTGCTGCTGACCTGCACGGTTCCTGTACAATTTACCCAATTTACCATTTTGGGATTTTAAGGCTAGAACACGCGCCTAACTAGCGAGTGTTCAGTAAAAATACACAATGGTGTCAGAAACAAGTGAACTCACTTAAACTAGAGTAAATGCTTGTAACTAGTTCAAAATAGGTCATTTGCTGCTGACCTGCACGGTTCCTGTAGAATTCACCCAATTTACCATTTTGGGATTTTAAGGCTACAATACGTGCCTAACTAGCGAGTGTTCAGTAAAAATACACAAAGGTGTCAGAAACAAGTGAACTCACTGAAACTAGAGTAAATGCTTGTAACTAGTTCAAAAGAGGTCATTGGCTGCTGATCTGGACGGTTACCTTTACATTTTACCCAATTTACCATTTTGGGATTTTAAGGCTAGAACACGCGCCTAACTAGCGAGTGTTCAGTAAAAATACACAAAGGTGTCAGAAACAAGTGAACTCACTGAAACTAGAGTAAATGCTTGTAACTAGTTCAAAAGAGGTCATTGGCTGCTGATCTGGACAGTTACCTTTACATTTTACCCAATTTACCATTTTGGGATTTTAAGGCTAGAACACGCGCCTAACTAGCGAGTGTTCAGTAAAAATAAACAAAGGTGTCAGAAACAAGTGAACTCACTGAAACTAGAGTAAATGCTTGTAACTAGTTCAAAATAGGTCATTTGCTACTGATCTGGACAGTTAACTTTACATTTTACCCAATTCTCTCATTATGGGCTTTTAAGGCTTGAACACGCGCCTAACTAGCGAGTGTTCAGTAAAAATACACAAAGGTGTCAGAAACAAGTGAACTCACTGAAACTAGAGTAAATGCTTGTAACTAGTTCAAAATAGGTCATTTGCTGCTGACCTGCACGGTTCCTGTACAATTTACCCAATTTACCATTTTGGGATTTTAAGGCTAGAACACGCGCCTAACTAGCGAGTGTTCAGTAAAAATACACAAAGGAACAAGTGAACTCACTGAAACTAGAGTAAATGCTTGCAACTAGTTCAAAATAGGTCATTTGCTGCTGATCTGCATGGTTTCTGTACAATTTACCCTATTTACCATTTTGGGAGTATAAGGCTAGAACATGTGCCAAACTAGCGAGTGTTCAGTAAAAATACACAAAGGTGTCAGAAACAAGTGAACTCACTGAAATTAGAGTAAATGCTTGCAACTAGTTCAAAATAGGTCATTTGCTGCTGATCTGGACGGTTAATTTTACAATTTACCCAATTTACCATTTTGGGAGTTTCAGGCTAGGACACGCGCCTAACTAGCGAGTGTTCAGTAAAAATACACAAAGGTGTCAGAAACAAGTGAACTCACTGAAACTAGAGTAAATGCTTGTAACTAGTTCAAAAGAGGGCATTTGCTACTGATCTGGACAATTAACTTTACATTTTACCCAATTCTCTCATTATGGGCTTTTAAGGCTTGAACACGCGCCTAACTAGCGAGTGTTCAGTAAAAATACACAAAGGTGTCAGAAACAAGTGAACTCACTGAAACTAGAGTAAATGCTTTTAACTAGAACAAAATAGGTGATTTGCTGCTGATCTGCACGGTTCCTGTACAATTTACCCAATTTACCATTTTGGGAGTTTAAGGCTAGAACACGCGCCTAACTAGCGAGTGTTCAGTAAAAATACACAAAGGTGTCAGAAACAAGTGAACTCACTGAAACTAGAGTAAATGCTTGTAACTAGTTCAAAATAGGTCATTTGCTGCTGACCTGCACGGTTCCTGTACAATTTACCCAATTTACCATTTTGGGATTTTAAGGCTAGAACACGCGCCTAACTAGCGAGTGTTCAGTAAAAATACACAAAGGTGTCAGAAACAAGTGAACTCACTTAAACTAGAGTAAATGCTTGTAACTAGTTCAAAATAGATCATTTGCTGCTGACCTGCACGGTTCCTGTACAATTTACCCAATTTACCATTTTGGGATTTTAAGGCTAGAACACGCGCCTAACTAGCGAGTGTTCAGTAAAAATACACAAAGGTGTCAGAAACAAGTGAACTCACTGAAACTAGAGTAAATGCTTGTAACTAGTTCAAAATAGGTCATTTGCTGCTGACCTGCACGGTTCCTGTACAATTTACCCAATTTACCATTTTGGGAGTTTAAGGCTAGAACACGCGCCTAACTAGCGAGTGTTCAGTAAAAATACACAAAGGTGTCAGAAACAAGTGAACTCACTGAAACTAGAGTAAATGCTTGTAACTAGTTCAAAATAGGTCATTTGCTGCTGACCTGCACGGTTCCTGTACAATTTACCCAATTTACCATTTTGGGATTTTAAGGCTAGAACACGCGCCTAACTAGCGAGTGTTCAGTAAAAATACACAAAGGTGTCAGAAACAAGTGAACTCACTTAAACTAGAGTAAATGCTTGTAACTAGTTCAAAATAGATCATTTGCTGCTGACCTGCACGGTTCCTGTACAATTTACCCAATTTACCATTTTGGGATTTTAAGGCTAGAACACGGGCCTAACTAGCGAGTGTTCAGTAAAAATACACAATGGTGTCAGAAACAAGTGAACTCACTTAAACTAGAGTAAATGCTTGTAACTAGTTCAAAATAGGTCATTTGCTGCTGACCTGCACGGTTCCTGTAGAATTCACCCAATTTACCATTTTGGGATTTTAAGGCTACAATACGTGCCTAACTAGCGAGTGTTCAGTAAAAATACACAAAGGTGTCAGAAACAAGTGAACTCACTGAAACTAGAGTAAATGCTTGTAACTAGTTCAAAAGAGGTCATTGGCTGCTGATCTGGACAGTTACCTTTACATTTTACCCAATTTACCATTTTGGGATTTTAAGGCTAGAACACGCGCCTAACTAGCGAGTGTTCAGTAAAAATAAACAAAGGTGTCAGAAACAAGTGAACTCACTGAAACTAGAGTAAATGCTTGTAACTAGTTCAAAATAGGTCATTTGCTACTGATCTGGACAGTTAACTTTACATTTTACCCAATTCTCTCATTATGGGCTTTTAAGGCTTGAACACGCGCCTAACTAGCGAGTGTTCAGTAAAAATACACAAAGGTGTCAGAAACAAGTGAACTCACTGAAACTAGAGTAAATGCTTGTAACTAGTTCAAAATAGGTCATTTGCTGCTGACCTGCACGGTTCCTGTACAATTTACCCAATTTACCATTTTGGGATTTTAAGGCTAGAACACGCGCCTAACTAGCGAGTGTTCAGTAAAAATACACAAAGGTTTCAGAAACAAGTGAACTCACTGAAACTAGAGTAAATGCTTGTGACTAGTTCAAAATAGGTCATGTGCTGCTATCTGGACGGTTAACTTTACAATTTACCCAATTCTCTCATTATGGGCTTTTAAGGCTTGAACACGCGCCTAACTAGCGAGTGTTCAGTAAAAATACACAAAGGTGTCAGAAACAAGTGAACTCACTGAAACTAGAGTAAATGCTTGTAACTAGTTCAAATGAGGTCATTGGCTGCTGCACGGTTCCTGTACAATTTACCCAATACTCTCATTATGTGCTTTTAAGGCTTGAACAAAAGGTGTCAGAAACAAGTGAACTTACTGAAACTAGAGTAAATGCTTGTAACTAGTTCAAAATAGGTGATTTGCTGCTGATTTGCACGGTTCCTGTACAATTTACCTAATTTACCATTTTGGGAGTTTAAGGCTAGAACACGGGCCTAACTAGCGAGTGTTCAGTAAATATACACAAAGGTGTCAGAAACAAGTGAACTCACTGAAACTAGAGTAAATGCTTGTAACTAGTTCTAAATAGGTCATTTGCTGCTGATCTGCACGGTTCCTGTACAATTTACCCAATTCTCTCATTATGTGCTTTTAAGGCTTGAACAAGTGCCTAACTAGCGAGTGTTCAGTAAAAATACACAAAGGAACAAGTGAACTCACTGAAACTAGAGTAAATGCTTGCAACTAGTTCAAAATAGGTCATTTGCTGCTGATCTGCATGGTTTCTGTACAATTTACCCTATTTACCATTTTGGGAGTATAAGGCTAGAACATGTGCCAAACTAGCGAGTGTTCAGTAAAAATACACAAAGGTGTCAGAAACAAGTGAACTCACTGAAATTAGAGTAAATGCTTGCAACTAGTTCAAAATAGGTCATTTGCTGCTGATCTGGACGGTTAATTTTACAATTTACCCAATTTACCATTTTGGGAGTTTCAGGCTAGGACACGCGCCTAACTAGCGAGTGTTCAGTAAAAATACACAAAGGTGTCAGAAACAAGTGAACTCACTGAAACTAGAGTAAATGCTTGTAACTAGTTCAAAAGAGGGCATTTGCTACTGATCTGGACAATTAACTTTACATTTTACCCAATTCTCTCATTATGGGCTTTTAAGGCTTGAACACGCGCCTAACTAGCGAGTGTTCAGTAAAAATACACAAAGGTGTCAGAAACAAGTGAACTCACTGAAACTAGAGTAAATGCTTTTAACTAGAACAAAATAGGTGATTTGCTGCTGATCTGCACGGTTCCTGTACAATTTACCCAATTTACCATTTTGGGAGTTTAAGGCTAGAACACGCGCCTAACTAGCGAGTGTTCAGTAAAAATACACAAAGGTGTCAGAAACAAGTGAACTCACTGAAACTAGAGTAAATGCTTGTAACTAGTTCAAAATAGGTCATTTGCTGCTGACCTGCACGGTTCCTGTACAATTTACCCAATTTACCATTTTGGGATTTTAAGGCTAGAACACGCGCCTAACTAGCGAGTGTTCAGTAAAAATACACAAAGGTGTCAGAAACAAGTGAACTCACTTAAACTAGAGTAAATGCTTGTAACTAGTTCAAAATAGATCATTTGCTGCTGACCTGCACGGTTCCTGTACAATTTACCCAATTTACCATTTTGGGATTTTAAGGCTAGAACACGCGCCTAACTAGCGAGTGTTCAGTAAAAATACACAATGGTGTCAGAAACAAGTGAACTCACTTAAACTAGAGTAAATGCTTGTAACTAGTTCAAAATAGGTCATTTGCTGCTGACCTGCACGGTTCCTGTAGAATTCACCCAATTTACCATTTTGGGATTTTAAGGCTACAATACGTGCCTAACTAGCGAGTGTTCAGTAAAAATACACAAAGGTGTCAGAAACAAGTGAACTCACTGAAACTAGAGTAAATGCTTGTAACTAGTTCAAAAGAGGTCATTGGCTGCTGATCTGGACGGTTACCTTTACATTTTACCCAATTTACCATTTTGGGATTTTAAGGCTAGAACACGCGCCTAACTAGCGAGTGTTCAGTAAAAATACACAAAGGTGTCAGAAACAAGTGAACTCACTGAAACTAGAGTAAATGCTTGTAACTAGTTCAAAAGAGGTCATTGGCTGCTGATCTGGACAGTTACCTTTACATTTTACCCAATTTACCATTTTGGGATTTTAAGGCTAGAACACGCGCCTAACTAGCGAGTGTTCAGTAAAAATAAACAAAGGTGTCAGAAACAAGTGAACTCACTGAAACTAGAGTAAATGCTTGTAACTAGTTCAAAATAGGTCATTTGCTACTGATCTGGACAGTTAACTTTACATTTTACCCAATTCTCTCATTATGGGCTTTTAAGGCTTGAACACGCGCCTAACTAGCGAGTGTTCAGTAAAAATACACAAAGGTGTCAGAAACAAGTGAACTCACTGAAACTAGAGTAAATGCTTGTAACTAGTTCAAAATAGGTCATTTGCTGCTGACCTGCACGGTTCCTGTACAATTTACCCAATTTACCATTTTGGGATTTTAAGGCTAGAACACGCGCCTAACTAGCGAGTGTTCAGTAAAAATACACAAAGGTGTCAGAAACAAGTGAACTCACTGAAACTAGAGTAAATGCTTGTAACTAGTTCAAAATAGGTCATTTGCTGCTGATCTGGACGGTTAATTTTACAATTTACCCAATTTACCATTTTGGGAGTTTCAGGCTAGGACACGCGCCTAACTAGCGAGTGTTCAGTAAAAATACACAAAGGTGTCAGAAACAAGTGAACTCACTGAAACTAGAGTAAATGCTTGTGACTAGTTCAAAATAGGTCATGTGCTGCTATCTGGACGGTTAACTTTACAATTTACCCAATTCTCTCATTATGGGCTTTTAAGGCTTGAACACGCGCCTAACTAGCGAGTGTTCAGTAAAAATACACAAAGGTGTCAGAAACAAGTGAACTCACTGAAACTAGAGTAAATGCTTGTAACTAGTTCAAATGAGGTCATTGGCTGCTGCACGGTTCCTGTACAATTTACCCAATACTCTCATTATGTGCTTTTAAGGCTTGAACAAAAGGTGTCAGAAACAAGTGAACTTACTGAAACTAGAGTAAATGCTTGTAACTAGTTCAAAATAGGTGATTTGCTGCTGATTTGCACGGTTCCTGTACAATTTACCTAATTTACCATTTTGGGAGTTTAAGGCTAGAACACGGGCCTAACTAGCGAGTGTTCAGTAAATATACACAAAGGTGTCAGAAACAAGTGAACTCACTGAAACTAGAGTAAATGCTTGTAACTAGTTCTAAATAGGTCATTTGCTGCTGATCTGCACGGTTCCTGTACAATTTACCCAATTCTCTCATTATGTGCTTTTAAGGCTTGAACAAGTGCCTAACTAGCGAGTGTTCAGTAAAAATACACAAAGGAACAAGTGAACTCACTGAAACTAGAGTAAATGCTTGCAACTAGTTCAAAATAGGTCATTTGCTGCTGATCTGCATGGTTTCTGTACAATTTACCCTATTTACCATTTTGGGAGTATAAGGCTAGAACATGTGCCAAACTAGCGAGTGTTCAGTAAAAATACACAAAGGTGTCAGAAACAAGTGAACTCACTGAAATTAGAGTAAATGCTTGCAACTAGTTCAAAATAGGTCATTTGCTGCTGATCTGGACGGTTAATTTTACAATTTACCCAATTTACCATTTTGGGAGTTTCAGGCTAGGACACGCGCCTAACTAGCGAGTGTTCAGTAAAAATACACAAAGGTGTCAGAAACAAGTGAACTCACTGAAACTAGAGTAAATGCTTGTAACTAGTTCAAAAGAGGGCATTTGCTACTGATCTGGACAATTAACTTTACATTTTACCCAATTCTCTCATTATGGGCTTTTAAGGCTTGAACACGCGCCTAACTAGCGAGTGTTCAGTAAAAATACACAAAGGTGTCAGAAACAAGTGAACTCACTGAAACTAGAGTAAATGCTTTTAACTAGAACAAAATAGGTGATTTGCTGCTGATCTGCACGGTTCCTGTACAATTTACCCAATTTACCATTTTGGGAGTTTAAGGCTAGAACACGCGCCTAACTAGCGAGTGTTCAGTAAAAATACACAAAGGTGTCAGAAACAAGTGAACTCACTGAAACTAGAGTAAATGCTTGTAACTAGTTCAAAATAGGTCATTTGCTGCTGACCTGCACGGTTCCTGTACAATTTACCCAATTTACCATTTTGGGAGTTTAAGGCTAGAACACGGGCCTAACTAGCGAGTGTTCAGTAAATATACACAAAGGTGTCAGAAACAAGTGAACTCACTGAAACTAGAGTAAATGCTTGTAACTAGTTCTAAATAGGTCATTTGCTGCTGATCTGCACGGTTCCTGTACAATTTACCCAATTCTCTCATTATGTGCTTTTAAGGCTTGAACAAGTGCCTAACTAGCGAGTGTTCAGTAAAAATACACAAAGGAACAAGTGAACTCACTGAAACTAGAGTAAATGCTTGCAACTAGTTCAAAATAGGTCATTTGCTGCTGATCTGCATGGTTTCTGTACAATTTACCCTATTTACCATTTTGGGAGTATAAGGCTAGAACATGTGCCAAACTAGCGAGTGTTCAGTAAAAATACACAAAGGTGTCAGAAACAAGTGAACTCACTGAAATTAGAGTAAATGCTTGCAACTAGTTCAAAATAGGTCATTTGCTGCTGATCTGGACGGTTAATTTTACAATTTACCCAATTTACCATTTTGGGAGTTTCAGGCTAGGACACGCGCCTAACTAGCGAGTGTTCAGTAAAAATACACAAAGGTGTCAGAAACAAGTGAACTCACTGAAACTAGAGTAAATGCTTGTAACTAGTTCAAAAGAGGGCATTTGCTACTGATCTGGACAATTAACTTTACATTTTACCCAATTCTCTCATTATGGGCTTTTAAGGCTTGAACACGCGCCTAACTAGCGAGTGTTCAGTAAAAATACACAAAGGTGTCAGAAACAAGTGAACTCACTGAAACTAGAGTAAATGCTTTTAACTAGAACAAAATAGGTGATTTGCTGCTGATCTGCACGGTTCCTGTACAATTTACCCAATTTACCATTTTGGGAGTTTAAGGCTAGAACACGCGCCTAACTAGCGAGTGTTCAGTAAAAATACACAAAGGTGTCAGAAACAAGTGAACTCACTGAAACTAGAGTAAATGCTTGTAACTAGTTCAAAATAGGTCATTTGCTGCTGACCTGCACGGTTCCTGTACAATTTACCCAATTTACCATTTTGGGATTTTAAGGCTAGAACACGCGCCTAACTAGCGAGTGTTCAGTAAAAATACACAAAGGTGTCAGAAACAAGTGAACTCACTTAAACTAGAGTAAATGCTTGTAACTAGTTCAAAATAGATCATTTGCTGCTGACCTGCACGGTTCCTGTACAATTTACCCAATTTACCATTTTGGGATTTTAAGGCTAGAACACGCGCCTAACTAGCGAGTGTTCAGTAAAAATACACAATGGTGTCAGAAACAAGTGAACTCACTTAAACTAGAGTAAATGCTTGTAACTAGTTCAAAATAGGTCATTTGCTGCTGACCTGCACGGTTCCTGTAGAATTCACCCAATTTACCATTTTGGGATTTTAAGGCTACAATACGTGCCTAACTAGCGAGTGTTCAGTAAAAATACACAAAGGTGTCAGAAACAAGTGAACTCACTGAAACTAGAGTAAATGCTTGTAACTAGTTCAAAAGAGGTCATTGGCTGCTGATCTGGACGGTTACCTTTACATTTTACCCAATTTACCATTTTGGGATTTTAAGGCTAGAACACGCGCCTAACTAGCGAGTGTTCAGTAAAAATAAACAAAGGTGTCAGAAACAAGTGAACTCACTGAAACTAGAGTAAATGCTTGTAACTAGTTCAAAATAGGTCATTTGCTACTGATCTGGACAGTTAACTTTACATTTTACCCAATTCTCTCATTATGGGCTTTTAAGGCTTGAACACGCGCCTAACTAGCGAGTGTTCAGTAAAAATACACAAAGGTGTCAGAAACAAGTGAACTCACTGAAACTAGAGTAAATGCTTGTAACTAGTTCAAAATAGGTCATTTGCTGCTGACCTGCACGGTTCCTGTACAATTTACCCAATTTACCATTTTGGGATTTTAAGGCTAGAACACGCGCCTAACTAGCGAGTGTTCAGTAAAAATACACAAAGGAACAAGTGAACTCACTGAAACTAGAGTAAATGCTTGCAACTAGTTCAAAATAGGTCATTTGCTGCTGATCTGCATGGTTTCTGTACAATTTACCCTATTTACCATTTTGGGAGTATAAGGCTAGAACATGTGCCAAACTAGCGAGTGTTCAGTAAAAATACACAAAGGTGTCAGAAACAAGTGAACTCACTGAAATTAGAGTAAATGCTTGCAACTAGTTCAAAATAGGTCATTTGCTGCTGATCTGGACGGTTAATTTTACAATTTACCCAATTTACCATTTTGGGAGTTTCAGGCTAGGACACGCGCCTAACTAGCGAGTGTTCAGTAAAAATACACAAAGGTGTCAGAAACAAGTGAACTCACTGAAACTAGAGTAAATGCTTGTAACTAGTTCAAAAGAGGGCATTTGCTACTGATCTGGACAATTAACTTTACATTTTACCCAATTCTCTCATTATGGGCTTTTAAGGCTTGAACACGCGCCTAACTAGCGAGTGTTCAGTAAAAATACACAAAGGTGTCAGAAACAAGTGAACTCACTGAAACTAGAGTAAATGCTTTTAACTAGAACAAAATAGGTGATTTGCTGCTGATCTGCACGGTTCCTGTACAATTTACCCAATTTACCATTTTGGGAGTTTAAGGCTAGAACACGCGCCTAACTAGCGAGTGTTCAGTAAAAATACACAAAGGTGTCAGAAACAAGTGAACTCACTGAAACTAGAGTAAATGCTTGTAACTAGTTCAAAATAGGTCATTTGCTGCTGACCTGCACGGTTCCTGTACAATTTACCCAATTTACCATTTTGGGATTTTAAGGCTAGAACACGCGCCTAACTAGCGAGTGTTCAGTAAAAATACACAAAGGTGTCAGAAACAAGTGAACTCACTTAAACTAGAGTAAATGCTTGTAACTAGTTCAAAATAGATCATTTGCTGCTGACCTGCACGGTTCCTGTACAATTTACCCAATTTACCATTTTGGGATTTTAAGGCTAGAACACGCGCCTAACTAGCGAGTGTTCAGTAAAAATACACAAAGGTGTCAGAAACAAGTGAACTCACTGAAACTAGAGTAAATGCTTGTAACTAGTTCAAAATAGGTCATTTGCTGCTGACCTGCACGGTTCCTGTACAATTTACCCAATTTACCATTTTGGGATTTTAAGGCTAGAACACGCGCCTAACTAGCGAGTGTTCAGTAAAAATACACAAAGGTTTCAGAAACAAGTGAACTCACTGAAACTAGAGTAAATGCTTGTGACTAGTTCAAAATAGGTCATGTGCTGCTATCTGGACGGTTAACTTTACAATTTACCCAATTCTCTCATTATGGGCTTTTAAGGCTTGAACACGCGCCTAACTAGCGAGTGTTCAGTAAAAATACACAAAGGTGTCAGAAACAAGTGAACTCACTGAAACTAGAGTAAATGCTTGTAACTAGTTCAAATGAGGTCATTGGCTGCTGCACGGTTCCTGTACAATTTACCCAATACTCTCATTATGTGCTTTTAAGGCTTGAACAAAAGGTGTCAGAAACAAGTGAACTTACTGAAACTAGAGTAAATGCTTGTAACTAGTTCAAAATAGGTGATTTGCTGCTGATTTGCACGGTTCCTGTACAATTTACCTAATTTACCATTTTGGGAGTTTAAGGCTAGAACACGGGCCTAACTAGCGAGTGTTCAGTAAATATACACAAAGGTGTCAGAAACAAGTGAACTCACTGAAACTAGAGTAAATGCTTGTAACTAGTTCTAAATAGGTCATTTGCTGCTGATCTGCACGGTTCCTGTACAATTTACCCAATTCTCTCATTATGTGCTTTTAAGGCTTGAACAAGTGCCTAACTAGCGAGTGTTCAGTAAAAATACACAAAGGAACAAGTGAACTCACTGAAACTAGAGTAAATGCTTGCAACTAGTTCAAAATAGGTCATTTGCTGCTGATCTGCATGGTTTCTGTACAATTTACCCTATTTACCATTTTGGGAGTATAAGGCTAGAACATGTGCCAAACTAGCGAGTGTTCAGTAAAAATACACAAAGGTGTCAGAAACAAGTGAACTCACTGAAATTAGAGTAAATGCTTGCAACTAGTTCAAAATAGGTCATTTGCTGCTGATCTGGACGGTTAATTTTACAATTTACCCAATTTACCATTTTGGGAGTTTCAGGCTAGGACACGCGCCTAACTAGCGAGTGTTCAGTAAAAATACACAAAGGTGTCAGAAACAAGTGAACTCACTGAAACTAGAGTAAATGCTTGTAACTAGTTCAAAAGAGGGCATTTGCTACTGATCTGGACAATTAACTTTACATTTTACCCAATTCTCTCATTATGGGCTTTTAAGGCTTGAACACGCGCCTAACTAGCGAGTGTTCAGTAAAAATACACAAAGGTGTCAGAAACAAGTGAACTCACTGAAACTAGAGTAAATGCTTTTAACTAGAACAAAATAGGTGATTTGCTGCTGATCTGCACGGTTCCTGTACAATTTACCCAATTTACCATTTTGGGAGTTTAAGGCTAGAACACGCGCCTAACTAGCGAGTGTTCAGTAAAAATACACAAAGGTGTCAGAAACAAGTGAACTCACTGAAACTAGAGTAAATGCTTGTAACTAGTTCAAAATAGGTCATTTGCTGCTGACCTGCACGGTTCCTGTACAATTTACCCAATTTACCATTTTGGGATTTTAAGGCTAGAACACGCGCCTAACTAGCGAGTGTTCAGTAAAAATACACAAAGGTGTCAGAAACAAGTGAACTCACTTAAACTAGAGTAAATGCTTGTAACTAGTTCAAAATAGATCATTTGCTGCTGATCTGGACGGTTACCTTTACATTTTACCCAATTTACCATTTTGGGATTTTAAGGCTAGAACACGCGCCTAACTAGCGAGTGTTCAGTAAAAATACACAAAGGAACAAGTGAACTCACTGAAACTAGAGTAAATGCTTGCAACTAGTTCAAAATAGGTCATTTGCTGCTGATCTGCATGGTTTCTGTACAATTTACCCTATTTACCATTTTGGGAGTATAAGGCTAGAACATGTGCCAAACTAGCGAGTGTTCAGTAAAAATACACAAAGGTGTCAGAAACAAGTGAACTCACTGAAATTAGAGTAAATGCTTGCAACTAGTTCAAAATAGGTCATTTGCTGCTGATCTGGACGGTTAATTTTACAATTTACCCAATTTACCATTTTGGGAGTTTCAGGCTAGGACACGCGCCTAACTAGCGAGTGTTCAGTAAAAATACACAAAGGTGTCAGAAACAAGTGAACTCACTGAAACTAGAGTAAATGCTTGTAACTAGTTCAAAAGAGGGCATTTGCTACTGATCTGGACAATTAACTTTACATTTTACCCAATTCTCTCATTATGGGCTTTTAAGGCTTGAACACGCGCCTAACTAGCGAGTGTTCAGTAAAAATACACAAAGGTGTCAGAAACAAGTGAACTCACTGAAACTAGAGTAAATGCTTTTAACTAGAACAAAATAGGTGATTTGCTGCTGATCTGCACGGTTCCTGTACAATTTACCCAATTTACCATTTTGGGAGTTTAAGGCTAGAACACGCGCCTAACTAGCGAGTGTTCAGTAAAAATACACAAAGGTGTCAGAAACAAGTGAACTCACTGAAACTAGAGTAAATGCTTGTAACTAGTTCAAAATAGGTCATTTGCTGCTGACCTGCACGGTTCCTGTACAATTTACCCAATTTACCATTTTGGGATTTTAAGGCTAGAACACGCGCCTAACTAGCGAGTGTTCAGTAAAAATACACAAAGGTGTCAGAAACAAGTGAACTCACTTAAACTACAGTAAATGCTTGTAACTAGTTCAAAATAGATCATTTGCTGCTGACCTGCACGGTTCCTGTACAATTTACCCAATTTACCATTTTGGGATTTTAAGGATAGAACACGCGCCTAACTAGCGAGTGTTCAGTAAAAATACACAAAGGTGTCAGAAACAAGTGAACTCACTGAAACTAGAGTAAATGCTTGTAACTAGTTCAAAATAGGTCATTTGCTGCTGACCTGCACGGTTCCTGTACAATTTACCCAATTTACCATTTTGGGATTTTAAGGCTAGAACACGCGCCTAACTAGCGAGTGTTCAGTAAAAATACACAAAGGTGTCAGAAACAAGTGAACTCACTGAAACTAGAGTAAATGCTTGTAACTAGTTCAAAATAGGTCATTTGCTGCTGACCTGCACGGTTCCTGTACAATTTACCCAATTTACCATTTTGGGATTTTAAGGCTAGAACACGCGCCTAACTAGCGAGTGTTCAGTAAAAATACACAAAGGTGTCAGAAACAAGTGAACTCACTGAAACTAGAGTAAATGCTTGTAACTAGTTCAAATGAGGTCATTGGCTGCTGCACGGTTCCTGTACAATTTACCCAATACTCTCATTATGTGCTTTTAAGGCTTGAACAAAAGGTGTCAGAAACAAGTGAACTTACTGAAACTAGAGTAAATGCTTGTAACTAGTTCAAAATAGGTGATTTGCTGCTGATTTGCACGGTTCCTGTACAATTTACCTAATTTACCATTTTGGGAGTTTAAGGCTAGAACACGGGCCTAACTAGCGAGTGTTCAGTAAATATACACAAAGGTGTCAGAAACAAGTGAACTCACTGAAACTAGAGTAAATGCTTGTAACTAGTTCTAAATAGGTCATTTGCTGCTGATCTGCACGGTTCCTGTACAATTTACCCAATTCTCTCATTATGTGCTTTTAAGGCTTGAACAAGTGCCTAACTAGCGAGTGTTCAGTAAAAATACACAAAGGAACAAGTGAACTCACTGAAACTAGAGTAAATGCTTGCAACTAGTTCAAAATAGGTCATTTGCTGCTGATCTGCATGGTTTCTGTACAATTTACCCTATTTACCATTTTGGGAGTATAAGGCTAGAACATGTGCCAAACTAGCGAGTGTTCAGTAAAAATACACAAAGGTGTCAGAAACAAGTGAACTCACTGAAATTAGAGTAAATGCTTGCAACTAGTTCAAAATAGGTCATTTGCTGCTGATCTGGACGGTTAATTTTACAATTTACCCAATTTACCATTTTGGGAGTTTCAGGCTAGGACACGCGCCTAACTAGCGAGTGTTCAGTAAAAATACACAAAGGTGTCAGAAACAAGTGAACTCACTGAAACTAGAGTAAATGCTTGTAACTAGTTCAAAAGAGGGCATTTGCTACTGATCTGGACAATTAACTTTACATTTTACCCAATTCTCTCATTATGGGCTTTTAAGGCTTGAACACGCGCCTAACTAGCGAGTGTTCAGTAAAAATACACAAAGGTGTCAGAAACAAGTGAACTCACTGAAACTAGAGTAAATGCTTTTAACTAGAACAAAATAGGTGATTTGCTGCTGATCTGCACGGTTCCTGTACAATTTACCCAATTTACCATTTTGGGAGTTTAAGGCTAGAACACGCGCCTAACTAGCGAGTGTTCAGTAAAAATACACAAAGGTGTCAGAAACAAGTGAACTCACTGAAACTAGAGTAAATGCTTGTAACTAGTTCAAAATAGGTCATTTGCTGCTGACCTGCACGGTTCCTGTACAATTTACCCAATTTACCATTTTGGGATTTTAAGGCTAGAACACGCGCCTAACTAGCGAGTGTTCAGTAAAAATACACAAAGGTTTCAGAAACAAGTGAACTCACTGAAACTAGAGTAAATGCTTGTGACTAGTTCAAAATAGGTCATGTGCTGCTATCTGGACGGTTAACTTTACAATTTACCCAATTCTCTCATTATGGGCTTTTAAGGCTTGAACACGCGCCTAACTAGCGAGTGTTCAGTAAAAATACACAAAGGTGTCAGAAACAAGTGAACTCACTGAAACTAGAGTAAATGCTTGTAACTAGTTCAAATGAGGTCATTGGCTGCTGCACGGTTCCTGTACAATTTACCCAATACTCTCATTATGTGCTTTTAAGGCTTGAACAAAAGGTGTCAGAAACAAGTGAACTTACTGAAACTAGAGTAAATGCTTGTAACTAGTTCAAAATAGGTGATTTGCTGCTGATTTGCACGGTTCCTGTACAATTTACCTAATTTACCATTTTGGGAGTTTAAGGCTAGAACACGGGCCTAACTAGCGAGTGTTCAGTAAATATACACAAAGGTGTCAGAAACAAGTGAACTCACTGAAACTAGAGTAAATGCTTGTAACTAGTTCTAAATAGGTCATTTGCTGCTGATCTGCACGGTTCCTGTACAATTTACCCAATTCTCTCATTATGTGCTTTTAAGGCTTGAACAAGTGCCTAACTAGCGAGTGTTCAGTAAAAATACACAAAGGAACAAGTGAACTCACTGAAACTAGAGTAAATGCTTGCAACTAGTTCAAAATAGGTCATTTGCTGCTGATCTGCATGGTTTCTGTACAATTTACCCTATTTACCATTTTGGGAGTATAAGGCTAGAACATGTGCCAAACTAGCGAGTGTTCAGTAAAAATACACAAAGGTGTCAGAAACAAGTGAACTCACTGAAATTAGAGTAAATGCTTGCAACTAGTTCAAAATAGGTCATTTGCTGCTGATCTGGACGGTTAATTTTACAATTTACCCAATTTACCATTTTGGGAGTTTCAGGCTAGGACACGCGCCTAACTAGCGAGTGTTCAGTAAAAATACACAAAGGTGTCAGAAACAAGTGAACTCACTGAAACTAGAGTAAATGCTTGTAACTAGTTCAAAAGAGGGCATTTGCTACTGATCTGGACAATTAACTTTACATTTTACCCAATTCTCTCATTATGGGCTTTTAAGGCTTGAACACGCGCCTAACTAGCGAGTGTTCAGTAAAAATACACAAAGGTGTCAGAAACAAGTGAACTCACTGAAACTAGAGTAAATGCTTTTAACTAGAACAAAATAGGTGATTTGCTGCTGATCTGCACGGTTCCTGTACAATTTACCCAATTTACCATTTTGGGAGTTTAAGGCTAGAACACGCGCCTAACTAGCGAGTGTTCAGTAAAAATACACAAAGGTGTCAGAAACAAGTGAACTCACTGAAACTAGAGTAAATGCTTGTAACTAGTTCAAAATAGGTCATTTGCTGCTGACCTGCACGGTTCCTGTACAATTTACCCAATTTACCATTTTGGGATTTTAAGGCTAGAACACGCGCCTAACTAGCGAGTGTTCAGTAAAAATACACAAAGGTGTCAGAAACAAGTGAACTCACTTAAACTAGAGTAAATGCTTGTAACTAGTTCAAAATAGATCATTTGCTGCTGACCTGCACGGTTCCTGTACAATTTACCCAATTTACCATTTTGGGATTTTAAGGCTAGAACACGCGCCTAACTAGCGAGTGTTCAGTAAAAATACACAATGGTGTCAGAAACAAGTGAACTCACTTAAACTAGAGTAAATGCTTGTAACTAGTTCAAAATAGGTCATTTGCTGCTGACCTGCACGGTTCCTGTAGAATTCACCCAATTTACCATTTTGGGATTTTAAGGCTACAATACGTGCCTAACTAGCGAGTGTTCAGTAAAAATACACAAAGGTGTCAGAAACAAGTGAACTCACTGAAACTAGAGTAAATGCTTGTAACTAGTTCAAAAGAGGTCATTGGCTGCTGATCTGGACGGTTACCTTTACATTTTACCCAATTTACCATTTTGGGATTTTAAGGCTAGAACACGCGCCTAACTAGCGAGTGTTCAGTAAAAATACACAAAGGTGTCAGAAACAAGTGAACTCACTGAAACTAGAGTAAATGCTTGTAACTAGTTCAAAAGAGGTCATTGGCTGCTGATCTGGACAGTTACCTTTACATTTTACCCAATTTACCATTTTGGGATTTTAAGGCTAGAACACGCGCCTAACTAGCGAGTGTTCAGTAAAAATAAACAAAGGTGTCAGAAACAAGTGAACTCACTGAAACTAGAGTAAATGCTTGTAACTAGTTCAAAATAGGTCATTTGCTACTGATCTGGACAGTTAACTTTACATTTTACCCAATTCTCTCATTATGGGCTTTTAAGGCTTGAACACGCGCCTAACTAGCGAGTGTTCAGTAAAAATACACAAAGGTGTCAGAAACAAGTGAACTCACTGAAACTAGAGTAAATGCTTGTAACTAGTTCAAAATAGGTCATTTGCTGCTGACCTGCACGGTTCCTGTACAATTTACCCAATTTACCATTTTGGGATTTTAAGGCTAGAACACGCGCCTAACTAGCGAGTGTTCAGTAAAAATACACAAAGGAACAAGTGAACTCACTGAAACTAGAGTAAATGCTTGCAACTAGTTCAAAATAGGTCATTTGCTGCTGATCTGCATGGTTTCTGTACAATTTACCCTATTTACCATTTTGGGAGTATAAGGCTAGAACATGTGCCAAACTAGCGAGTGTTCAGTAAAAATACACAAAGGTGTCAGAAACAAGTGAACTCACTGAAATTAGAGTAAATGCTTGCAACTAGTTCAAAATAGGTCATTTGCTGCTGATCTGGACGGTTAATTTTACAATTTACCCAATTTACCATTTTGGGAGTTTCAGGCTAGGACACGCGCCTAACTAGCGAGTGTTCAGTAAAAATACACAAAGGTGTCAGAAACAAGTGAACTCACTGAAACTAGAGTAAATGCTTGTAACTAGTTCAAAAGAGGGCATTTGCTACTGATCTGGACAATTAACTTTACATTTTACCCAATTCTCTCATTATGGGCTTTTAAGGCTTGAACACGCGCCTAACTAGCGAGTGTTCAGTAAAAATACACAAAGGTGTCAGAAACAAGTGAACTCACTGAAACTAGAGTAAATGCTTTTAACTAGAACAAAATAGGTGATTTGCTGCTGATCTGCACGGTTCCTGTACAATTTACCCAATTTACCATTTTGGGAGTTTAAGGCTAGAACACGCGCCTAACTAGCGAGTGTTCAGTAAAAATACACAAAGGTGTCAGAAACAAGTGAACTCACTGAAACTAGAGTAAATGCTTGTAACTAGTTCAAAATAGGTCATTTGCTGCTGACCTGCACGGTTCCTGTACAATTTACCCAATTTACCATTTTGGGATTTTAAGGCTAGAACACGCGCCTAACTAGCGAGTGTTCAGTAAAAATACACAAAGGTGTCAGAAACAAGTGAACTCACTTAAACTAGAGTAAATGCTTGTAACTAGTTCAAAATAGATCATTTGCTGCTGACCTGCACGGTTCCTGTACAATTTACCCAATTTACCATTTTGGGATTTTAAGGCTAGAACACGCGCCTAACTAGCGAGTGTTCAGTAAAAATACACAAAGGTGTCAGAAACAAGTGAACTCACTGAAACTAGAGTAAATGCTTGTAACTAGTTCAAAATAGGTCATTTGCTGCTGACCTGCACGGTTCCTGTACAATTTACCCAATTTACCATTTTGGGATTTTAAGGCTAGAACACGCGCCTAACTAGCGAGTGTTCAGTAAAAATACACAAAGGTTTCAGAAACAAGTGAACTCACTGAAACTAGAGTAAATGCTTGTGACTAGTTCAAAATAGGTCATGTGCTGCTATCTGGACGGTTAACTTTACAATTTACCCAATTCTCTCATTATGGGCTTTTAAGGCTTGAACACGCGCCTAACTAGCGAGTGTTCAGTAAAAATACACAAAGGTGTCAGAAACAAGTGAACTCACTGAAACTAGAGTAAATGCTTGTAACTAGTTCAAATGAGGTCATTGGCTGCTGCACGGTTCCTGTACAATTTACCCAATACTCTCATTATGTGCTTTTAAGGCTTGAACAAAAGGTGTCAGAAACAAGTGAACTTACTGAAACTAGAGTAAATGCTTGTAACTAGTTCAAAATAGGTGATTTGCTGCTGATTTGCACGGTTCCTGTACAATTTACCTAATTTACCATTTTGGGAGTTTAAGGCTAGAACACGGGCCTAACTAGCGAGTGTTCAGTAAATATACACAAAGGTGTCAGAAACAAGTGAACTCACTGAAACTAGAGTAAATGCTTGTAACTAGTTCTAAATAGGTCATTTGCTGCTGATCTGCACGGTTCCTGTACAATTTACCCAATTCTCTCATTATGTGCTTTTAAGGCTTGAACAAGTGCCTAACTAGCGAGTGTTCAGTAAAAATACACAAAGGAACAAGTGAACTCACTGAAACTAGAGTAAATGCTTGCAACTAGTTCAAAATAGGTCATTTGCTGCTGATCTGCATGGTTTCTGTACAATTTACCCTATTTACCATTTTGGGAGTATAAGGCTAGAACATGTGCCAAACTAGCGAGTGTTCAGTAAAAATACACAAAGGTGTCAGAAACAAGTGAACTCACTGAAATTAGAGTAAATGCTTGCAACTAGTTCAAAATAGGTCATTTGCTGCTGATCTGGACGGTTAATTTTACAATTTACCCAATTTACCATTTTGGGAGTTTCAGGCTAGGACACGCGCCTAACTAGCGAGTGTTCAGTAAAAATACACAAAGGTGTCAGAAACAAGTGAACTCACTGAAACTAGAGTAAATGCTTGTAACTAGTTCAAAAGAGGGCATTTGCTACTGATCTGGACAATTAACTTTACATTTTACCCAATTCTCTCATTATGGGCTTTTAAGGCTTGAACACGCGCCTAACTAGCGAGTGTTCAGTAAAAATACACAAAGGTGTCAGAAACAAGTGAACTCACTGAAACTAGAGTAAATGCTTTTAACTAGAACAAAATAGGTGATTTGCTGCTGATCTGCACGGTTCCTGTACAATTTACCCAATTTACCATTTTGGGAGTTTAAGGCTAGAACACGCGCCTAACTAGCGAGTGTTCAGTAAAAATACACAAAGGTGTCAGAAACAAGTGAACTCACTGAAACTAGAGTAAATGCTTGTAACTAGTTCAAAATAGGTCATTTGCTGCTGACCTGCACGGTTCCTGTACAATTTACCCAATTTACCATTTTGGGATTTTAAGGCTAGAACACGCGCCTAACTAGCGAGTGTTCAGTAAAAATACACAAAGGTGTCAGAAACAAGTGAACTCACTTAAACTAGAGTAAATGCTTGTAACTAGTTCAAAATAGATCATTTGCTGCTGACCTGCACGGTTCCTGTACAATTTACCCAATTTACCATTTTGGGATTTTAAGGCTAGAACACGCGCCTAACTAGCGAGTGTTCAGTAAAAATACACAATGGTGTCAGAAACAAGTGAACTCACTTAAACTAGAGTAAATGCTTGTAACTAGTTCAAAATAGGTCATTTGCTGCTGACCTGCACGGTTCCTGTAGAATTCACCCAATTTACCATTTTGGGATTTTAAGGCTACAATACGTGCCTAACTAGCGAGTGTTCAGTAAAAATACACAAAGGTGTCAGAAACAAGTGAACTCACTGAAACTAGAGTAAATGCTTGTAACTAGTTCAAAAGAGGTCATTGGCTGCTGATCTGGACGGTTACCTTTACATTTTACCCAATTTACCATTTTGGGATTTTAAGGCTAGAACACGCGCCTAACTAGCGAGTGTTCAGTAAAAATACACAAAGGTGTCAGAAACAAGTGAACTCACTGAAACTAGAGTAAATGCTTGTAACTAGTTCAAAAGAGGTCATTGGCTGCTGATCTGGACAGTTACCTTTACATTTTACCCAATTTACCATTTTGGGATTTTAAGGCTAGAACACGCGCCTAACTAGCGAGTGTTCAGTAAAAATAAACAAAGGTGTCAGAAACAAGTGAACTCACTGAAACTAGAGTAAATGCTTGTAACTAGTTCAAAATAGGTCATTTGCTACTGATCTGGACAGTTAACTTTACATTTTACCCAATTCTCTCATTATGGGCTTTTAAGGCTTGAACACGCGCCTAACTAGCGAGTGTTCAGTAAAAATACACAAAGGTGTCAGAAACAAGTGAACTCACTGAAACTAGAGTAAATGCTTGTAACTAGTTCAAAATAGGTCATTTGCTGCTGACCTGCACGGTTCCTGTACAATTTACCCAATTTACCATTTTGGGATTTTAAGGCTAGAACACGCGCCTAACTAGCGAGTGTTCAGTAAAAATACACAAAGGTGTCAGAAACAAGTGAACTCACTGAAACTAGAGTAAATGCTTGTAACTAGTTCAAAATAGGTCATTTGCTGCTGATCTGGACGGTTAATTTTACAATTTACCCAATTTACCATTTTGGGAGTTTCAGGCTAGGACACGCGCCTAACTAGCGAGTGTTCAGTAAAAATACACAAAGGTGTCAGAAACAAGTGAACTCACTGAAACTAGAGTAAATGCTTGTAACTAGTTCAAAAGAGGGCATTTGCTACTGATCTGGACAGTTAACTTTACATTTTACCCAATTCTCTCATTATGGGCTTTTAAGGCTTGAACACGCGCCTAACTAGCGAGTGTTCAGTAAAAATACACAATGGTGTCAGAAACAAGTGAACTCACTTAAACTAGAGTAAATGCTTGTAACTAGTTCAAAATAGGTCATTTGCTGCTGACCTGCACGGTTCCTGTACAATTTACCCAATTTACCATTTTGGGATTTTAAGGCTAGAACACGCGCCTAACTAGCGAGTGTTCAGTAAAAATACACAATGGTGTCAGAAACAAGTGAACTCACTTAAACTAGAGTAAATGCTTGTAACTAGTTCAAAATAGGTCATTTGCTGCTGACCTGCACGGGTCCTGTAGAATTCACCCAATTTACCATTTTGGGATTTTAAGGCTACAATACGTGCCTAACTAGCGAGTGTTCAGTAAAAATACACAAAGGTGTCAGAAACAAGTGAACTCACTGAAACTAGAGTAAATGCTTGTAACTAGTTCAAAAGAGGTCATTGGCTGCTGATCTGGACGGTTACCTTTACATTTTACCCAATTTACCATTTTGGGATTTTAAGGCTAGAACACGCGCCTAACTAGCGAGTGTTCAGTAAAAATAAACAAAGGTGTCAGAAACAAGTGAACTCACTGAAACTAGAGTAAATGCTTGTAACTAGTTCAAAAGAGGGCATTTGCTACTGATCTGGACAGTTAACTTTACATTTTACCCAATTCTCTCATTATGGGCTTTTAAGGCTTGAACACGCGCCTAACTAGCGAGTGTTCAGTAAAAATACACAAAGGTGTCAGAAACAAGTGAACTCACTGAAACTAGAGTAAATGCTTTTAACTAGAACAAAATAGGTGATTTGCTGCTGATCTGCACGGTTCCTGTACAATTTACCCAATTTACCATTTTGGGAGTTTAAGGCTAGAACACGCGCCTAACTAGCGAGTGTTCAGTAAAAATACACAAAGGTGTCAGAAACAAGTGAACTCACTGAAACTAGAGTAAATGCTTGTAACTAGTTCAAAATAGGTCATTTGCTGCTGACCTGCACGGTTCCTGTACAATTTACCCAATTTACCATTTTGGGATTTTAAGGCTAGAACACGCGCCTAACTAGCGAGTGTTCAGTAAAAATACACAAAGGTGTCAGAAACAAGTGAACTCACTTAAACTAGAGTAAATGCTTGTAACTAGTTCAAAATAGATCATTTGCTGCTGACCTGCACGGTTCCTGTACAATTTACCCAATTTACCATTTTGGGATTTTAAGGCTAGAACACGCGCCTAACTAGCGAGTGTTCAGTAAAAATACACAATGGTGTCAGAAACAAGTGAACTCACTTAAACTAGAGTAAATGCTTGTAACTAGTTCAAAATAGGTCATTTGCTGCTGACCTGCACGGTTCCTGTAGAATTCACCCAATTTACCATTTTGGGATTTTAAGGCTACAATACGTGCCTAACTAGCGAGTGTTCAGTAAAAATACACAAAGGTGTCAGAAACAAGTGAACTCACTGAAACTAGAGTAAATGCTTGTAACTAGTTCAAAAGAGGTCATTGGCTGCTGATCTGGACAGTTACCTTTACATTTTACCCAATTTACCATTTTGGGATTTTAAGGCTAGAACACGCGCCTAACTAGCGAGTGTTCAGTAAAAATAAACAAAGGTGTCAGAAACAAGTGAACTCACTGAAACTAGAGTAAATGCTTGTAACTAGTTCAAAATAGGTCATTTGCTACTGATCTGGACAGTTAACTTTACATTTTACCCAATTCTCTCATTATGGGCTTTTAAGGCTTGAACACGCGCCTAACTAGCGAGTGTTCAGTAAAAATACACAAAGGTGTCAGAAACAAGTGAACTCACTGAAACTAGAGTAAATGCTTGTAACTAGTTCAAAATAGGTCATTTGCTGCTGACCTGCACGGTTCCTGTACAATTCACCCAATTTACCATTTTGGGATTTTAAGGCTACAATACGTGCCTAACTAGCGAGTGTTCAGTAAAAATACACAAAGGTGTCAGAAACAAGTGAACTCACTGAAACTAGAGTAAATGCTTGTAACTAGTTCAAAAGAGGTCATTGGCTGCTGATCTGGACAGTTACCTTTACATTTTACCCAATTTACCATTTTGGGATTTTAAGGCTAGAACACGCGCCTAACTAGCGAGTGTTCAGTAAAAATACACAAAGGTGTCAGAAACAAGTGAACTCACTGAAACTAGAGTAAATGCTTGTAACTAGTTCAAAAGAGGGCATTTGCTACTGATCTGGACAGTTAACTTTACATTTTACCCAATTCTCTCATTATGGGCTTTTAAGGCTTGAACACGAGCCTAACTAGCGAGTGTTCAGTAAAAATACACAAAGGTGTCAGAAACAAGTGAACTCACTGAAACTAGAGTAAATGCTTGTAACTAGTTCAAAATAGGTCATTTGCTGCTGATCTGGACGGTTAATTTTACAATTTACCCAATTTACCATTTTGGGAGTTTCAGGCTAGAACACGCGCCTAACTAGCGAGTGTTCAGTAAAAATACACAAAGGTGTCAGCAACAAGTGAACTCACTGAAACTAGAGTAAATGCTTTTAACTAGAACAAAATAGGTGATTTGCTGCTGATCTGCACGGTTCCTGTACAATTTACCCAATTTACCATTTTGGGAGTTTAAGGCTAGAACACGCGCCTAACTAGCGAGTGTTCAGTAAAAATACACAAAGGTGTCAGAAACAAGTGAACTCACTGAAACTAGAGTAAATGCTTGTAACTAGTTCAAAATAGGTCATTTGCTGCTGACCTGCACGGTTCCTGTACAATTTACCCAATTTACCATTTTGGGATTTTAAGGCTAGAACACGCGCCTAACTAGCGAGTGTTCAGTAAAAATACACAAAGGTGTCAGAAACAAGTGCACTCACTGAAACTAGAGTAAATGCTTGTAACTAGTTCAAAATAGGTCATTTGCTGCTGACCTGCACGGTTTCTGTAGAATTCACCCAATTTACCATTTTGGGATTTTAAGGCTAGAATACGTGCCTAACTAGCGAGTGTTCAGTAAAAATACACAAAGGTGTCAGAAACAAGTGAACTCACTGAAACTAGAGTAAATGCTTGTAACTAGTTCCAAAGAGGTCATTGGCTGCTGATCTGGACAGTTACCTTTACATTTTACCCAATTTACCATTTTGGGATTTTAAGGCTAGGACACGCGCTTAACTAGCGAGTGTTCAGTAAAAATACACAAAGGTGTCAGAAACAAGTGAACTCACTGAAACTAGAGTAAATGCTTGTAACTAGTTCAAAAGAGGGCATTTGCTACTGATCTGGACAGTTAACTTTACATTTTACCCAATTCTCTCATTATGGGCTTTTAAGGCTTGAACACGCGCCTAACTAGCGAGTGTTCAGTAAAAATACACAATGGTGTCAGAAACAAGTGAACTCACTTAAACTAGAGTAAATGCTTGTAACTAGTTCAAAATAGGTCATTTGCTGCTGACCTGCACGGTTCCTGTAGAATTCACCCAATTTACCATTTTGGGATTTTAAGGCTACAATACGTGCCTAACTAGCGAGTGTTCAGTAAAAATACACAAAGGTGTCAGAAACAAGTGAACTCACTGAAACTAGAGTAAATGCTTGTAACTAGTTCAAAAGAGGTCATTGGCTGCTGATCTGGACAGTTACCTTTACATTTTACCCAATTTACCATTTTGGGATTTTAAGGCTAGAAGACGCGCCTAACTAGCGAGTGTTCAGTAAAAATAAACAAAGGTGTCAGAAACAAGTGAACTCACTGAAACTAGAGTAAATGCTTGTAACTAGTTCAAAAGAGGTCATTGGCTGCTGATCTGGACGGTTACCTTTACATTTTACCCAATTTACCATTTTGGGATTTTAAGGCTAGAACACGCGCCTAACTAGCGAGTGTTCAGTAAAAATAAACAAAGGTGTCAGAAACAAGTGAACTCACTGAAACTAGAGTAAATGCTTGTAACTAGTTCAAAATAGGTCATTTGCTGCTGACCTGCACGGTTCCTGTACAATTTACCCAATTTACCATTTTGGGAGTTTAAGGCTAGAACACGCGCCTAACTAGCGAGTGTTCAGTAAAAATACACAAAGGTGTCAGAAACAAGTGAACTCACTGAAACTAGAGTAAATGCTTGTAACTAGTTCAAAATAGGTCATTTGCTGCTGACCTGCACGGTTCCTGTACAATTTACCCAATTTACCATTTTGGGATTTTAAGGCTAGAACACGCGCCTAACTAGCGAGTGTTCAGTAAAAATACACAAAGGTTTCAGAAACAAGTGAACTCACTTAAACTAGAGTAAATGCTTGTAACTAGTTCAAAATAGGTCATTTGCTGCTGACCTGCACGGTTCCTGTACAATTTACCCAATTTACCATTTTGGGAGTTTCAGGCTAGAACACGCGCCTAACTAGCGAGTGTTCAGTAAAAATACACAAAGGTGTCAGAAACAAGTGAACTCACTGAAACTAGAGTAAATGCTTGTAACTAGTTCAAAAGAGGGCATTTGCTGCTGACCTGCACGGTTCCTGTACAATTTACCCAATTTACCATTTTGGGATTTTAAGGCTAGAACACGCGCCTAACTAGCGAGTGTTCAGTAAAAATACACAAAGGTGTCAGAAACAAGTGAACTCACTGAAACTAGAGTAAATGCTTGTAACTAGTTCAAAAGAGGTCATTGGCTGCTGATCTGGACAGTTACCTTTACATTTTACCCAATTTACCATTTTGGGATTTTAAGGCTAGGACACGCGCCTAACTAGCGAGTGTTCAGTAAAAATACACAAAGGTGTCAGAAACAAGTGAACTCACTGAAACTAGAGTAAATGCTTGTAACTAGTTCAAAATAGGTCATTTGCTGCTGATCTGGACGGTTAATTTTACAATTTACCCAATTTACCATTTTGGGATTTTAAGGCTAGAACACGCGCCTAACTAGCGAGTGTTCAGTAAAAATACACAAAGGTGTCAGAAACAAGTGCACTCACTGAAACTAGAGTAAATGCTTGTAACTAGTTCAAAATAGGTCATTTGCTGCTGACCTGCACGGTTTCTGTAGAATTCACCCAATTTACCATTTTGGGATTTTAAGGCTAGAATACGTGCCTAACTAGCGAGTGTTCAGTAAAAATACACAAAGGTGTCAGAAACAAGTGAACTCACTGAAACTAGAGTAAATGCTTGTAACTAGTTCAAAAGAGGTCATTGGCTGCTGATCTGGACAGTTACCTTTACATTTTACCCAATTTACCATTTTGGGATTTTAAGGCTAGGACACGCGCCTAACTAGCGAGTGTTCAGTAAAAATACACAAAGGTGTCAGAAACAAGTGAACTCACTGAAACTAGAGTAAATGCTTGTAACTAGTTCAAAAGAGGGCATTTGCTACTGATCTGGACAGTTAACTTTACATTTTACCCAATTCTCTCATTATGGGCTTTTAAGGCTTGAACACGCGCCTAACTAGCGAGTGTTCAGTAAAAATACACAAAGGTGTCAGAAACAAGTGAACTCACTGAAACTAGAGTAAATGCTTGTAACTAGTTCAAAATAGATCATTTGCTGCTGACCTGCACGGTTCCTGTACAATTTACCCAATTTACCATTTTGGGATTTTAAGGCTAGAACACGCGCCTAACTAGCGAGTGTTCAGTAAAAATACACAATGGTGTCAGAAACAAGTGAACTCACTTAAACTAGAGTAAATGCTTGTAACTAGTTCAAAATAGGTCATTTGCTGCTGACCTGCACGGTTCCTGTAGAATTCACCCAATCTACCATTTTGGGATTTTAAGGCTACAATACGTGCCTAACTAGCGAGTGTTCAGTAAAAATACACAAAGGTGTCAGAAACAAGTGAACTCACTGAAACTAGAGTAAATGCTTGTAACTAGTTCAAAAGAGGTCATTGGCTGCTGATCTGGACAGTTACCTTTACATTTTACCCAATTTACCATTTTGGGATTTTAAGGCTAGAAGACGCGCCTAACTAGCGAGTGTTCAGTAAAAATAAACAAAGGTGTCAGAAACAAGTGAACTCACTGAAACTAGAGTAAATGCTTGTAACTAGTTCAAAAGAGGTCATTGGCTGCTGATCTGGACGGTTACCTTTACATTTTACCCAATTTACCATTTTGGGATTTTAAGGCTAGAACACGCGCCTAACTAGCGAGTGTTCAGTAAAAATATACAAAGGTGTCAGAAACAAGTGAACTCACTGAAACTAGAGTAAATGCTTGTAACTAGTTCAAAATAGGTCATTTGCTGCTGATCTGCACAGTTTCTGATCAATTTACCCAATTTACCATTTTGGGAGTTTAAGGCTTGAACATGCGCCTAACTAGCGAGTGTTCAGTAAAAATACACAAAGGTGTCAGAAACAAGTGAACTCACTGAAACTAGAGTAAATGCTTGTAACTAGTTCAAAATAGGTCATTTGCTGCTGATCTGCACGGTTCCTGTACAATTTACCCAATTTACCTTTTTCGGAGTTTAAGGCTAGAACACGGGCCTAACTAGCGAGTGTTCAGTAAATATACACAAAGGTGTCAGAAACAAGTGAACTCACTGCAACTAGAGTAAATGCTTGTAACTAGTTCAAAATAGGTCATTTGCTGCTGATCTGCACGGTTTCTGTACAATTTACCCAATTTACCATTTTGGGAGTTTAAGGCTAGAACATGCGCCTAACTAGCGAGTGTTCAGTAAAAATACACAAAGGTGTCAGAAACAAGTGAACTCCTGAAACTAGAGTAAATGCTTGTAACTAGTTCAAAATAGGTCATTTGCTGCTGATCTGCACGGCTCCTGTACAATTTACCCAATTCTCTCATTATGTGCTTTTAAAGCTTGAACACGCGCCTAACTAGCGAGTGTTCAGTAAAAATACACAAAGGTGTCAGAAACAAGTGAACTCACTGAAACTAGAGTAAATGCTTGTAACTAGTTCAAAATAGGTCATTTGCTGCTGATCTGCACGGTTTCTGTACAATTTACCCAATTTACCATTTTGGGAGTTTAAGGCTAGAACATGAGCCTAACTAGCGAGTGTTCAGTAAAAATACACAAAGGTGTCAGAAACAAGTGAACTCACTGAAACTAGAGTAAATGCTTGTAACTAGTTCAAAAAAGGTCATTTGCTGCTGATCTGCACGGTTTCTGTACAATTTACCCAATTTACCATTTTGGGAGTTTAAGGCTAGAACATGTGCCTAACTAGCGAGTGTTCAGTAAAAATACACAAAGGTGTCAGAAACAAGTGAACTCACAGAAACTAGAGTAAATGCTTGTAACTAGATCAAAATAGGTCATTTGCTGCTGATCTGCACGGTTCCTGTACAATTTACCCAATTCTCTCATTATGTGCTTTGAAAGCTTGAACACGCGCCTAACTAGCGAGTATTCAGTAAAAATATACAAAGGTGTCAGAAACAAGTGAACTCACTGAAACTAGAGTAAATGCTTGTAACTAGTTCAAAATAGGTCATTTGCTGCTGATCTGCACGATTCCTGTACAATTTACCCAATTCTCTCATTATGTGCTTTTAAAGCTTGAACATGCGCCTAACTAGCGAGTATTCAGTAAAAATACACAAAGGTGTCAGAAACAAGTGAACTCACTGAAACTAGAGTAAATGCTTGTAACTAGTTCAAAATAGGTCATTTGCTGCTGATCTGCACAGTTTCTGATCAATTTACCCAATTTACCATTTTGGGAGTTTAAGGCTAGAACATGCGCCTAACTAGCGAGTGTTCAGTAAAAATACACAAAGGTGTCAGAAACAAGTGAACTCACTGAAACTAGAGTAAATGCTTGTAACTAGGTCAAAATAGGTCATTTGCTGCTGATCTGCACGGTTCCTGTACAATTTACCCAATTTACCTTTTTCGGAGTTTAAGGCTAGAACACGGGCCTAACTAGCGAGTGTTCAGTAAATATACACAAAGGTGTCAGAAACAAGTGAACTCACTGAAACTAGAGTAAATGCTTGTAACTAGTTCAAAATATGACATTTGCTGCTGATCTGCACAGTTTCTGAACAATTTACGCAATTTACCATTTTGGGATTTTAAGGCTAGAAAACGGGCCTAACTAGCGAGTGTTCAGTAAAAATACACAAAGGTGTCAGAAACAAGTGAACTCACTGAAACTAGAGTAAATGCTTGTAACTAGATCAAAATAGGTCATTTGCTGCTGATCTGCACGGTTCCTGTACAATTTACCCAATTTACCATTTTGGGAGTTTAAGGCTAGAACACGCGCCTAACTAGCGAGTGTTCAGTAAAAATACACAAAGGTGTCAGGAACAAGTGAACTCACTGAAACTAGAGTATATGCTTTTAACTAGAACAAAAAAGGTGATTTGCTGCTGATTTGCACGGCTCCTGTACAATTTACCTAATTTACCATTTTGGGAGTTTAAGGCTAGAACACGCGCCTAACTAGCGAGTGTCCAGTAAAAATACACAAAGGTGTCAGAAACAAGTGAACTCACTGAAACTAGAGTAAATGCTTGTAACTAGAACAAAATAGGTGATTTGCTGCTGATTTGCACGGTTCCTGTACAATTTACCCAATTTACCATTTTGGGAGTTGAAGGCTAGAACACGCGCCTAACTAGCGAGTGTCCAGTAAAAATACACAAAGGTGTCAGAAACAAGTGAACTCACTGAAACTAGAGTAAATGCTTGTAACTAGAACAAAATAGGTGATTTGCTGCTGATTTGCACGGTTCCTGTACAATTTACCCAATTTACCATTTTGGGAGTTTAAGGCTAGAACACGCGCCTAACTAGCGAGTGTCCAGTAAAAATACACAAAGGTGTCAGAAACAAGTGAACTCACTGAAACTAGAGTAAATGCTTGTAACTAGAACAAAATAGGTGATTTGCTGCTGATTTGCACGGTTCCTGTACAATTTACCCAATTCTCTCATTATGTGCTTTTAAGGCTTGAACACGCGCCTAACTAGCGAGTGTTCAGTAAAAATACACAAAGGTGTCAGAAACAAGTGAACTCACTGAAACTAGAGTAAATGCTTGTAACTAGTTCAAAAGAGGTCATTGGCTGCTGATCTGGACAGTTACCTTTACATTTTACCCAATTTACCATTTTGGGCTTTTAAGGCTTGAACACGCGCCTAACTAGCGAGTGTTCAGTAAAAATACACAAAGGTGTCAGAAACAATTGCACTCACTGAAACTAGAGTAAATGCTTGTAACTAGAACAAAATAGGTGATTTGCTGCTGATCTGCACGGTTCCTGTACAATTTACCCAATTTACCATTTTGGGAGTTTAAGGCTAGAACACGGGCCTAACTAGCGAGTGTTCAGTAAAAATACACAAAGGTGTCAGAAACAAGTGAACTCACTGAAACTAGAGTAAATGCTTGTAACTAGTTCAAAATAGGTCATTTGCTGCTGATCTGCATGGTTTCTGTACAATTTACCCAATTTACCATTTTGGGAGTTTAATTCTAGAACATGCGCCTAACTAGCGAGTGTTCAGTAAAAATACACAAAGGTGTCAGAAACAAGTGAACTCACTGAAACTAGAGTAAATGCTTGTAACTAGTAAAAATAGGTCATTTGCTGCTGATCTGCACGGTTTCTGTAAAATTTACCCAATTTACCATTTTGGGAGTTTAAGGCTAGAACACGCGCCTAACTAGCGAGTGTTCAGTAAAAATACACAAAGGTGTCAGAAACAAGTGAACTCACTGAAACTAGAGTAAATGCTTGTAATTAGTTCAAAATAGGTCATTTGCTGCTTTCCTGCAGGGTTCCTGTAGAATTCACCCAATTTTCCATTTTGGGATTTTAAGGCTTGAACACGCGCCTAACTAGCGAGTGTTCAGTAAAAATACACAAAGGTGTCAGAAACAAGTGCACTCACTGAAACTAGAGTAAATGCTTGTAACTAGAACAAAATAGGTGATTTGCTGCTGATCTGCACGGTTCCTGTACAATTTACCCAATTTACCATTTTGGGAGTTTAAGGCTAGAACACGGGCCTAACTAGCGAGTGTTCAGTAAAAATACACAAAGGTGTCAGAAACAAGTGAACTCACTGAAACTAGAGTAAATACTTGTAACTAGTTCAAAATAGGTCATTTGCTGCTTTCCTGCATGGTTCCTGTAGAATTCACCCAATTTTCCATTTTGGGATTTTAAGGCTAGAATACGTGCCTAACTAGCGAGTGTTCAGTAAAAATACACAAAGGTGTCAGAAACAAGTGAACTCACTGAAACTAGAGTAAATGCTTGTAACTAGTTCAAAATAGGTCATTTGCTGCTGCACGGTTCCTGTACAATTTACCCAATTCTCTCATTATGTGCTTTTAAGGCTTGAACAAAAGGTGTCAGAAACAAGTGAACTTACTGAAACTAGAGTAAATGCTTGTAACTAGTTCAAAATAGGTCATTTGCTGCTGATCTGCATGGTTTCTGTACAATTTACCCAATTTACCATTTTGGGAGTTTAAGGCTAGAACATGTGCCTAACTAGCGAGTGTTCAGTAAAAATATACAAAGGTGTCAGAAACAAGTGAACTCACTGAAACTAGAGTAAATGCTTGTAACTAGTAAAAATAGGTCATTTGCTGCTGATCTGCACGGTTTCTGTACAATTTACCCAATTTACCTTTTTGGGAGTTTAAGGCTAGAACACGCGCCTAACTAGCGAGTATTCAGTAAAAATACACAAAGGTGTCAGAAACAAGTGCACTCACTGAAACTAGAGTAAATGCTTGTAACTAGAACAAAATAGGTGATTTGCTGCTGATCTGCACGGTTAACTTTACATTTTACCCTATTCTCTCATTATGGGCTTTTAAGGCTTGAACACGCGCCTAACTAGCGAGTGTTCAGTAAAAATACACAAAGGTGTCAGAAACAAGTGAACTCACTGAAACTAGAGTAAATGCTTGTAACTAGTTCAAAATAGGTCATTTGCTGCTGATCTGCACGGTTCCTGTACAATTTACCTAATTTACCATTTTGGGAGTTTAAGGCTAGAACACGGGCCTAACTAGCGAGTGTTCAGTAAAAATACACAAAGGTGTCAGAAACAAGTGAACTCACTGCAACTAGAGTAAATGCTTGTAACTAGTTCAAAATAAGTCATTTGCTGCTTTCCTGCATGGTTCCTGTAGAATTCACCCAATTTTCCATTTTGGGATTTTAAGGCTAGAATACGTGCCTAACTAGCGAGTGTTCAGTAAAAATACACAAAGGTGTCAGAAACAAGTGAACTCACTGAAACTAGAGTAAATGCTTGTAACTAGTTCAAAAGAGGTCATTGGCTGCTGATCTGCACGGTTCCTGTACAATTTACCCAATTCTCTCATTATGTGCTAGCGAGTGTTCAGTAAAAATACACAAAGGTGTCAGAAACAAGTGAACTCACTGAAACTAGAGTAAATACTTGTAACTAGTTCAAAATAAGTCATTTGCTGCTGATCTGGACGGTTAACTTTACATTTTACCCAATTCTCTCATTATGGGCTTTTAAGGCTTGAACACGCGCCTAACTAGCGAGTGTTCAGTAAAAATACACAAAGGTTTCAGAAACAAGTGAACTCACTGAAACTAGAGTAAATGCTTGTGACTAGTTCAAAATAGGTCATGTGCTGCTATCTGGACGGTTAACTTTACAATTTACCCAATTCTCTCATTATGGGCTTTTAAGGCTTGAACACGCGCCTAACTAGCGAGTGTTCAGTAAAAATACACAAAGGTGTCAGAAACAAGTGAACTCACTGAAACTAGAGTAAATGCTTGTAACTAGTTCAAATGAGGTCATTGGCTGCTGCACGGTTCCTGTACAATTTACCCAATACTCTCATTATGTGCTTTTAAGGCTTGAACAAAAGGTGTCAGAAACAAGTGAACTTACTGAAACTAGAGTAAATGCTTGTAACTAGTTCAAAATAGGTGATTTGCTGCTGATTTGCACGGTTCCTGTACAATTTACCTAATTTACCATTTTGGGAGTTTAAGGCTAGAACACGGGCCTAACTAGCGAGTGTTCAGTAAATATACACAAAGGTGTCAGAAACAAGTGAACTCACTGAAACTAGAGTAAATGCTTGTAACTAGTTCTAAATAGGTCATTTGCTGCTGATCTGCACGGTTCCTGTACAATTTACCCAATTCTCTCATTATGTGCTTTTAAGGCTTGAACAAGTGCCTAACTAGCGAGTGTTCAGTAAAAATACACAAAGGAACAAGTGAACTCACTGAAACTAGAGTAAATGCTTGCAACTAGTTCAAAATAGGTCATTTGCTGCTGATCTGCATGGTTTCTGTACAATTTACCCTATTTACCATTTTGGGAGTATAAGGCTAGAACATGTGCCAAACTAGCGAGTGTTCAGTAAAAATACACAAAGGTGTCAGAAACAAGTGAACTCACTGAAATTAGAGTAAATGCTTGCAACTAGTTCAAAATAGGTCATTTGCTGCTGATCTGGACGGTTAATTTTACAATTTACCCAATTTACCATTTTGGGAGTTTCAGGCTAGGACACGCGCCTAACTAGCGAGTGTTCAGTAAAAATACACAAAGGTGTCAGAAACAAGTGAACTCACTGAAACTAGAGTAAATGCTTGTAACTAGTTCAAAAGAGGGCATTTGCTACTGATCTGGACAATTAACTTTACATTTTACCCAATTCTCTCATTATGGGCTTTTAAGGCTTGAACACGCGCCTAACTAGCGAGTGTTCAGTAAAAATACACAAAGGTGTCAGAAACAAGTGAACTCACTGAAACTAGAGTAAATGCTTTTAACTAGAACAAAATAGGTGATTTGCTGCTGATCTGCACGGTTCCTGTACAATTTACCCAATTTACCATTTTGGGAGTTTAAGGCTAGAACACGCGCCTAACTAGCGAGTGTTCAGTAAAAATACACAAAGGTGTCAGAAACAAGTGAACTCACTGAAACTAGAGTAAATGCTTGTAACTAGTTCAAAATAGGTCATTTGCTGCTGACCTGCACGGTTCCTGTACAATTTACCCAATTTACCATTTTGGGATTTTAAGGCTAGAACACGCGCCTAACTAGCGAGTGTTCAGTAAAAATACACAAAGGTGTCAGAAACAAGTGAACTCACTTAAACTAGAGTAAATGCTTGTAACTAGTTCAAAATAGATCATTTGCTGCTGACCTGCACGGTTCCTGTACAATTTACCCAATTTACCATTTTGGGATTTTAAGGCTAGAACACGCGCCTAACTAGCGAGTGTTCAGTAAAAATACACAATGGTGTCAGAAACAAGTGAACTCACTTAAACTAGAGTAAATGCTTGTAACTAGTTCAAAATAGGTCATTTGCTGCTGACCTGCACGGTTCCTGTAGAATTCACCCAATTTACCATTTTGGGATTTTAAGGCTACAATACGTGCCTAACTAGCGAGTGTTCAGTAAAAATACACAAAGGTGTCAGAAACAAGTGAACTCACTGAAACTAGAGTAAATGCTTGTAACTAGTTCAAAAGAGGTCATTGGCTGCTGATCTGGACGGTTACCTTTACATTTTACCCAATTTACCATTTTGGGATTTTAAGGCTAGAACACGCGCCTAACTAGCGAGTGTTCAGTAAAAATACACAAAGGTGTCAGAAACAAGTGAACTCACTGAAACTAGAGTAAATGCTTGTAACTAGTTCAAAAGAGGTCATTGGCTGCTGATCTGGACAGTTACCTTTACATTTTACCCAATTTACCATTTTGGGATTTTAAGGCTAGAACACGCGCCTAACTAGCGAGTGTTCAGTAAAAATAAACAAAGGTGTCAGAAACAAGTGAACTCACTGAAACTAGAGTAAATGCTTGTAACTAGTTCAAAATAGGTCATTTGCTACTGATCTGGACAGTTAACTTTACATTTTACCCAATTCTCTCATTATGGGCTTTTAAGGCTTGAACACGCGCCTAACTAGCGAGTGTTCAGTAAAAATACACAAAGGTGTCAGAAACAAGTGAACTCACTGAAACTAGAGTAAATGCTTGTAACTAGTTCAAAATAGGTCATTTGCTGCTGACCTGCACGGTTCCTGTACAATTTACCCAATTTACCATTTTGGGATTTTAAGGCTAGAACACGCGCCTAACTAGCGAGTGTTCAGTAAAAATACACAAAGGTGTCAGAAACAAGTGAACTCACTGAAACTAGAGTAAATGCTTGTAACTAGTTCAAAATAGGTCATTTGCTGCTGATCTGGACGGTTAATTTTACAATTTACCCAATTTACCATTTTGGGAGTTTCAGGCTAGGACACGCGCCTAACTAGCGAGTGTTCAGTAAAAATACACAAAGGTGTCAGAAACAAGTGAACTCACTGAAACTAGAGTAAATGCTTGTAACTAGTTCAAAAGAGGGCATTTGCTACTGATCTGGACAGTTAACTTTACATTTTACCCAATTCTCTCATTATGGGCTTTTAAGGCTTGAACACGCGCCTAACTAGCGAGTGTTCAGTAAAAATACACAATGGTGTCAGAAACAAGTGAACTCACTTAAACTAGAGTAAATGCTTGTAACTAGTTCAAAATAGGTCATTTGCTGCTGACCTGCACGGTTCCTGTACAATTTACCCAATTTACCATTTTGGGATTTTAAGGCTAGAACACGCGCCTAACTAGCGAGTGTTCAGTAAAAATACACAATGGTGTCAGAAACAAGTGAACTCACTTAAACTAGAGTAAATGCTTGTAACTAGTTCAAAATAGGTCATTTGCTGCTGACCTGCACGGGTCCTGTAGAATTCACCCAATTTACCATTTTGGGATTTTAAGGCTACAATACGTGCCTAACTAGCGAGTGTTCAGTAAAAATACACAAAGGTGTCAGAAACAAGTGAACTCACTGAAACTAGAGTAAATGCTTGTAACTAGTTCAAAAGAGGTCATTGGCTGCTGATCTGGACGGTTACCTTTACATTTTACCCAATTTACCATTTTGGGATTTTAAGGCTAGAACACGCGCCTAACTAGCGAGTGTTCAGTAAAAATAAACAAAGGTGTCAGAAACAAGTGAACTCACTGAAACTAGAGTAAATGCTTGTAACTAGTTCAAAAGAGGGCATTTGCTACTGATCTGGACAGTTAACTTTACATTTTACCCAATTCTCTCATTATGGGCTTTTAAGGCTTGAACACGCGCCTAACTAGCGAGTGTTCAGTAAAAATACACAAAGGTGTCAGAAACAAGTGAACTCACTGAAACTAGAGTAAATGCTTTTAACTAGAACAAAATAGGTGATTTGCTGCTGATCTGCACGGTTCCTGTACAATTTACCCAATTTACCATTTTGGGAGTTTAAGGCTAGAACACGCGCCTAACTAGCGAGTGTTCAGTAAAAATACACAAAGGTGTCAGAAACAAGTGAACTCACTGAAACTAGAGTAAATGCTTGTAACTAGTTCAAAATAGGTCATTTGCTGCTGACCTGCACGGTTCCTGTACAATTTACCCAATTTACCATTTTGGGATTTTAAGGCTAGAACACGCGCCTAACTAGCGAGTGTTCAGTAAAAATACACAAAGGTGTCAGAAACAAGTGAACTCACTTAAACTAGAGTAAATGCTTGTAACTAGTTCAAAATAGATCATTTGCTGCTGACCTGCACGGTTCCTGTACAATTTACCCAATTTACCATTTTGGGATTTTAAGGCTAGAACACGCGCCTAACTAGCGAGTGTTCAGTAAAAATACACAAAGGTGTCAGAAACAAGTGAACTCACTGAAACTAGAGTAAATGCTTGTAACTAGTTCAAAATAGGTCATTTGCTGCTGACCTGCACGGTTCCTGTAGAATTCACCCAATTTACCATTTTGGGATTTTAAGGCTACAATACGTGCCTAACTAGCGAGTGTTCAGTAAAAATACACAAAGGTGTCAGAAACAAGTGAACTCACTGAAACTAGAGTAAATGCTTGTAACTAGTTCAAAAGAGGTCATTGGCTGCTGATCTGGACAGTTACCTTTACATTTTACCCAATTTACCATTTTGGGATTTTAAGGCTAGAACACGCGCCTAACTAGCGAGTGTTCAGTAAAAATACACAAAGGTGTCAGAAACAAGTGAACTCACTGAAACTAGAGTAAATGCTTGTAACTAGTTCAAAAGAGGGCATTTGCTACTGATCTGGACAGTTAACTTTACATTTTACCCAATTCTCTCATTATGGGCTTTTAAGGCTTGAACACGAGCCTAACTAGCGAGTGTTCAGTAAAAATACACAAAGGTGTCAGAAACAAGTGAACTCACTGAAACTAGAGTAAATGCTTGTAACTAGTTCAAAATAGGTCATTTGCTGCTGATCTGGACGGTTAATTTTACAATTTACCCAATTTACCATTTTGGGAGTTTCAGGCTAGAACACGCGCCTAACTAGCGAGTGTTCAGTAAAAATACACAAAGGTGTCAGAAACAAGTGAACTCACTGAAACTAGAGTAAATGCTTTTAACTAGAACAAAATAGGTGATTTGCTGCTGATCTGCACGGTTCCTGTACAATTTACCCAATTTACCATTTTGGGAGTTTAAGGCTAGAACACGCGCCTAACTAGCGAGTGTTCAGTAAAAATACACAAAGGTGTCAGAAACAAGTGAACTCACTGAAACTAGAGTAAATGCTTGTAACTAGTTCAAAATAGGTCATTTGCTGCTGACCTGCACGGTTCCTGTACAATTTACCCAATTTACCATTTTGGGATTTTAAGGCTAGAACACGCGCCTAACTAGCGAGTGTTCAGTAAAAATACACAAAGGTGTCAGAAACAAGTGAACTCACTTAAACTAGAGTAAATGCTTGTAACTAGTTCAAAATAGGTCATTTGCTGCTGACCTGCACGGTTCCTGTACAATTTACCCAATTTACCATTTTGGGATTTTAAGGCTAGAACACGCGCCTAACTAGCGAGTGTTCAGTAAAAATACACAAAGGTGTCAGAAACAAGTGAACTCACTGAAACTAGAGTAAATGCTTGTAACTAGTTCAAAATAGGTCATTTGCTGCTGATCTGGACGGTTAACTTTACAATTTACCCAATTTACCATTTTGGGAGTTTAAGGCTAGAACACGCGCCTAACTAGCGAGTGTTCAGTAAAAATACACAAAGGTGTCAGAAACAAGTGAACTCACTGAAACTAGAGTAAATGCTTGTAACTAGTTCAAAAGAGGGCATTTGCTACTGATCTGGACAGTTAACTTTACATTTTACCCAATTCTCTCATTATGGGCTTTTAAGGCTTGAACACGCGCCTAACTAGCGAGTGTTCAGTAAAAATACACAAAGGTGTCAGAAACAAGTGAACTCACTGAAACTAGAGTAAATGCTTGTAACTAGAACAAAATAGGTGATTTGCTGCTGATCTGCACGGTTCCTGTACAATTTACCAAATTTACCATTTTGGGAGTTTAAGGCTAGAACACGCGCCTAACTAGCGAGTGTTCAGTAAAAATACACAAAGGTGTCAGAAACAAGTGAACTCACTGAAACTAGAGTAAATGCTTGTAACTAGTTCAAAATAGGTCATTTGCTGCTGACCTGCACGGTTCCTGTACAATTTACCCAATTTACCATTTTGGGAGTTTAAGGCTAGAACACGCGCCTAACTAGCGAGTGTTCAGTAAAAATACACAAAGGTGTCAGAAACAAGTGAACTCACTGAAACTAGAGTAAATGCTTGTAACTAGTTCAAAATAGGTCATTTGCTGCTGACCTGCACGGTTCCTGTAGAATTCACCCAATTTACCATTTTGGGATTTGAAGGCTAGAAGACGTGCCTAACTAGCGAGTGTTCAGTAAAAATACACAAAGGTGTCAGAAACAAGTGAACTCACTGAAACTAGAGTAAATGCTTGTAACTAGTTCAAAAGAGGGCATTTGCTACTGATCTGGACGGTTAACTTTACATTTTACCCAATTCTCTCATTATGGGCTTTTAAGGCTTGAACACGCGCCTAACTAGCGAGTGTTCAGTAAAAATACACAAAGGTGTCAGAAACAAGTGAACTCACTGAAACTAGAGTAAATGCTTGTAACTAGTTCAAAATAGGTCATTTGCTGCTGATCTGGACGGTTAATTTTACAATTTACCCAATTTACCATTTTGGGAGTTTCAGGCTAGAACACGCGCCTAACTAGCGAGTGTTCAGTAAAAATACACAAAGGTGTCAGAAACAAGTGAACTCACTGAAACTAGAGTAAATGCTTGTAACTAGTTCAAAAGAGGGCATTTGCTACTGATCTGGACAGTTAACTTTACATTTTACCCAATTCTCTCATTATGGGCTTTTAAGGCTTGAACACGCGCCTAACTAGCGAGTGTTCAGTAAAAATACACAAAGGTGTCAGAAACAAGTGAACTCACTGAAACTAGAGTAAATGCTTGTAACTAGAACAAAATAGGTGATTTGCTGCTGATCTGCACGGTTCCTGTACAATTTACCAAATTTACCATTTTGGGAGTTTAAGGCTAGAACACGCGCCTAACTAGCGAGTGTTCAGTAAAAATACACAAAGGTGTCAGAAACAAGTGAACTCACTGAAACTAGAGTAAATGCTTGTAACTAGTTCAAAATAGGTCATTTGCTGCTGACCTGCACGGTTCCTGTAGAATTCACCCAATTTACCATTTTGGGATTTGAAGGCTAGAATACGTGCCTAACTAGCGAGTGTTCAGTAAAAATACACAAAGGTGTCAGAAACAAGTGAACTCACTGAAACTAGAGTAAATGCTTGTAACTAGTTCAAAAGAGGGCATTTGCTACTGATCTGGACGGTTAACTTTACATTTTAACCAATTCTCTCATTATGGGCTTTTAAGGCTTGAACACGCGCCTAACTAGCGAGTGTTCAGTAAAAATACACAATGGTGTCAGAAACAAGTGAACTCACTGAAACTAGAGTAAATGCTTGTAACTAGTTCAAAATAGATCATTTGCTGCTGACCTGCACGGTTCCTGTACAATTTACCCAATTTACCATTTTGGGAGTTTAAGGCTAGAACACGCGCCTAACTAGCGAGTGTTCAGTAAAAATACATAAAGGTGTCAGAAACAAGTGAACTCACTGAAACTAGAGTAAATGCTTGTAACTAGTTCAAAATAGGTCATTTGCTGCTGACCTGCACGGTTCCTGTAGAATTCACCCAATTTACCATTTTGGGATTTGAAGGCTAGAATACGTGCCTAACTAGCGAGTGTTCAGTAAAAATACACAAAGGTGTCAGAAACAAGTGAACTCACTGAAACTAGAGTAAATGCTTGTAACTAGTTCAAAAGAGGGCATTTGCTACTGATCTGGACGGTTAACTTTACATTTTACCCAATTCTCTCATTATGGGCTTTTAAGGCTTGAACACGCGCCTAACTAGCGAGTGTTCAGTAAAAATACACAAAGGTGTCAGAAACAAGTGAACTCACTGAAACTAGAGTAAATGCTTGTAACTAGTTCAAAATAGGTCATTTGCTGCTGATCTGGACGGTTAATTTTACAATTTACCCAATTTACCATTTTGGGAGTTTCAGGCTAGAACACGCGCCTAACTAGCGAGTGTTCAGTAAAAATACACAAAGGTGTCAGAAACAAGTGAACTCACTGAAACTAGAGTAAATGCTTTTAACTAGAACAAAATAGGTGATTTGCTGCTGATCTGCACGGTTCCTGTACAATTTACCCAATTTACCATTTTGGGAGTTTAAGGCTAGAACACGCGCCTAACTAGCGAGTGTTCAGTAAAAATACACAAAGGTGTCAGAAACAAGTGAACTCACTGAAACTAGAGTAAATGCTTGTAACTAGTTCAAAATAGGTCATTTGCTGCTGACCTGCACGGTTCCTGTACAATTTACCCAATTTACCATTTTGGGATTTTAAGGCTAGAACACGCGCCTAACTAGCGAGTGTTCAGTAAAAATACACAAAGGTGTCAGAAACAAGTGAACTCACTTAAACTAGAGTAAATGCTTGTAACTAGTTCAAAATAGGTCATTTGCTGCTGACCTGCACGGTTCCTGTACAATTTACCCAATTTACCATTTTGGGATTTTAAGGCTAGAACACGCGCCTAACTAGCGAGTGTTCAGTAAAAATACACAAAGGTGTCAGAAACAAGTGAACTCACTGAAACTAGAGTAAATGCTTGTAACTAGTTCAAAATAGGTCATTTGCTGCTGATCTGGACGGTTAACTTTACAATTTACCCAATTTACCATTTTGGGAGTTTAAGGCTAGAACACGCGCCTAACTAGCGAGTGTTCAGTAAAAATACACAAAGGTGTCAGAAACAAGTGAACTCACTGAAACTAGAGTAAATGCTTGTAACTAGTTCAAAAGAGGGCATTTGCTACTGATCTGGACAGTTAACTTTACATTTTACCCAATTCTCTCATTATGGGCTTTTAAGGCTTGAACACGCGCCTAACTAGCGAGTGTTCAGTAAAAATACACAAAGGTGTCAGAAACAAGTGAACTCACTGAAACTAGAGTAAATGCTTGTAACTAGAACAAAATAGGTGATTTGCTGCTGATCTGCACGGTTCCTGTACAATTTACCAAATTTACCATTTTGGGAGTTTAAGGCTAGAACACGCGCCTAACTAGCGAGTGTTCAGTAAAAATACACAAAGGTGTCAGAAACAAGTGAACTCACTGAAACTAGAGTAAATGCTTGTAACTAGTTCAAAATAGGTCATTTGCTGCTGACCTGCACGGTTCCTGTACAATTTACCCAATTTACCATTTTGGGAGTTTAAGGCTAGAACACGCGCCTAACTAGCGAGTGTTCAGTAAAAATACACAAAGGTGTCAGAAACAAGTGAACTCACTGAAACTAGAGTAAATGCTTGTAACTAGTTCAAAATAGGTCATTTGCTGCTGACCTGCACGGTTCCTGTAGAATTCACCCAATTTACCATTTTGGGATTTGAAGGCTAGAAGACGTGCCTAACTAGCGAGTGTTCAGTAAAAATACACAAAGGTGTCAGAAACAAGTGAACTCACTGAAACTAGAGTAAATGCTTGTAACTAGTTCAAAAGAGGGCATTTGCTACTGATCTGGACGGTTAACTTTACATTTTACCCAATTCTCTCATTATGGGCTTTTAAGGCTTGAACACGCGCCTAACTAGCGAGTGTTCAGTAAAAATACACAAAGGTGTCAGAAACAAGTGAACTCACTGAAACTAGAGTAAATGCTTGTAACTAGTTCAAAATAGGTCATTTGCTGCTGATCTGGACGGTTAATTTTACAATTTACCCAATTTACCATTTTGGGAGTTTCAGGCTAGAACACGCGCCTAACTAGCGAGTGTTCAGTAAAAATACACAAAGGTGTCAGAAACAAGTGAACTCACTGAAACTAGAGTAAATGCTTGTAACTAGTTCAAAAGAGGGCATTTGCTACTGATCTGGACAGTTAACTTTACATTTTACCCAATTCTCTCATTATGGGCTTTTAAGGCTTGAACACGCGCCTAACTAGCGAGTGTTCAGTAAAAATACACAAAGGTGTCAGAAACAAGTGAACTCACTGAAACTAGAGTAAATGCTTGTAACTAGAACAAAATAGGTGATTTGCTGCTGATCTGCACGGTTCCTGTACAATTTACCAAATTTACCATTTTGGGAGTTTAAGGCTAGAACACGCGCCTAACTAGCGAGTGTTCAGTAAAAATACACAAAGGTGTCAGAAACAAGTGAACTCACTGAAACTAGAGTAAATGCTTGTAACTAGTTCAAAATAGGTCATTTGCTGCTGACCTGCACGGTTCCTGTAGAATTCACCCAATTTACCATTTTGGGATTTGAAGGCTAGAATACGTGCCTAACTAGCGAGTGTTCAGTAAAAATACACAAAGGTGTCAGAAACAAGTGAACTCACTGAAACTAGAGTAAATGCTTGTAACTAGTTCAAAAGAGGGCATTTGCTACTGATCTGGACGGTTAACTTTACATTTTACCCAATTCTCTCATTATGGGCTTTTAAGGCTTGAACACGCGCCTAACTAGCGAGTGTTCAGTAAAAATACACAAAGGTGTCAGAAACAAGTGAACTCACTGAAACTAGAGTAAATGCTTGTAACTAGTTCAAAATAGGTCATTTGCTGCTGATCTGGACGGTTAATTTTACAATTTACCCAATTTACCATTTTGGGAGTTTCAGGCTAGAACACGCGCCTAACTAGCGAGTGTTCAGTAAAAATACACAAAGGTGTCAGAAACAAGTGAACTCACTGAAACTAGAGTAAATGCTTTTAACTAGAACAAAATAGGTGATTTGCTGCTGATCTGCACGGTTCCTGTACAATTTACCCAATTTACCATTTTGGGAGTTTAAGGCTAGAACACGCGCCTAACTAGCGAGTGTTCAGTAAAAATACACAAAGGTGTCAGAAACAAGTGAACTCACTGAAACTAGAGTAAATGCTTGTAACTAGTTCAAAATAGGTCATTTGCTGCTGACCTGCACGGTTCCTGTACAATTTACCCAATTTACCATTTTGGGATTTTAAGGCTAGAACACGCGCCTAACTAGCGAGTGTTCAGTAAAAATACACAAAGGTGTCAGAAACAAGTGAACTCACTGAAACTAGAGTAAATGCTTGTAACTAGTTCAAAAGAGGGCATTTGCTACTGATCTGGACGGTTAACTTTACATTTTACCCAATTCTCTCATTATGGGCTTTTAAGGCTTGAACACGCGCCTAACTAGCGAGTGTTCAGTAAAAATACACAAAGGTGTCAGAAACAAGTGAACTCACTGAAACTAGAGTAAATGCTTGTAACTAGTTCAAAATAGGTCATTTGCTGCTGATCTGGACGGTTAATTTTACAATTTACCCAATTTACCATTTTGGGAGTTTCAGGCTAGAACACGCGCCTAACTAGCGAGTGTTCAGTAAAAATACACAAAGGTGTCAGAAACAAGTGAACTCACTGAAACTAGAGTAAATGCTTTTAACTAGAACAAAATAGGTGATTTGCTGCTGATCTGCACGGTTCCTGTACAATTTACCCAATTTACCATTTTGGGATTTGAAGGCTAGAATACGCGCCTAACTAGCGAGTGTTCAGTAAAAATACACAAAGGTGTCAGAAACAAGTGAACTCACTGAAACTAGAGTAAATGCTTGTAACTAGTTCAAAATAGGTCATTTGCTGCTGACCTGCACGGTTCCTGTACAATTTACCCAATTTACCATTTTGGGATTTTAAGGCTAGAACACGCGCCTAACTAGCGAGTGTTCAGTAAAAATACACAAAGGTGTCAGAAACAAGTGAACTCACTGAAACTAGAGTAAATGCTTGTAACTAGTTCAAAAGAGGTCATTGGCTGCTGATCTGGACAGTTACCTTTACATTTTACCCATTTTACCATTTTGGGATTTTAAGGCTAGGACACGCGCCTAACTAGCGAGTGTTCAGTAAAAATACACAAAGGTGTCAGAAACAAGTGAACTCACTGAAACTAGAGTAAATGCTTGTAACTAGTTCAAAATAGGTCATTTGCTGCTGATCTGGACGGTTAATTTTACAATTTACCCAATTTACCATTTTGGGATTTTAAGGCTAGAACACGCGCCTAACTAGCGAGTGTTCAGTAAAAATACGCAAAGGTGTCAGAAACAAGTGCACTCACTGAAACTAGAGTAAATGCTTGTAACTAGTTCAAAATAGGTCATTTGCTGCTGACCTGCACGGTTCCTGTACAATTTACCCAATTTACCATTTTGGGATTTTAAGGCTAGAACACGCGCCTAACTAGCGAGTGTTCAGTAAAAATACACAAAGGTGTCAGAAACAAGTGAACTCACTTAAACTAGAGTAAATGCTTGTAACTAGTTCAAAATAGGTCATTTGCTGCTGACCTGCACGGTTTCTGTAGAATTCACCCAATTTACCATTTTGGGATTTTAAGGCTAGAATACGTGCCTAACTAGCGAGTGTTCAGTAAAAATACACAAAGGTGTCAGAAACAAGTGAACTCACTGAAACTAGAGTAAATGCTTGTAACTAGTTCAAAAGAGGTCATTGGCTGCTGATCTGGACAGTTACCTTTACATTTTACCCAATTTACCATTTTGGGATTTTAAGGCTAGGACACGCGCCTAACTAGCGAGTGTTCAGTAAAAATACACAAAGGTGTCAGAAACAAGTGAACTCACTGAAACTAGAGTAAATGCTTGTAACTAGTTCAAAAGAGGGCATTTGCTACTGATCTGGACAGTTAACTTTACATTTTACCCAATTCTCTCATTATGGGCTTTTAAGGCTTGAACACGCGCCTAACTAGCGAGTGTTCAGTAAAAATACACAAAGGTGTCAGAAACAAGTGAACTCACTGAAACTAGAGTAAATGCTTGTAACTAGTTCAAAATAGATCATTTGCTGCTGACCTGCACGGTTCCTGTACAATTTACCCAATTTACCATTTTGGGATTTTAAGGCTAGAACACGCGCCTAACTAGCGAGTGTTCAGTAAAAATACACAATGGTGTCAGAAACAAGTGAACTCACTTAAACTAGAGTAAATGCTTGTAACTAGTTCAAAATAGGTCATTTGCTGCTGACCTGCACGGTTCCTGTAGAATTCACCCAATTTACCATTTTGGGATTTTAAGGCTAGAAGACGCGCCTAACTAGCGAGTGTTCAGTAAAAATAAACAAAGGTGTCAGAAACAAGTGAACTCACTGAAACTAGAGTAAATGCTTGTAACTAGTTCAAAAGAGATGATTTGCTGCTGATCTGCACGGTTCCTGTACAATTTACCCAATTTACCATTTTGGGAGTTTAAGGCTAGAACACGCGCCTAACTAGCGAGTGTTCAGTAAAAATACACAAAGGTGTCAGAAACAAGTGAACTCACTTAAACTAGAGTAAATGCTTGTAACTAGTTCAAAATAGGTCATTTGCTGCTGACCTGCACGGTTCCTGTACAATTTACCCAATTTACCATTTTGGGATTTTAAGGCTAGAACACGCGCCTAACTAGCGAGTGTTCAGTAAAAATACACAAAGGTGTCAGAAACAAGTGAACTCACTGAAACTAGAGTAAATGCTTGTAACTAGTTCAAAATAGGTCATTTGCTGCTGACCTGCACGGTTCCTGTACAATTTACCCAATTTACCATTTTGGGATTTTAAGGCTAGAACACGCGCCTAACTAGCGAGTGTTCAGTAAAAATACACAAAGGTGTCAGAAACAAGTGAACTCACTGAAACTAGAGTAAATGCTTGTAACTAGTTCAAAATAGGTCATTTGCTGCTGACCTGCACGGTTTCTGTAGAATTCACCCAATTTACCATTTTGGGATTTTAAGGCTAGAATACGTGCCTAACTAGCGAGTGTTCAGTAAAAATACACAAAGGTGTCAGAAACAAGTGAACTCACTGAAACTAGAGTAAATGCTTGTAACTAGTTCAAAAGAGGTCATTGGCTGCTGATCTGGACAGTTACCTTTACATTTTACCCAATTTACCATTTTGGGATTTTAAGGCTAGGACACGCGCCTAACTAGCGAGTGTTCAGTAAAAATACACAAAGGTGTCAGAAACAAGTGAACTCACTGAAACTAGAGTAAATGCTTGTAACTAGTTCAAAAGAGGGCATTTGCTACTGATCTGGACAGTTAACTTTACATTTTACCCAATTCTCTCATTATGGGCTTTTAAGGCTTGAACACGCGCCTAACTAGCGAGTGTTCAGTAAAAATACACAAAGGTGTCAGAAACAAGTGAACTCACTGAAACTAGAGTAAATGCTTGTAACTAGTTCAAAATAGATCATTTGCTGCTGACCTGCACGGTTCCTGTACAATTTACCCAATTTACCATTTTGGGAGTTTAAGGCTAGAACACGCGCCTAACTAGCGAGTGTTCAGTAAAAATACATAAAGGTGTCAGAAACAAGTGAACTCACTGAAACTAGAGTAAATGCTTGTAACTAGTTCAAAATAGGTCATTTGCTGCTGACCTGCACGGTTCCTGTAGAATTCACCCAATTTACCATTTTGGGATTTGAAGGCTAGAATACGTGCCTAACTAGCGAGTGTTCAGTAAAAATACACAAAGGTGTCAGAAACAAGTGAACTCACTGAAACTAGAGTAAATGCTTGTAACTAGTTCAAAAGAGGGCATTTGCTACTGATCTGGACGGTTAACTTTACATTTTACCCAATTCTCTCATTATGGGCTTTTAAGGCTTGAACACGCGCCTAACTAGCGAGTGTTCAGTAAAAATACACAAAGGTGTCAGAAACAAGTGAACTCACTGAAACTAGAGTAAATGCTTGTAACTAGTTCAAAATAGGTCATTTGCTGCTGATCTGGACGGTTAATTTTACAATTTACCCAATTTACCATTTTGGGAGTTTCAGGCTAGAACACGCGCCTAACTAGCGAGTGTTCAGTAAAAATACACAAAGGTGTCAGAAACAAGTGAACTCACTGAAACTAGAGTAAATGCTTTTAACTAGAACAAAATAGGTGATTTGCTGCTGATCTGCACGGTTCCTGTACAATTTACCCAATTTACCATTTTGGGAGTTTAAGGCTAGAACACGCGCCTAACTAGCGAGTGTTCAGTAAAAATACACAAAGGTGTCAGAAACAAGTGAACTCACTGAAACTAGAGTAAATGCTTGTAACTAGTTCAAAATAGGTCATTTGCTGCTGACCTGCACGGTTCCTGTACAATTTACCCAATTTACCATTTTGGGAGTTTAAGGCTAGAACACGCGCCTAACTAGCGAGTGTTCAGTAAAAATACACAAAGGTGTCAGAAACAAGTGAACTCACTTAAACTAGAGTAAATGCTTGTAACTAGTTCAAAATAGGTCATTTGCTGCTGACCTGCACGGTTCCTGTACAATTTACCCAATTTACCATTTTGGGATTTTAAGGCTAGAACACGCGCCTAACTAGCGAGTGTTCAGTAAAAATACACAAAGGTGTCAGAAACAAGTGAACTCACTGAAACTAGAGTAAATGCTTGTAACTAGTTCAAAATAGGTCATTTGCTGCTGATCTGGACGGTTAACTTTACAATTTACCCAATTTACCATTTTGGGAGTTTAAGGCTAGAACACGCGCCTAACTAGCGAGTGTTCAGTAAAAATACACAAAGGTGTCAGAAACAAGTGAACTCACTGAAACTAGAGTAAATGCTTGTAACTAGTTCAAAAGAGGGCATTTGCTACTGATCTGGACAGTTAACTTTACATTTTACCCAATTCTCTCATTATGGGCTTTTAAGGCTTGAACACGCGCCTAACTAGCGAGTGTTCAGTAAAAATACACAAAGGTGTCAGAAACAAGTGAACTCACTGAAACTAGAGTAAATGCTTGTAACTAGAACAAAATAGGTGATTTGCTGCTGATCTGCACGGTTCCTGTACAATTTACCAAATTTACCATTTTGGGAGTTTAAGGCTAGAACACGCGCCTAACTAGCGAGTGTTCAGTAAAAATACACAAAGGTGTCAGAAACAAGTGAACTCACTGAAACTAGAGTAAATGCTTGTAACTAGTTCAAAATAGGTCATTTGCTGCTGACCTGCACGGTTCCTGTACAATTTACCCAATTTACCATTTTGGGAGTTTAAGGCTAGAACACGCGCCTAACTAGCGAGTGTTCAGTAAAAATACACAAAGGTGTCAGAAACAAGTGAACTCACTGAAACTAGAGTAAATGCTTGTAACTAGTTCAAAATAGGTCATTTGCTGCTGACCTGCACGGTTCCTGTAGAATTCACCCAATTTACCATTTTGGGATTTGAAGGCTAGAATACGTGCCTAACTAGCGAGTGTTCAGTAAAAATACACAAAGGTGTCAGAAACAAGTGAACTCACTGAAACTAGAGTAAATGCTTGTAACTAGTTCAAAAGAGGGCATTTGCTACTGATCTGGACGGTTAACTTTACATTTTACCCAATTCTCTCATTATGGGCTTTTAAGGCTTGAACACGCGCCTAACTAGCGAGTGTTCAGTAAAAATACACAAAGATGTCAGAAACAAGTGAACTCACTGAAACTAGAGTAAATGCTTGTAACTAGTTCAAAATAGGTCATTTGCTGCTGATCTGGACGGTTAATTTTACAATTTACCCAATTTACCATTTTGGGAGTTTCAGGCTAGAACACGCGCCTAACTAGCGAGTGTTCAGTAAAAATACACAAAGGTGTCAGAAACAAGTGAACTCACTGAAACTAGAGTAAATGCTTTTAACTAGAACAAAATAGGTGATTTGCTGCTGATCTGCACGGTTCCTGTACAATTTACCCAATTTACCATTTTGGGAGTTTAAGGCTAGAACACGCGCCTAACTAGCGAGTGTTCAGTAAAAATACACAAAGGTGTCAGAAACAAGTGAACTCACTGAAACTAGAGTAAATGCTTGTAACTAGTTCAAAATAGGTCATTTGCTGCTGACCTGCACGGTTCCTGTACAATTTACCCAATTTACCATTTTGGGATTTTAAGGCTAGAACACGCGCCTAACTAGCGAGTGTTCAGTAAAAATACACAAAGGTGTCAGAAACAAGTGAACTCACTGAAACTAGAGTAAATGCTTGTAACTAGTTCAAAAGAGGGCATTTGCTACTGATCTGGACAGTTAACTTTACATTTTACCCAATTCTCTCATTATGGGCTTTTAAGGCTTGAACACGCGCCTAACTAGCGAGTGTTCAGTAAAAATACACAAAGGTGTCAGAAACAAGTGAACTCACTGAAACTAGAGTAAATGCTTGTAACTAGTTCAAAATAGGTCATTTGCTGCTGATCTGGACGGTTAATTTTACAATTTACCCAATTTACCATTTTGGGAGTTTCAGGCTAGAACACGCGCCTAACTAGCGAGTGTTCAGTAAAAATACACAAAGGTGTCAGAAACAAGTGAACTCACTGAAACTAGAGTAAATGCTTTTAACTAGAACAAAATAGGTGATTTGCTGCTGATCTGCACGGTTCCTGTACAATTTACCCAATTTACCATTTTGGGAGTTTAAGGCTAGAACACGCGCCTAACTAGCGAGTGTTCAGTAAAAATACACAAAGGTGTCAGAAACAAGTGAACTCACTGAAACTAGAGTAAATGCTTGTAACTAGTTCAAAATAGGTCATTTGCTGCTGACCTGCACGGTTCCTGTACAATTTACCCAATTTACCATTTTGGGATTTTAAGGCTAGAACACGCGCCTAACTAGCGAGTGTTCAGTAAAAATACACAAAGGTGTCAGAAACAAGTGAACTCACTGAAACTAGAGTAAATGCTTGTAACTAGTTCAAAATAGGTCATTTGCTGCTGACCTGCACGGTTCCTGTACAATTTACCCAATTTACCATTTTGGGAGTTTAAGGCTAGAACACGCGCCTAACTAGCGAGTGTTCAGTAAAAATACACAAAGGTGTCAGAAACAAGTGAACTCACTTAAACTAGAGTAAATGCTTGTAACTAGTTCAAAATAGGTCATTTGCTGCTGACCTGCACGGTTCCTGTACAATTTACCCAATTTACCATTTTGGGATTTTAAGGCTAGAACACGCGCCTAACTAGCGAGTGTTCAGTAAAAATACACAAAGGTGTCAGAAACAAGTGAACTCACTGAAACTAGAGTAAATGCTTGTAACTAGTTCAAAATAGGTCATTTGCTGCTGACCTGCACGGTTCCTGTAGAATTCACCCAATTTACCATTTTGGGATTTGAAGGCTAGAATACGTGCCTAACTAGCGAGTGTTCAGTAAAAATACACAAAGGTGTCAGAAACAAGTGAACTCACTGAAACTAGAGTAAATGCTTGTAACTAGTTCAAAAGAGGGCATTTGCTACTGATCTGGACGGTTAACTTTACATTTTACCCAATTCTCTCATTATGGGCTTTTAAGGCTTGAACACGCGCCTAACTAGCGAGTGTTCAGTAAAAATACACAAAGGTGTCAGAAACAAGTGAACTCACTGAAACTAGAGTAAATGCTTGTAACTAGTTCAAAATAGGTCATTTGCTGCTGATCTGGACGGTTAATTTTACAATTTACCCAATTTACCATTTTGGGAGTTTCAGGCTAGAACACGCGCCTAACTAGCGAGTGTTCAGTAAAAATACACAAAGGTGTCAGAAACAAGTGAACTCACTGAAACTAGAGTAAATGCTTGTAACTAGAACAAAATAGGTGATTTGCTGCTGATCTGCACGGTTCCTGTACAATTTACCCAATTTACCATTTTGGGAGTTTAAGGCTAGAACACGCGCCTAACTAGCGAGTGTTCAGTAAAAATACACAAAGGTGTCAGAAACAAGTGAACTCACTGAAACTAGAGTAAATGCTTGTAACTAGTTCAAAATAGGTCATTTGCTGCTGACCTGCACGGTTCCTGTACAATTTACCCAATTTACCATTTTGGGATTTTAAGGCTAGGACACGCGCCTAACTAGCGAGTGTTCAGTAAAAATACACAAAGGTGTCAGAAACAAGTGAACTCACTGAAACTAGAGTAAATGCTTGTAACTAGTTCAAAAGAGGGCATTTGCTACTGATCTGGACAGTTAACTTTACATTTTACCCAATTCTCTCATTATGGGCTTTTAAGGCTTGAACACGCGCCTAACTAGCGAGTGTTCAGTAAAAATACACAAAGGTGTCAGAAACAAGTGAACTCACTGAAACTAGAGTAAATGCTTGTAACTAGTTCAAAATAGATCATTTGCTGCTGACCTGCACGGTTCCTGTACAATTTACCCAATTTACCATTTTGGGAGTTTAAGGCTAGAACACGCGCCTAACTAGCGAGTGTTCAGTAAAAATACATAAAGGTGTCAGAAACAAGTGAACTCACTGAAACTAGAGTAAATGCTTGTAACTAGTTCAAAATAGGTCATTTGCTGCTGACCTGCACGGTTCCTGTAGAATTCACCCAATTTACCATTTTGGGATTTGAAGGCTAGAATACGTGCCTAACTAGCGAGTGTTCAGTAAAAATACACAAAGGTGTCAGAAACAAGTGAACTCACTGAAACTAGAGTAAATGCTTGTAACTAGTTCAAAAGAGGGCATTTGCTACTGATCTGGACGGTTAACTTTACATTTTACCCAATTCTCTCATTATGGGCTTTTAAGGCTTGAACACGCGCCTAACTAGCGAGTGTTCAGTAAAAATACACAAAGGTGTCAGAAACAAGTGAACTCACTGAAACTAGAGTAAATGCTTGTAACTAGTTCAAAATAGGTCATTTGCTGCTGATCTGGACGGTTAATTTTACAATTTACCCAATTTACCATTTTGGGAGTTTCAGGCTAGAACACGCGCCTAACTAGCGAGTGTTCAGTAAAAATACACAAAGGTGTCAGAAACAAGTGAACTCACTGAAACTAGAGTAAATGCTTTTAACTAGAACAAAATAGGTGATTTGCTGCTGATCTGCACGGTTCCTGTACAATTTACCCAATTTACCATTTTGGGAGTTTAAGGCTAGAACACGCGCCTAACTAGCGAGTGTTCAGTAAAAATACACAAAGGTGTCAGAAACAAGTGAACTCACTGAAACTAGAGTAAATGCTTGTAACTAGTTCAAAATAGGTCATTTGCTGCTGACCTGCACGGTTCCTGTACAATTTACCCAATTTACCATTTTGGGATTTTAAGGCTAGAACACGCGCCTAACTAGCGAGTGTTCAGTAAAAATACACAAAGGTGTCAGAAACAAGTGAACTCACTTAAACTAGAGTAAATGCTTGTAACTAGTTCAAAATAGGTCATTTGCTGCTGACCTGCACGGTTCCTGTACAATTTACCCAATTTACCATTTTGGGATTTTAAGGCTAGAACACGCGCCTAACTAGCGAGTGTTCAGTAAAAATACACAAAGGTGTCAGAAACAAGTGAACTCACTGAAACTAGAGTAAATGCTTGTAACTAGTTCAAAATAGGTCATTTGCTGCTGATCTGGACGGTTAACTTTACAATTTACCCAATTTACCATTTTGGGAGTTTAAGGCTAGAACACGCGCCTAACTAGCGAGTGTTCAGTAAAAATACACAAAGGTGTCAGAAACAAGTGAACTCACTGAAACTAGAGTAAATGCTTGTAACTAGTTCAAAAGAGGGCATTTGCTACTGATCTGGACAGTTAACTTTACATTTTACCCAATTCTCTCATTATGGGCTTTTAAGGCTTGAACACGCGCCTAACTAGCGAGTGTTCAGTAAAAATACACAAAGGTGTCAGAAACAAGTGAACTCACTGAAACTAGAGTAAATGCTTGTAACTAGAACAAAATAGGTGATTTGCTGCTGATCTGCACGGTTCCTGTACAATTTACCAAATTTACCATTTTGGGAGTTTAAGGCTAGAACACGCGCCTAACTAGCGAGTGTTCAGTAAAAATACACAAAGGTGTCAGAAACAAGTGAACTCACTGAAACTAGAGTAAATGCTTGTAACTAGTTCAAAATAGGTCATTTGCTGCTGACCTGCACGGTTCCTGTACAATTTACCCAATTTACCATTTTGGGAGTTTAAGGCTAGAACACGCGCCTAACTAGCGAGTGTTCAGTAAAAATACACAAAGGTGTCAGAAACAAGTGAACTCACTGAAACTAGAGTAAATGCTTGTAACTAGTTCAAAATAGGTCATTTGCTGCTGACCTGCACGGTTCCTGTAGAATTCACCCAATTTACCATTTTGGGATTTGAAGGCTAGAATACGTGCCTAACTAGCGAGTGTTCAGTAAAAATACACAAAGGTGTCAGAAACAAGTGAACTCACTGAAACTAGAGTAAATGCTTGTAACTAGTTCAAAAGAGGGCATTTGCTACTGATCTGGACGGTTAACTTTACATTTTACCCAATTCTCTCATTATGGGCTTTTAAGGCTTGAACACGCGCCTAACTAGCGAGTGTTCAGTAAAAATACACAAAGGTGTCAGAAACAAGTGAACTCACTGAAACTAGAGTAAATGCTTGTAACTAGTTCAAAATAGGTCATTTGCTGCTGATCTGGACGGTTAATTTTACAATTTACCCAATTTACCATTTTGGGAGTTTCAGGCTAGAACACGCGCCTAACTAGCGAGTGTTCAGTAAAAATACACAAAGGTGTCAGAAACAAGTGAACTCACTGAAACTAGAGTAAATGCTTGTAACTAGTTCAAAAGAGGGCATTTGCTACTGATCTGGACAGTTAACTTTACATTTTACCCAATTCTCTCATTATGGGCTTTTAAGGCTTGAACACGCGCCTAACTAGCGAGTGTTCAGTAAAAATACACAAAGGTGTCAGAAACAAGTGAACTCACTGAAACTAGAGTAAATGCTTGTAACTAGAACAAAATAGGTGATTTGCTGCTGATCTGCACGGTTCCTGTACAATTTACCAAATTTACCATTTTGGGAGTTTAAGGCTAGAACACGCGCCTAACTAGCGAGTGTTCAGTAAAAATACACAAAGGTGTCAGAAACAAGTGAACTCACTGAAACTAGAGTAAATGCTTGTAACTAGTTCAAAATAGGTCATTTGCTGCTGACCTGCACGGTTCCTGTAGAATTCACCCAATTTACCATTTTGGGATTTGAAGGCTAGAATACGTGCCTAACTAGCGAGTGTTCAGTAAAAATACACAAAGGTGTCAGAAACAAGTGAACTCACTGAAACTAGAGTAAATGCTTGTAACTAGTTCAAAAGAGGGCATTTGCTACTGATCTGGACGGTTAACTTTACATTTTACCCAATTCTCTCATTATGGGCTTTTAAGGCTTGAACACGCGCCTAACTAGCGAGTGTTCAGTAAAAATACACAAAGGTGTCAGAAACAAGTGAACTCACTGAAACTAGAGTAAATGCTTGTAACTAGTTCAAAATAGGTCATTTGCTGCTGATCTGGACGGTTAATTTTACAATTTACCCAATTTACCATTTTGGGAGTTTCAGGCTAGAACACGCGCCTAACTAGCGAGTGTTCAGTAAAAATACACAAAGGTGTCAGAAACAAGTGAACTCACTGAAACTAGAGTAAATGCTTTTAACTAGAACAAAATAGGTGATTTGCTGCTGATCTGCACGGTTCCTGTACAATTTACCCAATTTACCATTTTGGGAGTTTAAGGCTAGAACACGCGCCTAACTAGCGAGTGTTCAGTAAAAATACACAAAGGTGTCAGAAACAAGTGAACTCACTGAAACTAGAGTAAATGCTTGTAACTAGTTCAAAATAGGTCATTTGCTGCTGACCTGCACGGTTCCTGTACAATTTACCCAATTTACCATTTTGGGATTTTAAGGCTAGAACACGCGCCTAACTAGCGAGTGTTCAGTAAAAATACACAAAGGTGTCAGAAACAAGTGAACTCACTGAAACTAGAGTAAATGCTTGTAACTAGTTCAAAAGAGGGCATTTGCTACTGATCTGGACAGTTAACTTTACATTTTACCCAATTCTCTCATTATGGGCTTTTAAGGCTTGAACACGCGCCTAACTAGCGAGTGTTCAGTAAAAATACACAAAGGTGTCAGAAACAAGTGAACTCACTGAAACTAGAGTAAATGCTTGTAACTAGTTCAAAATAGGTCATTTGCTGCTGATCTGGACGGTTAATTTTACAATTTACCCAATTTACCATTTTGGGAGTTTCAGGCTAGAACACGCGCCTAACTAGCGAGTGTTCAGTAAAAATACACAAAGGTGTCAGAAACAAGTGAACTCACTGAAACTAGAGTAAATGCTTTTAACTAGAACAAAATAGGTGATTTGCTGCTGATCTGCACGGTTCCTGTACAATTTACCCAATTTACCATTTTGGGAGTTTAAGGCTAGAACACGCGCCTAACTAGCGAGTGTTCAGTAAAAATACACAAAGGTGTCAGAAACAAGTGAACTCACTGAAACTAGAGTAAATGCTTGTAACTAGTTCAAAATAGGTCATTTGCTGCTGACCTGCACGGTTCCTGTACAATTTACCCAATTTACCATTTTGGGATTTTAAGGCTAGAACACGGGCCTAACTAGCGAGTGTTCAGTAAAAATACACAAAGGTGTCAGAAACAAGTGAACTCACTGAAACTAGAGTAAATGCTTGTAACTAGTTCAAAATAGATCATTTGCTGCTGACCTGCACGGTTCCTGTACAATTTACCCAATTTACCATTTTGGGATTTTAAGGCTAGAACACGCGCCTAACTAGCGAGTGTTCAGTAAAAATACACAATGGTGTCAGAAACAAGTGAACTCACTTAAACTAGAGTAAATGCTTGTAACTAGTTCAAAATAGGTCATTTGCTGCTGACCTGCACGGTTCCTGTAGAATTCACCCAATTTACCATTTTGGGATTTTAAGGCTACAATACGTGCCTAACTAGCGAGTGTTCAGTAAAAATACACAAAGGTGTCAGAAACAAGTGAACTCACTGAAACTAGAGTAAATGCTTGTAACTAGTTCAAAATAGGTCATTTGCTGCTGACCTGCACGGTTCCTGTAGAATTCACCCAATTTGCCATTTTGGGATTTGAAGGCTAGAATACGTGCCTAACTAGCGAGTGTTCAGTAAAAATACACAAAGGTGTCAGAAACAAGTGAACTCACTGAAACTAGAGTAAATGCTTGTAACTAGTTCAAAAGAGGGCATTTGCTACTGATCTGGACGGTTAACTTTACATTTTACCCAATTCTCTCATTATGGGCTTTTAAGGCTTGAACACGCGCCTAACTAGCGAGTGTTCAGTAAAAATACACAAAGGTGTCAGAAACAAGTGAACTCACTGAAACTAGAGTAAATGCTTGTAACTAGTTCAAAATAGGTCATTTGCTGCTGATCTGGACGGTTAATTTTACAATTTACCCAATTTACCATTTTGGGAGTTTCAGGCTAGAACACGCGCCTAACTAGCGAGTGTTCAGTAAAAATACACAAAGGTGTCAGAAACAAGTGAACTCACTGAAACTAGAGTAAATGCTTGTAACTAGTTCAAAAGAGGGCATTTGCTACTGATCTGGACAGTTAACTTTACATTTTACCCAATTCTCTCATTATGGGCTTTTAAGGCTTGAACACGCGCCTAACTAGCGAGTGTTCAGTAAAAATACACAAAGGTGTCAGAAACAAGTGAACTCACTGAAACTAGAGTAAATGCTTGTAACTAGAACAAAATAGGTGATTTGCTGCTGATCTGCACGGTTCCTGTACAATTTACCAAATTTACCATTTTGGGAGTTTAAGGCTAGAACACGCGCCTAACTAGCGAGTGTTCAGTAAAAATACACAAAGGTGTCAGAAACAAGTGAACTCACTGAAACTAGAGTAAATGCTTGTAACTAGTTCAAAATAGGTCATTTGCTGCTGACCTGCACGGTTCCTGTAGAATTCACCCAATTTACCATTTTGGGATTTGAAGGCTAGAATACGTGCCTAACTAGCGAGTGTTCAGTAAAAATACACAAAGGTGTCAGAAACAAGTGAACTCACTGAAACTAGAGTAAATGCTTGTAACTAGTTCAAAAGAGGGCATTTGCTACTGATCTGGACGGTTAACTTTACATTTTACCCAATTCTCTCATTATGGGCTTTTAAGGCTTGAACACGCGCCTAACTAGCGAGTGTTCAGTAAAAATACACAAAGGTGTCAGAAACAAGTGAACTCACTGAAACTAGAGTAAATGCTTGTAACTAGTTCAAAATAGGTCATTTGCTGCTGATCTGGACGGTTAATTTTACAATTTACCCAATTTACCATTTTGGGAGTTTCAGGCTAGAACACGCGCCTAACTAGCGAGTGTTCAGTAAAAATACACAAAGGTGTCAGAAACAAGTGAACTCACTGAAACTAGAGTAAATGCTTTTAACTAGAACAAAATAGGTGATTTGCTGCTGATCTGCACGGTTCCTGTACAATTTACCCAATTTACCATTTTGGGAGTTTAAGGCTAGAACACGCGCCTAACTAGCGAGTGTTCAGTAAAAATACACAAAGGTGTCAGAAACAAGTGAACTCACTGAAACTAGAGTAAATGCTTGTAACTAGTTCAAAATAGGTCATTTGCTGCTGACCTGCACGGTTCCTGTACAATTTACCCAATTTACCATTTTGGGATTTTAAGGCTAGAACACGCGCCTAACTAGCGAGTGTTCAGTAAAAATACACAAAGGTGTCAGAAACAAGTGAACTCACTTAAACTAGAGTAAATGCTTGTAACTAGTTCAAAATAGGTCATTTGCTGCTGACCTGCACGGTTCCTGTACAATTTACCCAATTTACCATTTTGGGATTTTAAGGCTAGAACACGCGCCTAACTAGCGAGTGTTCAGTAAAAATACACAAAGGTGTCAGAAACAAGTGAACTCACTGAAACTAGAGTAAATGCTTGTAACTAGTTCAAAATAGGTCATTTGCTGCTGATCTGGACGGTTAATTTTACAATTTACCCAATTTACCATTTTGGGAGTTTCAGGCTAGAACACGCGCCTAACTAGCGAGTGTTCAGTAAAAATACACAAAGGTGTCAGAAACAAGTGAACTCACTGAAACTAGAGTAAATGCTTGTAACTAGAACAAAATAGGTGATTTGCTGCTGATCTGCACGGTTCCTGTACAATTTACCCAATTTACCATTTTGGGAGTTTAAGGCTAGAACACGCGCCTAACTAGCGAGTGTTCAGTAAAAATACACAAAGGTGTCAGAAACAAGTGAACTCACTGAAACTAGAGTAAATGCTTGTAACTAGTTCAAAAGAGGGCATTTGCTACTGATCTGGACGGTTAACTTTACATTTTACCCAATTCTCTCATTATGGGCTTTTAAGGCTTGAACACGCGCCTAACTAGCGAGTGTTCAGTAAAAATACACAAAGGTGTCAGAAACAAGTGAACTCACTGAAACTAGAGTAAATGCTTGTAACTAGTTCAAAATAGGTCATTTGCTGCTGATCTGGACGGTTAATTTTACAATTTACCCAATTTACCATTTTGGGAGTTTCAGGCTAGAACACGCGCCTAACTAGCGAGTGTTCAGTAAAAATACACAAAGGTGTCAGAAACAAGTGAACTCACTGAAACTAGAGTAAATGCTTGTAACTAGAACAAAATAGGTGATTTGCTGCTGATCTGCACGGTTCCTGTACAATTTACCAAATTTACCATTTTGGGAGTTTAAGGCTAGAACATGCGCCTAACTAGCGAGTGTTCAGTAAAAATACACAAAGGTGTCAGAAACAAGTGAACTCACTGAAACTAGAGTAAATGCTTGTAACTAGTTCAAAATAGGTCATTTGCTGCTGACCTGCACGGTTCCTGTACAATTTACCCAATTTACCATTTTGGGAGTTTAAGGCTAGAACACGCGCCTAACTAGCGAGTGTTCAGTAAAAATACACAAAGGTGTCAGAAACAAGTGAACTCACTGAAACTAGAGTAAATGCTTGTAACTAGTTCAAAATAGGTCATTTGCTGCTGACCTGCACGGTTCCTGTAGAATTCACCCAATTTACCATTTTGGGATTTGAAGGCTAGAATACGTGCCTAACTAGCGAGTGTTCAGTAAAAATACACAAAGGTGTCAGAAACAAGTGAACTCACTGAAACTAGAGTAAATGCTTGTAACTAGTTCAAAAGAGGGCATTTGCTACTGATCTGGACGGTTAACTTTACATTTTACCCAATTCTCTCATTATGGGCTTTTAAGGCTTGAACACGCGCCTAACTAGCGAGTGTTCAGTAAAAATACACAAAGGTGTCAGAAACAAGTGAACTCACTGAAACTAGAGTAAATGCTTGTAACTAGTTCAAAATAGGTCATTTGCTGCTGATCTGGACGGTTAATTTTACAATTTACCCAATTTACCATTTTGGGAGTTTCAGGCTAGAACACGCGCCTAACTAGCGAGTGTTCAGTAAAAATACACAAAGGTGTCAGAAACAAGTGAACTCACTGAAACTAGAGTAAATGCTTGTAACTAGAACAAAATAGGTGATTTGCTGCTGATCTGCACGGTTCCTGTACAATTTACCCAATTTACCATTTTGGGAGTTTAAGGCTAGAACACGCGCCTAACTAGCGAGTGTTCAGTAAAAATACACAAAGGTGTCAGAAACAAGTGAACTCACTGAAACTAGAGTAAATGCTTGTAACTAGTTCAAAATAGGTCATTTGCTGCTGACCTGCACGGTTCCTGTACAATTTACCCAATTTACCATTTTGGGAGTTTAAGGCTAGAACACGCGCCTAACTAGCGAGTGTTCAGTAAAAATACACAAAGGTGTCAGAAACAAGTGAACTCACTGAAACTAGAGTAAATGCTTGTAACTAGTTCAAAATAGGTCATTTGCTGCTGACCTGCACGGTTCCTGTAGAATTCACCCAATTTACCATTTTGGGATTTGAAGGCTAGAATACGTGCCTAACTAGCGAGTGTTCAGTAAAAATACACAAAGGTGTCAGAAACAAGTGAACTCACTGAAACTAGAGTAAATGCTTGTAACTAGTTCAAAAGAGGGCATTTGCTACTGATCTGGACGGTTAACTTTACATTTTACCCAATTCTCTCATTATGGGCTTTTAAGGCTTGAACACGCGCCTAACTAGCGAGTGTTCAGTAAAAATACACAAAGGTGTCAGAAACAAGTGAACTCACTGAAACTAGAGTAAATGCTTGTAACGAGTTCAAAATAGGTCATTTGCTGCTGATCTGGACGGTTAATTTTACAATTTACCCAATTTACCATTTTGGGAGTTTCAGGCTAGAACACGCGCCTAACTAGCGAGTGTTCAGTAAAAATACACAAAGGTGTCAGAAACAAGTGAACTCACTGAAACTAGAGTAAATGCTTTTAACTAGAACAAAATAGGTGATTTGCTGCTGATCTGCACGGTTCCTGTACAATTTACCCAATTTACCATTTTGGGAGTTTAAGGCTAGAACACGCGCCTAACTAGCGAGTGTTCAGTAAAAATACACAAAGGTGTCAGAAACAAGTGAACTCACTGAAACTAGAGTAAATGCTTGTAACTAGTTCAAAATAGGTCATTTGCTGCTGACCTGCACGGTTCCTGTACAATTTACCCAATTTACCATTTTGGGAGTTTAAGGCTAGAACACGCGCCTAACTAGCGAGTGTTCAGTAAAAATACACAAAGGTGTCAGAAACAAGTGAACTCACTGAAACTAGAGTAAATGCTTGTAACTAGTTCAAAATAGGTCATTTGCTGCTGACCTGCACGGTTCCTGTAGAATTCACCCAATTTACCATTTTGGGATTTGAAGGCTAGAATACGTGCCTAACTAGCGAGTGTTCAGTAAAAATACACAAAGGTGTCAGAAACAAGTGAACTCACTGAAACTAGAGTAAATGCTTGTAACTAGTTCAAAAGAGGGCATTTGCTACTGATCTGGACGGTTAACTTTACATTTTACCCAATTCTCTCATTATCGGCTTTTAAGGCTTGAACACGCGCCTAACTAGCGAGTGTTCAGTAAAAATACACAAAGGTGTCAGAAACAAGTGAACTCACTGAAACTAGAGTAAATGCTTGTAACTAGTTCAAAATAGGTCATTTGCTGCTGATCTGGACGGTTAATTTTACAATTTACCCAATTTACCATTTTGGGAGTTTCAGGCTACAACACGCGCCTAACTAGCGAGTGTTCAGTAAAAATACACAAAGGTGTCAGAAACAAGTGAACTCACTGAAACTAGAGTAAATGCTTTTAACTAGAACAAAATAGGTGATTTGCTGCTGATCTGCACGGTTCCTGTACAATTTACCCAATTTACCATTTTGGGAGTTTAAGGCTAGAACACGCGCCTAACTAGCGAGTGTTCAGTAAAAATACACAAAGGTGTCAGAAACAAGTGAACTCACTGAAACTAGAGTAAATGCTTGTAACTAGTTCAAAATAGGTCATTTGCTGCTGACCTGCACGGTTCCTGTACAATTTACCCAATTTACCATTTTGGGATTTTAAGGCTAGAACACGCGCCTAACTAGCGAGTGTTCAGTAAAAATACACAAAGGTGTCAGAAACAAGTGAACTCACTTAAACTAGAGTAAATGCTTGTAACTAGTTCAAAATAGGTCATTTGCTGCTGACCTGCACGGTTCCTGTACAATTTACCCAATTTACCATTTTGGGATTTTAAGGCTAGAACACGCGCCTAACTAGCGAGTGTTCAGTAAAAATACACAAAGGTGTCAGAAACAAGTGAACTCACTGAAACTAGAGTAAATGCTTGTAACTAGTTCAAAATAGGTCATTTGCTGCTGATCTGGACGGTTAACTTTACAATTTACCCAATTTACCATTTTGGGAGTTTAAGGCTAGAACACGCGCCTAACTAGCGAGTGTTCAGTAAAAATACACAAAGGTGTCAGAAACAAGTGAACTCACTGAAACTAGAGTAAATGCTTGTAACTAGAACAAAATAGGTGATTTGCTGCTGATCTGCACGGTTCCTGTACAATTTACCCAATTTACCATTTTGGGAGTTTAAGGCTAGAACACGCGCCTAACTAGCGAGTGTTCAGTAAAAATACACAAAGGTGTCAGAAACAAGTGAACTCACTGAAACTAGAGTAAATGCTTGTAACTAGAACAAAATAGGTGATTTGCTGCTGATCTGCACGGTTCCTGTACAATTTACCAAATTTACCATTTTGGGAGTTTAAGGCTAGAACACGCGCCTAACTAGCGAGTGTTCAGTAAAAATACACAAAGGTGTCAGAAACAAGTGAACTCACTGAAACTAGAGTAAATGCTTGTAACTAGTTCAAAATAGGTCATTTGCTGCTGACCTGCACGGTTCCTGTACAATTTACCCAATTTACCATTTTGGGAGTTTAAGGCTAGAACACGCGCCTAACTAGCGAGTGTTCAGTAAAAATACACAAAGGTGTCAGAAACAAGTGAACTCACTGAAACTAGAGTAAATGCTTGTAACTAGTTCAAAATAGGTCATTTGCTGCTGACCTGCACGGTTCCTGTAGAATTCACCCAATTTACCATTTTGGGATTTGAAGGCTAGAATACGTGCCTAACTAGCGAGTGTTCAGTAAAAATACACAAAGGTGTCAGAAACAAGTGAACTCACTGAAACTAGAGTAAATGCTTGTAACTAGTTCAAAATAGGTCATTTGCTGCTGATCTGGACGGTTAATTTTACAATTTACCCAATTTACCATTTTGGGAGTTTCAGGCTAGAACACGCGCCTAACTAGCGAGTGTTCAGTAAAAATACACAAAGGTGTCAGAAACAAGTGAACTCACTGAAACTAGAGTAAATGCTTGTAACTAGAACAAAATAGGTGATTTGCTGCTGATCTGCACGGTTCCTGTACAATTTACCAAATTTACCATTTTGGGAGTTTAAGGCTAGAACACGCGCCTAACTAGCGAGTGTTCAGTAAAAATACACAAAGGTGTCAGAAACAAGTGAACTCACTGAAACTAGAGTAAATGCTTGTAACTAGTTCAAAATAGGTCATTTGCTGCTGACCTGCACGGTTCCTGTACAATTTACCCAATTTACCATTTTGGGAGTTTAAGGCTAGAACACGCGCCTAACTAGCGAGTGTTCAGTAAAAATACACAAAGGTGTCAGAAACAAGTGAACTCACTGAAACTAGAGTAAATGCTTGTAACTAGTTCAAAATAGGTCATTTGCTGCTGACCTGCACGGTTCCTGTAGAATTCACCCAATTTACCATTTTGGGATTTGAAGGCTAGAATACGTGCCTAACTAGCGAGTGTTCAGTAAAAATACACAAAGGTGTCAGAAACAAGTGAACTCACTGAAACTAGAGTAAATGCTTGTAACTAGTTCAAAAGAGGGCATTTGCTACTGATCTGGACGGTTAACTTTACATTTTACCCAATTCTCTCATTATGGGCTTTGAAGGCTTGAACACGCGCCTAACTAGCGAGTGTTCAGTAAAAATACACAAAGGTGTCAGAAACAAGTGAACTCACTGAAACTAGAGTAAATGCTTGTAACTAGTTCAAAATAGGTCATTTGCTGCTGATCTGGACGGTTAATTTTACAATTTACCCAATTTACCATTTTGGGAGTTTCAGGCTAGAACACGCGCCTAACTAGCGAGTGTTCAGTAAAAATACACAAAGGTGTCAGAAACAAGTGAACTCACTGAAACTAGAGTAAATGCTTTTAACTAGAACAAAATAGGTGATTTGCTGCTGATCTGCACGGTTCCTGTACAATTTACCCAATTTACCATTTTGGGAGTTTAAGGCTAGAACACGCGCCTAACTAGCGAGTGTTCAGTAAAAATACACAAAGGTGTCAGAAACAAGTGAACTCACTGAAACTAGAGTAAATGCTTGTAACTAGTTCAAAATAGGTCATTTGCTGCTGACCTGCACGGTTCCTGTACAATTTACCCAATTTACCATTTTGGGATTTTAAGGCTAGAACACGCGCCTAACTAGCGAGTGTTCAGTAAAAATACACAAAGGTGTCAGAAACAAGTGAACTCACTTAAACTAGAGTAAATGCTTGTAACTAGTTCAAAATAGGTCATTTGCTGCTGACCTGCACGGTTCCTGTACAATTTACCCAATTTACCATTTTGGGATTTTAAGGCTAGAACACGCGCCTAACTAGCGAGTGTTCAGTAAAAATACACAAAGGTGTCAGAAACAAGTGAACTCACTGAAACTAGAGTAAATGCTTGTAACTAGTTCAAAATAGGTCATTTGCTGCTGACCTGCACGGTTCCTGTACAATTTACCCAATTTACCATTTTGGGATTTTAAGGCTAGAACACGCGCCTAACTAGCGAGTGTTCAGTAAAAATACACAAAGGTGTCAGAAACAAGTGAACTCACTTAAACTAGAGTAAATGCTTGTAACTAGTTCAAAATAGGTCATTTGCTGCTGACCTGCATGGTTCCTGTACAATTTACCCAATTTACCATTTTGGGATTTTAAGGCTAGAACACGCGCCTAACTAGCGAGTGTTCAGTAAAAATACACAATGGTGTCAGAAACAAGTGAACTCACTTAAACTAGAGTAAATGCTTGTAACTAATTCAAAATAGGTCATTTGCTGCTGACCTGCACGGTTCCTGTGGAATTCACCCAATTTACCATTTTGGGATTTTAAGTCTACAATACGTGCCTAACTAGCGAGTGTTCAGTAAAAATACACAAAGGTGTCAGAAACAAGTGAACTCACTGAAACTAGAGTAAATGCTTGTAACTAGTTCAAAAGAGGTCATTGGCTGCTGATCTGGACAGTTACCTTTACATTTTACCCAATTTACCATTTTGGGATTTTAAGGCTAGAACACGCGCCTAACTAGCGAGTGTTCAGTAAAAATAAACAAAGGTGTCAGAAACAAGTGAACTCACTGAAACTAGAGTAAATGCTTGTAACTAGTTCAAAAGAGGTGATTTGCTGCTGATCTGCACGGTTCCTGTACAATTTACCCAATTTACCATTTTGGGAGTTTAAGGCTAGAACACGCGCCTAACTAGCGAGTGTTCAGTAAAAATACACAAAGGTGTCAGAAACAAGTGAACTCACTGAAACTAGAGTAAATGCTTGTAACTAGTTCAAAATAGGTCATTTGCTGCTGACCTGCACGGTTCCTGTACAATTTACCCAATTTACCATTTTGGGAGTTTAAGGCTAGAACACGCGCCTAACTAGCGAGTGTTCAGTAAAAATACACAAAGGTGTCAGAAACAAGTGAACTCACTGAAACTAGAGTAAATGCTTGTAACTAGTTCAAAAGAGGTCATTGGCTGCTGATCTGGACAGTTACCTTTACATTTTACCCAATTTACCATTTTGGGTTTTTAAGGCTAGAACACGGGCCTAACTAGCGAGTGTTCAGTAAAAATACACAAAGGTGTCAGAAACAAGTGAACTCACTGAAACTAGAGTAAATGCTTGCAACTAGTTCAAAAGAGGGCATTTGCTACTGATCTGGACGGTTAACTTTACATTTTACCCAATTCTCTCATTATGGGCTTTTAAGGCTTGAACACGCGCCTAACTAGCGAGTGTTCAGTAAATACACAAAGGTGTCAGAAACAAGTGAACTCACTGAAACTAGAGTAAATGCTTGTAACTAGTTCAAAATAGGTCAGTTGCTGCTGATCTGCACGGTTCCTGTACAATTTACCCAATTTACCATTTTGGGATTTTAAGGCTAGAACACGCGCCTAACTAGCGAGTATTCAGTAAAAATACACAAAGGTGTCAGAAACAAGTGAACTCACTGAAACTAGAGTAAATGCTTGAAACTAGTTCAAAATAGGTCATTTGCTGCTTGTTGCGGGAATATTTCAGGTATGATCATAACAATAGCTTGTGATAACAACATTTAAATGATTGAGAAACTAATATTGATTTCATGCTTCTAATAAAACCATGTATCTGTTCTCCTGTAAAATAGAACCAGCAATGTACTAGCTAGATGTGTTGAGCCTCATCATAATGAACTTTGGTCCACTAGCAACTATATGCATTCTGTATTGTTTTAGGTTATCTTGACCTCCGTCATTCATATGTGGCGCCTTTCTCTGTTTTGACTTAGAGACAAATTACATCATTCTTCTGTGCTACCCTGTATTATTGTAAACTTTCCCCTGGTACAAAGGTGATTCTGTACAAAAAGCTAGATATGCTAATTCTGATGTTTCCAGTTTCCTATATAAGAGTGATACCCAATATACTTAATGCAGTCAGAGGTCTATCTCTGGCTCCCTCAGCTGATGTGTCTTCCTCAATAAACCTATTCTTTAAGAACCCAATACGTGAGTATCTTTGGACTCCACTGTAACTGAGTTTAATTGCTTGCATGAATATAACTCCTTTGAAGTTATTGGGTGGGAAGTCACTGATCTATGGGAGGTCTCTTCCCCATCTTAAGGTTATTCATCCCTAGTCTACATTTAGGCCAGTTACTGTATCAAAGCATTATAAAGAATTAGCGTAAAGATCTTTCTCATAAGGGATCTGTGACAATAAATGACCCCTTTCTCATAAGAGGGAGTCATATGCCTCCCTAGGGGACTCAAATTCCTGCCACACTGCTGATCTGCACGGTTCCTGTACAATTTACCCAATTTACCATTTTGGGATTTTAAGGCTAGAACACGCGCCTAACTAGCGAGTGTTCAGTAAAAATACACAAAGGTGTCAGAAACAAGTGAACTCACTGAAACTAGAGTAAATGCTTGTAACTAGTTCAAAATAGGTCATTTGCTGCTGATCTGCATGGTTAACTTTGCAGTTTACCCAATTCTCTCATTATGGGCTTTTAAGGCTTGAACACGCGCCTAACTAGCGAGTGTTCAGTAAAAATACACAAAGCTGTCAGAAACAAGTGAACTCACTGAAACTAGAGTAAATGCTTGTAACTAGTTCAAAATAGGTCATTTGCTGCTGATCTGCACGGTTCCTGTACATTTTACCCAATTCTCTCATTATGGGCTCTTAAGGCTTGAACACGCGCCTAACGAGCGAGTGTTTGTGACATCTTTGTCTATTTTTACTGAACACTCGCTAGTTAGGTGCGTGTTCTAGCCTTAATAGCCCAAAACGAGAGAATTGGGTTAAATGTACAGTCACCGTGCAGATTACCAGCAAATGACCTGTTTTGAACTAGTTACAAGCATTCATTTCCAGTGATTTCGCTTGTTTGTGACAGCTTTGTGTAGTTTTACTTAACCCTCGCTATTCAGAAACCTTTTCTATCCTTAAAAGCCCAAAATGACAGAATGGGGTAAAATGTACAGTCACAGTGCAGATATGTCAATAGCGAGGGTTCAATAAAAAGACATTAAACGCTTGTATGGTTACTGTATTTAACCCATTCTCTCATTTCGGGCTTTTAAGGCTAGAACACGCGCCTTACTTGCGAGTGTTCAGTAAAAATACACAACGATGTCACAAACAAGCGAAATCACCGGAAATAGAGCAAATGCTTGTTAGTAAGTCATTTGCTGCTGATCTGCACGGTTCAATAAATATACACAAAGATGTCACACACAAGTAAAATCACTGGAACTAGAGTAAATGCTTGTAACTAATTCAAAATAGGTCATTTGCTGTAACTCTGGATGGTTACTTTACATTTTACCCAATTCTCTCATTATGGGATTTTAAGGCTAGAAAATGCGCCTAACTTGCGAGGGTTTTGACATCTTGTGTATTTTTACTGAACACTCGCTAGTTAGGCGCGTATTCTAGCCTGAAACGCCTGAAACGCCCAAAATGAGAGAATTGGATAAAATGGACAGTAACAGTCCAGATTAGCAACAAATTTACTCCATTTTCAGTGATTTCACCTGTTTGTGACATCTTTGTTTATTTTCACTGAACCCTCGCTATTCAGAAACCTTTTCTACCCGTAAAAGCCCAAAATTTCAGAATGGGGTAAAATGTACAGGCACCGTGCAGATGTGGACGTTTACTGTATATTTTACCCATTTCTCTCATTTTGGGCTTTTAAGGCTAGAACACGCGCCTAACTAGCGAGTTTTCAGGAAAAGTACACAAAGATGTCACAAACAAGTCAAATCACTGGAAATAGAGTAAATGCTCGTAACTAATACAAAATAGGTCATTTGCTGCTAATCTGCAAAGTTATTGTACATTTTGCCCAATTTTCCCATTTAGGGCTACTAAGGCTAGAACACGTGCCTTACTAGCGAGTGTTCAGTAAAAATACACAAAGATGTCAGAAACAAGTAATATCATTGGAAATAGAGTGAATGCTTGTAACTCGTTCATAGGTCATTTGCTGCTAATCTGCACGGTTACTGTTCTTTTTTCCCAATTCTTTCCGTTTGGGCGTGAAATCACTGGTTACAGTTCATTTTACCCAAATCTCTCATTTTGGACAATGAAGACTAGAATACGCACCTTATGAGCGAGGGTTCAGTAAAAATACACTAAGATATCATCAGCAAGTGAAATCAAAGGAAATAGAGTAAATGCTTGTTACTAGTTCAAAATAGGTCATTTGCTGTTAATCTGCACGGTTAGTTCATTTTTCCCAATTCTCTTATTTTGGGCTATTAATGTTAGAACATGCGCCTTGCGCCTTACTAGCGAGGGTTCAGTAAAAATACACAAAGATGTCAGAAAGAATTGAAATCATTGTAAATAGATTAAATGCTTGAAACCACGGCAAAACAGGTCATTTGATCCTGCTCTGCAGGGTGGATATTTCCAGGTGGAAATTTACCGTAGCTTTTGGAAAACTACATGGTTTGTCTTGTAGCTGCAGTTAAATCAACATGTGGGGAGTGGTTTGGTTTGTTAGTATGTAGCAGTGTTTCTCAAAAGTCTGAAATTATGTTGCCTTTCTAACTTTCTATTCCTCAAAACTTCTCTCTCACTGATTTATATATTGCTCTTCAATATATCATTTCTAGGCTGGGGGAGGGGAGAGAAAGCCTAGAAACTTCAGGGAGGAATCTATCATTCAGTCCATGATTTATGTGTTGTGAACACCATTTTGGGGAACAAATGATTATTTCATACAACTATAGCTATTAAACCATTGCAAATTGTTTTGTGTCTTTCATCCCCTCCTTTTGTTAGCCTTTCACAGCCCCACTAAGATGCAATGTTTAATGGGCATTTTAATGTATAGGTTTTACTTGACTTTGTAAGCATTGTTACTTGCCTCCAGTCTTCCAGATATGGTATGTTAAAAATGTAGTCAAATACGTACCAGGGCAACCAGGCATGTGTCATGAGGCAGTGATGTCGTCCATTTGGAAGTTTTCAATAGTGCTAATTATCCCAATGGAGCCAGTGGGTTGATCCTGCAATCCCAGTATTGTAATCTAGAGTGGCTTTTCCAATTCTGACTCTTATACTAATCATTCTGTGGGAATATGCTTACTTCCGTTTGATGTGCTTATGCAAGATTTGGAATTGCCCTTATCAAGAAAGATAGCATATTGCTTTTTTACCTTGGCTCCTGTATCTTAACAGTTGTATAGAAAAGGAAATTTCAGCAGGCGTCATTTGTATGCATGCAGCACCTGGTGAAATCCCCTCTTCATCACAACAGTTAAAGCTGCAGGAGCCCTGTCCTCTTTTGTATCTGTATTTGTATAGAGTCAGTTCCACAGATCTTTTACAGCAGATCTGGGGAAAACTTGAAAGAGAGTTTAGAACAGGCCCACAGACCTTGTGGCTCACCAAGCCAAACACAGCCTTTCGGCCGCACACTGTAGCCTGTCAAGTGCCTGGCAATCCTGTTTTGTTTTTGGGTTCCCCTTCACCTCAGCCCCAGACATGACGTACTGTGGTCAGCTTTTGCAGGTGTGCTCCCAAGTTTAGTTTATGGGCTCTTTTATTAAGGTGCCAAGTACAAAGAATGCTGGTTTGTCTTCATCTCAGGCAACTCCTTAGGTCATCTTAGATCAGTGCTCACTGAGGTGGTATAATCTGTGGCTGGGCTGTACCACTTCATACTGCAGGTAGGGGCTTACATGCTTGAATGCTCCTCCATACAGAAAAATAATAGAAAACAAACACGTTGACATAGAAAACACAGAAACATCAAAGACCATAGAAAAGAAACATGTTGAAGTAAAAACCGAAAGACAAAGAAAAGAAACATATTGAGGTAAAAGTTGAATATGGAGGAGAGTTTCTTGTATGTCCTCCATCATTCCATCATGTCTGCCCCCACCTGTATGCTGAAGACAAGAGTTGATCCATTTCAGTGAGAACGATGCCAACATTTTCCAAAAGAGCAACCAATTCTAGGTCTAGTCTCAGTTCCTGAAAATTTATACTTGGGGTGGTTTGTTTCCCATCGAAAGTCAGAGCAAACAGAGGAGAGACAAATACCATATCCTTGTTCTGAGCAACTTGAGACAGGGCCCTTCAGACAGCAAACAGCATGCTACTGCTGGGAAAAGAAGGCTTCCTGCAAAGAAGGCTTCCTCTCTCTCCTACACACACACACACACACGAACTGTGGCTGTGTGTAGAATCTAGCTATGGTTAGGGCTGGACCCCTTTAAGAAGCTGACCTATGTTGGGTTTTATGAATGAAGATATGCCATGGTTCTTGAGGGATGGAAGTGACACAGCACAGCGGTCTTTGCTGGTATAAACAGCACAGCTGCCTCCCTATAGCAGCTTCACTGATTAACCAATATTTTCCTCTTGTCTCTAGACGCCACTTCCAATAAATCTCTTTGCTGTTTTGCTTTGGAACAGAGCTGGAAGGCTGAAGCAAACTTGTTCCTTCGTGCTCCCAGGCCCAGGCAAACAAGGAATCATTTGAAAGAATCCTGGAACCAACTTTGGTCTGGAGCATGCAATGTTTCAGGGCCAATTCTAGACAAGTTTTAAACTTCATCAGGGAGAACAAGTTTCATTTGGCAGCTGGTAACTCAGAGGTGCTAGGCTTTCCTGAGTAGGCTGATAAGCCCACATACTTCAGGTGAGCAGTTTCTGCCAGTGTTTAGGCACAAGTTTGAACTTAGGCCCCCTTCTACACTGAATTTTTCATGTGCTCGGCCCCAGCTATCATTCCACACAGAGTATATAGAGATCCTTCTATGTGTCTCTATGCATAATGCTACCTGTTGCTGTGTGCAAAAGATCTGTGGACTGGGGCATAATCCACAACTGAGATTAAAAATGGGAGGGGGAATAGGCAGGGGCGTAGTTCAGGGAATGGGGGCTGGTCTACTTTAAAGCAGGGGTGGGCAATTTCCCTTGGATTGAGGGTTAGGATTAGGGTTATAACTCTGCATGAGTCAAGGGATGGATGTACACACACAGAAACAAACACGCATACCCACACACCCTCCTGCAAATCACTGGGGGGGGTCTTTAGCCTCCTTCCATCCCAGTGATATTTAATAGTATTTTTCAAATGGGATGAAGTTGAAGATTGCTGTGGTGGGGAGGAGGCTTTTATCTTGCACCCATTGCAGTAATACTCCAGGAACCGAAGGAGTGTGAGGATGACACTTTGTGCATCCTCTTTCTCTGCAGCATTGGGCTCCTGCTAGCTTGCCAAACAATTGTTTGGTGGGTTGGCAAGAGTGTGTTGCTTGGTGCTTTCAAAGGGAGCAGTAGGGAGGCAGGTACATGCAAGGGCTGCACTAACAGCTCTTGAAGGCCACATTTCGTTGTATTAATTTATTACATTTCTATACTGCCTGATATCCAAAATCCTCTGGGTGGTTCACGTTTGGACTGCAGGATTCTCAGTGCTTAATCTTTTACTTGTGTTGTATTAAAATATAAAATAATAACAATATTTAGAATATTAAAATGTGCTAATGTACTCCATCTACAGGCAAATTTTCTAGCCTACATGTTATATGTTTCGTGATTTGGTCTGGATGGGGATCATGTGCTTGAGTTTTTGGTTCTGCTCTATTTCTAGATCCTGTTTTTTTGCTTTTGACACAAGTTAGTAATCTCGATGATCATCCAGTAATTATCTGTTTGAGCCTACCTTCTTCTTGAGATAGAATTCCATTCATGAGAATTGGGTCCCATCTTCATGGGGCATTTATTCCAGTTCTACTGCACCTCCAAGGCCATCGTGGTATATGATGCATGCTCCTCTCCATAGCAAATGCAGGTGTTCATGCTGTTAACTCCCCCCCCCTTTTTTTTTTGCAAACTCATTTTGTAACACATTTTCCTGCCATAGCAATTTCAGTGCAGTTTGGGAGTCTGTGTGATCTCAATTGCATTTGGTGTGGGCAGGGAAAGTGCAGCACTGATTGGTGGAAGGAAAAGCTGCATCATAAAAAGATGAACCGTCACATGTGCTCATAACTATAGTTTAAAAACTGATCAACCCCAAATGTCCCTTACTCCCATCACGAAACGTTGGAAGTGGGCTAAACATCTCTACTCAGAAGTAGTAACTCATTGCCTTCCATGGCACTTTGCAGAGCACAAATGGAGAGAGGTGTGGGGAGAATTCCTAGTATAGCTAGAGTAACCAGTTACAAAAGAGGCCAGGGCTCTTGCAGCTTTAACTGTTGTGATGAAAAGAGGATTGCTGCATGCATAGAAATAAAACCTGCTGCATGCATAGAAATATGTGCTGCATGCATAGAAATAAAACCTGCTGAAATTCCATATTCTTTGCAACTGTTAAAGATACAAAAGCTCTGTCCTCCTTTCCAAATGGTCACCCCAATTTCATGAAAATCCAGATTTAAATGGAATCATCTCAGAAAGCATCTCTGTGTAGATGGGCCTGAAGACAAAATATCACTGATCTCTCTAAGACCACTCACAAGACAGAAACATTAGAGAAAAGCAGCAGCTTTTCCCAGATCAGGTCGTGACAGTGGGGAAGTGGTCACCCCCACAAATCCAATGTAAATAGATTAGAATCCTCTGCTATAGGGTATTCAACCCTGTGGTGATGTGAGACAGGCTCTGCCTGCCTCAGGATCTTATTCTTCACTTTCAGTCTATCAGATGACAGGATGCTGTTCTGCTTCTGGCCCAGGATACCACTATGGCAGGGCAGGCAGTTATGCATCCAAATGCCATTGGGGTGATTGATTCTGCCTCTTCTGATTGTCCTCCATGCCTTTATATTATGGATCTTACCCAAACATGAGGGTTTTCACTGATTTTATGGTGACCCTAGCCACTTAAACATGTATAAGAGAAAGTATGGCTAAGCAGGGGAGAGGGCCAAAGAGAGAGAGAGAGTGTGTGTGTGTGTGTGTGTGTGTGTCTGTCTGTCTGTCTGTCTGTCTGTCTGTCTATCTAGCTATCTATCTATCTATCTATCTATCTATCTATCTATCTATCTATCTCTATCACATAGTAGGACCTATGGATGAAGTAGGCTAATTGCTTTTGGTATGAAAGATTGTGGACAGATAAAGAAGACTGAATTTCACTTATTAGCTTTTTAGGGGCAAGTAATGCTAAGCCAAGAACAAAGGGATGAAGCTCATGACTAGTGTGTCTTCTTTTGTAAGTTAATCAATAGGAGTTGCCATCCTACGAGTATGCAGTCAATGGGGCTCTTTGCATGATAGTCCAGCATAGGTTATTTAAACCATGGTGAGGCTGCAGTGTGTATGCAGCTCCTATTTTTTATATGCAACCCCCGCTCAGAAGTTGTTGTGTCATGTAAACCCAGAGTGTAGGTTATGTGAGGGTTTCACTGGGTTCACACAACATGACAACCCTGACTTTGGGCTCAATGTGCAAGCTAGAACCTGTGGGTGCTGCAGCTCATTGGGGGGTTAAATACACCTGACCAGGAATGGGGGGTTGGGGAACTAGTTCATTGGGTTGGTGGAGCACAACTCAGCCAACATAAGTAGACTCAGAGATGCATTGCGTCTGCCTCCAAACCCACCTCAAATTCCTCCCCTCAACGATACTTCAGAAGTATCTCTCCCCACAGTGAATGCCTTGGAGGCAAAGGGAGGCTACATTTAACCTATGTAGAAAAATGACAGGGTACTCTGTTGCTTATCCAGAGATGGGTGTGGCGGGCCTCATTGCGTGTACTGTGCATTATTTCCATTGGCCACAAAGTTCTTCGGCAGGAGCAGGCGAAAACACCTCAGACGCTCCTGTACAGCCTGCAGAACTTGCATAGCATGATGGGATAGGGCCGGGAAGACTGAGGGAGGAGCACCAGCCACCTGGAAGGATGACAGGAGTTTCAGCTGTGTGGCAGGGGGCAGGGCAACATGCTCTGTGGGGAGTACTGGCAACATAACACACGGTGAGTTGCCTATCCACCCCCGGTTGTCTAAAGTGTCATCCGAACTCAGACAGCGGCTCAGTTCGGATGACATATTAAGCAACGGAGGGTTGGGGCAACAACTATCAGTTGAGTTGCTTATCGTGTTGTCTGGAGGGAGACACACAATGCACACACAACCCACAATACGTTATTCGGGAGAATTAAACAACGGAGCGAAACAACGGGCTTGCACGTTGTTTAGGAATTAGTCAATTGAGTAATATGTCATCTGGAGGGGAGCGTGCGTTAAACCCCTGCATTGAGTACGTTAGCATGGAAGACCAGAGAGGCAAACGGCAAGAGCGGCAGAACGTGGGTGGCCACTCAGCCACGTCCACAACAGATCCCCGGCTGCACTGCCATAGCAACCAAGGACACCCGCCTCCCCCACCAGGCAGCCGGCATGGAGTGCAACAAGGGGCCAGCTCCTGCAAGCACGTACGCTGGGTGCCCAGGCAGCTACCTAAATGGAAACGGAAGCGCGCCAGAAGGGAACCACTGCAAAGAGGGGGAGGGTACAGAACAAAATCCACCCCCAGACACCCAGGAACAAGGGGCAGGCCCTCCCCCACTCCAACAGGGAGCACAGCAACCCACCCGAAGCAGACCCCCACTGCCCTGCCACCTCGCCCGTCGCTTCACCAGGAAGCACGAGGGACAGGGAACCAGCAACCGCCAAACCCCCCTCATCCGCCCAACATGGCCATGCACATCCTCAAGAGTTGCGAAACGCCAAGGCAAAGAGCGCCTGTGGGGCAGCCCGGAAGCCAGGAAGATCATGGCCACAGCCAGGCACGACCAGCTCTACCCATGGCTCGCCAAGCAGATGCAGGAACGGGGACACAACCACAGTGGCAAGCAATGCAAGGACAAACTGCCTCGGACTAGTGCTGGACGCTGCATCTTTCCGGGGGGGGGTTCCTGGCTGCACACCCGCAGGCAACATGGAGCCAGAGGGAGAGGAGGGCTGGGGCAACCCGCCCAAGGACACCGGCTCACAAACCCCAGGAGAGCATGGACACAGGCCACCAATGACACCTTCATGGAGTTGGAGGCGATGGAGGAGGACGCATCTCTGGAAGCCGAGCTCGAGGTCGGGGAGGCCATGCTTGAGGAGGAGATCTTAGGGGCCCCCATAGCAGGAGGCCGTGGCAATGGAGGGTGCAGCCCCCCTGGAGGAGGAGCCATCGCCACTGCCCGCAGGCGAGGTCAGTGCGGCCCCGGCCGCAGAAGCCCATCCCCTGACCAACGCGCAGAGGTGTGTCTGGATGCACAACAGGCGCAAGGCAGACCGGCTGCAGGTGGAGAGGGACTTGTTCATGGCCACGGAGACAACAGGGGGATGCATCCACGAGCTGTTCACATGCATGGTGGGCGAGGAGGAGGCCAGGCACACCAAGGAGCACGTCCACACCATGTGGGCCATGCGCATGGCCACCCAAGCCGTGGAAGATTGCGCCCAAGCCATACGGGAGGCAGGGAGGGACGTGCGTCAAGGTCTAGGGAACCATGTCAATGGGATGACTGAGGCCATGGCAGCCACTGATGCCATCATTGACCGAGGCATGCGGGAGCGCACAGCAGCCATCGACCACCAAACCAAGGTGCTCAGGGAGCTCACCCAGTCATTCCGGGGCGCATACCATGGGCCCCCGCAGCCCGCCCCCTACATGGCGTCATATGGATACATGCCGCCACTGCCACAGTACCTGCCTCCACCAGCGACCGCAGCATATCAGGCCCCATGTGCTGCATCGGCAGCAGCAGGTGCCCATCATCCTGGACATCATGGTGTGCTGCTGCATTCTACACAACATCTGCGAGTCCCGTGGGGACGTGTTACTGGCCGAGCACCCCGACCTCCCCCGGGCGGGCGAGGATGCTGATGCCATCGCTGTGGACAGACGAGACATTGCCGGGCCCCGGGAATCCTGTTGGGGAGCGACTCGCCCGTTTGGAGGCTTCACGGGTGTGTGAGAGCATCAGTGCCTGGATCTGGCTCCACTACCCCCACCCCCTGTGAGCATTGGCTGTGGGGTTCCATCTGTGCCCCCTCTTGCCTTCTTTCCTGTGTGTGTGGGTGGATGCTCTGGGGGGGAGGTGGTCGTGGCTGGGGTCTGGGGGACGTGGTTCGCCCTGGCGGCTGCTGAGTCTCCCATGTAGGGTGGACGGGGGTCGCTCCCTGGGGCTGGTTGCCTGGGGTCCGCTTGTAGGGGCCAGGTGTGCATTTCGGCAGTGCCTTGCCCGTTCCTTTGCCATGCTTGGCTGTCCTTGGCTGCGGATGTGTCTGTATGGGGCGCTGTGGGGGCTGGTTGAGGGGTGGCAATGCGCGTGTGTGGGCCTGCCAGCCTGCTCTTTCCTGGCCCCATCGGGGCCATGGGTGTGCTGGGGTGTTAGAGCCAATGGTTGGGGCACAGTGCTGGGTGCGGGGGACGGCCGCTGTATTGGTAAGGCCATTCCTCCTGGCTGCCTCTTTGCCTGAGGCTGCTGTGTCCCACCCATTGCCTGAGGCAGCCAATGGGGTTTGGGAGGCGTGTCCTCCAGCAGCTTCAATGGTGGCGCCCATGGGTTTTCAGCCACATTGTGTGCTGGGATACCTGCAGGAGGACTAGTGGAGGTTGGTAGGTGGAGAACATTGTGGCTGGGTTGTCAGTCAGAGCCATGTACATTATTAACAATCGGGGTGTGTGCTGGTTCTGAGCAGCGCCGGCTGCAGCATGTCGTCTGTGGAGCTCCTCCTGCCTAATACACGGTCAGTACACTATTTACCCCTCCGTTGCTTAATATGTCTTCCGAACTGAGCCAGAGTGTCCTTTGGTGGGATCTCTGAGCACAATCCCTCCCCTCAGCAATTGATTCATCAGCAAGTGTTTTTTGTCAGCCAAAGCAATCACCTGGACACACAAGGGGTTCTCCTTTGAATTTTACATGTAGATACAGAATGCGTTTTCAGTCAGCTGCCCTGTTTCAGAGGCAGGAGTAAAGTGCTGAAATTGTCCTTGACATCCTATAACTTCATAACATGATAGGAGAGGATAGGGCTGAAATCTAGCTCAAAATGAGCTGCTAAATTGTCTACATAAAAAAGGGACATAATCTTCTAAATCAATCATTCAAACAATAGAAATGTAACAAAAAGCCATACATCTGTTTTTTGTTACTGTGTATGATTTAAAGCACAAAGAATATTACAATATTACAGAGATCTGAATGAATTGTTGTTGCTGGGTTTTTTTTCTGGTGGGCCAGATTGAAAATAATAAATAACTTAATTTTGGCTTCAGTTTAATCACCATTTTATTTTCATTTTGTCTTCACTGTGGTCTCAAAAGCCAGGGGTATGTGCATACACACATGCATGCAAACGAAAGATGGTGCAAATCTGCAACCGATTGTCTTTGACTAACTGTTTATTGGTTTGGGGGAAATTATATGTCAGTAGATTGACAGGCACTCACACAAATCGTAGTTGCTGGAGCTGATTAAGGAATTTGATGGGAAAGGGAGGAGCCAAAGCCGGGATCAGGGATCCGCCTCACCAGGCACCTACCAAGATTGATGCGGTTGGTGGACTTGAAAGATAAGGCCTTTTCAGTCAGCTCTGAGACTCACCGCCTGCTGAGGTGCATATGGCCTCAAGCCTGCACATCTTTGAGAAAGCTTGACTGAGAAGTCTAAAATTTGTGTGAAAGGTTTTAGTTTGCTTGGCTGCTGTGTTAATTACTTTTTTCTGGTTTGTAATTTCAACTAATTATGTTCTGCTGTTAAGTAAATTGTTTAAAACAATTTTATCCGACTGTAATTTTCTTGTTTGTTTTTGTTTTAACTTGTATTATATCTTTTAAGGATTTTACTATGTGAGCTGCCTTGTGTAGACTAAGTCTAAAATTAAGCATAGAGATGAGTAAATGAATAAATGAATATATAAATACATAAATACATAAATAAATAAATAGTGAATATTCTCCTTTCTTGTTATTTGGAAACAGGGAGTGTGAAGTGAAGCATTTTGAGACCCGGATTATATACTCAGCAAAATGCAGTGGTAGAATTGATTGAGGCTGGACAGATGCCACTTTTGAATACTTTTCCACATTAAAACTAAAAAACAAACAACCAAAATATTATCACAGCAGGCAAAAAGGTGACTACTATAATGTATTTCCAGTTGTGCCGTTGTTCTACTTGCAGGAGATGTTTCTTTATACAGAGCAGCATTACAAATGTCATCCCCCATCTGCAGTTTGAAGTGATTCAGTCCATTCTTGCAACCCCAATACTCTCCCACTTCATTCCAATATTCTGCACAAAATAAGCAATTCCAGATTTATTTCTCTCCAAATATATTTTCAAAATTTATACTCCTCCTTCTCAACGAAGTCTTGAAGTGTCTAACAAAAAGGGGTGTACACCAACCAAACTATTTGGTTTGGATCTTGATTGGGTGGTTTGGGAAACAGTTCAAATTATCCAATGGAATGAGAAGCTAGAGCTGTCAGTCAAAAATTACAGCCTGTCCTCTCCCTGCTCTGCTGTTCTCCTTATATGGAGAGCTTGGGGATAAATGTGTCAGGTTTTGTAAACACACTGGCTGGATCTCTGTGTCCCTCCAAATCTGAATCACTAACGAGCTTCAGGAGGGTTCAAATTTGGACTTGGTCCTCTTCGGAGGAGCCCCACTTTGATTTGAACATCCTGTGAATTTTTCCAAATCAATCTGATTCAGTTTGAGATTCAGACGAATCCAAAGCACACCCCTACTAACAACAACAGTTTGTAGTAAAAGGAACAAAAAAGCAATAGCAATCCATAATACAACTAAGAAACAGTAGACAAAAAACAAATCAATAAAGCACCCAGTACACAGCCCCCGCTGCCCAGATCTGGTCCAGATGATTAGGATCAGGCTCAATCCAATCTGGTCTGTAATTGAGATCCGGAGACCCTTCTTTTTCCCCATAGACTTTCAAGTCTATGGGGAAAAGGACTCACCACCCTCCCCCCCCACTCTCCCTGCTTACCTGCTGCCTTCTCGTCGTCACTGCTGTCCGCCACTGCTGCTGCTTCCTCTCTACTGAGGTTCTCAGTAGAGAGGAAACAGTGGCAGCGGCGAAGATGAGGAGGCAGCAGGTAAGCAGGGAGAGTGGGGGGAGGCGGTGAATCTGGAAAGGCAATTGGCCTCAGATCTCCGGATTGATCTGGAATGATCCGATCTGGCCCAGAATGATCTGGACCTCCCCCGATCCAGTTTGGATCCAGAAGGTCCAGATTACCTCGATCCGCTTCGGATTCGAGATCCGGATCTGTGCACAGCCCTAAGAGACAGTTTCCTGTTTTTGTCAGGCATAAATGGAATGCTTCATATTTGTAGTATGGCACTTTAGTATATTTGAAATTAGTTTTTAAGTCTTATTTACTTACTATATTTATATATTTTCTTTCCTTCAAGGAATTCCAGGTGGCATGACTGGCCCAAGGTCACTCAGTGAGCATCATGGTTGAGTGGGGATTTGAACCAGGGTCTTCCTAGTTCTATCCCAACACTCTAACCACTACACCATACTGGCTCTCTTACGGCATGATCTATCCTCATGCATGCACAGTCAGCATGAATCTGAGCAAAATTCCCTCCCATCTCTTGGGGCACAGGGACTGGCATGAATCTGAGCAAAATTCCCTCCCATCTCTTGGTGCACAGCGAATATTGGTCTTACATGTATACATATACCTCTCATATAACCATCCAGGTTTCCCGATCTCATGGCCAGTCTAATGTTACTGTAGGCAAACATTACTGTAAAAGTGAAAATGTTGTAAGAGGAGCACTTACCAAGTTGGACATGTCACAAAATCTACTTTATTTAATGTTGCTTGTTTGTTTTTCTGTGAAATCTGTGGCTGAAGTTCTCTAAGGTTTGGAAGCTTAGAAAACTAATCTGGAAAGCCACTGGTTGGGCTACAAAAAGGTCCTTTTTTACTTGCCTGTGATCCTCAAGGAATTTTTTTTTAAATCCACTGTAATGCTGAAAGATTCTCTGAGCAGTAATTTCCTTTCTGAAAATGGGTTCTCCTGTGCTGTGCACAGTAACTTTGCTCTTTCTCTGGTCATGAGCTGATACCCATATTATAACAGGGATGCTTCCACACTAGTCCTTAGCTCTGGAATTGCCATCTTCTGTTCATTAAATTTCTGGAGAGCATCTGGTAGACTTCCATTGTTTCCTGTGTTCCCCTCTAGTGCTTATTCAGACCTGATTTGCTCAACAATAATGGAATCAAATCTGAGAGAGGGGATATGGAGAGGAAAAATACATGAGTCTTCTGATATGATTTGGGGGAGTCACTGATTGCAATGCTCTCCCCCACCCCAAATGTTGGATCTATCCTTATGGCAGTGAGCAGCAAAGTAATCACAAACCCCAGTGTGGGGTACTTGCCCCTGGGAGTGATCCACGTTCCTTCCTTCCTGGTACCATGTGTGCTGTAAGGACTGTTTCAACTCTGATGATGACATATAATATATATTCTATTTCCAGTTGAGAGGGGGAAAACAATGGCTTAGGCCTCCTCCACACGAGACGTTTAATGAGCCTTAGAGGCTCATTATAAATTTTACCTCCACACCAGCGGAGCGCAAAACGGGCGTAGAGGCGCGTTATCTCCCGGATTATGCGCATTATCGAATGCGCGTTAAATAGCGACTTTTATTTTGCGGCGGGATGTAAAGCGCGTTATGCCCATGTGTACAGTTTTTCAGTGAAGTGCATTTTCGGAGAGGTGTGAGCAGGTAGAGGGCAGGTTTTGACGAGATGGGCGGGGAGAGGGAAGGGATTTCTGGCGGGAAATTTGAAAAAAGGCCCTCGGGTTATGCGCAGCCGCGCGGGTGTGTTCACGCAACGGATTGGCTGGAGGCACAGGTGTGGTCGCGCGCCTATGCATATAAGCGCGTGCGCGCGATCCGACCGTTGACCTCATTTAACTTCGCGACGCCAGAGAGACTGCATCCTGAGTTATTTCCTCTCTACACCTTTTCCACCTAACGAAATGGCTGCTCCAGGAAGGGGAGTTTCTTGGAAAAAGGCAGAGATCCTCGACCTTCTGGACATTTTTGGGGAGCAGAAAGTTCAAGCTCAACTGAATGCCAGCCATAGGAACTTAGATGCCTATGAATCCATTGCTCAGGAAATGCAAAGAAGGGGCCATATCCGTACAGCGAAGGAGTGCAGGACCAAGGCAAAGGCAATGAGGCAGGAATATCGCAGGGTCGTGAATCATAATTCACGATCAGGGAATGATGCTGCCACCTGCCCCTTTTTTGAGGAGCTTCATAGCATTTTTCGGGGGGATGCTACTATTCAACCAAATCGCGTGGGCAGGAGTCTGAACATCCATCGTGTCCAAGCACCTGCTGCTGCTCCCCCAGTAAGTTCCCCCCTGGCTTTCCCGCTCTCAGAAGGCTCAGAAGAACTGTTCAGCAGTGAACTTCAAACAATAGATGTGGAGGACTACCTTGGAACGCCCTACTCTCCCGGAGGTACATTGATTGTAATTGCCATTTTTAAAAAAATCTCGTTCTTCCTTCTATTTCATGCCTATAGCTCACATCTGATGTTTTCCCCTTTTAGAATTCGAGACACCAGAAGATATTGGAAACGAAGAACCTGAAGGTATATACTGTTTCTTTTGTTGGGTTGGGAAGACTCTTAACTTTACAACTTAATATTGTGTTCCATGGAATAAAAAATTGTATTCTAAAATGGGGCAGGCAGATGCGGGTGAGCGGGTGGGGCAGGAGAGGGCAGGAGAGATCTCCTCTAGCTACCCAGCATTTCTCTGGTCTCTCCAGGGCGGGGGGGGGAAAAGGATAAGGAGCAGGCAGCCATTTTGAACAACCACCCCCATTTAAACAGGAGGGAGGTTTGTGATTGTGCCTATTGATGAAACCTCCTAAAAGCTCTTCTTTTTCTGCCACGGCAGGAGCCTACAGTACCACCAGTGCATCGGAATCCATTGAGCAAGCAGATTTGAGGGCCAGAAATCTCCAGCAGCATCCTGCAGCAGCAGCACCGAGTAAGTACAGGCCTAGCTAATTTCTGGGGTCAGACATCATGGAAGGAAGGGAGTTCCATTTAGGCTGGGTTTATGGGGGGGGAGGGGGAAAGGGGGCCATTGGACACAACATTGTGGTGCATGGGACCAGAAATTGTGGTCTATGGGAGGGATTCCCGCCTTTTTCTCCACAGCAGTTAAAGTTACATGAGCCCTGACCTCCTTTTCATGTGGTCAGCCTAGGCAGGCAGCCATTTTGAACACACAAACAACCCCCCCTATTTAAAATGGAGGTTTGTGATTGTGCCTATTGGAATGAAACCTCCTAATAGCTCTTCTTTTTCTTCCACGGCAGGAGCCTCCAGAAGCAGCGGTTCCACCAGTGCGTCAGAAACCAGTGAGCAAGCACATTTGAGGGCCAGAAATCTCCAGCATCCTGCACCAGCACCACCGTGTAAGTACTGGGCTAATTTCTGGGGTTCATGGGACAAGAAATTGTGGTCTATGGGAGGGATTTCAGCCTTTTTCTCTACAGCAGTTAAAGTTACATGAGCCCTGACCTCCTTTTCATGTGGTCAGCCCTGCCCTCTTTTGTATATGGTAACTGTAGTATAATACAGCCTGCAACTTTAACTGTGGTGATGAAGAGGGAATTTCACCAGGTGCTGCATGCATACAAACGGCACCGGCTGAAATTCCCTTTTCTCTACAGCAGTTAAAGTTACATGAGCCCTGACCTCCTTTTCATGTGGTCAGCCTAGGCAGGCAGCCATTTTGAACACACAAACAACCCCCCCTATTTAAAATGGAGGTTTGTGATTGTGCCTTTGGAATGAAACCTCCTAATAGCTCTTCTTTTTCTTCCACGGCAGCCTACAGAAGCAGCGGTTCCACCAGTGCGTCAGAAACCATTGAGCAAGCAGATTTGAGGGCCAGAAATCTCCAGCATCCTGCACCAGCACCACCGTGTAAGTATAGGGCTAATTTCTGGGGTGCATGGGACCAGAAATTGTGGTCTATGGAAGGGATTTCAGCCTTTTTCTCTACAGCACTTAAAAGTTACATGAGCCCTGACCTCCTTTTCATGTGGTCAGCCTAGGCAGGCAGCCATTTTGAACACACAAACAACCCCCCCCTATTTAAAATGGAGGTTTGTGATTGTGCCTTTGGAATGAAACCTCCTAATAGCTCTTGTTATTTGCTTGATAAAGTTTCAGTCAGTCCTGCAATTCTTATAAATGTGTGAAAGGACATTCTCATCTTCAGGATGAGGGTGCGAGAGAACCCATGGGACAGGCTGGACATGGAATAAATGATTTTTAAACACACTAAACTTTGCCCTTTCCCTTCAGGTACAGATGAAGGAAGGAGACATCCCATCCCAAAGGCAGCACTCTCGCCCCCACGCAGCAGGGACACAGAACGCATTCTGGAGCATGCCTCTGCACACAACGCAAACCTCTTGCAGATGCATGAGCAGATGCATGCGCAGATGTTGCAGAGAAATGACCAGATGTTGGAATACTTGAAAACAGAAGATGCAAGGGACCAAAGAAATCAAGATGCCCTTCTCAGAATTCTAGAAAGACAATGTGTCACGATGGAGAAGATGGTGACGGTGGTGCAACAGGAAGAACCGGGAACATCAACACATACAGCCAACCCATCATCTGCTAGCCATGGAAAACGCCAGCCAATAAAAAGACGGTTGGCTATTGACAGTATGGAGGGGACCAGCTCTAAGCCAAATGACTTAGGTGGGGACTCAGGAGAGGGTGAGGGGAGAAAATGCCTGGCTAAGAAGAAACGTAAAGTGAAGGTGCAACAACCCCAGTTAGTGGGCACTTGTCCTAGGTCTGCCCAGTTGCAAAATCCCCAGAATGACATTTTAACCAAAGACTTGGACGAATCACTGCTCCCGTGCTCCCATACAGTACTCCCACAGCGCTCATCATCACCACTTCAAGGTGAGCCAAGCATAAAGCGCACGGCACGGGAGGTAAAAAAACCCTTAAAGTTCTCCCCTTAGAATACATGTTTTATGTTATTGTTAATAATTTGCTGTTAATTATGGGTTTTTTTGCTGTTATTTATGTAATTGTTATGTTATTTGCTGTTAATTATGGTATTTTTTGCTGTTATTTATGTAATTGTTATGTTATTTGCTGTTAATTATGGTATTTTTTGCTGTTATTTATGTAATTGTTATGTTATTTGCTGTTAATTATGGTATTTTTTGCTGTTATTTATGTAATTGTTATGTAATTTGCTGTTAATTATGGTATTTTTTGCTGTTATTTATGTTGTATTTAACCATTAAAATATAGTTTTCATATCTCACTGTGTGGTTGGGACTGTGCTTCCTATCTATTATTAAAACAGTTAGGCATCCCTCCTTAATACTGCACCAACCTGAAAATGCTAAGGAAAACCAAAACAATGTTTTAGTAACAAAAATAAAGATTTAGTTTTTTAAACAAATATTATTTTCAACTATTTACAATATTTTTTTCAACTATTTACAATTTATTGAGGATCTTGTCCAACTTTTCCTCCATGGAGGACATGCGATTCTGCATGCCTCCAACGGCTGCCTCAAGCCTCTCCAGCCACTCCTGAGTGGGAACTGCATGGGATGGTAAGAAATTTTTTTTGTTTAAAATCATATAATATAACCAACAGAAAAACAGTTCAAGATGTACTACTCAATGACATTGGCTATTCAATGCGATTCAATTTACAGGAATGTGAATATAGTTTTTCTTTTTTTAATTAAAAATTTAAACCATTAGTCCTGTACTGTACAATAGGGTGACCACATAAAATCCAGGTCGGTTAAACTGTTGTGATGAAGAGGGGATTTCACCAGGAACTAATTGCATACAAATGACACTGGCTGAAATTCCCTTTTCTCTACAACTGTTACAGATACAGGAGCCCTGACCTGGATTTTATATGCTCAATGTACTCTACATTATACAAAGCAATGGAACTTCTATTACCTGCTGGAGACACAGCAGCAGGTGAGACAGGTGGGGGTGCATCCTCCTCTTCCTCCTCTTCCTGCACCTCCTCCTCCACCTCCTCCGCAGACGGTGACGGCAATGGCGATGGACTGAGTATCCCTTCAAAATTGGAAAAAAAATGTTATTTTAAGTTTCTATCATGGTGTTCCCCGCCTCGATCCATTGGGAGAGTCTGTTAATTAATAAATAAATAAATACATATATCATTACAATTATTAATATTAATAATATTATTAAAGTACGCTGGGCAAAAATAGTATTCCTAATTAATCTGGCTTGCATTTAACTTACGTGCCCTTCTGCGGAGGGTCATCCGAGGAGGAGAAGGAGGAGGAGGAGAAGGAGGAGGAGAAGTCCCCCCAACCTCCTCCACTTCCGGAGAAGGCGCTGCCTCCTCCGCCGTCCTGTTTTGTGCTAAGAAAAAGAGGGAAAAAGGGAAATAACATTAAAATGTGGAAGGGGTCCCTGAAGGGCATCTAGTCCCACCCCACCCAAGATGAATGCTGGAATCCACCTTAAAGCCTCATTGTGTGAGGGGTCATTGTTTTTGGGGCATTCCCCCCCCCCCCCAACCTGCACATCCACCAGAGAATACACAATGAGCAGTGGGCAGAATCACCAGCACACAGGGCTCCTGAAGGGCATCTAGTCCCACCCCACCCAAGATGAATGCTGGAATCCACCTTAAAGCCTCATTGTGTGAGGGGTCATTGTTTTTGGGGCATTCCCCCCCCCAACCTGCACATCCACCAGAGAATACACAATGAGCAGTGGGCAGAATCACCAGCACACAGGGCTCCTGAAGGGCATCTAGTCCCACCCCACCCAAGATGAATGCTGGAATCCACCTTAAAGCCTCATTGTGTGAGGGGTCATTGTTTTTGGGGTCCCCCCCCAACCTGCACATCCACCAGAGAATATACAATGAGCAGTGGGCAGAATGCTAATGCACTCACTCACCTGCGGTCAGCCTCTCCTCAGGGCTTGGTCTCCCTGCCTTCCGCCACAGCTCCCTGAATTCATTGAAGTAGGGGGGCCGCTGGCGAAAGGGGGGATGCTCTCCGTGGGCACTAATGGCCCGAAAAAACCCACCCTTGATATACTTAAACTTCGTCCTGCACTGCAGGGCAGTGCGGACGAAGTTTTGCTGGCGCAGAGCAGCAGCCGCCCTCCTAAACAGCCTCATAGTTGGGAGGCTGCTGCTCCGCACAATCCTTCCCACGAGGGAGGATTGGAGGAGGAAGGCCAACAATATGCGGACCTCCGCATCGCTCTAATACCTCCCTCTCGGCATCTTGAAGGATTGTGAGGAAGTGTAGGCCTCACTTCCGGTTTGCGATGTTTCCGCGGACCGGTTTAGCGGTTGCGCGCATGCGCGCGGAACCGTCAAACCACCATTCCTGAACAGCGCGTAAGTGATTAAACACTGTCGCGTTTGTTCGGAGCAGTGGGAAAGTTACCAGATGTGTTTTGGGTGTCCTGAATGTACCTTTGGCTGTCCTGAACTGAAAACATGAGAATATTATTGACTAGATTGTAGTATGTTATTCTCTCGAAAACAACCCTGTGAGGTAGGCACGGGCTGTGGTCCTGTTACTTGCCCTTCTGCAATGTTCACTGTACTGCATATGTGTGTTGGGTTACCTGAAGTCTTATTGTCTAGGAATACTACTATCAACATTGTTTGAAAGTTGTAGGAACATATTTTATTTAGGATAAGCATTTTTAAAATAAGCATTTTTAATATGGCAACAACAATTTCAGCATAGAAAATAAAATTTACAGCAAACAGCATTTACAACAGCATTTAAGTTGACATTGAAAGACACATAGTTGAAAGTCACATTATTATGAACATCTCATCTCAAAACAATATCTAATTAGTAACAGCAATGTAAAAGAAAAATCAACAAAGAACATAAAATGAACAGCATTTGAAACAGCATTGCATTACACATTGAAAGAAACATACGTTACTTTAAACTCACATAATGAATATCTCAAAACAGCAATGAAAAAGCAAAATCAACATAGAAAATAAAATTCACATATTCTAAAGGGATGGTCTATCAGTAGTCTCATTTCCTAATGCTGCTTCTTCTTGAGGAAAAAAGGAAAAAACACAGTCAGTGCTGCCTGAAGCGGGACTTTTGGCTTTGGCTTGAAGAATGAATGATCCAGAAAAAGGAAGCGGTTGCCTTCTGGTCTGGTCACATCACAGCGGTTCCACACGACACCATCTTTGATCCCCTGCAGTTCTCTCTATGCTATGTTCTAAGGGAAATTTAGAGATGGATTGTTTTAGCATAGGATGTAATAACAATATCCCACCCTCTACACATTCATTCATTCATTCATTCATTCTCAGGCCATGAAGCCTTTATGCGGAAACTTTCCTTATTTGTTTATGCACTTTCCTTATTTGTTTATGCTTCTAGCAGGTATTGACACATGGTTCCTTCCTGTGACTTGCTGAAATAGAGTAAATAGAGTAAAAGTTAGGGAAAACATGGCTTACACAAGTTTGGCACAGGGTTTTGGCACTGAACACTCACCTCCCTAAGGGTTCTGCCCACGCAGAGACCAAAGCATGCCTCTTAAGGCATCTCTGACCTTTTCCCCAGCAGCCTTTTCTTGAATTTCCTCATGTGCCATTGGCAGCGGGGCACCCAGGGTTGCCAGTTCAATTTGCCTTGCTTCTGGGAGATCCAATTCAACATCATGTCCTTGACTTTCACAAATGTTGTGCAGAATGACACAGGCAGATATCACTGAAATGATGTTTTCTTCAGCGAGTTCTATCCTGGATGACAGGCATCTCCACCGTGCTTTTAACCTTCCAAAGGCACATTCAACAACATTCCGCGCCCGTGACAGACAGTGGTTGAAATGTTGCTTTTGCTGGTCCAGGGCTCCACCGTAAGGTTTCATCAGCCACTTCCGAATGGGGTAAGCGGAATCAGCCACCACCAGTGGAGGAATCTGCACGTCATTAACAGTAATGGTAGGGTTCCCTGGGATGAAGACACCAGCTTCCATGGCCTCAAAGAGTGCAGAGTTCCTGAAGACATGGGCATCGTGATTTCTCCCACTCCAACCTATTTCCACATCCATGAATCGCCCACGGTGGTTCACTGTGCCTTGAAGGAGCATGGAAAAAAAGCGTTTCCGGTTTATGTAGTCAGGGCCTTGCCTAGGAGGACAGGCAATTTCAATGTGACATCCATCTGTGGCTGCAACACAATGAAAGAAGCCCAGTTTGGAAAATCCACTCATGATCTGAGAGAGAAAACATAAATAATGGAAAATAAATCATTATTGCTTCACCGGCTGGCATGCTTGAGATACAATGATCAAGTTCCATTAGGCCACCTATATAACAGCCTAGTCCATCTTTTCCTATCCCAAATAATAAAAAACAAGACTCACCTCTGGAACATTGCCAAGGCAAACTGTTTGTCTCAGAAGCGCATGCTCCATGGCTAGGCAGACCTCCACAACGATCATGGCTGCCGTTGTTCTACCGATCCCAAATTGCTGAGCCACCACCCGGTAACCACCAGGATTTGCTAGCCTCCATATACAGATGGCCACGCACTTCACCATTGGAATGGCTTCCCTCATGTTCGTATTGCGACGTTCAAGAAATGGCCGAAGATGGTCTGCAATCTTGAAAAGGGTCGCTCTGGTCATCCTAAAGTGCTCTAGCCACTGCTCATCACCCCAGAGGGCTAGAACATCGTTTTCCCACCAGTCACGACTCCTGGGGAAGCACCACCATCTTCTTGGTCTCTGTTGTTTCATCAAAGGAACATATAATAAATTCTCTTGGAGCCTATCTTGTTGGAGCCTTAAAAGATATGAGTTGTTCTCTTGGAGCATTCTCATGATGATTCGTCTTCTTCTTCTTCTCCGTTGAATCGTTCTCCTTAGGCAAGTCAATGTAAAATGCATATTTGCGATCATAAGTTGAATTGCATACACGAGGGAACGAGAAATCGAGGTAGGAGCCATATCGCCTTCTCTTCCCGTCCAGCTCAAAATGGCGTTTCAGAAAGAGAAAAGGGGAACCAAACTTGCTTCTCTGGTGTCGCCTAGGTAAATGAACTCAACGGTCGACGAAACTCAGATCACGTGCTTGTATGCATATGCTCACGCGCGAAGGTGCGCGTAACCTGAAGGCATTTTTTCCCCCCGCTCAGCTCTGCCCTCTCCCCCCCTCCCATCTCGTTGCCGGGCAACCCGAAATTACGTAGGCAGGCAGGTACATTCCTGTGGGTGGAGTACAGGAAGGGAGGGCTGGGAAAGGGGTTGGCTCTGATCACGTGCTTGTATGCATATGCACGCGTGCGAAGGTGCGCGTAACCTGAAGGCATTTTTCCCCCCCCCGGTCAGCTCTGCCCTCTCCCCCCCTCCCATCTCGTTGCCAGGCAACCCGAAATTACGTAGGCAGGCAGGTACATTCCTGTGGGTGGAGTACAGGAAGGGAGGGCTGGGAAAGGGGTTGGCTTTAGGTAAAAAGCGAATTAAAATGTCTGTTTCCTCCTCCCGAAGCCCCGCATGTGAACAATTAAAACGCGCGTCGGAGAAAAGCGATAATGCGCTTCAACGCCTCTCGCTGCCTCCCGTGCAGAGGGATGAGGCGTAAATGCGCCTCCGCGATAGTGCGCATAATCCCACAAACGGGCGCAAAAGCGCATCCTTGTGGAGGGGGCCTTAGCAGCATCCTAAAAAACTTTGGGTGCTTCCAGACACAGGACTCCAAGCAATCCAAAGGCATTGTGCAGCTATTCATTCATTTCTTCTTGAACTGTTTTTTTTTTTTTTTGGTGGTAATTAAAAAGATAGGGAAAGCACTAGGAAAATACAGGACTACAAATTGAAGATACTGTTGTCTGGACACACAGACACACACGTAAGGCAATGCAATCGTGCAATGCAATCGCACAAGGCAATAACTCAATTAAAGTCTTACCTGGAAGCATCCTGAGAGTTCTTCAGACAGCGGGGGAAACTGCATTTTCCTCCCGTTGCTTTGCCTCATGCTATTGTCCCACAATAGGGACAAGCAGCTTCCTCGTCCTTCACATGCTGAAGAAAGAGGAAGTAAACAAAGATCATGTGGCCCATTGAAGTGGGCACACAGCAGGAAATGGCAGCACATTTTGCTGTTGGAGGAAAAATCGGATTTTCCTGGATCTTTTTTTTTAATGGGAAAACATCCAGAAGCAGCAAGAGGCGTGCGGAAGGTGGATGGTGTCGTGAAAAAGACCTGTGAAAATCTGTGAGTGCCCAGTAACGAACATGCTATAAAATGCTCATCTGATGATCCACTTAGTGTTTTCCACAATATTTCCACATTTTCTTCTCACTCCCCCCACTCAATTCTGGACCTGTCAAAGAACGTTTTGCTTTAAAAACAAAACAAAACATGTGAATAGATCAAGGTTTCTGCATCCCCCACCCCAAAAGCTAGCTTCAATAAATGGATACAGTTCATAGAAATTAAAACAACATATTTTGAACCCGAAACTTCCCTTTTCTTACTGCAATATTGGTGTTCGTTTGGCATCAACATATGTGTAGCTCTGGTTACTTCAAGGGACCTCATGTGAATCAGAGCGGAGTCTCATTCTACTCAACTATGCACATTTCCCCATGCGTTCTACCACACATTTACCGCATGTCTGCATTAATAAGAGGTAAAATTCTCCTTCCCATTCGGCTGGATGATACAGATGACCAAGTAGTCTTGGGCTGGAGTATTCATGATGGGTTAGTTTGCTTGGTCATATGGACTCCCTAACTGTACCTGGTGAATCCTGAACCTAATACAGTACCTAAACTTCCGCTGCCTGAATGCATTATTTAGAGAACAGTACAAACATTTGTTAACTGCCCTTCATTCCTACAGTTCTTTCAGGATTATGTTGAAATACCTCTAAAGGAAGTGCCACACTTTTCCTAACTTATGACTGATATGTTTTTAGAAAGCTCATTTTATATATACCCTAATTAAAAAGTATTGTGCTAGGCTTTTTTGCAAAGCATCTAGGGAACTAATATGGCGAGAGATAATAATGGGCTGCATAGTCCCTTGTTAAGTGCTACAGTCTGTTTGGGGATTCTGCCTGTGTAATAGAGTAGGAATCTCCTTCTCTGCCTTGTTGGTCTTGGGCCAGAAATGTAGGGGTAAAACAAACACCAAGGGGAAAGTGGGCAGGAAATGGGAATAGATGAATTTTCACTCTGCTGTGTTCACGACCCATGACGTGTATGCTACGCAAGCCAACAGAGGGGCATCGACTCTTAGCACTGAGAAATGACAGCTCTTTTTGAGAATGAGAAGAAACTATTAGAGGAGCTGTACTATGTGGGACATCCTCCAAGTGACGTGTCTCCTGGGATGCTCAAGTCAGGGATATGCAAATCAGCAAAGCCCTGAGCTTGTTGAGGTTCTCCGGACCACCTTGAAGCTTGTTCCAGCTCATGTCTGTATCAGATTGTGAGCTCAGTTTTATTATTTTCATATGACAATTCATGCATACTTTTGTGTGCAGTTGTGCCAATTTTGGAAAGGAATGCATTTTTTTTCTCCCACTGAGTTCTCCAACATCAAGCTATGTTGGGTTTTGTGTCCTCCCAACCAAGCTTGATGGCTTTTGTGGGATGGATTCTTACATGCACTTGACTAGGGATGTATGAGAATTTCATTTCCTCCATTCACAACTCTGAACGCAAACAGCAGCACAATTTTCCAGAAAACCTGGCAAATTCCTGAACTTGTGTTTACCTTCACACTTTAGCCTATGGGGAAAATGAGCACATTTTCAGTGTGTACGTCTAAAATGTGTACGTTTTGGTTTGAAAAGGGAAAAAAACACCTCCTCACATTTGGGAAAGGGAATGAGATGAACTGAGCTCAGAGATGAAAATAGCAGAATCTGGATGAGCTTGAACCTCACTGGTTCTCCCATCCCTTCATTTGTGGTTTTTGTGGTTGTTGTCTTTGATCCAACAACTTCTAGCAGATCATTCATTGACATGTTTGTCAGATTATGTCAACAACAATAACAATTTGTAATCCAGTCTTATGTGTGTTTATCTGGTAGTACATTCCATTGAGTTCAGTGAGCCTTAGTCCTACGTAAGGGTGCATAGCACTGCAGCCTTAATTTCTAGGGTAAAGCTCTCTCCATTTTGAGATACAACAACATCATGCCTCTCAAAGTATACAATCAGAAAGACCGATGAGGTTGTCATTGGAGGCATGTGACTGCCCTTGATGTGCTCATGTGCAATCTGTGTAGAGAAATACAAAGTTCAAGCATATTAGCTGCACAGACACATTTATCTTTGATTTCTGAGCAGACTACATCTGAGCACACATAATACTGAGGAACTTGGATTAATAAACCAGGATATGCTTGAGCTGCCCCATCACTCCTGCCTTTTTGAATCACATGCTTAAATCCACATGTAGCTTGACTCTGTTTTTTCCCATTGCTTTGAGTACAGCTCATAGTTAACGTTTAGGTGCTTGGACTCCAATATCAGGTTGCTGATGCCTTTTTCTGCCTGTCTAACCACAACTTGTCTTAATTATAATGTTTCAGTAATGTAGCTGCCCACATTATATATATAATACACTCCTTTTTAAAAACAACGGCGGTGGAAAATTGTAGGACACTTGTGAATAGCCAGGTAAAGAGTCACAGCACAAGTGTTGGCTCTGCTGACAATGTCCATGAACGACAAGAATCAATGAACTAGAAGGGGAAGAAGAGTGAACCATTTCAGGGGTGGGACCATCTTAATACTTGGGGAGTTTCATAATGAGACAGGTGGCCCTTTAGATAACCAGGTCCTAAACTGATTAGCGCTTTAAAGCTCAAAACTAGGGATGTGCACTGACCCCCAGGATCGGATTGGATAGCGGATCGGAATCGGACCTGGGGGGGCAGATCGGATTGGAGGCCAGGCGGATCGGATCGGATTCCGATCCGTGGATCGGATTTTCGATCCGGTTCGGACACCATTTTGAATGCATTTCCCCATAGTGTAGTATTGTGTTACAAAAATGCCTATAACTTTTTCATTTTTAAATATAGAAGGATGAAACTTGGGAACTTTGTAGATGGATTAGGGGTTGTTATCTGGGAGAAATTTCAGAACGATTGGTACAGGCATTTGGGGGCAATTAATTTTTTAATAAATTAATTGCCCCAAAATGCCTATAACTTTTTCATTTTTAAAGTTACACACATGAAACGTTGCCACATTGTAGGGGGTACATTGGGACCCATGTGTTTTAAATTTCAGAAACATAGGTGCTTGTCTGGTGTGGCAATTAATTTTAGAAAAATGGGTAGTAGTGGGGTAAATACAGTTACGGCTCCCACTTTTTTTATTTTTAAAGATATAAACAGGAAACTTGGGCACATTACAGGGAACACTTGGCTTGATATGTGTGTGAAATTTTAGAAACATAGGTGCTTGCCTTGTGTGGCAATTCAGTTTTGAAACATTGAGGGAAGAAACACCTATAACTTTTTCATTTTTAAAGTTACACACATGAAACTTTGCCACATGGTAGGTGGGTTAGGGGTAGTTGTTATCTGTCAGAAATTTCAGAATGATAGGTCCAGGCATTTGATGACTATGGATTTTTTAGATTAAAAGTTACAAAAGTTTTTCCACAGAAGCTTGGGCTGTTGCATCCCCCTCCCCTGCCTCCCCCTCCCCTGCCTCCCCCTCCCTCTTTTATCTGTCAAAACTCCATGTTGTTGTAAACGCAATGTTGGGGACTCGGTGAGGTTCTCCTTGAGGGAGGACCCAGAGTCCCGTGGCTTGTGCAAGGAGGGTGGCTTGCTCTCCTCGCAGGTGATAGGATCTGGAAGGCAGCAACAGCAGGCAGGCAGGAATGCAGGCGGGCATGGCAAAATCCAACGTTGGGGACTCGGTGAGGTTCTCCTTGAGGGAGGACCCAGAGTCCCGTGGCTTGTGCAAGGAGGGCGGCTTGCTCTCCTCGCAGGTGGTAGGATCTGGAAGGCAGCAACAACAGGCAGGCAGGAAGGCAGGCGGGCATGGCAAAGTCCAACGTTGGGGACTCGGTGAGGTTCTCCTTGAGGGAGGACCCAGAGTCCCGTGGCTTGTGCAAGGAGGGCGGCTTGCTCTCCTCGCAGGTGATAGGATCTGGAAGGCAGCAACAGCAGGCAGGCATTCAATGGGCGAATTCACTCCTTTCTGGGCCACTGTGGCAGAGAGAGTTCCATAGGCTGCAAAAGAAGAAGGGAAAAAATGAATATTAGATAAATACTTTATTACTGCAAAAGAAGAAGGGAAAATAAAGATTTGTAAAGAAGGCAAGGCCTAGTCTCCCCCGGCCACACCCTTCTTGTTTGTTACTCCCAATCCTCCTTCTCCTCTCCCTTTCTTAATCACTCGTTTGAGCCTTTTGTTAGAGTGATTGGCTATCCTTTTGTGTCTGGCACAGCTGTCCACAGATCACAGAGCCATTACTGGAGCATTAGAGAATTACCATTTGTTTTGTCCTTGGGTTTTTGTTATCTCCTAATCAATAATCACCCTACTTTAGGGTGACCAGATCCAGGTCAGGGCTCCTGTAACTTTAACAGTTGTAGAGAAAAGGGAATTTCAGCCAGTATCATTTGTATGCAATTAGTTCCTGGTGAAATCCCCTCTTCATCACAACAGTTAAAGGTGCAGGGGCCCTGCCTTCTTTTCTATATGGTCACTCTGCCTGCACCTTTAACTGTTGTGAGGAAGAGGGAATTTCAGCAGGAACTAATTGCATACAACATGACACTGGCTGAAATTCCCTTTGCTCTACAACTGTTAAAGTTATAGGAGCCCTGACCTGGATTTTTATCTGTTCAGCCTACCCTACTTCACATACAGTGAAACCTTCACTACATACTACTTTAACAACTAGCTCTCAGACTGCCCCTTACCTGAGTCATGCGGGCGACGTGGTTCGATGGGCCACCTCCAGGCGGCCTCCAGGCGGGAAGATGGTCAGTCAGGATTCCCATCTCTCCTGGGCACTGTGGCGAAGAGTTCCATAGGCTGCAAAAGAACAAGGGGAAAAAAGAATGAATATGAGATGAACACTTAAACACAACTGGCTCCCTCCCACCCAGGACTGGCCTCTTGGCCGTTCCTGAGTGCCCATGCCCCAGTAGGCACACGGGGCTGCCTGCTTGCTTACTCATAGGTAAGCTCTCTGACAGCCTCTTACCTGAGTCGTGCTGTCGAATTGGCAAAGTCCAAACAGCAACATTGGGTGGGCGAGTCCCATGGCTTGTGCAAGGCTCTCCTCGCAGGAAGGATCTGGAAGGCAGCGGGCAGTGTTGCATAAATTATGCTATTCCCAAGTGTCCAAAGTCCAGATATGAAACACTTGACGAAAGACTTCCTGAAGCTTTGGAAACTAATATATTATTCTGCGCAGAATAGGTGACCTCCGGACGCTAACGCTGCTTTCCAGAGTCACACCACACCAAGGTTCAAACAAAGCTTTTGTACTCCAAAAGTTACACATCATCAGCCCTCATCCCATTGGTTTATAACCCCAGTGGCATCATTTGGCCAACTCTATTTTACTCTTGAGTAGTCCCTAGTAGTGGCCAGATGTGGCGTTGCATTGCCATGTGCTATTTTACTTGTACCCAGAGATGCTTTGCAATGTTTTCCACAGAAGCTTGGGCTGTTGCATCCCCCTCCCCTGCCTCCCCCTCCCCTGCCTCCCCCTCCCTCTTTTATCTGTCAAAACTCCATGTTGTTGTAAACGCAATGTTGGGGACTCGGTGAGGTTCTCCTTGAGGGAGGACCCAGAGTCCCGTGGCCACGGTCACATCTGGATGAGTTACAATGGAGGCTGACCTGGAGAAGAAGGAGCAATGGCAATATTGACAAGCTCCTAGCTCTTGCGCCGCTAAATCACTTGCAAGCAACTTGACTTTTGCAGAAATGGATACAATGGGCAGGCAGTGGGGAATGGGGCTTTGGGGTGCTGTGTGTGGATGGTTTGGGTGTGTGTATCAGTGAACACATGTAGGATGCGTGTAAGATGCGTGTAAGATGCATGTCAGGGGAAATGGACATGTTTTGGGGTGCAAATCATAGATCTGTTCAGATTTTTACAATAGTCCCTCTTCAAGGCTCTCCTTAATTGAAGGGGCTGGTTGTCCCTCTAACTGGCTCTCCCATACCTGCATGTCTTGTAGGCAGCCGTCAAAGAAGTTGTACAATGGAAACAGCAACCAGCAATGATACAGAAGCATATAGCCAGAAAAACAGTCATTCTCACATAACAGCTTCTACTCTAATCTACTGGGGGTCGCTTGTAAGCATATTTCCTACATATCAACCACAACCTGTGTGTTGATCTGTGTTTTTCTATCAAAGTCACCAGGGTTTGAGAAGTTAAATACCTGTGACTTTGGAAAGAGTGTTCTTAATTATCACAATCTTACCATATTTTTCCATCAGCAATCATAACTATTCACTTTCAAGAACCCATTACATTTCTACAAAGCAGGTTCCCACAAATTTTCCAGTCTCCTTCTGCAATTAGCACACACACTCCCCTTTAGGAGTGTGGGTCAGTCTCATTCTTCTTCCAATAACTTATCAGTTAGTAAGGCTATCAAGTTGATGGGGTGGGCCACAAAAGGCAGCCCTCCTGTGTGTGTGACAAAGGGGCCATTTCACAGGCCAAACAGGTGTTGTTGGTCTAGATTTTTGTGAAGTTTACAATAAGTTTCACAAACTGGTTCTCGTTCAGAGCTTCTCAGAGGGAGATCTAAACCAAAATCCCTCCCCCCGAGTGACACAGAAACCATATCAAGTTCATGGCCCTTGCTTTTGCTTGAACAACAGCTTTAGGTCCGAATTACTTTTCTTCACCGACCACTCTTCTTTGACTGGTGCTGTGTTGGCCTGGATTGTTGGTGGAGCTCTGTTGACACACGAGTAATGGGTCCACCTCTTTCTTCCAGCAACTTTAACAGCAGAGTTGGAAATCAGCAAAACTTGGTACAGCCCTCTTTATTTCTCAGCAAGAGGCTCGTCTTTCCAAGTTCGAATTAGGACCCAATCGCCTGGATTGAATGGGTGTGCAGGCACGTCCAAGGGCAGTCTTTGGAAAGGCACCACATACCTATGCAAGGTGGATAAAATCTTGCTCTTGTATCTCCTGACAACCTATCTCTAAATTAACATTTTCAGCTACGGTCAGAGGCAGGATGCAAGGCTGCCTCCCATATACAGTTTCAAAAGGTGACAATTTAGACCTATCCCTGGGGGTGCACCTGATTCGCATAAGGGCAAGAAGCAGTGCTTGTGGCCATTTCAACCCCATAGCTAGTTTCGTTAGGGCTGTTTTTAGAGTCCTGTTCATCTTTTCTACTTGACCACTGGCTTGTGGTCTCCAGGGCGAGTGGAGAACCTATTCTATTCCCAGGGCTATCAACACTTCACGAACTACCTGTGCAATAAAGTGTGATCTTTGATCAGACTGTATCACCTCAGGCACCAGGAAACGGGGAATGATTTCTTTCAAGAGGACTTTGGCTGTGGCCTGTGCCGTGGCCTTCCTTGTGCAAATGCTCCCACCCACCCCTTGAGCTGGCCTACGATTGCTAGCAAGTATTTGTACCCGAGGGCTGGCATCAGCTCAGCAAAGTCAATTTGAAATCTTTGAAATGGGTAGAAGGCTCATGGCCGGCCACCTGTAGGTTGGGGATGAGAGTGTCCCTTTGGGTTGGTTTTCTGACAAGTGGGGCAATTTGCCACAGCTCTATGCGTTTCAACATACAGTCCTGGTGCCACCACTTCCCGTGTCATTAAGTCTCCCAGAGCACTCCCTTCCAGGTGAGTGCTTTGGTGTAAGGCTGGATCAACAGAGGTCTTGGCAACACTACTTTTTCTCCTGGAAGAACCCACCATCTTTCTGAAGTCTTTGTTGCTTGGCACTCTTTGGCGACTGCTGCTTCTTTTGTTGAGTAAACTGGTGTTGTCTCTTTCCACTTGACCGGTAGGAGATTCAGCTGCTTTGCTGGTTCTGGCTCCAATCCCTCTATAGCTGCCTCTTCGTCTGCCAGTCGGTCCCTTTTCTTTCTTCTGGGCAACTGCTTTTTCTATGCGCACGGACATGCATCACTGATACTCGAAGTGGCTTCTTTCATGCTTCCAGCAGTCTTTCAATCTGTGGTCCATTGGCGATCTTCTGTCCTGATGAAACCTCTCTCTCTCTCTATAGCATCTCATGCCCTCTGCATGTTCTAGGGCTTTCGCAAGTGCTGTCAACTCTGCAGCTTGCACTGACCAGCTGGTTGGAAGTCTTTCTTTAAAGTTTCTCCTTTCAGGACTACTACAGCACAACCTGTGTAGCACTTGCCTCCTATGACACAACTGGGTCCGTCCACGTACATCTCTACTTCTGCTGAGGCAAATCTTACAGGTCTGGTTGTGCGATTGTCACTTGCTCTAAGACTTCCACATAGTCATGTTCTATCGTTCCTTCTACTGGCATGAGGGTTGCTGGGTTCAGGATGTTGCTGAGTTTGAAGGTCAGTCCCGGTGTCCCTAGCATAGCTATTTCATAGCGGGACTGTCTGCTGGGATTCAGAGGTTTCTCTCCAACTGTGCCTAAAATTTGGGTGGCATCATGTGGGACATGTACCTCGATGTCTCCTCCCATTCTTTGAGTCAGCACTCCCAAAGCTATGCCTTTCTGGAGGTGACATCAAAGCCTTCTTCAATTCAAGGAAAGCCTTCTCCATGATTGGTGTCCATTTCCAATAGCAGATCTCTTTTTTTCAGGGAGTCATACAAAGGTTGGGCCTTGTCTCCATATTCAGGAATCCATAGCCTGCAGAACCCAGTCAGTCCAAGAAATGCCCCAAAGCTTTTGGGTTCTCTGGTCTGGGGACTCCTTGGATAGCCTTGACTCTTTCATGATCTCATGTCCAAGGAAGGTGACTTTCTGTTGGCAAACTTGTGCTTTTTCTTTTGACACCTTGTATCTTTTCTCTCCTAGTTCTTTCAGGAGAGAAATGGTGGCATTTTTGCACTTGTGACAGTCTTTGTCTTATTCCTTGAGTCGTCAGTGTACTGCAGCAACTTTGCCTCTGGGTGGCGCTTGCTCTAAGAGGTGAATCAAAACATGATCTTCTTTTGCTGTCTGTTCAGCACTTTTCTCAAAAATGGCCATCTGATAGAGCCATGTTGTTTGGATAACTCTACTATCATTTTTCTTCTTTCTAAGTAGATTTGTGCTTGCAATTTTGCTACCAGATCACAACCAAGCAGGGTGACTGGGCACTTTTCTGACACCAAGAATTCGTGTTTCAGCTTTGCTATCCCCACCTTTGTGATGAGGGGATATGTGCTGAACACATGAAATACTTCTCCCTCTATTCACATCCTCTTCCTCCACTTGGGGCAACATTGAGTATGTTGCTCCCCGTGCCAACCGATCCCTGGATTTTTTTCACTCCCTGCCTCTATTTTGACCAACGGATCCTCTTCAATTGCTGTCAGCAACTGGGTCGTGGGGGCAATGGATCCGGGCCACCTTCAGCTTCTTCTCTATCACTGGAGGAACCAACATTCTGGCTCTTCTCTCTTTCTACTCCTTCGCCTTCTTTCAGTCATCCAGGGGGCCTTGGCTTCCCCCTCTGTCAGTTTTCTAACCCAGTTCTTGCTTGAGCTAGTAGACTTTAGTTTGATCCACCTTGTGCACTGAAGCAGCCATTCCATGTAAAATCAGCCTGTGGTAGCATTCCAGTCTTGCTCTGCCATCTAGGGTATGCGGTTCCCAGTTTGGAATGCTGCGTGGCACAGCCAATGTTGCTGTTGGAACGCTTGGGTCCGGTTTCTTTTCCCCAAACTCTCTTTTGGTTGCTGCTTCCTGCGAGTGGAGGTGCTGGGGAGATAATTCTTTGGCTCCATGCAGCTTGTCTAGAGCATTGCTAGCTTCCTGAAGGACCTTTGCTATAACCAGGGTGTCCTCTTGGCTATTCACTCCCAATTGCTCATTATGGAGCCCATGGATCTCCAAAGCTAGCAATGGGTTGGTTGCGCTCGGCGCAGCAAGGCTTCCTCGCACACGCCCTTGTGTCCTAGCAAGATCCAACCACTGGGGGGGGGTCATTGCAGCTTGCTCCTTGCCATCCTGGATTTAAAGCTGGCTGGACTGCTGCCACATGGCTCACTAGCCCACCAGATGTTTGGGGTGTAGGGCTTGCCTGCGGTTGCTGGTATGATTAGAACCCAGGGCTTTCTAAAGCGGCAAGGCTGCTTGGCTCTGGCTGGCCAATGCTAGAAAACGTTTTGCCCACCTGATCTGGGTAGGGGCTGAGCATTCCTCTCAGGCGGAAGGGGTTGCTGAGGAGGAAGGGGGAAGTGTTGCTGTTGCGGCCAGGGCTCACAGCTGCTTGGCTCACCTGGGCCACATGCTGTTGGGCCTCCAGGGCCTCCGGAGGGGGTTGGGGAAAATCCCGGGTTGCCTGAGCTGCTGGGCTGGGCACCCCAGGAGGGGGGGCTTGTGCCACGGATTGTTGTGGTGGAAGGGGCACCTGGACAAGCATGGGGGCGTAGGGAGGGGGTAAGTCGTCCCATCCCTTCCCCTCTCAGTTCCCCACCACCAAGCCCATAGACTTCAACTCTTAAAACTGCTTGGGGAGAGAGCAGGGCTTGTGCAGCGAGGCTTGCTTTTGAGCATTGCTGGGGGCTGACAGGATCCAGCCATTGGGATGGATCTCTCTGTGCTGCTCCTTGCCAGCCCGGGTTGTAAGCTGGCTGGCCAGGGACTTCTTTTGGATACCCCACGGCTAGAGTAGTTTCCTGACCAGCGCTTTCTCAGAAAAATGGCCCCTCTTGGGCAATTGTTGGCAGGGGCAAATGGGAAAAATGGGGCAGGAGGGGCTGCTGCGGGGACTGTTGGGGCACCTGGGCGGGGTTTGGGGTGAAAGGAGGGGGGAATCTCTTCCCATCCCTCCCTTCCATCTAGTCCGTGCCTCTGACCGTGTCACCATTGCTTTACACGAGTGTAATTTACACTTCTGAAGCTATAAGGACTGGGAGGCTGAATATCTTGCGCCTGCGATATTCAGCTTTCTCCCCCCCCCCCCATCTAATTCATATAACAATACAAAAAATATACAATAGCTTTTAAACATCCCTCCTTTCTCAAGGAGGGAGGAATCTCTCTTTCCCCCACTGGGGTCTACTTTTAAACTGCTCCCAACTATGTATCAATGTAAGGCAATTGATCCCACATCCTCATTTCAATAACATAGTCATGCACATTTCTCACCACTTTCAGATCCCAAGTTTCCCCTTTTGACCACCCACATCCCACAAAAGATGTCCAAACAAAATTACAATACTTGATCAAGTCTCCCTTTTTCAAATCTCCCCCACCCCCGCAAAATGGCTTGTAGTTGCGCAATACACAGTCAAGGGGGTCTCCTCCTTCTGAGTGGTACGCTTAGCCCCCATCTTCCTACCTAACACACACACACACCTTGGCAGATTAGAACAGTCTTTTACGCTGCCCCTCTGCCCAAATGGGAACTAGCCTTAGCGCTAAAGGGAGCCCCCCCAAAAGTGCAGCCTAGAAAAGATGAGCTGAAAACGTACCGTGTATCAGAGGACGGGTGGGGAGCAAACAGAACACCGACGCCCCTACCTACATTCCGCAGCCTCTGGGTCTTTCGGTTTTCTGGTACCCTGTTTAGCCGTGATCCTGGCCAGAGACCTGAGCTCCGAGGAGTGGAGGGGAAATTCCCGTCCAAGGCGCCTGTTTTTTTCCCTGGAGGTAGCAGTCCTCTTTCCAGTCCACGGGTCACCAGGGTCCTGCCGCGCGGTCACCAGCTGTTGCATAAATTGTGCTATTCCCAAGTGTCCAAAGTCCAGATATGAAACACTTGACGAAAGACCTCCTGAAGCTTTGGAAACTAAGGTCCCCTCTACAAGGATTCGCTTTTGCACCCGGTTAGGCGATTATGCGCATAATCACTGAAGCGCATTTACACCTAATACCTCTGCATGAGAGGCGGTGAAGCGCATTAACGGATGACCAAAATGTGCTTTACAAGTAGTTAATGCGCATAAGCGCTTGTTCACATAGTCAAAATGCGCTTTAACGGCCGGAGCAAAATAAAACTCGCGATTTAACGCGCATTCGATAATGCGCATAATCTGAGAGATAACGCGCCTCTACGCCTGATTTGCGCTCCGTTCTTGTAGAGATAAATTTTTTAAAGTGCCTTGAAAGAGCTTTAAACCTCTCTTGTAGAGGCAGCCTAATTTATTATTCTGCACAGAATAGGTGACCTCCGGACGCTAACGCTGCTTTCCAGAGTCATACCACACCAAGGTTCAAACAATGCTTTTGTACTCAAAAAGTTACACGTCATCAGCCCTCATCCCATTGGTTTATAACCCCAGTGGCATCATTTGGCCAACTCTATTTTACTCTTGAGTAGTCCCTAGTAGTGGCCAGATGTGGCGTTGCATTGCCATGTGCTATTTTACTTGTACCCAGAGATGCTTTGCAATGTTCCTCCACTTCTATCATTCCCTTATATGGTCATTTTGTCTCTCTCCAGGTGTGCCACGGTCACATCTGGATGAGTCACACTCCTGGTTACAATGGAGTCTGACCTGGAGAAGAAGGAGCAATGGCAATATTGACAAGCTCCTAGCTCTTGCGCAGTTAAATCACTCGCAAGCAGCTTGACTTTTGCAGAAATGGATACAATGGGCAGGCAGTGGGGAATGGGGCTTTGGGGTGCTGTGTGTGGATGGTTTGGGTGTGCGTATCAGTGAACACATGTAGGATGTGTGTAAGATGTGTGTAAGATGCGTGTCAGGGGAAATGGACATATTTTGGGGTGCAAATCATAGATCTGTTCAGATTTTTACAACAGCAGTACAGCGGCAGCAGCAGCAGGCAGGCAGGCAGGCAGGCAGGCAGGCATTTAATTGGCAAAGTCTCTCCTTTCCCGGGCACTGTGGTAGAGAGAGTTCCATAGGCTGCAAAAGAAGAAGGGAAAGTAAGGAATGAATATCAGACTACACTACCTCCTTCCCACTTAGGACTGTCACGTTGCCAGTCCCGATTGCCCATGCCCAAGTAGGCACATGGGGCTGCCTGCTACTCGGAAGTAAGCAGGCAGACAGCCCTGCTTCAGTTAGGTTGAAGGTGCCCCCCCCCCATTCACAGAACACTTACTATAGTCGTGAGGGCTATGGGGAAGACTACTTCGCTACATTCCGGCTACTTCGCAATGGCGGCAACCTAGCAGGCGGGCAGGCACATAGGTCCAACAGACACAGTCAGAAACAGTGTAGGATGCTGCTTTGTCATCCACTCAATGTAGGTGCCTGGAAGAGGAATCCTATCGCTTCCTACGTTAAGAGTCAGAGAGGTGCATGCGTTCCTTGGCAATAAAATAAGCCTTCTTCTTATCCAAAGTTCTCATGAACCTCTAACGTGGTATTTTACATGAAGAAACGCCCATGGAAGTGTGAGACCTTACAGATGGCCTGGAGGGAGTCATCGGAGTCCAATTTCAGAGGCACACATGCAAGCACATTGGTTTAAGTCAAACAACATAGAATGTGTGAGATGCTTGTGCATCCCCACAATATAAGAGGCTAGGAGAAGAAACTAGATCCCTTCAGGATCCTTCGTTCAGAGTTGAGTTACTGAGCTGTAAACAACACAGCCAGTAAATTAAAGAAAATAAAACTTATTAACCAAAAATAAGAATTAAAAAATCAAGGGCCTGCCAGAACCTGCCAAAAGGTGTGGAATGGATGGGGGGTGCCTGTCAATTACTCCCCCGAGGGCATGAGGGTGGGGTATCCCAGCAGGGGCAGATTTGACCTTGAGGAAGACCGGCTGCTCCACCATCTCAGTGTCAAAGCGAGAGCGGTGGGGTGTGACCACGTCGCCAGCCATGGAAAACACCCGCTCGCTTGGAACGCTGGATGGTGGGCAGCTGATTCTGTCCATGGCCACCTGTGCCAGATCAGGCCACATCTGGCGCCGGGATGACCAGTAGGCTAGGGGTTCGATGGAGCTGTCCTCCATCTGCTCCGCCAGGTAACGCTGCACTGCTGCTGCAGCGTCATCCTGGCAGCGGATGGGTTGGGTGCCTCTATGCCCAACCGCAGCCTGCAAGGCTTTGTCCCAAAACCCCTGGCCTGTCCCCCTGCTGGGTGTGGTGGTATTGCTGCCGCCACTGCTGGTGGTGCTGAGTGGACTCAGCGCCTGGGCTTCGGTGGGCTCCTCCTCTGCCTGCCCAATCCTGGCTTCCCGGGCTGCCCGAACGTCCGCCACCAGCATTTCCACCCAACCCGCCCGGGAAGTCTGCCCACACAACCCATCCTTGATGCGCGGGTCACACATGGTGGCCAACATGTACTGCCTCTCATTGTAGAGAGGCTGGACCCGGCGGGATAGGCTTTCCCTCAGCCTCGTCACCACTTTCCGCACCTCTGTCAGGAAGCGCCTGCCGGTGACGGGATCCCTGGCCTCCAGAAACTCGCCCATCTGTGTCTGGAGATGCCTGGCCACGGGGATCACCTGGCTGAGGAGGACAGTGCTGCTGCTCAGGGTCTCGGTGGCCTCAAGGAACGGCTTGAGGACCACCAGAAGCTGGGACATGGCCTCCCACTGCTGCCTGGACAGTGGGGCCTGGATGCCAATGTCCCCGACCCTGAACATCTAGTGGACAACACGCTGTTGCTCCACCATACGCTCGAGCATGTGGTAGGTGGAGTTCCAATGTGTTGCCACATCCTGCACTAGCTGGTGCTGCGGAAGTCCCAGCTCCTGCTGCTTCTCCCGCAGCAACCGACTGCCCTTCACGCTGTGGTGGAAATGCCCAGCCACCTTCCTGCAGTTCTCTAGGAGATTACAGATAGGGTGAGGGAGAGGGGACTTGCTGCCTCCAAGGCCATCCCTTACGACCAGGTTGAAGACGTGCGCGATGCAGCGGATGCCTTCAAATCTGCCATTACGCACCGCCTTCACCATGTTGGCTCCACCATCCGTGACCATGTAACTGCGGGTGTGCTGGAGCCCGCCCAGCCACCCTGCCACCCTGCGGTTCATGGCCTCCGTAATCTCCTCCGCTGTGTGGGACTGGTCCATGACTGCGGTATGAAGGAGGGCCCAGCAGCAGCCCTCCTTCCCAGTCCCGGAAGTCCTGGGTGCTTCCTGTCCTGAGGCTCCCCACCAGTGAGCCGGCAGGGACAGGTAAGCGTGCACTCCTCCTTCGCTGGACCAGATGTCCGAAGTGAAGTGCACCTTCTGTGCCTCTGCCTGGCATAGACGACCCAGAACTAACTCCCTGCATACCCACTACAGGGAGGGCACCACACGCCTGCTCAGGGTGGTGCGACACGGCGGCTTGTAGTATGGAACCACAAGAGCCATCAGCCTCTTGAAGCCTGCGTTCTCGACGAGGCTGAATGGCTGGTCATCCAACGCCACCATCTCACCGATGCAATTGGTGATCTGGTTGGGTGTTGGAAAATGCCACCTTGTGGCTCCATACTTCCCCCACCCCATCTCTTCCATGGTGGCTTGGCAAAGCCTCTTGGGGATGGGAGTTCGAGGGCTGGCAGAAGTTGCAGGAGCCTTCTGCTTGCCCTTGCTGCTAGCACCAGTCTGCTGCAAGGTGCCCACCTCGGTCCCAAGCAAAACAGACTGGTGGTGCCTCTGCATGTGGCGGCTGAGGTGGTGGTGAAGTGGCCTGGCATTTTTCCCCTGCTCATAGACATCTTGCAGTGGCGACAGACAGCAAAACGGGAATCCACTCCCACCTCAAAGTGGTCCCACACCTTGCTTGCCTGTTGCTTCTGGGGTGACACAGACAGCCCGCTGGCACCTTCACTACTCTGCGGTGTCACCTCAGGAGCAGGGGAATGAGTGGAAAAGAGGACTGGAGAGCCAGGCTCTGCTGTTGCCTGCTCTTCCTCTTGCTCCACATCAGAGTCCTCCTCCTCACTCTGAACCTCGCTGACTCCCACAAGATCTGGGAAAAGTTCAGTCAGCGGGTTCACAGGCTCACCCACCGAAGAAGGAGCTGGAGATAGTGCTCCTTCTTCTTGGCCACTGCTGCTCCCAGCACCTGCCTCAGGTAGCTGAAAGAGTGCCCTGCAAGCACTACCTTCAGTTGCCTCTGCCTGCTTCTGCTTCCCCAGTACAGGACACCTCCGTTTAACTGGGGGTGTGGAAGAACCCTGCCTGCTGCTGGTCCCAACAGCAGCAGCAGCACCGCGCCCAGAGCAGCTCTCCCAAGTGCTGCCTTAGCAGCAGTCCCCCTTTGGGCAGCACGCTTCATTATTATAATTTATTATTTATTTTTAAGGAGTATGTGTGCTTTGCCCACAGTTTTTGTGTGCTATGTAGCAGCAGGCTACACAGCCCACCAACACACACACTCACACACACAGAGAGAGAGAGAGAGAGAGAGTATAGAAATATTTTTTTGTAATTTTTTGGGGTTTTTTTCAGAGAGAGAGAGAAAAAAAGATAACACACTCACTCCCAAGACTAACTACTACAGATTTTTTTAAAGACAAACTGGACAAACTAACAAACAACCATGCAATAGAGAAAGGCAAGAGAGAGATACAGAGAGAAAGAGAGTGCAAGGAAAGCTGAAGAAGAAACCAGAAACTCCAAAACACCTCCAAAATTCAATCGATCTCACCAGCTCCAAATCCACACTCCAACCTCCAACTCAATCACCCCACAAAGAGCCAAAAGGAAAGGACTGAGAATATATACTGGGTGTGCCCTCCTCCAGCATTGCGATTGGAGGCTGAAGAAAGCCTTAACAGGATTGGGTGATTCATTCATGTAGTCTAAGCACAATTGGTGGATCAAGCTGTCAAACACAGAGCCTGCCCCCCCCACTGGAAGTTAAAATAATAAAGTTTTAAACCTTTGTTTCCCACTAAAATATTGCACCAATTTCTCTGTAATTTTCAACACATGAGGGGCCATACATACTATCCCATGTGAGTGAGTTTCAACTACCTACCTCTTTAAACAAAAAAGTTATACAGCATATTCTCTTTCTTGGCTGTAAACAACAAGCCACATGTAAAAAGCCATTAATATTAATAAACTTTGTTTCCCACTAAAGTCTTGCACCAATTTCTCTGTAATTTTCAACACATTAGGGGCCATACATACTATCCCATGTGAGCGAGTTTCAACTACCTACCTCTTAAAACAAAAATGTTACACAGCATATTCTCTTTCTTGGCTGTAAACAACAAGCCGCATGTAAAAAGCCATTAATATTAATAAACTTTGTTTCCCACTAAAGCCTTGCACCAATTTCTCTGTAATTTTCAACACATGAGGGGCCATACATACTATCCCATGTGAGCGAGTTTCAACTACCTACCTCTTTAAACAAAAAAGTTATACAGCATATTCTCTTTCTTGGCTGTAAACAACAAGCCGCATGTAAAAAGCCATTAATATTAATAAACTTTGTTTCCCACTAAAGTCTTGCACCAATTTCTCTGTAATTTTCAACACATTAGGGGCCATACATACTATCCCATGTGAGCGAGTTTCAACTACCTACCTCTTAAAACAAAAAAGTTACACAGCATATTCTCTTTCTTGGCTGTAAACAACAAGCCGCATGTAAAAAGCCATTAATATTAATAAACCTGACGTGTTTACTATACAGAATCCAGGAAGCCAGCCAATTTCCTTATCTACGAATGTCTGGGAAAAATGCCAGGCCTTACTTGTTTAAAGGGTTTTATTTGAAGTTCATGAATCCAATTACAAATCGCCAGGGTCATACCATTAGTTCCATCAGTCCAGTCGTCTAAGCCGAAGGTCAAACCAGGTTTCCGAATTCCAGGGTCCAAAGCAACAGTCAGCCGGGTGTTCAGTCCACAGATTCTGATCCAAGATCACGGAGGAGGTCAAGAGCCGAAAACGTCGGTTGTTCTCAACGAACCTTAGCTTCTGCCTCCGGGGATTGATGGTTTGGGGCCGGAATTTTATAAAATATTTAAGGATATTTTAATACCTAGATTTAAAAAATTATTTAATAATATAATAGAAGGAGGAATGACCCCGCCATCGTGGGACCAGTCCCTGGTTGTTTTAATACAGAAGCCAGGCAAGGACTTGACAGATCCAGCCTCATATAGACCAATATCTTTAATAAATCAGGATGCAAAAATATTTTCAGCAATTATGGCTAAAAGAATGGGTACATTTATATTTAAATATATTAAAAAAGATCAATGCGGATTTATCTTAGGTAGGAAAATGCCGAATTTAATTGGGAGAGTTATAAATATAATAAATATTATTTAAAAAAGGAACTTAAAAGCAGGATTATTAGCTTTAGATATTTTCAAAGCCTTTGATTGCGTGGAATGGCCAGCGTTAAAAATAATATTAAAAACATTTGGGTTTGGACATAAATTTATGGGAGTGATTAATCAGATGTATAAAAATAATAAAGCGGAAATAATGGTTAATGATGGGTTAACACAACAAATAACACTAGCTCGAGGAACTAGGCAAGGATGTCCACTTTCACCGATTTTATTTGCAGTAGTTATAGAAATTTTAGCAAATGTAATTAGGGAAGATGAAAGATTAAAGGGGATAGGAAGAAAATATAAGATTAAAGTGAATATGTTTGCGGATGATACGTTATTGACACTAGAAGATCCCCTAGAAAGTGGGGAGATGATTCAGAAACATTTGAGAGAATTTGGGGGAAATTACAGGATTACAAGTTAACTGGGGGAAGTCAGAAATGTTGTTGTATAACTATAACAAGGAAGAGATGGAGAAATGTAAAGCTAAGTTAGGATTAAGATATAAAAATATAATAAGATATTTAGGAGTTAATATAGATAAAGAATTAGAAAGAATAGAGGAACTTAATTTTGTAAGCTTAAGAAAAGAGGTAGGGGAGAAATTACAGATATATAGAAAATTAAAACATTCTTGGTTTGGTAGAATAGCGGTTATTAAAATGAAGATATTACCTAAGGTTAATTTTTTGTTTAGAATGCTACCTATTAGAATTTCAGTAGCTGAGATTAAAAATTGGCAAAATATGATTAATGCATATTGTAACGGGGATAAAAGAGCTAGGATAAATAAGGGGTTATGGTATAAGACTCAAAAGAAAGGAGGTTTAGGACTTCCTAATATTAAGAATTATTATATTGCTAATCAGTTAAGATATGCTATTTATGCTATTTTAGGGGAGCAAGATTTGGAATGGTTGGAATCGCAAACAGTAGAGATAGAATGTAAATTGCGGAATATATTTTTTACTAAAATGCAGAAGAAAGAATGGAAGGTACTGGACAACCCATTATTGGAAAATATATTATCGATATGGGAGAAGTATAGGGGGAAGTTGATACCAGGAGATTCTCCGCTTGCCCCAGTGGTAGTAGTGGGAAACTTCCCAAGAGCATTAAAATCAGAGATAGAAGTGAGACTGAAAGAACAAGATATTCTTAAGCTAAGGAATTGGATGGGAAAGATGAAGGATAGTGAGCATATTAAAGATTTGTTTAAAGGACAAAAGATAGCTTGGTTCAAGTGTTTGCAACTGGTAAAATGGACAGAGGAATGGAGGATGAAAAATAAGAAATGTAGAAACAATACCAGATTTGAAGATTTAATTGAACAAATAGAAAAAAAAGATGAAGCCAGAGCTAAGAAAGGACTCACTAGCGAGATATATAAAATATTAATAGAGGAGGAATTTCAGGACTCACTTAAGGTTATAAAAGAGGTATGGGAAGAAGATCTAAGGGAAAAAATCAATGAAGATAATTGGGGGAGGATATGGAATGTAAGAATGTTAAAGTTATTGTCGATTAGAATTAAGGAGAACTATTATAAGACAGTTTGGAGATGGTATCTAACACCTGTAAGATTTCACCAGATTGATAAAAAAGTGTCCAAGAACTGTTGGAGGGGATGTCAGGAGGTTGGGACCTATTTTCATATGTGGTGGAGCTGTGAACAAGTACAAAAATTCTGGGAAAGGGTTTTTAAAGAAATAAGTGATATAATTGGAAGTAAATTGGAATTAAACCCGAAGTTAGCTCTACTAGCAATATGGGATAGTAGGAATAAGCATATAATTAATAGAGAATTGGTAAACAACCTCCTGGCACCCGTTAGAATAATGATTGCTAAAAATTGGAAAGGGCAACGAAGTTATAAAATAGAAGATTGGTATAAAGACATTTGGGATATAGCATTGAATGTTATGTTGACATGTAAAATGAAAATAATGAGGGGAATGTCCAGTAAGAGTGATTTTGGAGATATATGGACTCCCTTTTTGGAATATGTTTTAAGATCGGGAAAGGGACAATCGCCTTCAAAAGAATCATTAAAATTTTGGAAGGATGATGGATGAATGTGAGTAGGTCTCGGGGGGGGTGCACGGGGGTAGTCGAGGGAGTTAGTTTGTTTATATATGATGTATTATGTGTATGTTTGTTTTGTTTTGTTGAAAAATTAATAAAAATTATACAATAAAAAAAAAAAAAGAGCCGAAAACGTCGGTTGTTCTCAACGAACCTTAGCTTCTGCCTCCCTCCCCCTATATACTCTGTTTGAGCCTGTTCACAGCTGCATGCAATTCCCTCGTTATCTTACTTAAGGCTTGCGTCAGCTGTGCTCTCAGTCTCATACTTCGCCTTGTGGGCTTAGCTTTCTCCGCCCGTTTGAGCTGCCGCCTTTGCTGGGGAGTTACTGGACAAACTCCTTCAGGCCCCGAGTCTTCCTCATTAGAAACTCGGTGGGGGAGGGTGGCTTTCCTGGGGCTCTTCTGAGGACCCTGCCTGCTGTTCCTCCTCCTCCGGTAAGTCCTGGGGAATGGGTAAAGCTGCAGTTTCTGCCCCTTCTTCCTCCTCAGAGGAAGATTCTTCAGCCTGCCTCATGACAAAACCTTTGTTTCCCACTAAAGTCTTGCACCAATTTCTTTGTAATTTTCAACACTCTCCCATGTGAGCAAGTTTCAACTTCCTACCTCTTAAAACAAAAAAATTATAGCATATTATTTTTCAAACCCCAAAGTAAGTTGAAAACGGCATTAAAAAACATCCGATCCAATCCGATTCGATCTGGATCAGACCGCGTCGGATTGGATCGGAGGGTTGGTCAGATTGGATCGGATCGGATTTTTCCGATTTCGGGGCGGATCGGATTCAGATCGTGGATCGGATCCAATCTGATGCACACTCCTACTCAAAACCTTTGAATTGCACCCAGAAAGCAATTGGCAACCAATGCAGGTCTTTCAGGCTGCCACAGTTTGTTCCAATTGAAGCTTTGGGACACTCTTCAAGAATGGCCCCAAGTAGAGTGTATTGCAATAGTCCAACTGTAATGTAACAAGTGTGATGTAATGGATGGTATTTTGAAGCTTACTATTCCTATGCTTTGGTTACATCAAGGCATGGGAATGGTAAGCTTAATTTTTTTTTTTATAAAATCAGCCACCTGATGGTGGGAAACAGAAATTGACTGCAAAATTGACTGCATAGACCAGGGTGAACAACTTGTGCCTTCTAGATGCTTTGGCCTACAACTTCCATCTCCTGTAGGCAGCATAGCCAATGGTGAGGGATAATGTGAGTTGTAGGCGAAAACATCCGGAAGGCCACAACTTGCCCAGCCCTGATATATGCGGGTCAGTTTATATGTTTATCTCTAGAAACAGGCAGGAAGGATTACCCTAGTGATGCAGTTATAGATGGTTCATAAAGCTTCCTACAAGAAAAGAACACTGTGGCTCATCTTTGCTGGGATTTTACGTTGAAGAAGAAATCTAGTGGATTCTATGTGCAATCCCTATTCCTCTAGTTATGGAATGTGACCTCTCAGGGTCAAAGTACACCGTACTACATCAGTTGGGACCCTAACATGGAAAGGTGCAGTTCTCTCCACTTTTTTTGCTAGTTAACACTCCCTTGGTGTTTTGCCCAGACTCTTCCCTCTTTCAAATCTTTCATTCTCTCAGAAATGCCCCACCTTAAAACCTTCTCAGAATCTCCTATGGCAACTCTTCAGGGCCAAAAAAGGGTGCTCAGAGTTAGGAGGGTGAGGGAGGAAGGTACTGGTAGGGTTTGGATGTGCAGGGGTGAGGGAAGAAGCCATGGTGGCTTCTTCCCTCACCCCTGCACATGCTGCTGCCCAGCCACCATTTGCATAATTACCTGTGATGCAGCACAGGATGCCATTTTGTTTGATCCTTGCATGCAACGCAGTGAGAAGGCTTTGCAACCTCCCTACAACCCCTGACTTGCAGCAGGGATTGTAGGGTGGGTACGGAGCTGATGTGGAAGATGTGGCAGCCCGCACTACATCACAGGTAACTCTGAAAATGGTGGTCCTGCAAGCAGCACATGGGGGTCACTGGGAGAAGCCACAATGGCTTTTTTTGCCCTCGTGATCATCACTGAATCTTTTACTTCTGAAAGAAAGTCTACCTTCCTTCAAATCCAATTCTTCTTCATCACTAGAGGAGTTTCTCAGTCTCAGGCTTCCTGTAGACAATCGATTTACGCCTCCTTTATGCCGCTTTAACGATTTTACCTCTTTACAAATGAAGCTAAAATCAGGCGTGCAGGCAATTTTTATCCTTGTTAATGCGTATTTTCGAATTTGCATTTAAGAGCAACTTTTAATTTCCTCCAAAGTTACAGCGCCTTATCTTAGTGTAAACAACTTCTGAGCATTCACATTAACAGTGATAGTGGGCATACTTTGGTGGTGATATCATGCATGACTAACTGCCCCTTCACTGGGAACAGCTCCCAGTTATTCTGTTTCCTCCCTCCCGCTTCCTTCTTCTTCTTCGTCCCTCAGGATGGAATCTCCAGGAATGGCTGACGTAACCTGTATTGAAAATAAATCCCCTACCGGAATATTTCTTTCATCAAGACGCAGGGCCAGAAGGAGGTGGTTTCACAGGAAGCAAGGGGGTTGGAGTAAGGATGTGCAGATGATTAGCGATCTGCTAAGGCAAATCGTCCCCTCCTTTGCTGGGTTCCTGACATTGAGCTGTGTGTGTATGTGTGTGTGTGTGCATATGTATGTTGTAGATCACCAAAAAGACAAGTTATTACTGAGATACGACTGGAATATCTGTATTCTACAAATTAGGGATGTGCAGCGGATTGGATCCGATCCATGATCCAAATCCGATCCGCCCAAAAATTGGATAAAAATGATCCGATCCACCAACCATCCGATCTGATCCGATCCAATCCGAAGGGACCCGATCCGGATCGGAAAAAATCGGAAAATCGGACGCCATTTTGAATGCTTCACACACGACACACTGCAACTCCGGTCCTTGTGCAGCTGAAAGTTCTGGCTGCCATTTTGGTTGCTACGTCTTCTCCCTCCCCCTCCCTCAGTCCTCCAGCCATATCCCAGCATGCACTGCACATTCTGCTGGCCGGCAGAACTCTATTCCCAAACGGAATAGTCCACTGAGGGGGGGGGGGTTGGTTGGTTTCAGACAACATTTTAAACAATGGGCTTCGGGCTAAACAATGTGCAAGCCCATTGTTTCTCTCCGTTGCTTAATTTGGGCAGAATAGCGTACCGTCAGTTGTGTGTGCATGGTGTGTAACCCTCCACACGACACAGTAAGCAACACAACTGATGATTATTTATCCCCCCCCGTTGCCTAATGTGTCGTGCAAAACCAGCCTCTGTGTGTGTGTGTGTGTGTGTGTGTGTGAGAGAGAGAGAGAGAGAGAGTATGTGTGTTGATGTTGTTTGTTGTTGTTTTAACTAATCACAGTCAAAACTAACCAAGCTCAAACCGTGGTTCCAAAACACCAGATGAACAAAAATGAGGATGCAAACGCCTGATACTGCTTATTCCAGCAAGTACACTGTTCGTTCATGGCATGGAGATGGAGGTTAAAACACATTCCATTCCAGGCCGAGAAACGCATTCAGCTAGGAGAGAAATTCATGCAGTGCACAATTTGTGAACTTACTTCATCTCACAGTTTTGAACCACTATGTGAACCGAACCAAAAATGTTTATATTAGAGGGGGAAATGTTAACATATGCATTATGATAGAAAGATGGCTTGCAAAAATGCAGACAAAAAGGTATATGCACAAACATAGTTATGAATTTCCCCTCAAACGTTTCAAAAAAGTTCTCAAAGTTTGGGACAATTCTCAAATTTAAGATTGGAAAAATGCAAAACTGAGAGAAATCAAAATCGATAGATTTGTCCATCCATAATGCCAGGATGTAAGACAGGGAAAAGACAAGGAATTCACTAGAATATTCACACAACTACAGATGTTTAGGTCATGCAAATGAGACTTTAAAGCCTGTATGTCTCTGTTGATTTTTTTTTATTATTGTGCTTCAGTGTATAGACTGGAGAAAGGCAACTGTGGGTGGAGACTTGGATGAGTGAAGAAGATAGGAAATATGAACAGCTGAGAGTGAGGCCGAAGTGAGGTGGAGAAAGTGGACACAGTGTTGGGAAGAGAAGGCATAACACATGCAAGAGGCTGAGGAGTGAGGATGAGAATGTGCAGCATCTTGTAGTAATGCAGGAGTGGGCAATTGGTGGCCCTCCAGATGTTTTGGCCTCTAATCTCCATCAGCTCTAGCCAGCAGAGCCAATGGTGAAGGATCATGGGGGTGGTAGCCAAAACATCTGGAGGGCAACAAATTGTCCATCCCTGACGTAGGGGGTGGCATGACTAGCTGGGCCCAAGAATAGAGTTGGAGACTGAGTGTCCAGTGTCTGTTGCAATTGTGGGACAAGCGTCAGCTCTGGGTAGCAAAGGGTTTCTGGGGAAGGTGCAACTCAGAACCTTGAAGGATAACTGGGGTAGGCAGATAGTGGATGGAGTGATCCTGGCCCAGCTTCCTGAAGTTTGCTCTGTATTTCTGCTGGTTGAATAACCCTGAGAGATGCCATCCCCACCTTCTTTTGCATTAATTATTTGAGGAACATGGGAGATGGATATGGAGCCCTCTTATGTGGAGCTGCAAGATAAGTGATGGTGTGTGGGTGGGTGCCCGTGGCCTCCTCTCATCCTGCTCCCTCCTTATTTGAACAGTATGGATACTAAGGAGTCATGGAACAGTTGTTAAACTGATTGTTCCCCCCTCCAGCCCATAATGTTGTGAGATTGGCCGCCTTGATTAACAGTGGTGCTACCACTGTGTTGTCTGTTAATGCTCCTTGATGGTTGGGACTCTCTGACCTTAAAACGAAGCACACGTCAGAGTGAGAGTAAACAGAAAACCAACATGGAACATGTTTGCAGTTTAACTTGAGAGGCAGACAAGAGAGCATTGAGCTTTAGCTGGGCTTGGCTGGCGTGCAGTTGCTCTTTTGGGGAACCTGATGCAGGACTAGCAATTATGCATCTGATTGCTCCTACAACTCAGAGGCAGATGGAGTAATGGGGGCTAAGATTCTATATCCCAAGGACCCCTGGCTGTGCTTCTTGTTTTGTACACAAGGATACCTGATTTTGAATCTCAGCAAACAACTGTGATGTTGAAGAGGAATTACTACATTAATCCCAGAAAATAGGGGTATCCGTCGCAGTGGCTTCAGAATGGCGGCACTTGCGTTACATGACGCAACCACCAATCCGAAGCCATCTAGGGGCAACGGAGCTTTGCCACGAACTAAAATAGTCTGCCATTTAGCGTGACTTTTTTTAGTTTGCGGTGAAGCGACGACAGCTTCTGCCGTCTGTCACTTTTTCTCTGCCACTTCTGAGGAGGCCTGCCCAGTCTATGGTGACCACTGATTGGTTGCCATGGGCTGGGCAGGGAAGGGGGTGGTCCCGCTGCCCTCCCCCCCACTTAAGAAAACCAAAAACACTTACCTTCGAGGAGGCACGGGTACTGGGTGTGGCAGTGGTGGCAAGAAAACCCGCCGTGATGCTGCTGCTGGTGAAGAGGGGCAGAGGGAGCCCAAATGCGTGTCGCTCCTCCTGCCGCCGCTGCGACATCAAAGAGACATTGTGAAGACACGGCATAGCTTTGTGATATTTGACTCACTTATACGGCTGAAAGAGTCTTCACCAAGCAGAATGAAAAGGCAGCTCAATCAGCTATATAGAAACTAGGATATTTATTAATGCACTATGTGTGATCTAATGAAATGTTTGCAACAGCATAACCAGATCATTTGTCTGACAAGTACTTGGCATGAATTTAAGGTAAAAAACCAAATAGATACTAATTCCACATTAGTAGGCAATTTTCCAAGAGAAATTGGAAAAAGCCATCTGACTTATCTGTATGCATCGTGAATGCTTTCCCTTGTTTTATTGCTATTCTAGCTTCATGAGTAAGCCAGCCACATTTGCAATTGTTTAATACAAATACATTATCCTCATGTTTGTATGATGATGTGATTGCTTACTTCTTTTTGGACAACAGCAGCAAGTATTTGGGGATTTCAATAAATTTAACATGCAGTCATTTTGGTAAGTCACAAAAGGAGCTATTCTCTCACCTGGACAATTTTCTCCAGACAGGATGACATTATACTTTGGTACCAAGGCCAAAATATAGAACTGGGATGAAGTATTTTTCATGAACTGCACAGAAGTCTTAGAGCCAGCTGCTCATTTATTTAATATCAACTTCAATGTATACTAAGGCTGCAATCCTATACACATTTACTTGGGAGTAAGCCCTATTGAAGTCTTGGGGTTTGCTTCTGAGTAGACATGCCGATTGGACATAAAATATATTCTAGTGGATTAGCTAACTGGCAATTTTGCCAGTGCCCTGATTCCATTACGTATTTGGGAATAATTATTCCCAGAGACAGCTATCAAATGATTAAGTTAAATCTAAATAAGTTGATTAATGACATTTCACGAGATATGGATAGATGGGCATCCTTATAGTTAAGTCTGTGGGGCAAGGTTGATACACTTAAGATGAATACTATACATTATTATTATTATTATTATTATTATTTCTTTACGTTATACGTGGAATAATATTCCACGTATAACGTAGCAAATATTTTCAAAAACTTAATACTTTGTTTCATAAATTCTTTTGGGGTTCCTCTCCACCAAGAATATCCCTGAAAAGGATGCAACTTCCAACTAAAGATGGTGGGTTTGGCTTTTCCGACCTTGCTACATACCATTAGCCTTATTTGCTGACCTGCGCCAATGTTTGGTTTTTTTCCACTTAGATTTGATTTCCCACCTTGGTCAGTTTTGGAATCATCCTGTCTGGAGCCTCTTTCTAATTTAATCACATTAGGTTCTCGACATCTTAAAGTAGGAAATGCTCCTCCCACAATCTCAGCAGTTTGACCCATTTTCTCATACTAAATTGACTATATGGGGAAATCCAGACTCAAAAAACAGGAAAGAAAATGTTTTTGTGGTGGACTTGGACAGACAGAATGATTTTCACCCTGGATCAATTATTGGGTGCAGTTGATGAGTTTTTGTTATTTTCAGCTTTGCAAGATAAATTTAAAAGTAAGTCTGCAATCCTATACACTGGGGTGAGCAACCTCTAGTTCTCTTATGAACTAGTACATCATGGCGACCCCCTTTTCTCTCTTTCTGCCATGCCTTCTCTCTCTCTCTTCCTGCATTCTGTTTTCTCTCCCCCATCTTTGATGGAGAGCCATCAATGATGGTTACAGCACCATCATTTATAATTAGGGAACTGTTGCAAACAGCTCCCAGATAGTTTCCCTATATTGTCTATGGACATTGGTCTTTTACTGATTCATCCTAACCCACACAGTTTGGCCACACCAGGGTCATTATGTACATTTTTTAAAAAGTTCCCATTAAATAAAAGATCAGATAAAAATAAATTTCATTTGGCTGGAAATTAACAAGTGGAGGGGGTAGTGGGATTGCACCCTGACTTCCAGAACCTACACACATCTGGAGGGTGTCTTGATGAAGGCACATTGGTGCCGTGAGCCCCCCAACCCCATCCTTGACCTCCTTGGGTTAAGTCCCTGATTTTTTTAAATTCAGAGCTTTGGGGGAAAGCCCTGGGATGGCTCCACAATGGCTGCTGCATCATATAAATGATACAGCACCATTGTGGAGTCCCCCTGGGGCTTTCCCCTCATAGAGACACCCCTCTGAACACATGCAGATTATAGACTGTGAATGCACATGTTTGTTTGCATTAATGTAGAAGGAAAAGAGGAAAGTGTCCTGGGGAGAGGCATGATCCTGATTACCTTTTCCATGAGTTCATTTCTACCCAAATAAATTCCTGAGTGGGACTAGAGAAGGATAAAAATGGAGAGAGAGAGAGAGAGAGAGAGAGGCAGAGGGAGAGGGGGAGGCTAAGAGTATAAGGGGGTTGGTAGGTGAGAAAGTCTGCCACAGGGCAAGGAGAACAAACACAGAAAGACGATATCCCAGTAAAGATATCGGCACAGGATGACTCACAGAAGCCAGTCTTCAGTCCTCTAGTTCCAGTACTTGAACCACGTGCAAACTACTTAGGGGTTGAAGGGTTGGGGAGTTTGTGCAAACCCATTATGAATGGATTTAAGTTCTGCTTTCCTGCGGCATCCTACTTTAAAGAGAAGATAATGTGATTCAGAGTAAGCACCCTTTCCTACCCACTGTTGAGTCCTTTGTGATTTCAGAGGGCTATAGAGAAATAGAAGTCAGCAATAATTTCAAGTGAATGAACCACACTGCTCCTATTAAAGGGTTATCCATGTTTATGGGTGTTTGGGGGCCCAATCTCCATCTGATAGCCTTCAAATGAGCTGTGAAAGAAATGCTATAACCAGACAAAAGTGGGCTGCATTTGGGTGTGGCCACAAATGAGAAAGTCAGATTGAGTTCAGGGAAAGGTTTGCAAGAAGTTCATGAACCTGTTTAATGTGCACACAAGGGCCAGACTTGACAAAAGAGAAACCTAGCTATCTACCCAAATGTCACAACTATGTGAAATCTGATGTGCACAGGGAGCACCCTGTGAGCAGGAGTTTCCTTGGTCCACTTCACAAAAATCTCATTTTTAAAATGAGATGAATGGGGAGGTTGCCAGATCTCTTCACACAGTGCTCCATTTGTACACCGAAGCCTCGGCATACACACCATGGCCCTTCCACACCAGCGAGTTTTCCTGGGGCTGCCCCTGCCTGTTCGCGGACAATTCACATGATGCACAGAGCATCCCGCAAGAAGGCTGGGGCCAGCCCTCCATTTTCACAGGGGAGCAGGGAACGCTAATATCTCGGTTTGTTCCCTGTTCCCAGGACAGCAGCGAAATGGGCGGCTGTTGTGGCTGCCCATCCTGGGCGCAGCCGCGCTTACTCACGAGTAAGCGCGGCTGCTCTGATGGCCACGGAGCCACCCTGCACAGCTCTGAGGCCACCAGGAGAGGGCGGGACCTGCTTTCACCATCCCCAGGATGGTGGGGGGGAGGGGGCACGATCGCGTGTGGTTTTTTTATACTCACAGCAGTTATGGAGGAGCGCTCGTGCGCTCCCTGCGGATCCCCCAGAAAAAAAAGGCCACTGCGACTTGTGATAGCCTGGAAGAAGCCCAGGCTGTCACATTCTGGTGCAGCTTCATCGTGCTGAACTTGGAAGTGGTTATTCTGTTGTCAGCAAGAAAAGACAAGTCAGCTGGGTCTTTCCTGCTTGCCAGGGAAAAAACCCAGCCCCTTTCCATTAGTGATCTATTTGGTCAGCATTTTATTTCAAGAGGTTTTGCTCATTTCATCATTCTAAACATAAACTTAACGGAAGGGCTGTTTGTTTATTTTTTAAAAGCCCCTTGGATGGCTTGGTCTGAAACATTTTTTAGCGTTGACTAAAAAGTCTGACTGCACCCCCGCACAATCTTGTTAAAGTGTTTAAGTCCATTCACTGTTCGCCAGAGGGAGGTATGAGCAAAATCTAGTGTGGGTGGGTTCCCCACTGCTCAGACATGATCAGATTTGGCAGACTCTTCCCAGATGGACCAGGCCAGGTGAATGTTTTGTGACACGGAAATTCAAAGGATACTGTGAAACCACTTAAACCCCTTTACAATTTGGTCTTAATTCAGATCTTTTCTCCAGAGAGGAAACTTTGCTGCAGCAGAGCCTTCCAGTGTCACAAGCCCAAGAGTACCTTGATCAACATACAGGTTTACCGAGAAGCCACAAATGAGATCATCAGCTGATGTATCCCTATCATTCACTCCCCCCCCCCCCACATACACCAGTCTGGATCAGGTTGAATTGGGTGGGGGAAAGCCCCCACAAACGTCTGCCTTTGAAAATGGTGTGCTGGCCCAGCGTCAGCAGCAGTTGTGTGTGGATAGGACAAAAAGAGCCCGGCTGGAGCTTTATCACACCTAATCTCCCCCCCCCCCCCCCGTTTGCCTCCTTGTTTTGTTTTTTTTAACTCTGAGGCAAATGCACATCAAGTGATCCCTTTCACATGAAGAGCTGCTCTTTCTCTCCTTCACTCATTTGCTCTTCCACTCTACTCCACCCCTCCCCTTCTCTTTCTCCCTCCAGTCAGGTCCTGGCAGATGAGTACTTCAACCAGAACACCTGTCTACCAGGCAAAAATGGAACGACACTTTAGTCTGGCTCTTTGGGGGCATTGAGGGAGTACAGTCCTGTCTCTGCAGAGATTCAGGCATTGTATGATTTAAAAAAAACACTTTCCAGCCTGGGATGCAAGGTTTGGGTATTATATTGAGGCTTGGAGCCAGCTGCTGGGAGAGATTGCTTTTCCCTGCCAGGACCTGATGCAATCCATTCAAGTTCCTTTAAAACTACACAGAGGCTTACGGCAGCTTTGATGCATTTAGGGAGAATAATCCAGACTTTTAGCATTCCAGGAATGGCTGGAGAAGAGGTGGGGTATCAGCAGGACAGGCACGGTGTCATGTGAGTACTGTGTTGCGAATCCACATACCAGGCATGTTGAGAGTGCAGTAAATTGCTGGTGTGATGGAGACCCAAGGTAGCTGCACTTAGCCCAGTTTCGTATTTCCCCGGTAGCCACCTAGCTGCTCCTGGGAAGCCCACAAGTGGGGCACAGAGGAAACGTGTCACCACAACAACTGGAAAGCCAACAGGAGCTCCCTGTTTGGGTTGAATCATCTGTTGGGGATGAGGGTTAAAATTGTTTCCAATCATCCAATTGAGAATGGATGTAAGAATGGAATGCAGGTAAGTGGGGGGGCCCTCCTGCCTCACGCTCCTTACCTGCAGGGGCAGCCGCTTCCCTCCAGTGCTCGAATCTACTGAGAAACAGGCTTCACGGCCTGTCCCTCTGTAGAGAGCCGGGTGATGATGTCATCACCTGGCGCGCTACTGAGGGACAGGCCGCGAAGCCTGTTTCTCAGTAGATTCGAGCACCGGAGGGAAGTGGAAGCCCCAGCAGGTGGTGGCGGGGGGGTCCCCCCACCACAAAGCCACCCCCCCAAAAAACCCAGCCTAGACCTACCGGGTCTGCCACTGCTCTCCGCTGCTGCCGCGTGACCCCCCACAGCCCCAGTTTGCCCCCGCCGCCCCCCCGGTTGGCCCTGATCGCCCAGGTTTCCCGGTTAGGACCGGGAAACCCCAGGCGATCTGGTCACCCTAGCACAATAGAAACCTGGTGGAATAAAGAGAAATAGTGAGGGGGGTACTATTGGATGCAAACTCTATAGGAAAGTTAGGGAAGGACATACTGAAGGTAGTTTCACTCTGTACATCAAAGAGGACACGGTGTCAAACAAACAAATGGGGACATGCTATTATTCCCTTGACCAAACCGCTTAGAGTGATCTTGAGAGGAAGTGTTGGAGTAATGTAGGCTGACCATATGAAAAGGAGGACAGGGCTCCTGTATCTTTAACAGTTGCAGAGAAAAGGGAATTTCAGCAGGCGTCATTTGTATGTAATTAGTACCTGGTGAAATCCTCTCTTCATCACAACAATTAAAGTTGCAGACACTATACTAGAGTGACCAGATACACAAGAGGGCAGGATCCCTGCAGCTTTAACTGTTGTAATGAAGAGAGAATTTCACCAGGTACGAATTGCATACAAATGATGCCAGCTGAAATTGCCTTTTTTCTACAACTGTTAAAGTTACATGAGCCCTGTCCTCCTTTTCATATGGTCAGCCTAAGTAATGGGAGACTTCCAATTCCCCTTTCAAAGATAACATTTGGTGTCATTTAGCTTAGAAAAATGGTGAGCAAGGGGAGACATGACACATCATGTGTGTAAGATTGTGCATCATATGAAGAAAGTGGATAAGGAGTTGAAACACCAGGACTTTTTGAGTAGCAGGACAATGCGGTCATCCACCATCCCTCTCAGACTGCTCCCTCTGAGCTTAGCTGCCATCCTTACAGTAGCTGCAGGGAAATGGGTTTTTGGAGCGCAATATAGTGTTGTGAGCTGTCCCCGTTGTAATGGAAAGCATTTTGGGGTGGCCTGGTCTTGAATGGGCAATTAAGACCCAGTCGCTTTACAAAAGACCTGGTCCTGGTAGAAATGAAGCCTGCTAGAATGGGTTTGCTGATTTTGAGAAACTGCCCCCTCCACATCTCCCCATGATGCTGAAGGGAAAAATTCTTGGGAAATCTTGAGCTATTTAGTTATTTATTTACAATATTTATATACCGCTGCCCATTCCAAAATTTCAGAGCGGTGGACAAAATAAAATAGAATAAAAACAGAATAAAACATTAAAAGTACATTTTTCAAAGAAAAAAGTGCAAGATAACCCACGGATGGTATTTATTTATTTGTCTTATGCTGCTTGGGGGCATGTTGTATCCCTCTCTTTCCTTTTCTCATGCAATCTCAGGTCTTTCCAGCCTGCTGCTCTTGGGGTCAGGGAGAGTGTCTCTCTGTGTGTGTGTCTCTCTCTGTCTCTCACACACACATAGATATAAATACAGATCAACACAGCTGTCTGCAATTTTGGACTCTCCTTGGAGGCGATTGTCCTGATGATCACCTCTACTTTAAAATTTAGCCATTTATGGAGGAATTCATGGCAACCACTGCTTGTATTTATTTATTTATTTTATTCCATTTATATACCGCCCCATAGCCGAAGCTCTCTTGTAGTCATGAATTCCACCATAAACACACCAGAATTGCCATCCGTTATAGGTCCACTTCCCAAAAGTCAAATGTTTGCAGAAGCCACAAGCAGGACATCTCAGGGTTCAATACAGGCTGCTGCTCTGGAATAGGACACTGTGTTGCCGAGGGCAATATCTTCACTGCTTCGTTGGTGTTGTGATTAGGCTGTAAAGGGAAAGAACTTGGTTTTGATACATACAGGGCTGACCCCAGGTTTTAGAGGGCCCTTTGCAAGATGTTCTAGATACTCCCACTCTAGAGGGCCCCCTCCTTGCTGCTACAACTGTGTGCCACGAAGGGAAGAAACAGGTCCCTTTTCCCTTTCTTTTTAAGTAAGTGTGTGTGGTGGAGGAGGAGAGCGGGTGAGTGGGTGCCACAGGGAAGAAAGGCAGCAGGATATGGGGGCAGAGTGCATCTTGCCTAGGGACTCCTGAAACATGGGCCCTTTCCACACCATAGGGGTATGGAGGGCAGAGAGCGGGCAAACCGGGAATTTGTGCTTTCGCTGAAGCCAGAGTTGTGGTGCTGTGACAATAGGGTTAGGCTGCCTAGGCCATGCTTACATCGCCACATTTCATTCAAACCAGAATACCAGGAGAGTCTTGGGCGGTAACGCAACATTCAAACAAAAGTTGCCAATGGCTTAATTAATGCAAGGGGATTTATCATAGCACCCTCTTGTGGCTATTTCATGTACTGCTTATATCTAAACTGAGCTTGAACAACTGAGCACGGATCCCGTTGGATCAGAACTCCACCTCAGCCCCTCCACTGAGGAACTCTGGCTGCAATCTTGAGCATACGTGCTTGAGAGTAAGCCCCATTGAACATAGTGACATTTATGTCTGAGTAAAACTGCATGCTATAGATTAGGATGACATGTGTCTCCGAGTGTGTCAGACTGTGGCTGAATTCGGACAACACGATAGTCAATGGTGGGGTAATAATCAACTTTACAGTTGTTCATCTAGGGGGTACTCACCACACAACATGGTAATAAATAATCAACTGTGGTGTGGATTAGGATCAGCGCTGAGTTGACTATGGCAGCATTCGGACGACATGACAGTCAATACAACTGATGATTGCTCCCCTCACCCACCAGTTGCTTAATGTGTCGTCCGAATTCAGCCTGTGATTTGTAATATTTTGTGATGGTTTGGGGGTCACATTACTAAGCCATTCCCCCTCCATAAGAATTTATGTTCTCAAGTATAAGGGTTAATTCTCAAGTTACATTCTTAAGAACTGGGATGATTATCCCCAGGCTTATCTGAATTTATTATTTATATATTACACTACAATTTATGAAACAATTTATTTTTTATTTCCATCCCGCCTCTCTGCAAGCATGATGGATACAACTGATGTTGCCAAATACAAATATTAGCAATGTGCACAGCTGGCTCAGTCACAAAAACTATGAAATTTGCAGCTAGATGTCCAAATACTGCAATCCATGAGCCTGTCTACCTGAGAGCCAGCTGGATTTACACAAGATGTTTTGTGCATTTATCATATCTGGAAGTGTGTGTGAGAGTGGGGGGGGGGCGCAGAAAATGCCATTTTTAGAATCTCTCTAATTCTGCGATCCAGTGCACATTTATTTGGGAGCACATTCCATTGGATTTAGTGGGACTTACTTCTGAGTAAGCATGCATAGGACAGTGCTGCACCTTTACAGTTAGTGCATTCACATAATGAATATGTCTGTCTATTTTTGAATATAAGGAAAGCCATGCTGGAACAAACCAAGGGTCTATTGAGCCCAGCATTCTGTTCATGCAATGGCCAATCAATGGCCCATGGGAAACCTACAAGTAGGACATGAGTGCAACAGCACCCTCCTGCCCCTGTTCCCCAGCAACTGGTGTAGATAGGCAAACTGCCTCTGATACTGGAGGTAGCCTAGAGCCATCAAGACTAGTAGCTATTGATAGCCTTCTCCTCCAGGAATTTGTTCAACCCCCTTTTAAAGCCAACCAAGTCATTGTGGTAGCGAATTGCAAAGTTTAACTATGCACTACTTACTTTTATTTGTCTTGAATCTCTCACCAATCAGCTTCATGTGATAATCCCAGTTATAGTATTATGGAAGATGGAGAAAAATGTCTCCCTATCCCGTTTCTCCACATGATGCATGATTTTGTACATGTCTATCATATCTCCCCTCACTTGCCTGTTTTCTAAGCTAAACAGTCACAGATGTTTTAACCTTTCCTCATAGGGGAGTTGCTCCTGCTCCAACCCCTTGATCATTTTAGATCTATCTATCTATCTATCTATCTATCTATCTATCTATCTAATCTATCTCATCTATCTATCATCTCACAATGTAGCCACAATAAAAAGTAGCCTATATGAGGCTTTTAAACCACCACTTTACCGAGGCTTCTGCTTCCAGATTCTTTGTGGGATTAATATCAGCTCCATTACACATGTTGTTTTCTATATGCTCCATTGCACAACTGCAACATAGTGGCGTATAGCAGAATTGCACAAATACCTGAAGGTTTCATGCCACCATTCACAGAAATACCAGACTTTCTTAGTTAGAAACACACATACACACACACACACACTATAAAAGTTGCAAAGGAGAGGCCTTGGAGGATGGCAACTTCATATAAAGCACCTGCAAACTACCGTGAGTGAGGAATCATGAGCGCGCGCAATCAATGCCTTGTGTAGAAAGGCTCTAAACTGCAGCAGCTTAAGCAGGGTCCACTGTCCACTGCCCTGGTCTAGAGAATGTCAAGCACAGCAGAAGCCCGATGGCAGCGGCTACCTTCAAAGCACTCCTCCTCCCGTCATCACAGTCCTCTCCTCCCTCAAAGCTGACTGAAACTCAGAGAAGCAGTGCAGACAGGAGGAGGGGAAAGGGAAAAGAGCTACAGTTGTAGTTCGCTTCCCCTCTTTCTAATAGGCAGGAAGATTGTACATGGCAAGAAGGATGGAGAGCCTGTAAATCAGCTGCTGGACGTGTGTGTGCAGCATCCATAACTCCCTAAGTTAGCAAACGCATTCGCACCCCCGGGCAGATCCATATGTACAAATATCGCTGTCTATCTCTCTGGGCCAGTGGAAGATATCAGGAAGTAGAAATAAGTATCAGGTATTAAATCTAAACATAGGAAGTTGGATTCAGAATCGTTGTTCTGCCAGGGAAAGGATGTCATTGGCAGAATGGTTGGGAGATCCTCTGGAGAAGATTTGGGTGGGGTGCGGTAGGGGCTGGGGTGGGGTGGGGGCAGTGCAGGAGTCCTGTTCTGCCCGTGATTCTGTATCAATTATTCTGAATTCAACCCAGGTATTAAATAAATTATATATACATTTAGGCTTGCACATTTAGAGAATTGCAGCACATTCAGAATTGCATGCATGTCAGAAGTAAGTCCTACTGAATTCTATGGGACCTACCCCCAGGTAAGTGTACGTACGATTGCAATCTTCATTTTATTTTTAAAAACTCATTTTGGCATGTTAAATATTTAACTTTTTAAAATTAACATTTTAGGCTATCCTGCAATGAAAGAGCCCAACCACAATGTATAAGTGGAACATCCATTTGGTGGTTACTTATCACGGATACTGTAAAAGACAACAACATGTGTTAGTGAGATCCAGTGAGGTAGAGTGGTTAGAATGTAAACCCAGGTTCAATTCCCTACTCAGCCATGGGCATCTGTAGGTGACTAGTGACTATCTCTCAGCCTAACCTACCTGACAGGGTCGTTACAAAGACAAAAGGGAAGATATACCCAAACGTATTCTAATTTTGACATTCATTTTTTATTAACTGCTAAATATAAATGTTGTGGATAAGGAACAAAATGTAGAACAATGTATACTTCTTTCATTTTGAAGTTTCTACAAAATTTAAAATCTAACACATTATAAAAAGGCATGAATGTTTTCATGTCAAATAACATTCATTCCTTAAATTAAATTAAAATAGCAAAATACTTTTATTTCAAAATTGTCGCATTTAAGGATAACTGGGAATTCCTGCTAGTCACCTAAATACCTGAAAGTGAACAAGCACAAACCTTTGTTACAATCAAATGAAGTATTTACATTTAAAATCATTAAAACCTCCTGATATAATTGATTGGTAGATTAAGTGTACCAGTAGATGGAGACAGAATCTCCTACTGGATTAACCATGAGATGGCAATGAGGACTTGCATCATGGTTTATACATGTGAGGTGCAGATCTTCCAAGGTTCTGCTCTAATCCATAGTTCTACACTGGACAACTGGAAAAAGGCGGAATATTATTGTGTCTCTAACTCTCTCTAACGTCACTTATGGTGTAACCATCCTGTAAATCTCTCTGTTATGCCTTTTGCTCCTGGAATTCTTCAAATGTTGACGGCATCACACTCTTTGCATTCCAAATTAATCACTCTCACATTAATGCTCCCCGGCCCTTATACTACTCTGGCCAAAGCCTATGCAACTCTGGGCCTTTTGCCAACAAATTCCTTATTTCAAATAGCCAGACACAACAGCCTGAATGATTTTGCCCACTCCTGGTTTGCATTAGCCACTGTCAGGAGCGGGTGTAATTTCTGAAACCTGGAAGAATTTGAACCAGCCTTACCAGTGTTTTTGGCTGGAATCTCTTGCGGGAGGGGAACAGTTAAACAAGTTGTCTGGACTTCAAAGTGCTGATTCAGGAGACCACAAGCGCCCCAAAAGTTATTGTTTTATCAAGTTCTGGCCCAATGACAACAAAACATGAATCAAGGGGAGCCTGATCTATCGTAGAGTTGACTTCTTAAGTAAAACATGTCTGAAACTCATGTTGGACTATACAGTCTGGAGTCCCTTTTACTGCTTTGCAGGACATAATGAATAGCAGGCCTGCTTTTCTGGGTATTCGTATTTCAAACTCTTTCCCTCTTCCTCAGCCTCCTCTGAGGACATTGCTGCTTTCAACCCCCCTCACATGATTTCTGAACTCTGGGGAGAATTTGGTTTTCCATGGGTTACAATATCAGACAAACCATGGAAGTAAATCAGTGATCTCATCATGGCCATCTTCTGGAAGCTAGCCTCGCTGACAGAAATGTATTTTTCCATTTCTGCATGCAGAGGGGGATTTCCTGTGCTAGCTTCCTGTAGTAGGTTCTCTGCCCATGTGAACTCTACCGAAAGCAACAAGAAAGCCTTATTCCTGAAGCCTGATTAAAATACATTGGCTTGGACCAGATCTACACCTTTTGTCAAATCGTTACGAATGTGGAATAAAAAGCAGGAAAAAACACCATGAAAGAGGTATATGGAATGTGGATTGTGCCCTAACAGTTATCAATGCAGTTCAATACCATTACAAAAGAAGTAGTGTAGATCTAGCCCTAGTGTGGATGATCATTTTGGACTCCTCTAAACAAACGATTTATTGCACACTCCTGATTGGCCACTCATGGAAGTTTGTGGGTCCGTTTCACAATGTCTCCAGCCCTATCCCCACAAATAATATGGAAATATCCAGAAAAGATGGGCTCTCCCATAGTGTAAACTCTACGTTGCACAATAATTCTGCCACTAGATGGCACTGTCTCAATAGATGTGAATGGAGCACGCAGAGAGATGAAGTATTCAATTCAAACCATGTGGCCACCTGCGGTATTGAGACAATCCCAGAAAGAAAGTGGAAGCAGAAAGCCCTGGTAAGGCAGCAGGATTATTTTAAAATGTCGATAAACTCTTCATGTAGGGTGACCATATTTTGGAAACCAAAAAGGAGGACAATATGGCCGCCCTGCAGGGGGCGTGCCCACCAACCTGTCCAGCCCCCCAGGCTAACCCTGTCGACCCCTGCCAGCATATTCAGAGCATGGTGGCGAGAGGGGGGCACCATAGCTTCTCATTACATGCAATCAGACTGAGAATCTCTTGTGTTTTATTGATTGTACCCTAATTTGGGATTATTTTATAATACAAAGAAGGTAATAGATAAATAAATAAATAAATAAATAAACAAATAAATAAATATACCCCCATAATGCATGGCTGATGAAATTTATCAGTTTTACCCAACTTATATTCTTAGGTTCCTCTCTTTCATTCATTAATTTTAACTTTTGTACCTTGCACTTTCCACTTTAACAAAGTACTACAAAGTGCTTAAAGCAGCCATATTGAAACACAATCAAACAATATAACAATTAAACACCAGCAAACAATAAAAAGCACCTGCCGGCCCTTCCTGGGGCAGGTGGGGGGACCCCAACATCTAGAGAGAAGCCCAAAAGTATAAAAATCAAACAACAGCCAGGCCACAATCAGGCTGAAACAAAATGTCTTATATTTCCATGGGACTAAGCACAATTTTGTTGTAGAAACGGGTAATATAGTTTGAAAATAAGAAATAATACAGTGTGCATCTGTAATCATCCACATGGCTGCCCCCTGGCTATAAGATGTTTGGTTTTGTTTTAATAAGAAAAAAATAAAAGATGCTGTGGCAAGCATCTTCAGCCCTGATCTGCCCCCCTGCATTCTCCTGCCAGCACTGTGCTGAAACTTGTTTGACACTTCCCCATTATCTGCTCCTTACTGTGGGCCCCTGAACTTTGGCTGCAAGGTCCTGCCCCACTCCACCACTGGTAAGGTAGTAAAGGGCTCTCTTAATTTCCCCCCTCCCCTTTATTTAACAGTTTAAAGCTCCTTGCTGCAACACGAAAGAGTGGGACTTACTGCACAAGATAAAAATTCTCTCGTTCCCAGAAAGAGGCAGCAGCTGTAGGATATCATAATGTATTGTTGTTTTCTAGGTAATTGTATTGTAGGGGGAGAAACCATCTCCCCTCCCATATACATATGGAGGCAGCCATACAGTGAGGGAGAACTTTATAGCAATTTACAGTGCAATTCTATACATGTCTACTTTCAAGTGAAACCCAGTGAATTCAATGGGACTTACTCCCAGGAATGTGTATAGGATTGTAGCCTTAGTAACTATGTATGAACTGCAAAGTACCGAAGAAAAAGGGGCTAAAACAGGAGATTGATCCCTCACACACACCCCATTTCACATTAAACTCTTTTGATCACCAGGCAGCTGGCAACCTTCCATGTCCCAGGTCCAGCACATAATTACAGGTAGTAAAGGCTATGAGCTTCTCCAAGCAGTCCCTGCCAATTGTGTGGACTGGTAAGCACAATTGTAGCTTCAAGATCTCAAGGCACTATGGTGAACTCACTGGGTGCACTTTCAGACCCCAAGTTACTGGTATTCTTCTGTAGGATTTCCATCCCTAGTAGGTTAATTAAGTGCTATGCTCCCCCACATCTACCTGCCCTTCCTCTCCTTTTAAAAAAATATTTTATTTTAAATTATTTTTAGGCTGCTTTTAAGGATAGAACCCTTTGGAATTGTTGAGCAATTAATTTCATGCGCACATATGGTGGGGTGGGAAGAAATGGCCCAAACAGAATTGTGCAGAAGAACATAAGAAGTGTCATGCTGGATCAGACCAAGGGTCCATCTAGTCTAGCATTCTGTTCACACAGTCGCCAACCAGCTGCATATTGGAAGCCCATAAACAGGATATGAGTGCAACAAAACCTTCCTGCCCATGTTCCCCAGTAATAGGAGAACATAGGATTAGTGCCTCTGATACTGGAGGTAGCACAGTAAAGAATAGATGCCAGTGTTTCCTCTCTGCTAATTCCCTGAGCGTTTTAAGGACAACGGGTAAAACTCAACATAAACCCTACTTACATTAAAACCACTGAAATGAATGAAACTTAGGAAAACTTAAGTCCCATTCATTTTAATTGCTCTACACTAAATAGGGCTTATTTTGGATGTTACCCACTTACTTTAGAAGAAATACTGGGATAGGAAGATGTTTAAATGCTGCATTTTATCGTATTGTATTTTTATTGCATTGTTCTTGCTTTTTACTAGTTATTTTTATTTTGTTAACTATCTAAAACACATTTTGTTATAGTGCAGCCTATATATAATGTAGATAGCTGATAGCAGGGTCACCCCCAAATGGCAGTGTTTTCTACGTACTTGGGGAGGGGGCTCCTTATGTAAGCAGAAATGTATACATTTGAAAATGTAATTTTTAAAAAAAGTTTAAAAACCAGCCTCTGACCACAATGGTCTAACAAGAAGGGATGCTGCTGTGTCAAGTTGGGTGTGGGGAGAAAACTGGACGGGATGGAGAGAAAAGGGAATTTGCCTGCTCAAGTTCTTAACACAGAGGTGAGCAATATGGGACCTGCCTGCACCTCCCTGGCCTTTTTGCATTAACACAAACCTAATGGAGCATAAAAAGTGTTGAATACAAGCAAATGCAAACTGGTGGTAAAGAAACTCATTTGAAGGGAGCAGGGAAGGGAACTGGACTTTTGTGTGCAACTCAGTTTGTTAAACCAGAGAGGAAAAGCAACAAACTAAAGGTAATAATTTTAATGTATTTTGCCAATACAATGAACTGCATTTATTTTTGTATTGCCAGGATTCCTTTTCCTTTTTGAAAATTGGCGGGGGGGGGGGGAGAGGGGGTATTTTTGGTAATTTTAAAAATGCAGGCTGCGAGTGTCTGAAAGTGGCAAAAAAAATCCTTAAACCTGTCTAGTACTTTGAAAGGCAATTAAATTTTTACAACTTTTGAGAAACAATTTTGGCTAATGTCTGTTCTGACTAGAATGTCATTTTAAGCTGCAGGACACCTGTTTTAACCACTGATCCTGAGCAGGTTTGGTTTGAAGCTCCACTGAAATTGATAGAGCTTACATTTAAGTATGCATGCTTAACACTGCAGTCTTAAAACATGATAGAAGGAATAGTATAAGTTCTGCTTGTTAGATACATTTATTTACAATATTTTTACCCTGGTCTTCAGCCAAAAAAGTCTCCCAGAGCAGCTTACAAAGATTAATAATAAAACAGTCCCTACTCTTAGGCTTACTATCTAAAAGACATAACACAAAAGGAAAAGGGATTGAGAGGGAGGAGGGGAAAAACGAAACGCAGCCACCAGATCTTAGTTTCAAAATTCTTATAGGTATATTTTTCTGGCAGAGAAGGTGAAGTCAGCTCCCCCCACCTGCTCCCTCTCTACCTGATATGAGACCAGGTGTGTCTCTCTGTTGCCATGATGTTTATTTTGGGAAGTATATGAAGCTTTGGTGAGGCAGTAATTCTACAGGGAAAGGGGGGGAATCCTGACGTCAAAAAACATTGAGTTATCAAGCAAAGCAAGTTTGAAGCATTTAGTCTAAAAGGGGGTGAAGAAACCATAAGGCAATTTTCAAGAATACCATGAACAGGGGTGAATAAAAATAGAGGTACATACTGTGTTTGCATCACTGTGCTGAAAAAGACTACTCCCAGACTGCCTGCAATCGCTTCCAGGAAGTGCAGGCCAGCATCATTTCAGCCTCTTCCCTGGGCCAATCTGTGGCTTTTATTGGCTGGCACGGTTGCACTGACCAAGAACAAGGCCCGGATGGCGTGGGGGAGGAGCTGGCCGCTAGCAACCCAGAGCTGGCTTCAGCAGGCCTTGGAAGGCCAAAACCGGAAGTGGGTGAAACGGGCCTCCTGAGGCCTGCTGAAGCCAGCTCTGGGGTCTTAGAAGGCTGTCGCCATGGTGACCGCCCTCTAGCAACCCGGACCTGGCTTCAACAGGCCTCGGAAGGCTGAAACTGGAAATGCCCAAATTTTCCGGATTTGGGTCCCAAACAAAGGGTTTCCCCTCGGATTCAGATTTCTCCCAATTTTTCCGGACAAAACCGGACCAATGGTTACCCTACTTAATGGCTTATGAAGCCATGAACGTTGAAGGAACTGAACATTCCTGCCTCATCTTTCCCCTCCCAACTTCCTGTCACATGCTAGTTGTAGCACAGAGATCCTGGCATGTATTAAGGCAGAGTTCCCCATCATATTCAAGTGGAGGAACTCTGGCATAATGTAATTTAAGAAACCAGGAAAAAAAGCCAGGAAAGGAAAAGCACTCAGATGCAATGCACATTCATGTGTTCGTAAACTATTGTTTATTAAGCCTTGAATTATCATCTAAACTAGGCTATTCTCTCTAGAGCAGTGCTAGCTTCTTGAAACTGTTATGCCCAGTCCCTTTCTCTCCTATGTTGGGACCCTCTGATTCTTAATTATCCCTTTTAGAGAACTGATTAAAGAATATTCATTTTATTAAATCCTGGAGTTCCAGATTTGGAAATATTGGTTACATTTGCTTAATTTATATACTTGATTGGAATGGCAGAATTTAGTAGCTTGCCAATTGCATTTCCTTGAGACTTCCAAAAGCTGCTACAGGCCTTTACCTCTTAATTCCAGAGATTAGCTGGGATGGAATATGTGGTACAAAGCATTAGGGGAAGGTGGATTATCATGGCTTCCCTGTCCCAAATAATATAGGGAAAAGAGGCACCATTAATTTTGAAACGATACAGGCAATCATGTCAGTCCATAGATTCTCATGTCCCCAGACATGTATGCAGGTATCTTCAAGGTGAGAAAGACTGCCAAATCCTTATACCCAAAACGAAAGTGAAGACAGACAGCTTATGTCAGCTGAAATGAACAGGGAAGGTGTTTTGAGTGGAAAAATTCTATGCCCAAAGTCAAGCTCTTGTGCCAGGAGCCAAGAGCAGAACACTGGATCCAGGGAGAATACTTGGACTGGAGATAGGGTGCGGTAGAGGGGCTGGAGTAGTGGATAGTTTTAACGTAAAGTGAATATTATTATTAGTATTATTTGTATCCTGCCCTTTTCCCAATACTGAGACTCAAGGCAGCTTTACAAAATTAAAACATATACAATGAAAACTTATCAACAGAAATACACAACATTTTAAAATATAATTAAACTTGCTGTAATATGAAATCATTTCGAATACAAATTTTATTTATTTATTTATTTATTTATTTATTTGCCACCCTATTTCTGCCAGTGGTTTATAATTTAAAATAATGGCCTATAATCAAATGGGCACAATACCAAATGAGAAAGCGAAGGAGAGGCAAACGCAGGTATCAGTTGTTACGTAATGACATGGTATAATGACCCAGTTGGATGGCTGCTGATGGAGGCAGTACTGGGAGAGGAGTTCAGTGGTAATTTGTCTCAGCTGAGGTCATGGAGACTCACCTCTCCCTCAGATGCAGCCAGAAATAGGGTGACCCTCATTTGTATCTGGTCATGTTAGACAGGGCTCCTACAGCTTTAACTGTTGTGATGAAGAGAGAATTTTACCAGGTGTTGAATGCATGCAAATGACACTGGCTGAAAATCCCCTTTTTCTATGCAACTGTTAAAGATACAGGAACCCTGTCCTCCTTTCCATATTGTCACCTAAGGGCCAAAAAGAATAGCCACTGATAGAGACAGGCCCTGACAGAGTACTTAACACTTCAGTTTCACCATTCACCTTTCTAAAAAAAATTATGGGAACAGTTACCAAGTGTTGCTAGAATATTTTCCATGCAAAAAAATTGAACGTTTAAACCTATACACTGAAATGGTTGCATTGTGCAGAACTCAGAAATTCTGCCCAAGCCTAGCTGAGAACGGAAGGGTTCCTTGGAAAGGTACCAGATAAAATTTCACACAATATGAAGCACATGTAGAGTAACCCAAACCTCTTAAGCATTTTTCTTTGCTATGGAAAGAACAGGAATTCCAAAAGAATGCCGGAGGGAAAAGGCTTTCTCAAGTCTTTGTATAAATCTAGTTGAAAACAGCATATATCTCTGGATCTAATTTTCATGTAAAGCAGAATTTGAAGCACTGCAGTTTGGTTGTAGTCTTGGGAGTGTATATCACTTGTGCCGCCATATAGGGAAGAAAGCAGAGGTGGCCTTCAAGGTGTATGAATCATAATTTATTGTATAGCACATTTTGAATATTGTAACTCTTCCTCAGGAGTGAGGCTGATTCAATACAATTCTTTGCATAAGTATTCACCCCTGCTTTGACTTGTCCACATTTTGTTGTGTTACAACCTGGAATTAAAATTGAATTATTTTACTCTAGAGTAGGGGCAGGGCCCCCAATCTGGATTGGGACCCTAACGTGGGAGATCAGGATAATTTTTTTACCAGTCCCTTCCCCCTGTGAGCCCAATTCAGATTGGGGCCCCTGCACCAATTTTAAAATAAAAACAAATAAATTCATAACTGCTAGATACAAAATGAGCCATGCTGAGTGCAAGTACAGCTTAGTTTGCCACCATGTGGTGACTGTCACTACTGGCATAGCATGTTTTGGGCAACATGGAAACAGATTCGAATGATTATGGGGGTAAAAGAAGCCATCGAGGCTTCTTACCCATTATTGCATGTGCTGCATGCAGTAGCTAGAGTGACCAGATACAATAATAATAATAATAATAATAATAACAATATTTATTTGTAGCCCGCCTCTCCCTTCGGATCGAGGCGGGGAACAGCAACAATATAAAACATAAAAATCACAACAGTTAAAATTTTAAAAACGAGAAAAATACAACATTAAAAACATCTTAAAATTCAACTGGATAGGCCTGTCGGAAGAGGACAGTCTTCATGATTCTCTTAAATTCATGAAGACTGTCAATTTGTCTAACCTCCTCCGACAGACCATTCCATAGTCTGGGAGCGATGGAAGAGAAGGTCCTCTGGGTAACACCTGCCAGCCTAGTTCTAGCTGGCTTGAGTAAATTCTTCCCAGAGGACCTAAGTGTGCGGGGCGGATTGTACGGGAGAAGGCGATCCCACAGGTACCCTGGACCCAAACCATGTAGGGCTTTAAAGGTAATAACCAACACTTTATACTTCGCCCGGAAACTGATTGGCAGCCAATGAAGTGATTTTAAAACTGGTGTAATGTGATCACCCCTAGATGTACCGGTGACCAACCTGGCTGCCATATTTTGAACAAGTTGAAGTTTCTGGACTAGGCACAAAGGTAGCCCTATGTACAGCGCATTGCAGAAGTCGAGTCTCGAAGTTACCAGTGCGTGCACTACCGTCTTTAGGTCTTCCAACTCTAGGAAGGGGCGCAGCTGGCATATCAGCCGAAGCTGATAGTAGGCACTCCTGGCCGTCGCATCAATCTGAGCTGTCATCTGGAGCGACGGATCCAGGAGTACCCCCAAGCTGCGAACACAATCTTTCAGGGGGGGTGTAACCCCATCCAGAACTGGTTGACACATCTCCAAACCCAGGTTGGGGTCTTTGACAGCAAGCACCTCCGTCTTGTCTGGATTCAGCTTCAGTTTGTTTTTCCTCATCCAGCCCATTACCGCCTCCAAGCATTCATTCAAAGGAGACACACTATCCTTAGCTGACGATGTTGTCGAAGGAATAGAGAAATATATTTGGGTGTCATCAGCGTATTGATAGCACCTCGCCCCATGCCTCCAGATGATCTCTCCCAGCGGTTTCATGTAAATATTAAACAGCATTGGGGAAAGGATAGCACCTTGTGGTACACCACATAGCAGCTCCTTTTTTGAAGAGCAGCTATCCCCAAGCATCACCATCTGGAACCTGCCCGAGAGATAGGATCGGAACCACTGAAGCACAGTGCCCCCGATCCCCAATTCCCCCAGGCGCTCCAGAAGGATACCATGGTCGATGGTATCGAAAGCCGCTGAGAGGTCCAAGAGTACCAGCAGGGACACACTCCCCCTGTCGATACTAAGGCGTAGATCATCCACTAAGGCGACCAAAGTGGTCTCAACTCTGTATCCCGCTCTGAAGCCGGTTTGAAATGGGTCTAGAAAATCAGTGTCATCCAAGAGTGCCTGGAGTTGAAAAGCAACTGCTCTCTCAATCACCTTGCCCTTCCGTCTTTGCCAGCAGGGTCTGGTAAGCCTAAAGCGGATGGAGAACATGGACCACGGGCCAACCCCCGCAGCTCCTGAAGGTCCGTATCCAGCAGCCTTTGTCTGAAGACCCGTAGAGCAGAGCCCAATGTTTTCTATTTTAAGTGTTTTAATACCAGTCCTTATTATGTATTTTTAAATTATGTACTATTGGCCAATAGGCTGTAATAAAATTTTATTATATTAATCACCTTGCCCAAAAATGGAAGATTTGATACTGGCCTGTAGTTATTAAGGTCCAGGGGATCCAGGGAGGGCTTTTTTAGAAGCGGCCTTACCACTGCCTCTTTCAAACATGATGGAAAGCTCCCCTCCCTGAGAGATGCATTAATGATATGCTGTAGATGTGATTTAACTGCATCTCCTCCCTGGACAACCAGCCAAGAAGGACAGGAGTCGAGAGGGCAAGTCGTCTTCTTCACACATCCAAGTACCTTGTCCACATCCTCGGTACTCACTAACTGAAACTGATCAAGTGTAATCCTACTCGCGGAGTCACTGGACACTCCACTGTCAACCTCTGCTATAACAATGGCATCTAAGTCGGCTCTTATCCGAGAGATTTTATCTGAGAAATTATCGTTAAAGGCAACACAGCGAACTGCCGAAGGCTCTAAAATCAGATTCAGGGGAGAAGGAGCCTGAATTAGACCCCTCACCACCCTGAACAGTTCTGCTGGATGTGAATTTGCAGACGCAATGCGTGCAGAGAAGAAAGCTTTCTTCACTGCACGTATTGCCACTCCATAGAAACGAAGATGTTCTCTATGTCGTGTCTTGTCGGATATAAGTCCAGTTTTCTGCCATCGGCGCTCCAGTCGTCGTCCTTTCCGCTTCAGCTCCCTGAGGTCTTCTGTATACCAGGGCAGAGAGGACGTTTGGGGGCGATCGTGTCGATAGCCCTAGTTAGGTCTTGATTCCATCTATTGACCAGGGCTTCTACAGGATCGTCGACGATACCAGCCATAGAACCCTCCAAGGCTTTCTGGAATCCAGAAGGATCCATCAGCCTCTGAGGGCGGACCATCTTAATAGGTCCGCCACCACTGCAGGGACGGGTAGTAGCCGTGATACTAACCCTGACCAGAAAATGGTCTGTCCATGACAATTCGGAGGTATTCAGTACCTCCGCCCACAGATCCGTCTGTTTGGAACTGAAAACAGCATCGAGGGTGCGACCTGCTGAATGTGTGGGTCCAGAGACCAATTGGGATAGGCCCATGTTTGTCATGGATGCCATAAACTCCCGAGCTCCACCTGACAAACCGGCCCCGAATGGGATGTTGAAATTGCCCAGGACCAAGAGCCTGGGCGAATCCAACACCAGCTCCGAGACCAGTTCCGTGAGCTCGGCCAGGGAGTCTGATAGGCAGCAGGGGGGCCGGTACACTAACAGAATCCCTAGTCTATCCCTGGTCTTCAGACTCAGGTACACACACTTGATGTGATTCAGTTGCCGGACAGGATGTCTGGTCAGGTTAAGATGGTTTTTGTAGACCACAGCTACTCCGCCCCCCCGCCCACTTTCCCTCACCTGCTCACTAACACAGTACCCAGCTGGGAGAGCCTGAGCCCATGTCGGGCCACTGTCATCTCCCAGCCAGGTCTCCGTGAAGCATGCCAGGTCGGCCTCCTCTTCTGTGAGGAGGTCAAAGATTATGTTTGTTTTGTTTTTAACCGACCTGGCATTGCATAGAAGCAAGGAAAGGTTCTGTGGGTGGCCTGGATTGTTCCCCAAGATCCCCGGGGTAGCAGGGTGACTGGAAGGTAAGATGGGTATTAAATATCCATCTCTCCTTCCCCTGTAATGGCATTTCGCCCTGCTATCGCCATATCTCCCTCTGCCCCACACAACAGATATTGGTGCTCCCAGACACATTTCAATTGCCCGCGCGAGAGAAAGAAGATGTCTGTTGTCCCGTCGCCTCTCGTGCATGCGCAAGAGAGAGAAGGAGGAGATGAGGGGGGCTTGCAAGATGTCAGCTGCACTTGTCCTCTCCTCCCCCCCTCATGCCGTTCTGTTCTCCCGGAGTCCACTCACTCACGGCTGCCTCTGTTGTCCAGTCGTCCCGTCGCCTCTCGCGCGCGCGCAAGAGAGAGAAGGAGGAGGTGGGGGTGTGTGCAAGATGTCAGCTGCACTTGTCCTCTCTTCCCCCCCTCATGCCGTTCTGTTCTCCCGGAGTCTACTCACTCACGGCTGCCTCTGTTGTCCAGTTGTCCCGTCGCCTCTCGCGCACGCACAAGAGAGAGAAGGAGGAGGTGGGTAGGGGGGCATACAAGATGTCAGCTGCACTTGTCCTCTCTTCCCCCCCTCACGCCGTTCTGCAGCTTTAACTGTTGTGATCAACTCCTGCAGCTTTAACTGTTGTGATCAATCAAAGGGCATTTTACCAGGTGCTGCATGCATACAAATGACACTTGCTGAAATCCCCTTTTTTATACAACTGTTAAAGCCCAGTCCTCCTTTCCATAGGGTCAGCCTACCAAAGGTTCCTGAGTAGCCCAGGACCAGATCTATACCAAGCAGGATATGCCACTTTGAAAGCAGTTTGAAAACTGTATATGGAGTGTGTCATAGGCCCCAACAGTTGTCGATACTGCTATAATCCATTTTAAAGCAGTAGTGTAGATCCTGCCCTGGACTAAGAAGATGGGTCCTCTTGTGTGCTGGTAACTGGGGTGGAATTCTGGGCATATGGGAAGCAAGGAAGACTCACCTAAGGGAGGAGAAAATCTTTAGATGGCTGAATGTGTAGTGTCAGGACCATAATAAACCTGTCCTGGTTGCCAAATGTTTTCCAGGTGCAATTCAAGGTTTTAGTTTTAACATTTAAAATCCTAACAGCTTAGGAGCTGGCTATTTAAAGGACTGCCTTTCTTGCTATGGACCTAAAATCTGCAGGAGAAACCCTTTTGCCATTGCCTGCAAAGGCCCGTTGGAAAGAACTTTCTCCTATATTACTCCCAAACAATGGAATGTGCTCCTTCAAGAAAGTACAATTGCCCCCCCCCCCCATTCTCTTGGCCTTTAGAAAGGGTGTAAAGATGCATCTTTTCAATTTAGCCTTTTAAAATTAGTAGTTTAATGTTTTTACCATGTTTAATGTTCCTTTTTGTTTTGTTTTGTGATTTTGTTGTTTGAAATTGTGCACCATTAATGGTGTTTGAGCAGATAGGTGGCATAAGTGCTAATAATAAATAAATAAAGGCACTCACTGGGCCTGTTCAGAAGACACCTTAAACTCTGCTGGTAGGGCTTTTGGATTTAAGGTATCTTATGTGATGCATTTTGCTAAATCCTGCTCACTCACTAACCACAGTCGGACCATCTGCAGCAGGGCTAGCGGCTCTAACTGTGGCTTAAAGTGCGTGCTGTGTACGACAGCACTGCTTGTGGTTAGTGCTAACCCCAGAGAATCGTAGTTTTGCTAACTGCAGAGCCTGAAATGTCTGCACAAGCTCATCGTGATAGTTCCCATAACTATGCCTCCAAAGAGATGTCAAAATATTCAGACAGCTGTGTTGTTGTGTATCAACAAACCAACTCTAGCAGTTTTCATCTCCACCATGAGCAGGCCTTTTGTAAAACTGATGGTTCTTCATTGCCTATTCAAGACCGGCTGGGAATCTACACGTCCTGTAGTGATGTTGTAAAAGGGTGAGATGTCCGCTGCATTTTATTACGTTATAAAACGTCAGCAGCCACATTAAGTTTTCCTTACAATTGTCGTCTATGAGATCGTTATTGTTTACGACGTTTAGTATGGTCACACATTGCTTACGCCTCGATTCTTTCTCTAAGGTTTTTCCTGTGTCATATTTCCTCACGCCGACGTCCTCCCATGCTCCCCCTCGTTTCCTGTTATATTCTTTGCTTAGTTTCCCCTGTCTGCGCATGCGTCATTTTCAAAAATATCTACAGCGGGATACAGAGAGCAGTAAAGAAAGCGATTTTTGAAGAATAGCTAGTTTTTTACAATAGAAAAGGAAGGTAATTCTGCAAAGAATAATGCTGCAATTACTGATGACCTCGTCTTACAGTCCTTTTTATGCTACCTTACAATGATCAACACTTTAATGGTAATTGAGTCCTCTTTTGTACGAATTCGTATGCACCGTCTACTTGTGAGTAAGTGGTACAGTAGGCGGAAAAGTGTATTGAAAGCAATAATGGAATGTACTGAACATCTCTAGAACTTCAAGTATCATTAAAATGCCTTCCGTTTGCAGAAGATACTGGGTAAGACAACGCAGCAAGGACTGGTGGGAGAACTTCATTTTGACAGTCTGGAGCGACTCTCAATGGTTAGAGCACTTCCGAATGACCAGAAATTCTCTATTTGAACTAGTGGCAGTGGTTACACCATCACTACAAAGACAAAGAACAGCAATGCGTGAACCATTAACTGTTAAGAAAAGAGTGGCTATTGCAGTTTGGAAATTAGCTAACTATAAGACCACTGCATCCCAGTTTGGAGTCAGAAGATCAACAGTTGCAGAGGTTTTTGTTGAATTCTGCCTAGCAATAGAGGACAAGCTAGTGAGAAAAACTGTATGCGTTGGAGATGCAAGAGAGGTAATTTAACTTTATATTTGTTAATATTGTGTTTTAAAAAACAAAACATCATTGGAATTAATTTCAATTGTAGAATACAACATATAGTAGTGCCTAGTACTGCATTTCATTTTTTCTTTGATCTACAAAATAATTAAATTAATTAGCAATACTATATTTTAATGCCATTTGAACCCATAATAAGGACATAGTCAATACTGCTTAAACATGTCTAAAGTCCTTTAATATGTATAATAAAATTTTAAACATTTGCTAAGAATCAGTTCACAAAGAATTAATATGCCAAGACTTTATTTATAAACTATATAGTGGATGAAAACTAGGGATGTGCAGCGGATCCGATCCGATCCATGATCCGAATCCGATCCGCCCAAAAATTTGATAAAAATTATCCGATCCGATCTGATCCGCCAACCATCTGATCTGATCCCATCCGATCCGAAGGGACCTGATCCAGATCGGAAAAAAATTGGAAAATCGGACACCATTTTGAATGCTTTTCCCCATAGCCTAGTGTTGTGTTACAAAAACACCTATAATGTTTTCATTTTTAAAGATAGAAGGATGAAACTTGGGCACTTTGTAGATGGGTTAGGAGTAGTTATCTGTGAGAAATTTCAGAAAGATTGGTGCAGGCATTTTGTGGCAATTAACTTTTTAATAAATAACCAGGAATGCCTATAACTTTTTCATTTTTAAAGTTCCACACATGAACCTTTGCCACTTTGTAGGTGGTATATTGGGACCTATGTGTGCAAAATTTCAGAAACATAGGTGCTTGCTTTATGTGGCAATTAATTTTAGAAAAATGGGTAGCAGGGGGTATAGTTATGCCTTCAACTTTTTTATTTTTAAAGATACAAACAGGAAACAAGGGAACATTACAGGTAACACTTTGCTTGATATGTGTGTGAAATTTCAGAAAGATAGATCCATGCATGTAGTGGCAAGGTATTTTTGAAACAATGAGGAAAGAAATGCCTATAACTTTTTTATTTTAAAAGTTAGAAGTCCGAAAGTTGCTCACTTTGTAGATGGGTTAAAGGTGCATGCACTATACTAGAGTGACCATATACAAAAGAAGGCAGGGCCCCTGCAACTTTAACTGTTGTGATGAAGAGGGAATATCACCAGGAACTAATTGCATACAAATTACACTGGCTGAAATTTCCTTTTCTCTACAACTGTTAAAAGTTACATGAGCCCTGACCTGGATTTTATCTGGTCACCCTACCCTAGTTACTGTGAGGATTGTAGCTAAGCTAAGAGAGAACAGGGGATTCTGAGGGAGATGGCAAATGATGCCAGCAACCTTGCTAATCAAAAAGTGCCGTGCTGCATCCCTATGAGCCCTGGCTCCACGATACCACCTGTAGGGGAAGAACAGGAGGAGTAGAGGTCCCGTGTAAGGAAATACTGGAATGTGAGGGTTATTGAAGATGGCAATGTTCGGTTTGGGGGCACACAATTTCCAGTGTTTATTTTAGTTACCATTTTGCTGAAATTGCATTTTCTCTTGTCTGGTCCATGAATGACATAGACTGTGGACATGGGGTTGGGTTTTTAAAAATATTAGAGAGAGAGAGAGAGAGAGAGAGAGAGAATAAGGCTTACTCACCAGTTAATCATCAGCCACTCACTCTTGGGGATGTTGAGTTCAAACATAGTTCTGAAAGGTGACCCAGTGTAAAGTGTCCCAGGTGAACAAAAACCTGGCTTAAAGTCTGGATACTTTGTCATGTGGTTTGAATGAAAAAGCAGCACACATTTCTCCCCATCTAACCTGAAAGCCATATGGACTGCCTGAGCTACAACAGAAGTTCATGCCAGAGCAGAGACTTTTAGCAGTACCTTCACTCAGCCCTTCCCATGGAGCTGCTTCTCAAACACTCCTTTGAGGCAAAGACTGCATCCCACAAATATTTGGTGGCTGAATATACTTGCAAATGTCTTGTCTGATTATTATAAGCAACTCACTTCCAGACAGACATCACTCCACAATTGTTCACTGTCTAAATTCAAAGCAGGCACATGTCTTAACGCCCATTCAGACAAAGCATTTGCAAATCGATCCAGGCATGGCCAATTTGTTTTTTCATCTTTCAAGTTTATTCTTCACAGACTCCCCTCATAAGCTACCCGGTGACATAATCAAGTTGAAATATGCTCTGGAGACCCAGAATTTGCAAGTGCATTGGATGGAGGGGAACAAATTCATAGTGAGACAGAAAGTTGGGATCATCTAAAACTATTCTGGGGCACCTAAACTTGGAATTATTTGAGGGAAGGTGTGGGGTGGATTGACATTGGGGTAGGTGGGAAAACAGGGAAGAACTGAACATCCTAGATAGCTTTCCGGAAGCATAACTGACTGGAAGGCTACCTGGCTTCCAGCAAGAAGGAAATATTGAAATATGTATATACTAGGGTGACCATATGGAAAGTTGGACAGGGCTCCAGTATCTTTAACAATTGGAAAGGAAAGGAAATTTAAGCAGGTGTCATTTGTATATATGCAGAACCTGGTGAGATTCCATCCCTCACAACAGTTAAAGCTGCAAGAGCTCTGCCCTTTTCTGGATCTGGTCAAGAGGGCCCGGGCCCCACAGCTTTAACTGTTATGATGAAGAGGGAATTTCACAAGGTTCTGCTGAAATCCCCTTTTCTATGCAACTGTTAAAGATACAGGAGTCCTGTCCTCCTTTTCATATGGTCACCCTAGTATATACTAGCTCTCTCTTGATTGTTGTCGTTTTTGTCTTCTGAAAATCAGAATTGCAAATCCTGAAATATTTTCTTGCAAGTTCTAAACATTTGCATAGACTTGATGACTTTATTATTATTTTTAATAATAATAAACACGTGTCCACTTTCCATATTTTAACTATCCTTCCTCTTTTATAATCTGAAGTATTCAAAAATTAAGCTGATGTTTTATTTTAAATTTTAAAATAATTTTTATTTCAACTCTTAACTACAATTATACCATTCTTTTCCATTCTTTATACACCAAGTGCACCCCTCACCAGGACCCATTCCTCTTCATTACATTTTCCAGAATTGTGATACTTCTTGCACAGGTTTGTGTCCTTTCCCTCTCAACAATACATGCTCTAAAAATAATTTCCATATATTTTCAAATTCATTTCTATTACATATTCCCTTTTCTACTTTAATATTACATGTTAGTTTGTCATTAATATCAGTATCACATACCTCTTTATACCACTCAGCCATTTGATAGTTATCCTTCTTCTTCCATTTCCTTGCTATTATTAATCTTGCTGCAGTTAGTAACATAGTAATTAAATCCTTAGTATTCTGATTACATTTCATCCCCTCATATATTGATAATAACGCAATCTTTGGGGATGACTCCAAACCAATTCCCGTTATCTCTTTTATCTCTTTATATACCATTTGCCAAAACGTTTGTACATATTTACATTACCACCACATATGAACATACGTGCCAGTTTGTTGACATCCTCTCCAACATAATACTGAATATTTTTATCTATTTGATTCAAACGCCATATTAATTTATAATAATTTTCTTTTATCCTTACTGATAAAGTTTTCAAATTCCTTGCTCCCCATAACTTCGCCCAATTCTGATTACTTATTAAAATTTTCATATCATTTTCCCACACCAGTTTGCAACCATCCCCTTGTTCTTCTTTTACCATCAATATTTTATAAATTTCACTTGTTATAACTTTTAATACCATATTTTGTTCCTTCTCTCGTCTTTGTGTTATCATTTTTTCAAATATCATATATTCTCTACATTTTTTATTTTCTTTTACTCACTTCTTTATCCACTGTTCCAACTGCATACAATTAATCCATGAAACTTTCTCTTCCCTTAATGTTTCTTTTATTTGATTTAAATTGTCCATCTTTATCACTCTTTCTAATCTATGTATGTTTTGTTTTCTTAATATTTTCCCCATTACTTCTTTTAAATTTTCTGGGAAATCTCCATCATTTCTACCGGAGTTAATGGGGAGACGGCGGGTATTAATTTAATCTTATTCTTAGCCCAAATCTCCAAAATATTCTTCAATATTGGATTCCTAACTCTTTGTAAAAAATTCTTATTAATTCTGTTAAAATATATATTTTCCAATTCCATTTCTACTTCTTTGGATTCCAATTTTAACCAACACTTTTCCCCCAAGCCTAGAATACCTTCCACTATGTATCTTAATTGGTTAGCCAAATAATATCCCTTCAAGTTAGGAAGGCCTAACCCTCCTGTTCCCTATTGTTTATACCACATTTTCTTATTTAGTCTAGCTTTCTTATCTCCATTACTAAAATTGTTAAACATTGTTTGCCATTTCTTCAACTCTATTTCTGATATTTTAATTGGCAACATCCTAAATAAGAAATTAATTTTAGGTAATATCTTAATTTTTAATAGTGCTATTCTACCAAACCATGAAAGTTTTTTCTTCTGATATTCCTCCAATTTCTTTTTAACCTCCTGCCTTAATCTATTATAGTTTTCCTCTTCCTATTTATCCAAATTCTCTGTTATATATATTCCTAAATATTTTATTTTTCCTTTTAATTTAATATTCATTTCCCTTTTGACTAGTTCTTGCTTCCCTTCTTCTTTATAATTAAACATCATCATCTCTGACTTGGGCCAGTTTATTTGTAATCCCGTCATCTCTCCCAACTCCTCCAGATAATGCCGTAGTTCCCCATCTTCTCAATCGGTTCTTGAATTGAAAGTAATGTATCATCTGCAAATAAACTTATTTTAATTTCTTCTTTTTTCCCTATCCCCTTTATAGTCATATCTTCTCTAATTGCATTTGCCAAAAGCTCTATAACCATTGCAAATAAAATTGGGGAAAGGGGACAACCTTGCCTAGTTCCTCAGGCTAGCAACAATTGTTCTGTAATACCATCGTTGACCATTGCCTCCGCTACATTTTCCGAATATAACTGAGCTACTAATCCCTTAAATTTTCCTCCAAATCCCATAGTGTCTATTAATATTTTTAATGTTGGCCACTCCACACAGTCAAAGGCCTTAAAGATATCTAGGGCTATTATACCTGCTTGTGATTTATCATTCTTTATAATATTTATCATATTCAATACCCTACTTATTAAACTTGACATCTGTCTACCTGCTACAAATCCATGTTGATCCTTATTAATATATTTATGCATAAATTTATTCAATCTTTTTGTTATTATTGCTGTCAATATCTTAGCATCCTGATTTAACAATGATATAGGTCTATAAGATCCCGGATCTGTTAGATCTTTATCCGGTTTTGGGATTAAGACAATTAAAGACTGCTTCCACGATGGTGGGGCCTTCTCCCCATTTATTATTTGATTATATAATATTTTTAATTTAGGTACCAACATATTCTTAAATTTTTTGTAATATTCCGGACCCAACCCATCCATTCCCAGGGATTTCCCCACTTTTAATTCATCTATTACTCCTCCAATTTCTTCCTCTGTTACTGGTTGTTCCATCACTTCCCTATCCAGTTCTTGTATTTTTATTTTCCAGTATTTCTCAATATATTCCCTAATCTTTCCCAATGACTTGTTATTTGATGTATATAACTCTTGATAGAATTCTTGAAAAACTTGTAATTTATCCTTCATTAAATTATTAATCTTACCTAATTTATCTTTTATAGCCCCAATTGGCTTTCCCATTTTCCTTGACTCTGTGGAACTGGCCAACATTTTAGAATTCCTATTGCTATACTCAAAATATTCTCTTTTTAAGTATATCAAGTTTCTCTGTATTTTCCCAATTTCTATACCCTCTAATTCCTTCTTTTTTGCCTGTAACTGGGCCCCAATAATTTTATCTTTATTCTTTATATATTCAGTTCCTAATATTCTTTTCCAATCTTACCCTCTCCTTGTTGTCTCTTTAATTTAGACGATTCCCTAATGCATATTCCTCTCATCACAGCCTTCGTTGTATCCCAAATTATAGCCTGGATGCACTCCCCATTATTATTTATTTGCCATATATCCTCCATTTCTTTCTGAATATTTTCTATCGTTTGTTTATGTTTAAATATTCTTGTGTCCACTCTCCATCTTTTAGCTTCCTTATAGTCTTTCCGAATCTTCATCTCCATATTTATTAATGCGTGATCTGAAACTTTAATAAGCCCTATTCCTACTTCTAATACTTTTGTTAATAAACTCTTAGAAATAAAAAAGGTAATCTATTCTAGTATAGCTCTTAGGTACTGCTGAATAGAAGGTATATTTCCTTTCCTCCCCTTTGTTTACCCTCCAAACGTCGAACATCTCCTTTGCTTTCATTAATACATTTAAACTTGTTACATTTTGCTGCCTATCATTTATGTTGGGATTAGATTTATTTTTATTTTTATCCATTACCATATTAAAATCTCCCATTATAATGTGGCCTTTTTGAATTCCTTGCATTTCGTTGAACACTTTATTATAAAAATTTTCTTGCTTTTCATTCGGGGCATATATATTCACCAATGTATAATCTTCATTAGCTATCTTCCCCTGTATAATTGTATACCTCCCCTGCATCTTTTATTCCTTTCATATCACTAAAACCACATTTCTTTGAAATTATAATTGCTACCCCTCTAGCTTTGGATGTTCCATATGCTTTCTCATAGATGTTCGCCCATCTTAATTTAATTTCATTAGCCCCTTCTTTAACTTGATGTGTTTCCTGTAAAAATACAATATCAGCTTTATCCCTATTCAATAAATTTTCTATTCTCTTTCGTTTTATCATCGTCCCCAGCCCTTTAACATTTAATTAGGGCTGCCTCTACAAGAGAGGTTTAATGCTCTTTCAAGTTGCTTAAAAAAATTTACCTCTACAAGAATGGAGTGCAAATCGGGCGTAGAGGCACGTTATCTCTCCGATTATGCGCATTATCGAATGCGCGTTAAACAGCGAGTTTTATTTTGCTCCGGCCATTAAAGCGCGTTTTGCCTATGTGAACAAGTGCTTATGCGCATTAACTACTTGTAAAGCGCATTTTGGTCATCCCTTAATGCGCTTTGCCGCTTCTCGCCGCCTCTCGTAATGCGCTTCAGCGATTATGCGCATAATCGCCTAACCAGGCGCAAAAGTGAATCCTTGTAGAGGGGACCGATGTTACTTTCAATCATTATATGATATTTTTTACATAGCAAATTGTATTTTCTATTGGTCCTTATTAGTGCTCTACCCTCTCCCCATGCTCTTCCCACCCCACTTCCTCCCCCCACCCCCATTCCGCTCCCTCCCTTCCCCTCCCCCAATTATTCATCCCCCCTCGTACCCGAGGAATTAACCTCATCCAAAGACCCAAGATCAATCCAGGGGGGTGGGAGACGCCCTTCCAAGATCCCCAGCGACAGCCACCCCCACTCCTTGGTCAGTTTATATATCTCTCATCATCTGCTAGCTTATATTTAATTCTCTGTCTTTAAAAAAAAACTTTCTTCTATTTACTTCTTCCAACTGCTCCTTCCTCCAGCTTGCTTCCAGCTGCTCCTTCCTCCGGCTCCATTATTCCCAGCTCTTGTAGTAGTTGTATGCCTTATTCCGATGATGTAATCCTGTACTGTCGATCCTTCCACTGAAACTTCAAAAACACTGGATAGCCCCACGTGTATCTCACATTCTTCTTCATCAACACTGCTGTACAAATTTTCACAGTTTTCCTCCAATTGATTGTCTCTGAGCATAAATCATGATATACTTGTACTGGAGTTGATTGATACTTCATTCTGTCTGGGGCTTGTCTCGCTGCTTTCATAAATTGCTCTTTTTTATAATAATTCACAAACTTTATGATGAAATCTCTAGGCATTACTCCGCTTCTTCTGCCTCCAATTCTATGTATTCTTTCCATGTCCCATTCTTCCCATGTAATATCTGGAGTTATATCCTTAATCCACCTCATAACTTGATCTCTCAAAAATCTGGGGTTTTCACCCGATGATTCTGGAAAGAATCTGAGACGAAGGTTAGAGCGTCTTGCCCGATCCTCCAAATCAATCATTTTCAGCTGCATTAAGTCAAATTGTTCCGTCTGGTTCTGTATGGCTATTTCATTTGCCATAACTTTTCTCTCCACCTTTTCAGTCCTCGAATTGGCCTCCTTCATTTGCCTTTTCATTACTGAAAGACTTCTATCTATTTGAGCTGTAACTCCCATCAGTACCTCTTTTTTCAGAGATTCATTGCCTTCTTCCATCATTTTTTGCATCTTTCCATTATTATGTGATATCATCTGCTGCATCATGTCTTTAATGCTCTCAACCAGCTCTGTCTGCTGCATTGTAGCATCTGATGTTTTACATCTAGCTGCAGCTGCCTTCGGGTCAACTCCTCCCTCCCTCCCTCCCTCCATCCCTTCCTTCTCCCTTCCGGTTTTCTGGGAGTCTTTGTTATTATTATTGTTATTTTTGCCACTTGAGGTCGGCATCTGAGATTCCACTCTAGCCAATCTGGCTGCTGTATTATCCGATGGTCTCCCAATAGACTTATTTCTCAGCCAAAGCGGAATTTTCTGTTGTTTTTTAGAATCTTTCTTTGACATTGGATCTGAGCCAACCCAGATGCTGGAAAGGTTAAAAGCGATAGTAGCCTGTTCCGGCTACAACAATTTTCAAAAATAGTTCTTTCAAACAATATTTTTTCTTTCTATTCACATTTGAAGTTCTTTTGACGAGACTATTAGCTTTACATTTTATTTACGACCGGAGCTCGAGAAATCGCTGCTCGCCCATCAACCCCGGAAGTCCATCCCCAAAGCTGATGTTTTATATGGAAATGTTTGACATTTTAAAATCTGTTTATATATGTATATGTTTAAAATTTTAAAGCTACAAAATTTTAAATTTTAGAATTTTTAATTTTTCAAAATCTATAAAATTTATATACTGGATGCGCTACTAGTGGTCATTTGTTTTGTTTTTGGAGTATTCAAAAACTCCAACTTCATAGAGGTGGTAATACAGAGGCTGAATTCAGACAACCCGATGGTCAATGGTGGGGTAATAATCAACTTTACAGTTGTTCATCCAGGGGGTACTCCCCACACAACATGATAATAAATAATCTACTGTGGTGTGGATTAGGATCAGCACTGAGTTGACTATGGCAGCATTCAGACGACATGATAGTCAATAGAACTGACGACTGTTTCCACCCCCCTCCCCCAGTTGCTTATTGTGTCATCCGAATTCAACCAGTGAGTACTACAGCATATAATCTGACCAGGAAACCTATTTCTGTTGGATGCTGGACAATGTAGGCTTTATAGTTAAATGTGATTGTGTTATGTTTATAACATCTTTCCTTGCTTTATATTGTTTTCTTGTAGTTGCATTACAAAACTGTTTCAATAGTTAAGGCATACTATATATATGCTGATGAATATTCAAGTAGATATCAGAGCCATGGGAACTGATTCCAGACAAACTGAAGACCCCCAGAGAGGCATTAAGATGAGCGAAAACCTGCTAATCTTCTTCCCAGAAAAAACAACCTGGTTGTCTAATGAAAAGCCAGAGAGAAAAAGGAGAGGTTATTATTCTTAAGTGTCGAGACAGAGGCTCTGTTCAGACGACATATTAAGCAATGGAGGGGTAAATAACGTACTGACTGTGCATTAGGCAGAAGGAGCTCCACAGATGACACACTGCAGCCGGTGCTGCTCGGAACCGGCAAACGCCCCAGCTGCAAGGAACTTGCGGTGGCCATTTTGGTTGCAGCTTCTCTGTGTGTCCCCCAGCCATATCCCAGCATGCACCGTGAGTTCTGCCAGCTGCATAGAGCGGCTGGGTTTTTTGGCTGCTCTAGGCAGCAGAACTCTATTCCGAAACGGAACAGTCCACGGAGAGAGGGGGGGCTGAATTCGGACGACACTTTAAACAACGGGGCTTCGGGCTAAACAACGTGCAAGCCCGTTGTTTCGCTCCATTGTTTAAAGTGCGTGATTGTGTGTGCGTTGTGTACTGCCCTCCAGACGACACACTAAGCAACACAACTGACGATTGTTCCCCCCCTCCTCCGTTGTCTAATGTGTTGTCCAAACTGAGCCAGACAATAGATTTAGAGAAAATTGAAGAGTATGATATAGACATCACTTCTTCTGGTGTATAAACTCATTTTTTCAATCTCTCAGTTTTGGACAAAGCGATTTTGGAGGTTTGAAGCAAAACAGCAAAACACACTGGCTGAATTCGGACAACACGATAGTCAATGGTGGGGTAATAATCAACTTTACAGTTGTTTATCTTGGGGGTACTCCCCACACAACATGGTAATAAATAATCAACTGTGGTGTGGATTAGGATCAGCGCTGAGTTGACTATGGCAGCATTCGGACAACACGATAGTCAATACAACTGACGATTGTTTTGTCAGGGATGAAAAAAATACGATCTGCAGAAGAGCCTGGAAAGAAAAAATGACATCATCTGCAGAGGGAGCCAAACCAAGAAAGATAAAGAGTGAAGATAGTCTTAATTGCTTTATTGGCTGATGCAATTGTGAGACAGAGGCTGTAAAAATATATAAATATGTAAAAACTGTTTGTCAGGGTTGTGTAGGAGGAATGTTATACTGGAGGTGCTGTGTTTTTCTACTAAAAATCGTTTGAGACTTCAACATGTGTTTGAATTATTCCTTCTTGGTTGCTATCTGGAGAGAGAGCAAGTGGAGACTGGACATTGGATTTCTAACAGAAACTCTGCTGTTTAGAGAAGTTTTTTCCTTTCACTCCTTAACAGGTTATGGGGCCCAGGCATGCTTAGCAGTTTGGAGTGAGAGAAATCCAGGAACCAGCTATTTTGCTCGGTGTTGTTCCAGAGAGCTGTGAGCCTGAAGCAGGAAATCTGAAACCGGTGGTGTTTTCATAAAGGATTTGCTTCAGAGGTATTTACAACCTGCCAGTAGAAATGGCACAGATAACAGTAAGCGGAGGCATGCCTATGGGGAGATTAAATGAGCACAACTATTTAACATGGTCATTCAGAATGGAAATGTTTTTGAAAAAAGATGGATGTTGGAATGTGGTGCATTTATCTTGGCCGGCAGCCCAAACCGCGGAGGAGTCGGAAGCCTGGAATGTTATGGATGAAAAGGCTAAATCCAACATAGTTTTATGTATGGAAGATAGTCAATTAGTCTATATATCAAGGGAGGATAACGCTCGAGAATGCTGGACAAAGTTGAGGCAGATTTATGTAAGAGAAACTGCCAGTTCTCAGATGTGTTTAACCAGGAAGCTGTACAGGAGCAAATTGGTAAAGGGAGAAAGCTTATCTCACCATTTGCAAAATATGATAAATATTTTTGCTCAGCTGCAGGAGATTGGAATGCCTTTCACGGAAGAGAATTAAAATTAATATTATTCTGAGCTCGCTACCCCAGAGCTGGGATGTTTTGACTACAAGCCTTGAATGTATGAATTCTCAGGATTTGACCCTGCAGTACTTGACAGGCCGTTTACTGCAGGAGGATCAAAGAAGAGCTGAGAGAGGCATGGAAAACAATGCGCATAGGAAAACTCCAAAGGAGGCAGGTAATTATTTTCCACAGGAGAATGTGGAAAGAGTTTTGGCAAACACAAGGAAATGTTTTCGTTGCGGCAAGAAAGGGCACATCAAACGGTTTTGCACAGTGAAATTGCCTAGAAGGAAGGGGGAAAAAGTGTGTGCAACTGGAGAGGAGAGAGGAAGCGAGTCGTTATTCACACCAAGTGTCTGCAACAGTGAGATGCGATGAGGCTGCTTGTGAGGGAGTATGGCTTATCGATTCTGCCAGTAGCAGAACTATTTCAAATGATAAAAAAGTTTGTAAACCTGAGGAAGTCTTCAGTTGATTCTATAACGCTAGCAGACGGAAGGAAAGCAGAAGTTCAAGGGGAAGGAATGTGCTTCATATCTTGTTTAAAAGAAAATTTGGATAATATTTTGTTTGTTCCCAATTTAGATTATTCTCTTTTAGGAATTTCAAGTCTAACAGCCACAGGATGTGTTGTTGTTTTTGAGAAAGATGTCTGCAGAGTGGAAAGGGATGGACTAACAAAAGCACAAGGACATTTGAAGAACAGTTTGTTTTATATGGATGTGGGTGAGCATTTAGTAGCTCTAACTAAATGCTTCCAATCCATGAAAATTGTATTCATGTTTTACACAGGAGAATGGGACATGCAAACTTTAAAGTTTTACAGAAAATGCCTTATTTAAGTCAAGGGGTAAAACTGAATCAATGTAAGAGATTTCTAGATTGTGCAGTGTGCAAACAATCAAAATCTAAAATCAAACCCATTAACCAGAAGAGTGACAGGGTGTTTGAACTGGTGCACATGGATTTGATTGGCCCTTTTGCTCCAAGTGAAGGGGGAGCAAGGTTTGCTTTGGTCATAATGGATGATAAATCCAGGTTCAGCTGGGTGTACTTATTGAAGTACAAAAGACAAGCTTTTGATGCATTCAAAGGCTGGGTCACGTGGGCTGAAAAAAGATTACAGAAGTCAGTTCTGCAAGTGCAAAGTGACCGTGTTGGGGAATTTATGAGTAATTAATTCTCTAGGTGGTTCAGAGAAACTGGTGTCACTCAAAGGGTCACTGATCCTCATTGTCCTTGGAAAATGGGGCAATAGAAAGGAGAAACGGAGTTTTGTAAAACATCAAGGATGCTCTTATGATTGATGCAAATGCTGAACAGCATTTGTGGGGTGAAGCATTCTTGTCAGCAAACTATTTATCAAATAGAATGTGGTCAAGCGTTATAAACACAACTCCCTACCATGTATTGTTTGAAAAGAAACTAGATCTGAGTCATTTGCATATCTGGGGCACAATGGCTCATGTGCATATTCCCAAAAGTCAGAGAAAGAAGAGGGAAAGGGTTCATGCAAATTCTGATTTGATGTTAAACTTAATGGGAAGCTCTGAAAGCAATCAAACAGGTACCGTATTTTTCGGCGTATAAGACGACCGGGCGTATAAGACGACCCCCAACTTTTCCAGTTAAAATATAGAGTTTGGGATGAGTTTGGAGGAGCAGAACTGAGTGAAGCAAAACCACCCCTGGTTCCTCCAACCTCTCTTCACGTCAGTAGTCTAATTTAGGCTGTGCAGGTATAGGGGAGGAGGTGATTTTGTTGCTGTTATTAAACAATCGGCAGTCACGCCTTGATGAATAAAACAAACATCTGCTTGAGGCAGTACAAAGCCATGAGGTCTAGTAGCATTGATAACTTTCTCCTCCAGGAATTTAACTCACACCCTTTTAGGGTCATCCAAAGCCTCCTCCCTTAAAGTGGCAACTATTGGGCACCCCCACCTCCTCTCCGTGCCCCCCCACCTCCCCTCCGTGCGCCCCTTCCTTACCTTTCCTGGACGCCTGCTCCCATCCTGCGCCGGCGGCTACTGCCAGGGGGCTTTGTGGCCTGCTCTAGAGTAAGTGCGCCGGGTGATGCGATCACCCGGCGCTCTACTCTAGAGCAGGCCGCGAAGCCCCCTGGCAGTAGCCGCCGCCAGCGCCGGACGGGAGCGGGCATCCAGGAAAGGTAAGGACCCCCCTCCTCCCCTCCTCCCCTCCGTGCACCCCTTCCTTACCTTTCCTGGATGCCCGCTCCCGTCCGGCGCCGGCGGCTACTGCAGCCCCCCTCCGTCCATCCTATACCCGGCGTATAAGACGACCCCCGACTTTAGAGATGATTTTCCAGGGTTAAAAAGTCGTCTTATACGCCGGAAAATACGGTACATTTGAAGAAGGGGCAAGGAATGAGGTAATTCCTAGTGTTGTGAAACCTGAGACTTCCAAAGCAGAAATGGAAGAGCAAACAGTCAGTTTGAATCCCAGGAGATCTGAGAGATCAAACAAGGGGATACCTCCCAAAAGGTTTTGTGAAGAGGTTCATGTGTGCATCGTGAATTATAAACCTAAATCCTATGAAGAGGTGTCACAATTGCCTAGTGGGGAACAAGAGAAATGGTTAAATGCAATGCAGGCAGAAATGAAAAGTTTTGTGGAAAACAAGATGTTTGTTTTAGACAAATTACCTAAAGGTCAGAAAGCAATTTCTTGTCATTGTGTGTCTGGTGAAACAAAGTACAAAGCTCGTTTGGTGGCTAGAGGTTTTAACCAGAAACGTGGGGTTCATTATGATGAAGTTTTTTCTCCAACGTGTAAAGCTGACACTTTAAGAATGGTTTTAAATGTTGTAGCTAAGAACAAAATGCTTGTAAATCATTTTGATTTTGAGACTGATTTTGAGACCTGAATGCAAATCTGGAGGAAACAATGTACATGAAGCAGCCAGAAGGTTTTGAGCAACAACCAGATAAAGTTTGGTTACTAAAAAAGGCTGCTTATGATTTTAAACAAAGTGCCAGATGCTGGAATAATTGCCTGAATTCCACTTTGGTAAAAGAAAGAAGTATTGTTGATCCTTGTATGTATACAAAGGGAAAAGGAAATGATTATATGATTATTTTGATTTTGATTTAGTTCCACAGGACAAATACAAAAGGTTACAAATCAACTGCAAAAGTGTTACAAATTGAAATCTCTGAGTGAAGTAAAACATTACTTAGGAGTAGAGATTAACAGATCAGTTGATGGATGTTATTTGTTAAGCCAAAAGAAAAAGATTGAAAATTTACTTGAAGAGTATGGGATGCAAGATTGCAAAGGTGTGGAAAGTCCCATGACTACTAATTTTCACCAAAATGTGGGAAATGAAGAATTCAAGAGTCCTGAATTGTATCAGTCAGTAATTGGATGCTTATTGTATTTAAGCCAATGGACAAGACCTAATATTGCATGTGCAGTAGGAATTTTGAGTAGGTATGTCTCAAAACCTACAGTTGCCACATGGCAAGGTGTAAAAAGAGTGTTAAGGTATTTAAAAGCTACAAAAAATCTTTGTTTGTGTATATCTTCCGAGAAGGATCAAACAATGGAATGCTTTGTTGACAGTGATTGGGCTGGAGATATTGAAGACAGAAAGTCAACAAGTAGTTTAGCAATTAAGTTTGGTAACTCAGTAATGAGTTGGAAATCAAAGAAGCAAGCTTTTGTAGCTACATCATCATGTGAAGCTGAATTTGCTGCTCTATCAGATTCTTGTGGAGACATAACTTGGTTTGTTCAGTTAATGAAAGATTTGGAAATAAATTTTTCATTGCCCATCAGAGTACATGAGGATTCACAATCATGTATAGATCTGGCAAAATCCAATATATTGAAATCTAAGACAGAGCATGTTGCAATAAAGTATTGTAATGTAAAGGAACATATTAGTGGGGGAATGCTAAAGTTAGAATACTGTGAGTCAAGAATGAATATTGCAGATTTGTTTACAAAACCTCTAAGTATATCAGAGCACATGGAATTAGTGAAGAAACTTGGATGTAAGTTTGTATGAATACAAGAATTTATTGGTTAACAGTGTTGTGTAATATTTTTTCTTTTTTCTATTGACTGAATTTTTTGAAGGGGTGTCAGGGATGAAAAAAATACAATCTGCAGAAGAGCCTGCAAAGAAAAAATGACATCATCTGCAGGTGTTGCAGATATGCAGAGGGAGCCAAACCAAGAAAGATAAAGAGTGAAGGTAGTCTTAATTGCTTTATTGGCTGATGCAATGTGTGAGACAGAGGCTGTAAAAATGTATAAATATGTAACAACTGTTTGTCAGTGTTGGGGTTGTGTAGGAGGAATGTTATACCAGAGGTGCTGTGTTTTTCTACTAAAAAGTCGTTTGAAAGACTTCAATGTATGTTTGAATCATTCCTTCTTGGTTGCTATCTGGAGAGAGAGCAAGTGGAGACTGGACATTGTATTTCTAACAGAAACTCTGCTGTTTAGAGAAGTTTTCCCCTTTCACTCCTTAACATGTCCCCCCCCAGTTGCTTATTGTGTCGTCCGAATTCAGCCACTGAATCAGTTTGCTCAGTTACCATAGTGATTAGTGCATGCTGGTGTTTGCTGGGTACCATTTTCCTAATTACCTGCCTAGTCACAGCTTATTATGTTGTCCGAACCGGGGTGGCACAGCTTGTTTGAGGGGGAAATAACCCTCAAATGACCCATGTCCTGCTGTTGGGTTATTTGAGGGTTGTTTCCCCCTCAAACAAGCCATGCTGCCCAATTTCGGGTGGCACAAAAAGCTGTGTCCAGGTGGGTAATTGTGCAAATGATGCCTGGAACATGCCTGAATGCACCATAGTTTAAACAAGCCACTGTGGCTTGTTTAAGCCATGGTGATCATGCAAAATGGTCCACCATATCATAACTACTTTCTACTCTCATTGTTTATCTGGTGTGCAAAATCCCAAATTCATTGTAACGAATTACAAGGAGATATGGACCAAACCAGGGGTCCCCAACCCATGGCCCATGAGGACCTCCAACTGCATTGATGGCGCTCACCACTGCCCCCTTAAAAAAAAGTAATGTTTAATAAAAAAAAACATTTAAAATGTTAGGGCTTCAGATCAGCTGTTGGTGAGCAGGCAGAAAAGAAAAGAGTTACTTTTTGGGCCCACCCAATCTTCCTCCCACCCAATCCTTTCGTCTCTCTCTGCCCAGTCCCAGGCAGGATCTACACTACTGCTTTAAAATGGTTTATAACAGTAGTGACAACTGTTGGGGCCCAGGACACATTCCAGATACAGTTTTCAAATCGATTTCAAAGTGTCATATCTTGCTTGGTGTAGATCTGGCCCCAGTCTCTAGCTGCACTATTCCCCCCCAACCCATTTCCTTGCTTTCCCCCCTTTCCCTTCCCCATCCCTAGGCTTCTTCCTTCTCTCCCTCTGGCCCTGTTCTTTCTCTCCCCCTTTGCCTGGCTATTCCACCTCCCTCCCAGCCTCTAGCCTTGCTATTTCTCTCCCCACCTATTTAGCTCACTGTTTCTCCCCCTCCTAGCCCCTTTGCCTTACTGTTTTCCCCTCCCTTCCAGCCTCTGCCCCCCACACCACCTCTTGACCTGCCATGCCCCATGGCAGCCATAATGTGACTATATCTTCAGCCATATCCTCTGTGGGGGGCATTTTGTGGTGATGCCCAGAGCAGTTTCTCAAATTCCCAAATGTGTTTATGGGTCCAAAAAGGTTGGGGATCCCTGGACTAAGCCATATGGATTCTTCAGTCATGCTCTATGCTCACTGTTCACAATGATTGTGCACTGAATTTCAAATAAGCTATACTTCTTATGCATATAATATATCTTTAATAATGCTTTATATTTAATAGTATTAAACATATTAATATGAGCCATTAATGTAATATTTTATTGCATTAAATTATACCTTGGCATCTCATGAAAATATATACTAAATATTAATTCAAAACATATTGGAAACAAGCACCTCCAGGAAAAGTTAGAAATCAGAGCAATAAAAGAAGGGGTAATGTTTGACAGAATGATCGTGAATGCAGTACTACCCACTGGGGCGGTAAAATATTTTCTTAGGGTGGGGGAAGTAGGACACCAGTTCTATTTAACACCTGGATTATTTATCTTGAAAAAGGAGGAAGCTACACATTTATCAAATTCCCAATTGCTATTTTGTTGCCGTTACCATGTAACGTGCTATATTCATCAGAACTGCATTGAGAAGTTAGAAATATGGACAGGAAATATAAAAAGGAGACTAAGCCCAGGAAAGCAGGCATTCCAAATGATTTGAAACACAGATATTTGAAGGGAAATTAAAATATATGGAAAGGAATAATTGAGAAGTGAAGTAAAGTACTATAGAAACTACTCTGGCAAATTCAAAAAAAATCTGTGAGGTAGGGTACTCCAAACGCACTAGTCTTATCTGTTTTGTTAATGTAAGGGCCAATTCTAGCATGCACATTTTTCTCTTTATAGGAATATCCATAGAACAATAGACATTAAAATGTGTTAGACTAGAAGGAAAAATTAATGTGGGTAAATCCCAAAGACAAGTCTAGATGCTCAAGTTCAGCTCATTCTTATAATATTCGGAACATTTCATTCATTCTAGCATATGTTTTATGAACTTTAGTCCACTTCATTTATTGACAATGGCCATCCACTAAACAGTTGCTGCATGTAACACAAACATTCTTGGTCCGAGTGGTCTGTACATAAACCTGAAACTCCCAATAACATTTCATGCATCTGATGAAGTGTGCTATAAGGTGTCTCTACATGTGAAAACACTGTTTATATCCAATTCCAATCAATATACATTATACTTCTATATTATGCTAGCTGGAAGAAAAACATTAACAAAAATGGACAAATAATGCCTACCTCCAAATTCCTCTAAAAGAGATTTCTATTAAAAATAACAGTCCTAAAGTGATTGTTATGTAACAAGCAGTGCCCTTTGGGTGTTCCAGTGACTCCTGGTATATTTCAAAGAGATATGAACGGTTTATTTGAAGGTCTATCACTTGTTTTTGTCTACCTCAGTGACATCCTGGGTATGAAAAAACTAAAATTTTACACTTGTAAAATTCTAGATCAAGAACTGACAGAACTGTTGCCTACAGGAATGCTCTTAGATTGTATAATCCTTCAGGCTGGGCCACCCATTTGTTTTTGCCAATGAAAGTCTATACAATGCTTCAGAATGTAATGGCCCTGTATAAATAATAAAAATGAAATACATTTTTAAATATACAATCATGTATCTGGGATATAAAACAGATGTAGCTGGCAGTGGCTACACCCCAGTAGAGAAGAAGGCATGTGCCATTCACAAGGCACCCCATCAATGTCAGTGTCTGAATTGATAACCTTTTTAGGGTTGCTAAATTACTGTGGTGAGCTCTTACCACATCGTGGCATTAGTATTATGCCCATTACACAATTTTTTGCAGTGGAGTTGGTTCCAGTAGGGTTGTGAATAAGGAACAGTATTTGAGGAAGCATAGAAATTGCTGAAATCATCTATCCTTCTAATGCGTTATGACAATTAGGATAACTTGTAGCTTAATTCAGATGACACAATAAACAACTGGTGTGGGGGAAACAATTGTCAGTTGTTTTGACTATTGTGTTATCTGAATGCTGCCATAGTCAACTCAGTGCTGATCCTAATCCACACCACAGTTGATTATTTATTACCATGTTGTGTGGGGAGTACCCCGTAGTTGAACAACTGTAAAGTTGATTATTACCCCACCATTGACTTTCGTGTCGTCCGAATTGAGCCAATGACTAGTGGATCAGAATATCTCATCAGTTATATAACAAGATCATTGGCTCCATCAGGAGAAAATAAAAAAATATTCATAGGGATGAAGGAACCAGGACTTAATGACGCAGACAAGACTAGTAGGTTGAGGCAGGGTCGTATGTCTTGCCAATGAACTGTTATGCACCGGTGCATCTGTGAGAAAGGCGACAACAACTTTCACATGGATGCTGTTGCCTCATTCATGGGGAAAATAGTCTTAATAACAATTAACAGCAGGTGCATGCTCCAAATAATTTGAAGATTACATAATGACACCTTCTAGTGATATTAGATAATATTGATGGCTCATATTGATAAAAGTGAATCCCATTTCAAATGATTTAAGCTTTACATGTTCCTATCCTGAGGAAGAAAAACTCTTAAGAGTCTGTCAAACAGTTGTCCATAGGTTTTCATCATGCTTCTGGGTAACACTAAAAGCAGTAGGGGAGCAAACTGATGGATTATTCACCACGAAAATTTCCTGCATTAGCAAAACTAATAATACCCCAAACAAAGCCCTAAAACAAGTCCTTTGGCATTTTAAAGACAGATTTATTGTAGTGTAAGCACCTATGGACTAGAGCCCATTGCTTGGCCTTTCTAGGAATGAGAGGATATCCCCCCCTTTTGATTCCTTAATTGTTCATCTGGTTTGCTCTGCCCTGCATTCACCTCCTCCTGAATTCCAGTTTGGCTAGGAGAATTTCTAAAATGAATCCCAGAATTGTAACATGAGCTGCTTGCCACAGCTTTTAGTTCAATCAGTTTATTTGCATCTCCCCTGCCTCCACCACTACTGGTGTCCACATGTCCATTGATAAAATACTGCCAGGGGAACACAAACAATCAAACATATGATTCCATTCCTGTGTGTAGTGTTTTACTAAAGCAGATGAGCTTCTCCATACTGGTAAAACACCATGCCCCCCCCCAAAGAATCTAAATATAACTAGTATGTATTATAAAATCAAGACTGCTTTTTTCATGTTTTATCAATGTGCACAAACTGTTCATAATAATGTAGAGAGAGGAAAGACACCAATGAAGGAATTGAAATCTGGAGCAAACTCGGCCGGATCGCCTTTTCATTTTCATATCTTTTTAATATATGACCTAACTTCCCTTAAGGAATTATCTTTATTTCTCCTTTTAAAAAACAAAAAAACAAAAACAAAAACAAAAAAATCACTTTATTATCGGTCAACAGACCATATCACAAATTAAAATATACAGTTTTGTCAAAATTTACAGGACAGTACATGGAAATATTTTCATATAGCCATTTGAGTTCTATAACGAATGGCGAGATACACAAACTTTGAGACTTGGGTGGTAACAAGCTTATCTTTGCCCTGGAGAAGAATAATAGATAGAGTTTCTTTGGAGCGACCAGGGAGATCCTGAATAATTGGTCGCAACAGATCATTCCTAATCCCATTATAAAAATTGCAACTGAGGAGCACATGTACGATTGTCTCAGTCTCCGAATTGTTACATGGACAGAGTCTATTTTCCACTGGTATTTTTTTATATCTCCCCTCCAACATTTTGGAGGGGAGAGCATCAAACCTGGCCAGGGTAAATGCTTTCCTATATTTTGGGACAAAGAGCCACTCTAGATATGCCATTTCGCCTCTGTCTGTGTAGTCCGGCAAGCCCAACGCCACTGGGGAACAGGAACCTCTCGCAGCAAAATAATTATTTGCAAGGACATTATCTATGGTCTCTGACATGCTTATATTTTAGGGTGTCAAACTTTTCATCAGCATCCAGTATTCAATGTTAAAAGAACCATTGAGTGTTCAGTTTCCATGTACATAATGCACCTGGCATGCATGTTTATAACAATTTTCTATTCCCAGAGTATTAGGCTGGAGCATCTTGGTGTTATTTACCCTTTCTCTGAAATTTAAGTTATACAAAGTCCTCCCAGGCATTGGATGGCATCATAAGCGTGCGCAGCACATTTCATTAGGTGGTGCCCCCAGGGATTTTTAAGGTAAACTTGGGAGTAAATTCCATTTAACTAGGGTGACCATATTTTGGAAACCAAAAAGGAGGACATCATAGCCAACCCTCAAGTAGGCATGCCCACCCCAACATGTCCAGCCCCCAAGGATGTGTGCCCATCCTGACATAACCGTCCCCAAGGGTGTGTGACCTTGGTCACATGTCTGATTTACTGAACTGTAAACCAGAATCTAAAAGTCAATAAAATATGATATCGTCGAGCATCTCTGAATCCTACAACTAAACCATTACTGTTGTGAAATGCAGTCAGAGCTTGGAAAAAGGGGGAAAGGGACAGAACTACAACATCATCATTTCCCATGTTTATTTTACAAACATGTCTCTCAAAAACAAAAGTGGGTTACATCACCATCAAAGAATACAAATGCTGAGATTTCAGCAGGCATTATGACACACTTCCAATGACATCTTTGCAGCCATAAAGGCTAGAATCCTTTTTTAAAAGAAAAACTCAGATTTTCAGGTGGCTGAACTCTGGGTCCAGCAGTATCACATTCTGTGTTTCTGGCTATTACAGAAACAGATCAGATCACCAGTCCAATTGCTAGTCCCCACCAGAGCAAACACATTGAAGCAATGAAACTTAGATAAGTGTGGACTTAACAAGTTCCCATTGGTTCACTGTGTCTATTCTAGTTAGATAGATTGGATTTAGGCCTCCAAGTTGTATGCATCCCTCTTGAAGTGTGGTGCCCAGAACTGGATGCAATATTCAAGATGAGGCCTAACCAGTGCCAAATAAAGGGGAGCCAGTACCTCATGCGATTTGGAAGCTATACTCTATTAATGCATCTCAAAATAGCATTAGCTTTTTTTGCAGCCACATCACACTGTTGGCTCATATTCAGCTTGTGATCTACAACACATGCAAGTAAAATGATCCAAAGTTATTCCCTTGTCTGAAATGCTATGTAGGAACATTGAGTAGCTGTAAAAGGCACGGGGTCATATGTTATACATCATAATGTTGTACATTTTGATATATATATGAAAATACTTGCAGGTAATATATAAAAGAACTGGCAAGAAAGTTCAGAGACTTGGGCACCTGGGTAAGCAGAAATAGGAGCAATAAGCAGAGGTGGAGTCTGAACATCCAAAACACAAAACTCTGTGTCCTTTGAATCCACATTTGTTTGCTTCTGCAGAAACCCATTTTTTAAAAAGCAAAGTGAAGCATATTGGCTGGTAATTAGACCAAGGTTCTGTGTGCAAAGCAGAAAACCACTCCTTTGAGCCTGCAGTTTGAGCCTCCACGTCACCCCTCACCCCCTTCATCCTTAGGCTTCCTGCTGCTCAGCTGCCAGCAGCTCGCCTGCGCTGCCTGCCGCCTGCCCACCCGACCTGCCTGCTACTCGCTCACCCACCGCTCGCTTGCTCGCTCAACCGCCCACATGCCCTGCCCTCTGCCTGCCCACACTGCCTGCCCGCCTTGCCTTATTTACCGCCAGGCCCACGCTGCTGCTGCTGCTGCCTCCTTTTTTGCCACTCGTACTCAGACCCCGCCTCTCCCACAAGTCTCGCGAGATGGGGATGAAATGTCAGAAGTCTCATCCTGAAGTATCACGAGACTGGGGGAGAGGAGAGAGCAGGTAAGCTGTGACTGCTCCGTTCCCCCCCCCCCGCACCTTTCCCAGTATGAAAGGGTCTCTTAACACTTGAAGTAAGAGTCTGTTTCATACTGGGAAAGGTGGGAGGGGGATAGAGCAGGCCGCGTGTTCTCTAGAGGCGTGGAGATCACCTAACGCCATTAGCGTGGCTGGGAGAATCCCAGCCACGCAAATGGCGTTAGGTGATCTCCACGCTTTCCGGAGCTCTGGAGAACACGCGGCCTGCTCTGCCCCCTCCTCCACCCCCTCCCACCTTTCCCAGTGTGAAAGGGCCTCTTAATTCAAGCATTAAGAGACCCTTTCATACTGGGAAAGGTGCGGGGGGGAGGGGGCAGAGGAGGCCCACACATTGTCCGAAGCTCCGGAAAGTGCGCAGGTGGCCTACGCTATTAGCGTGTTAGTCTTTCCATAGCTTCGGACAACGCACAATCAGTTTCCCACCCTTCTCTCTGTGCCGCACCTTTCCCGGACTTTTCATTAGGTGGTGCCTGGGCACCAGGTGAACCACCTGTGTGCACGCATATGGATGGCATATGATAAGGCATTTATGTCCGTTGTTTCTATCACATCTGGTGTCTTTCTGTAACTGTTTAAGATGCTTTGAATTGTTTTTAAATTTTGTATGTTAATTTATATTATGTTTTTATTACCTTGTATTTGTGTCTTTTACGTTTTGTGAACTGCCCAGAAAGTTTTGGCTATTGGTATAGAAATGAAATAAAATAAATAAATGAGTAAGATTATTTTCAGGATCCTAATATATGGACTTTCTACCACCCAGTTTCCACACCCTGTCCAAACCTTATAGCATTACTATCCAAAAAACCACACAGCTGGTTCTTTTTAGTATTACCACAACATGTTCCCAGCAAAACTAATCATTTGTGCAGACAAACAAAACAGTGGTGAAGCAACAATTTGTCTTGATTGCTTTAGCATTGCCTCCAATCTTTTTATTCTTTTTTATTTTAATGCATGGGCTTGAAATCTGGAGGACTTTGGTGGATTGGGAACTGTCATTGAAGGAGACAAAATTGCCAGTGCCACCAAGATTGTATCTCAAAAGCTGAAGAAATGGAAGTCCAGTTAAACTTTGTTTTGGAAACTAGATTTAGATCTGTGACTTACAGCTCTGGCTATGAAGTGTTCTTTTTAAAGTATGATTGCAACTACTTATGGACATATAACTGGACGAACATCAGAAGCCGTCACCAATGGTGAAGAAGTATCAGTGACATGTAGCGTGTTTGTTACTCAGCATAGAAATAAGTAAAAAAGTGGAGCGAGGGGTGGGGAGATGGTACAGGAGAGATCATTCCTAAATAATAACTAAGGGCAAGTTCTCCCAAGCTTGAATGGGATTGGCTTGGATTCAGCTCAGGTATTTCCCTCTCAAATCAGGAGTAATAGCTTGGCTTAATCAATTTGGGCCCATCATAAGGAATGTTACAAGGTTCCATCTTTAACCTTTCTCCCACCCACCGAACCCCCTAAAAACAGCAGACACTGTTTCGTATCACAGGCATAATCAGACACCCCTCCAAAAGAGCTTTGGCTATGGGGCGATATATAAATGTAATAAATAATAATAATAATAATAATAATAATAATTGTTTTTGCTTTTGGCGATTCCATGAGGGATGCATTTCCTACATTGACTATGCAGGCCTCTGATGAAGCATTCTGAAGCCTTACCTGACATGGATAGGATGTTTTACTAGGGTGACCATATTTTGGAAACCAAAAAGGAGGACAACATGGCTGCCCTGCAGGGGGCGTGCCCACCAACCTGTCCAGCCCCCCAGGCTAACCCTGTCGACCCCTGCCAGCATATTCAGAGCATGGTGGCAAGAGGGGGGCACCATAGTGTCGTGACTCTGGCTAACTCTCTAAAGTTCTTGCTCACGACTTTAGGTACACTGATACACAACAATAACAGTGAGATTTCTTTTATTGTAATCACACGGAATTCAAAGCATAACGGTTTCATTTCTGCAAACACACACTTGAAGCTGAAGACGGACCACACAGCTTTCAGGTAGAACGGCTTAATGAGAACAGCACTCACTCAGGGACTGACATTTAGAGATTAACTCTAGTCTTTAGAGGGCAGGAGCGGCCACGCTGCACTGGAATCCTCTGGAACATAGAGAGACTCTAGGATTAGGCCTCCTAACAGTAGTATATCGGTCAACTGGCAACTAAATCTTCACTCAGCCTGTCAGGGAACGCTGAGCTGACCACGGAAGCCAGAAGCCAGGGAATGAACCTCTTCGACCTAGGGAGCCTTCCCAATTCACGTAGCTTTAGCTCTGAGGAAGGTCCTCTCACAGGTCTCACACACACACGAGTTTCAGAACAGCAACGATCAGCTTTTGCCTCCCTCTGCCCGTAACTTTGGCTCCATGGAGGGAGACAGCAAGCTATAGAACACGAATCCAGAACAGTACTCTCAAGTCCAAATCTATGAAAAGCCACAGTGCACTTTTCATGGCAGAGTTCTTTAGAAGTAACAAGTCCACACAGCAATAGAACATGTACAGAGTGCATCACACAATTCTACATCAGATAGTAACTCACAGCAGCAGCAGAGCAGCAAGAGCATAGACGAGATAATTCCTAGCAAAGGAATTACTCTCAGGACAAAGGCAATATAGTGTGGAGGCTGGGCAATTCTAAGCTACTTTGATAGACAGGGCTTCAGGCCTGTAATCTAAACTCACGTGCCAACAGGGCGGCACGGTTCAACCTCTTCTGATGATGCCACAGTGTGAGGAAGATAGCCCCCACCTTTGCAAAGCATAGTTTAATTCCCAGAGAACGTTCAAGGCCTTCGGCCTACCATTTGAGATAAGCACATACTAGAGAAGCAGAGATACATTTTCTCATGACAAATTGCCAAGTCTTCAGTCTACAATTCACAGGGCCAGCCCTGTGAATTGTCTACGAAGCATCTGATACTCAACACATAGCTTCTCATTACATGCAATCAGACTGAGAATCTCTTGTGTTTTATTGATTGTACCCTAATTTGGGATTATTTTATGATACAAAGAAGGTAATAAATAAATAAATAAATATACCCCCATAATGCATGGCTGATGAAATTTATCAGTTTTACCCAACTTATATTCTTAGGTTCCTCTCTTTCATTCATTAATTTTAACTTTTGTACCTTGCACTTTCCACTTTAACAAAGTACTACAAAGTGCTTAAAGCAGCCATATTGAAACACAATCAAACAATATAACAATTAAACACCAGCAAACAATAAAAAGCACCTGCCGGCCCTTCCTGGGGCAGGTGGGGGGACCCCAACATCTAGAGAGAAGCCCAAAAGTATAAAAATCAAACAACAGCCAGGCCACAATCCGGCTGAAACAAAATGTCTTATATTTCCATGGGACTAAGCACAATTTTGTTGTAGAAACGGGTAATATAGTTTGAAAATAAAAAATAATACAGTGTGCATCTGTAATCATCCACATGGCTGCCCCCTGGCTATAAGATGTTTGGTTTTGTTTTAATAAGAAAAAAATAAAAGATGCTGTGGCAAGCATCTTCAGCTCTGATCTGCCCCCCTGCATTCTCCTGCCAGCACTGTGCTGAAACCTGTTTGACACTTCCCCATTATCTGCTCCTTTCTGTGGGCCCCTGAACTTTGGCTGCAAGGTCCTGCCCCACTCCACCACTGGTAAGGTAGTAAAGGGCTCTCTTAATTTCCCCCCTCCCCTTTATTTAACAGTTTAAAGCTCCTTGCTGCAACACGAAAGAGTGGGACTTACTGCACAAGATAAAAATTCTCTCGTTCCCAGAAAGAGGCAGCAGCTGTAGGATATCATAATGTATTGTTGTTTTCTAGGTAATTGTATTGTAGGGGGAGAAACCATCTCCCCTCCCATATACATATGGAGGCAGCCATACAGTGAGGGAGAGCTTTATAGCAATTTACAGTGCAATTCTATACATGTCTACTTTCAAGTGAAACCCAGTGAATTCAATGGGACTTACTCCCAGGAATGTGTATAGGATTGTAGCCTTAGTAACTATGTATGCACTGCAAAGTACCAAAGAAAAAGGGGCTAAAACAGGAGATTGATCCCTCACACACACCCCATTTCACATTAAACTCTTTTGATCACCAGGCAGCTGGCAACCTTCCATGTCCCAGGTCTAGCACATAATTACAGGTAGTAAAGGCTGTGAGCTTCTCCAAGCAGTCCCTGCCAATTGTGTGGACTGGTAAGCACAATTGTAGCTTCAAGATCTCAAGGCACTATGGTGAACTCACTGGGTGCACTCTCAGACCCCAAGTTACTGGTATTCTTCTGTAGGATTTCCATCCCTAGTAGGTTAATTAAGTGCTATGCTCCCCCCACATCTACCTGCCCATCCTCTCCTTTTAAAAAATATTTTATTTTAAATTATTTTTAGGCTGCTTTTAATGATAGAACCCTTTGGAATTGTTGAGCAATTAATTTCATGCACACATATGGTGGGGTGGGAAGAAATGGCCCAAACAGAATTGTGCAGAAGAACATAAGAAGTGTCATGCTGGATCAGACCAAGGGTCCATCTAGTCTAGCATTCTGTTCACACAGTCGCCAACCAGCTGCATATTGGAAGCCCATAAACAGGATATGAGTGCAACAAAACCTTCCTGCCCATGTTCCCCAGTAATAGGAGAACATAGGATTAGTGCCTCTGATACTGGAGGTAGCACAGTAAAGAATAGATGCCAGTGTTTCCTCTCTGCTAATTCCCTGAGCGTTTTAAGGACAACGGGTAAAACTCAACATAAACCCTACTTACATTAAAACCACTGAAATGAATGAAACTTAGGAAAACTTAAGTCCCATTCATTTTAATTGCTCTACACTAAATAGGGCTTATTTTGGATGTTACCCACTTACTTTAGAAGAAATACTGGGATAGGAAGATGTTTAAATGCTGCATTTTATCGTATTGTATTTTTATTGCATTGTTCTTGCTTTTTACTAGTTATTTTTATTTTGTTAACTATCTAAAACACATTTTGTTATAGTGCAGCCTATATATAATGTAGATAGCTGATAGCAGGGTCACCCCCAAATGGCAGTGTTTTCTACGTACTTGGGGAGGGGGCTCCTTATGTAAGCAGAAATGTATACATTTGAAAATGTAATTTTTAAAAAAAGTTTAAAAACCAGCCTCTGACCACAATGGTCTAACAAGAAGGGATGCTGCTGTGTCAAGTTGGGTGTGGGGAGAAAACTGGACGGGATGGAGAGAAAAGGGAATTTGCCTGCTCAAGTTCTTAACACAGAGGTGAGCAATATGGGACCTGCCTGCACCTCCCTGGCCTTTTTGCATTAACACAAACCTAATGGAGCATAAAAAGTGTTGAATACAAGCAAATGCAAACTGGTGGTAAAGAAACTCATTTGAAGGGAGCAGGGAAGGGAACTGGACTTTTGTGTGCAACTCAGTTTGTTAAACCAGAGAGGAAAAGCAACAAACTAAAGGTAATAATTTTAATGTATTTTGCCAATAAATTACACAATGAACTGCATTTATTTTTGTATTGCCAGGATTCCTTTTCCTTTTTGAAAATTGGCGGGGGGGGAGGGGAGAGGGAGTATTTTTGGTAATTTTAAAAATGCAGGCTGCGAGTGTCTGAAAGTGGCAAAAAAAAATCCTTAAACCTGTCTAGTATTTTGAAAGGCAATTAAATTTTTACAACTTTTGAGAAACAATTTTGGCTAATGTCTGTTCTGACTAGAATGTCATTTTAAGCTGCAGGACACCTGTTTTAACCACTGATCCTGAGCAGGTTTGGTTTGAAGCTCCACTGAAATTGATAGAGCTTACATTTAAGTATGCATGCTTAACACTGCAGCCTTAAAACATGCTAATAGAAGGAATAGTATAAGTTCTGCTTGTTAGATACATTTATTTACAATATTTTTACCCTGGTCTTCAGCCAAAAAAGTCTCCCAGAGCAGCTTACAAAGATTAATAATAAAACAGTCCCTACTTTTAGGCTTACTATCTAAAAGACATAACACAAAAGGAAAAGGGATTGAGAGGGAGGAGGGGGAAAACAAAACGCAGCCACCAGATCTTAGTTTCAAAATTCTTATAGGTATATTTTTCTGGCAGAGAAGGTGAAGTCAACTCCCCCCCCCCACCTGCTCCCTCTCTACCTTATATATGAGACCAGGTGTGTCTCTCTGTTGCCATGATGTTTATTTTGGGAAGTATATGAAGCTTTGGTGAGGCAGTAATTCTACAGGGAAAGGGGGGGAATCCTGACGTCAAAAAACATTGAGTTATCAAGCAAAGCAAGTTTGAAGCATTTAGTCTAAAAGGGGGTGAAGAAACCATAAGGCAATTTTCAAGAATACCATGAACAGGGGGGAATAAAAATAGAGGTACATACTGTGTTTGCATCACTGTGCTGAAAAAGACTACTCCCAGACTGCCTGCAATCGCTTCCAGGAAGTGCAGGCCAGCATCATTTCAGCCTCTTCCCTGGGCCAATCTGTGGCTTTTATTGGCTGGCACAGTCGCACCGACCAAGAACAAGGCCCGGATGGCGTGGGGGAGGAGCTGGCCTCTAGCAACCCAGAGCTGGCTTCAGCAGGCCTCGGAAGGCCAAAACCGGAAGTGGGTGAAATAGGCCTTCTGAGACCTGCTGAAGCCAGCTCTGGGGTCTTAGAAGGCTGTCGCCATGGTGACCGCCCTCTAGCAACCCGGACCTGGCTTCAACAGGCCTCGGAAGGCCGAAACTGGAAAAGCCCAAAACGGGCCTTTCCTGGGGGGCTAATTTTCCGGATTTGGGTCCCAAACAAAGGGTTTCCCCCCGGACCAACTTTACATGAGGTAAAGTTTGACTTTAAGATTTTTAAGAGATTATGTGCACTCACTCCAGAGTAAATTCTGTTTAAATCAGTTGGGCTTACTTCAAAGAAAATATGCAGAGAATTGAGCATGCAGAGTAATTAATTTATGCCAGCATTTTGCCCTGAGGGACAAATTAGACTTGACTGTAAATGCATTTTCGCATTTATACATGCATGTATGTTATTCTGTGTTTTTAGATTGTGCCTTGTTTTATATATTTTAAAATGATTTCATGGTTTTAATTTTTGTGAACCGCCCAGAGAGCTTCGGCTATGGGGCGGTATAAAAATGCAATAAATAAATAAATAAATAAATTTTTAAAAAATGCAAACAGCATCTACTTGTAGGTGGGTGTGATAATTATTGGGATAACAGCAGGCAGGGAGGGGAAATTTAACCCTTTCCTCTCTTGAGGCAGTCCTGAGGGAATCCCTCTGAAGCAGGAAATAAGGGATTTCCTCCCAATGTAAATAGCAGCTTCAAAGGAGGGCTTTCCTCAGGACAGTAGCAAGAGAGAAAAGAGTTAAATTCCCCTCAGGATTTCCTTGCAGGATTGCGATCAGCTCCTTTTCATGTGGTTTCATCTGGGCCTTTTCTTTCTGGACAAGTTCTACATGTTTCATTACACAGCCACTAGATGGTGCTACGATATAGCAGGATTCCGGAAATCCACCTGAAATTTATCACACGTTGAAGTCTCTTATTGCATTTTCCTCCATAGAGAATTAAGCCACTATAAAGGCCAGAAAAGATGGGTAGGACCTTGGAGGTTGACAATGCCATGTAAAGGACTCACAAAAAAATGTGAGTGACCAATCACAAGCGCACAATAAAAGCCTCATGTAGAAATGCTCTTTGACCATCTCCAAGATCAGCTGTGCTGGATGGGGATGGGTAGAGCTCAGTTTATACCTGCCCTTCTTTAGCTACAGTCCAGCCTTTAGCTTTGCAATTTCAGTAGTATTCATGCACATATAAATTGACATGCAATAGAAACCACAGACCAATGTTATGTTTGCAAAATACTTCCCAAATTTTTGTTGTGATTTTTTTTAAAAAAAACCCCACCAGTAGTTAATATTCTCTGTGCAAATGCTGCAATCCTAAGCATGCTTTCCTGGGAGTAAGTGTAGCTGAACACAATGGGTAAACAAACATAGGACTGTGGTGTAAACAGTAGATTTTGCTGACTTTGAGAAGAAATACTGTTAACCTCGTGATATTAGCCTGTGATGTCCCTGAGTCTTAATTTCTTTTACTGCATGCAGCCACTGAAGATCTTTGCCTGCTGGTGAAAGAGTTAAATGAGCATGCTGGCTTAGTTTTTATTTGTTTTCATTCTGGATACCATGTAGGGAAATAAGGAAATGTGGCTGCTCCCACTGGGAATGTGTAGGCCTTTAAAATGTTTATACAGTAAAAGAGAGTATTGGTTAAGTTAAACTGTGATCATGGGAAAAAGACATAAAGAAAGTCCCTCTGGGACCAGACTCAACTTTGTGATAGGTGAGTGAGATGTGAAATGCAGTTGCTGTGGAATGTCATCAACAACTGCTTTGGGATGTCAGTAGAGCCTTCCATTTATGACAAAGGGTTTTCTTTCAAAGCCTCAAAGAATAGCTTAGGAAAAGGAAGACTTTTAATAGATTCCAGGGCAATGTTGTGTTAGTGTCCTTGATAGTTTGGATAGGAGAGAAAAAGACCATGAGGGCCTTTGGTGTTAGACTTGGATTGTGTAACCCAGGCTCAAATTCCTGCTAAGGTATGAAGCTCATTGAATGAATGGCCATGGACAAGTTGTTAGCTGGGATCCAAACAACTGCGCAACTTGCTCCACCCAGGAGTTACATTTCTTAAACAGCAGCTCCTCCTTGTGCCATGTGGCAAACCGCTTTTGAATCTGAAAGGGCTTCCCAAGCATGCATGGTGGCGGTGGAGTACATGAAATCCATGGTTTAAATGAAAAAAGCCACCAGCACCATAACTGGGCACACCTAAAATATTGTAGCTCTGTGGATGCTGGCAATTGTCTTGTACCCTGATCTGTTTACAGTATTGTTATGAAGACAAATGAGTAAGCCATTTTGAAATGCTGTAGGCGTGATAAATAATAGACATTTTAGCAATCTGATTATTTAGAATACATAGGAAATATCTGAAACTTGCAAGCCTTTGCATTATTTGCCAATTGTAGATTGCTTCATTTCAGAGGCCAAAAAGTGTAGCTTTGCAAATAGAACACAAATCAAACATACACACACATCAAAAAACAGACGCCCTCCCTCAAACCACGTAATTTTTATAATGAGATTATAGTAGCCTAACTTCTTATTCAGTTGCATAATATTATACTCAACTGTTGTTTATGTATTACTATGTTGCAGGTCTACACGGGGCCAGTTTCATTCATTACTCCTTATTGGGGGCTTCTCTACATGATGATACCATCATTCTACCATTTCTTCACTGAGATTTCCCCTCCCCAACTCGTTTTATTTTAAGCTGGGGAAAATACAGTATTCTTTCTACTCACAACATCAGACTGCCATTGCCTGCCTGTGTATTGTTGCCATATTGGTGCATGTGGGTGGAACTGAGGGGTGTGATTGTCAGACTTTGAGAACAATGGGGCGGTGGGTTGCCTTCCCATTCCTGGCACTTCCAACTTCTGCCTTCGCCATTTGGAGTTGCATTGGCAGGTCAGCAGATCAGCAGGATGGCCATTGCTGAACAATGATAGAGTAACATGGTTGAGAATGTGGAGCCCATTGCTTCTCCAGGTGCTGCTGCTCCGCATGCCCACCAGGGTCGGGGGGGTTCCTGGCAGCGCTTGATAACCTGGATATTTGTGGGGAGACTAAAATACAGGAACAACTCTGCAACAGGCATTGGAACATTGATTCCTTTGAGTATATAGGCCATGTGATGTCCACACGTGGAATCCCCCCTCACACTTTGCTTAGACCTTGAATAGGAATTGGCCACTTGCTTTACCTTTGGATGCATTAGATTTCCCTCCTCCCTATAGAGACCTGGGTAGTTTTTTTAAAAAGTGAGGCTTGGTTACCCAGGGGCTGCCTATACTTGGAAAAAGTCCTGCGGTGGCTGTGGATTTGCGCCGCATTGGTTAGACGACGCAGGTGCAGCTTTGCAGCCACCACAGGGCTTCCCTGCGATGCTGCATTTTGAACAAGTCAGAGATTTAACTTCTTTAGAGGAGAGCAACGAGGATGACCAGGGGGCTGGAAACAAAGCCCTATAAGGAGACTGAAAGATCTGGGCATGTTTAGCCTTGAGAAGAGAAGACTGAGGGGAAACATGACAGCACTCTTCAAATACTTGAAAGGTTGTCACACAGAGGAGGGCCAGGATCTCTTCTCGATCAAGTTACAGGAAGCCAGATTCCAACTGGACATGAGGAAAAACTTCCTGACAGAGCAGTACGATAATGGAACCAATTACCTAGGAAGGTCATGGGCTCTCCCACCCTAAAGACATTCAAAATGCAGCTGGGCATTCATGTTTCAGGTATGCTTTAAGGTGGATTCCTGCATTGAGCAGGGGGTTGGACTCGATGGCCTTATAGGCCCCTTCCAACTCTACTATTCTATTATTCAACATGGGGCAGAGCTTGATGGAAGGTGACCAGCAATTGGTCACCTTCCACCAGGTTCTGCCCCCTGTTGACCCTGGATTGGCCAGAAACCCCAAACTCCCTCCTCGGCATTGGGATTACCTGATGCTGCTCTGGGAGAGGGAAAGCACGGGGTTGAAGAGGGAGGTGGTGCCAAGCTGGCACCATGAAGACTAGGGATGTGTACCGTATCATTCCGATGTCCGATAACAAACTGATAAGATAGTTATCAGACATCCGATTAACGACAACGATACAAATTCCAGGAGGCCCTATCTGATCGGATCTGAAATCCATTTGTGCGATAACTATCGGACATATTGGATATTTGGACCGCCATTTTAGGGCCCTCCCCCCCTCCCTCCCTCCCCCTTCCACTCATGCTCCTTACCTGGGCCTTCCCCAATGCCGTCCGCTGCTATTCGCTACTCCTGACTGCTGAGAACTAGGCTTTGTGGCCTAGATCTCAGTAGAGTGAAGATGCACTGGGTGATGACATCACCCGGAGCGTCATAGCTTTACTGAGAACTAGTCCGTAAAGCCTAGTTCTCAGTAGTCCAGAGCAGCGGACAGCAGCGGGGAAGGCCCAGGTAAGGGGGACCCCTCCCTCCCTCCCCCCTCACGCTCCTTACCTGCGGCCTTCCCTGCCACCGCCACCCCGTACTACTGCTAAACAGGCTTACTGGCCTGTTCATCAGTACAGAGCCGCGCTGAATGATGACGGCATCACTTGGTGCTTCTCTGTACTGACGAACAGGCCGGAAAGCCTGTTTAGCAGTAATACGGGGCGGTGGAGGCGGTGGGTAAGAAGCACGAGTGGGGGGAGGGAGGGAGTGCCGGCCCAGTGTTTTTCACCATAGACTTGCATTGGGGGAAAGCTTTCTTTCCCTCAATGCAAACCTATGGGGAAAACACCGTTACCGAATCGGAACTTCCGATATTTATCGGATATTAGATCCGATCAAATCCAGGTACTCCCCGATATGATTGGACCCAAAAAAAATTTATATCGGAATTTCCGATAATGATATGATACGGTAATTTCAGCCGTGTACATCCCTAATGAAGACAGTCGCCCTGGTTGCCAATACTGGAAGGCTATGCCAATCACAAGAGGGTGACCAATAACCGGCTAGGAGGGAGGGAAATGGGTTTGAATCACAGAAGTAAATGCGAGAGTCAAACCTTCATACAAAGGCTTGACTCGCAACAATGGTGCTGCTCAGGAGAGGTGCTACCTCTCCATGTAAAGAAAAGAAATGGAAAATTCCATGATAAAACCAGCCAGTGTAAAGGGCCCATGACTGAAGAGGAAGCAAAACAGCAGTACAGTTCCGGGAAGAAAAGCGTCATGTAGAAATGCTCTCATTTTGCAAACACTAGTTAATTTCCCCTATCTCCAGTCAGAGGGAGATGGGCAAATTCTTTGAGTGGAGTAGGGAATGCTCTCTGCTTTACTACAGCCAGTTCTACACTGGAGGGGTGTAAAGGGCACAGGGCGGGGGGGTGAGGTGGGGCGGAGGTGAAAGCATTGGTTCCCACTCCCTTTTTCTGCACCAGTTCATCACTATGGTGCATATGTATATAAAGTGAAATGCCCAGCTTTTAAACAGAAAAGGGTACCTGCCATTCTTTTGCGTTTACATGATTTCAGAAAATGGTTCAAAAATTTTACCCAAGTGCCTTCAACGATCCCATACCCCTTTTGGCTGACTGAAAACATAGTACGAGTATGACGTCACATACTCAGTACCTTCAGATCTTAGGCAAGGTCTGATCTTCCTCCGGAGAGGAATTTAGATATGTGCTTAACTTTCAATAAACATATGCTTATTACTTCCCAAAGTGACTTGAGTGCTTTTTCTTCAAGCTTTTAAAAACATTCTTTCCTTCTTATTTGGCCAGAGTTCCCTTTATTTTCATACACTCCCCTCAATTAAATGTTCTGACATTTCTGAGTCACCCTACGTGCTCCCTAGGAAAATAAGGGAATTTCTGATAGTCCATGGAGGGCATGGGGTGAGGGAAGAAGCAGAATTTTTTTTTTGCATTGTAGAGCCGAAGAGGAAAAACTCTGAGGGCCCTTGCTCAGCCTTCATATCCCACAATTTACCAGGGCAGAATGGTGGACATGGCTGGCGCTGCTGTATCTGTGCCTGAACTCTTTCACCCTTTCTTTCATTTTCCCAATACGTAGAAGGCATCTTGCATCACCCATTATAGCACTGAGAACATTGTAATGAATTGTTTGACGATATATTATCAATAAATGATGGTCTATGTTGGGGTGACCAGATAAAATCCAGGTCAGGGCTCATGTAACTTTAACAGTTGTAGAGAAAAGGGTAGGGTGACCAGATTTTGGAACCCAAAATCCCGGTCCCCCCCGCCACCCAAAACAACCCCCCCACCAAGCCATCCCCCAAAACAACCCCCCAAGCAACCCCCCATCCAAAACAACCCCCCCACCAAGCCACCCACCCCCAAAAAACATCAGCCGCCCGGACCTACCGGGTTCTCTTCCGCTGCGGCCCCCGCCGGGTCCGCCACCCCCCCAGGTCCCCTGCCGCCGCCGCTGGGTCTTCCTCCTCCGCCGCCGGGTCCTCCGCCGCTGGGCTCGTAAGGCCAGCGGCCGCGCGGAAGAGGCAGGGGAGGGCCGGATCCGGAAGTGACGTAATTGGCCCTCCCCCGCCTCTTCCGCACGGCCTCTGGCCTCGTTGGGGCTAGTCGCGATGGTGACGACCCTCGAGGAGCCCGGATGCCCGTGCGGAAGAGGCGGGGGAGCTCCCCCGCCTCTACTGCGCAGGCGTCCGGGCTCCTCAGGGGTCGTCGGCATCGCGACGAGCCCCGACGAGGCCAGAGGCCGCGCGGAAGAGGCGTGGGAGGGTCGATTATGTCACTTCCGGATCCGGCCCTCTCCCGTCCCTTCAGTGCGGCCTCTGGCCTCACGAGCCCGGCAGCGGCGGTGGAGGACCCGGTGGCGGCGGACCCGGCCGCCCCAGCAGGTAAGTGCCCGAGCCCTGAGCCCCGCGCCTCGCGCTCCTTACCCGCAGGGGCGTCCGCTTCCCTCCGGTGCTCGAATCTACTGAGAAACAGGCTTCGTGGCCTGTCTCTCAGTATCGCGCCAGGTGATGACGTCATCACCCGGCGCGCTACTGAGGGACAGGTTGCGAAGCCTGTTTCTCAGTAGATTCGAGCACTGGAGGGAAGCGGATGCCCCTGCGGGTAAGGAGCGTGAGGCGCGAGGGAGGGCACTTACCTGCTGGGGCAGCCGCTTCCCGGGCTCCTCCGTCGCCACCGCCGCCGGGTCTACCGCCGCTCCTCGCTTGCTGCCACCGCCGCATGACCCCCCGCCACCCCGGTTTGCCCCCACCGCCCCCCGGTTGGGCCGGTTCGCCCCAGGTTTCCCGGTTAGGACCGGGAAACCCCGAGCCATCTGGTCACCCTAGAAAAGGGAATTTCAGCCAGTGTCATTTGTATGCAATTAGTTCCTGGTGAAATTCTCTCTTCATCATAACAGTTAAAGTTGCAGGGGCCCTGACCTGGATTTTATCTGGTCAGCCTAGTCTATGTGCTCAATCCCCAGCTTTGGAAAGGGAGTAAAAATAACTATTAAAAACAACTATAGCCCTACACTGACAAGGGTCGCAGTGCAGGCCTAGCTAGTGGAAAAGTCTACTCCTAAACAAAAAGTGTAGGCTTAGCTTTCTGTTCAGGCTCAGTGGAGGGCAATTTTAGATGTTTATGTGCAGCTCATAATCTAAAGTTTAAGTGTCAACTTCAGGCCAATGTAAGAGTTTAGCTTTTAGTTTAGTTCTAAAAAAAACAGAGTGTAAGTCTAGAAAGTGCACACTGAATGAGTCTCATAGTGAGTCAGGCCCTGTACTTAGGATGACCAGATAAAATCCAGGTCAGGGCTCATGTAACTTTAACAGTTGTAGAGAAAAGGGAATTTCAGCCAGTGTCATTTGTATGCAATTAGTTTCTGGTGAAATTCCCTCTTCATCACAACAGTTAAAGTTGCAGGGGCCCTGCCTTCTTTTGTACATGGTCACTCTAGTATAGTGCATGCACCTTTAACTGTTGTGATGAAGAGGGAATTTCACCAGGAACTAATTGCATACAAATTCCCTTTTCTATACAACTGTTAAAGTTACATGAGCCCTGACCTGGATTTTATCTGGTCACCCTACCTGTACTCCCAGGGGGCTCTAACTACATTGGCCCTGTTCAGACAACATGCTAAACCATGATGGTTAAGTGTTTTGAGCTAAACATGATGGTTTAGCATGTTATGTGAACAATGGCTTAGTGTGTCGTGTGAGCCATTTCTAACCATGGTGACTGCATAACCACAGTTTAATCATGCTCACTAACCACTTGCTGCAAAAGGGCTAGCAGCCTAACCATGGCTTAGCGTGTCTCTGAATAGGCCCAACGTCTCCTTAAACCTTACCTAAGGAGCCTATCTACACACACAGGATAAAACACTTTGAAAACGTTTTGAAAACTGTATATGGAGTCGGTCCTGGGCCCCAACAGTTCTCAAAACTGTCATCCTATCTACACTACTGCTTTAAAGTGGTTTAAAATGGTTTATAACAGTTTTGAGAACTGTTGGGGCGCAGGAAACACTCCACAGACAGTTTTCAAAATGTTTTCAAAGTGTTTTATCCTGCTCGGTGTAGATAGGCTCCTATTGTCCACCTCCATTCTTAGCAGGTTTAAGTGACCTAGATTTTCATGCACTGGAGTCTAGTGCAGACGTAGAGATGAGTCCCTCCTAATTTAAGTGCTGCAGCAGCAGCTGGGGGGGGGGGCAGTTAGTGAAATGTCTCAGAGCCAGGGTCAAGATGATAGGAAACAATTTTTTTGGTCAGGTAAACAAGCCTGTTGAAGGAAAAGAGGAGTGCAGAAGAGGATCTGGGACATATTTCCATATGCTTTACTACATGCACTCCTATGCTCACTACCTACACTGCTATTTGGTCATGTACCAGGGCAGCTTCCCAGATCAAGGAAGTGTGTGTTTTCTTCTCTGACCTTTCTGGGTTCCTGGCATTCTTAGGGAGTAGAACAAAGAAGACCCTCAAGAGCATCCACTGGAATTTCAAGATTCAAACAGTTTGCCAGCACCACAGTCCGTGAATGCTGGAAGAAGACAGAGTTTGCTGTCTCTGTTCCTCAAATTCGTGCCATAAATTGTCAACTCCAGAGAACAGACATCAATTCTGCAACAGTGAGGAAAGCTACCATGGACTTTGCGAATGCCATCAATTTGGTCACAGAATCCATCAGAACCCTGTTGTCTGAGTTATCTGTAACATCTCTGCTTCCCAGACACAAGACAAAGAAGACCAACAGAAGGCTGTGACATTGCTATTTCACAGGTCAAGGAATGCTCCTCATTCAATGGGCATCTGTTAGGTGCAGCACTGGTCCAGGGGAATTTGTTTCCAGCACATAATCATACATTCACAGCAAAGGAACTGAATGGAGCTGTTGAGGCCTACCCAATATTGGAAAAAACATTACCTGAAAATGGAGCTTTCCATGCCTTACAAGAGGGCAGAATTCAGCAGCAGAAAGGATGCTTCTTCATCCCTACACCTGCTTCTGGATAACAATCTGGGGACAACTTTGGGGAAGACTGTGATGTTGCTGAGAATCCTCATCACTAGGGTGACCAGATAAAATCCAGGTCAGGGCTCATGTAACTTTAACAGTTGTAGAGAAAAGGGAATTTCAGCCAGTGTCATTTGTATGTAGTTAGTTCCTGGTGAAATTCCCTCTTCATCACAGCAGAAAGTTGCAGGGGCCCTGCCTTCTTTTGTATATGGTCACTCTAGTATATTGCCTGCAACTTTAACTGTTGTGATGAAGAGGGAATTACACCAGGAACTAATTGCATACAAATGACACTGGCTGAAATTCCCTTTTCTCTACAATTGTTAAGTTACATGAGCCCTGTCCTCCTTTTCATATGGTCAGCCTACTCATCACCACTCCGATAACATTGGCAGAAGGTCATCCTCCGCTCTGAAGTGGAGCTAGACTTTCCTGTGGAACACTGTGTCAGAGGACAGAAACAATGGCTTGGCAACGCAGTCCCATAGAGAAATGAATGATTAAAGAAATCCTAGATTGAGCTGTTTGCCAGACAGAAAGAACATCGGGCCAAATTTCTCCAGAAATGTGTCTTCCAGGAGAGGTCTAGCAATGCCTCAAGTGATCACATCCAGCCTTTGGTAAGAGACTTCCCCTTTCAGTTCACTGATTTGTTTGCCTCTTTCCTAATTAATTTTCTCTCCATTCCCCATTTTTCAGGTAGATCCTTCCACCAAATCTGCAGAAGAGAAGAGGTCTGGCAGAAGAGGGCTTGCTGTGCCTCAGAAAACTCTGGGCACTGTTCTTCTTGTAGGAGTAGTGAGCTTGTGGACATTGTCCAGTCCATTTATGCATTTCTTAAGTGTACTTGAACCTTGAAATTGTGTAGCAAACTACACGTAGTTGGCACTGCTTCCCATGACCACTTGACTCCACCTCTTGTGGCTTGTCCTCTGTCCCATCAGCCACAGTGGCCACTAGTGACATCATCCATGGCATTTTGTATGTGGACAACATTAGAGCAGAATTCCATTTACCCACACCTAAATTAGACCTCAGCTAGTGAACATACCTCTCATTTAAGTCTTTGGCAGTCTATGTTACGTAATTTTTTGTCTCCCTGACTTCACTACTGACCAATATTTCTGAGTTGGGAATCGTGTCCACAATAGACTTCTTGGTCTGAGCAGGTGATTCTAACCTACTGGGTGAATGGCAGAGTTCCAACAAAATCCTAGTACTGAGCCGATTCTCTGAGATAGCATAACTGTCAAAATTGAATTTGCAGTCATGCTGACGCACTGGTGTAGTGTTGATTTAAAGGGAAGAGGAACTTTGAATTGCCAACTCCATTTCCCACTGAACTGTGGTCTTTCCTGGCTACAGATCTAAGGAGAATATATTCCTGTTTATCTTTTTCTTTTTATTTATCTCAGGTTATTTTCCATCATGCTTGACTTCCTTGAGTTCTTTCACTGATGACAGATGTTTGACTACTTGTCTAAAATTTTGTTCAAGACATAACAACTGGCATTGAATAAATGCCTGAAACTAGCTATTCAAAAAGAGGAGTGAATAATTCCTTTTGATGTAAAGGTATCTTTCACCCACATGCCATCTCTTGCAAATACTATGAGAGACTGTGTCTTGATTATTCTCTCCCAGTCCTATAATTGGCAGCTTGGAGTTCATCTAGTTTCAAACAGAAATCTTTTGCTATATGGACCTTAAAAAATGATATATTTTAAATAGGGTTGTTGTTTTTCCTCCTACGGTGAAATGTGTCCAGGTTCCCTCATTGCAAAGAGAAAGCATGCCACTCCTGACATGAACTCAGGTGACCCATCTATGTCTGCTCCTTACTGGGTATTGAGGTGGCAATGGTGCTCCATTATGAGACCCTTCACCGTAGGCTACAGGTTCTGTATTATTTCTGTTCAATAGACTAGTCGTTTTTCTTTTTACTGACACTGACATCATCATGCAGCCAATTGTGCTTGATGATATAACTAAGAACAAATGAAGCTATGTCAGAATGGAGGCAGTAACCTCACTCTTAAGTGGCTTCATTTGTCCTTGGTGACATGAACATATAGACAAATTGGATTGGTTGCATGACAAAACACGGCTAGTGCCAACTGGGGTAAAGAAGATAAGCTTTGGGGGGCTCCAGAAAACTTTTTGGGGGGGGCAAAACATTCTCTGGAGAAATTGATATTCTTTTTAATGGCAAAATTTTGTTTTTAAATTGGTCTTGCTTTTGATTGTGCAATAGTATGTAAAATTTTTAGCAAAGAAACCAACTGTGGGTTTGTTTTTACTTTTTATTGTACGTAAGGGCAGGTTTTAAAAACAATATAGAAGCACAGTTGTTAAGATGCACAGCTAACCCCATGAGTAAGTAATTTCTTAAATTAAAATACCCCTATATTAAATACTTGTTCCAAATCAGCTGAAAAATCTCAATCTGCAAGTTTTTGGGTTGAATAGTGAGGCATACTTTTCAAAATAAAAGAAATCTTAGCTAAGGCCAACACTATGGAAATCTTGCAGGTGATTCATTGGATCAGATGTCTTCAGTGGGAAGAATCTTTTGTGTTTTGGAAATCTGGACCTCCCAAGGAGAATTATTTTGCTGATTTAGGAGAGTAGACCTTGTGTAATCACATTTTTTTGTTTAGAAGGTATTCCTCAAAATTTGGGCCTAGTTAGCTTAAATATGTGAACTGTTTTTTAAATTCCTAAAATACACTAAGGAACTGATATGGTTTGAATTAAAATATTATGTACTAACTTGCATGCTAACATCTGGTAAGGCATGGAGTAGTTGCAGATGAAAGGAGTGGGGGAGGGAATAAAGAGACGAGACACATGTATATGGTAAAAAACTCAGGCCACATTTATTGAAAATCTGCAATGGGGAAATACCTGGGCGTATGCCTCGTTTAGGCCAGCAACTAGCCAGACATATACATAGGGAAAAGCATTCTATGTCTGCTAGGCTGACCAGAAAAATCCAGGTCAGGGCCCATGTAACTTTAACAGTTGTAGAGAAAAGGGAATTTCAGCCAGTGTCATTTGTATGCAATTAGTTCCTGGTGAAATTCCCTCTTCATCACACCAGTTAAAGTTGCAGGCACTATACTAGAGTGACCATATACAAAAGAAGGCAGGGCCCCTGCAACTTTAATTGTTGTGATGAAGAGGGAATTTCACCAGGAACTAATTGCATACAAATGACACTGGCTGAAATTCCCTTTTCTCTACAACTGTTAAAGTTACATGAGCCTGACCTGGATTTTATCTGGTCACCCTAAGCTGAGTGGTATCTCTAAGATTGCCACTTCTCAGGACTAGCCCATTTGGGGAAGGAAGGCCTTGCCATGTCACCCCCTCCCAGTCCACAAAACACCAGGTAGGTGAGGTGAGTTGGCCTCACAGGTAACCCTTATCCTCCCACTGTGGCCACAAAATCCTGAGCGGGATGCTTTAGGCATCACCTGTCACTGAAATGGTGCATCAGAATGCTCACCATCCCTGTTCACGCTAACAGTGCCAACCCCTACCAGCCACAGGAGGATGACAACTGTTTTGCTTAGCCATCCCTGATCCCTTCCATCCTGAATCACTTCCAGCAGGCCCCTTTGCAGATCTGACAAGAACAAGCCAAAATCTGACAAATGAAGCCCATCCTGTGACAGGTGTACCAACGTTAAAGTCTCCAGGACTTAATGCCTTCAGGGCCAACTTAGTCAATACCCCAAACTGGTATTTAGTTAAAGGGGAACCATCCTGGTGTTGGTGACAGAACAGATGACCAGTCCTCATGTCCCAAATACCCTGGAAAAGCCTCTAATGCCTTCACAAGGCATAATTTCTCGACCTGGGCTGGGAATAGAGACACACTCATGCCTCTACCACCTTGATCTGTCTTGGACCATTCAAGCCATATTTGAATGATCTATTGCAAGAATTGAATGTCATGGAATTGCAAAGTCCATTCCGACACATCAACCTTGGCTGCTACCACTAGTTCAGAGATCTGGAAAGCTCCCCAAAAGGCTGTCAATGCTGCAGCATGGAATAAGGTTGCTTCATAAGAGGAAATGCATAGATGGCCACTATCCATGTAGACCAAACAAAATATTGGGTGACTGTGGAAGCCTAGAGTCAGCTACCACGGGGGATGCCCTAGCCCAACCTTGCAGTGATATTCTACCACTTCCTAAAGAGAATGAAGTGTAACTTTCCGAGAACACATGCTCGTTAAACTCTTGTCTCTTAATGTAAGGAGCTTCTCCTTTGGGAGCCTGCTGCATTGACCAACAATGTCCAGCTCAATCCCTAGAAACATTAGCATGGGTAAAGGGCTTCAGTCTTTTCCTGCACCAATTCCTCAGTCAATGCATAAAACTCTCACATTAAATAAGAACATTGAGCAGATATTGCAGGTCCTGCCCACAGAAAATCATCCAGGTAATAAACAATACTTTGCAACCTGGTCTTGACTTTCACTGCCCATTCCAAGAAGATGTTAAAGTTTTCAAATATGGCACAGGAGATGTAGCACCACATGGGAAGGGCTCTATTGGTGTAAAATTGGCCCTGGAAACTAAACCACCAAAGATCAAAATCTACAGGATGGACTAACAAAATGTGAAAAGTGGACTTAATGTTGTACTTCCCCATCAATGCTCCCCTTCCACATCCTCTGACCATTGCCACTGCTGAGTTAACAAAGGTGATTTGAGATGACCATCCCATCCCTGCCATCCATGGTAACCACCCCCATGGATGGAATGGACACCAGCAAAAAAGGCCCATGTCTCCCGTCACCTGGATCCTGAACAGCTGCAACAGAGGCATCCTGAGCCAGGCACGGTTCAGTTGCTGGAGGCACTGGAAGACTGGGAATTGATCCTGCTGGTGCAGAGACTAATGTTGATGTAGCAACTTGGGCAGGTGCAGTACTAGAAGAGGCTTCAATATTATCAAGGCATGCTGCAACAGAGAATCAAAGTTTTCGGGGGGGGGGTGCCTTCTAGTTTCCCTGGGCCCAGCACTGCCCCCATCCAGTTGTTCTGGTACAGGCTTAGGGATAACCCCTTAATCTTTTCCCACCACTGCAAATGGTGTCAAAATTAATGAGACATCTGGGGCCTCATCCTCAGAAGGAGAAGAGTCAACCCTTCTCCATGACCCTTATCCAGGGGATGGGGAACCTTCCCCTTCTTAAGAGGCATCGTTCAAAAAGAACTAACTGTCATGTCTCTAAGCCCTCCCTCTGCAGTCCAAGACAATAATGTACTTTGCCAAGTAATCCACAAAGCTTTATACAGCAAATAAACATTTCTTCTCCAGGTCTTTTCCCTAAGTTAATTAACTTCAGGGAAGGTCCCCCTGAAGAAGCTTTTGGTGAGAAGCTAGATGAGCTGATCACCTCTCACCTTCTTTTAGCTCCACCCATTTAACTCTGCGGCAGACTCTGGGATCGGTCAACTCAAAAGTGCCCTCCCCTCTGAGGATGGCTGAGATCTCACAGCTTCTGTGTTGTTAGCATTTTCACTGGTAAAGTCTGGTGAAGTTTCATCCCTGGCTGGTGAAGAGGCTGGGAAAATCTCCTCCCCCACTTCCTGTGTAGCTTGGAACTCATCTAGTTCAGTTTCAGAATCTGATTCTGACTGATAGACTGAAACATCTTCCCCCACACCAAGGGGAACAGGCCTGATCACAACACTAACATTCAGAGGGGAGGGGTGAAAATAAAGTGCCAGCCCCATTTACAGAGACTGAAAGGACAAACAGCAGGCACAAAGCCAGCCAATAGAAAAAGGATCAATGCCTCAGAAGGGACACTGCTACACCAACACCTGACAAATTAGAGAGGGTGGGTAGATGGGCTGGAAAAAGAGGCATGAATAGGCACCTAGAAAAAACCTTTTCCAACTACTCACAGGTCCCAGGCTAGGGAAAAACCCCACATACAGGCAGAAGAAGCCCCTGGTCACCTTTCAGTCCTAAAATCACCCCACTGGAGGGAGCAAGGTCCACTGGATACCCAGGAGCATTCTTATTACAGGCTGAAGGCCTCCTCGAGAGTAGGGAAGGATCAAATGGCCTGCGCACTAAGCAAGCAGCCTAATAGTCCCCAGAGGACCAGCAAGGGTCACTCATCCACCTTCCTCACACTGCTCCACACGCTCCCTTTACACAGGGAGAGACCCTATTGGCCCTCCTGCCAAACCTCAGGCCTACTAGGCCATGCCAAAGCAGCTGTGCTGCCCACCATTGCACCAACAGGTGGGGGATGAGTGGAAGGCCACATTCCGGACATGGTGTGGTCATTATGAATATACTGTGATGCTTTTTGGACTATGAAATGCCTCAGCAGCATTTCAGCATTTTATAAATGATATTTTTCATGATTATCCGGATCGGAGCATCATGGTTTATTTAGATGACCTTGTGTTTCCCCCCAGAACCCTCAGAAACACAACCAACATGTCCGAGAAGTGCTATACTGGCTCCATGAACACTGTTTATATTCCAAGCTTGAAAAGTGTGCCTTTGATCTTACCTTGGTAGACTCTTTGGGGCATTGCATATCCCCGGGTGGAATCCAGATGGATCCTGCTAAGGTGGGAGATAATATGGTCCTGGCAGGCACCTCTGGGAGTCAAAAACATATAATGCTTCCTGGGCTTTGCAAACTATTCCAGTGGGGCGCAGATGCACAACAGGTGTTTGAATGGCTTAAGAAAGCTTTCACCTCAGAATACTTGGTAGTAATGAATCTAAGATGGTCCATTTTATCCCCTTTGGGGAATTCCCTTGGCAAGAGAAACTGCTCATTTGTTGATTCAGAACATTTTCTGCCTACATGGTTTACCAGCATCCATAGTCTTGGAAAGTTGCACCCAGTTCACTGCCCGTTTCTGGCAGACCCTGTTCAAATAATTGGATGTACAACTCCGCCTCTCTTCAGCCCATCATCCCCAAACAGATGGGCAAACTGAGCATACCAAAGCTATCCTTGAACAGTATCTCCGATGCTATGTCAACTTCCAACTGGACGATTGGGCAGATTTCTTGCCAACCCCCCTTTTTTGTGCAAATTATATACTTCCCTCAAGTTTCCCACTATCTTTAGTTCCAGCCACAGATCAAGTAATTCAGGAATTCTAGTCATTACATCAGGTCTTATGGGAACAACTGTATCGGGCCAAAGAAGCATACAAGCACTTTGCAGACAAATGGTGCCAACCTGGCCCAACATTGGCAGCGGGAGATCAGGCATTGGCTATCAACCCAGCATCTGCCTACAAGCCAGCCCATACACAAGCTGGATGCCAGATTCATTGGTCCATTCCCCATAGTGGACAGATCCACCCAGTTGCCTATCGCCTGCAGTTACCCTCATCTCTGCATGTCCACTCCGTTTTTCATCACTTTATTCCGGTCCCCGATTTGCCAGAACATCCATTTCAGGATCACAACCCACTGTCTCCTCCTGTTCTCGTTCATGGAGAAGATGAGTATGAAGTGACTCATTTTCTGGATTCCAGGCAGTAGGCCGCCTCCAATATTTGATTGAATGGAAAAACTATGGGCCAGAAGATGCTTCAGATGTTCATGCTTCTGACTTTGTGCGTAGATTCCACCAGCGGTACCCAGAGATGCCTGCTCCCCTGAACCTATCTGGGGAGGATCATGGGGATGGGAGTGATGTCATGCCCTCATTAGGAATCCTCCTCAGAGGAAGAACCTCCAGAAACAAGGGGCACACTAGACCAGTCGCTGGCACCAGACCAGGAGGAGCCTGGGCCTTTGGGGGGATCATTATAGGGCCTTCCCTGTCCGGGGGATGGGACTCTGATTCCAAAGCAGATGCTGAGCCTGACCCCCTGGAGTGTTGTCACCTCAAGCGATAAGCCAGTAGGTCCCCTGTAAGAAGGACAGATCCCTTACAAAGATGGTCTCCTCAGAAGAAAGTGACTCCTCTTGAGTAGGGATCTGGCAAGATAGCTGTAATGGACAGCAGCTGAGCCTGGGTAGGGCTCAATAAACTTTGTGATTAAAAGCCTGCAGTCAGAGTTTGCTAGTTGCTGGAAATAACAATCTTATTCAGAAGACACCTTAAACTATGTATTTAACTATGGTGCTTAAAGCTGTGGTTTTAGGTGTTTTCTGAATAGGGCCAATTTCTCATCAGCTTATCCTGCCTTGTGCTTGAACCTCTGTGCTATAAACCTTGGACTCCTGCTCGACTCTTCCACTGGATTGTATATGTCGTGGGCTGCCTAATTGTGCTTTGACCCTTTGCCTGTTTGACCACTCCTGTTTTGCCTGAATTCCCTTGAACAGAAACCTGGTTTATTACTTGACCTTGTGAGCAGCCCTATCACTGAGGCTGCTACAGCCTAGGCTGACCATATGAAAAGGAGGACAGGGCTCATGTAACAGTTGTAGAGAAAAGGGAATTTCAGCCAGTGTCATTTGTATGCAATTAGTTCCTGGTGAAATTCCCTCTTCATCGCAACAGTTAAAGTTGCAAGGGCCCTGCCTTCTTTTGTATATGGTCACTCTAGTATAGTGCCTGCAACTTTAACTTTTACATGAGCCCTGTCCTCCTTTTCATATGGTCAGCCTACTACAGCCAATGCAGGACAACACATGATATCTGACTTGCTCTCACTTCTATAGTTCTGGGCCCCTTACAATTTATTTATTTATTGTATTTTTTATCCTGCCCCTCAGCCAAAAAGGCTCACGGAGCTGCTTAACAATCAGAAAAGAAGACAGTCCACCTGCCCTCAGGCTTACATTCTACAAAAGACAAGACACACAAGGAAAGGGGGATGGGAGTGAAGAGGGAAAAAAAGAAATTAAGGAGACTGTTCAGCAAGGCTGGTAGGAAGGCCCTGCTCCTCCCATCTCTTCTCCCAATGGAGAAGCTCCTTCTTCTTCCCCACAGGGTCAAGATGACAGTTAGCCCTGGGGGGGGGTCCAACTGGAGCAGGCCCTGATGGTCTCTGCCTGCTCCTGTCTCCCTCGGTTCTTAATGTGCCCACTTGTATTGTACCCCTTTATTTGCGATCCTGCTGCTTCCCAGTGAGCTTTGCTGCCTATTACTACATTTTGTATATAGTCACAGACTGTTAAACATAATGAATCTCCAGAGGTTGTGATTTAGCATATGTTAAAGCCATATTGATTTTCAATTCGAACAAGGACTTAAAATATGAGATTTTCTACATGAGGCTGTTAATCCACTGTATCTAGTTTCGGTTTTGTCGCAGGATTGAGATCTAAGCATGCATGAAGAGCATTTCCTTTCCTGCTTTTCTGTGACATAATCTCTAGTTGGCACTGTGGTATAGCAGAATACAGCAAATCTACAAGTGGAAATATTTCTTTTTCTTTCTTTAAATAATACCACATTTCCCCTGCCCTAAAAAAAAAAACCTTACTAAAAGTGCTGTTTGAAAACAGAACCAAGACTGTCATTGTCTAAAGAATCCATCAGAAACCATGAGTAGGGAATGATGTGCACACAAGTTATTGCTAGCTTTACATGTGCTAGCAACAACTACTTTCTCTCTTTTAAAAATCTGCCTACTACTTATACTATACTCTATTGGTCTTCAACTGGTCCAGACCCAAGACCCACCTTGGATTCCCAACCTGCAACATGGGACCCACTTTCATAATTTTTGCCATGCAACAGCTTTGCCGTGACCCATCTGGACTGCTCTTGTACCCACTTTTGCGTCGTGACCCACCAGTTGAAGACACTACAATAGCCTGTATCCACCTGGTATGTGGAAGAGCAATAATGGATCTGTGGGTCTTTAATGATTTCCTGGAAATATAATAATTTCCTTGGCAAAACAACATGACATCACAAACCAGGAGAAGAGATACAATACACAAACTTACCAAACGAGGCACAACAATAATGGATGTGAAGTGTTTTGAAAGCGCCAAGGTGCTATCCAAAATACATATTGCAGATCTGAAGATTGGTTGAAAGAGTAGTTTTCCTATGGTCACGCCAGTTAGTTTGTGGTTGTGGTGAGATTCAAGAGAGGGACTTCCGGATTGATAGCTCTGTCCTTACCTCACTATGCTACACCTGCCCCCTAAAGCAGCTTAATATGAACCAAAGGCATAATATATTGGGAACACATTCTGCTCAAGCTCTGTGGAAATAAATGGAAGGTGCATATAATGGATTGTGCACAATATGACAAATTCTAAAATTAAGTTAATTGAACAAAAGCACAAAAATGCAAATCATAGAAACACAGTGAGAAACATTATTAAGCATTAAAAAACACAGCACTCTTTCATAATATGGATTGTCAAAGGTGAAAAGGCATTTGATTATACCAGGGGACTATCCTCCTTTTTGCAATTCTGGGGTTACAAGAATTACTAGATGTGGATGGATACCCAAAATTTGGCAGTATTTCAGTGGAAGTCAGTTTTCAAAAAGAAACCAAACTAAATGAATAATGAAAAGTAATCAACTCAAATATGTCCTCTGTAACTCTAACAAAGCCAATAGTTGGAAGCTGGAAGCCTTCAGTCAAAGAACTGGCTGATGAATCCAAATTGATTCAGGAAATTCAGCCCCTCACAGGGATCTTTCACACAGAGGCCTTTCTTCCATGATTTACCACTTCTTGTTGTTCCAGATTCATTTTGAGATTTTAAATAACACAGGAAAATGGGGTGGGGCATGGCAATGGCATCGTGTAAAGCTCGTGGGGAAACCGAGGACCAAAGACTGCTGATCACATGAAAAAATGCCCTGTCTGAGGGAGCCCATATACATGCACAGATTCTTGGCCCTCAGTCTGCTTTGGGGCTGTTACATTACATAGCCAGTTGCCCCCACCCCCATTTGTTGGGAGAAGGTCTTGGCCTGAGTGGATGGGAGAAGAAGCAAACACAATGGCTGAATTCGGACAACACATTAGTCAATGGTGGGTTGAATAGCCAACTCACAGTTGGTTATTTTGTGGGTACTCCCCACACAACATATTCCTACAGAACTGTGGGTGGTTGGGGCTGGCGTTGAGTGGATTAATAGTCAATCCAGCATTTGACTGACACAGCCCCCGCCCCTCTCCCCACCCTCCCTCCTCCCTCAGTCCTCCCAGTTCTATCCCAGCAGCCTCTGCAAGTTGCACCAGTTCTAGCAAAGTGGCAACAGCCGCTTTGGTCGCTCTTGCAGCCTGCCTCTATGGCTTCAAGCTAAACAACTTGCAAGCCAGTTGTTTCTCTCCGTTGCTTATTTGGGCGGAATAGCATACCGTCAGTAGTTTGTGAGCGGCATGTTACCCTCCACACAACACAATAAGCAACACAACTGACGATTGTTTCCTCCCCCTTCAGTTGCTTAATGTATTGTCCGAATTCAGCCAATGTGAAGAACTCCCGGTGGTGGCTCCTCTGTGCTCCAACTGCCACCAGAAAAGCTTTTGAGGAAACATCATCTTGCCCTGAGGGGACGAAAGAAGAAAATATTAAGCTTGATCTCACAAGGACAGAAACTACAGAAAGGAACAGACCAGCTCAGAAGGACCATAGATGCCGTGCAAATCTGAGTACGACTGATCCCAGAATAGGTATATTCCCATCCATTTGGGCAACTGAATCAAGCATCACTTCTTTCCTCTTCCCTCCCAATCCCTTCTCTTGTGGTTCATGACTATCAACCTGAAGACAGGGATGATTTAATTATTGTTTTGTGTAAGCCACTCTGGGAGCCTTTTGACTGATTAAAATGCTTTTGATAACTATATAAGAAATAAGGTCTGAAGGGGAGACGCTTGTCGAATGCACGTAGGCAGTCCCTGTGAGCTGCAACTCTGATCTCACATGGACAGCATCAGGGTGGGGTCAGCGGGCGACACATCGAAGTGGGGCTAATGCGTGCAGCCCCACTATCTCTCCACACGACACGACGCGCATGGAAAGAAAATGTCTGAACAGAGTAGTGTCAGGGGCTTCACCTGCACAAGGGCAATACATTAGATATGTGTGGAAATGCATTTATAAAGTACTCTAATATGAATTAAATATTTATCTTTAGTATGGCCCACTGGAAACACATTTAAACCAGATTTATTGTGCCTCAGAAATCAGACTTTTAGAGCGAGATTAATGAGCTGTTTCCTAAATTACATCATGTGCATGGCTTGTCAAGACAAAATTGCAAAGGGCAGTTTAGTTATAGACTCTTGTTAAAGGAATGAGATGACGGCTGCTTCGGAGCAACTCAGCACGATAACCTAGCAGACAAGGAATGAATCTGGAAACTTTCACCATTGTACATAGGGCCCCTGCACTGATGGGAGTGAATGCATCCTATTACATGGACAGGCTGTGTATTTCAAACACCTGAGACATGACTCATGCTCAGGTCTCCACTCTGATTAAATGAGAGTGGTTACCTCCCTTAGCTCATGCGTCTACACCTTGCAGGAGAAATCCACATAGCTTTACTTACACTGGGGCTAGTTCCAGTGGAAGATTTCATACACCCTGGGGAAATGGGCTGAAGGGGCAAAGGGCTCCCCTGCAGTATATTGCAGGGCAACATTCCATAGTCTGACTAAGCAACTTATGGAATCATCAGTGAATACGTTATGTATATGATCATTCTCCTTGCACATGGTTAACAGAGATTGACTTCAGCCACTAAGATTTAGCCATTGACAACTGCTCTATGTCACAGAATGCTTTGCTTTTCAAATAACTGATTAATTAGTCTGCCCTATTATTTAATGGATTTTTAGGCAGCTTTACCAATGTACACAAGGCAGCTCTCATCATCATCATCATCATCATCTACAAAATACAACATATAAAAGAGGCTAAAATTAAAAATAAAACAGCAGTTCACCCACAATTGTATGACAGCAGCACAATTCACAGGAGCTACAACAGGGATTTCTAAGGAAGATGATTGCCGGCCCTCTATACCATTATGAGAAAACAGCTCTCACTGGAAACCCCATGAAGACCTTCTGGTAAGTTGCCGTGACTTCCAGAAGTAACCCCAGGATGATGCTATTATTTCATGTGAGCATAGAAGCCACCTTCATTCCTAAAACAGGTGAAACCCTTTTTCCTCCTGCTAATAGTGCTCCAGTTTAGCAGGAGACAAGTAGGCATCTTTAGCAGCCAGGGTCCCAACATACTTTGATCCTTCTAAAATCAGAACAGTGTGGTATGGCATGACTTCATGCAGGCACAGCAAGAGTCAATAGTTTAGTCTGCCATTGGATCCCTGGTTTGCTTGTCATTGGCATTCAGCTGATGCACAGTATATGCACACCTCAGTACAGATTGCATGGCAACACAACCAAGCAGCAAAATCTCTCCTCTGTGAAAAATGCCCTTAGTTTTAACTAGGCCTAAATTACAATGGGTGCTCATGGCAGCTTCATGGAAAAGTTCATCAACGTTAAAAGAGGAGGGGTGGCCTTTTAGCAGTTCATAGTGAGATACTCCATTAGCTAGGATCACCCATGTGATCAGTAAAGGAAATATTGGAAGTCTTTAGAATTTCATTTGCCCTTAGTGATAGCAGCAACAAAGTGTCCAAGCTCTCTCCCCTTGAGATGCTCATGATGATTTGCTTGAGCTTGAGAGAGAGAGAATTCTGGAGCCTTGTGGTGGACCAAGCTGAGTGCCAGAGGATATAGAAATCCCCTTCCTCATTTTCTCCCCTCTCAGGTCTAGGTTAGGTCTGCAAACTCTTTTCACAAAAGAGAAACCTAAGAATACCCCAGTGCAAGAAGCTTATTATGCTGGGGATGGATTTGCCCCAACCTCGTACAGAGGTATTAGGCGTAAATGCACTTCAGCGATTATGCGCATAATTGCCTAACCAGGCGCAAAAGCGAATCCTTTTAGAGGGGACCTGGGATGAGAGATAGCCCTATCTTATATATAAGCAAACAACCCTAATATTGATCTTTGGTTGTATTTGTCTTAGTGGAATGTGGTGTGATTGGGAGGGGTGAATATGACTATGGGAGGGGGGCATAAAGAGCTCTTCCTGTGCTTGAAAACTTACCACTACATCACAAGGCTAGCCCTCTATGCATCCTAAAGCAAAGAGTGTGGGGGTTGCAGAATGAAGAACTTGCACATAAAATAAAGGTGAAAAAAAATGCAATGACATGTGGTAGGGAAGGGAACCACTAAAATGGAGCAACTTGGGGAGCTGACTAGAAGCCAAAGGCTATGCAGCATTGCACTACTCAATTGCAGGCAGCTCCATTACAAAGTGGGAGCCTTGCAACCAACCCAATCCTCTACACTGTACATCATGCACATAGTTACAGGTGTCTGAAGAGAAGAGAGTTGGTGGCTCCTCAGAGATGTGAACCAAAGATGTGGAGGAGATCTGCAAGAGGCTCAGCCAAAAAGGAACAAATTCAAGCCAGAAGAGAAAGAGAAGAGCTTGTTAAGGACTATAGAAGGACAAAAGGTCAGCCAATGTTGCCTCTGTGAAGAAGACTTCTTGGATTTTAGTTTCATTTCCCCCGTTGTGGCTTATGTGGGTGGGTTCTCTCCTGGGTCCCTCCCTCTGTGTATGTGTGTGTTGAGGACTAAGACGTTGGTGTGTTCTAATGCCTGTTCGATACCAAAAAGTTTCTAGTGTGCTGGCTGGACAGAAGGATCATGAATGCAAGACCAGAAGGTTAGGTAACCCCTCCTCCGCTACCTTTCATACTCTCAGGGACACTACAGCAGAGATGGTTGGCTGGTGTGTATAAGCAGGGAGGAGTCCCACCTCCCATCTCCCTTCCTGATCTCCTCCAGAGCCCAAACAGCCAGACTTAAGCAACCCTGCTCAGCTGTGCCAGCAGCACGTTCCTCCTTTCTTCCTCTGGCTGGCTAGGGCAAACATGCAAGATAGCTGCACTGGGCTTTGATTTGTTTGTCCCCCCCCCCCCCCCCCCATGGGCAACACACAGGCACACATCTCTCTTTGTAGGGGGATGGCTTCCTTGCAGGGCAACCTGTACACCGCTCTCACAAAAACTGGGAACCCTCAGGAGCACACTGTGGTGGCAAGCCAGAGAGCAACATCTGATAGGCAGTGCCTCTACCAGAGTGATTTAAAGCTTTTTCAAGGCGGATTAAATTTTTTACCTCTACAAGAGCGGAGCGCAAATCGGGGGTCGAGGCGCGTTTTACCTCCGATTATGCGCATCTTTGCATGCGCGTTAAGTAGCGAGTTTTAATTTACCGCGGGAGTTAAAGCGCCTTATGACCATGTAAACAAGCGATTCTCCACATTAAACACCTTTAAACCGTGTTTCATGCAACCGTTAATGTGCTTCACCGCCTCCAGTGTATACGGATTAGGTGTAAAAGCGATTGCGAGAAGATGCGCATAATCGGACAACTGGGCGTCAAACCGAATTCTTGTAGAGGGGACCCTAAAGTTGATGGCTGCAGAGGCACCATGGAGCCAATCTGTGAAGGAAACCACAGAGCCAGGCCACAGCCAATCACGTACAGTAAAGAAAATCACCCCCCACAGTCAGTGTGTTTTTGGTCTCAACAGATGGGAGGAAGGTGATTAGAACTCAGCACTGACTCCCGTCTGTGCTACACTCTTATGGCTTCTCCACTGGGGAGGGGGATTGATTTTCAGCAGGGAGGAGGCAATCTGCTTTCACTTCATCTGAAGGTAGCTCTATTAGAACTCTCCTCCTTTTGAACTTGAGCACTAGAACTTGCTTATAAGCATAGTGTGCCTCTGAGAAAGTGCAGAGTGCTTTTCTTTCACTTGCCCATGCTATAGTGCAACTAGAAGTGAATTTATTTCTGGAGGAAAGGCTGGCATGTTCTTTTGAACTCATAAACTGGACTCCTTGGGAGTATAGTCTCCCTGCCTCCCATTGCCCCAAAAATTAATCTGAGCCACAGAGCCTATATGCCCTGGAGCCTGGGGTGTACTTATAAAGCTCATTGAACCTCTGACCATACACAAAGTCTATCTGTCTTGGCACTGGATAGCTACATCCTGAAGTGAGTACCTAATTTTTCATTTTTTTTTCTTGTTGACACTGTGTTTCGAGGCTGTGTGTGTTGGATTTCACTTGTGGAAGGCTCAGTCTGGGCTGCAGCTTGGAATTTGTTCTCTAAGATGGAATGTTCTCTAAGGTGGAATGTGGGAAACAAAAGAAGTGTCTCTGAAATTGTGCAAAGTGTTTCTACCTTGTCACAGAGCCACTGGAACCATCAAGAAGGGATTTCTCTGCTTTCCTTTTGGGGGGAATTTATTGAGATGGTGGTGGTGCCCTCTTCTTGGTGGGAGGGCTCAAGATGATGACAGAGGTGTGCGTCCTCAGAATGACACAGGGGGGCAGTTGCTTGAAATTGGATAATTAGGCCTCTAACAAAAGAGGGGAAGGTTGATGCGTTGTGATCGAGAACTGCTTTTAGTGACTCACTGGAGTACACATCCAGTTCATATTTGTTTTTTAAGTTTTAGGGGAAATCTTTTTCTCTACTACCCCATGGACTAGAAAATGTGTTTTCAATTAAAAACACCCAAACTGTGATCAAATGTGCTCGGTTCTATTTCTGAAATTATGACATGCTCTGTGATCCAGCTTTGCAGACCTCTGGGCTGTGTGTGCCTTCTCCCTTTGCAACTAAATTGTGCACTGAAAAGAATGTGTGCGAGTAATTAAAGCTCAGCATCCTGTATACGTTTAAGAAAACTGTATCAACAAAAAGTAATCCAGCTGCTGCTTGCTAATGTTGCTTACTGCCTGCAGGAACATAATTTATTATTTATGTACGGGGTGACTCATAGTAGAAGAAGAAAGAAATTTTAACCACAAATTAATATTTCTCAAAATTAAAACTAATGCCCAAATTAACCATTTCTCCATTTACAAAATAATAATATAACCTTCTAGGACTTAAGAGGACTGGGCTATAGGGCCTTTCCCAGGCCTGTCCCCTTTATTCAAGCTCTGCAGGCCTCACTTGGAAGTTGGAAAGGTGAAAGAATTAATCTCTATTTTCTCTCTTCCTTTTTTCTCCTCAGAGCATTAGGATTGGAAAAAGGATGGGAGGCAGGAAGAATTTACTTACAGTGCAAGTCTATGAGTGTTTACTCATCAGTTAATCCTACTGTTTTTTAATGCTTATTACTTTTATTCCATATTATAAAGTCCATGGATTGCAATAATAAGAATAAGAATAATAATAAAAACAGCCACTCAGCCTCATTTTCAGGAGCTTCATCTTCCAGAGATTCATCCTTTGGATCTTTAGACTATTACTTCACAAACCCAGCAGAAGTAAGGAAAAGGTCTGATGACACAGAAACACAGGATGTCTCTACACTAAGGGGGAAAAAAACCACATCCTTACCGGGATTTCTTCTTCTGGAATCTTTCCGCATTTGCAACTGGCTCCTTTAGAGGGCAACCATGTGATTCTGAATTGAAAACTTCCCCTCCCAGCAATGCTATTCTGTTAAATGAAATAAAGCCACCTAGAGTGGTGGAATTATAGCACTATGCAGGCTTTACATGCTGGGGAAATCCTGCAATAATTTAAATACTGGATTATCTCTTGATTTTTTAAAAAGTGAGATTACTAGGGGAAAGTGTGGGAGACGTCCTATGGGGTTGACAGCATCATGTAAATGACCCACAAACTTCTGTGAGTGGCCAATCATGAGCATGCAACAAATCGCTCACGTAGAAAAACTCACAGAGTTCTTCAGAAAGACTAAATGAATCAGAAATTATTTGGGAAGAGGAATTATCTGGCAGAACTGAATCTGATTCTTGTGAAATAGATCATTCTGAAGCAGAAAGTGTTTTTCAGAGATGCCAGATGCTGGTCTAGTGGTTGAATTAATACCTTCCTTTATACAAAAGTTACCTTGTCGAAGTGACATTGTACAGTCTAAAGAAGGAAGTCCAATTCAGCCAGTGCTAAAATGTTTTCCATCAAGAAAATATGGCCAATTGTGAAGACATTTCAACTCAGCTTGGTACAAACTCTACTCGTGGTTGAAATACTATGTAATAGAAAATGCTGTATTTTACTTTACTTGTTGCCATTTTACTAGGCTGACCAGATAAAATCCAGGTCAGGGCTCATGTAACTAACAGTTGTAGAGAATAGGGAATTTCAGCCAGTGTCATTTCTATGCAGTTAGGTCCTGGTGATATTCCCTCTTCATCACAACAGTTAAAGTTGCAGGGGCCATGCCTTCTTTTGTATATGGTCGCTCTAGTATAGTGCCTGCACCTTTAACTGTTGTGATGAAGAGGGAATATCACCAGGGACTAATTGCATACAAATGACACTGGCTGAAATTCCCTTTTCTCTACAACTGTTAAAGTTACATGAGCCCTGACCTGGATTTTATCTGGTCACCCTACATTTCACTGGGTAAAAAATGCTTGTACTGGTGAAAATGAATTTACCTGTAAAGGGTACAACAACTGGAAAAAGGCTGCTGATAATAATTCAGGACTGAAGCTGCATAATAGAATTGCAGTCTACAAAGACTACACGGTGGCATGGGAGAATTACAAACAAATACAGGAATTCTAAGGAGGCTCAGTTTTAGCACAATTAAGGGATGCTCATGAAGAACTCATCAAAGAAAATAGGTATTATATAGCCACGCTTGCAGAAATTCTTTTGTTCACTACTATCCAAAAAATTGCTCAGTGTGGACACTGGGAAAGGGGCACCAGTGATAATAGGGGAAACGTTCTTGAATTCTTGCTTCTAGTTGCAAAACACAATCCCAGAATCCAGTCTAGACTAGATACTCTTCCTTGCAATGTGAAGTACACGCATCATTCCATTCAAGATGAATTGTCGTGCATTATAAGCAGAATGGTTCTGAAGTCAATGTCTCATAATTCAAGCTGGCTTCTTTGTATTAATTGTTAATGAAACTAAGGACATGCCATAAGCTGGTGAAAATGTCAGTAGTTCTCTGTTATTATGGCTACCATAGCAAGATATATAATATTTTGTTGGTTTCCATCCATATAATTCACTGGATGCTCTTTCACTAGTGAGTTACATAGGCTGACCATATGAAAAGGAGGACAGGGCTCATGTAACTTTAACAGTTGTAGAGAAATGGGAATTTCAGCCAGTGTCATTTGTACGCAATTAGTTCCTGGTGATATTCCCTCTTCATCACAACAGTTAACGTTGCAGGGGCCCTGCTTTCTTCTGTATAGGGTCACTAGTATAGTGCCTGCAACTTTAACTGTTGTGATGAAAAGGGAATTTCACCAGGAACTAATTGCATACAAATGACACTGGCTGAAATTCCCTTTTCTCTTCAACTGTTAAAGTTACATGAGCCCTGTCCTCCTTTTCATATGGTCAGCCTAAGTATGGATAAGAAACATTGGTATGCTGCTGTGATGTTCTAATGTTTGAAGATGTAAATATGTTGCAAAGTTCATTGTTATGATACGCATTTAGTTATATATCTTTAAAAAGTAAGGATTACTTTTTACAAGTAAAATAAATAACTAGGCCAGAATGTACTTACTGTTTGCAGTTATAGGTCTGGGTAAGTATAGAATGATTGGCTAGTTGTTTTAGAGAGCTTGGATTGGTGAGTTGTGTAAGAGTGGGAGGAGCTGGAGAGCGAGTGAAGTATATATGTTTCAGACAGAGAGAGAGGGAGGGGGAGGGGTAACAGGAAGGTTTTTGAAGAGTGTTTGGAGGGTAGATTGCAGGGTAGAAATTGGAGATTTGAAAGAGACAAGAAGTGTGTTTGATTGAGTTAATATTGTGAGTGAGGTATAGCTTTAAGTACAGTTGGTTAAAGAAGAAACAGTTTAAAAATGTATAAGAACTGTGACAGAAACCACTACGCTTTGTACTTGAAACCATCGTGCAAATGTACTAAAGAAACCAATAAGCTTGTTCACGCAATATACTTATTAATGAAATCTTGTTGTGTTATACTAACTGGTGTGGTCTTGAAGGTGTACCTGAGGAAGGTACTGGTGGCAACAAGAACAAAGCGGTTTGTCTGAGGCCAGGTTGCTGGACTGTAAAGCTGTGGGGCCTAATAGTAAAGGCGAGCCAGGAGCAGCAGCAAGTGGGTCAGAGAAACCTCAGTGCTTCCAATTCAAAAGTCTTCAATCTAGACACTGTCATCAGTCATTTTGCAGAAGTGCATAAGAATCAACATATTCAACTTCTTTAGATCTACATACTCCTCCATTCTCTCTCACTGAGGCTGCCTCTTCACGGTGCCTCTTCCGGTGCGCAGTGGCAGTCGGCGTGCTATGTATTGATGCTCCTGCCGCTAGTCTTCACAGCAGGAACGCCATGGCGGCTTTTCCTGTTGCCACTGCCGTGCCTGCCCAGCATCAGCTGGAGGGATGGCTGGAGCGGCGGCCCACCTACTCTAAGGTAAGTGGGTTTTTTTTAAAAAAAAATAATAATAATGGGGTGGGAGGACAGCGGAGGCGTTGCAGCGAGCTTATGGTTCGCTATTCCACCCCCTTCCCTGCCCAGCCCGCTCCGCTCTGAAAAAAGTCAGGCTAAATGCCCAACTTTTTTAGTGCAGAGCAAAGGGCCTTTGCCCCTAGATTGCTTCGAATTGGCGGCAGCATCATGTAACCCAACTGCTGCCATTTTGAAGCCACCACAAGGCAAAGTGCCCATGAAGAGGTACCCTGAGTGTCAATCTGATCAGCCAGAGACTTCCACTTACCAATGCGCTGTATGGACTCCCCCGAACCGTTTGTCACCCTCAATATGGAAGGAATAGGAGCCAAAGCAGACAGCGCAGCTTTCACAACTGCACAAAACTGAAACTGAGCAAGTGGGATACTATCCATATACTGAAAGAAAATGCCCATACCATGGGCTTCCTCGAACTCCAACAAGGGTTCTGCCAGGCAGAGTTCCACACATTCACTAGCACATTGTTGAACCATGAAATGTTTTATCGTTTCATCAGTTTTAGACTTTAGTGTGGTGGTGATCAGCACTCCTCTTTCTTGAAACTGAAGATCAGCTAAGGAGAGTGTCCAACTAGACATATCTCACTTAGAAAAGGCCAGGAGCTGACTTGTCCGCAAAGCCACCAAAACAGTAAATGGGACTGCCGTTTAAACAATAAAATCTCAGGAGTAGCACAAACCACTGAGATGATGAATCTGTAATAAATCTGGCAGGTTCCCCAACAGGGGCAAAGCAGAAGCAGGAGGCAGAGCAGGCGGGCTGAGGCGAAAAGGGACCTGTCTGATCATAGTTGACAAGACATTTGAGTCCTCAAAGACTTCGGCTTCTGAGAAGCAGCCTTTCAACTCCGTGGCACCAACCTCTGGAGATATGGACTCAGGCTCTGCAGGATGGGGTGCTATGTCTTCTTTAGAAGCTCTGAAACTCAAAATCTCTTTGGGACCAGTGTCAGGAGCTGCAGTGTACTCTAATTTATCGGTACTTGATAAATCGAAGCCCTCCACTCAGAAAGATCTATCTATTGGTGACGGCATTGTGGCACTCCAGAAGGTCCTCTTTCCAGCAGAGAAGATATGTTTAAAATGGAAAAAAATGCATGGAGTTGGAGATGGTCTACAAAAACTTGGAAATACATGCTTTCTCAACTCTGCTTTGCAGTGTCTGACCTACACCCCCCTCTTGCCAACTATATGCTTTCCCATGAACACTCCAAAACCTGTCATGAACAAGGATTTTGCATATGATGCACCATGCAAGGTCACATCACCCAGGCCCTTTCCAACTCCGGAAACGTCATCAAGCCTATGCCTATCATAAACAACCTTAGACAGATAGCAAAACATTTCCGTTTTGGCAACCAGGAAATGCACATGAGTTCCTATGGTACACTGTTGATGCTATGCAGAAAGCATGTCTGAATGGTAGCAACAAATTGGACAGACATACCCAGGCTACCACATTCATTCATCAAATATTTGGAGGATACCTAAGATCTAGAGTAAAATGTATGAACTGCAAAGGGGTTTCAGATACTTTTGATCCATATCTGGATGTTACGTTGGAGATAATAAATCTGGCATCATAGGGTTGCACTTGTCTGGTGATGGAGGGCACAATCTAGACCAACCTCTACCATTTCACGTACCATGAATTGCCAGTGGAATCTGAGAAGCTATCAGCCTTAGCCTTGAAAGCCAGTGTAGAAAAGGCTTTCCAGTTGGCCTACTGTTAATGTTCAGCTGCTGGGAGAACTGTTTATATCAACAACTGTAAGTAGTTGTATATAAAAGGCCATAAAAGAAGGTAAATATGAGAACAGTTATGTTGTAACTAAGTAAGAATAAGGGGGGGAGTTTATGTGTGAGTGCTGATTGGATGGTGGCGGGGGAGTGTATATATTGAGGGAGCTGACAAGAGCTGACAGTTAGTAGGAGAGGGGAGTGTGGGACAAGAGGGAGAGGGAGAGCAGACAGGAGAGTGAGAGGGTGAATAGATTAGAAGATAAGAAGGACCAACGTGTTTTGTTATTTTGGGGGAACTAGTTTGTGGGAGAGAGTGAAGGGTAGTGTAGAGTGGATAGAGTAGGCAGGATAATTAGAACGTTAGAGTTTCTATTGTCAATGTTATAAGAAGAAAGTATTGAAACCATAAAGCATTGTGCCAGTAACCAATATGAGTCTATACCTGAGGAAACCATCACTCTTATTGACTTGCATATACTTCTGTTAATAAATCTTGTTTATTTACAACTGGTGTGATCATTGGAATTGTACCTGAGTAAGGTACTGGTAGCAGCGGACATAATAAGGGAGATTTGAGGGCTAGGGTGCTGGGCTGTAGAGCCGTGGGGCCTAGAAGAATAAAGGCAGGACGGGAGCAGCGGCAGTAGCTCTAAATTCTCAAACACGTCATAAGCACAGGGGGGGTTTGAAGTAAGCCCTGAGTGCGAGTGACGTGGACAGCCCTATTGTGTAGCCTGGTGAGTGGCACAGGTACAGGCAGGGCGTCACACCTACTACCTAAAACCCAGGACCTTAAAGCCACAAGAATCTACAGCACATGCTCCATCAGGATTGGCCAGAGTTGATCTAGACCAGTTTTAGGATTCTCGTTGCACTTCCCCATTTAATGCCTTTAAACCCATGTAATGTATCATGTCTTCATTCTGGAGTGTAGAGACAAATGTTTAGTACCCTCGAAAGCAAAGCTTTAGAGAGCAAAACCAAGAGATGCAGTTTCCTGGCATGCAGCAGAGAGAAAGAAACAGCACGCTAAAAGGCCAAAAAGAAATGCAGATTTGGGCAGATCTATCAGGGGGGAAATTAAAGAATGCATGGACAAGTTCAGGAAGAAAACAGATATGGAACAAATTGAACTCCTAGGCCCATTCCACACCATAGGGGCAGAGAGTGCGGGAAGCGGAGGAACCTGGAAGTAACCACTTCCGGGTCCAGCAGCGCAGAGGCTGCACTAAAATGCGATAGCCCGGGCTTCTACTGGGCCGTTGCAACTCGCGCCAGCCATTTTTTGGGGACAGATCAGCGGAGCAGCGCACGAGCGCTCGTGTGCAAAAGGTTAGTCAATTTTAAAAAAACTCTGCACGCGATTTTGCAGTCCCCCCTCCTGATGGCTTTGAAGCTGCGCGGTGCAGCTCCGTGGCCATCAGTTCAGCCGTGCTTACTCATGGGTAAGTGCGGCTGCGCCTGGGATGGGCATCCACACCAGCCGCCCATCTCGCTTCCCTCCCAGGAGCAGGGAACAAACCGGGATAATAGCGTTCCCTGAACTCCCGGGGAAATGGAGGGCTGGCCCCTGCCTGCTTGTGGGATGCTCTGTGTGTCATGAGGACTCTCCACAAGCAGGCAGGGGCAGCCTTGGCTGGTGCGGAAAGGGCCATAGAGAAAGCAGAGCTTGTGGAGAAGGAGGGGACATAGAGGGGAACTCTTGATGATTGTAACTTCTAATCCTTTAAACATCCCTGTAGGGTACACAGATATCTTTATCCTGAATTGCACATAGGGGGCCAAAACTTTGTGGTTTGCCCAAAGCCACATACACAATATTGAAAGTGGAGACTTCCTGATTTGGAACTGGGCCACTCTGCTAAACCACCTCTCTTAATTAAGAAGGGAGACTCTGCATCCCTTTTGAAGACGGAAGGTACTATTAATCTCTCCCCAATATTTTTATGCCCTTTCCAACCAGTTCGCAGCAACCCCAGTTACATTCTTCCATGAGGAATATTTCTTCAAAAAAGCAGACCCAGTGCAGGATTTAGGAACAAGCCATGGCTTAGGGCCTCATATCATGAGGGGGCTCTAAATACTAAGATTTATTATAATTGAAATCACTTTGGCTTAAATAACTTTACATATAAAATCCACCACCCAACTTCTGAAGCCTGACCTCCCTATCTCAGTCCACACTCAATCCCATCAACTTCCCTTCCAGGGCTGCTGGACTGCTCACATCATACACAGGTTGGCCAACCTCAGAGGAGACAATGGGAGCTAGCCTACCAACACATCCTAAACTCCTGGTCCACACCAGGCATCATCTCTGCTAAGCCCCTCCTTGCCACTTTCCCACCCCACCCCTTCATATATCACCACACAGGCCTGTAGCCAGCCTCTGATCTGAGGGCCCCAAAAATGTAGGAAGGTGTTGTGTTGTAGGAATTACAAAGTACAAGAGATATGAACTTAAAGCTTCTTTATTTTAAAGCTTCTTTATTTCAAGAGCTTAACAAAATTGAAAACTAATCCATCAGGCCACACTCCAAAAACTCTGGCTCCACCCTCTTCCTCCTAGTTTCTTCCCATGCCTCTAACTACAACTCCCAGCATGCAACTCATCCAGTTCAACACCACAGGGGGGAAGAGGCCTATTCATATAGCATAAAGACCATTTTAATGACTACTTTTATAGTATCATTGGCTAAGCAAAAAACTGACACAGTGAAGAGAACCTTTGAAGATTTCTTGATTGAGGGTGAAATTTCTTTCTGGATGCAAAACAGTCCCTCAGAGTGTCAACACTAGAATAGATTGTTTGAGAAATCAAAGCTTCTAGAGAAAAATAAGTATGCTATTTATATTTCATGTGCTGAACATTCACATGTTTTTCTCTTTATTTTTTTAATGGTATGGGACCTCTGAAACTTGACGTAGTTTACGGCCTCAGTATGTCTTAATCCAGCCCTGAGCAGACCTACAATATTCCAGAAAGGTCAGAACAGAAATATTGAGCATTAAAGAGTGCTACTGAAACACCAGCAAAGTTTGAAAGTCTGGAGGAATTGCCACACCAAGACCATTAAGAAGATAGCAAATCCCTTAGCATGGAAATTCCCATGGTAAAGTTTGCCCCACTTGGATCACGGGAATATACCCATTTACTCTAGCTTCATTTAGTTCTATTCCAGTCAGCAATTCTATTCCATTTGCACCTTCCGCAAATCTTCTTTCTACTTCTCCTTGAATGCCTATTGGACGAAGTGAGGTCACATGGTTTCCAGTAGGCATTCATGAAGAACTGCTGGTGCTAGGGGTGTTTTTTTTTAATCAAATAAAAAATAGAAAGAAGACCCCTCAAAACATCCTATACTTAAAAAGGTATGTAGAATCCCTGTTCCCTCTCCAAGGAGAAAATTCTCTGAAATGCTCATGTCTTTCAGCCTCTTTCACCAGAGTTTTTGTTTCCCCCCCCCATCATGCACAAAATGCCTAAAATTGAATAATCGAAATTTTCAGCACAGCACTAAAGTATACTTTAGTTTAGTTCTTAGCATATATAACTAGGGTTTTTAAAAAAAACCTTTTGTATAATTGTTTGTATATCAGTTGATGATAATGTTCCTTCGTTTTGTCCAAAGTTAATTGTGTTTTATGGAAAATATGCTTTTTAAAAGATTCACTCTTTTGAATAAATGTGCTTATTTTCCCCTCAGAACTTTCCTCCTAAGAAAGCTTGAGTGTTGCATGCAAATAAGATTCTTTTAGTGTCGGCAAGGAGTAGCTAGCATCTTCAAGTCCACTCCTGGGAATGTGATTAATAAGTAATCAGAGTCTGTTTAGGACTCTGTTGAATTGTTGAAGTGGTTCCGGATCAATCAATCTTCATTTATTCGCATTACTCTGGATTGGAATGTAACACAAATTTTTGAGCTGAACATTAAAGGGGGATGAAGGGAAGGAGGAAGTTGGGTAAAGGGTTCCTTTCTTCATCCTTATAGATTCATCAGATGGGGAGAAAATTGTGTTTCCTTACCGTCGCATTCCCCCCTGCTTCTGTCCCACAACACTTCCTCTTTCTTTACATGGGAAAAGAAAGAGGAAGTAAACAATGACCACTTAGTCCATTCAGTGGCCGTTTTTATCCTGCTGCTTCTCGTGAACACAGCAGAAAATGGTGGGATGTTTCACTACAGCCAGAAAAGTTGGATTTTCCGGGTCTTTTTTTGCAACGGGAAACATACCAGAAGGGTTGGGAGATGCGTGGGAGGCAGATGGCAAAAGGACCCACGAAAACCATGACGAGTGTGCGATAAAACACTCAGCTGATGTTACACACACATACAAATGAGAGCTCATGTGGTATAATGGCTAAGAGGCTGAACTATAAACCAAGATGTCCCAGGCCCAAATCTTTGTTGAGAAGCTGAAGCTCAGTGGCAAAGCATCTGCTTTGCATGCAAAAGGTCTCAGGTTCATGTATGCATTGCTTGTAGCACAGTTGTATCCTGCGCTGTGTCCTTTGCAATTACTGATCACATCTCATTACAGAATGGGAAACATTTTAAAAGCATGTACTAACTCCAGATTCAGAATTCAGTCTGACTTCTGTCATAAGCTCTGGGCAAAGCGTTGCAACTATTAAGTGATTGCCATGACTATATTCTACTTACAAATCATATAGCTAATTCAAAAAACTGTCTTTGCAAACTGGGAGATGTGTATGCTAACTTTAGCAGTGTTGCTCCTGAACCATGCTCAGAAAATCAGTTGACACCTGGTTTACAATTGCTGTCACACAATTGCAGACCAAGGGCCACATTACCTCTCAGAATATCTTTCCTGACCTGAACATACCCGACACTATGATCAACACATATGGGCCCTGTCTGAGGGACACCTCCAAGGGAGACTCGGAAGGTGGCAACAAGGGAGAGCCTTCTCCGTGATGATCCTCCGACTATGGAATGAGCCCTCCACTGAGGCCTGCCTGGCGCTGGCGCTGACACTGTCATCTTTTCGGCTCCAAGTAAAGACCACCCTCTCTACTCCCAGGCATTTAATGGTAGATGATAAGGAACCAATGTCTGACTGTTTCAGAGCAGGTCGAGTAGGGAAAACATTGTTTATTGAATCATTGCTGTTTACATTTTTTTATTTTTCTATGAAAATCTTTTTAGAATATTTTATTATGTTGCATCTTTATGAATTGTTGTAAACTGCCCAGAGAGTTACGGCTATGGGCAGCATAAAAATGATGATAATAACAATAAAAATGTCTCTAGCAATGGTAAGATTTTCAAACCAATTGTTATAATTCGCCTCCCAAATCTACTGGACATTTTAACACAACAGGGCCCTGACTATAGGATCATTTAAATTAGGGATATTTTTTCCCCAAAACAGCCAGTATGCCTATATATTTTTGCAAGCCCGCTTTCATCTGCCAGTGGTGGCATGTTAGTGATTGTTTGGATATTACTAGTACCAAATTGCACACCTGGGCCAGATCTACACCAAGCAGGACACTTTGAAAATGGTTTGAAAACTGTACATGGAGTATGTCCTGGGCCCCAACAGTTGTCACTACTGTTATAAACCATTTTAAAGCAGTAGTGTAGATTCTGCCCTGGTTCATAGGGTGGCCATTTGTGAATTGCCAAAAAAAAAAGAGAGGAGAGGATGCATAGCCCCCCCCAATAAGGAGGACACCAACTTGCATAAAATTTGCATATGCGAATTTATGTCTAGATCCATATTTAGAAATAATCATTTTAATTTAAATAAAAATACAGTACATCTTGACATTACGTGAAAGGCTGTGACTTGTGTGCCTTGCTCAGTCTGCTGTGAAGGTGCTGCTGTTGATGGGCCACTTCATTCTGGTTCTTTATCTTTAAACTGGACTTAAACCAGACAAACCTTAAAATGTAGGAAACTTTCAAAACAGCCCTTTAAATAGAGAACTGGTTATAATAAAAGAGGACAGCTGGCCACCCTAACAAACTTTCCCCCCAGGTAGTTATTTCCTCAACTCTAAATCTGCATTTTTGGTTCTTGTGTTTCAGACTGGTTTCATTAGCCCTTTCCAAAGTATTCGTATAATGAAAGATTATACTAATCTAATATATCTTCCCACATTAAGACATCATCAGTATAAATTCTAGTATTTCCAGTTCCTTAAAAAAATATTGTATCTTGCTATGAAAGACTTTGGCAGATCAGCGCAGTCCAAATGGCAATCTATCAAATGTTAATGTAGTAAAAGATTTATTGAACATGCACAATGGTTTGCTGCTTTTATTCTAGGAGCACTTGCCAGAATCCAGTAGATGCATCCAAAGAAGAAAATATGTTACATCTGCCATTTGATTAAAAAAGAAAAAGAAAAACTTCTCCCTTGTGGGTACTGGAAAATGTTCTTTTGAAGCCAGATATAGCCATAAGGGCCCATCTTTCCCTTCTAGACTAACTAGGAAATTACTGTATACTGTAGATTCTTCAACTTTCTCAATAATGTCTAGCTTAGTCATGTTGTGTCTGGGACCCTTGGAAGTAGGAATCTGGTTCCACACAAAACTTAGGTGGTAGATATTTATTGTAGTGCTCCTTCTTTGCAGGCAGCTACAGGCAGACTGGCCTTTGCATTGCCCGCCTGCTACAAAACCTGGAATGGATTATCTCTGCTTAATTGCAGGTCATTCATAAATCCTGGCCTGGCTCAAAGAATGGGCCTACCACAAACACTACATCCCTCCTTTCCTTCAAATATGAAAAACAGCAATACAGCTATAACGTTAGAGTATCTGAACAACAACAAAACTGCAACTGTATAAGGAAAATATACAACTAATGCACATATTAAAAATGCACATGCAAATCAAATTAGGTAAACAAGAACAATTAGCTCGATAGTTCACAAAACAGTATTTCATGTAATATAGTCCTGCAAATAGCTTGGAGCACGGCGGCTGGTCCTTGTTGGGTAACGTTGCAAGTTCAAATCTGAAACACCAAGAGTTGCTGGATCTGGTGCTGCAGGAGTGGTGGATGGAATGGGATGTTCACTCTGTGTGAACTGATCATCATCACAGTCAGGTCTTTGGGTCAGAGGGGTGTTGTGAAGTGGTTTAATGTGTGAAACATTCCTTGTGATTTTATGGGTACCCCTCTGTGCAGTAACCATCGTGCCTTTTATCATTGTGATTTGATATGGTGCAGGACAGAAAGGCATTGAAAGTTTGTTTCGAGGTTGGAGATTCTTAACAAGCACCATGTCCCCCACTTTGAATGGTACTACTCTGGCTCGCCGACGCTGATCAGTGTACTGTTTCATTGCAAGTTTTGCCTTATTATCATGTTGGCGCAGATGTGCATCCTTGAGTGGGACATCTATTTGAGGTAGCTTTGTCTGCACCTGTCTGCCAAACATTATGGTAGCTGGTGCCACACCAGTGGAACAATGGGGGGTGGTTCGGTAGCTGCGGAGAAATTGAAATAATTCTTGTTTCAGATTTGTTCCCTTTGCTGTAGCAATCTGTAAGGCTTTTTTCAGGGTCCTCATAAATCTCTCAACCTCCCCATTTGCTTGTGGCCAATGAGGAGTAATTTTCCAATGTTTGAAACCAAGATAGTTTGAAAATTGAGCAAACTGCAGGCTTTGAAAAGGTGGTCCATTGTCACTTTTGACAACAGCAGGTATGCCATAAGAGGAGAAAATTTTGTCTAATTTAGGAATGACAGCATTTACTGAAGTGGTAGTGACTGTTTCTACTTCTGGATAACTGCTGTAATCATCAATAACGACCAAAAGATGTCCTCCAGCAGGGAGATCACAGAAATCAACACTGACTTCCATCCATGGTGTTGAAGGAAGAGGAGAAACATGCAGTGGTGCAGAATGGTTCTGTGGGATTGCTGCTTGGCACAGTGTACAAGATTTTACACGTTGTTCAGTAAGGTTATCAATTCCAGGAAACCAGACCTTTTCTCTGAGCAGTGCTTTGGTTTTGACTACCCCCTGGTAACCTTCATGGGCCAAATCAATTGCATGGTTCCATAGAGAACATGGAATAACCAAACGAGTACCTCGAAGGAGGAGGCAATTCTCTGTGACGGTAAGTTCACCCTTTATATTAGCAAATGATTGGATGATTGTTCGTGCTTCACAAGTCAGATGTGCTAGATTATTCAGAAGATCTTTCCACCGACCATTGTGGACAGTCTGGATGATTGTCTGTATACATGTGTCAGCTTGTGTAGCAGTCTCTATTTCCTGTAGAGAAAGAGCTTTAGGAACAGCATGGGAGACAAGGAAATTGACATGTGCCTCTGCTTCATTTGTAGCTGTGTGGTTGGCAGCTGTTTTAAATATGGGATGCCTAGAAAAATAATCAGCTGGATTGTCTTTACCTGGTCGATACACAACTCTATAGTTATAGCCTTGCAATTTGAGCATCCATCGCTCAATACGAACTGGTGCTTGAAAGGATGGATTATTAAACATGGGCTCAAGAGGCTTGTGATCAGTTATAACTGTGAATGGGCACCCATATATGTATAAATGAAAATGAGAGCATGCCCAGGCTACTGCAAGAGCTTCCCTCTCTGTCTGAGAATATCGTTGTTCTGTAGGAGAAAGAGCTTTGCTGGCATATGCAATAATAGAAATGTGACCATCTTGATCAACCTGTGTGAGAACAGCTCCTAGTCCAACAGGGCTGGCATCCACCACAAGTTCCGTCTTCTTGCTTGGATCAAAGTATGACATGACTACATCATTTGCAAGTGCATCCTTTAACTCAGTAAAAGCAATCTGGTGTTTTTCTGACCATTCCCATGTTTGATCTTTTTTAGTGAGATCCCAGAGAGGCTGTGAGATTGTGGCTAATCTTGGTATAAATCGACCGCAATAGTTTGCAAGGCCTAGCAAACTGCGAACTTCAGTAGAATTAGTAGGTACAACAGCATTATGTATAGCCATTACTTTTTTTGGATCTGCCGAAATGCCATCTTTGGAGAAGACATATCCAAAGAATTCCAAAACAGGTTTTTTGAACTCACATTTACTTTGATTTAATGTTAGGTGTTCCTCATGCAGTCGTTTTAAAACGGCTTCAAGTCGAATATCATGTTCAGTTGATGTGGTACCAAAAACGAGGATAGCATCACTTACATTAAGAACTCCGGGTAGTCCAGCTAGAACTTCGTGGATAACATTCTGAAATATCTCTGCAGCTGAAGAAATGCCAAAATTGAGGCGCTTGTAGCGTCGAAGGCCAACATGAGTTGAAAAGGTTGTGATATATCTGGACTCTGGATGGAGCTCCGACTGGTGGTAACCAGATGTAAGGTCAAGTTTGGAGAAGAATTTTGCCCCATTCAAATCTGCAATGATGTCATCCACAGTGGGAGTAATGTGTCTCTCTCTCTTGATGGCTTGATTGGGTAAGCGCATATCCACACAAATCCGGATTTTTCCTGGTTGCTTAGGCTTCTGGACAACTACGATTGGAGAAACCCAAGGAGTAGGACCTTCTACTCGCTCAATAATGTCAAGCTCTTCTAGATGTGTTAGTTCTTCTTCAACTAGTTTTCTGATGTGGAAAGGAATACGTCTATGTGGTAATGCCACTGGCTGAACAGTTTCATCAATGTGAAGTCTTACTTGCTTTCTTTTTAGCTTTCCAATCCCTTGAAACATTTTTTCATAGGTTTGGAGGCTTTGAGTTATTCTATCAAGACATATTTCTTGTATTACTTGAATTAGTCCTAATGCACTAGCAGTCTTGTAACTAAGCAGTGTATCGCTGCCATAGGCCACCACATACAGTGGGCTTGTAACAGTGATGCCCCTGAAAGCAAAAGTGGCTCGAAACATACCAGACACTGATAATGGTTTTGGGGTACCATAGGCATATATCTTTACTGCTGTGTTCTGAAGTGATGGCTTCTGAGGGAATGCATCATATACACACTGAGCCATCACATTCACAGATGCACCAGTGTCAATCAAAACTTCAGTCTTATGTCCTTGTATACAAATGTGGCAGCGTGGTAGACAATTCTGTTTGGAAACACTTGTTTGTGTAGAGTACACTGTGTAAACATATGCATTGTCTTCCTCTGAAGGATCAGCCTGAAGAGCATTTGCTTGGTCTTGGTTGTGAATGCTTGGTGTAAGCTGTGGTGATCTGCAGACTCTTGCATAGTGGTTTCTTTTTCCACAGTTGTGGCAAATTGTACCTCTGGCAGGACAATTGCCTCTGTGAGGATAGGATCCTCCACAGTTGTAGCAGGTTGCCTGTGCTGTCTTCATGGACATTTGCTGGGCTTTAGGAGACTGATTGCCGTTGCCACCTTGAGGATGTGTTCGCTGATTCCTGTTGAAATGCTTCTGGAGTGCATGTGCAGTTTCTATTTGTGCAGACTGACTCCCTTGTTCTATTAGCTGAGCATGTATTTCTGACATTTCATTTGCTCGAGCAGTGTCCAGTATTTTGGTGCGAGTCATCTGGGGTTCTCGTAAAATTTGCCTTCGAAGTTTGGCTGAAGAGCATCCCTGTATTATTTGCGCCCTTATCTTGTGATCTGTGTTTGCAAATTCACAGGATCGCGCCAGATGACGTAAATGGGTATGATATTCATCACTATTCTCTCCTTCCTTTTGGTGTGCCTGCCGAAAGGTGTACTGTTCAAAGTCTATATTTTTGTATGGTTTAAAATACTTGGTAAGAGCTAGCTTTGCCTTTTCATAATCATCACTATCTCCAGTCTCAGACAATGTTTTGAAAATTTGGTGTACTTCACTGCCTGCAAAATGTAGTAACATTGCCCTTTTGGTGGTAGGGTCATCTTCTTTCATTGCAAGAAATAAATTTTCCAAACGTTCAAGCCAAAGTTCCCATCTAGGCCCTAATGTGCTGTGAGACTCATGTATAGGAAACGCAGGGAAAGAAGGGAACATTTTGAAATCAGGGTTAAAATTGTGAAGAACTGACAGAATTCTGAAAAACTAGGAGGACATCTGTTACTTCTGACTGAAGGTTTTGTTCTTTTTCTTTTAGACAAGAAACAAAATGGCTGCTGCCACTGTTCTTCATGCAGGGCTATGATTATGCAATTCATAAAATGGCTACTTTTCTTGAAAAGACTGAGCAGCCTGTCATTTTGAAAACAGAGAATGTATTTTCAAGGGAACTGCTCATTTGTCTTAGACAGCTTGTGTTTTACTGGAAGGAAGATCGGAAGAAATACCTGGCTGTATGAAGAGCTCTTAGTTTCTGTCCTTTTTTGTTTGTTTGTTTTGTTTTCTTTCTTTATATTGGGTTTCTTTTCCACTCTCGTCGCCAGTGTTGTGTCTGGGACCCTTGGAAGTAGGAATCTGGTTCCACACAAAACTTAGGTGGTAGATATTTATTGTAGTGCTCCTTCTTTGCAGGCAGCTACAGGCAGACTGGCCTTTGCATTGCCCGCCTGCTACAAAACCTGGAATGGATTATCTCTGCTTAATTGCAGGTCATTCATAAATCCTGGCCTGGTTCAAAGAATGGGCCTACCACAAACACTACAAGTCAGTCTATCTAACTTCTTTTAGCTTATCTCCACGAGTAAGCAGGACGTTTCTGAGTACAGGAATGACAGGAAAACAAGGTTCAATCTACAAGGTTTGTGTGTTTCTGTCCTTCCACACTGTACAATGTCTTAATAAGACCTACTCTCTGGGTGCCTCTACAAGAGCGATTTAAAGCTCTTTCAAGGTGCATTAAATTTTTTACCTCTACAAGAGCGGAGTGCAAATCAGGGGTCGAGGCGCTTTTTCTGTCCGATTATGTGCATTATCGAATGCATGTTAAATAGCGAGTTTTAATTTTCCGCGGCAGTTAATGCGCCTTATGACCATGTAAACAAGCGATTCTCCGCATTTCAACCACTTTAAAGCACGTTTCATACTGCCGGTTATGCGCTTCACCACCTGTCGTTTATAGGAATTAGGCGTAAACGCGATGGTGAGAAGATGCGCATAATCGGGCAGCCGATTAACTTTACAAGATTAGTGTTTACCTGTATATCTAGTTCACAAACTCTCCACTTTAAGTTTTAAGTTGGATCTTTAAGGGGAGACTTGCTATGAAACAATTGTTGTATGCTACAGGTCAAATTGTTGGTTACTGGGTGGGTAGTGGGGAGGAGATGCAGGCTCATCTGCCTGTTAGCCACATGAAAGAGCTTCTGGATCTTTCCTTCCGATCATTACAAATGCAGCAATAGAGATGAAGAAGGCTGTTGCTTTGATTTGATCCCTGTTTTAGTTCAGAGGATGAGATGCATGTTTCAGGACGATTACATGGGCATTTTGGTATTTTTGACCTTTGCTAGCACCCCATTGATTACTCCTTATGACTGCAGACCAGCACAGCCGCTTTGCACGATCACAGAGGGGGGAACAAGCCCCAGTAACTTATTTCCCCCTCCATGATCATGCGAATAGGCCCACTGTGTCTTCATGTCTCACTTTGCCATGTGAGCTGACAAGTGCCCAAAGGTAAAAGAAAATGGCGTTTTGTGGGAAATCCTTTTAGTGTACCTGTGCATGCATTGTACTGCAAACAAAAGAGAGTGGTATCATTTATTTATTTATTTATTGCATTTGTATACCACCCCATAGCCGAAGCTCTCTGGGCGGTTTATCATGCCACTCTGGCAACTTTCAAGAAACTTCTGTTAACCTCCCAGAAGCGTTTGTTTGGCTCCTTTGAAAACAGAATGTTGAAGGTTGGTCTAATCCAACACAGTAATTTTTAGGAGTGTTGTAAGTCTTCCACTCAGGAGCAAGGAAAACTACTGTCTAGAATTTGTGTTGCTTACTCAACTGTGTGGCTGAATTCGGACAACACGATAGTCAATGGTGGGGTAATAAACAACTTTACAGTTGTTCATCTAGGGGGTACTCCCCACACAACATGGTAATAAATAATCAACTGTGGTGTGGATTAGGATCAGCGCTGAGTTGACTATGGCAGCATTCAGACAACACAATAGTCAATACAACTGACGATTGTTTCCCCATCCCCAGTTGCTTATTGTGTCATCCGAATTCAGCCTGTGTGTAATGATCTTCACAAAGTGTTCTTAGAGGACAAATATAAACTAGAGTGCGTTAGGCTGTCAACAGCTTCTAAGCATTACTCTCTCCATTTTAGCAAATGGTTCGTGATTCACAAACCTTCATCTGAATATTTTGTAGAACACAGCTGACTGGTGTGAGGGATGCAGCGCTTGAAGATTAGCACTGTGTCTCATTTGCCTTCTTCACATAAAGAAATGTGTGTAGGGAGCACTATAGAACATATAAATGAAACATGAACCCTATTCAGATATTTCACTATTCAGCGTGTTCAGAGGAGGGCAACGAGGATGATTAGGGGTCTGGAAACAAAGCTCTATGAGGAGAGATTGAAAGAACTAGGCATGTTTAGCCTGGAGAAGAGAAGATTGAGGGGAGACATAATAGCACTCTTCAAATACTTGAAAGGTTGTCACATAGAGGAGGACCAGGATCTCTTCTCGATCAACCCAGAATGCAGGACACGGAATAATGGGCTCAAGTTACAGGAAGCTGGACATCAGGAAAAAACTTTCTGACGGTTAGAGCAATACGACAATGGAACCAATTGTCTAGGGAGGTGGTGGGCTCTTCCACATTAGAGGCATTCAAGAGGCAGCTGGATAACCATCTGTCAGGGATGCTTTAAGGTAGATTCCTGCATTGAGCAGAGGGTTGGACTCGATGGCCTTATAGGCCCCTTCCAACTCTACTATTCTATGATTCTATGATTCTTCTGTATCCAGTGAACACCTGAGGGCATGCTAGCTTTGGCCCCCTCTGTCGCTGTCCTCGTCACCCTCCACAAGTTGGAGGCAAAGGTCTACAACAGGCAGAAGAAAACCTGAATAGGGCTAACTGTGTGCCCCCTTATCAGTTTGTGTGCTCAAAACTGGAATTACCAGTCTTCAAGAATTTTAGAGAGCTATTAAGACTGATCTCTTCTGGCAGGCCTATCCAGTCGAATTTTAAGACTTTGTTGATTTTAATAATGTTTTAATTTTATATGCTTTTAATTCGTTTACGTATTGTATATTGTATTTTATATTGTTGGTACTGATGTTGTTCCCCACCTCGATCTGGAGGGAGAGGCGGGTAAGAAATAATAATAATTATTATTATTACCTTGATGATAATAATAATAATAATAATAATAATAATAATAATAATAGATATGTTACATAATTTAATTGCCAATTGCAATACAAATGCTATAAGGCAATAGGAAAGATAGATCAACCTATGGCTATTTTTACTGGCCACTCTTACTATGTAAGGAGTGCTTTTGAATAATTGTTTGCAGAGATTTTACTAAAATATATTAATTGCTTTTAGGAAATTTATTGATTTTATGTAGTGCTATTGCATTTATTTATTTAAAATATTGCTTTTATTTGTTGACATTGTACAGAAAAGCAAATACGGGCACAATCCTATGCATGTTTAGACAGAAAATATCCTACAACTCTCAGCATTCCCCAGCTGGGAATGTTGGGAGTTATAGGACTTTTTTTCTGTCTAAATACTCGTAAGATTGTGCCTTAATAAATGTTTAAATAAAATTAATGTTTTTATAGCTATTGAAGCATCAAAGACCTATGCAATAAATGAATATGAACATAATTGTACAGAAATTTTAATTAAGATTCATTTTAATATCACTACAAACATCAGGACTAGGCTGATGGTTTACCATTATTGCAAGATGATGTTACATCCATGGGAACTAACAATAGTAGATGTTCTACCAATGCTAGCCCAATACATTTTTTTCTCTTGAAGAGGAAACCTGCTAGAGCCCACACTATAAAAAGACTTGTTGTGCCATTCAGAAACCAATCCCTGCATCTGTCTAGGTCTCCCATCATGATACTGCCTGAAGCAGATAATTTCATCCAGCTGCATAGCAGGGCTTGCCTTGTATTCCACTGATAGTTCTCCAACGTTTGCAATGATATCCATCCATCAAACTGGAGGCGATATACTCTAAAGAGCAAGTGGTGACAGAAAAACAGTTTGGGGCCAAATTTTCAGATTTATTTTGGTCGTAGATCAGCACATGTAAAATATAAAGAACAAAAAATACAATATACAAGGAACTGAAACCAAACAACTACAAAATAGTATAAAAAGAGCATACCAATTCCAATGTAAAAAAACTTGATAAAATGATGAGAGAACCAGTTGGTTACCTGTGAACACAGTTTGAGGAGAAAAATCTAACGCGAGGCTTAAATTAACTGTGTTTATTGAAACATCAAAAGTGTTGCATCTTATATTTTTACACAACATCCTTAAATACAATGTTCTTGGAGTAAACTCCCAGGTGGCCACTGTAATGTCCTTGTTCTGGTCCATTGATGACTTGAATCTTGAGATTTGCCAATCAATGCACACAACAATGTAAAGTTGTCTGTGGCGGAAGACAGGTGTACACTGATAGAGGCCAGCTTAGTCCCCAGTCTGTCCCTGATTTGTTTACTCACATATCATTGTACTTTGGCCTGCATCCATCTTTATAAAGATGTACAGAGATGTTTAAAGGCTATTTTGTTAAATGAACAGCTAGAGACTTGAAGGTTCATCAGACGAGCGTTTTATTGCACACTTGCTACTGCCCTCTTAGGGATGTGCGTGCGTCCTTTAGATGACGATGTCCACCAGTTGCATGTCTTCTGCTCCTTCTGGTCATTTTTCCGTTGCAAAATAGACCCCCCAAAATCCAGCTTTTTTTTTTAAAAGGATGTGCCACAATCTCCTGCTTTGTGTGCAGGAAAAGCAGCATGATCAAAACAGCCCCTGAATGGGCTACATGGTCTTTGTTTACTTCCTCTTTCCCGTTTGGGAAGAGAGAGGAAGTAATGAGGGATAGAAGGGGGGCGGAGAAGCGCTGGTAAAGAAACATGATTTCTCCCCATATGATGACGCTCACTTTCTCAGCAGTAACTAAACTGTGATTAAACTTATGTTTCACCCTAGTTGTCTTTTAATCTCTTCATGAGGTTTTTTTTACAAGTTGTATGTTACTGACATATTATTGTACTTTGGCCTACACCAGTATCTATAAAGGTGTACAGAGGTTTTTTTGTGTTCATATTTCATTTTGCTCCAATTTGCAATTAGTTATGTTTGTTTAATTATACTCAACTTTTTTGATGTTAAAAATAAAACGTCATAGTACATTGTTATAGAAGATAGTCTATTTCTTCTTTTTTAAAAAAAGCTTTATGGATGATTGGTTGGTGTTTCCCGAGCCCGGGAATTAGGTAAGCGGCCTGTTCTGGATGGGGTTGCACTCCCTCTGAAGGAGCAGTTGCATAGCTTGGGAGTACTGCTAGATCCATCCTTGTCACTGGAAGCCTAGGTGGACTCTGTGGCCCAGAGTACTTGGGGTCAGCTTCAGCTGATCCACCAGCTACAGCCTTTCCTGGACAGGGATAACCTAGCCACAGTAATACACGCACTGGTAACCTCCCGATTAGACAACTATGTGGGGCTGCCCTTGAAGATGACTCGGAAGCTGCAGCTAGTGCAAAATGCAGCAGCTAGATTGCTGACTGGAGCATCTCATAGGGATCATATAAAGGAGTTGCACTGGCTTCCCATACATTTCTGGTCTGAATTCAAGGTGTTGGTAATGATGTTTAAAGCCCTAAATGGCTTGGAACCTCAATACTTGAGGGAGCGCCTCTCCCTATCTGCCTGCCCGAGACCTGTCGGAGGAGCCCTTCTCCATGCTCCACCAACACGAAATATACACTATGGTGGGATATGGGAGAGGGCTTTCTCTGTTGTGGCACCCCAGCTGTGGAATGCCCTCCCCCTGGAGGCTCGACTGGAGTCGGCACTGGCTTCATTTCGGTCCCAGGTTAAGACATGGCTTTTTAATAAAGCCTTTGATGGCTAAATCCACCAGCCTGCACATTGTCTTGTTTTAATTGGATTTTACTGTTTTACAATTTTGTATTGGTTTTAATATATTAATGGTTTAATTTGTTTTATAATTGTATATTTATTCTATTTTATATGTATCATTTTATCTGTATGCTGCCCTGAGATCCTTGTGATATAGGGTGGGAGATAAATGTTTTAATAAATAAATAAACTCCCAATTTTGAATTATAGTGAAAATCATGTTCACTCGTGTAAACTGCATGTCAAGAGCTTCCCAATGAAGTGTGTTTCATGAGAATCGGTAAAGGGAAAGCAACCTGAAAGGGACCAACTAACTCCCAACTTTGAATTATATATAAGATATTATTTCATATCTTATATATGCACAGAACTAGACACTTTGGGCGCAGCCTGTAGTTTTAACTTGAGAAAGAGATCTAGGAGTTTCTAGCTGGAGTTAGGTGAAAACTGAGTGCAGACTTGGCATGGGGGTGGAGATTGCACAATTCATTCTTGGGAATCTGATGCATGGTCAATGGATGTTCTACCTGTTGTAGGATTATCTCTTTGCTTCAAGTACATTGTCCTTGAAGACAAAACCACTATTACAAAGACATCTTAAATGTCCAGTGCGCTTTCATTCAAAGGAAGCTAGACCCTGAAGTGCTAGCTCTGAAAAAGTGCTCAGTTCAGGTAGGGTGACCATATGGAAAGGAGGACAGGTCTCCTGTATCTTTAACAGGTGCATAAAAAAGGGAATTCCAGCAGGTGTAATTTGTATGCATGCAGCACCTGGTGAAATCCCCTCTTCATCATAACAGTTAAAGCTGCAGGAGCTATACTACAGTGATCAGATACAAAAGAGGGCAGGGTCCCTGCAGCTTTAACTGTTGTGATGAAGAGGGAATTTTACCAGGTGCTGCATGCATACAAATGACAGCTGCTGAAATTCCCTTTTCTATGCCACCATTAAAGATACAGAAGCCCTGACCTCCTTTTCATATGGTAACCTTTGTTCAGGAAAATGGGGAGTGCTTTAAAATGCAAGTTGTTCAAGGCAACTTGCCATCCCTGAGCTGGAACATTTCTCAACTCTGTAGAAAGAGGCAGTATGCAGGTATAGTTCCTTCCACCATAGTCTTACATTATCACAATGGCAGATCCTGTTATATCAGGGAGGAGGTTTATTGGGCAAGATCACATCTCCAAAGTTCTTAAAGAAACATGTACTTGGATTTTCCCCATTACTATTGCCAATGCAGGAAATTTCCTTTAATGAATAAGATGGGATATACATGTTTTAAATATATATCATAGAATCATAGAATAGTTGAGTTCCCCTGCTCAATGATTTATCAATATTTAGCTGTAAAATATGCTGTGATAAAACTATAATGAAAAGCTGTTGGACATCCATAATTATTTCAGAGCACACATCAAACATAGAAAGTGACATCATGTGCTGTCCTTGGAATATATTCCATAGTAACCATAGGAATTATTTTTCTTTGAGAATGCTGTAAAAGATTTCTATTCCAACTCAACAAAGAAGGAAAGATAATTATAAGTGTTGAGGTAATTTATCTCTCAAGTGATTTCTTTGGGAAGTAAAACAGAGGTTCCCCCCCCCCCCCCAGTTCACAAATAATGTTAATGCATCCATCCCCTTCAAGAAAACTTCTGGCTTAATTTATGATGGCTCTCTTTGGTCTGCTTCCTATTGGATGTTGACTGTGACATTATGTGACCTGACCGCATGACAGGCACTCCATCCTCCCCATTTGGATTTTGACCCAAAAGGTCAAGGAAAAGTGCATGGAGGGTAAGTTTTTAAGCAAGCACAACATGTGACATTGCACAACATCATTACCAATCACGGGGCTCGTCTGTTAAGGCATCGGCTTTAACTTCCAATTTCCAGGCTTTATGGAGCTTGAGCCAACATGAGTTAGTCTTTTGTTTGGTCCTAAACTGGCAACTTTTCTGTTGTTGAATTGCCATGGTTTTAGAAAAGGAAATTTGTCATTACAGTGTTGGCAATACCGTCCTCTCCCAAACGGGAAAGATAAGTCTCTATTGTTGTTGTTGTTGTTGTTGTTGTTGTTGTTATTGTTATTATTACATTTATATACCATAGCAGAAGCTCTCTGGGCGGTTTACAAAAATTAAAAGATTGAACACTAAAAAGACAATATACAAAATTTAAAACCATAAACATAAAACATCTGACATTTAAAACATTTTAAACTGTTAAGCCTGGCCACAATGTCAATCAAATCCTCAACTTGAGCTGTTAAAATGCCTGGGAGAAAAGAAAAGTTTTGATCTGGCGCTGAAAAGGTGGGCCTCATCGGGGAGATCATTCCATAACTGGGGGGCCACCACAAAGAAGGCCCTCTCCCTTGTTGCCGTCCTCTGAGCTTCCCTCGGAGTAGGCACCCGGAGGAGGTCCTTTGATGTTGAGCGTAGTGTACGGGTAGGTTCATGTCGAGAAAGGTGTTCCATCAGGTATTGTGGTTCCAAACCGTGTAAGGCTTTATAGGTTAAACCAGCACCTTGAATCGGGCTTGGAAACAAACAGGCAGCCAATGCATGCGGGCCAGAATCAGTCTTATATGTTCGAACCTTCTGGTCCCTGTTACCAATCTGGCAGCTGCATTCTGCACAAGCTGCAGCTTCCGAACCGTATTCAAAGGCAGCTCCACGTAGAGCGCATTGCAGTAATCTAACTTGGAGGTTACCAGAGCATAGACAACTGAAGGAGGTTCTGTTAGGTTGGTATGGAGTCTAATTAGTCACTTACCCAGCACTAGTGAATGAATTGGGTTCCAACAGTAAGCCTCTCCAGCTAGTCTTTGGTCAGGTTGCACAAAAAGTTCTGTACATACAAAAACTGGATGTTTTTCTTCTTCAAATGTGTAGCCAAGGGCCAGTGGAGCACATTCTTGCTAGCTGGCCCTAAACCATTCAGTTTAGAACAGATGTCTCACTTAGGAATGCCATTGGGTCATGGAGTGACTCAAAGGTGGAAGAAGAGTCTGGCAGTCTGCAGCGGGGGGCGGGGAGATGACAGGTAAGGTAGGGTGACCAGATAAAATCCAGGTCAGGGCTCATGTAACTTTAACAGTTGTAGAGAAAAGGGAATTTCAGCCAGTGTCATTCGTATGCAATTAGTTCCTGGTGAAATTCCCTCTTCATCACAACAGTTAAAGTTGCAGGGGCCCTGCCTTCTTTTGTATCTGGTCACTCTAGTATAGTGCCTGCAACTTTAACTGGTGTGATGAAGAGGGAATTTCACCAGGAACTAATTGCATACAAATGACACTGGCTGAAATTCCCTTTTCTCTACAACTGTTAAAGTTACATGAGCCCTGACCTGGATTTTATCTGGTCAGCCTAAGGTAGGGAGAAGAGCCCTGCCCACCAGTCCTGCGGGGCCTGGGCTCAATGAGAGATGAGAGAGGAGCATTAGACCACTGGCCAGGAAAGGGCCTCCAGCAGCCTTGGATGGCTGAAGGTGTAGTTAACCTGCCCACTGTCATTCAAAGAGAGAGGTGGCATTCCTTCTTGGGAGGGAATGAGGAGGGGATTGCTTCATACTGAATGGCTGGCTCCTGACATAGACTAGCCATCTTGTATTGTCAGAATTCTGAACATGGGATCTCCACCCAGGAAATTCTACGAGTTATTGTGCTAATACTGGATCCTCTCAAATATACTCTCCTCCCAATCTGTCAGCTATCACATCATGTTAGCCCCCCCCCCACTTTGTGGACATGCAAAAGCAGAATAGGGGCAGGCAGCTACAAAGGCCCCCTCCACAAGAATGCGCCTTTGCGCCTGGTTCCGCGATTATGCGCATTATCGCGGAGGCGCATTTACTCACAATCCCTCTGCACGGGAGGCGGCGAGAAGCGGCGAAGCGCATTAAAAGATGCCCAAAAAGCGCTTTCCAGGTAGTTAATGCGCATAATCGCTTGTTCACACAGCGAAAATGCGCTTTAACGGCCGGAGCAAAATAAAAGTCGCTATTTAACGCGCGTTCGAAAATGCGCATTATCGGGGAGATAACGCGCCTGTACGCCCGTTTTGCGCTCCGCTCGTGTGTAGGTAAAATTTATAATGAGCCTTCAAGGCTCATTAAACGCCCCGTGTGGAGGAGGCCTAAAACTCCTCATTTTTATACATGAGGCTGAAATTGTCTTTCCCTATTAGTGAATGAGACAGGGAATGCAGTGGAAGGGCATTTGCAATGCAACTGAGTATTCTGGGCCATACATGTTTCAAAATGCATTCTGGGGAATTTCCCAAACCGGCAGACTTATAGGTCAGCAAGTTCTAACTGAGACCTATCACTTGCAGGCTCTTTGTTCCCTGTCTCTGAGGCTTCTGTAAGTAGCTTAGTCATAGGTAATGATCCTGGTCTGCTGCTTCTGAGTCAGAGGCCAGGGTTGCGTTTAGAAATGGCTTGCATGGCACTGTCTACCAACCCCCGGACTCCCCTGGGCCTGAACGTCGTGAGGCTTCTCCTCTCTGTGAGCGCATGTGCCACATCCTTGGCACCTGAACCAAAATGATCAAGGGGCTGGAGCAGTTGCTACAGCAGGGCCTGTTTATCTTAGATATAAGCTGTAACCATGGTTTGCTTTTTCACTAGAAAAGAAAAATGGTACTGTGCGGACATTTCCCAACCATTCCAGCTTATTTTTCACTAGCTGGTGTACCCAGCATTGCTCGGGCCCCCTAAGATATATGTCTGCGAGCAGGGCCGTGCAGAGCTGGCCAGATGGGAAGTGTTTCCCTCCCCCCCCCCCATTTCGAACTGCTCATTAAGTATTTTTTTTAATCAGTGGCCCTGATTCAGTGCTAAATACATACATGAACTAGAACGATTTATAAAAAAGGTGATGGGAAGCACTTTTATTCAAGGTGTAAGATGTTGCTTCTTCACATTCAGAATTTCATGACGGACGGCTTCTTCGCTGTTTCCGCAAGGCGGGCTCCTCGCTTCTCGATGGGCCGCTTGCACTACAGTAGCGTAAGCTGGGGGGGGACCTCCTCATCAGAGTGCCCCTCAAAATTGTGGGCCCCGGGCCAACTGGCCCCACTGCCCCCCCCCCCTCTGCATGACCCTATCTGTGAGGCCATCATCTGAAAGTAGTAGGCTGGTGCTAGGCCTGGGAGATAACTTTTAAACAAATTAAACTCGTTTCTTTTTTTTCCTCTCTAGCCCTCATGACAATCCCTCAAGGTAGGCTGGTGCTAGGTCTGTGAGGTAACTTTTAAATACATTAAATTAGTTTCCTTTTCCTCTCTCTGTCTCACCCCTGATGCAGGCCAAGGCCACCTTGAAGCCACAGCTTCCCATTGTCTGCTCAACTATCTTCTGCTCAGGACTCTTGGTGGACCTCCGAGGGTGGCCAGGTGAAAGGCCTGAGCCTGTCTCAGCCTGTGCTTCTCACCCTCAGCAAGTGCTCCAGCAGGAGGCCAGGCACTAGACCCCCATTTGTCAGGCCTACATTTGCCATGATTTTCCTTGTCCCTGCAGAAAATGAAAACTTCAAGTCCTGGCATGCCTTTCGCCCCAGTGCCTGACTTGCCCAATGGGAGTCCTGCTGCTGAGGCTCGGGAAGTGAAGTCCGGCCAAGCCAGTCCACGCTGCGCTGCACAATGGGTGCCCACAGGTAGACCGTGTGGGAGCTGGCTGGCTGGCCGACAGATGGTTAGCTCGGTCGTTGCCATTAGCAATGGGTTTGGAGCTGTGCCCTCCTTCCCTCCCACTCCCTAAGATGCCTAGTGACCGAGGCAGCCAGCCCCAGACATTCTCCCTTCAGGCACAGAATGGCGAGCTAGTTCCAGATGATGTCCACCAAAGCCTGATACGTGTTCCCTCCCACCCAAGGCCTGCTGGGAGTTGTAGGCATAAGCCTAGGCCCCTGAATAAAGTGTTCATCTTTCAACATCATCTGAGGTGTGGTGGGAGACATTTGGAGAGCGGGCCTCATTAGTTGTGGCACCCTGCTTGTGGATTTCTTTTTCCCAGGCAAGCTGGCCTAGTGATTGCATTAATGGTTTTCCAGTGCCAAGGGAATTCCCCCCACCCCGCCCAGGCCTTTTAACTTGATGAGATTTTTTTTTATGCTGCATTTTGTTTTGTTTTTCAGTTATAACTAAACCACAACATTCCAAGACAGGTGCAGGAATTACTGAATGAAGTTTATAGTTTTTCTGTAAAACCCTGGCTGTACTATTGAAACAGAAGAGTGCATGGAGAAATGATTGATAGCTGAGGCTAGAATGGAATGGTGGTGGTGGGGATGAGTGACAGTTGGGGAAAGTCAGGTAGAAGGAGAACAAAGACAGTTAGTGAGAGGTCAGGAAAGTGGGAGCTGAGTTAGGACTGAGAGATAGTGATGTGGTTTGCTCACCCATGCTATATTTAAAATCAGCTACTTTACATGCCAGCACTACACCTCCTTTGGTGGCCCGCAGGTGCCCGCGTCCTCTGAGAGTCGCTTCCCTCCTCTCGTTGCTGATGCTACTCCTCGATAGGGGAGGTAAGCGGCTGTCAGTGGATGCACCCAGCTCTGGACAAGTCCTGCTGGGATTGTCTTGGCCCGCACTTCTTGCCTACCAGGTGCCCCATCAGGAGCCTCTGCTGAAGGGCGGGGCAGGCCCGGGCACTTGACCCCTTCACCAAGCATGTTTCTGGGCATGCGCAGAGTACCTCCCCTCCCTCCCTCCCTCTTAAGGGCAAAAGCGGCACACGTGCTTCCCCCAGATTCTGAGAAAACAGCAATAGCAGGATGCATGTTCAGTATTTGGCCTCTCAAAGTCACAATATTGAATCTAGTTATGATTACTAAGAAAAAACCATAGCTGTAAATTGGCTCTACTATGGGTATTTGACCAACCAAATAGAATAGGTGTCCTACAATGCATATCAGAATCATATTAACAACAACAACAACAACGCCATGAAGTCCAATTTCTGGAGCTAGATTTCATTTTTACTTTACTGGTGACTAATGAGACTTTCTGTGAAAATGCTGAATGAGAATGTTTAAGCCCCACTCTTTGAACATCCTATTTGTACTTTGCAAGGAAGCATGACAACAGCCAAAATAAACATCTGCCTTTTCAGTAAATAAATGTAGGTTGTCTGCAGAATTCAGCATCAGACAGCATTATAGGGAGTGCAGACAGATGAGTCACTAGAAGGCTTGAGACACCCAGCCTGAAAGCCACCTATGAAAATGTCCAGATTTCAAAGCGATGCAAAGCAAAAGGCATGCAGCGAGACAAAACAAAGACAGCCCCTGTTTTCTGAGAGCTAGTGGAGTAGAGGGCAGCTTGCCCAAGCTGGTGTCCTCCAGATCTGTTGGACTACAACTCCCAGCATTTCTGATCACTGGCCATGCTGTCTGTTTGAAGTCCAAAACTAGGCTTATCATATGAAAAGGAGGACAGTGCTCATATAACTTTAACAGTTGTAGAGAAAAGGGAATTTCAGCCAGTGTCATTTGTATGCAATTTGTTCCTGGTGAAATTCCCTCTTCATCACAACAGTTAAAGTTGCAGGGGCTCTGCCTTCTTTTGTATATGGTCACTCTAGTATAGTGCCTGCAATTTTAACAGTTGTGATGAAGAGGGAATTTCACCAGGGACTAATTGCATACAGATGGCACTGGCTGAAATTCCCTTTTCTCTACAACTGTTAAAGTTACATGAGCCCTGTCCTCCTTTTCATATGGTCAGCCTACCGAAACAGCTCAAGTCAGGGAGGGCTGTCACAGAGGCAAACATTGCAATCCTATATGTGTCTACATACATACTCACATCTTACATCGGGGGTGGGGGGGAAGAAATTCCTTTATAATATTCATATCTTATGCTGAAGTCCATGTTTCAAACTCTACAATTGCCTTAAGCGTTGTTGCCAAATATTAGGTGGCGTGGGGCAGGGGAAGGGGATCAAAGCAGGGGTAAAGTAGATTCTTCAGGGGACAAGCTCTGTATCACATATTATGGGCTTCTTCACACAAGCGAAATAAGGCACGCTTGTGAGTGGCCACTCATGGAGGTTTGCAGGTTCTTTTGACGACATCGGCAACCTCCTGCACGTCTCCCATGCATTCCCCCAGTAATTCCATTTTTAAAAATACCTTGTGATATCCAGATTCTGTAAAATATCTTGGATTTCCTACTGTGTACAGGGGAAGTTGCGTTACAAATCACCCACTAGAGGGTGCTGTCCCACTCAGGGCTATGAACAGCAAGAAGAGGATAAGTTTTCCATTATAGACCACATAGCCGCCCCTCTCCAGCCGTATAATGCAGCCCCATTATGACTGCACAAGAGAAGCAGGAAACAAAATCCCGTTAAGGAAACATGATTTCGCTTTAATCTTAAGAAGCCCTATATCTTCCCAAACAGAAATATCTTTTCATTTCATGTTAGTGCTCCAATCCTAAACATATTTACTGGGAAATAAGTAATATTTATTTCCTTAAGATTTACATTCAGTAGGATTGCAGCCTTCATTAAAATTCTAATTTAAGACTCTATTTGTTTAGTTATTGTTGTTGCTGGCCAGATCTACACCAAGCAGGATATAGCAGTATGAAAGCGGTATATAGAAGGCAGGAGCAGTATATGGTATGTGTCAATGGGCCCCAACAGTTGTCAATGCACTTCAATACCGCTATAAAGCAGTAGTGTGGCTCCTGCCTCTTATATACCGGTTTCATACCGCCATACCCTGCTTGGTGTAGATCTGGCCGCTGTTTTTAGATTCAGATTCTGTTTCTGTAGAATGCAGCTGAGACAGTTTGCCTTTAAAAAACCCATTATAGAAATTAATCAGGACAAGTTTTTCTCGACCTGGAAAACCTTCTATCCTTCTGCATGTTAATAGCACAAGAGCCTTGGCAGACAAAAGGTGGCAGCCAAGGATACAACTCCTGTAAGAGGTGCCTTGAGAAATGGTTTAGTAATACCATCCATAAATGGCTCAAATAAGTGAGCCAATGAACACAGTTCTGGGAAGTGGGTTAAGCGAGGGTGTAAGAGAAGCCTGGACAAAAGGTAGAGGAGAGAGAAAGAGAAAGGGGGGTGGAATCATAGAATCATAGAATAGTAGAGTTGGAAGGGTCCTACAAGGCCATTCGGTCCAACCCCCTGTTCAATGCAGGAATCCACCTTAAAGTATCCCTGACAGATGGTTGTCCAGCTGCTTCTTGAATGCCTCTAATGTGGGAGAGCCCGCCACATGGGGGTAAAGAGAAAGAGGTGAAAGGGGGGAGAAAAGGGAGAGTGAAATATGCATAAAAGGGATGGGGGGTCCCATCCCTTTTATGCATAGTTCATAAAAAGTTTAATAAGTTCTTGTTCTTCTTTCTGTTCATTTTGGAGTTACTATGTTAGTAGCCCTATGTAGGGATTCACCTGCACACGTGGTGGCTAAAACTGTGTAGGGAGCAGGAGTCGGTATACAAGCCCCAACCTCAATATCCCCAGGTGACAGGATCTCCTAAAAGCCTTCTTGTGTTGAACAGGAATGTCTACAAAGGGTTTCTATTATGGCTGTGGGTGGGGTTGAATCTGTCAGTTTCCCCCACACTTTTTCAATCTTAACTTCATTTTCTCCCGTTTCTCCACCAGTTTGCGAATTTTGTAAGAGTCTTCACCAGAATATGTACGAACTTGTATGCAGTTTTCCTACTATACATATTTCTGGGTGCAATTTCCCCCAATATGCACATTTTTTGCAAGTAAATTCCTCTCATATAATGGGTTTTTGTTTGTTAATTTCACTGATCTTTTCACACTTTCTCCTGATATACACATTTTTGTACACATTTGAAGAACTGCATTGCAACATTTGGAGAAATACAAATACCAAAGGATACCTGAGGTTTGGTTCGTGTATTGGTTCCGAAAGTTTGAATTAGACAGATTCACATGATCACATAAAGATAGAAGCTGAATAAATTTCTCCCCCATACCTAGTTTCTCTTTGCCTTCAGCTGAATGAGGTTAGAAGCCTCTGCACTATCGGACCCCTGATAAGGCATAGTTATCTCTCAGTTTTTTCTGAATTCAGCCCTTTGAAGCCCTTGAATCGCCTGGGGGTGTTACAGCAATCTCAATGGCAATTTACGTGCTAGTTAAGGGGAAATCCGCATTTCGTCAGCACCACCTGAATTGTGGTTTGGGTACTGGGGTGTTTTAATGGGTGTATATCCTGGAGGAAATATATTCCCAACTATTGATTCAATGAAGGCAAATATCTTAAGCTTTCTGTGTTAACATCCTCAGAGCAGGCTCCCAAATTACAATGCAAGGAAAGAAATTTCAGTACTTCACACTTTCCCCATCCCCCTTCTCTGCAATGCCCCTTTCTATGCACAATGTTCAAATTAACGGAACCAAATGGGTGGCATTGCAAATATTCCAACATAAAACACTGATATAGGCTTGAAATGTTGTTTCCAGCAACACAGTTTTTGACCACGTAATTCATTGGCTGGGATGCTTTACAGTTTTACCATCTAGCTCACGCTTCCATTACTATATAGTAGGACGATATGCTTCCCATTTTACAGATGGGACACTGACCAAAGAAGCATGTCTAGTCCAAAACAGCCCGAGTGTGGGGACATTTAAATGCAGATGTGCATCCAAATCCAATATTCTGTTTACATACCACTTTGTCATTAAGTGCTCCATTGAATTATTGAAAATTAGACAGGCAATACCCTAGAAAGTGTTTCAGATCTCCATAAGGTTGCTGCACTTTGCATGCTAGAGGCTTTCCTTTGCTTTCTTAACTTGCTGTTGTCTACACATCTGACAAGCCTCACTAGCATAAATTATCCCAGCTGAGCCGGATATAAGCTTGCATTCAGCAAATTGGCTCCATATTTGTTTCCATTGACAACACGAGTGAAGAATGTATGGATCTTGATAAACCCATCCATATGGACACAGACTGAACACCCCTTTTGGAAAAGAGCCATGCCTGGAGAGACAAACTCGCATAAATGGCTATATGAGGTTGGAGCAGCATTCAAGGCTGAAAAGCTGCCAGTTAATAGGCCTGTGGTTGGATGACAAGGAAACTATTGCACAATTTTAAAGGAATGGCTATGGTAGGCAAAGAAAGGGTCTCTGTGCACAAGCTACTGGTCTCACATGTGTGCTATCCCTACTAGGTGGTGCAGCCCAACACATGAGTTCCTGAGCGCCCCGATCCTGTAGCATTGTTGAACTGATCATTGTTCTGATCAGTGCCTGGATGGAAGATTCATAGAGTCCTCATAAAAGCTGCTCTGAGCTTTCTGTTTTTAAAAAATTAGAGTGGGCTCCTCTGTATTGAATTAAATAAATATTCGATTGTGCCAGTATACAGCTCTGATTAAGCAGGAAAATAGGGAAAAGAAGCACCTGTCGCTTTTATATGAACAAAGACATTACTGCAGGAATTAATTGCAGGGCAAGATAGTTTTTGCATCCTCTTTTTCTATTTGCCACTTTCCCACCACAGGAGAATGATAGTGAAGTCACATGAATATATCCCAGAATTCCCCTTTATACTCATGGCTTGTGTTGGCAGACAGTATCCTTGGACAGCCACCATGAGTCCACTACTGCTGATGTTGCTGTCCTGGGCTTTCCTCCCCCCTGCGCCATACAGCGCAATTGTAGTTGCCTACAATCCCCCAGAGTGGGATTTGGGAAATTTATGGAAAATTAAAAGAGTGCCCAACCAGAAATTATTAGAATAGTTTTGTTGCTGCCCTCCTCCTCTTCCAATAAGCCTGCCCACTTGCCCCTGGATCCATGGAAATAAACAGGAAGAGGAAGGGCTGCCTCCCAACATGGGGGTGTCATGACTCCCAGCCCTAAGGCCTTCCAGTGTGCAACAGAGGTTTCTGATGGGTACAAGGCACAGGCTACTTCCTCCAGGATAATAAAGTCACCATCTTATTCAGGGCCCTCCTGGCCAGAAGACGCAGCCCTGGTATTGTCCTCTAGTTCAGATGATGAGTCCCCAACAGAACCTGCATCTCCCCAGCCTCATAGAAGTTTCAAGCTACAAAATCAGATTATGGCTTTTTAAAAATCCAGCAGGGGTGGAGCTGACCACACTACAGGTCATGTCAGCCTCCATAAAGCTTCAATTGGCTGTAGTTCCCTGCTGAGACAACATTCTCCGATTGTTCTAGTAAGAAAGAGTTCTAAGATCCTATTTTCTTCCTACCTTGATTTGACTAACATCAGATGCTACCAGCTTCCCCTACAAGCCTCAAGGAACCATACAATGAGGCAGGAGAAAACCAGAGGGTCCCATGTTAGGGACCTCTCAAACCTTGAGCTGGCCCTGTTTGCCCCTCAGCATCTGGTCTTCAGAGAACATGGAGGTTTCATTTAACTGTCTTGATTAATACCTGTTCATAGACTCCCTGAGTTTATTTAAACATTTTAATACAACATCTAAGATATGCCTGCCCCCCCTCTCTCTCTCCCCCCCCTCTCTCTCTCCAGATATACATCATGTGCAGCAAAGTTAAAAATCAGTGGTGAAGCTGATTTTTGAGGGGAATTGCCGGACACAGGGAGGGTTAACCCCTCCCTCCCCATCTACAAGCCCACTATTAGGCTCAGAAAAAAACCTCTTGTTGTTTCCAATGGGAGGCTGTGTGGGGGAAGTAAGAGGGCTGTGGGCTGGTCACATCCAGCCCCATAGGATATTGGCTGCTCACCCCTCCTTTATCTTGAATGCTTGACTCAGAATCAGTGGATAACTGTCAGACATTGGCTGAATTCGGACAAGACGATAGTCAATGGTGGGGTAATAATCAACTTTACAGTTGTTTATCTAGGGGGTACTCCCTACACAACGTGGTAATAAATAATCAACTGTGGTGTGGATTAGGATCAGCGCTGAGTTGACTATGGCAGCATTCGGATGACACAATAGCCAATACAACTGACGATTGCTCCTCCCCCCCAGTTGCTAATTGTGTCGTCCGAATTCAGCCATTGTGTTTGCGTGGTTGACCAGCAGAATGCATTGGTCCTAGGTGATGGTCCAACAGCAATGTTTGTGATTGTAAAACACTTTGTGCCTTGAAAGCACTGTTGAAATATTTGGGAAATGAATATTTATATGATTAACCAACTGCATTCAGCTGAGATGTAGGTTCTTTTCTAAGCTGCCAGAATCCTTTCCCTATCTTCAATGTCACTGTATGCAGCCATTCTTTGTAACATTTTTTTTTCATTTAAGCTGTGAGTGGCCATTTTGGCAGGTCACCATGAATCTTTCATGACGGAGTTTTTGCAAAATGTTTATTTTTGCCAAGAACATCTCACCAAATCAGAGCTAGGGCTCCTGGCCGAACTCAAGATGTCTCAGAATTTATGTTATAAACACTTGTTTTTAGAAATTAGATGACTCAGCTATAAAATGTATCCAGAAGAAGCAAGTACAACTATGTTAACCAAATGTGGTACTTTTGCCTAGGGAATTGAAAACAAACAAACTGGTAATTCCCAGGCCCAATGAGCTCTGGATAATGATAGATCTTGGTTTATTTTATTATTCATATTTACATCCCACCCTTCCTCCAAGGAACTCCGGGTGGGGTTCATGAGTGTTGCCCCACTGTATCTTCAAAATAATCCATGAGAGAATGTGACTGGCAAAGGGTCACCCAATAATCTCCCTGGTGAGCAGGGATTCAATCCCAACTGCTCTCCCTGGGCCAAGTACAACATAAAGTGAATTATACATAAACACTACTCAGTCTAGATGTATGCGTTAGCTAAAGCTAGAACATTTGTCCTTGTGTAAGATTCAATTCAGGTCATTTTGGTCTTAGATCTGATTCCCTGAACCTGTTCATCCCTGGATATTTTAAATAATGAACTCCTCCTAGCAGTACAATGATACCAATATATGGGCAGTATGCTAAAATGGCTACTGTGAGGACAGCCAACATTTCAAAGCATCTGCCTTGTTTGACAGTTTAACACACATACAATGGTCAGTTTAACATATATAGCAGATGTAAAGTGTGATCTTAAATTAGACTTCCATCACACCTAATTCCCCCCCTCCCAGTTTGCCTCTGCATTTCTTTAACTCTGAGGCAGAAGTGCATCAAGCTTATGATCCCTTTCACCTGAAGTACTGCTCTTTCGCTCCTTTGCTCTTCCACTCCACTCCACCCCTCCCCTTCTCTTTCTCCCTCCAGTCAGGTCCTGGCAGATTACTTCAACCAGACTGACTTTCTGCTAAGCAAAAATGGAATGACCCTTTAGTCTAGCTCTTTGGGGGCATCGAGGGAGTACAATCCTGTCTCTGCAGAGTTTCAGGCATTGTATGATTTTAAAAAATGCTTTCGAGCGTGGGATGCAAGGTTTGGGTTTTATACTGAGGCTTGGAGCTGGTTGCTTGGAGAGATTGCTTTTCCCTGCCAGGACCTGATGCAATCCATTCAAGCCCCCAGTTCCTTTAAAACTACACAGAGGCTTAGGGCATATTAAATGTGCTTAGGGAAAATAATCCAGACTTTTAGCGTTCTAAGAAAGGCTGAGGAAACAGCAGGGTGTAAGCAGGACAGGCATGGTGTCATGTGTGTACTGTGCTGCAAATCCACACACCAGGCATGTCGCGAGTGCAGTAAATCACTGGTGTGGTGGAGCTCTTACACAGAAAAAAGGCCTACAACTCCCAGCATGCTTCAGCCAGTATGGCATTTAAAAAATGGCAACAGGAAGAGCAGTAATGAGAAGAGGTCAGAGACCAGCAGGGGTGGGGAAAGTGGGATTCAGGCTGAAGCAGCAAATCTTCACCCCAAACCTGGAACTTCCAGATCCCAGCGACACAAACTCTTTTTGTTGTCAGAAAATAATACAGAAGCCACAATGGTTCTTTCATTGAAAGAGTGATGGAAACTAGGGGTGGGCACCAGATCGGGTCCGATCCACGATCCGGACCCAATCCGGGGGAAATCAGATACAATTATCCAATTTCCGATCCCCGCATCTGGATCATCCAATCTGATCCGAACCGGTCCGGAAGGACCCGATCTGGTTCGGATAAAATCGGAGGATCGGACCTCATCCCACCCCTTGTGCTCCTTACCTGCTGGGGCCGTCTGTTGTGGAGGGAAGCGGATGCCCCAGCAGGTAAGGAGGGAGGCAGGAGGGGCCCCCAACTTACCTGCCAGGGTGGCCGCTTCCCTCCGGTGCGTGGATCTACTGAGAAGCAGGCTTTGCAGCCTGCCTCTCAGTAGCGTGCCTGACACGCTACTGAGAGGCAACCCGCGAAGCCTGTTTCTCAGTAGATCTGCGCACCGGAGGGAAGTGGATGCCCCAGCAGGTAAGGAGCGCGAGGGAGGGTGCTTACCTGCCAGGGTGCCCACTACCGTCTGCTGCCACCCGCTGGTCGAATCTACAGAGAAACAGGCTTTACGGCCTGGTTCTTAGTAGAGCGCCAGGTGATGATGTCATCATCAGGCACGCTACTGAGAACTGGGCTGCAAAGCCTGTTTCTCAGTAGATTGGACCAGTGGACGGCAGCGGACGGCAGTGGGCACTCCGGCAGGTAAGGAGCGCGAGTGAGGGAGAAGGACAGGGAGGGGGTGAGTTAGGCTCCAATCACCTGTCCACATGTTTTTGCCATAGGCTTACATTGGGGGAAAGCTTTCTTTCCCCCAATGTAAGCCTATGGCGAAAACAGCTAAAATGGAGTCCGATCTGAAAAGTGGACGTCCGATTTTTGGATCGGAATTGGGTCCGAACCGACCCCGGTGATCTGATCCGATCCAATGCCTCAGTTCCAGTTCCAATCCCGGTTCTGGTCCAATCCGGGGGGGGCCATGCACATCCCTAATGGAAACTATTACAATTTAATCATTCTCTTGAAATTCTGTAGCACAGGCCTGTATGTGCATTCCATGTTACATTTCAGTCCATGATTACATACCAGGGCTAAGCCAAATGCTATCCAGCAAAAAGGTTTGGTGCCCAAAAAGGAGAGACTTGGTTAGAAGGCTTTAAAAGGGAACTAAACAAATTCATGGCGGGTAAAGCTATCAGCTAGCGTGATGGCTACATACCACATCCAGAGTCAGGGACAGCATGTGAATACTAGTTGCTGGGAAACACAAGTGGGAGGGTGCTATTTTTCTCATGCCCTGCTTGTTTGTGGGCATCCTGTAGGCACTCTGGGAACAGAATGAACAGGATAGGCCCTTGGTCTGATCTAGCCAGGCTCTTCTTGGGTACTGCTTAAAAGTTTTCCCAAAGTCCTCTATGAAGGATCATGTTCAGTGTGGAATCCCACAAAAAAATTATACACTTTAATAGGCTGCCACCACATCAGTAATAAACTAGGTCTCATTACAAACTCTTGCACAGATTTATATTAATAAAAAGTAAAATAGAATCTATTTTAGGAAATTAGAGTTTACATGGCATTACATTGAAAAAGCAAGTAAATTGTTTATGTGCCTGTTGTCTGGTTGAATGAGTGTAAGTCCTTGGTTAATTAAAAAAAATCCTTTTATTCACCCACCACAAAGAAAGAGTAACACATGCCTTTTTCAGAACAGAAGACACGTAAAGAAACAGACCATTACCTGGTCTCAAGTGCATTCACATTCAAGTGAATCCAGGAGCTCTCTTTACTATGTCTATGCACATAACAACTAGGCTGTCATGGTTTATTTAACCCACAATGAGCACTGGTGCCTATGAGAGCAACCCCTGCTTGGGGTTTATTGTGTCCTGCAAGGTTATGCAAGGTTATGCGAGAGTTAAACAACCCTAGAATAACTCTAAAACAGACCATAAATTATAGGAGTGTTGTTTAATCCTCGCATAATCCATGCTCACTAGGTTCACACAAGACGACAACCCTCGACTAGTGGTTGCATGTTCAAAATGTGTTGTTGTGCACCACAGCCTGACTATTGGGTTCAATAACCCATGTTGGGCTGTCGTGTCATGCAAACAGCCCTAACTGCTTCCATATCTCATGTTCAGTTCCTTATGGAACATCAGAGGCTCTATGTCCAGAACTTTCTTTGCTTCTTGATATTTCAGTGCAGTCTACTTACCAACAGTTGCACACTATGTATTTTAACTCATAACTCATTTTAACTCTGAATTCATCATTTTTCAGTGGCTGCTTTGCCTATTCAGTGAACATCTCTCTCAGATCCATATACCCTTCCAAGCAATTTCCCCATACGAAAAGTCTGAGAGCAGAGACCATGCTTTAGAAACTAAATTATAAAACAAGATAGCTCCTAAAGTTGCAAATAAAATAAAAATAAAAATGGAGGGGGCACCAAATAAGCCCCAATAAATAACATTTATATGTACATACTTGCATGCATCCTTGCTGGACAAGTGACTGTTTTAAGATTTTACATTATGTTTATTATATTTGCGCATTTCATTTAGTCTTGATCTTTATTTTGTGAATACCTAGAGAGCTTTGGCTACTGGGCAGTATGGAAATGCAGTTAATAAATAAATATTGTTTCCTTCAGGCAAATGTGCATGTCCTGGTTTAGGTTAAGTATCTTAATGATGATATCTGCCTTCCCAAATCATCACTTTACTAAAATATAAGAACTAGACATGTTTTTCTGCCAAGTTCTCCATCAAAAAAGTCCTTGTTTATCCTAGAAGATTTTGGCAGATGGAAATGACAGCATCTGACTACTCATCACTACTATTTTTATGTCTTTGAGTAGCCATGTCTTCAATCACAAAATACCTCCAGATGGGATGCTCATTAAAGCAAACCGGGCTGGGAGTGTAATTCCCCATTTTACAAGTTTGCCATGATAACCTGGACTCACCAAGCCAAAAAGAAACTGTGTTGAAATCTAACTCCCACTGAAGGCAGCAGAAGTCTTTCCAGTAATTTCTATCTGATAGGAAATGAGTCAGATCTCATAATACAAGCTTTCTTCTACTCTAGTAAGCCTTATGAACCTCTCTGCATGGAAATTTGCACTTCTTCATCCAAGCCCATCTCGCTTAGGCCATTGCAGGGAGTGTCTCCAATTCAGTCCCAACTAATATAAACATAAAGTCAGTGCAGCTTTTGTAGTTCTTCATTGCATCATTTAGTTTGAAATGGATTGGATGGAAAGTTCAAAACTCTAATTATAGTTTCCCAGCATGTTACTATTTAGCAGAAATAACTTATTCCTGAAGGACCTCTAGCACTTTCCACTTGATGCCATACATTCACAAATTTAATTTGCTGTAAGTATTGCTGATTTGTGTAATCTATTGCATTTCTCACCAGCCTAAAGACCTCAAGGCAAGTTTCTAGTCCTCATATCTAAGGAGAAAATATTGAGAAAATCAAGGTCCAGAAACCAGAGATGATCTAGATTGAGTTTCCAGAAACTGAGGGTGAAAAAAGCCTTTTCACTCTTCGTGTCTCCCTATTTTCAGCAGTATATCTCCAGATTCATGCTTGGTATCCACAAATAACTGAAGATGACATTTTACCCACTTGGATGTAAGCCTATCTACATGTTGAAGAGCACTGTGTAGATGAAACTAAACTCCAAAGTTCAGATGCAAAACCATCCTTGGGAATGCTTCAAAATTTATAGTTCTATAGGATAATTCATGTATTTTTGCCAGCATGTAACACGCTCAGCCAGCAAAGTGAAAAGTCAGTGGCATGTAGGAGAAAGTGTTGCATCTGGATGTGGGAAGCAGAACTTCAAATCCTTACTCAGCCATAAATCTCACTGGGTGGCCCTGGGCACCCATTGGATTATTATGACAATAAATGAAGCCTGTGATATAAAGTATTTTGCACAGTGAAAACCTCTATAGAATTGTTATCACTCATAAAATATCATTTGATCTATAGACATTTCACAGTGTCCCCCCTTCTGTCTATGAAACCATGCAAAGCCAGAAGTTATAAACTTGTTGCTTAACTGGGGGGGGGGGGGAGAGGAGGAAATCTCACCCTTCTTTTCTATCTACACTACTGCTTTAAAATGGTTTAAAATGGTTTAAAATGGTTTATAACAGTAGTGACAACTGTTGTGGGCCAGGGCACACTCCATATACAGTTTTCAAAACGTTTTCAAAGTGTTGTATCTGGCTTGGTGTACTGTAGATAGGCTCTGAGTCTCCATCCCCACCCCCAACAAAAGACAAAAGCATCCTGCTTAGTTAAGATTGCTGCATTTGCTCAGATTGACCAGTAATGGTGAAGCCATTGAGTATCAACTGAAACACCCATCTCAGGAGTCAGTGTTCTTCCTGGTAAATGCATGAAAACGTGAATGGCATGACTTGCAAACCTAAAATAAAACCTCAATTCACCTATTATAACTTCAGAGCGGAATGTTGTAAAAAAGGGATGGGCAGATCTGGATCTATTGGTAGATATCCTGATGATTTGCAGTGTATTGGCAAGAATTTATGGCTTGCAGCAACATTATACTTGCCTAAATTATACAACTGAAATGAAGAAAAACTGGGGTAACCTGGATTTTTGTATGGAAGGGCTGGGAGTTCCATTATTATTATTATTATTAATAATAATAATTATTATTGCATTTATATCCCTCCTTTTTTCCTCCAAGGAACCCTAAGCGGCATACATAATCCTCCTCTCCATTATATCCTCACAACAACAACCCTGTGAGGTAGGATGGGCTGAGAGTCTGTGACTGGCCCAAAATCACCCAGTGAGTTTCCATGGCCGAGTGGGGACTAGAACCCGGATCTCTGACTCCCAGTCCAGCACTTCAATTCAAATTCAAATGCCTGACTCAGAATTCTGTAATTCTAAATTTATGTCTTTTGCACCAGGCTCCGGTTGGTGTTTCTTGCTGTTCTAGTAAAAAAACAAAGTAGGTCCTGCAAGCCTGAAGTCTGCCCACCCCTGCTTTTAAGTGTAAATACATTATTATTATTATTATTATTATTATTATTATTATTATTATTTACATTTATATACCGCCCCATAGCCGAAGCTCTCTGGGTGGTTTACAAAAATTAAAAGTACTATATAAATGTGAAGAGGAGGAGGCGGCATCCAAATAAGCACTCATACACAAGAATGGTTACACAAGAGAACTTCTGACCCCCTTCCTGCCCTCTGTAGCTCCCTCTGACCCCCAAAACGGCTCCCTTGAGGGCTTCATCTTGACGACCACAGGAGGAAAATGCATTGCTCCTATTCTCCGCAGTATGGTGGTATCGGTTCTGCTCCTTCCGTGTTATACAGCAGAGTTAGCTGTCCCTAAAATCTGGACAAACGTACTTCCAGGTGGGGAGTGGGTGGAAGTAATAGCTCCCCCCTCCCCCCATGAAGCAAAAGCCCCTAGTTATCCAGGGCAGGGTCTGAAGGGAGAATATGCGCATTTGTGCTTTTATCCTTTCCTTTGCTGATGCACAACTGCGAATCTCCAGTTCATAAAAATAGAGATCTGCTGCGTTCCCTGACTGTTTGCTCTAATGGGGTGAAATGGGGGGGGGGGGGGAAAGGTGCTCTCCCTATTTGACTGAATGTGCTACAAAACTCCCCATGATTGGGACCCCCCCCTCTCCAGTATCAGGGGTCCTGATCGCAGGGAAGTTTATAAGCGTTAGTCAAACGTTTTCTGAATCTCCCTTCAGACCTTCCCATGTTGGGGGTGCAGCCACCATGCATGGGTAGGGTGACCAGATTTTGAGGATCAAAATCCCGGAAACCCCCCCCGCCACCCCATCCACCCAAAACAACCCCCCCACCGCGCGCCCACGCCGCCCCGCCCCGCCCCGCCCCCCCGCTCGCATGCCTCGCGCCGCCGCCTGCCCCGCGCCGCCCTCCCCCACTGCGCCGCCCCCCCTGCGCCGTCCCCCTGCGCCACGCCGCCCCCCCTGCGCTCCTTACCGGCTGGGGCGTCCGCTTCCCTCCGGTGCTCGGAATCTATTGAGAAACAGGCTTCCTGGCCTGTCTCTCAGTAGTGCGCCGGGTGATGACGTCATCACCCGGCGCGCTACTGGGGGACAGGCCGCGAAGCCTGTTTCTCAGTAGATTCCGAGCACCGGAGGGAAGCGGACGCCCCAGCAGGTAAGTGCCTCATGCCACTGCCCGCCCTGCGCAGGCCGCCCTCCCCCCTGCGCCGCGCCCCCCCATGCCACTCGCGCCGCCCGCCCCCGCGCCGCCCGCCCCGCACTCCTTACCGGCTGGGGCGTCTGCTTCCCTCCGGTGCTCAGAATCTACTGAGAAACAGGCTTCCTGGCCTGTCTCTCAGTAGCGTGCCGAGTGATGACGTCATCACCCGGCGCGCTACTGAGGAACAGGCCGCGAAGCCTGTTTTTCAGTAGATTCCAAGCACCGGAGGGAAGTGGACGCCCCAGCAGGTAAGTGCCTCGCGCCGCCAGCCTCCCGCCACCGCCGCGTGACCCCCCGCCGCCCCGGTTTGCCCCCGCCGCCCCCCGGTTGGCCTGGATCGCCCCAAGGCCATCTGGTCACCCTTTTGGGGGGCTAAATTTCTGGATTTGACCCCCAAAACAGTTTTTCCGCCCAGATGCGGATTTGCTCCCCATTTCCCGGGCATGTCGGGACAAATCCGGGCGGATGGTCACCCTATGCATGGGGACACTGGGGGCGGGGCCCTCTCCCCAGTGAATGGGCACACTCCATGCCATTAAGGCAATTACGCCTAAATAGGGCTTTAATGACTAGCTTAGAGCAGCATTCTATACCTATTTTTAGCTGGTTTGTCTTCAATATAGTTGTGTTCCTATATCTGTAAAGGAAGCTGTCTAGAAAATGTAGCAAGCAATTGGTAGGCAAGCAGAAATATTTCCAGCCCATAGATGCTCTTCTTACTTGACTGTTTGCTAATGCCCGAAACCTTCCTCTGAGCTTTGAGGTTTGTAAACATGACTTAATGATGAGGTGCTAAAAATTACAAAAATGTGCCTTGCAATATCCACCCAAACAAGAACATTCCCTACTTTCTTTTCTTGTCTTTTTTCTTTCACTGCTTTGAGTTCATGAAATGCTGGTTGGCTAAAGCCCTTTGATGAATTGCATTCAGGCATCACAGCCTGGAAGTTACCAGACAGCCAGAAACCCACAAAGCATAAATAGGTGATTAGGAGATGGGGTGATGGTGACGGTGGTGGTAGTTTATTTCTGTCAGAACTCCTGCGAGGATTAAGGTGCTATTGTGGGCTGCATTAATAGAAGTATAGTTTCCAAATCGCGCGAGGTACTGGTTCCCTTCTATTCAGCACTGGTTAGGCCCCATCTTGAGTATTGCGTCCAGTTCTGGGCACCACACTTCAAGAAGGATGCAGACAATCTGGAGCGTGTTCAGAAGAGGGCAACGAGGATGATTAAACAAAGCCCTGTGAGGAGAGACTGAAAGAACTAGGCATGAGAAGAGAAGATTGAGGGGAGACATGGTAACACTCTTCAAATATTTGAAAGGTTGTCACACAGAGGAGGGCCAGGATCTCTTCTCAATCAACCCAGAATGCAGGACACGGAATAATGGGCTCAAGTTACAGGAAGCCAGATTCCGGCTGGACATCAGGAAAAACTTCCTGACTGTTAGAGCAGTATGACAATGGAACCAATTACCTAGGGAGGTTGTGGGCTCTCCCACACAGGAGGCATTCAAGAGGCAGCTGGACAGCCATCTGTCAGGGATGCTTTAAGGTGGATTCCTGCACTGAGAAGGGGGTTGGACCCAATGGCCTTATAGGCCCCTTCCAACTCTACTAGGCTGACCATATGAAAAGGAGGACAGGGCTCATGTAACTTTAACAGTTGTAGAGAAAAGGGAATTTCAGCCAGTGCCATATGTATGCAATTAGTTCCTGGTGAAATTCCCTCTTCATCACAACAGTTAATGTTGCAGGGGCCCTGCCTTCTTTTGTATATGGTCACTCTAATATAGTGCCTGCAACTTTAACTGTTGTGATGAAGAGGGAATTTCACCAGGGACTAATTGCATACAAATGACACTGGCTGAAATTCCCTTTTCTCTACAACAGTTAAAGTTACATGAGCCCTGTCCTCCTTTTCATATGGTCAGCCTAAACTCTACTATTCTATGATTCTTTAAGTTGAGTGCAGGACTGGTAAAAGGCATTTCCATCACATGGTTAACATGAATTTACAGGGAGGTTAAAATGAATTCTAAGACACAGAGAAGACACCATACAGACCCTACCTACAGCTTTGCGGTGCTATTAAAGGCAACACCTTCTGACTGTATAAGCATTTGTCTGCATTGGTTTGGAATGGGAAGCCTAAAAAAGAGCTCACTGCCTCAAGGCTTCCCTTCTCAGTAAACAACTTCCTGCTGGTTAACTATTGGCACATCTTAATTCAGGATGGAGAAAGTAGATGCAAAAAGCACCCATGAAATTGAGGAGAGTGAAAAAGCTGTGGGAAGATTCAGCACCCCCTGTGGCTGTTAAAATTTGGGTCTTATGTTCTTAGGCAAGAATGCACAGTCAGGATCACTTAACACAGATGGCATAAGTCTCAAGTGTTCAATGGTCCTCAAGGGCAGAAATTAACTCACCTAATCTTGCATTTGTTAACCATTGCATGAACTAAAACTCAGTTCTTCTTCAAAATGTGCACTGCTCCAAATTTTGTAATGGAATTCTCCAATTTTTTAAAAAAAGCATACAAAAAACGTGTACATAAGCAGAAAGTGCAAACAAAAATGCATATATTTATGAAAATAACATTATCAATGTTATAAAAACTCTCAAGGTTAAGAATGAACTTTGATTGGAAAAATTAGAGATGGAGAGAAGCCAAATCTGACAGGTTCATCCATCCCTAGTCCTGAGTATGCACTCTTGCTTTATGCTTTTAAAATGCATTGGTGGCCCATGGGGAACCCCATTTTTAAGAAGACGATGTGCAGAGGGAGCCATTCCTGAGATCTCTGGCATCTGTCCCAGGGGAGCTGCAGAAGCCGATGCAGCCTGTACCACTGCCAGATACAGCTGAAAAGGTAAGTCCCCTGCTTATCCAGCTTCTGCATGTCAGCTTGCGTGATTCCACTTACTGCTTGTGACATTGTAGGTCAAGGTGATCCATAGGAACAGGATGTAAGGAAGTTCTTTCCAAGGTCTAAATACCCACGGAGAATTAGACACTAAGAGCTCCATCAGACAAGCGTTTTATTGCATGCTTGCTATTGGGCACTCATGGAGTTTTGCAGGTCCCTGAGATTTCAAGCTCCATCAGACACGGGGAAATCATGCTTGCCTACTGTCGATTCTCCACCCCACTTTTGTTGCTTGATACTTCCTCTTTCTCTCAGGGAGAAGAAAGAGGAAATAAAAAAGTTGCACATGGCACATTCAGGGGGGAGGTTGTCCTTATCGTGCAGCTTCTCCTGCATACAGCAGGAGATAGCGGCAACATCTGTCTTTAAAAATAATACGGACTTACTGGAGGCTCTTTGCAATAAAACGCTCATCTGATGACATCCTAACCGTTTAGGCTGACCATCTGAAAAGGAGGACAGGGCTCACGTAACTTTAACAGTTGTACAGAAAAGGGAATTTCAGCCAGTGTCATTTGTATGCAATTAGTTCCTGGTGAAATTCCCTCTTCATCACAACAGTTAAAGTTGCAGGGGCCCTGCCTTCTTTTGTATATGGTCACTCTAGTATAGTGCCTGCAACTTTAACTATTGTGATGAAGAGGGAATTTCACCAGGGACTAATTGACACTGGCTGAAATTCCTTTTTCTCTACAACTGTTAAAGTTACATGAGCCCTGTCCTCCTTTTCAGATGGTCAGCCTACCCTAACCCATTTCTCAAAAACAGATTTCCTTCCAAAAGGTTTCCTTCCAACAGAGCAACAGGTAGACAAACAGGGGGGGCTTTTATTCTTTGGGGTCTTGTAGGTTGTCTGCAGTGACAATTGTTTTAATTAAAATACAACTCTGGATAACTTCCTAAAGCTACAGAAATATGCAAGATGAACTCAGCAATGCGCCGGCTGTGCAGATTTACAACAGCTGGAGTCTGGGATACTAATGAACCCAATTCTGTTAAATTGGGCTCATAACCCTGTATTTTTGTGCCAGCCACTCCCACCATATTAACCAGCCATGAAAGAGTTCTTCAATATTGGATGCATACTGTACAATTTCTAAACAGGAAAGGATTGTGAAATGTAAACGAATCTGATCCCAAAGCCTGGTTCACATCCAACTAAAACCTATTATATAAACTTCCAATAGAATTAATCCTGATGTCTTTCAGTGTTATAGAAATTAGAATCATGCCTTGAATCTGTCTGGTTTGAATGTTGTCTTTAGAAAATACTTTAAATAATTGGCAAGTGCTTTTAGTGAACTGCGGGTGGGGGCAGTTGGCAGTGTGGGCAGGTGTTCTGCCTGTGTGCGCATGTGAGGTTCTCTGAACTACCATGGCAGCCATTTTGTGAATGGACAAGCCCTGCCCTCATGGTACCACAACACTCTTAAAATTCCAAACGTGCCCTTCGGCCCCAAAAGGTTGGGGATTTCTGCTCCAATACAATATGGATTATGGCATAGCGGTTTGCAGTAGTTAATCAATAAAACTCAGTAGCCCCAACTTGTCCAAGCAGAAGTACTTTCTGCTAAGGCAAAGCCTAGGCTGACCATATGAAAAGGAGGACAGGGCACATGTAACTTTAACAGTTGTAGAGAAAAGGGAATTTCAGCCAGTGTCATTTGTATGCAATTAGTCCCTGGTGAAATTCCCTCTTCACCACAACAGTTAAAGTTGCAGGCACTATACTAGAGCGACCATATACAAAAGAAGGCAGGGCTCCTGCAACTTTAACTGTTGTGATGAAGAGGGAATTTCACCAGGAACTAATTGCATACAAATGACACTGGCTGAAATCCCCTTTTCTCTACAGCTGTTAAAGTTACATGAGCCCTGTCCTCCTTTTCATATAGTCAGCCTAGCAAAGCCCCTATTGGATACAACTATTGGTACTTAAAGTATTGGACTTCACTTGGGATGACCCCAGTTCAAATATCTGCTTGGCCATAAAGTTCACAAAGTGATTTTAAGCTAGCCTCTCTTTCTCTCCTCTCCCTGCTCCCCCTCTTACAAACACACACAGTTTCTCCTTTTCAGCCAAACCTATATCATAAGATTGTAAGGATAAAATTTGGGGGCAGGTGGGAACATACTTTATTCCATCCTTTGGAAGAAGGATGCGATAAAGGCTGTTTCTGCACCAGGCTGTTTGCCTGGGATGGCCCCCGGCTGGTCCCTGTGTGCCGATGGTGTGTATTAGGTACTTCCAGGATCGCCCTCCCTCCCTCCCACTACACTCCTATGGTGTAGAAAGGGCCAAAAAATATATCAATATAATAATACAAAAATTCTCAGTGATTTTAATTTATTTGCATCTATTAACATTTAGTATTTCATATTACTCTTTTATGTTTATTTACATTAAATGTAACTACTTATTTGAAATAATGTTAGATCTGCAATGATAAACTTGTACATGCAAGTCATAATTTTAATCTCGATTTTACTGAGCTCCATTCAATCTGCATTTTATTGAGCAGCTTTGAGCTCCGTGTGTGTGTGTGTGTGTGTGTGTGTGTGTGTGTAAAAGCTGGATATAAATGAAACAAGTCACTTAATGTTGAAGTCACCAAGAGCTAAATGTACAAGTATGACCCAACCATAGAAATGTCCACATCCTCTCTCGTTAGTACCAATATGGATTGGCCTGATACCAAAAATGACTGGTTCTACTTGCAAAACTTCCACACGTTATGCATGCCACAACGTATCTATTTCGCCAAGCATTAGAGGGGGCACTTACACATGGCTGAAAAAGAGGAAATGCTGTACCAAAAAAGAGGACACAGATTTGCATTAAAAAATGTAATAAATAAATAAATAAATAAAAGCTGCACACACTGATTTATAGATATAGAGCCAATTTAGTATAATTTCAACACAAATACAATACATCTCACCATAGTGGGAAGACTGTGAACAAACGTCCTCCAGTATGCTTGCTCCATCTAGGTACTGACTATGGATGGCCAACATCAAGTTTCCTGCTCTCCCTTCTTCATTTGTAAATTCGACCTGGGCTGGCAGAGGGTACATGGCTACGCTACGAAGTACCACTTCATGTTATATGCTGACCTTCAGAATAGAGAGTAGCAATCTTCCATGAAGACCTGCCCTGAGACATTTTCTCTCTTCGTGCTTATTTGCTTTAAGAAGCAAGTTGGACCCAGGCAGACAGTTTTTCCAAGGCCTTATCTACACCAAGCAGGATATTGCACTATGAAAGTGGTATGAAAGTGGTATGTAAAAGGCAGGAGCCACACCAAACAGGATGTAGCACTATGAAAGCGGTTTATGGTATGTGTCAGTGGGTCCCAACGGTTGTCAGTGCACTTCAACACCTCTATAAAGCAATAGTGTGGCTCCTGCCTTTTATATACCACTTTCATAGTGCTTTCACAGTGTAATGAGGCCCAAGTTATAGGTGGGGAAAACCCCTGATAGGATTACAGTGCAGTCCCACACATGATTACTTAGAAGGAAACCCCGATGGGATTTACTCCTAGGTAAGTATGCCATTTTAGAGATATTTTATCAAATTCTGTCTGGACCGTATGCTGTTGCTCTGGGGGAAGAATTCTGATTCATCTCCTACTGTCTTTCTAAACCAAAACAGGACAACCTAGACTCACTTTAAACTCTATTTTTTTTTTTTTACAGATACCCACATTTAAAATAACCCTTGAATCTCTTGCTTTGAATATGCTGACTATGCTAACCTATGTTAACTTTAATTGAAAGCTGCATTGGAATGGCTTAACATTTAATTAGAGAGTTCAAAACAGACCATAAAATGTGTGTAGCACGGATGGAAGGTGCCAGACTTTTACACATGTGTAGGAGTGTACACACACACACACACACACACACACAGAGAGAGAGAGAAAGAGAGAGAGAGAGAGAGAGAGAGAGAGAGAGAGAGAGAGATTCTTTTGCTCTAGCTGCTTAAAATATTTCAAAGAGCTTTCTGCACACTATATTTTCTTATACTGCTGAAGGAAAGCCTTTCATTTTCAGGCTGACAGTGAGTTTTATGATAGTGAGTTTTATAAGTTTACCAAGCATCAAAGTTGAGAAATCTAACACAAAAGGTGATAAATATGCACTCTTCACAAATCCTGTGGAACTGTGTCTGTCTAGACAAGAAGGAATGAGTAATTAAGTGGACCAATCAAACTGCACAGGTTTTAAAGGGTATACGCTTTAGCCAATGTTTCATTTCTCATCAGTTTACTCTTCATGTGGCTCTTACATTTCTAATACTCCAACTATTATTTCTGACTCCCCGATCATTTAAGGAGAAAGGCCCCCTCAAAGTCACAATGATTGCATTCATCACAGAACACGAAATAGGTCCAGAGCTAGAAGTCCTACTGTGCTGGGCCTCTTCCAATGCTGGGTTTGAATACTGCACCAAAATATCAGGAGAGGGTCTCTGGTGAGTGGAGTATGAACATAAAACCATGGTGGTGCTTCTCTGAACATGGAGTTTCCATATTGCTGGCATGACTAATAGGCAATGCGAATCTTATCCTCCATGTATTGGTCGAATTTTCTCTTTGGAGTTTCTAAGCTTCTGGCCATCCCATCTTGTAACAGCTAATTTCATAAATTAATTGTGCATTGTGGAAAGCAATACTTCCTTTAGCCAATCCTGAATCTACCAGCTAACCAGTTCATTGGATGAACCCAAGTTATAATATTATGGGAAGGGAAGAAAACCCCTTCATCCACTTTCTCCACATCATGCCTCATTTTATAAACATCTATCACATAACTTGTTAGTGACCTTCATTCTTAAGTAAAAGCATGTAACATTTAGAGTGCAATCCTATGGGTTACACCTTGGGTACTCATAAAACTTAAGACTATCCTATGTGGAGACGGAGGCGCCTGGCGAAATTGTTTGTCTAGTGGAGGTTTGGCGGAGGGAAGGAGGCTGGGACAGCAACAGGAAAAGGTGTAAGCCAGCTGTCCTGACCCCATCCCACCCTGAGGAACACCCCCTTTCCCTGTCTCCAAGCATGGAGACGTAGCCGACACGGTTCTCTCTGCACAAGCTATGAGGGGGAGAGGGCAGGGAGCGTGGTTTCCTGGCTATGAGATCGGAGCCATGTCTCCGACCACATATATGGGAAAGCGGAAAATCCTATGTTCCTCCAGACGATGTCTTGGGGACATAAGATTGCTCCTCCATCTTTCCTCATAGGGGAGGTGCTCTAGCCCTGTGATCATTTTGGTTGCCCATTTCTGCACCTCTTCCAGCTGTACAATATCCTTTCTGAGGTGCGGTGACCAGAATTGTATGCAGTATTCCAAGCATGGTCACAGCATTGATTTGTATACAGGCATTTTGATAGTAGCAGTTTTGTTTTAGATCCTTTTCCTAATAATCCTTGACATGGAACCTGTTTTTTTTTCACAGCCACCTGATGCACACTGTGAGCTCCCCACCATCACTTTCAAGTCCCTTCCTGCCATCAGTTATATGTAAAGTTAAGGGTTTTTTTTTTATGTGTTCTCCTCCTACACACACATATGCATTGCTTTCCACTTACCTAAATTGAGATACATGTGCAATTTTGTTGCCCACTCCTAGAGATGTGAAGTCCTGGAAAAAAACCTGAAAAATTCTGAAAAAAACCCAGTTTTCCCCCCTTTTTTTCCAAAAATTTCCATTTTCCCCATTTTTTGGGGGGGAAAAACAGATTTTTTGGGGGAAAAGGTGGGAGAAATGGGTTTTTTTCCAAACTTTTCCATTTTTTTCCGGGCCTTCACATCTCTATCCATTCCCCAATTTTGGGGAGATCCCTTTGGAATGCTTCACTGTTGGCTTGACTTTTTACCATCCTGAATAATATGTCATCGACTAACTGAGCCACCTCACTGTTTGCTCCTAACTCCAAACTATTTATTAGAAAGTTAACAAGCACCAATCTTATTGCCCTTTGTTATTAGAAGTGTCCATTTATTTCCGCTCTCTGCTTCCTCTTCTTTCTACTCTGTTTCTACTTCCACTAGTGATGCTGCCAAAAAGTGTAATTATTCGTTTGGTACTACAAAAACTGTAATATGTCTGTAATCGAAACCAGGCTAATTTTCCTTTTCCGCACCTGTGTGGTGGACTGTGTGGTAAGCAGCTGAACTTGGCCATCTCTGCATGTGCTCAGATGAGCATATATATTTGCTGCGGTTGTATCATGCTTCAGATGTTCAGTGTCAGGGTGATCAGATTGCCCGGGGTTTCCCGGTCTTAACCGGGAAAACTGGGGTGATCCGGGCCGACCAGGGGGGCAGCGGGGGCAAACAGGGGAAATGATGCCCGTGCGGAAGAGGCGGGAGAGGGCTGATTATGGGCTCGTGCCGCTGCCTCCACCGCCGCCGGGCTCGTGCCGCCGCCGTGCCGCCGGTGCTGGGCTCGTGCAGCTTCTGCTGCTGCTGCCGCCAGGCTTGTGCTGCTGCCGGCGCCGGTGCTGCAGGGCTCATGCCAGAGGCCGCGCGGAAGAGGCAGGAGAGGGCCAAATCTAGAAATGATGAAATCGGCCCTCTATCGCCTCTTCTGTGTGGTCTCTGGCCTCCTCGGCGTTTGTCGCGATGGCGACGAGCCCCGAGGAGCCCGGATGCCCACGCGGAAGAGGCGGGGGAGGCCGATTACATAATACATACATAATCAGCCCTCTTCCTCGCAGCCTCTGGCACGAGCCCGGCAGCAGCGGAAGCAGCGGCACGAGCCCGGCAGCTGCATGAGCCCAGCGGCGGAAGAGGACCCGGTAGGTCCGGGCTGGTTTTTTGTGGGGGTGGGTGGCTTGGTGGAAGGGGGTTGTTTTGGGTGGCGGGGGGTGGACAGGGATTTTGGTTTCCAAAATCTGGTCACCCTATTCAGTGTAGCATGTGAGTTGAATTGGAAACTCAAAAGGGTTCTCCTAACTGCACGCGTTAAGGAACTGCAAAGGCAGGGCTTTGGCACTGCTCAGTTCCAGGAAAGCTGGGCAGTGGGGTAGAAACTAGAGAAGGTTCCATGCAACCTCTCATGTCTTGTGCTGGGCGTCCATGCAAGTAGAATTATGTTGCAAGGCTTGGGGAGGAAATGACTGGAGCATTAATCCTGAGGAACGGTACATTTCTGATTTGCTGCACATAAACAGCGCTCAGAAGATTCAATTAGTCAGGCTGTGTATTTAAAGTCTCAGCAAATAACTGCTCTTGGAGATGATTTTCCAAACATACAAACAGAGGATTTTTTAAATCAAAGACTGCTTTAATGTCGACAGATGTAGAAAAAATATTTATTCAAAGTCTCATTTAAGCTCTGCTGGCTGTTGTTTAATGTTAAATTATTTCAGTGCTTTGCAGTCAAAACTCCTGCTCCCTTACAACTGTGGACAGGGTGGGTGAAGGTAGGGTGCAATATAAATGGCTGCAATTGCACTTTCAAACAAATCAAAATCTGGTAGTGCTTCTAAAAATCTGATGCATTGAAATGTATCTTTTAAGCATACATTTCTAGTTCTCCAGCTGATTGAGGAAAGCCTGTGGGTGGGCATGTTTTGCAACAGGACACCGGTACAGATTTTCTAGTATTCAGTAGTTGCAAGTTCTCTCCATATTCATCCCGCCTTCTCCTGCGGCCGTTACAAAATTATCCTTCAGTGTTTGAAGAGTCTTAGCTGTTGCAGATAGAAAGAATGGCCTCAGACCTGAAACTGAGATGGGGGCTACTTATACACGGAAAAAGCCCCGCGGTGGCTGCGGATCAGCGCCACATGGGTTAGATGATGCAACTGCAGCTGCGCAGCCACCATGGGACTTCCCCACAATGCTGTGATTTGAAAAAGTTGGGGATTTACCCCAACTTTTTCAAATGGAGCAATGTCAATATGGCTCTTCTGCCATCTGACGTCACTCCGGGGCCAATCCAGGGTCAACCCAAGGATGGTATCTGGTGGAAGGTGATCGGTGATTGGTTGCCTTCCACCAGGAAGAGGGTGGGGATGGCTCCGGTACTTGGATGGCCACCAAGAAATCCCGCACTCCCTCCTTGGCATTGGGATTACCTGATGCCACCCCTGGAGAGGGAAACTGCAGGGTTTCAGAGGGATGTGGTGCCAACCTGGCACTGTGAAGACAGCCCCCTGTGCTAAAGATAGTTCCTGAAGGTAGTGTGACTCAGGCCTTTATCACACTTACTATCCCCCCCGCCCCAGTTTGCTTCAGCGGGTTCCCCCTCCGTTTCCTGTGCGAGTCCAGCGTTTGGAATCACACGTGATCAGTATTGCTGCGATACCTCAGCTTGGCCTGTTGAACTTTGCCTGTTTCAGACTTTGCCCGTTCAGGGATAAATCGAAACAGAAACTACAAACTGCGACCTCAGGCCGAGAGAGCAGCACGAAGGGGACCACTTCATGGGAACCCAGCGCTGAAGTAGTGGATCAAAGTCGAGGTGGGCGTACTTCAAACCGCCCTTGTGATAACAGCTTCAAACTTCCTTATATTTCACCCAGATAATGCCTGATTTCACTCACATAATGCCAGGCATTGCTGATTTTGAAGCTGAGCCCGCATATCAAGTGTAGCCATATCTAATTGTAAGAGGTCTTTCTCAATCTGCTTGGATTTTTAGCAGTCACCAAACAGTTCAGGGTGGTTCACATCACTTAAAGTGAATTTGTTGCAGCCATAGCCATAACAATACTGGCAAATTTAGAAACAAGCCATCAACACACTTAATATTTATTTGTTTTTTTTAAAAAAAACTAGCTACCAACATTGCACCTTTCTAATCCCCAGTGACAGATCCAGCTTCTGTCAAGTTGAGGGTAAGGCAAGGTGAGTCAAATTTAGAGAAGGAGCAAGGCAAGGTGGTCTGTCTCCTGCCCAGAGTAGAAGTACAAACTCTGTCAGTTATTCAGTCCAGAGAGCAAGCCTATACTGCCAGGATGGGCAACCTGATGACCTCCATATGTTTTGAACTACAACTCCCATCAGCTGTAAGTAGCATAACCAATGGTGTGGGATTATGGGAGTTGTAGTCCAAAATATATGGAGGGCAATGGGTTGCCTACCCCTACTGTACTGTAAGCCTTATAGTAGGGTGACCAGATAAAATCCAGGTCAGGGCTCATGTAACTTTAACAGCTGTAGAGAAAAGGGAATTTCCACCAGTGTCATTTGTATGCAATTAGTTCCTGGTGAAATTCCCTCTTCACCACAACAGGTAAAGTTGCAGGGGGCCTGCCTTCTTTTGTATATGGTCACTCTAATATAGTGCATGCACCTTTAACTGTTGTGATGAAGAGAGAATATCACCAGGATCTAATTGCATACAAATGACACTGACTGAAATTCCCTTTTCTCTACAATTGTTAAAGTTACAGGAGCCCTGACCTGGATTTTATCTGGTCACCCTACTTATTAGTGACTAGAGAGGTTTTCTTGCTACTGGGTTGGCCCTCCTTCGGCCAGAGCTGGGTGAGGACACACAGGCTGAATCTCCACCAGGCAACTGTCAGGTAGCCAGTTCACGTAGACCCACTTTGAACTTGCATCCATACAAAGCTGGGAAGAAAAGGTTACAAATCACTTCTAGAAGCTACTGGAGCTTGGGTTTTATTAGACCACTGAAGGAAAGAAAATGTTATGGAAACCAAAAATGTCTCTCAGTATCTCTCAAGCTTGGTTGTTGGAGGCCACAACTATAGAGTCTCTGATTGGGCACAGGGAGAGAGTGGTCTCAAAGGTGAGAGGACCCAAGTTGGTTAGTGTTTAGTGCTTTGCATTGTGCTTAGAAAACTATCACAAGCCGTTGCAGATAGTGGGCCTGGTTTTCAGTCAGGAGGGAGACCACTGCATTCTGCACTTGCTGAAGCTCCTGAAGGTCCAATTCATATTGAGAAGTAGTATTTTCTCAAGGTTATATTAATGGTGGCTAATGATTATAGTTGGCTGTGTCCAAAACAAGGATTATTATTCTAGCAAAAATGTTCTGCAGGAATAGGCCATAATGCCTCATGCTAATAATACTAGGGTGACCAGATAAAATCCAGGTCAGGGCTCATGTAACTTTGACAGCTGTAGAGAAAAGGGAATTTCAGACGGTGTCATTTGTATGCAATGAGTTCCTGATGAAATTCCCTCTTCATCACAACAGTTAAAGTTGCGGGCATTATACTAGAGTGACCATATACAAAAGAAAGCAGGGCCCCTGCACCTTTAACTGTTGTGATGAAGAGGGAATTTCACCAGGAACTAATTGCATACAAATGACACTGGCTGAAATTCCCTTTTCTCTACAACTGTTAAAGTTACATGAGCCTGACCTGGATTTTATCTGGTCAGCCTAAATAATACTTTCCCAGTAGCAATAAGTCAAATTCCCTGAAGATTATTTATCTATTTATTATTTCATTTCTATACCGCCCAATAGCCAAAGCTGTCTGGGCACTTCACAAAATATATTCGATCAAGATGGTGGTGGTGTTGCAACTCCAGATGCATATGGATGATACTGATTATCTGGATCCATTTCAATCAGGTTTTCAAACAGTATATGGGACTGAAACTACTTTAATTGCCCTGGTAGATGACCTGGAATTGTATGGTCAGAGTGTGATAACACTATTAGTATTCCTGGATGTGACTATTACGATGTGCCAAGGCATGGATAATTGATGCCAAGTCAAACTGACTCAGGAAGGGATGTCACTGGTGCACGAAGCATAATTGTGCAAAGGGATTCCTCGGCACTCCCATTCACTGCCTCAAGGTCCAGGGACAGGGTAGGGTCAAGGAACATTTCCAAGCTATCGACCTGATCCTTCAGGGGGAATGCAACCCCTTCCAGAACAGGTTGAATTCCAATCCTTGGTTTTAGGTGATGAAAGTTCATATCACATTGTCCACTGAGAATGAAAAATTTAAATTACAGAGGATGGTCAGTAAATGAGCCACTAAGAAAGGGCTTGTAGTTCAATAGTAGAACACAAGCATTACATGCAGAAGATCCCAGGTTCAACACACACACACACACACACACCACACATCCTCCCACATACATTGCCTGAGACCCTGGAGACCTCCTTCCAATCAGTGTAGATAATTCTGAGCTAGACAGACCAACATAACCAAAGTATTAGGGATGGACAACGGGGATTGTCTTCTTCCCACAAAGAACTTGCTCCTCAGGCTATCCAAGCCTCTACAAACTATTTAGCGAAGTTGTGCAGCCTTCTGCGTAGGCTTTAATATATCTCTGACCCTTCAAGCCTGTCAAGTGTCAGGTCTTACAATGAGAAATGTGGTGGACAATGGGAAACAGCAAGAGGAAAGTGGATCCCAGGGGTCTGTTGCTCAGATTAGCTATTTCTCCCATGAACTTTTCTCATGCTGGTTCAGACTGCTTGAGTTAAATATGTTATCATAAGTGACTCATTGCGTGGCTGATTTTAAGCAAAGCTGTGGCCTTTTGTACAGAGCTGCAATTCCCGTTGAGTCTTCTTCACCACGGGGGAGGAAGATCCCATGGCAACTGCAATATATCAGATAACTAAAGAGATGCAGCCACTATCGTGTGTTAAGGAAACCTCATATAGAATGTGCCTCTTAAAGAGGCAGGAAGAGGCACGATGGAAAAGGATGGCACCATACACTTACATAGCACCATACACTGCCTATCTTGCTCTGAGGTTTACTACCATCTGCAGTTTAGATGGATTTCACAAGACAGTCTGCTATCAATGATGGTGAGCAAGGACCACAAGGGGTTATTGGCTCAAGGAGGCAGTTAAGTATTATCTTAACTGCTTATTAATAAATATTTTTGTTTTTGTGCCATTCTTTGGATTGTTCAGTGGATTGTGTGAATTACAGGTTTCTCCCTAGGACCTGAAAACCATGATGCCAAGGTATCTGTAAAGATAATCAATATTTGCTTTGGTTCAGAAGTCTATGGCCTTTTCTACACCAGGCGTTTCGCCTGGGATGGCCACCGGCTGGTCCCTGTGAGTCCAAATAATGCACAGGGACTCCCAGGGGTGATGAGATTTTTCAGGGATAAGGGAACCCTGGAAAATCCGGAATCTTCCGTGCTCCCGGGAAGTTCCGTGGTCCCGGGAAGATGTGGCCACTCGTTCCAGGTGTTGCCGCGCTTACTCACGAGTAAGCATGGCAGCACAAATGGGCATGGAGCCACATTGCACTGCTCCGTTCCCATCAGGGGAGGGGGTGGCACCAGTTTTGCCACCCCCGGGACGGCAGGGAGAAAGGTGGGCCCCACGCGCACAATTTTTTTTTTTAAAGCTTACCTTTTGCGGAGGAGCGCTCCTGCATGCTTTCTGGGTTAAAAAAAAAAATGGCGGGCACAACATGCGATGACCCGGGAGGAAGCTGGGTCATCGCACTTCCTGGTGTGGCTTAACGCAACGATCCTGGAAGCAGGCACATCCGGGATCGCCGCCCCCCTGCCCTCTACACCTGTCTGGTGTAGAAAAGGCCTATGTCTCTACAACCAAAACCAACAAGCCACATCACAGGCAAGGAATTATGGGGTGGGGGGTGGGGCACATGCTGAAAAGTATGTTCCTGTTAGTGCAACTTTTGCAGTGCTTTCTGTGTATATTCCATTGGAGACCTAAGCCCTATTCAGGTGTTCTTCATCTATGTTCAATTCAACCCTAACTCCTCCTTGCATGTGTGCGTTGCCCTGTACTCATGAAAGATGACAGTTCAAAGAAGAGAGCCCTTTTGTTCATGGAGGCTCTCCATGCAATCCAGGATGCTCATTTTCCAGATAAAGAACACCTGAATAGGCTCTGGTGTATGTCTGTAGTGGATATGCAGGCTGCATCTGAGAAATGGCTTCAGGGTGACATGTCTACTATGGTTCATTGCACATGCTTTATTGCAGGGGTGGATGACTTCAGATGGTCTGGGGGCCAACCCCCCAAACCTAGGGGCTGCAACCCCCTTGCCATTGCCACCACCCAATAGCTACTGAATTGCAGAGTTGAGAAAAAGGCCATATTTTCACTTCAAAAGAAGGCATGTGGAAGCCCAAAGGGAACATGGTTTTGTTTTAAAACAAGGCGCTTGTGCCTAGTTTTAAAATGAAAATGACGCCTTTTTCTCACCATCAAAATTCAGCAGCAATTCAGTGATGTAGCAAAGGGGATTTGGGTGTGGCAGGAATGGCAAGAAAGGATGAGGGTCACATGTGGCTTGTGAGTTGTGTCTTACTTTACTGTGATGGCACCATGGACCACAGGGAGGTCCCAGATGTGCTCTCTTGAAGTGCTCAGTAGCGTTGCCTCGAAGTTAACACTGGCTGAATTCGGACAACACGATAGTCAATGGTGGGGTAATAATCAACTTTACAGTTGTTCATCTAGGGGGTACTCCCCACACAACATGGTAATAAATAATCAACCGTGGTGTGGATTAGGATCAGCACTGAGTTGACTATGGCATCATTCGGATGACACGATAGTCAATACAACTGACAATTGTTTTCCCCCCACCCAGTTGCTATTGTGTCATCCGAATTCAGCCACTGTGTTCCACAGATTTTTACGTAGCCCAAATGACATCAAAGTAGAAATTGAAAAAGAAAATACTTTAAAGCTATTTGAAGGAAGATCATTTTTGTAGCTAGCACCCAAACAATCTGTAGAACCTTGAAATAAAGGTTATAAACATTTGCTTTTGCCACCCTAACTCACTGCAGGCAGTACATTAAAAACAAAATGGGAAAAAAATCACAGCCAGTGAGCAGTGATTGGTGCCCCCCTCAGCTCGGTGCTCCGGGCAACTGCCTAGCTCACCCATCCCTAAGGCTGGCACTGTAAGTAGTGTCACTATTTTGGTGTCTTGCGACCCATTGCACATGGAGGTTTGCTTCTGGCTTCAGATGTTGCCCAGCTGCATACACCGTTTGTTTTTTGCTCTGACTCTGGGACATGAACTGGTTTTGGTGTCTTATACAAGCTTTCTGATGATGCTTCCTATTTTCATCCCATTTTAATTTCCCCTATTTTCGTTTTCTCTGCTTAGATATCTTATGTTATCTAGTGGTATATACATAGTTTAAATAAATGATAGATACATTTATTCTTCCTGTCATTATTTTCAATCATTTCATGTTATTATATTGTATCATATCATGTGATTTTAAGTAAAGCATGTTGAACACCAGTTGCCAGGAAATGCTTCATAAGTAAATGTTTTTCATTTGCTTATTTCCTGCTCAAATTGATGCTTCTAAATTTCTCACAAACCTTTGAAACCTGTTATTCAGAATTCTTGGAATTCAAACTCTGATTATCTTACGTTTTCTATATTTATTTATTTTCATCATTTATATCCCACACCTTCAACAACCGTTATATACACTTTGGAATTTAAATGCAAAATGTTGCTCTAATATTATAACTAATAATAACATTTTCACAGGCAACCAGCATTCTTGTGAGCAGATTTATTGCCTGCATGTGAACAGGGCACAATGAGACAAGCTAAGCATGGCTTCTTGTTATCTTAACATTACTCAAAGGAAAGTGTGCACCCTGGGGCAGCCTTTCAACATGTGTTTAAACAGGCAACAGTGACTGTAAACACTTCCGGATATGATAGCATCACATTTGCCATCTGGTATGCTCTTTGCAGGAATAGTTTTAGATGTAATAAGGCATCCAAGCATATGATGTTAACCAATGGCCTTGTAACTGTTGTAATAATCTTGCAATCTAGGGAATCCAGCTTGAAGAGTCATGGAAAAAGCTCTTTCGAATAATTCTTGGTGCACTTCAAAAGAAAGGATGGGTTTGAGACGTACTAAAGGGGTGGTGCCCAGATATCCTTAGAAAAGAGGAAATTTCAGATCAATGCAAGGCCCTTTAGTGCTCCAATCCTGTTTGTTCCAAACTTGTTAACAGCTTTGAAAACCAGAAGGTATTGATGTTCAGTGCAACCATGGAATCTACTGTGTTTTGGAAGGTGTAGCACTTCATGCCACCGAGACTGACGTTTCATAATAAGAAAAGAGATTCTTTAGGGGGAAAAGTGGTCACTTTAAGGTGACACAGAGAAACCTGGAATATGTACACACAAAAATTGGCCTAATAATGTCTGAAGGCAGAAATAAAACACCATCTTAGTAAAGTTGCCAAGCTACACTGGGCCTGTTTGGACAACACGCTAAGCCATGGTTAGACTGCTAACCCTTTTGCAGCAAATAGTTAGTGAGTGTATTTAAAGTGTGGTTATGTAGCCACCATGGTTAGGAATGATTCACATGACACTCTAAACCATAACGTTTAGCTCAAATACTTAACTATTGTGGCTTAGCGTGTCATCTGAACAGGGTCAATGTATGTCCCAAATTGGTCTTTCAGGAGTCAGAAAAAAGGGTTGTTAAGCAACATTCTTTCTGAATGCTGGTATTGTCCACAAATTCAAAGTCATTAAAGCTCCTGTGAATCTGTCTAATTCCTAAAGAGCAAAGAACAGTGTCCTATAAGGTCCAGCCTAAGACAATTCGTTGCCTGAGATGGAGGACAAGATGGGGCCCAGATCCTCCACCACACCCAAGGGCAGCGAGATAGTTTAGGGGTCACCTGGCAAATTGTGTGCAGCACAGACCTCCATCCTCCAACACTGTGCAGCTGCTTGATCAATGCTCTGCCTGGGATGTGCTCAAACAAATGTTGCAATGCTGTAGCAGTACAGTGTGCACTGCATGAGCAATGTGCGTTGCAGGAGCAGAGCAACACATGGCATTGCGTGAGCAGAGCAACATATGGACACGCATGATGCCCTCTGGAGTTTGTGGCCTGGGCTGGATGCATGGTCTGTGAAACGTTGAGAGAAGGCCACTAGGTCAGACACGGGCCAGCAACAGACAAGCATCTCTAACGCCAAAGCAGGAGGGTGAGAATGTCCAGGAGGCTCAGACAGTGTGGTGGGGCTGGGGCCTGTCTGCTGCTCCTGAGCATCCACTGCCTGAAGCAGCAACGTCTTTCTGCCTAATGGCAAAACCAGCCCAAAGTCAAGTGAAATCATAATTAATAATCAGTCCATTCATCTTACCACTATACTAACAGAAAATGTGATGCAATTTCACATTGGAATATATCACTGAAACATACCAATACATTCAGAGCACCATCACACGGGAAAATCATGTTTCCTTACTGTCGCTTCTCTGCCTGCACATTTGTCCCTCATTACTTCCTCTTTTGAAAGAGGAAATAACGTGCACGTGGCCCATTCGGTGCACCATTTTGATCGTGCTGCTTCTCCTGCACACAGCAGGGGATAGCGGCAACTTCCATCTTTAAAAATAAGTTAGACTTACTGGGGTATTATTTTGTCATGCGAAGAAGGCTAGAAGAGGTGGGAGGCGCAAGGGAGGCAGATGACGTTGTGAGAAGGACCTGCAGAAATCCATGAGTGCCCAGTAACGAGTGTGCAATAAAACACTCGTCTGATGGAGCTCTTAATCAGCTGTTGATACATTTAATCATTTCCCCCCTCCATAAACCTTAACTCTGAGGTGTCCAAAATATTCCTTGCCCCTCCTGATTTATTTTACTTCTTAAGACTTCTTTTAATTAAAAAAAAAACATTTTTAACTAGGAAACTGGAATGCTGCAAAGTGAAGTGCTGCCCTTCAGCACAAACGTTATCTTTCAAAAGAGTGTTTTTGTGTTTTAGAGCTCAACCCCACTTCTTTTGCCTTGTACTTAGATTCTTGGGCAAATTACTTTTTCCCCAGATGATACAATAACCCATGTTCAGTTAAATAAGCCATGGTGGTTTATCCAACCCATCGTGAGTTATCATGTCATCTGTCTGGTATTTTTGAATCTACGATGGCTTATTTGGCCAAAATAACCCTGCCCTCTTTTGTATCTGGTCACTCTAGTATAGATTCTTCAGCTTTAACTGTTGTGATGAAGAGTGAATTTCACCGGGTGCTGCATGCATACAAATGACACCTGCTGAAATTCTCCTTTCTCTATAACTGTTAAAGTTACCTGTCCGCCTTTCCATATGGTCACTCTAGTTTTACATGATATTTAAAAACTTTTAAAGCTTAATATTATTGTTTGATTTGCTGTATTTTTGTTTTAATTGTGAACTGCCCAGAGAGCTGGGCCTCAGCTATTGGGCAGTATAAAAATATAATAAATAAATAAATAAATAAATGAAAGGTTATCTCTGTCTAGGTAGGGGCTTAGTTGGTATATTGCTACAAACCACCAAAGGCACCAGTGTCTCTACTAACAACAATGTATTCAATATCATCCCCAAACTATGAAACTAATCCTTTAAGAAGAGTCCAATCCCCACCAGAGAGGGGTGGACACCATGTAACTGGACAGACAAACCAGCCACAAAAAGTATCTCTGGCCCTTTCTACACCATGGGGTGTAGAGGGCCGGTGATCCCAGAAGTAGCCACTTCCGGGATCGTCATGGTGAGTACACATCACCAGTGCGACGACCCGGGCTGCTCCCGGGCAGTCGTGTCTGCCATTTTGTGTTTTTTCCAATGGAGAAGAGTGGAGTTGCGCTCCAGCGACAAAATAAGTTTTAAAAAATCCAGCATGAAATTGGGGGGGCCCTCCCCCCGCCATCCTGGGGATGGCGGGCTTCCTTCCCCCCCTCCCCTGATGGGCACGGATCCAGGCCCATTTTGCTGCTGCGCTTACTCACACATAAGCGTAGCAGCACCCAGGACAAGCGAGCACATCTTCCGTAGTCTCGGGAACTTTCCGGGATCGCGGAAGATTCAGAATTTTTCCAGGTTTCTGTAAACCCAGAAAAATTCCATGCCCACCCCCACCCCCAGGACTCACATTTGGACTCACAGGGAGCAGCTGGGGGCCAACCCAGGCAAAAAGCTTGGTGTGGAAAGGGTCTCTTTCTTGTCTGGACTGAATCTCAGTTTATTGGCTGTCATCCAGTTCAGAACACCCACTGCCTCACTTTTGTTAGATGAAAAGGAGAGGTAGAGCTGGGAGTCACCTATATATTGGTCACACCACAGTTCACATCTCTGGATATCTCCCAGGGGTTTCATGTATATGTTGAAAAGCATGGGGGATGAAATAGACTCCCTGAAGAACTTTGCATCACAACAGCCATGGGGAAGAGCAATAATCCCCCAGCACCACCGTCTCGAATTGACTATCCAAGTAGGAGAGAATTATGATACAGTAGCCCACACAACCCAATTCAGGCAGCTTATCCAGAAGGCCACTGTGGTCAACAGTATCAAAAACCAAATGAGGTATAAGTGAACTGACAGGGCTGCACTCCCCCTCTCCTGGCACAGATCATCGCAGAGATTGGCCAAGGCAATTCCTGTCCCTAAACCAAGCCTGAAACCGGATTGAAATGGATCTAGAAAATCAGTTTCATCCAAGAGAGCCTGGAGTCACTTGAGCAGCTTGCTTAGGACGGGGATGTTAGCAATATTGCTAACATTTCCCAGGACCTTTAGGGGTGTTCCTGGTGCCGCCCCCTCTCTCAAAGAAGATAATAACTTCCTCTGGCCTTTCCTCTGCTCAGCAGCCACCCCCACCCCCATTGCAGTGAATGGGGAAGGAGAGCCCAGAGAGCATACTGTGATTTCCAAACATCACCTGATCATGGAGATTCATAGCCAAAGAGTACAATGCTTTGTTTCAATGTCTCATATTTTTAACAAATAAAACTCTCTTAGGCTGCAATCCTATACACACCTATCTGGGAAGAAGTCCCACTGAAGTCAATGGATTGTCTGGGAGTATACATGTTAGAGGATTGCACTGTTAGCAACCTCAGTTCTTGTCTCACAGTATAGGAATGGGAAATCTTCCCATGGCATCCAGCACTGTTGCTATTTTATTTACTTTTGCTAAATATTTTGCACACAGATGTTATAAGAATTAGGTCCTTGGGAGCCATAAGAGTTGATTAAATCTCATCACAGCACCAGAGCTGTCTTTTTCTTCATCCTCCGCCTTTCTTTCCTTCCCAGATTCTTCTATGCATGGCAGGACAGAAATGAAAGGGAGGAAGCAGTTTTTGAAGAGCACTTTGAATGTATTTTTGTGCACACAGAAACTCTTCAAAACTCTTCAGCAGTTGATAATTTTAGGAGCTTTCATTTTGCAGTTAACTGGCTGTTAATCCATGGTATCTACTTTCGTTCCATCACAGAATTGAGATCCGAGAGCTACACGAGGAGCATTTCATTTCCTGCTTTTCCACTATGGGCTTTATCACACCTACTATTCCCCCCCCCCCCGGGTTGCTTCTGCGGGTTCCCCCTCTGTTTCCTATTCCAGTCTAGCATTTTGAATCACACGTGGTCGGTATTGCTGCAATACATCAGCTTGGCCTGTTGAACTTTGCCCGTTTTGGACTTTGCCCATTCAGGGATAAATCAAAACAGGAACTAAAAACTGTGACTTCAGGGCGGGAGAGCAGCAGGACTGGGATGACATCATGCGAGTCCAGCGTTGAAGAAGTGGAGCAAAGTCATGGTGGGTGTGCTTAAAACCACCTGTGTGATAATGACCTATGTAATCTCTACGTGGCACTGTGCTATGGCAGAATAATACAAGGAAATCACATTTTCTTTCACTTTCACAATGAGATGACACATTTTCCCTGCTCTGAAAAAAATGCTGAAAGTGCCGTTTAGACACAGAAGTGTAACTGGAGGGTCACGACATCTTCTAAAGAACCTGAATCAACCATGATTAGGGAGCACACAATAAATGCCTCATTTGATAGCCACAAGTTCCCTCATGCTCCCTGATTTGCAGTCTTATCCCATATCATCAGATTTCTAGTGATTCTACAATGGAATTTTATTGGCTGGGTAAAATTACTAGTGCTGTGCATTGCTTCAGATTCGAATCCCGAATGTGAAGCGTATCAGGGTGATTCGGACCTCCCTAAAACAGATCCGAAGCGGATTGGGGGAGGTCCGAATCAACCCAAAGTGAATCGGGCCTGATTCGGAAGTGACATATCGGAATCCAAAGAGAATCTAGTGGTCCGTGCACAGCCCTAAAAATTACCTACAGATGTCATTGTCAGCTATGAAGACTTTGGAGTTGACAGCAATTTGTGGAAGCTCCTCAGCACTGAGTAGCATCAAACAATGAATACAACCAATATCAGAGGCAGTTGATCTGATCCAGTAGGGCTCTTCTTGTGTTACCACATAATCACTGGTCCAAACCTGTGAACAACATTCTTCTGCATACTTTGCATGTATTTGTTTGGGGACAATTCAATCCCAAGCACAAAAAACTAACACAATGACTGTCTGGCAATGGCATCTACAAGCACACATACTCACACACACAGATGCACCCCACCTGATCATTCTGCACAATCTATGCCACAAATATAACCATAAGCAAAGATCAGCTGTATTGCAGAAATGGTCTTGCTGCAGAGATATCTGGGGATGAGTCAAGCAGGCAAAAGCATTGTCAATCTGCTTGGAGAGAGAATCCCTCCTGAACCAATTATAATAATCAACAACCCACCCATCACCTCATCTTAAGTTTAAGTGTATGTGTCATCCAAATCAATTTCCATGAGTGCACAGCCACATAAAACGTTTATGTTTTCTGATATCTATAGCTGCCATATCCAAAAACTGGAACCTACTCATGGCTTAAGTATTGCAGCAATTTGAAGAACACTAGTATGATTTGATGGATACCATTTTCATTCAATAAACTCTATGAGTAATAAAAATGTGAAAGCAACGTTTGCTTTTCATCCTAATTCTTTTGAATTGTTTTACTGTAGACTTTGCTGACATAGAGTTTGATTTATAAATGTCTCCGTCTTATGGAAAAACGGCAGACTAAGGAATGACTGGCAGTCCTCCAAGCCTAGAAAACAATTACATTCATTGAGTCACTTGGGTCTAGTTTCACCCACTTGGGTTTCAAATTATTTATTAAATATGGCTGGTTTCTAAAGTCAAAGTATGTTCATTCTGTGTTTGGATAAGAATGATGGGAATGATATTAATATTGTGATTGTAACTCTAGTGGATTAACCAATTTGGAATAACAGTTTTACTACTAATATTTGAGGGAAATAACCTTTAATGCTACCCATGTCTGTAGTGAACCTCCAATAACGTATCTCCAATAACGTATCTCCACTCCAATGCAAAGTGCTCCCAAGGAGACGTTCCTAGACAGCTCCTTCCTAGTGGAGCTGCGCTTGTTCAGCCAGTGTCCTCTGGGAGAAATCTGGCATTCCAAATTCTGAGACTGAAATCTCATCAGGCTTCTGGGGGAATTAACGCCATCATTTATTTTAAATGTGTGGAGCCAAAATCTTCCATTTTGTGCAACGTCAAGCCCCAGCAGCTATCATTTGCAGGTATATATCAGAAGTTGATTTCTAGTCTAAAACACTGGGCATCCCAAACTGTTTCAGACAGGAAAAATATAGGTGGGTCTGGATGTGTGTGTTTTCCTACAGAACTGTACCAAACTCTCACCACGATTCCTACTCTCCATTCATGCCAAATTATTATTGGCACGGCAAATTGTGTCTGGATTGTACTACTTCAGACTACAGGTTCATAGGATTAAACACCCTTCCATACCAAAGGAAGGCGGGGCAAGTCCTTCTATACAGAAACTAAATATCAAAATATCTACCCTAGGCTTTTTGTTGACATAATAGTTTTCTATTCACAGAGAATTTATTTATTATTTTGTATGGAGGAACATTTACTCAGGTGAGTTTCCACCTGCAGGCTGATTTGAGACAGCCCAGACAGGAGTATATTAATGCCTCAGTGAGAGAACTAGGCCTCAGTGATGGACGCAAATGGATCTATCGTGCATTCAGTAACCTTTTCAGACATTATAGTGAGTTAAAATGAATGCACATGGAGAAAGCAGCAGCAGGGTGGCCAGCTTCTCGCTAATTTGCACACCTTCATCATAGTGACCTGGTTCAGGTGACATAACAGCACATCATGGGCTAATTAACCCTCAGGGCACCACTGTGCATGCCATCCGCCATTATGAGCATGCAGGCCCCGACCAGGGCATTCTGTAGCTTGTCATGTTAACCAAACCCAGCCAGCAGGGGTTATTTGTGAACTAAACTACCCTCACATAATCCATAGTCTCTTTTAGGGTCATGTGAATAATCTTTCCTGGCCGGGTTCACCGGGGCTTGCATGTTCATAATGGTGGCTGGCATGCATTGCAGCTCTTCATGGGTAAATTAATCCATGATGGGTTGTTGTGTCATGTAAACTGGCCCATTGTGTGCAAAAGCAGGGCTCTGGTTCATGTGTAGGGAGCCTTCCAGATGTACAGCTATATGTAATGAACATATATGCAAGGGGAGGAACCTGTTACTAAGATGCTACTCCACCTACCCCCATGCACATACATTTTAATCCCCTACAGTCAGCAAGTTTTAGAACTATGAGGTATTAATGTTTCTGTGAAAAGTGGAGTGCTAATCCACACCAAAATTTATGATAAATCACTTTGGGGCTTTGTAGGAAAGTCACGTTGAAGGCAACAGTGCAGCTAGGTAATTTTAGACCCGGGACTAATAATAATAATAATAATAATAATAATAATAATAATAATAATAATGTATTTATTTATTATTACCCGCCTCTCCCTCCGGATTGAGGCGGGGAACAAGATCATCACAAAACTGATTAAAAATACATAAAAACAGTACATCATTAAAATACCAATAAAACATCTGAGTAGGCCTGCCGGAAGAGCTCAGTCTTTATAGATCTTTTAAATTCCTGAAGACTGGTGAGTTGACAGATCTCTCCCGGCAGGTCATTCCACAATCTGGGAGCGGCAGAAGAGAAGGTCCTCTGGGTAATGGTTGTCAGTCTAGTTTTTGTTGACTGTAATAAATTCTTCCCAGAGGACCAAAGCGTGTGGGGCAGATTGTATGGGAGAAGGTGATTCCGCAGGTAACCTGGACCCAAACCATGTAGGGCTTTAAAGGTAATGAGCAACACTTTGTACTTCGCCCAGAAACTAATTGGCAGCCAGTGGAGAGATTTCAAAGCTGGTGTGATATGGTCACCCCTAGGTGTACCAGTGACCAACCTGGCTGCCATATTTTGAACTAGTTGAAATTTCCGGACTAGGCACAGAGGTAGCCCTATGTACAGTGCATTGCAGAAGTCGAGTCTCGAAGTTACCAGCACGTGCACTACTGATTTTAAGTCTTCCAACTCTAGGAAGGGGTGCAGTTGGCATATCAGTTGAAGCTGATACTAGGCACTCCTGGCTGTCGCATCTATCTGGGCTGTCATTTGGAGTGATGGATCCAGGAGTACCCCCAAGCTGTGAACACATGGGGAAGGGTATTCTTTAGATCTTGGAATTGTTGTAGATCACAAACTGAATATGACCCAACAGTGTGATGTGGCTGCAAAAACACCAAATGCTATTTTAGGCTGCATTAATAAAAGTATAGCGTCCAATTCACGCGAGGTACTGGTTCCCCTCTATTTGGCACTGGTTAGGCTCCATCTTGAGTATTGCGTCCAGTTCTGGGCACCACACTTCAAGAAGGATGCAGACAATCTGGAGCGTGTTTTCAGAGGAGGGCAACGAGGCTGGGGGTCTGGAAACAAAGCCCTATGAGGAGAGACTGAAGGAACTGGGCATGTCTAGCCTGGAGAAGAGAAGACTGAGGAGAGACATGATAGCACTCTTCAAATACTTGAAAGATTGTCACACAGGAGGGCCAGGATCTCTTCTTGATCAACCCAGAATGCAGGACATGGAATAATGGGCTCAAGTTACAGGAAGCCAGATGCGGGCTGGACATCAGGAAAAACTTCCTGACTGTTAGAGCAATACAACAATGGAACCAACGACCTAGGGAGGTGGTGGGCTCTCCCACATTAGAGGCATTCAAGAGGCAGCTGGACAACCCTCTGTCAGGAATGCTTTAAGGTGGCTTCCTGCACTGAGCAAGGGTTGGACATGATGGCCTTAGAGGCCCCTTCCAACTCTACTATTCTAGGATTCTAGGATAGATGGCCACATTTAACTTCAGTTCTCTTCTCTTGCCGCCGCCACTGCCATTCCATGCTTTACAGCTGTCTCTATGTTCCTGATATGTTAGAATAACAACAATGAAACTGTTTGCCAACCCTGACTAAACACACACACACACACACAGTTTTGCATTTTAGACCCTTAAATCTTAGAACCATTATGACTGCTGCCCTGGTGCCCTCAGGACCTGCTACTCTCCGAATGGTCATTTGTGGTGGATGGGGCTTAGCTGCGGGGCCTGGACCTTGACCTCAAGGTCCATTGCTCGGGGCACTGCTGATTGAACATATGCCAGGTTTTGCTCTGCCCCTGCCCTTCTTCCTTCATGGATGGATCCTTCTTCTGAAAATGTGCCGTTGCACCTGTACACAATTCACCATAGTTAGCTTTTCACCTTTTCCTGCTACTCTTTCTTCAAGGAGAAGCTTAATCTATCTACTTTGCAATCCCATCTCATATTAATTCCACCCTTATTTTTAGAAAGATGATCACCGGGGCAGTGAGGAGCTAAATGAAATGCAACACGTACTACTGCTCTGGGCACTTTCTTTTGTTTTGACCTGCCAGAGGACTGTACATAAGTCTTCATTTGGCTGAAGATCTGGTTTAATAATTGGATGTTTCCTATTGTAAGTCATAATTCAAATACTCAGATTTTACTTGACAGAAACATCGTTGGAAGAGGATTAGAAAGGCAACAATAACTTGAATTTCCTCCATGCTGAAGCTTGATGAACTTGATGAAAACTTCTCCATTCATTAGCAAAAGAGACTTTGAGGCATGTTAAGAAGCTGGTGTCTTTAACAGGATGTTCAAAAAACGAAAGCTGTTTTAAATAGCAGAAACTAACAAAGCACGGACACTCTAGTAAATTAAAGCTGAATGGCAGGAGGTTCAGGACAGATAAAAGGAGGCTCTTTTTCAGACAGCACATAGTTAAGCAATAGAAATTGCTACCACAAGATGCAGTGATGGCCACTAATTTGGATGGCTTTAAAAAGGGATTAGAAGCCACAGATGGCTACTAGTCATGATGACTACATATTACCTTCAGTATCAGAGGCAGTATGTCACTCAGTATCAATTGTTGGGGACTTCAAGCAGGAGGGTGCTGTTGAACTCCTGTCCTGCTTGTGAACTTCCCATAGGCATCTGGTTGGCCACTGTGGGAACGGAATGCTGGACTCGATAAGCCTTTGGTCAGATCCAGCATGCCTCTTCTTCTGTTGACATACGTTTGTTTTACAACTGAGAAGGAGGATCACTGTTTGATTTCTAAAACGGTTGGAGTTAGGTCCCTGCCCAAAAAAAAAAAAAAAAGGTGATGGCCAAAAGGAAGGGGAATTTTCAAACTGCAAATGACTCAACCTTCTTTAAAAAAATAAAAAAGACCCAAATCCTTATATATGTTCTTACAAGTTATTTTGTTATGGATTATTCAGGTGAGACTTACACCACTCTTCTCTGGATACTGAAAGGATCAGCTCCATTGTCAAATCTCAATGGGCCCCGTAGCAAAGGCTGTGCAGTCAGTCTTAAACTAAGGATCACCACAGAACCATTTCTGTTTGCATATGGTGGGGTATGAGGAGAAAATGTTGATGAAGTGGGCTTAGTCTAAACACATATGTTTGTCATTCATATAGGAATGGGCAGTGAATATAGTGGCAAATTGCAACATGGCTTCAGTCATCTTGAACAGAGAGAGACTAAGACCCTTTCTACAAGAATTCGGTTTGACGCCTGGTTCTCCGATTATGTGCATCTTCTAGGAAGCACTTTATGGTAAATGACTGTACGCAGGAGCTAATTGAGCGCACAACTGGTGGCCTTACCGGTTGTTTGAAATGCACTTTAGAAGTAGTTAATGCGGAGAATCGCTTGTTCACATAGTCAAAATGCGCTTTAATGGCCGCAGCAAAATAAAACTCGCTCTTTAACTCGCTAATGCGCATAATCGGACAGATAACGAGCCTCAACTCCCAATTTGCGCTCTGCTCATGTAGAGGTAAAAATTTTAATGAGACTTGAAAGAGCTTTAAACCTCTCGTGTAGAGGCAGCTGAGTAAACATGTATAGAACTGACTTTTAATAGTGTGGTCACTCAAAAGCTTTTTTTAAAAGTCTAAAATCGTTTAATCCTTTCATTACTAAGTAGAATATCAACAGTTAAAATGATGATAATTCCTAAATTCACTTATCTATTTCATGTTCTACCAATAGAAATCCTAATACAGTTTAAGATCTGGCAAACCAAAATTGAAAAAAAATATATCTTTAAAAGTAAGAAGCCTCATACACCAAAACCCTTAAGATACAGGCCATTAGCTAAGGGAGGGTGAGGAATTCCTAATCTTAAACTTTATTATGAGGCATATCAATTTAGACACCTCTTATCTTTTATGAATGACTCACAAGAAAAGCAAGGGGTAGAAATAGAAAGATCTTTATTTAAACAGCCAGGTCCACAGATTATACCCTTTATTAAAAAAAAAAGATATCAGAAACACCTTAAAACCAAAATACACTTCTTAAAACACCATTGAAGATATGGAAATACAGGAAGAAGGGCCTCATGCCTGAAATTTCACTGGTGATACCGCTTCATGGCCATCTGCAATTTCAAAGGAAAAAACGCAAAACCTCTTTCACAAGATTTGTGGGGAAACAAACTAAAGAATACAGATATAATCTGGCTTCTTTGGTATCAGATTTGCACATTTATAAGAAATCCAATAATATTACAACAGGGAACCAGAAATCCAACACAATTTGAAACAATATTGATAAACATGGAAGAAAAAGAAAATGGACTGATATCTCAAAAGATATTGGATCACACCAAAGTCTACATAAGATTTGGGAAACAGACTGGAATTTTCAAATAGAAGAAACACAATGGTCTGTTATGTGGGGTAAATTTCCATATAAGGCTTCCACATTACGCTGTAAAGAGATATCCATAAAGTTAATCCAAAAGTGGTATCTAACCCCAGTACAGCTAGCCCTCATAGATAAGAGCTCATCACCACCAACTAACAGTAAAACATCACAGATACAACAATACAAGCCCCAGCTGCCTTTCAAAACTTGTGGTTACAATGAATAAGGGAAAAAAAGTATATTGATAACAAATCGAACTTGCCTGCATGAGCAAAAAAAAAATGCTGTTGTTGTTTTATATTTCTGTATCTTTCTTGCTGAAGTGGAAAACGTAACAAAATGTATTATATTACGTATGGTTTGGTATACTTACCCATGAAGTTGTGTTAAAATTGTTTGTAAAGTTGTTTTAATACTGAAAAATCAATAATAAGAAAAATATTTTTTAAAAAAGAAGTTGAAAACTAGACTATTCCTCAGGCAAAAGGAAATTCTCCACTTGCACAAGGTGTGTGGAATTGGCAGAAAGATTGTTGTATCAGCTGCAGCTCCTTGCTGCTCAGAGGGAAGGCATGTGAGCGGGCTTGCAAGAATGGTGAAGTGGAACGACTCATTTTTTGTTGTTGCCGAACAAGAAAGCCGGAGACTCACTGACCAGAGTCCAGCATTTCTTTTCTGTTTCTTTTTTATTCTGTCTTTCCAAGTAAGTACAAACTTTAATGACATCACAGCATCTTCAGCAGACAACGCTTTTCCCATCACTTGATCCCTGGCCAGGAAAAAAACTTCACCAGCTTACACTCTGTATGGCAAGCTGCTCTTAAAGTAAACAGTAGCATGACATGCATCCGGAGTCATCCTTGGGCAGCTTCCAGGATTGCAGCACCCCAGTAAGGGCCCACCAGCAAATGGCCATTTAAATTTCTCACAAAGCCTCTTATTTGGCATTTCCCTGCGGCACTGAGAGAAGTTTAAATGGCTGCCAGGTCTGCATTTTCCTCAGTTCCCTGGAGCAATGCTATCTCAGGGACACTTGTGGGAAATTATCTGCTATGGCCACCACCAGGTAGAGCCATGGCCCACCAACATAGAAAGGGCACTTTGCTAAGTCCCCCCCACCCCAGACCTGGAGCCAGCGCTGCAATGCAGCACCCATCTCCATCTCTAGCATTTAAGTGGCTATTTGCTACGGTGCCTTTGAGGGGGAACAGGAGTCATATGTAATGGTTTAAGGATGGCTGAGTTTGGATGACACGGAGGGGGGAAGAGGCAACTGTCCGTAGTGTTGATCATTGTGCCGGGTTGGGGGGACACACACACAACGGACAGTATATTATTTAACAACAGTTAAAAATAACAGGCTGTTCCGTTGCTTATCGGAGACCCGTTGCTTATCATGAGGCCGGGACTTTCAGCCGCACAATGGGGGGAGGGGCACGTGTCATGTGAGGAGCACTGCAAAAATAACGAACCCGTCAGTTGCTGCTTCCCCCCTCCGTTGCCTGAAGCGTCGTCCGAACTCAGCCGATGTCAGTTTAATTGACCTTCAGGTTTTTCTTTAGTAATGAAACATAGTGCATGGCCATTTCTCAAAACTTTGCCTGCTTCCTTCCTTTGGCTGAATGTATTTGCCCATTAAAAAAAACAAAAACCTTTGGATTTTATCCATGATTTTATTCTCATGGTAATTTCATCACTGGCTACTTAATTTTTGTGGTATCTGCATACACTATTGAAAAAGAATTTAGTTCTGCTTCTCCCTGATGTCTCTCTGATGTATAACTTATGTTGGACATTCCATGTTCCTTATAATTGTTAGCTTCTAAGGGTCAAACTACACAATCTGTTCTATGCATCGTGCACAGCTGACCTTCTCTTTGTTTTTTACTCATATGTAATTGCAGACAGACAGCCTCTGAAGTTCATCTACCACCCGGCCCATTGAGGCTTTCCCCCCCTTTTTTAGCCCGTGCTCAGGGCTGGAGGAATGAATTTTAGAAAACAGTTGGCTGGTGGGAGGGGGGATTTTAAACCTTCCTTATTCTTGCATGGGGGACCCAATCCAGATCCAAGGGCTTTATGATTGTGAGTAAAAACAAAGAAAGGGTGATGGGCCTTTTCGCACAATCACGGAGAAGGAAATAAGAAATGGTGGCTTATTTCCCTTGTCATATGTGCCAGTCGCAAGCCAGGGGAAGTTGCATAATTTTCCTCATGGAACATCTTGCATTATTGTGCAAATCTGGCCAGGTTCATGAGCCACCTTGGAACTCTACAACAGCCCATAGGTTCTGGGTGGTTTATGAACCATAGCAACAAGCCAGCCTGACCAGGTTCGCACAGCATGGTAAACAACACAGATGAAAGTAATTATGAACCACCACCAACACCCCGCACGGGACCAGAATGCATGCAGGTGGAAATAAGCCACTGTGGCTTATTTCCCTCTCTGTGATTATGCAAATGTAGTTGTTATGTAATGACCCAATTTACATGATCAAAACAAGCCATGGTGGGTTGTTGTGAGTTGCAACATATGCCATGCAAGATTTGCATAATTGCAGCTTGGCCACAGTTTACTGTGTTGTCTGAATCCATGCAGGATGGCTTGTTGGGGGATTTAACAACCCCCAAAGAACCCGGAGTCTACATGTCTGGGCTTCCTGAGATTCTATGCTGCCAGAAATTATCTACATTTTCTAAGACCTAAAAGCTCAGTGGTTCTAGCACTGAAAACAGTGCTCTAGCATGGAAACATTGGATTTTTAGACAAAAAAAGGGGGGCACAGTAATGGATTGGTAGGGGAAGAAAAAAATAAAGTTGCTAAAGAAGAAGTTCAAGCCAGTGGATGCAAATCAGTTCTTTAGCTGTGGGGCATCTGCTCTTAGTGTTCTGGCAATTAACATAAATACTTAAGACAGCCTGGAATTACTACAGATGTTCCAGTGTTCATTTAATGTAGATATGGAATTATGGGATACTGTGGTAGAGAGAGTTTCTCTGGGTTAAGTTCCATTGAAGTAAACAGCCAATGCAAATGTACTGCTTTGTTTTACTCAGTGCTAAATTCAGCTGTTTGCATTTATGATATCTTTACAATGACACCATCATCTCAGTTTGGCCAAAACATTGGCTGCTGGGTGACTTTAACTGTTCCTTCCAGATGGAAGAAATGTTAACGTGTATTTATATGTAGATAAAGGAGACAGCAGTTATCCTTGCCTGCTAACTTATATGGTAGCAAAACATACACTTTAGAATCAGAAATGCTTCCAACGTGGAATCGAAAGGCTTCTGCATTCACTAGTTGTCAAATTCAACCAAGGGAGATAACAAAGAGTATTTTCTTTCTTTTGGTTCCCTTCTATTCATTTTTATAAGCATATGTTTTCTAATGGTGTATTCCTTACAAAGATCATGGTGTATATTCGGCATGAATTGCAAATACTTTAAGTCCAAAAGCATTTTAGGATTAACACTTGTGCTAGTAAGAAACACGATGTGAAAGGTTTGTATATCTGTGGGTGCCTCTACAAGAGAGGTTTAATGCTCTTTGAAGTCTCATTAAAAAAATTACCTCTACACCAGCGGAGCGCAAATGGGGCGTAGAGGCGCGTTATCTCCCCGATTGTGCGCATTATCGAATGCACGTTAAATAGCGAGGTTTTTTTGCTCCGTCCATTAAAGCGCATTTTGATGGGAAGCCGCCGCCGCCGCCGCTCCTCGCGAGTCGCAGCGGGCTCGAGCTGCCGAACTGTCCCTTCTGCTCGCCGGAGCAGCAGCCCCTTCCTCATGCTGCTCCGGTGAGCGGAAGGGACAGTTCGGCAGCTCGACCCCGCTGCGACTTGTGAGGAGCGGCGGCGGCGGCAGCAGCTTCCCATCCCCTCTCGAGTGGTATTGCCGTTTGCATCTCCTCCTCCACCGCCTCAGCCCCCAGTCGCCAGCCAGTTTCCCTCCAGTCACGAAAGCAGCCACATTTCCAAGGCAGCCAAAGGTGCCTGGCAGCGTCCAGTAGCTCTCACGCACCCCTCTCTCTCCACTGTCCTCCGGCTCCTGCTGAGGGGATCAGGCTGTCAAAAGGCGCTTGCGGGGAAGGAGTCGCAGGCGGGCGGGCGGGCGGGCACCCAGAGATGAAGCAGCCGCGCCCGCCCGCCCGCCCGCCTGCGACTCCTTCCCCGCAAGAGGGGCACCTCCTGCTCGGCACCCGCGGCGGGGGGCCCGGTGGGAGGAGGAGGAGGAAGAAGAGGGGGTAAAGGAAGGCGAGGAGGAGGAGTGCTCGCCTGCTGCCCACAGCCTACCATCCAGCCAGCTGGGGAGCGGCGGGGAGGGAAGGGGAGGGGAGGGAAGCGCCTTTTGTTGCCGCCTCTCGTGCAGAGGTATTAGGCGTAAATGCGCTTCAGCGATAGTGCGCATAATCGCCTAACCGGGCGCAAAAGCGAATCCTTGTGGAGGTTGACCTGTGTCAATGAGGGATGTGGGAATGGCAGAGAGGAGTAGAAGGGGATGCTAGGGGGCGAGAATGGCCATGAAAGCATCCTCTAACATTTAAGTGCTAGCAGCTGTTTGTATCCAGCCAGAGAAGCTTTGTAAACAGGATGTGCTTTGTTCCAAAGCCAGAGAACAAAACTGATGAAGCTAAACTGACCTGGTACAGATACCTCTTCAGGAAAATTAAAAGTATATCTCAGGTTAACCTATTTATGTTAGTGGATGCAGATGTAGGAATTTTCTCACTGGCTTTCAGCACTAATTCAGCATAAAAAGATGAAGCACGAGCAGTCTATGAAGACACTTAACTTTCAAACCAATTTGGGGGAATTAGAGTAGATGTTCCACAGCAACTTCACAAGTTTGACTCAAAAGTAGCCTTGGAGGCTGCAATCCAGAGTGTAACAGCGCAACAGTGGCAGAAGCAGCTTAAGCCTTTCCCCTACTCTTTTTTTGTTCAAAATCACCCTGCCAAAAAACAGAGTGAAGGGGACACAGGAATCTCCCTTGTGTGACCCTTTCTTCCTCCTTAAACCAGACCTCTCTGCCCTGTGGTTGCTAATGGTGTGGCTAGAAGCATCAGTTGCCTGCTCATCTCCCATCAGAAATGAGAGGGAAATGTAAACCTTGTGTTTTATTATTCCTGCGGTCCTTTACTTCTTCCCAACCATAGGCAGTGGGCAGCTTTATATGCTCATAAGCATGTATTGTGATTCCCTGCTCTTCGTGATTCATTTGTATCACAGGGCTAGATTTAATCATTTCCAGAGTATTGCACGAAATACAGGGGGAAATATTAAGAGTGATGATCTTTGCCAATAACGTGGCTTTGTAATGCACTTGTTAATATCGATGGACAGAGACTTGCTTAAGCTGACCAGATAAAATCCAGGTCAGGGCTCATGTAACTTTAACAGTTGTAGAGAAAAGGGAATTTCAGCCAGTGTCATTTGTATGCAATTGGTTCCTGGTGAAATTCCCTCTTCATCACAACAGTTAAAGGTGCAGGCACTATACTAGAGTGAAGAAAGCAGGGCCCCTGCAACTTTAACTGTTGTGATGAAGAGGGAATTTCATCAGGAACTAATTGCATACAAATGGCACTGGCTGAAATTCCCTTTTCTCTACAACTGGTAAGGTTACATGAGCCCTGACCTGGATTTTATCTGGTCAGCCTTTAACAGTTGTAGAGAAAAGGGAATTTCAGCAGGTGTCATTTGCATGCAGTTCGTATCTGGTGAAATTCCCTCTTCATTACAACAGTTAAAGCTGCAGGGGCCCTGCCCTCTTTTGTATCTGGTCACTCTAGTATAGTGCCTGCAACTTTAACTGTTGTAATGAAAAGGAGATGTCACCAGGGACTAATTGCATATAAATGACGCCGGCTGAAATTCCCTTTTCTCTGCAACTGTTAAAGTTACATGAGCCCTGTCCTCCTTTTCATATGGTCAGCCTAGCTTACTGTATCACATGAAGCGTGGCTAGCAGATGAAGTAGGCTCTTACAGAGGTTTGGCGTTTCTCAGTAACGGACACCCTTGTGGGAGGATGAGATTCTCCGAAGTGCTAAGGAGGACCACAGTCTAATATATTACCTTCCTCTTTCTTGGAGCATCTCAGTGGTATTTGTCCCATCTGGTCAGAAAAAGCAATTCTGGAAAAGAATATGGACATACGTGCATGTTCCACACATCTGTGAGCACAAGAGCAGATTGCCAAATGAATATAGCAAAACTAACTCTGAAGTAACAAAAGGATTATATCATAGGTTTGCCAGCCCCAAGTGGACCAGAAAACTTTGAACTGGATGGCAGACAGCCACAATTTATTTTTTAAATAAATATATTTTCCTGTCTTGGGCTGCCTCTACAAGAGGCATTTAAAGCTCTTTCAAGGCGCATTAAAAAATTTACCTCTACAAGAACAGAGCGCAAATCGGGTGTAGAGGCGCGCTATCCCTCCGATTATGCGCATTATCAAATGCGCGTTAAACAGCGAGTTTTATTTTGCTCCGCCCGTTAAAGCGTATTTTGACTATGTGAACAAGCGCTTATGCGCATTAACTACTTGTAAAGCGCATTTTGGTCATCCGTTAATGCGCTTCGCCGCCTCTCGCCGCCTCTCGTGCAGAGGTATTAGGCATAAATGTGCTTCAGTGATTATGCGCATAATCGCCTAACCAGGCGCAAAAGTGAATCCTTGTAGAAGGGACCTTGTACTGAGGTTTATAATACATTTTAGAAAGAAAATCTTGGTGTTTTAGGTACTCCGTGGACTCAAGAAACTGGAGTTGGTAGAATATCAATCATATCATGAGAACAAGCCATAACCGACCAGGTGAAATGGGAAAGGGTAGGTTGACCAGATAAAATCCAGGTCAGGGCTCATGTAACTTTAACAGTTGTAGAGAAAAGGGAATTTCAGCCAGTGCCATTTGTATGCAATTAGTTCCTGGTGATATTCCCTCTTCATCACAACAGTTAAAGGTGCATGCACTATACTAGAGTGACCGTATACAAAAGAAGGCAGGCCCCCTGCAACTTTGTTGTGATGAAGAGGGACTAATTGCATACAAATGACACTGGCTGAAATTCCCTTTTCTCTACAACTGTTAAAGTTACATGAGCCCTGACCTGGATTTTATCTGGTCACCCTAGGAAAGGGAGACAAACCAAAAGTCATAGTTAACTCTGTTTGCTAGATCAATTGCTTTGCTTTCTGCGTTTGAGAATTTTACACTAAAGAAATTATTGCTCTCAAATGTTTGTCTGCTTTTCAGTGTTAATAATAATCGGGGAGAATGAAGTGTTGTATATTTTATCACAGGATAAAGAGAATTCTAGACAGTGAGACAACCATGTGGCCTACACTTAAGGCTCCTATCTCTTGACTGAGGCTGCCTCTACAAGAGAGGTTTAAAGCTCTTTCAAGGCGCTTAAAAAAATTCACCTCTACAAGAACAGAGCGCAAATCGGGTGTAGAGGCGCGTTATCTCCCCGGTTATGCGCATTATCGAATGCGTGTTAAACAGCGAATTTTATTTTGCTCTGTCCGTTAAAGCGCATTTTGACTATGTGAACAAGCGCTTATGCACATTAACGACTTGTAAAACACATTTTGGTCATCCCTTAATGCGCTTCGCCGCCTCTCACTGCCTCTCGTGCAGAGGTATTAGGCATAAATGCGCTTTAGCGATTAAGCGCATAATCGCCTAACCAGGCACAAAAGCGAATCCTTGTAGAGGGGACCTCAGCAGACAAAGGAAATTTAAGTCTGCTCTGCTGGACTTTCTTCAAAAGACACCTTATCTGGCTATCTACAATAATGTGAGAAAAGAACAGAAAAAGAAAAGAAATGCCCAAAATCTTCTCCGGAGAAAGAGCTGAAGCTCAGAGCATGACCTCAGCAGTTGTTAACGCTAGTTATTTGACCTCACTCTAACTGGAATTAAATGGGTTTTTCAAGAGATCATTTCTCATGTGGCTCCAACTTTCATGCTGTTCCTTTTTTGGTATTGTTTCAGTCAAACACTACAAAGAAGATTAAAAGTTTGTGTTGGGAAAAGTCAGAAGTGTACCACATTTAACTGCTATTTGTTATAATTTACAAATCCCCAGCTTTGACAATAGACAGACACACTGGAGCCTTTGACTCTTTGCACCCGTGGTCTGGTCTATAAAATCTTTCTTATCCATTACTAAATTACCACCTTCATTACCATTCAGATCAAGCATTTCTCTAATTTGTTTGTTGACTATGGATTTGGTTTAGGTTAGGCTGATTATAGTAAAGACTTTACCAGCAACACTGGAGATACTTGGAAGCTCAATGAGTTGATCAATAATAATGACAGACAAGCTTGCCTGAAAGATGACTTATCCCACCACCACTATCTTTCCCTGCAATGTGCAACCCCAGGAAAGTCCTCAGTATATTCTTGGTTGCATTGTTAGGGTGCAACTAGATCTGTGATCCTGTACATTTTTGTAATGTTAAAAGCAGCTGCAGAGGATTGGATTGCATCAGGGCCAGGGTACTTTGAGAGGGAGTTTCACCCTTTTCCTCCATGCCTCCTCCAAAGCAGCTTTTTTGAGTGTGAGCAAAATGCAAGTTCCCCCCCTGCAAGATAAATAACAGCTTTGGGGACTGGTTTAAACTGGGGAAAATGGTTGGGGGATGAATCCTTCCCCTCCCCAGTACCATAGTGCTGATGTGATCTCTCCCATCCCCACATATTTGCTTGTAACTTAAAAATGAAAAATGAGGTAGATCCCTGATCAGGGATGTCCTACATCACATCTAATTTAAACCTAATTTCTCAGGGTGATGGTGAGGAGCAATAGGCCTGGGAAATGTGTAAACCAAATCACCATCTTACAACATCATGAATTGGAATTCATTAGCAAATTTGACACTGCAGAATCGTGGGAATGGTTAGCTCCATACAGAAAATAATTGTCCTTCAGTGGACAGGATGTTGTTTTCACATTATTCAGTTTTGACTCCATTTTGCTGTGCCCATTCATTAGCAGTGGATGTGCATCAGGAATGGATCACCTGCAAGTTGACTGGATTCTATATTAATTTCCTCTGCACAGAGCTGTGAATTTCTCACACACCTCTTACTATCTCTTGTTGACCTTTTGGCCTCACTTAGTGAAACAGCAGTTTGAAATGGAGAACTTAACGCAACACCCAGGGGGAACAATTCATTCCTCTCAAAGTGGAGAGGGAGGCTGTAACAGTCTGTTGCAATCTGTTTCTTTCACCCAACAGGCATGGTCAGAGCAGAGTGCCTTTCAGGTCAAGCTACATATCATACGTTGATCCATAGTTGCTTTTTTATGACCTTTTTTAAAAAAAATGCAAAGCAGCTACAACTTTAGGTTGAGTAGAAGATTGGTGGATGGGAGTGAGCTGTTTAACCCTTTCCTTGCCAGCCACTTGTCTAGCAAGGAAATCACTCTCCTGCTCCATGCTGTGTTCCCAGCCAAGCGAAAAAGTAGCTAGAGGGAGAGGTGATTTTGAATGAGAAAAACAGCTGGCAACGATGTGTCAAATCAAAAGACCATGCCCCACCCACCACTCTTCCATTCAACCTGAAGCCACCCACAGCTGCTTTGCTTTTAGGGGAAAAAAGTTGGGAAAAACAATCAAAGAAGTCTGTTGGGTTCCACATCTGTTATGTTTGCTGCAACAAATTAACACAACTATCCCCCCTGGAATGTATCTACACTGTTATATTTTGTTTTACAATATTATAGTTGGGGTTTCAATTAGGATAACTGCCCATTTAGGCATGCATGGAGAGTGCACATGGAGGGCATAGACATCTAAAAGGGCATGAGGTCATTGATTATGGGGTTACAGAAAAGAGCAGAAATTTATTTTGATGGTTAATTATTTCATTATGGTTGTCCTCCACAGGATAAGAGGTTATAAACATTCTATATGATCTAGATTATGTGTGGGCAAGCCAACACAGGGATCCCCATTTTGAAGGCAAGAGGAATGTGTACACAATAGCTTTCGCACACAGGAGTCTGACAAATTAAAAATTACCATAATATAAGGCAAGAACAAAGCCTCTCTAGGCAACAGCATTGGTTAAATAATTCTCTCCTTCCCAGCATACTAATTTACTTGAAATTCTGAGATTAGTTGATTTTTAAAAGTTTTTGTATAATTCCTAATATTATCAAGCTAATTGATTTTTCTTGATTAACTGGAGCTGTGCAGACAAATGTGAAGAAAAAGTAAGGTTCAAGTGCAGGTGGGATGGAGAGGAATCCTACTCCTCTAATCAGGGATGATGGGCTTTTAAAAATAGCCACCCACCTCCTAGAAGGGTTTTCTATCGCTAGGTTACATGTTTTAATAGAACATAGGCATGATTTGTCAAGGAAGTGCAGTGCTAGCACAGAAACTCTCCTTACAATCATTATGATCCCAGTATGGAAATGTCATAGCACTTCAAGTGTTGCCTCATGTGGTGAGTGTAACATGCAAGTTATTTCCACATAGTGTACTTGAGATTCACAGCTGTGAGTCAGTGGAACGAATGTTACGAAAGCTATAGGGGGGAAATTCATGGGAAAATACTGACACTGAAGTGTTTGACACATATACTTCCAAGTGAATGTGCTGAAGAAACGAAGCATTAAAATGCTAAGGATTTTCAGAGGAGACAGAAGGATGGGAAAATAAGGGAAGTGTAATAGAACATGGTGATTCACACATTACTCACATAAAAGGTCAACATGGATACAAAAGGACTGCAGAGCTGCACATTGAGACTTGCCCCGAGGCCATACAGCTTTTCTGGCCCCTCCCGTGTTGAGCACGAACCTCCACAGCAGGGTGCTTTTTGTGTTGGGGTTGTCTCCCCACATGATTTAGAACCTCATACGGGGAGCCTCCACCAATAGAGAAGGCCCTCCACTACCAAAGTTATTCCTCAACATATAAGGGACAAAGAGGGACCAAGAAACCTTGGTGACAGGACTCAGTGGGGACAGGTCCTATGGCATCCTTGTGTGTGAGTAACATGTGCAGAGAGTGATGAACATCCCTAATGCCTTCCCATAATATATGAACCAGGAGGCATTTTATTAAGAAAAGAAACTGAACATAAGCCAAAAGAACTTTCTTTTCACAGCTGTGTCACCATGGGAATTTATTACCTGTTTGAAGAATAAGAGTGTAATGTTTTACTGTAATAGAGTTTGTATGGATAGACAAGAAAGATGTCCCTTGCCTCTGACAACGAAGAGATAGGGGGATTGCTCAGGAGACAGATAACTTCATCACTGGTCTATCGCTAGGCTTAAATGTAGTATCAGTGTGACACAGCATTGGGGTCACGTCTGACATTCCCAAAATCTGGCATAACCCAAAATATCTTCAATTCTGCCAGAACAATCCAGACACAGTTGCAGTATACCTATTGCTGCAAACATGTGGCAATTCTGAACATTACAATGCCTGTTTAAAATATGGAAAGAAGACTGGAAAACAGTTGGGAGAGAATGTAACTTGCATCTGCTAAGATTTAAGTCTGTTAAGTGCCATACAAATTTCATGTACATGTTCACTGTCCCATAGAATAAACACATCTTGCTTCGTTGGCTGTAAATGGACCTTCTGCTGCTTTCAAAGTTGCATATGTTATTAGTATTCCCAGAATATCCTTTAAATCTTGTTTAGATTACCAGGGACAATCAAGTGTGTTTCATTGGCTTATAATGTTGTTTTCAGGATTTCTATGATACAATCAACGACCCTTGTTTATGCTTGAAGGAAATCTCCCAAGTATGTTAGCTACACACTTTGCATGCAGTGTGTGATTGCAAGGAATTCTGAATCTGACCCAAAATACATACCCATGTAATTTACGCATTAACATATTTCAAAAGTTAAGCAGTCATGAAGCAAGAGCTCCTAATTATCTTAAAAGCTCTTTTCCTTATTTTAAGGAGACTTTGTTTTCTGATTAACTGCATGATCATGGAAATAGACAAGGAATTGGAACAAATTACTAGTTATTAGAGTTTTTACATTTTATAGTATTTGAATCTTTATAATATATGCATATTATCTTTCTGTCCATCCGGCATTCTTCCTCTTCTACTATTTTCCTCTTTTCCTTTCAAATTATACTGTACATCCTATTCTGGCTAAGCTGTATGTCCACAAGGTGTCAAATAAGACCTCGGAGAGATGGCTTTATGGCATGTGGCCAGGCAGGCCACATAAGGGAGCAGGCATCAGATTCTAGACAGCTAAGGGAGGGCAGAACCTAGAACAACTCCCAGTGCAAACTTCCAGAAGCAATAGAAATTGCTTCAGCAAAGGTTTGAAATCAGCTGTGGTTTGGTGTCACAGGGTGACCTTTAACTGCACCCTGTCTACTCGGCTGGATGCTTACAGGGGAGTGAGAGGTTTTAGGCAATTGGAGAGGGGATGGAGCTCTGGTTCTTGGTTTCTCAGTTGAGGCTCAGGGAACAGTCAGATGTTGAATCATATTCCTTCCGAGTGGCCCACAGACGATTCTTTCTTAGACTGGGCCTCAGGTCACTCTGAGGCGGAGGCCTGCTGGCCTACTTCCAGAAGAGTTTCCTCTGCATCAGAAACACTGCCCCAGGCATCTGGAGTCTGGACCATGAGAGTGAACCATTTCTTCTATACTTACATATCACTACAATCTATATTGTAAAGATTTAATGGTCCACATAGACTGGGCCACAGTTTCTGCTGGTATTCATTCTTGCTATAGGGTTGAAGTCATTAAAATTAGGGTGACCATATTTTGGAAACCAAAAAGGAGGACAATATGGCCGCCCTGCAGGGGGCGTGCCCACCAACCTGTCCAGCCCCCCAGGCTAACCCTGTTGACCCCTGCCAGCATATTCAGAGCATGGTGGCGAGAGGGGGGGGCACCATAGCTTCTCATTACATGCAATCAGACTGAGAATCTCTTGTGTTTTATTGATTGTACCCTAATTTGGGATTATTTTATAATACAAAGAAGGTAATAAATAAATAAATAAATAAACAAATAAATATATCCCCATAATGCATGGCTGATGAAATTTATCAGTTTTACCCCACTTATATTCTTAGGTTCCTCTCTTTCATTCATTAATTTTAACTTTTGTACCCTGCACTTTCCACTTTAACAAAGTACTACAAAGTGCTTAAAGCAGCAATATTGAAACACAATCAAACAATATAACAATTAAACACCAGCAAACAATAAAAAGCACCTGCCGGCCCTTCCTGGGGCAGGTGGGGGGACCCCAACATCTAGAGAGAAGCCCAAAAGTATAAAAATCAAACAACAGCCAGGCCACAATCTGGCTGAAACAAAATGTCTTATATTTCCATGGGACTAAGCACAATTTTGTTGTAGAAAAGGGTAATATAGTTTGAAAATAAAAAATAATACAGTGTGCATCTGTAATCATCCACATGGCTGCCCCCTGGCTATAAGATGTTTGGTTTTGTTTTAATAAGAAAAAAATAAAAGATGCTGTGGCAAGCATCTTCAGCCCTGATCTGCCCCCCTGCATTCTCCTGCCAGCACTGTGCTGAAACCTGTTTGACACTTCCCCATTATCTGCTCCTTTCTGTGGGCCCCTGAACTTTGGCTGCAAGGTCCTGCCCTACTCCACCACTGGTAAGGTAGTAAAGGGCTCTCTTAATTTCCCCCCTCCCCTTTCTTTAATAGTTTAAAGCTCCTTGCTGCAACACGAAAGAGTGGGACTTACTGCATAAGATAAAAATTCTCTCGCTCCCAGAAAGAGGCAGCAGCTGTAGGATATCATAATGTATTGTTGTTTTCTAAGTAATTGTATTGTAGGGGGAGAAACCATCTCCCCTCCCATATACATATGGAGGCAGCCATACAGTGAGGGAGAGCTTTATAGCAATTTACAGTGCAATTCTATACATGTCTACTTTCAAGTGAAACCCAGTGAATTCAATGGGACTTACTCCCAGGAATGTGTATAGGATTGTAGCCTTAGTAACTATGTATGCACTGCAAAGTACCAAAGAAAAAGGGGCTAAAACAGGAGATTGATCCCTCACACACACCCCATTTCACATTAAACTCTTTTGATCACCAGGCAGCTGGCAACCTTCCCATGTCCCAGGCCCATCACATAATTACGGGTAGTAAAGGCTGTGAGCTTCTCCAAGCAGTCCCTGCCAATTGTGTGGACTGGTAAGCACAATTGTAGCTTCAAGATCTCAAGGCACTATGGTGAACTCACTGGGTGCACTCTCAGACCCCAAGTTACTGGTATTCTTCTGTAGGATTTCCATCCCTAGTAGGTTAATTAAGTGCTATGCTCCCCCCACATCTACCTGCCCATCCTCTCCTTTTAAAAAAATATTTTTATTTTAAATTATTTTTAGGCTGCTTTTAAGGATAGAACCCTTTGGAATTGTTGAGCAATTAATTTCATGCGCACATATGGTGGGGTGGGAAGAAATGGCCCAAACAGAATTGTGCAGAAGAACATAAGAAGTGTCATGCTGGATCAGACCAAGGGTCCATCTAGTCTAGCATTCTGTTCACACAGTCGCCAACCAGCTGCATATTGGAAGCCCATAAACAGGATATGAGTGCAACAAAACCTTCCTGCCCATGTTCCCCAGTAATAGGAGAACATAGGCTTAGTGCCTCTGATACTGGAGGTAGCACAGTAAAGAATAGATGCCAGTGTTTCCTCTCTGCTAATTCCCTGAGTAGGGTGACTAGATTTTGGAACCCAAAATCCCGGTCCCCCCCGCCACCCAAAACAACCCCCACCACCAAGCCACCCCCCCAAAACAAACCCCCCAAGCCACCCCCCCACCCAAAACAACCCCCCCACCAAGCCACCCACCCCCAAAAAACATCAGCCCCCGCCGGGTCCGCTGCCCCCCCCAGGTCCCCCACCGCCGCCGCCGGGTCCCCCGCCACTGGGCTCGTAAGGCCAGTGGCCGCGCGGAAAAGGCGGGGGAGGGCTGATTACGTCACTTCCGGATCCGGCCCTCTCCCGCCCCTTCCGCGCGGCCTCTGGCCTCACGAGCCCGGCAGTGGCGGTGGAGGACCCAGCGGCAGCGGACCCGGCCGCCCCAGCAGGTAAGTGCCCCGCACCCCTTACCCGCAGGGGCGTCCGCTTCCCTCCGGTGCTCGAATCTACTGAGAAACAGGCTTCGCGGCCTGTCTCTCAGTATCGCGCCAGGTGATGACGTCATCACCCGGCGCGCTACTGAGGGACAGGCCGCGAAGCCTGTTTCTCAGTAGATTCGAGCACTGGAGGGAAGCAGACGCCCCTGCGGGTAAGGAGTGTGAGGCGCAAGGGAGGGCACTTACCTGCTGGGGCGGCCGCTTCCCGGGCTCCTCCTCCGCCACCGCCGCCGGTCTATCGCCGCTCCTTGCTTGCTGCCACTGCCGCGTGACCCCCCGCCACCCGGTTGGGCCGGTTCGCCCCAGGTTTCCCGGTTAGGACCGGGAAACCCCGAGCCATCTCGTCACCAGCGTTTTAAGGACAACAGGTAAAACTCAACATAAACCCTACTTACATTAAAGCCACTGAAATGAATGAAACTTAGGAAAACTTAAGTCCCATTCATTTTAATTGCTCTACACTAAATAGGGCTTATTTTGGATGTTACCCACTTACTTTAGAAGAAATACTGGGATAGGAAGATGTTTAAATGCTGCATTTTATCGTATTGTATTTTTATTGCATTGTTCTTGCTTTTTACTAGTTATTTTTATTTTGTTAACTATCTAAAACACATTTTGTTATAGTGCAGCCTATATATAATGTAGATAGCTGATAGCAGGGTCACCCCCAAATGGCAGTGTTTTCTACATACTTGGGGAGGGGGCTCCTTATGTAAGCAGAAATGTATACATTTGAAAATGTAAATTTTAAAAAAGTTTAAAAACCAGCCTCTGACCACAATGGTCTAACAAGAAGGGATGTTGCTGTGTCAAGTTGGGTGTGGGGAGAAAACTGGACGGGATGGAGAGAAAAGGGAATTTGCCTGCTCAAGTTCTTAACACAGAGGTGAGCAATATGGGACCTGCCTGCACCTCCCTGGCCTTTTTGCATTAACACAAACCTAATGGAGCATAAAAAGTGTTGAATACAAGCAAATGCAAACTGGTGGTAAAGAAACTCATTTGAAGGAAGCAGGGAAGGGAACTGGACTTTTGTGTGCAACTCAGTTTGTTAAACCAGAGAGGAAAAGCAACAAACTAAAGGTAATAATTTTAATGTATTTTGCCAATAAATTACACAATGAACTGCATTTATTTTTGTATTGCCAGGATTCTTTTTCCTTTTTGAAAATTGGCGGGGGGGGGAGAGGGGGTATTTTTGGTAATTTTAAAAATGCAGGCTGCGAGTGTCTGAAAGTGGCAAAAAAAATCCTTAAACCTGTCTAGTACTTTGAAAGGCAATTAAATTTTTACAACTTTTGGGAAACAATTTTGGCTAATGTCTGTTCTGACTAGAATGTCATTTTAAGCTGCAGGACACCTGTTTTAGCCACTGATCCTGAACAGGTTTAGTTTGAAGCTCCACTGAAATTGATAGAGCTTACATTTAAGTATGCATGCTTAACACTGCAGCCTTAAAACATGCTAATAGAAGGAATAGTATAAGTTCTGCTTGTTAGATACATTTATTTACAATATTTTTACCCTGGTCTTCAGCCAAAAAAGTCTCCCAGAGCAGCTTACAAAGATTAATAATAAAACAGTCCCTACTCTTAGGCTTACTATCTAAAAGACATAACACAAAAGGAAAAGGGATTGAGAGGAAGAAGGGGAAAAATGAAACACAGCCACCAGATCTTAGTTTCAAAATTCTTATAGGTATATTTTTCTGGCAGAGAAGGTGAAGTCAACTCCCCCCACCTGCTCCCTCTCTACCTGATATATGAGACCAGGTGTGTCTCTCTGTTGCCATGATGTTTATTTTGGGAAGTAAAAGAAGCTTTGGCGAGGCAATAATTTCTTATAAATCTACAGGGAAAGGGGGGGAATCCTGACGTCAAAAAACATTGAGTTATCAAGCAAAGCAAGTTTGAAGCATTTAGTCTAAAAGGGGGTGAAGAAACCATAAGGCAATTTTCAAGAATACCATGAACAGGGGGGAATAAAAATAGAGGTACATACTGTGTTTGCATCACTGTGCTGAAAAAGACTACTCCCAGACTGCCTGCAATTGCTTCCAGGAAGTGCAGGCCAGCATCATTTCAGCCTCTTCCCTGGGCCAATCTGTGGTTTTTATTGGCTGGCATGGTCGCACCGACCAAGAACAAGGCCCGGATGGTGTGGGGGAGGAGCTGGCCTCTAGCAACCCAGAGCTGGCTTCAGCAGGCCTCAGAAGGCCTGTTTCACCCACTTCCGGTTTCGCCTTCTGAAGCCTGCTAAAGCCAGGTCCGGGTTGCTAGAGGGCAGTCGCCATGGCGACAGCCTTCTAAGACCCCAGAGCTGGCTTCAGCAGGCCTCAGAATGCCCGTTTCACCCACTTCCGGTTTCGGCCTACCTTGCTGATCCTTGACAGGGATCTTTATTTATATCTGTTGACACAAATGCCCCAAAAGCATGCAGTAAGTGAAACATTTTAAAGTGTTCAACTGAGGTTACCACTCAGTACAGTGACCAGACAAAATCCAGGTCAGGGCTCATGTATAGGCTGACCAGGTGGCTCGGGATTTCCCGGTCCTAACCGGGAATCCAGGAGCCAACCGGGCCAACCGGGGGAGGCGGGGGAAAACCGGGGTGGCGGGGGGTCATGCGGCGGTGGCAGTGGCGGTGGAGGAGCCCAGGGAGCGGACGCCCCTGCAGGTAAGCACGAAGAGGGGCACTTACCAGACCGCTTCCCGGGCTCCTCCGCCGCCTTCGCTGCCTCTGCCGGGCTCGTAAGGCCAGAGGCCGCGCGGAAGAGGCGGGAGAGGGCCGGATCCGGAAGTGATGTAACTGGCCCTCTCCCGCCTCTTCCGCGCGGCCTCTGGCCTCCTTGGGGCTCAATCGCGATGGCGATGACCCCTGAGGAGCCCGGACGGCCGCGCCCGCCTTTTCCGCGCGGCCGGACGCCCGCGCAGAAGAGGCGGGCGCGGCTGTCCGGGCTCCTCAGGGGGTCATCGCCATCACGATTGAGCCCCAGGAGGCCAGAGGCCGCGCAGAAGAGGCAGGAGAGGGCCGGCTACGTCACTTCCGGATCCGGCCCTCTCCCACCTCTTCCGCGCGGGCGGCGATGGAGGACCCCGCACGGCCGCGCGGGCTGTGGCGGAGGACCCCACACGGGCGGTGGAGGAACCCGGGGGTAGGTCCAGGCTCGTTTTTTGGGGGGGTGGCTTGGTGGGGGGTTGTTTTGGGGGGGGCGGGGGGGACCGGGATTTTGATTTTTTAAATCTGGTCACCCTACTCATGTAACTTTAACAGTTGTAGAGAAAAGGGAATTTCAGCCAGTGTCATTTGTATGCAATTAGTTCCTGGTGAAATTCCCTCTTCATCACAACAGTTAAAGTTGCAGGCACTATACTAGAGTGACCATATACAAAAAAAAACAGGGCCCCTGCAACTTTAAGTGTTGTGATGAAGAGGGAATTTCACCAGGAACTAATTGCATACAAATGACACTGGCTGAAATTCCCTTTTCTCTACAACTGTTAAAGTTACATGAGCCCTGTCCTCCTTTTCATATGGTCAGCCTATGAAATTCCCTCTTCATCACAACAGTTAACGGTACAGGCACTATACTAGAGTGACCATATACAAAAGAAGGCAGGCCCCCTGCAACTTTAACAGTTGTGATGAAGAGGTTATTCCACCAGGAAATAATTGCATATAAATGACACTGGCTGAAATTCCCTTTTCTCTACAACTGTTAAAGTTACATGAGCCCTGTCCGTCTTTTCATGTGGTCAGCCTACCTGCCACCCAGCTGATCAACAGGCAGGGAACACATTACACTGTGGTTTCCCCACTGCTAACAACGATAGGGCAACAGGTTTCAGCATCTCTGGACGTGGGTAAGGGTAAAGCCATACACATATGTGAAGTAGAATGAGTAAGTGTGGATTATTGGGGGGTGGGGGTGGAAAGGATATGTAGGTGTGGATCTCCTGGCCTCACCTACCATAACTCCACCCACTTTTGTGCCCTTTGAAGGGTTCTACAGGGGCCAATGCAGCCCCTGACCCCAAAAGCTGGCCACCCCAATCTTGATCAATCAGAACTTAATTGATTCTGTTCTCATAATCACTGGCATGGACAAATTTCCATGTCAGTGATTCTTCACACAAAAACATGGACTGCAAGACTGGATGTGGTTGGGCAGTTATGTATTTGACCATTAAGGCTGCCCTGCAATCCTATATTTTATTCATTTATTTGTGACATTTATACACCGCTAAATAAAATAAAATCCCTCAGCAGTTCAATAGAAGTATTAAAATCACATTTAAAATACAATATTAAAAACACAACATTAAAATCACTTCCAATTACAATAAAAGCAATATAAGTAGCAGTAATATGAAGTGGCATGTTTAGTTTAATTGCAGCCCAGGGAAAGCCAGGACAAGTCTGTTTCGAGGAGGCGTTTGAACGATGTTTCATTTTTCTCCTCTTGAACTGCACGAAGGTTTTCCAAAAGTGGGTGCTGCTACTGAGAAGGCCTATCTTTCGGGCATTGCATGGTGACATTCCATTAGTTTTATCATGACCAGCAAGGCCTGCTTGGATGAACTTAAAGGTTTTAATATGGGAAAGCAGTTTGCTAGATATCCTAGTCCCAAGTTTTTTAGGGCTTTGTATAATAACATAACCTTGTATGTGGTCAGGCAGCCAGTGCAGTTCCTTTAACACAGGTGTTATGGGAGCATAGTTAGGTGTCCCAGTGACCATCCTAGCTGCTGCATTCGGCACTGGATGCAGCCCCTGAACCATGCACAAGGGCAGCCCCGCACAAAGTGCATTGCAGTAATCTAATCATGAGGTTACCTGTGAATATGTTCCATTAAACTCAACAAGGCTTACTTTTGAATAGGTATATATACTAGGATTGCACTGTTATGTCGATAATTCAAATGAATGGAACCTATGCAAGTTCATTGATTTGAACTCCAACTTACATGTTGATTTATTTTTTGTTGTATATGCATTATATTTCACTCTATACCAATAGTTCCAAATTCATATTCAAATGCACTTCTTCATGTTTTATGTCATATATACATAATTCATTCTCATATGAATTAATACAGAGCTACTCATATTTATTTCTCCATTCATAGTCACTAAAGTGAATTAGGTACTCCATGTACTGAAGTGGAAAATCCATCCTTTTATCACCCTGCAAATATAAAATGGTGGTACCCAGTGCAATCTATACATGTCTACTTAGAAGTAAGTTCTATTGAATGCAATGCTTACTTCCAGGTAAGTGGGTATAGCCTTGCAACCTAAAGGTAGTAAGGGATAACTTACTTGCATTCATCCAAACAGTTGCAGTAGCATAATACTTTTATAAGGACAAATTGAAAGTCTTTTTTTTAAAAAAAGGAGTTATGTATGTTACTGCTACTGTCTGGAATTTTTCTAATGGCTCAATACGGCTGTCTGAATTTTTGTGACTTTGAGTATGAATAAGATATATGAAAAAGTCATGACTTAACTTTCATAACCCTCCTAAACTGCAATAGTTTTATTGTACAGAATGCATCTGTTTCCTGTTTCACAAACAGCAATTTTGCATCCTCATCTTGCTTGCCACTTGTGAGTAGGCTATTGTAGCTGCAAACCCTAGTTCCATTTGTTGCATGAGTGTACATAGCTTCCAGATAAAATTCTGAACGCTTTGGTGTCTTTCTGGGTTTTTTTTTTTCAGATCCCCCTCATTGCTCCTGGGAGGTCATACCTCTCCAGATGAATTCACAGGTAAAGTACTGTTAGTGAGTGTCCTCTCAGAACACACATATGCCCGTGCTCAGAAATACATGTGTTTAAGGGACCTTTCAATGTTGGTTGTTCTTAGTCTAGGCAGATTTGTTCCAATGAGTACAAACACACACATGTCTTTCCCAAACAAGGAGGTTTTATTGAATCAAAGTGTACAAATGATCAAGAATGGGGAAAATAACTTGTAACAATAGTCAATCAATCAATCAATCAATCAACCTTTATTTACAGTCAATAGACCAAAGGCAAAACAAATATAACATACAGTCATGATGCTTGCAACTTAGCTGATATAAAAAGGGACTATAAATCTACAAATAAATACTATAAATAGTGAGTGTTAATATTAATCGTCCGCTAATGATCTGGTTCGAATAGCCAGATTCAGAAACTTAGCTACCTGTTCCGTTATTCGCTTATTTGTACCCTGGAGCAAAATACTTGTTAGGGCCTCAGAAGAACACCCTGGGAGGGACTGTGTAATTGGCCAAATTAAGTCTACCCTGGCCGATTGGTAAAACCTACAAAAAAATAAAACATGTATTATAGATTCAACCTCGGTGTCATTGCAGGGGCAGCATCTGTTGTGCCAAGGAATTCCCTTGTAGCGGCCCTCCAATACCCTAGACGGGAGAACATTAAACCTGGCTAGTGTAAAGGCCTTCCTATATTTGGGATTTGATAACCACCTTAGATATTGTGCTCCCTCTTTACTAAGGAGCACTGATATCCCCAATGACTGTGGTGAACAGGGGCCCCTTGCTGCCCCAATTAACTCCTGGGTGTCTATATCTGTTAATCTTTGCTTGATGATTGCTCTTGCCTTATCAAGTCCTACCACTAGCAGAGGGGGTGAAAGCCCTATGCTATGTAACAATAGTCATGATAAGGCACTTCTACAAATTAACAGTCCTAGGCATTTTAATCAATCAACTTATCTACGCATAGAATTTGAAATGTGGGGGAAATTGCTCCCCAAATACTTATTGTTGGAACCAAGGGCTGCTGTGCGTAGATAACTAGCCCATGGTCTGGGTTTTAATAGTTCTAAAAATAATTGCAAAAGTTGGGGCTAGGCAAATTAGGGGCCTAAAGCTAACTGGGAGAAGACAAGAAGAAAGAGGTCCAAGAAAGAGAGACTGCAAGATCAGGGAGGGAAAAACAGTTCACGGAGGGCAAGACAGAATACTACAAAGTAGGCTGACCATATGAAAAGAAGGACAGGGCTCATGTAACTTTAACAGTTGTAGAGACAAGGGAATTTCAGCCAGTGTCATTTGTATGCAATTACTTCCTGGTGTAATTCCCTCTTCATTGCAACAGTTAAAGTTGCAGGGGCCCTGCCTTCTTTTGTGTATGGTCACTCTAGTATAGTGTCTGCAACTTTAACTGTTGTGATGAAGAGGGAATTTCACCAGGAACTAATTGCATACAAATGACACTGGCTGAAATTCCCTTTTCTCTACAACTGTTAAAGTTACACGAGCCCTGACCTGGATTTTATCTGGTCAGCCTACTACAAAGGGAAGCGGTAAGCAGGTATTCCTTCCCATGTCCCAGGCCCAGCACATAATTACAGGTAGTAAAGGCTGTGAGCTTCTCCAAGCAGTCCCTGCCAATTGTGTGGACTGGTAAGCACAATTGTAGCTTCAAGATCTCAAGGCACTATGGTGAACTCACTGGGTGCACTCTCAGACCCCAAGTTACTGGTATTCTTCTGTAGGATTTCCATCCCTAGTAGGTTAATTAAGTGCTATGCTCCCCCACATCTACCTGCCCTTCCTCTCCTTTTAAAAAAATATTTTTATTTTAAATTATTTTTAGGCTGCTTTTAAGGATAGAACCCTTTGGAATTGTTGAGCAATTAATTTCATGCACACATATGGTGGGGTGGGAAGAAATGGCCCAAACAGAATTGTGCAGAAGAACATAAGAAGTGTCATGCTGGATCAGACCAAGGGTCCATCTAGTCTAGCATTCTGTTCACACAGTCGCCAACCAGCTGCATATTGGAAGCCCATAAACAGGATATGAGTGCAACAAAACCTTCCTGCCCATGTTCCCCAGTAATAGGAGAACATAGGCTTAGTGCCTCTGATACTGGAGGTAGCACAGTAAAGAATAGATGCCAGTGTTTCCTCTCTGCTAATTCCCTGAGTAGGGTGACCAGATTTTGGAACCCAAAATCCCGGTCCCCCCCGCCACCCAAAACAACCCCCCCACCAAGCCACCCCCCCAAAACAAACCCCCCAAGCCACCCCCCCACCCAAAACAACCCCCCCCCACCAAGCCACCCACCCCCAAAAAACATCAGCCCGGACCTACCGGGTTCTCTTCCGCTGCCGCCCCCGCCGGGTCCCCCGCCCCCTCCAGGTCCCCCGCCGCCGCCGCCGGGTCTTCCTCCACCGCCGCTGGGTCCCCCGCCGCTGGGCTCGTAAGGCCAGCGGCCGCGCGGAAGAGGCGGGGGAGGGCCAGATCCGGAAGTGACGTAATCGGCCCTCCCCGCCTCTTCCACACGGCCTCTGGCCTCGTCAGGGCTAGTCGCGATGGCGATGACCCCCGAGGAGTCCGGATGCCCGTGCGGAAGAGGCGGGGGAGGGCTGATTACGTCACTTCTGGATCCAGCCCTCTCCCGCCCCTTCCACGCGGCCTCTGGCCTCACGAGCCCGGCAGTGGCGGTGGAGGACCCGGCGGCGGCGGACCCGGCTGCCCCAGCAGGTAAGTGCCCCGTGCCCCGTGCCCCCGCCTCACGTTCCTTACCCGCAGGGGCGTCCGCTTCCCTCCGGTGCTCGAATCTACTGAGAAACATGCTTTGCGGCCTGTCTCTCAGTATCACGCCAGGTGATGACGTCATCACCCGGCGCGCTACTGAGGGACAGGCCACGAAGCCTGTTTCTCAGTAGATTCGAGCACTGGAGGGAAGCGGACGCCCCTGCGGGTAAGGAGTGTGAGGCGCAAGGGAGGGCACTTACCTGCTGGGGCGGCCGCTTCCCGGGCTCCTCCTCCGCCACCGGGTCTACCGCCGCTCCTTGCTTGCTGCTACCGCCGCATGACCCCCCACCACCCCGGTTTGCCCCCACCGCCCCCCGGTTGGGCCGGTTCGCCCCAGGTTTCCCGGTTAGGACCGGGAAACCCCGAGCCATCTGGTCACCCTATCCCTGAGCGTTTTAAGGACAACGGGTAAAACTCAACATAAACCCTACTTACATTAAAGCCACTGAAATGAATGAAACTTAGGAAAACTTAAGTCCCATTCATTTTAATTGCTCTACACTAAATAGGGCTTATTTTGGATGTTACCCACTTACTTTAGAAGAAATACTGGGATAGGAAGATGTTTAAATGCTGCATTTTATCGTATTGTATTTTTATTGCATTGTTCTTGCTTTTTACTAGTTATTTTTATTTTGTTAACTATCTAAAACACATTTTGTTATAGTGCAGCCTATATATAATGTAGATAGCTGATAGCAGGGTCACCCCCAAATGGCAGTGTTTTCTACATACTTGGGGAGGGGGCTCCTTATGTAAGCAGAAATGTATACATTTGAAAATGTAATTTTTAAAAAAAGTTTAAAAACCAGCCTCTGACCACAATGGTCTAACAAGAAGGGATGTTGCTGTGTCAAGTTGGGTGTGGGGAGAAAACTGGACGGGATGGAGAGAAAAGGGAATTTGCCTGCTCAAGTTTTTAACACAGAGGTGAGCAATATGGGACCTGCCTGCACCTCCCTGGCCTTTTTGCATTAACACAAACCTAATGGAGCATAAAAAGTGTTGAATACAAGCAAATGCAAACTGGTGGTAAAGAAACTCATTTGAAGGGAGCAGGGAAGGGAACTGGACTTTTGTGTGCAACTCAGTTTGTTAAACCAGAGAGGAAAAGCAACAAACTAAAGGTAATAATTTTAATGTATTTTGCCAATAAATTACACAGTGAACTGCATTTATTTTTGTATTGCCAGGATTCCTTTTCCTTTTTGAAAATTGGGGGGGGGGGGAGAGGGGGTATTTTTGGTAATTTGGAAGGCCCAAACTGGAATTGGGTGAAACGGGCCTTCTGAGGCCTGCTGAAGCCAGCTTTGGGGTCTTAGAAGGCTGGCACCATGGCGACCGCCCTCTAGCAACCCGGACCTGGCTTCAACAGGCCTCGGAAGGCCGAAACTGGAAATGCCCAAAACGAGCCTTTCCTGGGGGGCTAATTTTCCGGATTTGGGTCCCAAACAAAGGGTTTCCCCCCGGATTCAGATTTCTCCCCATTTTTCCAGACTTGTCCGGACAAAACTGGACCAATGGTCACCTTATTAAAATGGTTCTAAAGGACAGAAACATTTTCTTGGCTTGCAAAATAGTTTATTCACAAGAAGCCTGACACGTTTCAGCCTGTTTTTTTTCTGAGACCTTCTTCAAATGGTCAAAACACATCAGGCTTCTTGTAAATAAATCGTTTTGCATCCCGAGAACCTGCTGTGGATGCTTACTTCCTTCATTTCCCCCCCAAGGCATTAAGATGATATTTCTTTACTATAGCAGAGGATATAGGCCTTTATGCATTTGGTTTTGAAAGAAACATGGAGGATGAGAAGAATATTGGCACACACTTTCGGTGTGGTTGGGGAAAAGTCTGTCTCAGAACCTGTACTCAGTGTCCATGTCATCTTGTAATAATCACAGCCAATACAGCATTATGTCAACAGATGACTAAGAAGAAGAAGAAGAAGAAGGAAAATACACATGAAAAAGAAGGCAGCAACACGGGAAACAGGCCAAATAAAAAGTGGTAACCAAAATAAACCAGTCATGTCTCTGTAACAAACATGTAACCACAGTCAAGAAAAGGTTGGAAATGTGTTAAAATAAAGTATAATTAGCCATGTACTCTTTCCAGACCTTCATACTGTGGCAGCCTTATTTCCCAAGTCCCAGCTAGAAACAATTATATCCAATAATTTGTAAAGACTGAGAAAAAAACCCTCACGATTGAGTTAAAATTGAAAGGTAAATTGTTTGTTCTTAGGTGCTTTATCTCTTTGGAAGCAGTAAACGGAAATCTTCTGTGCCTAGAGTAAAGGTGATCAATTTATAAATTAGTAACCTTTCCAAATTAGCAACACCATTCAAATAATTATATGGAAAGAAAGGGGATAACAAATATTAAAAATGTAGCTGGCAAATAATTATGAATCCAAAATAATTGAAAAGGCCAGATTTACAGACCATTCTGCCAAGGTAGCGACAGGCTGCAGGTTGCCCACGGAGATAAATAGGTTTTTTTGGCATCTATTTATTATTAATTACATCTTTATACTGCCCATCAGCCAAAGATCTCTGGGCAGTGCACAATTAAAAACCATAAGAATAACAATATAAATTTAAACATTAAAAAGTTTTAAAAGGCAGTGTAAAATGAGCTACATCTACCCACATGTCCTTTTCAAGAGCTGCACACTTAGGGCAATGGCCATGCCTAACATTTCTGTACCTTGCTGTATTCTAGTCTTGATAATGTGGATCTGAGATAAGATGCATTACAGATGTATCAGATCAGGTCTGAACAACTGGAAAATAACTAGCGTTGGTATTTGGCTGAACAAACTTTAAATAAATAAAGTTGAAATATATCATGGCTGCTTGTTTAAATAAAAGACGCTGTTTCACGTTTATGAAAAATAAAAAAATAAATAAAATGGCTGCAAAATTTAAGTGTATCTCCTTGCCACTGAAGGCTTGCTTACTTTTTTAAATGATAGGTGAGAATTTTCAGGATTCTTGGGAAGTTATGACAATCTATATTAAATCCCAGAAACTAGAATTCACAGCATGGCAACTGCCATGCAGATTCCCAACCTTAGGGCCTTTTACTTCCTCAACCCACATTTCTGGAGCCCCAATGCAAAATTATATATTTACCAGTTAATGCCTAGATGACATATTGCCCCAGTCCACAAGAACATGCATTATGATTCCAAAGTTAAAATTACTCATACATGCCAGCTCAACAAGTTATTATATTGGTGGAAGTTTGTTTCTGCTCCTGTATTAATAAGACATCTCCGTGTTTCAATTTTCATAGTATTCTGGGGCCAAAAGCCACATTAATGCATCATCCCAGTAATGGTGAGTGAAAGCATTGACATAATTTAATGCTTTATTTCACTGCCTATACAAACTAAATTTTAATTAATTGGGACCCTCTTTAAGTAAAATAACGGCTGTATCCTATGCATGATTAGACAGGGGAAAAAGTCCTACAATTCTCAGCATGCCCCAGCCAGCATGGCTGATTGGAGGGATGCTAAGAGTTATAGGCTCCCCCCCCCCCCCATCTAAACATGCATAGGATTTGTTGGCCACCCATCTCCAGGTATTTCTTTTCATCCCTACCTCCCCACTCACACAACCTGTATATCTGCAAGATCAACTCCACTCAGTGATTCATTGACTGCAAATCTAAGGGATTTATTTTGCAAAACAAGTATAGTTTTGTTTGGGTTTATTGTGCATGAAAAAATCATATTCTTTTCATGACTAGCAGTGGCTTTTTCCATGAGACTGTTATTTTGGAATAGGTTGCAACTGCATGGGGTTGTAAAGCCTCTGCTTTATGCTGTGTTTGTCTGCAGCAGTTTTCAAAACGGACAGACACAAAACACATGCTGCTGAAGCTCCAATTCATATTTGGTACAGGCCATTTTGGACTGGGATTTTGCTTTCCAAAATCTGGGCAACCTAATTTTAAGGATATTTGCAACATGGTCTTATGTATGTTTACTTAGAAGTATGCCTGAGTACTGAGTTTGATGGGGTTTATGCCCGAGTTGGTGTTGCAGAAGAAAGGCTCTCAGTTTTAAGTCATAGGCTGTGTTCAGGCAACACATTAGTCAATGGTGGGTTGAGTAGCCAACTCACAGTTGGTTATTTTGCAGGTACTCCCCACACAATGGCCTGGTTCAGATGACATGATAATCAACAGGGCGGGGGGGGGGGAAATCATCAGTTGTGTTGCTTATTGTGTTGTGTGGAGGGCAGCACACAATGCACACACAACTGACAGTATGCTATTTGGGGCACTTAATCAATGGAGAAAAACAACGGGCTTGCACATTGTTTATCTCGAACTCTGTTGTTTAAAGTGTCGTGTGGAGGGAACCCCTCTCTCTCTCTCTCTGTGTACTATTCCGTTTGGTCATAGAGTTTGCCAGCTGGAGCAGCCAAAAAAAACCCAGCTGCTCCAATACAGCCAGCAGAATTTGCAGTGCATGCTGGGATATGGCTGGAGGACTGAGGAAGGTGGGAGGGAGGAGACGCAGCAGCCCAGAAGGATGCTGGGACTTTCAGCCATGCAACGGGGGAGGGGCAACATGTTGTGTGGCGGGTGCTGCCACGCCGCTGCCAAAATAATGCACGGTCAGTATGCTATTCCCCCCTCCGTTGCCTAAAGTGTCGTCTGAACTCAGCCAGAATGTTCCTACACAACTGTGGGTGGTTGGGGCTGGAGTTGAGTGGACTAATAGTCAACCCAGCATTTGACTGACACAGGTCTTACCCCTCTCCCTGCCCTTCCTCCTCCCTCTTTCTTTCCAGTGCTATCCCAGCAGCCATTGTGATTTCTGCTGGCTGGACTAGACTGGCAGCTGCCACTTTGGTCACTCTTGCCAGGGGACTCTGTAGCCAGCTGAAATAGTCCACTCAACCCTGCAAAATAGTCCACTGAGCCTGACGGACAACATGCTAACCAATGGTTGTGCAGATAGTCAACAGCGGGTTGTGTTTCTCAGTTTGTTATTTTGGCAAAATAGTCAACCGTGGGGTGGTTTTTGCCCGACAGATTTATTTATTTATTTATTACATTTGTATACCGCCCCATAGCCGAAGCTCTCTGGGTGGTTTACATAGGATTAAAACAATTAAAAACGATATACAAAAATTAAAACAGCAAAAACATACAACATACACACAATCTGTACATTTAAAACCACTACAACACCCTAAAAAGCTACAAAAAACAAAAACAAACCCAGGCTCCTCCGATATTGCCAAATGCCTGAGAGAAGAGGAAAGTTTTGACCTGGTGCCAAAAAGATAACAATGTTGGCGCCAGGCTGGCCTCGTCAGAGAGGTCGTTCCACAATTGGGAAGAGAAGTAGGTGGCCCTAAGTTGTTTGTGATCAGTTTTCCACAACCCCATAGCCACCTCTGCATATCATTATCATATTCTCCACCCTGTCCTCATGGTTTATTTGCTTTGGGAGAATGAGAATTTCACTTGTACTTTCTGCCTCCTTAGGGAGGATGTGGTGTTAAGGCTTGTGAGCCTTAACTCCCAATTTCCCTGCTTTTTGGTGCTTGGTTGGAAACTGTAGAGCCTTAACATTGTTTTTGTAAACTGTAGGTGTTTTGTTTAATGCATACTCCTTTAGACGCCAGGTGAAGACCTTTTTATTTTCCCAGTGTTTTAACAGTTCTTCAGTTTGATTTTTAACCTTGCTGTTTAAATTTGTATTTTAAACCCCTATCAATATCTGCATGGCTGCTCGGTTTTTACCTTGGCTGTGCTCTTATTCTGTAGTTTAAATTATGTTTCTATACCGTCGTTGTATTATATTTTGAATGGTTTTTATGGTTTAAATTTTTTTAAACTGCCCAGAGAGCTTTGGCTATCAGGCAGTATAGAAATGCAGTAAATAAATAAATAAACAAATAAGTCCAGGAGCCCTGCCACCGTTGGGCCAGCAGCACCAGGAGAATAGCCGCCAGCATTGCCAAACAGAAAATGAACGGGCACAAGGGCATCCACCAGCCTCCTCCTCACATGGAGGGTGTCCTCCTCTTCCTCCTCTGCAGCATCGCTCACCTCTGCCAGAAGGATGGCTTCCATGGCGCTTGATGGCATCCATTTCCATAAGCAATCTGTGTCTGGTGGGGAGGTAGAAGGACTGGAGAGGGATGGTGGGCGTGACGGGTGAGGGGCAGGCCACTAGCAAACAGGAGGTGGAGGCAGGGCCGGGGTGGGAGTAGCCAGAGCCACAGTGTGGGAAAAGGAGTCTCTCTGGAGAATGTTATGTCTGCTGCACACCTGCCCAAGAAGGGGGGGAGGAGGAAATGGGGAAGAGGAGGGGGAGGGGCGAAAGAGGGGCACTGCATGGAGAACCATGGGCAGTGATGATGGGGGGATGGGATAGGAGAGCCTGCTCAATCACTCTGCTGGGGCTATCTGAGGGATCAGGGGGAGTGACAGGCGGCAGCACTCCAGGCATCTCATGCAGTGCTCAGGAGCACTCATGGTGTTGTGCAGAGAGCACAGGCTGGTGAGCAGGCTGGTGAGCAAGGCCAGCCGACGCTCAATGGACTTCACTGTCATTTTGGGTGGAGGGGGGAAGAGAAGGGCGGAGGGGAGGGGAGCAAAAGCAGGTATCAGTGTAAGGGGCTCTTACCTGTCCACTACCCCCTTCCCACCCGTCCACACACAAACCCCGCCACCGCAGAAGTCTGTGGTGGTGGCGCTGGGCCCACAGCTGGCTGTGGACCCGTCCTGAATGAGAGGGTGCTGGCACCTCCAGGGACATAAGCTGCAATGAGGGGGAAAAGGATTTCTCATGGGACATCTCCCCCACGAGCAACATTGTTGAGGATCTAGTAGACCACTTTGGCCTTGAGTGTACAGCTGCGCTGGAGGAAAGCAGTTCCTATGGCAATGGCAGGAAATAGCCCCCCCAGCACAATATGTTTGTGAGGGAAGCGGTGCGGCAGCCAAACAACTTAGCACAGGGGACAGCCCAGAAAGGCGGGGAGAAGGGTCATGCTCGATAAGACCTGCATGCACAGCCTGCCCCAGCTGCCTTATGACCTGTACGCATCAAGTTTTGGCAGTTGATCTTGCTGCAGGACTCTGTAGGCTGCCAAAATAGCACACTCAATGGGTAAAATTAGTCGATGGAGCTGTCCAGATGACACATGAAGCAATGGTTGTTCGGATATTCAACAGAACAGCCCATTGTTTTTCTCCATTGCTTATTCTGGGAAAATAGTCAACTGTCAGTTGTGTGTTTCCCTCTAGGTGACACAATAAGCAACTCAACAGACATTTGACTAAACAACCATTGCTTATTGTGTCGTCTAAACCCAGCCACTGTGTTCTGGCTGCTGCCTGGAATTTTGACCACTCCTAACCCTCATTGGACTGAATCCTGTCTGCTGAACCATCTGCTTGCCAAATTGACTATTCTATTCCCTAGCTCTCTGTAGGTGCTTGCAAAGAGGCAGGACTCAGTCTAGAATAGGACTACAACCACAGTAAGCCATGGTGGCCTGCAGTGGTTGGCTGGTTTCGGACAACACTTTAGTCAATGGTGGGTTGAATAGGCAACTCACAGTTGGTTATTTTGTGGGTACTCCCCACACAACATATTCCTACACAACTGTGGGTGGTTGGGGCTGGCATTGAGTGGACTAATAGTCAGCTCAGCATTTAACTGACACAGCCCCCGCCCCTCTCCCCTCCCTCCCTTTGTCCTCCCGGTGCTATCCCAGCAGCCTGCGCAAGTTGCACCACTTGTAGCAGTGTGGCAGCCACCGCTTTGGTCGCTCTTGCCGCCTGACTCTATGGGCTTGTGTTTTAACCCATTCACCGCACGCCATTAACACACACCCCCTCCACACAACACTTTAAACAACTGGCTTCGAGCTAAACAACTTGCAAACCAGTTGTTTCTCTCCGTTGCTTATTTGGGTGGAATAGCATACCATCAGTAGTTTGTGAGCAGCGTGTTACCCTCCGCACAACACAATAAGCAACATAACTGATGGTTGATTCCCCCCCCCCCCATTGCTTAACGTATTGTCCGAAACCAGCCATTGTGTGAACCTGGACAGTATCTGATTCGTAGGGCATGAGCTCATATGATTGAGGAAAAAATACTGTAAATGTTCCTCTAGCTAGGTCTACTTGGTGATAGAACATTCCAAACAGCAGTTATATATTCCACTGGGATCCATTCATCTGTAAGGAGATATTCTTACTGTTTTTACTACCTTTTGGGTGAAGAAAGGGAGAAGCATCTCTTTCCCCTGTCTTTGCCCCCTTTCTGCTGCCAATGACTGCTTTCAGAAACTACTTTGTTACCCTAGAAGAAGCCGCTACTGGTGTTTTGTCACATGTGGTCATGAGACTGGCTTTAGAAATTTCATGGTATCTGCATGAGGAGTATTTTGATTAAATTTGGAAACAGAACTTAAAAGAAAACAGCACATATAAGATACAGGCTGCCATTGTTTGCATGATTAAGCTGCTGAGATTCCATTGAAGTTAATGGGATTTAAACTAGGGATGCTTATCGTATCGTTAAAATGTACGATAACGAAGCGATATGCTCTTTATCGTGCATGCGTTTAACGATAATGATACAATAGAAAAACCTCCGATAAATATCCGATCCGATAATTTTAAGCCCGATTATATCAGATTATTGGACTGCCATATAAATACACATGTCTAGCACATGTTGCTACACATACGTGCCAAATTTCAGATCAAGCCCTCCAACCCTCGATTTTATATGAATTTTTGAAAGATCGTGCAACTTTTGACCTGTCAGAACTTAAATGTTCTTTAATAAATTCATATAAAATTGAGGGTTGGAGGGATCGATCTCAAATTTCATACACATACTTAGGCATACCCCATAAGCATTGTGACCATGTTTCAAGCCTGTAACTTTGAAAATACAGAAGTTATAGGCATTTTTTCTTTTAAAAAATCAGCTCTATAGGGCACAATGAGGCTGCAAATTAAATATTAGAATTCCAATAATTCAAAGCAGACGTATTGTATATATCTAGACTCCAAAGCTCTTACCTAGTTCTGTAATTTTTTAAAACATGTAACAAATAGTGAAAAGGGATTAAGCTAATCCAGCCAGACGAATTGCCAAATGCATCTGACAAGATGTATTTGGTAAGGCTTGTTTTCTTGTTGCGTTATTGGGCAATATAAAATTGTGTGCTGTGTACAATAAAATACTGTTAACTCAGGGCTTCTAATGAAAGCACAACAGCAGATTAGTCACTGGGAGAATGTTGTCTTTATTGTGTGATGTGTGTGCTTAAAATGTCTTCTGTTACTCATACATTGTGGCATTTGCTGAAAGACAATTTTGTACACAGGCCTGTAGACTGAATCTAGCCTGGTTCACACTTTAGAGTACAGGGAGGAGGTTTACAGGATGGAATTGTCCTGCATACAAACAAATTCTCTCCACCGAGAAAACCAACATGTCAAGGAAAATAGCTCTAACCAACGCCTCTTTGCTAACATAATTTATGTGCAGGATTTTTTTTGTTTTGAATGGGGCAGCATTCAACCATGTGAGCCCCATGTACAATTTTAAGTGCTATAGCCCTGATAGTGGTTAACTACTTAAGTGGAAATAAGCCTTTAACAGATGAGAGTTTGCATAAAGCAGCCTTCCCCAAACTGACATCCCTGGTAAGATCTACATTATACCTTCTTTCATATGGATACAATATCCTGCATGTTTATATCTTGTAGCACACACAACATCTATTGTGGTATTTTGAATAATATGAAATATAAAAGTGGGAAATAACACTAGAAAAGCGGTATACGGAATGTGTAATGTGCCCCAACAGTTATCAGTGCAATACTGATAAAAAGCACTATATAGATCTAGCCCTGATGTGGTGGATGCAACTCTTAACCCCTCAACCAGGAATTCAGGACTGCCTGAAACTCCCCCCCATTTTTCTCACAATAATATTTTGTTTTGGAATAATATTATAGCTTAGACTGAGGAATAGTAACTTGCCCAAGGCCACCAAATGACCTTCATGGGTACATTGGGTTTTGATGAATGACAATCTCTCCAGAGTAACAGAGCTGAGACACTTACCTGAGTATTCACATACTGTTTGGCTGAGAGAATCAATTTTTCAAGAGGTTGTTACTGGACAGGAAATGAGAAAAAGGTGCCTGCCCTGGGTTTTCTGTTACATGGTAGTATTGTTGTAAAAATCTGTAATTTTCACCCCAAAACACGTCCATTTCCCCCAACACGCATCTTACACGCATCTTACACGTGTCTGCTAACACGCACACCCAAACCATCCACACACAGCACTCCAAATCCCCATTCCCCACTGCCTGTCCATTGTATCCATTTCTGCAAAAGTCAAGCTGCTTGCAAGAGATTCAGCAGTGCAAGAACTAGGAGCTTGTCAAAATCACCATTGCTCCTTCTTCTCCAGGTCAGACTCCATTATACACAGTCAGAAACATGAGCAGGCTTAATGTCTATACAATATAGGGCTTACATCTCTATGCCCTGAAATAATCAGGGTCTCCTGAGTCATCTCTGTTCTGTCTTGCAAGGCTTCATCATGTAATCCAAAGTAGGTTTCACATTTCTGGTTAGAGTTTGCAGTTAGGGCTAAATGCATGTTATTTTAAAGGCTTTAATCCTTTGCCTCCTGCTGTGACCCCAATCCAGACCAGGGATGAGCTCCTGCATTTATATTGCCAAAAATGATCCATTTGTTTTAATGGATTACTTTTTGCTAATGTAAAATGACAGGTACAGCATGTGTGTGTTCCGGATTGGAACTTCACGGGGGAGCAAAGCCCCTTCCCCCTGTGCTTATTTTAGAGTAAAAAGAAAAAAAATACGTAGCTACCAGCCATGTCATTAAAGTAATATGCAGTTAGCCCTTTTATACAGTAACTTGTGAATAATGATCTAAGATATGTAGTAAAGGATTATGGCTGAAGCACCCAAAATTTCCTTATTCCTGCAGCAGGTGCTATTGGCTGGAGATATCAGCTCTAAGAAAACCAGCCTGAGATAACAAACTCTGAGAGCTAGATGTGACACGAGAGACCTATGAATGGCTTGCCAACATTTTCCCCTCTGAATTAGGCTGACCAGATAAAATCCAGGTCAGGGCTCATGTAACTTTAACAGTTGTAGAGCAAAGGGAATTTCAGCCGGCGTCATTTGTATGCAATTAGTTCCTGGTGAAATTCCCTCTTCATCACAACAGTTAAAGTTGCAGGCATTATCTAGAGTGACCAGATACAAAAGAAGGCAGGGCCCCTGCAACTTTAACTGTTGTGGTGAAGAGGGAATTTCACCAGGAACTAATTGCATACAAATGACGCCGGCTGAAATTCCCTTTTCTCTACAACTGTTAAAGTTACATGAGCCCTGACCTCCTTTTCATATAGTCAGCCTAACACACACACACACACACAGTTGTGCTAGGGTAACCGGGAACTGCCACTTTCTCCTTTTGCGCTAGGAAGTGCTAGCATTGGTTTATGTTAATACCACATCATTAACATGAGCTGAGCACCACCATTGGCTCATTATGAACAAACAGTTGGTTGCTTCTACCAAATGAAAATGGAATGATAAGATTATGACCCTCGTCATATCTACTTGTAAGTAGATACCACCAAAATCCAGCTGCAAATGTCAATGAGCAGTATTATAACTCAGTACTCTTTTTGTAACTAAGGGGTAAATGCTGGTAAAAAAAGAAAATGAGAAATTGCTTAGAGCAATTGCAAACACAATCCAGCCAGAGTTAAGCACTTTTGCCTCATTTACCTGAACAGGAAAATTAAGCATGTGCTTCTGTTTTTCCCATTCAAATCAATGGAATTTACAAGGGCATAAAACTTTGGTTTGATCATGTCCACAGATAAGAAGTGTCTTTTCATGTTTGTTTAAACTGAAGAACACGGAATGAAATTTTTAAAGAGCAGCCAAGTTTTGCAAAAAGACAAAGCAAACCAAGTAAGCCCTGCCTTTATCCTCTTACAGCGCAAACTCAAGCATGTTTACTTCATATGTTTACCATTGAGTTCAATGGGATGTACATCTTGGGAAGTGTATTTAGGACTGCAGCTTAAATAACAAAGGGCCCAAACCTATGCGTGTTGAGACAGAAAAAAGTCCTACAGCTTCCAGCATGCCCCAGCCAACAATGCTGGCTAGGGAATGCTGGGAGTTGTAGGGCTTTTTCTGTTTAAACATGCATAGGATTGTATCCTACATAAAACATTGAACTACAGCAAATTAAAATACAAGAAGCCCCCATAAAGCTAAACATGCCAGCTTATTGATAGTGCCCACTTCTGGCATTCCAGTCTGCCAAGGCATTTAGTTAAGTGAATGCAGAAATGAGTAGTGAGTTAATATGTTCTACAGAGCAATCCAAAAGACTGCTGCCATGATTACCGCAGAGCATATGCAAACAATTATCAACGTTCAAGCCAACAAAAAAAAACTCTAACCCTCCATCAGCAATATCTGGAAGTAAAGGACTGATTCAATGCACAAATCGTCAAGCAAGCACCATGGGGTTAGTGTTAAAAAATCTTCCTTGGGGGAAGACTCAGCTATTTATTTTGGATGTATAGCACACCTAGCCCTGGTAGAAATGTGTGGAGCCAGAGGATGAAGAATGCGCCCTAATGGCCCTGCCCTTGGCTTCTTCGTGGTCAAAGTGTTGTTTGCAGAGAAGTCTAGAAGTAAGCAATGGAATGGACACATGGTTTATACCCTGCTCAAACTAGGTTTTGGTGGCCATGGATCTACAGGATATTGTTGCCATAGACCTTCATAAGTTTTTTACAATGCAACCTTATGCAAATTTACTCAAAAGTAAACCCTAATGTCTTCAATTGAGCTTTCACTCTAGTAAACTTGCTTAGGATTGCTCCTTCAGCATATGTGTGTGTATATACACAAAACTCTTTGGAAATAAAGCAAATTTGACCATCAGATATAGCACAAATTGGCACTTTTGCTAACCCCAGAGATGGTGGTGGTACAAGTTAATAAAGATGAGGTATTTGACTGGAATGCAGCTGACTCAAGAGTACCAGGCAGCAGAGCTGACACAACATCCTGGACCATTTCAGCTCCCAAAATGTTCAAGGGCTACAGAAAAAGCCTGCACTTATATATTAATCATTTAGTTCAAATGAACTGCCAAGATTTAACTTAACCAAAATAGCTGGTCTAAAATGTCACTGGTGCTGATATTTGCCAAGGTCATTCTTGACACTGGGCAAGCTGCTTTTTTATATTTATTTTATTTTATTTTATTGAGATGCAGGGCTAAATTATTAGCTGACACTGAACAAGCTGAACATTGCTGGAGGCAGTATACTTCTGTATTTCCATCAACAGTAGTGTTTAACCTAACATGTTTTAGGAAGCAATCCAACTCCTGTTGAAACTGACAAATTGATTTTGAAGGTGTAGGACTTTAGCCCTAGCTCAGTTTTAGCCTAAACTTCCACCCAATTCATTGACCCACAAATTACTTAAGGCACCCGCAAAGCTCTTCACTCCCTGCCCCCTTAAAAAAAAATTGTAATAAAAAATTGAAAAATGTCAGGACTCCAGGTTCTCTTCTTCCTATTCCTGAACCAGCTGTTGATCAGCTGTCCCGGGGACAGGAAGAGAAGACAAGACAAGGAAGTAGAAGAGAGTGAGATAGTGAGGCTAGAGTAGGAGAGAAAGGATAAGGCTAGGGTGAAGGAAGGGAGACAAATAGTGAAGAACTGGGTTAGAAGAGAGAATTGGCGAGGCTAGAGGCTGGGAGTGGAGAGAGAGAGAGAGCAAAGGGGGAAAGGTCTGTGTGGATGGAAGAAGACTGGGTGGACTAGGAACCAACTCTTCCCATTTCCCCCTCCTTCTTAGTCTCTAGCCTTGCTACTTCTCCGCCCTCCCCGCTGGCAACTCTTGACCAGCTAGGCCCCCACTTCCGGCATTATGTGACTATCCACATCCCTCATGGGAGCCATTTTGTGGTGGTGCCCATGGATCCAAAAAGGTTGGGGACCCCTGAGTTAAGGCAAGGATTGGCTCCATTGAGATCAATAGGGCTACACGACTTACAACTACAGCTTAATTGTGGGGTAGAGCGGGCTAAGTTACCATAACCAACTATCGTTTCTTTCAATCTATCAGTTTTTTAAAAATGGTCACAGAGGAATTCAAATATTTATGAACCTCACCATAGCTAATAACAAATGCAGTTCAAGCTGCTCCCAATGTAGCTAACATTCTGCCTTTAAGCATTATGTGGAAGCTAGGCTGACCATATGAAAAGGAGGACAGGGCTCATGTAATTTTAACAGTTGTAGAGAAAAGGGAATTTCAGCCAGTGTCATTTGTATGCAATTAGTTCCTGGTGAAATTCCCTCTTCATCACAACAGTTAAAAGTTGCAGGGGCCCTGCCTTCTTTTGTATATGGTCACTCTAGTATAGTGCCTGTACCGTTAACTGTTGTGATGAAGAGGGAATTTCATAGGCTGACCATATGAAAAGGAGGACAGGGCTCATGTAACTTTAACAGTTGTAGAGAAAAGGGAATTTCAGCCAGTGTCATTTGTATGCAATTAGTTCCTGGTGAAATTCTCTCTTCATCACAACAGTTAAGGTTGCAGGGGCCCTGCCTTCTTTTGTATCTGGTCACTCTAGTATAATGCCTGCAACTTTAACTGTTGTGATGAAGAGGGAATTTCACCAGGAACTAATTGCATACAAATGACACTGGCTGAAATTCCCTTTTCTCTACAACTGTTAAAGTTACATGAGCCCTGTCCTCCTTTTCATATGGTCAGCCTAAGTAAGCCCAATTGTAATTCATGAGGCTTCATTTCAAATGCAGGCCCAGTACTATTGTCTTCACTGTTCTGATTCATTTCATTGAGGCTAGCACAGGAAAGCCTGATTAGAGGTTTTCAGATCAGGGTGGAAAACAAAAGTGTAGGTAACTACTGCAGCTATATTTTTCTTTATTTTTATTTTTATTTATTTGCAATATTTATATACAGCTCCACATCCAAATATTTTGGAGCGATGAACAACAGATAGTTGCAGGCAGATCACAGGAAAATGCAGTGAGAGCTATGGGCTATATGTCTTGGCATGAGGTCCCTGCAACATGTCCTTAGAAAATCACAAATGCGATGAAAAGTAGGGACTGCCCCATTTGTCAGGCTTGGATTGGGATCTTTAAATGAAAACCCTCATGCTAGGACCCTGATCTGAACTGGAGACCCTGAGTCCAATCTAGAGTAGAATTTACCAAAGGCATAGCTGCCAGCTTTAAAGTATTGTCTGTCTTGGTCTTCGGTAGCCACAGAATGATCAGCATTGTATTGACTGTGAGGGCTTGACTTCTGCCAGGTTCAATCACAACATGTATACATATCTGACAATCAAAGGGTGAGTGTAATATAGTGTAATGTAATGTAGTGGTTAAGAGACCAAACCATAAATCAGGAAGTTGCTGGTTTAAATTTCATCTGGATTAGACCAAGGGATTAGTCCAGCATTTTGTTCACACTGTGGCCAACTAGCTGTTGACCAGGAACCCACGAGCAGGACATGAGTGCAACAGCACCATCGCTCTGCCTACTTTCTCTGCCTTGGTTCCTAAGCTTGCCAGAGACCCTTGAAGAGCCTGAGTGTGCCAAATTGAACCAGGACTGCTGGGTGTGCCATCTTGTGCTCTACAGCATATGGCAGGGCGTATCCTCCCTGTGGGGGATCCACTAAAATGATCCACACAAGCACTTATGGAATCTAATGAACTCCTGAGTGGTCTGAGCTGGTGGACCTGTTGAGGTCCCTATCTCTCTATGAAGTGGTAAGATGTGTCAGACCATCAACATCATAGCGCCTGGGTGCCCTCTCTGACACTGGGATTTGGGTGGCCCCCTGGTTCTAAGAGGGGCTCCAAGCAATGAAATAGGTGGGATGACAGCTAGAGAGCAAGTGGCATAAGTCTCACTGTGGAACTGGCCAAGCAAAAGTAGGAGGGTGTAATTGTGCCTACATGATGGCAGTGAGGGCAGCAAAGAACTATTCTGGATGGTCGGGGGGTTATGGATGGCATGTTGAAAGCCTTGGAAGCCTGCTGTGACAATTTTACAGGGCACTTCAGGGATCAAATTGCATGTCTTCATAAAGCTCTTAACGCTGCTTTTATGGCAAGTCTTGGTGAAGTGTTGAATGCACCATTTTATCCAGTTTCCTGGAATCCGTTCTACCTCTTGTGGCCTGAGGATGTTGATATGATGCTTGCAGTAGTACCAACCACAAAGGTTGACTAGGTTGGTCCAGGGAATGGTCAATACATAACTATGTGAGGGATTGGCACCCACTGCCCTTAAAGAGATGGTGATGTCTCTTTAAAGGTCATTAAAGAGATGGTGTAATACCTTTGAACTCTCAGCAATGGTATCCTCCTGGACTGGCTCTGTGGACCAGAAGTTGGGGCACTGTTTTACAGTGATTCCACTTCTGTCTGCAGGATAGGGTCCAGAGAGAGTAGCATTCAGTGGCTGTAACTCAGCACCTTGGCAATTATACTATTTTGTCACCAATATCTTTAACATATATCTTTAACATATATGAAGCCATTGGGTGCATTCATTTAAATGGATTAAATAGTACATAAGATCAAGTCTTACATATCTTTCAATGCCAATAATTAAAAGGTAACAAATCAAAGTAGGAAAACCCTTTTAGCATTACAGGGTTTTTGTAAGAAAGGATTAATGTATAAGAAGCAGTTCAAACAGGCAAAAGTGTTTTATAGATCCAATTTGCATGTAATGGTATATCGTGGGTTAATTAATTACCCATGTGGTCTTCACCTGCCTCCACTTTTAAACAGCAACTGGTTTGTAGGTTGTGACTGTGATGTGCAAACCTGCAACAACTCACTCCTGCTAGTGCACAGCAAATTAATCCACTTTTGATTTGCCATTACATGCAACCTGCAACAGGCTTTCAATTTGAGTTCAGTAAACACTTATTCCTATTTCCCTTTTCCTTTTGCCTGAGACCTTGAGTAGACCAGGCTGGGACCAGTACAAGGCATTGCATAAGATCAGTTCACCTTGGCCAGGCCCAAGCAAATACACCAATGTCAGCTACTGGTCTTCCTGTGGTCACTTCCAGCTCACAACAAGAGCTCTTGCAAAACATCTGATAAGGCCAGGCCAGGCCTCATTTCTAGGCCTCTTTGTGTAATGGGAAGAAATCCTTTTTAGTGAGATTATCACATGAAGGGAGAAGAACAAGATGCCAGATACAATGTCTCCCTCCCCCCATAGGATTCAGTTTAAAGCCCTCCTGATGAGGTTATTCATGCTGTGGCCGAACACATTCTTCCCAGCCCTTGTGAGGTGCAACCCGTCCCTTGCCAGCAGTCCATCTTCCAAGTAGCGTAGCCCATGGTCCAGAATTCAAATCCCTCACATCGGCACCACCTTATTAGCCAGTTGTTCATCTGGAGTATTTTTCTTTTTCTTTCTATTCCTCTTCCAAAGACTGGGAGAATGGATGAGAAAACTATCTGGGCCCCAAAGTTCTTGAGTTTCCTTCCCAGAGCTTCAAAGTCTGACACGATTTCTTCGTAGCTCCGCTTGGCAATATGATTTGTTCCCACATGGATGAGAAGAAAAGGATATGTGTCAGTGGGCTTGATGAGTTTTGGCAACCCTTCAGTCACATCTCTAATCTGTGCTACAGGGAGACAGCACACCTGGCAAGTCCATGGGTCTTCATGACATACTTGGGTTTCAATCTCACGCAGAAGGGAGTCTCCCACTCTTCTTCTTGGTCGACTGACCTTCTGCCTCTTGCTCACTCTTGCACGGGGTGTTGATCCATCTTATACCACTTTTCAGTCAAAATACACAGTGGCAAATGTATTTTGTTTGTGTTACCACGGAATGATTTGGCATTAATTTCAAGTACTTCATGAGAGCCACCACTATGGGAATCATCACTAGATGTTTGGCTTTGGAGCCACTTAATCACTCTTTCTATCTCCTTTGATAGGTGGCTAAGAACTCCTGTCAGCTACTACAATCGTAAGGAAGAGCCATTTGCAACATGAAGGGCAGGGAAGGGAGAAAATGTTGTCAATGGGGAGGAAAAGAGACTGAGCAGATGAAGCAGAAGCAAAGTAGATTCCCCAAGTGTAGAAAAGAGATATTGTCTTTGAAGGAAAACCATCCATGGAAGTTCATGCTCAGTTTGCCCAAAATGTTGCCTGGAATTGATGCAATCCTGACTAGCTTAATCAATGGAACAAATTGTGCTCCCAGTCACCCACACATATCATCCCAAGTAAATAAAGACTGTCCACTGTGAGTAAGAGAGGAGAATTTATCCTACTGTGTGAGAGTTTTATTGGCAGACAATCCTATTGGGCATGTCAAGTCAGGAGAACATCACAAGCATGCCTGGGGTGGTTTCTAGAATAAACAAGGAATCTAAAGGGGTGAGGAGAATGTTTTAAAGAGTGAGTCTGACCATCCGCCTGAAGAATTCCTAACCAAATGAAATGGGGGAGATTTGTGACTCCCATTAAGGACCGGGAAATACCACTAAAAGGTAGCTAAATATTTAAGTTAATCACTACCCATTAGCCAAGGTACAGGTGGTTGCTACTTTTAACCCCTATTGGCTCAGGAATATGACTGATCATATTTAAATCCCAGGAGAAATCCAAAGCAGACACCATACACTTCCTGAAACAGTGAGGTGAAAAAGCTGGTGTCTAAAAGTACACTCTTCTAATTATGGCTTTTGGTGCAGTGTAATGATGAATGCAAGACATTTCCTTTGGGAGAGGTGGCTCTAAATAGAGCAGGCTAAGCTACTGCCTTGATTGAGCAGTGTGGACACGAGCTGGTTGTGAATATATAAATATGACATTGACTTGAATAAAATAAGGCTGCAGTCCTAGAGACACTTACTTAAGACCACTGAGAAGACATGCAGAGGATTGTTTGGCATGTAGCTAATTTTACAATGTTTGTGAAATAATGCAGTAGTCAGCTCACTGATGTGACTTTTAAAAAAAGTAAAGATGAATTCTTGTGTGTTCAACCCATGTCTGAAGATAGGTGGAAAAAGTAATGTAAGAATTGAGTTATTATTAACAATCTCTATACTACTTTTCACTGTAGAAGGGCTTTCTCAATTCCAGTTTCATCAATTCATTATTCCCAATAAATCTCTGCAGGAGATTTAAGCATTTGCCAAAGCTCACCCGGTAAGCATAATTACTGGGCAGGGAGGGATTTCAATTTGTTTCTCCTATGGTTGAACCCAGCTTTTGTTCCATTGCATCAAATCCATCTCGCATGATTGTGCACTGATCAAAAAGTTGCAAGCACTGGACAAGTGCACTTTGCCCGTCCTTTGCCTTCCTCTCATGGGGAAGTTGAAAGATGTGCAAACCCAGCTTCCTGGATGAAGCACCAACTGGAAGAGCTCCAGCTGCACTTTGGCTAGAGATCGAACTATGTCAGGGGCTGGAGCCCCATCTCTGGTGTCACTGATAGGGCTGTACCACCTAGGTCGTTATCACATGGGCAGCTTTAAACACACCCACCTCGGCTTTGCTCCACTTCTTCAGCGCTGGGTTCGCATGAAGTCGTTCCCCTCCTGCTGCTCTCTCACCCTGAGGTCACAGGTTTTAGTTTCTGTTTCGATTTATCCCTCAATGGGCAAAGTCCGAAACAGGCAAAGTTCAATAGGCTAAGGTTATACCGACCACGTGTGATTCAAAAAGCTAGACTCGAATACGGAATGGAGGGGGAACCCGCAAAAGCAACCCGGGGGAAAAAAAAGTAGGTGTGATAAAGCCCTCAGAGTGAACCAGCCTGTGGGAGGATTGGGAGGGGCACAATCCAGCCCTCAGAGCCAATATGGTTCCCACCCTTGTTGTAAGGGTTACTACGAATAGTGTACAGTCCTCTAAAATGCTATATAAATGCTAAGTATTTTACCCATTTTGAATACGAGCAATATGAAATGGAATGGCAACTCCATTTTATTTATTTATTTATTTGCATTTATATCCTGCCATTTTCCCTCCAAGAACCGAAGGCGGCATAATCCTCCTCGTCTCCATTTTATCCTCACAACAGCAACCCTTTGAGGTTGGGCTGAGAGTCTGTGACTGGCCCAAAGTCATCCAGTGATGGTCTCTTTTTTCATTTGTGTGCCTTTCAAGCTTTTAAGAACATAAAAAGAGCCACACTGGATCAGACCAAAGTCCATCTTGTTGAGCATTCTGTTTACACAGTGGTGAACCAGCTGCCCACAGGAAATCTACAAGCAGGACATGAGTGCAACAGCACCCTACCACCCATGTTCCCCAGCAACTGGTGTACATGAGCATATTGTCTCTGATGCTGGAGATATCACATAGCCATCAGGACTAGTAGCCGCTGATAGCCTTCTCTTCCATGAATTCTAGTCTGAGATTACTGCCTCGGTTGTGTGCATTTTGTACTATTTGACTGTTCATGTGATCTTGTGCAGATGTTTAGTTTGCTGCTAGAATGGGCTAGGATCCAAATGTTCCCTTTCTCTGACAAAAGGAGTCTTTCTCTGACGGAAGGAGTCTTTCCATTGGAGGAAGACAACCTTTGGATCCAACTACCAGGGCTGGGCCATGGGCAGCAGTCTAAGGTAAGACAGGATCCAGGTACTGTGGGACAAGCTTTTAGTGAGGACTGAAGAACCAATCAGGAATGAAGAGCAAAACAAGAGGTAGGACCAAAGTTTAGCCAAGGATACAGGAACACACCAGAGCTCAAGGAGACTTTTTTGCCTGAACAGGGCTCATGTGAAACAGGAAGCATTAGAGTGGGAGTAGTTCGTCTGGGGTCTGAACGTACCTCACTGAGAAGCTGCCACTTGCAGTTCAATGATTCCCACATGGGAGAAGTCTACATGGGTCTGGCAGCTTCTGATACCAACCCAATAAGTAGCTAATTTGACCATGGCAGTGAAATAGCTTCTATTTCCCTCTCGACAAGTCATATATAGAAGTGAGGCGATACCATGTATATGAAAAGTGTTAAACTCATCTTTGGCGAACAGATGAAAATACCAACAGAAGCCAAGCAAAAGCACCCATTCTGTTGGAAATGCTATTTAAGAGTGGCATTGGAACTTAAAAGCTTTAGCAGTGTGTGTATGTGTGTGTGTTTGTGTTTTAGAATATAAATAAAATTGTGTTATTGTTGCTAAATATAGCTTCCAGGAAAGGCTTTCTGAGTCTCTCAAGCTACACACATGTATATATCAAGCCATTTCATATCAGAAATTTCTCTGAAAAGATGGTTTAGTATATTAGAAGAGAAGTGTGGAAAACTGAGACAAATCCAGATTCTTAGAGCTTGTCTACACTACTGCTTTAAAATGGTTTAAAACGGTTTATAACAGTTTTAAGAACTGTTGGGGCCCAGGACACTCTCCATATACAGTTTTCAAAACGTTTTCAAAGTGTTTTATCCTACGTGTGTAGATAGGCTCTTAGACAATACAAGTTCTGCAGCTGAATACTCCACAAGCTCTTTACCTTGATTGATTTTGATCCAATTCTAATATTTTTAAAACGTCCAAAAGCCAAATGCACAGAGCTTTCCATTCTATTTACTTTTTGGCTACAACTGGAAGAGTTTATAAATACACATATCTCTGTATTGCTAACCTCTCTGCTTTCTTTTGAGGTAACGATTTCTTTTCTCAACTTCTTTAGTTACCTTGAATGCCATTTTCCTGGTAAAAAAGGTGGGGTACAAACCAAATTAAATCAAATCACTACATAAACACATGTTTATGGGTGGAGCCTGATTGTCCATTAGCAAATTCTCTGGAACATCTTTTTTCAAGTGCTGTTCAGTGAGGGAGGTACCTGCATGAGCAGACTGTAACACCACCACTTCTTCTACAGCCATGATTTACATATTCCGTTATATCATCTGGTAGCCTTCCCATGTATTATAGAAAAATTGGGTATTTGATGTTTTTATTTAGGGTTCATAGATGCCATCAGCAAAACAGATGCCATCAGCAGCATAAGCAGCATTTCCTTCCATGGATACACTTTTTAATAGTGATGCATCTTCTTACTGAAGTGAACTTTCTCTGTCTACAAGCAGGGGCCAAGGATTCATTTTTTAAAAGAACATTTAATTTTGAATTAGAAAGTGCTGCACATATTTTCAGTTTATGATTATTTTACATGCCTATTTTTGCAGATATTTCAAATGAGTCCATCTTTGTCAAAAACAAGTGGAAATAATTTTATTAGAACAAATAAAATATTGTTTTTAATAATGTATTTGTTTTTATCTGTTTTAATGGTTTATCTATTTTATGATTTTTATATTTATATTTATTGTTGTTCCCTGCCTCGATCTGGATGAAGAGGCGGGCTAGAAATAAAATAAAATAAAATAAATAAATAAATATAACCCATTCACCAGGTTTATATGTCACTGCACTGACCTGGGGCAAATCAAAGTCACAGTGCTCTTACTTATAAAATGAGCATGAAAATGGGTTGTATTGAGGACAGTAACAGATAGTTTGTAAGTTGAATAGCACATTAGAAATGACATGATAGAAATCTGTTGTTCTTTTAATTGATTTTGTTGTTAGCCAAAGCAATGAATTATAAAAGCTTGGCTTGGGCAGCTGTTTTTTCAACAATCTTTTAAAACTAGGCTATTAAGTTATAAGGTTATTTATTATGGGAATGCAATGCCACAGGAGAAATATTTGTTTCTCTACTGGTTTGTGGCACAACCCAAGCATTCTACCCGATAAAGAATTCTGTGTAACTCAGCTAGACCATGAAAAGCTACTGTACATATTCCATTCTTATCCATTAGCAACAATGTGATAAGGATTCCCACGGAGGTGTTGACATTATGATGGTGTCAGCGGCAGTACACATATCAAGGACTATATTTGGTTCATACATAACATAGCAGATGAATTGGCACAAAAAATTAGGGACTTGTACAGCCTGGTGGATACTGTGTTTCACTGTATGTGACAACAACACATAGTTTCCAGTCACATTTATGCATATCTATAATGCAACATTAACTGACCAAACCAGTTAGTTTATTTGAGATTAGGAAAGTGGTACATATCTACGTCAAAATGTAATTTGCATGAACCATAGGTTCCAAGCTAAAATTATGTTACTGCTAGTAATCCTGCAGCGGCATTTTTTACAGTATTTATTTTTGAGGGTGAAATGTATTCTTATTATGTGCTCACAAAGGAAAAAGATCATAATTCTGCGAAAGGATCAAAACCGACTTTTCTTAATTTAGAAGTTTTAAAATTGGATGCAGAATAACATGAGATGGGCAGCCTGATCCTTCATCTGCTTACACAATCGATTTCAAAAGGGTATATTCCCAAATAGCATTGGAACCTCAGTCATGTTTTCTGACTTCAGAGCATGCATGACTGTTGGGAGGCTAATGTAATTGTGACAGTTTTTCATTTAACTTCCCTCTCATTTCATAACTATTCCTTGCCCTGCCCTGTCCCACCCAGCCAACTGCATGGTGCAATTTGATGAAGTGGACTCTAGTATACAAAAAGTATGACATCATAATGTATTAGCCTTTAAGATCAAACACAAATTAACCAAAAAAAAACACCAAATGAAAAAAAGAAGTTAAGGATGTTCATATAAATTGAAATTTAATACAAATAAAAATAAATTGTTAATATCTTTAAAGAGCACTCTTATACACATATGGATAAAATACTAAAATACAAACCGTGCTCATTAGATTCTGGCCATACGTGTTTTGATATATTAGTCTTCGTCAGGTTGTTGAGTATTAGGTTATTGAGTATTAGGTTGTTGAGTATTCAGATAAAGGTTTTCAAAAAAGGGGACTGACTTAAGAATTCCCAAAGTTAGGGATTTATATGTCACTCCCCACAATGGGGTAGGTATTGTGCACCAGACATTTTGATTTAGCCTCAACTCTCGTGCATAATAAGGTACGTCTGAGATTCTTTGTTCTTTTGATTTCTAAAAACTCTATTTTTTTATCAGTTACAAAATTCATGGTTAGTCAGTTCCTTTATTTAGGACCAACCAAATATGAACAAAAATTTGGAGAAGTTTTCAAGATCTCCAATTCTCTTTACCAGGCAAGGAGTTACAGAAACAGATTTGGAGGTGGGAAAAACAAATTTTGATTTTGGACTTTGGCATTTCCCTAATAGATGAGCCACCACTGTTGACATATCCATTGTTAAATTGTCAGAGCTTTTAAAAATGTTTTTATTATTATGATCCCAATATGCCAATCAATAAAAATAGCTTTATATGTGTTTCTCCCCAACCCCATTTAAATCCCAACCTTTCCTTCAACATAGTCCTAAAACTAATCAAGCTTGTATAAAAACTTCGCTGTAGTCTTCCGAACCTTTTATACCCAACCATATACATAACCATCCATACCTCCATATGCCCAGCAAAGGAGAAAAATGGGGGGTGGGGGTTTGAAAGAACCTGAGTGAGAGAGGAATATGGAAAAAGCCCTCAAGTGAGTCTTGAATAAATAAGCACGAGGGGGGGGGGGGGGAGGGAAGGTGACAGTGTACACCAAGCAGGATACAGCACTTTGAAAACATTTTGAAAACTGTCTACGGAGTGTGTCCTGGGCCCCAACAGTTGTCACTACTGTTATAAACCGTTTTAAAGCAGTAGTGTAGATCCTGCCACTGCAAGAACTATGCAGTCACAATCAAGCACATTTGAGTCTGCAATCCAATGCAAACGTCCTGGGATCCTCCTAGTGAACACTGTGGGACTTACTAGTAAGTAAACGTATACAGGAGTTGCATATCCCATGGATTTGAACGAGAAGTTAGAACATGCACTTCACTCTTTCTCCATTGGAACTTAACAATGCTGGACTGATCTACACCAAGCAGTATATGACACTTTGAATAGGCTGACTATATGAAAAGGAGGACAGGGCTCCTATAACTTTAACAGTTGTAGAGAAAAGGGAATTTCAGCAGGTGTCATTTGTATGCAGTTCGTATCTGGTGAAATTCCCTCTTCATTACAACAGTTAAAGCTGCAGGGGCCCTGCCTTCTTTTGTATATGGTCACTTTAACTGTTGTGATGAAGAGGGAATTTCACCAGGAACTAATTGCATACAAATGACACTGGCTGAAATTCCCTTTTCTCTACAACTGTTAAAGTTACAGGAGCCCTGCCCTCCTTTTCAGATGGTCAGCCTAACTTTGAAAACATTTCAAAAACTGTATAAGGAGGATCTACAGTACTGCTTTAAAATGGTTTAAAATGGTTTATAACACCAGTGACACCTGTTAGGGCCCAGGACACACTCCAGATACAGTTTTCAAAACATTTTCAAAGTGTGGTATCCTGCTTAGTGTAGATCGGTGTCCTGGGCCCCAACAGTTGTCACGACTGTTATAAACCGTTTTAAAGCAGTAGTGCTACTGCTTTAAAACAGGAGTGTGCTCTTCAGACCGCCAAAGAAGTGATGAGCTCGAGCTTCCTGAAAAGTTTTTCTTGCCATACCGAAGGGTTTCCCCCGCCTGCACCGGACTGGAAGGTCCCCCGAGGCTACGGATCTACACTGCTGTTTTAAAGTGCTTTAAAGCGCTTATAACAGCAGTGACAACTGTTTTTGGAGTGTGTCCTGAGTCCCAACAGTTGCCAGTACTGTTATAAAGCGCTTTAAAGCAGCAGTGTAGATCCTGCCCTAGTCTCCCCCGAGGGTTTCCTCTTTCCTTACAGAAAGCGAGGAGGAAGCCCCTGGTCTTGCTCTGGTTCGCACAGCCCCTAGGGGAAGGCGGTCCTCCTGTAAACGGCATCTTTTGTCTGCCGCGGAACGCAACCCCCCGTGACGTCACCGGCCTGCCCCGGCCAATCGGAGAGCCGCTGGCCCTCCCAAAAGGGGTGTCCCCGGCCAGCTCCTCCTCTTCCACGCAACTCTTCTCGGTTTGCATTGGCCTCCGGGTGGCAGTGGGGGGTCTGTAGCGCCAGGACCTCCATATAAGCCCCCTCGGCTCCGGCGATCGGCCCGTCTCGCAGGCTGCAAGGTTTGCGTGTGACAAGGAGGAGGCAAGGCAGAAGCAGCGCGGTAAGGGGGATCGGCGAGCCTCTTTGTGCGCACCCTCGGCCCCGCGAGCCGGCTTTGCCTCAAGCCCGGTGTCTTTTCCTCCCTGCAGCTTTCCAAGATGCTTTCCAGCAGCCCATCGAGGCTGCTGTTCCTCTTGCTGCTGACCCTTTGCTTGGCGGCAGGGGTCTGGGGCACGCCGCGCCGGACGGGAAAGACCAGGAGGCAAGCCCAGCAGCAGATCGTTCAGCCCTCCCTGCCAGCCGGCCAGAGTAAACGTGAGTAGGTTTGGGCAACAGTGGCTTGCAGGGGCGAGGGAGTGGGGATGCAGCGGGGAGCTCGGATCGTGGGCGCTCTGGCCAGAGCGAAGTCCAGACTTCTGCAAGAGAGACAAAAAAGTGCAAATGGCTGGATGGAGTTGGGCCAGATCTACACCAAGCAGACTAGGACACTTTGAAAACGGTTTGAAAACTGTCTCTGGAGTGTGCCCTGGGCCCCAATAGTTGTCACTACTGTTATAAACCGTTTTAAAGCAGTAATGTAGATCCTGCCTGACTCAGTTGAATTGCTACTATAGCCTTCTCTAATTTACACTATTGCTTTTAAATGGTTTATAACAGTTTTTAACCTGTTTAAAACTGTTATAAACCGTTTCAAAGCCGTAGTGTAGCAAAGCTCTAAGAAAGGGAACCCGCAGACTTTCGAATCGAAAGCCTGAAAGGTGAAAAACGTGGCAGAAGATCGTCAACCCATTTGAGCAAATTCTAATGTGTTGGGAGAGTTTTCAGACGTGTCTCGCTGTTAAAATACCTTTCTGCCTAAAATGTTTAAGCAGTGTCGAAGAACATCTTCAACTTGCCTAAATGTGTCTTCTTTAACTTTAGGCTGACCATATGAAAAGGAGGACAGGGCTCATGTAACTTTAACAGTTGTAGAGAAAAGGGAATTTCAGCAGGTGTCATTTGCATGCAGTTCGTATCTGGTGAAATTCCCTCTTCATTACAACTGTTAAAGGCCCCCTCCACAAGGATGCGCTTTTGCGCCCGGTTCGGGGATTATGCGCATTTTCGCGGAGGCGCATTTACGCCTAATCCCTCTGCACGGGAGGCGGCGAGAAGCGGCGAAGCGCATTAAAAGATGCCCAAAAAGCACTTTACAGGTAGTTAATGCGCATAATCGCTTGTTCACACAGCGAAAATGCGCTTTAACGGCCGGAGCAAAATAAAAGTCGCTATTTAACGCGCGTTCGAAAATGCGCATTATCGGGGAGATAACGCGCCTGTACGCCCGTTTTGCGCTCCGCTCGTGTGTAGGTAAAATTTATAATGAGCCTTCAAGGCTCATTAAACGTCTCGTGTGGAGGAGGCCAAAGTTGCAGGGGCCCTGCCTTCTTTTGTATCTGGTCACTCTAGTATAGTGCCTGCAACTTTAACTGTTGTAATGAAAAGGAGATGTCACCAGGGACTAATTGCATACAAATGACGCAGGCTGAAATTCCCTTTTCTCTGCAACTGTTAAAGTTACATGAGACCTGTCCTCCTTTTCATATGGTCAGCCTATTTAACTTGTTCTTCCGACATAGCCATAGAAGTTTTAATGGGAACCGGGGGCCGGGGGGGAGAATAAAGAAATGTTCAATTCTGGTGTTGTAAACTAGGTACATCCCTTATATTGTATGGAGCTGTGATCACCTATCATGATATTGCTTGTGACTGGGATATTCTGGAATAATGGATGTTTCCTTAGAAGAAGAAACATCTGGCAGCCCTATTGCTGTTTGGGCTGAGGTGTGAATTGATTTAGAAGTAGCCCAACTACTCTTCCTGTGTCCCCCCCCCCCAATGTTTTTGTGTAGCAAATTTGTTTTGTCGCTGTTTAACATATGGAGAGTTCTAAATACTTGTCCTGGTTTATTTGAAAGAGGAAAATTAATAACAAATGTAGATTTCTAAAGGGAGGTGAATCCCCTGGAAGATTTTTTTCTGCTCAAAGGAATGTGTGGAGACATTTGCTAGAGCACTTCTTGTTAATACCTTCCAAAGTGGGAGGAAAAACTTTAGGCTGGAGTTGAAAAGATGGTTCTGTTAAAGTGTGAAACATTGGGGAAGTTATAGGGTGAACTGATTTAACTGATGATTTAATCACTGGTGAGGGCGGGGCGATGGTGATACTTATTTATTACAGTTATATCTGCCATGGGGCCCAAGGTGGAATAGATAGGGTTTCCAGATAGTCTCCCATCCAGACCCAGACTGCTGAAGGCTGAAACCTTATTAGAGTGTAAATCTCATTGAATTCTGTGGGGTTTACCTCTAAAGATGGTAAAGCAATCCTACATAGAAGGAGGGGGAGGTCTGCTTTCCAAGCTCTGCCATCTTGCTCTGGCCAGCACTGGAGGAGGCAAAGACTTTTTTTTTCCTGAGTAGATCTTCGTCTTTGTTATTTCCCCTTCTGTTGAAATCAATGGAAGGGAAAATGCCTTTAGCGCTTCAGGCTGCCATGATCCAAGGACCTGTTGGAGAAATGAAGGGGTGTTAAATCCATTGGATATACGGCCGCCCCTGTCCTTCTGCCAGCAGAGACACCAGCAGAGATGCTCCTCTGCCTGCAGAACTTTCTGCAGATATACTGGGCGCCTCCTCACTGGACAGGCAGTTCTCCGCTGACAAAGCAGTGCTCTTAAGAACAAGGGCCTACTACAAAGCAACTCTCTTTCCACATCTGAACTGCAATCAGCCTGCTTTTGGCAAGGGTTAGGGTTACACCTTAATTTGTAGATTTAAATCAAGTCTTGCATTTGTAATGCATATATTTCCTGAACAACAGTGCATACGAATTGGTTGCTGTAACAGTCAAACCATATTGTGACTAAGGGTGCAATCCTATTCCTGTCTAGACAGAAAAATGTCCTATAACCTCATGCAAAGGGGCACTTCCTCAGCCAAATAGTATTTCTCCATGAAATGGAGAGTAACTGGCCATGCTGTTTGATTCATAGTCATAAAAAAATCATAGTTTGCCACAATAATAACTACAGAGTCAAGTGGGTTGGGTTTTTTCATTTTGAGTGGAAAAGCAGTGTGTTTGGTAGAAGGCCATGAATCAGGTTTTAAGAGAAAGATGTAGTAGACCATTATGTTTGTATTACATGCATATCCCATTTTATACCAAGTTATTTGAAAAAGTGACAGTAAGATAATAAACAATCTGTTTTAAATTTGTTTAAAGCTCTGATTTTTAATTTAAAATAAGACATCGCCAATTTTCATCCATCCTGGGAAAGTGGCAGGACTATGCACGTAAAACCAAAGTTGGAGAAAATGCTTGGAAGTGAACGTCAGTTCGCACTACTGCCTTGGCAAGGACAGGCCTTCCTAGGAGCCAGAGCCAGCGTTTCTTTCAGATCCTTTGGAGTCTTTCCACTGACTTGCATTAAACCTTGGATCAGGCCTCCCAGCTGAACAATCTTTTCCATCTGTTAACTTGTTGCTCCAGAATTTGAAACCTCCAGTGGTTCAATTCCTGTTCATTTAAAACATGGTGAAAAAGAGACGGAGAGGCTTGTTTTGAATTCAAGCCCAGTCCTGATTTTCATGCACCTTAAAACCTCCCTTTTCTCACTGGGGTTTCAGGATGCAAAAGGAATGCAGGGTCTGGAGCTAATGTATATTCCATGCATGCCTAAGCTAACAGCCCCTCCCTCCCTCCTCGCCTCCCCCCACCCCCTTCTCCTTGCTTGGAGAACTGCTGCTTGTGGTCTAGACAAGGGAATGTAATTCAACCCTCCTGTTTCTTTCTCAGAGGGATGCTATGACAATGGGCAGCACTATCAGATCAACCAGCAGTGGGAACGCATTTACCTGGGGAACACTCTGGTCTGTACCTGCTATGGGGGGAGCAGAGGGTTCAACTGCGAAAGCAAGCCTGAGGGTAAGTTTAAGATGTCTTTTTATTGGTTTCTGAGGAAACTGGGTTGGATATTTTACATACCCTGTTTCTTAAAGCTCAGAAAAAGCAGTGTACTCTTAGTTCACCTTTCCCTAACCTGATGCCCCCCCCCCCCCGGATGAGTTGGACTTTCCCAGCCAGCATTGGCCATGTATGGAGGGACACAAAAAGGACAGAAACAAGCTAGAAGGAACTTTAGGGAAAGTGGTGCAGTGTTAGGCTGACCATATGAAAAGGAGGATAGGGCTCATGTAACTTTAACAGTTGTAGAGAAAAGGGAATTTCAGCCAGTGTCATTTGTATGCAATTAGTTCCTGGTGAAATTCCCTCTTCATCACCACAGTTAAAGTTGCAGGGGCCCTGCCCTCTTTTGGATATGGTCACTCTAGTATAGTGCCTGCAACTTTAATTGTGGTGATGAAGAGGGGATTTCACCAGGTCCTAAATGCATACAAATGACGCCGGCTGAAATTCCCTTTTCTCTGTGACAGTTAAAGTTACATGAGCCCTGTACTCTTTTTCAAAAGAATATGTAATATATGGCAAAAGAGTCAAAGCTAACCAACTCAGGCATGCTTCTTTTGGAGAGAAGACTGGAATAGGGCGGGGCAGTGGCCAGCATATGATAGAAATGTTAATAAACCAATCAAGGAGGAGAATGTCTGCTGGAGCCACAGAAGGATGATGAGCAGATTAACAGTGTAAGCCCACATTTGTCTACTCAGAAGTAAGCCCCACTGAGTTCAATGGGGCCTACTCCCAGGTAAGTGTGTATAGGATTGCAGCCTAATAGTATAATCCTATACAGATCTACTCTGAAGTAAGCCAAAGCAAGTGGGTCTATGATTGCAGCGTAGATTGGATATCATTCATGACATCTTCCTAACTGTATGATTGATTGGGAAATAGAAAAGAAAAGTTGCACAAGGAAGTTATACATCAACACTTTTGCAATTTTTAAGAGAAACAGGACAGTACAAATAATGCATGTGAAGGAAGAATTCCTGCTGTTGCAAGATACCTAGCAAAAGTTACTTTTAAAGTATGACTAGATTTATTATTATTATTATTATTATATTACTATTAGTAATAAGTAGACATCTACCTTGCTTTTTAGTGTTAAAAACTTCATAAAGCTGATTACGATGTACTTTGAAATACAAACTTGAGCCTATCTACACAAGCAGGATAAAACACTTTGAAAATGTTTTGAAAACTGTATATGGAGTGTGTCCTGGGCTCCAACAGTTCTCAAAACCGTTATAAACCATTAGAAACTGTTTTAAACTGTTTTAAACTGTTTTAAAGCAGTAGTGTAGATAGGCTCCTAAATAAACCATAAAAACAATATTCAATGCATAAATAGTTAAAATCAGATAGGAACTGCTAATGAATCCTCTTTTAAAAGACAATGGTTAATTGGTTTTTTTTTAATCGGTACAATACAAGCCATGAACATCTTCCACTTTCCTCCCTATTCCTTTCTCTTCCAAGTCTCAAACCCTCTTTATAGAGTCCCACACTTTAGAAAGCTAGCACACTACACTAAAATTAACCAAATGCAGACTGGAATAAAGAAGTATTTTAAAATCTTCCTAAAGGGCAGCAAAGACCATATAATCCTCCTGGGGAAGATATTCTAAACTTGTTGGGGCAACCACAGAAAAAACCCTGTCCCTGGTCCTTGCCTAGTCACTGTTGGGCCAGAGAGTAAGGATGAAGAACCTAAAGCGCAGGCATGTTTGTGCAGGTGCGGGCTGTCCTTGAGGTGACCTGGTCTCTACGCATTTAGAAGCTAATCATAATACGATCCATTCGAAATTAAGGCCTGGCGCTTAATATTTGATTCAAATAAATACATGACCTTCAGCTGTCCTCACCCTTAGTTCTGTATTGCTTGGTCATATGCAGCTTTACTGTCTGCCCGTTTTCCCCATTTTCCTCCTTTCTCAAGACTCTTCCCTCTTCTTTTCAGCCCTTTATACAATTCCAGACTTTGTTTGCCTTGCCCTTCTCCCTGTTTCCCTTGGCATGCAATCTTTTCAGCCTCCCCACTTCTGGTTTCCTTTGCCATACTTCTGCTCTTCCTATCATCAGTGCTCTAGGAGCTGAGCAACTATACCAACATTGGCCAGAAATCCTCCTGCCCGCTTTTCACTGCCCGTAGGCATCATCACCATCACTACCTTAGCGCATCACAATATGACTGATGGGGGTGTTGAAAATCTGCAAACTGCATCTTCTACCCTGGTGACACACTCTTTCTTCCTCACTCAGCTGAAGAAACCTGCTTTGACAAGTACACTGGAGCGTCTTACCGAGTAGGGGAAACCTATGAGCGACCTAAGGACTCCATGATCTGGGACTGTACTTGCATTGGAGCTGGCCGGGGTAGAATTAGCTGCACTATTGCAAGTATGTACTGGAGATGTGCTTTACAGAGATGCTTAGATGATGTGCTCAATGGCAGCAGTTGATGCTTGTGCTTCATCACTTCCCGATTACACAAGTCAATGGTTTTTTTTGTCACTGAATGATGGCAACAGCATATAATGGTGCAGGACTATGAGGAATTTGTCAAGGGCAAAATTCACAGTTCAGCCAGGAACATGTGAGTCCTAAAGAGAAGCAACAAGATATCCTCTGTAAATAACATTTGTTTTACTCTCTACTAGAATATCTGAACATCCACCATTATTTATTGTTATTATTATAACTACTGTGTGAACAGAAGCAGTTGGCCTTTGTAATAACTTAGATTTTATACATAAAGGTGTATCTCAACTCAAAGTGAAGACTTCATTTATGAAAGAACCTTTGTTTGTAGGGGTTCACATGCTGCAGGAGGCAATGACTTCTTTCCACTGAAAGTTTAAAAGCATTTTTTCTCTTGAGTGATTACCTTTCATTTCCATGCAGTGGAATTTGAACTATAAACATCATTGTAAAGTAACAACAAGGGCAGATAAGTTTTACTGGCAATAATTGTGGTGGTCTCTACTACAAATGAAAGGCATGCAAGATTAATTGATGCCAACATAGGTTGTAAGCAAATGGCATTTTTGCAGTTACAGGAAAATACTCCATTTTGGCCATTAGACATAACATTGTATTAAGTTATGCTTATTCTCACTGCCCGTGATGGAAACTGCTCAGATTCTCTCTGTGGGAAGGGACCTTCTTGTAGGATCCTTTAGGGATTGGCTGCTTTAGATAGCCACTTACATCATGAAGACATATCTGTTCTTGAAGGCACCTGAATTGGATAAAAGAGTCTATGAGGTCACTGATCTGATGCTCTTTTACATGGAGAGCAGCCATAGTTCAGAGCCAGAGCATGTGCTTCTCATATAGATGGTCTCATATTCAATCTCTTGCTGTTAGGAGGAACTCAGGCAGCGGTGACAGGGAAAAACCTCCTTAAATCCTGTTGATGCCAGTCAGAATAAACAATTCTAGGCTTGATTAGCCAATAGCGTGACTTGGTATAAGGCAGCATCCTATCTTCAATTTCCACAGATCGCTGTCATGAAGGAGGTCAGTCCTACAAGATTGGTGATACCTGGCGCAGGCCTCATGAGACGGGTGGCTACATGTTAGAATGTGTGTGTCTTGGCAATGGAAAAGGCGAATGGACTTGCAAGCCGGTTGGTATGTATTGGTTTTGCTTGTAACTGAGAGATCAGAAATGCTGGGCAGTTCATTTTCAATTGATGGATTTCTTTATGATAATGGATTGGAGTAGACATTGGGCTTTTGATTCTTTGTGACATGGTTAGCTGGAGTCTCAATTATTATTTTTAATGCACACACATACATATTATTGCCTTTTTTTTTTTTTTGAAAGACTGATACTTTGAGTAGATTCTAATGTCCTTAACTATATGGAAGGAGTAGATGGCATAACAGTTAGGCCTAGTTCTCAAGCTGCATCTGGAATGTACCCCTTCAAACTACAGGTGTGGTTTTACATGACTGAATGCTCCTTCATACAAAAAACAAATCCCTTCACATTAAAAACAAACCAAAACCAAAAACTAGCATGACAGAGAATTCTAATTAGGCCTTCTTCCTGCCATCTAGTTTTCTTGTTCGGAGCAAGAACTTTTTGTATGAAGTCTTCAGTCATGCGATTGCCACACTTGTAGTCTGAAGTGGTACATTCCAGAAACAAGTTCATCACCTCAGTAAGAACTAGATCTAATAGTTGGAGTTTTATTAATTTTTTATTTACAATGTTGACTTGCCACCCTATAACATAATGTTCTCTGGGTGGCTTCCAATAAATACACATAAAATCAATTTAGATAGAGAATAGGAAGTAAGGCCATAAAATAAACAAGTAACAAAACTCACCGATTTTAAAACTGATTACATGTACCTAGCAGACTTCCACATGCCTTTTTTCACCCATCCCATTTATTAGTACATTTGCAAAGGAAATGATGGAAGCGATTCCTTCCCGCCCCACCCCACCATTAAGAAATCTCATTTCATCTTTCTTTAATGAAATTCTATAAATAAAGTAAGATTATCCTGTCTTTCAAAATTAATTTGCTATAGCTGAGCGGTGCTATGATAATGCTGCTGGGTCTTCCTATGTTGTTGGAGAGATCTGGGAGAAACCCTATCAAGGCTGGATGATGGTGGATTGCACTTGCTTAGGAGAAGGCAGTGGACGGATTACCTGCACCTCCAGAAGTAAGTATCATGGCAGAGAAATAGCTTGGCACATGCATGAATGATGCATTCTATTACTGTTCTTATCCCCAATATGAAGTATGGCAAAAAAAGCCTGCACTTCTATGCACACACTTACTTGGGAGTAAGCCATATTGAACATGCTGGGAAGTGCTTCTAAATGAATACGCAGAAGATTGTGCTACACCAACCCAATCCTGTGCATGCTTATTTGGGAGTGTGTCCTGTGGTTCCTATTCTGAAGTTAATGTGCATAGGATGGCAGCATAATTCTGAGGTGATGTCTTTTATCCTATTCCTGTGATAATTGCTCAGTTGTTGCTGCTGTTCTGTGATGCCTTCTTGCTGTACTACTTCTCTTGGTCGCGTCTCTCTGTTTGTCCTTCTTCATGCACTACATGCTGGGAGCAGGTGTCCCATATTCTCTAGCAACCACTCTAGGAATATGAAAAAGACCACATTTGATTGGGTCGTGACTAGCTTTTTTCTCTTTGAGAAGATGGAGATATATTTGTGAACTTCAGAAGGAACTGGATGCTGGCTCCCAGAGTCACTCAGAAACGTTGGCAGCTGATTCAGTGCAACTTTCCCCTACCTGGTGCCCTTCAAATTTGCTTGACTACAAATTCCATCATCCTTGGCCGTATGATAGGAGTTGTTGTCCAACATATTTGGATGGCACCAGGCAAACTGCTGCAAAGTGGTAGTGCTACATAAATTGGTTTTACTACCAAATGTAAATAAAGCATTTGCATAACAACAGTGGTAAAAGAGTTTATTGATTTGACTTCATTGGAATTTACTCTCAAGACACTGGCTTGGTTACCTGTGAACCAAATCCCCCCCCCCCCCCCCCAATTCTCTCCAGGTGGAATAGCATTCCTCCTGAACAATTTGGACAGGGCATAGGGAGCTGCTCTGGGGAGGAGAGGATGGGATACTTCCCCTTACAGAAAAAGCTTCCTTAAAAAAAAAAAGTAACCTAAAAGTGAGATCACAGACTAATTGTAAAACCTGTTTAATCTGACTTGGGAAACATCTGGCCTTTTAAACCTTTGGTAAATAGATTTTGTACTTTTGGAAAGTAGCAGAAATCATGTTCTTTAGTTTTTAATTTATATTGCTGCCTTGAGATTCCAAGTTGATGGCTATTTTTGTAACATACACAATTGTTTTATATAACCTAAACCCTCAAAGTAGGGTTGAAATTAAACTTTAAAGCCCCAAAAGGCAACATTTTGTTCATAATTTCACTCTGACGTGAAACTTATAGTGGAAAAATGCAGATTAGCATCAAATGAGAAAGACAGAGATACTCACAATGTTTTCAAGTGCTTGGGAAAAGACAGGATGAGAAGATTTGATACTGATAATGTGTTTTATCACATGGTTCAGAAGTCTATTGACAGATATTCCAATATTTTTTCTAAATGTTAATGAATTGTATCCTGTGAATCTAAAAAGAAAACTGGATGTAATACAACAAACGGCAGATTAATCATTAGCCATTCTTTATGATGTGGTTTTTTAAGAGTGCACAGGTTTTATAGTGTTGCCCCATAAATTATTCCAACAGCCCTGAGAAATACTTACTTAAACTTATTGTTCCCTGGGGAAATAATGATATAGGGTGGTAGTCCCTTGCTGATGGCATTTATTTACTCATAGGTGGATTGGGATTCGATTCCTGATCTATGTCCATCACCTTATTTGTGGACTATGACACGTCTCTACATTATTACAGAGTTGATCCATCACCCACAATGCCTTAGGCTGATTGAGGGGGGCATGCTTACTTAACACGGTCTCTTAGAAACCTTCCTGGATCCTGTGCATTCCTTTAGGTTCACCTCATGGAACTCCCCCACTCAGTTCTTCTATACTCTTTCTTCCACAGTTGAGAATCCCCTCTGACTAAGGCTGCAGTCCTAAGCACACTTACGAGGGAGTAAGACCTGCCAAGTTCAGTATCACGTACGTCTGAGTAAACATGCTTAGGATTACATTGTTAGAAAGTGAACGGTTCCGTTTAAGTTTTTCTGGCATTTTTACGAAGTGTGTGGTTGTTGTCACGTAAGGATGGAGATCTTTTAGCTAGTCAGAAGAAGAAACCACTAGGTTTTATTCCCATGCAAGCTGGTTCCGAGGTATGGATGTTTTGAAAAGTGTTTTCTCACCATGTTCACACACGCATACACACATACACACACACACACACACTCACTGTTTGAAGCCGCAGACCAGTTTCCTGGCAAACCCACATTATTCCATCAATCTGATCTCATGGCTTTCTCAAATATTTCCCACATGTTAGTTTTTGTGGGCAAAGTGCAACAGCTGAGTAATCATTTGGAGTGATTCAGAAGTCTCTTTCTATCAGAGCTTATGACAAGAGATGAGAGAAATTTCCAAAGTCCAACATCTCTAGGGGAGAGGACACTCCTTGCAACTTTATTTCTCAGTGTGGGTTTATTTCTCAGTCCGGTACAGGACAGGAAGAACTTTACTCAAGTTATTTCATTTTCAGGAAGGCTTTGTAAATGGTGTAGGGGATCTCAGGGGTTGCTTGTATGAAGAGGCACGGTGGGAGGTAATAATGTGTGCATGAGAAGGTCTTGGAGCTCCCTGCAAGATGGAGAGAGTAGAGGCCCATGAGCATTGTTTCAAATTTCAACTTTCTAGCTGCAGCATCTTGTACAGTAAGTGAAAGCACTTTGGATTGGTGATTGTACTTATGCCAAGTCAGGTGGATGTTTCCATTCAGTTGTTGCTGTGTCTATCCCACATAATATAATTTACAATATACTTTCTGCTATAATAGAAGAATGAGCTAATGACTGATCCTATGCATGTGTACTCTGAAATATATTCCACTGATTTCTGGAACCTAGTCCTAGGTATGTATGTATGACTGTAGCCTTGATCTAGTTGGTTCTTAATTTTTGATAGATGTTGTGATTATGCTGCCTCCAGACCTAAATAATCAATTCATCAATTGGCATGTATTCTAGAAGCCAATGGAGCCATTTTAATAGTCTTGTTCGTGTATGCTTGCTGTTGTTGGCGGCATTGCCCACATATCTGGAGGGAAGAATTTGTCTCCACAGTATTGTCCACGCTGCAGCAGGGTGTCGCAGCAGCTCATGTGCAACTGAGAGACTTGGAATTTAAATCCCATCTCCGCCATTGGACAATTGACTCATCTGACAGCTCTTATTCTCTATCTGAAAACTCAGAATAGCCATGTATCACACACACAGCTGCAGTGAAAGCAAGCAAAGATATGACATACCCCAAATGATGGAAAATAAATTCAGTTTGATTTTCAACAACTTAAATAGACCAATGGTACTTATTTCAACCAGACTGTATCAGTGGCTGTATGAAAGGTAAAGTATTTCTACCGGTCTGAGTAGATTGATGCATCTGAACTGCATGGGCTGCTGAAATGACAAGAGCCTGGTTCTCCCTGTTTTATGGTTCTTCCCTGCTTCCTCTGCAGACCGTTGCAATGATCAGGACACCAAGACTTCCTACAGAATTGGAGACACCTGGAGTAAGAAAGACAACAGAGGAAACCTGCTTCAGTGCCTCTGCACAGGGAACGGCAGAGGGGAATGGAAATGCGAGAGGCATTCATCTCTGCAAACCACAGGCTTAGGTAGGCGAGGCACCTGGATATGATCCATGAAATTGGGATGCGTTGCTTTGATGCTCCAGCTGGAGTGGTTTGTTGTCCTTTCCTCCCACCAGCCTCCTCCCCTGACTTGCCATAGAATTCCACCCTTGGAATTATGGAAGCTTAACTTTGGGTCTGAAGGGCCAGACCTGATTACTGCTCTGATTCACCGAAGGGTATTTGCTCTTGTCCGATTGGAATACGCTAGTTAGGGCAGGGGATGGAGGATCTCTTTCAGACTGAATTTAACTTCAGAGAAGCTCTTGGGGGCTGTATTCCAGTGGTGGGTGGGGTCAAGGGCTGGGGCCAAAATACCTCCCCAGATACCAGCATATTGTAGCTTAAAGTTCTTACTGCCAGTAACTAAGCCTAAGGAGAAGCATTTCTGGGCACCACACTTCAAGAAGGATGCAGACAATCTGGAGCGTGTTCAGAGGAGGGCAACGAGGATGATCAGGGGTTCTTCAATTACTTGAAAGGTTGTCACACAGAGGAGGGCCAGGATCTCTTCTCGATCAACCCAGAATGCAGGACACAGAATAATGGGCTCAAGTTACAGGAAGCCAGATTCCGGCTGGACATCAGGAAAACTTCCTGACTGTTAGAGCAATACAGCAACGGAACCAATGACCTAGGGAGGTGGTGGGCTCTCCCACACTAGAGGCATTCAAGAGGCAGCTAGACAGCCATCTGTCAGGGATGCTTTAAGGTAGATTCCTGCATTGAGCAGGGGGTTGGACTTGATGGCCTTATAAGCCCCGTCCAACTCTACTATTCTATGATTCTGTGATTCCATAGAAAAATGAACTTTAAGCCACAACATGCTGGTATTTTTGCCCCAACCATTTTGCCTTTGCCCCAACCATTTTGCCTTTGGCCCAGCCCCTTGTTGACCCCACCTACCTCTTGAACGCGGCCACTAAGAGCTTCCCTGAAATTAACCTCTTTCAGCCGGAGGGCTGAGTTTCAACACCCCTGCCGTAAGCAGTAATTGCAATGGGGCACGGAGGGCGGAGGAGAAACACTGGCATCTGAAACTAGCAGTAGATTTCCACTATTTGAAATGTAATTTGGTTAAGTGATATGTAATGTTTAGTCTATTGTTTGGCATATTTTGTTTTTGAAATATTTTTTGAATGTTATTTTCTCATTCTCAATCTTGCAAATTTCATTGATTCATTAAACAACTCTGAGAGGGGGTGATTAACATTTCTTTCAGCCCTAGTATTTCATGCTAACAGCCATTAGTATTTCATGTTAACTTCTGCAGAGTTTAACTGGTCTCATGTTTTCTGTTATAGGAACTGCATCTGCAACCATCACAGATGTACAAACAGCAATCTACAAACCTCAGCCCCAGCCTGCTCCATATGGGCACTGTGTTACCGACAATGGGATGGTGTATTCTCTGGATATGCAGTGGCTCAAGACACAAGGAAGCCAGAACATGCTTTGTACTTGTCTGGGCAATGGAGTCAGTTGCCAGGAAACAGGTAGGAGGCATTTGATCCTTGATGCATAAAAAATCCTCAGATAGGAAAGATATGATCATGGGCTAAACATACATGCGTACAAACATGCAACTTGATGGGCATAGAGTTGACTGAGGTAGGTCATCACAGATGGTTTTTCAAGACCATCAGGGAAATATACCAACAAATCACTTTTCATTTGTTCCGTTGCTGCTGCACATCTGCCACAGTGCAGTAGAACTGACCTGGCTAGCGTAAAGGAAATAGGGATGTCTAGATCGTGTAAACTCCATTCTGTGTGTTTTGCGGGCTGTCAGGTGCCTTTTGTTCCGTTGTACACCCATAGATGGAATTGGATTTTTTTTCCATTTCTGAATTTGCACAAGTGCACAATTGTGCAAATTCCCCTTCCCCAATGCACAAAGTAGCTTATGGGGGAAATGCACATTTTTGGCTAGGATTATTTATTTTTGCATATTTTTAGTGATGAAATCAATTCCCGAAGGTTAGGAATATTGGTCTGCTAGTTCACAGACTCTACTCAACAGGAGAAAAGCTGGTCCGCTGCAGAATCCTCAGGTCAAATTCATAAAAATCCAAACTCATTTAGTTCAGTTGCGGATTCCTACGACGTCCTCTGCAAGGAAAGTGTGCTAAGATAGATGGCCAATCTGGCCTCCATGAGGCTCACTGTATATCTAAAAGGCCACCTGAGACACTAATGTGGAATAGAATATCTAATGTGGCCAGATGTTAGAGGAGCCAAAAAGGTTCCCTGTGCAACCCTTCTGTAAAGCTGCTGCCTGTGCTACAGTAACTTCCTCCAGAGCAGAGTTTAACAGTAATGTGTGTGTGTGTGTGTGTGTGTGTGTGTGTGTGTGTATGTGTGTGTGTGTGTGTGTGTGTGTGTATATATATATATATATTACTGTTAAACTCTGATCTGGAGGAAGTTACTGTAGCTCATAGCTGTTGTGATAAGGAAAATGTTGTTTTGTATTTGTGATTAGATGACAGGATCTTGGTACAATGTTCTATTTTGTCTTTAAAGCGGTGACCCAAACCTACGGTGGCAATGCCAATGGGGAAGCCTGTGTCTTACCATTCACCTACGGTGGCAGGACTTTCTACTCATGTACCTCTGAAGGCCGAACTGATGGGACGCTGTGGTGCAGTACAACCTCAAACTTTGATCAGGAAAGGAGATATTCCTTCTGTACAGAGCAAAATGGTAAACTTTTCAAAATTAATGCCTATTTGGGGAGAAATACGGTGCAAGTTTTAGCAGGCTAGGAGAAACTCCTGACAATGGAGGCACAGAACTATTGCTTGTAATTTGTCATTGCTGTGTTGAACTCAGTAGCTGACACTTTTCTCATGTGTGGTGTGGTGGGGATGAACTGTGAGAAGTAAAAGATACCCAGAAGGCCTGGAAATGATGAAAGAAGTAGGTAGCCCCATCAGAGAGCCACTTCAGTGACATACAGTAGGTTCCAATCTAAGCTCATCCATAGCCTTACCAGATAGCCATGGGCAAGCTATTCAGTCCGCATGCTTGGTTCTCCTTTTACAAAATGTAAATAGCAGTAACACAAGATCATAGAATCATAGAATAGTAGAGTTGGAAGGTGCCTATAAGGCCATCGAGTCCAACCCCCTACTCAGTGCAGGGATCTCAATGCAGGAATCAGACCATGAGTACAGTAGGATATACATCTACCGGTGCAATCCTATGCATTTCTACTTAGAAGTAAGTGCCACTGAGTGTGGTGTAGTGGCTAAAGTGTTGGACTGGGAGTTGGGAGAGCTGGGTTCTAGTCCCCACTTGGCCATGGAAATCCACTGGGTGACTTTGGGCCAGTCACGGATTCTCAGCCCAACCTACCTCACAAAGTGGTTGTTGTGAGAATAAAATGGAGAGGAAGTTTATGTACACTGCTTTGGGTTCCTTGAAGGAAAAAAGGCAGGATATAAATGCAATAATTTTTTTAAAAAAATAATTACTCCTAGGCTAGTGTGTACAGGATTGCAGCCTCAGTGAGTCTCCTCCCCTATCTCCATTTTAAAGTTTCAAAATGTTGTTCCTTGGCTGCTTCTTGTTCCAAATTGGTGCAAAGCGCTGCGGAAACTGCACTTTCAAGGGCCCATTTTGCAATTGTTCCATAGGAAAGACATACATTGTTCATCAGGAATTGGAAAGCTAGGGCATTACTCTCCACTTTTGCTTCTGTGTTTCTTTACTGGGTAGGCTGACCATCTGAAAAGGAGGACAGGGCTCATGTAACTTTAACAGTTGTAGAGAAAAGGGAATTTCAGCCAGTGTCATTTGTATGCAATTAGCTCCTGGTGCAATTCCCTCTTCATCACAACAGTTAAAGTTGCAGGCACTATACTAGAGTGACCATATACAAAAGAAGGCAGGGCCCCTGCAACTTCAACTGTTGTGATGAAGTGGGAATTTCACCAGGAACTAATTGCATACAAATGACACTGGCTGAAATTCCCTTTTCTCTACAACTGTTAAAGTTACATGAGCCCTGTCCTCCTTTTCATATGGTCAGCCTATTACTGGGTCTCATCAGATGATCCTAGGAAATGCATATGGAAAAGTACTCCTAACTGAAATATAAATCTAGTGTGCCTCTTGTAGAGTTGTAGATGGGCGGTGGGAGGAATTACTTAGAAATTTTATCTGGTAGCCCAGATAAAACATCTTTATCCAGAGCACTTTTTGCTGAATGTGTCTGGCTGGGATTTTTTTCTTTCTTTTTAGTCCAGTAAGACCAATGTCCATATTAGGCCTGGGGGAAAGATGCCTCCTGAGTCTGATCAGTGCAATGTTCTGATGTCACTCTCTGCATCCTGAATCCCCAGCCAGGTTGCCATATATAGCAGCAATCAGAATCTACTTCTCAGAATGGGCTTGTGTGATCTTTCTTCCCAAAGAATTTTGCCTCTGTTGGAGATGGCAAGAGAGATTTGCATTGAAACAGGTGTGTGTGTGTGTGTGTAGCTAAGTGGTCTGAGAAGGATATTATTAGCTGTTGGCTAATAATATCTTACCAAAGCAGAAACTGCCCACCTGAATGATGTTAATGGTGGATGTCTTTTGAAAATCGATTTGCTCATTATATGAAAGGAACACACCCAGCAGAGCTCTAGTGGCTCAAATCAGGGATGCATGTGAATTTCACCGCAGATTTTGGAGTTCTAAATTATCTGATCTTGCTGTGCTGTAGTTTTTCACTTAGCTTCTGTTAAAGATACAGTTTCTTTTGCTTTTGGCCACCTCAGGTGAAAATCCAGGCCCCTTGCTTGTATGCTGCACCTGCTTTTATCCCACTTTGATCTTTTTAAAGAATATGCTTCCTTTAGCAACTGGGAGTGGCGTTGATTATAATGTTGCGATGTAAAGAGCCCCGTGAAGGAGGGAAAAGAAATCCTTTAAATAGAACCACATAAACACATGTCTCATTCTTTCTGACTATTTAAAACTATTAGGTTGTAATTAGGGATGTAAGTTAAGGACAAAGTCTAACAGAGCACTTCTGTTCTCAGGCAATCTGCCCAGCACCCCCCCCCCCCCTTGATTTTTTTTCATTGACTTCTATGGATTATAAGCATGTGGGTAAATTTGCCACTGCCCTGCCCTTCACTTACATTTGCCCTGTGTTGAAGAAGATGTACCACCAGTGAGCAAAGGGCTCCCCTTAAATGGGTCATGTGCAATGGGCCAGCATTGCCTCCAACCTGAAATAGACTGGTGTTCTGCTCTTTTTTAAAAAAGTGATCAAGAACAGGGACATTTGCTGCTCTGGTTTTGCAGTGGTCCAGCTGTCCTCTATCTGTTTTGCACCCATTCTCTATATCAGAGCAAAGATGGGTCTCTCTTCCCTATTGAAAATAGGATTGACAATAAGGAGCTGCATTTCTAGAACGTTAGAGAAAGAAAGTTAGAGGTGAAGAATGTCCGTTTGACTCAGAATTCTTGAATGAGCAGGATGGCTAAACTCAGAAACAGAGTTTGGTTTTCCACAGTTGCCAGTTTTTTTTTTTCATGCCTTTACCATACAGATGGAGGACTGCTTTTGTTTTTGCAAGTCATTATCTGTCTAGACTATATTTGTCTAGACTTTTCTAAAATTCTTTGCAACCTTATTTCACTGCTTCCTCACAACAACCCTATAGTTTAGGCTGTTGTGAAACTGTGGGTCAGTCTACATAGGCTCAAAGGGCTCCGTGTGGTGTACCCCAGAAAACCCCTGGGGATGCAGTAGTACAGAGAACAGAATGTACAACCTGCTCCATAATTATACCTTTCAGCAGTAATTCCTGCGAGCATGGCACATTTAAAAAGCGATGGTAAAAATCACTGCTGGATAACTAACACTTTATCTGGGCATGCAGGAAAAACAAACAGGAAGGCACCAATGTCAGGAAGGGGACGGGTGGAAACGTCCAGGTGTACCAGAAAAGGTTTATTTAGGCACAACGTGTTTTGAAATAAATCCTCCTTTGGGAATACTCCTGAATGACAGGTCTCAACCTGGTAAAAAATCATGGTTGCCATTTGTGTTTTGTGTTGCTTTAACTGGAGATGCACCAAGTCACATGTTATAGTTTCCATACAATTGTGGGCAAGTGCTTGGCTGTGGTAACTCCAGCTGTGTTGAGCGGAGGTGCTTTGTACTATGTATGTGAGTGAAGTTGCCCTGAGATAATAGAACTGTGCAGAGTAACATCGCTTAGCTAGGCTGACCATATGAAAAGGAGAACAGGGCTCATGTAACTTTAACAGTTGTAGAGAAAAGGGAATTTCAGCCAGTGTCATTTGTATGCAATTAGTTCCTGGTGAAATTCCCTCTTCATCACAACAGTTAAAGTTGCAAGCACTATACTAGAGTGACCATATACAAAAGAAGCTTTTGTAGCTTTAATAGGGATCCAGGCTCGTAGAGTCCCTTTCTTTGAATGTTTTTTGCTTTTCTGCAGTCTTAGTTCAGACACGTGGTGGTAACTCCAATGGCGCCCTGTGCTATTTTCCTTTCCTCTACAACAACCGGAATTACACTGATTGTACTTCTGAGGGGCGGAGAGATAACATGAAGTGGTGTGGAACCACCCCGAATTATGATGCTGATCAGAAGTTTGGATTTTGTCCCATGGCAGGTATGTGGAATATATCTTTAGGGAGAGTCACGTGCAAAGACATCTGGCCTGCTTGTTGCCCTTTAATTTGGGGGGGGGGATTATGAAGTGATATTTTGTTTGAATGAACATTAATTAAGACTCAACAGCTGTCTGTAAAGTTAGGTGCTGTCTATAAAGATTAACTTAAATCAAATTCAGTCAAGATTTCATTCAACTCCTTCAGGAATCCAACTTTTTCATAATTTAGATTTAGAGTGCAAGACTCAAAGTAGCTGCAAATCCAAACTGAATTTTCTTCCCGAAATAAATGGAAATTGACATTTGATATGCTTAGGAGAAAACAGCTGTTGATTACAACTTCAGCAAACACATCACTATCGAAGCTCTGGTGGAAAGTCAGAATGAATATTCATGGGAAATTGCCTTGTTATTTTGCTTAATGTAAAGCATGGCATAAATAAAAACAAGCCCCAAGAAATAAGCCTGTCTCTTTGTTGTTCCTTGAACAGCTCATGAGGAAATCTGCACTACCAATGAAGGTGTTATGTACCGTGTTGGAGACCAATGGGACAAGCAGCATGACATGGGCCATATGATGAGATGCACTTGTGTGGGAAATGGTCGTGGAGAGTGGACCTGCGTTGCTTATTCCCAGCTCAGAGGTATTTCATTTTGCTTCTATGGTCAATTTGACGTGACCAATTGTAGTTTGTATGGTGATAAGGATTGCCCTATAGATCAGTCAAGATGTGGTGTGGAGGCAAGCTAGTGTGTGGAGAAGGGAGTTATAGCAGACAATCTTCAAATATAATAACAGTCTTCTTATTGTGTAATTAGTAAAGGGGGACTATCCATTTGGCATTAAAAGGAAATGTCTCAGGCTCAACAATTATGCTGAGTGTCTCGACAAAAATCCAGGGGGACAGGTATGATGTGTAATGGCCAAGGCCTTTCATTTTCCGTGGAGCCCTACAGGTATAATTTCATGAGGAATGTAGGATCTGGTGGAAAATCTCAGGTCTTGAAAACCTCAGAGAATGATCTGAGGTAGAATCTCCCACAGAAATGTCTCAAACTCTTATTCACTGCCTGCGAATGTTGGATCTGTATGGTGTGTGTGTGTGGGGGGGGCAAGGAATGTAGTCATTGCTATTTTTGCAACAGTGGTGACTCTTCCAATCTGCGGTGACTGTGAAAATCACAGCAGCCGCATGCCCTGTCCTCACCTTCCCCATCCAAAGCTGGTGTGTCTGTGAGAAACCTAGCAGGCTATCAAGTCCATGGATGGCCACATGAGCATGTGAACCAAGCCTAAGATTTCCAGTGGACATGCAGCCACATTCTGATTGCTTTCCTACACCCATTTTCAAAACAAGAGTAGGAAACGGGACATTATAAACAATTTGAGCTCTCAGGTTCTCCCGGCTCTCCTCTCACGTGTGCGTTGCACTACACCTCCTCCCTTGGAATGGCAACTGACGTTGGCATCCAGGCCTGCTCTTCTCATTTTCCCCTGCTACCACCTCTGAACTTGACAACAACCCAGTAGAGGCCCAGTAGAATATGCTCCCTTTGAATGTCTGAGGTGGAATAAAATGTGCGTAGGAAGGAAATGTATGCTAATTTGTATAAACATAATCTAGGATGCTTTAGTGCAGGATCCTTTGTATCCTTTTGGTAAACTAGACAAGATCTCATTTGTTGGCTTCTAACAAACTGAAAAGCAAGTGTGGAGCATCACATGGCTACGTTGCTCTTCTTCAGTGACGTTTTAAAGGCGGCCTAGAATGAGATCCCTAATCTGCAGGAGAAATAGGCAAAACATGCTTTTGAAATGTCCTCGGAGTCTGGGTAGAGAAGTGCTTAGGCAGCATGAAAGGTAAATAAAACTTCAAAGGGGAAGAGTACAGGCATTTGATCACCCTACATCTTGCTTACGCCAGGAGTAGGGGATAGAGAAAAATCTCCAGGGCTGCTGCTGCTGAAACTGAATATAATTTATAGGGACAGGCAGCCTCCAAAGTTTCTCATGAACTTTATTTAGCTCAGTAACTGCTCAGCTCTGTGCAATCACACTGCCCAAGTTTAGGTTGCTTGACAGTGATCTCTCTTTGGGCTTGCCCACTATGCCACCGATGGGTTACTACTAGTATTACCACTAGAGCCAGCAATTCTTCAAGGTAGTTCAGAATTCAAGCCTATTTTATTGCCTCTAAGAGATCCAATAGTGATTCCATCTGTTGTAGAGGAATTGGTGTTAGAAGGATAGCACAACTTGTCCTGCTTCGGCTTTTCAGGGGAGAAAGGATTGATCAGAGCAGCCTTCCCCCGTGCGAGCGACCTTCAGATGTTTTGGGTGTCCAACACCCATCAGTTCCAGCCATCATGGCCAGTGGTGGGAAATGTAATCCAAAGCATCTGGAGGTCACTAAATTGAGGAAGGTTGGATTAGAGCATTTTTATGAACATTCAGTATCATCCAGAATGACTGGAACAGTCAATCTCAAATGTGCATGACAGAGGAATTGTTATTATCAAAAAGCAGTGTCTGGGGAATAAAACAAAACAGGGTCTGTCGGATTCACAAGAGTGCATGGCTTCCCCAGCCCTGCCTCCACCGTTCATCCATTGAGTGTGTGTGTGTGTGTGTGTGTGTTGGGGGGGAATCTTATGTGTACAGGCTTCCCATATGTGGAAGCCCTTAGGAAGTCTGTTCTGTGGAATAACCTGTTCGGTGTAATAGAATAACCTATACTGTGGTCCTGTGGGTGCCTATTCACTTAGACTTCCCATTTGCTGATGTCCATGCTCAACATGTGGATGTTTGGGGCATGTGTTGCCACAACTGCACAACATTGGGGGTGGACCTAGAAGTGCTGCCATAAAGTCCCCCCTCCCATGTGATTGGAAGGGGCTACTGGAACTAATACTCCATCGATCTGCTTGCTTTAAAGAAGAAACATTGTGGACCAAGAGAAGTCCACACCGGTTAACATTTTAAATGAATGAGGGTGTACTGAAGGAGATTGTATTGCTATAATTGCAAAGCCAAAGAAGGATACAAAGCAGAGGAATCCAGCATTCAAACAATCCCTGCCACCCACAGATCCAGCCAGTCCCTGCAATTCAGGGTGAAGGCTTGAATAGATGTGTCTACAGCTCTAGCTTGGATTTGTAGCATGCTAACTCTACTGTTTTGTCCCACGTTTGATCCCTAGCATCTCTAGATAGGGCTGGAAATATTCCATTCTGAGATCCTGGAGAGCCGCTGCCAGGCAGTTTTGACAATATTGAGCTAGATAGATCTGATTCAGTATAAGGCAATTTCCTATGTTCCAAGACATAAGAGAAAGCAAATTGGTCCAAAACATGATACTCTTCTTACTCAGTAGTGGTACTTTTCTTCTTGATTTTTTAATGAAAAAAGTGGAAGAAATAACATGATAATGAACTGACAACTAAATTAGGTTTTTTGGAGGATTTAGCATTTTATAGAATTTGTGCATCAAATAGATTTTATTTTTCTTAACAGGATCTCAGTGCCAGGAAAAATACAAGATTGAGTCATGGGGTATATTTTAACCTGATCCTATATAACTATTAAGTGGTTTTTGGTGTTAGTCATAGGTATTATTTCCAGTGGTGTCCATCTGCAAAGAGAAGAGAACTTCCATTCATGGAAGAGACTTGGATCTAGCAGAAATTGGCAGATTTTCAGTGGGAAGGGGATAATTGATGAAATCATCTCTCCTTCCATGAGCAGAAGCATCCTCTGAATCTATGTCCCTTCTGTGAATGGAGAAACACCATTGGATCCAACCCATCCTGCTTATGCGAAAATTGTCTAAGTCATAGTAGGCTCTCTTGGGGCAAAAAATGCCTGTCTACATGAAATTTCTGCCTCTTTGCTATACTTTGGAAACACCTGTGCAATTTGGTCTCACAAGAGTGGTCTCACAAGAGAACAACATGCTCTGTTGCGGCCAATATTTGTTCAAAGTAATTGATGGGACAAATATTACGTTTGTCTCTCAAACCAGACCAATGCATAGTCGATGGGATCACTCATGACGTAAACCAGACCTTCCATAAACGTCATGAAGAAGGACACATGCTGAACTGCACATGCTTTGGCGAAGGTCGGGGAAGATGGAAATGTGATCCTGTTGGTAAGTTCATTCCTCTCTCTCTCTCTCTCTCTGTATATGTGTGTGAATGAACAGCCTTTTGCTAAATCGTAGCAAGAATGATAATTCAGGGTAAATTAATGGAGCAATATAAGAAGTTAAAAATGGGGCCAGTCCTTCCTTTTCGGGTTGCCTCCTGCTGCAGTCAGAGACCAAATATTCCCTGTGTATATCATGTAAACAGTATATCCCACCTCTTCACAGTATTCAAATGCAGGTCTTACAAGCCCGTTATACACCCAGATCACCCAGCTGGCCCCTCTGAATCAGCGCTATTATCTTAACAGTGAAACATCCATATTTGGACAAGGTGTTCTAAAACTTTCAGATACCAGCCCATGAAATCAAATAAGCTTTTCTGCTCGTTTTTACTAATAGCAAATACAGACCTGATGTCTGAAAAATCCCTGCAGTAGTCAAAGTTGGACTCTTGTTGCTTCACCAGGGTCATCTAGGCACTATTTTAAAAGTTCATGATACGTCTAGGCTAGACACCATCACGAGGCTTTGACTGATCTTTATTTGCAATTATCATAACAGTGCCATTAGAGGCAATATTGTATCATTTCAAAGTTATTTTTCATAACTTGTGCCCATGAATTTCTTGGAGGAACAGGCTTTTCCAAAGCATCCCCTTTTAATTCAGGCTACCCAGGTATCGTCTCCTGGCTCTGGCTCATCAGGAACTGGAAACCTACTAGTCATCCAGTCAAGATCAAATCTGATTCCCAGTCCCACAGCTGATTCCCAGTCCCTTTCTTATGCTTTTCAGCCAGATCTGTGAACTGTAGGACGACCAAGCAGCTGCTCTTTCCCCATCTCTATTCTTGCTCCAAGCTTCTTGTAATCCCTAGGGGATCATACACACCTCACTTTGGGAGATACTAGTTACAGGAGAGTGAAAAAACAGTTTGAAACTTTTATCATGAAGTCTTCTGCTCTCTTGAACCAAATCAATCATTCAAGACAGCTCTCACAAATATTATCTTACCTGAGGTTAAGCCTGTTTTATTTGGCTGGCTTTTACTATACTTTGCTAGGACTAATGGAGAAGGGTTGAGTTGTATTTACAGCACTCCTGAACTTAGCCATAACCAAAGCTATTTCTTTCCAAGATTGAGCAGATTATTCTTTTTTATTAACTCCAAAGTCCCCAAATTCTGATTGAGTGATAAGACCTAGAAGTTTGATCTCAGATTACTTAATCCCTAGAAAACTTCAATATGTTTTTCCTGGCAATAGTTCAGAAAGTACTAGCAGTTAAATAACTTCTTTATTTAAAATATGTCAGCAAAGCTTACCCAACTGTGTTCTACAGAGGTTCAGTTAATGCCAGTCTGTGGCAAATGGCTCATGCTTGCTTGCTTGAAAATGAGCCGGGAAGTTTTGTAAAATGCAGTGTTTTCATTTTGCCATCTATTTTGTTCCAAAATATCAGTTAGTTTCCAGCTAAATGAAACTAACTATATTACACTAAGGTGAATTTAAAGTGAGATTATCAAAGGTAATGCAATTACTCCTGAATTTCAGAATCTAGTTTGTTTTCTTGAAAATCTGCTGCTTTGGTCTAGACTGAAAATACAGAGCCCATGAATATGAGAATTCAAAGACCTTAAGAATGGAATGGCATGATTTTGCACCATTGAAATGAGAGTTTTGCTACTAATTAATGTCAGCAAAAGCAGAAATTAGTTTTAAAATAAGCAATTTTAGCCATTGATTGAAGTACAGATAGAAGTTTGCCAGCAGGACTTGGCTGGAAGAAAAAATTACACATATTTTTATGCTTTGTGAGGAGGGTAGGGGTGTATTTATGAAGTTTCCATTTTCCACCATGGAGAGAATTAGGGGCTTGAACTGTAACATGTGTAATTTATACTTTAATGTAAATCAGAATTATGCGTGTTGATTAGGTCAGAGAGACCTATGTTGAAGTCTGTTCTGTAAACTTATGTGATAAAGCTGCTACGATTAAGTCTTACTCCTCTGCTGCTTTTGCATAAGAACAGGGGTACATCATGCTTTTTTCCTCCCTAGACTAGAGAATCACATTAAATGAAGTCATGCAGGGCTATCTCAGTGTTCTCACCTCTCTGATCTCTCAAATGGATGTAGCTATATTATCTGTTGTGGACTGGGAAAGTGAAAAACAGGCTCTTTCTGTCTTACATTTGTGAGAACAAACAAGGCATATGTCTTGAGCAGAATCCCCCAACCTGGTGCCCTCCAGATGTTTTGGACTTCAACTCCCATCAACTTCAGCTAGCATGGCTAATGATCAAGAATGCTGGGAGTTGTAGTCCAAAACATCTGGAGGGCATCAGTTTGGGGATGACTGGTCTAGGGTATTGCTCCTTGTCAAAGGGAGTCAGTGGCTTCCTGTTCTTCCTCAGTGTAAATCTTCCCCAATGGTGGTTTTCACATGACAGCCATGACAAAAAGTGACTATTGCCTTCATGCCCACCTTGTGGGCTCCTAGAAGCGTTTTGTTGGCCACTGTTGGAACTGGATGCTGGATAAGATGAAACCCTTGGTCTGATCCAGCAAGGCTCCTTTTATATTTTGTGTGTGTGTTCTGGTCAAGATGAATTGTGAAAGCGTGAGTTAATTCCCAGTATCATAATATTCTAAAAACCCTGGTTTCTCCTAAATATAATCAATGCTTATGGTATTCACTTGCATGTGTAAATTGAAGGCTTGAAAAAAATTCAGTTTCGTTCCCTCCTCCCCGCTTTCCATGTAAGCAAAACATTCACAGATCCTACTTGACAGATGTTATGGTTTATAAATCAGCAACAACAGGATATATTCTTCTTTTAAAGCAGGGGTGGGAATCTCTTTAATTCAGGGGATGGGGAACAGATTTCTGAATTTAAATATGCCACATCAAATCATGCATCTACATAACTTTATCTTCATACATTTTCTCTCTTGTCTTCTCCATTCAGAGTTGATCAAGAGGTTCAGAAAAAGCAGTTGATACTGACAAGGAAGGGTTCTAGGTGGGAGGTTCAAGGTGTTTACTGAACTCCTGCCTGCTGCTCTGACAAATAAAAAATGGAAATAAAGCTCTCAAATTACCTCTCCCTCTCATAATATTATTATTATTAATAATAATAATAATAATTTATTTATTTATTTATTACCCACCTCTCCCTCAGGACTGAGGCGGGGAACAACATTGATACAAATGACATAAAATACATAAAACTGATTAAAACATATAAAATGAATACATTATTAAAATACAGATAAAACTCTTAAAATTCAACTGGGTAGGCCTGCTGGAAGAGATTGTTTTTTATGGCTTTCTTAAAGTCAAAAAGACTATTAAGTTGATGAATCTCCTCCGGCAGGCTATTCCACAGCCTGGGAGTGGCAGAAGAGAAGGTCCTCTGGGTAACAGTTGTCAGCCTGGTTTTGGCAGATTGTAGCAAATTCTTCCCAGAGGACCTAAGTGTGCGGGGCGGATTGTATGGGAGAAGGCAATCCCGCAGGTAACCTGGACCCAAACCATGTGGGGCTTTAAAGGTAATGACCAACACTTTGTACTTCGCCCGGAAACTAATTGACAGCCAGTGGAGTGATCTTAAAGCTGGTGTAATATGGTCACTCCAGGTGTACTTTGTGTCTCCTTCATAGTATACATGTTCAAGGAAATTCTGCCCAGAAATCAAACTAGGACTTAGTTCCATAAAAGAAATTGGCCTTTTATATGATTGAGAGAAGCTTGCACATGCTCAAACATTAATATGTGCAACCAACACTGAGAACAATGCTTCTCTGGGGATTTTATAGTGCTCCCAGCAGCCATTTCTCCTGACTTCAGTCCCAAAGAAAGGCATTGGCTTCTCTGGCCTTAAGAATTAAGGGCAGTGAGAGCTCTGAACACCTTTGTGATCGGAGTCTGCAGAAAAGGGGAACGTAGTAAAACTCATCTGCTTGGCTGCTGCTGATTAGAGGTTGTCCAGCAGCGCCGTTTCTTTTTGTGTTGCCTGCCAAAATAGCAGTAGGGACTAACCTATGGATTCTCTCAAGTGAAGTTCTTCCCTCTCCATCACACACTTAGAGCTGCAGGAGCCCTGCCCTCTTTTGTATCTGGTCACTCTAGCATAGCTCTTGCAGCTCTAACTGTGTGATGAAGAGGGAATTTCACCAGGTGCTGCCTGCACATAAGTGGCACCTGCTGAAATTCCCTTTTCTATACAACTGTTAAAGATACAGGAGCCCTGTCCTCCTTTCCATGTGGTCAGCCTACAACTATCTCCTGTTCTGTTCCCCCTTTTTCTAATTCCCCAACAGCTTTGCTCTTCTGCTTTCCTTCCCTTCTCTAAATCAATTCTCAGCTCTTCTCCACCTGTGTTCCGTAGACTCATTTCATCCCCCAGTACTCAGTTTCCAAAACAAGAGGTCACCATTCAGGCTGACAATCACACACATCAAATTGGATGTCCTCCTTCCCTAGCCTCAGATGTTGGTCGTGTTTACTACTACTATTACTACTAATATTTATTTATAAACCGCCTCTCCCTCCGGATCGAGGCAGGGAACAACAACAAATATAAAATACAAAAACCACAAAATAGTTGAAATATTAAAAACAAATAAAAAACAATACATCATTAAAAACATCTTAAAATTCAACTGGATAGGCCTGCCAGAAGAGAGCAGTCTTCATGACTCTCTTAAATTCATGAAGACTGCTAATTTGTCTAATCTCCTCCGGCAGACCATTCCACAGTCTGGGACCGGTAGGAGAGTAACTCTGGGTAACACTCGTCAGCCTAGTTCTGGGTGATTCGAGTAAGTTCTTCCCAGAGGACCTGAGTGTGCGGGGTGGATTATACGGGAGAAGGCGATCCCGCAGGTAACCTGGACCCAAACCATGTAGGGCTTTAAAGTTAATAACCAACACTTTATACTTCACCCAGAAACTGATTGGCAGCCAATGAAGCGATTGTAAAACTGGTGTAATGTGGTCACCCCTAGATGTACCGGTGACCAACCTGGCTGCCATATTTTGAACAAGTTGAAGTTTCCGGACTAGGCACAAAGGTAGCCCTATGTACAGTGCATTGCAGAAGTCAAGCCTCGAAGTTACCAGCATGTGTACTACCGTCTTAAGATCTTCCAACTCTAGGAAGGGGCGCAGCTGGTGTATCAGCCGAAGCTGATAGTAGGCACTCCTGGCCGTCGCGTCTATCTGAGCTGTCGTTTGGAGCGATGGATCCAGGAGTACCCCCAAGCTGCGAACACAGTCTTTCAGGGGGGATGTAAGCCTATCCAGAACTGGTTGACACACCTCCAAACCCAGGTTGGGGCCTTTGACAGCGAGCACCTCCGTCTTGTCTGGATTCAGCTTCAGTTTGTTTTTCCTCATCCAGCCCATCACCGCCTCCAAGCATTCATTCAGAGGAGACACGCTATCCTTAGCTGATGATGTTGTCTAAGGCATAGAGAAATATATTTGGGTGTCATCAGTGTATTGATAGCACCCCGCCCCATGCCTCTGGATGATCTCTCCCAGCAGTTTCATGTAAATGTTAAACAGCATTGGGGATAGGATGGCACCTTGTGGTACACCACATAGCAACTCCTCCTTTGAAGAGCAGCTATCCCCAAGTATCACCATCTGGAACCTGCCCGAGAGATAGGATCGGAACCACTGAAGCACAGTACCCCCAATTCCCAATCCCCCCAGGCGTTCCAGAAGGATACCATGGTCGATGGTATCGAAAGCCGCTGAGAGGTCCAGGAGTACCAACAGGGACACACTCCCCCTGTCAATAATCAGGCGTAGATCATCTACTAAAGCGACCAAAGCGGTCTCAACTCCGTAAGGTGGTACTTGGTGGTAAGGGAAGTATTTTGTGCATTTCTCCAGGGATACATTTTGATGTATTCACATTTACAAAAATGAATCCCATTTGATGATAAATAAATCTCCTCTGACTTAAAACTATGACACAGGTGTCCCTTTTGACAGTGCGTCAGACAGCTACCTGTTTGTCTGGCCTTGGCTAAATCCTTTTTTCTCAGTTTTTAGTTCCCATCTGCATAATGGAATTAACAGAAAGTCATGGAATGGTTGGGTTTGAAGGCTTCTCTGCCAGAGACTTACTATCTGGGTGTAAACAAGTCACTTTCATGTAAACTCTGTTAAGACGGAAAGGGTGCAATACAGTTTGAGCACACGTAGGATAGGATAGGAGGGAAGGAGGAGATGGTGTGAGAACAGGAGAGCTGGCCTGCAGCTTGAGCATTTGGGGAAGCATTCACTTCCGGAGAAAGGGTGAGGAGAATGCTTGTTTGCATTCCCCCCCCCCCCCAATAAAAATAAACAAAGTCATCCCTGCACATAAAAAAAAAACTTGGCTTCTTTTAGCTGGGCAGCATTCTGGATTCAGGGAGCATTTAAACAGGGGAGCATTTAACCACTGAGGCTTCTGCGTTCAGCCTGACGCGGCACAGATCTAATAGCATTGTATTGCACGATTACTGGATCTGTAGTCCAGCTCTTAAACATGCATGTACACAGACTTTCCATTCTATGTAGGCAACAGTGAAACAAAGCAGGGCATGATTCCTTCCTCTCCTCACCTAGAGTCAGGCTGCAGTGGCACAGATGTGCAACCCTGTACCAGCTTCCCAAGTGAAATGTGGGTTCTGGTGGACTGCACCCCAACAGAAGTGCCCTTTCAGAAGCCTTTGAGTCCAGTTGTGTAGCTGTGAGCCCTTCTCATTACCATGCTAATTGGCGGCGGCGGGGCAGGGGGGGCTGTAAGCGGGAGCCCTCTAAAGCCAAGGTCATGATGCCCCACTTTAAAAACACAAAACCATCTCAGGTTATGATCAAGTCAAAAGTAGGTTGGGGTCAAATCCATTCAGGAATTTCAAGGGGTTACATGGAAATGTGGAGAGGGGCTTGTGTAGTCTGTAAGCTTGAGGAATCCCATGCTTGAAATGACCTTGAAATAACCACACCCTTTCCTCCTCTTTTCCTGTGTGTAGACCAGTGCCAAGATTCAGAGAGCCAGACCTTTTACCAGATTGGGGATTCGTGGGAGAAGCACGTTCATGGTGTCAGATATCAGTGCTACTGTTATGGACGTGGTATTGGAGAATGGCACTGCCAGCCTTTGAGTACCTACCCAGGTAAGAATCCTTTCAAATTTTTTTTTATCCAGCACGTATCTGGTGAGCAGGTGTGCTTGTTTTCTGTGATTCTGTGTGTGCAGTATTACGTACAGACCTGTGTCTCTGGCACAGAATCCTGTTTCCTGAGAATCTTATCACTTGTAAGTGTACATTTGGACAGTCTTAATCACATTTTAATCTGAGAGAGAGAGAAGGAGAGAGAAACTTAAAGGCAAACACACACATCCAATGAGAGCCCTTGCACGAATCAACTTACATGCAGTTTACATTGTTTTCACCTAATTGTGCTTTTGGGTTCCAAAATCTTGGCCATTGTGCTGTCTTTTCACATCAGTGTTAGCTTTATCAATTTCCAGGGCAATTCTCAAGCTATACCTGCACACACCTTACTTTCTTTTAGTTTTCCACTCTGAGTGGTGGTGATGGTTATTCTCGTTGTTGTTATTATGGATCACTTTTAGAGGTGCTAACCCCTTTTCCCTGGCAGAGTTCCTGTGCTTTTGAAAGCTTCATGGAAAGGGAAAATTTAGCTGGAGCTCCTTTGGCATGGAGAGTTAATGATGGATAAAACTTCACCTGCTGAATTTCTCCTTCCATGCAACAGTGAAAGTCTCAGGAGTTCTGCTACAGGGGAAGAAAGGCTGACTGTTCTACTGACTACACTGCCACTACTTCGCTTAGATAAATGTGCTGCAAACTATGTTTAATAGACACCTAAAGTATCGTTGAACATTCAGATCATGGTTCTGTACATTTGGACATGCTTTGCAGAAACCCCATGAAAATATTCTGTATTCGCTTAAGAATTTGGTTCGCTGGAGATTAATTTTGTTCTTGCAGTTACCATTTAAATAAGGCTTTTGAGTGTTCAAAATACTGCACATAATTTTTTTTATATAATTGATACAAAAGTCCTGTAAAGAAGACTAGTATTGCTCTCATATTCCAGAGAAGAACTTGAGCCGGTGAGAAAAGTGATTTCCCTAAGGCCACCTAATGAGGTGATAGCCACTGCGGAATTCAAACCAGGGCTTCCTAATTCATAGCCACACTGATATTCTACCTTTCGGTCTGTTTCATTAGCTGACACATATTTTGATTGCAGATCTTGAACCTAGAACTCTTGCTATTGACCTTGTTGGTATATAGTACCTGACGTGATCCGATCTCTAAAGAAAAATGTTTGAGCTGTACTGATGATTGAGTTCCAGGAACTCTCCATACACAATCGATATGTCCGCGTTTGTTGTACTTCAGTCTGTGGCACATACATTGATAGGGAAACTATGGGTTAACCTTTGTGTGTGGAAACTGCATTTGCAGGTGTTGTTTTTAGTTTTCAGGCTTCATATATAAGTATACCTTTAATGTCTCTAAGTAAGTAGATCATAGCATATTGGTTCCACTAAATAAATGAGTTAGGAGTAAGTGGGGTTATTGCTTCAGGATAACAACTCTGAAATAGCCACTCTGAAATAACAAATGTTTTCTTGGTTAGTGGACAGTGGGTGACCATTGTTTCTTACAACCTTTTGCTGATGTTAATAAGGCAGGATTTGAGGTTAAATTCAACTTTGCCTGAAGATCTGTGTGTTTTCATCATCTGTTCACTGAGAAAAAAGTTGAGAATTTGATAAACTATAAATCCTGATTATTCTCAATCTCATGTATCCAATGTCTCAAATTATTTTTGCTTCCAGGAACAGTGGAAATATCAGGTGGTAGATTTTTAGAGACTATTTGCTCTTGACATGTCTTGCCCCAGAGTACACATCTTGCGTCAACTCAAAATGGCAATTTGGTGGTTTTCCAGTTTGGCTTTTAAATTTCTATTAGTGGTTTCAGTGCTATTGTTTTACTGCTTTAATGTGGTTTTATTCTTGATTTTTATGTTCCTATGCTATTCTTGTGTTGTTTCATTTGTTGTACACTGACTTGGTAACTTTCTGGAAAGGCACTATAAAAATATAATATACTAGAGTGACCAGATACAAAAGAGGGCAGGGTTTCTGCAGCTTTAACTGTTACGATGAAGAGAGATTTTCACAAGGTGCTGCCTGAATACAAATGACACCTGCTGAAATTCCCTTTTCCAGACACCTGTTAAAGGTATAGGAGCCCTGTCCTTCTTTCCATATGGTCACACTAATACTGAGGACAACTAACAACATTATTATTGTACTTCACTGTTCCTACATGGTTCAATACAAACTCATAGGATGCATAAGAATAATCTAATGGAAAATGGTTCTTGGTGGGACATTGGTGAGCCGGATTTGTCCCTTTCCATGACTACTCTGAGCTAACAGCTTTTCAGTGGAAGCAGCAGTGCTGGAAAATGAAGGACTGGCTTTATTAAACTAGTTGTTCTTGGAATTAAGGTAAACATTAGCATATTTGTCCTTGGTGGATAGGTTCATAGTTCAGTAGAGAAGCACACTGATAACCCTGGAGAGTTGGCAAGGGTATAGCGCTGAAACACGCTGAGATTCTTTGTGTCTGTAGGCAGTTTTTTTTTTAACCTTAGGATAACAACTCTGGAGTAGGAACTTGGAAATAGTAAATGCTATTTTGGGATGGTTCACCTACAGCAGGGAGACTCAGCAGTTGGTTTGTGAGTTGGAATTTCCCCTCGATCCTCTGTAATGAGTTCCGCTGCTCTAAAGTATAATATTAGTCTGAGAATATTAGCACATTCTAGTTGAAGAGAAATAGTGGAAGCCAAACTCTCAGGTTCCTTTGGTTAGCTTTTGAAACTTGTTGAGCCCTTGTGACTCTTATCCGGCTGTTCAAACAAACATCTCATGGAGTTATGTGAACTATGTGTACCTTCATAGTGATAGCCAACCTCTCTTAGATACAAGACTGATGGTAAATATGTAAGTAAATCAAACAACTGAGTTCCTGAGTCTGTCTTTGGGAGTTGGGCTACCTTTGAAATGGTCTCAGTTTGGGGAGAGGCTTTGTGTTTATGAAAGCTTTTTAAGGTTTCCACAGGTATGTATGTCATATAGTTATCCAAACAAGTTTGCAAAAGGAAACTTTTTAAAAAAGGAAGAATTTAATAGCTGAAATAACAGAGGTTTCCACAGAGTCAGACAGTTGTTTGCTGATGTGCTGTGGGAATGTTAGCCTTGCTCGGAAAGCATGATAGGCTCATTCAATAGCTAGATTGAATGAGCGTTTAACTGGAAATTTTATGCAGATGTTTAAGAAAATGAAGATCAAAAAGGGTATTGCATCAATAAACCTAAAAACAAGTGTTGCTAGTTTAGTCATTTTTGACTGCCGATGGGTGACCTCAGCCAGTCAGTAAGGGCCAAACTGCACGTTATATTAATTGCATAACTAGCAGCTCAATCAGGGTTTTCAACAAAATTAATAGTAAGCTTGGGGGGATTTTAATTTGGGCTGCAACATTGAAGGTTTAACCCTTCTCTCAGCTGCAGTCCTGACAAAAATCCTACCCTGTGCAACAACCAGTATTAGAAAAAATGAATAGCAAATGAAGCATAAATGAAGTCCTAAGTAAACTAATGGGGAAAATTTATATTTTAGGTTCCACTGGCCCAGTCCAGGTGATTATCACAGATGTTCCGATTCATCCTGATTCTCACCCTGTCCAGTGGGTTGCACCTGATTCCTCTCACATTGCCAGTTACGTACTCCGATGGAGACAAGTGAGTAGTTTCGTCTTTCATAGAGCAATTTTCCCCAGCCTGAGAATTCAAAAGACCTTTGCAAAACTGTTGCACATTTGTAACCACATTCCATCATGGTAATACAAAGGAAATTATTTATATTTTAAGCATAGATTCATGTTAGTACTTGACTGTGCATGCTAATCCACAGTGGGATTTTACATACCCTGTAAGTGTACCAGAATTGGCGGTCTGAAGCATGATTTCTATGGGAGGGCTCTGAACAGTAATAAAATGTTCTCAAGGGGCAGTTGAACAAAACTTATAAACAGCAGTGGACCAGTCACAATCCATACATTTAGAATAACAAGCCCAAGCCAGCCCAGCTGGAACACAAACAAATGGCTAGTATCGTCTTCATCTGCCACCCTGTCCCTGCTGGATTTCTCCCCACCCCCCCAGGACAGCTGGTATTGAATGGCCCCATGTCACTGGAGGAAGGGACAGTCCAACCTGAACAGGAGCAGGAATCTGGTACAGTCTTCGCCTGCCGAAGTTCCTAGTGAAAGATATATGCAGACTTCTTCCGTTGGAGTATTCCTGTCCTGATACCCACTGTGTGTGTTTTTTTCCCTTTAGAAAAACTCTAGAATGAAGTGGAAAGAGGCCAACATCCCAGGCTATTTGAATTCCTATACTATCTCAGGCCTCAAACCTGGTGTACTTTATGAGGGGCAGCTTATTAGTGTACAGCATTATGGCCAGAGAGAAGTCACCCGTTTTGAATTTACCACCTCTAGTACTACAGATATTTCAGGTAAGTACTATTGTGAAAGGGAAATTCATCCTACAGTGTAGTGGGCCTCTGCGACATTCATCTTTTACTTGTGTTCATTTTGCTTCTGTTCTAGTCCCTGAAACAGGCATATAACCATCTTTTAGAACTTCTAGAAAAGTTGCTATGTTATTGCTGTGTTTCTAGCATGTATTCACCTTACGCACAGTGTTGTTCAAAGTGTTATTTCTTACATTAGTAATAATGGTATAGAATACTATTAATTGTAACAGTAAGAATTATAAGGGTAAGTCTATAATTAAGGTCCTTATGCAGGAGTTATATTATTTATTTTGCACCATCCAAAATCAAAGGGTGTTTCCACATGGAGGGCTAATACTGTCAGTCAAACGGTGTGCAGCAGCTATAGCAGCTTTTTTTCCGTAATGGATTTTTTCTAATAATAATAATAATAATAATAATACAGTGATGAAAACATGGGAAGGTTACAAATTGAAATCCATCCCCACCCCAGTTTTTATTGTTTTATGAATGAGGCAGTCCAATTGCACAATAAAAGCCTTGTCTGGAAGAATCCAGCTTTTGTCTGAATGTATTAATGGCAGTTCAAAAGCATTTAATGTTAGAATGTATCTGTTCCTATACAGGCAAATTTTAACTATTATGTAACTAGTCTAAAGCCCATGTTGTCATGGGCACTAGTAGTCTGAGGGCAAAACATACTATTCCTTGACTCCCACTATGTCTGTCCTTCAGAAGCTGTATGGAGGTTACTTTCCTTCAGTACAACTGAGGACTTTTGACCCCCGCTTTGTCACATCCATCAATGACATTGACTTCTTCCCCTCAAGCCTCAAGTTCTCCTACATGCCTCTTTCTCACATTTTAAAACCTGGCTTTTCCTAGGACAACTTCTTTTCTGCTTCGAAGCTTTCGCCACTGCCTCAGCCACCATCCCTGCCGTCAATATGGCTGTTGCAAAAGCAGGCTTGACTCACAAACCCCAAGGGTTTCCCTCCATCCCTTCTCCTTATGTGCCTGCGCGACGCAGAGATATGTAAGAGCAGTAATTCTCTGACTGCCTCAGGCTCATGGCCAGGGCACGGAAAATACTATTTGGCTATTAAAGCTTGAGCTTTGAAAGGTTTTGAAACTTCCAAAACTTTCTGCATTTCTTTTTCCTGTTTTAAGTTTTTATTCTTTTTCCTGTTTTAAGTTTTTATTCTTTTTCCAAACATAAAAAACATTTAACACATACACAATACATACACCCACAACACAACAAGCACTGCACACTAAAAGAGGCATTCAATCAAGTTACAGCGCGTTCTGATCTTTTCCACAGCAAAAGCTGACTAATCTAATTTTTCCTCTCTCCCTTTATTCATTAACCCTTTCTTATTGGTTGAATCCACAGATGAATAAGTCATTTTTCTCTTGCTCCATCACATAATCTATGAGAAGTTTCCATTCCACTCTAAATCTAACTGTTGACTTGTCTCTAATTATTGATGTGAGTTTCGCTATCTCCAATAATTTCAAAATCCAATCGTCCATTGTAGGTAACATTGTATTTTTCCAGTTCTGTGCATATAACAGCCTCGCTGCCATCGTCATATATAGGACTAAAGTTCCATATTTACTTTTCGTCCTTACTTTAAAACAAAAATGAGCAAAATCGGTCTGGCAGATTTCGAGTAATAAGCCTTATACTACTGTATTCTTACAAAAAAGATTGAGTTTGCCCTTGCTTCAAACATAGCAACTGCTCTTTCCTTTTCTCTCCATCCACCCATCATCTATTTTTGATAGTGATTGTATTTTCCCCTGAGTAGTTTTGTGTTTTGAACTTGTATCTACTGAACACACATTCATTTTTGGTATCCGTTTTTAATTGTATAATTTAATTTGCAAAAATAAATCAATGCTAAAACCTTAAACTCAAAAAGTAACTAAGGAACTAGCTCTTGGTTTCTTGCAGTTCTCCTTCTGTGAAAATATCTTTTATACCTTGATTTTTTTTTGCTTCGCAGCCGGTCCTCAAACAGGTGAAACAACAGCACCTCCTTCTGTGGTTTCTGTCTCTGAATCTGTCACAGAAATTACAGCCAACAGCTTTGTAGTCTCTTGGGTTTCTGCTTCAGACACAGTCTCAGGATTCCGTGTGGAATATGAACTGAGTGAAGATGGTGATGAGCCCAAGTATCTGGGTAAGGTGTCTGGCCTGATCTAATGAGCCACAACCTCAAATAGTATAAATACAGTTAATTCTATTATAGCTATAAAGCTTGTCAAATATGACTCAACTGCATAACATCTGCTAATCAAAATCCAAATCTCATCAGCAAAGATAGTGAGTTTATACAGAGCATTCTGAACCGCTTACAATTGTGTCTGATGGCTGCAGTCAGGTAATTTTTTTTGCCAGGTGACAGTTTCACTCAAGAGTTCTGGTTAATGGTGAGAATTGCATTGTGCAGTTGCATCATGTGAATGTTTACTCAGAAATAATTCCTGCTGAAGTAATTGGGATTTGCACTCAAGTAAGTGTGTATAAGAGCGGAGTCTCAGAATCCCAGTAACTTGGATGCTTGCGTTCTGAGTTTAATTTGAATATGTTTGTTGTGTGCACCAAATGTTCAAACAAATCTAAGTTAGCAGGTGCAAATACAGGCAACATGTCAGGAGAGATGTGACAGAGCCTTGTCACACACTGACCAGGAAGCCTGTGAGATCCAGACAAAAAAATCCTTCTCCAAATTAGAAAAATAAGCTTGAAGACTTTGAATAGTTTGGTAAAAATGACTACCACTCAGATCTGATTTGGATTTTGGTTAAGTAAACAGAATGATCTCTAACAATACTCCAACTACTATAACTACTGCAACTACTACAACTACTGATTGCTATTATAATCATTTTATGAAGTGAATGAGATTTGTACTTTCAAAGAACTTTAAAGAACACATCTCAAATCTTTTCTATTTTTCTCTTCTTATTATTCAAGATCTTCCAAACACTGTCAATTCAATTAGCATCCCCAACTTGCGTCCTGGCCGCAACTACATTATCAAAGTTTATCAGCTTTCAGAAGGGGGCGGAGAAAATCTAATCCTATCAACTTCACAGACAACAGGTATGTTTGATCACACAATATTTGGCAAGGATAGACTGCATGCTGCAATTTCCCCTCTTCAAAGCTAGACATTTCCAGGTGTCTCATTTGACTTTCTTATTTGTCGTTTCCTTGAACAGCACCTGATGCCCCTACTGATTACGTTGTAGAAAATGTTGATGACACTTCAATCGTTGTGCGCTGGAGCAGACCAGAAGCTCCAATTACAGGTTTGCCTCATTTGCCTGTATTGATTTTAAAATTTTGGTGAGGTTTTTATTTTACATCTGTAAGAGCACATAGATGTGAAGCTGAGGACTAAACCTTATCCATATCCAAAAGTATATTTTCAGGAAAAGAGGAGTTGAGGATGCATTTTGTGGCCTGCCTAATTGAAGCTGAGGATTATGTAGCATTTGATTCATGTTCCCCCCCACCCCCTAAATTGTACAAGATTTAGGCTTACTGGTCCTCCATTCTGAAAAAAGCATAGGCAGGACCAAATAAAGGTTGGGAATAATGATGGCCAGTTCGGCATAGGGATGAGCAGATCTCCCATTCTATTCCATTATTTGTGCCCTGGGTTGACCATGCATTTCTGTCTGTACTAGGTTACCGAGTTATCTATACTCCATCTGTAGAAGGTAGCAGTACAGAACTCACTCTACCTGAGACTGCTACCTCGGTGACACTCAGTGATTTGGTGATTGGTGCTAAATACAACATCAGCATTTATGCTGTGAAAATGAATCAGGAGAGCACTCCCATCTTCATTCAGCAGCAGACCACAGGAGTGCCACAGACAGGTACAACACGCTATCTATCATCTATCTATCTATCTATCTATCTATCTATCTATCTATCATCTATCTATCATCTGTTATCTATCTATCATCTCATCTATCATCTATTTATCAAATTATATATCTATCATCTATCTATCTTTCATCTATCTATCATCCTATCTATCTATCAATCATCTACCTACCTCCTACTTACATTGTTTGTAGGCCACCTTTGCTGTAAGTTTGGCAACTAAAACTAGCTGGTTTTTCCTTTTTGTGCATGTTCCCCAAAATTGTATTCATAAGCATCATTTAGTCATTACATTTATGGCCCACCTTATGCCCAGGCACTCAGAGGGGGCATGGATAGATGTCGTTACTTCTGCACTATGAGCATGCATTGGATCTACTCTGAGTTTGGGCTTTTTGTTCAATATTTTCAAAATAAAGGTTTTGCCTTTTGAGGTTGCATAGATTTATATGTCTCATTTCAGAAAATGAAAGATTTTCGTTTTCCAGTTATTTTTCTATTGGCTTTTTTCCCTTCTTGTAAAACTGTGCAGTGTTAGGGACTAGGTAATACATCCCATTTGCCAGTGAATCAGGGCTTCATTTCTTCACTAGTTTCAGTGTGGGGTGTGGAGAGATGAAGAAAATGATATAGGGTGCCTCTACAAGAGCGGTTTAAAGCTCTTTCAAGGTGTATTACAAATTTTACCTCTACAAGAACGGAGTGCCAATCGGGGGTCGAGGCGCTTTTTATCTCCAATTATTCACATTTTCGAATGCACGTTAAATAGCAAGTTTCAATTTGCCGCGGGAGTTAAAGCGCCTTGTGGTCATGTAAACATGCGATTCTCCACATGTAAACAACTTTAAAGCACATTTCATATAGCCCGTAATGCGATTCACCGCCTCTCGTGAATTGGTATTAGGAGTAAATGCGCTTCTCCGTATATGTGCATAATCGGTCAACCGGGCGTCAAACTGAAATCTTGTAGAGGGGGACATAGTTTCGGCCTTGCCCTCATTATACACTCCACAAATTTGTTTCCAGTGCGAGAATTTTAATGGATTGTCTCCAGTTTCCAGGAACATTAAAAAAGGGAATACTGTATCAGTGTTATGTAATGTGTGTTGTGTTTACATAGCCTATTTTTACTTAAGTTTTAACTGTTCCCACCTGGAAATTAATTTTGAAATGGGCTACTGAGACGAGGGCAGTTGTAATAATATGGTGATGAGATTATGCTTTTCCTTGCCCAGCTCACAGTTTATGCAGTCACTTTTCCAATTCAATAAGGAATTTGCCTTCTACATTTTAGGTGAGGTACCTTCCCCCAGAGATCTGCAGTTTGTGGAAGTCACTGATGTCAAAATCACCATTATGTGGACCCCCCCTGACAGCGCAGTGACTGGCTATCGTGTAGAAGTGATTCCAGTTAACCGCCCTGGACAACAAGGGCAGAGGTTGCCTGTTACTAGGTATTCCTTTACTGAGGTCATGGATCTTTTGCCTGGAACAACCTATCTTTTCAAGATCTATGCCCTAGGACAAGGCACAGAGAGTCAACCATTGACTGGTGAACAAACAACCAGTGAGTATATTTCCTTGATCTCAGTTTAGACCTTCACTTCAAATCCATCCTGCTAGAAATTCCATCATTTCACAAACATTTTTGATTTATAAATAGAAATTTGGAAGTTAATGTGTAGGATGAGCCAGACAGAGAATTTGTGTACCTTGTGTAGGGAATTTGCTCTCGTTCAGGTTCAGGAGTGCCTGCTATTGAACTTAAATTGCTTTTTCAGATCACTAGATTTTCAAGCATTTTAGTAGACTGGGTTGTTGAATCAAATCCTCTGTGTGTGTGTGTGTTAGTGGAGGTTTCTCAGTTTCAGCCACTATCTGTAAACTTGCAAAAAGCTCATTAATCCAGAATAACAACATGATCTGATTAAGAGTAAAGCAATTCTAGCAGTCCACTGTGCTGAGTATACCATTGTGGTATGGTTCCATTTTTAAACTGTATACTTGATTGCCAAATGCACCAGGCAGTGATGAATCAGATCCCAAATTTACTTTAAAAATGTAGTGCTGAGTATAGTAATTATTAACATGCCTAGCTAGAACTAGTAACAGATGTCAGGAACTGTATTTTCCATATATTATGATCATGACCATAATTGCCTTGTCTAAACCACATTTTGAAAAGCGTTCATATAAATCTTGTACTGTAATTGAAATTTCTGAGGAAAATGATTAGACAGGAGTTCTCAAGGAACGATCCTTCGATAATTTTCTTCCCACGGTGGCAACCTTGCTCAGATTTTTGGCCTGCAGATAACGTCATAAAATTGAAGAATTGGAAGGGACCTTTAGCCACAATGCTAAACCTTCCTTATGAAATCTATAGATATTTCCATTTACCTACAAAACTAACAGATATAATCAGATTATTTTCAGTAATGTTAGGGTTGTGTCTTTGATGTGATAAAATGAAAAGTCTATCGATTTTAAGAGCAGGCTTTTGAATTATGATGAGTAAAGATAGTAGGTGGTTTTCACTGCTGCCCACATGGGCCAATGAATCCACAGCTAGGGCACTGCAGGGCTAGTGGTTCTTGAAGAAATTGGAAACGAGCCTTTCTGCTAGTTTCCAGAACTAGGCGAGTCAGTGGAGCTTACAGAAGGGAGCTTGGCTGATAGGTCCTGATACAGAAAGAAGTGGTTGTGCTAGTTTTGGGGGTTGCTTTAGGAACTGCTAACTCCCTGTTGTGCTAGCAGAATCACTGCTGCGACGGAATGATCAAAAGCACAGTCGCAGTACTGGATATTGTCCACTGTGCATAAGTGAACAGTATAATAGTTCGTGTATTTTTATGTAAGATACCAAGGCTGAAGAAGAAGAAAAAAAACTTTGGAATTAGGTAAAATGATTTTAGGCCTCACCACATTAAAGTCATCTAAAACTGTGGCCTAATCCTCACTGAAGTGATGAACTTTTGTAGTCTGTCCTACTTCAGACTGTAGGTGGGAGATCAGATGATTGAATCTCCTAGATAAGAACAACACACATATGCACAAACAAAAAGAAAATATCCATGTACATAAAACACCAGCATGTCAGAAGAAGTGAGAGAAGGCTACTAGCCCTTCTCCCAGGAATGTCAGTTTTCTGTGTGCAGGGATTGTTTTTTATTTATTTGTGCTGAGAAACATTGAATCATAAATCCCGGCCTGCAGTAGGAAGATGATATACTCCAGGCACAGGTTTACACCTCTCTGAGAGGAGTAATTTCGCCACACTAGAAGAAGGAGCGGAGAAACCGCAATATACAGACTACCACAGTTGGAGAACCATTGGGTTTTGTGATCCCCTTTCTTTTGCCTTTTTCCCAGACTCACTCTCAAGGAAACAATTGCAGGGTGGGCAGTTTACCTCATACAGTGCCAGCATTTGGGGCAAGTGTATCATAACGAAGCAAGTTGAGTGAAAGGATGGGGAATGCAAAAGTTTTAGTTGAAGCACATTAAAGTCTCAAAATGCAGCAGTTTTTAAAAAACCCAGTAACTGGTATCAAAATCTACAACCACACTACTAGAAAGACAGATGAACTCTATAGTTGTAATCCTGTGCACACTTACAAGCAAATAAACCACTGAAACAGCTGCCTAAACATAGATAAGATTTGTCTTTATGTGTCCCCCAAATCCTATAGATTTCAGTAGCTGCTATGGAACTTGAAAAGACATTGAGGAAAATGGGTCTCAACTGCTGCAGTTGGACTCAACCAGAAAATGATTTTCAGTGGAACCTGGGTATTTAACTCTTGGCATAACTTGCTAGCAAGATGCCACATCTCATTCCTGGTCTGGAGGCAAGGCCTGCACTTTGTCTGTATAATAGTTCTTAATAGGCTGGTGATACTAAATAAACACTAAGTCTTAGTAGTAGCATTAACAGCAGAAGTAATGGTCTGAAGTCCCTGCTCCTACATTCTGAAAGAAAGTTTCTTCAAAAAAGATGTTAAAAGGGTTGCTTGGCTTTCTCTTCTAGGACTTGATGGCCCAACCAACTTGCGGTTTGTCAATGAGACTGATTCAACTGTGCTGGTGACATGGAGGCCACCTCGTGCCCGTATTACAGGTTACTACCTTACTGTGGGCCTCACAACAGGTGAACCCAAACAGTACACCGTGGGGCCCTCCGCCACCAAGTACCTGTTGAGGAATCTGCTGCCTGGCTCTGAGTACACCACGTCTCTAGTGGCTGTCAAGGGTAACCAGCAGAGCAACCCAGAAACAGGAATCTTCACAACTTGTAAGCATGAGGCAGTCTTGGTTATTGTTTTGCATGATTCTGCATTCTCTCAAAAGTCAGGGAGAGCCAGTATGGCGTAGTGGCTAGAGTGTAGGACTGAGAGTCGAGAGATCCAGGTTCTAGTCCCCACTCAGCCATGGAAGCTCACTGGGTGACTTTGGGCCAGTCACAGGCTCTCAGCCCAACCTACCTCATAGGGTTATTGTTGTGAGGATAAAAATGGAGAGAAGGAAGATTATGTACGCCACCTTGGGTTCCTTGGAGGAAAAAAGGCGGGATATAAATGTAACCAATAAATAAATAAAAAATCATCTTCATAAGACTGTAATATGAAGCTATATGAGGTTTTAGCTAGAGAGGTTTGGAGATTGCACGTGCTGAGTAGTAAGCTTCCATCAATGGCATTGGCTAAAAAAATGTGGGAATTTCTGCCATTTCCATTCTATCTAACAGTGCCAAGCATCTTCTGTTGACAGTCAAATACAGAAATTTCCAGCTGTTTCTGCTTCCCCTCCAGTACTCCAATTGTGTGTGTGTGTGGGGGGGCTTAATAAAAGCCACAGACTCCATTCCCAACTTCCCTTAATTTTAGACACCCCCTGCCCCCAGCTTTCTAAAGAGAAGTAACTGAAAGGTAAAACAATTCATTTATTTGTTTTATTCATTTATTACATTTCTATAAAACCCAGTAGCCAAAGCTCTCTGGGTGGTTCACATTTTGGTTTCACGAATACCTTGCAGTCCAATGACTACATGCACAGCAAGAAAGATCCTGCACTGAGCAGGGGTTGGACTCGATGGCCTACTGTTCTATGATTCTATGTTGCCAGCGTGCATGTTGAAATGTAGATTTCTAGCACAAGGCTGCTAATCCAAAAGCCATTTTAAAGTGGGAAATCGGCGCTCTAATTGGCTGTGATTCTCTTGTGTAGTAGCACTACTGCCTTTGTTTAAGGACCACTGAGCCTTATTGGCAATCTCTGCACTAGTGGTTTTGTTGGTTAATGTACAAGGGATGAGGGTTTCAAGTATCTGACATGCCACGATACATGGCTGGTGGGCTACACGTGATATAGACCTGAGCAGACATTCCTGGTTAGTGGCATGCTGTTGATCCACAGCATAGACAAGCCTTCTTCTGTGCTTGTTTTGGAATGAGGCCAAAACTGATTAGCACTTGCATAAAAGAGCCATATTTGGTTCACAGACTTAGAAACACTCTGGTTCATAGCAAGCTTGCCTTGGCTTTTTACTGGCTGTGTCCTGGATTGTATCTGCTCCAAGGCAAATGTGACTGTTGACTGGGATCCAAGTTACATACCTATTAATATTAATATTCCAAAATTATTTTCAGTTGGTCGTCCCCCCCCCCCCCCCCCCCGAGTCATTCTGGTTTGATGGAAGTGATAGATGTGACTCAGAGGTGGTATTGAACTTTCAGGGACCAAGAACGTGTTAAATTTTATATGAGGAAGTGACACTCTATCATCTGTGTAGAAAGATAGACTGGTGGGTTTTTGTTGTCATCTGTGCAGAAAGATAGACTGGTGGGGTTTTGTTTTACTTTTTGTTTTTCTTTTGATCTCTAAACAAATATCTACATTTTTCTAGTCCCTCAGCTCACTCACCAAACTTTTTGGCTTATTTGGTTAGGTGCATTTGGGTGTTTACTTAAAGCTGCTATGCATAGCAGGTAAGAGGTTCTAAGTAGACACTCCTTCAGACGCACTTAATTAAGGATTTTAATCCCAAATTTGCAACGTTTTACTTGATTGAAGAGGCTGGCAATTCTTTATTCTGTTACTCACAGTGCTGATTGCTGTGTTGGTTAGCACTTTAAAGTCTCTTTGAGGTTGAAGTAAATAATGAGATCCACTCTACTTTGCAAACTAGAAGTGACACAAAATGTCACCGCCCTGTTGTTTCCACAAAGTAAGAGTTACTGGGCCACTTCCAGTTTTGCATTCAAGGGCTGGCTTGGGAGTCTCATGATTTTGTACATGTAAAAATGTCCATTGGAATGGATGAGCTTCTTAGCCCACTGCAAAGGCCAGGAAGCCACCCAGTGATGCAAGGCAGCCAAAAGAAGGGTAGCCCAGTTGCCATGGCAGTGAATGAACCTGCTCTGGCAAGCAAGAGTTGGAGCAAAATCCTGAGCAACAGTATCTCTATCCTGGCAACAGAGGATTCCACCTGGCCTGGTGAGGGTTGGGGTATCCCAGTTGCCATGGTGATGGAATGCCTCTCTGTGCTGCCGCAAGAACTGTTTTTTTCTTGTGGGAAGGAAGGGAGGTTGAGAGCAGACAGTAAGGATGCTACCAAAATGAAGCAGGGAAAGGAAGGCTAAGGAAGAGAAATCTTGGTGCTGCTGGGGAATCTTGTCAAAGAGGAGTTCAGGATCCAGCCCACAGGCAAGCTGCTGTGCTGATGCATTGTGTTGAAATTTTCTAAGTCTGCCTCCCCAAGAATAATTCTCCAAACTATCCTGAGGATGCAAAACCACCTTGCAGAGGGATTTGGCTCAAAGGGTTTGTTGACTGGTTGGAATGCCTCCCTACTTCAGAACTTTCATATTTCACCTAATGCTGCTTTAGTTTACTTTTCAGTGAAAATAAAAATGGGGGTGAGGAGGGGTAGGATGAGGATGAAAGGGAATCAGCATGATGCTAGCGGGTGAGTTTGTTTTCATTTCAAAAAGGAATCATCTAGGAAAGAAGGTCTGATAGCCTTTTGCTATTCCCCAAAAAATCTATATAACAAATAAAAATAAATATTAACGCAAAAGCCACAGAGAGAAACATTAGATACAAACTCTGTTGTTACGACTGAGTCAAAATATAAAATGCAATCTGTGATAAGGTGGTATCGCCAAGTGTCTTGATACTGTTAAATGGGTGCTTTGTTTACCATTTCATTTCACAGTGCAACCCACGGGCTCAGTTCCTCACTATAACACCGAAGTGACGGAGACATCTATTGTTATTACCTGGACACCTGCGCCGAGAATTGGTTTTAAGGTGGGAAAAGAGCCTCTCCTTATTGCCCCACTAACATTTCATGTATCACTTATTCACAGCTACCCACATGTTTCAAGCCTACGGAGAGAGATTAAAAGTAAAGGAGATGGTGTTCAGAAAGAGGCCACCAAAATCAAAGCGAAGACCCACACTGACTCTGAATCATGCCCAGATTGATATAATTTTAAAAAATATTTTTATCCTATTTCTCAAGCAAAAAAGTTCCTGGAAGCAGCTATTCTATTTAATTTACAAAACAAAAAAACCACACTTAAAACTATACGTTTAAAACTAAAAAAAAAAAAAAAGGAGGAAGTAGTGTGAAATCTATAAAACACATTTCAACATCTTGATGAAATGAGGTCATGAAAATGCTGTTTAGCATCTGATGTCCTCTTTTATGTGACCTATAGCCAGAGAGGGGACTTTGTTCCAGCATGCCTATGATTCCCTTTTTGTTGCTAGTGCTGCTGTTAAATCATTTGCAGATCTTGCAGAGCTTGTGTCAAAAAGAAAGAAAGAAAGAAAGAAAGAAAGATAAAAGTCCAGACTCTTTCCCAAGAAAACGTTTAATTTTGGGCACAGAATGAAGAATTTTAAGGTGCATAAAACTGTTTAATCTAAATAATTAAAAGTTCCAATACTTGGTATTTCCCAGGATTTGGAATATACTGGTTGGCATTTCTGTGGCTAGGAAGGTGAGGGAAATATGAAATGAAAGGCAGTAGAGGCAGTAATTTAGAATATGAGAGCTCAGAGAAACCCTGTCTAAGCCTTTTGGTCCAAGCCTTTAGCACATAACTCCACAGGAGGATTTCCAACTTAGCCAAAGGTGGCATCAGTACTTTTCATCCCTGTTTAGCAAGGTAGTGTCCTGATGGGGCAGCTTCTCCCAACTCAATGCTTCAGTTTTAGGAGTAGCTGCATTAATTTAGGAGTCACTACTCTTTAAGCCACAGAATATTTCCCCTCTTTTTCTCCGTTTGCCTCTCTCACCTCTGGCTCTGTTAATTTTAATTCCTTGCACATTTCCAAACTTTTCTCTGCAATCATAAGGATTAGAATTCCTGCTTTTGCAAAATAAAAATCTGAGATTCTCAGAAAGCTGAGCTTCACTTCCCATGTGTTTATGCAGAATATCACTCTAGCTAGGTAGCATTAGCCACAGAAAGCTTTGGCAGCATTCTTCTCAGGAGTATGTACATTCAGTTTTATCCAATGTTTGTAGCAAGAATAAATCTACCTTAGGTCCCATTCAATACAATGCATCTACTCTAAGTAAGATTAACATTGGATACACCCTATATAAGTTACAGCTAGCTGTGACCGATCTTCTTTTTTCCCTACTATAGCTGGGTGTGCGACCAAGCCAAGGTGGAGAAGCTCCAAGGGAGGTCATCTCTGAATCTGGGAGCATTGTTATATCTGGCCTGACTCCTGGTGTGGAGTATATCTACAGCATCTCAGTCATCACAGATGGTCAAGAAAGTGGCACTCCTATTGTCAAGAAAGTAGTGACATGTATGGCTTGTTTAACTATCATATAATGGTCAATCATATTCTGAGACCAAAGAACCCAAAGTCATTTATTCCCTGGATGGAGTAAGTGGGACATTTTGGGGAGTAAAATGGCTTAGTGGGACAAGTTAGGCAAATGCCTCACTTAAGCCAGGAGGAATGGGGTTGAGGTGTTCTCTGGCCACTGACAAATCATGTGACCTCATGACCATGTTTCTTGCTGACTCAGGCTGGTGCATCCCCTGACATCCTAGGGGACCAGACTACAGGGAATAGACTGTCATGAGGTGCTGCTAAAGGGAGCACTGCTTAGGCAGCCCAAAGGGCATAGCACACAGCAAGTTTAGAGGGCAGATTCAGTTAACTGTCACTGACACAGGGAAATGTTGCAAGAGCAGCATTTGAACCTTTTTATATTTTTAAAAGACCGAAAGTTACTGTTGTGTTTCTAGAGGAACCTTAAACCATTGATTTTATTTCCTACAGCATTATCGCCACCAACCAACTTGAATCTTGATGCTAACCCTGACACAGGAATCCTCACTGTCTCTTGGGACAGAAGTGCAACTCCAGGTATTTACACATGGCCAGGAATCACTTAGTTGGCTGTACAGAACTCCAGTTCCCAGTACCTCTGCTTGCTCATTGCTTAGTTGACATTTCAGGTGTTGTTGCTAACAACATTTTGGATATATCTGTTACCAGTGTGGCATGGAAGTTACCTCTCAGTTTTCAAACAAAACAGCACAGTCCTCATGTGGGAGCCACTATGACATGGTTCCCACATGAGGGTAACAGATTGTAGATTAATTAACCCAAGATTTGCAGGGACATGTGAAGCTGTTTCTGGTAGGGGTGTGCACGGACCCCCCGGATAGGATCAGGACCTGGATCGGGACCTCCAATTTTGTCCCGGATCAGATTGGATAAAATCGGAGGCGGCCCGGACTGGATCGGGCCCGATCCAAAAATCGAACATCCGATTTTTGGATCGGACGCCATTTTTGTTTTCCCCATAGACTTGCATTGGGGGAAAGAAAGCTTTCCTCCAATGCAAGTCTATGGGGAAAAAATGGTGGCAGGTGGCTGAGGGGGGGGGCCTAACTCCCTCCTCCCCCCTTGCGGTTCTTACCTCCCGGGGCCGTCTGCTGTGGACGGCCCCGGCAGGTAAGCCCCCTCCCCCGCGCTCCTTACCTCCCGGTGTCGTCTGCTTCCATCCGCTGGCGCCTACGGGCACCAGTGGATGGAAGCGGACGGCCCCGGGGGGGGTAAGCCCCCTCCCCCTGCTTAGCCGCCGGGGCTGTCCGCTCCCCTCCGCCGCTGGCCGCTACTGCAAACAGGCTTCGCGGCCTGCCCCTGAGTAGCGCGCCAGGTGATGACATCACCTGGCGCGCTACCTAGGAGCAAGCCGTGAAGCCTGCTCGCAGTAGCGGCCAGCGGCAGAGGGGAGTGGATGGCCCCGGCAGGTAAGTGTGCCGTGGGCCCCCCTCTCCCCTGCTTACCTTCCAGGGGACGTCCTCTCCCCTCCGCCACTGGCTGCTACTGTGAGCAGGCTTCGCGGCCTGCTCCTGAGTAGTGCGCCAGGTGATGACATCACCTGGCGTGCTACCTAGGGACAGGCCATGAAGCCTGCTCGCAGTAGCGGCCAGCGGCGGAGGAGAGCGGACGGCCCCGGAAGGTAAGTGGGCCCCCTCCCCCTCCCCCTCCCCCTGCTTATCTGCCCCCATTGTCCGCTTCCATCGGCGGGCACCCGCCTATCCTTCGATCCATTCCGATCTGGATTGGGTCCTTTCCGGATCAGATCGGATTGGACGATCCTGCGGGGTGATCGGAAATCAGATAATTGTATCCGATTTCCCCTGGATTGGATCCGGATTGTGGATCGGACCCGATCCAGTGCACACCCCTAGTTTCTGGTTTGAATAAACAACATATGAATGCTCCGTTCGTAGGTTGTTAGCATGATGTCTGAACCCAGACACTGGGTTGTTTATGGGTTAAACAACCAAGAATTAATGGTTTGTTGATAGGTTGGCTCTGGTTGTTTGTTCAGCCCTGCAAATCGTGGGTTGTTTGTTCAGCCCTGCAAACTCACACTTTGCCACTTCGATATGAAAACTGACACAGTATTTACAAAATGGGATGGGACGTTTGGTTCCTCTGGTACAAGTGACAGTGTCTTCCTGAAAGCCTCTGTGTGCATGTCTTTTGAATTATCTTGAAACATATTCCTACAATTTCCACCAGGACTAATGAATCATCAGAATGTTCAATTCATGAAAAACAATGATGTCTCATAGGCTTTTAGAAGTGACCTTGAGTTTCAGGTATTTATAGCAAAAAAAATTAAAAAATAATAGCAGAATATGTGGTGGAATAAAAATAAATTTGTGTTCATTCAAATACATAACCCAATAACCAATGGTCCAGATGCCTTTAACGCTGACCAGAATAGGGGCCTCAAAAGAAATATTTTAAGAAATATGGACAGGTACGGTATCACAGAATAAAGCTATATTTACTTTCTCTCCATGTTCTCATAGTTGAATATACTTATGGGCAAATATGTGTGCACATTTGCACTCACGCAGTACAGGGTCACAGTCCAACGCTAGGTTACCTAACACACATAGGCTGTTTCTACACCAGGCGTTTTTGCTGGAATCGCCCCTGGCTGGTCCCTGTGCGTTCACATGACGCACAGGGACTCCCAGGGCGGAGGGGACTGGGCCAACCACGGGATTTGCCAGGGATAAGGGCTCCGGACTGCTGCCGCGCTTACTCATGAGCAGGAATGGGCGGCAGCAGAAATTTGCAGCAGCAGAAATGGACACGGAGCCGCACTGTGCCTATCAGGGGAGAGGGTGGGGCCAAGTTTGCCATCTCCAGGATGGCAGGGGGAGGGTGGGGTCCTTGATTTTGGGCGGGTCTTTTTTTTAAAAAAATCCTCACCCTTCGTTAGAGCGCCAGTGTGCTCTTCGGGGACCTTCAAAAAAGGAAAAAAATGGTGCCCGCAACACAACGGCCCAGGAGGAAGCCAGGACACAGCACACTGATGTGTATAGAGAGCAACGATCCGAAGCAGGTATTTCCGGGATCGCCCTCCCTCCCTCTACACCCCTATGGTGTAGAAAGGGCCATAGAGGGATCCATGTTTTTCAGTGAACTTGACTAAGGTATTCTTCAGTCCATCAACATTTGCAACCTTCTAGGGTATGCTTGGTAGAGAGAATTCTTGCTGTCAGATTCTATTGATAATTTAATATCTTTAAATGATGGTACTAATTTCTAATTTTATGAAAGCATAGTTCATGGGTCAACTTAATTTTTATCACTCTGTTTTAGATATCACTGGATATAGAATTACTACTGTTCCTACAAATGGGCAGCAAGGGCATACTCTGGAGGAAAATGTCCATGCAGAGGAGACATCCTGCATCTTTGAACATATGAGTCCTGGTGTAGAGTACAAAGTCAGTGTTTACACAGTCAAAGATGACCAGGAGAGCTTGCCCATTTTTGAAACCATTACACAAGGTAAAATTAAAAACTGAGCAACAGATCTGACAAATTTCACATGGAGCACTTCTACAAATCTCCTGTGCATATGCGAATTGTATGATCGTCATTGAAGAGTTTCTTTGATCCTGTGCATGCTTACTCACAGATAAATCCCTTTTATTTTGATGGGATTTTCTTCCAAGTAATTATGCTGGGGATCTCAGCCCTGAACATTGACGACAAAATGAATAAGTGTTACTTATATGGCTTATACTTATCTTACATGGATATAAAACAGTGATCAGCCTTGATTCAGAATTTAGACAGTACGTCTGATTCAATGGAAAAGGATAGTTAATCATTACTGCTTGTTCATATATTACATTTTGTGTGGGCTTCAATGTATCTGTTCCAGATTGGCACCAGTCAAATCAGGCGCCAGTCAGTCAAAATTAGAGGCTTGGAGAATACCCTGAAACAAGGGTTCTTAGCGGTTTACCTCATATTACTCATTGTTATTGAAAATGAACAATGCCTGATGTTTGAAAAGATTCCAGCAGAAGCAGAGGTGGGAAACATGTGGTGAAACCTCCACAAGGTAACATGTGAACAAGCCCTCAGCTGTTAGATTCACAATGATTCGCTTCTGCTGAAGAAATTAACTGGAGAATTATCAGACGTACCACCTATATTTTGAGCTGTTGCCATGTAAATTCCAGAGTTCATGAAACATCAAATCAGCAAGGTGATCTAATTGATTTATAGTAAAACACTCAGCCTTATCATATCCCTGTATACTCAGCAGTAAGTCCTACTGTGTTTAACAGTGGAGTTTTCTCCCCAATCCCAGATAAGTGTACATATGATTGCAGTTGGGGTCCAATAACAGACATCTGCTTTCGTATGCACAGAAATATGTCAGAACAAAAAATCTATTCCATGCCCTTCTTGTGTTGTAGAAGAAGGTGGTTTGGGATGTTTCAGTCTAGCCCTGTGTTTGTAGCGGTGTAAAACCCAGAACCTCTCATTATGGAATTTTTGCCTTGTTTTTGCTAAACCACAAAATGGCTCCCAGCTCCAGTTTTTGACAGACGCTTTGCTGTTAACTCTGCTTGACATTTCTGTGCTTGAACTGAGTCTCTCTCTTTGCTCTTATGAGTAACTAACACACTGGTATGAGTTAATTCAAACAATCAAGGCCATAATCCAATGCTTATTTCTAAAGCAAAGAAGTACTAAAAAGGCATCTTTTGTATGTCTTCTAGTGCTTTTTACAGGTGATATGGAATGCACACCCCATGGATATAAGTGGTTATTTGGGGGGAAATGGATATGTTCCCCTTCAGTTCTGTACAATATAGCTGATTGGTTTTCCATAATAGAATGAAAAGGGTTCCTTTATATTAAAACAATGTTTTGCCTCAGATGTCGACCACATTTGGTATATTTCTTAACTTTATGATTACCTCCTTATTGGCCCTAGCTGAGCCCCATAAAATACATAATTGCTTTTCTTGCAGTCCTCAAAAGTCTCTCTCACCTTTCCCATGCTTCCCATCAACTGTGGTGTAGGACTACCCAGTACTGTCCTTGAGGCCATTAAAGCTTTGCCTGTCTGCAGAGGCAAGAAGAATTAGGAGCAATAACATTTTGTCAACTGGCTTAGTTACAGCTGTGGCTCTTTTAAGTAGCCTTAGAAATTTCCTGCTGAATGCCACTGGTCATCAGGGTGATTCTATTTATATATATATATATATATATATATATATGGGTCTTATTTACACAAAACCAGTATCTTGTTTCAGGATGACCAACCTATGAAAAGAAACATTATTACTAGACTAGCACCCACATGGCATTTATCAGGCTGTACAAGTTACAAGAGGGATAGAATCTCCATAAAGGCAAATGATTATAATTCTCCTTACCAAAGAGGAATTTGTAGGGATGAACTATTTAAGGCTGTAATCCTTGAAAAACTTTACACTTGGGAAATAATGGCTTTGCTGGAGTACTGAAGTTCATAGGAATTATGCCTATAGTGTAAGCCAATCAGAAGCAGATTTTTTAAAAATAAGCAATATTTGTTTCTGTTATGCTGATTTTTGAAAAGAGATAGGCTAAGGATGGTGACCAAGTGGCTACAGCACTTGGCTGTATTCCTAATGTTTACAGCTTTATGTCTTAAGTTGGTTGTTGTACTGATTAGATGGTCACATATTTCACCCATGCTCTTGCACACGTTGCTATCAGCAATGACACTTCCTGGTGGACTACATGGTATAGAAACTGTCTTTTACTTTAGTGTGATGGGTCAGAAACTACTCCAAGACACATGGATGGTGTGATTAGAATAAATCCTAATTCAAAGGCTTGAATATAGTAGAGTATTTGATCAAGCAAGCCCATTTTTTTTGAGCCATGGTTGCATCTGGCAAAACGTTCCGGACCCAACGATTCTGTGTGTTCCATATGGAAATTGCATAACCCAGGCATGCTGTCAGTAACCACTAATGAATTTTATAAGGAAAACTTGACAAGCAGATGTGCTGCTGCAGTTGAATAATTAAATATTTAAGAACATGGAGTTAACTGATAGGGTCTCATGCAATGCTGCCAAGTTGATAATTATTCAGAAATGGGCGGTCAGGAGCCCTGCTTTTGTTTTTGTATGCATATTAGAACACTAGCCATTTTTGCTCCACCGTAATCACTTATTTGTTGGCAGAGTCTTTCATAGGATTGAGCTGCAAATCCTGAAAAGCATCCCTAATGATATTTAGAAGAAAGTTTTATGCCGAAATTGTAAGAGGGGCTAGCTCTGCAGCCAACAGCTATGCATTGTAAATGGCGGACTTATTATTGATAGGGAAATATTACATATCACCATAATTACTTTACTATCCTCTTCATTTTTAATGTATTTCATTTTTTATTCCTAATTTTAATTCATGTAATCTGATTATCATTGCTTTTTTCTTGTTGTTGTTCTTGTTGTTGTGTTTTGCCACTGTTTGTCCTTGCCTCCCAATTTTGCTCTCTAACTCAATAGAGGTGCCCCAACTCACTGATTTAAGCTTTGTTGACATAACCGATACAAGCATCGGCCTGAGGTGGACCCCACTAAATGCCTCCACCATTATTGGCTACCGCATCACAGTAGTTGCAACAGGAGAAAGTGTCCCCATATTTGAAGATTTTGTGGACTCATCAGTAGGATACTACACGGTTACAGGCCTGGAGCCGGGCATTGATTATGAGATCAGCGTAATCACACTCATTAATGGCGGAGAGAGTGCCCCTACAACGCTGACTCAGCAAACTGGTATATGGTTGAAGACCTGCTGTGCTAGAGTACTGTTTTATGCTGTCACTAGATGTTTGGATGACTCTGACTTTCTCAAAGAAGAAGTGGGCCACTTGCTCTTTTTGGGGTGGAGTGCCAGGACACTGATTTTTTTATTTTAGATGTCAGGTGGGAATAGAAAGGCAGCTTTATATATACAGTTTCCTTTTTGTTTTTCCAATAATCTGCCCTTGGGCTATTTAGCCTGCATCTCGGTTGCCAGTTTCCGTTTCTTTGGCTTTTGAAGTTCTGTTGTTAATATTTAGATGGTAGAAATATTTCCCTTTATCATTCATTCTCACAGCATTCCACTGAGATAGATCATTACTGATACCATTTAACAGCCCATATCTAAGATGGGCTTGAGCTCAGTGAGAAGTGATTTCAATCCAGTCCACAATTATAGATTATGAAATGCTGATAGTGAGTTTTAAATCCAGTACTAGATAATTTTAGAATTCAGTACTATATGTCTATTGGGCTGTGTATTGATGCTCCCTGCTGTATCACAATTGAAATAGATGGCATAACCTGACAATGAATGCCAATTCCTGAAGTTCATTATTCTTATCCTCACTAAGTATTTTGTTTCCCCAATGGCCCAAGGGTCCAAGTGATTCCTCAAAATGATGAGGGGAAGAATACATCCTCCAATACATGCTAGTGACAGGCATGGCAGTCTGTCTTTCTGTCTGTCTGTCTGTCTGAAGATTCTCTGTAGTGCATGTACAGAAAATGAAATGAGAATTTGTTATGCATGGAAGTCTAGTGTGTTCACTTTAGCTGAGTGGAGGCATTATAGCCTTTTACTGTGCAAGTAGTTATAGAGTCCTACAGACCACACAGCTATCAAACCATCCTCCCATCTGTACGCATGTCAGTGTTATGGAAGAGCTTCGTTCTTCCATCTTTGAGCTGCTGTAGAGTAAATTGAACCTCTCTGGTTTGAGAGTGGTTTGCAAGATCTATGTGCTAAGTACAGGAACTCACTATCTGTGCTTTTAAAAAAAAGTAATATGGAATATATTTATGAAAGCTAAGCTGAGAGGTTAAAGATGCTTTGCAACAGCTTTAACTATAGTGGAATGAAAAATTAAAGCAGCTTTTAGTGGAATGAAACATAGCTTAGTGGTTTGTTTGCATGGGTTTGAGTTTGTAGTGGTTTTTTTTTTTGCATGGTTGTTTGCATATTAGTGAACTGTTATTGAATCAAATTTGCTTCCATTAAATACACTAAAATCAGTCTTCTTCAAACTTAGCTGTCCCTCCACCCACTGATCTGCGTTTTACCAATGTGGGACCTGACACAATGAGAGTAACCTGGACTCCACCAGCATCCATTGAACTGACCAACTTCCTAATTCGTTACTCACCTGTGAAGAATGAGGAGGATGTTGCAGAGCTGTCTATCTCGCCTTCTGACAATGCGGTGGTTTTAACAAGTAAGAGCCTAATTGTATTGTATAAAGAGTCTATGAGACATTTTTTGCAGTTTGCAAACTGAAGTCATTTGTACTAAGAATTGCTGGAATTTGGAAAGTGTGTGGGATGAGGCTGATCAGGCCTTTCCTTCTGGATTTCTTCTCCTCTTAGCCTTTATCCAAGTTTTCTGTGGTGATGTTTTCTTGTTCGCTGTCATTCTTCCTGTCACATGCATATTAATGGATTCACCATTCTTCACCAAGTCTGACTTTGATGGTGTCCATCTATTTAATTCCACTTTTTATAGCAAGCAGCACAATTACTTCTCTATACAAAAATATTCCTTGAGGAAAACTGTAACACCATAGATTGAATGAGGCATGATGTGCTGCATTGTAAATAAGCACTATGGTGGCCCTGAAAGTTTATGTTTTATTTTTATAGAGTTCATTCACTTCACATTAGAGTGTTAGCCCTCTAACAAATACCTGTTTCATTTGGCCTGATGGAGCAACAGTGATTTTGTTATTAGCCTATGTAATAGATGAAATAGCATGGGGAAATTGGAATATATGAATTTGTTCCTGTAGAGCTGCAGGCTGATGGTTTAGCCAGTGGCTTAAAATACAAAGACAGTCTATGTGAAGACTTCACATATTTCACTGTTTGGAAGGCAGATTCAGAAAATAAAACACACACACAGACAGAGAGAGAGAGAGAGAGAGGTGATTGCCTAGGGTGGAAAACAGGGAGCCACAGTTTAGAGAGGTCATCTCTTCAGTCAGGATCTAAAGAACAGCACAGCTAGTTCCATGATTTCCATAAGGCTTTCAAATTCTGTATCTGGAACAGCACTGGCCCCTATGCCACATGGCAAACCACTTTGGAAACATGGAGGAATTTCAAAAGCAGTTTGTGTTATGGCAGTGTGTGGGGTGGCAGGCTGTTCCTCCAAAAAAGTAAACCTTCCCTTTGGGTAAGCCTAAAGTAGCCGTTTGGATCTTGGTCATAGATTATTTTAACTTGGTTAGGTATTAGGAGAAAATATTGGATTGCTGTGTCTATTTTAACAGTCAGTGACCTGTAGTGTAGAATTCAAAATGAAGGTCAAAATGAAAGGGTTGTTGACCTTTTGGCTCTATAGGGTTTGGAAAAACAATCATTTCTTCTAGTTTCGCCAGAATGCACATTTTTGAGAAGCATGCAATTGGTTTAGATCTCGGCACAAAAATTGAGAGTTTTGTTAATGGAGGTAAATGCAGAAGATGTACAAGTTGCAACAGAGTTTCTGAATAAATAATAGAGGAATTCTTTTAGCTGGACAAACTTTGTGAAGAATAAATGGCTGGAAGGAAAGGTCATACAATTCATCCCCTTGTTTGAAAAGGAGCGTGGTGGTGGGACAATAAGAAACAGAAAAAAAAGAGACCTCTTACAGGTTTGAAAAAATTCATGATTAAAAAACTGAAAGAGAAAGCAATTTCTTCAGACAATACTGAACATTCACCTGGAATAGCATGCGTAGGCTCAGGTTTCATATAGGCTCAAACACTTGCCAAGCAAAAATGGTAAACTTTAGAAAAAGAACTCCAGTAAGTAGCTGAGACTTGCAGTCATTTCTAAAATTCTATAACCGAGACATCTTAACTCATTTCTGTTATAATCTTTCAGATCTCCTCCCTGGCACTGTGTATTTAATCAGGGTCTACAGCGAATATGAACAACACGAGAGTAAACCTCTGAGCGGAGAGCAGAAAACAGGTCTGTAGTCTAACAAGTATTGAAAATATTTTCCCTTCTTTTAGTTCGACTTGGAGACAAGATTGCTCTGCATGGTAGCATTCATTATACATATCTCTTTTAAGATTGTTCTGCCATTTCAGTTTTGAAAAATATTGAAGATCATAACCTTTCACTTCCCATGCATTTTTGTTTGAATTGGGAAACTGTCTCCAATCCAGCTAAAGTTAATCCTGATTATCATCCTGATCCCATGCATCCTGATCCCATGCATCCTGATCCTATGCATCCTTACTCAGAAGTGTGTTTCTCTGAGTTTAGTGGGATTTATTCCCCAGAAAATTACCACCCTGATGCAGTTGAAAGTATTGCAACTGCAATACCTCATAGCTAACGTGTTCCATGAGCTTCAACAGCACTTAATCATGACTAATGTTAGCTAAATTGGGGCAAGAGATTTTTTTTTGCAAATTTATTTCACCTGTTTTAAATAGGTTAGCTGCCTCAATGCCAGGATGGCTGTGTTGATTCACATTCGATAAGAATGTGGTCCGACACACGACCACAATTTAATTCCTTCAGGAGTCACTTCACATTCCTAGTCCCATCCATCTGAGCATGAGATACATTGTTGTTTTTTTCCCAGATGGAGTCGGGGTTCAATGTTTGAACAATGGACAAGCATGGCCTGTGTCCTTGTGTATTAAGAGCTGCACTGCGGCTGGGACCTTGCTGTATCCTGATGTCTTCTAACCATTGTGATCTATAGGCATGCTTTTCCTTTTCAAAAGGGCATTCCCTAATAGTTCAGCCGTTGTAAATTTACTTCATTTTCTTCTGAAAACAGGGCTTGATTCCCCAACTGGTCTCGACTTCTCAGAAATAACAGCTCACTCTTTCACTGTCCATTGGATTGCCCCTCGCGCTGCCATCGGGGGCTACAAAATACGCCATCACCTTGAACAAGGTGGAAGCCGACCCAAAGAAGTCCGTATTGCTCCATCTCGCAATTCCATCACTCTCACCGACTTGATTCCCGGAGCAGAGTATGTGGTTAGCATTTCTGTATTCAACGGCAAAGAGGAGAGCTTTGCCTTGATTGGACATCAAAGTACAGGTAAGGGCCTGGCTAAGTAAAATAAAACTCAGGTTTAATTTCTTGCTCTTTTGGAGGCAGAGCACTGGGCATTATTTCCCAAAATTTCTCTCCCACGAAACGAGAAGCATCATAGCAGGAACCCCAACTATTGTGATTGGAAATGGGATGGAGAAGTCAGCTGGGAGAAAAAGGAAGCAAATCAAAATGAGACTAAACTTGAAAATGTGAAAACGTTACATCAGATGCATTTAATCCACTTCTATAGGGATTATCTTGTGAACAAGGTTGTCCTGTCTATCCACTTAAAGGTTGTTGTTGTCTTTAAAAAATGAAAGCAGAAACCACAACTAAATAATACGGAGAATGTGTGACTGTTGCTGATAGCAGCAGCTCCCATGTCTCTTCCTCCTCTTTAGCCAACATGTGATAAAACATGGGACATCATCTTATTGCCAGTTTTCCCATCCCTGCAAGTTGCGGCCAAGTGGGGGCAGGGAAACTCACAACCCGCTGCTATCACATCTCAAATTTTTGTTTCACGGCATTACTTAGGGGAGAAAGGAAGCAGCACTTTTGAGTGGCAGCCAGGTGTTCCCCTTCTTGTGTTCTTCTGGCATTAGTTTTTCAAGGTGCTGAATACTGTGCCCAGTTCCAAATTCTGTAGATGCGTGGTGCGATCATAAAATCATAGCATATACAGATATTTGGATGTGGGTTCAAATCCCAGCTTTCTGATGAAATTGCTGGGCTGCCTTAGTCATGTTGCTAGCCCTCGGAATAATTTCCACATCAGTAAAATGAAAGTGATAGTGATCCATCTCAGAGGGATCTTGTGATCAGGGTAAATAAGGAAACATCATCTGCCCTGGGAGACTCCTGCGGGCTATGGATCTAAAGTTCTATTTGATCTGTTAGGATGTCTGTGAAAGTGATCCAAAGGCCTTACTGGTAGTTGCACTGTTTATGTAGTGGGTGAATTGCTAACTGAGTGGATGTGAACAGTTTGTGAATATTCCTAACTTTTTGTTTTAAAACCCTTCTGTCTAGTTTCTGACGTTCCAAGAGACCTACATGTCACTGCCACTAGCCCCACAAGCCTGGTCATCTCCTGGGAAGCACCTGCCGTTACAGTTAGATACTACAGGATCACATATGGTGAAACAGGTTAGCACTGTATGATACGAATACCTGTTGTGAGAGGTCAACCTGAGCGTAGGCCTGTTCAGAAGACACCGTAAACCCTGCTGGTTAAGGCTTTTGGTTAAGCAGAAGGGTTTAAAGTGTCTTGTGCAATGCGTTTTTCTAAACTTGCTAACTACAGTTGGACCGTCTGAAGCAGGGTTAGTGGCTCTAACCATGGCTTAAAGTGTTGTGTGCAACAGCATGGCTTGTGGTGAGTGCTAAGCCCAGAGAGCCACAGTTTTGTTAAACACCGAACCTGAAGTGTCGTCTGAACAGGTCCAATGAGAAATATGGTAAAGCTAATAGTAATAATAGAATGAATGCTGTGGCCCTAATATTTTGTTTGCTATGATGGCTTAGGGCTACTTTACCAATTGAGTATAAGTTAGAAGGTGCAGGACATATTGGGTCCTGACTGTTCAGAGACACACATACACACATGCTTCTGCAACCACCATAGTCTCTTGTTCCACATGGATCTCAGGAATTTCCTTCCATCTCTCTAGCTGCTCAATTAAAAACAAAATGGACGTCAGCCAAACACGATGGAGCTGATCGCAAACTAAATATGCAATTATTATTCACAGAAAACCTTGGTGCAATTATATTTGTACATGTTTGCATAATTTGATTATGATACAGAACCAGCCCAAAAACACTAAATGGGGATACAGTGTTAATGCAGCAAACGCACGTTTCTCAAAACTTATATTGTACAGGTACATTTTTCAGGAATTAACTTCTGTTCCCTGTTGAATGCACGCTCAGTAGCAAAAGTAGATTTTCCTCTGTGTGATGTGTGGAATGGCCCTTAGTTGTCAGGAAATAGAGGGAAACAATTATTCATCATATCCACTGAGGATAATACGAGGATTTAAATGACTGGAAGGTAGTTTGATTACAAGTACATTTGAGGTCAGCACATCAGGTGTACAGGGAGATGACAAAATCACCATTCTTGCTTAGAAATAGACATCTATCTTGTCTTGGGGCTGAGGGCTGGGTTTCATAGATCAATTGTGGGTGGATCATAACACTATTGTTTATTTGTTGTTATGTTTTTAATTCATTTTTCTGGAAATAAACCCCTTGAAACCCCTATTTTGGGTAAAAGATAGTTTACAGATGTAAATAATGAAAATATAAACAATAATTCTGTGATTTTTTTTTTATTGCCTTGCACTGTTGCTCATAGGTGGCAATAGTCCTGTTCAAGAGTTCACGGTACCCGGACATGTATCCACTGCAACCATCCCTGGACTTAAACCTGGAGCTGACTACACCATCACTGTGTTTGCAGTCACTGGACGAGGAGACAGTCCTGCCAGCAGCAAACCAGTCACTGTCAACTATAGAATGGGTAGGATTTTTAATGGGTAGGATAGAACAGACAAAATAATTCTCCCATTGTTCTCATAGAATGATTCTGTCCATCATATGTGTAGAGCGTTTTGCAGTGGGATTCCTTAATCCAAGCCTGCCTCTGGTTTTATTTTTATAATAATAATAATAATAATAATAATAATAATATATTTATTTATCACCCGCCTCTCCCAACGGATCGAGGCGGGGAACAACACCAAACACAAAATACAAAAACTGATTAAAAGCAGATAAAACCAGTACATCATTAAAACACCAATAAAACACCAATAAAACACTTTAAAATTCATCTGGGTAGGCCTGCCGGAAGAGATAAGTCTTTATAGATCTTTTAAATTCCGGAAGACTAGTGAGTTGGCGAATCTCTCCCGGCAGGTTTATGAGCTTGAGATGGTTTAGAACACTAAGCAAAAAAAACATGGAGTTGGTCTCTACAACTTTTTTATTTACATCATGATGATGCTTTTAATCTGTTGTATAAAAATGTTGCAAATGATGCAGGTAGTAACTGGCTGAAATTTCTAGCACCCACAGTGTTGGAGGCTTCAGCAGCCCTGGGCCCAAGGGATTATGCAGGATCCCTAAAAGTGTCCCAAACCCAGGGAAACACATCTGCCAGCACATTGTTCAGACCCAGAATAGATCAGTATTTTGCTTATCTGTGATGCCCGAAGTCCTAACGCTAATATAGAATCAAGAATCTCCCTCTTGGGTCCCTGTAAAGGTTTCAAGAATCTTTCTCTTGGATCCCTATATAACATCCATCCAGAACTGCAATTGGCATGACTTGAAATCACATCTCGATAAAAGCGTTTCTTAGGGAAGGAGGCCTCAGTTTAGACAAATAGCTGGCTCTAGGGCAACTAAAATGATTAAGGGGATGGAGCATCTCCCCTGTGAAGGAAAGTTACAATAGCTGGGACTGTTCAGATTGGAAAAAAGAAGACTAAGGGGAGATATGATAGAGGTGTACAAAATCATGCATAGTCTGGAGAATGTGGATAGGGTGACATTTTCTCCCTCTCCCATAATAATAGAACCCAGGGCCATCCCATGAAATTGATTGGCGGGAGATTCAGGACAGATGAAAGGAAGTACTTCTTTAAACAGCACATAGTCAAACTTTGGAATTCGCTACCACAAGATGTGGTGACGACCAGCAATTTGGATGGCTTTAAAAAGGGGTTGGATAAATTCCTGGAGGAGGAGAAGGCTATCAATGGCTACTAGTCCTGATGGGCTATGTGCAACCTCCAGTATCAGAGGCAGTAAGCCTATATACAGCAGTTGCTGGGGAACATGGGTTGGGGGGTGCTGTTGATGCTGTATCCTGCTTGTGTGTTCCTGGTTGACAGCTGGTTGGCCACTGTGTGAACAGAGTGCTGTACCAGAGTGTCTAATCTAGCATGACCATTTCTTTTGTTCTGTTTTCAAAAGGGGAAAACACAGGGAAAAATGTAAACAATTAATTGCAGATCCCTCCTAGAAACAATCCAAACTAGCCAATCCCTTAGTCGCATCTTTTCCACATCAAAGGTATTCAGTTCAGTTGTGCTGTTTTATTAATTCTTGTTTTTTTGGAATTGTGATTTTTAATCTCTTTTATTCTTTATGTCACGCTGAGACGTCTCGCTATTGGGTGACCAATAAATGGAATTAATGAAAGATTCATTTTTATTTATTTATTTAGATTGCAAGCTTGGGACTGTCTTATTTAATTGATGATATTTAAGTTGCTCTGGGAACCTCTTTTGGCTGAAGAGCAGCAGAACTATAATTTCAATAGATAATAACACATATATTACATTAAGATCTAAGGAGGTGGAAGCCAGTGACAGAGATAGACATTCTGATGCAGGTTTTAATTCTTTATGTTCAGAAATTGATACACCATCCCAGCTACAAGTAACTGATGTTCAGGACAGCAGCCTCACTGTGCGGTGGCAGCCTTCCTCTTCCCCAGTTACCGGTTACAGAGTGACAGCTGCCCCCAAGAATGGCCACGGCCCGACAAAAACCAGAGTTCTCTCAGCAGGTAAGGGCTTTGGCTGCGTGCACTTTGCGAAGGGGTGGGGGGTGATCAAGAATATCAGAGAGTATTAATTTCAGAAAAGGAGTCCATAATTTCAGCCCTGCTTACTATCAAGAGAAAATGTGGAATTGCCACTGTCCGCTTCCCATTGGTTAGTTTCTCTCCCTTGTGCTGGGATTTTTGCAGGTGGCTTCTTCTGCAGAGGCCAAGCAAGAAGGTAAAGAAGTCCTCCAAACTCTCTGTGGAGGAAAGGAGGCTTTTTTTGTGCTGGACATGTGGGATTGGGGCAGGGGGCTCAACAGAGCAGGGAGTGGCAAGGTGGAAAATGAATTTATGGAACCTGGTTGGAGGATGATATCTTAGTGTTACTTAACAGTAAGAACCAACTTGTATAACCAGCTTTGGCATTCTTAGCTGCAGCAAAATCCTGCATTTGCCAACTCCCAGTCTGTGATCAGACAGCTGTGCACATTCCTTACTATATACAGAGTCCTGATTTTTGCCGGATTTCAGAATGAAGTGAGAATTGCAATTTATTTGTATTCAGATGTGTAGGCCACTGTAAGACCCTTAGAGTGGCTTACAGGAAAATTGTTTTAGGTTTTATAATGCCATAAATAGCTAATATCAATGTAACTATAATGTAAAAGCCAAAGACGAGCGACATACAAATAATTGAAATTCGAAAGCAAACTGTTCTTAAAAAGAACTGGCAGAATATACGAACCTCCATCAGTTGCCTTGAAGATTCAGTGGAGAAATGGTGTGCTGAAGCGAATCTTCCACATGGCTACAGTGGCCCAGGACTGAGCCAAGTTCGAGACCAATGGACAGGGTCTAAAGAATCATGCCTGTTGTGGTTGTTATCCCCGCCTTTTCCCCAATACTGGGACTCGAGGCAGCTTTACAAAATTAAACATATATAATTAAAACATATTAATAGAAATATACAAAATTTAAAATAGAATTAAACCAACTGTAATATTGAAAATACTGAAAAAAATTAAAAGCAAGTAACAATAAAAAAAAATCCAATGCATTAACACAGGTCCAGAGTATTCCCAAAGGCCTGCCAGAACCAAAAAGTTTTTGCCTGCCAATAAAAACATAGCAAGGATGGAGCCAGTCTAGCCTCCCTGGGAAGGGAGTTCCAGAGTCTTGGGGCAGCCACTGAGAAGGCCCTCTTCCGCATTCCCACCAGGCGTACCTGTGATGGTGGCGGGACCGAGAGAAAGGCCTCTCAGAGGGCGGGCAGGCTCCTAAGGGAGAATACGGTCTTTCAGATAACCTGGGCCCGAGCTGTATAGGGCTTTATAGGTCATAACCAGCCATTTGAATTATGCCTGGAAACAGACCGGAAGCAAGAGGAGCTGTTGTAACAGGGGAGTTGTATGTTTCCTGTAACCAGCCCCGTTCAGCAGTCTGGCTGCAGCTCTTTGAACCAGCTGAAGTTTCTGAACACTCTTCAAAGGCTGCCCCACATAGAGCACTTTACATTAATCCAGATGGGATGTAACTAAGGCATGTGTCACCGTAGCCAGGTCAGACATCTCTAGGAATGGGCTACAATAGAGAGGACCTTCTCAGTTGTGGCACCCTGTTTATCAGGAGTCTTCTCCAAAGAAGTTCCCTGGTATCTACATCGTTTTCTTTTCAATGCAAGACATTTTAGAAACCTAAAACTAGATTTTTATGGCGGTTCTTATTTATCTTTATCTATACCTGTGCTGTTTGTTGTTTTGTTTTGTATTTTATACTTTTAGATATTCACATTGTATTTCTATTTTTAACTGTTTGTATTGCATGTTAATCTTTTTACTGTTTATAATCCACCCAGAGTAAAATTGTTATTGGGTGGATTAAAAATATAATAAATAAATACACAGCAAACCTCTTCAGAAACGTTGGAAACTTTCAGAAGCAATTTTTGTTATGTTGTGGGGATCTGCTGCCCCAGGAAAAGAGTAAAAAAATAATTCACTTAGTATGCCTAAAGCTTTGGATATCAGCCATGGCGACCAGCCACCTCTAACAGTCACTTGAGAATGTTTCAGGCGGTGTATATAGGGCAAAAAAGGGAGAAGCAGGTTCTCAGGATGCTAAAATACTTTATTTCCAAGCCCTTTAACGCGTTTCAGCCTGTGTTGTTTTTTAAGGCCTTCTTCAGGGGGTTGATAGAGATATCTGCAGAAATAGTCCTAACAAGATTATAGTCTCCTACGATAACTACCGGCGACTGGGCAGGCATTTTGGTCTTGAGATGTTATGCTAGCACAGGAATCATTAAGCCACATCCTAGAAGTTGCCAATACTGCAAACGTTTTTATTGACATTTAATTAGAACATTTCATTCCCTCCTTGCAAGTGTATTTTAAAAAGCTCCAGTGCACAATAAACTCCATGGAAATTGCATTCTGAAGGCATTTGTGAATGTGGAATTCATTAACAAAGCATCTTTTGGTCTGGAAAAAATTGTATGCATAAATAATCCTGTCAGATCAACTTAATCTAGAGCAAACTGCCTTTCCACTTGTAGGGTGGGTGTGACAAAGCAAGGCCATCCATACGTAACCTTCATTCATGATTAATGTTTTATTGGCTTTTTTGTTGCAGAGCAAACTGAAGCTACAATTGAGGGACTGCAACCCACAGTCGAGTATGTAGTTAGCGTCTACGCCCAGGGTCAAAATGGAGAAAGCCAGCCTCTGGTTGAGACAGCTATTACAAGTATGTGTTTTACGTTTTCTGAGTTTCACAGGAGGAATGTGGTGTCTCCAAATGCCTGAATTCACTGGGCATGTTGATTGACAAAATTCTATGGAAATTGCCGAAAACAGCGTCGTTACACTAATGCATCTGGGAGAAGCTGCCACGATTCAATCCCTTCCCTCACCCTCTACCAGCTGTGCTTTTAGTATAACTAAAAATGGCCCTAATCAATTATTATCTTAATTGGTAAATAAGTGGGAAATATTTTGAATGTACCTTTTTCCTATGGTAAGATAGTAAAGGTGATTTGAGAATATGCCCTCCATTTACATGCTATCTGACATCTGAACATGAGGATACAGCTCCTGAGGTTTGCATATCTTCTCTGTAGCTTGTGGGAAGAAACACTAAAGGTGAAATTTCTTGGGGTAACAAAATGTGAGAGCAGAAATCCAAAGTTTATAATCTGAATATCAAATTCTGGTGAAAAATGAATGATGGGGAGTCACTGCCTGCGTGGGAGTTGTATAGCACAATCACAGCTGTATTCGGTGCATTCATCAGCTGATGAGGGTTGTTCACAGCTATAGATTCTCTGCTCTCCCAATTGATATGGGCCTCATCTACACCAAGCAGGATATTGCACTATGAAAGCTGTATATAAGAGGTAGGAGCCACACTACTGCTTTATAGTGGTATTGAAGCGCACTGGCGACTGTTGGGGCCCATTGACACGTACCAAGTACTGCTTTCATACTGCTATATCCTGCTTGGTGTGGCTCCTGCCTTTTATATACAGCTTTCATAATGCAATATCCTGCTTGGTGTAGATTACGCCATGGACATGTTCTGCAGTGTTTCTAAAAAGTAACGGTGTGATCCTTCCATGTACAAATGTAGCCACGATCAACAATGCTCTGTTTGTCCTCTTCTCCTTTGGTACATTCAGAGAAGAATGGAAGGTGGAGCTGCGTAAGCAGAGAACGGAGGGCTGGATATGAATAGAACAAGAGCTCTGTTAGATCATGTCCAAGGTCCATCTGTTCCAGCACTTCCAAAAGTGACTCTGGAAAATCCATAGGCAAGGCATAGGAGGTGCACACAGACCTTCCAGGCCTTGTTTAGGGAGGGAAACAGGGCTCAGTTGAACCCCAGGGGGTTCTCACCATGCATGGATGCTGTGCCCATGCAGGGATGGATTAGACCAGAAAAGCGTAGGGAAAGAAATCAGGAATTGAAAGGGAAACAAGGCAACACACTTAAGCTCCAAACTTGTACAGAACAAATCACCTTTTCTACCTGGAAGGCATAGAAAACGCACAACTAAATCACTTTGCAAACGGTGATGGCAAAAATAAGTAATCTCTTGCATTTTTGTTTATTTTATTTTTGAAAATGAAGAGCCAACTGCTTGGCTCATGGTAATTGGCTTAGAGCCCAATCCTCTGCACGCGCACTCAGAAGTAAATTCCATTGTGTTCTGTGGGGCTCACTCCCAAGGAAGTGTGCATAGGATTGCAGCACTAGTTTCACTGACATCTTTCAAATGAATTCCTGATGATCTCCACTGCGTAAGAGCGGCTTCCGATGTAACCATGGAAGTGCTCATAGAAGTCACTTTTGTGTTCACCAACGTCTTGAAGAAATTGAACTGCAGGGCTCCTGAAGCAGTTCAGGTCTGCGCCAGAGCCTCCCAACAGCCTGTATCTGGGCATGGAAGTGACTCATTAATGTGCTGAAAATGTAACATCAAAAATGGCATTGTGGCTTGCAAAAGATTACCTTTAATTTTTGCTTGCATATGTACTTTTCTTTTTTAGATAAGCATCTTATGCACACTCTATAATTTGCAAAAGTGATTTTCATCAAATGATTGATATATCAGTGTGAATATGTTAAAAGGCAATCGCTGCTCTGTTGCTTTTTGCAGTCAATTACAGCTCTGCAAGATGACCATCAACCTGATTCTCTGACAATGCTGGTGCAGCGCGCTCTTTGGGAAGGAGTCTATTACACACAATCCCTCCATCAGACTATGGTTCTGGGCTAGCAAAAATGACTGCAACCCAACAGGCATAGGATTTGTGCCAAATAAAGCTGCAGTGGTCTTAGGAAAACCTGCATTCATTTTAATTTGAGCTAAGGCTCTTCTCCATCAGGGGATTGAGGTTACTGAACTCGCAGGTCCTTACTTCTTCTGCATGTCCCAGTTCCTGGGCTGCAGCATCAACCCAGGAACTGGACAGATCTGCTGAAATTAGCAGGGGTGACTCTCTGTGACTGTGTCAGCCATTCCATTCTCCGGAAGAATGTGCATTACCCAATGGCTCTCTGCAACAGCATGACAGACAAGTGGGGCTCATGGTAGAAGTCTTACTGCATCTCCATTGTGCTCCTGTGAATGTCTTCATTAGGCTTCCCAGGCAGTTCAAAAAAATAATTCTGTATCTGAATGTTCAGAAATAGAAGACTGCTTTGCATGATCCTAACAAAATGCGTTGTGCCGCTCCAAATCTGCTTTCCCCCTCCCCTCCACTTAACCTTTCACCATTAATTTGCCTAACAGACATTGACCGCCCTAAAGGACTGACATTCACTGAGGTGGATGTCGATTCCATCAAAATGGCTTGGGAAAGCCCCCAGGGGCAAGTCACCAAGTACAGGGTGACCTACTCAACCCCTGAGGATGGAATCCGCGAGCTATTCCCTGCTCCAGATGGTGAAGACGACACTGCGGAGCTGCGTGGCCTCAGGCCCGGTTCTGAGTACACTGTCCGCATCGTTGCTTTGCACGATGACTTGGAGAGCCTACCTCTGATTGGGATCCAGCCCACAGGTACACATGGAGTGATGCCACCTGGTGGCCATGGCAGCTGTCCCCTCTTTGCCCCAAAGGCTAGAATGGTGTCCAGGTGGAGCTGGGGGTTCCTCTGTGAGGAACGCAGTACAGGGGAAGCTGTGAGCAAGGTGTCAAAGAAATGTGGGTTCCTTTTGTAACGGTATCAGAAGTTCCTGTGTAACCCATGGAAGGCATGATGAATCATACACAAACCCAAAGGCATTGGAGCGGAGAGCGGCAGAATATGGACTTGAATCTGAAAGTGCAAGCTGTCCCTCCCCCAGTTTCTGTGGATGCCCCTTTCCAGTTGCAGCTCCCACCCCGCATCCTACACATCATTCCAGAGAATCTTCTCTGCCTTAATAGCACCTTTCTAGGGCTTGCAGGGGGCTGCAGTGAGGATGAGGCTTCCAAGCCATTATTAACTTCCAATCTCCCCATGCGAAAAGAGGAAGAAGTTCTTTATTATTTCATAAGAAGTAGGCTGCTAGTCTTCCTACGAGACCAAGCAACAGTCACTCCAGACCCCAGACCCCAGATACAAGGCCCTGCTTTATACATTGGGCAACACTGCCTGTCTGACGACACAGAACCCCCTGGGCCTGATCTTAGGAATCTCCTTTTTGGCCCAGTTTGGTCTCCTTCAGTCTTTTAAACATTTGATTTTTTAAAAAAGTATTTCATCTGACTCATGACTTGACCATTGTAAACCCGTTACAAATCCAGTTCCTTCATATTTCTCGTGCTTTAAACCACACACAGTAGAATCAAGGGACCCGTGTTGGGATTGTTTCCCTAAAAATAAATAAATAAACTCACCTTTTGATTAAAAACACAAAAGAAAAAGGACTTAGTCCTCTCATATATATTTTTTGAGTCGACAAAGGTCTCGAGCCAGCCTTCTGGATTTGCCCCGTGACACCTGCATTTCTGTCCTTTCTACTACTCCTATTGCTATCCCACCAGATGCCTGTGGTCCTTCTTGCACATCCCTTTAATCACCTTAGGATATGGAGTATCCCCATTGCCAGCCTAATGAACTTTGGTAATTCTCTACAACTTGTTACTGACGTACAGTCTTAATTATGGTTACAGTAAGTCAGAGGTGAGCAACCTGGCGAGGCAGGAGGGAAGGCGTCTGAGGGGCCCTTCCTACAGCAAGCACTCAGTGGGGCTTTGCAAAGTGCCTGAAAAATAAATGTAACCAAAAATGGCCACTTTAGCATTATGGGGTGTCAAATGGGACAAAAGTAGCTCGTTTTGAAGCTAAATGTTGCCTTAGTGCTCTGTAGAGCTAAGGTGGCCCTTTTTGTGTGTGAAAAAACAAGGAAAAGAGCATCCAGATCAGGATCAAAAATGGGAGAAACAGGTTCTCAGGATACTAAAATACTTTATTTCAAAGCCCTTTGAAATAAAGTACTTTAGCATCCTGAGAACCTGTTTCTCCCCTTTTTTTGTCCCCTTTTTTTTTAAAGGCTGTGTGTTGCCTACCCCTGGTCTAAATTGTAGTAAAAAAAAAACCCCCAAACCCCAAAACCCCTCACCCCAGCCTTCAGTCTCTTGCGTTCAGAATCAGTGGCTCTTTTCTAGGGCATGCAAAGCCAAAGGCTGCCTGCCCACCATTATTCATTTAGAGGCTTGCGCCCTAAGCTATAATTAGAGGCATCAGAGGACATCACCTATGCAAGTGTGTGTATATGCACACCTAGATCAAACCGTGACATACATCATGCATTATATAACAGGTGATTTAACACTGACATATAATACTACCTAGTCAACACTATTGAAGGTTGTCATCCCCTCCCTCCCCATTGGCTTGATAAGGGCACCTGCATTTTAAAACTTCTTTTCAGTGTTTGTTTTTGTGGGTTTGTTTTGTTTTTAGTGGTTATTTAGGCTCTATTGTTTTTAGCGGTTATGTATAATAAATTTGAGAGCTAGAAACTTGTAAAAGACACCAAATACCATTGTCATAAGTACAGAATTCAAAAACATGCCCCCACTGCAACAATTCCTGTAATAAAATGATGAATTGACAACAATGCTAGCATATGAGGTACCCCAGACCACTTCTGTACTTGGTGCTACCACCAGAGTGATTTCAATTTTTAATCCTAATTCAACAGCAATCCCACCTCCTACAAATCTGAAGTTTGCTCAGGTTACTCCAACTAGCCTGACAGTTACCTGGACTGCACCTAACGTCCAGCTCACTGGATATCGAGTCAGAGTGAATCCCAAGGAAAAGAATGGGCCAATGAAAGAAATTAACGTCTCTCCTGATAGCACATCTGCTGTTGTCTCAGGACTAATGGTAATTCTTTCTTTTTCACTGGATGCAATGTAGTTCTTTTGAATCCAATTAAAAAAATTGGGGGATAGAAGCTCAGTTTTTATTGAATGTTTTGAAAATCAGTTGGACTAAAAGTTGAATATTTAGTTGACTTACTTTTGGTAAGTAACATTTTCCTGCTCTTTTTGGAAAATTGCATATTTTAAATGCATTTTAAGGAGATATAAAATGCAAATTACACATGACAATGATGTCACAAGGCTTTATTCCTCTGGATGCTACACCAATCTATTGGGGGAAATTGGGCTTTTACTCTTTTTCACTGTTAAGTAAAACAAAACTGTTTGCTTATTTGTTTGTTCACATTAGTATCCAGTTCATATACAAAATGTGGGTCAGTGGGTGAGAGTGAATCTATCAAAAAGGTTGCTCGAGTGAGAGGACTGAAACTTTTAACTCCGCATGCTCTATCACTAGTGTGGTGTAGTGGTTAGAGCGTTGAACAATTGTGGCTCAGCCATGAAGCTCATTATGTGTTCTTAGCTATTTACATCTCTTTGCCTAACCTACTGCAGAGAGCTGCCGTGGGATAAAAATGCGGGGGCGGCAGATATGTATGCTACCGAGCTCCTTGGTAGAGAGGTGGCATAAAAATGTACTAAAGAAACAAATAAATAAAATGAGAAGCACTTTGACCTTCAGCCCAGCTCATTGCTGGTATCAGAGCCAGAGTGGGCGGAAGTATCTGGGTTAATGGAGCATGAAGAAATAAGGTGGGGTACTTGAAAAAGAATAGAGTCCCCACTCCACTCCATATGTAAATGGGGCAGACACTTGAAGAACAGATGTGATTGTTCCTGTCATGTCTAGTTTGGCCCTGAGGTCTAAATACTTCATATTATATCTGCAAACAAAATATAGACAACCAACAAGCATGTTGAGGTGACTTTGTGTGTCAGCTTTTTGTTAGCTTCTGAAGGATGTAAATCTCCTAGCAATGCATGATTGTGCTATTTTTAGGTGGCAACCAAATATGAAGTCAGCATCTATGCTCTGAAGGACTCCCTGACCAGCAGACCTGACCAGGGTGTAGTCACTACCCTAGAGAGTAAGCTACCCTTTATTTCAAAATAACCATAGATTCACTGAGCCGAGTATGTAGATGTTTTAATTGTGTATGTTTCAATTTTGTAAAGGCGGGATACAAATAAATAAATATAATAATAATGATAATAACAAGTATAATAGTTTGGGGCTTTAGTTTAATAAAATAAATAAAAATAAATAAAAAGGTGAGTGAGGGGGGATATGATAGAAGTTTATAAAATAATGCATGGTATGGAGAAAATGGATAGGGAAACATTTTTTCCTCCTTTCTCTCTCCTTTCTCCTTCATTCCATTAAGCTGAATGTTGGGAAATTCAAGACAGATGAAAATTAGACTCATCCCACTTCCATGTGTAAATGGGGCAGATACATGAGGCATAACTAAACTATGAAATTTGCTACGTGGATAGCTTTAAAAGGAGATTGGACAAATTCGTGGAGGTTTTCAAAGGTTTCTAGTCATGATGGCTATTTGCTGCCTCTAGGTTCAGAGGTAATATTCCCCACAATAGTAGTTGCTGCGGAGCAACAGTGGGAAAGGGCTATTGCCCCCATGTCTTGTTCTGGGCTTCCCATTGGGTGTCTGGTTGGCCACTGTGAGAAACAGGAGGCTGGACTACCTAGGCCTTTGGTGTGATCCAGCAAGGCTCTCCCTGTGATCTTATGCTGGTGCATGGAAAAGAGGCTTTGGTCCACTGATTCTAGGCACACCTTTCCAGGCACCCCCATAAGGACATAAGCCCTGAGAAATGCGTAAATTGGGTTTCAGGGTATAATTATATAGCATGTCTGAAAGGACCTATTAGAGGAATTCAGTGCATCTTTCTAAAAGCATGAACCCAGGTTGCTACCTGTTAGATTGAAGCCTGTGAGATCCAAGCATGCTACGTCCTGCCAGCCTCTTGCCAGCAGGGGAGGCAAAGCGCCAGAGGCCTTTTTGTTTATTTTTCCCACTAGTCCAGTTGATGCGCACTGCTGATGGTGGAGATGGTGGCTCAGAGGCCTTTGGATCCCCACCCGCTGACATGACTCCTTCCATCCCTCAGGATGGAGCTTCCCATAACAGCTGGGAGGAGTTTGGGGTGGGAGTGGGGGGGGGGGGAAACGAAGTGGAAATTTCCCCCTCTGAGGTTAACAGCCTGGGAGAGTGAATTCCCCAGCATCCTGTGGCCCCTCAGACACCATGTAGGATGGTGTTGGCTGAATTCGGACAACACATTAAGCAACTGGGGGGGGGGGGAAACAATCATCAGTTGTGTTGCTTATTGTGTTGTGTGGAGGGTAACACGCCACTCACAAACTACTGACGGTATGCCATTCTGCCCAAATAAGCAACTGGCTTGCAAGTTGTTTAGGTCGAAGCCAGTTGTTTAAAGTGTTATGTGGAGGGTGAGTGTGTTAATGGCGTGTGGTGAATGGGTTAAAACACAAGCTCATAGAGGCAGGTGGCAAGAGCGACCAAAGCGGCGGCTGCCACTCTGCTACAACAGGTGCAACTTGCAGAGGCTGCTGGGATAGAACTGGGAGGACCGAGGGAAGAGGGAGGGTGGGGAGAGGGGCGGGGGCTGTGTCAGTCAAATGCTGGGTTGACAATTAGTCCATTCAACGCCAGCCCCAACCACCCACAGTTGTGTAGGAATATGTTGTGTGGGGAGTACCCACAAAATAACCAACTGTGAGTTGGCTACTCAACCCACCATTGACTAATGTGTTGTCCGAATTCAGCCTGTAACTCTTCCAAATTGTTGCATGAAAAACATTGCCTTGTTTTCCTGTTTAGGTGTCAGCCCTCCCCGTAGACCACGCGTCACAGATGTCACAGAGCGAACCATCACAATTAACTGGCGCACCAAGACCGAGACGATCACTGGTTTCCAGATTGATGCCATCCCAACCAATGGTCAGAACCCAGTTCAAAGAACAATTGCCCCTGAGGCCAGAACATACACCATCACTGGTAAATGAGCTTCTTCCCGCCACTGTTGTGTCCTAGAAAGTTCTGTCCTGTGTTTGAAATGCTTTGCACGGAAGAAGAAGAAGAAGAAGAAGAAGACCAGTCTACCACTTGTGTGTGCCACGCCAAACAAAAGGAGCTATAGTACCATTCTTCTCAGCAGGACTGGTTAGGCCTTAACTCTTTCATCCCTTGTTTTTGTCATCAGGTTCTAAGAACAAATATGATCGCATTCAGGCCAGTTTAGGACTATTAAAGATGCAGGGACTATACTAGAGTGACCATATACAAAAGAAGGCAGGGCCCCTGCAACTTTAACTGTTGTGATGAAGAGGGAATTTCACCAGGAACTAATTGCATACCAATGACACTGGCTGAAATTCCCCTTTCTCTACAACTGTTAAAGTTACATGAGCCCTGACCTGGATTTTATCTGGTCACCGTAGATGAGCCCCTTCCTGTCTGCTTCTATCCTGCCTAGAGCTCATTGCCACTTTCCCCCTTGGGCTCCATGTAAGGCTTTCCCCAACCCTCACTGTCTCCTTGGCTCCTCCTGTCTTTCATTCCATGCTGCCCACTATTCAATACTTCCTCATGCCTCTTCTTTTCAGTATGATTCTAGAATACTGCAGGGATTGGGATATAAATGCCTATTCTACAACATTTTTGTAAAATCTCTTACAAGAAGCAGCTTAGTACACCTCTGTTATTTCCATTAATGGTGATACTACTTTAGAGCTTATGACCTGATTTCCTTATTCTGCTTGCTAAAATGTTTTTACAGACTTCAGAGTTCTTCAGAACAGAACTTTGTATGAGCAAGACTAATGCTTTTTTAATATTTCATTTTGAATTGCAGGCTTGCAACCTGGCACTGACTACAAGATTTACATCTATACCCTGAACGACAATGCTCGCAGCTCTCCAGTAACGATTGATGCTTCCACCGGTAATGGCACTTCATAAAAAGTCACATTAAGTGAAATGATGGTTTCCTTTCCTTTCATTGTGTAGTTCGTTTGTGGCATGTTACAGCCATGATTTCTCCCTACCACCCCTACACACACACACACACTTCAGGAATGAAGCAAAACGTTGGCAGATGGTGATTGAAATATATGGAAAATGTATAATTTCCCCTCTGGGAGTGTGATTCATATTGAATGGTATTCATTCAAATGGTTTTATTTGCTCCTTAGCCATCGACGCGCCTTCCAACCTTCGCTTTCTCATGACTACAAGCAACTCCCTGTTGCTCACTTGGCAGCCACCTCGGGCCAAAATCACAGGATACATCATCAAATATGAGGAAGTTGGGGGGCCATCTAGAGAGCTACTTCCTCGTCCTCATCATGGCACAACTGAGGCCACTATCACAGGTATGTAGCTCTGCTAAATTAGCTAATGTGCAACAAACGCTGGCATTTTAAAAATCTAACACGGTGCCATCTTAAAGTCAAATAGATTGTATTGTAGCAATCTTATATGAGTCTATAAACGTTCCTGCAGACCTGATAGCTAAATGGAATCTCTGCGTAGAGGCAACAGACTTCTAGGTTTGGAAAGAGAAATAACTGTCATGCCCGATTTGTGGACTTTCCAGAAGGATCTGGGTTCCCAATAATGGAAACAGGATGCAGAACCAGATGGGCCCACAGTCGGACCGGGAAAGGCCTTTTCTTGTGTTCTTGCGTTCCCCTGAAGTAGAGGAGCTGTGCAGCAAAGACCTATACTATAGGACAGAGACAAGTGATTTTATGGGAAGCCTCTGGCTTTGGCAAATATTAGACCATTAAATAGTGTGTGTAGAATATGAGCAGGTAAAGATGCCTTATGTCAGATCATAGACCACTAAGCTCTACACTGACGAGCTGCAGGTCTTCAGGTTTTCAGACAGGGGACTTTCCCAACTACAGCTGGAGATGGCTGGGATTGAACCTGGGACGTTTGTATGCCAAGCAAGGACTCTGACACTGTGCTACAGTGTCTCCCTTCAATCTCCACAGTAATTTTCAGCCACACAAATTCTAGAAATTCCTGTCATTCCGTTTTGCTTTAAAGTATTCTGGAGAATGATCCGAAGAGCAGTCCCAATGGCACTGGCAGGGCTGTGGTGTAATCACTCTTCACTAATGGAGACGTTCTTGCTGGGAGGTGAGCTACAGCTGTCCTCTGTGACCCCCCAGCTCCCTCAGGGTAACCCCAGGGTTGTTGGTGAGTTTTTGAGGGGGACAAAGCCGGATCTGACACAACCATTTCATCCATTGTAGCCAGTATATATCTTGCCCCATAGACCTGAATAAGATCTGTTGAGATTTGATCCTGGTGGTCCTACATGCATAGGCACCCCTGGCACCATTTCTCAGTCTTGCAAGAAGGCAAAAGGTCCCAGGGAACTGTCAGGAAAGAGACCAACCATATTGTGATCTGACTGTTCCAGAATATGGAGCTTTTTAGTATATCCAAATAAAAGGCCTCATTTTAAAAACGTTATTTTTTATCCCACCTTTTCACTGTGACTACAGTGCTCAAGTGGATTACATATGTCTAAAATAATAGAATAGAATAATCACCAATATTAGATAACGTAAAAACAATAAAATTGCAAAAACAGACAGCTACAGCAGAGAGAAACCATCTAAAATCAAGGAGTTCAACCACCTAAACCTCCCCCTGCCTGATCAAATGGCTGTCTAAATAGAAACCTCTTAAGTAGATGAGGTGCTACTTCTGAATATGTGTTGAGCCTGGTGCCTTTTCAAAAATAGACTCTTTCCAATCTTTTGTCAGGTCTGGAACCAGGGACAGAATACATAGTCCACATCATTGCTGTGAAGAATAATCAGAAGAGTGAATCATTGACTGGAAGGAAAAAAACAGGTAACATTGTCTTAGGGTGCCTCTACAAGAACGATTTAAAGCTCTTTCAAGGTGCATTAAAATGTTTACCTCTACAAGAGCGGAGTGCAAATCGGGGGTTGAGACACTTTTTATCTCCGATTATTCACATTCACGCGTTATTATTCACGCGTTAAATAGCGAGTTTTAATTTGCCGCGGGAGTTGAAGCGCATTTTGGCCATGTAAACATGCAATTCTCCGCATGTAAACAACTTTAAAGCGCGTTTCATATAGCCCGTAATGCGCTTCACCGCCTCTCGTGTGTAGTTATTAGATGTAAATGTGCTTCCACAAAGATGCGCCTAATCGGGCAACCAGGCACCAAACCGAATTCTTTTAGAGTGGACCTTAGGCTGTAAACCTGCAACTCAATGGGACTTCCTTCTCAGTAGACATGTGTACTATTTCTTATGAAAAAGAAGCCAAATGCAGCTCTATTTTCAATTTCTGTTAATGCTGTTTCCAGGCAACTAATGTTATGGCACTGCTTAACATTTCTTTTGTCTTTTTTCAATTGTATATTTGAGATATATTAGTGGATACACCCATCATGTAAATAAATCGGTTCATGCAAGGTATAAAAGAATCCTGACTTGCAAAATACAGATAAAGTTTATCACATTTGGCTGGGGTTAACATAAGTTCCTTCTATTTTTGGTCTCATATACTTCATATGAATACAAGCCAAACTAAATTAATGCGTTTATAGTTCAATCCTATATATGAATACAAGGCAACCCAAATTAATGCTTTTACAATTCAATCCTATGAAAGTTTACTCAGAAGTAAGCCTCATTGTGTTCAATGGGGCTTACTCCCAGGTAAATAGGATCATAGTGTCAGTGTTTAATTTGATTTCATTGTGTGAATAGAACCTAAAATTGTAAATTTGATCAGGATCATACCCCTTCTAGTTTTCAATGGATTGAAAAAGAGGAGTCTGGGTTAAATGATCCATAATAGTTGGACATGCCGATTTTTAGGTCTGAGTGGCTGGCTTATGCATGATCAAGACTCAAAGGTTGTTTTTCTCACACCCTGTCTCACTTGGATGATGCACTGGTTACTCTGTTTTTATGAAACTGCCCAATCGATCCATCAGATAAAACAACTCTTTGATATGATTACTTAACCAGAGATGAAAGAAAGAGTCAAAAGCCACAGTCATGGATGAGTTGTTAACTCTCAGTTAAGTTCAAATTCTAGATTCACCCTTAAAGTGTGAAGCCAAGGTAGTGAGAGGTTGAAGGGTTATCTTCTGCAGAGAACTAATCTTATAACTTGGCCCTAAAAATAATTCCATATATAATATTTCTTCCTTTTAGCCAGAATGCATCAAAGTAATAGAAACAGCAGTAAGGATGACTAAACATATATTTATTTCTTTTTAAATTTAGCAGAAGATAAAAATGTATGGCAATCAAGTGCCTTTGCTTTGATCTTGAAAGGGCACAACAGTTGTCATCCTTTCATCTCCGCTTTAGCTCCACAGCCATGTGCTTTCGCTTTCCAATTCAAGTGCTCTTAAGCAGCCTCTGCAGAGTGATTGCAATAAGGTTCTTCAGGAGTATGTTGTACCCTTGAGAATGCTGCTAATGTTTAATTGCTAGAATTAAGCCTGTGTTTTATAGTATAGTTGCTTGGTTTACTCTATAACGAATGTGGCACTTGCTGGAGCTTGAGAGCCTAGCTTTATTGCTTCTAACCTCTCTTTGACTAGTCGAGCTTCCACGGCCGGTTACAATTCCACGCCCTGGCCAAGGTGGGACCCTGGACACTGTGCAGAAGACACCTTATCTCACAAGCAACTCACATGACAATGGAAATGGTATCCACCTTCCAGGCACTTCTGGTCAGCAGCCTACACTGAGCAACCTGGGCCAGCAAATTATTGAAGTATTTGGGTCTCATACCCCTACAACCGCAGCGACTCCGATAAGGCGTATACCAGTGCGAATCCCAGAAGTGGATGGACCTTCTTATCCTCACACGCTTCTGCCCAAGGATAATTACACAAGGCCCCAGGAAGCTCTCTCTGAGACAACCATCTCATGGACACCCTATTCGGAGAGCTCTGAATACATTATCTCTTGCCAACCTATTGGCACCGAAGAAGAACCGACAGAGGTAACTTCTTTTAGTTCATTTCGAAGAGCACTGACAATGATGAAAGAGTGTAGTAGTAGTAGTAGTACTATTGCTTTTATTTAAACGGCACTACCATTGTCAGTGGCAACTTACAGAATTTTATAAGCAAACTGAAAAGGCCCGTTCCTCAAGGAGCTTACAGTCTAAAAAACAGACAGTGGCTGCATTCAGACAACACATTAAGCAACCGGGGGGGGGGGGGGCAACAATTGTCAGTTGTGTTGCTTATTGTGTTGTGTGGAGGGTAACACACCGCTCACAAACTACTGATGGTATGCTATTCCACCCAAATAAGCAACTGAGAGAAACAATTGCCTTGCAAGTTGTTTAGCTTGAAGCCAGTTATTTAAAGGGTTGTGTGGAGGGGTGAGTGGGTTAATAGCGTGTGGTGAGTGGGTTAAAACACAAGCCCATAGAGGCAGGTGGCAAGAGCGACCAAAGCGGTGGCTGCCACTCTGCTTCAACTGGTTCAACTTGCAGAGTCTGCTGGGATAGAACTGGGAGGACTGAGGGAGGAGGGAGGGTGGGGAGAGGGGCTGTGTCAGTCAAATGCTGGGTTGACTATTAGTCCACTCAACGCCAGCCCCAACTGTCCACAGTTGTGTAGGAATATGTTGTGTGGGGAGTACCCACAAAATAACCAACTGTGAGTTGGCTACTCAACCCACCATTGACTAATGTGTTGTCCGAATGCAGCCAGTGAAGAAAAGAAGAGGGTGCTAAATGTAATGGTTAAATAACTGAAGTTGCATTTTAGTTACAATTGGGAATGAGGATGAAGGGGAAAGTCAATGGCCACATGGAAAAATTCCAGTTTCAGGATGAATGTGAACAAAGGTGTGCATGAAATCAAGACTATTATAGTGAATGAAAAGTTAATAATTGTAGTCTTGTCAGAATGTTGTTGTAAGATGCTGACTGTAGTTTGAAGCTCTAGGCCCCAGTTGTGTTTTATGTTCAAATAAATTGCTCCTTAGACAAGGTCTGTTATTAGAGGAGTATCTATTATCCTAACGAGTAAGGGCGACTCTGAAACCTAGAAGCTGCATGGCAATAGCAGGGTTGAATTTTAAAATTGGAAAGGATCCAAATCAGAAAGGAATAAGACATGAGCAATAAGCGTGATAAAAGAAAGCAAATGATATGAGGACAATCTAAAGGAACTGGGCATATTTAACCAGTTCTGCTAAGAGGCCCGCTTGCTTAGGAAAGGTGGAAGATGTGCTTCCTTTGAGGCTTGGGAGAAAAGCTTGAATATATACTTTTCTTTCTTTGATGCATATCGAGGGACTTGTCAAGCAAATACTTGTGACCTAACCCTAAAATGATTCTAGGCCAGCAACAAAACTGAGGGAGGATGCTCCTTACCCAAATATTCCTGTCGTAACAGAGGACCTCATTCAAGAACTGCTTGTAAACCAAAGGAGTATTTGGTAATATACGCAGGTCTGGGAGGCTCCTAATAATTGTTGCAATGCTCTACGTGAGTGGCTCTTAAATTCTGGTCTGGTGTGCTAGCCATAGGAATTGATCTGAGAAATGTATCCAGCCAGGATTGAATTGCTTATCGTTGTTCTCAGTGCCCAGTTGCTTGGGAAGGAGATGCTGTGTTCTGTGAGTGTGCAAGCAACTGTAGATTAAAAGTGTTTGCAAGCCCATCTTATGCATTAGTTTTGGGCTTTATCTGAGTTTGCTGTAGCAACAAGGTAGACACTGTGATTTGTGTTTCTGTTGCACTGCTGTGGGAATGGCAGAATATCTAGACAAGGGGAAGACAATGGCTGAATTCGGACGACACAATAAGCAACTGGGGGAGGGGAAACAATTGTCAGTTGTATTGACTATCATGTCGTCCGAATGCTGCCATAGTCAACTCAGCGCTGATCCTAATCCACACCACAGTTGATTATTTATTACCATGTTGTGTGGGGAGTACCCGCTAGATGAACAACTGTAAAGTTGATTAATACCCCACCATTGACTATTGTGTTGTCCAAATTCAGCCAATGCCTTCTCACATCAGTATCACTCCTCACTGAAACTAGGGTGGAAAAGATATATTGTGGGCTCCTCTCAAGAGGCCTAGATCTTCCAGCATTACCAGAGCAGCAATGGAAGAACATGCATTGTAGCAAGGTGACACCAGAGAGTGGGCCCAGCAGTAATTTGGCTGACCTACCCTTACCTGGTGCTCTCCAAGTGTCTTGGACTGAAACTCTCATCATTTCTAGCCAGCACCATTCCTATCTTGACTTCATTTGGATAAAGAGAAGCCACCCCTAGGTTGGATTGCACAAAAACATAAGCCTGCTCTCTAGATTCTACTCACTAGAAAGCCATTTCAGAGCCAGCATTCCTTTCTTTTAGAAGATAACATTTTTATGCTTTGCATTTTCTCAAACTGCAGGTGAAAGTTCCTGGCAGATATTCTAGTGCGACTCTCACTGGCCTTACTAGAGGCGCCACCTACAACATCATAGTAGAAGCAATTAAAAATCGAAGACGGCATAAAGTTCTTGAGGAGATGGTCACTGTAGGCAATTCTGGTGAGTGGAAACAAGACACTCTGGGGAAAAGGCTCCCATCTTCATTTGTGTATTAACTTCATCTTAGAATCAATAGAGAACAGTTTGGCTGTTGGGTTAGTTGTCACATTTAAATCCCACCATTCCTACACAGTGCTCTGGGTTGCACAGATCTCTCTCTCTCTCTCTCTCTCTCTCTCTCTCTCTCTCTCACACACACACACACACACACACACACACACACATGTTTATCTTCACAATACTTTCTGCCTTATCCTGGCTAGGGCTGTGGGTCAGGTGAGTGAAAGGATCTCTCTTCCCTAAACTGTGATTTACAGCACATTCCTATGTATGTTTACTCAGAAGTCAGTCCCATTGAGTTCAGAGTACTCCCAAGTAAAGATTGCCTATGTGCTGTTTGTCAAGAGTAAATCTTAAACATTAAGCTGAATGGTTGTTCTGAATGGATCAGGAGCTGGGATGTGCACTTCTCCTGATGTATCGGACCCTTTGTGCCTACCCATCAATGACCCAGTAATCCTGCCTGTCTTCCGCTGCTATGCCAGTACTTAATTAGTTTCATGATCTGTGTAATAATTACCTAAACACTAAATAAAATATTTAATTGAAAATAGTAAATGAGATAAGGAATGGAATGGGCCCCATTGGGAAAAAAAACAACCTGGATTCAGAACTGTGCCTAGTTCTGCCTGGGTCTGGGCCATACCACTTCAGACTGCAGGTAGCAACTGCTCATGGGACTGAATACCGTCCACATGTTGCCTCCACATTAAAAAAAAAAAAAGTCCAGGAGAAGGCTAGACTAGGAACCATTCCCCTGACTTGTTAGTTTTCAATATGGACAGAATTAAACCAGGTGAGCCCTTCCCCAACCCCCAGTCTGAAATGGTACAGTACACAGGATTGCTATAGGGTGTCCAAAACAGCAGAAGCTCATAACTGGAACTCTTCTCACACCCCACCAATGCCCTCTCCCTGTCCTCCCTGCCAGCCCTCCTTCTCAAGTCAAAAACACAGCCTATCAAAGCTGAGGGGAACTGGCGGCAGAGCACAGGAGAGTGAGCCGGGGAAGGCCCTGTGGCTGGGAATGACTTCTCCCAAGATTACATTCCTGTTGGGTCTCATGGAACTTGTCCTCAGGCTCCATGATCCCAGTGGGACGGCACGAAGTGCCATTTGCAGAAGCTGCTGCCTACTTTAGGATACGCTGACAGGCAGTAGATCTCCAGGGTTTTGGCTAGGAGTAAGTCTTTCTAGCCCTACCTGGAGATGCGGGACATTGAACCTGGGACAGCCTGCATGAAAAGCAGGGCTCCATCACTTCCTCGCCAACCCTCCACTGCCTGTTAGCAGCTGAGAAAAGGCAACTGAGGCAACCTCTTTTCTTGTAGGCTGACGTCTTCTGAGAGGGAGCAGAGCTCTACATGGCCTTAATTCTTGCCCTTCCCTGTTATCTTTTTCACCCTCCTAAAGCTCTGGTTCAGTGACTCTGGCCCTTTCTACACCATAGGAGTGTAGAGGAAGGGAGGGAGGGAGGGCCATCCCAGGCACACCATCAGCGCACGGGGACCAGCCGGGGGCCATCCCAGGCAAACAGCTTGGTGTAGAAACAGCCTCCGTGTATGTGTGCACCAAGCTCAGCATAGAAAGGAGGGGATTCCTTGTTTCCCCTGCACACGGTGGGAGCCTTTCTCAGGAGTGAAGAGAATAAGGTTCCAGATTAGTCTTTGGAAATGTTTTTTTTCTTTTCTTTAGGCTTCAGTCCCAAGCATACTTTTTGGAAATAGCTGCAATCCTGTATACACTGTCAGGGAATAACTTCCCTTGAACTCAGTGGGACTTGCAACAGATTAGGCATGGAAAGGATTGTATTCTTATTGAAATCAGTGGCTCTTACGCCCAAATAAACATGTTTAGAATTGGCGTAGTGGGGATGTTTGTTGTAATACTGCTCGGGAGGCACTAATTCAAGTAACAGCAGCATTTGGGGAGGTGTTAAAAAAAAGCTGGGTGGGAGAGGAAGCCTGTTTAAGTGGAGTATTCCAAACCATAATCTGATCTCAGATAATTATGGTAACAGTGTAAGGATGCTTCATTATTACTGGCAACATTTGGAGTGAAAACGGTTGTATTCTGAGAGATGTGTAATGTTTTCACACAAGTTCTCATTCTCTGTGCTTTGTAGTTTCTGAAAGAGTGGACCAACCTGCAGACGACTCATGTTATGATACTTTCACTGGCTCTTTCTACTCTGTTGGGGATGAATGGGAAAGGATGTCTGAAACTGGATTTAAACTCTGGTGCCAGTGTTTCGGCCTTGGCAGCGGACACTTTAGATGTGACTCTTCAAGTGAGTAGTTTTCTGTGTCCATTTGGCTCCTTCTCTGAAATTTCAGGCACAGTATTCTTAAACCCATCGTAAGCCAAATAAAGTAATGCTTACTTTATTTGGCTTACAGATCGGTAAGTTTTGTTTGCTTCAAGACTTTGTACTTTAGTGATTCTTCTGATTTGTATTCCCATATTTTAGTCAGATGAAATAAGGTATATCTCTAGTATTTTTCTTCTTCTGTGTGTTTGGCAGCTATTGTACACAATGCTATACCACAATCTAGCAATACATGCATGAGCCAAAATGGAAAGTGCTATAGCCTCATTTGTTCCCTGTCCCCTCTCCTCTTCCCATGTGACTGGGAAGAAAGATAAGCCAGAAGTAAGGTTTGCTTAAGCAGATTCCTGGTGGTTTTTTTTTTATTCCATGAGAACCAGGAATTATGGTTTAAAATAATCTTCCATTGTTAAACAAGCTGGCAAAACAACCCAGGGATCTACTAAAGTGAAACCGAATTCTGGTTTATCTCTCTTCCCAGTCACATGGGAGGAAGGAAGGGGTGGCGTGCCATAGCTTTCCTGTCATCTCATGAATATAGTGCTGAACCATAGTTTAGCATTGCAGGTGAACACTCCAGTTGACAGATGCAGCCTGCCAAATTCACAACCAGATAAAGGCTGATAACCTGAAGACAATCTGAGAAAATTGACTTAAATATAATTAACTTGTCTTGGAACTTCCTATGAATTATAGCCTGCCTTTCTTGTTCACCCCCACTCCCCATGCATCCCAGCAACGTCTGGTCTATTAGGGCTTTCTAACACAATGTTAACAACCCCCTCCCCTGAAGTCACCTCATTATCTTATTTGTTCGTATGTACCATGGCTGAATCAGGGGTTGAAGTGATGCTCTTGTCTCACCCTGGGATGCTTGCTTGTATAAATCACTTCAGGGTTGGGTACAGGTCAGGGTACTGTGGATACTAGCAGCAAGTGGATGTGGCTAAAACACACTAGAATCCTTGCTTGTCCAACAGAGCACTAGCAACTTTTGGATATCAAATGTGTAGCAAAGCCCTCTTTTGGTCTCAATCCCTATCTAGCTGTCACTTCCATGATTACTAGAGAGGAGCCTCTTGCTTTGACATTGGTAAAATATTGGTCCGTATAACAGCCCCATCTACAAACATAGCAGGGTGACCCAAGCCCCAATAGATCTCCAAGAGTCATCACATGTTTCCAAATAGTGCTCAAGAGTGTCTGAAGTTCCAGATGATTCAGCTTCCCTCTATTAATCCATCATTCCTTTGTTTCATCCAGAATGGTGTCATGACAATGGTGTGAACTATAAGACGGGCGAAAAGTGGGACAGGCAGGGTGAGAATGGACAGGTGATGAGCTGCACTTGCCTTGGAAATGGGAAAGGAGAATTCAAGTGTGAACCTCGTACGTATGGATTGGTGCCCTTTCTGAAGTATAAAAATAACACGCCCTGTGCTCTTCCATTGTGCACAACGGTCTCTTTAGTTTGGTGGTTTACTTTCTAAAGTGGGAATACAGTATTGTTGTATTTTTGAATTTAAAAAATTTGAAAATGTCTGAAATATGACAAGTTGGGGTCTGATGCCTGCACTGCGGAACCTTTTTTTTCCTTTTCTACCACTGGTTTTGCTGAACAAGAATAGCAGTATATACAGTGAGGGCAGTCTGGATAGGGCTGCTCACTGCATGTGCTACAGAATACAAGGGCAAAAAAAACCCTGTGGCTGCCAACGGGATGGAGCTTCTGCCCAGTTCAGGTGTTCCTCTCTACAGAACAGTACCATTTGCCCATTGGGTTGTAGTCCATGATAGTCCTACTTAGAGTAGACCCACTGAAATGAATGAGACTTAAGATCAACTTAACATTGGACACAATTCATGACTGTGATGGTTGTGCTAAAAGCCATGAAGCAGGGATAGAGAACTGCCTGCCCCTCCACTTACCTGCCCCTCTACAACTCCTATCATCCCCGACCATTTGCCATGCTGTCTGGGGCTGATGGGAGTTGGAGCAACAACATCTGGAGGCCACAGATTCCCCACCCTCACTTTAAGGCAACAGCACTAGGCATATGTTTTCTTCACCTTCTCTCTGCACCTTTTGTGCACAGGGCAGCAGGGAGGAGGAGGCTTAAAGAAAATCATGTCAGCATTGGCAATACCTCTGGATTGTTTTAGGGACTTGCTAGACACGTTGGGCAATGTTTGAAGGTGGAGCTCATATTGGGGATCTCTTGCCCTTACAGTGACAAAGTATATGCCATTTAACAAAACACTGTTTGTTCCTCCAATTCTTCCCCCTCCCTCAGATGAAGCAACTTGTTATGATGAGGGCAAGATGTACCGAGTGGGGGAGCAGTGGCAGAAAGAATACCTGGGGGCCATCTGCTCTTGTACTTGCTATGGAGGGCAGCAGGTAAGGCATTTTTATACCTGTTCTGTGGTGTGGTATAAAAATGGTAGAGGCACAATCAGAGAGAGAGAGAGGCATGGTAGAGGCACAATCAGAGAGAGAGAGAAGGAGAAAATGCAACATTGTTTCAGAATCCTGACAGAATTTAGGCAAGATGTAGGACATAACATTTGATTCATCCACAGTATCCGCAATTTTGAGAAACAGGTACTTGCAACATTGTAAGAGCTGAAGGGTTACACTATTAGTCCTGCCTGCTAAAATCCAAGTGTCCTAATATGTCCTTCATTTGGACAGCTTAAGCAGTTGCTGAAATTATATGTTGTCCCAAGTGATCCATGCACCTGTGGCCCACATTTGAATACGCTTCAAATGATCTCAACCTTAAAATGGTATTTGCACTTCTACCCAGTAATATTGCAACCCTGTGCACAATTCTCATTGAGTTAAATCAGCCCAGACTCTGCCTGTATGCATGGACCTACTCTGAATCAGAAGAAATAATGAATTCTGCAAGAGAATACATGCAAGCCATTTACCATATAGTGATATCAAATCTCTCAACCTCTCTGTTGGTTGGATACACACTGCCACTACCATACACTTTTAGTACCATTATAGCAGGTAGAAACTTGTTGAAGATGAACCAATATATTCTTAGCATCTTCTGCTTAGTGGCTTCTGTGTGACATATCGTGTGCTGTTGTTTTTATAAAGGGTTGGCGATGTGACAACTGCCGCAGACCTGGAGTAGCATCTTCACCTGAAAGTTCTCCTGGTCACACCTATACAGAGCTCTCAGAGAAACAGAGAGAAACCACAAATACTGTAAGTATAGCATATCCATCCAGCTGACAACACATGACTGTATACACTGCTCAATAGTGTTACCAAGAATGCATTTTTCCCCCACTGGTTGGGCAGCTTATTCCACTATACTGAGCCATCCTATTTAACATATTTATGTTCTGCTCTTTCATGGTGCTCCTAGTGGTCTCCCATCCAAGAATCTGATCAGGTTCATAGCTGCTTAGCTTCATCATGTAGTGCAGGAATAGGCAGAAGGTCGCTTAAGATCTACTGGCAGATCCCTGGGTGATGCAGTAGATCAGTGAAGATTTCTGAATTCCAGTTGTTTGAACAATAGCAACAACAAAATTAGACTCCTAAAATGAAGCTTATGGGTGAGCAGTTATGTTTTTTTGTGTGTTCGGAAGAACTGTGAACTCAGCTCTGGTACTCAGAACAGATTATTGTGTTCTTATGTTCTGAGTACAGATTCAGCGGCTGCTCAGAGGCACCCTGTTATTTAATTCTAATTGTGCATCTTTGGCACCTGGCTCCAATTGGTGGATCTTGGGTTTTTTAGTAAAACACAAAATATATCCCATACGTTTGAAGTCTGCCTCCCTTGTTCTAATGCTTCCAGTCCATTCAATGGGCCTTTTATCTGCCTAAAGAAGTTTTAATCAGACTGCTATAGCTTTCTGCAATGACTTCTGGGAAGTGTAGCTTTGCTAGTAGGCTCCTATGTTTGAACAGGCTTTCTTAGCTTGATTGTCACAAATGTCCCATGAGATGCCTGGGAGTGTTGTGGAGAAAGAAATTCAAATGAGGATTGTGTTGAGAGAGGATGTCTATTCAACTAGTTTCAAGTTTAGTAGCATCAAGGTGAGCCTACTGAACCATCTCTTTGGTGAATGAGATGGGGAAAAATTTCGTTCTCTGCAGTAGAACTGCACTGATCCAGTTGAAGACTAAGTGCACTGATTCGTAATCCCTAGCTGGAATTGCTGTGTTCAGTTTACCTTCTGACTAGGAATTCCTCCAATAGCTGTTGCCACCTCCAATCCCTCCATGCTCAGTCATCCATTAAGAGCCCTCAATGTGAATTGTGAACAAATGCAAGTTGCCTGCAATTTGGCTGATCAAGATACTTGCTGCCTTGTCGAGTTGGGAGTACTAATTTTCCTCCTCAATGTTCCTTCCATCAGAATGTCCATTGTCCAATTGAGTGCTTCTATCCTCTACATCTACCATCAGACACGCAAAACCGACGAGGAGATTAACACCCATCAAGATTTAATATCAGCCGAGAAGAGTCTACTCGCCAAGACCATCCATGCTAGAATACTGCTAGAAAAAAAAGCAGATCTTAGGGTGGCCAGAGTCCCTTTCTCATCTTTTGCTCAATTCACAGCTTCTCCAAGGGAGGCCACTCTTGGAGCGTCTCAAGACATCTCTTCACAACCGATAGCTGCATACTGTCTGTTTTTTTTCCTCGAAGTGTTTCAGTACCATTCAGTATTCCCCCACCTCCTCAAGACAACTCATACTAACTCAAATTGCTCAGCAATAAGTAAACATACATGGGACCCATTATGGGATGGGAGAAAGGGCTCCCCCTACCACAGGGAAAAAATGAATGAAAATCCAAAATTCTAATTTCACTTAATTGTGCAGCTATGAATAGGAACTGCATACCTTGTCACTGTGATATTTAAAATATGCACAGTCCTAAACCTTTCTAAATGATCCTAATCTCTTTCCCAAGCGGTATGTTTGTATCTCGTACTGTTATTTATCAACATTGATCTTCCAGCCCCCTGCTCCCTCCTGCCTCAGTGTTTTTCGACAGGAAAATATAATGAAGACACCGTTGACAGAGGAATTTGGTAAAATTATGACCAGTGATTATTTTTTTATACTGTAAGTGCCAAAGCTTTACTACTGTGGAAGACAACTCTTTTAATAAAAAGATTTACAAACCAGCTAGGTGTCAAGTTGCTTTTCCTTCCTGTCTTGGTTAGTGTAGTTCTGCCTAGGAGCAGAGAAACCCCGAATTCAGCCTCTACTTACAGGGGGATGCTAGGTACCAATTAGCCATGGAGTTGCTTTCTCATAGACTTACCTTGCCCTTCCTCCAAGCAGTGCAGGATGAGATATTTGCCCCCAATTTCATCCTCTCAATAATCCTGTGGGGTAAATTAGGCTGAGACTTGGCAACTGAAGCAAGGTCACCCAACGAGCTTCATGGCAGAGTGGAGACGTGAACCTAAATCGCTCCAGTCTAACGCTCCCAACATTGCACAGGCTTGCTATTAGCAATAGCTGATGAAGGAAGGCACCTGCCTTAAGAAACAAGGGATGAAGAAATGTTGCTTAGAACATACCAGAACAAGAGTGGGGCAGAGTTCACATGCAAGCAGCAGGCATGAATAGTGTGTTAGACTATGGCACAAAGAATCTTGATCTTGTGCAAGTCTCCCTTCTGCTGTGGCTTGTTTCCTCCTATTGACCTGCTCATGGCCCTCTGTGATCTGGAAATCCAATGTTCTGCTAGCAGAAATCTACAAGCATCATGAGACTTTCTCTCTCTTCCCCCTTGTAGCCCCCTGCACTGCCCAAAAATTTGCTCCAGGTGATTTGAGGGGGGCTATTGGGGTGGGTATGGGAGGATCTGCACTTGCCCCTTCCACGTTCTGTAGAAAGTACTGCTTCGTTAGTGGGATGATGGTATTGGATTCAACTGAAGGTCAGCAACTAAAAAGCCTCATGTAGAGCCAAGTTTGCAATGAGTGCTACTAATAAATGCTGACATAACAATTCAGAGAGCATTAGAATTGCAACATACAATCTGCATCAAATTGTGGTTAATGTACAGCTGTCCTCCTGTCCCCTAGGTTGCTGTTGCTAAAATTGTGTTTGCAGCCCTTGAAACAATATTTGATCCTGGCAGAACTGTCATCTAAATTGCAGATTGTTTAGCATAGTCATCTTTTATTTAACGTTAGTGTGGTCATCTTTTATTTAACGTTTATTTTTATTTTTAAAGTCTAGTTCTTCTAATCTGGTTAACTGTTAGAAACAGCTTTGACCTCCAAGACAAACATAGTATGGATGGAGACAGGCAAATAACCACATATGATTTGCAGACTGCTCTAGAGTGAGGAGTAGCCTTGTCTCTCATGCCTTTGTTACACAGAAGTAATACTCCCAGGGGGTGCTGATGGACTGGTCTTTAGTGTTAGAGAAGACACTTAACAGGAGTATAGCTGTCAAGGTTCACAGTGAATACAATGTATTTACACACGAAATGCCATTTCTAGCTGCATAACTGGAAAGAACTAAATAAGAGAAACAAAAAATGGGAAGTTTGACTTATTGCATGCTTCAGAAGTTAGGAAATGATTCAGTAGACCTTTTTTAGATGACAAAATTTGCCCTTCACTGTTTTTTTCCTGAAATTATGTATTAATGAAATGAAGCCCTATGAACGTCTCCACCGTGACCACAGTCTCCACCTGTGTTTCAGTGGAGACTGGGCTAGATGAGAATACTGTCAGGTAGATTCACAGCTGGTTGGAGAAACCATACCCCAAAAGTACTCATTAATGGTTCACCAAACTGGGGGGAGGTTTTGAATGGACTACCTCAGGGCTCTGTCTTGGGCTTAGGACTTTTCAACTTTTTTTTTCTATCAATGACTTAAAGAGGTGGAGGAATCCTTATCAAATTGTGGATAATGCAAAACAGGAAACTGGTAACGCTTTAGAAAACAAGAAATAAAATTCAAAATGACTGTGATAGAATGAATAAAAACTGGGCTGAAACTAGCAAAATGAAACTCAGAAACAAACGTGAAGTTCTGCATATAGGCACAACATACCCCCACCCACCCCCAGGCACACATGCACAAGTAGAGGATGTGGGACTTGGCAGCAGCAGTTGTGACTCGGTAGTAGCAGATGTGAAAAGGATCTCAGAATTGGAGCTGATCACAAGCTTAATGGCAGCAGTGTGATGTGGCCGCCAAAGACACAACTAATTTGACTTTGGGTGCATGAATAGAATGTTTCAAAGTCATAGGACGCAGTTCCACATTAGTCTGCACTACCTGAACTGGACTACTTGTGTGTCCAGTTTGAATGCTGTACATTAAGAATAATTAAATATGAAGGGATTCAAAGGAGGGCAATGAAGATGGGCAGGGGTATGGAAAACTATAAGAAAGGTTGAATGTACTGGGTGTGTTTAGCCTAGGGAAGACTGAAAAGAAACATGGTCACGCATATCAAATACCTAAATAGCTGTCAATTTCTAGCAACTGTTAAGTTTTCTATCTGCATCTGCCATAGGAGGCCCAATTCATACATTACCCCAGCAGCACAGTTGCAGGGACCTAAATAGCAAGGACGTACCCTGTCATTAGCTGATTTGCTCCCTGCATGGGTCAGGCCAACTATAATCCCGTACGTGAAAAACTGATTTTTGGTCAGCCCCAGTTATGTGCTTCCACTACAATGACTAAGCAGAGCACTCCTTACACAGGCAGAGTTTCCACTGCCAATCACAGCAACAAGATAACTTGAGATGAACCAAACACACGTTAAGTGTTGTGGGAGTGGAGAATAAGCTCTTCCATTCCAAATTTTGTTCTGCTTCACTGGAATCCTCTTATAGCTAACTGAAGCTGACACAATAAAAGGTATTGCCATACCTGTCTATAGCAAAAGCCTGAAGATTTTTTCTCTCTCGAGCAGCTGCATTCCGCTCTCACTGTTACATAAAATCACAGAATTCTAAACGCACAGGACAGGCTTGCGATTTTGACAGCAACTTTTGACTTGGAGGTTCTTAGGTTGGACTTTTTGCATACCAGTTGCTGACCTTGACGAGGTCGGCGGCATAGATCAGCCTTTCCAATCTGGTGTCCCCTAGATGTTTAGGACTTCAACTCCCATATCAGCCTCAGGAAACATGGCCAATGGTCATGGAGATACAGGGTAACGTAATAGAAAGGAAAAGTACCAATAGTAGTTGAGGAACTAAAAGAGACTGGCTCTGGTGCTAATGTAAAAATGTTCTTTATTCAATTATATATGAAAAAAATGTTTTAATAAGCCCAACGTTTCGGATTGGAAACAATCCTTCTTCAGGAGCTATATTAAAATAACACAAACAAATATTTATTAATATATACGCAAACTATTCTTGCCATTGGAAACAATACCCTACTTTTTCAATTGTAAAAATATGAAACTAAACTAACTTAATATACTCCCTTTACATGCTCTGCCTATTTTCTGAAACCTGATTTTATAACGAGAACTCTGATTTAAAACAATGAAATTTTTTTTTTACATTCACTTAACCTACAACCCCCATACAACCTGCCTAAATACTTCCTTATATACTGTCTGAAGCTTAGCTGATTACATTTTTGAATGCTTCTGGAGACAAGTTTACATTTTGCTCTTAAAAGGGGATCCCCCCTGTAATTAATCTTTTACAAAATTCTTTTTTGTCACGTCATCCTGCCATGTACTGACCTGTATCTGAAGCCTAGCTGTAACATCTATTATGCAACAGTTTTCGACACAACTGTGTCCTGGCGTTTTCTTGCCTGAGAATAATCTCTTAGTGCTGTGTTGCCGTGATAAGAGGCAGCTGGTTTTTATTAGTATTTATAGTAGACGCTGCCTTTTGTAATATTTTAGGAAAGATCCTGTTACTACTTATTGTGAAGGTAATCTACAGTTGTAACATATGAAATTAGACCTATTTTTGATTACTGTCATATTCTGCCACGCCACATCCCTTCTAGCCTGAACTGCTAGGATACAACCTGCAATTGAAATTGATCTGGATCTTCCCAACCCTCTTGGCATAACAAAAGAATTAACACATAATGCAAAGATCTGTTTCTAAGGTTTGTAATTTCCCCACTCCAAAGATTCATTTAGTATTTTTGGTGCCACGGTTTTAAGGACCATAGGAAACTGCCTTACACGGAGTCAGACCATTGGTTTATTTAGCCCAGTTTTGTCGACACCCCAACTGACAGCAATGGCTCTCCAAGATTTCAGGCAGTTTTTTTCAGCCTTACCTGGAGACGCCAAGGATAGAACCCCTACCTATGGCATGCAAACCATGTACTCTACCACTGAGCCACAGACCCTCCCAGAAGTGCTGGGGATTGTAGCCCAAATCACGAGGTTCAGTAGCAAACTGAAAGCTCTTGTTTCCCAGTTTAATATTGCACACCAGCTGGCTTCACATTTTTTTTAAAAAAAGCACCCTCTGATGGGGTAGTTAGTCTTGTTTAGATTAGTGGCAATGCACAGGCACAACACAGCCAAACTCAGCATTTTTCTAAGGTTACTCTTTCTTTAAACCCCATAAACATTTCCTACAAGAGAGAGATGTGTCTTGAGTTGATTTTCTCCTCCTTTGGAGTAAAATATTTTAGAAATGGATCGTTCTGCTGTTTGGTCACTTTTATACTTATGAATATCTTCAAACATCAAGGAAGCCCACTAGCTCTGTTTTTAAAACTGCACATCTGATGACGGCAAACAAAATCACAGCAAGACTTGCTTCAGAATACTTCACACCACACCACAACCCCCACCTCAGAAACTACACTGCCAATTTCCTTTCCCTTGCTAGCTATAATTATCTACTCTATCTATTGCGCTGTCAACATGGCAGAAGTTTTTTCCATCTCTTAAAAACACATCTTTCTAAAAACATTTGGCACTTAATGGTTCCTACTAAGTGCAAAGCACAGCTTCCTAAAATAAAAGTGCTTATCTTGTAGCTTATTATTTCACTGTTTTGAAAGGAGGTTGAAATGTAAACCTTTTTCAGTTTAGAAAGATGAGGCTTCAGATTGCTAAGCCTTGAGGCGTCCCTCATCATGCGAGTGCACATATGTTACAGAATACTAGAAATTGCATAGGTACAGAGACTAGTCTTTAAAATTCACAGGGAGGGGCGCGTCCTAAAACAAGATGAATATACTTAGAACACAGCTTGGTATAAAATCAAGTACCAAATCAAGAAAATAATAACAAATATATGTAGTTATCCTAATGAAACTGAGGGTCCCCTTCAGTCATTCCCTTTCCAGTGTAGTTGCTGTTTCCCCTGAAGTTGTTCCCATGCTAGCAAAAGAATGCCAAAGCACTTCTATCACATGGTAAGTCTATATACACCAACTGCTGGGGAACATGGGTGGGACAGAGTTGTTGCAGTGTGTCCTGCTTGGTTGGCCACTGTGAACAGAGCGCTGGACAAGATGGACCCTTGATCTGATCCAGCATGGATCTGCTAATGTTCTTAATGAGACTAGCAACTACACACCTACCCCTTTAAAGCTGCATTACCTGTGTAATTGCTAACCACCTTGTTAAAAGCAACTCACAGTGATGGAAATCTTTATAGACATTTGTCAGCCGGCCTGGACATCAACTGAAGGTGAAGATGCAATCACACTGATAAATCCAGTACACAACCAATTTAAAAGTACAGTCTGCTCCCAATATGGAAAGTGCAGTGGTAAGGGAGCCCCTGAAGAAGGAGGCATTCTCTGAAACAATGGGCAAATTAGCACAAAATAAACTGGCACCTTTGTAATCTTGCATCCTCCTTGATGTTTTTGGGCTATTTTTGGCTGTGCTCTCAATACACACAATGTCCAGTTCATGTAAAATAATTTTAAAACAAGCAATTGATGCTGTGCACTGTAAAGCCAATAAAACCAACATCCATGCCGCAAATGCATAAAGAATTCAACTTCAGACACATTACCAACAGTTTTGTGCATTTATTTTTCAAGAGAGTCTTTACAGCTTAACTACTTTGCTTTAGTACTATCAAAGTAATGGGTGCTATAGGCAGATTTTTAAAAGAATGTGCATTCTTAATACTGTTAAAAAAAAAAACTGCTAGAGAGGATGCTTTCATTGCATAGACCAATCAGCAAAGGGGTCTGTCTGCAGTGGCCCTGAGGAGCATCAGTGATGGAACAGACGGAGGTTGGTGTGAATAAGCGCTATTCCCAGCTCATCACAGGCTTCAATCACAACTTGATCAGCAGCTGAACCAGAAGGGGCAGCAATAAACTGGACTCCACTCTGATGAGAAAACAAAGAAGGAAGATGCAGACAACCATTTCATTAGATGTTGCACAATTCACCACAAAGCATCCAGTGGAATGCAGTGCCAGAAAAGCTGACCACAGTTCTGGGGACAGAGATTGTCCCAACTGGAGGTAAAATAGGTTCTACAGTATATTTGAAGGCCAAGGCTTTCTTTCTGGAAGGTGCTGCAAGATGTGAATTGTAACTCACCTGGCTTTGGTAAATATGATCCACCACCTTCTGCAATGTACGGCTGGACTACTTTGTCTTAGTCCTTCATTTATTTAAGCCCGCCGTTGCTCACCACCACCAGTACAGTACATCTTGCTTGCAGTCCTAACCTAGATAATCCAAATTATAGGGAGCCCCATGTATCTAAGCTCCTACCTGGAGTAAGAGTAGTTGATCAGACAAGATGACTTTCGAGGTCTTGTCACTTCGTGACACGAATGACTAGTACTGTGCCAAATCCTGCCCCCTGATTTGGGGAACTTTTTCGCTCTCTGTGAAAGAGCCATTGTTTTGTTCTGCCTCTTTTGCAGGGAGGGGGAGAATTTCAGAAAATTGTCTCCTTGGAGAGGGGGACAAGCATCTCCACATAGCTCTTAAAGTAAAGCCGATTGTTTAGGGGTCTTCTTTTGAATTTTTATTGTTTTTAAAAAACACCCCCAGCACATGGAGAAGCCCAGCAGTTCCTCATGAATGCATATTGGAGACCATGTGACCTCACCTCTCCAATAGGCATTCAGGAAGAACTCCTGGACCCCTGCAAGTGCTGAGCGTGTTTTTAAAAAAAACTTCCTACACTTAAAAAGGCATGTAGAAACCCTGTCCCCCTCCCCAAGGAGAAAATTCTCCAAAATGCTCACCTCTCCCAGCCTCTTTCGCCAGAGTTTTCATCTCCCCCCACCCCCCAACAAAATGCCCAAAATGGAATAACTGAAATTTTCGTCACAGCACTGCTAACGACAGAAACCTCCAGTTCCACAGCCTTACCCGTTTTGCCCTGTCCACATTATCCCTAAAAGGGAAGAATGCATCAGAGCTAAGGGAGACGCCATTCAGCTTCCCAATCCAGGCCCTTTTTTCTGCCTCAGTTAGCAGAGCTGGCGCTTCCTCAAACATGGCCTTCCACTTGACAAGATCTTCATCCTAAAGAAGGGTAGTTTTTAATCATCTGCTAGATTGATGGGATTCAGCGACGCACAGGAAATGGAGTGGTAGCAACAGCTGATCAACATTTCTCCCAGCGCCCCACTCTGAGCAGAGGGAAGGCTGTTATATTGAAGTTCACATCCGTTCTATAGCTGTAATATCACTTTGCTGGAAAATTTTATAGTCGGAATTTATTAAATTCTAAGCCATTGATTCTTAGTTTTAAAACAACCACCACCACCCCCACACCACCACCTCCCACTACAACTCCCCCAGAGCATTTCAAAGTCACATCCTTTGCCTGGCCTGTTTTCTGCTACTCCAGGAGATGACAGCAAACATCAGAGTGCTCCAAATGCTGTGTTTAAGTACAAGCGGCCCCAAAAAATTAAAAAATCCACCAGGATCATGGCTCACTCCTGTTTTTTCTTGAACGCCACTCATTTTATGGTTTAGAAACTCTACTGAAATGGGAAAATGATATTGGGCTATGTGTCATCGGCATACTGGTAACCACAAACTCCAATTCCCTGGATGATCTCTGCTAGCAACCCACGGGGATGCTACCACATGAGGAACAAGATGAAACCCTGCAGGATGCCGTAGGCACAAAGGCCGAGGTATTGAGCAGATACCCCCCATCACCAACTTCTGGAATCTACCCAGCGGGATGGACTCCAACCACCACAAAACTGCTCCCAAGCCCCATCCCATCCAGGCAGAATATCATGGCTGATGATCTCAAGAGATCCACCAAGAGGAACTCACTCCTAACATGTTCCTGTCGTAGTTCATCCAGCAGGGATGCCACAGGTGCTCTGCTACAAAGCTACAGATCCTCTCCCTGGACCTGGCTAATATACATCGGAGGGATGCAAGGATAAACCTTACTGGCCCAAAACTTCAACCCTGGCCATAATTTGCACAACAGCTAATTTTAGACAGGCTTAATTAAAGGGGAATTGTTGCCAACATAATGTGTAGGGTTTTGAGGTGTCTTTAGACAGCTGCCACATATTTTACCTCGCCAATGGTCCCAGTGACATACTGATCAATAGCATTGGAGATCTCTGCTCTTTTCACTCCAGCTTTGAACTTCATGGAGAGCACTCGCGGGTGATGTCTGAGCCACCAGTGGTTTGCCTTGTCTCCGGCCAAGCGGGAGCAGTGGATTCGGGACTGCTGCCCTGCCCCGATGCCAACCACCTGAAACACAGAGAGCACTGTTATCAAAAGGCATATCAGAAACCTCAATGGGGACCTCTTCCAAAGCATTGCCCTTGAGGCCTCGCCAGCAAAGTCAAACATTAAACAAACCATGTCACCAATATTTACCAGGTCAGAAACAAGATTTCTGCAGATCACCCCCTTACTGCAAGGATATTTTTGACTGATTACAGGCAGTTACTTGCAAAAAAAAGGGGGGGGGGGAAGCAAAATATTGACTGCCTTCTGCAAATTTAGTTAAGTTAGCAAACAAGAAGATTTTGTATGCTTTTTATTTAATCATCCTTGGAATAAGCCAAGCGATGACAGCTTCTAGGCAGCCAGCCTGTTCTGGAAAAGTAGTCAAAGGGGAGAGTTTAGGGCAAGGTTTCCTCCAAAGTGGGGTTCCCAACCCCTAGGGGAAAACTTACAACCGAGTTGAGAATATTACAGCTGCCAGGCTTTCCGATAGCACAAAATACGGTGCTGAACACTGTCAGAATGAGCAGTTAATGCAGATGTTCAAGGCAGACAAACAGCGCAATTCTGGCTGAGTGATTAGAGTTCATTAGCCTGGAGGCGATTCAAAGCAGCCTTGAACGTCTGAAAGAGACTAGCGCTGCCACTGCTCCCGCCGCCACCCCTCCACCCCCACCCCAAAGGGGAATTGCACAGCCTGTTCTCATGTGTATTTATTTGGAAGGAGGTCTAACCAAGTTCAACAGGATTTATTTCCTAGTGAGTGCGCTTAGGGCTGCAGCCTCAGACTCCTTACCTTCACTTAATTTGGTCAGTGCTCAGTTATCATGGAACTTTGTCCACGTAAGCAAAACAATAGACAGGGAAATAGGACCAAACTTAGATTCGCAAACATTCTGAAAAGGTACAATCAACATTTCTAACTGAAAATCCTGGAGTGCATGTGACTCAACATGGAGAAAAGAATTGCAGGCCTTGGACACAGAGCATGTTACACTTGGAGGGATAGGGGGAGGACCCATCAGACCCTGGCGTGACAGAGGAAGAGTAACAGCAGGGAGGTCTGTGGCCTAGCCGGTAACCTCCCTCTTTCTCTCCCCAGCCCCCCTTTGCCTTGCTTTCTCTTCCAACAGCTGATCAGAAACACGTAGGAGAACTGGCCACTCTGTGGACCCCTGTGCTATTGCATATGTCCAAACACCCAAGAAAAACTAATTGCATAGCTTATTTATAAGTCGTCTGGCAAGCAATTCAACACCGACCTACTAGAGAGGAGAGGAGACTTTAAGAGAAGTGCATTTTATTTTGTCTGAAGCCAAGGACAATTCTATGCAATGCTTCATCACATAGAGAAGAGATTCACAAATACAACCAATAAAAATGTACTTGCTCATTTTTTTCCAGCCTCCACAATTACAAAAATTACTAATTATTATCCATGAATGCAATCACAAGGATGAATGGAACTTGCTAGTGTTTACCGAAACAGTAGCATGTGACATTCCAAAACAGTTTGTGGTGTAGCGGTTACAAGGTTGAACTAGAAATAGAGAGACCGAGATTCAAATCTCCATTCAGCTACAAAGCTCATGCGGTGACCCTGAGCCAGTCACATTCTCTCAACCTAGTCTACCTCACAGGGCTGGGGTGAGGACAGAAAGTGATGTATACTGTGCTGAGCTCCTTGAAAGGTAGGATGGATAGATAAATGCATAAATAAATCCAGGAAAGGGACCAAACCCAACTCGAGTCAAATAATGATGACACCTGTGTCGTATCCACACAATCACAGCTCTGTATTCTATACTAATCCAGATACTTACACAAAGCAATTCTGCGCATTTTCTCTGAAATAAAACTCAATGTGTTCAATATGGTTTACTCCTAGGTAAGTGCAGATTGGGCTGCAGTCACAATCAGAATTCTGTCTTCCTGTACAAGTGTGTATTTAAATGGGAGCAAAAGGCCATTCTTACCACCTTCACTGCAAGTACAGTAGGACAGCTAAAGGGGTACATAGTTTTAAGTTAAGTGATCTGGTGAGGGATGTGACCTACAGTCTCAAGTAGCCAAAGGTCAGAGTTGACTTCATCCCCACAGATAGTATTTTAGGCCCACCACTATTGGGTGTGGCCTTCCATTTGCACTTCTTATCATATGTGTAAAGAGGAGGAGAGGTAAATTCAAGTCAACAATTCTGAATGACTCTGAGGGACTAATAGGTACCCCATATCATATGAGCAAGCTTTCTGACTTCTGTATTTAGGCCTCTGCCCTGGGCACTAAGCGAGTTATTCTGGGGGAGTGTTCCGAAGCCAGGATGCCACCACTGAAAAGGCCCTTTCCCAAGTAACCATTGCCCATATCTCAGACCCCAAGGAAACCTGGAGGGCCTCTAATGACCACCTCAAAGAAGGGGAAAGTACATGTGGTTATATTTCATTTGATCATGCTATCACATTTGTTTTCTAGCATGAGCTATAAAAGTTAACATTCCCATCCCAGGCTACTCCCCCTCCCTCATTTCTAAAGACAGTAGGAAAAGATGCTATGCCTGAGCAGTAGTTTTCCATGGCTGTGTAGAATCATCTCTTGCAACCCAGTGGCTTCTGTGATGTTAAAACAGGGAAAGAGAGGCAATGAGAAATGGCATTCTGTTCTCCTTATTCCCTCCCCTGTGCTTTGGATTATCTCCCTGCTTCCATCTAAGGATGGACTGTTATGAAAGCTTCAGGAGAGACACAAATCGCTTCCCAGGCCAACAGGTTTAGCCACTGTCTCAGACTTTCCAACTTGGTTAGGCAGCAACAGATGTTAAAGCCATAAGTCAAAGGGCAAACCAAAAGACATGAATCACTTGCTGTCTCACTCCTTGCAATCACATCTTGCCAGAGCCATGAAAAATCACTGACAGGGAGTGGAAAAAACTGGATTTGTGGCCTTTCTATAGCAGCCAACTAATAATCGGCTCCAGCTAACAAGTCAGCTATTGGCATGTCATAATATTACACTTGTTTAATATACCTCCAGGGTTTCATTCTGAATGGATTTGGTAACATCCCACATCCTAGGCAGCTGCTATGTTCTGCTTTGTTCAATTAAAAATGCCGCTTGCCTAATGCAGTTTCTGTGTTTGCTTCAATCCTGCACTGAACCTTAATGCAAGACCACACTCCCCCTATAATAATAATAATAATAATAATAATAATAATAATAATAAATTTATTTATCACCCGCCTCTCCCAACGGATCGAGGCGGGGAACAACACCAAACACAAAATACAAAAACTGATTAAAAGCAGATAAAACCAGTACATCATTAAAACACCAATAAAACACCAATAAAACACTTTAAAATTCATCTGGGTAGGCCTGCCGGAATAATAATAATAATTATTATTATCCTCAACATTGACTGGCATGCAGAGTTCCAAACCTGTATATGTGCCAGAATTGTTCTCCAAGATGTGACAAATCCCAGCTCTTGCCTCATATGGGTACATTTACAAGAAATGATCTCTACACAAATTCAGGCAACAACAACCACTTTAAGTGGTTTCACTACTATGTATAGGCTGACCATATGAAAAGGAGGACAGGGCTCATTGTAGAGAAAAGGGAATTTCAGCCAGTGTAGGTGAAATTCCCTCTTCATCACAACAGTTAAAGTTGCAGGGGCCCTGCCTTCTTTTGTATATGGTCACTCTAGTATAGTGCCTGCAACTTTAACTGTTGTGATGAAGAGGGAATTTCACCAGGAGCTAATTGCATACAAATGACACTGGCTGAAATTCCCTTTTCTCTACAACTGTTAAAGTTACATGAGCCCTGTCCTCCTTTTCATATGGTCAGCTTAACTATGTATTAGAAACTGGGGATTTGGGATCAGAAATACTCAAGAAGGTGTAAATGCTACCTTCTTGGCCAAGGAAACTGTCAAAGTCAAGTCAAAATGAAAAGTCTCACAATGTTTCTCTTAGCAACATTCTGCCAAGAGCTTCTCTACGGCCTACAATGATAGACTGGAACTAAAGGTTTCCTGAGCGTGCAAATTCAGACTTTCTGCTGAGATATAATGTGATGTTCGTTCTAGGCTGTGAAAAGGGGTCAACTTCGTTTATTTGTGCATGAACACTTCTCATACTGTATTGTTTTTAGATTATGTTTTCACAGTATGTATTTTTATCTGTATTATTGTGCTGATTGTGGTTTATATTGATCCTTGCCATCCTCCACCCCATTTATACTAATCATGTATATCAGTCGTTTCGGGATTGCTTTTTGTGGCAGGAAGTGATGCATAAATTTTACGCATCATAATCATCGGAATGCATTCACAATGCCTCAGTAACACATCACTTCATGATACTTTAATACTGAGCAAACTGTGTTTTCAGCTGATAAAAAAATCTTTGTCTAAGGCTGAGGTCTTCAGCCTAATGTCATGGGGGGCAGAGAGAGAGAGAGAGAGAGAGAGAGAGAGAAAGAGCGCGAGAGAGAGAGCACTCTGAAATCCTGCAAACTCTACCCACAACTGGCAATGCCACCTGACTGATTTTTCCCATGGGTCAATCCTTCATAGGAAAGAGTTTCCCTACCCCTAGCCTGGGGTGTTTGATCTGTGAAAGCCGCTTTTCCAAACAAGTAATCGTTTCATGTTTTGCAGTTATCAAGTGATGATGAACATGGATAATTGAAGACCCTTTGACGTGGTTCATACATAATAAGAAACCATTATGAGTGAATTTCCCTACGGCGGTCCTTGCTGCAGTGGCAGTTGCCATTTTGAATATTTGGGGTGCAGTGGAAGCACAGTAGTAGCTTCCTGTTCCGTACAAACCCAGTTAGAATGGGTTGTTAGGATAGTTGACAAGCCATCTTCAAGCCTAAAACAGCCCATAGCTTCTGAGTGGCCTAAAACAGCCCATAGCTTCTGAGTGGCCTAAAACAGCCCATAGCTTCTGAGTGGCTTGTCAACCATCCTAACAACCCAACCTCACTAGGTTTGTGCCTAATGAGAAGCTGTGATGGCTTAGATTGGCACACTGGTGCCTGTGGTGGGCTATGGTGATCATGCAAACCAGGTCTTCACATTCAAGCAAAGTGTATTTAGGATCTGGTGTGAGATTATATACACAATGCCCTATACCATCCCTTCCCCAACTTGGTGCCCTCCAAATGTGTTGGGAATACATGGGGAAGGTGGCTCTCTATATAAAAAGGTGTAAATTACAACTCATCACTCTGTTAACACTGTAGGGAAAAATAGCATCCCCCAAATGGTACTTTTTGTACAATCCAGCTGACCTTTTCTTAGAAGACAGATACAATCATAACAAAAGCAATTTCTTATTCTTATTTAAATCAGAGGAGCCAAAACATACATTTAGGGGTTTAATGCAGCGACAGTCCCCTTAATTGGAAGAGTTGATTGTTAAATGAGAGTTTGCAGCTGTCAGGTATCCACCAGGCCTGTGGCATAGTGGATGGAAAGTTGAAGAACTGGGGGTTGTTTTGAGAAAGTCTGTTTCTCAGTAAGCTTATCATCTGTCTCTGCTTCTCATGGGAAGTGCTAGCTGAGGTCATGAGTTAGGTAGTTACCCTGGGAACAAAGAATGTTTGGAAAAGGTGGGGGCTCTCTTGCAAGTTGTCACTCACATTGTGGCGTCATCAAGAAGAGGTTGAACTGTGCCGCCCTGTTGGCACATGGGTCTGGTTTACAGGTCTGAGGACCTGTCTGTCAAGTGGCTTGGAATAAGCCAGGCTTCCAGTCTATAAGAGGGGGGAGCAAGGGTGAAGAACCCTTGCTAGAGATAATCTTTAGACGCTTGGCCCGAAACCCCTCGTGTTTGGATTCTACCCATTTGGAGATTTTGGAAGCACTCTGTACATGCTCATTTGCTATTTGGACTTGGAATGTCTAAGGATTGTGCCATGGAAAGTGCTCTGAGGCTTTTCATAGTCTTGGACTTGTGTTTGCTCTGCATTGTGTGTCTGTGGCCTGAGAGAGAGCCTCCCTCGGAGCTAAAGTACGTGCAGGGGATGTTTCCTAGGTTGATGAGGTTCATTCCCTGGGGTCTTGCTGACTTTGATCAGCTCAGTGTTTCTGGCAGGCTGGGTGTGGTTAGTGCTAGACCAATCTGTCTCTGCCGGGCTCCAGACGACCTTGTGTCCTGGAGAACCTCCTTGGGCTCTAGCCATGTTCTTGAAGAGTTAGCATGTGTGATATCTGGAAACGCTCTGATAGTATAGGGGCTAACCTTCCACGTCTCTCTCCCGAGTGATTGCCTAATGGATCATGTCAAGACTGGAGCCTAAAGCTTTCTGGCCGTTAACAGCTTTAAGTGGATGTATGCAAAAATGAAACATCATGCTTGTAATCCATGTGATTTTGCCAATAAAAGGAGTCTCAGCGTCTTGAGTGTCTTGTCAGTTTGCCTAAGTTCGTGAGAAGAAGCCTGGGGAGGGGCAAGCTCACGACAGCAGCTGAGATAACGAATCACTGTTGGCTTGTCATTTCAGAGAGAAGATAGATTTGAGAGTTCCTAGAAGCTGTCAAAATGTGTGAATTAAAAAAGAGACATGAGTAAGGCAATAAGGATTGTTTGTCCTCTACAGTAAAGCAATCCGACATTCTCTGCCAAACAGCCCATCTTAGAATGAATTGTACAAACGAGGTACGGGGCCTGATTTTGGAAGAATCTGGGGGCAGAATCCCACAGGGCTTCTGCGCCTACACAGCTGACACAGTGCTAGCATAAGCGCCCCCTGTACCCGAATGCTAACAGTGCAAGCTGGTGCAATGGGTTTTCTGGGTAAACCAGTTGCACCGGCTTATGCTATTGTCATTGTGCCAGAGGCCGCTTATGGTAGCGCTACATTTTTAGCAAGAACTGGCTGGTAAATCTAGAGGAGAAAGGCAAGGAATCTCTATGTGGGGGGAAGAATCTCTATGTGGGGGGAGGAATCTCTATGTAGGGGGAAGAATCTCTATGTGGGGGGACAAGCAGTCTGAGGACAGCAGCAGGTTGCAAAGGATTGGACCTCAAGAGGCGACAGACCTGTGTTTGGGCTCATCCACTTCAGACTGCAGGTGGGTCTCACATGATGGAACCTTCCCACACCCCATAAAACATTTGTGACCCCTTGAGAAGTGTGTCTTCTCTGAATGAATGCTTGGAGGCGGTAATGGGCTGGAAGAGGAAAAACAAACTGAAGCTGAATCCAGACAAGACGGAGGTGCTTACTGTCAAAGGCTCCAACCTGGGTTTGGAGGTGTGTCAACCAGTTCTGGATGGGGCTACACTCCCCCTGAAAGGCTGTGTTTGCAGCTTGAGGGTGCTCCTGGATCCGTCGCTTCAAATGACAGCTCAGATAGATGCGACAGCCAGGAGTGCCTACTATCAGCTTCGGCTGATACGCCAGCTGCGCCCCTTCCTACAGTTGGAAGACCTAAAATCAGTAGTGCACGCGCTGGTAACTGCGAGGCTCGACTTCTGCAATGCGCTGTACATAGGGCTACCTTTGTGCCTAGTCCAGAAACTTCAACAACTAGTTCAAAATCTGATGGACAGGTTGGTCACCGGTACACCTAGAAGTGACCATATCACACTAGCTTTAAAATCGCTCCACTGGCTGCCAACTAGTTTCCGGGTGAAGTACAAAGTGTTGGTTATTACCTTTAAAGCTGTAACTTGTGCAAAATGCAGCAGCCAGAGTGATAACAGGAACCAGAAGGTTCAAGCATATAAGACCTACTCTGGCCCGCTTGCATTGGCTGCCTATACATTTCCGAGCCCAATTCAAGGTGCTGGTTCTAACCTATAAAGCCTTACACGGCTTGGGACCACAATACCTGATGGAACGCCTCTCCCGACACGAACCTACCCATACACTATGATCTACATCTAAGCTCCTCCTCCGGTTGCCTACTCTGAGGGAGGCACGGAGGGTGGCAACAAGGGAGAGGGCCTTTTCAGTGGTGGCCCCCCAATTATGGAATGATCTCCCTGACGAGGCTTGCCTGGCGCCAACATTGTTATCTTTTCGGTGCCAGATCAAGACTTCCCTCTTCTCCCAGGCATTTAACAACATATGATGAGGGTTTTGTGTTTTCGTGTTGTTGTTGTGCTTTGACCCAGAAGGATATTGTAATTTTAACTTGTTTTTATGTTTTATGGTTTTAAATTTTGTATATCAATGTTTTTAATGTTCAATGTTTTTAATTTTTGTAAACCGCCCAGAGAGCTTCGGCTATGGGGCGGTTACCTGCGGGATCGCCTTCTCCCATACAATTCGCCCTGCACACTCAGGTCCTCTGGGAAGAATTTACTACAGTTGGCCAAGACTAGGCTGACAACTGTTACCCAGAAGACCTTCTTTTCTGCCGCTCCCAGACTGTGGAACGACCTGCCAGGAGAGATCCGCCAACTTACCAGTCTTCCAGAATTTAAGAGAGCTATAAAGACTGATCTCTTCTGGCAGGCCTACCCAGTTGAATTTTAAGATGTCATTGATTTTAATGATGTATTAATTTTATATGCTTTTAATTAGTTTATATATTTTATATTTTTTGCATTGATGTTGTTCCCCGCCTCGATCTGGAGGGAGAGGCGGGTAAGAAATAATAATAATAATGTAAGACAGAAAGGTTATAGCCTGCTCTTCTTTCCAAGATCCGAGTTTTCTATATGAAGGACATGCTTTCAGCCTGAAGAACACACTACCCGAGTGAGCCCCCCCACTCTTAATCTACAGTGCTATAGCCTAGACAGAGGTTTACGGACCTTAGAGAGAATAAGACCAAAGGACAGAGAGCTGTGTGGGAAAGAAAAGCTCCTCAAATCCTAAGCAATTTTTTTCTAACAGTGCTCTTTGGTTTCATCAACACTCGGTGACGACTGACAACCAAGAGCCACTGAGGGGATGCACCCACCCCCCTTGTCTCCTAGGATGAACATCATGGCAAGGGGATGACCAACCTGGCTCCAGACATCGGCCAGAGAAGGAACATCTGCAGGGAGCTTGCTTCACCTTTTCCTGCCAGAAAGAACACCTATAAGAACTTGGAAACGAAGAACAGGTGCCTGTGTTTTGCTTTTTTTCTCCTCTATCCCAATCACTTTTCCTTCTGTGTCATGTCTTTTTGATAGCAAGCCTGAGGGCAGGGGCTGTCCCGTTATTAATCTTTGTATGATGCCACGGGAGCCTTTTTTTAGCTAAAGAGCAGGGTAAAAATACTGGAAATAAATAAACAAATACATATTTTTCAAAGTTTATGGAGGGGGAGGGGCTTGAGGACGCTAATTTGTCTTCCCCATAAAAGTACACATCACGTGTACAAACAGCACTTGCTCAGTGTCTGTACAGCCATAATAAGTATACTACAGCATAGCCAATCTCTCTATGGCTTGGGTCCTGAGCTACCATTTACGGGACACTCCTGCAGGCAAAAGTGGGGTCAAGGGGGGGAGAGATGGTTTTTGTCAACTCCCCTGCAGCTCTCTGAAAATTTAATCTGGCAGGTTAATGGGAAATGGCATGAGAAGGGGAAATTGTCAAAAAAATAATAATAATCTCACTCCCACCCCTCTTCTGCCACTGGGAGATACATCAGATCAAAGTCTTCTTTGCAAACTCAAGTAGCCCTTCCATTATGGAAGGGTTTCTCAGAGGCCTATGTATTTTATATATATTTTTCCGCCATAAAATTTTTGGATGTTGCTTTTTAAGCATATTCTATTAGGGAGATGGTGGGCTCTCCCTCATTAGAGGCATTCAAGAGGCAGCTGGACAACCATATGTTAGGAATGTTTTAAGGTGGATTCCTGCATTGAGCAGGGGGGTTGGACTCGATGGCCTTATAGGCCCCTTCCAACTCTATTCTATGATTCATATACATTTCCCTTCAGAGTAATTGAACTTGAGTGTCAGCTCTTTCTCTCTCTCTCAGCAATTCCTGATTAAGGGGGCGGGAGGAAACAGTAAACCCAGCGGTTAGTTCTGAAAGTAACAATTTTGGGCACCTTCGACACCCAATGCCAGGAACTGGACAACAGCATATTTACTGCCATCAAATACAACAGTTCGAGAACCAGTCCTATGAAGGTAATGCACTGCCTAAGAGCTTGTTTATTTTGGGTGCAGCCCTGGTCCTTGAACATTCACTGGGGTTTTGCTATGGATTTCATTAGTGATCAAAGCTACAAAACAGTTCTTCAGCCAACAGTATACTAGCCAAGTACTGGAGTATCTGAAGTAGCCAACCGAGACAAGTAATTTCACATTAAAAAACACTTGTTTACATCTCCAAAGAATCTCGGCATGTTCTAGCTGACTCTCTTGAGGAGCTGTCCGTGACTTAAACAGAAGCCTGCCTTCATGTGCATAAACTGAAATAATAGTTCTATAAACAGCTTTACCCAGAGAAGAAACAGGAGCAAAACAGGAATCCTAAATTTCTGCTTTCCTTGCTTTTCCAACTCAGCCTAGCCTCTGAACAGTCCCCTGAGCACAGAAAACAAATAACAGGATGAAGCGAATTAATAGGGTTTTTTTTTTTACTCCGAGAATAACACTCTTGTTAACAAGTTCTACAACTGCTGCTTAAAAAAAGAAATCTAATATCCAGGGAAATACAAGCGCAGCTCAAAATTTACTAACAGTGGAGAGAAAGACTTGTGCAAGGCCAGAGCACACCATCCACAAACAGAATAGAAATGTAATTTACTTGCCCTAATAGCAAACTAGACTCCAGCTTTTATTTGAACCCTCCTAGAGAGTCTGACTTTCACAGCACCACCACAGAAGGTGCATTCATGTCTTACAGTGCTTTGCAATAGAAAATGCAGCTACATCTGCAAGGACTCTGGAGGTTGATCAGCCGGCTGCAGCACAGCAAACATTAAGGAGGGAGAGGAAATTAAGATACTTAACATTTTTCTTGAAAGGGAGAAGCAGCAGAAATACTTTTTCATTAGACCAGTCGTATTTTATTAAGCTTGTGGAGAAAATGTGAATTTGGGAAGACCAGCTGTGCAGCTCTAACCCACAATCCTACGCATGTTTACAACGAAAACAGCCCTACAACTCCCACCATTCCCCAGCCAGTCATGCTGTAGGGCTCTTTTCTGTCTAAACATGCACAGAATTGTGCCTAGAGAAGTGAAGGCCCAGAAAAGAAATGGGAAAATTCCCTCTTCATCACAACAGTTAAAGTTGCAGGCAGTATACCAGAGTGATCAGATACAAAAGGCAGGGCCCCTGCAACTTTAACTGTTGTGATGAAGAGGGAATTTCACCAGGAACTAATTGCATACAAATGACACTGGATGAAATTCCCTTTTCTCTACAACTGTTAAAGTTACAGGAGCCCTGTCCTCCTTTTCATATGGTCACCCTACCTTAAAGCATTCCTGACAGAGGGTTGTCCAGCTGCCTCTTGAATGCCTCTAATGGGGGAGAGCTCCCCCATTAGAGTCGTATTGCTCTAACAGTCAGGAAGCTTTTCCTGATGTCCAGCCGGGATCTGGCTTCCTGTATCTTGAGCTCATTATTCCATGTCCTGCATTCTGGGTTGTTTGAGAAGAGATCCTGGCCCTCCTCTGTGTGACAACCTTTCAAGTATTTGAAGAGTGCATGCACTTACTCATTTGGATTTTGGATGAAGACAGACACCGGGTGGGGTAGAAATGGTTTGAAAACCCATTTGCTGCATTCTGAGGTATTTGTTTTCAGGGCAAAGAATGCACATTCCTCCACCCTTGCAATGTGTGCATCTTCACCCTCTATGCTGCTACAATAGAGTAGTAGCAGAGCTGCACACACAAGAGAAATCTTAAAGCCTGTCAGTCATGGAACAGAAAGGGTTGGGAAGGAACCCAAAAACGAAGAATTTCCTGTATCAGTTGGAACTCATCAGAATTTTGACTGAAGTCCACAGTTTTGCATAAGGTTGTCTAAACCAATCCACTTATATTTGTTTCATAAAAGCCAAAGATGACATCAGCCAGAAAATACAGTAGCATGGTTTCCCTTGAATATTCCCATCTATTTACCTGTCCGTTCTTGGCATAACAAACAGAATTGGACTGGGTATATTTGACAGCAATGCTTGCAACAATCAGATCTCGGATAGCCGGCTCAGGCAGCTGAAACAAGAAGGAGGTGAAATGAAGGCACCTTTTAAAATAATTATGATTTTGTAACACCAGGAAACTGCCTGCAAATCTACAAGAAAGTGGATCCCTTGGGCTAGACAGCATTACTGAAGCCATTAAAACATATATGATCCGGGCAATTACTTTAGTGAGTTGACTCCAAACAATCCCAAACTGGTATCTTCTCAGATATGAATGTTTAGACAACAGCTGAATTAAAATTAAGTCACAATGCTTTCTTACTGGAAGGATCCCTCTTGGAAATCATCAGAATTCCCTAACGTTATTTCCGCTAAGCACATTTAGCCAGGTGCGCAGTACCTCTAGATTTTTCTAATGTCTGGCACCCTTTTCTGACTTTTTAAGGGCTAGATTCAGCTTGGGCATTCAGAGATATAAACACTTTTCCTTTTTATAATTCAATTACCGTATTTCCTCGATTCGAAGACGCACTTCCCCCCCCATATTTACGTCGGTAAAAATGGAGTGCGTCTTAGAATCGATGGCGTCTAAGAATCGCCAGATTTCTCCAGCGCTGGAATGTGATTGAAGATACACCTCCCCACCCCCAGCACCTTCACAAAGGGGCTCTGCATGCCCCCACAAGCGACTCAACCTTCCTCACTCGCCACTATCATTGCCACTCTGTGCTGTTGGCACCGACTTCCTTGGCCTCCCCAGCCTGGAAACGCGGCATTACTACAAAGTAGGCCATGATCCCGCTCGTGGCCTTTGTAGTAACAGCATGTTTCCAGGCTGGGGAGGCCGCTGCAAGCAGCGCTGGCGGCGAGTACCAGGACAGCGATGGAGGTGAGTGGGGAAGGCTGTTCCTCGCTGCCGCGGTGGTGGCTCCTTGCTGGCAGCAGCGGACGCTGGCGGACCAGGGCGACGAGGACTGGGGCGGCGCTGGCGGCCAGTGGAGAAGGGAGGACGGGGACTCATGCCCAGCAGGTCCCTGGGTGGCGGATCGAGGGGGGGCATGCACAGCCCTACCATATTTCTTCGATTCTAAGATGCACTTATCCCCAATATTAAGTGTCTGAAAATGGGGTGCGTCATAGAATCAACGCAACACTTTTTTCCTGACGGTGGCCCTAAAATTAAGGTGCGTTTTAGAATCGATGGCGTCTTAGATTTGGTGAAATACGGTATGTGCTAAATCTGTTTCCATCTTGTCCCCTTTTTTTGCATTTGATTTCTCATTGAATAATTGTTTGATTGTTTTGTTTTTTCCCTCTGTCCAACATTATATTAGCTAAGTGAAATAAATTATTTTATTTTAAAAAAGGAGACGGGACTTCTTTCCTACACAGATCCTTTGGCAAGCAATGGAATTCCTGGGCAAAAGAGCTTTTCCCCATATAAAGAAACCCTTATTGCTGCTCCAGTCCTCACTGAATAGTTACAACATATTATGTACGTATGTCCCCAGATTTCTGGGCATCCTTTGCTTAAGAGTGAAAATGGATATTCCAGTTACTGCTGCCATTGCATAAGCATAATGCTATCTTGCAGTAGATGCGTGAGAAAAATATTCAAGAAGTGATAGTTAACTGAAATCTTGATTTCCCCCCACAATGTTTTTCCCTGGTCAATGCCCCAGAAGAAAAAGTATTCAACAGAGCCATCTGTTGAACTGAAACAGTACAACATCAGCATATGCCTTTGATGAAAATGACAGGCATTTGGACTTGCTCAAAGGACAGGGGCAACTTTTTGTATTTGAAGGGGCACCAAAGTTTTGGACACAATAGACGACTGGCATTTGAACACTTTAGACAGGGAAGGGGGTGGAGATGGGAGATTTGGAGGAAAGTCTTGCCTATCTCAAACTAAGTGGTGACTTTGGGGATGTGGATGGGCATCTGGCTGTCCCAAAGCAATGGACTACTTTAGGGGTAGTCCATCCAGATAGGCATCTGTTGACCTTTGGTATTTCAGACTGGGTTTGAATAGCTCCATTGTAGCGCACATACAGATTGCCCGGTAGGGCTGAGAAAGTCTGCTGCTTGAAATCCTGGAGAGCCCTGGAGAATCAGTCTCGACAATATGGAGTTAGATGGACCAAGGTCTGACCTGGTGCAAGGCAGCTTCTTAAATCCCTAGCGTGAAGCTTTGGCTTTTGGAGTTCAGATGGCCATTTTGCTTTACCCTGTCCAACCCAAGGGGATTATAGTGACCGGGATTTTTTTTGCTGTGCATTTATCTTAACCAAAGGAGTGAGGTGGGATTCAGATGGGATTTCAGTAGACTTTGGCAAAACATGAAATACTGACATACAGGATTTGTATAGACACCGGGCTTCTACCAAAAAGGAGTAGACTGGTTTGGATGAGGTTCATATGGGTGTCCAGTCACAGCCAACAGAAAAGGGTTTGGATGTAACTTTAGGGACATGGATGGCAAGCCAAAATGTTCAGAATATCATGGAGAACATAAGCCATCTCTTCTATTCCATTCACATAGCTTCCATTCATAAAAAGCCAAACAAAATAAAATCCAATCCTTTAAAAAAAAAACCAACCCAACAGCATTTCACCAAGAACGTATTGGTTCAGAAAGTTATCACCTACACATTTAAAATCTCTCTCAAAATAAAAGCAGCAGCATTTTCTGAACCAGCATGGTGTTTGGTTGAAAAGTATTGCCAAGTAGCAGGAAATGCCTCCATCCAATCAATGAATGCACAGATATCACATCAGCTAATACAACTGATATGTAGATTACATCGCCCAAAGTTAAGCCAGGCCCAAGAGTCTTACAGCTCACTTAATTCTATAGCTGTTTGCAGAGGGCTGCTATTGCGAGCAGAGAATGAACCCTAGAAATCATCACACAGACACCAGAGCTTGGGATAAACTAGGGCCTCTTGACTTAAGTAGGATCATTCACCCCTCCCTGGATCCGAGCGTGAGAGTGCAGAAATCTTAATAGCTCTTTCTCCAGACAACTAGCCTGCCAAGAAGGGCGAGACACTCCATTGAACACAGGAGGGGTCGGGTAAACCAGGGCCCTTATTCAAGCTACACTTCAGTGTATTGGGAGGGTGGGGGAGACGGACCGGCCTGCGTCATCTGCCACTCAGTACTGCACAGCTCTGAGTAGATGAGACAGGAAGATCCCCAAAGGCAACCTGTATCCTGACATGAGAGGTGCACAGCCCCCGATGAGCAGGACCTCTGGATTGCCTATCACCATAAAGATGCCAGAGCGCTCTCCAGCCCTATTCTAAACCATGAGATTCCAGCACGACCCGCCACAGGAGGGAGCCATGCCTCAGTTTCGTCTCCCTACTGGGAACTAGGGATGTGCACTGGATCGGACCCGATCCACGATCCGAGTCCGGTCCAGTGGGAAATCGGATAAATTATCCGATTTCCGATCCGACAGCTGGATCGGCCGATCCAATCCGAACCGGTCCGAAAAGGCTCCGAACCGGTTCGGCGGACGCCCACTGGCGCCCACCGCCGCTTCCATTGGCGGGCGCCAGCGGGCGCCCGCCGATGAAAGTGGACAGCGGGGGGGGAGGAGGGGGCGGGAGGAGGGGGGCCCTTACCTTTCCGGCCCGTCCGCTCCCGTCCGGCGCTGGTGGCTACTACCAGCGGGCTCCGCGGCCTGCTCCAGGGTGGCGCGCCGGGTGATGTCATCACCCGGCGCGCTACTCTAGAGCAGGCCGCGGAGCCCGCTGGTAGTAGCCGCCGGCGCCGGACGGGAGCGGACGGGCCGGGAAGGTAAGCAGTGGCGGGGAAGGGGGCTTACCCCCCCCGGAGCCGTCCGCTTCTACCCGCGGGCGCCCGCAAATGGAAGCGGACGGCCCCAGGGTAGGGAGGGAGCGCGGGGGAGGGGGCTTACCTGCCGGGGCCGTCCACAGCGGACGGCCCCGGGGGGGGAGGGAGTTAGGTCCCCCCTAACCCACCCACCGCCATTTTTTCCTCATAGACTTGCATTGCAATGCAAGTCTATGGGGGAAAAAATGGCGGCCGATCCAAAAATTTCCGAATTTTGGATCGGGATCGTACTCGATCCGGTCCGGGGGGCCTCCGATTTTGTCCGAACCGATCCATGACAAAATTGGAGGTCCCGATCCGGGTCCCGATCCGATCCGGGGGGTCCGTGCACACCCCTACTGGGAACCACTCTGGGCCAGCCTTTATAGGCTTGGCCCCGCCTTCGCCTGAGGCTGCACTCATGCCAGACACAAGTGCAGCTTCATCTGGCTCCTCCCTGCCCGCAAATGTGACCCCCCTGCCCCGCCCAAGCTGTTCCGGCTGGGCAGGAATCGTACTTACACAAAAGCAAGCTAAAACAACACTCTTATTTCTAATCAGCATCAGGATGCCTACAATAGTCAGGCATTGGTTGCACAGACCCTTTTCATTAGTTTCTTGTCCTCTGACCTTCCTCTTTCCCCTGACTTTGTGACAAGACAACTCTCTCGTGGGCCCTGCTCTGCCACTTTGCTTTGTTGGAACTGGCAGTTTGAGAAGCAGAACTATGCTTAATATTTCAAGTCTCCTCTACTGTCCCAACCTCTCTGTACATATATGACCAGCGAGCACACTTGCATTTTTTTCTAACATGGGGTACCAGTCATAGAATCATAGAATAGTAGAGTTGGAAGGGGCCTGTAAGGCCATCGAGTGCAACCCCCTGCTCAAAGCAGGAATCTACCTTAAAGCATCCCTGACAGATGGCTGTCCAGCTGCCTCTTGAAGGCCTCTACGGTGGGAGAGCCCACCACCTCCCTAGGTCATGGGTTCCATTGTCGTATTGCTCTAACCGTCAGGAAGTCTTTCCTAACCAAGACACAACTTTGCACAGGCATAAAACACCAGATTTTCGTTATACATATGACCTTTCCTCATACCACCGAGCCGTGTAGTTGGGAGTGTCACGAGCAGGTTTTCCGGCAGAGATCATTCCCAGCCTTGTTGTCAGAGATTCTTCTAGCCAGAGATGCAACAGGATTGAATCTGAGACCTTCTGCAGGCGAAGTACGAGCCCTGTCACTGAACTATAGACCCTCCTTCATGTCATAGGGCTGGCCCACTGTTAATTCTCTCTGTAGCACCATTTTTATTGTTATTTTCCAAAACAGCACTTGCACTTAGCCCTGTTATCAAGACATCCTTTCCCCCGACTTACATTTTTATTTTTAGTAACAATGTTTTTGAACAGCGATCGGTCAATCACACCGTCATTCCTCTTCTGCATTAGATGCAATCCAAAGAGAGTGCGGATTTCATTTTCATCAGGTTCGTAAACCGGATCCATCTGAAAGCAGATACACTTTTTAAAAAAGTCATGACAGCTTAATGCAGTTTCCTTATTTTTCAGGGTCAAAGGAGTATTTCCTTGTCCCCCGAGCAGATGATCTGGCGAGAGGTTTACCAGAAATGTTCAGCTCCAATGGCTCCAAGTAAAATCTGGTCCAGAATTTGAATTGTAGCCCTTATAACCACAATGATCCGCTTCCAAACAAGCAAGATGTATCTGCTGAAAGCTCCTGTGTCAGGATACTTAGAGCTTATTTACCATACATGGTTACCAGCCCTGCCCTGCAAACAATTATCTTAATCTCACTAAGGCTTAATCTCACACTTGTCACAAAGTAAACCCCGCTGAACACACTGGGATGTAATTCTGAATAAAGATGCCTTGGATTGCTTTGCCCAGCAGTCAACTGAAATGACTGATGTAAAATAGCAGGTTTTACTTGCTACGCCTGTGTCGACAATTAGAGCGCAAATGGCAGAAGACTCGGAACAAATCTGATTGAACACAGGTAAGAATCAACTCTGTGGCAGTGATGGCAGCAAAGAAATCCTACTTCTCTGCCACCATTGCATCTGCTCAGTGTTGTCCAGCGGAGCTCTTTCATGTGGTTAATAAAGGCCTTGAAACACAACAATCTGAACTCTCAAAGGCCTACTGTGAACAATTTGCGGGACACTTTTCAGATAAAATCTCTCATATTCGTGCTGAATTGGATGCTATTGTTTTGCCAGAGTCCAATATGCACCATTAAGTCATGTTATGGATACCTTTCAGCTTGTGCAACCTGAGGATGTGGAGAAACTGCTTGGAGGACTGAGGCCCTTTAGACCCTTGTCCATCCTGGCTTTTGAAATCTGCCAGAACTGGGCTGGATATCTGAACCTCTGAGGTAGTAAATGCTTCCTTGAGGTCCAGTGAGATCCGCACAGCTTTGAAGGAAGCTGTGATGAGGCCCTCGTTGAAAAAAACAAATTCAGATCCAATGGGTTTGGATAACTACCACTCTATATAAAATCTACCATTCTTGGGCAAGGTGCTGGAGCGTGTGGTGGCCTCACAACTCCAAGCCGTTTTGGATGAAACTAATTACCTAGATCCATTCCAGTCAGGTTTCAGGCCTGGTTTTGGGACAGAAACAGCCTTGGTCGTCCTGGCCGATGACGTATGCCGGGGATCGGAGGAGTGCAACCCTGTTGGTTCTCCTAGATCTCCCAGTAGCTTTCGATACCATCGACCATGATATCCTTCTGTATCGTTTATCAGGATTGAGCTTGGGAGGCGCAGCTTTAAAGTGGTTCTGGTCCTTTCTGGAGGAGCAGCCTCAGAAGGTGATGCTGGGGGACTTCTATTCCATCCCATGGCTGTTAGCCTGTGAGGTGCTGCAAGGTTCTACCTTGTCCCCCATGCTTTTTAACATCGACATGAAACTGCTGGGGGAAGTCATCAGGAGGTTTGGGCTGAAATGTCATCAGTATGTGGATGATACTCAGCTCCACATCTCAGGAAGGCTGTGGAACTCTTGAACCAGTGACTGGAGACTGTTTTGAGATGGATGAGAGTGAACAAGCTGAAACTTAATCCAAACAAGACGAAGGTTCTGTGGGTTGGGAAACCAACTACTTTGGATGAAGGTTTACAGCTGGCCTTAGATGGAGTTGCACTCCCCCTAAAAGACCAAGCATACAGTTTGGGAGTCCTCCTGGACTCTGAGATAACTAGGGAAGCCCAGGTGGGTGCAATGTCCAAGAGTGCATTCTACCAGCTTAGGCTGGTACGCCAGCTGCAGCCCTATCTGGAGAGGACGGACCTTGCCTCAGTTATTCACATGTTGGTCACGTCCAGGCTGGACTACTGTAATGCATTATATGTGGGGCTGCCTTTGAAGATGGTTTGGAAGCTTCAGCTGCTGCAGTATGTGGCCGCCTGAGTAGTGGTGGGGGCAAGATGTTCTGACCACGTAACACCTATACAGCGCCAGCTGCACTGGTTACCTGTGTGTTTCTGAGCCCAATTCAAAGTGCTGGTTTTGACCTTTAAAGCCCTGAACAGTTTGGGACCAAGTTACCACCTCCACCCATATCATCCTGCCTGCACTTTAAGATCAGAAGGAGAGTCCCTTCTCATTTGCCCACCTGTGAGGGCAATTAGGTGTGTGTCCACACAGGAGAGGGTCTTCTATGCAGCGGCCCCAAACCTCTGGAACAAACTTCTGTTGGAGGTCTGCCATGCACCTTCCTTGCAGGCTTTTAAGGCCTTAAAAACATTTTATCTTACCTTAGCCTTTGCATGATTAGCATTGTTATTGTTATTATTGCTGCTATTGTTGTTCCTCCTGTTTTTATTGTTGGTTTTATTGTTTTAAATGATGTGTTATTGCTTTTGATATTTTATTGCTTTTCATGTTTTATGTATTTTCTTTTTGTAAGCTGCCTTGTGAAGGCTTCTGCACTGAAAGGCGGCCAAGGAATGTTTTAAATAAATAAATAAATAAATTGCAGAATTTTGAGTGCAAAATTTTGACTATTCTAGGCACATTTCCCCCCATTTTTGCTTGGTAGAGTAGAAATAACCACAGTTTAACTAACGTAGTAAAACTATGGAAATGGTTCTGGAAGGACAGAGTGAGACAGAAAGTATTCTGGAAGTCAAGATGTGTACAGAGACATGGGACTGGGAGCAATGTTGGGTGAAGTACCAATTTATTCTGGGTACATGAAGTCCTCTCCCTCCAAGACCCTGAAGGATGCAGTTGTTTCATCTGGGCCCAAGTTACTATTTAAGACTTCCAAGTTTGGGGTTTTGAAGCAAAATCTCCTTTTTAAATGGGAAATGCAGGTTGGGGTGGGTTGTAAGCATGCATGCACACAAAGCCATTAAAACACTAAACTGCTTCTTAAACTTTGGGAGCAGCCATTGTGTTGAAACTTCAGGTGCACATTATCTATTTATTTATTGCCTTTATATCACACTTTTTTTCGTCCAAGGAACCCAAGGCAGCATACATAATCCTCCTCCTCTCCATTTATCCTCACAACAGCCCTGTGAGGTAGCTTGGGCTGAGAGTCTGTGACTGGCCCAAAGTTACCCAGTAGGCTTCTATGGCCGAGTGGGGACTAGAACCCGGATCTCCCGACTCCCAATTCAACACTTTAGCCACTACACCACACTGTCTCTGACTATACCACACTGTTGCATGCATAACACCCTGGATCATAGCTGGCTGGTTTTCCTAGTAACCATGAGGGCTAGCAACTTGTTATTTTGTTTTGTTTTCAAAGTTTCATGACTGCATATAAAGTATGGTCTTATTCCTTCACAATAATACTGAAGGCATGATTTGCAAGATAAACTACAAGGATAAACCCCAAAGAATTTGGAATTAATAAAAGTAGAATCTCATTAGCATAGGGACTATTTTAAGAAAAGCCTGACATGTACTTTAAAGAGGCTTCCAGAACAGGTCTCAAGGTGCTGTGGTATATATCTTATAGTTATTTCTGCCTAAATATCATATTTTCAAAGTAAATTGAGGCAGGGAGCAGGGAAGTCAGGAAATAAGAGTTTAGTCAGATGTGGGAGGGAAGAGGTAACCCACGTTGCAGTTAATCATTCTCAAATACCTCAAAGCATTTCAAATACTGACCTGGAGTACACAGTAGTTTCCATTTTTTTTTTTGGAAAGGATCTTGAGGGCTTCTTCTTCATACCCTGGAGCCACAACTCCATCAGATACCTGCACGCACAGCAAATATTAAGCCACCCCAAAATGACAAGATGCCATCCACATATAAGACGTAGGTATCAGCAATCTTGAGGGAATCCAAACATGTGTAGAAGCACAAAAAACAGACATGCTAAAGGGAAGGAACCCAAAATAGCTCAGTGAGGACTGAACCTGCTCAGTGGCCCCAGAATAATGGCTAACTGTTTGAGAAACAGAAAATGGGAGGGGGAATGGAATGGAGTACTCTGGGAAAGGTCATGGCTGTCTGGAACCCTGGACCACACTGCAACGTTCTGTTGCAAGCCCCACTTTTGATCACAGCTCAAGCAAAAGAACTTATCCTGCAAGAGGGTCAGAAGCCGAGTTCTCACTGTGGTGCGAAACCTGTGCCTGGGCAGAGGCAGAACCATAAATGTGCTAGATTTGCCTGCTTTGAGGAAGATAAACAAAAACTGAGCCTGAGCGAGAGAGAGAACACACTGGGATTTCCAGCCTATGTAATCCTAACAACCTGTCAAACAGCCTTGGTTATCTCAATCACAAAAGGCAACCTATGTTTGAAGACTTAGAAGCATCAATATTATTTTGAAAAAAGTCAATACAAGAACATGGTTTTTATTTTCTGAGAACAAACATAATTAGACACCATGGTTGATACCTACTATTCCATTCTCATCTGTCTAATGAGATGCTGTGATCAAATCATCAAGGTCACAGAGGCTAACATGTATCAAGAAGTTTTAGATAAAGGATATTATTATGCTCTCAGTGGCTTAAAGATTGAAACTGGATCTTCAGCAGCTATTTTTGAGCCTATTTCAGAAGTGTTAAGAGAGGAGGGAAGGGGAGCTTTTTGAATTTATTCTGTTATTGTTGGGTCTTAATCGTGATCTTTATTCATTTCATTCAATTATTAAATTTTTATACCACCCCATAGCCACAGCTCTTGGGGCAGTTTACAAAAATTAAATGTATTTTAATGCATTTGTTTTATTATTGTTTTAATCTAGTTATTATTTTAATTTTTTTTTAGTTCCCATGACTGCAAGCTGCCTTGAGTTCCATTTTCTTGGTAGCAAAGTGGGATACCAATCTAAATAAGCAAACAAACACACAAATAATGGTGAATTATAGGAGCTTGCTAAAACGTAATATTGGTGGCTAAGGAGTAGAATCCAGTGCTTAAGCACGTTAGGTTCCAACCAAATGCCAGCGTAATTAGAAACCCCCACTCCACCCCACATCATGCCCTTTGACTATTATCCTAAAATGCACATTTTGTACACATTTTTTCCTAATACCCACATTTTTGTGTGCATTTTTTAATTAACAAACTCGGTTGCAACTTTTGGAAATGTGCAGATTTCAGACTGCAACTGCATTCTGGTTTATGTAGAAGTCCAGCCTCAAAACTAACACAGTATGAATGCCACTGTTACTGACCTCTCTGGAAATAATCTTTGCTGTTGGGACATCACAGGTATCAGAGAGAGCAATGAAGTCACCAAAAGACGACATTCTATCAGCACCTGAGGGGAAAAATAACATTTTGCACCAGATTCCTCACCTATCAAAGTCTCCAGAACTTAACTTCTTGGTAACAGCCCAATCCCTGGCATGTTTACTCAGAAATAAGTCCCACTTTGTTCAACACAGCTTACTCCCAAGTAAGCTTTCGAGACTCTGATGGGTTTCTGAACACGCAGCATCATATTGGTGAGGAGCTGCTCCAGGAGGCAGGCCAGTTCCGTACAACAGCTTGTCATATGGATCTGGCAATTTCCATCTCACCTTCTTTTTTCTGAAGTTATTTCCAGTAGCACGGCTAACAGTCATTTGCTATTAGACAAGTGTCATAAATTCAGCTATGCCATGGTGACTGGTATTTATAAAATAACTGAACAGCAAGAGATGTCTAGTGTGGTGCAGAGCTCAAATATTTCCTACTGACTGAACCCAACTGCTCTACAATGCCATTATATATACTATCAGTAGTTCTCCAGGGGGCAACAGGAGCTAAGAAATGGAGGCAGCCCGATTTCAAAAGTCCACTCACCTCTTGCCCGCACATAGGCAGATGCCAAGGGTGTCAGTGTGCGGTGAATGTCATGCACCATGCAGACCTGAGCTTCTTCTTCACTGAGGAGTACTCCAACCGCTGCACCTGATGTGCAAAATAAACAAAGCCGTCTCTCATCAGCAGCCTGAAGCGTACGTCTCATGCTAGAGAGACGTGGCATTGTTACGGTGTGTCCGCCACCAGCAAAGATGGTCCATTTTTTGTTTTTGAGTGAAGTACCCTACCTGTTCTCCAACACAGAGACACGAACAGCAGTACTGTAAATCACATCTCTGTGAGAGAATCAGTTCTTCTAGATAAGGCATTCACACGCATCTTTACGGACGTACCCAAGAAATGCATAATCCAACCAGCAGCTGGAGAAAGCCAAAGTCTTACCTGCTGGGCTGACATGTTTGAAGGAGGCTGCGGCTGGAAGGCCCAATGCCTGCTTGAGCTCCTTCACCAACTGCCAGGCGTTCAGAGCATCACACAGGTTTATAAACCCTGGGGAGCCATTCAAGACTGCAGAGAGATCACAAAAGCCCATTCAGTGGGAAATGCCATCTTGCAAGGAACCTCAACAACTGGAGTATAAATTACATTTACCATCCAATACAGCTATGCTCAATTTCAAAATTCAGTATTGTGAGCAGCTTACGTCCCTTTCCTTTTAACCCTACCAGTAGTAAGCCCATGGAGATAGAAAAAGAAAGAGATGGCTCTTTTTTTCCTTTTGTGTAACGTAAGAAGAGCCCTGCTGGATCACACCAAAGGTCAATCCAGTCCAGCATTCTTTTCACATAATGGCCAACCAGTGGGGAGCCCAAAAAAGGGTAAGACAAGTGTTATATCATAGCAAATACACATGTGTGTGAGTGCGCGCGCACGCACACACACACACACATTTATGAGTATATATACTTGGGATCAAGGCAATTAAGTAATGTAAGTAACTAAGACAAGGTGACCTGCCCACATTACATATTAAATTCAAATACTGAGCACAAAGACAGAAAGAAAAGAATAAAGCCAATTTTGTGTTCACATCAACCTTGTTCAGGTGCTCAGTACCTGTGGGTACCAAACAAGCCACACCTCCTCAAGATCCCCCTGTCAAAGCAGGATTGGCTCAGCCTGAAGAAAGCCTCTTCTATTCATGTATGTTTTCTCCACAGAGAAAGGAACTGTGATTGGCCAGGTTTCCCACCCCTGCAGAGGAAACCCTACGTGCATAGATTGAATCATCAGACTGAATCAATTGTGCCCTGGTTGGGAGATGTTACTGGTGAGCCATGCTGTCATCAAGGTTCTCTGGCTGTCTCCGTGTATTCCCACTGGACCACTCATGCATTCAGGAACAAACATCAGTGAGTTATGTAAGATCAGATACAAATGCATGTGTTTTGAACAAATGTGATCATTTTGTAGGTTTAAGCCTGAACAAAATATCTGAGGGTTTGAAGAACTTAGAATCATAGAATAGTAGAGTTGGAAGGGGCCTATAAGGCCATCGAGTCCAACCCCCTGCTCAATGCAGGAATCCACCTTAAAGCATCCCTGACAGATGGTTGTTCAGCTGCCTCTTGAATGCCTCTAGTGTGGGAGAGCCCACCACTTGGCATATTCTAATTGGGAATTATAAAGGGGAACAAAGAGAGAGAGAGAGAGAGGTCAGTAGGAAAGTAAAGATAGGGAAAATGACCAAAGGCCAAGAAGGTGCATGGACCATCAGTTATGGCAAAAAGATATTATGCCCCTGGATGTAAAGCTATTTGCAGACACTTATATGTATTAATTTATTGCATTTATATACCGTCCCCATAGCCGAAGCTTTCTGGGTGGTTTACAAAAATTAAAAACATTGAACATTAAAAAACCGAACACTAAAAAAAACAAAAATTTAAACCATAAAGAGCATAAAAACAGGTTATAAATACAATATCCATTTAAAACAACTATTCTGGGTCAAACCACCACCACCACAACAAAACCCTCAACATACGTTGTTAAATGTGTGGGAGAAGAGGAAAGTCTTGACCTGGCGCCAAAAAGATAACAATGTTGGCGCCAGGCGAGCCTTATCACAAGGAAATACAAGGGCTGACATTTTCTTTCAAGAAGGAAAAGCTGTCGTTTCCAAATTCGAAGAAGTGCAGTAACCTATCAATACATGAACACAGGGGACAGAATGCCCAAGTGAAGTTCCAAAGGTAAGTTATCAGGTTTCTGCAGGGAGCCCAGGGCAGGGTGTGTAGCTTCCTCACCTAATCTTCACAACAACCCTATGAGATAGGTTGGAGACTGTGACTGGACCAAAGGCACACAGCAAACGTGATCACTGAGACAAGATTTGAACCTGCTTCCCAGCTGGTCCAGCATTCTAACCAGAGCATTACCCTGCTTTCTCTCACTGGAGCAGGGATGCAGAACGCCAGACCCAGGGCCAAATCCAGACCTTTGGGGGACCTTCCCCCAGCCGTCGTTTGGTGATTTCTTGGCTTCTGTGCAGTCCCCCCTCCATTCTAAAAGGGCAATCTGCCTCTCCTAAGCCTTTAGTTAGTGGCAGTCAGAGCTTTAAGCTAAAATATGCTTTTACCTTTGGCCCACCCTTTTGCCACCCACCACTGGAATGTGGCCTCCAAGAGCCTCTCCAAAATGTAATTTGGCACTCAGGCTGAAAGAGGTATGCCATTGCTGCACTAGAGCTCCTGGGAACTGGTGAAATGCAGCACCTATGAGATGGAGCTAGAATCAGGAAGTCCCTGGTTCGAATCTTGCCTCCGTTATGAATGCATTGGCCTCCCTCAGGCAAGCTGCTCTGTCAGCTCAGCTCTTCCTCTGTGCTAACTGGAATACTAATGCTGACCTCGACCTTACAGGATTTTTGTAACATACATTACAACAACATAATGCATATGAAGTGCTTCGAATGCCCAAAAGCACTATTGCCTAGTCTTATTATACGGCACTGTTATCATGATGCTTGAAACGGACCTTCAACACAACCTACCCAACAGAGGGAGTTTAGGCCTCAAAGTGTAGAGTTGAGCAGGAGTCTGGTGTGGATTCATGCCATACCTCAGCGGAAGTTGAGACACTCCTTTGCTGTACTCTTTCCTGAAGTAATCGGAGATGGCCATATCGTACTGAGCAGTGTGAGTGAAAGCCTGAAGAAAGACCAGGATGTTTTAAAAAATATGAAAAAAAACACCACTCACCCTAGTAGGAAACAGCGCAATATACCTTTAGTGCCAACTGCCGCCGAGTTTCCAAGGTGGTATCTTTATTATTGAAGCCTTTCATTTCCACTGCTACTATGGTATAGTCCCCAGGATCACATACCACAGTCACACGAGAGTGGTTCTTTGCTGCAGCCCTCAGCAAAGCTACACCTCCTGTGATAAAAGAAGCCAGCAAAACATCACAATTTCTCTATCTCTGCAATATTCCACTCACACCAAATCTTCCCCTCTTGCATACAGCTCATTTCCCCTTATACATGGGTATAGCACAGTTTATAGGACAAGCACTACAACTAGCCTTCCAATACCTCCATAAAATTCATTACTAACATAATGTCCATGGCAATGGCTTGTGCATCAGCTCTTCAAAATAATCCTGAAATAACTTAAACCAAACCAAAAAAAAAAAAAAAAAAGATTAAAGAAGTTAATCTGGCTACCATGGACAAAATAGTTTTAGGAGACCTTTTCTATTCTTGCCTGAGGAATTGTTTTAGTGTGTTACAATTTCATTTGTGGTTGGTTAGGATTTCACCTCCAAGGGAATCCATTCCTGATAGGACTGAGTCCCCCAAAGGAAACTGGGCCAGCAGCCAGCAATGCAGGAAAAGAGCTTGTTGACTAAAATGCAGTCAAAGCCCCAGCAGTTGCCCCAACAAGGTGGTCACCCCTCATTTCCCTAAAGCAGGGACTGTGCCCCCACCTATAATCTGAAACATTCAAGAACTAGGCCTCAGGTGGTAAATGTGAGACAGTGCCATACAATTTCAGACTGCCAGGGGATGCGAACACGATTCTCCTTCATACAAATTCCCTCCACACAGGAAATGTTCTGGTCAAGGTGAAGGGTTGAAGCCTAGACTTCTCCCTGGCATGGTAGTTTTATATGTGGAGGCAACTTGTCTGTATGAAAGAGCATTTAATCACATAAACCCCCACCTGCAATCTGTGCACCTCAATGAGAACTAGGTCTAACAGAGGGCAGTGGTAGGTCTGCCCCATGCCAGCAGCACAGAGAGGATATTGCTGGCAGGAGGTTCTGGGAGCTTCAAGAATGGCTAACCTTGGGTGTGCATGTGTGGACTTGATCCTAGATAGCTCGGGAATCTGGGGAGAAACCCATGATTGTTGGCATATGCTACGGTGTGAAAAAGAAGCCCTTTTAAAAATCCTTTCGTATCAAGGTTCCACAAGTTCCCATTCCATAAAAAAGCACAGAGACTCACAGGCTATCGCCCAGTGACTACAGCATCAAGAATCTCGTGTGTATGAAACAACCTTTGCAGAGATCAATATAGGCAGGACATACAATCAGTTGCAAGTCAATGGCTGAATTCAGACGACACAATAAGCAACTGTGGGGGGGAAACAATCGTCAGTTGTATTGACTGTCATGTCGTCCGAATGCTGCCATAGTCAACTCAGCGCTGATCCTAATCCACACCACAGCTGATTATTTATTACCATGTTGTGTGGTGAGTACCCCCTAGATGAACAACTGTAAAGTTGATTATTACCCCACCATTGACTATCGTGTTGTCCGAATTCAGCCAATGTGTGTGCGTTTGTGTGTGTGTGTGTGTTTGTATGTGTACAGGCATGTCTGTATCACACCCACAAAGTGTTCATAGAAGACTCCAGCCACAACACTGGAGCTTTTGGACAATAGAACAGATTGTTATGGGACAAAAATGGAGACATCCATGGAGGGGCATACACACATCAACTGCTTTCAGATAACAAACAGCATTTCCAAGTTGGCTGCTTTCAAGTAACAAACAACACCCTCAAGTTACTCACAATGCACAGCCCATTTAAATGAAGGTTTCTTTGACTTACCGATGTCAATCTGTTCGACTGCTTCTTGGACAGTTACATTTGGGGAGGCTACAGTCTTGACAAAAGGATAGAGATTGCAAACTACAACTCTAGAAACAGAAGGAGGGAGCTGCGTTACTTTTGAAAGACACACTGCACAGGACAGCATAACTTGGATGCTTTCCCACCCTAAAATCACACTTAGTCTCATAAATTAATCTATGCTGAGACCAGAGTTTTATGAAGCCCTAATGCAATGCTGGGGCCCCTCTGACAAGCCAGGCTAGCTCCATCCCTTCCAAAACATGTCTTGGGATAAAGGCCGCTGCCAGTTGGGGAGCAAGCAGAATCAGAACTCAGCCCTTGCAACTGAGTGAAGGCTCTTATGCCAGCAACAACTTGATTCCCGAGCTCACAGAATCAGGTCATCATGTAACAGTTGCTTTCAGGTAGCTAAACACAAAAGAGAAGAGCATGTCTTCAGTTCAAAGGAAGAAAAATACCCAGCAGAGGATCCACATCTCTCAGATTATGAAACAATGAGAACTATGGCCGCAATCCAGCCCAATACAAGCACTTTTCGGCCCCACTAGTTTCAATAGAAAAGAGAGAGGGAGTTAAATGCATGCTTAATTCTCTCACTGAAATCAACGAACTGGGAGAGTAAAATATCTTGCATGGACTGCGCCCCATATTCTGCTTCATTTGTTAAAAGTCTGAAAAAATCATAAAGGCGGCTAAAGAGCTGAGAATATTATTTATTTATTTGTTACATTTGTATCCTTGCCCAAGGTGGAGATCCTCCTCTTCCCCATTTTATCCTCACAATAACCCCGTGAGGTAGGTTAGGCTGGGAATCAGTGACTGGCCCAAAGTCACCCAGGGAGCGTCATGCCAAGTGGGAAATAGAACCTAGGTCTAATCCAACGCTCTAACCACTACACACACACTGGCTATGCTGCCCAGGTTACTGGGATAGGTGGGAATCAGATAAGCAGCTGCCAGAAACTAACCCACTTATATTGCCACTGTGCTTCAAGACCAGTTGGCTGGATCAACAAATGATTTTTCCCTCCTGCTTCAGACATACCTTTCACAAACGCTGAAATAATATTCATAACACTTTCTGGGTCAGCCTCCCACAACTCCATGCTCCAGCTATCCTTGATACTTACAAGTGTGAGTTGCCCTGGGTGTTTCCTAGATCTGGCGAGTGTGAGGTGGGGAATATGTTTTTATTCTTTCTGGTTACCAGGTTAACTCTATCCCCTATTGGAATTACTTAAGACAACTGAAAAAACATGCACATAAAGTGCAAGGGGTCAACACACAAATGCTGTTTAAATTAATTCATTTTTTCATTTCCAAAAAATGGTTAGCCCAGAAACTGTTCTTTTCATATCTCATAATAAATGAGAGGGTAAAAAACCAATATTTTGCATATTTTCATAATAGTCAAATTACTTTCCTTAATTTCAGTATAAATAGTATCAGGGTTCAATAATACTGCACAGGCTTACTAAACCCCTTTATAAATCTGATTTTGAAAACCAACAAACATTTTTTCTCCAGTTAGAACCCTCCTTGAATGTCCACAAAACTATGGGGGTTTTTTTGGTCTTTGATTTTAGCTATCATTTTGAGCAATACTTACTAATTCAGCTTCTGGGGTGACACTGAGTGCAAATGTTTGCATGCAGTCCTCACCCTCACCTCGGCAGTTGCCCAAATATAATGGCAACTTTCAAGCAAGGGCCTTTAGGCAGCCACATTTCTCTGTTTGCAGGAAGATCTTTGCAAAATGTATTGCTGAGGCTTGCAGCCTAGGCAGTGGAGGCTGGTGGCTCCCTTGCCAATGAGTGCTGAATCTGCTCCAGGTTTCAGTCAGAACCCTAAAGGAGCTATTGAAGGTGCACCTTGGATAGCTCCTTTTGAATGCTGACTGAAACCTGGAGTAGATTCACGGTGCCACCGACATCGGAGCCACCAGCCTCCGCTGATCCTCAAGCATATGTGTAACCAGCCTGACACAGCAGCTCCTAATCTAAGCTAGGTAACGATTGAGAAACTAACAAAACATTTACAGGGTTCTGGATAAAATGTAACAACTGATAACTTTTTCACCAGTGGTTTTTTTTTTTTTTATCATTGGCACATAGAAAAACAAGCAAACGAGAAACTCCCCCTGAATTCCTGGCCCATGCATTCCAATCTGCCAACACCAGCATATTTGATTTCAAGAAGATGTGACACCAGCAAGTTATGTGCCAAAGGAAGGGAGCAATTCACCTTCCTTCAAGGCATAAAGATGCCATGATCTCAGAGCAATAATCCAAGCCTGAGACCGTTTTTTATTATAATAAAACTACATATGGTGTGGACATGTGTCCAGGTGGTCTCCACATACACTTCCAAACAACGCATGACCAAACAGTGGCCATGTTTGGTCATGCGCATGTTTCTCGAATGTAGTAGACATTGCCTGTTTAAATGTCTATATTTATTTGAAAGCTGATCAACCCACGATGGAGACAATGTTCCATAAGACAGCTCCTTCCAGCAGACCTGGTATAGAATTGATCAAACCCTGACTTGAGTCTACAAACACTAGCCCACTTGCCTGGAACGTCAAGAAAGGTAGCCTTAGGACAGGTAGGAGCTGCAAGGACAGGAAACAATGTGCATTATGGAACCATTTTGCCTGTCCTGTTCATGCAGTTTTGGACTGTGGTACCTCTTCATGGGCCACTCAAGTAGCATGTGCTATAGTTGGTAAGATGTGTTATGGTTGTCGCTGTTATAGCATACTCGCAACTCATGATTGCTGCACTTTTATACTTATGTAACTGTTATGTTACATGAATGCTAAAAACTGTGGGGTCCTTGTTGTTGTATGTACTTTGGGATACTGTTTTTGCAACGATATTGTTTTAATTGAAAAGGAAAGTTATCAGTAAAGGCATAGGTTTTTGGTTTTTTGCTTGCAAATGATGTACTGCTTACTATCTTCTACCAGGTATTTTATCTGTAAGGCTTTTGTGTGTGTGGGGGGGAGTACATTTGACTCCCCAAACGGACTGATACAATCAATTCTTCTATCATGGAGGGTTAAAAGAAGGGGTAAGAGGGATCTGTCACAAGGGGTAGGCCAGATCGAGACCCCTGCCCAGGGTTTCCCAGCATCTAGCGCTGGCCCTGAATCTTTGTACTCGTCTTGTTTGAAGTTGATTTGGGTGATGAAATCCAAACAATGCTGCGTAAATCTCAAAAGGGTATGTTTGCCAGTGTTTCAAAAACAACCATGATCAGGAGCATAAAGACAGTACTACTTGTACGCACTCATAAAAGACCACTGACACACAAAATGCCTTATAAGCATCAGATATATTTTTGAAGCTGACACACAGGTGAAGAATATTTCTGTGCGTGGCACAGAAGCCTTAGTCCTCCTGCAAATCAGCATTCAACAGGTGGCATCAGAGGTTTATCATATGATTATTTATTAATTACCCTTAAAACACATTTTTTTTTACCTTACAAGGCTGAAATCCAATTTATCCATGTCAGCTTTATCTTGTGGAATGTCACGAGCTAATATACCTGGTTGGTGGGAAAAATATGTTTACAAAACTGTAGGAAAACCATGTTGTCCTATAGAGATTTCATATGCCAAAGCACTTTCCTATGTTACAAATGAGTACCATTACCCGAGCTACCAAAACATTATTCTTGAACTATGTCCCACTACATTTTAGGGTATAATTACTCATAGGTGTTCATGGGGCTTATTTCTATGCAAGTATGCCTACAAAAGCAGCCTTAATCTCAAGGGGGAGCTACTCGATGCAAGGTTTGAAGAAGTTCTAAAGCAAAATCCTATGCCTGTTTACTTGGAGTGAAGTCCAACTAATTTCACTCCTTATTAACTGTGCATAGGACTGCCTTCTCAGAAAAACAACATCTTATTACTCAAGGCTTTTCTAATGGTAAAAATTAATAATACTGCCCTACATTTCTAGCAAAAGGTAGTTTACAACACAAACCTATACACGTCTACTGAGTCCCATTGAATTTAGTGAGGCTTACTCCTAGGCAAGTGGGTGTGGGATTTCAGCCCTTTTAAATTTCTAAATTTATTTATTTAAAACAGTTCTTAGCCGCCTTTCAGGGCAGAAGCCCTCCCAAGGCGGCTTACAACCATACATAAAACAGTATAAATAAACATGGAAAGCAATAAAAACATAGACAGTAAAATATCAGTTAAAAATAATAAAAGCTAAGAATAAGAACAAGGGCAGTAGCTGCAAAGCAGTATTCATTTAAGAAGACTAGAATCTGTGAATAAACCAAGATTATTTTTCACAAATTCTAGTCTTTTTAAGCTGCATTTTGTGACTATCAAAGCAAAGGCATTTGCTTAGAAAAACTCATCTCATGAGAAAGCAGCTGGACCTAAGGCTGAACTATATATTAAGAAAAATGACATGGTACTGCCCTCTAGGGACTATACCACTTCAGGATGCAGCTGGGAATCATAAGTGAATGCTCCCATAGGCCTTGATTTTTAAAATTCCCTGCACAAAGGAAATTGGTATATTGAGGGATAGGTTTAGCTAAATCCCAATGTGATAGTTGTGTACAGAAGAGAATTTTTAACCTGAGGGAAGCAAATAGATAACTTCTTACTTGCATTCTTCAAGGAATGTACCATGTGATCCTTTTGAATTATTAATTTAGCTTTAAGATACCATTGCAGTTTTTGTCTCTAGGTTTCTAAGACAGCCATCCTATGGTCCCTGTGCAAGTGGCCCAGGGACCAAAGAATGGCTCAAAACACCCCTTCCAAGGTCAGAGACAGCGCATTGACCTCAGAATGGGGAGTCAGAGATCCAAACCTTGTCCCCTCACAGCCGGTGGAGAGAACAGTGTGGCTGCCTCTCTTATGTAGGGAAAATCAACCTCAGAGAGGGGGAAAGGGGGCATTCCAGTGAGTGGGAAGGGGGGAGAGCTGAGAGCCCAGGATATGATTTATTTTGCATCCTCCTACCCTCCCCATCTGAAGTGTCCTGACTAGATGGACTGAAAAGCCCACGAAGCAAAAACTTAGGAGATCGAAGGATGGGAGGAAAGGATCGCTTCCACTGCTCCTCCCGCCCTACTGGGTTCAGACTGGCAGGGCATAGGAATATCAGAAGCTTCCATGTTCAGGGGCTTCTGAGTAGCGATGGTACAGTCCATAGGACTGCACCCTAAGATGAATGTTCAAAGCCCTATGAGTAGAGATTGAAAGAACTAGGAATGTTTAGCCTGGAAAAGAAAAGACTGAGGGGAGACATGATAGCACTATTCAAATACTTGAAAAGTTGTCACACAGAGGAGGACCAGGATCTCTTCTCGATCAACTCAGAATTCAGGAAACGGAATAATGGGCTCAAGTTACAGGAAGCCAGATTCCAGCTGGACATCAGGAAAAGCTTCCTGACTCTTAGAGCAATACGACAATGGAACCAATTGTCTAGGAAGGTGGTAGGCTCTCCCACATTAGAGGCATTCAAGAGGCAGCTGGACAACCATCTGTCAGGGTTGCTTTAAGGTAGATTCCTGCATTGAGCAGGAGGTTGGACTCGATGGCCTTATAGGCCCCTTCCAACTCTACTATTCTATGATTCTATGATACTTAAGCAATTGCGAATTGAGAACCACAGACAATCACTGTAGAAAACATGCATAGTTGGGATCATGGGTTAAAATGCAGAACAGGGCTCACCAGCAATCCTACAGAAGGATAACTGTATTTAGGCCTAGTTCTAATTCCTAGACATGATGAACAATATATAACATGGCTGGAATCCTTCTTTCTGACATGCATTCAATGACACAAGTCCCCACCTGCAGCGTGAAGTATTATAGCTCAGGCATAGGTTTCCTATCCCATTTCTTCAGCCAATCCAGCTTTTCCCAGATGCCATGCAAATTCCTTAAAACAAAGCCATTACTTGTTTTACACAGTGGAAGCATGTCAGCATCATCCTACCTGCGTGTACTGCAGGGTGAAGAGTCTTCACACGCCCTCCCAGCATTTCTGGAAAGCCAGTAAGATCAGAAACATCTCTGTTTCAAGATGGGGAGAAAAGGCAGAAGGTTGCTCAGTTTCTATAGCACTTATTCAACCCCATGAACTGATGAAACAAAAGACCAGTCTTCCATTTTTAGAAAACAGCAGTTTGAGACCTCAAACCAAAAGGTTACTTAGGACCTGGCGAAAATGAAATCATTGCAATAAAATAAATAGCAACTATGTTTTGGTTGGTATATGCATGATCACGAAAATATATTTCTCCACTCCATATGGTGCAAGGTTCCTCTAAAACCCAATACCCTCTCTCTAATTGTTAACTTCAGTTTGAGTGAATGCCCAAAATTGGTGAATGCCCAACATGCTTACATGAATATTGACAATCTCAGATGAATTTGCGAACATCTGAAAATGCAGAGATACACCAGCCAGTATTGACAGTTCTCTCAATGTGAATGCCCAAAAAGGGAAGAAATAAATGCCTGTTTAGGGGCACTTGGAAACTGCATCTGGGACTGCCTGCATTCACATGTTGGAAGATGACAGCTACTGTCATCTTTTGGGGCATATTTTAGGTCATTCACAGCAACCAATACTTGTTTATCCTAACAGTGATGCTGTGAGGAACTCAATTTTTATTTTATTTTATTTTATAGGTGAAAGACAAAGATTGGATTTATTCTAAGGGAGGGATAAGCAACTGGTGGCCCTCCAAATGTTTTGGCCTACCCCCACTATTCACCACTGCCTATTGTGGCTAGAGCTGAAGGGAGTTGTAAGCCAAAACATCTGGAGAATTATCAGTTGCCCACCCTGCCCTAAAGCCATCCAAACGATTCTATGTCTGAAATAGTTTCCAAAACCTTAAATACAGGTTCTTTGTAGAGTAATTTGGATATAAAAGGGTTGTTGGAGTAAAACGTCTGCACTCCTAATGTGAAGAATGGAATGTTGAATACTTACAGTGAAAGTCCATTCTGGGACAGAGACATCCAAGGATTTGGTTATCTCCTTGCACTACCCAGGAAGGCAGGGTAGTGATTAGTATTTTTTGAAGGAAGTCTTGGTCCTTCACTACACTTCCATTTTTCATACACAGCCACATTCAAAGCAGAATACCAGAGGAGAGACCAGGAGAGGACCGAACAGAAGAACCAAGAGGCAAAAAGCATCCCTCTGGAAGGTAAGACATATACTGCATAGAGCAGGTCAATCAGGCATGAAAAACTATGTCAGCCACACGAAGGGTGGGGTTGGATGCCTCAGCCCCTCCAATACAGAATGAACTTCCATGGTAAGTATCCATCATTCCATTCTCTGGTTGGTGTAAGGAGGCATTCAAGGGTTGGGACATGTCCAAGCTATCATCCTGCTTAGGGATGGGCTAGTGGTTGGCTCTATTTGGGAAGGGACAAGCTCTGAAGAACTTATCTCCAAAAGGTGGTCTCCACTGAGGTGAATTTGTCTAGCCTGTAGTGATGGGTAAATGCATTAAGGGTTGGCCAACATTGCCACCATGCACATTTCTGCTAGTGTAGCAGTTTGAAATCAGCCGAACATGTGTGACTGATGTCATCTTCTTTTTCAGATTTACAGGCTTGGTTGCAGAAGATAAATCCTCCACTGGAGCCATCAGGACAAAGGAAGTAGAAAGTGACAAAGAAAGGGGTTTTATTTTCGTTTTTAAGAGAGCGTTTTAAGACGCAAGTCAGAAAACAAAGTAAGGATTCACCAGTGTTGAAAACAGAGTAGTTTAACATCTCTAAAGGATTTTTTAGAATGTAGAAAAGAACAGCTCTGACAATAATGACAGTCCTAGGTGAAGGCAGGGAAGAAAACTAGAGGTGGAACTGGAGGGCCAGGACTTCCTTCAAAGATCAGTAATCATGTGATCCCTGCCTTCCTGGGCAGTGAGAGAAGTTAACTCAATACTTGGATACTACCTCCCACCAACCAGAGAATATTATTTTCCAAGGTGGATGCAAGATTTAGTAGTTTTTATACCTGGCATTCTTTTTTTACTCCCCAGGATGTTATGGTCGCACCAATTCTCTTTTCCCCTATCCATTTCCCCCTTTGGGGTAGTCCTTTATCACAGTTTTCAAAGAGTGCTTTGTTTAATGGTCCTCTAGCTTAATGGATTTCCTTCTCTTAATGGTACACATGCTCAACTAGATCGTCAATTCCATCAAATGGACAGAAAAGCTTTCAACATCTTCTTTCAGACAGAGAGGTCCCACCCTTTCCACAAGCATTAGATGCATCTCACATGACTATATAAACAAAGAATGCATTTTTTTTCTTTCAATTAAACTAAACTTGACTGGGGAAAGACTATTCAGCAAAGAATTTATAGTAATCTTAAAGCTAAGACAGCACGACTTTTTAAAAAGTCCATCTTCAAAAAAGAAAATAGCCTCAGCCTGTTTCAAAGTAGCTCTTTTTGGTGTTTCAAAGTAGCTTTTACTGGACATACACAGACAGGCTTCAAAACCATACTGAACACAGAGCAGTAAGCCAAGTTTCTGAAGAATCCTAGCATATCAGGAATAAGCCGCCAAATGGGAGTGAAAATAGCCTGTTTAATCCTGCTTGGCTTCTCCCTCAACAAACCTAAAATGGTTTGCTACACGTATCAGCTGAACCAGGGATCCTACATTGTTGCTCCCTTGACAAGCTAGGATTGTAAATCGGGGTTTGTTCTTGGCTTGCAAATCCAGTTTTGGCAGCAACAAGTCAGGAGCCCAGGTGGGAACAATGGACTGCAAGTTTCTCCAAAGTCAAAGTCATGGCTTACCCATGTGGGGTGGGGCCGAGTCACATGTCCAAAAAGTTTAGTAAAACAAATACATTCAGTTCAAGTCTTCAATTTCTTGTTTTAAGGAGGCCTGCTCAAGCCCTTCACATTTGTTCAGAACAGAGGTATCAGAGAGTAAATACAGTAGGTTGCTTGACAATCATGTCACTCGTGTGAATGATGTGAGCGTTATGTGCGTATCCTGTGAATTGCATTAGTTAAAACACAGTCCTTGCTTTTTTAAAACTACTGGACGGCATCACAAGAGAAATATTTAAAATTACTGGTGAACTGGGTGTTTGGGAAATATAAGCAGAAGAATTGCAATAGGAGGAGGGAGGCAAGGACACAGCAGAGGAACAAGCCACAGATATAGGCCCCCTCCACAAGGATGCGCTTTTGCGCCCGGTTCGGGGATTATGCGCATTTTCGCGGAGGCGCATTTACGCCTAATCCCTCTGCACGGGAGGCGGCGAGAAACAGCGAAGCGCATTAAAAGATGCCCAAAAAGCACTTTACAGGTAGTTAATGCGCATAATCGCTTGTTCACACAGCGAAAATGCGCTTTAACGGCCGGAGCAAAATAAAAGTCGCTATTTAACGCGCGTTCGAAAATGCGCATTATCGGGGAGATAACGCGCCTGTACGCCCGTTTTGCACTCCGCTCGTGTGTAGGTAAAATTTATAATGAGCCTTCAAGGCTCATTAAACGTCTCGTGTGGAGGAGGCCTTAGATAGCACCTCTAGTTAAAGCTGTCAGGAAGTCTAACGATGGGTTGGGCATCCTCAGAGAGCAAGGGAAGTGCATAGCAAAGGAAACTAAATTGCAGTCTAGGATTTATCGCCTTTACACACACATAACTATTTAGCCCTCACACAATAGTAGCACTGTTCTGTTGTAAACATTCAAGGACAGCTTGCAACTTGTGTAATAAGACAGAACTTTATCCAGAAACAAGCACTGGTATTTTTCATTTATTTGAACTCTTAATACAAACCTGCACATGGGGAAAAAAGAGGAGCCATATGTTTAGAGATTTGGAAGAGAAGGGCCAGTTGTTCAGAAGCAGAGCAGGGTGGATAAAATCAATGATTTAAAAATAATAATTAAAAATTGGATTTTTAAAAATATTTAAAATAAATAAATAAAATACTAATTTTTCTCTGACTTAAAAAATAATAGTTACAATTGCATCTAATCAAAAACATGCTAACTGTACGCATACACTATCATAAAGATGAAGTCATCTATCAATCAAACATGGGCATTAATTTGTTTTTCATGTTTCTCTGACTAAAGCCATATGTGCAAAGACACAGGCTAAACAGGATTGTTGTTCTGGGCTTATGTGGTGGGCCAAGCAAGGCAGAAAAGTTACTTAGAAAGGCAGAGTAAATAAAAATCAATGCTTAAAAAATGGTGTGTGTTTTTTCAACCCAGTAACCATCATGGGGAATTTGTTTTTTTTCCAATAGTTTGGGTTTTTTGGTTAGGGCGAGGCAGAAAGGAGCTACGCTGGAAAGAGAAAAAACAAAATTGTCCAGTGTGCATCTTTCTGTATTCTCATACTAAGGCTGCAAACCTATATGCATTTATTTATTTATTTATTTATGAGGAGAGATATACAGGACTGTGCTGTTAACCTCAAGCTGTCATGGGTGCTGCTGATCACTCACGACTGACCTTATATGAGCAGATTTTAAAAACGTTCCCTCTATAGGTTAAAAAAAATGCACGCAGCATTTATACAAGGAGACAAACAGATGCAAAGCCTGCATGTAAGAATGGAACTGGGTAAATCATACTCTGCTTGATTGTAAATTAGCATTGCTTAGTGATCAGATCTGCACCATTGTTCAGGAAATATACGAAAAAGTTTCAGTGAGAAACTTGATTTAAATCATTTCCAGGAAGGGCGGACAAAGACTTCTGTCTGAAACTCTGAGGAATCACTGCTAGGCAGTAGACAACACTGAGTTAAATGGACCAATGATCTGACTCAGTGGGCCTGTTCAGACAACCTGCTAAGCCATGGTTAGGCTGTTAACCCTTTTGCAGCAAATGGTTAGTGGGTGTGTTTAAACCATCATTATAGAGCCACTATGGTTAGGAATGGTTTGCACAACACGCTAATTCAGGGTTTATACGTTGCGCTAAGCCATAATGTTTAGCTCAAAATGCTTAACCACCGTGGCTTAGCATGTCATCTGAACAGGGTCAGTTTAAGGAAGCCTCCAATGTCCCTATCACCCTAACATTATTATTTGTATAGCAGTAACGATGTACATGGCACTGTCCTACATCAGCATGACAGAGAGGTTCCTGCCCTAAGGATCTTGCACCTTAACATTTGACATCAGAGAGGGAGAAGGGTAACAAGAGTTTAGTATGAGCAAATATAGTTCCATGCACTTAGGCTTCAACATGGCCTAGGCTGCAATCCTATGCACAGTAAATCCCACTGCACCGTGTGGGATGTGCAGCACAAGTCTATGCATATTGACTCAGACACAAGCCTTACTGGAATTTATTCCAGTTAAGTATGGACAGAATTGCGACCTTAATTTAAAGTAAACAGGCATGGGATCAGGCTGCTGACTTCAAAGCACATCATTTGCAAAAGACCACGGCGGGCTCCAACATGCACACAGTTCCACGCGAACAGCAGCCTAATAATTTTGCACACTCTCAACATTTAGCCCATTTAACATTTTTCAATACGTTTATGCCAAAATGTTAAAATCAATTTTTTCGAACATCTTGAAACATTTGTTCAACACTACATCAATTGTCATTGGAAATTTGCCTTTGAAAAATGCATTCGGATTTTGGAATATCACTTTTTAGTCTTGCAGACCAAAGCTCAGTTTATTTACTCAGAAATGCATACGATGGTCCTTACTCCAAAATAACTCTGGATAGAATGACAACCTTATTTTTGTACGCACGACAGCTTGCATTTAAAATACACATACCCATCATTCCACAGAATTGTAATGCTAAAGTTTCTCCCCTAAATATTATTTCTTCAACGAATGACTATAGGTTGGCTCACATGCGCTACTAAACCATACTTTGGTCCAGGCAACTCCTCCATTCCCCTCACTTTGTGTGCTCCACTGAATTACTTATATCTGGTTTTTAACAGACTATGGCTCGCCATCGCATCCAAACTGACAAACCATGGTTTGTACTTGTCATGTAAACCAGATCAAACCTAATTCAACTCTGACAACAAACTCTGACATTCTACAAAGGAGGCAGCGACTGATTAAGTGGAGTGCATGTTGGGAAGAGGAGTGCATAACCACAGGGCTTATTTTCATAGGCCCAAACCATGGTTTAGTATTCGCACGTGTAGTGCCAATCCCAATCCCAGTTAGCGATGGTGGATATAGCACCAGGGGATGCCAATCTGGAGTGTGACCTCATGAACCTTGAAGCAGCATTTACCTGACATTGAGGCCCGCATCCCGAAGGGCTTTTGCCGTTCCTCCAGAGGCAACCAAGGCCAAACCCAAAGAACTGAGGGATTTTGCAAATTCCACCAGGCCAGTCTTGTCTGAGACACTGAATAATGCTAGAAGGAAGGTGAAACATAAACAAGCATTTTTTCACAAACAGCAGAAACCCCAAATTCACAATGAACCACTTTTACAGTCATGTACAACTGAGCTCACTGTAGTCCTGAATTAAAGAACTGCACAATCAATGCTCTATGCCCTAAGCTCCCTCTCCCAGTGGAGAAATAAATGTGTTTCTTGCTTTTTAAACCCCATCATATAACTAGCTAGAGTTCAGCAATCCATTTTAAAGCAGCTTTCCCAATGCTCTGCCAGCAGAACTAGAAATCCTGCCAGCACCAGCCATCGGCCATGCTGTTTGGGGATGATGAGAATTGTAGTGCACCACGTGTGAAATGGCACAGGGTTTGGGAAAGCTGCTGAATTGTGAATTCTGGTCAGTGTCAGAATAGGATAGGAATTGTGACTTTTACAGCAGCAACTTGCACTTTCTGGGCCCCCCATAAGTTTTAAACACAAGCTACCCGCTGCCTTCTATCTTTATTTGTCTCTGCCCCTCCAATCAATACACGATCACCACATTTGTGGTGCAGCAGTAAAACTGGGCAGCTGCTTTCTCTCCCTCTCTCTCTCTTTCTCTCTACCAGCCTGTCGTTAACTGTATGAGAATTTCTCCCTCCCCACAGATCTTTCTGTACATGCTTACAGACACTGCCCCATGGAAGAAAAAGCCCTGACTGAAAAGTACACATCTGGCACCAGCTAGGTGGAAAGAGTAGACTTACACTCTTGGATCCTCTGAGGGCCAAAGCACAGGTGATGGAAGATGTCCATGATGAGAGCCTGGCTTTATGTTTTTTTCTATAACACACTTGAAAACAGTCATGGGGGCTCCACATTTTTTTCAGAGCACCACTGTTGAAGAAGCACTTTCCACACCAACCCAAACGCAGCATCCTCAATTTAAACTTGCACCTCACAGAGAGAAGGGGCAAAACTAGAGGCACATTATCTTTTGGGGAGGAGCAGATTTAGATTGGGGTGGGAAATGATAGTAGTGAGGGGGGGCTGGAAAGAGAATGACTAAAACCTCTCTTGCAGTGCTGTCTCTTGATCTAAATCCTGCCACCAGTGGATCTGAGTTTGCATTCTCTCTCTGCAGGGCACATTTCCCTTTGGAGAAAGGATGGGGGGGGGGGGGGAATAAGCACCCACTCCCTCAGCACCACTACTCCAAGCAGGTTTGGGGCTCCCATTCCTGTTTTAAAATTAAACAAACAAAAAAGTTGGAAGAGCTGATGACAAATCTTCCACCTTACACATAGTTTGGCCTTGAGTAAGAGGGCAGAAAGTTATGTGACAGGGGAGGGACTGCCTAATTCTTTTAATCTTGTCACATCTACCCGACCAATACAAAAACGTACTCAGGGAGCCTAACCCTAACCCTTGGCAGGAACAAAACAAAATGTTCCCAAACCCCAATTTATTTGTTTTTAAATTTTGATCTATACCCAACCCTTCACACCTGGATTTATACATTGCCCTCAGGGTGGCAATTTAGATGCTGTTGTGCGTATCTGCGTGGTTGGCTCCAAAGCAGTAAGGTCTCTCAGGCACGTTTATTATAAATCCACCACATTCAAGTGGTGAATAATTTCCTGGACTGCACCACTTAAGGCTGCAGGGGAGGGTCGCATGTTTGAAAGCTGCTTGTAGGGTGGGGAGTGATCTATGTGCAAATGAAAGCCGAGAAGTCAAGGATAAATGTTCAGGGCAGCCTTCACCAGCAGAGTGTGTGGCAGTGGGGATTCAAAAACGCAAACCTTTCACCTGCAGCTTCAAGTGGTACATCACTACCGCTTGATTCTGCCTAATCTTTATACTGGGCCCTAGTTTTCAAGGGGCTAGTGTCAAAATATTTAACTCTTCTCCCACGCTTTGTTTTAACACAGCCATCGCCACATATTTTACGTGCAAGGTTACCTTCTCGTGCCCCCCCCCCACTTTTTGCTTAATAGTTTTTCTTGATCTCAAGAGTGTGAGGCTACGGCCCAGTAAACCGCAAAGAACTGAGGAAGATGTCCAGCGTCATCACACGGGAGGTTTAATGCACGGTTGCTGTGACTTTGTTTTGGCCCGATCTACACCAAGCAGGATGAAACACTTTGAAAACGGTTTGAAAGCCGTATCTGGAGCGTGTCCTGGGCCCCAACAGTTGTCAAAACTGTTATAAACTGTTTTAAAGCAGTAGTGTAGATCCTACCTTTGATCCACTTTTTCAGGGCTGGACTTGCTCGGGGTGAGAACACAGCACAACGGGGACAACGTCATGCCAGTCCGGCGCTGAAGAAGTGGATCGAAGTCGCGGCAGGTGTGCATTAAACCGTTTAGGCTGACCATATGAAAAGGAGGACAGGGCTCATGTAACTTTAACAGTTGTAGAGAAAAGGGAATTTCAGCCAGTGTCATTTGTATGCAATTAGTTCCTGGTGAAATTCCCTCTTCATCACAGCAGTTAAAGTCGCAGGGGCCTTGCCTTCTTTTGTATATGGTCACTCTAGTATAGCACCTGCAACTTTAACTGTTGCGATGAAGAGAGGAGATTAATTTAAACCTCTCCTGTGATGACACACGTCGTTCGGACTAAACAGGTCTGGGATCGAGCTGGAAACGCAGCGCGCTACAGGCGATCGCCAGGCTTCTACAGAAGCCCCACCAGCCAATGCGCCTTTCTGCCCGCTCGACAGGCGGCCCCGCCCTGCCACGTAGACACATCTCCTCCCCCAGAACCGACCACAGAGCTTTGGTGCTCCATTCCCCCACTGGCAGATGGGCGGACTCTGCCGCAGTTGCCAGTGGAGGCAGGTGGCTCCGATGTCGGTGGAGCTGTGAATCCTTCCTGGGTTTCAGCCAGACCCAGCAGGATTGTAAGGAGCCGTCCAAGATGCTGGGCTCTTTTTGGAGATCAGGTTCAGCACTTTGGGCGACTCCTCTAGTGTTCTGGCTGGGTCTGACGGAAGCCTAGGATGGGTTCACAGCCCACCGGAATCGGAGCCACCAGCCTCCACTGGTCGTTGCTGGTCCTGCTGCTGCTGCTGCACAGCAAAACTTCGCGAAACGGGCTTGTTTTGCAAAAGCGCCGCACAAAGATCCCCAAGGGCGATCCGCGAGAGCTTTACCCAGCTGCTGCCTCGTAGCCATGTTGACGATACTCCCGCGATGCGACTGGCTGCTGATCCGGTGGGGGAGAGCGAGAGAGAGAAAGACTCAGGCCCACATGGGTGGAAGTAAATAGGGGGTGGGTCTGAGCAAGGGGTAGGGCTAGGGTTGCATGCTGGGAAGTCCCTTGCCTAATTTGTACACACACCCCTTACTGCCCAAGGGTATGCAAGCGTATCAAAAATGCAAAAAGTGTCCATTGGAAGTGTTGGAGCTTGAAAGAGCTAGATGAGAAACGAGGTAGCTCTCAGATTAATTCAAAGGGGATCATAATGCAATTTCCCACTCCCCTATGCAACTGCTTAAACTGTATAACTAGAGGGACCAGCTACAAAAGAGGGCAGGACTCCTGCAGCTGTAACTGTTGTGATGAGGAGGGAAGTTCACCAGGTGCTGCATGCATACAAATGACACTGGCTGAAAGTCCCTTTTCTCTACAACTGTGAAAGATACAGGAGCCCTGTCCTCTTTTTCATATGGTCACCAGCTCCCTCTGCCTGACTTTCACCAACAGGTGGGTGCATCCAACTAGTTGGAGCACACTTCCCCCGACTGTTGTCCTCAGTTTGGAATTTCAATTCCTAACAGCCAGAGCCAGCACAGCCAGGAATGCTGGGAGCTGTAGTCCAAAATATCTAGAGGGCACCAGGTTAGGGAAAGCTGAGTTAGAAGCATCCATGTAGGCTCTAGATACTACAGTGGTGGCCAAAATTGTGGACTCTTTTTGAAATTTTCATGTTTTGCAACTTTGAATGCTTATAGAAAATGTTCTGTTTCACAAAGTTCAGATGTTTTTATATCAATTGAAAGAGAATTTAATGCTGAATTCAAAACAAAAAACAGAATGCAAATACCTGCAGTTAAAAAAAGTTATGCTTACTTTATTCTAAAAAGAAACACAAGTTGTGATTGAGTTGAGAAGCAGTTTGGAATTGCAAACTTTGGAATTGCAAACCCTACTGGCCAGTCACAGTCCTTGTTTTGGGGACCAATCATATGGCAGTAGCTGTGATACCTCATGTTTCAAGTTGGGGAAAGTCAGTTTTGCTGAAGCACAATTGGAGATTGTGAATATTTGAATTATTTCTCATATAAACATTTTACATCATAAATAGTGAAATGGCACCAAGGAAAAGAGTTGATTGGACACCCAGGAGAAGAAGCAGAGTTGTTGTATTACGTCAGTCAGGTCTTTCCTGTGCTAAAATTGCAAGGCACGTTGGTCGTTCAGTGACTACATCTGGAGTTCGAAAGTTTTGTTTACGATAGAACAAGGCAGGAAAAGGCCGTAAAAAGTGCACATCATCTGTTGATGACAGAAGAATAAAAAGGCTGTGTCTCAAGGAGAGAAAAATTTCATCTGAGGCCATCAAAGGTGTACTTGATGCAACTGGTGTTTCTGTCAGTTCCAGAACGATAAGGAGAAGACTATCAGATTTTGGACTAAAAGGTAGGATTCCGAGAAAAAAGCCATTTCTGAATCTAAAGCAGTGCTGGAAACGACTACAGTGGGCAAAAGAACACAGTGAATGGACAGAAGATCAGTGGAAGCAAGTTATTTGGAGTGATGAAAGTAAGATAAGCTTATTTGGTAGTGATGGGCGAAAATATGTGAGACATAGAGTAGGAGACTGCATTGAGGCAACTGTAAAATACCCAACAAGTGTTATGATTTGGGCATGTATGTCAACAGATAGTGTTGGCCGCCTTCATGTAATTGATGGCACGCTAAACACACGAAAATCCTGGAACCAAAACTGTTACCTTCCATCAGGGATCTCTTTCCAAACAATGCACCATTTATTTTTCAACAAGATTCAGTTCCCTGTCACACAGCAAAAATATGCAAACAGTGGTTCACAGCAAAGGGCATTCAATTGTTGACCTGGCCAGGAAACAGCCCAGACCTGAACCCGATAGAAAATTTGTGGCACCGTTTGAAAATTCTTGTACAAATGAGGCGTCCATCAAATAAAAGCCAATTAATTGAGGCTATAAATGATTCCTGGAACCATGTCATAAAGAAGGAAAAGCTTAAAACACTTGTCGGCTCAATAAGACGTTGCTGTGATGCTGTTTCCCTATCAAGTATTGATATTACATTTCAATCATAAGTAAAGTATCTGATATGTTTTTGTCAGATTTTACTGTAAATTGATCATGATTGCAGTATTTGCAGCATAACTTCTTTTTAACTGCAGGTATTTGCATTCTGTTTTTTGTTTTGAATTCAGCATTAAATTCTCTTTCAATTGATATATAAACAATTGAACTTTGTGAAACAGAACATTTTCTATAAGCATTCAAAGTTGCAAAACATGAACATTTCAAAAAGTGTCCACAATTTTGGCCACCACTGTATATGTTTGGGGCCTTGCTCGTATGTACTTGGGACTACACAGATGGAGCTGTGGGGTGCACCTAAACTTACACTGGTGGGTTAGAGCTCTGATAATTCACCTTGGTTTCTGCTTGATAAAAAAAAAAAAAAAAAAGCCATTTTGCTACGAAAAGCGGACATTATCATTGTCTAAAGGATGCATGCACAACCGTAAGTGGTAGCAAGCGTGTGACAAAACGCTCATCTGATGAACGCTTTAGGCTGCAATCCTAAATTAAGTGGCCTTAAAAGGGAAATGATGTGCACTGAAGAAAATACAAATGGTTTGGGAACTGGTCTGTAAGTCTTATATTGCTGTCCCAATCCATTGGGGGAAGGAAAGGGCAGGTCTCCAAGCTGCTGCAGGAAATCATTTGATAAAGAATGTCCAATGCATGACATCCTTGATTCTTCTTCAGGGGCATTCATGTGTCTTATTCTAGTATAGCAAAACCAGCTTTCTCCATTGTAGTGCCAGTTTAAGACCGGACTCTTCTTTCTCTCTTCTGGCTTTTTGGTGCTGCTCTCTGCATTTCTCTATAACCTGCAGCCCAAAAATATCCCATCTAGATCAAATGGTTTCTTTTGCTTTTGCATGAGTTGCCATGCCATCCACTCCACAAACATATATATATATATATATATATATTTGTATAAGTTAGGTGAATAAGCACCTGTTCCTTAACGTATCAAAAGCCCTCCACCAAGGACCCGCTTTGAGCTCCAACTCTTAAGTCATATAGATTTCAGTTCCCGGACCTTGCCCAGATCTCAGAATGTTTTATTTTAAGAGCTGCCAAATCTAGCCTGTGATAGCAGATAGCAACGTCATGACTCCAGCAGGGCTACTAATATTTCACAGTGTGTTCCTCACCCCAAACAATGACAAAGACCAACACACATCCCTTCCTGCTCCCTTGCCTCTGTTAAACTGCAGCCTTGCAAGTGGGAACCGTCAATTAGGAAATAGGGGTCATAGATTTATAGCAAGATGCATTATTCCCTGTTCTCAGTTGCAAATCTATCTGTTATACTTGGATAACAGCAAACAAACAAACAAATGTATGGACATTGTTCTTCTCCAAATAATAGTACTGATTAGAAAGAAAAGGGGCCAGGGCATTTGGAGAAAAACATAATCGAATAGGTAGGAGGAATATACCCCAAATATTTAGAAAAGATTGCTATAGGTACGCACTATGGCAGCAGGCAAAGCATCTAGGCATAGCATCACCCGTTGTGATATCCAAGGGCGGTAGCCTGATTTCCTGTTTCGTTATTAAGTTATTATATTTGTAACCTGCCAATAATCAATATTCTCCAGGCAGATTACAAAGAGCTAAAAAAAAAAAAACGCTGTACAAACAGTTGAAAATATATATAATGCAATATAAAACAATACAGGAATAGATAAAACAGCCATCAAAATAGGTGCTTGGGGGAAAAGAAAGGTCAATTTCTGGCACTGAAAATATAACCAAGTAGGCTCCAAGCGAAACACTTTGGGGAGGGCATTCCATAAGTGGGTGCCACAACTGAGAAGGCCCTCTCTCTTGTAGCCACCTGCCTAGCTTACTTCAGCGGGGGCATCCAGAGGAGGGCCGTCAAAGATAACCTAAGGGTCTGAGCAGCTACATACGGGATGAGATGCTTCGTTAGATACTCCTTTTTTCCCTTTGTTTTGCTTCCATTGCTCTGAATGGATTAATGTTTGCCTAGTAGTTCAAGGCCTTGGGAAAGACCAAAGTTTGGAGGTAGAACACGGGGAGCCCAGCCTAGCTCATAATCATTGACACTAATATTAGGCAATAGCCTTACTAGATATAGAAGGCATTGGACATTTTGCACTCCTCCCTTAGCATGTTGCTCAGTGGTGCCCAATGACTGACCACCCACCACCTGAAACAACAGGTTTCTATGGCAATTTTCATATTAAAATTGGTGGCAGCTTACGGATTTAACACTCATGCTACACCAAGTTGATGTCATTTGATGTTATAAAAACAACTGCTTTAAAGAGATCAAGTCTGGCATAAGCTGTAAAAATATATAACAACAACAATGCTACAAATATTCCAGCCAGCTTAGATTAATATGAAATGCTTTTCATGTTTTTTTCTTCCTTTCAGCCTGTCAGAATAAATTGCAGTGTACTATCCTGAATTTTTTAAAAAAAAAACCTGAAATTTTCTTTTTCTTTAAATGGTAGGTGAACATGTAATTGACATATAAAGGTCAGAGCTGATGTAGGCAAATGGTTAAGGGGACATGATTAATGCAAATTTAGGTATTTGCTTTTTCTTTTAGGCACTATACTAGAGTGACAATATACAAAAAAAGAATTTGTTCTTTTTGAAGATACGTCACAAAACCTCTGTTTGTTCAAGCCTTGTTTGATGGGGTGGATCAAGTGATGTTGACTTTGTTCTCTGGTTAATCTAGCTTAGAAATTATTTGAAATTTTCTGGTAGAAATTATCGGTTTGCTGGCTCCAAAATGGTTCCTGTTTCTTTAAGTGACATGTGACATGTTCATAGACATTCATGGACTGATGGACCCCTTGCATTGTGTGATGGGGGTGGGAGTGCTTCTGTAGGAAACCCTCCTGTCCCAAAGATCTTCAAGTAAATGGTGTTAAAGAAAACACAGCTAAGCTTCTGGGGAAAAACATGGTAAAGGTGCCATTTCCAGAACAGGAGGGGGAATTTGCACAAGAGAATTCCCATCCCTTCAGTTGTAACTTCTTCAGATAGCATAAGAAAAAAATATATGAGCTTATGGAAACTGACATGGACAAAGCAATCAGATATTCACATTATGCCAGGAGTGGAGACATAGTGAATTGGAGACATAGTGCTTTCTAATTTGCCATTATGCTATATCAGTTCTCATCTGAGGTAATTGTGAATGCATCCTTCCCCCCTACTTTATGTGGCTGTTCCAGTAAACATTTGATAGCATTTCTAGCTAGTTTTTATCATTAAGTCCCCATGAGCTTACTCCCAAGTAAATGGGTAGAGGATTCTGGCCTTATATGGCTTGTTTTCTTTCCTGTTCCTTTCTTCCTTCAAGTAGGCTGACCATATGAAAAGGAGGACAGGGCTCCTGTAACTTTAACAATTGTAGAGAAAAGGGAATTTCAGCCGGTGTCATTTGTATGCAATTAGTACCTAGTGAAATCCCCTCTTCATCACAACAATTAAAGTTGCAGGGGCCCTGCCTTCTTTTGTATATGGACACTCTAGTATAGTGCCTGCAACTTTAACTGTTGTGATGAAGAGGGAATTTCACCAGGAACTAATTGCATACAAATGACACTGGCTGAAATTCCCTTTTCTCTACAACTGTTAAAGTTACAGGAGCCCTGTCCTCCTTTTCATATGGTCAGCCTACCTTCAAGGTAGTGGATATTAGGCTGACCATATGAAAAGGAAGACAGGGCTCCTGTAACTTTAACAGTTGTAGAGAAAAGGGAATTTCAGCCAGTGTCATTTGTATGCAATTAGTTCCTGGTGAAATTCCCTCTTCATCACAACAGTTAAAGTTGCAGGGACCCTGCCTTCTTTTGTATATGGTCACTCTAGTATAGTGTCTGCAACTTTAACTGTTGTGATGAAGAGGGAATTTCACCAGGAACTAATTGCATGCAAATGACACTGGCTGAAATTCCCTTTTCTCTACAACTGTTAAAGTTACATGAGCCCTGTCCTCCTTTTCATATGGTCAGCCAAGCAAGCTGAAATATGTGTGTCCAAGGAAATCAAACTTCACCCTCCACTCTAGAACTGAAACTATTTCTCCAAGCTCATATTTTTAAAAGATCTAGAAAATTGGTAGTTAATGATGATTACTTAGAGGGACATTTTACAGAAATCAATGGGATGTGCTTCCAGACTTTTTATCATCTTTTAATACTTGTATTGTGATTAGTCAAAAGTTTGTAGCAATAGTTTATTCTTGTCATAGAGAAGTTTTCACTCCACAAAATTTCATAAAACCAAAATCTTCCTTAATGGATGTTTTGTTATGAGAAAAAAAGATGGAAGGAAGGTTGGGAAACCATGGGTGGGCTACAAATTGAAGATATCATCGTGAAACAGCCCCCCCCCCCATAAAAGTTAATGTCTGAGGCAGAGCAATTGGCACAATAAAAGACCCACCTGGAAGCACCCCAAGTGATATGTTTAGGATTGGATTGGTTGTCACATGCATTTTCTTAAAGAAAGCAGATTTTTTTTCAAGGCTATGCAGTAATAGGGACTTGCCACAAGAGCGTGCTAGCATGTTTGAAAAACAGACTGATTCATTTCTGGCCCTCGGACTTTATCCGGAAATCCAGGCGACATTAAATCACCAGAGCCCTACAACATTTCATAAATAAAAATAGGGAGATGCTTGTAATGCCCTTGTTTTCATGACTAGGATTGGTATCACTGCACCCTCCAGAAAGCTCTTCTGAAAGCTCTATTCTGTTGTATATATTACTCTGATGCAATAGCCTGCCCTTTAGAGATTTAAAAGCCAAGAGGATGGTGGTTCTTTTTCGCTAAAGATATACTAGAAAAAACATATCTGGCTTACAATATGGTATTAAGAATTCAAAATGTATCTGTGTGCTGCCTGGTGCTTTAGTGTTTGTGTGCATTCATTTATATGCATGTTCAATAGACACGATGCAGCTACATGGCACACGCACAGACTGAGACATGTAATGTCTAGACACTCTGGGGAGAAAGATGAACCTTGAATATCACCAACTTGATCATCTCACACTAACAAAATGTCTAAAAGGCATTCCCAAAGGCAAAAATAGTAACAGAACAGCATTTTACCAGGGACAAGTTCCAGAAAATAGCAACTGTCATTGATGAATATGGACAGTTGGAGCACATGGAGATGCCCATAAAAGAAAGTTGGTGTATCGACAATTATTTCTCTTCTGCCAGTACTTTTTGCACCTAACCATGTGACCATTACTCTTTGCAATCGTTTCAAGCAAGCTGTGATGAAATAGGGTAATAAAAGTTTAGAATCTGGAATTAGTTTGTATAATTGTTTACATGCTCCTATAATTTGCTCTATGTAGGAAAGAACTATGGCTCTTCACTATATAATATCTGTATAACTGTTACAGTTATTATTGCAAGAAGAATGATGTTTTCCCCTATTATACAAAGTGCTGGTTTTGAATGATGCTACTGTTTCCACTTGCAGGAATTTGTGGGGGTGTGGAATAACCCACTTGATTACAAGGGAGGGAATCAAAACCTATCTTACCTATAAGTTAGGCATAGTTCCACCAATGCCAGATCTACACCAAGCAGGATATGACACTTTGAAAACAGTTTGAAAACTGTATATGCAGTGTGTCCGGGGCCCCAACAGTTGTCACTACTGCTATAAACTATTTTAAAGCAGTAGTGGAGATCCTGCCCAAGAAGGCTAACTTGTGTCTAACACACATGGAGGTAAATCCTTCCCATGTTTTAACTGGTTTCCTCAGAAGCAGGTCCATTCTATAAGCAAAATTACATGGAGCACTTCCATCAAACTAGATTGTCTATCTGCCTTCACCCTGAATCCCAGATTGCTTATGGGGTGCCTCTACAAGAGGCATTTAAAGCTCTTTCAAGGTGCATTAAATTTTTTACCTCTACAAGAGCGGAGCGCAAATCGGGGGTTGAGGTGCATTTTCTCTCCAATTATGCGCATTATCGAATGCACGTTAAATAGCGAGTTTTAATTTACCGCGGCGTTTAAAGTGCATTATGCCCATGTAAACAAGCGATTCTCCGCATTTCAACCACTTTAAAGCACGTTTCATACTGCTGGTTATGCGCTTCACCGCATGTCGTTTATAGGAATTAGGCGTAAAAGCGATGGTGAGAAGATGCGCATAATCGGACAACCAGGCGCCAAACCAAATTCTTCTAGAGGGGACCATGGTTCCCAGTTTTGTTTCTGTTTTACAAATGCCTCCCACATATCCAGTTGGGACAGCAGCCCACAACTAGGAGAGCTAGCCCTGCCTGAAGATCTACTGCAAATCACCAGATGTACCAGTAGATCCAGATTCACCTTCTGCCCATCCCTGCTGTAACATTTTTCCCTAATCAGGGTTAATTAAAACACTGCCAACCCAGTATACATAATTTTAAAAAATGCCAATACTGCTGAGTAAAGAGAAAGTTGAGGAAAACTGGAGAAACTTTTAGGAGGATTTTAATAAGAGTCTGGGATGGCAGTCCTAAAGATTGCTACCTATAGACTGCTATAAATTCCTATAGAACCTGTGAGTAAGTTCCATTGAACTCAATGGGGCTTGCTTCTGAGCAGGCATATGTAAGTTGGCCCTGTGAATGGATATTTACGGTGGATGATTTTAAAAAAAAAAAACATGGAAAACTGCTGTTGTGGAAAGCTGGACTGTGTTGAAAACCTGAGCTATACAATCACACACTTCCAAATCTCGCTACTAATAATGTTCATGAAATTTTGCAGACAATGAAGAACCCACTGCAAGACCCAAAATGTCAATCCTGCTATTTTACAGCAAATACCTTTGCGCTAAAAATATCCCATTGGAGCTGCAAGAGAGAGAGAGAGAGAGAGAGAGAGAGAGAGAGAGAGAGAAAGACTTGGAAGCAGGTGTTTAAGAATGAAAATTAGATGTAACAACTATTGATTATACAAGGCTTTCCAGCACCTCTTCGTTGCTTTGACAGTGAAGATTGCATTTCATCGCTCCTGTTACTCAACAGTCACTTTTATTTTGCAACAAACAAAACTGGCACGGAAACAGAAATGCCAACTCTTCCAATCAGAAATATTACACAAGAACCCTCAGCTTAGGATGAGTAATAGGCCAATTTGGGAAATCTACTGTGATGCCATTGATGACACACTCTGTTCCCTGTTTGTGTCAATTTCCACATAAACATAGATTAAACAATAAGTTGTTCTGTTATATGGAAATGTCCAATTGGACATTTGCCCAGGGATTGGAAACATTCAGTTAGAAACTCGGCACAACACAACCCACAACTATTCACACAGATTGGCATACTGAACTGAGACTTGCCATGCCTTGTGCCAGCAGTGAAGTCTGTTTAGAAGGACAACATAGGTGATGCATGTCCAAAGCTATTGTCCTCCTGAAGTCCTGCCCATTTTTGTTACCCTTTGAAAGTATGTTGTAAGATTGTCAGGGGAAGAACTAAGGAAGGACCTCTGGGCACTGGCACTGGAGAATCTAGAGACTACTAAATGTCTGATGTGCTTGATGTGGTTACCACTGAAAACATCCTGCAGCATTTATTGTAATGTTGGGCTCAGGTGCATGAATGATGTCTGCAAGCGTTAGCACATCTTCCTGGGGGCTGCTGGTACTTGTACGGAGATTCCATATAAGACGAATGCATATAGGTAGCCATTCATAAACATGGTGAGAAAGCAAGGGCACAAGCCTTCATAGACCTGCTTTGTATGTAGGCCTCTGTATGTAGTTTGGTTCTTGGAAGTGAACTGCATGATGGGATTGGAATGATGTATGTTCCTGAATGTGAGGTAATGCTGAAACTGCTTAATTGGAAGGAAATGCTTAATTGGAATTTCTAACTGTTAAGACCTTTTGATATAAGATGAGACAAACAAGCAGCTTGATAAGGAGGACTGACATTGCTAGAAGAGTTATGGGCCACCTGTTGATAAGGTATAATGAAGTTTTCTTTGATCTGCCTTTGTTTTGCTTCAGAATTTTACCCACTGCTAATTGGTTAAGATGGTATTTGCCAACTGCTTTCTCTAATGTTGTATATTAGGACAGATTGTATATTGAACAATGTTGTGTATTGGACCTATTTATATGGTCATTGTATGTATTTGCTTTTGCAGTTCCCAGGTTGCAATTTGCTTCTTTCTGGTGCTAATACTGTGCTGCAGAATCAGATTGCTGCTGGGTGTTCCAAAATATGCAAAAGTACAGTGAGTAATGATAACCTGTCCAATCGAAGCCTGCCTCAGACCTCTTCAGAAGAAGAAGAATGGGGGAGGGGGCGATGTTTCCAGCCACTTTCCGTCTCCACTCCCAGTGTTGAAGTCCTGGTCAGCTGGCTCCTGGCTGCCTCAGACCTCATGTGTCTGGGAGAGGCAATATGTGTTGTGCAAGGCAGAGGGAGATATGGCGATAGCAGGGTGAAGTGCCATTACAGGGGAAGGAGAGATAGATATCTAACACCCATCTTACCTTCCGTTCACCCTGCTACCCCGGGGATCCTGGGGAATGAACCAGGCCACCCACAGAACCTCTCCTTACTCCTATGCAATGCCAGGTCGGTTAAAAAAAAACTAATATCATCTATGACCTCCTTACAGAAGAGGAGGCCAACCTGGCATGCTTCACAGAGACCTGGCTGGGAGATGACAGTGGCCCGAAATGGGCCCAGGCCCTCCCAGCTGGGTACTGTGTCAGTGAGCAGGTGAGGGAAAGTGGGCGGGGGGGCGGAGTAGCTGTGGTCTACAAAGATAATCTTAACCTGACCAGACTTCCTGTCTGTGAATTGAATCACATTGAGTGTGTGTACCTGAGTCTGAAGACCAGCGATAGACTAGGGATACTGTTAGTGTACCGGCCACCCCGCTGCCTATCAGACTCCCTGGCTGAGCTCACGGAACTGGTCTCGGAGCTGGTGCTGGATTCGCCCAGGCTTTTGGTCCTGGGTGACTTCAACATCCCATTCGAGACCGGCTTGTCAGGTGCAGCTCGGGAGTTCATGGCATCCACGACAAACATGGGCCTATCCCAATTGGTCTCTTGGCCTACACATTCAGCAGGTCACACCCTCAATGCTGTTTTTCGTTCCGAACAGGCAAATCTGTGGGTGGAGGTGACAAATACCTCTGCGTTGTCATGGACAGACCATTTTCTGGTCAGGGTTAGTATCGAGGCTACCACCCGCCCCTGCAGGGGTGGCGGACCTATTGAGATGGTCCGCCCTCAAAGGCTGATGGATCCTATTGTATTTCAGAAAGCCTTAGAAGGTTCTATGGCTGGTATCGTCGATGATCCTGTAGAAGCCTTGGTCAGTAGATGGAATCAAGACCTAACTAGGGCTATCAACACGATCGTGCCCAAATGTCCTCTCCAACCTGCTTTTAATTGGGCACCCTGGTATACTGAAGATCTCAGGGAGCTGAAGCGGAAAGGACAACGACAGGAGCACCGATGGTAGAAAACTCGACTTGTATCCGACAAGAACGACATAGAGAACATCTTCGTTCCTATGGAGTGGCAATACGTGCAGCAAAGAAAGCTTTCTTCTCTGCATGCATTGAGTCTGCGAACTCACGTCTTGCAGAACTGTTCAGGGTGGTGAGGGGTCTAACCCAGCCATCTTCCCCCCTGAACCCGATTTTAGAGCCTTCGGCAGTTCACTATGATGCCTTTAACGACCATTTCACAGATAAAATCTCTCAGATAAGAGCCGACTTAGACGCCGTCATTATAGCAGAAACTGACAATGGAGTGTCTCCGCGAGTAGAATTACACTGGATCAGTTTCAGTTGGTGAGTACTGAGGACGTGGACAAACTGCTTGGACAAGTGAGGAGGACGACCTGCCCTCTTGATCCCTGTCCTTCTTGGCTGGTCGTCCAGGAAGGAGATGCAGTTAAATCACACCTACAACATGCATCTCTCAGGGAGGGGAGTTTTCCAACATGTTTAAAAGAGGCGGTAGTACGGCCGCTTCTAAAAAAGCCCTCCCTGGACCCCCTGGACTTTAATAACTATAGGCCAGTATCAAATCTTCCATTTTGGGGCAAGGTGGTTGAGAAGGGGGTTGCCTCCCAACTCCAAGCAGTTTTGGATGATACAGATTTTCTAGACCCATTTCAAGCTGGCTTCAGGACAGGATATGGAGTTGAGACCGCTATGGTCGCCTTAGTGGTTGATCTACATGTGAGTATTGACAGGGGGAGTGTGTCCCTGTTGGCACTCTTGGACCTCTCAGCGTCTTTCAATACCATCGACCATGGTATCCTTCTGGAACGCCTGAGGGGATTGGGAATCAGGGGCACTGTGCTTCAGTGGCTCCAGTCCTATCTCTCGGGCAGGTTCCAGATGGTGATGCTTGGGGATAGCTGCTCTTCAAAGAAGGAGCTGCTATGTGGTGTTCCACAAGGTGCCATCACTCATTTACATGAAACAGCTGGGAGAGATCATCCGGAGACATGGGGTGGGGTGCTATCAGTATGATGATGATACCCAAATATATTTCTCTATGCCTTCGACAACATCGTCAGCTAAGGATAGTGTGTCTCCTCTGAATGAATGCTTGGAGGCGGTGATGGGCTGGATGAGGAAAAACAAACTGAAGCTGAATCCAGACAAGATGGAGGTGCTTGTTGTCAAAAGCCACAACCTGGGTTTGGAGGTGTGTCAACCAGTTCTGGATGGGGTTACCACCCCCCCCCCCCGAAAGACTGTGTTCACATCTTGGGGGTACACCTGGATCCTTCGCTCCAAATGACAGCCCAGATAGATGTGACGGCTAGGAGTGTCTACTATCAGCTTTGGCTGATACGCCAGCTGTGACCCTTCCTAGAGTTAGAAGACCTAAAGATGGTAGTACACACGCTGGTAACTTTGAGGCTTGACTTCTGCAATGCGCTGTACATAGAGCTACCTCTGTGCCTAGTCTGGAAACTTCAACTAGTTCAAAATATGGCAGCCTGGTTGGTCACCGGTACACCTAGGGGTGACCACATAACACCAATCTTAAAATCACTCCACTGGCTGCCAATAGTTTCCAGGCAAAGTATAAAGTGTTGGTTATCGCCTTTAAAGCCCTACATGGTTTGGGTCCAGGTTACCTGCGGGATTGCCTTCTCCCGTATAATCTGCCCCGCACACTCAGGTCTTCTGGGAAGAATTTACTCCAGTCAGCCAGAACTAGGCTGACAAGTGTTACCCAGAGGACCTTTTCTTCTGCCGCTCCCAGGCTGTGGAATGGCCTGCCGGAGGAGATTCGACAAATTAGCAGTCTTCTGGAATTTAAGAGAGCCATGAAGACTGCTTTCTTCCGGCAGGCCTATCCAGTTGACTTTTAAGATGTTTTTAATAATGCATTTGTTTTTATCTGTTTTAATGGTTTATTTATTTTATGATTTTATATTTGTATTTATTGTTGTTCCCTGCCTCGATCTGGATGGAGAGGCGGGTTAGAAATAAAATAAATAAATAAATAAATAAAATAAGAGCAAACTGCAGTGTGTATCTTCTGTGTGGGCAATTGGCAGACTATGGTCATATCACTGGGTGCCTCTACAAGAGCAATTTAAAGCTCTTTCAAGGTGCATTAAAATTTTTGCCTCTACAAGAGCGGAGCGCAAATCGAGGGTCGAGGCACTTTTTCTGTCAAATTATGCACATTATCGAATGCACGTTAAATAGCGAGTTTTAATTTTCCGTGGCAGTTAATGCGCCTTATGACCATGTAAACAAGCGATTCTCCGCATTTCAAACACTTTAAAGCGTGGTTTAAATGCGGTTATGCGCTTCACTGCCTGTCATTTATAGGAATTGGGCGTAAAAGCGATGGTGAGAAGATGCACATAATGGGGCAACCAGGTGTCAAGCCGAATTCTTGTAGAGGGGGCCATTATGTTCCTTCGTCAATCATCCTTCCCTGCCTATCTTCTTTGTGGAGTGTTGCATATAATATTATAGTACATGAACAGGGTGAGACAGCAAGTTAAACTGCAATCCCATTGAATTTAACAGGGCTTACTTCTGAGTAGGCATGTCTAAAACTACACTGTAAAAGGGTGCCTTCTTTCATTGCTTGCCTATTCATAACATTTTCCTGCTCTTCTGTCTTCACTTCACTTGTTTCATTTTGAATTACCTGCAGTTTGCAGAGTCAGTATAATTATTTGGAAACTAAATTGGAGGCAGGCAGCTGTTCCCTTTGCTCCTGGGTGAATTCTATGCATGCTGAGGCTTGCTTCATTTCTTCCTCGGATGAGACCTAATGGCAGCTGAGTGCTTTTCATGTCTGCTGTTTTACCTCTGATTTCAGAAGACACTCTTATACATTTTCACTCATCAGTTACTAAAATCTCCTTGGAGATTTAATAACTCTTTTAGGATGTGAGGCTAGGATTTGCTTTTATTTTGGAATGGTGACCGTTGAAATGCAACTAATGATGGACAGAAAGACAGCAAAAGCCTTGTATGTAATCCAGTCATACTGTATTTAGACTCGGGTATTTATTATTTGTGGTATTTATCTATTAACATTTTTACAATCTACCTTTCTGGACCCAGCCCACTCAAGGCAGCAGTTTGATTAGTAATATATTCTAATCAAACTTTTAAAATACAAAAAAAAAATAAAAAAAATCCCACCACCAAATACATCAAAATATAAGACTAAAAAGATGTTTTCATAATCACAGCAATAAAACATGATTAAAATAATGTAGCATGCCCATTTATATTGTGAATTCTGTTGGCAAGTTTTTTTAACATAGATTTTTTTATTGTCAGTTTCAACAAAACAAAAACAACAAAAAAATAAAAAATTAAAATGTGAAAAAGGAGTAAATTGCACATAAACAAACTTCAGTAAAAATGGACCAAATATAAGTCCATTTATGAATGGTGCCTATTTACCACTCTTTCAAATGTTGCTAGTGTTGTTAGGTCTTCAATCCATTGCATTATAGGCAGTGAGCTTTTTATCTTTCCAGTCTTGTAGCATCAGTCTTTTAGCAATCAAGAGGATGCGAAAAAATCCATTTACACTGATCAGGTGTTACATTCCAGGAAGCAGGAACATAATTTAAGAGAACATGTACATCAGAAAACATCAAAGAGCTTTCCAATGCATCAAAGAGCTTTCCATCTGATGACGTCCTCCCAAAAGAAGGCAACTATTGGGCATTTCCAGACTATATCAGCAGTAAGCATGTTTATTTGCAAGTCACCCCATTATAGTGTTTTCAGATGAAATGTTGTCAATTCATAATATAATTATAACATGAATTTTGAATTTTTTTTTTAAAGTCAGAAATAAAATTTTGAATACAAAGAAATACATTACTCTGCTTGGCTTTTCTGTAGTCAAGTTGAAAAAGTAAACAGCACATTCTAAACCAACTGGTACGTATGAGTCTGTCCTGGGGGTTCAGTTGCTGTCTCTTCATCTGTCTGCCCCATTACTTATTTATCTCTTTAAATTGTAAATACTCGAGGCAGAAATCAAAGTGAATGGTCATTTAATACAATTAATAAGAACAGACCTGACCTTAAAGTTTTTTTAAACAATTTAATTACAGTTATATCCCACCTTTTTTCCTCTTGCCAAGGTGGCTTCCACAGTCTTCCATGTTTCCATTTAATCCTTATGGGGTACCTCTTCACGGGCACATTGCCTCACGGTGGCTTCGAAATGGCAGCAGTTGGGTTACATGATGCTTCCGCCAATTCGAAGCAATCTAGGGGCAAAGGCCGTTTGCTCCGCATTAAAAAAGTCGGGCATTTAGTCCGACTTTTTCCAGAGCGGAGTGGGCTGGGCAGGGAAGGGGATGGAGCAGCGAGCCATAAGCTCGCTGCACCGCCTCCACTGTTCTCTCCCCCAATTAATTTTTTTTTTTTAAAAAAAACCACTTACCTTAGAGTAGGTGGGCCGCCCCTCCAACCGCCCCTCCAGCTGATGCTGGGCAGGTGCAGGCACGGTGGCGACGGCGGCAACAGGAAAAGCTGCCGTGGCACTCCTGCCGTGAAGACTGGTGGCAGGAGCGTCAATGCGTGGCGCGCCAACTGCCGCCACCGCTGCGCGCCGGAAGAGGCGCTGAGAAGAGGCGGCCATGTTATGTTCCTCAGACACAATAGTAGAAGATGTAGGCAAGCAAAGTTTTTGGGCCAGAAGTTTCCTTTCCTTTACAGTAGTACAATTGAGAACATTTGGTTCCACATGGAGCCAAGGCAGAATTTAGGAAGATGTAACTATGGCCAGTCTGTTTCTGTCTAGGAGGATTGTAGTCAATTGCCACTGAGCCTACTTGATCCTCGAAGTGACACACACACAGCCTTTGCCAAACTGGAACCCTCCAGATGTTTCAGCCTACAACTCCTACCCACCCCAGCCAGTATGACCAAATGTCATGAATGATGGGAGCTGTATGCCAAGACACCTGGAGGGCCCCAGGTAAGAACGCCATCTAGGGAGAGTGCAATGCCCTCCATAGCGCCCCCTTCCTGGGCAGACAAGCCTCCCACCCAGCCAACACATGTCAGGCTTGGGATTCAATCCATCGACCCTCATCCAGGCTGTTCCTGCTCCACACACATCACTGCAGTCTTTTACCTAAAGTTTCTTTGACATCTACTGTTCGTTACACAGCTCCTTGATTAAATTCTGCTTTATTACTGTGTTTTTTTTCGTTATATTGTCGTTTTATTCCTGTATTCCTTTTCTGTTCAGCCTTGGCTTACTCCTCAGTGATGCCTCCTTAACTCTGACTGCCATTTGGCATAAATCTAGTCTGGTCTCTGATTTTCTTCATTATGTTTAGGCTTTTATCTTTTTCCTCTAATCTCTTTTTTCATTTATTTTCTCCTTATCCTTTGTCCTGTATTGTTAACACTTTGCTTGATCCTCATCCTTCTTTCTGCCCTTTCTCCCAAAGGTACACAAAATTTCTTTGATAAAGCAGCCTTTGTGTGTTTATGCCTTCTGATCAGTCTTCCTCTTTATCATTGTCAATCATTATTTCATAATGTTCTCTGTTTTTCTAGGTTGCACATGTTTAAATGCTCCCCTACGCAAAACAAAAACCTACCTTCCTTGCATGTAGAAAACTAGAGAGGAAGGTTTAGCCTAGTCTTCTCCCTGGCATGCTGTTTTGTGTTTCAGGGTGACATTTTCATGAGGGAGCACTTTCACATGCAGGTCCTTCATGTGCAGTGAACAGTTCAAGAGAAGCATTAACTCTTGATTCTGCTACAAGTTTCCTGTAATTTTTTCACTTCTAAAACAAACAAACAAACAAAGGCTGCCTCTACAAGAGAGGTTTAAAGCTCTTTCAAGGCGCTTTAAAAAATTTACCTCTACAAGAACGGAGCGCAAATCGGGCATAGAGGCGCGTTATCTCTCCGATTATGCGCATTATCGAATGCGCGAAAAATCGCGAGTTTTATTTTGCTCCGGCCGTTAAAGCGCATTTTGACTATGTGAACAAGCGCTTATGCGCATTCACTACTTGTAAAGTGCATTTTGGTCATCCGTTAATGCGCTTCGCCGCCTCTTGCCGCCTCTCGTGCAGAGGTATTAGGTGTAAATGCGCTTCAGCGTTTATGAGCATAATCGCCTAACCGGGCGCAAAAGCGAATCCTTGTAGAGGGGACCAAACAAACCCTCATTTTCAGATTCTTCTTTGTCTTGATATCTCCTGATTTCTCTTCTTTCTTTTGTTTCTAATCTTTTATAATATTGTTCTTTTCTCAGCATCTTGATTTCTATTTTGGCTAGCTCCCTTGTTAATCCTTTTCAATCTGTTTTTTTTTTTATTTAAATTAATTTGTAACTTCTTTACTCTCACTTCCTTTTTTAAAAACTTTCTAAACAGCAATGCCATTTTCTATTATTTTCTTATTTGTTTTCACCATTTTTACTCTGCTCTTCAGCCAAAAAGGCTCCCAGAGCATCTTACATATAATCAAGAAAGACAATTCATTCCCTTCCTAGAGGATTACAATTTAAAAGATAAATCACAAAAGGAAAAAGGATGGGTAGAGAAGAGGGACAAAGCAAATGCTGACAACAACTCTTGAAGATAAACAGTAGTTCTTATTATGACCAGCTGGAAAACAGTTCAGGGAGAGGAGAAGCCCAATGAAGCTGGTCTTTCCTGCTTTGCATCTCCTTCTGCTTGCAACAAATTACATGCAATACAGTTATGAAAGTTAACCACGGTCCCCGGGGTCATGGTGGGTGATGGTTATGGCGGGTCACTATGTGTTTCCCATGCTTGCATATGCCAAATTAATGTCACCTCCACAGGGCAAGGGCAGAGGAGAGATCCAAGAACAAAACACAAAGCTTTATTTAATTAAAATTGTCATAAAAAATGAGAAGATCTAAAACAAGTTGTAGACATTATTTATTTATTTATTTCCTCTGCATTTCAGACTGGTTATCATTTTTGTCTTTTCTCTCACTGTAATAGTTGCTGTTCTAGTTTTGTTTTAGTTATTTTACTGTTTATGAGCCGTCTCGGACAGCACACATGAGTATTTTTTTTAAGTGGTTATTTTTCCTATTTCAAACTTTAAATATAATCCAAACACACATCAGAGAATCGAGTCTATGTAGTCTTACCTTATACAAGAAAATATATCTGGCAAGAACATAAATTGGGCATAACAATCTCTACTGCATGTCATCTGAGTCCCATAAGGTTATAAGGAGATGATGAGGTAGTACAGAATTCAAAGCCATTTTTGAAGCTTATCAGACTTAGGGTGCTTCCAGGTGAGAGTTTTATCCTCCTGTCACTCTGCCTCAAACATGGAATTTTATGACGGTCAAAAATTCGTCATCTTCCACTTGTAACTTTCCTGTATTTTCCTACTGATTCTTCCATCTTTTTTCTTACCAGAAAAAATCTGATTGGAAAGAAAAGACAGGATGGCTGCATAATGCCTTTTGATATAGCATTAGGAGCCCTACTGCTGGAAGCACTCTAACTTGTTCGCTTTAAACCTTCATGAAAAGAAAGGAATAAATTGCATTTTAATGCACACATAGAGCTTTTCCACCTATAAAGGGATGCAAGCACTCAGCTATCTCTTCCTTGGAAATAAATAAATTTAATTTGGAGAACTCTCTTGTGCATTTTGGAGTGCCCAGGGAGCTTGGCCTTTATTTATTTATTTATTTATTTATTGTTTATTTATTTATTTAAATAAATTAGAATCCCCATCACCATAAAATCAACAATCTAACTCTAATAGATGAGCCAACATGGCATAAAATACAGTGTTGTATCACATTGCTGGATGATAATTTTTTAATACTTAAACTTAATTCTGAGCATATTCTCAGATCATACTCTATGTATCTTTTTCCTATGGCCATTACCTTTCTTTCTGTTTAATTATTAGTATAACAGTATTATTATACAGCTGAGGGAAAATGTACATCCAAGTAGAATTACTGTGCTAATTTCAGTCTCTTACTGCTTACCTACATTAATCTAACAAGATTGGTCAATTCTATTCATTTTATAAAGGCACCAGATATTTCATGTGCTTTCAATCTGCTACACTTAGTTCAAGGAAAATTTGTACAAATAAAGGGTGTAGAGCCTATCTACACACGCAGGATAAAACACTTTGAAAACTGTATATGGAATGTGTCCTGGGCCCCAACAGTTCTCAAAACTTATAAACCATTTTAAACCATTTTAAAGCAGTAGTGTAGATAGGCTACTAGAGAAGAAGAAAAAAATACAGTGCCTATATTTTTTTAAGGAAGGAAGATCTGAGAAGTTTTTCCGGCATTACACTTCCATAGTTCTGGTGTGGGACTGGAGAGAGTAACCATGCCATCCACCCTTCCCAATGGTTTCTTCATTTTGAACATTAGTGGATTGGCAAAAGAACCAACTGCATGAACTAGTAACTACACTACAATGGCAAGTCATGTATCAAAGCTAAGCCACTCACTAAGAAATATTAGGGAAGAGTTCATTCTACCCTGGTGTCTATTCACACGTCCTTATGGAGGTTCATTATGACAGGTTTCTTTTTAAGGCAAAAGTTAACATTTATCATGCTTTAGTTAAATGGACAATGCAGAGTGCCTGCTTCTGTTTTATACCACTCCCAGCTGATTTGTGCATATTAAAGCAGGGAAAAGAAATAAGACCAGACACACTGGCTTGGCAAGCAGCTCCTGGCTCATTTCTTTTATGACATTTCTTCTGCAGGCAATGTGTGTAGGCAATAGGTGTAGGTGGTAGGGAGTTCCTTATTGGGGAAAAGGTGTGCTTCTTTTGATTCAGCAGAAGCATCTTCTTGTAATGCCTCCTATTTTATCACACAGTGACTAAAGAAAGCTGGGGGGGAAGAGACTATTATAATTAACACAAGCTGATTCTGTTCTTGTTCCTTCGTCATTAGAGGAATAACCTGTTGCATTTGCTAGGAGCTATTGCAGTGAGAAAGACAACTATGTGTACAGAGCAGAGACAGGCTGTTGACCTAACTGCCTGAAAACTATGCTGCGCCAGGAAAGCTCATATGCAAACTACTACCATTCTTGGAGGGTCACAGCATAGGTTTTGGGCAACCTAAGGCTGGGAAGAGAGAAAGCATAGTTTGTTTGTTTCTCTTGAGCTCTTCTAAGGATGGCTTCCCTCTTCCAGCACCTGCGGGTGCTGCTGTGGAAGAATTGGCTGAGCATCAAAAGGCAATTCGTAAGTACCAAAAATTACATTAAAATGAGAGAAAACCCTGCATGCCTTGAGGCACAAAATGAAAAATTGTCTAAGAAACGGGTAGTGAAAACTGAAAGTTTTTTAAAAAACTATTTGCCAGTGGAAGAAGCTGACTAGCAATGCGGTGATATTCCATACTTGATTATGGCAAAGTTCAAAGATGTATTGTCTCAAAGCAGCCATGTAACCTGCTATAATGGCTTTTTTTATTTAATTATAATATTCCAAAGTAGATAACACCCAGAGCTGATAAAGTGATTGTTCCTATAGATAAAACTGTGACTCCGGTCTGGCCTACACATGCAGCTCAGTGAGGTGGCCAAAAGCTGAGACAATATAATAGATTGTAACACTTTAGAATACAGCTGGGGAATCACATTTTAATGCTCCCATATGTTAAAAAAAAAACAGTAACAACATGGCAGACAAAATTCTGGTCTAAAACCTTTTCCCTGCTAGTGTGCTAATTTTCTACTTGAAGGGAGTTGCTTTTCGTTTGCTAGTTTTAATACAGGAGCCTCTTAAAAATGCCATCTCTTGCTTGTAGTCTGAGGTGATATATAGACCATTCTACCCTGTCAGAATTCATTCTACTGCCTTATTCTTCTGTATGAGAGGTCCCCTGTACAAGAATTCGGTTTGACGCCCGGTTGTCCGATTATGCACATCTTCTCGCAATCGCTTTTACGCCTAATCCCCATACACGGGAGGGGGTGAAGCGTATTACCGCTTGTATGAAACGTGCTTTAAAGGTGTTTAATGCAGAGAATCGGTTGTTTACATGGCCAAAATGCGCTTCAACTCCCACGGCAAATTAAAACTCGCTATTTAACATGCATTCGATAATGCGCATAATCGGACAGAAAAAGCACCTCGACCCCCGATTTGTGCTCCGCTCCTGTAGAGGTCAATTTTTAATGTGCCTTGAAAGAGCTTTAAATCGCTCTTGTAGAGGCACCCTGTGTGAAGCAGTAAAGTATGTACTGTGGTTGTGCATAGCTTAGCTGTAAATTATGGCTCACCAGATGTCTTAGACTACTTCTCCTATCATCCTTCACCATTGGCTATGTTGGCTAGGCCTGATGGAAATTGTACATCAAACCATCTGGAGGGCCACAAGTTGCCCACCCCTGCATATCAATCAATTCAGTACAGCACATGTACACTTATCCCGAAAGTAGATTATCGGTACCATATTAAATGAGTACAGTATTAAATAGGTTCACCAGATAGAGCAGAAGCTTTAAATGTTATGATTTTTTTACAGAACCAAAGTGGAGCAGATCTTTTCAGATTTCTCATTGTGGTTTTTTTTTTAAAAAAAAAAACTTTTGTAATTTACCTCCAACATTTGTCATTAACTGATCCTGTAAGCCCTGCCACTGTTCTGATTCTAAAACACATTTGGCTCATGCATAATCTGGTATACTCGATTAATCCACGCATGCACACACCACATACATTCCATTCGTACACCTACCCCCATGCACATATACCTGGCAGTGTTGAGGGGGAGATTGTGGGGAAATCTCACCAAAATCTCATCCCCCCCCATTTGTGCTGCTCAGCCTTGGTGCAAGGCTGCCTGAAGGTTCCTCCCAGTGAGCCAGGTTTGCTCCACTCTCACTTTTCCTAATGGACGGCCATATGAAGACACTCCCGTTGCCTTGAAGTGACTGCTCAGTTGGGAGCCAGCTTCACTTGGCCCTTATCTTTGCCAACAGTCTGCCTCAAGGTGCCAGGACCTCATTATAGCGCCGACTCAGTCAAGGCCTGGATACTGGAGGCTTCAGGGAGGGGGAAGAAAGAGGTCTCTTGGGCCAGAGGGGGATAAATTCAGCCCTTGGTGCCAGAGTTCTCCCATCCTTGCTTTAGACTGAATCAAAAACCCCAAAGGGAAGAGTTTGAGTATTTTTGCATGAGTTTTTTTTTTTTTACTGCACGAGACTTTTTCTTAATTGCTCACTCATGGTAGTTTGTGGGTCCTTTATATGACGTTGTCATTCTTGGGGCCTCTCCCATGCTTTGCAGCCATTATTGTGGGTTTTTCTAGATCAAGGGGTATATCCTGAATGGCACTATGAAACACTCCATCTATTTGCCCAGTTCCGCTATATATTGCAATATATATATTGGCTGTATAATAAAACATACAGAATGGCAGAGAGGAAAAAAAATCTGGAAAAAGGGAGCAAATCTTAATCTCTCAAAGTATCTGGAATTATAAACCCTGATAAAGGTGTGGAATTAAAAGCCTCATGTAATGGGAGACATACAATAGGCAGGCAGATCATCATCATCATCATCATCATCATCATCATCAATTTCATTTCTATACCATCCCATAGCTGAAGCTCGCTGGGCATAGGTGTGCACAGCTCATTTAATTAGGGTGTGCACCTTAAAGGCCCTGACTGGAGTGGAGGAGGGGAAAGTGCACTTTCCAGGGCCTCTGGAAAGTGCCTAGTTCTCCCAGGGCTGCTAATGGCGGCTTTCTGGAGGCTTTCCCGTCCTTTTAAAAGCCCCAGTTCAAGTGGGGGATGGGGCAGGAAAGCAGAGGTGCCCAGGGAAATTAGGGTGTGCCTGAGCACACCCAGCACACTCTGTGTGCACGCCTATGTCGCTGGGCAGTTTACAACAATTGATAAAAATATAAAATACGGCCTACTCAAAAAAGTCTAAAAAATTTAAAAGATGAAAATGTGTAGAGGAAGGATTCTGATGGATTTTGTAGTTCAATATTCCCTTACCTTAGGAATCTTTTGATTTTTTGAACTATGCTCTCCTTTTAATCTATCTATCTATCTATCTATCATCTATCTATCATCTATCTATCTTTATATTTAAAAATAATCTTAAACCCGATCTGAGCCAATTTGCAGGCATTTTCAGCCCTTCTTCCCACTATTTCTGTAAGTGTGTGTTAACTGCTGATGGGGCTCTACGTTCCCATTACAAAATCATATGATGCAAGAGCTGCTTTAATCCTTGTGTGAAAACTCCCAGTGACGCAGGGATGGAAACGTGCTACTCTGCAGCCCTATTGAGGTGTTCTGAAAGTCCCACAATGGAGGGATTGTGGGGCCATAGAGGGTTCTGCATCACCACCACACTCAGCTGGACACCCAATTTCCCTTTAGACTTCCTTGCCACTCAATACAGAAAGCTTGTGGTGTGTGTGTGTGTGTGTGTGTATAGGAAACGAGACTAGAACCGTCCAGCCCCTCCATGGATTCACTTGGACACCTGAACAGGGCTTCCCTCTCAGTGCATTCCATCAACTTATTCAGTGTCTGATTTGGCCCTTCCCTGGCCTTCCCTTCCTGTCTCATCCACGTTATTTCAGCCAGATTTTAGGTTTAGCTTTCAGCAGCATTGGTACAGCCACCTTGCAACAAAGGCCAGATCTACACTTGGACACCTGAACAGGGCTTCCCTCTCAGTGCATTCCATCAACTTATTCAGTGTCTGATTTGGCCCTTCCCTGGCCTTCCCTTCCTGTCTCATCCACGTTATTTCAGCCAGATTTTAGGTTTAGCTTTCAGCAGCATTGGTACAGCCACCTTGCAACAAAGGCCAGATCTACACCAAGCAGGTTATAACACTTTGAAAATGGTATATGGGATGTGTCATGGGCCCCAACAGTTGCCAATACCATTATAAAGCAGTAGTGTAGATCCTGCCAAAGATGACTCCCAATGGGAAGCATGAGGTAGTGCCCATTTCCCAAAATGTTTCTGGCTATCCCATTCAATCTGTTAACTTCCGTTCACACAATATTAAAGGATTATTAAATAATCCTTGTGGGAGTGAAGGGATGGCAAAGGCCATTGTTAGAATAGCAAGGTAGTGGTGACTGGTGGCTGTATGTTTTGGTGGGGCTGTAAATCCACTCTGGGTTTCAGTCAGACCCAGCTAGAACTATAAATGAGCGATTCAAGGTTCTGCTGAAACTAATTTGGAGATAGGGGTCAGTAACTTGGACAGCTCCATTAGAGTTCTAGCTGGTTCTCACTGAAACCCAGAATGGATTCACAGCCTCACCAAAAATAGCTACCAGCCATCTCTTCACTCCCACAAGGACTATCCATTCTATATTGGACTTTAATATTCTGTGCATAAAAGTTAAGAGAGTGAACGGGATAACAACAGTGCCATCCCCTCACTCCCACAAACTATGCTCCTTCCCCCGCTTTGCCTCATGTTTCCTGGATTTCCGCCATACTTGTCTCTCCAATAATACCTCAGAGTTTCTTCATGTCTATCCAGTAGTTAGCTAAGTAATCCTGTGTAAGCAGAGCTGGACATAATAACAGCTGCCTAGGTTACTGCATCATGAAGGGCAACAGTTTCACCAGAGCACTTTGAGAAAGCCAATTAGGGGCCAGCATCAAAGAAGGAAACTGATGGCAGTGTCCATCTCTAGGTGAATTGGCCCATCTCTTGGCTGTGGCACCAAGGCATAGTACCCTAGATGCCTGGGAATTTTAAGTCCATCTTCTGAATTAGGCAGCCTTCCCATGATAGCACTCTTCAAATACTTGAAAGGTTGTCACATGGAGAAGGGCCAGGATCTCTTCTCGATCAACCCTGAATGCAGGACACAGAATAATGGGCTCAAGTTAGAGGAAGCCAGATTCCGGCTGGACATCAGGAAAAACTTTCAGACTATTAGAGCAGTACGACAATGGAACCAATGACCTAGGGAGGTGGTGGGCTCTCCCACACTAGAGGCCTTCAAGAGGCAGCTGTACAGCCACCTGAGAGGGATGCTTTAAGGTGGATTCCTGCATTGAGCAAGTGGTTGGACTCGATGGCCTTATAGGCCCCTTCTAACTATACTATTCTATGATTCTATGAGTCATTCTATGATTCTATGATTCTTTTCAGGCAGGGCCAGCCTCCCATGAAGCAGGGATTGGGAGGAATTATGGACTGTGACACAACCACCACCCTATGGCACAGTGAGAAATTGGCCTGAGAGCACCCCCCCCCCCCAATCTCTCACTCTATCTCTTGCTTTGGAGAGAGTCCCTGGTTGCTCACTCACCCGATTTCTCTCTTTGAGGAATGTCCCAAAGCATGAGATCAGGAGGGAGGGCTCTCCTGAGAGTCACTTGCCCAACTTCTCATTCTGAAGACTCCCAGAGTGAGAGATCAGGTAGGCAGACAGCCTTTCTGGAGAGCTGGCCCACCTGATCAAGAGAGTGGATGAATCCCCAGAATGAGGAATTAG